>CM060942.1:292682931-295182931 GCA_030765085.1 Allium cepa
TTATAATCCATTCCAACTCATTTCCATTCCGGCTTGTTTCTCCATTTTAAACCTTGTATAAACATTTATACAGTTCATTAATAATTGAATTAATTTAAACAATTAATTACCCCTTATTTATTTAATTTAACTATATTTTATTTAAACTAATTTTTTTCATATAACAATAGCAGTTAATCTTCCTGTATATATACACTTATATATATATAACTTTAAATCACTGTTTTTAATAAAAACTTACTTTAATATTATGATTATTTTGTGTATATATATGTGTGTGTGTGTGTGCATGTGTGTGTGTGTGTGTTAAATTAAGAACAACATTGTTTAGCATGCCTTCTTGTAAACAATATTGAATTAAAAAAAAACTCAATCCCAGAAACAGGCTTAAGGAATTACCGTAACTCGCTTCAACCCTGTGTTGATCGATCTGTGACTGCTATCATCCAAGCGAATGTGACCTATCCCCAAGCCTTGATTTCCAGTCATGGCCTCGAGTTGCTTCTCCACCGGCTCGAGTTCGAGCTTCGACATCAAGAACTCTCGATCGTGCCCCTCCTGGCTGCTGTCACAAATGCGCCCCACCCTGACGCCGCACCATCGAGCTCATGCCGAAGTCGCGAGCCATCGACCTAGATCGGTGCTGCACTCGGCGAGTCTCCTCCTGCCTAGCCTTCTGCCATGGCGACGCTTACTTAAACCATCTCATCGATAATACAAAGGTGCGTGAGTCTGGAAATCGTGACCTTCCTAAGTGAGAGATTCGAGAGGTAATCCAGTTCCTTTTGCAGATTTCAAAGCTTGATCCATTATCGAACAACGAATTCGATTTTGAATTTTTTGTTGTAATCGCGGCCACTAATTTCGTTTTGAAGCTCTGTATATTTTTTTCATTTGAACGAAGATGGTTTTGATTTTTTTCGTTGTTTATTTTTTTATTTTACTAGCTCGAATTTCTTTTTAATGATCGCGTGTAAAATAGATAGAAAATGGAAGCCAAGTGTTTGAATTTTCCACAACGTGTTAGTTTGCTAAAATATTTATATATATTATTTATATTCAAATTTTAAATTCAAATTTAAATCGTCTTGGTTTTCGCTATTCAAAATCTCGATCTCCGATTAATGCGTGCCGCCAGGTGTTCATAAGGTTATATCCTTATTTCGAATGCAATGGAAAAGGTTCTAAGTCTCAATTCTATCTCCGATTGATGTGTGCCACCAGGTGTTCATAAGGTTATACCCTTATTTCGAATGCAATGGAAAAGGTTCTAAGTCTCAGTTCGTTCATATGGAGAAGATAGCTTTTTAGACCCAGCTTTATATCGAATTTTTGATTTAATTTTCAACGAGTTTGCATATCGTACGGCAAATCGATCACTCCAGACACTAGAAAAATTGAAATCCGATAATAATACAATATTACAGATCCAATGGAACTGGTTTCGTTCAGTTTCGAGACTGTGACTCGGAAGGCTATTTTTAAATATCGATTTAAACGACAAAATTTCAAAACTGATCAAAACACTTTTAATTTCAATTTTAACACTTCCATTATCTTTAGTATTATCAATATATATTTTCTAAGCCTTTGAAATATATTTTTTACTTGCTTAAAACTGAGGATTCAAATATTTACCAAACTTCAATAAATAAATTTCAATAAATTAAATTGCCAAACCCAAAGTTATACTTGAAATTCAAGTTTAAAATAACTTTCAAATATTTAAAATCAGCTAAATATTTCAATTTCAAATGTTAAAATTTTCAGGTCATCACATCCCCCATATCACGGTCAACCGCTACTGGTCGACATTGAAAACCCTTAGTTCGATGGGTGACTTCGTAAATTTTCAAATTTTTAATTTTAATTCAGTCTAATGCTTATGAATTCTCTATACTTACACGAATTTCGAAGTTTTATATACGAAAATTATCTGGAAAATCACTTTGGTCTCAATGGTGCAAGTTTCATAGCTTAACTCGAACATTTGTGAAAATTTGCTTTTTAGTTCTTGTTTAATTTTAGTTTAATTTCCTTATAAAATTTCCATCTAAATTTCTATTCAATTTTAAGGATGTTACAACCACAGTGGCTATGCTACATGGCATATTTTTAAGTGCGAAACATGAAAAACATTGTGGATTCCTGCCAACTAATCCGATAGCTCCTCATGATAAGCAATTCTACCTATTCTTTTCAATATTGGGAAAGGCCTAACGAACCTTGGTTCCAACTTTCCCAACATTCCAATCCTTAAAACTTTTTTGAGAGAGGAAACCTTAATGAACACTATGTCCCCAACTTTAGACTCTAATTCCTTTCTTCACTTGTTCGCAAAGGTTTTTTGGCAATCTTGCACGGCCTTCATAGGCTGCCTAATCAACCCTACCTTTCTTGAAGTGGTGTGAATTAAATCTGGTACAAGTAGAGTTTTTTGGTGGTTCCCTACCGACAATTTTTCAATTTCCATGGCCTCCCATAAAGCGCATCGTTGGGTGCCTTAACAATCATCGCTTGGTGACTATTATTATACGCGAATCCTACTAAAGGTAAGTGTTGCTCCAAATGTCCTCCAAAGTCCCTAATGTAAGTTCTTAACAAGTCCTCCAGAATCCTATTCAACCTTTCAGTTTTTCCATCAATCTGTGGGTGGTAAGCAGTGCTATGATTTGATGAAGTTCCTAAAGCTAACAGGAAACTACACCAAAATTCGCTAGTAAATAAGAGGTCCTAATCATTATCGATGCTAAGCGGAAGCCCATGAACTCAAACAACCTATCCGATATAATTCTGTGTTAGTGATGTTGCGGTCCAAATACTTCTAATGGAGATAAAATGAGCGCTTTTTAGTGAGCCTAAAACATCATTTCCCTTTTTAATCCTAGCTGCCCATCCATAAAGTCCATCAATGTAAGCTCCCATTTTGAAATTGGATTCAACAATGGTAATAACAATCCTCTGAGTATTCCTTGCTCGGTCTTATTGGCACGTCAAACATCTAGAAACAAATGCGGCTACTCTCTCTTCATCCTTGACCGATGGAAAATTCTCTTCGTATTCGTATATAACTTATCTCATTGGTGGTGAATGGTCATACTTGAATGGTGACATTATATGAGCTAAACTTTTATTTTCCTAAGTTACTCACCTAATTTCTTTATTAACTTCTACTCTTTCCAATACTTTATCGCTAGTTAAGTGCCATTAAGAAATTACCTTATTTAAGCTATTCCTCAATACATATGTATTTATCAAATAGTCTAATCCCATCATCCATAAAATCAACCCATTGATAAAACGGGAACATATCTCATATTGTATCATATGCTTTTCCAATAAACTAAAGGAGATAACTAGCGATTATAACCCGAAAACTCCGAAACATAATTTTGCTAGAAGTTATCATTTATCATCAACTTGGTTTAATGATGTTAGCATCTTAATACTCTTTACTAAATTAAGAACGTCGTTCTTAGACTATCATTCCACCATCATCCACCTTCTTTAGTTCTCCTTCTCAGTTTCTAATGTCCATCACCAGTAATAATTTTTCATTAATGTCAAAATTAATAATCTCTAATCAATTCACGTTTAATCCTTTTTCCATCTAATTAACATTTTTAAAATACACTTATTACGCCTATTCAATTCCTCCATAAAATACCATATTAAATTCCTTAACCAGTCCTCATTTAATTCCTTTTAATTCCCTATTAATTACAAATTTATTGCCCATTAAATTTATAATTAATGTTCATAAATCCCGGTGCTATAATTATTTTGTCGTCAATAACTAATATGAATACTATTGTAAATTACGTTATTTATGTATTTTTATTTTTGAACATTGAACGCGATTATACATGTGCATATAATTATATCTGATTCTAACTATTAATTCCAAACTCGCACATTCCTTTCCATGTTTTAATTTATTAGGGCAACCTTTCCAAAAAGGATTACCATTATAACATTCCATAAATCAACAAAAAGTAGCATCTTTGCTTTATTTGAAATTAAAACGAATTGTTTCTTTTCTTTTATTGAAATAGACTATGTAAACTGCAGAAAAGAATATTCATATCTTACACATCTCCTTCTCTTTTTGGTATATCCCTTATTAATGCAAACGATGTGCTTTTATACATATTTTGGAACTAGGTAACTAATTACACATAACCCATTATAAATAAATAAAAACATAGAAATTCACATTCTAAGTTAACTAGGGCAACCTAATTTACAACTCAACTATAGATCTGGAATACCTTTACAACTTTATTAGCATTTTACAATAATAAATATTTTAGATTGATTTCAAATTTCCAAATCAAGTTGTACATACTACTCCTATTTTATTAACATCCTAAAGCCTTTATCCTATCTTAACTAGGTAGTGATCCATATCTACTCCATGTAAAAAAATTATTTAGACCTCACCATTTATAAAACTAAAATTTCATAGTCTTGAAATACCTAATTCAAAATATTTATCATAGAAATCCCCACTACTCTAGTATGTGGCATTTGGAATTTTTATATTTCCATATTTCAAAATAAAACTTTTAAACTTATTTTCCAAATTAATTTGCAATATACAAATAATCTTGAAGGTCGAATTCCCAAGAGCATAATAACAACATGTTTTGTTTTATTCTATATATCTATTCCATTTTTATTAAACACTCGAACAAAACCTTCTAGAAACATTTGAACCCAATTTCTCAATAGCATCCAAACTCAATTTTCAAAACCTTCGCTACTTCAATCGAAACACAAAATTCATAAAAAATTAAAAAGTTACTAAGCAAAATAATGTACGTTCTCAAGGACTTTAACCTTAAAGACTTACTTCTTTAAAAGTAGGATTTTTACCCTAAAGCATTCAAAAAATCAATATTAAACCAAACTATTATTAAATTAAAAAATTCAAGAATGATTGCCTAAATCCCAAAGTGGGGCAAAATAATTTTCCTCTTTCAAAAACTTTTAATACTAAAGATTTACTCCTTTAAAAGTTGGTCTTTTAATTCAAACATCTTTCATAACTTTAAACAGTTGAAAGTTGAGTAGGCTAGGTAAACTTTCATCCTATAATTTTCCTATCCCTTCTCCCCTATATTATCTCTAAATAGATTATTGATCACATTTTATATAAATTCCTAATGTTATTTATAACCAAATCTCAATATTGCCTCTGTTTATCTTCTTCTTACATAAATGGCTTCTACATTACTTTAATCAAGTTTCATTTCCATTTATCACCTTTTAAAAAAATTAAAAAAAAAGAACTTCCTAATTTACGAGATAGGAAAATCGTCAAGTCTAACATAACTCTCTACTTTACATTCATTTTAAAATGAATAATCTCTTTATCAAAAAAATTATGAGAAGGCTGTGAGCTATAGTGGGGGTGGAGGAGCAAAAGCAAGAGAAAAAGGAAGGAAAGAGGTTGCTAGCTTGGGTTGGGACTTTATTAGCTTGGATCTTGGTAGTCGTTGGGTTAAATGTAAACAAACACCTCCCTTTTCATGAAAATATAACACCGATATATAATATATATATATATATATATATATATATATATGTTTGATTGTGTTTACATTGATTGAATTGTTGCCAACTTATGTCAAAACATTAGGTCGGATTCTTACTCTAAACGTAAGTGGCATATGTGATCCATATATATAGGCTTAAATGAACTTGGAAAGGACTTGAATGAACTTGTATGACCTGTGACAAAACCTTGAACAAAGCACATAGCTTATAGATAGAATTTGGTTTAGATCAGACTTGGATTTGAAAGTGCAGTTATAGTGATAGTCGCTATAGATGTAGTTGTGAATTGGTTTATTTTTGGTGACTGCTATAGAACTTTGTAGAGTGATCCTTTAGGGCTTCCCGCATATTTATAATTTATTATATACATGTTTGTTGTTGTCAATAGTTTGAACAGTAAAAGGTTAGGTAACATCGTAAAAAATGGCCAAAACATTACTAGCGCAAAACTACCTTGTTAAGACTTGATTTTTTGATTTAAAAGGTTTGAAAATATATGTAATTTTTTTATTTTGTTTCATTCTTTTTAAAACTATTTACTCGCTCATATTAGAGTACTTCAAAAATGGTTTGAGATATTTATGAATTTCTAATAATTAGTTGTGAATTTTTGAAGAAAAGATATTTTGTTGAAAACATGTCTTTTCAAGTTTTAAGGGATTTTGCAAAGTTGTTATTTTCAAGTAATATTTTGGATAAATTTTTTAAAACCTATTATATGTATTTTTAAGTATTTTAAAGGTATAAAAAAAGGTTTAGAAAGTGAATATAATTTCTATATGGCCAAATGGTTAATTGTTTGATTACTTGTTTGAAAAGTAATTGACTATATTTGACACTAAAAGTGGACGAAGTAAGGATTATCCATTTGGGAGATTTTAGATTAATGTCATGTAGGGATGGGGCAATAGAGCTCTAACATACCGACCTTCCCTCTTGATCGAGGAATAGTATGTTGGAAACGTGTTAACCATGTTGGTTTCTTCTTATTTATGGACATCATTAATATTATACTTAATACTGAAAGCCGAGGAGGTAGACTTATATATTTGTGATATTAAAGATGAAGTGTCTAGGTAAGGCATGATGCAACCAGTGCTTAAACTTACCTAGCTTCACTCTTGGACGAGGAATAGTTAAGTTGGAATGTTGTTAACGAGTTAAGTGTATGAATCGTGATTTGTGTAAGAAATTGTTTTGACTAAATAATCGATTACTTGGTTATCAAACTTGACCAAATTTGACTTAAGTAGTTATCGAAAGGCTTTCGATTTTATATAAGTAACCCTCGGGGAGGAGCGAGGGTATGAAACACCTATAGCTTTCACTTACTTTTGAAAGAATCGGAATTGAGTTTGTCGGAAATGCATTGAATTAGTTTTGAAGCGACCAAGATCGGTAAGTGTTTTACGTATCGAATAACACTTCAAAACTAGTACATAAGTTATATGTTATGTAAGAAGTTGTTAACGCTAAAATTTGAACGCTAACACCCTGGTGTGTGAAGTATAGTTGTGAAAGCACCACCCGTGAATACGGGAATCAAGAGATAACAGTAAGTAACAGAAAATGCAGTAAATGAGTACAGAGTTTATAGTGCTTCGGCTTATGATCAAGCCTACGTCCACTTCAATCCTTTTTATTGCTGACTGAATTACAACTTATTACAATCTCTTTCAATTACAATCTAATTCAATTCAAAAAGACAAGTAGCTAGAGAAAACTTTGATGCCACAGAGTTCTTTGAATCCATGATTGAATATGTCGAATCTTTGTGCGAAGTTTGGTCTAAATGTCTTGCGTGAGCTTGAAGTGATGGAGTATCGAATGTCTTGAAGATAGTAGAGCCTTTATGTCACGAAGAGAATGATCCCTCCCCCCCAAAAGTCCTTTTCTAGTTGGAGCTAGGGTCGTATTTATAGACATTTCTCGGAGTTAGGTCATAACTCATACGCGACTCATGATAAGTCGTAACTCCTAGATGACTCATGGTAGGTCGCGGCCGACCTACTGGGTTTAGCTCATGGCTTGGTTCAAAGTTATGCACCCATTTGAATGAATGATACAAGTTCTAAGTCGTTCCTGAGTTATCCAAATGCAACTCCCTTTATGCTAGCATGAGTCGTACACGACCCATCATAAGTCGTAAGTCGTCAAAGAGTCATTTCATTACAGCATGGTATTGAACTTGTCTCCAAGTCTTAGGTCGTGAACGACTTATCTGCAGCCATAAGTCAGCAGCGACTTAAGTGTTGTTGACTCTTCCTTTTAGTGCTTTGAGTCGTCACTCCTTTAGGTCGTGGACTTTCTTAAGTCGTAAGTTGTAAGCTGTGGTCGCGCACGAGTTAACTGGTCGTAGCTCCTTGTTTGCTTGCTTGAGTCGCTGACGATTCAAGGTAGGTCGTAAGCACAATTCTTTAACTCGTGCAACTCCTTAATTGTTGAGTCGGTAACTTGCCGAGTCGTGAAGTACCATGAGTCGGCCAACACCTTTAAGGCATTAAGGTTATAACCCGGTGAGTCGCTATCCCTCTTGAGTCGTTAAGTCGGCAATCAGTTGAGTCGTCACTCATTTTAGGTTGGCAATGAGCTAAGGCTATTGAGTCGTGACATTCCCTAAGTCGTTTACGTCTTAACCTGTTAGGTCATCAGCTCCTTAACTCGTAAGCTCTTTAACTCGTAGACTCTTTGACTCGTAAGCTCCTTAACTCGTGGTCGAAACGGGGTTAACATTTGCCCCTCGAAGCACACGCTTAAGTCGTAAGTCGTGTGCTTCGACTCATCATAACCCGGGCGCGCCGATTCGAGTTACAACGCCTCCAGATATAAAATGCTTGAGTCGTTCCTCCTATCTCACTCTTCTCATTGCTTATCCCCTGAGCCATTCCTGCCATTATCACGTCTTCAAGCTTCCAAAGGCGATCTCGACCCAATTTTACTTCCAACCATCTCTAGCTTCACACCACGTAAGCAACTTTCTCTTTTTCCCAATCGCCGATCACCATCATCGATCTCCGCCCACGATTTACATCCTTGAGCCTTGCAAATACTACTGCATGGATCATCGGTGGTCTTAAGGCTATTTGATTTGATTCAGGATAACTAGCGATTTATAACGATTTCATGGTGTGATAAGATTAAAGTTAAGGATTGTGAAGTTACTGGATTAATGGGTCAGGAGGAAAAAGCTTGTGGGTTAGGAGAAAAGACTAACGGGTTAGGAGAAGACGTTAACGGGTTAAGAGTGAACCGTTGTTTTGAGTATGATTCAGCAGTCTTATGCGACCAAGTATTCTCTGCGACTTAGCAACCTTTACGACTCAAACCCTGAGTCGTAGCCGAGTTAAAGCTTGAAATCTTGAGTCGTGGTCGTGTTAGTACTTAGGAAATTTCCCACTGCTTTTCCACTGGAGTCCTTCCTCTGTTTCGCGGCCTTTGACCCAAAGCACTGCCGACTTAGAACATCATTGATTTAAAATTGAACCAACTTAAACTGACTCGCCCCTTAATCCCTAAGTCATGGGCAAGCTAGCTTGAAAACCAATGACCTGACCTAACTTTGAACCGTTGCATGGACTTTGAACTGTTGAACTTTATTGCATTCATTCACAGGTCACCTTAACTTGCGAGCTAACAATCTGTCCAATACAACATTTATAGAAAATTGGGACGAATATACTGCCATCGACTGCCCACATCAAATGGCAGATTAGTTAATAACAGATAATTAACTCAAATAAATTGTGTGAACGAAGTGCTTTCATCAATTTCATGTAAAATATTAAAGCAACACTGAAATAGTCAATTGAAACTGACCAGTCTGCACTAACATTATGCTTGAACTTTAGATTAACAAGTTCTGAAATTTTGTAGTCGATCAATCATCGACTAGTTTAATTCCAGTTATATTTACTTGCTATTTTTATTAGTTTTGCACGACACTTCACACTTTTAGGAAACGTGCACCTTCACATTTGAATATCCAGTTGCTTGTGTAGAATGACTTCTCAGGAAGAAGATACAACAGTTCAGGCTGGAGAGGCAATTGTTATTCCGGCTTCACTAGTCAATCCTCCCGAAAGAGCCCCTACCACGCTATCATACAAAGTTTTTCGCCAGTTGTGCGCTCAGTTTGGCATTGCTGAATCAGATGCCATTCTTCTCGAGAGAAGTAACACTGCTGACATAGCACCCCCTGGCTTTGTGACAGTTAACCGATAAATGTGCCTGAGCGGGGCCATCCTTCCTTTCAACAACTTTCTCCAGCATCTTCTTCGTCAACTGGCCATCGCTCCATCCCAGCTACATCCCAACGGTTATGCCATTCTAATGGGGTTGGGTGTGCTATTTAGGAGAACGCTTGATCGACTTCCGAGCTTTGATGAAATCTGTTACTTATGTTCCTTTACGCGTACCAAAGATCATCATTCTATTACTGTTGTGAGAAGCGACCGAAACCGCAAATTGATCGTTGGCCTTCCAGACACTGCTCATGGGTTCCTAACCCAGTTCTTCTTTGTTCGTTGCCCCCCGGGGTTTTATGCTGTGTGGAGGGAAGGAAGTAAGATCATCCATCTTTGTTACTACGTTTGTTATCCGACTTTTGCGAGACTGAATTGTTAAGTGTTAACTCCGCTTCTTTTTTACTTTCAGCGCTCCCCCTTCCTTCTAGGGATCCCAGTCATAGGACAACTTTCGAGAGGCTCAAGGCCGTGCCAGTTGAGGAGAGAGACATTCAATTTCTGTTGAAAGACGAATTTTTGCATCAGTACGGACTTTTGCATACTTCTCGTTCTACACATCCTCATGAAATCCCAGACTCCCCGGCTAGAGCGTCGGATGCCCCAGCTTCTACTGACACATCCGTACCAAAAGGACCTGCTCCTGAAGCTTCACTAGTGAAGTGCTCCACTTCTGTTGATGTTGCGGGGCCATCTGACAAACTTGCCCCAGTCATTGAGGAAGAGCCTCAGGGATCTCCTCAATGTTCACAGGAATCTGGCGAAGAAGCTAAGAAAACCAACCCTGCCAAGCAGAGCAGGGACGATACTTTCGAAGGATTGAGCGATCTCTTTGCCACCTCACAAGAGATCTTTAAAGATGATCCTATTACTACCGGGGTTTCTTCTTCAGTAGTTGAAGCGACTTCCATTCTGCAACAGACTCCGTCAACTCAAGAGTTGACGCTAACTACTACACCCACAACTACTCCACAATTAAAGAGTGGTTCGTAGTTTGATGCGCGTAGTTTGCACATTACACACACTTAGAATTTTTTGGCATTTTTATGCTTCTGACTTTTTGTACTTTGAAGAATTCTAAAATAGAATTTAGCTCTTTTTATTTCAGATCCTCCGATGGGACGCAGCGGATCCTACTATGATGACTTCCAGCGCTACGGGAGGCGTAGCCAATATGATTATAGGCGTTACCTCCCCTCTTACAGAGAATCCGATGAAGAAAGAGCCGCCCGAAAGGCTCAAGAGAAGAGGGCTCAAGAGGAGCGTTATGAAAGAAGAGAGAGGGAGGAGCGCCATGATTCTTCGCAGAGAGGCGACGATTCCCATAAAAGAAAATCCCATGATGACCGAGGAAAAAGTCATATGGTTGAAGATTCGAGCAAGCGAGCCCGACATAGTGAGAGCACACCTCTACACCTCCTGAAAAGGTTACTGCCCCTGCCTCGCTTGACATTCCTTCTGGCTCTCCTGCTCTTGGGAAAGCAGATATTCAAACAATAATCAGTAGGCCCAAATTCCAAGTTGGACCGGGCCCGGCCACTTTGCAAAGTCTGTTTCCACAGTGGTGTCTGAAGGGAGTAAGGTTCGACCTTGACTTGGTCCCCATTGACAAGTCTGCCATGTTACGAAACCTCAATGCCGTCAAGCTTGATATTGAAAGGATGTCAAACTGGCAAAAACTTGTTGACGAGCTCCAAAGGGTTAATCGTACAAATATAGAGGCCATGCTCACTATGGAAAATGATAAAGCCGAATGGCAAAAGGTTCTCGAGCAACACGATACTGAATTGAGGAGCATCGCTTCTTACAATGAAGAGCTTGAAGCAAAAGTTGAGGAACTGAAACAAGAGCTTGCTACTTCCTCTACTTCCTATTCTCATAAAGAAGAAGTGCTCCTAAAACAAGTGAAAGATGCTCATGCCAGCCAAAGGGATGCCGAAGACAGGCTTGAACTGCAAAAAAGAATTAGTGAGGGCTATGTTGCTGATATTGAAGAGCTTCGGAAGAAAAACAGCTCCCAAGAGGCGGAGATTCAAATGCTTAAGCTTCAACTTTCCAAAGCTGAAAGGGATCGTGATGAGGCCGTTGCCGGCAAAATTGCAGCTGAAGAATCTCACAAGGCAACGAGGACCAATATCAGCTCAACATTATTTGATTTCTACCTGCATAGCATCTTGGGGCGCGGTAGCCTCGCCTTTCTAGGCCCTAAGTATGAAATTACTCTGGCTGAAGTTTGGGAGGCCGCACTCGATATGCTTGGCGGTAAAGGCGCTGGCTATGCTGAGTCAGCTCTTGAGGAGCATTATCTTGATGATGATGCTCGCGCCGCTCTCGCCAGGGGCAGAGAACAGCTTGCAAAATCAAGGGCCGAAACAGCGGCAGGAGAATATTCAGGAAAAACTGTCTCAACTGTTCCAATTCAGCCTTCTCTTTCGGCCGAGATTGACATTATCGGTTCCAGTTCTCATTCTCTATCTCCTGCCAAAGTTACTGCCGAGATCACAAGCATACAAGGTGGGGATGAAGATGACGAGAGTGCCGAGGCACAGGCTTACGAAGTTGATGTCAGGAAACCGGCTTCTGCAGGTAATCCTACTGTTAATCTTGCCCAAGTAGACTGCTCATCTGTTTCTTACGAGCTTGATGAGCTTCTTGACTACTTCTTGAACCTCGGCGAACCTTTATCTCCGCTTTTTACTGACTTGAACTTTTTTCCTTCTGTAGAGAAAGCATCGAGCATTGTTCAGGCTTCTCCTCCACCAATTATTCCTTCTCCGCCTCTTAAGGCCATTCCTACTTCTGCCTCGCAACCCGGGTCAAAAGAGGAGCAAATAGAAGCTCTTCACGGCTTGGATGATCCTGTTGCTTCTCAAGATCCGAGGGGAGAAGAAACTGAAGGAAGCGAGAAGACCTCAGAACCTACTGGCTCCGATGATGAACCGTTATCTAAACCTTTTTCTCCAGGGAGTGGGTCTTCCTCCAAAAAGAGGGGAAAGCAGGGAGTCTCTAAGAAAAAGAAGAAATCTTCGATTGGCGATGAAAAAACGGAAGAAAGTCCGACTGAGCCCCTCTCTCCTTTGGTCCCTACCCTCAGAAACCGACCTGAGAAGTTGGTCATCCGGCCAGGTGCGGGCTCAAAAGGTGGAAAGAAGAAGAAATGATGGCCCTGGTTCTGTGGCTTTCGTATCGCTCTTTGCTTTTTGTATATACTGACCGGAGATTGTGCGGATACCGGCCTCCGTTTTTCTTTTACTCTTTACTTTGGAACTTGTATCTGTACAAAATTTTAACAGTGTTGAATAAAATAATTCTTTTTCTTCATACAAACTTCTGTCTGTATCTGAAAATGCATTATTATTCATTTTTGTACAAGTTTCTTTGTACGATATTGCAGTGAGCTTGTGGTATATTGTTCGAGCGCAATTTTACCGATGTAGTTATACCATATTGCCCCTATACCATAAGCTCGTTGCAATATTTTATATTTTGAGGGGACTTGTACTCTTATTTTCTAGAGAATAATTATTCCATACTCGAAGGAATATTATTTCGTTAGAAAACAGAATACAACTTCCTCCAAATGAGTTTTTACGCTTTATCCTTCGAAGATATCACTTTTTCTTTTGTGCATATACACATTTTACTAAGTGGGCCTCTGAAGGACACTTTAACTTCTTTTTGAGGAAGATTATTTTCCAGAATAGGTAAATCATTTTCCAACAAAAGTTAAAGTGTGCCTTTGATGAGAATTTTTTTTTATATACCACAGTAAAAGGGCTTTTTGATTTTTGTTTCTTTGAAAAGTTGCACCTCTGAGGAAGGCTTTTTCACGTTTCAACACCTGGAAGTTCTATTTCAATCTTGGTGAAACGTGTGCCTCCGAAGAGATCTTTTTTCCTGATTGTGCCTCCGGGAGGAGGCCTTTTCGTTTCTGCCTCTCGGAAGAGGTCTCTTTTTTTTTGGTGAAGTCAAACTCCGAAGAGCGGCTGTTGCGCTTCAACTTTTGGTGAAATGTGCCTCTGAAGAGGGCTTTACTTTGTTTTGCATTTCAACTCTGGTGAAGTGGACCTCCGAAGGGAGGCTCTTACACTTCAACTCCTGGTGAAATGTGCCTCAGAAGAGGGCTTTATTTTGTTTTGCATTTCAACTCTGGTGAAGTGGACCTCCGAAGAGGGGCTCTTACACTTCAACTCCTGGTGAAATGTGCCTCCGAAGAGGGCTTTATTTTGTTTTGCATTTCAACTCTGGTGAAGTGGACCTCCGAAGAGGGGCTCTTACACTTCAACTCCTGGTGAATTGTGCCTCTGAAGAGGGCTTTATTTTGTTTTGCATTTCAACTCTTGGTGAAATGTGCCTCCGAAGAGGTCTTTGATTGCCTGGAAGT
Organism: Allium cepa; assembly: GCA_030765085.1. Classification (NCBI taxonomy): domain Eukaryota; kingdom Viridiplantae; phylum Streptophyta; class Magnoliopsida; order Asparagales; family Amaryllidaceae; genus Allium; species Allium cepa. The sequence goes on from CM060942.1 coordinate 292,697,119, forward strand.
TACTCTCTCATGGTTGGAGGGTCATGACACCTCCAATCTTTTTTGTTGAGTAGAGAACTTTCTTTTTTGAAGCATATGCCTCGTTAGAGGTCTTTATCCTCTGAAGAGTTGCACCTCCGAAGAGGACTTGTGCCTCCGAAGAGGGCTTTAGTTGTTCCTTGTCCACTTGCTTATGCCTTTTCAGCGATCCTCTGTTTTTCTTTTCAAGCTCACACTCCCTTCTCTTACAAGTAGTTTGTTTAATCCAAAGAAGTGTACTTCATTGCTAGGCAAGTTCGCGAGAATGGGCATAAGCTTCTTAATTGGATGTTTGTTTGTTCAAACGATCTCAATTTATTAGCAAGAGCCCGTTTTCGGCGAAATCATTGGCCGTTTAATTGAAGCACTTCCTATCTACGATTTGAATTCGGGGCTTTTGTGACTTGAAATTTGTTTGTTGGATGATAACAAGAATCACTTGGTCTTGTAATGTACAAGTTTTATTTTCGTTGCCTCCAAAAATTTAAATCGACATTTCAGCAATACATTTAATGTACTTTTCATATCGAAAATAAAGCAAACATGTAATAATAACAAGGAAAACAAGATTTATAGTGGTTCGGCCAAGAATTTGGGCCTACATCCACTTTATAGTCTTTCATTATTCACTTGCATCGGCTTTACAATTGCTTTCAATTACAAGAATCATACATTTATAATCCTTTTTACAATATTTCAACAAAGCTTTCAAGTAAAGTATGGACGTAAGTGGTTGTTGTTCCAAGCTCTTGGAATTTGATCTCCTTCAACAGTAGTGAGTTTGAATGTGCCGTCAAGAAGCTTCTGACCTATGACATATGGTCCTTCCCAATTTGGCCCAAACACACCTGTCGCCGTCATAATTCTCTTCAGGACTAGATCTCCAATCTCAAAGCTGCGTGGACGAACTTTGAAATTGAAATGTCTGGCTATCCTTTGCTGATGAGCTGCGATTCTGAGCTCGGCCTCTTCTCTTTTTTCATCAAGGAGATCTAGTGCCTCAAGCGGTAGTTTTTCATTCTCCGCTTGATTGAAATGGATTCTTCTATGTGAAGGGACCTCTGTTTCTACCGGAATCATTGCTTCTGACCCGTATGCGAATGAAAACGGAGTATGCCCAGTCGCAGTTTTGTGGGTAGTTCTGTATGCCCATAGTGCTAGTGGTAGCTTATCGACCCAACCACCTTTTGCTCTTTCGAGTTGCTTCTTGATGGTTGACTTGATAATTTTGTTTACTGCTTCCACCTGCCCGTTTGCCTGTGGATGAGCTACTGCTGAGAAGCTTTTTCGGATTTTGAATCGTTTGCAAAAATCTTGGAATTCTTCACTTTCGAACTGAGTACCATTGTCTGTAATTATCTTTTGAGGCACACCATACCTGCAAATGATACTTTTAGTCACAAAAATTATCATCTTTTTAGAGGTGATAGTAGCCAATGGTTCAGCTTCTGCCCATTTAGTAAAATAGTCTACAGCAACAATGGCATATTTGATTTCAGATTTGGCAGTTGGTAAAGGTCCTACAAGGTCTATCCCCCATATTGCAAACGGCCATGGACTGACCATCTGTGTGAGTTCAGTAGAAGGTGCTCTAGGAATTTTGGCAAATCTTTGGCATTTGTCACATTTTCGGGAATAGTCTGCTGCATCTCGATTAATTTCTGGCCAAAAATATCCGTATCGGAGAATCTTCTTTGCTAAAGTTTGACCACCTAAATGATCACCACATTCTCCCCCGTGCACCTCAGCTAGGATTGTTTTGGACTCTTCCCTGGATACACATCGAAGTAATGGCATTGAGAATCCCCGTCTGTATAATTGGCCATCTTGGACTATATAGCGAGAGGCTTTCCTCAGTAGCTTCTGTCGTTCTTTTGAATTTTTCGGTAAAGAGCCATTGAGAAGATATTCTGTTATTGGAGTCATCCATGATTCTTGCTCTTGAGACACACTCATGATCCAATCAATATCCATCTCATTAATGCTTGGAGCTGACAGGACTTCCACTGGAGCTAACCCCAGAAATTGAGCTTCGCCTATGCTAGAGTACTTTGCGAGAGAATCTGCTTTCGTGTTTTCTTCTCGAGGAATATGGCTTATCATGTAGTGATCGAAGTCACATAGAAGTTCCCAGGCCTTCGACAAGTAGGCAGGCAGATTTCCCCCTTTTGCTTGAAATTCCTTCTTGACTTGGCATACAATAAGCTGGGAATCACTGAAGATCTGTAATGCTCGGATGTTTAGTTCTTTAGCAATTCTCAAGCCAGCGATGAGAGCTTCGTATTCTGCTTCATTGTTCGTTGAAGGAAATTCCAATCTTAGCGCATAGCATAATGACCGACCTTCAGGGGTTTCAAGTACAACCCCGGCTCCACAACAGTAGTCGTTTCTCGCGCCATCAACGTATAACTTCCACTGGATTGGGGAATCATCGATCGTTTCTTCCCCACTGTTACCTTTATCTGTGAATTCTGCGATGAAATCCGCTAAAGCTTGTCCGTTGATTGCTTTTCGGGGGTGATAAGTGATGTCATAATGACTGAGTTCAATGTTCCACTTTAGAAGACGACCCGAAGTCTCAGGGCGAAACAGGACTTGCTTTAAAGGTTGATTGGTGAGGACTCTGATAGGATGAGCTTGGAAATATTGCATCAACTTCCTCGATACAATCAGTAGGCAATAGGCGAGTTTTTCCAACTTGGAGTAATTCATCTCTGCCCCAGTGAGTCTTTTGCTGATATAGTAAACCAGATGTTGAATCCTCTTGTCTTCTCGTATCAGCGCTGCACTTAAAGCATGAGATGATACTGGCAAGTATATAAGAAGATCCTCACCATCGCCGGGCCTAGAAAGCATTGGAGGCATTTCCATATGGCGAATCAATTCATCAAAGGCTTTTTGGCATTCGGGAGTCCAATCAAAGTTTTTCTTTCCTTTCTTTAGAGCGTCAAAGAATGGGATGCATTTATCAGTAGCTTTGGAAATGAACCGACTCAAGGCGGCGACTTTTCCGTTGAGACTTTGCAATTCCTTCTTCGTTCTAGGAGCTTTGACTTCTTTTAAGGCGGTAATTTGAGCTGGACTAGCTTCAATGCCCCTAGCGCTCACGATGAAACCTAAGAACTTTCCGGACTCCACCCCAAATGAACATTTTAAAGGGTTAAGCTTCATTCCGTATTTCCGGAGGACTGCGAACATTTCTGCTAAGTGTTCTATGTGATCCACTGCTTTCTTAGACTTTACTAACATGTCGTCGACGTAGACTTCCATAATCTTGCCCAATTGCGATTTGAACATAGCATTAACAAGTCTTTGGTAGGTTGCCCCCGCATTCTTCAGCTCGAAGGGCATAACTCTGTAGCAGTAAAGACCAACATCGGTGATAAAGCTCGTGTCCTCCTGATCTGGCTCATGCATCATGATCTGGTTATATCCGGAGTAGGCATCCATAAAAGATAACAATTCATGTCTCGCTGTTCCATCTACCAGTTGATCGATCCTGGCTAATGGGAAGCAGTCTTTGGGGAAGGCCTTGTTTAGATCTGAAAAATCGATGCACACTCTCCATTTTCCATTGGCTTTCTTAACCAGCACTGGATTTGAAACCCAATTCGGATAGGTAGATTCTTTGATAAAGTCATTCTCCATGAGCCGATCAACTTCTTCTTTTAATGCTGCTGACCTTTCTGGACCTTGGGTTCTCCTTTTCTGTTTCACAGGCGTAAATTTTGGATCAATATTCAGAGCGTGTACTGCAACTTCTGGGGATATCCGCACATATCGGCATGAGTCCAAGCAAAAACATCCAAATTTTCTTTTAAAAAAGATATTAAGATATTTTGAATTGACACATTAAGTTGTGAACCCACATTCAACACCTTATTTGGGTCCTTCGGGTCAACAGGTACTGGTACTGTCGTTTCCACTGGTACCACTCTATTCTCCCCTGCACTGGCTTTTCTAGGATCCATCTCTTTTCGTGCTCCGCTGTGCTCGCCAGTGCAGGGTCCGCCCTGTAATTGCTACAAGGTTGGTTCTTTGATGCGGACTGGGGTTGCCGCATCCTTTCCCATTTCTCTTTTCCTTGCTTCTCGCAGCTCTGTCAGATAACACTCCTGCCCGGCATTTTGATCCCCTTTTATAACTCCTACTCCATTGTCTGTGGGGAATTTAATGGTGAGGCACCATGGGGCCATAACAGCTTTGAACGCTACAAGAGTTGGATGGCCAAGGAAAGCGTTATAAGCGGAAAATTCGTCAACAATCACAAAAGTTTGCTTGCGGACTACTTTTCTTTCTCCCTCTCCGAGTTCTACAAGCAAATCAATGGTTCCTATCGGCTGCTTTGGCTCCCCAGTGAAGCCAGCGATTTTCTGTGACGAGGCTTGCACATCTGCCATAGGGATCTTCATTTGGTCGAATGTTTTCTTGAAGAGGATATTACAGGGTGCTCCACAATCAATGAGAACTCTTCTGACAATAGATGGCCCGATACCAGCCGAGATGACTAAGGGATCCAAGGTAGGAGCTTCAACACCTGTGGAATCCCTGGCTCTGAACACAATATCATCATTGAAAGTTCTTTGTTGTTTCAGGGGCGTAGCTTCTTCCAAAATAAAGACATCTTCTTCGGCCGGTACATATTTCAAAGCCCGGGTATACCTTTCCATCTCACCCCAGCTCCTGCCTGCTGGGTGAGGTCCTCCTGTAATGACATTGATAACAGGCCTTCCGGATTCTTGCCCTGCAGCCTTCTCACTTGTCCTGGGTTGATGAGCAGGAGCTTGTTGCCCCTGACTAGACAAAGTAGGATTGCTGCTATTCTTTTCCACAAATTGCTGCAGCTTATTTTCCCTTATTAACTCTTCAATCAAAATTTTCAATTGGCGGCATTCATCGGTATCATGACCGGGTTGATTATGGAAGCGGCAGAACTTCCCGCTTTGTACAGCTTTTTTCCCGGTTCTCAGAACGGGAGGTTTAGGATAATCAACAGAATCTTTAGTAGCAAGGTAAATACGCTCTGGCGTATCTGATAAAGGAGTATATTCCGATGGCTTGAAGGAACGAGGCTTCTTCATATTTTTCTGTTTCTTCCCATCATTATTTTCCCATTTCTGTCCTACAGATTCATTCTTGCGTGGAGCAGCAATGTTATCTTCAGCTTTTTCCAATACTGCCTGTACCGGTACAGGACGGCTTTCCAGGCGTATGAACTCATCTGCTTTCTTGTAGAATTTTTCAAGGGAATTTGGTTCCTTCATGTTTAGCCATTTTCCAAATTCGCTCGACTTGTCGATGGCCCTCATCAGATAAGTCAAGATCATCCGTGGTTCTGCATTGTCTACCTCGGCCAGCGCTATATGAAAGCGATTCAAGAAAGATCTGACAGTTTCCCTTGGATTCTGTTCTAAACTTGACAACGACATGATATCTTTGGCTTTTGAAGCATATAGTCTGAACTGCTCCTTGAATTTCCGGGTTAGGTCAGAAAACTGATCTATAGACCGGATTGGTAGCTTGGTGAACGAAAGCAGAGCTACACCCTCCAAATATACAGGAAAATATCGACACTTTATTTCATCACAAGCTCTGGCACCTGTCATGTGCCAATCATACTTATACAAGAATTCGTTCGGATCACTTGTCCCCTTGTAAGCTAGAATAGTTGGAGGGACGAACTTCCTCGGGAACTCAGCCTTTAAGATCCTTTCGGTAAACTGGCTGTTACTTGGAGCGAAGCTCCATTCTTTCTCGTCTTCATTCCTTTGCATGCTCTCTTTCATGATTTTTCGAACCATTTCAGAAAGATACCCCTCATCATTTCGAGCTTTAGATCCACCAACTTCAGGAAATGTCTGCTCAAAGGAGCTGGCAGCCCTCTCAGGAACGTTCCTTTCTTCAGCATCATGAACGTTGCCAGCAAAGTTCCTTTCATTACCCGTTGGTTGACGGTTTGCCCCAAGCAAATCGTTCAACTTATTCAAAATTAGGGCATTTTGGGCATTCTGAGCCTCAAATTGTGCACTTTGGGCATTTTTCTGCTGGTTCAGCCCTAAGATTACAGCATCCAACTCCGCTTTTGTACCCCCAACAGGTGGAGTGGCTTGATTAGGTACTGGGGAAGCGAAGGTTCCCTCTTGAACATTTCCAGATCTAACAGATCTACTCCTTCTCCCCGGAGCCATGATTTCGGATAAACTTCTAGTCTTCAGAGAGATTCCTTCAACAAGCTTTCGTGGAGCAATGATGATAATTCACCTGAGTTCAATTCTCAGTGAAAGCACCAAAAATGTTAACGCTAAAATTTGAACGCTAACACCCCGGTGTGTGAAGTATAGTTGTGAAAGCACCACCCGTGAATACGGGAATCAAGAGATAACAGTAAGTAACAGAAAATGCAGTAAATGAGCACAGAGTTTATAGTGGTTCGGCTTATGATCAAGCCTATGTCCACTTCAATCCTTTTTATTGCTGACTGAATTACAACTTATTACAATCTCTTTCAATTACAATCCAATTCAATTCAAAAAGACAAGTAGCTAGAGAAAACTTTAATGCCACAGAGTTCTTTGAATCCATGATTGAATATGTCGAATCTTTGTGCGAAGTTTGGTCTAAATGTCTTGCGTGAGCTTGAAGTGATGAAGTATCGAATGTCTTGAAGATAGTAGAGCCTTGATGTCACGAAGAGAATGATCCCCCCCAAAAGTCCTTTTCTAGTTGGAGCTAGGGTCGTATTTATAGACATTTCTCGGAGTTAGGTCGTAACTCATACGCGACTCATGATAAGTCGTAACTCGTAGATGACTCATGGTAGGTCGCGGCCGACCTACTGGGTTTAGCTTATGGCTTGGTTCAAAGTTATGCACCCATTTGAATGAATGATACAAGTTCTAAGTCGTTCCTGAGTTATCCAAATGCAACTTCCTTTATGCTAGCATGAGTCGTACACGACTCATCATAAGTCGTAAGTTGTCAAAGAGTCATTTCATTACAGCATGGTATTGAACTTGTCTCCAAGTCTTAGGTCGTGAACGACTTATCTGCAGTCAAAAGTCAGCAGCGACTTAAGTGTTGTTGACTCTTCCTTTTAGTGCTTTGAGTCGTCACTCCTTTAGGTCGTGGACTTTCTTAAGTCGTAAGTTGTAAGCTGTGGTCGCGCACGAGTTAACTGGTCGTAGCTCCTTGTTTGCTTGCTTGAGTCGCTGACGATTCAAGGTAGGTCGTAAGCACAATTCTTTAACTCGTGCAACTCCTCAATTGTTGAGTCGGTAACTTGCCGAGTCGTGAAGTACCTTGAGTCGGCCAACACCTTTAAGGCATTAAGGTCATAACCCGGTGAGTCGCTATCCCTCTTGAGTCGTTAAGTCGGCAATCAGTTGAGTCGTCACTCATTTTAGGTTGGCAATGAGCTAAGGCTATTGAGTCGTGGCATTCCCTAAGTCATTTAGGTCTTAACCTGTTAGGTCGTTAGCTCCTTAACTCGTAAGCTCTTTAACTCGTAGACTCTTTGACTCGTAAGCTCCTTAACTCGTGGTCCAAACAGGGTTAACAGAAGTTATGAACTTAAATGTTACAGAGTTGAACTATCAATCCTGAGGTTAAGTCCAAAGGGGAGGTCAGCGTTAACATTTCTAATGATTTTATTGTATGGGATTGTCCATCTTTAGGAGTATTCCAAGAGGGAGGTAGCATCAGCATTCGTCGAAGGACTTATGCAAGGAGCCTAGGTGGTGATTCGAGATTTGTTCGAGATGCTCGAATTTATATAGAAATTCATCATCTGTTCGAGATATAGGAATCCATTTGGGGATTCATGTTCTGTTCAAGTGATGAAGACTCGAGTAAGAGATCCATAGCCAAAGGGAACGTATCATTTTAGCAATCCTAAGAGTGCATGCATTACATCTAGTATTACTTACGGACGTGCACGAAGGACCGATTTATTTGGAACCACAATTTTCTAGGCATGGGCCAGTTATGCATTTCCTATAGTACATTTCCAAGAGATGTACGTTGTTCAGAAGGATATCCCTGATCCTTGTGCAGGAGTTCGGATTTGGCTTGATCCGAGGAGATCTTAGTGGAAAATTCACTATTCAGAAATGCCTTAGCAGTATTGATTGTATGCCTATTATTGTTGTGGCGTTCACACATAAGCTATTTGATATGATTTATGTTCTACACTCTAGACATTATTCATTGTATCACTATTTGTTAAACCTAATGAATGGTTGGTTTCTTTAGGGGAAAATCGTTATGGGAAACTATATGGTTTCATTGGTTACTTCTACTTGTTACGTATTTCTTGAGTTTCTCATGCTAGTTTACTAACATGATCCATGTATTATTTCCTTATAATACTCAGGCCTGCCCCATATATGTTTCCAAATATAGCTTTGGACGCTTGGAGCTTATGGAGAAGAGCTATATGATTATCTTCCAAATTATCTTATTTCCTCTGCATTTCTATATTGTATACATCAGCATATGTGAGGAAAGATTGTTATAACTATCTAGGCTAATGATAGTACTAAGATTTGGGTAACTCTATTATTTTTGTACTCATAGTTACCCTTTGTATTATTCCCTTAATATTATATATTATTTTTCCTTCATATGCTTTATGAGAATGATAAGGGTTCTCGCATTGGTAAACCTCTGATGAAGCTTTGTCTCTTACCCCACGTCCCTTTACGGGTTAGTTGTATAAATTCAAGAGGCTGACTGTAAAGAGAGGAAAGGGGTTACCATTTGTAGTCACTACCTTAGAGGGGTGAATCATCGGATTATTACATTTGATATTAGAGACAGTTTGCGCGAATGCCTTGGCTTTAGTTGGTTATGGCTCATTAGAGATAGGGTAATTGACACTCTAGAATGAGTCTAGTGTATTATACATACAAGAGCATACTTATATTTTGAAAACTTGACTTTTAAAATATTCTTTAGGAACATCCCTTTCTTCATAATCCTCTCCTAGTGTCTTTCCCTTGAATAACTCTATCTTTTCATGTCCTAAATTTTTTGCTTTGATTAGGCAGTAAGAACTATGAGGACCAGAGTCGTCAATGCTCAAGGAGGCAGAGGTAGAGCTGGTCGAGGTAGTACCGTCACAAACGGTGTGAATAGAGCATCGAGAAATGTTACCCCAGTTGGGGGACCAAGGGTGAATGTCATAAAGGAGATTGTGGAGGTCAGGCCTCAGATGAGTTTTGCTTCACTCCACCGTGATTTTGAGAGGTTTGGAGGTAAGAAATTTAGTGTTACGGAGATGATCATAGAATTCCAGTCTTGGATCAAATTGTATGATCGGATATTTGGAGATATGGAGCTAGATGATGCAATGAAGCGTAGGTTGGTGTCATGTAATCTTGCAGATGTAGCCATGGATTTGTGGAGTTCTAATCAATGTAAGATGTCCAAAAGAATGACTTCTGCTAGGCCCAGTTTAAAAATGAGTTTGAGATGAAGTTTGTTTCGAAGGCTGAAAAGACTTTGTTATATAGAAGCATCTTGGGTTTAAAGCAGGAGGCCATGACTGTGGCAAAGTAAGAGAATTAGTTCATTGCATTATCTTAGTTTGGTTTAGGATTGGTGGATATGCCAGTAAAAAAGAATAAGATGTTCATTGCGGGTATACGCCCTGAGTTCCAATGGGAAATGAATAATCATGTCATGGGATCTTTTGTTGGTTTAGTGAACAAGACTTTTAGGTTTGAGAGCTTAACTCCGATGTCGTCTATTTCTACGCCAGTTGGGGACAACAAGTGGAAGTTCTAGCATCTGAGATATATTTCTAGTATGGTTTGGTGTAAGTGTAGGTAGAAGGGACACTTTGGTTGGAGTTGTAAATCGAGGAAAGAAGAGTGGGTGGCTAAAGTGCAAATAGTGGTAGCAACAGTCGAGAAGTTTCCAAAGCTTGAGGCGTAGTTTGGAACCAAAGGTTCTTATGGTTGCCATCAGGCTAGCCATTTTGTTGGAGATTGTCCTATGCTCAAGAGTGGGGAGTAGCCTAGGGTTTTTGCTATTTTTGCTACTGAGTAGGGGAAGCAGATTCTTGAGGATATACTATTACTTTTTGCTTTACATATTCATGTTTAGTTTGATATTATTACTTCTCTTCATTTAATAACCCGTAACCTTGATTGTTTAGTCATGCTCAGCATGTTAGTAACATTTAGTATTGTTTGTTATTGATTTGTGCTCAACTAGTTTATGAGCGGTTTTACCATTCTACATCATGAGGTGGGTAGACAGTAATTATGGGTATATTGAAACAAACACCTTGTCAATTAAGTTTCACAGTTTGACTAAAAGACATTTAGTGATAATGTTGGGTTAGAAGTTAAAATTTATTAAACCATGTTTACTATAATCTAGGTAAAAGATATAATATTTTGGAAACAAATATTTGTGAAAATAATTTTACCACCAAAAGAAGATTTTATATAACTATTATTTATAGAAATATGATTTATAAATGAAAAGGATTTGAATAAAGAATTTAAGGACTTAAATCTTGAAATTTTTGATAATATTTTTAGGATTTTGGAGAAACTAGTATTAGTACTATTTGGAATTAAATATTTGGAAAATTGGTTTAAGGGATTAAGATCATGATACTTAGTATTATTATATGAAGTATTTGATACGCTTTGGAATGATTTTGGTTAAATACCAAAAGTATGGTTTGGATGTACTAAACTTACTTCTATTGGTTGAAAATAATTTCGATGATGATTGTAGCATCAATGACATTCATTTTTGGGTTTTCTAAGTGCAGAATGCTACAAAGTTATTTTGGTAAAATAGAATTTAATCCCGAGAATATGATTTGATATACAAAAATTTTATGTATATATTATTCAAATAATTGGAACAAAAATAGGTTCTTAATTCTAAAGTTCTCTTGTTAAGTTATTTTATGGGCACATGAAGCATATGCATTTGGAAAGTATGGTATATGCATCATGATATGATATGTTGGTTGGTAGTTTTCATTTTTGAAAATGAAACAGGATTTTCGGCAATGTTAAATATTCGAAAACTTCCAAACTGTCATAAAACTTGCAGTTAATTGTTTTTGAAGATACAAAGTTGAGTTTATATAACACCTGAACTGAGAAGATGATAAGTTAAAACAAGTTCAAATCGTTGATCATCCTTGTTAGGTAAAACAAATTCGATGTTTTGGTATATACTCTTGGTATGTAGCGGGGTATTGTACGAGAATGAACTTAACTTACAAAATTTGGAAAACTTCAAGTTTAGTTTTATAAAATAATTCATAAATGGTTTTGGTATTGAATGACATATTATTTGTATAAATGAATATGATTAAGAAGGAATTGGTAAGTTAAGAAACCAATAGGATAAATACGTAAGTTGTACGTAGATTGTTTTATTTGCATGACTGTTGTTGATTCAATATTCAAGTACATGTTTTCGAGGTAGTCTACATCGGTCTAAACAAGGATTTTTCACTCGATTCTTGACGATGAACACTTGATACAGATTCGTGATATGATCCCGATGTTTTCTATCATAGTATATGGCTATGCAAGGAGAACTAAGGTTTTTTAGTCAAGAACCAAATTAGATCCGCACTAGAGAGGTCAAGTGATCTATACCAGTTGGAAAGTGAAATCTATATGGCTGAATAAGTGATATGATCGGATATTGCTTAAGGATGATATATGTACATTATATGGGCTATAGTGCATTTTTGTAATGTATGCTGACTTATGAAGATTTTAGGAAATGACTTTTGATTTGCTATTAGGTAGCAGGAATTATCTTCTAAGTAATGACATGAGGTTGATGAGCGTAAGGTACGCTTAGTAGATTGTTTATCTTCCTTGGACGTTGGGAGAGTTCTGAACCTGATTAAACCATGACCATTGGTTGCTAATAATTGTGAATACTATTTTAGTATTTGTGTGCTTATTACTTTGTTAATATTAGAAGTTCCATAGAGCGAGGATGCTTAGGATTGTACAAAGAAAAAGGATGGCAATTTGAAGGTGATCCATCTGCGGTTGCTTGTTATCATCAAAAATCACTTCAACCCTATCGAAGCCTAAAAGAATACAAAAGAAGGCCTCTTAAAGAATGACGGCAATAGCAAGGCCTTTCGAGAGAGTCGAATGGATGTTTCTACAAAAATTAGACGAATTATGGTCTACTTAAAGACTAAAGGGGATAAGATTACCCTTCCACTTCAGTTGATCCCTTCCAAAGCAGTTGGTTCCGCATGCATAAAGGGGTTTCACATATGTTAAAAATGGCCTTCGAATGCATTAGAAGAAAGGTTCCGCATTAACCAAGGGGATTACTTTCAAAAGCCACCTTCCGCAACCATCTTCTGTCCACCAAAAATCCTCCTCCATTACAAATGACCTTTCGCAGTGATCCTTCGGCCACCATTAAATTCTTTCAAAACCAAGAAAATACCCTTTGATATAGTCGATAGCCTCCAAAAACTGCATATAAGCAGAGTGAAAACTGATTCGATACCTAATGATGGAAGGAAGGTTCAAGTGTTTTGAAAGCTTAAACAAAGAAAGCATATCATCTTCCATAAGCATTGGATGTGTACCTTTCGAACACCTTTAACATCCTTTCCTGCTTATCCAACACATCAACAGCAAGATAAGAGTCGCTCCTATAACTTTCGATGGAGTCGAAAGTACCCAAGTCTCATTCGAAAGCAATGTTAGAGAGGTGCTCTAAATTCAACAATGGTGAAAGGTCATTATGGCACCCTTTCGATCAAGACGAAAGGACCGATGCGAAAGGGTACAACCTACGCCTATAAATAAGACCCTAAGGGTGTTGCTTGGGGGATAAGAATTCATTCTTTCTATATTTATTCTTTTCTTGAGTTTGTAAACCCTAAACCCTAAATCAAATTGGGGGTTTCAATTTTTTGTGATATTTAAACCTTTGTATTCATGAAAATTATCAATAAAAAAATACATGGTACTTTTGAATACATAGATTCTTGCTCACTGCTTATATATGGTTTCGGCTATGGAGTGCATACATCAATGCCTATCAAAAGGGTTCCTTTTGGAGGAGCAGGAAGCTTTCGACTCAATTAAAGCCCTTTAGCTCCCATTAGGTCACAACCATAGATTACCTCAACTGATTCGAAAGGTGTTTTCGAATAAGTCTTAGAATACTTCAAACGATTCAAATTTCGAAAGGGTCACTCATACTTCTAATTATTCCTTGAGGTGTTGACGAGATTTCTTGTTAACATTTTTGGCACTAGAAGGAGTGGTCAAACCTTCGAGTTTGTTGAATTCCAAATATTACTTTTCCCCTATCCCTATTTCATTCCATGCTAACCTTAGACCTAACACTATGATGCTTGGCAAAATCAAAAAGTCTAAGCAAGGATCTTCAGAGCCACACTTGGTTGGATTTTCTCATGAAATTGGTAATGATTCTAAGATATATGAAGAACAAATGTTAAGACTGGAGTCTTTAAGAATCATGGAAAAGAAAAAAGCTGAATCTTATGATCCGAACGATTGGAGCTTAAACCCATTTCACATTTTCCCAACGCATATCTTTTCTTTAGGAGAAGCAAGAAGTAGGAATGATAACTTGTTTGATCAAATGAGGAAGACTATTCAATTCTATACTAAAGGCACTATCTTTGAAGAAGGAATGATGGTCGATTACTATGCATTTGCTCTGAAATGGCATCGGGTAACAAATGAACAATCACCTCCATATGAGCTTCGAAAGTTTTTAAAACGAAAATCGATCATTGAGGGTGAAGCTCCTGAATCAAGAAACAAAAGGTCCAGAAATCAGCTTCAAAAGACACGCTTCAAATTAAAACTCGCTAAGGATTGCTACTTGAATACATCAATCGAGAACATCCACTTATTAACAAGGGAGGAACTTTAATACTAGTCATTTGAAAAGAAAAAGCCTAAATATGAAAGAAATCAAGGAAGACTGTAATGTTATTATTATATGACAAACGTACACGAAACTAATCAATGTTGAGCTCTTGAAGGAATGATCATCAACTTTTTCAGACAAGGAAAGATCAATAGATGTATAAAGCAATCTTAGATGAATTCAATAATGACTCATTCAAATAAGAAAGTCTACATGGTTGGGAGCAAGATGCTCCTTAAATTTGAAAACTACCTTAAATGGACAAAAGCATTTGTCCATGCCCTGATGTCCAGGTCAAAGCGCCACTTAGATGGAGGTTAGAGTAATACTTTATCTGCGCCATGCTATGGCCAGGTTAAAGTATCTGCAAGCTCTTGATCGAACCATGATATGGCCAAATCAAGGTTCCCCTGGGAGGGAGGACGGAATAAGCCATTGAATATGCCATGCAATGACCAGGTCAAGGCACCGACTAGCCTTTAGATCCGCCTATATGGCCTGGCTGGAGCACCTCCTAGAGGGAGGACAGAGTAAGCCCTAGAACCTGCCATGCTATAGCCTAGTCAAGGCACCGAACAAGTCTTCGGTCCTACCTATAAGGCCTAGTTGGAGCGCATCATGGAGGGAGGTCGGGTAAGTCCTTTGATCCTGTTGAAATAAGCCAACCAAGCGCACCGAATAACAACGGACTAAGCCTCCAAGCCTAACAAGTGGCCCATAAAACAACAGCAATATACAAATCCTAAAGGGTGGCACAAGCTAAAAGAATCAAGAACTAGAAAGGTGACACAAAGCAAAGATGCGAACAACCAAAAGTGTAAAAGGGAGGTGAAGAACAAATGGCTCAGATGAGAATTTCTAAACATCCTTTGTTTGAAGAGTTTCTATGCTTATTTCCGAGCGATAATTGTTGAATTACACATACAGCCTTCGGCTAATTTACAAAAGATGATTTCAGGACATCTTTTACTAATTTCAGGACCTCTATAATGGATTTTATTCTTCTACTAATTTCTCGATCTATCTTAGGAATACGCGGATCTGGGTCTCGGGGTTTCTACTTTTAACTTTTAGATAACACTTGTAAACACCAGAATCTGGGTTTTGGGTCTTCTATTATTTCTAGAAAAGGATTTCTGAGCTCCTATTATGTATCCCCAAATGAGGATTCTTGGCCTACTATGAATTATTTCCAGATGATAAATTCTAGGTTTTGATTATTACCGGATAATTGTTGTTAGTCTTCTATCATTTATTTCCAGAAGAAGATTTCTAAACTTCTACTGCCGGATTTAAAATTTTGGTTCTCCATTATAAGGTTTTTAGTCTCCTGTTAATCTAACCAGAGTTGAATTTCTGGTCTTCTCTCATTATTACCAAAGTAGAATATCATGATTTCTATTATTGCTGGACAAAAATTTCTGATCTTCGATCATTCCCAACTATGGATTTCTCATCACTTATTATCTATAGATAATGATCTATTAACTTCCATTATTCCTAGATTTAGAATTTTGAAATTCTTTTATCATAAATTCTAACGCAATCTCCAGTAATATTATGGATAAACAACTAGTTATGTTATTGCATAAACTCCAAACTGCTGATAAGAAATGTTGTCTACTTTATACTTTGTAGGGAAACAAGATTGATGAGGAAATACAAATGATTCAACAAACATAAAAGAAAACCGTAGTCAAAGCTATCAAAAAGCAGATTTAGAAATGACCGTACAAATAAAGATGACGGTAACAAGCCAAGTGGTATTTACATGATTATATAATCTACAAAATAACTCAGAATCATATTATAAAATATAAGTGTATAACCTTATCTAAATTTCAACAGTTAAAGGATCAACATATGGCATATTTCTATATAAAGGATTTCTTTGAGTTTCTTTTCCTTCTTCCAAATTTTGTCAGCATCGTCGATAGACTCAACACAAGTCTTCAGTGCATGATGGAAAGCTTTGCTTGCACCTTTAATAGTCTTGTTCTGCCTACCCAAATCAGCAATATGCTTTTGATGATGACACCTTTCCAATTCGAGATTATAAATTTTGGTTGCGTACTCATTAATGTGTTTCAAGTATCTTTCTTTTTGCTGATTTTTGAAATATTTCATCATTTCAAATTTGACTTTTCGGCACCATTCGCCCACCGCTTTTTCATCCAAAGGCGGAGGAGGGTTAGATGTAGAAGGGAAGTTTTGAATGGCTAAGGAATGAGACCTTGTTGATTTACCAACAATTGGGGTGATTAGAGAGATTGGTAAATTAATATTTGGAGTAGTACCTTCCATGATAACCTTTACTTTATGCTTGACTATCCTTTAGTTTTATTTCCAAATCATTTAGCTGTTGGAAAAACTTGGACATCTCGTGATCAAAGTCGATCGAAGGATTTAATTTAATTTGACATTTCAATTGAGAAACCATCTCGTCTTTCTTCTTAAATCTGCTTTGAGACTAGTGATTTGATAACTAAGGTCTCTAGTGATCGCCTTTTGAAGCAAAAATCTTCTACGCCATTCCAGTGCTTTAGTATTATCTCGAAGTCTGGAAGGCAAAGGATCTTTAGATAGTCTTCTCTTTTCAAGATCCACAATCAGTTTATCCCTAAGATTGGTGAAACGAGATAAAGGATCTGAAGAGAGTGATATAATTACTAACTGGATTTCCTACTCAAACAAACAAAAAACAAATTATTACCCAAAGATCAAATTTCTTTTATTACAATAGTCGTGGTTACAGCTGAAGAAGAAATAAAACAGAGGGTATAATATCAATGTTATAATCAAGTACCTGCTCTGCCCTTTCACACTTAAAGTCTAGAAACAGCATTTTTAACTTTATCTAAAGAGTTAGTTGAAAGAGAAATTATCAATTCAAAAGTAGCATTAAATCCATCTTTAACAACTGGAGGACTTTTGCTACAATCCCATTCTCCGACTAGACGACTATCACGGCCACAAATTAAGTCTGTGGTATATGTTCAAATTTCCTTAAGGAGCTTTTCCTTTTCTTTACTTAGAAAATCAAAGTAAAATCGGGGATGTTGCATATAAAGCTTTTGTAGATCTATAAGAAAGCATTATCTTGCCAATCTGGAGAATTTCAAAAGCGAGGACTTTTCTAAATAATCTTTTTTTAATTTGACATATTTGCCTAAGTAATCCCTGGTATAGGGCAGCTTGAGAGATATTTACTATATAGTAGCATAAAAAAGAACTAATACAGAAAGTCTATAGATCAATAAATAAATACATAAATACAAATTCTCTTCTGGTTCATACAAGATTGATTTTTTAGATAACTCAGAAATGAACTTATCCTTATAATATTTAAGCTTTTCTGGAGGCAATGTGCATGGTAAGTTCCAACAAGCCCTCGAGCGAGGATCAGACCCGTATTTTTCGAAATATAACTTATGTAAGTATCTAAGTAGACCCCCACTAAAATCACTCAAGTATGAGAAATCTACATTTGGATGTCTGCAATAAGCTTTATATAAATAGTCTACCGGATATCTTTGTCTTCAATTAATATCCAAAAGAGTGTCATCAGTTCTTTATTCTCTTCAAAAAGATTGCCATAATGAAGATGCTCCCTCTTTAATCAATGGGCCTCTTCTTTATCTGTAAAAGATGCTAATATTGTAGTGCTTTTATTTAGATTATAGTACTTGTCAAAGAGTGCATTGTCGTCTTTTAATTGCTTATCATACTCCCTATATAGGTTATTTATTTCTTCATGTTTCCTTTCAAGCTTTGTCTTATAAAGGTTACGAATTTCTTCCTTATATAAAATTGTAAATATTAGCCAATGTTATCATAGAAGTAAGAGAAATTTTGATAAAGAACTCCATATCTGAGAAACCAGAATCGAAGTTGATAGGGACTGCTTCTTTCCTCTTCGCTCTCCAGCATCAAAATCGGCGTCTTTTCTTGAGGGATCAGAGGAGTCAGGGAATTCCATCTAACCCGCTTCATAAGTGGAAGGATCAGGATTAACTTTATCTAAAGTACCTAAAAGTGTCACTATCACCCCCTCTATGGGAATCATCACGATCACCCACATTGCCGCCAGCACCCTGACCTTTATCGTTGTCATTAGGGTTATCATCATCATTTTCATTGTCATTGTCATCCTCGTCAACTAAGATTTCATTGCCCTCTTTCTCTTCCTTCTCTTTTGAATTGGAATCTTCTTATGCAGGAGGGACTTCAAAAGATAGGAGCCTAGTGGCATCATTTTCCTCTCTATCTGGGACCCCAATCCCTTGCTCCATTTCCTTAATTTTAGTCATAAATCTATTAACTAGCATAGGTTGAAAGAAGGAAAACTCAAATACGGACACTTCTCAATGTTATCAGAATAGGCTAACATGAGTACCTCTTCATTAGAATTTATAATAATATTGTTCAGAGAAATGCTCAAAAATTGACACTTTTTGTTTTGCATCAGAAATAGATTTGATAACCTTGGATGAAGATCCTTTTTCTTCTCCAATTCTTTTTAAGAGAAGAACATTTCCTCTTAAGAGAAACATATTTGGCATTAACCCTAGATTTTTCATCCTAGGACTCTTTCAAAATCATTTTCAAAGCCAAGACTTCATTGGCTAGGATCTGTCTAGCCTTCCTCTCATTAGAAATTATAGATTCTGCTTGAGCAGGAAAAGTGCTCAACCTTTCTTATTCCATCACTATGCTATAGTTGGCGCGAGTCAGGGTAGTGATATGATTATTTAAGGTTGAGACTTCTTCTTTATGTGTTGACGTCTCGGCAAAGGACTTAGAAACATATTCTTGAAGAGAGTACCAGCTTTTGTAGATTTGAAAGGAAAAGTAAAACATGGGTCGGGATTCGGTATAAAAATAGTAATAAGAAAATCAGGCAATATGCAATATACCAGAAGTTGTTCGATAAGAGATCAAAATTGACTTGATGAATCCGGTATAGAAGAAGGCGGATGAATGGAAGAAAATGATGGAGAGCCCATAATTGACCATACGACATTTTCAAATTCATTAGGAGGCACTAGTGATGAGTGTCTAGAGAGATTCAGGTCATTGGAAGGAGTTGAAGTGCCCAAATCCTTCTGCATTTTCTCAATAATGCTTGGAGAATCAAGTACAACAGTATGAGATATAAAGTCGTCCTTTGAAGGAACTATTTTTGGTTGGTCAGCGGTTATAGAAGGTAAGTCGTCCATGGAAGAACTGGGATCAAGGGAAAGACCTTTTAAAGCTTTGCATGCATAAACAAATTCTCCCTCTTTCGAGGTAGAAGAAAACTAAACATCAGCAATTTTGGCATTCTTAGAAGCAGAGCCTACAGCAGTCGTTTCGCTTAATTTCCTTTCGCAATCATTCTTTACCTAGCAATGGATTAAGTCAGAGCTAGAGCATCAAATTCTAAAGATGGAGGGGGTACATCACTTGTAGTTAATTTAGTTGTAGGAGAAGCTATTAAAACCAAAAAGCATAGGTTAGCAAAATAATCTAAAGAATAATATGACGGCAAGATATAAACGATACACTTAGGTTCACCAGGTTGATTTGGACAAACTGGGGACAAAGGTGAAAAATTATTAGGGTTTCTAAAAGCTAAGAACCATTTACTTTTGATGTATGTTAGACCAAAGGAGGTTGTCCAAGAATTCTCTAGCCTTCTGGTATGAGGGAATGTTTCTGGAGGTTGCTAGGAGTCGGCAATGTAAGCCTATACCCAATACGATTTAAGGCAGTGGTCAACAACTTTACAATTCTCTTGCCTTTATCATCGAGATCCTTAGGAGAAGCGCCTAATAAGAAAACATTATTCAGCAAAAATAAACAAGTTAATACTACTAATGGTAATAGTCTACTTATGAGGAGAAGAAAAGGCTCCACTGATTGTTAGGAAGCATTTGATGTAGAAGAACCGCATTTCTCAATCCTTAAATTTTTTATTCCCTTTGAAACTAACTTTTTGAAAGTGTTAGCCTAGAAAATCTGGCTATTTAGATAACTAAGTTTGACAAGGCTTACTAAACAGTTAAGAACTTCAGCACTTAGAGAACGAATTCCAGACTCTAAGGCCATAAGCTCCAAGGAGATAAGGTATGCATATATGTTGGTTGATAATTGGATAGAAGCAATGCCAAGATGACTTAGAAATCTCAATAAGAACTCTGGAAATGGAAAAAACTCCATGCCAAATGTGGATGGCACTGCAAGTAAAGTATCCCTTAGGGGGATTTTGAATGGTGTCATTATCGCTAAGAGGGATAGCTTCAACTCCTTAATCACAAAGTCATTTAGGATCGCATCTACTTCATCTTGAGAAGTTATAAGAGAGGGCCTTGAAATCACTTCAACCTTCTTTAGAGAAGATTCCAATTTCGAAACTGTATTCTTTTCCGATCTCATAGAAGTTCTTTTAATGCCCATGATCCTGCCAGGTGATATAATTTCATCAAAATTATAATTTATCCTACTGCTAACACCTTTCAAAGGTGCCGAAAGCTTATTTCAATGGCTTAAATACCCGCCATGGCATTTGACAAAGCTTTCGAAAGGGGGTCAAAATTAATTATAATTGTGTGAGTCATTAAGGTTTCAACAGTGTCGAAGCCAATATCAACATCCCTCATTATATGGCATACATGCACCTGGACCTACCCTTTGACAACGCCAAAACCAATAGATTTTTCTCTATTTTTAATAAGTCTAGCTGTCCACACAATATCAATTTGAAAATATAAATTGTCGAAACGCCATAACCTAATTAAGTCAAAAGACTTAAAATAAAGTGGCATTAATGAAAGAGCCATATTTATGGTGTTTTGATGATAACAACTATACAAGAATGCTACTAATATGTTTGTTGAGTTATTTCTGGTCAAGTAGCTATTTACCAAGACATTACAACAACAAAAAAGTTTTCCAAAAGTGATTTGTTAGTACATTTTATTGTTGATGAGAAACGGGACAGCAAGTGTTAAAATAAAATATGAAGATTGGAGGACTTGATCCCTGGTCATGCATGAGGACTACAAAAAGGTTAAGAAAGATTACATGGAAAGGAGCATACAGCCTAACCACCTGACCATATCTCATTTTGGTTGAAAGCTTGTGCAAACTTTACTCAAAGCAAATAGAATAAAGAAGTGAAAAATATAACACAAGCAAGATTCGAACCCTAACCAACAAGGAGAGATGCAGCATGCTTACCAACCGCACTACAAAGACTTTTATTTACATGTCATTCAGCAATTTATTTGAATAAGTAGAAAGATGTAAAACTAAATTACTCAAAATATGTAAAAGGCGGGACTCGAACACAGCAACATTAGAAGGACGCACGCATATCTTACCAACTGAGCTATAGAACATTTTGAAATTGGTATCAACGGCTACTTTACAGAAGAATTCCAGAGCGAATAAGAAAAGAAAATTAAAAACAACAACATGGGACTCAAACCCAGCACACAACAGAGGCATGCGCATGTTGTACCAACTGTGCTACACCACCTTTCGAAGTTGATCTCAACGGCTACTTTATTCAAGCATTCCAAAGCGAATAGTCAAGTTGCTATTCAACCAATTCCAAACCTTCAACGGATGCATCTTTTCTAATGGGAATTTCTGAAGGAATGTGACTACTTATTGGCTTTCATTCACTTCTATATAAGCCACCTACCATCCCAAAAGAGAAAAACAATCATACTCTCTAATACCATTCTCATATTGCTTACAAACGCTCCAAATTCAATATTTATTTAAAAAGCAAACTTAGACCAACGCTCTTTCACTCCACAATAGTTGATTTTGGTCTTAATTCACTTCCTAACCTCTGCACACTCATTCTACATCATTTTAATTGTTATAGAAGTTGTACTCCAGTTTAACTACTGATGCAGGACGATCTACGAAACTAGTAAGGTTGAAGTGTTCAAAGTCTTTAGGTGGTGTGGAGGAAACTTCGGAGTTAGGTCGTTCGAAAATTTTAAGTCGTTGCCGACTTAAGAAATATTGCTCACGACCTAAGGAAAAGACCGTAAATCTCTTGCAACTTAATGAGATGAAGGAAAACAAGTTAAAGAATAATGCAGCTCAGGCCAGAGATAGAAAGGCAAGTGATAAGTCGTACGCGACTCAGGAGGAAGTTAAGTCGTTCAGGGTTGAACAGCTATAAGTCGTTCACGACTCATCAAAAATACAAAGGGAAGTCCATTAGTCGAAAGCCTTAAAACTGCCACGAGTTACGACTTATGATAATTCGTTGAAGTGTTGAGTCGCCATCTTCTATGAGTCGTATGTCGCGTGTTTTTATGTCGTGTACCCTGTGTTGTATTTTGAGTCGTTTGTGTTGTCTGAGGTTGTAAATATTTTAAGTCGTAGGCCTTGTGTCGATAAGTCGTGTGCTATCTTTAACTGTTGTATTAAGGCGCGTAATGATGAGTCGTTGCCGACCTATGAGCGTGTTGTAATAATGAGTCGTGTGTCGTGTGTACCTGTTGTGTCGCTGCCGAGTCAAGAAGAGTCGTGAGTCGCATACAACTTGAGGACCAGTTGGTGAAATACTATAAATAGGGGGTGAGTTGTAACTTTTGAGAGGTTGATTTTTGAATAAAATTTCTTGTTGATTGTTGTGTGCTTTCATCTTAAATTGGTAGTTGAGTGTAATCTCCTATCTCCTCTTTCGGTTAATCGAGTGCGCTCGATTCAACGATCGTAGAAGCCGATTCACGGTATCTAGTGCGCTAGATCAACGTACGAAGAATCGTAGATCTTTGAACACAGTATAGTGCGCTATCAACGTGTTTGAGATAGCTAGAATTTGGCATCTTCGGATCAGCGAATTTGGGCGTTTCGGTATCTTCATTCCATCGATCGCTACTTTCACCGATTGAAGTTTATTTTGATTAATCCGCTGCGTCAGTTTGGTATCGGAGCTAGACTTAGCCAATCATAGCTAAGCCGAGACTTGGAGCCAATTTTTTGAAGTTGAAGTTTGAAGTTGGAGTTCATCGTGTTCATCTTGAAGTTGCAACGAGTTTGAAGATTTTGATCCATTTCATTTTGGATCAAAGTGTTGGAAGGTGTTTGAATTTGGACTTGTTGGAAGTTTGCGCGCCAAAGTTGAGTTTGAAGGTGGAACCGTGCCGACCTACCCTAGGTCATTGCATACTATCGAGTTTAAGTCGTGAAGTTCAAGCCGAGTTTGTGGAGGCCGAGCCGAGTTAGTGAAGATTTGTGCTGAGCGACTTAAGCCTTAAGTCGTTCGTCTTGTTCGAGTTAGTGGATTGAGCCATGATTTGTTGCTTGCGTTGAATATTTGTGTTCAAGTTATTGAAGTTTGTAAGAAGTTTTCAATCATGCCGCCTAGAAGAGCTAATCGTCATCAAAATGTTGAAGCGTTGTATAGAAGAGAAGAAGCCGAGCTTATGGAACAACGTATTAATGAGAAATTTGATGAAGGCATTGGAAAGTTAGAGAAGTTGATGAATGATTTGAATCAAACTAAAAGAAGGAGATCACCAAACTCGAACCATGGAGGAAACCGAGTTTCGCCATCGGTTACGGAAGCGAGGAGGGTATCACCGCATTCTTTTAGAGATAGAAGAGAAACATCAATTTCATCACGGAGAGATCATCATGACTATGGACATGAAGAGAGAAGAAATCAACGTGAATTTGACAATGAGGCGTATAGAGATGAAGAGAGACATAGTCGAAGAAGCATGCATGAACGAAGGGATGATAATGGTCGAGATCGATGTAGGCGTACGTTTGATTTTGATGAAGCGGGTGATAGAGCTAGCATTCATTATCAAGATCGAGACCAAGTTCGAAATTCTTATCGGGATGTTGAAGATGATCGTCGATGGGAATCGGGTATGAAGATGGAAATTCCAGAGTTCAAGGGTGGAATGGTAGCTGAAGAATTTCTTGATTGGTTGTCAAATGTGGAGGAAATCTTTGATTTCAAGGAGGTTCCTGAGAATCGTCGAGTGAAGTTGGTTGCTACTAGGTTGAGGGGGAGAGCTTTGGCATGGTGGCAGCAAACTAAGCTTACAAGGGAGAGAATGGGAAAGTCAAAGATTGAATCATGGGAGAAGATGAAGAAGTTGATGAGAGCTATATTTTTACCTTACAATTATCAATCACTTATGTACCAGAGATTGCAGAATCTGAGGCAAGGGACGAAGTCAGTTAATGATTATGCAGATGAATTTTACCAACTCATTGCCAGAAATGATATTATGGAAACGGAAGAATAGCTAACTGCTAGATTCATTGGGGGATTGAGAATGCAGATCCAGGATATGGTCAATATGTTTGATCCTAGATCAGTAGCAGAGGTACATCAGAAAGCGTTGGCTTGGGAGAAGCAAGGAAGGCATGGAGGTGGTGTGTTTACTAATTCCAATAATCAAGCGAAGGGTGTTAGTGGATGTTCTAATGTTCCTAAACCTGTTACAAAACCAGTGGTGAAGGAGACTGAGAAGGCGAAGGTTAGCAGTGGTTTCAAATGTTATAATTGTCAGAAGATGGGACACAAAAGCAATGAATGTCCGAAGCTGAAGAAGAGAGCAATGGTTGCTGAGATTGAGGATGATGGTGAGGAGGCAGAATGTTCAAATGCACCTTATGTTGAGGAGGAAGAAGAATTGTCTGGAGATGAAGGTTGTAATCTTATGACGAGGAGATCTTATCTTACACCAAAGCAAGAAGAGGATTCTAGTTGGTTGAGAAGCAATATTTTTCAGTCGACATGCACTATTTTAGGAAATGTTTGCAAGTTCGTTATTGATGCTGGAAGCTGTGATAATATTATCTCTACAGAAGCAGTAAGGAATTTGAACTTGAAAACTGAGAAGCATCCTAAACCGTACAAGCTAGCATGGTTAAGGAAGGGAGGTGAAGTGAAGGTGTGTCGAAGGGCTTGTGTGAATTTTTCTATTGGGAAGAAGTACAAAGACGAATTTGGTGTGACGTTTTAGACATGGATGTGTGTCATCTGTTGTTGGGCAAACCATGGCAGTTTGATAGAGCAGTGCAACATGATGGTCGTGCTAATAGCTATAGTTTCATGTTTGAAGGTACTAAAATCACTTTAGTTCCCAAGAAGCACCAACAGAAGGAGAGCAAGTTAGAGGAGATTGAAGAGCTGAAAACTTTTCTATCTTTGAAGGAGTTTGTTAAGGAAGTTGAAGAAGAGCCTGAAGTCTTTTTGTTGATTGGGCGAGAGTGTAGTGCAGAGGTTGAAATTCCAGAAGAAGCGAAGCCAGTTTTGAAAGAATTTGAAGCTGTATTTCCAGAAGAGTTGCCTAAGGAGTTACCGCCACTGAGAGACATTCAACATCAAATTGATCTTGTTCCGGGAGCAGTGTTACCACATCGACCACATTACAGGATGAGTCCGAAGGAACATGAGGAGTTGCGAAGGCAAGTGGAAGAATTGTTAGAACAGGGACGTGTTCAGGAAAGCTTGAGTCCTTGTGCAGTACCAGCATTGTTGGTGCCAAAGAAGGATGGAACATGGAGAATGTGTACCGATAGTAGAGCTTTGAACAAGATTACTGTTCGTTACAGGTTTCCTATGCCAAGGTTGGATGACTTGCTAGATCAGTTGAGTGGGGCTACCATCTTTTCGAAGATTTATTTGAAGAGTGGTTATCATCAGATTCGAATTAGACTGGGAGACGAATGGAAGACCGCGTACAAAACGAGGGAAGGTTTATATGAATGGCTGGTTATGCGTTTGGTCTATCAAATGCACCGAGTTCATTTATGAGAGTGATCAATCAAATTTTCAGACCGTACGTTGGGAAGTTTGTTGTTGTTTATTTTGATGATATTCTGATTTATAGTGCGAGCACAGAGGAGCATGTAAAGCATTTAAGAAAGGTGTTGATTATTCTTCGTGAGGAACAATTTTATGCAGCGACGAAGAAATGTGTGTTCATGACTCGAAGTGTATTATCTTTGGGGTATGTTGTATCTGAGAAGGGAATCCAAGTGGACCAGAGTAAAGTCGAAGCTATTAGAAATTGGCCACAGCCGACAACTATCACTGAATTTAGAAGCTTTCATGGATTGGCATCATTCTACCGAAGATTCATTCCACACTTCAGTAGCGTGATGGCACCAGTTTCCGATTGCATGAAGGGGAAACAATTTTCTTGGACAGAGGAAGCAGGAGTTGCTTTTGAACGAATCAAAGAACTGTTGACGACAGCACCAATTCTTGTTATACCAGATTTTCAGTTGTTGTTTGAGTTACACACTGATGCATCAAAGGTTGGGATTGGAGGAGTGTTGAGTCAGAGTGGAAGACCTATTGCATATTTCAGTGAGAAGTTATCAGGGGCTAAGATGAGATATAGTACCTACGATGTTGAGTTTTATGCAGTTGTGCAAGCCGTGAAGCACTAGAGACATTATCTTTTTCAGAAAGAGTTTGTTCTTTACACCGATCATGAAGCTTTGAAGCATTTGCAGGGGCAGGATAAAATTTCAGCGAGACATGCAACATGGATTGCTTATTTACAGCAGTTTACTTTTGTTGTCAAACATAAGTCTGGGGTAACGAATCGTGCGGCTGATGCTTTGGGTAGGAGGAGTCATTTGTTGACTACAATGAAAGTTGAGGTGACAGGGTTTGAATTATTACCAGAATTGTTTGAGGAGGATCCTTATTTCGCAAAGTTTGTTGAGAAAGTTAAGGATGGAAGTATTGATGAATTTATGTTAGTTGATGGTTTCTTATTCAAGGGGAATCGATTATGTATACCAGATAGCAGTTTGAGAATGAGGATTATCAAAGAATTGCACGAGGAAGGACATGTGGGCCGTGATCGTACATTGCATTTGATTTCTCAATCTTACTTTTGGCCGTCAATGAGAAAAGAGGTTGAAAGATTTGTGGAGAGATGTCATATATGTCAGGTTTCGAAGGGAACAGCGACAAATGCAGGATTGTATGTGCCGTTACCTGTACCAATTAAACCATGGGTTGATATCAGCATGGATTTTGTTTTGGGTTTGCCTAGAACTCAAAGGGGGAATGATTCTATATTTGTAGTGGTGGATAGATTTTCGAAGATGGTACACTTTATTGCTTGTAAGAAGACAGCGGATGCTGTTCATGTTGCTCAGTTATTTTTCAAGGAGATCTATCGACTTCACGGATTGCCAGAGTCTATTGTGTCAGATAGAGATACCAGATTTTTGGGTCATTTTTGGCTTAGTTTGTGGAAGATGATTGGAACGAAGCTGAAATTTAGTAGCGCTTATCATCCGCAAACTGATGGACAAACAGAAGTTGTTAACAGATCGTTGGGAAATTTGTTACGATGTCTTGTGAAAGATAATCTGAAGAGTTGGGATATGAAGTTATGCCAGGCAGAGTTTGCACATAATCATGCAGTGAATCGTAGTACGGGATTCAGTCCATTTCAGATTATATATTCAAATTTACCCAGGGGACAGTTGGATTTGGCAGTAGTACCACAACCAAAGGGGACGGTTAAACGAGCTGCTAATTTTGTTGATGAGTTGACTGATTGTCATAAAATCATTCAGGAACGATTGGTGAAAGCAAATGAGAAGTATAAGCGAGCTGTAGATTTAAAGCGACGAAATATAGAATTTAACGAAGGTGATTTGGTGTATGCTGTGTTAACGAAGGATCGTTATCCAGTGGGCGCTTATAATAAGTTGAAAGCCAGAAAAATTGGTCCTGTAGAAGTTGTGAAACGGATCAATGAAAACGCATATAAGTTGAAGCTACCGGAAGACGTATATACTTCTGATGTTTTTAACGTCAAACATTTAATTCCATATCATGGAGGTGAGATTGTTGTGGAAGAGCCTACAAATTCGAGGGCGAATTTTTCTCAACCCGGGGAGGATGATGCAGAACGATCTACGAAACAAGTAAGGTTGAAGTGTTCAAAGTCTTTAGGTCGTGTGGAGGAAACTTCGGAGTTAGGTCGTTCGGAAATTTTAAGTCGTTGCCGACTTAAGAAATATTGCTCACGACCTAAGGAAAAGACCGTAAATCGCTTGCGACTTAATGAGATGAAGGAAAACAAGTTAAAGAATAATTCAGCTCAGGCCAGAGATAGAAAGGCAAGTGATAAGTCGTGCGCGACTCAGGAGGAAGTTAAGTCGTTCAGGGTTGAACGGTTATAAGTCGTTCACGACTCATCAAAAAAGCAAAGGGAAGTCCATTAGTCGAAAGCCTTAAAACTGCCACGAGTTACGACTTATGATGGTTCGTTGAAGTGTTGAGTCGCCATCTTCTATGAGTCGTATGTCGCGTGTTTTTATGTCGTGTACCCTGTGTTGTATTTTGAGTCGTTTGTGTTGTCTGAGGTTGTAAATATTTTAAGTCGTAGGCCTTGTGTCGTTAAGTCGTGTGCTACCTTTAACTGTTGTATTGAGGCGCGTAATGATGAGTCGCTGCCGACCTATGAGCGTGTTGTAATAATGAGTCGTGTGTCGTGTGTACTTGTTGTGTCGCTGCCGAGTTAAGAAGAGTCGTGAGTCGCATACGACTTGAGGACCAGTTGGTGAAATACTATAAATAGGGGGTGAGTTGTAACTTTTGAGAGGTTGATTTTTGAATAAAATTTCTTGTTGATTGCTGTGTTCTTTCATCTTAAATTGGTAGTTGAGTGTAATCTCCTATCTCCTCTTTCGGTTAATCGAGTGCGCTCGATTCAACGATCGTAGAAGCCGATTCACGGTATCTAGTGCGCTAGATCAATGTACGAAGAATCGTAGATCTTTGAACACGGTATAGTGCGCTATCAACGTGTTTGAGATATCTAGAATTCGGCATCTTCGGATCAACGAATTTGGGCATTTCGGTATCTTCATTCCATCGATCGCTACTTTCACCGATTGAAGTTTATTTTGATTAATCCACTGCGTCAACTACTCAGTGTATTGAAGACACAATATATAGTCAAGTTATTTCTTTGTAAAAGAAAATATTGAAGTCCTGATCCGCTGCTCGGGCAAGTGTACTGAAATCCTGTTCTGCTGCTTAGGTGCCTATTCCTCCGGGCGTAGTGAGAGTAATAGTTAAATTCCAGAAGGAGTCTGGGACTGGAAGTAGGACTGGAGGTCCGAACCAGTATAAAAACTTTGCTGTGATTGCTTCTTGCTTTAGTTTTCTATTTATTCACGCTACTATTATATTTATATTATTGCTGCTGTGATTACTGTGCATCAACTCTGTATCTATATATTTGGTCATCATCGATCCAGTGCATAGCGACTAACAATTAACACTAATAAAAGGACAATGAGATGTTTCAACAATGTTTATATTGGAAAAGTGATGATAGCTACATCCCAATTAACTATTATGGGTTTCAAATAATTCAAAAGGGCATAACGGAAATTTGTAAGCGTCAACACTAAATTGAATAATAACAAACAGATGTGATTATCTATATTTTGGGAATTTTGACTAACTGAAAGGTTGATTAAGGGTTTCGATGATAATAGCAAGTATACTATTCTTAATTCTATTAACAGTAAGGGACATTAGTTTTTAACTTTTAACAGTCCCCAAGATAAATTAAAATCGGGCAGAATAGGTGTCAAGTTTGAATCCGCATACAATAGCGGCAAATAAACCCAGATTTTGCAAAATCAAGTTTGAACCCTAATTGGTGCAATAGATTAGTCAAATCAGCATAGAGATTGAGTTTAGATTCATCCTACACGAATGACAAACTCGAATCAATTTCAAAATTTAAAACAATAACATGAAATTAAACTTTAAAATTTTGAAATCAAAATTGAACGTGAAAAAATGATTTTTAATATAGAACAATGGATACTCGCCTTAGATTTGAAGTAACATTTCATGAAATTATGAATTTAATGAGAGATTGAAATATCTGATTCTTATTCTAATTTTTATTTAAAGGTAAATGAAAAGGGGGGAGAAGGAAACGTAATTTATAAGAAAGGCAGACGTAAGGAAGACCACTTGATCAGATTTAAATAAATGGCCAAGATTCATTCAGGGATATCAAAAGGCAGGAAAGCTTTGGGCCGAAATAATGACGGGTGTCGAAACAGTTGATATGAAAAGTCAAAAGCATCCCTTTGCTTGGAGGTGGAAAATGTTATCATCAAAAATCACTTCAACGAAGCCTAAAAGAATACGAAAGAAGGCTTCTTAAAGAATGATGGCGACAGCAAGGCCTTTCGAAAGAGTTGAAGGGATGCTTCTACAAATATTAGATGAATTACTAGCTTTCGAAGAGAACTAAAGAGGACATGACTACCCTTCCGCTTCAGTTGATCCCTTCCAAAACAATTTGTTCCGCATGCATAAAGGGGTTTCGCATGTGTAAAAAAAGCCCTTCGAAGGCATCAGAAGAAAGGTTCTGCATTAATCAAGGGGATTACTTTCAAAATATGTAACCAACTTTTGCCCACCAAGAAGCCTCCTCCATTACAATTGGCCTTTTGCAATGATCCTTCTGCCACTATTAAATTCTTTCAAAACCAAGAAAATACCCTTTTGACAATGATGAAAGCCTCCAAAAAATGCATATAAGTTGAGTGCAAACCAATTTGATACCCAATGATGGAAGGAAGATTCAAGTGTTTCGAAAGCTTAAACAAAGAAAGCATTATCATCTTTCACAAGCATTGGATGTGCACCTTTCGAACATGTGTGAACATCCTTTCCTGCTTATCCAACACATCAACAATAAGATAAGAGCTGCTCATATACCTTCCGATGGAGTCAAAAGTACCAAATACTAATTTGAAAGCAATGTTACAGAGGCGTTATGAGTTCAACGGCGGAGAAATGTCATCAAGTCACCCTTTCGATCAAGATGAAAGGAGTGATGCAAAAGGGCCCAACCTATGTCTATAAATAAGACCCTAGGGATGTTGCTTGAGGGATCTAAATTCGTTCTTTCTATACTTATTCTTTCTTGAGTTTGTAAACCCTAATTCCTAAATCAAATTGGGGATTCACTTTCTTGTAATACTTAAACCCTTGTATTCATGAAAATTAACAATAAAACAAATACATGGTACTTTCGAATACATATATTCAGATTCACTGCTTACATATCGTTTCGACTACGGAGTACATATATTAGTGTCTATCAAAGGGGTTCCTTTCGAAGAAGTAGGACCATTCTAACTCAATTAAAGCCCTTTAGATCCCATTAGGTCACAACCTTAGATTACCTCAACCGATTCGAAAGGTGCTTTCGAAGAGGTCTTAGATTACCTCAACCGATTCGAAAGCTGGTTTCGAAGGAGTCACTCGTACTTTTAATTTTTCCTTGAGGTGTTGACAAGATTTCTTATTAATGTTGTTTATATACTAGGATTCCTTTTTATCTTAGTATCGAATATCTTTTGTAGTGTACTCACCGTTTGAGGTGGAGCCGCTTAGTATGCATTCAGTTGTAGTTAATTTTTTATAGTTTCAGAAGAAGTGTGCTACATATATGTGTGTATGTGTGTCTTGTACTTTCATCTCCTTGGATTATCGTGCATATTTGAATTTCGAGGAAGAAATATTATAATTTTGGGAGAATGTAGCGACCCAGAAATTTGAACACTTCGTCTTCGAATATTGTAATATTTTGAAAAATAATTAAGTGTCATAAATATGATTTTATAACCTTGTTAGACACTATTTAATTGATGAATAATGATAAAATACTTGTTTTTGAAATTTTTTACAAAAATGTATTCTTTGAAGAAAAATTGATAACGTGACCGAAAATCGGTTTATCGGTAAACGGCTTTTCGATCAATATAAGTTGTTCACACTCTTTGGCACTTGTCTAATAATCAAATGAACAAATTAACAACTAATTCACACATTATCCTCTTTGTAAAGCTTGCAACGTTCTAGAATTTTCTAATGGATAAGAGATAATATCATGGTGAGGGTATAATGGTAAATAGCATAATGGAGAAGTGACATAAAGCTATCAAGTGAGGAGGTGGCTCCTTTATGACCTTCCATGAGAAGTAAAAGGTAGTAACCGCTTGCACAAGCCTACATAAGCAAGGGCATACCCTTAGTAACCATTTACAAATATTATAAAGCCTTAAGTTAGAAAATTCATGGCTTCTCTTCTTCTTCATCTCTAAATTCCTATAGCAAAATTCTTGCAAATCAACTCCAAATCACTTCAAACTTTTCCACACGGCTTAGTACAATAATAGAATACATTCCACTTACCAAAACATAAATAAATGAAGCTAAAACCTCCTAACCTTTGAAGGATGTGAGGTATACTAAGGTGGAAGGAGCAATAACAAGGCAAAAGCAAGAGAAAGCGGAAGAAAGGAGGTTGCTAGCTTGGGTTTGGACTATGTTAGCATGGATCCAGGTTGTTGTTGGGTTGAAGATGAGTTAACACATCACTTTAAATGAAAATATAACACATATGTGTTTGTTTTTTATTATGTTTAAGTTGATTGAATTGTTGTTAACTTATGTTAAAACATTGGGTTCGATTCTTACTTTAAAAGTAAATGACATATGTGATCCATGTATAATGACTTGAACAAACTTGGAATTGACTTTAATAGATTTGTATGACTTGTGAGAAGGCTTTGAAAAAAGAAAATTGGTTATGCATGGACTTTAGTTTAGATCAGACTCGGATTTGAAAGTTCACTTATGGCGATAGTCGCTATAAGTGTAGTTGTAAATTGCCGTATTTTGGTGATTTCTATGGAACTTTGTAGAGAGAACCTTAGGGGTTTCTCGCCATATTTATAATTATATATATGTATATGTATATGTATATGTGTATGTATGTATGTATGTATGTATGTATGTTTGTTTCTATCAAAACGTTCGATAGTAAAAAGTTAGTAACATCTCAAAATGTAGCCAAAACATCACTAATGCAAAACAACACCGTTTAGACTTGATTTTTGGATTTAAAAGGTTTGAAAAGATATTTAAATTCAATTATTTGATTCATTATTTTTAAAAGTGTTTACTCACTCATATTAGAGTACTTCAAAAGTGGTTTGAGATGTTTATGAATTTTTAAGAACTAGTCGTGAATTTTTAACGAATAGATATTTTATTGAAAATGTGTCATTTGCAAGTTTTAAGGGATTTCGTAAAGTTTTTATTTTCAAGTAATAGTTTTGTTGAGTGTTTTAAAACATATTATAAGTGTTTCTAAGTATTTTAAAAGTTTAAACCAAGGGTGTAGAAAAGGATTGGAATTGCCAAATGGCTAAATGGTTAGTTGTTTGATTACTTGTTTGAAAAGTAATTGAATGTGCTTAACACTAAAAGCCGACAAAGTAAGGCTCATCTATTAATGAGAGTTAAGACTGATGTCGAGTAGGGATGGAGCAGTAGAGTTGTAACCTATTGGGCTTCCCTATTGACCAAGGAATAGTAAGTTGGAAAATGTTGAAAACATATTAATCATGTTGATTTCTTATAGTTTATGGAAATCATTGATACTATACTTAATACTAAAAACCAATGATGTAAACTTATCTATTTGTGAGATTCAAGAATGAAGTGTCGAGGTAAGGCTTGATGCAACTAGTGCTCAAAGTTATCTGGCTTCACTCTTTGACGAGGAATAGTTGAGTTGGAATGTCGAAAACGAGTTAAGCGTATGAATCTTGATTTGTGTAGGGAATTATTTTGACTAGAAAATCAATTACTCGATCATTGAACTTGACTATATTTGACTTAAGAAGTTATTGAAAGGCTTTGTGATTTCATATCAATGAGAACCCCTGGAGATAAGCATTAGTACGAAATGTCTTTAGCTTTCGCTTTCTTTTGAGAGAACCGAAAATGAGTTAGCCGAAAATTCATTGAACTAATTTTTAAGACACTGGGATCGTAAGTGTTTTACTTATCAAGTACCACTTCAAAAATATACGAGTTCCATGTTTTGGAAGGGGTTGTGAAATGAAATATTATAGAGTTGAACTATCAACCCTAAGGTTAAGTTTAAGAGAGAAGTCGATGCTAACATTTCAAACAATGCTATCATATACGAATGTCTATCTTAAGAAGTATTCCAAGAGAGAGGACAACATTAGCCTTCATTAGAGGACTTGTGCAAGAAACCTATGTAGAGGTTTGAGATCGGTTCGAACCTCGAATCTGTGTATTAATTTGTGATCTGTTTAAGACATTGGAATCCATTTAGGGATTCGTGTTCTGTTCAAGTGATGAAGACTCGAGTGAGGCATGCTAGACGTAGTCTCTCCATCGAAAATGACTAAAACCAGAGATAGGATACATAGCCAAAGGGAATATTGCATTTTAGCAATCCTAAGGGTGTAGGTAAATCCATAGTATTACTTATGGACATGCATGCAGGGGAGATGCATTTGAAACCACGATTGTCTGGGCATGGGAAAGTTATGCGTTTCCTATGGTACATTCCCTAGAGATATACATTTTTCAGAAGGACAACTTCGATCTTTTTGCAGGTGTTCGGATTTAGCAAGATCCGAGTAGATCTCCATGGAAAATCTACATGCGAAGGTGCCTAAGTGGTATTGATTGTATAACTAATATTGTTGTGGCATTCATACTGAAGCTATTTAATATGATTTATGTGCTACACTCTAGACATTATCTATTATATCACTATATGTTAAACCTAATGAATGTTTGGTTTCTTTAAGAGGGAAACCATTATGGGAATCCAAAAGGTCTCAATGTACTTTTGGTTGTTACATATTTTGAGAGCTTCTCACGCTGGTTTACCAGACTGATCCGGGTGTTATTTTCTTATAATGCTTGGGTCAGCCTCGTTTTATGTTTCTAGATTTATCTTAGGATGCTTGGAGCTTATGGAGAAGAGCTGGGAGAGTATCTTCTGTAGTATTCTTATTACCGCTGCCTTTCTGTATAGTATGCATCAGCATATGTGAGGACATGTTGTTATAATTTTCAAAGCTGATGATAGTACTTTGGTTTTGTTAACTCTGGTATTTTTGTATCAGAGTAACCCTTTGTACTATTCCTTTAATATTATATATTATCGTTCCTCATTGTGAGATTCTGATGTTGTGTTCTTCATTTCTTGTTCTATTCTATTTTTTTATTTTACCTTAACTTTCTATCTTTTCGGCACTTAGATCCTCGACACACGAACACCATGGATGTATATAATGTCGACATTCGAGGGTGGAAAAGTCGGTTCGTTACATCTTTCGTATTTTAAACCATATTCAAAACCATTTAATAATTCATATAAAGGAAAGATGAGGGCCCTCAAACAACCATTTAACACCTTCATTCCCCGAAGAAGGTTTTCCCATATCAGTAACCTATCACTTAATACCTTTTGATGGAAAATAGATAGACTCTAACAATTTAAGACCTCAATTGAGGTAGGCCCTTATCGTTTAATACAAGTTCCCTAGGTAGACCCCACATAGGTCTCTATTTAGTTGCACAGAAATCTCTTCAGGCAGTTAATACTTCAATTAAGTGGACCTTTTCGAGATGTACCCAATTATGCCTAAACCCAATCCTGATCATTTAATACTTCATATAAGGGAAAAAGGTGGATCCCAAAATAACTACTTAATTTCAATTCCCTAAAGTAGATGCTTCGTATTATAAATGGTACCCCATGGAGATGTCTCATATTAGTCTGACTACTCATAGGTAATCGTAACCTGAATAGCTTAGCAGATTTATCCTACAAAAGTGGAAGTAATCTCGAGTATTCCGTGGTTACATATTGTTAGTAATGTCTCGCATCGACCTCAAAGTCACACTGTCGATAGCCAAATAAGCTGGGTGGACTTCTGTGTATTTTTGATCGACCTTATATCCATATGACTTAGTCATATTTCCCAACACTCTAATATATTATCACATATTAATTATTTAAGCCGTATGAGAAATTCTTTTTATTTCGCCTAATTAATTACTTTCCTAAGGGAGATTTTAATAGCAATTATTAACCTAATAAACCACGCAATTAATATGTTACAATTGTATGTTATTTACAGTTTATAAACATATAAGTATGCATTTATTAGGCCTACTGAGATTACGTCCTAAACTAACGTCCAAATGTCAAATCTTCCGATTTTATACAAGTCTCATTTCCACAATTGGATTAATAGCGTTTTGACCATAAATCCAATATACCAAAATCAAATTAATAGACTTGTACTTAGAATGCAATTCCTGCCAATTTTATATCAAAAAATTGAATAAAACAATAATAATGCAAAATTACAATTTACTAGGTTTAATGCTCTATTCAACTCCTCTTTACATAAAATTAGACAAGGGAATTTTTATTCAATTTGTAGAGATAGGCAGTGCAGACTATGAATAAGAATTCATGTCTTACACACCATTTCTTAATCAAATCCAAAGAGGAATAAAAAGTGTGTTAAAACACATATATTACAAAATCGACAAAAACTCCATTACTGTAATACAAATAATTAAAATTCCAACCTAAAATTTGGCATTTCACTCTGGGAGAGTTTTGGAGATTTCTAATGTGATGTTTTCGTAATCCAAAACTCCCTAAGGCATATATCAAATCCAAATTACATTGTTCAATTACTCAAATAGAAGGAAAAAAATTGACTTACAGAGATCCTTAGTTTTTCATTCTCTTAGATTTGACGTGCCTTCAATGAACCCTTTCAAATATCTTCTTTTTTGTATATACCACAAGGGATTTGTATATATGTAAACTTAGGAAACTAGAGGTTTTGAGGAGAAGAGATTGAGCAAATAAACAATTAACAAATATAGATATATAGGATTTCTTACCTGAAATCATAGTGTAGTTTTCTGAATCTATGAGGAGACGAACTGATAGAGCTTTGCTAATGTTCCCAAAATATTATGTGAATAAAATTGAAGGGGCTAGGTTATTGTTTATAGTGGTCTGAATGCACCAGAACCGTCTGATGTAAGACGGTTAAAAATAATAAAATCTTGTACGCTTAAAATAACTAAAACCCTAGCCGCGACTACAGCCAGCGGTCGACTGCCACCTTCCCATATATCGAACGCTAGAGGCCAACCGCTCCCTCTATTTCAAGAATTTTTTGATTTTCACCGATTTATTTTTATTTAATTCCTTAATTATAATTTAATATTAACATTAGTCTTAACATTTACTTAACCCACAAGAATATTACCATTAACTTTTGAATTTCAAATTTGGGATTAATTATTTATTTTAATTTGAATTCTATTTATATTATTTTAAACTTGAAAATTTCAAACGTCCATATCATCCTCTTTTGAGATTTAGTTATATCACTTTATGTATGGAAATTGATCATAATTTCTCAACGAACACGGCGGCATAACTTTCATGGACAAATTCACTCTATCTTATTTAAATTAATTTATCTAATTTATTTATTTATGGTTGATTTTACAGGGTGTTACATTCTTCCCCTTAAAAGGATTTCGTCCTCGAAATCTTCCCAAAGGGCTAATAACATAACGCACTATAAACTTCCATTTTGTACAACCAAGTTATCTACGCAACCATCTATTTAGCCAAAAGTGCAATGTAATTATATATTGCAGACATACTATAAGTGAGCTCAATCCTAGCATGAATGTGTGATCATGGCATGTAAATATGTATGCAAATACCCCAAACATGCATAAAGATTTCTATATGAGTGCAAAGTGATAGTCAATAGTGTAGCAGCCTCTCCTACCATCTTATCTAGCAAGCACAATGGAACCAAAAATCCTAAATTTTTGAGAGAAAACATTACCAATGAAAAGCTCAGGATGAGATATTCATATCTTTTCTTGATTTTTCCATGTGCTTTCTACCGGGTTGTCTCCCATTTTACCTAGAGCGGCTTGATTTCTTTGTTGCAAAGCTTTCTAGTTTCGTGCTCCATAATGCGTGCGGCGGCACGTGATGCTATTGGATCCGTCTCAATATCCTCCAACTGATAAGGCTATACCACAGCAGTTGTGTCACGAAGAAATTTTCTCAAATGGGAGATGTGAAAACATCGTGGACTCCGACTAACCTATCAAGTAGCTCCATGCGATAAGCATATCTTCCTATCCTTTCCAAAATTCGAAAAGGCCTAACAAATGTTGGTACCAATTCGCCAGAATTACTAAAACTTATGACATTTCTAAGAGGGGCGGACTTTGATAAATATTGAGTCTCCAATCTCAAACCCCAACTCTTTCCTTTTGTTGTCAACTTAGGATTTCTGGCAGTTTTGTGCTGCCTTCATACATTGCCTGATCAACTCTACTTTTTTCAAGTTCCTCCAATCAAATATGGTCCAAGTAATAATTTCATACCAATAATTTGGCGATTTGCATAGCCTACCATAAAGCGCCTCAAAGGGGGCCATGCCAATCGTCACTTGGTAATTATTATTATATGTCAATCTGGTCTGAAGTCCATGATGCAAGCCCATAATAAGACCACCAAAATTCTATTCACCCTTTTAGTTTGACCATCGGTCTGTGGGTGGTAAGCAGTTCTCTGATTCAATGAAATTCCCAAAGCTGCCTGCAGATTCCTCTAAAACTCACTAGTGAATAAAGGGGCCCTATAACTAACAATGCTCACCGGGATTCCATGTAGTTTAATCACCTACTTAATATAAATCTATGTTAGAGACACTACGGTCCTATTAATCCTAGCAGGAAAAAAATGGGCAGTCTTAGTGAGTTTATCTCCTACGACCTTAATAGCTTTATTGCCTCTCTGACTCCTAGGCAGTCCTTCTACAAAGTCCATCGAAATGTGCTCCTATTTCCAAGTCAAAATCTCCAATGGAACAACATTCCACCAAGTTTTCCTTGCTTAGCCTTTATCATTTGACACGTCAAATACTTAGCAACAAACTCAGCTACTCTCTTCTTCATTCCTGGCCAAAAGAAAGTTCTTTTCATATCTCTGTACATCTTGTCTCCTCCGGAGTGAATGGTCATCTTTAAGTGGTGACACTTTGTAAGCACTTCCTACATCACGCTGTCGATCATTAGGACACAAAGTCATTCATCCCTTCTTAAACATTTCTTCTCATCAATTGCATATCTTCTAACGTGGGAAAAAGTTCTCTCCTTCTCAACTTATCTGGAATCTCCACTATCTTCTCATTCTTCTTTTGCTCAAGTCCAACGCGGCCCAACAAAGCCGGTCTAACCTCCATCACTACAAAAAAGCTTTGGATGGCTTCTATTGACAGCTGGAAGTTGAAATTAGAGAGAAACCCTAACTTCCTCCATTCATATATAGCTCTTAAGGTACATGCCTCTAGTTGAGGGCATCGAGGACGACGTTCCATTTATTGATGTTATATTCTATACCAAAGTCGAATGGTGATATATATTCCATCTACCTCTATTACCTAAGGTTTAAATCTTTCTGGGAAAATAAGTGTTTAGTGAATTATAGTCAATGGACAACTCAAACCTTTCTCCCAAAAGATAGCGACTCCACATCTTCAAGGCAAAGACAATAGCTGCTAACTCCAAGTCGTGAACTTGGTATCTCTTCTCATGGTCCTATAGTTTCCCACTAGTATAACCTATTACTCTTCCTTCTTGCACGAGAACTGCTGCTAGTCTAGTGCTGCATGCATTCATAAAAATTATAAAGGCTTTACCCTATTAGGAAAGGTAAGCACTGGTGCACAGGTACACTTGTCAACAGGTCCTTAAGTTTCTTGAATGCTTCATTGCATTTATTATCCCAAGTAAATACTGGATTCTTCTTTGTTAACTGGGTTAAAAGGACTACTATTTTAGCAAAGTCCTTTATGAACTACCTATAATAGCCGGCTACCATGAGAAACCTCTTAACTCGTGTTACATCCATTGGAATTCTCCACTCTTGAATAACTTCCACTTTTGTACGAACCTTCGCTAATCCATGCTCAGAAACGATGTGTCTAAGAAACCTTACCTTCTTCTTATAAAAGAGGCATTTTAAAATTTTGCCTCTAAGTTGGTGCCTCCTCAAGGTCTCTAGTATCTCTATTAAGTGATTATCATGCTCTCATCTACTCTTCGAGGATACTAAGATATCATCAACAAACACTACAACAAACTTATTAAGTTGTCCAATAAATACTTTATTCATCAAATATACAAAGTATGCAAAGGCATTCGTCAATAAAAAAGCATTATCTCCCAGTCATAGAGTCCATCTGGTGCGTGGAATGCTATCAACGACTTGATATCCTCTGTGATCCTTAACTGTTGAAATCTAGTTTCCAATTCCAATTGGGAGAAGACTTTAGCTCTCACAAGTTGATCAAACAAGCCGTCTATTCTAGGTAAAGGATACATATTCTTCCTTATTAACCTTTTAATTTCCCTATATTCAACGTGTAGCCTCAACTAGTCAACTACCATAGTGGCAAGAAAAACATGGCCCCTCATGGTAAAGTACTTTGTCGGATGATTCCTTTCTACAACAACACCAAGATTTGCTTGTCCAACTCACGCCTTTCTTTGAGGGCATGTGTCTCAATAGAAAAGGGACTAATCTAATGTCCTTCTCCAAATCAATTCTAAACTCAGTCTCCCTTTAGGATGGGAGATCCAAGACTACTTCAAAGATATCAAGAAATTCTCGAACCACGAGTACGGATGAAAGCTAGATATGAGATAGGCTCAAGGAGTACAATAACTTGACTAGACTGAGTCTTGGGGGCATAGAGCGGACCTCTATTTCTCTCTTTCTACAACTCTTTAATTGTACATCTCTCCCGTCACAATCTAAAATTGCCATGTATCATCATAACCATTCCATTTCAAAGATAACTTCATGCCCCTCAAAATTTAGAACGTACGCATTACATATGAAATTAACGTCGCATAAGTCCACAACTAGGTCTTTGCAAACTAAAGAGAGGTGTGTCGACCCCCCAATAGGATTAGAGGGTACCAATGGTTTGATGACTAATCAGGTTTGAATATTTAAGAAGTTAACTAAATCCCTAGCAATAAAGGAATGCGATACTCTAGAATAAAATAAGGTACTAATTGTAGCCCAAAAATAAGAGTTATACCTTCCAATGCTGACTTCCTTAGGTCTCCAAAGGGTGATCTACTTGAAATAAGGTCATCTTCAATCGCGTAGGCTTGTCCACTAGGCTCTTCTTTTGGTAACTTTGGACGTTAGTTCTTAAGGTGTCTTTCCTCATGGTAGTAATAACTCTTTCCCTTAAAAGCTTACTTCATCGAAATCATCCTGCAATCTCTGGCCACATGAATCTTCTTTTGGCATCACTTACACACCTTACCTTAATTCTTGAACTTTCCTTTCGACTTCTTATTCACCAAGGATTTCCCCGTCTTGGTTTGTTTTGAGTAGGTCTTGCCTTCTACTTCTACGCCTCTTTTTCTTCCTCACTAGCCCTGTGACGACCCGGAATTTTCAGATGTTTGAAATTGGAATATTTAATTGATTTTGAATATTTAAAAGTTAGTTTATAACTAGAATTTAAAATATCACTATTTATTTGACAATTAAGTTATTGAATTTAATAATTTGAAGCTTGGTAAAATGTGGAATCCTCGGTTTTAAGCCTATTGAAATATAATTTGAAGGCTTGTAAAATTTATATTGATAATACTGAAGATGGTAAAAGTGTTAAAATTGAATTTAAAGGTGATTTTTCCGGCTTTGAAATTTTATCGTTTAAATCGATATTTAAAATAGGCTTCCAAGGCGTAGTCTCGGAATTCGACGAAACCAGTTCCATTGGGTCCATAATAGTATATTTTTGTCGAATTTCAATTTTAGCAGTGCTTGGAGTGACCGTTTGGCCGTACGATAAGTAAACGCGTTTAAATCTATATCGAAATTCAATATAATAACTGGGTCCGAAAAGCTATCTTCTCCATACGATCGAATTAGGATTCGAAACCTTTTCCATTGCGTTCGAAATAGGGGTTTAACATTATAAACGCCTAGCGACACGCTGCGATTGGAGGTGGAGATTTTAGGTTGTGTAATTTGAGTCGATTTAAATTTAAATTTAAATCATATTAATATATTAGTTAACCAGTCAAATTAAAATCGCGTCAGTACTTTTTGATTTCACCTTCAAAACACTTTTGCCAAGCGTCTTCATCACGTAAGGTATCTTCCACCATCTTTTAATTAGTAGCCGAGTTCTTCTTCTTGAAATAAACCCGTTCGTTCCTCTTAAAAAAATATGGCTTCCTTCAGGAAAACAGTTCGAACCAAATCCCCTTCTTCCTTTTTATAAAAACAAGACAGCTCGTTCATTCAAAAATAAAGGGGATCGAACTGATAAAGCCTTCATCTTTTATCTCTAATTTAAATCAAATCGCTTTCGATTCGGAGAAACTTTAGAGCCGAGCTCCTTGTTTCAAAATCGAATCGGCAAATCGAAAAAAAAAGAGGGATTGATTCGCGATCAATTGGGGAAGTCGCGGTTCATCGATGAGGATGGGCTCGTTCGTATGGAGACGGCAGCTTGATCTGGTGTGGGCGACGAGAGGGTTAGGGGTTTCGAGAGTCTTCACGAGCTTACTCCAGGAGGCTCGAGTGGCGATGGCTTCGTAGAAGCGTGGGCCGCGATAAGGGGAAGGGTTTGGACTGAGGTGGAGATAGCCCGATCTCGAGCTACGAGAAGCCGTTCAGGATGGCATTCGAAGAGCAGTGGGAAGCTGGTGTTTGGGTCGCATGCTCAAACATGCTGATGATGGAGACGACTTGATCAATCGAAGTAAGGTACGAGCAGCAGTTGGAAGGAGAGCAAACTCATGATGCTTCGAGTTGCAGTTGTTCAGGTAGGGTTTTGGGTTCTTGGTGGAACGACAATCAGTGTAGGGTAAGATAG
The DNA here is from genome assembly GCA_030765085.1 of Allium cepa. Classification (NCBI taxonomy): domain Eukaryota; kingdom Viridiplantae; phylum Streptophyta; class Magnoliopsida; order Asparagales; family Amaryllidaceae; genus Allium; species Allium cepa. The sequence goes on from CM060942.1 coordinate 292,739,932, forward strand.
TACTGTTTAATTTAATATAATGAATTAATATATTCTCACACCTATCTTAAATTCAAAATAGTAATTTTAAATAAGATTAGTCCTAATTTAATTTGTATATAGCTATGAACAGGAAATAGGAAAAAAAATTCTATAAATTAGATTTGGAAAGAAAATAGGATTTTGAATGTTTAAGGCTTATATATATTGTTTAGCATGTGCAATTTGGAAATGAACAAAAAAGAAATAGAAATAAATATACATGTTTTAATTTACTAGATTTATTTTAAGAAAATAATGGAGTAGATGATTAATTTGTTTAATTTACTTATCCAATTATTCTAGGCACTAAAAATATTTTATTATAAGAAGATTAGTTTAAAATTTAATTATTGGTTTAAAACTAAATTTTTAGTTAAATTAAATCATAGGTCATTGAAATTTAGTAAATGGAAGTTAATTTTTTCCATTTATTTCAAATGTTAATAAACCGTGTAAATGTTATACAAGGTCTAAAAATAATGGAGACAACAAGTCAAGTTGGATCGGATTACAAACAAAATCAAAGGTGAGTTAATCTCACTCAATCTATTTATAATTTTAATATAAATGGTTAAATTTAAATAATTGGTTGATTGATTGATTTGATTTGATGTGCAATATAATATATACTAGCATATAGTATATCTTGGATTGATTTATTTTCCGCATTATATAGGGGATGAGACCTTATGTGCCGCATAATAGCGGATGATTTTATGTTTAAAACCCATATACCGCGATATTCCACCTCGAAGTGGAATAGGTATTTTATATTTTGATAACATCTATGGATGCAGGGAAACAGGTTGGAGCGATCCAACTGGATTCCTCAAAATTATTTATATTGTTTAATATTCTCTGTTATGAACATTCGATATTCTGTGATGAATATTATTGATAATTAGAATATTGAATGTTACGGTTTACTTGAATATATTTTGGCACACTGAGTTATCAAAATATGTAAAATTGGATTTTTGAAAATAAAAGGAAGAGAATTTGTAAGTGAAATAATTAGAGAGAATATAAATAAAATAAGAATGAACTGGATAAGAATATTAGTGGTTTTAAAATTCTAATAAATAAATTCCGTATATGAAAAAGGGGATTTTGAATAAACAAGAAGATAAAGATTTTAAACTTCAGTGTTATTATTAAAAAGAATAAAGAATTTGTTTTAAATTTAAGATTTTAAATTATTGAAAATAATAAAGAAGAAATTTAGAAAATCTAAAATTGGTATGTTTCAGTTAAAGATTTAAAATCAAAACGAAAAATAATAATAAAGTCTATAATTAAAGGATTTTGAAATGAATTGAGTAAGTAAAGGAATCTATTTTAAATGGAGTAAATTGGAAATCAATTTGGAAATTGATTTAAATATTTGAAATCGGAAATTTAATGGAGAATGTAGCTATAAGTTTATAAACTGTGTTTATACAAGTAAGCAATATATCAGTGGATGTTCGAAAGAATAAATTCACGGTGAGAATTTATTAAAGGAATGGAAAATTTTGTTTAAAAATAAATAGTGGTTTATTTTTAAAGATGGAAAGAGAAGAGCATTTCCCTGGATACCCAAGTACGTTTTCAACGTAAATTTTAAAATATTAGTTACTTTGTTTAAAGAGCATGTTTTAGAAAATTTATTATTTCTAAATGTTTAAATTCTAAAGTAAGTATTTTCTCAAATCTATTATCGTAGTAATTATTTTAAAGGTGATTTGGTATTGTTTAATAGAGGAATCTAGTTTCATATTTTATTAAGTAGCCTCATTTAAATATTCCCAAAGTATATATTTTTAATAAAGTATTGAAGTAGTTTTTTTAACTTAAATGTTTTTAAAGGACAATTTATAATAAAGAGTTTTAACTTATTTTTAAAAATCTAAAGTTTTGCGCTTGGTTGATCCATTAGCCACCAATAGTTTTGTATTAAGCATTTATTGGATATGTCGATTCACTTGAATCAAGAAAAAATATATATAGCATTTATTGACGTATGCAGTAGATGTTTAAGACAAGATTATAGATGGTCGATCCTAACCAGCCCTATTCTCCACATTAGCGGATAGAATTACCCAGTAATTCTCTTTGTAATGTGGGTCTCGGGGTGGGGCGTCACAGCTTGGTATTAAAGTTGAGTTCAAAACAAAATATGATAAACACGGAACAGAAACACATATTACGGTACATCAAAGTGTAATACAAGTGTTACGAATCCCTGAATCATCGTGCATTTGTTCTTTTTGTGTCCTTTGAGGTAGATAGAAGTTTGGGAATATGTCTAGGAATGCATTTTAATTCCGTTGTATTCCATATTTGAATTAATGATGCCTTCCTTTGAATAATCTTTATCTCCGGTTCAGAACAATATAGAATATAAGAAGCACTAATCTTGACCTTGATAGATTTAGAGTCTCAGCCCTTGGGTGTGTTGGGTTGACATTGGAATTTACATACTATACCAAATAGAAGTATAAATGATTATCGGGAATAATCATTGGGACGTATTTGTAGAGATTTTAAATTATTTGTTAAAGGTTATCCATTAGTGTTTAATCCATTAGTAATCAGAATTGCGAAGCGGAAGCGGATAAACTATTTCCGCTAAGCACCATATTTTTGTTGTTTATTTAATTATAATTAATTATTGAATGCATGATAAATGTTTGCACCTTTGAATTGTTATTGATGGATTTTCATTTTTATAAGAATTTTGAAATTTATGAATTTTGAAATTTGTTTTGTGTTAAATTGCCTGTGGAGTGTGTTATGAATTCTGGTCGAGACGGGGGACGCCACGGTATCGATTGGGATTTCTAAACGCTTTGACGAGACAGTCCGACACAACAGTTTGTGTTCCAATATTAAAAATGTTTTTTTGTATTAAGTTTAGATGACGTGCATAGCCACCGAACCTTAGCAATAGCAAAAATTTGTGGCGAGGCCGTGTTGATTTTGCAATCAACATCGCAGCCATTTGACAAAACAATTTGCTATTAATAGATGGCAAGACAACGTCATTAGATTGATCGTTAAATTGCAAATTTTTAAATATTAAATTTGTTATATGTTAAGAAGAATAACATATGAGATTTGCTATGTAAAACAATTTTATGTCATGATATTTAAAGTGTTTAAATAATTATGAATGTATGGAAAATAATATTTAATGATAAGAATGACTATCGAGTGAGTTAAATATCATTTCAAATTGAGGTATAAATGACTTGGAAAGCATATTCATATATACAAATGTGTTAAGTTTTCGAAACAAGTATTTTGCAAATAAAACATTGCTAATGCCTTATATATAAAATGGATTGATTGATTTGGAAGTAAATATCATTATTTATGAAAATAAAATATTATATTAGAAGTTGAATTTGAATAAGTGCTTTCAACAACAAGTTTATTTCAATGTCCCTTATTCCAATCCTTGGCTATGAAAGGCGTTTTAAGCTTTCCTTTGGTAACATTTGAATTGTTACTTTTTGCAATTTTCGCTATAAATGTCATGTTTGTTTTCAATATGATTGCATATTTTTAGTTGAATAGGAAATTGAATTAAACATTCTAATAAAAGAAGTGATGAAACACTTGTGTTTACTTCATCGATTAATTCCCGGACTTATTTGATTGAAACCATATTTTAGTCAAGTGGAATTTATCATCTTTTTTTGTAAATAATTAAGTAATGCAGAGTGATTGTGGGAAATTGAGCGACACTCATTTATCTACTAACTGAGAGTATATTACACTTACTGATCAAGAATGATCATTCTATGATTTGACTTACTATGGGCTTGTCTCTAGTATCCGCGAGGGGATTATACCTCGATTGTGTTAGGCGTTATCTTTTGATACGTCTCTAATTAGGCGTAGCGATGTGCTCTTCTTAATTAAATCCTGGTTTTCAGGCCAGACTTTGATTTTTGATTTATGGGATATATCCATTGGTTTGACCTTTTTAGATTATGATTCATGAGAGCTTATGCTCACTTATGGAGATTTCCGCTCATTTGTGTTACATGGATTTTACATCCATTTATGGGTCCTTGGGACAATTTATGTAAACCATTGTGTTAGATAGATTTGTATACTCACAAATTGGAATATTTTGGATATCTCACCATTTTTGATTTTCTAGATTTCTTTTGCTGATTACTATATATTATACGTGATTTGAGCTTCCACTTATAATCATCTTGATATTTCTTTTTTTTATTATAAAAAGTGCAATGTTTGACATATTAATGTTTAGCTTTGTTTCAGATTTCTATTTTGATTTTTTTTCGAATTCCTTGAAGTTTGAGTTCTTACATGATTTTGGAGTGTTTGCATTTTTTTTATACTAAATTGAATTGGTATTTGGATGAATCAGCTTTTATGAATGTTGATGTTCTTTTGTGATTTTCCATTAAGGCAGAATTTCATGAATTTAAGAAATTGTAGCTCATTTTATCAGGGATTGGATTTCCTAGTTTATAAAATACTAATATGAAAATTTATTAAAAACGGAATTATGAACGAATCATTGCCATTTTTATTATGTTAAGAAGAATAAGTAATTGTGAAAACCGCTATAGTAAAATAGTGATATCTTATTGAATAATCATCTGCATTGGTTCAATCATTTTGTCATAGAAAGTTATTTATATAATATAGAAATTATCTTTTGATCATTTTTCCAAATACTGCATTTAAGAGAATTTAAATTGAGGTTGAAGCCAGTGTTATGGTTCGACCATATAATAATTTTATGAGGTGATACCTGAAAGTAAAATGGTCATAACTTTTTAACTATAAATCTAATTATGTTGATTCTTTTTGTAGTAGAAAGAAAATTCTCTAAGGAAAAACTTTCGTTTTAATCAGTTTTTCAGGTTTTGAAGTTTTCTAGGTTGAAATCAGGTTTTAAACAGAGACATAATCGCTGCCCTGAAAAATATTTTCTGTGCTAAAACAGTGTTTGTAATTTGGGCACAACTTTTTCATTTCTTATCGGATTTTGAAAATCTTTGATGTTTGAGAAATCTCAAGCAGTATTCTTCAAGTCTCATTTATTATGTATTGAAATTTTTTAAATTAAGATGGTCGAAACTGCACATCTCTTTCGCTGTCCTGAGAAAAAGCGACAAAGATATTGAAATTTTGAAACTGAGAATTGATTTGGACATAACTTTGTATTGGTTTATCCAAATTCAACGGTATTACCCTTTTTGAAAGCTAGAAACATAATGAACATTTTTCGTTTGAAGTAAATTGCAAGATTTTAAAATTTTCTAGGCCTAAACGTAGTTTTCTATCGCTATCCTACATCGTTTATATACATTTTTGAAAGATCTAAACCAAGTAAAATTGTAATAACTCATACCACATATTATATATATGATCCGAAATTTGCTTGGAAAGTTAATTCAATATGTAATACATCATTTTATGAAACTCGTCATTATACTTTCGTTGTGAGTGAGTTTTTATGTTATGGTTAGAAACTTGTTTGATGTCAATAATAATTGAGAACTATTATATCGTTATATACATATTGTGAATTTTCGAAACGTTAATCGCGCAAATGAGACTTTGGTGAATTTTTTTTTTCAAAAATATAATGGTGTTAGAATTTTTTTCGAACTTGGTAAATTTTTGCTAATTAAAATTTGATAAGAAAACTTTATATTATTTTCATAAGATTACCATAAGTAATGTACAAAGTGGATTTACAAAGAGGATTATAGACTTTTCTCTTAATTGGAATTGCGAGGACGCAATTTCTTTAAGGGGGGAAGTCTGTAACAACCCGCATTTTTGAAATAATAAAATAAGATATTTTATTGTAAATTTACCAATGTAAACTTGGTTAAAAATCTTAATTTTGTTATTAAAGGGATTCATAAATTTCGTTATGAAGAAATTATAAGTTAGAGAGCTAAAATCTATTTTAAACATGTTTTACATTTTTGTACAAACCTGAAAAGGTCCATTTTCAATAAATTATTTGAAGTGGGTAACGACCATAAAAATGATTGATTTTAGTTTCATTACAAAGATTAAATCTTGTACTTAATTTTTGAAAATAAGTTTGCACTTTTATGAGCTTTGGTTTAGGAGATATTATTTTTCAAAGATAGACTTAAAAGGTGTTTTGTGTGTGTTTAAAATAGTGAAAAATTGATTTATTAATGGATTTGGGCTCAAATCTCCAACCTAATCTCACCTACAAGTGAAGATCAGACAACTCTTCTCTTCTTTGCTCCCTACGTTCATTACATTTCTCAAAAACTTAAAACCAGAAAACTTAAACTCCTCTTTCTACAACTCTTTTCACCAAACCCTATCTGTTCCAAAAATCATAATAAATCAAATATTTTCTCAAAAATTCTAAAATTTGGATATATTATTTCTGATATGTTCCAACACCTCTGCCCCAAATTTTGTGGCAATTGGTTTAGTTTTGATGGGTCAAAGATCTTTTTTTTCTCTAGTGGTTTTCGGGTTAGATCTAGGCTGAAAACGAAGGTCAGTATAAAATTCATAACTAATTGTAGAAAAATCATAAAAATATGAAATTTTGGTATGTTGTTCTAACCTCATGAATACACCTTATACAAACATTTCGTAGGAAAACACTTAGTTTTGGTATGCTAAACCCATGCTGCACTGAGGAGGAAAACTCAGGTTTTTTTCAGTGATTCGTTTATTTGTTGATGCATGCGATTTGGAAGATGATAATGTGAGTTTTAAACACTCACAACATCTATCTCTAATGATTAGGCTATGAAATGATTGTTTTTTATGCTAATTTATTGTATGATGGTTGTTATGAGGTAAGAGAAAAATTGGTTGATTTGTTTGGTTAACATTATGTCAATTTAGATTCATCAAATCTGAGTTGAAAATGATAGTTAAAGAATATGAAATCTGTACCAATTGGTAAGGTTTTTGGCATTGAAATTTTATACATATAAGCTAGACTAATATTCAAAGCTATTGTAAATATTTTGGGTGAAAAAGATTAAATTTCGAATTTATATATTTTTGCAAAGTGTGCATATGTAAACTGAAATTTACAAATCTGAGTTGAAAATGGTGATTAAAGAATATGAAATCTGTACCAACTGGTTAGGGTTTTGGCTTTTAAATTCTACATATATAATTTATACTAATATTCAAAGCCACTGTAAAAAGTTTGAATGAAAAAATTTTAATTTTGAATTTACATGATTTTTGCAAAGTGGGTATATGTAAATTGAAATTTACAAATCTGAGATGAAAATGGTGATTAAAGAATATGAAATCTATACCAATTGGTTAGGTTTTTGGCATTGAAATTATATATATGTACAATCTAGACTAATTTTCAAAGCTACTATAAAAAATTTGAGTGAAAAAGATTAAATTTCGGATTTATATGATTTTTGCAAAGTGAGTATATGTAAATTGAGATTTACAAATCTGAGTTTAAAATGGTTGTTTAAAAAATGTGAAATCTGCACCACTTGGTTAGGAATTTAACTTTGAAATTTTCTATAAATAAAATAAACTGACATTCAAAGCTATTATAAAAAGTTTGAGTCACTTGTGTAACGCCCCACCCCGAGACACACCTTAGTAAAGAGAATTAACGAGTAATTCCGTCTACTAAAGCGAAGAATAGGGCTGGTTAAGAGCGACCATCTATAACTTTGTCTTAAACATCTACTGAATACGTCGATAAATGCAATATAATTTTTCTTTTCTATCTCAACGGATCGACATACACAGTAAATGCTTAATCCAAAACTATAGGTGGTTGATGGATCTATCAGAACAAAATACAATAACTAAATGTAAAGCACATCACAGAACAGTAATCGACATTATATATATACATATGCACTGATACATGTTTAGTACAATACAATATGAATACAATAAAGGTGGTACTCGACCACACCATATACATCAAACCAAATGTAAAAACATCAGAGTATGCGGAAGAAATAAACTACTCAAGCAAAAGAAGAGATTATATCCAACACCAACTTCAAGCTAAGTCCAATAGATGATACCTGAAACAACATGGTCTGACCCGAGTATAAATACACGGGTCAGTCTAGCTACACGAATCAGTCAATATCGATAATAGGATGCAGAATGGATATAGAGATACTTCTTCTAGAAAGAGAAGAATGAATCGATAAAATCATAAGCTCAACACTTAAGTAACAAACGCTACTCAAATGAACAAATACCTCGAAGGAGGTAACTCAAACTCAATACTCAAATCAAACACAAATGCCTCATACCATTGGCGACATTCCAAAATGTCTACATGGTTTCCATGAACCATATCTCCTTAAAAGGAGAAATATCAATACAAACTCTCGCCAAAATGGCAAACATAAAACATTCTCAAATAGGATGATCCAAAACTCAACTATAGATGTATCTCCAAATTCAATAATACCTCATCTCATCGGTATAAATGTATATAAATCTCAATCTCCACTCGCCAAAATGGCAAAACCCAGAATTTCTTATAAAATCCTGAAATTATCAAAACTCATAACTTAAGGAACTCGAAAAGAGTTCAAAACATCACAATTGAAATCACCATATATATAACATCTCATATAGCACTAGGCTATCGATGTAATAAAACATTTTAAAAAGGTGAAATCACAATAAAACAGAAAACTCAGAAAATCCGGATTGGCCAAATCCACGATTATAATGCCGAAGCAATGCTGCACGTGCAAAACTCAGACGGCCGAAGCCTCAGACAAGGTCGCTAACGCCTCCCAAAGCAGTTCGTCCTCATGACAAGGTCGCTGACACCTATCCAAGCAATTTTGTCAGTCCTAACAAGGTCGCTAACACCTTCCAAAGCAGTTCGTCCTCATGACAAGGTCGCTAACACTTCTCCAAGCTATTTTGTCAGCTCTAACAAGGTCGCTAACACCTCCTAAAGCAGTTCGTCCTCATGACAAGGTCGTTGACACCTCTCCAAGCTATTTTGTCAGCTCTAACAAGGTCGCTAACACCTCCCAAAGCAGTTCGTCTTCATGACAAGGTCGCTGACACCTCTCCAAGCAGTTCTGTTAGATAAACATCGTGAATGTGTCACAAACTCACGGATAGGAACCCGAAAAGTGTTAACGTATGTCCCATACCACACATTCGCACTTAGCGGTTTACTACCCGTTAGTCGATGCCACACTAGAAACATCATAAAACTCAGAAAATTATATCTCGCCTAGTCTCATTGGCGAGTGATAAAGAGACGTCATACTTGTCTCATCTCATCGACAAGTATTAAATGGCATCGTAACTTGTCTCATCTCATCGACAATTGAAAACATCATGATGGTCCCTCATAAACCGTAAATCTCAAAATGTGAAATCATAAACTCAAGACTTTCCTTATATCATTGGCAAGTAAATAAAACATCGTGATGGATCTCATCGACCATACTCCGATATAGGAGATCTCAAACCATAATGTTTGCCAAATATTGGCCATCTTAAATAATTCCAATAAATAGGAATGAAAAAACTCAAAATATGCCATAAAATGGCAAAACATCTCAGAACCAATAATCTCAAATAGCTTCGATCGTACAAGTCTGGAATTAACCGAAATAGTAAACGCACATGTCCCATACCACGTGTTTTACTAAATCGTTTAATTCTCTTTCTCGTATGTTCGAATAGTGTAAAAGTGTATGTTCTATATCTAAAATAGTATAGTAGAGAAAACAAGCTTCTAAAACATTTTCCCAAAAAGATTAATAAAACCAATATTTGAAATTCCTTTATTAGGGAATAAATATATTTTATTTTTTATTAGAAAAATAATTTTAAAATACTATGTAATAATAATTTGAAATGTCCATTTACTTCAAAAATCACTTCAAAAAAATGGTTTAGTAAAAACCGTACTCGAAAACAATGGAAAACAAGAAAGATAACTCAAGACCGATAACTTGAGTTCAATATGAATGCAATTCAAATTTAACCCAAAATCAATTCAAATTCTATTTAAATTTGAATTTCAAATTCTTCAAATATAGCTAACCTATTGATAGGCATCATAGCTCTCAAAAAAAACACAAAAACATCATCAAAACCAAAAGAGAATAAGAAAAACAAAACGGGCTAATACCACTCTAAGGTCAATGTTTCTTGTTGCTATCATCTTACTCTCAAGATAGCAACATATAACCATAATTTTGACCACAAAAACATCAAAATTTCATAAAACACACTGAACAAAACTTGTAGCATATGATCTAAGCTTTCCGAAACATCCAAAATTATCAAATTCGGTTAAGAAACGAAGAAGTTATGGTCAATTTCGTTTCAGCTTCAAGCACAGAGCAAACATTGGTTTTGCTCTCGAGTTAGCAGTAGAAAAATTAGATTTTGACATATCTAACCTCAAAATTACAGAAAATACAAAACATAAAAGTTGTATCACATGAACTAAGCTTTCTGGATCATCCAAAATTATCAAAATCGGTTGGGAAACGATGAAGTTATGATCAAATATGTTTCAGCTTCAATGACAGAGCAAATATTGGATTTGCTCTCAGGTTAGTAGTAGAAAATTTGGATTTTGACATAGCTAACATCAAAAATATAGAGAACACAAAACATAAAAGTTGTAGTACATCATGTATTCTTTCCTAGACATCAAAAATTATTAAAATTGGATCAAAAACGAAGAAGTTATGGCCAATTTAGTTTCAGCCTTAAGCACAGAACAAATATTGCTCTTGCTCTCGGGACAACAGTAGAAAAATTGGATTTTGAAACAGCAAACTTCTAAACTACAGAAAACTAAATTCATGAAAGTTGTTCCGTATAATTATACCTTCCAACTGAAAAAAACCTCACTCAATTTTGACTTATCCTTCAAAAGTTATGGTGATTTTAAGTTCAGATTTCAACAAACGAAATTGCACATGGCAGAGCTGTGTACATCAGATTCAAACTAATTTCCGACCCTATAAACAACAGAATCTCAGAAAGTAATTAAAAGAGAAGTTGTAGCTAACAGAATTTTCTTTCAACTGCATAAAGACTGAGCTAATTTGGGTAAATTAGCACTAAGATATTGTTGTTTTACTGCAGCAATTTTTCACAAATAAATTTCAGCAAACCACAGTAAACTTGGAAGCAATTCAATCAACATCCCATCCAGTTAATTCAAATAGAAACTAAAAATTATTCATGTAGATTTAAGCTAGTGGTGTGAGTGATTAACTCACCTTGTTGTAGGAATTCAAGAACTCGAATTAATGTAGAAAGGTAGAAGCTTTTGCTTGAATTTTTGCTTCTAGAACCTACAAACAACACTACAACAACATGCAAGCAAGAAAACCCTATTACTAATAATCTACCTATTGCAAAAATCCAAATTGATGAAAGAGAATAAGTTTTGGAGTTGATTACCTGAGAAATATAACTTTATTTTGATTAAAATTATCAAATTAATGTGGGAATTGAAGATTTAGAGCTCTAGGGTTTAGAAAGAGAATGGTTTCTAATTTTTTTTCTTTACTATGAATAGAGAATGAACGTGAGGAAGAGAAAGATGTTTTTCATTTCTTTTCTAATAGGCTAAGTGAAGTATGTTAATGGGCTAGAGTCCATATGTTTAGGAAAATTAGCTTAGGTTATAAGTTAATCACTTAGTTACATGTTAACAAGACACATCTTCAAATTCAATCATCTATTCAATTTTATTTCATATCAAAAATTTATAAAACTTCATATTCATGATGATAAAATGTTAGATACTCAAAATAAAAGATTATTATATTTTTAAAACATTTTATCATCATATTTCTCTCTTTTTTTATAAATAACAAATTTACATCTTTAATTACAAATCCCATTGTAATTAACATTATAAATTACACAAAAATAGTATTTTGTGTAATAAAATTTTATAACCCATTTCAAATATAATTTTACACCTAAATTATATTTTTAAACTCAATTCCATCATTATGTTAGATATATCGCATCTTAAAATTAATTACTTCTTTTTGAAAATCATTAAAAGAAGTAAATAGCAATAGTTAACAAAATTATTGCATTAACTCTAAATAAAACACTTTTTCTTCAGTTTATTATCTCAAACCATCTTACTAAAGTTTTCAAAATTCTATTTTCTCATTTTATCCTCAAATATATTGTTTATTCTCAATAAACAATTTAAATTCCACATTAATTATTAATTTACACTATTAAATTATAATCGACGTTATAATTTAATATTCTCAGGTAATCGCTAAAATCGGGGTTGTTACAGACTTCCCCTCTTACAAAAATTGCGTCCCCGCAATTTTCGATAAGAAGAGCTGTAAACAATGTAAAAGATACAATCATCGAAGGATAAAGACAAGCTTGAATCCAAACCATTCATACTCTCAATACAAAATGGTAGAAAGAAATAAGGAAAAACTCACTTGGTTAACTCATCCCATCATATGCTAATATAGTGATTAGCAAACCATCAAGTTTTCCAAGTATCTCGAAAGAGTTTCGAAGATATCTCGTCTTCGAATCAAAACTCAATAACATGCTCAACAATTAATCAATCAGAAATGATTGACTTCAAAAAAAAAACTCTACGAATAGAGTCAAGATCATACTCGCTTAAACCCGAACTCTAAACAATAAAGAAGATCATCAAGAAGATTTTCCGCATAAATATACGGAAAGAACATCCTCACAATAGGATAGACACAATGGACAAGAAAGACAAATCACAAGATGGCTTCTCACAAGGCCGACAAATTCGAACGATCGCGAAAAATGCACGTCGTTGTTAATAGATCAATGATAGAACATACTCAAGAACATGGATATAAGCTCGAATTATCTTTTAATCCAATATATCTAGAATTTTAAATTTCAACATGCTTTAAATTTTTAAATCTCAATTTTCAACATTTGAAAAATTTTCAAACTCTTTACTATATTACTTAATAAGTAATTTAAAACTCAAAGTTAAAATTCAAATTTCTTCTCTTACTTCAAAATTAATTTCCAAAGAATTTTGTAAATCCATAATAATATCCCTTAAAATAAATTAAGGGTTTAAATTCGATTATTATATAATATAGATTCTAAAATCTCAAAATATACTTCCAATAAAACACAACTCAAAAATAATCTCATTTATATTCTCATTTTTATAATTTAAAAATAAATAAATGGCATTGCCTCGCCATTGAGTCTCTAATAAATGAATATATATCAGTTGGCTGCAGAGTTGACCGAATGATCAAAACTGTCTCGCCACTCTATTACTCATCTCTAAAATCAATGGCTGCAATTGCCATTCAAAAATAAATTTAATATTTAATCTCAAAATATTATTTTCAAAATCTCAATCCTTAAAACACAAATCATCTTGTTTGATTGCCTCATCATAGCATTTAGGAGATTCCTATCGATAACGTTGATCAGGCGTGTCGACCAGAACTCTTAACTACTCGATGGATAACCCAACACTCTCAAATTATTTCTATGAAAGAATACCACTCATATAAATATATTCTCAAAACATTCTTTGATTTTTAAAATATCTCAAAACTCCAATTTCTCTTTTTAAAACTCATATATATAGCTTCAAAAACTCAAACCAAAGAACATTAAGAGAATGCATCGAGATATTCCTAGAGTACGCGATTCAAAAAATCAACAGAAGGAGATGGAGTGTTCATTAACTCCTACAAGAGGACGAGCCACTCTCGGAAATCATCAAGACAAAAGATAAGTATGATATTCTCCTCGAAGGAAAAGAAGCTTACAAACCACAAATCGGTACTTTAAACAAAGTAATGCTGCAAAGGATAATACCGATTGAGTATTCGAAAAGGATAACTTAAAGAAACTCAATGATAAACTCAATCGGACTCGAATAATCTAGAAACTCACCTCATTCCTTAGTGGATATCCTCGTGGAAGGATAATCTAAGAGCTAAGAGCCAGGAATAAGGTTACCTCAACATTCGATTGCCTGATTGGATGTCAAATCCAAACGGACACACAAAAATCAACAAAGTCACCTTGATTGGAATTCGAGATATATCATCAACATCTCGATACTCAAGAGTGAATACAGAAACTTTGGAATCATCGTTAACGTTCCAAAGTGATAGAAATAATAAACCAATCAAATTAGGATGCCTAAACAAATATAGGATCACCAAAAGGATCGGATTTAACATCAAATAAGTCAATCCATCTCAAATCAAATACATTTCAATATAGTGAGTAATAAACAAATACTCACTAAAGCAGCAACAAATAGAAAACTCAGAATGCTCACAATAAGCCAATCGTTGTGGACCCCTCAATAGGATTCACAACTCTCAAAGGAATGCAACAAGAATGCTCGAAGAAATCAATCAGCTCCATCGATACGAACTCACTTGTATCGAAAAAAATAAGAATAGAATAATCCTAAATAAGATTATTCGTAAGATAAGATAACGTCAAACTCAATCATGGAATACTACGAAATACAATTTATATTCCTAGACATATTCCATCTCAACATATCCCAAAACTCGAAAAAGAATCAAAGCACGATTCAAAGATAAGCTCGAATAAAGGACAATGATTCACTCATATTGTACTTCTATGTATCGTGATATACGTACTATTCTGTGTTTATTCTACTTTGTTCTGACCACAACTCTGATACCATGCTGTAACGCCCAACCCCGAGACACACCTTAGTAAAGAGAATTAACGAGTAATTCCGTCTACTAAAGCGAAGAATAGGGCTGGTTAAGAGCGATCATCTATAACTTTGTCTTAAATATCTACTGAATACGTCGATAAATGCAATATAATTTTTATTTTCTATCTCAACGGATCGACATACACAGTAAATGCTTAATCCAAAACTATAGGTGGTTGATGGATCTATCAGAAAAAAATACAATAACTAAATGTAAAGCACATCACAGAACAGTAATCAACATTATATATATACATATACACTAATACATGTTTAGTACAATACAATATGAATACAATAAAGGTGGTACTCGACCACACCATATACATCAAATCAAATATAAAAACATCAGAGTATGCAGAAGAAATAAACTACTCAAGCAAAAGAAGAGATTATATCCAACACCAACTACAAGCTAAGTCCAATTGATGATACCTGAAACAACTCGGTCTGACCCAAGTATAAATACACGGGTCAGTCTAGCTACACGAATCAGTCAATATCGATAATAGGATGCAGAATTGATATAGAGATACTTCTTCTAGAAAGAGAAGAATGAATCGATAAAATTGTAAGCTCAACTCTTAAGTAACAAATGCTACTCAAATGAACAAATACCTCGAAGGAGGTAACTCAAATTCAATACTCAAATCAAACACAAGTGCCTCATATCATTGGCAACATCCCAGAATGTCTACATGGTTTCCATGAACCATATCTCCTTAAAAGGAGAAATATCAATACAAACTCTCGCCAAAATGGCGAACATAAAACATTCTCAAATAGGATGATCCGAAACTCAACTATAGATGAATCTCCAAATTCAATAATACCTCATCTCATCGATATAAATGTATATAAATCTCAATCTCCACTCGCCAAAATGGCAAAACCCAGAATATCTTATAAAACCCTGAAATTATCAAAACTCATAACTTAAGGAACTCGAAAAGAGTTCAAAAAATTACAATTGAAATCACCATATATATAACATCTAATATAGCACTAGGCTATGGATGTGATAAAACATTTTAAAAAGGTGAAATCACAATAAAACAGAAAACTCAGAAAATCCGGATTGGCCAAATCCCCGATTATAATGCCGAAGCAATGCTGCACGTGCAAAACTCAGACGGCCGAAGCCTCAGACAAGGTCGCTAATACCTCCCAAAGCAGTTCGTCCTCATGACAAGGTCGCTGACACCTCTCCAAGCAATTTTGTCAGTCCTAACAAGGTCGCTAACACCTTCCAAAGCAGTTCGTCCTCATGACAAGGTCGCTGACACCTCTCCAAGCTATTTTGTCAGCTCGAACAAGGTCGCTAACACCTCCCAAAGCCGTTCGTCCTCATGACAAGGTCGCTGACACCTCTCCAAGCTATTTTGTCAGCTCTAACAAGGTCGCTAACACCTCCCAAAGCAGTTCGTCCTCATGACAAGGTCGCTGACACCTCTCCAAGCAGTTCTGTTAGATAAACATCGTGAATGTGTCACAAACTCACGGATAGGAACCCGAAAAGTGTTAACGTATATCACATACCACACATTCGCACTTAGCGGTTTACTACCCGTTAGTCGATGCCACACTAGAAACACCATAAAACTCAGAAAATTATATCTCGCCTAATCTCATTGGCGAGTGATAAAGAGACACCATACTTGTCTCATCTCATCGACAAGTATTAAATGGCATCGTAACTTATCTCATCTCATCGACAATTGAAAACATCATGATGGTCCCTCATAAACCGTAAATCTCAAAATGTGAAATCATAAACTCAAGACTTTCCTTATATCATTGGCAAGTAAATAAAACATCGTGATGGATCTCATCGACCATACTCCGATATAGGAGATCTCAAACCATAATGTTTGCCAAATATTGGTCATCTTAAATAATTCCAACAAATAGGAATGATAAAAATCAAAATATGTCATAAAATGGCAAAACATCTCAGAACCAATAATCTCAAATAGCTTCGATCGTACAAGTCCGGAATTAACCGAAATAGTAAACGCACATGTCCCATACCAGGTGTTTACTAAATCGTTTAATTCTCTTTCTCGTACGTTCGAATAGTGTAAAAGTGTATGTTCTATATCTAAAATAGTATACTAGAGAAAACAAGCTTCTAAAACATTTTCCCAAAAAGATTAATAAAACTAATATTTGAAATTCCTTTATTAGGGAAAAAATATATTTTATTTTATTTTTTATTAGAAAAATAATTTTAAAATACTATGTAATAATAATTTGAAATGTCCATTTACTTCAAAAATCACTTCAAAAAAATGGTTCAGTAAAAACCGTACTCGAAAACAATGGAAAACAAGAAAGATAACTCAAGACCGATAACTTGAGTTCAATATGAATGCAATTCAAATTTAACCCAAAATCAATTCAAATTCTATTTAAATTTGAATTTCAAATTCTTCAATATAGGTAACCTATTGATAGGCATCATAGCTCTCAAAAAAACTCAAAAACATCATCAAAACCAAAAGAGAATAAGAGAAACAAAACGGGCTAATACCACTCTAAGGTCAATGTTTCTTGTTGCTATCATCTTACTCTCAAGACAGCAACATATAACCATAATTTTGACCATAAAAACATCAAAATTTCAGAAAACACAATGAACAAAACTTGTAGCATATGATCTAAGCTTTTCGAAACATCAAAAATTATCAAATTCGGTTAAGGAATGAAGAAGTTATGGTCAATTTCGTTTCAGCTTCAAGCACAGAGCAAACATTGATTTTGCTCTCGAGTTAGCAGTAGAAAAATTAAATTTTGACATATCTAACCTCAAAATTGCAGAAAATACAAAACATGAAAGTTTTATCACATGAACTAACCTTTCTGGATCATCCAAAATTATCAAAATCGGTTGGGAAACGATGAAGTTATGATCAAATTTGTTTCAGCTTCAATGACAGAGCAAATATTGGATTTTCTCTCGGGTTAGTAGTAGAAAATTTGAATTTTGACATAGCTAACATCAAAAATACAGAGAACACAAAATATGAAAGTTGTAGTACATCATTTATGCTTTCCGAAACATCAAAAATTATGAAAATTGGATAAAAACCGAAAAAGTTATGGCCAATTTAGTTTCAGCCTTAAGCACAGAGCAAATATTGCTCTTGCTCTCAGGACAACAGTAGAAAAATTAGATTTTAAATAGCAAACTTCTAAATTACAGAAAACTTAATTCATGAAAGTTGTTCCGTATAATTACACCTTCCAACTGGAAAAAACCTCACTCAATTTTAACTTATCCTTCAAAAGTTATGATGATTTTAATTTCAGATTTCAACAAACGAAATAGCACAGGGCAGAGCTGTGTACATCAGATTCAAACTAATTTCCGACCCTATAAACAACAGAATCTCAGAAAGTAATTAAAAGAGAAGTTGTAGCTAACAGAATTTTCTTTCAACTGTAAAAAGATTGAGCTAATTTGGTTAAATTAGCACTAAGATATTGCTGTTTTACTGCAGCAATTTTTCACAAATAAATTTCAGCAAACCACAATAAACTTGGAAGCAATTCAATCAACATCCCATCCAGTTAATTCAAATAGAAACTAAAAATTATTCATGTAGATTTAAGCTAGTGGTGTGAGTGATTAACTCACCTTGTTGTAGGAATTCAAGAACTCAAATTAATGTAGAAAGGTAGGAGCTTTTGCTTGAATTTAAGCTTCTAGAACCTACAAACAACACTACAACAACATGCAAGCAAGAAAACCCTATTACTAATAATCTACCTATTGCAAAAATTCAAATTGATGAAATAGAATAAGTTTTGGAGTTGATTACCTGAGAAATATAACTTTATTTTGATTAAAATTAGCAAATTAATGTGGGAATTGAAGATTTAGAGCTCTAGGGTTTAGAAAGAGAATGGTTTCTAATTTTTTTTCTTTACTGTGAATAGAGAATGAACGTGAGGAAGAGAAAGATGTTTTTCATTTCTTTTCTAATAGGCTAAGTGAAGTATGTTAATGGGCTAGAGTCCGTATGTTTAGGAAAATAAGCTTAGGTTATAAGTTAATCACTTAGTTACATGTTAACAAGACACATCTTCAAATTCAATCATCTATTCAACTTTATTTCATATCAAAAATTTATAAAACTTCATATTCATGATAATAAAATGTTAGATACTCAAAATAAAAGATTATTATATTTTTAAAACATTTTATCATCATATTTCTCTCTTTTTTATATAAATAACAAATTTACATCTTTAATTACAAATCCCATTGTAATTAACATTATAAATTACACAAAAATAATATTTTTGTGTAATAAAATTTTATAACCCATTTCAAATATAATTTTACACCTAAATTATATTTTTAAACTCAATTCCATCATTATGTTAGATATATCGCATCTTAAAATTAATTACTTCTTTTTGAAAATCATTAAAAGAAGTAAATAGCAATAGTTAACAAAATTATTGCACTAACTCTAAATAAAACACTTTTTCTTCGGTTTATTATCTCAAACCACCTTACTAAAGTTTTCAAAATTCTATTTTCTCATTTTATCCTCAAATATATTGTTTATTCCCAATAAACAATTTAAATTCCACATTAATTATTAATTTACACTATTAAATTATAATCGCCGTTATAATTTAATATTCTCAGATAATCGCTAAAATCAGGGTTGTTACAACTTGCCTAAGTGTGTTTAACTGTGTGTTATCCTGACCCTTATTCTGTTGTTTTGCACTGTTTTCTTCTATATTTTCAGAGATGAATTATGATCTTTTCAAAAGGAAGTTTCTACACATTAGAAAGCCGACATTCTATGATGATTTTAAATTGCAATGTTTTTTATTTATTCGAGTTCTATTTGAGAAAACTCCGTTGAATTTGAATTGATTTCGATGATTTCGTGCATGGATTTTATAATCGATTTCAAGATGATATTTGAAATACACGTTTTTGCACATTTCGAGCGAATGAGAAGGAGAATTAAACGGTTTGGTAAAACATGTGGTATGTGACACGTGCGTTTATCTTATCGGTTACTTCCCGACTTGTCTGTTCGATCGTTTTGGCCTACGGGTCTAGTTTACCGATGATATGAGGCGAAACATTTACTGCTTTGAGTGTGAAATTTACTAGCGGTTAGTAAACCGTTTAGTGCGAACGGGTGGTATGGGACACACGTTAACACTTTTCGGGTTCCTTTTCGAGAGTTCGTGACACATTTGCCTATTGGCGTGCCAATACTGGACCTTCGGGTCATTTGCCATTGCGACGTATTTGTCTTCGGACGTTTGCCACTGCGGTGTATTTGTCTTCGGACGTTTGCCATTGCGGCGTATTTGTCTTCGGACGTTTGCCATTGCGGCGTATTTGCCATCGCGGCGTATTTGTCTTTTGACGTTTGCCTTTGGGCGAGGTACCTATTATGTGAAACGGTACTCGGCAAAAATAGCACGTGCAAAACCTTTTTGAGATGATTTTTACCCTTGTGTGTCGTCATTTTGGAATCGGTCCTTTGAACCATTCGGTGGCGATTACTTTGGGATTTTTGGACTCTTGGTAGTTCTTTGGAGATTTTCATTACCTAAACTGGCGTGTTGAGATTTGCCTTTTGGCGTATGTATATTGAGATTGTCTATTGGTGTTATTTATGGAATTTGCCTTTGGCGCTGTGTAAGATTTTTATCTCTTTCTTGACATTTGCCTTGTGGCTTATGTCGAGGTAGCTTGTGCTTAGGTTTTCCTTGGAGTTGCCGATATGGCGGTTTGGGAATTACTCATTTAGGAGTTCACATTATACTATTCCCTAAACCATTCTTATATGATTTATGATTGTCGATGATATGAGGCATGCAACATTTTGGCGATTCATGAGATTTTTGCTCTCCTTTGTGTTTTATGCTCATTGAAGCAATAGTGTTCTATCAGTTAGTGTAATTAATATGCCATACATGATGCGTATCCTTCGTATGTCTATGGCTAGCTTTCTTATTGTTTCTTCTTGTTTATGAAGAATATCACTATGCTCTTATGCTCTATTATTCTGCTATCACCTTTTACTGATTCGTTTAGCTATTCTGACATGAGTATTTTATACTCGGGTCAGACCGAGTTGTTTCAGGTCAGCTATCAGTTCCAGGACTTGGCTTTGATGCATTTGCTTGGATACCAGCCTAGCACTTTTGTGTAGTTTATATTTTTTTCCGCTTGACTCTGATATGTATTTGATTAGATGTATATAGTGTGGTCTCTGTACCACTTTTGTGCATCAGTTTGTATCATACTGGGATGTATCTATGTATATGTATTTATATATATGATGATTACTGTTCTATGATGCGATATGCATTTTGTTATTGTATTTTGTTCTGATAGATCCATTAGCCACCTATAGTTTTGTATTAAGCATTTATTGGATATGTCGATTCACTTGAATCAAGAAAAAAAATATAGAGCATTTATCGACGTATGCAGTAAATGTTTAAGACAATATTATAGATGGTCGCTCCTAACCAGCCCTATTCTCCACATTAGCAGATAGAATTACCCAGTAATTCTCTTTGTTAATGTGGGTCTCGGGGTGGGGCGTCACAGCGCCCTATAGAAGTTTGATAGTATACAGAAAAACGGGAAGAAGAAGAAGAGCAATTACAATGAAAAGTGGTGACCGTTGGGCATATTTATAGTGGTTGAAGTGTCCATTCATTCAAAATTCAAATTCAAAGTTTTGCCGCCAAGTTGGTCGATCTACTAAATCATCTATATCTTTCTCATACGGTTTCCAAATTCAGCAAATGAATATACCACGATGATCAGAAAAATAAGCCCGTCGCAATAGAACAGATCTCCTCGTCAAATTCTGAAAGATATAAATGTGTGACTCACGACAATGGAAGAACAACAAAGTTGGAAAGATGAGTGCAAAAATTGGTATGCTTTACTATTATTTCATCTTTATTGTTGCATTTAGGAATATATAAATCTATGCATTTAGTTAGGTATAGAAATTTATCCCTTTTATAAGTTTTGATACATTGATCCATATATCAACACACCGTAGTATAATATCGACGTACAAGTCTAAATTTTTTTTAAAGTCTTTTAAAATGTGTTTTCATATAAATAAAATCTACAACTAATTTGTTACAACTATACTAAGTAAAAAAGCATACCTTCATTCATGATTTCAACTTTTCTAATGTTATTTGAACTTCCCATACTCTATTTCTTTTAAGATACTAATTTTATATTTTTAAGAAATTAATAGAATGAATTTAGACTGTTAGAATAAGACTCAATTTATATATTTCTTCAATAAATAAGATAGAACCACATCACACGACCAGAATTTTAGATAGCATTTCTAAAATGCTTCTTT
Source organism: Allium cepa (assembly GCA_030765085.1). NCBI lineage: Eukaryota > Viridiplantae > Streptophyta > Magnoliopsida > Asparagales > Amaryllidaceae > Allium > Allium cepa. Next base: position 292,762,096 of record CM060942.1, read on the forward strand.
TCTTCTGCAATGTTTTGTAAGTACTGCAAATTCGTTTTTATAGCATTTATGTGCTTTGAAATGCTGCTGAGTTTCAGAAACTTTACACAGCATTTGGTAAATGCTACAGTTTCAGTTTTATAAAGTTTCGAATATTTTTTAGTACAAAAACTTTTTATAGCATTCTTTAAGTACTATTTTTTTCATTATGAAACTTTAAACTATGTTAAATTAATATTCAAATTAAGAATTTTTCTCTATTCTATTTAGAAGTTATTTTCTAACTTATATTGGAGTATTTTAAAATTAATTTCATGTTTGAATATATTCTTTATAATTAATTAATTTTTTTAAAAAAAAGGGTAAGAGGCCTTAATATAACACATGTTTATTTTAGTTTTTCAATCTTTTTCATTTTATTTAATATTTCATTATGATATTTTTTTAATTTAAAAGATGTTTAAACATGTTTCTAAATATTTTAATCAATAAAAATTTAATATAAAGGTTTTAATTAGTAAGTTAAGTATTTTATAAACATGGAAGTTTGGATTCTTAAAAATAAAAAAATAAAAAACAACCAAGTTAAAATAATTATTTTAAATTAAATAAGTAGGCTATTAATTTTTATCAAAATATATTTGATCATATATATATATATATATATATATATATATATATAGTTTAGGTCCATATTTCTTAGCAATTTAATTTTGATATTTAGTTTGATTACTACCTTTCATAAATATGTTATAATTTTAATATAATTTATTACCTTTAAACTCATTTCTTTACTACTCTTTCAATCTCATTCATTGGTTTCCTTAATTAAGTCTAGTAATTGGTGTGTATTACCTTTGTTTGGTTGAAGTAATTTATAATAAATAATTTGATATATATATATATATATATATATATATATATATATATATGCTTGTCAATTAGATTTTACTTATTACTCATGTTTATCTTATTATCTGGATGTCACTTATTGTAGTATATATATCTTCATATCATTCTGCGTATTATTATTTTTACTTCATTATCATTTTCTTTCATATTATATATCGTTATGCATCCTATTTCATATTTCATTTTATTGCATATTACATCATAAATTACAATGCATATCATAATTATTTGCACCACAAGTTGCGCTTCATTCTGCATATTATCTCATCCTACATTGCATATGCCATACATTTCATACTGCATTACAAACTACATATTGCATACATGTATGTATTTTATTTAGGAGGAGTTTGTAGTATTGTTTTATAATATAGGATTATTAGTATTTGATTTGTTTGGTATGTTTTGATTGACTTGATTGACTTGTTTGATTTGATTGACTTGTTTGACTTGTTTACTTGATTGATTTGTTTGACTTGTCTGACATGGTTGGTTTTGATGAATGTGTTGAAATGTACTTAATAAATAATTTATGTTCTTATAATTTTCTAACTATTATAAGTATTATAATAGATTCTTAGTTAGGATAGTTAGTATTTTAGGATTAAGTTTTAGTTTTTAGAATTAAGTGTTGATTATTTATGATAACACTATTAATATAATCACATAGTATATTAGAATTAGGGAGAGTGATATAGTTTGGAGTTACAAAGTTTAGAGTTTGTTTTTGTTGATGACAAAGGGGGAGAAATATAAAATAGGTTGGTTATGCATAAATTAAGGGGGAGTTATAGATTAAGGAGGAGTTATTAAGATAGAAGTAATATTTTATAAACAAAGGTTGTCATCATCAAAAAGGGGGAGATTGTTAGTCCGTGAGATGGTGGTTTTGATGACAACAACCTTAGAATAGATTATAAAATATAAATACTGACATTATAAGTTTAGATATATATGTATATGCAGGATTTAACCATGCAGGTACCAAGAATGAAGACTGTACAGCATAGAGATTCAAGATATCGAGATAGAAGACTCATGATATCAAGATTATCAAGAGTTCAAGATTTCAAGGTTAAGTATTTTTGTTAGGAATTTTTTTAAAACTCATAGAAAAGCACTGGCATCTTAAAATCCAATTTATTCGTGGAATGGAATCCACTTCGAGCCTGTTAAAGGGATGGAACCCTAAGTAGGATGGAACCTATGAAAAATATAGTGGAATATTGTTTTGTATCCGCTAACTTTTTATTCAAAATGATTTTTCAAAATTATATCCTGTTTTCGAAATGTTTTTCAAAACTTTCCTTTTAAAAGATTCAAAACCCTCTATCCTAATTTTAATTAATTTTAGCCTCAAGATTATCTTTAATTTCAAAGTCAAATTACTCCTGATTTTAAACTTTCTTTTAATATAATATATTTAACTTTTTAATACTTATACTTAGATTTAAATATAAAATTATAGTTAAATTCTATATATATTATTCTCGATATTTACTTATGAATTTTAATTATAGTCGTGTATATCTATAAAGTTTAAAATAGTTTTAATATAAAATAAAAGTTATTTTCAAAGAAAATCAAAACACCAAAAAATCCTTTGGGATGTCGACATGCCCAAGTACCCCATGTCGACATGGTGTTACTTGAGTTCAAAATTTAAATTTCAAAAGAAGTGTCTATTCGTCATAACTCTTCATGAATGGACATGGCTGTTGTTCTTTTATAAATAGGTGTTAGTTTCAACGAATTTTATATCCGATTTTCTGGTTTTCACTCCTCTTCTTCTTCCACATTTCATAATACATATTCTTACCATTACTCCGCCGAAATCAACATTGAATCGAACTTGATTACTTCTAGTTTGATTCTCTATCACTATCTCTACAAGGTTCTTGTGCTATTCAGAGTTATAGTCTTTTTGTAATCTTTCAAAATAGAAAAGGTGTGATTGTAGCGTTGAAAATCAATCAAAAGAGAAAAGGTGTGATTGTAGCCTTGGTAAATCAATTGGGTGAACTTGTGGCCTGAAAATCAAGTATCCTTACCAAGAGGATAGAAATTCTGGAGGGTGTACCTCGTAGCCTTGAAATCGAGGGTGTAATTGTACAATTGCTTTTAATAGGAAATCCGTACTTGTGTTGCGGGACTGGATGTTGGGTAACTCCGAATCAGTATAAAATCCGGTGTGTTCATTCCTTTACTGCTTTTATTTTATTTCTGCATCTGTGTTTATTTCTATGATCATATCTGTGTCTGTCTATTTCATACATTGGTGTCTAAATTAACATAAACTCAAAAAGATTTAGTAATTCTTTATTAACACTATTCACCCCCCCCCTCTATTGTTAATCCTAGCCTTAAGATCCGTAATCCGCAATTTCTCACATCATCTTGTTCAAAGTTACATTTTTAACTTCAAATAGGTACATCGGAAAAATGGCACAAATAGATAAATAAACTACCATCAAAAGCTCCTCTCATTGTCATCTACATCTTGATCATTTTCTCCTTGTCTAACCTGTGTTGTAATGAGGACGGAGCTAGAATAATAATGTCAGGTGAATAAAAAATCTCGAATCTTTCTATGTCAATACTTAGGAAGTATAATTTAAATAAGGATATGTTTTTCGTGTTTTAAACTATATTCAAAACCAATTAATGCTTCATATAAGGGAAAGAGACGGGCCCTCAAACAACCACTTAATACCTTCAATCCCCAAAGCATGTTTTCCCATATTCAAAAACCCATAACCATCTTTATTAATGTCTACCAATGCAAGAGATAGAACCCAAGCCACTTAATATCATTTGATGGAAAATAGGCAGACTTCAACAATTGAGGCAGACTACCTTTATTTAACGCATATTCCCAAGGCAGACTCCACACGGGTCTCTATCTTGCTGACTTATCACAGAAATCTCTTTGAACGCATTATACTTCAACTGAAGTGGACCTTTCAAAGATATCCTCAACTGTGCCTAAACCTAATTCCAACCATATAATACTCTATAAATAGGAAAGAGGCGGGCCCTCAAACAACCACTTAATACCTTCAGTTCCGTGAAGGAGGTCCTTCGTATTATGACCCGTAACCTATAGAGACATCTGACATTAATCCGACTATTCGTAGGTATTGGTAGCAAAATTAGCTGGGCAAATTTACACTACAGAATTGGGACCAGCCTTGCGTCGTCCATAGTTACTTATTATAGGCAATGTCGTACGTTAGCCTGAAAGTCACACTGTAACGACCCAGAATGTCTATTAATTAAAATTCGTATATTTAATTGATTTTAAATATTAAATAAGTGAAATTTATAAGTCGAATAAATTTTATTTCGAATAATTGGATTTAATTTGATAATTAAATCGATAATTTAATATGTTAAAGTTCAGAAATAATTGAAAATTTGGTTAAATATGATTGAAAATGATTTGTCAAATTTTATTTAATCATATTAGAGTTATAATGATGTTATAGAACTTTTAAAATCGAATTAAGAGTTAATTTGTGAAAAATGAATATTTTAATATTCAATTAACGAGTTAAAATAGCCATTTTTCCAACAGTCTCGGATTTCGACGAAACAAGTTTCATCGGATCCGTAATGTTATATTATTGTATGGTTTCAAATTTTGTGTCAATCGGATTTACCGTTTGTCCGGGACAAGCTAAAACGCTTAGAAATTTGATTAACCGATTTAATTTAAAATTGATCGTTTATTGCCGTAACTCGCACATATGATCAAATTGGCTCCCGAAACCTATTCCATTGTGTCTGAAACGCGGGTTAAACCCTAGAAACGTCGGTCACCGTGTGAGATTTGGAGTTTGGAAATTCCGGGATGAATAGTGTTCGTTATATTTTCTATAAAAGGCCCCTATTATCTCCATTTTGCAAAAACAAGGCAAACCCTAGGTTAAAAACCTTCAGCCGCCACTAACCCAATCAATGGCCGAAATCATCTCTCCTTTCTCCTTATTTTTCTCTTGATCCACTCAGTATTAACAAAAATCTCTAACTACAACGTTGTAGAGCACGTTGAGATCTTCGACGTGAATGGGTATGATCGTAATTGGAGCAAAGATTCAACGGCAAATCTCGTGTAAACGTCATGCGTTCATTCACGATTTACAAGGCGGGGGAGGACCGAGTTTAAAGTTGTTCTGGCCGTGGGTGGTGCTAGGATAGGCGCACGTGTCGAGGGTCTCTGATCGTGTTTTCGTGCAATGGTGTGGTCGCGTTAATTTAGGGTTACACGGCAATTTTTGGGTTTGGAGACGTGCGCGTTTACTGGAGAAGGAAGAAGCATTTTGTGTGGGATGGTCTGGATTCATCAAAAGCAATGGATGGCTAGGATCTGTTAAGTTTAAAAATATAAAAGAAATTTGTAAATTTATATGTTTTAAATTCGTGTAAAACTTTAAAAATTCATATCTTTTTAATACGAGGTCGAAAACGTACGAAACAAGTTACGTTGGGTTCGTATTGTCGAACACTAAGCTATGGAATTGGATTGGAGTCGTTTTGAGTTAGGGAGAATTTCGGGTAAAATTAAACGCGTGTTTAATTTTATTCGAAATAAAAGCTGAAAACGAAATTGAAAGCGAGGTGAGAACTTCGCACTCAATCGAATTGTTTCGATTTTAATTTTAAATAGTTAGATTTAAAATTCTTGATTGTATCTTTGAATGATGAATGTTATCTATTGATTGTTAAAATAGACATTATACGCCGTTAGTAAGCTGATGTTATTTATTAAAAACATATACCGCGAATATTTCACTGCAAAGTGAAATTGGTATTATTTATGTACTTCGAGTTGATTTCCCGCATTATATAGCGGATGAGACCCTATTGCGCCATTTAATAGCGGATAATATTTTAAATCCTATATACCGCGATATTTCGTTTAGAAACGGAATTGGTATTGTGCTAACGTCTATGGATGCAGGGAAACAGGTTGGAGGGATCCAACTGGATTCATCAACAATATTTATATGATTATCATATACAGATATATGATGTCGTTGTTGTCGTGACTAAATATTTGGTGTGTAGCATCATTGGTCCAACTTTGGAATCTTAAAAGGATTTTTAAAGTGATTTTTGAAAGTATACGTTTTATAAAATATTTCTGGAATTGATTCATTTTAAAAAAATAAACGTTATAATTTTAATGTTATAAAAATTATGATTTTTGAGAAATATAGTTAAAAGTTGATTTTTGAAAATATGGGGTTAATGATTTTATAAAATAGTTTAAATTGGGATTTTTGAATTTATTTTAAAAAGTTTAAATATAGGATTTATAAAATTTGATTATTTTATAAATCAAATGATGAAATTATAAAGGAGTTTTAAGACGTTTTAAAATAATAATATAAATTGATTTATATAAAAGATTTATATAAAAGATTTATAAAATTGATATTTATAAATTAAAATATTGGAATTATAAAACGAGTTTTTATAAATGTTAGAATGAAGTGTAAATGGATTTCATAAGTGAATGAAATTATAGAATTATAAATGGTGAAGTTACAGATAGAATTTATAAGTAGTAAGATTTGAAAATTTTGTAAAGTTATTAAAAGAATAGATTTGGATAAATAAATGAATCTTATAAGTTATAAGATTTATAATTTGGGAAGTTTAAAAGAACGATTTTGTAAACAAATAAATTATAAGTATTTAACTTATAATATGGACTTTTGGTATATAATTGGGTTATAAATTGAATAGGTTAATAAAGGAGATTTATAAATTGAAGTTGTTATAAAATAAATAGAAATAGGATTTATAAACATTGTTTTATAAATCCAAATCAATTGAATTTGATAAAGTAAATGTAGAAATTATTAAAGGAGTTATATCCACGATTTTGGACAATGGATAATCCTTTAAAATAAAATGTATAGAAATGATGAAATTGGTTAACGAAGTATATTCACGTTTTTGGATAGTGAATAATATGTTAAAGAAATTGTTTTGGATGTGATATTTTAAATAGAATTAAAATGATTTAACGATGTTTTAAATGTGTTAAGGTTCGAAACCATAGATTTCAACATTCATTGTTGAAATAGACATTTTCGAGAAATAGAAGGAAATGGTGGACTATAACACTGTTGTTATAGTAAATGATTTCCGGAAGGAAATGTTTTATATAATATTGGGATTTATATATCTATCTTAACTTCGAATCCCTATACTAATGATTTTGAGCTGTCGTAACGATGTTTTACGTAACATTCGTTTTGACTCAAAAAAATGTGTTTAAGAGAATCTTTTTCCTTAAAGAATAAAATATATACTTAATTGTGATTTAAGTATATTGAATATTTTTCCAAGTGTTGAAAATAAATAGATTTGTGAGCTACTTATTATTAATAAGTATGGAAATGCTTTTCCAATATGAAATGAAACGTTTTGAGAATTTATCTTTGTAAAGATAAATTGAAAATGAATATTTGAAATCTATTAAAAACCGTATATCAGTAGATATTTTGAAGATATAAATTCGCTATGGAATTTATAAAAGAAAGGGGAATTTGTTTAAAAATAAATATTGATTTATTTTTGAAGTATTGAAATTATATATCTTGTAAAGATATTTTTGGAAAATAAATAATTTGGAAAATTATTTGGAATCTGGTGGTGTTGTGCATATCCATTGATAGTTCAATAATCGACTATCAATATTTACCTTTGGATGGGTATTTGTTGTGATTTTCTTGAATTTGAATGCCACACTTATTTTTGAATAAGCGCTCACTATTCGGGTTAGCCGAGAAAGGACCTTGGGGTCGTATAACCCATTCCGAATATGTGATACGTCTTTATGGATTGCATTTGAAGACCGGTGTTGAAGACCGGATATTTTTGAAATCGGAAGGATTACTGTCGAATGTCTCTGCACCGAATGGCCCCGGTATAGAGATTCCATATGTGATGGGAAGTCCGGACGTGATTAGTGAATATCCGGATTGCAAGGACTTCTTTGTAAGTGCCTTCGGTTCCGTTCGATCCTGGAACGGACTTGTATGGATGTGTGTCTGACATTACAATTTGAGATATAAAACTGGTTTCTATCAAATATATTTCCGTTGGTGGTGGAGAATTTATTCTCTTAGCTTAACACCCTTAGAGGTATGTAGTTGATGGTTGCTAGTGATACATTCCCAAATTGGTAATGTGGCATACGAAGTGCTGTTGAGCATTTGATGATCAAAGCACAGCTTTTGTATAAAGCGTAGATTTGTGGACGAGACTGCGTCGGACCTCACACCCCGAAAATGGTCAAAACGGGAAGGATGCGGCAAGGTTATTAGGGGGTAGCGCCCCTTTAGTGTATGTCATTCCTTCTGGATAGAGCTGGCATCATGGTATGGAACCCAGATACTTAACCTATATTGTTGCTGCAAATTTATTGCTTTGTGGTTGTTGGAAATCGAGGATCCTCAGATATAGATCGTTACGATCGGGGAATGACATATTCGTGTCAGTAGTTACCCAGTTAGGGGTAACCCGGCCTTGTGTTGGCAGAGATCCGGTTAGGTTCTCGGGACGTCATTCCAGAGGCGTTTCCATGTGGCAATGGGAAGTTCCTTGGCCTGACCATTTGTTGGAAATCCAAAGAAACAATACGAGCCTTGTACGGTTTTAGTTGTAGAACCTTCCATCTAATATGGTAGCTATAGTAGGAATAATATAATGGTACCTATGCTGGCTAAGATTTATATTCTACTTTCGAAATGTTTTCTACACTATGCACTAATAATAATATCAAAAAATTGATTTGATTTTGCATAGTAAGCATCTTTGACTAACATAAGAAGAAATCTCCTCCAAGTCTGCGTTTGCATTATGTGTGTGGTGGGAGGTCTAATGGTAGTCTCATTTTTAAAAGCATTGCGAATGGACTTTAAAAATATTTCTCTGTTTGTTTTTTTAAAAAAGTAAACTGTTTTAGTTCTTACACTAGTCACATGACTGACTCGGAGTTTATTGTTTTCCTTCCTAAACTGTGGGTGCCCACCAATTTCCACACGGGCAGTCAAGAGTTAGGTTATCAGGATATTCTGGAATTAGGGAGTTGCTGGAGGCAAGCTGAATGGCTTGGCGTATTCGCTAGTATATAGTATTTCTTTTCCGCTGTTTGTTGTTGTTTGTTGTTGTAAACTCTGATAATGTAATGTAATAACTGATATAGTTATTTTTGTTTAAAGATTATATACTTATCTATTATATGTTGTTCCACTGCGATTGTGAGATTGTGATATTGTTCTGTTGTTTTCTTTCTATTCTGTTCTATCTTTTATCTCTTCTTCTATCTTTTTATTCTTTCTAAACCCCAAGAATTCGGTTTTCCGGCATTCGATTGCTCGGCAGTTGATACAGTGGACATATTGATGTCGATGTTCGGGCGTTGAAGACCCGTCTCTTTACATCTGGTATCAGAGCATATGGTTGGGCGACAACCATGGCTCTGTTGGGTGTTACTCATTAGAGATAGAGTCAGTAGTACTCTAGAATGAGTTGAGTGTAATAATAGCTATGAGTGCGTATTTGTTAGTGAATATAAAATTGTTTTATATTGTGATGATTGGTTTGTTGAGTGGTATACGGATTCTGGTTAATACGAGTAATTGACGTTGTTGATAGGGATCTCTAAACACTTGTACAGAACAATTCGACATGATATTATTATAAATTGGGTAAATGAAATGATTTTACCTTGATTATATTTTATATATAAAGGAATAATTTTTCAAGAATTATTAAAGTGTATATAAGTTGATTGTTTGGTTGTTGAAAATGTAAGAATATATATATATAAGTTAATTAAAAGTTGTTTGAATAATCTAAATAAAAACAATTGTAAAAGAATAACTGTATAAGCAAAAGAAATATAAGAATTGAATTATAATTAAAGTGATTTACAATTGTGAAATAAACTTATATATATAAGAAGTGAAACTATATGAATATATTTATGAATATGAGTTGTAAATAAAAATGAATTAAAAGTTAAATGGAATTTACTTTAGAATTGGGAATCTGAATTGGATTTATAAGTGGGAATTTAAGTTAAGTAAAATCAAGTGATGTTTAAATGGAATATAACTTAAGAGATGTTGAATAAAGTTGATTTTGGTATCAAAGTAAATTAATGAAGTTAAGTGATAAATGTGAACTTGAATTATAAATGAAATTCAACTTTTGTGGTTAAATGAATTAGCAATTGAATTAATAAATGGATTGAATGTTAATCAATTAAATGTAAATAATTGATATGAAATAATGAATGTAAGTGTTAATTCATTAAAATCTAATGTTATTGGAAGTTGAATAATTGAATGTAAATCGATTTAATTAAACCAATTGAAAGCAAAGGTGTTAAACCAAATTGAATGAATATAAGCAAAGGAATTTGGTTGTAATTAATATACTTTGGTTGTTATATGATAGTTAGTTGATTGTATATAATTCATTAAGTATTAATGAAATTGAGTTAAAGAAATTAAAAACTAAAGTAATTGAAATCAAATTGGAAGTTAAGTGAATCTTAAATAGAATTGAATTTGATTTGGAAGTGAACCAACTTGAATATGAACTAGTGAATATAAACTAATTGAAAATGAATGTTAGTAAAAACATCCACTGTTAATGAATCAAATGTGATTAAATTGAAAACTCAATTCATTGGATATTAATGAGAATATGAATGAATATTTATTGGTTATGGATGTTAGTTGAATGCTAGTTGGATGATAGTTGGTTGATGGTTGAATTTATTGCTTTTACTGCATTTGCTATGTTGGCATATATAGTTATTATGTTGCTATGTGTTGTATATCGATACTATTGTCTATATACATGTTTCTCATCTGTTTGTTGAGTGTTTAGTAGGTGCGGATCGCGTTTTCTTCGCATTTGGAGCTCGCTTTCGCGCTATATTAGCCGTATATGCTCGCTAATAATATATAAGGTACATATCTCGGATTAAATATCGTACTTTTACACTTTTTTCCCTGCGGGATGCCTCATCACATGATGAGATGTATATTTGTGATATATATACTGTCTTTTTTTTTCGGATCGAGCCGCGTAAAGGAGACTCTAGCGAATTTTTCTGAAAATTTAAAGCGCTAGAATATTTTTGAGAAAAATTGGAAAATTTTGAGAACTATAATTTTGATTTGGAGTTGAAAGTTAAACAATAGTAGTTGTTTTTGAAAAGATAACTAAGTTGGATTTGGAAACTTAGTAAAGATTTTGTAAGAAGTTTAACTATGAATTTTGAGAAAGTTAAACACTTAAGAGATTTGAAAAATCTAATTAGAATGGATTGTTTTGGAAAATTAATGGGTTCTTTAACTTTTTCTTACTTGGTAATTTCGAGGATGAAATTTTTTTAAAGGAGGAAGTTTGTAACGACCCAGAATTTCTATTAATTAAAATTCGTATATTTAATTGATTTTAAATATTAAATAAGTGAAATTTATAAGTCGAATAAATTTTATTTCGAATAATTGGATTTAATTGGATAATTAAATCGATAATTTAATATGTTAAAGTTTAAAAATAATTGAAAATTGGGTTAAATATGATTGAAAATGATTTGTAAAGTTTTATTTAATCATATTAGAGTTATAATGAAGTTATAGAACTTTTGAAATCGAATTAAGAGTTAATTTGTGAAAATTGAATATTTTAATATTCAATTAACAAGTTAAAATAGCCATTTTTCAAACAGTCTCAGATTTCAACGAAACTAGTTTCATCGGATCTGTAATGTAATATTATTGTATGGTTTCAAATTTCGTGTCAATCGGATTTACCGTTTATCCGGGGCAAGCTAAAACGCCTAGAAATTTGATTAACCGATTTAATTTAAAATTAATCGTTTATTGCCGTAACTCGCACATATGATCGAATTGGCTCCCGAAAACTATTCCATTGTTTCAGAAACGCAGATTAAACCCTAAAAACGCCGGTCACCACGCGAGATTTGGAGTTCGGAAATTCCGGGATGAATAGTGTTCGTTATATTTTCTATAATAGGCCCCTATTATCTCCATTTTGCAAAAACAAGGCAAATCCTAGGTTAAAAACCTTCAGCCGCCACTAACACAATCAATGGCCGAAATCTTCTCTCCTTTCTCCTCATTTTTCTCTTGATCCACTCAGTATTAACAAAAATCTCTAACTACAACATTGTAGAGCACGTTGAGATCTTCTATGTGAACGGGTATGATCGTAATTGGAGCAGAGATTCAACGGAAAATCTCGTGTAAACGTCACGCGTTCATTCACGATTTACGAGGCAGGGGGAGGGCCGAGTTTGAAGCTGTTCTGACCGTGGGTGGTGCTAGGCTAGGCGCACGCGTCGAGGGTCTCTGATCGTGTTTTCGTGCAATGGTGTGGTCGCGTTAATTTAGGGTTACACGGCAATTTTTGGGTTTGGAGACGTGCGCGTTCACTGGAGAAGGAAGAAGCATTTTGTGTGGGACGACCTTGATTCATCAAAAGCAATGGACGGCTAGGATCTGTTAGGTTTAAAAATATAAAAAAAATTTGTAAATTTATATGTTTTAAATTCGTGTAAAAGTTTAAAAATTCATATCTTTTTCATACGCGGTCGAAAACGCACGAAACAAGTTGCATTGGGTTCGTATTGTCGAGCAATATGCTATGGAACTGGATTGGAGTCATTTGGAGTTAGTGAGAATTTTGGGTAAAATTAAACGCGTGTTTAATTTTATTCGAAATAAAAGCTGAAAATGAAATTGAAAGCGAGGTGAGAACTTCTCACTCAATCGAATTGTTTCGATTTTAATTTTAAATAGTTAGATTTAAAATTCCCGATTTTATGTTTGAATGATGACTGTTATCTATTGATTGTTAAAATATACATTATACGCCATTAGTAAGAGGATGATATTTATTAAAAACATATACCAAGAATATTTCACTGCAAAGTGAAATTGGTATTATTTATGTACTTGGAGTTGATTTCCCGCATTATATAGCGGATGAGACCCTATTGCACCGTTTAATAGCGGATAATATTTTAAATCCTCTATACCGCGATATTTCGTTTGGAAACGGAATGGGTATTGTGCTAACGTCTATGGATGCAGGGAAATAGGTTGGAGGGATCCAACTAGATTTCTCAACAGTATTTATTTGATTATGGATATTTTGATATTTGTTGATTATCATATACAGATATATGATGTCGTTGTTGTCATGGTTGACTATTTGGTGTGTAGCATCATTGGGCCAACTTTGGAATCTTAAAAGGATTTTTAAAGCGATTTTTGAAAGTATACGTTTCATAAAATATTTTTGGAATTTATTCATTTTATATAAATAAACGTTATAATTTTAATGTTATAAAAATTATGATTTTTGAGAAATATAGTTAAAAGTTGATTTTTGAAAATATGGGGTTAATGATTTTATAAAATAGTTTAAATTGGGATTTTTGAATTTATTTTAAAAAGTTTAAATATAGGATTTATAAAACTTGATTATTTTATAAATCAAAATGATGAAATTATAAAGGAGTTTAAAGACGTTTTAAAATAATAATATAAATTGATTTATATAAAAGATTTATAAAATTGATATTTATAAATTAAAATATTAGAATTATAAAACGAGTTTTTATAAATGTTAGAATGAAGTGTAAATGGATTTCATAAGTGAATGAAATTATAGAATTATAAAAGGTGAAGTTATAAATGGAATTTATAAGTAGTAAGATTTAAAAAATTTGTAAAGTTATTAAAAGAATAGATTTGGAAAAATAAATGAATCTTATAAGTTATAAGATTTATAATTTGGGAAGTTTAAAAAAAACGATTTTGTAAAAAAATAAATTATAAGTATTTAACTTATAATATGCACTTTTGGTATATAATTGGGTTATAAATTGAATAGGTTAATAAAGGAGATTCATAAATTGAAGTTGTTATAAAATAAATAGAAATAGGATTTATAAACATTGTTTTATAAATCCAAATCAATTGAATTTGATAAAGTAAATGTAGAAATAATTAAAGGAGTTATATCCACGATTTTGGACAATGGATAATCCTTTAAAATAAAATGTATAGAATGATGAAATTGGTTAACGAAGTATATTCACGTTTTTGGATAGTGAATAATATGTTAAAGAAATTGTTTTGGATGTGATATTTTAAATAGAATTAAAATGATTTAACGATGTTTTAAATGTGTTAACGTTCGAAACCATAGATTTCAACATTCATTGTTGAAATTGACGTTTTCGAGAAATAGAAGGAAATGGTGGACTATAACACTGTTGTTATAGTAAATGATTTCCGGAAGGAAATTTTTTATATAGTATTGGGATTTATATATCTATCTTAACCTCGAATCCCTATACTAATGATTTTGAGTTGTCGTAACAATGTTTTACGTAACATTCGTTTTGACTCAAATAAATGTGTTTAAGAGAATGTTTTTCCTTAAAGAATGAAATATATACTTAATTGTGATTTAAGTACATTGAATATTTTTCCAAGTGTTGAAAATAATTAGATTTGTGAGCTACTTATTATTAATAAGTATGGAAATGCTTTTCCAATATGAAATTAAACTTTTTTGAGAATTTATCTTTGTAAACATAAATTGAAAATGAATATTTGAAATCTATTGAAAACCGTATATCAGTAGATATTTTGAAAATATAAATTCACTATGGAATTTATAAAAGAAAGGGGAATTTGTTTAAAAAAAATATTGATTTATTTTTGAAGTATTGAAATTATATATCTTGTAAAGATATTTTTGAAAAATAAACTATTTGGAAAATTATTTGGAATCTGGTGACGTTGTGCATATCCATTGATAGTTCAATAACCGACTGTCAATATTTACCTTTGGATGGGTATTTTTTGTGATTTGCTTGAATTTGAATGCCACGCTTATTTTTGAATAAGCGCTCACTATTCGGGTTAGCCGGGAAAGGACCTTGAGGTCGTATAACCCATTCCGAATATGTGATACGTCGTTATGGATTGCATTTGAAGACCGGTGTTGAAGACCGAATATTTTTGAAAACGGAAGGATTACCGTCGAATGTCTCTGCACCGAATGGCCTCGGTATAGAGATTCCATATGTGATGGGAAGTCCGGACGTGATTAGTGAATATCCAGATTACAAGGACTTCTTTGTAAGTGCCTTCGGTTCCGTTCGATCCCAGAACGGACTTGTATGGATGTGTGTCTGACATTACAATTTGAGATGTAAAACTGGTTTCTATCAAATATATTTCCGTTGGTGGCGGAGAATTTATTCTCTTATCTTAACACCCTTAGAGGTTATGTAGTTGATGGTTGCTAGTGATACATTCCCAAATTGGTAATGTGGCATACGAAGTGCTGTTCAGCATTTGATGATCAAAGCACAGCTTTTGTATAAAGCGTAGCTTTGTGGACGAGACTGCGTCGGACCTCACACCACGAAAATGGTCAAAACAGGAAGGATGCGGTAAGGTTATTAGGGGGTAGCGCCCCTTTAGTGTATGTCATTCCTTCTGGATAGAGGTGGTACCATGGTATGGAGCTCAGATACTTAACCTATGTTGTTGCTGCAAATTTATTGCTTTGTGTTTATTGGAAATCGAGGATCCTCGGATATAGATCGATTACGGTCGGGGAATGACATATTCGTGTCAGTAGTTACCCAGTTAGGGGTAACCCGGCCTTGTGTTAGTAGAGATCCGGTTAGGTTCTCGGGACGTCATTCCAGAGGCGTTTCCATGTGGCAATGGGAAGTTTATTGGCCTGACTATTTGTTGGAAATCCAAAGAAACAATACGAGCCTTGTACGGTTTTAGTTGTAGAACCTGTCATCTAATATGGTAGCTATAGTAGCCATAATATAATGGTACCTATGCTGGCTAAGATTTATATTCTACTTTCAAAATGTTTTCTACACTATGCACTAATAATAATATCAAAAAATTGATTTGATTTTGCGTAGTAAACATCTTTGACTAACATAAGAAGAAATCTCCTCCAAGTCTGCGTTTGCATTGTGTGTGTGGTGGGAGGTCTTATGTTAGTCTCATTTTTAAAAGCATTGCGAATTGACTTTAAAAATATTTCTTTGTTTGTTTTTAAAAAAAAATTGTTTTAGTTCTCACACCAGTCACATGACTGACTCAGAGTTTATTGTTTTCCTTCCTAAACTCTGGGTGCCCACCAATTTCCACATGGGCAGTCAAGAGTTAGGTTATCAGGATATTCTGGAATTAGGGAGTTGCTGGAGGCAAGCTGGATGGGTTGGCGTATTCACTAGTATATAGTATTTCTTTTCCGTTGTTTGTTGTTGTTTGTTGTTGTAAACTCTGATGATGTAATGTAATAACTGATATAGTTTTTTTGTTTAAAGATTATTCATTTATCTATTACATGTTGTTCCGCTGCGATTGTGAGATTCTGATATTGTTCTATTGTTTTCTTTCTGTTCTATTCTGTCTTTCCTCTTCTTCTATCTTTTTCTTCTTTCTAAACCCTAAGAATTCGATTTTCCGGCATTTGATTGCTCGGCAGTTGATACAGTGGACGTATTGATGTCGACGTTCGGGCATCGAAGACCCGTCTTCTTACACACACTGTTGGTAGCTAGACTAGCTGGGCATACTACTACGTGCTATTGATCTCGCATCCCTATAACTTAGTCATATTTCTTAACATCTCTAAGTATAGTATTACCGTACTAATTATTTAGACCTTATAAGTAATCGTTCTTATTTCTCCTAATTAATTACTTTCCTAAGAGGGATTTAAATGACAATTATTAACCTAATTAACTACGTAATTAATACTTTACAATTGTGCATTATTTACGCTAGCTTATGTACATATAAGTACATATTTATTAGGCATGCGGAGTTTATAGCATAAACTGATGTTCAAATGTCAAATCTTTCAATGTTATATAACTATCACTTCCAGAATAGCATTAATAACAATTTTACTATAAATCCAATATTCCAAAGTCAAATCAATAGACTTATACTTAGAATTCAATTCCAAATTAATTCGTATTAAAACAGTGGAATAAAACAATTATAATGGAGACTTAATATTTAATAGGTTTTTACACTATATTCAACTCCTTTTTACACAAAATTAGAAAAAAGTGAACTTTTATTCAATAAGAAGTAGGTAGTGCAAACTATGAATAAGAATTCATAACTTGCACATTATTTCTTAATCAACTTCCTTAATCAAATCAAAAGAAAATGAATAAGAAGTAGAATAGAAAGTAAAACATATAAATTGCAAAATCCACATAAACTCCATTATTTTAGTACGAAACAATTAAGTTTTAAACTTAAGAATCGACATTTTTCTTTAGGCAAATTTTGTGGAATTTTAATGTGATGTTTTCGTAACCCAAAACTCTCCAAGGCATATATCAAATTAAAATTATATTGTTTATTTACTAGAATAGAAAAATTAAGATTTCCACTTACAGAGGTCATTAACTTTGCCTTCTCTTTGAATTGACACGCCTTTAATGAACCCTTCAAGTCTCTTATTTTGATATATACAGCAAGGGATTTGTATATACATTAGATTTAGAAAATTAGAGGTTTACAGGAGTAGAAATTGAGAAAATAAACAACAAACAAAGATAGATATATAGGATTTTTTACCTGAAACCCTACTGGAGTTTTCTGAATCTATAAAGAGGCGAACTGACAGAGCTTCGTTAATGTTCCCAAAATATTGTGTGAATAAAAGTGAGGGGGCTAGTTTCTTATATATAGGGGTTGGAATGCACTAGGACCATTGGATGAAGATTGTTAAAAGAACAAAATTCGATATGTTTAAATAAACAAAACCCTAGCCACCACTACAGGCAGCGGTCGACCGCCGCCTTCCCACTGGTCAGCCGCTAACAGTCGATCGCTCCGTCTATTTTGGGAATGTTTTGATTATGTTAATTTATTTTTATTCAGTTCCTTAATTATGATTTAACATTAACGTTAATCTTTACGTCTACTTAACTCCTAGGTATAATTACCGCTAAATTTTGAATTTCAAATTACAAAAATAATTATTTATTCGAATTTGAATTCTATTTAAATTATTTAAAATTGAAAACTTTAAATGTCCATAATTTCATTTGATCTCTATTTTGAGCACATTATATAAGGAAATTGATCACAATTTCGCCACGGACGTAATCACATAACTTTTGTAGTCAAATTCCAACTTTTCAAAATTTCCAGTTTTACCCCATCATATTTAAATCAATTATCCAATTTATTTATTTATGGTTTATTTTACATGGTGTTACACTTACTTATAGTGGTTAGAAAGCACCAGAACCGTTGGATTTAAGTTGGTTTAAAATAAAAATATCCAAACCATACAAATGCTTAGAACACTAACCGCCATTAACAGGGAATGGTTGACCGCTCCAATGCATTGGTCAACCGCTTGAGGTCGAGTGGCCTAAGATAGGTGGTTGACTGATTTATTTACATTCCATTGATTGATTTATTCAATACCTTAATTAATTTTAATGTTGACGTTTAATGTTTACTCAAACTCCAAGTCTAACTACTACTACTTTTCTAATTTCAAACTTAAGAATTTATTATTTATTGGAATTTGACTTCCATTTAAATTAGTTGAATTTGAAACTTTAAAAGTCCATAACTTTTGCGTTTGAGCTCCGTTTTCAAAACATAATATATGAAAATTGATCAGAAAATCGCCACAAATGCAATGGAAAAACTTTCGTGGTCAGATCCCGAATTTAGAAAAATTTCCTTTTTTGTCTTATCTTATTTAATTAATTTATTTATTTATCTTCTATCAATTTTTACAGGGTGTTACAAATATTGACTGTGTGATCAACAGCGCCTCCCCATCGACTTCCGTTGTCCATTAATGCTCACTGGAAGTAGTCATCGCATCAAATTACAGCCATAGAAAAATATGCTTATTATTTTTCGAAACAATAAATTTCCATTTTTAAAATATTGCTATCTTTTCGAAACTTTAAATATAACTCCTTAAAAACATTAATTTTATGGATGACTCAAATACCACACTTCTTTCCAAAATATTATATCACTTCCCAAACTTTGTTTTCATATGTATCGTCCTAGTTAGTAGAAATCCCCGTCGATAACGTTGATCAAGCGCATCGACCAGAATTCATAAATCATTAAACCGATAGATTAACACGAAATCATCTTCAAAAATTTCTTTATATATATGTATGTATGTATTCAAATGGAAAAAAATTATTTGCGAAAACCAAAACATTTTCAAGTATCATACAAAATATGTACTTTAATCAAAAATGTTCCAATCACAAAATATGTTTGCTTTAAAGTATTATTTTATCTTCAAAACTTTTCCGAAATCAATACTAGTATTTATCATCTAAAATTTCATTTTTTGTCAAATTAATACTCAGCTTTTCTCAAACTATTACATTTTTCAAAATCTCAACCATCACTCGAAAATACGATTTTTTTAATCACTTTATAAAATGATACCACTATTTTATTAAATTATATGCTTGTTTGAATAAAAATATTTAATTTCAAAATGCGTATATACATTCGATTCAGCAACTATTGACAACAATACAAACCATCACACATCATCCATCCATAACATCTAACAAGCATCTATAATATTACACATATTTTCAAACATACAAACAAGTGCCTCCAACGAAAAACTATCAATCAATTTCCACTATGCTACTCTGATCACTATTGGATCTTCTTACTCATCTCACCTCATCATAGTTTAGATTTGTGAAGTATTCAATATGAGATTCAAAATTAGGGTCTTTTACAGCATCTCAAATCGAACAACTCTATACTTACTCAAGACATACAGAGGTTTAATATTCATCATCTATACCGACACTACTGGCCGGACTAACCACTTCCACCTTCACAACCTTCGGCAACTACTCTATACCTCATATAGAGACTTATACTCAAAAAAAGGTAAACAAATTATACATTATATAATAAGAAAATACAAATACGTTCCCAGATGATTATCCTAGTAACCAACGTATACTCTTACTATCGCTTGAGTATAAACAATAATCTACCACACGGCAATGGAGACGGGGATCTAAGTCTCATCAAAAGACAAGACTTGTTTCTCTTAAATTCTATATTTTTTTAAACCTACTTTGATACCAACTTATGACTGTCTCACTATGGCCACCGCTAGTACCTCAAACACACTGGTTTTAAGGCCACCCTCTCGACTGTCACAACCAACCCTAAACGGGACGTGCAGTGCACTACAACGAAAATACCCTATTACAATGCCCTTTTTATAACGGGCATTGGCTGCCCATTGCAATAGAAGGCTATTACAACGGTCCATTCAGGCTCATTGTAATAGATGCCCAATACAACGCCCTTTTCACAACAGGCGATGATAGCCCGTTGTAATAGAATGCTATTACAACGGTCCTTTCAAGCCCATTGTAATAAATGTTAATTTTACAATATTCACAAAATGCCCATTGTAATATATAACAATTTTACAACGGTCCAACCCAAATTTTTTGGCTCCAGCTATGAAATTTTGGCTCGTTCGTTTTTTTCATTTATTACCGATCCTTTCCTGCCCCCAAACCCTAATTCCCAAATCCCTCCTCCCTCCCTCCTAGTTGGATGTCTGTGTGTGTCCATTCCATAGCCATCTGTGTGAGCATGAGTCAAGCATCTGCGACGTTAAGTAGTCTTTGACCATCTATGTGGGTCATAAGAGTTATTGTATATCCAGCGCACCGAGTGAGAGATGTAAGGTTGTGTGACGGTTGGTATGTTTGTTGTGAGCTTGATATAGATGTCATATTGTTGTTTTGTAGTCCCACACCCATATTTGACTTAGTGTAGTACACCCATATGTGATAGTAGTTTAGCGTATACTATGTTTATTAACTAATTCATTTGATGCAAGGACATGTCAGGTGTGGCTCTACGTACCCTATATCCTTATTACTATATATAGTTTTTATAGTATTTCGAAGCAATGTATCAGTCACACTATACTACTATCTGACTATAGTTTTATGCTTTGCTCCTTATTATCTCGGGTACTATTAAGTGAGTAGACTTGGGATAACAGGTCCAGAGAGTGCATGGAGCTATACAGTGTACGAGCAAGAGGCTACACTTTCATTTAACTATATTTTGGACCTTACTATCGCTTATATTATGTTGTGCGGTACTATAGAGCTATGTTAGTACTCATGTTACTAAGAGACAATTATTGGAGTTTTTTTTGGAGATTTGGAATGCGTAAACTCTATTATTTCTATTTTGTATAGTCTAGTGAACCATTTGTAGTTTAATGCTACTTTGTATGGTTCATTTGATTATATACTATCTCACCTATTTTATATCAGTGTTAAATATTATATCTTATACACTATGAGATATATGATAAGTGATTGTTTTTGTTACATTACCTCTTTAACTATTGTCTTATATCGGCCAGGTACTATGATAACTCACTCTACAGGGTATATTGGATACCAGAGATGTAGGGCGGTTGTCACATTTGGTATCATAGCTTTGGTTGCATGGTCGACCTAAGTTGATATCGGGATCCATTAGAGATAACGAGAAGTTATCACTTAAGAATGGATCGAGATATATATGAGATAATGTATTTATTATATTTTTGATTTCAAAACCATATATATTATGCATCTCATTGCACACACAAGTAGCATTAATGCAACTTTCCTTTATAAGAGACTGAACATTTTTATTACAAACTGAGAATATGCAGGCATATGAATAATGCTTCTTGGAACTCCATCTTTAGAGCCGAGGAAGGTGTAGGATCGGGGGCTGCTAATCCAACTTGTAGAGAATGTCCATGGAGATGGTGTGAAACATGGTCTGAAATCCTTAAGGTGCTTCTAATGCTGGTGGTGATGGTGGTGCTTAAGTGCAAGCGCCTAGGGTTGGCTCTACTAAGTTGAATAAATATTATTCTACCTTCGGGGGTAAGCCATTCCTTTGAATATAGTCAGACGTGGTGGTCTAAGATTAGATCTACACCCACGAAAGGATCTTTGAAGACTTGGAATGAGATAATGCAATAAGGAGGAAGCTAGCCTTTAGACTCCTTCAGGGGAGAGTGATTGGTTGGTGGAATGTTATTAAGATCGCTACTCCTAAGGATCAGATTACATTGGATCGGTTTAAAATTAGAACTGAGGAGGAGTATATACTTGATGCATAGAAGCTGGTGTTATTTCTTAAGTTTTCTTATTCAAGGCAAGGGCATATGATTGTCTCAGAGTACGTGGTAGCATTCGACATGTTGATAATGTACCATTTATCTTTTCTTGATTCTCTACCAAAGAAGAATAAGAAATTCATTATGTCTAGGATGATCACTTAGGAGAGAAGCTAGTAGGACATATTGATGAGCCCTTTAAGAAACTTATTGAGAAGGCTTCCTGACATGAGATTATGTATCATAAGTCCAAGCCAGATGTTTTTTCCAAGGATATGCCAAAAGCAAAAGCTGGCGGGGGAGGCAAGAGAATATGGGACAACAATAAGAAGAATCGTTTTCAAAAGGATGGTTAAAAGAAGGGCAGTGGGAGCCCACTTGCAATAATTTTAGAGAGAATCTCCATCTTAGTAAGAGACGCGAGAATGAGAAGAAGCAGTGTTGTGAATGCAAAAAATTAGGGCATATAAAGAAGGATTGTCCCAACCACTAAGGAACAAGCAGGTTGTGTCTACTCATGCATTAAACGTTATTCCTCCTTCTTTGAATCTCCATCGGTGAAGGAGAAAGGAAAGGGCATCACTATTGAATGTATTCTTTCTATTTCTGATACACCTATACATGTTTTTTTAATACGGGGCTTGACATCCCTGGATATTTAGTGACTTGATAGATAGATAGATTAGGATTAAGTCCTAAATTATTAGATTGACCATTGATTATGTCAAATCATGTGGGAGGTTCGATTAGTTTAAGTATTGTTTTTCGTGATATAGTCTTATCGAGTCGTGGATGTACATTTGTTTTTCATTTTTATTATTAAGTTTGTGGGGTTCATCAGCATTATTATAGGATGGACTAGGCGAAGAAGAACAAGTAGTAGTGGACTATGAGAGGCCGCTGGTGATGATAGAGACTGTGATGAGTGAAGATTGGAATTAGGCTGCCTACCCGACGATGAGGTAAATGTTAGCTTTTTTTTGTTCGCTTGAGATCTCACACAACGAGTTGTCATCTTTGCTTATAGTTAGGAAGTATTTAGACATATTAAGGAGGTAACTGAATTACTGCTCCATTTGGAGATAAAGTCCCATATCCATTTGGCGAAGGGCGACAGGCTAGTAGCTATGCCATTTAGGCTTATGGCGCCCAAGAGCAGAAGGAACTTGAGGTCTAAGCGAATGACATATTGAGACAACGGTTCATTTGTAAGAGTTATACATAAGTTGGGTGCACCTATAGTATTCTCCACAAAGGTGGATGGCTCTTTGAGACTGTGTGGATTACTATGAGTTGAATAGGATAATGAGGAGTATATACTTCCAACTATTGATGACTTGTTTGATCATCTCTATTATGCGGAGCTGTTCTCTCAATTGGACCTTACAATGTGGTTTCATCAACTGAGAGTGTAGGGTGAGAGTGTGCTAATTACAACGTTTCGTACGCCATATAGGTCATATGGACGGTTGGTTATGCCATTCGGGATAACCAACGCACCGGCATATGTTGTTGATCGTATGAACCATGTTTCGTAGTTTAATTAAATAAGTTTGCGCTTGCGTTCGTGGATGATACCCTTGTCAATTTGAGGATGAAGGAAGAACACAATGAGTATTTAAGGGTTGTGCTAGAGGTTTTGAGGAAACACTGACTAAAGGTGAATATTTCTAAGTGTCACTTCCAGAGAAGGGAAGTGTTATTTTTGGACCAAGTTGTTTCTGAGTAGGACATTGTCGCAGACCCTTCAGAAGTTGCAGCAATCTAGGATTGGGATTGATCTAAGAATGCTATAAATAGGAGAAGCTTCCTTGGACTAGTAGTGTAACAACCCTGCTTTCTACGACATATAAATTTAATAAAAATAAAAATATTTAAACTCAACTTTTGATAACTATTATTATTTTGAAAATAATTTCCATATTTATTTGAAGTCTATCTAATAAAAGATTTTTGTATTAATAAACTGAAATAAATTAATAAATTCTTTTCAACTAATGTATTGAAATTGAATAAATTATTTTAATTGAATATAAAATATTTTTAAAGTATAATTAATTGTTATTTGATTAAAATAGGGGAAATATATAAGCACGCATCAAATTGAATAATATTGTCCAACCATCGAAATATAATTAGTAAAGTGAAGTGTGAATTAAATTAGATTGGGCCCAACATATGTTAAAAGGTTAGCTCAAAATAAACAAGGCCCAAAGCCCATCTAAACTCTCTTATCTCCTTTTCTAGAATATTCTCCCTCTTTCACCAACACAATCCAATACCCAAACCCAATACCAGATGTATTCCCTAATTCAAAAATTGTGACCTGATTAAAAAAATAATTTAAAACATGCTCATGCTGAGGCGGGCGATGATAATCGACGCTGCCTAGAGCTCACGAGGAGAGGGAAGCACAATGCGACCTAACGAGGTGCAGGTCGTATGCGCGATGGTGACTCGCAATAGCCAATCGCAAACGTGAACGCGGGCAAGCTTGGCAAGGTTGAGTCGATTGACGCCAGGGAAGGCGATTTGACTTCGTTGGATCCTGGAGATGCATAACCCAATGCGCGAGCGACTTAAAGGTAAAGGAGTGCAGTTGTGTACTTGCGTTCGGGAGGACGAATGGTTGCTTGTTGATGTTGGGAGCTTTATTGGGGACGTTTAGGCGGAGCTTGGCTATTTTGGTGGTTGTGGTGTGCTGCTAGTGCAGTTGTGAATGAATCGATGTCAATGGCGTAAGGGCTTGTATGGTTGAAATTATGGTTTGGAGCAATTATAATTTAGCCAGTTATCCAATTTAACTCAAATTTCTATGTCTACAATGATAACCCCCATTGTGTGTTTTACTTTGATTATGGACTATGATGAATTATGGTTAAAGTTGAATAATTGCTTGGGTATGTTGGCATTGTTTTGGTGGGTTATATTTTGATAACTCACTAATATGATTTAGATCCTATTTTCTATTATTTTGTTAATTGTTTTGTGATGTATTTTGATGATATAGATTGAACTAGATGAAATTGAATTGCATAGTTTTGATCGATTGTTCTTGTAATGAGATCACATATTTTTGGTCGATTATTGTTATGATGAGAGCACATATTTTCTATCGATTGTTGTTGTGATGAGATCACATTAGTAATTGATTGGAAGGGAATTAATTGAGTAAAATAGAAGATTTCGGAAATAGAAGTATTTTGGGAATAAATATTGGATTTTTGGAATGATTTTTATTACAATTAGAAGTATTATTTGTGATAAAAAATTATTTAAGTAAATTTGTTTTTGAGTGTTCTATGAATAGAAATTGTTTGGAAAATGATGAATTTTTGAGATTTGATTAAATAAGTTAAATTTTAGAATATCTATATTAGTATCCACTTATTGTTGATTACAAAAATATATAAAGGTGGTTATGGAATGATATTTGAAATTGATATTATTAAAAGTGATAAGTTAATTTTATTTTGGATCTAATGGATTAGAAGTTTACAAAAAATAATTTTTTTGAGGTTATAGTAAGTGGAATGCAATTTATTTATTGTATGAAATTTTCATTTATGTAATTTTATATTATGGCTTTGGGAGATTATTATTTTTATTGAAAATCCTTATTGAAAAGGTAGAATTAATTAAATTCATAATTTAAAGGAAATCTTGAATTATAAAACTCATTTAATAATATTATTATTTTCTAATATTAGGGAAGAATTATAAAAAGTATGAATTATTTTAGAAAGAGTTTTATGGGATTTGGGATCAAAATTTGATTTATACATTTCCCACTAATTTATATTAGTGGTTTGCAAATATTATTTCCGAAATGGAAAACAGATTTGGGGAAATATTGAAAATTTTATAAATTGATTTTCTTTCGATTGAAAATTTATATGTGAAATTGTTTTGAAAATTTTCGAAGAAAGTGTATTTTTAAACCCCTTCCGAATCAATAAATAGTCGGATTGCATGTTTTGATTGATTTCTATTTTTATGTAACGAGAAATTAGGATAAACGGAGTTATAGGACAATCTGGTACGAGACTTTCAATAAAATTTCTCCCGTTTTCTTTGGACTTATTATATAGAATAATATTTTATGGAGGTTCTAGATTATGAGTGTAACGACCCGCAAATCCGTACCCCTTGAGTCAACACTATTCTACAACAATCAACTCAAGTTGTACATAAATACGAACCATTTGGGTTAAAGTAGATGAGATAGAAGAAGAAAATAGAAAACAACAACAGATTCTTTCCATCGCAGCGGAATAAAATATAATAGATAAATAAATAATCTTTACCCAAGAACCAAATATATCTGTTTACATATATTACATCATCAGAGTACATCAATCACAGTTCAACATCAATAACATACAACCGGATACACAACAACTCAACACAGCGGAATATATATGTATATGTATATATATATATATATATATATATATATAAACAAGTACGTGTGTATGTATCGTCATCTTACTCGTCTCCTGAGCTCCACCGCATCATATCCTGTATTCTATAATACTCGGTCTGACCCGGGCATTACAGTTAAATAACACCCGAGTCAGTCTGGAATACCAGCGTGAGAAAATCACACTCATTTGATTCTTAAAGTTTTAAAAATCCTTTGAAAAACCAAAGCATCTCGTAAGACCACGCCACAAATAAACATGTCGGGTTTTTACCTTACGATAGCTAAAACGTTTTTATTAAAGTCCTATGATATTATAATAGTGTCTATAGAAAATAAAATAGAATCTACCTGAAATGCTTGCATCTCACGTTTCAGCAATAGTTGGGCACAATCAACCGCCCACCAATCCGAAATAAAAGGGACATCTAGACAGGGATGACCTCACCCTCCAGTGGGGGCTACCCACGAAGCCTTGCTGCATATCCCTTGATTTTCAGCCGTTCCCATTTGATGAGGCTTGAGGCTAAGCGTTACCTTTAAGAACAATATCCCTTAGAATGTCCATCGTCCGCCTGACGATGTTTCGCAAGCATTCATCCATACAAGTCCGTCCAGGTTCGAACGGAACCGAAGGCACTATTCCTACTACATCCATTTTGGAAATATCCTCAGGATTAGTAGCGACTAGCCCTTGCACTTCACTGCTCCATCTTCAAATCCAAAATAGTTTCCACGAAACGTACAAACCGGATCGAAGTGGTTTTCGAGAAATAAATCTCGATCCCGGTCTCTTCGAAACGATCAACGCATTTGGCCAATATTGATAGTCGGTTATTTAACAATCAATTAATATTCACAAACAACCATCAACCAATAATTTTCCAAATTATTTATTAATCCCAAAAATATCTTCACAAGATATATTTCTATTTTCAATCCTTTGAAAACAGTTTCAAAACCATCTTTCTTTTCAGAATAAACTTTCCCAAATATTTTCTATTTCCTCTGAAATCACCAAGCACAAAACTAGGTTTTTAAAATAATTTAAAACACTTTACTTAGAAATATACTTTATAACATTTAAGTTAAAACTACTTCAATGATTTGTTAAAAATACATACTATATGAATATTTGAAAATAATGTTACTAAATAAAATATAAAACTAGATTTCACTTTTAAAAATAAAATACTAAGTCACTCTTTAAATAATTATTGCTATAATAGATTAAAATAATTATTGCTATAATAGATTAAAAGGAAATACCTACTTTAGAATTTAAATATTTAGAAATAGTAAATTTTTCAAAACATACTTCTCAAAACAACTTTAAACTTTTAATTTATATTTAAAAATTTACTTTAAAACGTACTTGGTTATTTAGAGAGAAATTTCCAATCTTGATCACTTAAATCAATTTTCCAAATTGATTCCCAATTTATTCCATTTGAAATAAATTTCTTTACTTATCAGTTCATTTCAAAATTCATTTATTATGGACTTTATTATTATTTTTCGGTTTGATTTTTAAATTCTTTAGCTGAAATATACAAATTTCAAGTTATTCCCAATTTCTTCTTTATTCTTCTTAAATAATTTAAATCCTAAATTTAAAATAAATGTTTTGTTCCTTTAAAAAATAACATTGAAGTTTAAGTTTCATTAACTTTCTGTTTATTTAAATTTTCCTTCCCATACTCAAGATTTTATTTAAAAAAAATTTAAAGTCATATTATTTCCTTTCCAGTTCATTCATAAATTTTATTCAACTTTTCTATAATTATTTTACTTACAATTTCACTTCTTTTATTTTCATTCCCAAACTCAAATTATATATTTGGTAATTCATTATTTCCCGATTATAACAATCAAGCCATAGCATTCAATATTTCCACATAATTCATTACATAATATCAAATATTCAGAACAGAGAATATTAAATAATTAAATAAAGTTGAGGGGTCCAGTTGGATCCCTCCAACCTGTTTTTCCTGCATCCACAGATGTAAGCACAATATAAAATGCCAATTCCAAATATATACCACACTACAGCACATAAATCAATTCAACCATTTCAAACAATTATTTAAATTTAATCATTTAAATTTAAATTTAACTGAGTGAGATTAACTCACCTTTAATTTTATTTTGCCATCCATCCAGCCCGACTTTATTTTTCATGACTTCAGACCTTGGATAACAATTACACAGTTTATTAATATTTGAATTAATCGACCAGCCAATTTTATTTAAATTTAGTCAATTAATATTTTAGTTTTAAACAAATTTCCCTTCCATAACTATTTTAATAATTTGGTAACTAAAATATGTATATGTACATTTGTTTTAGGTTTAGTTTTGAAATCAAATGTATATTTATAAAATAACTTAAATAGATTTCATAGAAACTAATTTATATAAACTTTCACACATTTTTTTTCTTCAAAACTACATATATGCATTTAATTAAAACAGAAATGTTTAAACTTTATTGTATACCCATATATATATACATCTACTTATAGTATTATTAAATATTGCAATAGATAAGCTGTATATAAATATACCTTACTGCAGTTCGTTTTTTTTCAAAACTAACTAGATATGTGTGTGTGTGTGTGTGTGTGTATATATATATATATATTTAAAACTAACAAAAGTTTTTAAATTTACTATAAACATTTTCCTGCTCATACACATATATATATCTGGTTTCCAAATATAATTTTTTTCTTATTATTATTTTCCTCAGACCAAACAAATCAGAAGTTAAAGAAAACAATTAGGATTATACCTCGAAATACTCGAGCCGAAATCCAACGCGTGCCGCCTTGAGCTTGAATCAGATGAAATCGCGACTTCGAACCCCTTTCATGGCCATCGAAGTTCGAGTCAGTGCCCTAAACCCCATCTCGACTCCAGTAGCCGTGACCCCAAGCTCGAGTCTTCGAGATTCCCAAAATCTTTCGATTTCGCGACTCTGATTCTCCCTTGAACTCGTGAAGTACGCCATGCTAGAAAGCTAAAACCGGCCCCGAATCTTGATTCGACGAGGGAAAGTCGCATGCCATGTTTTGAAGCGTCACCGTACACCATCGATACTGCGGCCGTGCTCGAACTCGGGATTGAAGAGAAGGAGAAGAACGAAGTGAAATAAAGGCTTTGATTCGGCCATTGTTTATTTGATAAAATGAATGGCCTTCATCATTTTTTTTAAACGAGATTATTATGAACGGCAAGGGCTCGGCCCTAAAATTTTTTTTAGTTAAACGAGAGGGTTAGACTTAGCTTACGAACGAAGCCTTATTATTATATATATAATTTTTTTTTTGAATCTTCCAAAGAAAGGTTTGTTTGTCAATCACTTAAATACAGGACTATGATTTGGCCGTAAGAACAACTGTAATTATTAAAAAGGAAAGCGTGTTTATGAAGGCACCGATGACATCGACTTGATCAATTAAAGTTTTATTTAATTTTCAACGCGTTTACTTATCGTACGCTCACAGAACAACTCCGGTTCAGACGAAATTCGAAATCCGATAATAAATAACTATTACGGATCCAATAGAACTGGTTTCGTCGAATTCCAAGACTGTGCCTCGGAAAGCTATTTTTAAATTCAATTTAAACAATAAAATTTCAAAACTGAACAAACACTGCTAATTTCAATTTTACAACTTCGATTATCCTCTGTACTATCAATATAAATTTTACAAGCCTTCAAATTATTTAATTCACTAATTTAATTATCAAATATATTGTGATATTTGTAATTCAAGTTAAATTTATTCCATTGAATATTTAAATCAATTAAATACTCCAACTTAATTTGCTTAAAAATTCCGGGTCGTCACATTCCTTCCCCCTTAAAAGAATTTCGTCCCCAAAACTACTAATTAGGAAGCACGGTCCAATACGCGTTTACTTACCTCCAAAACCAAACAATTCAACATCTTACTAACTATCTTTTTATAGAAGACCCATTATCATTTTTATTAACTTCTCAGTTCTCCCATAGTTTCAAACTAT
Organism: Allium cepa; assembly: GCA_030765085.1. Taxonomy (NCBI): domain Eukaryota; kingdom Viridiplantae; phylum Streptophyta; class Magnoliopsida; order Asparagales; family Amaryllidaceae; genus Allium; species Allium cepa. The sequence goes on from CM060942.1 coordinate 292,792,760, forward strand.
ACTATTTGTTTAATCATTCGAGTTTCAATTTAAAACTAAATTTTGAATTATCAAATTTTTCTCAAAATTTTCTAACTCTCTAAATTTTCGAAATTTTTTGCCAGCGTCTCCTTTACGCGGCTAGCTCGGTACAACCACGAAATGGCTCTACGGCCTCCCAAATTAAAAAAGAAAACAAAAAGGCCAAGTGGCTCAATCCAAAATCCCAATCAAACTTCACAGAAATATAAACACATACCTTTTTGTCGAGCATTTCAAATTTATCTTTTTGAAATCAAAATCAATTCTCCTTTTTCCTTTATATTACCTGCATATCTTACATAGCAATATGTCCAATCACAATACTCAAAAACATCATATCAACTTTCTTACAAAATGTCAGTATTTATTCATTCAAATATTAACTTAGATTATATTTGTAGTATCAATTTCCAATTAAGAATTAACTATTCCCTTCTTAAGTTAGTATAAGTACTTTATATGTTTCTTATATTTATTTTCACTTTACCACTTTAGTTTATATCCATTCCTATACAAATCGATTCTTTCATTTCCATATGAATTCGATTTACCTTTAACTCTGCATATATAAATTTTATTTGTCATTTATTACTAATTCGTGTCATTACCTTAATTAGTTCCATTTACTAACTTATTTCAATTTTCCAGTTTTAAACCGTTTTGTCGTTAACAAAATTTCCCAAAAATTTTCTAACTCCCAAAATTCCTGAAATTTTTTGGCAGAGTCCCATGTGTACGGAGGAGCTTTTGCAATTTAACAAAAGAGATAAATATATATACATCGACCTACACGGTCGGAAAAATCAAAAACAGTTCATATTTCCTATTTTTATTTCGTAGGCGTACCTTATTTAGCATTTTTAAGAAAGCAGCTTATTTATCAAGCAATTTTCACAACCAAATCCAGCCACACGGCTTCCAGGTACCTGTACTTACTTAATTTAAACATGTAAGTGCCAAATATATGAAGTTTATTAACATTTCACTCTATTTAAACAACTACAACGCATGATTATTTAAAAGCAATGTAACTAGACAATGTTTATAAGCCACTTATATGATTTTTTAACACTTATGCACTTGTTTCAAGCAATCCACACGCTATTTCATTTAATTTTAATGGTTTACAATACAATTTCTTACCTTCAATTTATTTTAACTCAAAACAAGCTCATATTCAATTCAATTGATTTCAGAATCAATTCTATTTCACTTTTATCAATTCATAGCATCTTAATTACTTCCATTTACATCAAATGACAATTTATTCTATGCAATTTGATGAGATCTATGTGAATAAATAAGTATTTATGTTTTATAACCATTTTAAATGGATTTCAACTCAATTTATACTTAATTCTATTCCATTTTTAAATTTATTCACGATCCATATATTCTCATTTTCATTGCATTTTAAATTTGAATCCATTCACTTACGTTTCATTTTATTAACCAAACTAGTTCATTCAAAACCATTAACAACTTAGATTCATCTTAATTTCCAATTAAATTTCCTTTTTATTTTAATTCATTCACAACCATTTATTTAGCTTGACACATTTCATTTCAATTTTATTCACAATCCATTCATTTACGTTCCATTCCATATTTGTTCATTCCAAACTGTTTTACTTAGCTCAAAGACAATCTAAGCTATTTCATTCAATAACCATTTCAATTTTTCTTATAGACTCCCAGTTATTTCAATTTCTTAACAATTTAAATGGTTTACAATTATTTATTTAAGAAGTTCATTCCATTAAATATTATCTGCAACTCACCGAATTCTATTTCGATTTAAATTATTTTCACTTGATTTAAATCCAACCCAATATCATTAAACTTAGTTTAAGTTGAATTAAATTCAACTCTCTTCCATTTATTCAGCTTAAGTCGATTTACTTCAGTTTATTCAAATTTTATATTTAAGCTCATTTTCATTTTACAAGTAAATCTTTCTCTTACATTCAACTTAACTCAATTGATTCCAAGGCCATATCCAATTTATTTCCACATATTTGGATTTTATTCGCAATACAAACCATTACTATTTTAATCCAATTTCATTTTTATTCGATACCTTTCCAATTATATTTAATTTGTTAACGCTTCAAGTCAAATTTTAATTAATAACTCAAGTTCTGATTCCACCATTCACCTTTAACTTACCATCAAATTTTATTAACTCACAATACAACTTCATTCTCTATTTATTTAATTAATTACAGGACCACTTTCAATTATATTTCCTTCACTAATGATTCAAGTCGAATTTGATTTATAACTTGAGTTCTATTTCCAAACATCAATATTAACTCACCAATTCAGCTTTTCTTCAGCTACATTGGTTATCATTATATATTTCGTTATCTAATTTATTATCTACTTAGTTTTTCCTTAATTTATAATTCAACACTTGAATTTTAATTTCAAATATCACTTCATTAAATTTGCTTAAGTTCAATTAATTTTATAATTCAAGCTTGGATTTCTGTTTTATTTCCCAATTCATCAAACAATATTTATTTTGGATTTTGTATTCCATTTTCAATTTTATAAGTCACAACATATTATATACATAATTCCATTTATTCTAGACTTGAATATATTCATCTTTTATTTTTAACTCAAGCCTTATGCTTATTTATATCCCAAGCATATTTTACTTCATGCATTATAATTCTTTCACACGTTATTCTTATTTATTTATTTCAATCCCAATCCTTATTCAATTTGTTTTCCATTTGTTCGGGTAAGAATTTAATTCCATTCATTAATTCAATTGAATTCTCATCCCAATTCAATTTTACTTAAACTCAAATTTATATAACTCAATTCGATTTCAACTTGATTCGAATACAACTGGATATTATTTTCAGCTTATTCGATTTATTTCAATCCAGTTAAATTTTATTCTCCAATCCAAGCTTATTTCATTTTTAAATTTTCACTTAAAATTAAATTCCCAACTTTCAAAGCTTATATTTCCTTCCTGATTTAAAAATCATCTTAATTTATAAGCTTACAACTATCTCATCAGGATTTTTAAACACCCGGTTTTTGGTTTCCAGTTATTTTGAAATCTCCAACATCTCAAAATCAAAATTCTCAAAAATTAAACCAACCCTGGTTTTATTTCCAACAAATTTCCTTTAAAATTTTCAAAAACAAACAAGTTTTCCTGAACAAATCAAATTTGGCAGCAATCTGTCACTCAGAAACTCGAAAATGAACATCGATGATGCTGCAGTCATCACCGAAATTATTTTCCAGCGACTGAAGTGAGTTCAATGCTATGTCCTTTCCAAAAATTTATTTGAACCCATTTCCTTTCAGAAATACCTCTAAAACAATAATGCTACCTTTTTATCTTCAAATACTTTGATAAACACTTCCAAAGTCTCCGGAATTTTAAATTTCCAAAGCCTGCTTAAATAAATTTTAACTGTAATTCATTTGTACAGTTTATGCTTATACAAATTTCCATTTGATTGTATTTCAATTCATAAATTACATTTATAATTCATATTTATAAATTTCATTTTATAATGAGTTTATTCTCTTTAAACATTGATTATATTTCAATTCATAGTTAAATTTTTACCCACGATGATAATAATTTAATATTATTTATTTAATTATTTATTTTTAACATCCAAGCAACCATATATTAGCTAAAATAGTTTACAAAACTTTTATTTATATCAAAATATATTTTGGGTAAAATTATTTCATTTACCCATATTTAAAACAATACCGTGTCAATTGTTCTATTCAAGTGTTTAGAAAACCCTTCGATACAGTTGCGCAGACTGTGTCGACGAAGGTTCATATACCACTCAATAAATCAATCAACACAATATTAAAACAATTTATATCTACTAACAAATACGCACTCATATCTATTAATACACTCAAACTCATTATGGAGTACTACAGACTCTACTTTAAATGAGTAATTCCCACCAGAGCCAAGGTTATCACCAACCTAAGCTCTGATACCAAGTGTAACGACCCGCAAATCCGTACCCCTTGAGTCAACACTATTCTACAACAATCAACTCAAGTTGTACAGAAATACGAACCATTTGGGTTAAAGAAGATGAGGTAGAAGAAGAAAATAGAAAACAACAACAGATTTTTTCCATCGCAGCGGACTAAAATATAATAGATAAATAAATAATCTTTACTCAAGAATCAAATATATCTGTTTACATATATTACATCATCAGAGTACATCAATCACAGTTCAACATCAATAACATACAACCGGATACACAACAACTCAACACAGCGGAATATATATATATATATATATATATATATATAAACAAGTACGTGTGTACGTATCGTCATCTTGCTCATCTCCTGAGCTCCACCACATCAATCCTGTATTCTATAATACTCGGTCTGACCCGAGCATTACAGTTAAATAACACACAAGTCAGGCTGGAATACCAGCGTGAGAAAATCACACTCAATTGATTCTTAAAGTTTGAAAAATCCTTTGAAAAACTAAAGCATCTTGTAAGACCACGCCACAAATAAACATGTCGGGCTTTTACCTTACGATAGCTAAAACGTTTTTATTAAAGTCCTCTGATATTATAATAGTGTCTATAGAAAGTAAAATAGAATCTAGCTGAAATGCTTGCATCTCACGTTTCAGCAATATTTGGGCATAATCAAAACCGTACGGGCGCGTAGGGAAAATGGATTCCAACTAATGGCTAGGCACTGGGGTACCACCTATCACAGTACCTGGTCTAGATCAGCGTACCGAGGAGCCACCCTAACTCCCCTGCAACACAAGACTGGAACCATCCCTTACTGGACAGTCCTGAGCAAGATCACCCCTCGGTTGGGATCAGCAACCGCCCACTAAGCCGAAAAAAAAGGGACATCTAGATAGGGATGACCTCACCCTCCAGTGGGGGCTACCCACGAAGCCTTGCTGCATATCCCCTGATTTTCAGCCATTCCCATTTGATGAGGCTTGAGGCTAAGCGTTACCTTTAAGAACAATATCCCTTAGAATGCCCATCGTCCGCCTGACGATGTTTCGCAAGCATTCATCCATACAAGTCCGTCTCGGGTTCGAACGGAACCGAAGACACTATTCCTACTGCATCCATTTTGGAAATATCCTCAGGATTAGTAGCGACTAGCCCTTGCACTTCACTTCTCCATCTTCGAATACAAAATCGTTTCCACGAAACGTACAAACCGGATCGAAGTGGTTTTCGAGAAATAAATCTCAATCCTGGTCTCTTCGAAACGATTAACACATTTGGCCAATATTGATAGTCGGTATTTAATTATCAATTAATATTCACATACAACCATCAACCAATAATTTTCCAAATTATTTCTTAATCCCAAAAATATCTTCACAAGATATATTTCTATTTTCAATCCTTTGAAAACAGTTTCAAAACCATCTTTCTTTTCAGAATAAACTTTTCCAAATATTTTCTATCTCCTCTGAAATCACCGAGCACAAAACTAGGTTTTTAATATAATTTAAAACAATTTACTTAGAAATATACTTTATAACATTTAAATTAAAACTACTTCAATGATTTGTTAAAAATACATACTATATGAATATTTGAAAATAATGTTACTAAATAAAATATAAAACTAGATTTCACTTTTAAAAATAAAATACCAAGTCACTCTTTAATTAATTATTGCTATAATAGATTAAAATAATTATTGCTATAATAGATTAAAAGGAAATGCTTACTTTAGAATTTAAATATTTAGAAATAGTAAATTTTTCAAAACATACTTCTTAAAACAACTTTAAACTTTTAATTTATATTTAAAAATTTACTTTAAAACGTACTTGGTTATTTAGAGAGAAATTTCCAATCTCAATCACTTAAATCAATTTTCCAAATTGATTCCTAATTTATTCCATTTGAAATAAATTTCTTTACTTATCAGTTCATTTCAAAATTCATTTATTATGGACTTTATTATTATTTTCAGGTTTGATTTTTATATTCTTTAGCTGAAATATACAAATTTCAGGTTATTCCCAATTTCTTCTTTATTCTTCTTAAATAATTTAAATCCTAAATTTAAAATAAATGTTTTGTTCCTTTAAAAAATAACATTGAAGTTTAAGTTTCATTAACTTTCTGTTTATTTAAATTTTCCTTCCCATACTCAAGATTTTTTTTTAAAAAAATTTTAAAGTCACTTTATTTCCTTTCCAATTCATTCATAAATTTTATTCAACTTTTCTATAATTATTTTACTTACAATTTCACTTCTTTTATTTTCATTCCCAAACTCAAATTATATATTTGGTAATTCATTATTGCCCGATTATAGCAATCAAGCCATAGCATTCAATATTTCCACATAATTCATTACATAATATCAAATATTCAGAACAGAGAATATTAAATAATTAAATAAAGTTGAGGGTCCAGTTGGATCCCTCCAACCTGTTTTTCCTGCATCCACAGATGTTAGCACAATATAAAATGCCAATTCCAAATATATACCACACTATAGCACATAAATCAATTCAACCATTTCAAACAATTATTTAAATTTAATCATTTAAATTTAAATTTAACTGAGTGAGATTAACTCACCTTTAATTTTATTTTGCCATCCATCCAGCCCGACTTTATTTTTCATGACTTCAGACCTTGGATAACAATTACACAGTTTATTAATATTTGAATTAATCGACCAGCCAATTTTATTTAAATTTAATCAACTAATATTTTAGTTTTAAACAAATTTCCCTTCCATAACTATTTTAATAATTTGGTAACTAAAATATGTATATGTACATTTGTTTTAGGTTTAGTTTTGAAATCAAATGTATATTTATAAAATAACTTAAATAGATTTCATAGAAACTAATTTATATAAACTTTCACACATTTTTTTTCAAAACTATATATATGCATTTAATTAAAACAGAAATGTTTAAACTTTATTGTGTACCCATATATATATACATCTACTTATAGTATTATTAAATATTGCAATAGATAAGCTGTATATAAATATACCTTGCTGCAGTTCGTTTTTTTTCAAAACTAACTAGATATATATATATATATATATATATATATATACACACATTTAAAACTAACAAAAATTTTTAAATTTAATATAAACATTTTCCTGCTCATACACACACACACATATATATATATATATATATATCTGGTTTCCAAATATAATTTTTTTCTTATTATTATTTTCCTCAGACCAAACAAATCAGAAGTTAAAGCAAACAATTAGGATTATACCTCGAAATACTCGAGCCGAAATCCAACGCATGCCGCCTTGAGCTTGAATCAGATGAAATCGCGACTTCGAACCCCTTTCACGGCCATCGAAGTTCGAGTCAGTGCCCTAAACCCCATCTCGACTCCAGTAGCCGCGACCCCAAGCTCGAGTCTTCGAGATTCCTAAAATATTTCGATTTCGCGACTCTGATTCTCCCTTGAACTCGTGAAGTACGCCATGCTCGAAAGCTAAAACCCGCCCTGAATCTCGATTCGACGAGGGAAAGTCGCGCGCCATGTTCTGAAGTATCGCCGTACACCATCGATGCTGCGGCCGTGTTCGAACTTGGGATTGAAGAGAAGGAGAAGAACGAAGTGAAATAAAGGCTTTGATTCGGCCATTGTTTATTTGATAAAATGAATGGCCTTCATCGTTTTTTTTAAACGAGATTATTATGAACGGCAAGGGCTTGGCCCTAAAAATTTTTTTAGTTAAACGAGAGGGTTAGACTTAGCTTACGAACGAAGCCTTATTATTATGTATATAATTTTTTTTTTTGAATCTTCCAAAGGAAGGTTTGTCTGTCAATCACTTAAATACAGGACTATAATTTGGCCGTAAGAACAGCTGTAATTATTAAAAAGGAAAGCGTGTTTATGAAGGCACCGATGACATCGACTTGATCAATTAAAGTTTTATTTAATTTTCAACGCGTTTACTTATCCTACGCTCACACAACAACTCCGATTCAGACGAAATTCGAAATCCGATAATAACTAACTATTACGGATCCAATAGAAATGGTTTCGTCAAATTCCAAGACTGTGCCTCGGAAAGCTATTTTTAAATTCAATTTAAACAATAAAATTTCAAAACTGAACAAACCACTGCTAATTTCAATTTTACAACTTCGATTATCCTCTGTACTATCAATATAAATTTTACAAGCCTTCAAATTATTTAATTTACTAATTTAATTATCAAATATATTGTGATATTTGTAATTCAAGTTAAATTTATTCCATTGAATATTTAAATCAATTAAATATTCCAACTTAATTTGCTTAAAAATTATGGGTCGTCACAATGAGGAACATAAGTATATAGATTGGTAACACCATTTGGCATGGGACATTCGGCAACACCGTCTGGTATAGGAGATTCAGTGACACTCTTTTGATTACAGCATGAACTTATGGTATATGATATTATTATAGGTAAGAAGTGTAGTTTACATGCACTAAGTACATGAGCGAGTAACACTAGGTGGTATAGAATGCCTGTGTTGATATTTGTTGATTATTTTTTGTAAGTAAGGGACACTCTTATTTTTGGGAATGTTTAGAGAAAGGGACTATTGTGTGCCGAATGTTCCATGTGTTGTTTATCCAGATAAACTTGAGTCCATCCTAATTGGCTAACCATGGATCGTCCCCCAAATTCGTTGCATCACGTTAGTGTATATATATATATATATATATTTGCATGTGTGTATGTTGTGTGTTGTTATCTAGATTGTGTGATGATTTGCCCTGATGCCACACTCCCCAATAGTCTATTACCATTAGGTCGTAGGCTCATGACCATAGTGCATAAATGAACCTAGTGTAGGATCGATTTCACCCTAGAGGGGGGGTGAATAGGGTGATAGTGTAAATTATAAAAATTAATCGCGGAAGCTTATCAATTAATTTCAATTCAGATCACAGAATAGCAGCACAGATATCGCAGAATACAAATAACAGAACAACACAGAATTTACCCAGCTTCGGCAAAACCCTGCCTACGTGCTGCCCCCAAGGTTTCTACTAGAAATTTTAGATAGTCCCTCGCTCACACACGTAAACTCGCTATACCCGCTATTGACTAATCTAACTCTACGCTCAAAACCCTGCCACAACTCAACTACCGAGTTGCGAATTCTCAAGCTACGCCACGTAGCTTGTCCCCTAGTCACACGACTAGAAATTAAAACGGTTAAAAAAAAAGAAAAATACAATTAAAAACAATTAAAATGAAATAACCCTAATTTTAAATTAAAGCCCTTGTTAATAAAAATGCCGGCCCCTTTTATCTTCTAGCCCGTCTCTTTTATTATCTTCCTTTGTTTATTTGGAGATGCCGGCCGTTTCCACTTTGAAGCTAAATTAGGGCTTGTCCCTTCGATCCAATTTAGGGCTTTCAAATTGAAGCGCCGACCTTTGATACTTGTTCGACTTCGATGCTCTTTGCGGCTGCTTCGTTGATCGAATTCCTACTTCGGTATGTAATTGTATGCTTTTGCTTTTACTGATTTTATGCTTTTTGGAATTCGATGGATTAAATGCCGATGATGATTATGTTTAAATAGGAATCGAATTCCTATATTCTCGTTCGTTCTGATGATTTGAATTTGTCAATTTTTTTTATTTCTGCCGTATGATTATGCTAGAACGATTATGATCTCTTTGACTTTGTCACTTCGTATATATTTTGTGATGCTTGCTTACTTGATGTTCACGGCATCAATTTTCTTTGACTTGGGTATCACGGTGTAATATACTCGCTTGAATTTGACTTTAATTTGTGACTTCTGTATACTACGGCTCTGACCATTTCAACTTTGATTTCGACACGGCTTTGATTTGTGAATTCATGTGTTTGCTTCGGCCCTGTGAATTCATTGTACTTAGTTGTGATGTTACACTTGTCTTCATATGCCCTTGACTTTGTTATACCTTGCTGTGCGTTGCATTGATGATTTTGGCCTTGACCACCATGGTCTTGAACATTGCTGTGTCCATATGGTATTCAGTACCGTGGCATTGCATATTGATGTTGTACACTGTCTTGTGCATTGCCCCATTCACTGTTGCTGTGCAGTTTTGTGCTTTGAGTCAGTTTCATTTCCTTGTATTGTCCAGTAGAGTTGATTTGGATTTATATTCATGATGTTGAGCATTGTCATCATGTTGGTTTGGTTGTGCTGTAGTCCAGTGCCCCCATACATATTGTTACTGAGTTGTGCTTGGTAGTCTTGTATGGTTTTCATCTGGTTTGTTCACTGCAGTTTCATTACTACTTCTCTGATGCATTTGGAATTGGTCTGTTGCACTTTGGTCTTACATTTGTGCATATTGTCTCGAGTACATGTATTTGCATTCATCTGTGTTTCAGTTGTTTATATGCACTTCATCACTTCAGTATTGTATTGTTTTCACCTCTGTCCTGTTGTAGTTTGATTGTGTGATGTTGTACTTTGGTCTATTGGGCTGCATACATGTTGTAAGTGATTTGTGCTTAGTTGCATCACTGGTCCATTGAGGTTGATCACTTTTGCTGTCCATATTGTATTTGATACTGCTGTGTGCATGCAGTTTTGTAGGCTTGGAGTCTTTGTTCATTGATGATTTTGGTCGTTACATTTGATGGGTACACAGTCTTGACCTGTTGCAGTATGGTCCATTGAGTTTAATCATCTGTTGTAGCCTGACTTGGTCTTGTTTCATGTTGGCTTGAGTCTGGGCATGTGTACTCCCGACCATTTTATTGCATTCGAATTTATTTTTGAATTTGCACCTGTGTTGAATCCAGTTTCACAACTCGGGTTTGACCTTGTGCTTGTGTCGTGATTTTCAATGTTATTGCACGTGAGTTGAACCCGGTTTTTCATTTGGGTTTGACCTGTGCGTACCTGTCCCTGTAAAACAATCAAGTGTATATATCGGCGAGCACGACCTTGTGGCATATACAGTAATACACTGTGTATGTCACAAGTTGTTCGTGTATGATGAATTCAAATTTAAATTATGACGAACAACCCAAATAACTGAGGCAAATATTATTTTCAAAATTCATATTTCATTTTATATTGCAAAAATATTTCTTTTTCAATTTTACCGCGTTAGTGAATATTTTTGCAGATTGCTCAGATGCTGGATTCAAACTGGAATGCAGTTGAAGATAAATACGAGTGTGAGTGATATGTAGTGAGGTGCTGATGTAAAATAGTGATGTAATTCAATTTGTATCAAAGTTGTATAGTGAATAGTGAGAGCTTGAATTTGTATACTATTCAAAATTGTAATAAATATTTGTTTGAATAAAATATTCGTTTGAATTCAAATTCTGTGTTATTTATTTTATTCAGCAAATATTTATTTAATCTGTGAAAAATAAAATAGTATATTATCAAATATACTTAAACGAATGTATATATGTTTATTATCATCAAACAAAAATCATATAAGCGCATATTCAACAATCTCCCCCTTTTGATGATAACAAACATATATTTAAGATTTTGAATGTATTAAATGTATTTGATTATGGATATATCCTAATTGCTCCCCCTATTTAAATGCTTCCTCTCTACACAAGGCTCCCCCTACATATATGCATACAAATAGAAATATATAAATGAGCCTATATGCAAATGGAAAATTATTTGACCTTTGCTTGATTTTATTAGACAAAATCTTAACTTTTCTCTCCTCCTTTTGTTATCAGCAAAAGAGTAATAGTGTAAGAGAAAATAGAGATAAAGTTATTGATATTAACCAACATTAAATCTCAATTGAATATAAATATTAAATTTTAATAAAAAAATCAAACAAAAATCATAAATATTTTGTTAGGCGCATATTCCACTTTTAGAATGATAGGAATGATATCATCATATAAAACCATACAGTTGTGTCTATTTGTGGTATATTTATATCAGGAATTTGAATAACTACTAACCATGCATAACCGTTAGGACTTTTAAATGAGATTAGTAGTATTCCAATTTTATTTTTAAAAAAAATGAATTCAAGTATCTTCTAACCACGCATAACCGTGAGGACTTTTAAATGGGATTAGAATCAACTTGTTTATTTTAAAAAAAAAATCAACTTTTGATATGCGTTCCATACATGCATAACCGTGAGGACTTTTAAATGAGCATGGAAGCACATAACAAATTCCAAGTAATTCACCCATGCATAACCGTGAGGACTTTTAAATGAGAGTGAATACTTTGGTATTTATTTATTTATTTTATTTTATTTTAAAAAAATTTGAAAAATGAAAAACGAACGATTCCTGTTTAAAGTACCACATATCGACAAACTATATAGAATTTTGATGAGCGATGGTCGTTAGAAATATGATAGATATAGAGATGGTCATGGAATTTTACCAACAAAAGTTTTATGACTCTTGTTTAAATTTCTAAAGAAATTTATTAATTATATCGTCTCAAGTCATCATATTTGATCAATATTAACAATCATCACTTTTTCAATCACTATTTTTCTTTTCGATAAACATTAAGGAGTCAGATCAGTCAAAATAGTCATTTAAAATCAAATTCAAAAATAATTATGAAATTAATTTTTCAAAAATGACTAATCTGAACCTATGGCCAAACATGATTTTCTCCAACGGGTTTTATAAGAAAATTTTCTGCTATTTGAAAATTATTTGAAATGAAAAATATGCAGATATTTTCTTTGAAAAAAGAGCGACGCAGTTACTAAATGTCTCAACAAAAAATCAAGCTTCACTAGTAATTTTTCTATCAACTAGATTACCAGTGTAATCTGCATCTGAATTTCTCTTTCACCCAAAAATTATCATCAATTGAATTTGATTGACCAAAATATGAAGTGTGCACCAAAACTTTCAAATTCAATTTTAATAACAATTTAAATGACATTCTTTTGAATTTGAAATGAAGCCGTGTAAATAATCAGAAAACCATGAATAAAGAGTTAGCCATATTATAACCAATTGTAATATCTAACAAAACACTATTTTTAATCCAAACTGATATATATGAAGTAATTCAAAGAATCTAGAGATTTTTATAGTGTTTTTGGCATAAGAATATAATTGACCAACTATGTTGAATAAGTCAGAGTCAAAATCATCATCTCAATATTGGCTGATTTTAATTCAGAATACGGTGCAGATTATCACATTTAATATATCGTTTAAAACATACCATTACCTGTTTTACCTTTACGATATTTTCCGTTGTTGTCCGTTGTGATTCTGTCACCTTTATACTAGGCTAAGGAACTTAGCTTTGTCGCCCGTTGCGTTTCTGGAACAGCCAAAATCCAGAGAACACTATTGTTGTTCCTTAGCCTGCCACCACACCTACACGATGAAAGATTTATGTGACCTATTTGTTTTTATAGGTCCATGATTGTTAGTGGCAGAAAATTTTGAAAAACAATTTTGTAAAGACCCAAAACTATTTATAATTGTTCCCTTCGGCACCCAAATTTGTTTAACTTTGAGAGATTTTATATTTGTGCCTTTTGGAACCCAAATCGGTATAGTTTTCACATGTTTGGGTCTATACCAACAATTATTGTGATCGTGTCCAAATTTTCTACAAATTGTGCACATAGAATTAACTTGATTAATCTTGTTTTCAACAATTTTCAAATTATTATATCCAAGTCCTTGTCTAACCGTATTAACAGTTTGTTTTCCTAATAGCATATTTAATGATTTTTCACTTTTGGAAAATTTTTCTAAAGTAGTAGACAGTTGTTGGACTTGTGATTTGAGAGATTCATTTTCGTTTAACAATTGTGTGCACTTTTTAATAGAATTTTCTCTCCTAGTAGTTTCATTCTCCTTTAAAATCAGAATTTCATTTTCAAGTGTTTTTATATTGATTTCTGATTTTTTAATTTCCTTTTCAAATGTTGGACACTTATCACACTTAGGGATCCTACTTTGATAGGTTTTAACTAATTGATCAAGTTGTTTATTACATTCTATCAAAGTACCTTTTTGAGATTCAAGTTTGGCGTATTTTTCCCTAAGTCGTTCAAAACAACTGTTTACATCATGAAAATATATAAGCAACTCAGAATGGGTAAGTTTTGATACCTCACTTGGCTCGTCATCGTCACTGTCAGTTGTATCGCCTTGAAGACACAATTCTGCCTTTTCGCTTTCACTGCCAGTGCTTTGATCATTCTCGTCTATTTCATCCCAAGTGGCTGCAAAACTTTTCTTTTTGTATTTCTTTCCGTGGCTGGATTTAATTTGTGGACAATCGGGCTTGATATGGCCGGGTTTGTTGCAATTATAACAAATAAACTTTTGTTCTTCCGAGTAGTCTAGTGCTTTGGCTATTCTGCTTTTTGCTTTTTGAATTCGAGCTGAATTTCCATGTTTTTGATTCCATTTTTTGAATTTCCTTATTAACAGCTCCAATTCTGCTGCTCCATCATCTTCATCGTTATCATCATCACTTTTGGTTGTTCCTTTGAGAGCTATTGATTTCTTTTGAGTGTCACCTCCTTCACGCTCTTCTTTGAATTTCATTTCTAGCTCATAAGTGGTGAGATTTCCGATGAGTTCTTCAACTTTAAGTTGTTTTAAATCTTTCGATTCTTGTATGGCAGTTACTTTTGCTTCAAAGCTTCGTGGAAGGACTCTGAGGATTTTCCGGACTATTTCTAATTCGGTGTATGTTTTTCCGAGAGCTTTTGATTTGTATACGATATTGGAGAGTCGTCCGTACATCTCTTTGACATTTTCTTCCTTTGCCATTTTGAAGTTCTCGTATTCGCTGCTTAGCATTGCAAGGCGAGATTCTTTGACTTGAGATGTTCCTTCGTGAGTCACTTCTAGTATGTGCCATATTTTCTGCGCAGTTAGACAACGTGAGACACGATTAAATTCAAATTGATCCAATGAACAGATAATAGAATTCATAGCTTTGGCATTAGTATTTTGTAATTTATTTTCTAGTTCTGTCCATTGTTCCTTTGGTTTCTCTATTTCCTGATTATCTACAGTTATAGTTGGTATTCTATAACCTGTCTCAACAATATTCCAAGCGTCAATGGTTTTCAGAAAAATTTGCATTCTATTTTTCCAGTAAGCATATTCACCATTGAACATTGGTGGTCTAACTATCGACTGACCCTCTGCAAAAGCATTATTAAAAGAAGCCATTTTAAAAATTCAAATTTTTAAAACAAAAAGCGAATTTTTGAAACACGAATTTTTAAAACAAAAATTGATTTTTGAAACAAGAATTTTTAAACAAAAATTGGTTTTTGTAAAATCAAAATTTTAAAACAAAAATGGCTTTTGTTCCTAGCTCTGATACCACTTGTAGGATCGATTTCACCCTAGAGGGGGGGTGAATAGGGTGATAGTGTAAATTATAAAAATTAATCGCGGAAGCTTATCAATTAATTTCAATTCAGATCACAGAATAGCAGCACAGATATCGCAGAATACAAATAACAGAATAAAACAGAACAACACAGAATTTACCCAGCTTCGGCAAAACCCTGCCTACGTGCTGCCCCCAAGGTTTCTACTAGAAATTAGATAGTCCCTCGCTTACACACGTAAACTCGCTATACCCGCTATTGACTAATCTAACTCTACGCTCAAAACCCTGCCACAACTCAACTACCGAGTTGCGAATTCTCAAGCTACGCCACGTAGCTTGTCCCCTAGTCACACGACTAGAAATTAAAACGGTTAAAAAAAAGAAAAATACAATTAAAAACAATTAAAATGAAATAACCCTAATTTTAAATTAAAGCCCTTGTTAATAAAAATGCCGGCCCCTTTTATCTTCTAGCCCGTCTCTTTTATTATCTTCCTTTGTTTATTTGGAGATGCCGGCCGTTTCCACTTTGAAGCTAAATTAGGGCTTGTCCCTTCGATCCAATTTAGGGCTTTCAAATTGAAGCGCCGACCTTTGATACTTGTTCGACTTCGATGCTCTTTGCGGCTGCTTCGTTGATCGAATTCCTTCTTCGGTATGTAATTGTATGCTTTTGCTTTTACTGATTTTATGCTTTCTGGAATTCGATGGATTAAATGCCGATGATGATTATGTTTAAATAGGAATCGAATTCCTATATTCTCGTTCGTTCTGATGATTTGAATTTGTCAATTTTTTTATTTCTGCCGTATGATTATGCTTGAACGATTATGATCTCTCTGACTTTGTCACTTCGTATATATTTTGTGATGCTTGCTTACTTGATGTTCACGGCATCAATTTTCTTTGACTTGGGTATCACGGTGTAATATACTCGCTTGAATTTGACTTTAATTTGTGACTTCTGTATACTACAGCTCTGACCATTTCAACTTTGATTTCGACACGGCTTTGATTTGTGAATTCATGTGTTTGCTTCGGCCCTGTGAATTCATTGTACTTAGTTGTGATGTTACACTTGTCTTCATATGCCCTTGACTTTGTTATACCTTGTTGTGCATTGCATTGATGATTTTGGCCTTGACCACCTTGGTCTTGAACATTGCTGTGTCCATATGGTATTCAGTACTGTGGCATTGCATATTGATGTTGTACACTGTCTTGTGCATTGCCCCATTCACTGTTGCTGTGCAGTTTTGTGCTTTGAGTCGGTTTCATTTCCTTGTATTGTCCAGTAGAGTTGATTTGGATTTATATTCATGATGTTGAGCATTGTCATCATGTTGGTTTGGTTGTGCTGTAGTCCAGTGCCCCCATACATATTGTTACTGAGTTGTGCTTGGTAGTCTTGTATGGTTTTCATCTGGTTTGTTCACTGCAGTTTCATTACTACTTCTCTGATGCATTTGGAATTGGTCTGTTGCACTTTGGTCTTACATTTGTGCATATTGTCTCGAGTACATGTATTTGCATTCATCTGTGTTTCAGTTGTTTATATGCACTTCATCACTTCAGTATTGTATTGTTTTCACCTCTGGCCTGTTGTAGTTTGATTGTGTGATGTTGTACTTTGGTCTATTGGGCTGCATACATGTTGTAAGTGATTTGTGCTTAGTTGCATCACTGGTCCATTGAGGTTGATCACTTTTGCTGTCCATATTGTATTTGATACTGCTGTGTGCATGCAGTTTTGTAGGCTTGGAGTCTTTGTTCATTGATGATTTTGGTCGTTGCATTTGCTGGGTACACAGTCTTGACCTGTTGCAGTATGGTCCATTGAGTTTAATCATCTGTTGTAGCCTGACTTGGTCTTGTTTCATGTTGGCTTGAGTCTGGGCATGTGTACTCCCGACCATTTTATTGCATTCGAATTTATTTTTGAATTTGCACCTGTGTTGAATCCAGTTTCACAACTCGGGTTTGACCTTGTGCTCGTGTCGTGATTTTCAATGTTATTGCACGTGAGTTGAACCCGGTTTTTCATTTGGGTTTGACCTGTGCGTACCTATCCCTGTAAAACAATCAAGTGTATATATCGGCGAGCACGACCTTGTGGCATATACAGTAATATACTGTGTATGTCACAAGTTGTTCGTGTATGATGAATTCAAATTTAAATTATGACGAACAACCCAAATAACTGAGGCAAATATTATTTTCAAAATTCATATTTCATTTTATATTGCAAAAATATTTCTTTTTCAATTTTACTGCGTTAGTGAATATTTTTGCAGATTGCTCAGATGTTGGATTCAAACTGGAATGCAGTTGAAGATAAATACGAGTGTGAGTGATATGTAGTGAGGTGCTGATGTAAAATAGTGATGTAATTGAATTTGTATCAAATTTGTATAGTGAATAGTGAGAGCTTGAATTTGTATACTATTCAAAATTGTAATAAATATTTGTTTGAATAAAATATTCGTTTGACTTCAAATTCCGTGTTATTTATTTTATTCAGCAAATATTTATTTAATCTGTGAAAAATAAAATAGTATATTATCAAATACATTTAAACGAATGTATATATGTTTATTATCATCAAACAAAAATCATATAAGCGCATATTCAACACCTAGTATCATGGTGACTGGGAGTAACTAAGATTATGGTTGTGCTGTAAGTGCTATGTGTTTTGTGTAGCTCTCATCTAAAATATGTGAGATTTTATGACTACACTACTTTTTTTTAGATACTCTTTCTAGAAATCTATTTAAAGGTGTGTACCTCTTAACTCATTAGTGTATGCTGTGTGTTGTAATGCCCCTAATTGGATTATGTAACATGAGATATATAGACATGCAATAATATACTTATAGCACAACACTTGATTCAGCATTTATTGAAGGTTGATTCCCTTTTGTGTTATGGGTGTGTTGGATGATGATTGGATATTTTGTTGATTCTTTAGCTAAGTTGTGGTTATTAACGAGTGTTATGTTGGATATTTGAATACATGGATATCTTATTTACCTTGTGATGTGATGTATATTTTGAAGGGTGATTATTTGTGTACGGTACGATATATGTGATATAATTGACATGTTCGCACATCTTTATTAGATATATTTGTAATAGCATTTTAGTTATTATTATACACCAACAACTACATTTTTTAGACATAGTCTAACCCATGTGTTATTTATATAGTACCCAGGTCGGTCCGAGAACATTATAGGTTTAGGGACAAAGAAACCATATTGTGATTGTTGGGAATAGATGGAGGCTATTTTAATAGTTAACTAGTAAACTCTTATTTATTTTTGTATCCTCGTGTATATTGATGATGTTGAGATGTATATACTGGATTTATTCATTGTATATATTTTTGATGGTAGTGGGCATTTGACTACTTTTGTAGACATGCTTGGACTCGTGTATATTTTATATTATATTTTATCACTGCGTTGACGACTCTATAATCTTCGTGATTTATTATATTTTACGTATTGTTCTATCTTGGAAACCCATGTTTTTATTGCATTGTGCCGATGTTGAGTAATATGTGAGTTTCTTATGATTTTTATTACGTACCAGTGTTATCCCAAGTTAATATTCACGTGCGACGGCCCAATATCACCTTATGCTCCATATTTTCAGACAGTATATCCTAGCAGTATTCTTTGGTAGCATGGGTATAAAAGTAGGGTGTTACAACTGGTATCAAAGTTGGTTATTACTAAAAGCAGCGTGATAAAGGGTTCTCGCATTATGATTAGTGGCTAAGCATTGACTCTTACCACACTACAACAAAATAGTCTTTTTACAAAGGGCAATGCCCGTTGTAATATTGTTTTCGCAATGGGCAAGTGCCTGTTGTAATATGCCTCTTTGTAATAGATCCACCACATTTTACAACAGGCAAAGCAAGTTGTAAAATCCATTGCAGTATACCTTTTTACAACGGGTTATGACCGTTGTAATAGACTATATAACAACGTGCAATGACCGTTGTAAGAAGTTCATATAACAACGCACATCGCCCGTTGCAAAATAAATGCAAATTTTTAAAAAAATTACAGCAGCATCAAAATCTGATAAAGCTATTATCACAAAATGCCCAGTTGGTCTGAAAACTAGAGATGTAAAACTATAGTATCAATCAAAATCTGATATACATTTTTAGCCGGCTGACATTTCTACGTTCATGATCATGTAGATCAGCATTACACTCAATGTCCTCCTACAGAAATCTTTACATTCGCTCATTTTCCCTTGCCCTCATCTTCTACCATTATTCTGCCAAAAAAAATTGCTATATAAACACAAAAAATTTAACTGCGCCTATATGTATAATAGTTAATTTAAACGTAACGAACAACCCGGACATACAACTTCAACAAAGGCATTAGTAGTACTTTACAGTGATCTAGCACACAAATCTCTTTAACCTTCTCCTTATACTCCCGTAATCTAGCAAGAATCTTCGAAATCCAAGCATCAGTGCGACGTTTGTACAGTTTATCAAAAGAGAATATAGAAAAGACTGTATCACAATTATAAAAAAAGATAAATACATATGCCAAATAATTTTTTATATATATACCATGAAAGCAAAATCCTCATCTGAGCCAAACTTATATCAAGACTCGAGATCGATACTTTTACAGTAATAATAGGCCTTGTCTATAATAAGTTTTTCAACCATCAAGGCCCCCTCAGTTGGTCCTATGTTTTTATCGTGCAATTTTGTACTAATGTTGTTAGCAAAGATTATAGTTTGTTTATCAATCCAAGCTTTAACCAAGCACAAAGCACTCTTGTTGATCACCTCAAGAAGTTTATTTCCTTTATATTTTCTAAAACATTAACAAAAGGATTCAACCCATATTGTTTTAATCATCTATGGAAAATACTTATCCATTAATCGTTGATTTCATTACAACAACCCAGAAAGGAAATAAAAATCTAAAGGATCGCATATAGTATATCCTCATACAATGCATATATATCATTAGTTAAAAAGAAACTCCTAAGAAGCAAAGCCAGTTTATTTTATTTATTACACAAAAATAAAACAATTAACTCATATTCCAAAAGAAACCAAATCAAATTATTCAAAAGATCCAGTCGTTAGAGCAAGGAGAGAAAAAGATGAGGTGGAAAATCATACTCACTCCAATCTCTAATGCAGCACAATCTTGAACTGATTCACTCCTCTACCCGTAGAGGTCGGATCCTGCCAAGCAATCTGTACACATAATTTTCGATGCAAGTACATTTTCGGTTTTGAATAAATTAGGAAGAAAATATGTAGAAATGCTTACAAGTGCATATTCTCCTGCTTCAAATATTCTTATATCCAAAACCTGCACACAAACACATTGCAATTTGCATACATACCTAGTAAAAAAAGAGGATAACTGATAGAAATTAATAATTACCTCACCGCGATCTTCATATATATAACCCAACCTTTATAATAAGGCGGATGCCCCACTGACAAATACTGGAAATTATAAGAAACAAAAATCAAAATTTTGCTTTAGTTTCAATGAATCAATTAATAATGGAACAACAAAAATCGACACATTAATATTGTTCAAGTACCTTTCTTTGTCAACCCTAACAATCTGCCCCTTCTTCACTGTGACACTATAAATCATTAAATAAAACCATACAAGGAAATTATATATGTAGGTAAATAAGTAAAAAAGGCTAACTTGAATATTACTGCCCTTCCACATACAACCTCTTACAGTCACATTCAAAATACCACAATACCACTGATCATCCACAAACTTCATAACATTTCACCACAATACCACTAACATACCATACATTTCTACAACTATCTCCACTTTACATAACCATCGACATTCACAAATACTCAACTTCTGCTGTAACCACAAATATCAACATTGCAATTCACACTGCCACACCAACATTACTCACCATTTTCAAGCACTGTCAAATTATGCCTTTCCTTCACACAACAACTCATAAACCATCACTGTCCATACAAGCTAACCATCTCCTCCACTTAACAGCAAAACAACTACAAACTTCCACCTTGCCCTCTGCCATGTACAAACTTCTAACATCTCCCCATATTTACTTCATCATCAAGACATCTACCATACTACATCCAATCAAACTCGACCATCTTCCTCCAGTTTTTAACTTCACCCCAAGCAACAACAACCACCACCTTACATTAAACAACTTGCAGTCATCACTTCTTTCGTACATCTAACTACCATCGACCATCGTTGACCCTTCCAAAGCAACCATCTTCATGTACATCAACAACTTCCTGCCTCAAGCAATAATCAATTAATCACATTATACACCAACAAAAACTTCTTCTACAACCAACAGTCACCTCAACAAATTGAGCTCCCCTGAACCACAACCAGTGCAACAGACATATCACATACAATACAACATTGTCTGAACCACTTGCCAATACAACATAACATAACCACATACATGCGCCATCATCTGCATGCTCAACCACATCAATGCGTGAATCCCCAACAGCTGCTACCACCACGCCATCAGCCAAACCCACAACTTGAACACACACAACCAGAAATCACCACAATTCAACCTCCGACAACACGATTTCCCCAATCACCTCACTGCACCCAGGACTTCACCGCCCTTCAACCAAATCGATTCGACAATCGCCTCGAACCCCCCTCGACTTGAAATCGCCAACCACCAAGCATCTCTGTTCGAACCCGAAACCGCGACAAATTCATCAGTTTTGGCTGTGGAATTTTAAAATTTCAAATAGAATTGTATTGGCAATTAGTTGATTTACATTTGTATTAAAATCTCGAGTGTTCAGAGGTATTTGGAACTGAATTAGTGAAGTTTTGGGATAATTGCGATTTGGGAATTATATAGGTACACACATAATACATATGGTACACATTACCCCTTCGGTACAAGCAGACTACCTTGGGCACACACAGGCTACCCTATCCCACACAATGAGCATCATAACCTCAAAGTTATCTGTCGATCCCTTAGCACATGTAACAACAGTAGAATCACCTTTTGTTCTACTCTACAAGCTGTCGCATAGAACGCCTCTTCTCGGCCTATCATCGAATGCCATGGTTACTCGACACATCAAGTCATCGAAGTCATTGCACTCCATTGGTTGCCACTCGAACACCCAAGTCATCTTGATTCATTTTGAAATCGTCCACCTCAACCCCAAACCAACTCCCAAAAACCAACAAGTAGCCCTTAGGTGTTCCTCGAAGTAGCCACATGCTAGACTCAAAGTTCCCCTAGAGCACCTTCATCTCAACCTTGCTTTGTAGTTACTAGGATGGACCAAAAGCACACAATTGACGGACCAAAGCATTTATACCGAACATTAAATCTAGTTTAGTATCTTTCTTGCCCATGGTTTTTTCTTCACTGGCCTAGAGCAATTAGTAGATGGGAATTGTTGTCCGGTCTTCCACCATTGAAATGAAGCTACCCCCTCCCCAGCCTGAAGCTAACTACCGGAAGCCACCAAGCAGACTGCTAAGCCCAGATCAAATTCCTATAGCACATCGAAAAATTCAATTTGATGTAGATTCCATCGCTACATTTAACACTTCGACCCGTGGGCGTCCCTAATGCATCAATACGATACCAAACACTCTGGAGTCCGTCAAAATCTAATTATATGTTTATGGATCCCTCATTCTTTGTGTATCAAATCAAACAACACATCGCTACTCCTTCTATACGGAGACGCTTGACCATACAATCGATCATCACCACTATTTCATTCTGATATGTGTTTACAACCATTTAAACATACAAACAATAGGCATTACGCGTCAAACCACATTCACTCATCACTTTAACATATAACCATACATCAAAACAAGGAAAATCATCTCAAACCACATCTACAACATCGCCTGACATATATACATACATACATACATATACATACATACATACATACATACATATATACATACATACATACATACATATATACAAACATACATATATATAGGCAACCGCACATTAAAACAACTTGAATATATCACTTTAAATCACTTTTACTTCAGGTTGAATTACAAAACAACATAAAAACATAATTTTGACTATATAAATGGATCCAAAATATGTCAAAAATTATAGATACATATATAGTATGTCGTGAGATGATAAATCACTCGCCAGACATACAATAATCAAAGACTTCAATGCAAAAGGAGGAAAATTCGAGAATAGATAGCAAAACCCAAAATTTTCTTCTTCAAAGAAGTAGATTTGGAAATCTCTTGCTAATCCACTATTAATCTATGAATTTGGCTTGATTTGGAAGAGATTAGAGAAGGTTTTAGCGAAGAAGAATTTTACTGCAGACTTAGGTCTATTTTTAGGATGAAGGAATTATTCGGGAATGGATCTAGCAGCCAATATAAGCTCCAAACTCTAAATGAGCTATAAGCTCACCCCAAACCTCACTAATTATCCACTAAGTTGTCCTAAAATAGTCTAACTTCAAATAGCCATATCTTCCAAACCGTAAGTCGACTACTCTACGGAACGAGAAACCATCGTATCAATCCAATGGAAGTTGTGTAATATCCCTTATTTAGAGGCCCAAAACTAAGCAATACAGATGCTGCAGTCATCTATAGCATTAGCTTCCGGTGACTAAATACGGCTATGTTAATGGTACCTACAATATCAGAAACACTTGAATATGAAACAAAACACAGATTTCAAAACAATATCTTCTTCATTATATTTAGAACAGAAGTTCCATATTCTTAATACATAATCCCAATACGTTCCCAAGCACAAATAAAATATACTTAATACAAAATATGCCAAGAGCGGTATGTGAAGATACCCCCTTGGTTGATCAGAGTCACAATAGATTTAATACAAACATAGTAGGAATACAACAAAACATAAAACTAAAACTCCTAAATAGCATCCATTTGCCTCCTGCATGCCTCTGGTAGCCTTACTTGTCATCCTACTAAACCTGAAAAAGACCTTAACCCCTTAGCCTACTCAAATTAATTTTGAGCACCTAAGAGTTTAAGGGAAAAACATAAACTTCAAGTCAGACATAAAGCCTGGTGTGAATAATACTATACATCTCGATCCTTTTAGATATCTAGTGAGACCACACCGCCTAGTGGAACAGATTTTCCCCTCACTAGTATCCTAAAATTTTATAAAACCATATACTATACTCCTGCATCGACAATGGTTAAAACATACATTTTCAAATATTAGGATGATATGCATACTTGAAAATAATTTGTATTTCCCTATCCCCTATTAGATTTTAATTCCCCCAAAGAGGGACTATCCATCCCACATTTTTTTACTTAAGCTGATACAAACTATTCATCCCACATCATATAGTTTTCCTAGGATAACTATAAACCTTTCATTAAACATATGGAGACTATCCATCCCTCACATGATGATGATTATCCATAAAAGATCCCATAGATTTCCTAGGATGACTATGAACCCTTCTTCAATCATATGGATCTATCCATCTCCAACTTGATGTTGACTATCCACCAAACATCATATGCATATACTTATCTCATGTTATCCACATGATTAACCTATTTCCATTAGTATCCCTGATTTACGTCATATCTCATTTATCCCTTGTTATCTACATGTTTGACCTATTTCCATTAGTATTCCTAGTTTATGTTATATTCATTATAAATTTACATTGGTATCCCCCAATGATTGTCAAAACATATAAGTGTTGATCCCCAACTTTTGCTGAACTCATTAAGCCCACCCGGGTACCCAAGGTTAAACAACATTTATTTTATAATGGTTAAAACAAACAAATTTATAATCCCTTCGAAAGTTTCTCCTCCGAATGCCTTGCTTTTGACCCTTTCCAAAGCAATAAAACTTTAGACATCCTACTTTAAAAACAACTTAAAACATTGCCTTGGAAAACCTTTCATTAAACCTTCTGAAACCATTCAAAGTGAACCTCTCAAAATCATTGAACTTAAACCTTTCGAAATCATTGAACTCAAAACTTTCGAAACCATTGAACGCAAACCTGTCAAAATCCTTGAAAAAAAACCTTTTGAAACCATTCAGAAAACAAAAACCTTTCAAAAACTTACTAGGTTCAGTTTAATACATGTGGGTTCAGTTTCAAAAGCTATTTTAATACCTTTCGACTTCATTGGAAGATACCTTTCAACTTTGTTGAAAGCTCTTCTTCGAAAGCTTTAGAATGTATCATTTAAAACAATAGACCTCTGCCTTCAAAAAAACTCCTTCGATAGGTTGGGCTATACTTCCATTAGAAAATAAAGTCAAAACATCAAAGTCGAAAACTTTAGTTCGAAAGCATGGAGAAGCGACTAGTTTTTGAAAACAACTACACCTTTAGTCTTTGTCAAAAGCATCAACTTCGAAAGGTTGTAAAGCGACAGTAACCTTTCGACCTTGTCGAAAGGTTTAAAACCTTTATTTTACATGTTTAACCTGGTCGAAAGCAACCAAATCGAAAGCTATTATTCAAAAGCAAAGTAGATGATTCTATTGTCTTACAAAACAAACATACTCCAACCTCTTTGGCCACCAACATTTCGACTAAGACCCATCGACCTAGTCCAATCCATTATATACCAAGCAACTTGATACCATATGCATTGGTGTTACTTTATCGAAAGCTTTGTACCTTTCGACCTAGTCGAAAGGTCTGGGTCGTAAAATGGCTGAAACATGCTAAAAGTATGTTTTTCATGTTTTTAACTTAAAAGATAACTTTTCAACTAACCTGACTTTGTTTGTCAAATTCTCATTAGTTAATAAATACTTTCCAAAAAAGTGATGCTGCTAATTTCAAAATTAAATAATAATTTTATTTTATAAAATGCCCCTTCTCCTTAATTAAATATATAAAACATTTAAGTTCCATACCTTAAATAATTTTATATATTAATCAAAACGCTTAAGAAAAATGTGGAAAAATTACCAAAAATTATTTTAATATGTTTTTCAACATAATAAAAATTTCAAACCCAAATAATTATTATTTTAGCTGTAAATTATTTTTAACCCAACAAATCATTTTCTTCACTAGAAAATTTATATAAAATCCACATTAATTCAAAAAATTATGAAAATTGGAATCCATCTCTAAGATATCGTTTTTAACCTATATTTAAATTTTCATGGCATTTGGATGTCGTTTAATAGGTTTCCATGTCAAACGTATCATAAAAACTAACATGAGCATATATAATTCATCAACAAGCATATATATATATATATAACTTCAATCATCAAAACCTTGGCATAAACTTGCAAAACATTTCGAATCTAATCTTAAAACCGAAAATCATAAAAATGGGATGTAAAAAATATTCATCTTAGCTTTGATACTAAAAGATATGGGATTTGATGTTGAATTAGTTAATTAGCTTCCTTCTCTTGAATCCTAGCTTTCTCTTCCTTGAGAATAGAAATGGTGGCCGACCTCGATGTTTTTAGTTTGCTAAAATGCAATAAATGTAAGTTTCATTTCCTAAGGGTTTTGGATATAAGCCTCTCATATTTCCCATATTTCCCTTACTCATTTCCTAACATATTAGCTTATGTTATCTCATTTTAATTTGCATGTTAACATGGCATGGCTACCCGTCGTTTAAATAAATCTCAACCTATTAATCTTCACATTAATTTATTTAGTTTAACTAATTAAATATCGTAGATAATGTTATAAAAATATGGGATGTTACATACTCCCCACCTTAAAGAATTTCGTCCTCGATATTACGGTAAGGCATATAACAAAACAAACAAAGGTAAAACATACAATCCAATAATTCAGGATAAGCCTCTCTAATCCTGCTCTTAGTCTCCCGAGTATAGTCTTGCATCGTCACTCAACTGGACCTTTACCAATTTGACAGTCTTGTTCCTTAACTTTTTCTCATCTTTAGCCACAATCTGAATCGGTTTTTTGACTATAGTCAAATCCAGCTCTACTACTAAGTCTTCTAACACCGTATGTGCTATAGCAGTCTCCGGGTCTCTAACACACTTTCTAAGATGAGAAATATGGAAAATATCATGGACTCCTACCAAACTATTCGGTAACTCCACTTTATACGCGAGTTTCCCAATCCTCTCAATAATACAATAGGGTCCAATTAATCTAGATGCTAACTTCCCTGACTTTCCAAGTCTAATCACACCTTTCAACGGTGAAAACATAATAAACACATAGTCTCCAATAGAAAATTTCAAATCTTTCCTTCTTCTGCCAGCATAACTTTTCTGCCTAGATTGAGCTTCCTTCATCCTAGCTCGGATTAACTCAGTCTTCTCTACGGCTTTTTTCACCAAATCCGGACCAAGAACCATCCTATCCTCGGTCTCTAACCAACGCACAGGAGATTTGCATGGTCTTCCATACAAAGCTTCAAACAGTGTGTGAGAAATGTAGAATACGGATCTTAAGGCTAGGATTAACACTAAAGGGGGGTGAATAGTGTTTTAAGAAATTACTAAATCTTTTTGAGTTTTTGTTAATTTGAACCCAAATGTATGCAATATTCAGACACAGATATGATCACAGAATCAAACACAGATGCAGAAATAAAGTAAAAGCAATAAAGGATAGAACACACTGGATTTTATACTAGTTCGGAGTTACCCTACATCCAGTCCTGCACACAGGTACGGATTTCCTTTCAAAAGCAATTGTACAAATACACCTTCGATTTCAAGGCCACGAGGTACACCACTCTAGATTTACAATCCTCTAGGTAGAGATACTTGATTTCAGGGGCAACAAGTTCACCCAATTGATTTCCAAGGCTACAATCACACATTTTCTGACTTGATTGATTTCCAAGGCTACAATCACACATTTTCTCAATTAATTGATTACAAAGAAGACTATAACTCTAAATAGCACTGATATCGTATTGAGATAGTGATAGAGAATCAAACCAGAAATGATCTAGTTAGATTCAATGTTGATTTCGGCAGAGTAATGGTAAGAATGTGTATAAAGAAATGTGGAAGAAGAAGAGCAGTGAAAATCAAAAAATATATATATACAAATTCTTCAAAACTACCCCTATGTATAGTAGAACAACAGCGATGTCCATTCATGAAAGGATATGACGAATAGACACTTCCTTTGAAATTCAAAATTTTGAAATAAACTGTTATCATGTCGACATGGGGTACTTGAGGATGTCGACTTGCCAAAGGAAATTTTGGTGATTTGTTAAAATAACTTCTATCTTATATTAAAACTATTTCAAACTTTATAACTACACTTAAATATAGTTAAAATACGTAAGCAAATATAAAGAATAATATTTTGGTATGTATATAAAAGTTTACTATAATTTTATATTTAAATCTAAGTATAAATATTAAATATATTTATTATTAAAAGATAGTTTAAAACCAAGGATAATTTAGATTTTGAAAATAAAGATTATTTTGGGGCTAAAAGTATTAAAACCAGGATAGATGTTTTTGGTTCTTTTCAAAGGAAGGTTTTGAAATCATTTTGAAAACAAGATATAATTCTGTAAAACATTTTGAATAAAAGTTAGCGGGTACAAAACAATGTTCCACTAAATTTTTCGTAGGTCCATCCTACTTAGGGTTCCATTCCTTTAACAGGCTCGAAGTGGATTCCATTCCACGAATAAATTGGATTTAAGATGCTAGTGCTTTTCTAGGAGTTATAAAAAAATTCCTAATTAAATTACTTATTATTGAAATCTTGAACTCTTGATAATATTGATATTCATGAGTCTTCAGTCTTGATATCATGAATCTCTATACTGTACGGTCTTCATTCTTGGTACCTGCATGGTTAAATCCTGCATATACATATATATTTAAACTACAATATTAGTATTTATATCTTATAATCTTATTCTAAGGCCGTTGTCATCAAAACCATCATCTTAAGGACTAACACGGCGCCATCCCAATACTAGTCTGATAACTATTGTTATACGAGAAATCGACTAAATGGAGATATGGTCTTCCAATGATCCTCCTGAAATAAGCTCTTAACAAATCCTCCAAGACTTTTTAACTCTTTCTATTTGCCCGTCAGTTTAAGGATGGTAAGCGGCACTCATGTTGAACTTGGTTTCTAAAGCTTCTTGTAGACTCTTCCAGAGCTCACTAGTAAACGAAGAATCTCTATCACTGAAAATACTACTAGGAATCTCGTTCAGTCTAACCACATTCTTCATAAAAAACTTTGCCAAAATAGGTGCTATCCTAGTTGAATTTACTGGAATAAAATGGGCACTCTTAGTCAATCTATCCACTATGACCCATATCTTTCATTTCCTCTACTAAACTTGGCAACCCAACGATAAAATCCATAGATATTGAATCCACTTCCACAATAAAACTTCTAAAGGTTGAAGCAATCCAGTTGGCTTCTGGTGTTTAGTCTTTGCCTGTTGGCAATTCAAGCACCGCTTAACACATAAACTATTGTCCTGTCTCATACCTTCCTAGAAAAGATTTCTCTTTATATCCTGATACATCTTCGTTCCTCCTGGATGGATAGTGAACTTTGAACGATGGCATTCATACAAAACTTCTTTCCTCATGTTTCCTACGTTCAGAACGCACAACCTTACCTTCTTTATCAACTACCCTTTTTGGTTAAGACTGAAATCCTTTAAGTCATCACTCTCTGTTCCTTCCTATAACCTTTGGATCGTTCATCCAAAACTGGATCCTCCTCCTGTTTAGAAGCTATCTTCTCAATCATTACTGGTCGAACTTCTAAACAAGACAATACAGCACTTCTTGCATTAGAACCTGCCTCGGATCTATAAAGCACTCTACAAGCTGATAGTGCTTCCAAATCTTTCCACTCAGCAATCATCGCCAATACTAAATTCTGATTTTTCCTGCTAAGTGCATCCACTACCTTATTTCCCTTCCCGTGTGTGTACTCAATTGAAAAACATAAGAAACAATAAACTCCAACCATCTCTGCTATCTCATGTTCAGTTCCTTCTAAGAGAACAAGTAATTCAACAGCTTATGATCTGTATAAAGCTCAAACCGCTCTCCTAAAAGGTAATGCCTCCACACCTTCAAAGCAAATATAATGGCAGCTAACTCCAAATAATGCATTGGATGTCTAACTTCCTGTGGTCTTAGCTGTCTACAAGCTTAAGCAATCACTTTACCTATTTGCATTAACATAGCTCCCAATCCAGTTCTACACGCATCAGCATAAACAGCTAAATCCTGATTCCCCTCTGGAACCCCCAACATCGGTGCATGGGTCAGTAAGTGTTTCAAGTTCAGGAATGCTTCCTCACACTCATCAGTCCGTATAAACTTCACATATTTTCATCTAAGCTTAGTCATCGGTGCAGCTATCTGCGAAAAATCCTTTATAAACCTTCGATAATATCCAGACAATCCAAGAAAACTCTTTATCTCGGTCACCCTCTCGGTCTCTTCCAGTTATTCATCGCCTCAATCTTAATCGGATCTATAGACAACCTTTTCTCTGAGGCTACATGACTAAGGAACTTCACTTCATTCTTACAAAAATGACACTTCGAAAACTAAGCCTTTAAATGATGTTCCCTAAATGTCTCAAGCATGACCTAAGATGAACTTCATGCTCCTTATCATCCTTAGAGTATATCAGAATATCATCTATAAAGACCAACACAAATCTATCCAAGTGCTCTCGGAAAATTCGGTTCATCAAATCCAAAAAGAATGTTGATGCATTAGTTAGTCCGAATGGCATAACTAACCATTTGTAGCATCCATACCTTGTCCTAAACGCCGCCAAAGGAATACTATCCTCTACCACTCTTAGCTGATGAAATCACGTTGGTAAATCCAACTGAGAGAAAACTTTATCTCCACTTAACTGATCGAACAAATCATCAATTCTCGGCAATGGATATCGGTTCTTTATCGTCATCTCATTTAACTTGCGATACTCGATACATAGCCTTAACTATCCGTTTGACTTCTTAGAAAACATAGCAGTAGCTCCCTAAGGTAAACTGCTTGGTCGAATGAAACTCTTGCCTTCCAAATCCACCAATTGCACCTTCCACTCTCTCATCTCAGTGGGTGTCATCCTACTTGGTGGCCTACTCACCAGTTCTGCTCCAAGCACCAAATCAGTCTGAAACTCAATAGCTCATTTCAGTGGCAGTCCAACTACATGCTTAAACACATCAGCAAACTCTCTAACCATAAAGACTCGATGCAAATCATCCTCCAACTCCATGATCCCAATAAAGCATTTACTTCACAACTAGGGTTCTCTACGGTATAAATTATCCGATCACTTCAATCCACGCAACTAAGTGATGTTTTCCTATCGTGGCAAAGTATCCTAGCATCATATATAATTAACCAATGCATCCCAAGGATAATCCCAAATCCCACAAAATCAAACACATGTAAATAATAATCAAAAGTATGACCTAGCAAATCAAACTCTAAATGGTCACACCTCATCCCAAGTGTCGCATACCCTTCTATCGGATTTGTAACTCTTGAGGAAGTAAGTAAGTATAAGGGCTTTAGGTTAAGCTTATCCGCTAAACATTGAGAAATAAAAGAATGTGATGCACGAATATCAAATAGAACGCAAACAAAAATACCGTGAATCTATAGCGGCCCTCCCAAAATAGCCTTCCCTTTCTCCTGCATAACTGGCCTTGAAGTTGCTGGCTCCAATGCATAAACTTTCCATGTTTCTTCTTAAGTAGGCTCCTTGCTTTGCTTCTTATAATGGCCAATCTGATCACAATTAAAACATCAGATGTTCTTCTTCCCAATCACCTCCTTTCTCTTTGCCTTTTCCTGTACAACACTCATTAGCATAGTGTCTTTTCTTATCACATTTATAACAAACCACCTCAGCTTTTCCCTTCTTCTGTTCTCCTCCCTTCTGAACATTCTTCTTATGGAAAAAATTTCTTTTCTGGCCTTGTCCCACCTAGACCACCTTCATTTTCTTCCTCAAACAAGCCAACGCCTCTTCCTGTCTCAACACCATTTCTACCACTACATCACTGGGATCACCTAGGTGCGGTGCGGTAGCACTTATCAACTCCGACCTCAAGCCTCTTATAAACATCTCATTCCTCCTGATCATCGTATCAACCAAAGCATACCCATAGAGAGCCAACTCTTTAAATTTTCTTGCACGTTCTAGAACAAACATCTCCCTTTGTTCTAGTTCAGCAAACTTCCTAACCAATGCCGACCGCACCATCACTAACATAAATGTTTTTTGAAACCTTCTCCTAAACTCCGCATAAGTCATGGTTTCCTCATCAACACCCACTACGGTAGTATTCCACCAAAATAGAGCATCTCCCTGAAGCTGTATTGAAGCTAATCTCCTCTTCTGCTCGTCATTCAATCCTAGGTCAGCAAAAATCCTCTCGCAATGCAACAGCCTGTTTTCAACCTCAATCGCATCTTGGTTCCACTAAACAGCTTCCCTCCAAGCCGATATAGTCTTTGCTCAATTTAGCATACCGGTTCACCATCAGAGCTTCCGAAACTCCACCTCTAACAGCATTTCCTCTGACAACTCCAGTTGCAATTTCATCTTGCATCATGTTTACAAAAAACTGATACATGGCTCCCATGTCCACTTGGGGAACCCCAGCACCCACATTTTCAGCTTGAGCCTGACCTGGATCTCTTCTAGCATTTGGTCGGGCATTTCCATTCGTGGTGGTGCTATCTCCTCCAAGATTAACTCTGCCTCTTCTTCCTTCCATATCTGTATTCAAGTCCCGTGAGATAAAGATGAATATCCCAACTAAGATAGGAGTCAAGAGTTATAGCATATCTTATATATAACAATTACAAGTGCAGTACTATACTGTTATCCCATACACCGACCTTAACTCTGATTATTAAGGATTATGTTTTCAAAATCCATTTTTAGTTTAAGTATTTCATAAACCATACTCTGATACCAAACTGTAACACTGTGCAATTAAAGCGCCCTGCCGCTCTATAGCGTTTGAGGTGCGAAAAGTTATAGCAGATGTTAACTCCTCTTTTTCACGACTCAGCGACCTAATGAGCTAAAGGGATCAGCGACCTAACGAGTTAAAAGACTCGGCGACTTAACGAGTCAAAAGACTCAGCGACCCAACAAGCTAAAGGACTCAGCGACCTAGCAACTTAAAGGACTCAACGACCTAACGAGTTAAGAAGCAAGCGACCAAATGATCTAAGCATCCAACGACCTAGCGACTTAGCAAGTTAACGACCTAGCGGCCTAGCGAGTCACAAGCCTCATATCCTTATGTTGCTTGGTTATAAGTCGAACCAACATTAGATCGCTACAACATACCAACAGAAGCAGTTGATCAAGCACAACCATTTTAAGCCATAGCCTGTGTCTCTTAGGTCGCTCACGACCTACGACCTAACCGAGCCCTTATAGGTCGCTCACGACCTACGACCTAACTGAGCCCTTATAGGTCGCGCACGACCTACGACCTACTTCTAGATTTTCACTATAAATACCCTGCCTACTTCACCTGGAAGGGGACTTTTGGATCATTTCTGGAACGCCGATACTTCACTGTTTTCTCAACTCCTTCAACACTTCAAACACCAAAGACGCTTCAATGAACTTTGGGAAAGATCTAACTCATTCAACATGAATTCAAAGAGTTTTCTACATCGAAGTTCTAGCTTCTTGTCTTAATCGTGTTGTAATTGAAGAATCATTGAAAAAGTTGTAATCGAATCAGCAATAAAAGAGATTAAGTGGATGTAGGCTTGACTTTAAGCCGAACCACTATAAAAACTGTTGTCTATTTTACTATTTATCTACTATTTTCTGCTTATTTTCAGTTTCGGTACCAATGGGTGGTGCTTTCATTATACTACAACTTACACCGGGGTGTTAGCGTACATTTTTAGCGTTAACATTTTTGGTGCTTTCACTGAGAAATGAACTCAGGGTGCTCTCATCATTGCTTCGCAAAAATTTGTTGAAAGACTCTCTCTAAGGACCAGAAGTCTATCCGAGATTATGGCTCCTGGAAGAAAAGGTAGATCTGCTAGATCTAGAAGTGCTTATGAGAACACCTCTACTTCTCCCGCATCAAATCAAGCAGCTCCTAGTGGTTGAGTCACAAGGGCGGAGTTGGATGCTGTAGTGTCTGGGTTGTATCAACAGATGGAAGCCCAGAAAATTTGATGTTGTATAGGTTAAATGCTTTGCTTGGAGTTAATCGTCAACCAGAAAACAATGAAGAAACCTTTGCTAAAGATATTCATGATCCCTAAGGAAAAAGTATTACTCAAAGGGCAGCTGGCACCGCCGAAGGGGAATCTCCCTAAGTCGGAGGTTCAAGGCCGCAGCCAACTCTTCGCGAACGTTTGCCCAGGCAAACTTCAGAGAAAGTAGCCGACGTCTGTCCCGCGGGGTCTCTTGACGATGAGGAGTACCTCTCGGGAATGATCCGACAAATTATGGATGAAAGCATGTAGAGGAAAGAAGATGAAAATGAATTGGGGTTTGCTCCAAGCAAGACTCCTTTTACTGAAAGGATCCTGAAGGCTGAATTTCCAAAGATGTTTGTTCCCCCTACTATTCCAGCTTACCGGGTGACAAGCGATCCTAATCAATTCTTATACAAGTATGACCGGCATATGACTGGGGCCAGGGCAACAGATTAGATCAAGTGCAGGTATTTTCCTGTGTACTTGG
The DNA here is from genome assembly GCA_030765085.1 of Allium cepa. NCBI lineage: Eukaryota > Viridiplantae > Streptophyta > Magnoliopsida > Asparagales > Amaryllidaceae > Allium > Allium cepa. The sequence continues at coordinate 292,827,946 of CM060942.1, forward strand.
AGGGAGTGGCCCTGCTTTGGTTCACAAAGCTGCCAGTCCGATCCATCGATCAATTCTCCGACCTGACTCAAAAGTTCAAAGATCAGTTCAGGTTGTATGCTTCGAAGGCTAAGGATATAATGTCACTTTCCAGCCTTGAACAAAACCCTGGGGAGTCTATCAGATCTTTCTTGAACCGCTTTAACATAGCCTTGGCTGAGGTTGATAATGCAGAGCCTCGAATGGTTCTGACCTACTTAATGCGAGCTATTGATAAGTCAAGTGAATTTGGAAAATGGCTGAAGATGAAAGAGCCAAATTCGCTTGAAAAGTTCTACAAAAAGTCCGATAAATTCATGCGCCTAGAAAGCCTTCCTGCGTCGGCAAAAGTAGTTGTGACCGAGGTTAAGAATAACACTGTTGTTTCTAATAGGAAAGAATCTCATGGCCTGAAGAGGGAGAATAACGGCGGGAAAAAGCAGAAAGATGCGGAGAAAGCTCACCACTTTAGACCTTCAGATTTCAGCCCCTTAACTGATACTCAAGAAAATATCTTCTTTGCAACCAAGGATATTGTTGAATATCCCAAACCACCTAAGATAAAGCCCGGAAAAGATGCCGCGCACAATGGGAGATTCTGTCGATTTCACAATCAACCTAGCCATGACACTAACGAATGTTGCCACTTAAAGAATTTGATTGAAGAGCTGCTACGACAGAATAAATTGCAACAATATGTGAAGAGAAATCGAAGTGACCCAAGCTCATCTACTCAGGCCCAACAAGTTCCTGCTCATCATTCTGGCTCAGGTGAGAGGGTTACAGCGCATGAATCTGAGAGGCCTGTCATTAATGTAATTACAGGGGGTCCTCACCCAGTAGGCAGAAGTTGGGGTGAGATGGAAAGATATGCTCATGCTTTGAGATATGCTCCAGTTGAAGAAAGTGTTTTTGTTTTGGAAGATGCTACACCCTTAAAACAGCAAAGAACTTTTAATGATGACATCATATTCAGGGCTAGAGACTCTGCCAGTGTTGAGGCTCCCACCATAGATCCCTTAGTGATTTCTGCAGGCATCGGACCAGCAATTGTAAGAATGGTGCTTGTGGACTGCGGCGCTTCTTGCAATGTCCTCTTCAAAAAGACATTTGATCAAATGAAGATTCCCATGGCTGATGTCCAAGCTTCTTCACAAAAAATTGTTGGGTTCACTAAAGAACCAAAACAGCCTGTTGGGACTATTGACCGATCTGTAGAACTTGAAGAAAGGGAAAAGAAGGTGGTCCGAAAGCAAACTTTTGTGATAGTTGATGAATTCTCTGCTTATAATGCTTTCTTGGGCCGACCGGATCTTGCTACATTCAAGGCCATTCTCGCTCCCTGGTGCCTGACTATGAAATTCCCCACTGATAATGGAGTTGGTGTTGTGTAGGGGGATCAAAATGCTGGGCGAGATTGCTATCTAATAGAGTTGCGGGAGGCGAAGAAGAGAGAAATGGGAAAGGGTGCGGCAGCTCCGCTCCGCATCAAAGAGCCTACCTTGTAGCAATTACAGGGTGGACCCTGCACTGGTAAACATAGTGGTGCAATAAAAGAGATTGATCTCGGAAAAACCAGTGCAGGGGAGAATAGAGTGGTGCCGGTGGAAGTGACGGTGCCAATACCTGTTGACCTGAAAGATCCAAACAAGGTGCTGAATGTGGGTTCACAACTTGATGTGACGATTCAGAATATGTTGATATCATTTTTGAAGGCATACCTGGATGTATCCGCTTGGAGTCATGTGGACATGCGTGGAATATCTCCAGAAATCGTAGTGCATGCTTTGAATATTGATCCGAAATTCACACCCGTAAAGCAGAAAAGAAGAACCCAGGGTCCTGAAAGGTCGGCAGCATTGAAAGAGGAGGTAGATTGGCTCATGGAAAATGGCTTCATCAAAGAATCCGCTTATCCGAATTGGGTTTCTAATCCGGTGTTGGTTAAAAAGGCAAATGGAAAGTGGAGAGTATGCATCGACTTTTCAGATTTGAACAAAGCATGTCCAAATGACTGTTTCCCGTTACCCAGGATTGATCAGTTGGTGGATGGAACATCCAGGAATGAATTATTGTCTTTTATGGATGCCTACTCATGATACAATCAAATCATGATGCATGAGCCAGATCAGGAGGACACAAGCTTCATCACTGATGTTGGTCTTTACTGCTATAAAGCCATGCCCTTCGGACTAAAGAACGAGGGGGCAACTTATCAAAGACTCGTTAATGCCATGTTCAAGCCCCCAGATTGGCAAGACTATGGAAGTATATGTCGATGATATGTTGGTGAAGTCGAAGAAGGCAGTAGACCATGTGGATCATTTGGTAGAAATGTTCGCAATCCTCCGAAAGTATGGGATGATGCTAAATCCTCTGAAATGTTCATTCGGGGTAGAGTCCGGAAAATTCTTAGGTTTCATTGTGAGTGCTAGGGGCATTGAAGCTAATCCTGCTCAGTTTACTGCTTTAAGAGAAGTCAAAGCTCCTAGGACAAAGAAGGAATTGCAAAGCCTCAACGGGGAAGTCGCTGCTTTGAGTCGGTTTATTTCCCGGGCCACTGGCAAATGCATTCCCTTCTTTGACGCTTTGAAGAAAGGAAAGAAAAACTTTGAATGAACTCCTGAATTTCAGAAAGCTTTTGATGAAGTGATTCGACGCATGGAAACGCCTCTAATACTTTCTAAGCCCAGCATTTGTGAAGATCTTTTAAAATATTTAGCGGTTCCATCTCATGCTCTCAGCGTGGCATTGGTACGGGAAGACGCAAAAGTTCAGCGCTCGTTTTATTACTTCAGCAAAAGATTCAATGGGGTCTGAGATGAATTATTCAAAGCTGGAAAAGCTCCCCTATTGTCTGTTGATTGCATCCAGAAAGTTGAGGCCATATTTCCAAGCTCATCCTATTAAAGTCCTCACTGATCAACCTCTAAAGCAAGTCCTATTTCGCCCTGAAACTTCGGGTCGCCTTCTGAAGTGGAATATCGAACTCAGCAAGTCTGATATCACCTACCATCCTCGAAGAGCAATCAATGGACAGGCTTTAGCAGACTTCATTGAAGAATACACAGATAAAGGTGACCGTGAGGAAGAGGTGACTAATGACATCCCGATCCAATGGAAATTATATGTTGATGGTGCAAGAAATGACTGTTGTTCCGGAGCTGGGGTTTTGCTTGAAACCCCCGAAGGGCGATCATTGTGTTATGCATTGAGACTAGAATTTCCTTCGACAAATAATGAAGCAGAATATGAAGCTCTTATCGCCGGTTGAAGATTGCCAAAGAACTATACATCAGAGTATTGCAGATCTTTAGTGATTCCCAGCTTATTGTGTGCCAAGTCACGAAAGAGTTTCAAACTAAAGGAGGAAATCTGTCCGCTTACTTGTCAAAGTCCTGGGAGCTTTTTAATGATTTTGATCATTATACAATAAGCCATATACCCCGGGAAGAGAACATGAAGGCAGATTCTCTCGCAAAGTATTCAAGCTCTGGCGAAGCTCAATTATTAGGATTGGTACCCGTGGAAGTCTTGTCAGCTCCAAGTACTGATGAGATGGATATTGAATGGATTATGGCTATATCTCAAGAGCAAGAATCGTGGATGACCCCGATCAAGGAGTATCTACTTAACGGCTTCCTTCCAGAAAATTCAAAAGAGCGTCAGAAACTGTTAAGAAAAGCCTCGAGATATATAATTCAAGACGGCCGGTTGTACAGACGGAGATTCTCGATGCCATTACTCCGATGTGTAACCAAGGAAGAGGCTAAGACAATTTTAGCTGAAGTGCACGGAGGAGAGTGTAAGGATCATTCAGGTGGTCAAACTCTAGCAAAGAAAATTCTCCGCTATGGGTATTTCTAGCCAGACATTAATCGAGATGCTGCTAGCTACTCCCGAAAATGTGACAAATGCTAGAGATTTGCAAAAAATTCCAAGAGCACCTTCCACCGAGCTAACACAGATAGTCAGTCCATGGCCATTTGCCATTTGGGGGATAGACCTTATCGGGCCTTTGCCAACTGCTAAATCCGGAATCAGATATGCTATTGTTGTTGTTGATTATTTCACTAAATGGGCTGAATCTGAATCGTTGGCTACTATTATCTCTAAAAAGATGATTAACTTTGTGACTAAGAATATCATTTGCAGGTATGGTGTGCCTCAGAAGATAATCACCGACAATGGTACCCAATTCGAAAGTGAAGAGTTCCAGGACTTTTGCAGACGATTCAAAATCCAAAAAAGCTTCTCAGCAGTGGCTCATCCGCAGGAAAACGGGCAAGTGGAAGCAGTGAACAAGATTATCAAATCAAACCATCAAAAACAGCTGGAAAAAGCAAAAGGTGGTTGGGTCGATAAGCTGCCACTAGCACTATGGGCATACAGAACTACCCACAAGACTACGACTTGGCACACTCCATTCTCATTGGCATATGGATCAGAAGCAATGATTCCGTTGGAAATAGAGATCCCCTCACACAGGAGAATTCATTTCAACCAAGCTGAAAACGAAAAGCTGCAACTTGAGCACTTGACTTGCTTGATGAAAGAAAGAAAGAAGCTGAGCTCAGATTTGCAGCCCATCAGCAAAGAATAGCCAGGCACTTTAATTCTAAAGTTCGCCAACGCAGCTTTGAAATTGGAGATCTTGTCTTGAAAAGGATCATGACAACAACATGAGTGTTTGGACCAAACTGGGAATGACCATATGTCATAGGCTGAAAACGAAGGTCAGTATAAAATTCATAACTAATTGTAGAAAAATCATAAAAATATGAAATTTTCGTATGTTGTTCAAACCTCATGAATACACCTTCTATAAAAATTTCGTAGGAAAACACTTAGTTTTGGTATGCTAAACCCATGCTGCACTGAGGAGGAAAACTCGGATTTTTTTCAGTGATTCGTTTATTTGTTGATGCATGCGATTTGGAAGATGATAAGATGAGTTTTAAACACTCACAACATCTATCTCTAACGATTAGGCTATGAAATGATTGTTTTTTATGCTAATTTATTATATGATGGTTGTTATGAGGCAAGAGTTAAATTGGTTGATTTGTTTGGTTAACATTATGTCAATTTAGATTCACCAAATCTGAGTTGAAAATGATAGTTAAAGAATATGAAATCTGTACCAATTGGTAAGGTTTTTGGCATTGAAATTTTATACATATAAGCTAGACTAATATTCAAAGCTACTGTAAGAAGTTTGAGTGAAAAATATTAAATTTCGAATTTATATGATTTTTGCAAAGTGTGCATATATAAACTGAAATTTACAAATCTGAGTTGAAAATGGTGATTAAGAATATGAAATCTGTACTGATTGGTTAGGGTTTTGACTTTGAAATTCTACATATATAATTTAGACTAATATTCAAAGCCACTGCTAAAAGTTTGAGTGAAAAAAATTAAATTTCGAATTTACATGATTTTTGCAAAGTGGGTATATGTAAATTGAAATTTACAAATCTGAGATGAAAATGATGATTAAAGAATATGAAATCTGTACCAATTGGTTAGGTTTTTGGCATTGAAATTCTATATATACAATCTAGACTAATTTTCAAAGCTACTGTAAAAAATTTGAGTGAAAACGATTAAATTTCAGATTTATATGATTTTTGCAAAGTGAGTATATGTAAACTGAGATTTACAAATCTGAGTTTAAAATGGTTGTTTAAAAAATGTGAAACTTGCACCACTTGGTTAGGAATTTAACTTTGAAATTTTCTATAAATAAAATAAACTGACATTCAAAGCTACTATAAAAAGTTTTAGTCATTTGCCTAAGTGTGTTTAATTGTGTGTTATCTTGACCCTTATTCTGTTGTTTTGCACTGTTTTCTTCTGTATTTTCAGAGATGAATTATGATGTTTTCAAAAGGTTGTTTCTATACATTAGAAAGCCGACATTCTATGATGATTTTAAATTGCAATGTTTTTGATTTATTCGAGTTCTATTTGAGAAAACTCGGTTGAATTTTAATTGATTTCGATGATTTCGTGCACGGATTTTATAATTGATTTCAAGATGATATTTGAAATACACGTTTTTGCACATTTCGAGCGAATGAGAAGGAGAATTAAACGGTTTGGTAAAACATGTGGTATGTGACACATGCGTTTATCTTATCGGTTAATTCCCGACTTGTCTGTTTGATCATTTTGGCCTACGGGTCTAGTTTACCGATGATATGAGGTTAAACTTTTACTGCTTTGAGTGTGAAATTTACTAGCGGTTAGTAAACCGTTTAGTGCGAACGGGTGGTATGGGACACGCGTTAACACTTTTCGGGTTCCTTTTCGAGAGTTTGTGACACATTTGCCTGTTGGGGTGCCAGTACTGGACCTTCGGGTCATTTTCCATTGCGGCATATTTGTCTTCAGACGTCTGCCACTGCGGCGTATTTGTCTTCGGACGTTTGCCATTGCGGCGTATTTGTCTTTGGACGTTTGCCATCGTGGCGTATTTGTCTTCGGACGTTTGCCATCGCGGCGTATTTGCCATCGCGGCATATTTGTCTTTTGACATTTGCCTTTGGGCGAGGTACCTATTATGTGAAACAGTACTCGGCAAAAATAGCACGTGCAAAACCTTTTTGAGATGATTTTTACCCTTGTGTGTCGTCATTTTGGAATCGGTCCTTTGAACCATTCGGTGGCGATTACTTTGAGATTTTTGGACTCTTGGGAGTTCTTTTGAGATTTTCATTGCCTACGCTGACGTGTTGAGATTTGCCTTTTGGCATATGTATATTGAGATTGCCTATTGGTGTTATTTATGGAATTTGCCTTTGGCGCTTTGTAAGATTTTTATCTCTTTGTTGACATTTGCCTTATGGCTTATGTCGAGGTAGCTTGTGCTTAGGTTTTCCTTGGAGTTGCCGATATGGTGGTTTGGGAATTACTCATTTAGGAGTTTACATTATACTATTCCCTAAACCATTCTTATTTGATTTATGATTGCCGATGATATGAGGCATGCAACATTTTGGCGATTCATGAGATTTTTGCTCTCCTTTGTGTTTTATGCTCATTGAAGCAATAGTGTTCTATCAGTTAGTGTAATTATATATGTCATACATGATACGTATCCTCCATATGTCTATGGTTAGATTTCTTATTGTTTCTTCTTGTTTATGAAGAATATCACTATGCTCTTATGCTCTATGATTCTGCTATCACCTTTTACTGATTCGTTTAGCTAGACTGACCCGAGTATTTTATACTCGGGTCAGACCGAGTTGTTTCTGGTTAGCTATCAGTTTCAGGACTTGGCTTTGATGCATTTGCTTGGATACCAGCCTAGCACTTTTGTGTAGTTTATTTTTTTTTCTGCTTGACTCTGATACGTATTTGATTAGATGTATATAGTGTGGTCTCTGTACCACTTTTGTGCATTAGTTTGTATCATACTGGGATGTATCTATGTATATGTATTTATATATATGATGATTACTGTTCTATGATGCGATATGCATTTTGTTATTGTATTTTGTTCTGATAGATCCATTAGCCACCTATAATTTTGTATTAAGCATTTATTGGATATGTCGATTCACTTGAATCAAGAAAAAATATATAGAGCATTTATCGACGTATGCAGTAAACGTTTAAGATAAGATTATAGATGGTCGCTCCTAACCAGCCCTATTCTCCACATTAGCATATAGAATTACCCAGTAATTCTCTTTGTTAACGTGGGTCTCGGGGTGGGGTGTCATAGCGCCCTATAGAAGTTTGATAGTATACAGAAAAACGGGAAGAAGAAGAAGAAGAGCAATTATAATGAAAAGTGGTGACCGTTGGGCCTATTTATAGTGGTTGAAATGTCCATTCATTCAAAATTCAAATTCAAAGTTTTGCCGCCAAGTTGGTCGATCTACGAAATCATCTATATCTTTCTCATACGGTCTCCAAATTCAGCAAATGAATATACCACGATGATCAGAAAAACAAGCCCGTCGCAATAGAACAGATCTGCTCGTCAAATTCTGAAAGATATAAATGTGTGACTCACGACAATGGAAGAACAACAAAGTTAGAAAGATGAGTGCAAAAATTGGTATGCTTCACTATTATTTCATCTTTATTGTTGCATTTAGGAATATATAAATCTATGCATTTAGTTAGGTATAGAAATTTATCTCTTTTATAAGTTTTGATACATTGATCCATATATCAACACACTGTAGTATAATATCGACGTAAAGTCTAATTTTTTTTAAAGTCTTTTAAAATGTGTTTTCTTATAAATAAAATCTACAACTAATTTGTTACAACTATACTAAGTAGAAAAGCATACCTTCATTCATGATTTCAACTTTTCTAATGTTATTTGTACTTCCCATACTTTATTTCTTTTAAGATACTAATTTTATATTTTTAAGAAATTAATAGAATGAATTTAGACTGTTAGAATAAGACTCAATTTATATATTTCTTCCATAAATAAGATAGCACCACATCACATGACCGGAATTTTAGATAGCATTTCTAAAATGCTTCTTTTCTTCTGTAATGTTTTGTAAGTACTGCAAATTCGTTTTTATAGCATTTCTGTGCTTTGAAATGCGGTTGAGTTTCAGAAACTTTACACAGCATTTGGTAAAAGCTACAGTTTCAGTTTTATAAAGTTTCGAATAGTTTTTAGTACAAAAACTTTTTATAGCATTCTTTAAATACTATTTTTTTCATTATGAAACTTTAAACTATGTTAAATTAATATTCAAATTAGGAATTTTTCTCTATTCTATTTAGAAGTTATTTTCTAACTTATATTGGAATATTTTAAAATTAATTTCATGTTTGAATATATTCTTTGTAATTAATTAATTTTTTTTTAAAAAAGGGTAAGAGGCCTTAATATAACACATGTTTATTTTAGTTTTTCAATCTTTATCATTTTATTTAATATTTCATTATGATATTTTTTTAATTTAAAAGATGTTTAAACATGTTTCTAAATATTTTAATCAATAAAAATTTAATATAAAGGTTTTAATTAGTAAGTTAAGTATTTTATAAACATGGAAGTTTGGATTCTTAAGAATAAAAAAATAAAAACAACCAAGTTAAAATAATTATTTTTAATTAAATAAGTAGGCTATTAATTTTTATAAAAATATATTTGATCATATATATATATATATATATATATATATATATATAGTTTAGGTCCATATTTCTTAGCAATTTAATTTTGATATTTAGTTTGATTACTACCTTTCATAAATATGTTATAATTTTAATATAATTTATTACCTTTAAACTCTTTTCTTTACTACTCTTTCAGTCTCATTCATTGGTTTCCTTAACTTAAGTCTAGTAATTGGTGTGTATTACCTTTGTTTGGTTGAAGTAATTTATAATAAATAATTTGATATATATATATACTTGTCAATTAGATATTACTTATTACTCATGTTTATCTTATTATCTGGATGTCACTTACTGTAGTATATATATCTTCATATCATTATGCATATTATTATTTTTACTTCATTATCATTTTTTTCATATTATATATCGTTATGCATCCTATTTCATATTTCATTTTATTGCATATTACATCATAAATTACAATGCATATCATAATTATTTGCATCACAAGTTGCACTTCATTCTGCATATTATCTCATGCTGCATTGCATATGTCATACATTTCATACTGCATTACAAACTACATATTGCATACATGTATGTATTTTATTTAGGAGGAGTTTGTAGTATTGTTTTATAATATAAAATTATTAGTTTTTGATTTGTTTGGTTTGTTTTGATTGACTTGATTGACTTGTTTGACTTGATTGACTTGTTTGCCTTGTTTACTTGATTGATTTGTTTGACTTGTTTCTTTGTTTGACTTGTTTACTTGATTGACTTGATTGACTTGTTTGATTCTGCATATTATTAAGTATTATAATAGATTCTTAGTTAGGATAGTTAGTAATTTAGGATTAAGTTTTACTTTTTAGAGTTAAGTGTTGATTATTTATGATAACACTATTATTATAACCACATAGTACATTAGAATTAGGGAGAGTGATATAGTTTGGAGTTACAAAGTTTAGAGTTTGTTTTTGTTGATGACAAAGGGGGAGAAATATAAAATAGGTTGGTTATGCATAAATTAAGGGGGAGTTATAGATTAAGGAGGAGTTATTAAGATAGAAGAAATATTTTAAAAACAAAGGTTGTCATCATCAAAAAGGGGGAGATTGTTAGTCCGTGAGATGATGGTTTTGATGACAACAACCTTAGAATAGATTATAAAATATAAATACTGACATTATAAGTTTAGATATATATGTATATGCAGGATTTAACCATCCAGGTACCAAGAATGAAGACTGTACAGTATAGAGATTCAAGATATCGAGATAGAAGACTCATGATATCAAGATTATCAAGAGTTCAAGATTTCAAGGTTAAGTATTTTTGTTAGGAATTTTTTTAAAACTCATAAAAAAGCACTGGCATCTTAAAATCCAATTTATTCGTGGAATGGAATCCACTTCGAGCCTGTTAAAGGGATGAACCCTAAGTAGGATGGAACCTATGAAAAATCTAGTGGAATATTGTTTTGTATCCGCTAACTTTTTATTCAAAATGATTTTTCAAAATTATATCCTATTTTCAAAATGTTTTTCAAAACTTTCCTTTTAAAAGATTCAAAACCCTCTATCCTAATTTTAATTAATTTTAGCCTCAAAATTATCTTTAATTTCAAAGTCAAATTACTCCTGATTTTAAACTATCTTTTAATATAATATATTTAACTTTTAAATATTTATACTTAGATTTAAATATAAAATTATAGTTAAATTCTATATATATTATTCTCGATATTTACTTATGAATTTTAACTATAGTCGTGTATATTTATAAAGTTTAAAATAGTTCTAATATAAAATAAAAGTTATTTTCAAAGAAAATCAAAACACCAAAAAATCCTTTGGGATGTCGACATGCCCAAGTACCCCATTTCGACATGGTTTTAGTTGAGTTCAAAATTTAAATTTCAAAAGAAGTGTCTATTCGTCATAACTCTTCATGAATGGACATATTGTTGTTCTTTTATAAAAAGGGGTTAGTTTTAACGAATTTTATATCAGATTTTTTGGTTTTCACTCCTCTTCTTCTTCCACATTTCTTAATACATACTCTTACCATTACTCAGCCGAAATCAACATTGAATCGAACTTGATTACTTCTAGTTTGATTCTCTATCACTATCTCTACAAGGTTCTTGTGATATTCAGAGTTATAGTCTTTTGTAATCTAGCAAAATAGAAAAGGTGTGATTGTAGCGTTGAAAATCAATCAAAAGAGAAAAGGTGTGATTGTAGCCTTGGTAAATCAATTGGGTGAACTTGTGGCCCGAAAATCAAGTATCCCTACCCAGAGGATAGAAATTCTGGAGGGTGTACCTCGTAGCCTTGAAACCGAGGGTGTAATTGTACAATTGCTTTTAATAGCAAATCCGTACTTGTGTTGCGGGACTGGATGTAGGATAACTCCGAATCAGTATAAAATCCGGTGTGTTCTTTCCTTTGCTGCTTTTATTTTATTTCTGCATCTGTGTTTATTTCTATGATCATATCTGTGTCTGTCTATTTCATACATTGGTGTCTAAATTAACATAAACTCAAAAAGATTTAGTAATTCTTTATTAACACTATTCACCCCCCTCTATTGTTAATCCTAGCCTTAAGATCCGTAATCCGCAATTTCTCACATCATCTAGTTCAAAGTTACATCTTTAACTTCAAATAGGTACATCGGAAAAATGGCACAAATAGATAAATAAACTACCACCAAAAGCTCCTCTCATTGTCATCTACATCTTGATCATTGTCTCCTTGTCTAACCTGTGTAGTAATGAGGACGGAGCTAGAATAATAATGTCGGGTGAATAAAAAATATCGAGTCTTTCTATGTCAATACTTAGGCAGTATAATTTAAATAAGGATATGTTTTTCATGTTTTAAACTATATTCAAAACCAATTAATGCTTCATATAAGGGAAAGAGACGGGCCCTCAAACAACCACTTAATACCTTCAATCCCCAAAGCATGTTTTCCCATATTCAAAAACCCATAACCATCTTTATTAATGTCTACCAATGCAAGAGATAGAACCCAAGCCACTTAATATCATTTGATGGAAAATAGGCAGACTTCAACAATTGAGGCAGACTAGCTTTATTTAACACATATTCCCAAGGCAGACTCCACACGGGTCTCTATCTTGCTGGCATATCACAGAAATCTCTTTGAACGCATTGTACTTCAACTGAAGTGGACCTTTCAAAGTTATCCTAACCTGTGCCTAAACCTAATTCCAACCATATAATACTCTATATATAGGAAAGAGGCGGGCCCTCGAACAACCACTTAATACCTTCAATTCCGTGAAGTAGGTCCTTCGTATTATGACCCGTAACCTATAGAGACATCTGACATTAATCCGACTGTTCGTAGGTATTGGCAACAAAATTAGCTGGGCAAATTTACACTACATAATTGGGACCAGCCTTGCGTCATCCATAGTTACTTATTATAGGCAATGTCGTACGTTAGCCTGAAAGTCACACTGTAACGACCTAGAATTTCTATTAATTAAAATTCGTATATTTAATTGATTTTAAATATTAAATAAGTGAAATTTATAAGTCGAATAAATTTTATTTTGAATAATTGGATTTAATTTGATAATTAAATCGATAATTTAATATGTTAAAGTTCAGAAATAATTGAAAATTGGGTTAAATATGATTGAAAATGATTTGTAAAATTTTATTTAATCATATTAGAGTTATAATGATGTTATAGAACTTTTAAAATTGAATTAAGAGTTAATTTGTGAAAATTGAATATTTTAATATTCAATTAACGAGTTAAAATAGCCATTTTTCAAACAGTCTCGGATTTCAATGAAAATAGTTTCACCGGATCCGTAATGTTATATTATTGTATGGTTTCAAATTTCGTGTCAATCGGATTTACCGTTTGTCCGGGGCAAGCTAAAACGCCTAGAAATTTGATTAACCGAATTAATTTAAAATTGATCGTTTATTGCCGTAACTCACACATATGATCGAATTGGCTCCCGAAACCTATTACATTGTGTCCGAAACGCGGGTTAAACCGTAGAAACGCCGGTCACCGCGCGAGATTTGGAGTTCGGAAATTCCGAGATGAATAGTGTTCCTTATATTTTCTATAAAAGGCCCCTATTATCTCCATTTTGCAAAAACAAGGCAAACCCTAGGTTAAAAACCTTCAGCCGCTACGAACCCAATCAATGGCCGAAATCATCTCTCCTTTCTCGTCATTTTTCTCTTGATCCACTCAATATTAACAAAAATCTCTAACTACAACATTGTAGACCACGTTGAGATCTTCGATGTGAACGGGTATGATCGTAATTGGAGCAAAGACTCAACGGCAAATCTCGTGTAAACGTCACGCGTTCATTCACGATTTACGAGGCAGGGGGAGGGCCGAGTTCAAAGCTGTTCTGGCCGTGGGTGGTGCTAGTCTAGGCGCATGCGTCGAGGGTCTCTGATCGTGTTTTCGTGCAATGGTGTGGTCGCGTTAATTTAGGGTTACACGGCAATTTTTGGGTTTGGAGACGTGCGCGTTCACTGGAGAAGGAAGAAGCATTTTGTGTGGGATGGCTTGGATTCATCAAAAGCAATGGATGGCTAGGATCTGTTAAGTTTAAAAATATAAAATAAATTTGTAAATTTATATGTTTTAAATTCGTGTAAAATTTTAAAAATTCATATCTTTTTAATACGAGGTCGAAAACGCACGAAACAAGTTGCGTTGGGTTCGTATTGTCGAGCACTACGCTATGGAACTGGATTGGAGTCATTTGGAGTTAGTGAGAATTTCGGGTAAAATTAAACGCGTGTTTAATTTTATTCGAAATAAAAGCTGAAAATGAAATTGAAAGCGAGGTGAGAACTTCTCACTTAATCGAATTGTTTCAATTTTAATTTTAAATAGTTAGATTTAAAATTCCTGATTGTATCTTTGAATGATGACTGTTATCTATTGATTTTTAAAATAGACATTATACGCCGTTAGTAAGCGGATGTTATTTATTAAAAACATATACCGCGAATATTTCACTGCAAAGCGAAATTCGTATTGTTTATGTACTTGGAGTTGATTTCCTGCATTATATAGCGGATGAGACCCTATTGCGCCGTATAATAGCGAATAATATTTTAAATCCTATATACCGCGATATTTCCTTTGGAAACGGAATTGGTATTGTGCTAACGTCTGTGGATGCAGGGAAACAGGTTGGAGGGATCCAACTGGATTCCTCAACAGTATTTATTTGATTATAGATATTTTGATATTTGTTGATTATCATATACAGATATATGATGTCGTTGTTGTCGTGATTGACTATTTGGTGTGTAGCATCATTGGGCCAACTTTGGAATCTTAAAAGGATTTTTAAAGTGATTTTTGAAAGCATACGTTTCATAAAATATTTTTGGAATTGTTTCATTTTAAATAAATAAACGTTATAATTTTAATGTTATAAAAATTATGATTTTTGAGAAATATAGTTAAAAGTTGAGTTTTGAAAATATGGGGTTAATGATTTTATAAAATAGTTTAAATTGGGATTTTTGAATTTATTTTAAAAAGTTTAAATATAGGATTTATAGAATTTGATTATTTTATAAATCAAAATGATGAAATTATAAAGGAGTTTAAAGACGTTTTAAAATAATAATATAAATTGATTTATATAAAAGATTTATAAAATTGATATTTATAAATTAAAATATTAGAATTATAAAACGAGTTTTTATAAATGTTAGAATGAAGTGTAAATGGATTTCATAAGTGAATGAAATTATAGAATTATAAATGGTGAAGTTACAGATAGAATTTATAAGTAGTAAGATTTGAAAATTTTGTAAAGTTATTAAACGAATAGATTTGGATAAATAAATGAATCTTATAAGTTATAAGATTTATAATTTGGGAAGTTTAAAAGAACGATTTTGTAAACAAATAAATTATAAGTATTTAACTTATAATATGGACTTTTGGTATATAATTGGGTTATAAATTGAATAGGTTAATAAAGGAGATTTATAAATTGAGTTGTTATAAAATAAATAGAAATAGGATTTATAAACATTATATTATAAATCCAAATCAATTGAATTTGATAAAGTAAATGTAGAAATTATTAAAGGAGTTATATCCACGATTTTGGACAATGGATATCCTTTAAAATAAAATGTATAGAAATGATGAAATTGGTTAACGAAGTATATTCACGTTTTTGGATAGTGAATAATATGTTAAATAAATTGTTTTGGATGTGATATTTCAAATAGAATTAAAACGATTTAACGATGTTTTAAATGTGTTAAGGTTTGAAACCATAGATTTCAACATTCATTGTTGAAATAGACATTTTTGAGAAACAGAAAGAAATGGTGGACTATTACACTGTTGTTATAGTAAATGATTTCCGAAAGGAAATGTTTTATATAGTATTGGGATATATATATATATCTATCTTAACTTCGAATCCCTATACTAATGATTTTGAGTTGTCGTAACGATATTTTACGTAACATTCGTTTTGACTCAAATAAATGTGTTTAAGAGAATCTTTTTCCTTAAAGAATAAAACATATACTTAATTGTGATTTAAGTATATTGAATATTTTTCCAGGTGTTGAAAATAAATAGATTTGTGAGCTACTTATTATTAATAAGTATGGAAATGCTTTTCCAATATGAAATGAAACGTTTTGAGAATTTATCTTTGTAAAGATAAATTGAAAATGAATATTTGAAATCTATTGAAAACCATATATCAGTAGATATTTTGAAAATATAAATTCACTATGGAATTTATAAAAGAAAGGGGAATTTGTTTAAAAATAAATATTGATTTATTTTTGAAGTATTGAAATTATATATCTTGTAAAGATATTTTTGGAAAGTAAATAATTTGGAAAATTATTAGGAATCTGGTGATGTTGTGCATATCCATTGATAGTTCAATAACCGACTATCAATATTTACCTTTGGATGGGTATTTGTTGTGATTTGCTTGAATTTGAATGCCACACTTATTTTTGAAGAAGCGCTCACTATTCGGGTTAGCCGGGAAAGGACCTTGGGGTCGTATAACCCATTCCGAATATGTGATACGTCGTTATGAATTGCATTTGAAGACCGGTGTTGAAGATCGGATATTTTTGAAATCAGGAGGATTACCGTCGAATGTGTCTACACCGAATGGCCCCGGTATAGAGATTCCATATGTGATGGGAAGTCCGGACGTGATTAGTGAATATCCGGATTGCAAGGACTTCTTTGTAAGTGCCTTCGGTTCCGTTCGATCCCGGAACGGACTTTTATGGATGTGTGTCTGACATTACAATTTGAGATGTAAAACTGGTTTCTATCAAATATATTTCCATTGGTGGCGGAGAATTTATTCTCTTAGCTTAACACCCTTAGAGGTTATGTAGTTGATGGTTGCTAGTGATACATTCCCAAATTGGTAATGTGGCATACGAAGTGTTGTTGAGCATTTGATGATCAAAGCATAGCTTTTGTATTAAGCGTAGCTTTGTGGACGAGACTGCGTCGGACCTCACACCCCGGAAATGGTCAAAACAGGAAGGATGCAGCAAGGTTATTAGGGGGTAGCTCCCCTTTAGTGTATGTCATTCCTTTTGGATAGAGGTGGTATCATGGTATGGAGCCCAGATACTTAACCTATGTTGTTGCTGCAAATTTAAAACTTTGTGGTTGTTGGAAATCGAGGATCCTCCGATATAGATCGTTACGATCGGGGAATGACATATTCGTGTCAGTAGTTACCCAGTTAGGGGTAACCCGGCCTTGTGTTGGCAGAGATCCGGTTAGGTTCTCGCGACGTCATTCCAGAGGCGTTTCCATGTGGCAATGGGAAGTTCCTTGGCCTGACCATTTGTTGGAAATCCAAAGAAACAATACGAGCCTTGTACGGTTTTAGTTGTAGAACCTGCCATCTAATATGGTAGCTATAGTAGGCACAATATAATGGTACCTATGCTGGCTAAGATTTATATTCTACTTTCGAAATGTTTTCTACACTATGCACTAATAATAATATCAAAAAATTGATTTGATTTTGCATAGTAAGCATCTTTGACTAACATAAGAAGAAATCTCCTCCAAGTCTGCGTTTGCATTGTGTGTGTGGTGGGAGGTCTAATGGTAGTCTCATTTTTAAAAGCATTGCGAATTGACTTTAAAAATAGTTCTCTGTTTTTTTTTAAAAAAAATAAACTGTTTTAGTTCTCACACCAGTCACATGACTGACTCGGAGTTTATTGTTTTCCTTCCTAAACTCTGGGTGCCCACCAATTTCCACACGGGCAGTCAAGAGTTAGGTTATCAGGATATTTTGGAATTAGGGAGTTGCTGGAGGCAAGCTGGATGGCTTGGCGTATTCACTGGTATATAGTATTTCTTTTCCACTGTTTGTTGTTGTTTGTTGTTGTAAACTCTGATACTGTGATGTAATAACCGATATAGTTTTTTTGTTTAAAGATTATTCATTTATCTATTATATGTTGTTCCACTGCGATTGTGAGATTCTGATATTGTTCTGTTGTTTTCTTTCTATTCTGTTCTATCTTTTCTCTCTTCTTCTATCTTTTTCTTCTTTCTAAACCCTTAGAATTCGGTTTTCCGGCATTCGATTGCTCGGCAGTTGATACAGTGGACGTATTGATGTCGACGCTCGGGCATCGAAGACCCGTCTCTTTACATCTGGTATCAGAGCATATGGTTAAGCGATAACCATTGCTCTATTGGGTATTACTCATTAGAGATAGAGTCAGTAGTACTCTAGAATGAGTTGAGTGTAATAATAGCTATGAGTGCATATTTGTTAGTGAATATAAAATTGTTTTATATTGTGATGATTGGTTTGTTGAGTGGTTTACGGATTCTGGTTAATACGAGTAATTAACGGTGTTGATAGGGATCTCTAAACACTTGTACAGAACAATTCGACACGATATTGTTTTAAATTGGGTAAATTAAATGATTTTACCTTGATTATATTTTATATATGAAGGAATAATTTTTCAAGAATTATTAAAGTGTATATAAGTCGATTGTTTGGTTGTTGAAATTGTAAGAATATATATAAGTTAATTAAAAGTTGTTTGAATAATCTAAATAAAAACAATTGTAAAAGAATAACTGTATAAGCAAAAGAAATATAAGAATTGAATTATAATTAAAGTGATTTACAATTGTGAAATAAACTTATATATATAAGAAATGAAACTATATGAATATATTTATGAATATGAGTTGTAAATAAAAATGAATTAAAAGTTAAATGGAATTTACTTTAGAATTGGGAATCTGAATTGGATTTATAAGTGGGAATTTAAGTTAAGTAAAACCAAGTGATGTTTAAATGGAATATAACTTAAGAGATGTTGAATAAAGTTGATTTTGGTATCAAAGTAAATTAATGAAGTTAAGTGATAAATGTGAACTTGAGTTATAAATGAAATTCAACTTTTGTGGTTAAATGAATTAGCAATTGAATTAATAAATGGATTGAATGTTAATCAATTAAATGTAAATAATTTATATGAAATAATGAATGTAAGTGTTAATTCATTAAAATCTAATGTTATTGGAAGTTGAATAATTGAATGAAAATCAATTTAATTAAACCAATTGAAAGTAAAGGTGTTAAACCAAATTGAATGAATATAAGCAAAGGAATTTGGTTGTAATTAATATACTTTGGTTGTTATATGATAGTTAGTTGATTGTATATAATTCATTAAGTATTAATGAAATTGAGTTAAAGAAATTGAAAAATAAAGTAATTGAAATCAAATTGGAAGTTAAGTGAATCTTAAATAGAATTGAATTTGATTTGGAAGTGAACCAACTTGAATATGAATTAGTGAATATAAACTAATTGAAAATGAATGTTAGTAAAAACATCCACTGTTAATGAATCGAATATGATTAAATTGAAAACTCAATTCATTGGATATTAATGAGAATATGAATGAATATTTATTGGTTATGGATGTTAGTTGAATGCTAGTTGGATGATAGTTGGTTGATGGTTGAATTTATTGCTTTTACTGCATTTGCTATGTTGGCATATATAGTTATTATGTTGCTATATGTTGTATATCGATACTATTGTCTATATACATGTTTCTCATCTGTTTGTTGAGTGTTTAGTAGGTGCGGATCGCGTTTGCTTCGCATTTGGAGCTCGCTTTGGCGCTATATTAGCCGTATATGCTCGCTAATAATATATAAGGTACATATCTCGGATTAAATATCGTACTTTTACACTTTCTTCCCTGCGGGATGCCTCATCACTTGATGAGATGTATAATTGTGATATATATACTGTCGTTTTTTTTTCGGACCGAGCCGTGCAAAGGAGACTCTGGCGAATTTTTCTGAAAATCTAAAGCGTTAGAATATTTTTGAGAAAAAATTGGAAAATTTTGAAAACTATAATTTTGATTTGGAGTTGAAAGTTAAACAATGGTAGTTGTTTTTGAAAAGATAACTAAGTTGGATTTGGAAACTTAGTAAAGATTTTGTAAGAAGTTTAACTATGAATTTTGGGAAAGTTAAACACTTAAGAGATTTGAAAAATCCAATTAGAATGGATTTTTTGGAAAATTAATAGGTTCTGTAACTTTTTCTTACTTGGTAATTTCGAGGACGAAATTTTTTTAAAGGGGGAAGTTTGTGACGACCCAGAATTTCTATTAATTAAAATTCATATATTTAATTGATTTTAAATATTAAATAAGTGAAATTTATAAGTCGAATAAATTTTATTTCGAATAATTGGATTTAATTGGATAATTAAATCGATAATTTAATATGTTTAAGTTTAGAAATAATTGAAAATTGGGTTAAATATGATTGAAAATGATTTTTTAAATTTTATTTAATCATATTAGAGTTATAATGATGTTATAGAACTTTTAAAATCGAACTAAGAGTTAATTTGTGAAAATTGAATATTTTAATATTCAATTAACGAGTTAAAATAGCCATTTTTCAAACAGTCTCGGATTTCAACGAAACGAGTTTCATCGGATCCGTAATGTAATATTATCTTATGGTTTCAAATTTTGTGTCAATCGGATTTACCGTTTGTCCCGGGCAAGCTAAAACGCCTAGAAATTTGATTAACTGATTTAATTTAAAATTGATCGTTTATTGCCGTAACTCGCACATATGATCGAATTGTCTCCCGAAACCTATTCCGTTGTGTCCGAAACATGGGTTAAACCCTAGAAACACCAGTCACCACGCGAGATTTG
Organism: Allium cepa; assembly: GCA_030765085.1. Lineage (NCBI taxonomy): Eukaryota > Viridiplantae > Streptophyta > Magnoliopsida > Asparagales > Amaryllidaceae > Allium > Allium cepa. Next base: position 292,848,366 of record CM060942.1, read on the forward strand.
GAGTTAGGAAATTCCGGGATGAATAGTGTTCGTTATATTTTCTATAATAGGCCCCTATTATCTCCATTTTGCCAAAACAAGGCAAACCCTAGGTTAAAAACCTTCAGCCGCCACTAACCCAATCAATGGCCCAAATCTTCTCCCTTTCTCCTCATTTTTCTCTTGATCCACTCAGTATTAACAAAAATCTCTAATTACAACATTGTAGAGCACGTTGAGATCTTCGATGTGAACGGGTATGATCGTAATTGGAGCAGAGATTCAACAGAAAATCTCGTGTATACGTCACGCGTTCATTCACGATTTACGAGGCAGGGGGAGGGCCAAGTTTGAAGCTGTTCTGGCCATGGGTGGTGCTAGGCTAGGCGCACGCGTCGAGGGTCTCTGATCGTGTTTTCGTGCAACGGTGTGGTCGCGTTAATTTAGGGTTACACGGCAATTTTTGGGTTTAGAGACGTGCGCGTTCACTGGAGAAAGAAGAAGCATTTTGCGTGGGACAGCCTGGATTCATCAAAAGCAATGGACGGCTAGGATCTGTTATGTTTAAAAATATAAATGAAATTTGTAAATTTATATGTTTTAAATTCGTGTAAAACTTTAAAAATTCATATCTTTTTCATAGTCGGTCGAAAACGCACGAAACAAGTTGCATTGGGTTCGTATTGTCGAGCACTATGCTATGGAACTGGATTGGAGTCATTTGGAGTTAGTGAGAATTTTGGGTAAAATTAAACGCGTGTTTAATTTTATTCGAAATAAAAGCTGAAAACGAAATTGAAAGCGAGGTGAGAACTTCTCACTCAGTCGAATTGTTTCGATTTTAATTTTAAATAGTTAGATTTAAAATTCCCGATTGTATGTTTGAATGATGACTGTTATTTATTGATTGTTAAAATAGACATTATACGCCATTACTAAGCGGATGTTATTTATTAAAAACATATACTGCGAATATTTCAATGCAAAGTGAAATTGGTATTATTTGTGTACTTGGAGTTGATTTCCTGCATTATATAGCGGATGAGACCCTATTGCGCCGTTTAATAGCGGATAATATTTTAAATCCTATATACCGCGATATTTCGTTTGGAAACGGAATTGGTATTGTGCTAGCGTCTGTGGATGCAGGGAAACAGGTTGGAGGGATCCAACTGGATTTCTCAACAGTATTTATTTGATTATAGATATTTTGATATTTGTTGATTATCATATATAGATATATGATGTCGTTGTTGTCGTGATTGACTATTTGGTGTGTAGCATCATTGGGTCAACTTTGGAATCTTAAAAGGATTTTTAAAGTGATTTTTGAAAGTGTACGTTTCATAAAATATTTATGGAATTGATTCATTTTAAATAAATAAACGTTACAATTTTAATGTTATAAAAATTATGATTTTTGAGAAATATAGTTAAAAGTTGATTTTTGAAAATATGGGGTTAATGATTTTATAAAATAGTTTAAATTGGGATTTTTGAACTTATTTTAAAAAGTTTAAATATAGGATTTATAAAATTTGATTATTTTATAAATCAAAATGATGAAATTATAAAGGAGTTTAAAGACGTTCTAAAATAATAATATAAATTAATTTATATAAAAGATTTATAAAATTGATATTTATAAATTAAAATATTGGAATTATAAAACGAGTTTTTATAAATGTTAGAATGAAGTGTAAATGGATTTCATAAGTGAATGAAATTATAGAATTATAAAAGGTGAAGTTACAAATGGAATTTATAAGTAGTAAGATTTAAAAAATTTGTAAAGTTATTAAAAGAATAGACTTGGATAAATAAAAGAATCTTATAAGTTATAAGATTTATAATTTGGGAAGTTTAAAAGAACGATTTTGTAAAAAAATAAATTATAAGTATTTAACTTATAATATGGACTTTTGGTATATAATTGGGTTATAAATTGAATAGGTTAATAAAGGAGATTCATAAATTGAAGTTGTTATAAAATAAATAGGAATAGGATTTATAAACATTGTTTCATAAATCCAAATAAATTGAATTTGATAAAGTAAATGTAGAAATTATTAAAGGAGTTATATCCACGATTTTGGACAATGGATAATCCTTTAAAATAAAATGTATAGAAATGTTGAAATTGGTTAACGAAGTATCGTTTTTGGATAGTGAATAATATGTTAAAGAAATTGTTTTGGATGTGATATTTTAAATAGAATTAAAACGATTTAACGATGTTTTAAATGTGTTAACGTTCGAAACCATAGATTTCAACATTCATTGTTGAAATAGACGTTTTCGAGAAATAGAAGAAATGGTGGACTATAACACTGTTGTTATAGTAAATGATTTCCGGAAGGAAATGTTTTATATAGTATTGGGATTTATATATCTATCTTAACCTCAAATCCCTATACTAATGATTTTGAGTTGTCGTAACGATGTTTTACGTAACATTCGTTTTGACTCAAATAAATATGTTTAAAGAATGTTTTTCCTTAAAGAAAGAAATATATACTTAATTGTGATTTAAGTACATTGAATATTTTTCCAAGTGTTGAAAATAAATAGATTTGCGAGCTACTTATTATTAATAAGTATGGAAATGCTTTTCCAATATGAAATGAAACGTTTCTGAGAATTTATCTTTGTAAAGATAAATTGAAAATGAATATTTGAAATCTATTGAAAACCGTATATCAGTAGATATTTTGAAAATATAAATTCACTATGGAATTTATAAAAGAAAGGAAAATTTGTTTAAAAATAAATATTTATTTATTTTTGAAGTATTGAAATTATATATCTTGTAAAGATATTTTTGGAAAATAAATAATTTGGAAAATTATTTGGAATCTGGTGACGTTGTGCATATCCATTGATAGTTCAATAACCGACTGTCAATATTTACCTTTGGATGGGTATTTGTTGTGATTTGCTTGAATTTGAATGCCACACTTATTTTTGAATAAGCGTTCACTATTCGGGTTAGCCGGGAAAGGACCTTGGCGTCGTATAACCCATTTCGAATATGTGATACGTCGTTATGGATTGCATTTGAAGACCGGATATTTTTGAAAACGGAAGGATTACCGTCAAATGTCTATGCACTAAATGGCCTCGGTATAGAGAATCCATATGTGATGGGAAGTCCGGACGTGATTAGTGAATATCCGGATTGCGAGGACTTCTTTGTAAGTGCCTTCGGTTCCGTTCGATCCCGGAACGGACTTGTATGGATGTGTGTCTGATATTACAATTTGAGATGTAAAACTGGTTTCTATCAAATATATTTCCGTAGGTGGCGGAGAATTTATTCTCTTATCTTAACAGCCTTAGAGGTTATGTAGTTGATGGTTGCTAGTGATACATTCCCAAACTGGTAATGTGGCATACGAAGTGCTGTTGAGCATTTGATGATCAAAGCACAGCTTTTGTATTAAGCATAGCTTTGTGGACGAGACTGCGTCGGACCTCACACCTCGAAAATGGTCAAAACAGGAAGGATGCGGTAAGGTTATTAGGGTGTAGAGCCCCTTTAGTGTATGTCATTCCTTCTGGATAGAGGTGGTATCATGGTATGGAGCCCAGATACTTAACCTATGTGGTTGCTGCAAATTTATTTCTTTGTGGTTGTTGGAAATCGAGGATCCTCGGATATAGATCGATTACGATCGGGGAATGACATATTCGTGTTAGTAGTTACCCAGTTAGGGGTAACCCGGCCTTGTGTTGGCAGAGATCCGGTTAGGTTCTCGGGACGTCATTCCAGAGGCGTTTCCATGTGGCAATGGGAAGTTCCTTGGCCTGACTATTTGTTGGAAATCCAAAGAAACAATACGAGCCTTGTACGGTTTTAGTTGTAGAACCTGCCATCTAATATGGTAGCTATAGTAGGCATAATATATTGGTACCTATGCTGGCTAAGATTTATATTCTACTTTCGAAATGTTTTCTACACTATGCACTAATAATAATATCAAAAAATTGATTTGATTTTGCGTAGTAAACATCTTTGACGAACATAAGAAGAAATCTCCTCCAAGTCTGCGTTTGCATTGTGTGTGTGGTGGGAGGTCTTATGTTAGTCTCATTTTTAAAAGCATTGCGAATTGACTTTAAAAATATTTCTCTATTTGTTTTTTTAAAAAAATAAACTGTTTTAGTTCTCACACTAGTCACATGACTGACTCGGAGTTTATTATTTTCCTTCCTAAACTCTGGGCGCCCACCAATTTCCACATAGGCAGTCAAGAGTTAGGTTATCAGTATATTCTGGAATTAGGGAGTTGCTGGAGGCAAGCTGGATGGCTTGGCGTATTCACTAGTATATAGTATTTATTTTCTGTTGTTTGTTGTTGTTTGTTGTTGTAAACTCTGATAATGTAATGTAATAACTGATATAGTTTTTTTGTTTAAAGGTTATTCATTTATCTATTATATGTTGTTCCGTTGCGATTGTGAGATTCTGATATTGTTCTGTTATTTTCTTTCTATTCTGTTCTATCTTTTCTGTCTTCTTCTATCTTTTTCTTCTTTCTAAACCCTAAGAATTCGGTTTTCCGGCATTTGATTGCTCGGCAGTTGATACAATGGACGTATTGATGTCGACGTTCGGGCGTCGAAGACCCGTCTCCTTACACACACTGTTGGTAGCTAGACTAGCTGGGCATACTACTACATGCTATTGATCTCGCATCCCTATAACTTAGTCATATTTCTTAACATCTCTAAGTATAGTATTACCGTACTAATTATTTAGGCCTTGTAAGTAATCGTTCTTATTTCTCCTAATTAATTACTTTCCTAAGATGGATTTAAATGACAATTATTAACCTAATTACCTACGCAATTAATTAGAATTGTGCATTATTTACGCTAGCTTATATACATATAAGTACATATTTATTAGGCATGCGGAGATTATAGCATAAACTGATGTTCAAATGTCAAATCTTTCAATGTTATATAACTATCACTTCCACAATAGCATTAATAACAATTTTACTATAAATCCAATATTCCAAAGTCAAATCAATAGACTTATACTTAGAATTCAATTCCAAATTAATTTGTATTAAAACAGTGGAATAAAACAATTATAATGGAAAATTAATATTTAATTAGTTTTTACACTATATTCAACTCCTTTTTACACAAAATTAGAAAAAAAGGAATTTTTATTCAATAAGAAGTAGGTAGTGCAAACTATGAATAAGAATTCATAACTTGCACATTATTTCTTAATCAACTTCCTTAATCAAATCAAAAGAAAATGAATAAGAAGTAGAATAGAAAGTAAAACATATAAATTGCAAAATCCACGTAAACTCCGTTATTTTAGTACGAAACAATTAAGTTTTAAACTTAAGAATCGACATTTTCTTTAGGCAAATTTTGTGGAATTTTAATGTGATGTTTTCGTGACCCAAAACTCTCCAAGTCGTATATCAAATTAGAATTATATTGTTTATTTACTAGAATAGAAAAATTAAGATTTCCACTTACAGAGGTCATTAACTTTGCCTTCTCTTTGAATTGACACGCCTTTAATGAACCCTTCAAGTCTCTTATTTTGATATATACAGCAAGGGATTTGTATATACATTAGATTTAGAAAATTAGAGGTTTACTGGAGTAGAAATTGAGAAAATAAACAACAAACAAAGATAGATATATAGGATTTTTTACCTGAAACCCTACTGGAGTTTTTTGAATCTATAAAGAGACGAACTGACAGAGCTTCGTTAATGTTCCCAAAATATTGTGTGAATAAAAGTGATGGGGCTAGTTGGAATGCACCAGAACCATTGGATGAAGATCGATTAAAAGAATAAAATTCGATATGTTTAAATAAACAAAACCCTAGCCACCACTACAGGCAGCGGTCGACCGCCGCCTTCCCACTGGTCAGCCGCTAACGGTCGAACGCTCCGTCTATTTTGGGAATGCTTTGATTATGTTAATTTATTTTTATTCAATTCCTTAATTATGATTTAACATTAACGTTAATCTTTACGTCTACTTAACTCCTAGGTATAATTACCGTTAAATTTTGAATTTCAAATTTCAAAAATAATTATTTATTCAAATTTGAATTCTATTTAAATTATTTAAAACTGAAAACTTTAAATGTCCATAATTTCATTTGAGCTCTATTTTGAGCATATTATATAAGGAAATTGATCACAATTTCGCCACGGATGTAATCACATAACTTTTGTAGTCAAATTCCAACTTTTCAAAATTTCCAGTTTTACCCCATCATATTTAAATCAATTAACCAATTTATTTATTTATGGTTTATTTTACATGGTGTTACACCTATTTACAGTGGTTAGAAAGCACCAGAACCGTTGGATTTAAGTTGGTTTAAAATAAAAATATCCAAACCATACAAATGCTTAAAACACTAACCGCCATTAACAGGGAATGGTTGACCGCTCCAATGCATTGGTCAACCGCTTGAGGTCGAGTGGCCTAAGATAGGTGGTTGACTGATTTATTTACATTCCATTGATTGATTTATTTAATACCTTAATTAATTTTAATGTTGACATTTAATGTTTACTCAAACTCCAAGTCAAACTACTACTACTTTTCTAATTTCAAACTTAAGAATTTATTATCTATTGGAATTTGACTTCCATTTAAATTAGTTGAATTTGAAAACTTTAAAAGTCCATAACTTTTGCGTTTGAGCTCCATTTTCAAAACATAATATATGAAAATTGATCAGAAAATCGCCACAAATGCAATGGAAAAACTTTCGTGGTCAGATCCCGAATTTAGGAAAAATTTCCTTTTTTGTCTTATCTTATTTAATTAATTAATTAATTAATTTTCTATCAATTTTTACAGGGTGTTACAAATATTGACTGTGTGATCAACAGCGCCTCCCCATTGAGTTCCGTTGTCCATTAATGCTCAGTGGAAGTAGTCATCACATCAAATTACAGCCATAGAAAAATATGCTTATTATTTTTCGAAACAATAAATTTCCACTTTTAAAATATTGCTATCTTTTCGAAACTTTAAATATAACTCCTTAAAAACATTAATTTTATGGATGACTCAAATATCACACTTCTTTCCAAAATATTATATCACTTCCCAAAACTTTGTTTTCATATGTATCGTCCTAGTCAGTAGAAATCCCCATCGATAATGTTGATCAAGCGCATCGACCAGAATTCATAAATCATTAAACCGATAGATTAACACGAAATCATCTTCAAAAATTTCTTTATATATATGTATGTATGTATGTATGTATGTATTCAAATGGAAAACAATTATTTGCAAAAACCAAAACATTTTCAAGTATCATACAAAAATATGTACTTTAATCAAAAATGTTCCAATCACAAAATATGTTTGCTTTAAACTATTATTTTATCTTCAAAACTTTTCCGAAATCAATACTAGTATTTATCATCCAAAGTTTCAATTTTTGTCAAATTAATACTCAGCTTATCTCAAACTATTACATTTTTCAAAATCTCAACCATCACTCGAAAATACGATTTTTTTTAATCACTTTATAAAATGATACCACTATTTTATTAAATTATATGCTTGTTTGAATAAAAATATTTAATTTCAAAATGCGTATATACATTCGATTCAGCAACTATTGACAACAATACAAACCATCACACATCATCCATCCATAACATCTAACAAGCATCTATAATATTACACATATTTTCAAACATACAAACAAGTGCCTCCAACGAAAAACTATCAATCAATTTCCACTATGCTACTTTGATCACTATTGGATCTTCTTACTCATCTCACCTCATCATAGTTTAGATTTGTGAAGTATTCAACATGAGATTCAAAATTAGGGTCTTTTACAGCTTCTCAAATCGAACAACTATATACTAACTCAAGCCATACAGAGGTTTAATATTCATTATCTATACCAACACTACTGGACGGACTAACCACTTCCACCTTCACAACCTTCGGCAACTACTCTATACCTCATATAGAGACTTACACTCAAAAAAAGGTAAACAAAATATACATTATATAATAAGAAAATACAAATACGTTCCCAGAAGATTATCCTAGTAACCAACGTATACTCTTACTATCGCTTGAGTATAAACAATAATCTACCACACGGCAATGGAGACGGGGACTCTAAGTCTCATCAAAGGCCAAGACTTGTTTCTCTTAAATTCTATATTGTTTTTAAACCTACTTTGATACCAACTTATGACTGTCTCACTATGGCCACCACTAGTACCTCAAACACACTGGTTTTAAGGCCACCCTCTCGACTGTCACAACCAACCTAAACGGGATGTGCAGTGCACTACAACAAAAATACCCTATTACAATTCCCTTTTTATAACGGGCATTGACTGCCCATTGTAATATAAGGCTATTACAACGGTCCATTCAGGCCCATTGTAGTAGATGCCCAATACAACGCCCTTTTTACAACAGGCGATGATAGCCCGTTGTAATAGAATGCTATTACAACGGTCCTTTCAAACCCATTGTAATAAATGTTAATTTTACAATGTTCACAAAATGCCCATTGTAATATATAACAATTTTACAACGGTCCAACCCAAATTTTTTGGCTCCAGCTATGAAATTTTGGCTCGTTCGTTTTTTTATTTATTACCGATCCTTTCCTCCTCCCAAACCCTAATTCCCAAATCCTTAAAACTCCTACGCTAGTCCTCCTAATCTCTCCCTCCTCCCTCCCTCCTAGTTGGATGTCTGTGTGTGTCCATTCCATAGCCATCTGTGTGAGCATGAGTCAAGCATCTGTGACGTTAAGTAGTCTTTGACCATCTATGTGGGTCATAAGAGTTATTGTATATCCAGCGCACCGAATGAGAGATGTAAGGTTGTGTGACGGTTGGTATGTTTGTTGTGATCTTGATATAGATGTCATATTGTTGTTTTATAGTCCCACACCCATATTTGACTTAATGTAGTACACCCATATGTGACAGTAGTTTAGCGTATACTATGTTTATAAACTAATTCATTTGATGCAAGGACATGTCAGGTGTGGCTCTACGTACCCTATATCCTTATTACTATATATAGTTTTTATAGTATTTCAAAGCAATGTATCAGTCACACTAGACTACTATCTGACTATAGTTTTATGCTTTGCTTCTTATTATCTCGGGTACTATTAAGTGAGTAGACTTGGGATAACAGGTCTAGAGAGTGCATGGAGCTGTACAGTGTACGAGCAAGAGGCTACACTTTCATTTAACTATATTTTGGACCTTACTATCGCTTATATTATGTTGTGCAGTACTATAGAGCTATGTAAGTACTCATATTACTAAGAGACAATTATTGGAGTTTTTTTTGGAGATTTGGAATGCGTAAACTCTATTATTTCTATTTTGTATAGTCTAGTGAACCATTTGTAGTTTAATGTTACATTGTATGGTTCATTTGATTATATACTATCTCACCTATTTTATATCAGTGTTGAATATTATATCTTATACACTGTGAGATATATGATAAGTTCTTTGATTGTTTTTATTACATTACCTCTTTAACTATTGTCTTATATCGGCCAGGTACTATGATAACGCACTCTACAGGGTATATTGGATACCAGAGATGTAGGGCGGTTGTCACATTTGGTATCATAGCTTTGGTTGCACCATCGACCTAAGTTGATATCGGGATCCATTAGAGATAACGAGAAGTTATCACCTACGAATGGATCGAGAGATATATGAGATAATGTATTTATTATATTTTTGATTTCAAAACCATATATATTATGCATCTCATTGCACACACAAGTAGCATTAATGCAACTTTCCTTTATAAGAGACTGAACATTTTTATTACAAACTGAGAATATGCAGGCATATGAATAATGCTTCTTGGAACTCCATCTTTAGAGCCGAGGAAGGTGTAGGATCGGGGGCTGCTAATCCAACTTGTAGAGAATGTCCATGGAGATGGTGTGAAACATGGTCTGAAATCCTTAAGGTGCTCCTAATGCTGGTGGTGATGGTGTTGCTTAAGTGCAAGCGCCTAGGGTTGGCTCTACTAAGTTGAATAAAGATTATTCTACCTTCGGGGGTAAGCCATTCCTTTGAATATAGTCAGACGTGGTGGTCTAAGATTAGATCTACACCCACGAAAGGATCTTTGAAGACTTGGAATGAGATAATGCAATAAGGAGGAAGCTAGCCTTTAGACTCCTTCAGGGGAGACTGATTGGGTGGTGAAATGTTATTAAGATCGCTACTCCTAAGGATCAGATTACATTGGATTGGTTTAAGACTAGAACTGAGGAGTATATACTTGATGCATAGAAGCTGGTGCTATTTCTTAAGTTTGCTTATTCAAGGCAAGAGCATATGATTGTCTCAGAGTACGTGGTAGAATTCGACATGTTGATAATGTACCATTTATCTTTTCTTGATTCTCTACCAAAGAAGAATAAGAAATTCATTACGTCTAGGATGATCACTTAGGAGAGAAGCTAGTAGGACATATTGATGAGCCCTTTAAGAAACTTATTGAGAAGGCTTCCTGACATGAGATTCTGTATCATAAGTCCAAGCCAGATGTTTTTTCCAAGGATATGCCAAAAGCAAAAGCTGGCGGGGGAGGCAAGAGAATATGGGACAACAATAAGAAGAATCGTTTTCAAAAGGATGGTTAAAAGAAGGGCAGTGGGAGCCCACTTGCAATAATTTTAGAGAGAATCTCCATCTTAGTAAGAGACGTGGGAATGAGAAGAAGCAGTGTTGTGAATGCAAAAAATTAGGGCATATAAAGAAGGATTGTCCCAACCACTAAGGAACAAGCAGGTTGTGTCTACTCATGCATTAAACGTTATTCCTCCTTCTTTGAATCTCCATCGGTGAAGGAGAAAGGAAAGGGCATCACTATTGAATGTATTCTTTCTATTTCTGATACACCTATACATGTTTTTTTAATACAGGGCTTGACATCCCTGGATATTTAGTGACTTGATAGATAGATTAGGATTAAGTCCTAAATTATTAGATTGACCATTGATTATGTCAAATCATGTGGGAGGTTCGATTAGTTTAAGTATTGTTTTTCGTGATATAGTCTTATCGAGTCGTGGATGTACATTTGTTTTTCATTTTTATTATTAAGTTTGTGGGGTTCATCAGCATTATTATAGGATGGACTAGCTGAAGAAGAACAAGTAGTAGTGGACTATGAGAGGCCGCTGTTGATGATAGAGACTGTGATGAGTGAAGATTGGAATTAGCCTGCCTACCCGACGATGAGGTAAATGTTAGCTTTTTATGTTCGCTTGAGATCTCACACAACGAGTTGTCATCTTTGCTTATAGTTAGGAAGTATTTAGACATATTAAGGAGGTAACTGAATTACTGCTCCATTTGGAGATAAAGTCCCATATCCATTTGGCGAAGGGCGACAGGCTAATGGCTTAGGCTTATGGCGCCCAAGAGCAGAAGGAACTTGAGGTCTAAGCGAATGACATATTGAGACAACGGTTCATTTGTAAGAGTTATACATAAGTTGGGTGCACCTATAGTATTCTCCACAAAGGTGGATGGCTCTTTGAGACTGTATGGATTACTATGAGTTGAATAGGATAATGAGGAGTATATACTTGTAACTATTGATGACTTGTTTGATCAGCTCTATTATGCGGAGCTGTTCTCTCAATTGGACCTTACAATGTGGTTTCATCAACAGAGAGTGTAGGGTGAGAGTGTGCCAATTACAACGTTTCGTACGCCATATAGGTCATATGGACGGCTGGTTATGCCATTCGGGATAACCAACGCACATGCATACGTTGTTGATCGTATGAACCATGTTTCGTAGTTTAATTAAATAAGTTTGTGCTTGCGTTCGTGGATGATACCCTTGTCAATTTGAGGATGAAGGAAGAATACAATGAGTATTTAAGGGTTGTGCTAGAGGTTTTGAGGAAACACTGACTAAAGGTGAAGATTTCTAAGTGTCACTTTCAGAGAAGAGAAGTGTTATTTTTGGACCAAGTCGTTTCTGAGTAGGACATTGTCGCAGACCCTTCAGAAGTTGCAGCAATCTAGGATTGGGATTGATCTAAGAATGCTATAAATAGAAGAAGTTTCCTTGGACTAGCAGTGTAACAACCCTGCTTTCTACGACATATAAATTTAATAAAAATAAAAATATTTAAACTCAACTTTTGATAACTATTATTATTTTGAAAATAATTTCCATACTTATTTGAAGTCTATCTAATAAAAGATTTTTGCATTAATAAACTGAAATAAATTAATAAATTCTTTTCAACTAATGTATTGAAATTGAATAAATTATTTTAATTGAATATAAAATATTTTTAAAGTATAATTAATTGTTATTTGATTAAAATAGTGGAAATATATAAGTACGCATCAAATTGAATAATATTGTCCAACCATCGAAATATAATTAGTAAAGTGAAGTGTGAATTAAATTAGATTGGGCCCAATATATGTTAAAAGGTTAGCTCAAAATAAACAAGGCCCAAAGCCCATCTAAACTCTCTTATCTCCTTTTCTAGAATATTCTCCCTCTTTCACCAACACAATCCAATACCCAAACCCAATACCAGATTTATTCCCTAATTCAAAAATTGAGACCTGATTAAAAAAATAATTTAAAACATGCTCATGCTGAGGCGGGCGATGATAATCGACGCTGCCTAGAGCTCACGAGGAGAGGAAAGCACAATGCGACCTAACGAGGTGCAGGTCGTATGCGCGATGGTGACTCGCAATAGCCAATCGCAAACGTGAACGCGGGCAAGCTTGGCAAGGTTGAGTCGATTGACGCCAGGGAAGGCGATTTGACTTCGTTGGATCCTGGAGATGCATAACCCAATGCGCGAGCGACTTAAAGGTAAAGGAGTGCAGTTGTATACTTGCGTTCGGGAGGACGAAGTGGTTGCTTGTTGATGTTGGGAGCTTTATTGGGGACGTTTAGGCGGAGCTTGGCTGTTTTGGTGGTTGTGATGTGCTGCTAGTGCAGTTGTGAATGAATCGATGTCAATGGCGTAAGGGCTTGTATGGTTGAAATTATGGTTTGGAGCGATTATAACTTAGCGAGTTATCCAATTTAACTCAAATTTCTATGTCTACAATGATAACCCCCATTGTGTGTTTTACTTTGATCATGGACTATGATGAATTATGGTTAAAGTTGAATAATTGCTTGGGTATGTTGGCATTGTTTTGGTGTGTTATATTTTGATAACTCACTAATATGATCTAGATCCTATTTTCTATTATTTTGTTAATTGTTTTGTGATGTGTTTTGTTGATATAGATTGAACTAGATGAAATTGAATTGCATAGTTTTGTTCGATTGTTCTTGTAATGAGATCACATATTTTTGGTCGATTATTGTCATGATGAGAGCACATATTTTCTATCGATTGTTGTTGTGATGTGATCACATTAGTAATTGATCGGAAGGGAATTAATTGAGTAAAATGGAAGATTTCGGAAATAGAAGTATTTTGGGAATAAATATTGGATTTTTGAAATGATTTTTATTACAATTAGAAATATTATTTGTGATAAAAAATTATTCAAGTAAATTTGTTTTTGAGTGTTTTATGAATAGAAATTGTTTGGAAAATGATGAATTTTGGAGATTTGATTAAATAAGTTAAATTTTAGAATATCTATATTTGTATCCACTTATTGTTGATTACAAAAATATATAAAGGTGGTTATGGAATGATATTTGAAATTGATATTATTAAAAGTGATAAGTTAACTTTATTTTGGATCTAATGGATTAGAAGTTTACAAAAAATAATTTTTTTGAGGTTATAGTAAGTGGAATGCAATTTATTTATTGTATGAAATTTTCATTTATGTAATTTTATATTATGGCTTTGGGAGATTATTATTTTTATTGAAAATCTTTATTGAAAAGGTAGAATTAATTAAATTCATAATTTAAAGGAAATCTTGAATTATAAAACTCATTTAATAATATTATTATTTTCTAATATTAGGGAAGAACTATAAAAAGTATGAATTATTTTAGAAAGAGTTTTATGGGATTTGGGATCAAAATTTGATTTATACATTTCCCACTAATTTATATTAGTGGTTTGCAAATATTATTTCCGAAATGGAAAACAGATTTGGGGAAATATTGAAAATTTTATAAATTGATTTTCTTTCGATTGAAATTTTATATGTGAAATTGTTTTGAAAATTTTCGGAGAAAGTGTATTTTTAAACCCCTTCCGAATCAATAAATAGTCGGATTGCATGTTTTAATTGATTTCTATTTTTATGTAACGAGAAATTAGGATAAACGGAGTTATAGTACAATCTGGTACGAGACTTTCAATAAAATTTCTCCCGTTTTCTTTGGACTTATTATATAGAATAATATTTTATGGAGGTTCTAGATTATGAGTGTAACGACCCGCAAATCCGTACCACTTGAGTCAACACTATTCTACAACAATCAACTCAAGTTGTACATAAATATGAACCATTTGGGTTAAAGAAGATGAGGTAGAAGAAGAAAATAGAAAACAACAACAGATTCTTTCCATCGCAGCGGAATAAAATATAATAGATAAATAAATAATCTTTACTTAAGAATCAAATATATCCGTTTACATATATTACATCATCAGAGTACATCAATCACAGTTCAACATCAATAACATACAACCGGATACACAATAACTCAACACAGCGGAATATATATATATATATATATATATATATATATATATATATAAACAAGTACGTGTGTACGTATCGTCATCTTGCACGTCTCCTGAGCTCCACCGCATCATATCATGTATTCTATAATACTCGGTCTGACCCGGGCATTACAGTTAAATAACACCCGAGTCAGTCTGGAATACCAGCGTGAGAAAATCACACTCAATTGATTCTTAAAGTTTTAAAAATCCTTTGAAAAACCAAAGCATCTCGTAAGACCACGCCACAAATAAACATGTCGGTTTTTACCTTACGATAGCTAAAACGTTTTTATTAAAGTCCTCTGATATTATAATAGTGTCTATAGAAAGTAAAATAGAATCTAGCTGAAATGCTTGCATCTCACGTTTCAGCAATAGTTGGGCAAAATCAAAACCGTACGGTCGCATAGGGAAAATGGATTCCAACTAAGGGCTAGGCACTGGGGTACCACCTGTCACAGTACCTGGTCTAGATCAGCGTACCGAGGAGCCACCCAAACTCCCCTGCAACACAAGACCGGAACCATGCCTTACTGGACAGTCCCGAGCAAGATCACCCCGCGGTTGGGATCAGCAACCGCCCACTAAGCCGAAATAAAAGGGACATCTAGACAGGGATGACCTCACCCTTCAGTGGGGGCTACCCACGAAGCCTTGCTGCATATCCCTTGATTTTCAGCCATTCCCATTTGATGAGGCTTGAGGCTAAGCGTTACCTTTAAGAACAATATCCCTTAGAATGTCCATCGTCCGCCTGACGATGTTTCGCAAGCATTCATCCATACAAGTCCGTCTCAGGTTCGAACGAAACCGAAGGCACTATTCCTACTACATCCATTTTGGAAATATCCTCAGGATTAGTAGCGACTAGCCCTTGCACTTCACTGCTCCATCTTCAAATCCAAAATCGTTTCCACGAAACGTACAAACCGGATCGAAGTGATTTTCGAGAAATAAATCTCGATCCCGGTCTCTTCGAAACGATCAACGCATTTGGCCAATATTGATAGTCGATTATTTAACTATCAATTAATATTCATAAACAACCATCAACCAATAATTTTCCAAATTATTTATTAATCCCAAAAATATCATCACAAGATATATTTCTATTTTCAATCCTTTGAAAACAGTTTCAAAACCATCTTTCTTTTCAGAATAAACTTTCTCAAATATTTTCTATTTCCTCTGAAATCACCAAGCACAAAACTAGGTTTTTAAAATAATTTAAAACACTTTACTTAGAAATATACTTTATAACATTTAAGTTAAAACTACTTCAATGATTTGTTAAAAATACATACTATATGAATATTTGAAAATAATGTTACTAAATAAAATATAAAACTAGATTTCACTTTTAAAAATAAAATACTAAGTCACTCTTTAAATAATTATTGCTATAATAGATTAAAATAATTATTGCTATAATAGATTAAAAGGAAATACCTACTTTAGAATTTAAATATTTAGAAATAGTAAATTTTTCAAAACATACTTCTTAAACAACTTTAAACTTTTAATTTATATTTAAAAATTTACTTTAAAACGTACTTGGTTATTTAGAGAGAAATTTCCAATCTCAATCACTTAAATCAATTTTCCAAATTGATTCCCAATTTATTCCATTTGAAATAAATTTCTTTACTTATCAGTTCATTTCAAAATTCATTTATTATGGACTTTATTATTATTTTCAGGTTTGATTTTTAAACTCTTTAGCTGAAATATACAAATTTCAGGTTATCCCCAATTTCTTCGTTATTCTTCTTAAATAATTTAAATCCTAAATTTAAAATAAATGTTTTGTTCCTCTAAACAATAACATTGAAGTTTAAGTTTCATTAACTTTCTGTTTATTTAAATTTTCCTTCCCATACTCAAGATTTTTTTTAATTTTTTTTTTAAAAGTCATATTATTTCCTTTCCAATTCATTCATAAATTTTATTCAACTTTTCTATAATTATTTTACTTACAATTTCACTTCTTTTATTTTCATTCCCAAACGCAAATTATATATTTGGTAATTCGTTATTGCCCGATTATAACAATCAAGCCATAGCATTCAATATTTCTACATAATTCATTACATAATATCAAATATTCAGAACAGAGAATATTAAATAATTAAATAAAGTTGAGGGGTCCAGTTGGATCCCTCCAACCTGTTTTTTCTGCATCCACAGATGTTAGCACAATATAAAATGCAAATTCCAAATATATACCACACTACAGCACATAAATCAATTCAACCATTTCAAACAATTATTTAAATTTAATCATTTAAATTTAAATTTAACCGACTGAGATTAACTCACCTTTAATTTTATTTTGCCATCCATCCAGCCCAACTTGATTTTTCATGACTTCAGACCTTGGATAACAATTACACAGTTTATTAATATTTGAATTAACCGACCAGCCAATTTTATTTAAATTTAATCAACTAATATTTTAGTTTTAAACAAATTTCCCTTCCATAACTATTTTAATAATTTGGTAACTAAAATATGTATATGTACATTTGTTTTAGGTTTAGTTTTGAAATCAAATGTATATTTATAAAATAACTTAAATAGATTTCATAGAAACTAATTTATATAAACTTTCACACATTTTTTCTTCAAAACTACATATATGCATTTAATTAAAACAGAAATGTTTAAACTTTATTTTATACCCATATATATATACATCTACTTATAGTATTATTAAATATTGCAATAGATAAGCTGTATATAAATATACCTTACTGCAGTTCGTTTTTTTTCAGAACTAACTAGATATATATATATATATATATATATATATATATATATATTTAAAACTAACAAAAGTTTTTAAATTTACTATAAACATTTTCCTGCTCATACACATATATATATATCTGGTTTCCAAATATAATTTTTTTCTTATTATTATTTTCCTCAGACCAAACAAATCAGAAGTTAAAGAAAACAATTAGGATTATACCTCGAAATACTCGAGCCGAAATCCAACGCGTGCCGCCTTGAGCTTGAATCAGATGAAATCGCGACTTCGAACCCCTTTCACGGCCATCGAAGTTCGAGTCAGTGCCCTAAACCCCATCTCGACTCCAGTAGCCGCGACCCCAAGCTCGAGTCTTCGAGATTCCCAAAATCTTTCGATTTCGCGACTCTGATTCTCCCTTGAACTCGTGAAGTACGCCATGCTAGAAAGCTAAAACCCGCCCTGAATCTCGATTCGACGAGGGAAAGTCACGTGCCATGTTCTGAAGCATCGCCGTACACCATCGATACTGTGGCCGTGCTCGAACTTGGGATTGAAGAGAAGGAGAAGAATGAAGTGAAATAAAGGCTTTGATTCGGCCATTGTTTATTTGATAAAATGAATGGCCTTCATCATTTTTTTTTAAAACGAGATTATTATGAACGGCAAGGGCTCGGCCCTAAATTTTTTTTTATTTAAACGAGAGGGTTAAACTTAGCTTACGAACGAAGCCTTATTATTATATATTTTTTTTTTTGAATCTTCCAAAGGAAGGTTTGTCGGTCAATCACTTAAATACAGGACTATGATTTGGCCGTAAGAACAGCTGTAATTATTAAAAAGGAAAGCGTGTTTATGAAGGCACCGATGACATCGACTTGATCAATTAAAGTTTTATTTAATTTTCAACGCGTTTACTTATCGTACGCTCACACAACAACTCCGATTCAGACGAAATTCGAAATCCGATAATAACTAACTATTACGGATCCAATAGAACTGGTTTCGTCGAATTCCAAGACTGTGCCTCGGAAAGCTATTTTTAAATTCAATTTAAACAATAAAATTTCAAAACTGAACAAACCACTGCTAATTTCAATTTTACAACTTCTACTATCCTCTGTACTATCAATATAAATTTTACAAGCCTTCAAATTATTTAATTCACTAATTTAATTATCAAATATATTGTGATATTTGTAATTCAAGTTAAATTTATTCCATTGAATATTTAAATCAATTAAATATTCCAACTTAATTTGCTTAAAAATTCCGGGTCGTCACATTCCTCCCCCCTTAAAAGAATTTCGTCCCCGAAATTACTAATTAGGAAGCATGGTCCAATACGCGTTTACTTACCTCCAAAACCAAACAATTCAACATCTTACTAACTATCTTTTTATAAAAGACCCATTATCATTTTTATTAACTTCTCAATTCTCCCATAGTTTCAAACTATACTATTTGTTTAATCATTCGAGTTTCAATTTAAAACTAAATTTTGAATTATCAAATTTTTCTCAAAAATTTTCTAACTCTCTAAATTTTCGAAATTTTTTGCCAGCGTCTCCTTTGCGCGGCTAGCTCGGTACAACCACAAAATGGCTCTACGGCCTCCCAAATTAAAAAAGAAAACAAAAAGGCCAAGTGGCTCAATCCAAAATCCCAATCAAACTTCACAAAAATATAAACACATACCTTTTTGTCGAGCATTTCAAATTTATCTTTTTGAAATCAAAATCAATTCTCCTTTTTCCTTTATATTACCTGCATATCTTACATAGCAATATGTCCAATCACAATACTCAAAAACATCATATCAACTTTCTTACAAAATGTCAGTATTTATTCATTCAAATATTAACTTAGATTATATTTGTAGTATCAATTTCCAATTAAGAATTCACTATTCCCTTCTCAAGTTAGTATAAGTACTTTATATGTTTCTTATATTTATTTTCACGTTACCACTTTAGTTTATATCCATTCCTATTCAAATCGATTCTTTCATTTCCATGTGAATTCGATTTACCTTTAACTCTGCATATATAAATTTTATTTGTCATTTATTACTAATTCATGTCATTACCTTAATTAGTACCATTTACTAACTTATTTCAATTTTCCAGTTTTAAACCGTTTTGTCGTTAACAAAATTTCCCAAAAATTTTCAAATATTTTCTAACTCCCAAAATTACTGAAAACTTTTGGCAGAGTCCCATGTGTACGGAGGAGCTTTTGCAATTTAACAAAAGAGATAAATATATATACATCGACCTACACGGTCGGAAAAATAAAAAACAATTCATATTTCCTATTTTTATTTCGTAGGCGTACCTTATTTAGCATTTTTAAGCAAGCAGCTTATTTATCAAGCAATTTTCACAAACAAATCCAGCCACACGGCTTCCAGGTACCTGTACTTACTTAATTTAAACATGTAAGTGCCAAATATATGAAGTTTATTAACATTTCACTCTATTTAAACAACTACAACACATGAATATTTAAAAGCAATGTAACTAGACAATGTTTATAAGCCACTTATATGGTTTTTTAACACTTGTGCACTTGTTTCAAGCAATCCACACGCTATTTCATTTAATTTTAATGGTTTACAATACCATTTCTTACCTTCAATTTATTTTAACTCCAAACAAGCTCATATTCAATTCAATTGATTTCAGAATCAATTCTATTTCACTTTTATCAATTCATAGCATCTTAATTACTTCCATTTACATCAAATGACAATTTATTCTATGCAATTTGACGAGATCTATGTGAATAAATAAGTATTTATGTTTTATAACCATTTTAAATGGATTTCAACTCAATTTATACTTAATTCTATTCCATTTTTAAATTTATTCACGATCCATATATTCTCATTTTCATTGCATTTTAAATTTGAATCCATTCACTTACGTTTCATTTTATTAACCAAACTAGTTCATTCAAAACCATTAACAACTTAGATTCATCTTAATTACCAATTAAATTTCCTTTTTATTTTAATTCATTCACAACCATTTATTTAGCTCGACACATTTCATTTCAATTTTATTCACAATCCATTCATTTACATTCCATTCCATATTTGTTCATTCCAAACTATTTTACTTAGCTCAAAGACAATCTAAGCTATTTCATTCAATAACCATTTCAATTTTTCTTATAGACTCCCAGTTATTTCAATTTCTTAACAATTTAAATGGTTTACAATTATTTATTTAAGAAGTTCATTCCATTAAATATTATCTGCAACTCACCGAATTCTATTTCGATTTAAATTATTTTCACTTGATTCAAATCCAACCCAATATCATTAAACTTAGTTTAAGTTGAATTAAATTCAACTCTCTTCCATCTATTCAGCTTAAGTCAATTTACTTCAATTTATTCAAATTTTATATTTAAGCTCATTTTCATTTTACAAGTAAATCTTTCTCTTACATTCAACTTAACTCAATTGATTCCAAGGCCATATCCAATTTATTTCCACATATTTGGATTTTATTCGCAATACAAACCATTACTATTTTAATCCAATTTCATTTTTATTCGATACCTTTCCAATTATATTTAATTTGTTAACGCTTCAAGTCAAATTTTAATTAATAACTCAAGTTTTGATTCCACCATTCACCTTTAACTTACCATCAAATTTTATTAACTCACAATACAACTTCATTCTCTATTTATTTAATTAATTACAAGACCACTTTCAATTATATTTCCTTCACTAATGATTCAAGTCGAATTTGATTTATAACTTGAGTTCTATTTCCAAACTTCAATATTAACTCACCAAGTCAGCTTTTCTTCAGCTACATTGGTTATCATTATATATTTCGTTATCTAATTTATTATCTACTTAGTTTTTCCTTAATTAATAATTCAACACTTGAATTTTAATTTCAAATATCACTTCATTAAATTTGCTTAAGTTCAATTAATTTTATAATTCAAGCTTGGATTTCTGTTTTATTTCCCAATTCATCAAACAATATTTATTTTGGAATTTGTATTCCATTTTCAATTTTATAAGACACAACATATTATATACATAATTCCATTTATTCTAGACTTGAATATATTCATATTTTATTTTTAACTCAAGCCTTATGCTTATTTATATCCCAAGCATATTTTACTTCATGCATTATAATTCTTTCACACGTTATTCTTATTTATTTATTTCATTTCCAATCCTTATTCAATTTGTTTTCCATTTGTTCAGGTAAGAATTTAATTCCATTCATTAATTCAATTGAATTCTCATCCCAATTCAATTTTACTTTAACTCAAATTTATGTAACTCAATTCGATTTCAACTTGATTCGAATACAACTGGATATTATTTTCAACTTATTCGATTTATTTCAATCCAGTTAATTTTATTCTCCAATCCAAGCTTATTTCATTTTTAACTTTTCACTTAAAATTAAATTCCCAACATTCAAAGCTTATATTTCCTTCCTGATTTAAAAATCATCTTAATTTATAAGCTTACAACTATCTCATCGGGATTTTTAAACACCCAGTTTTTGGTTTCCAATTATTTTGAAATCTCCAACATCTCAAAATCAAAATTCTCAAAAATTAAACCAACCCTGGTTTTATTTCCAACAAATTTCCTTTAAAATTTTCAAAAACAAACAAGTTTTCCTGAACAAATCAAATTTGGCAGCAATCTGTCACTCAGAAACTCGAAAATGAACATCGATGATGCTGCAGTCATCACCGAAATTATTTTCCAGCGACTGAAGTGAGTTCAATGCTATGTCCTTTCCAAAAATTTATTTGAACCCATTTCCTTTCAGAAATACCTCTAAAACAATAATGCTACCTTTTTATCTTCAAATACTTTGATAAACACTTCCAAAGTCTCTGGAATTTTAAATTTCCAAAGCCTGCTTAAAAATTTTTTAACTGTAATTCATTTGTACAGTTTATGCTTATACAAATTTCCATTTGATTGTATTTCAATTCATAAATTACATTTATAATTCATATTTATAAATTTCATTTTATAATGAGTTTATTCTCTTTAAACTTTGATTATATTTCAATTCATAGTTAAATTTTTACCCACGATGATAATAATTTAATATTATTTATTTAATTATTTATTTTTAACATCCAAGAAACCATATATTAGCTAAAATATTTTACAAAACTTTTATTTATATCAAAATATATTTTGGGTAAAATTATTTCATTTACCCATATTTAAAACAATACCGTGTCAATTGTTCTATTCAAGTGTTTAGAAAACCCTTCGATACAGTTGCGCAGACTGTGTCGACGAAGGTTCATATACCACTCAATAAATCAATCAACACAATATTAAAACAATTTATATCTACTAACAAATATGCACTCATATCTATTAATAAACTCAAACTCATTATGGAGTACTACGGACTCTACTTTAAATGAGTAAATCCCACCAGAGCCAAGGTTATCACCAACCTAAGCTCTGATACCAAGTGTAACGACCCGCAAATCTGTACCCCTTGAGTCAACACTATTCTACAACAATCAACTCAAGTTGTACAGAAATACGAACCATTTGGGTTAAAGAAGATGAGGTAGAAGAAGAAAATAGAAAACAACAACAGATTCTTTCCATCGCAGCGGACTAAAATATAATAGATAAATAAATAATCTTTACTCAAGAATCAAATATATCTGTTTACATATATTACATCATCAGAGTACATCAATCACAGTTCAACATCAATAACAAACAACCGGATACACAACAACTCAACACAGCGGAATATATATATATATATATATATATATATATATAAACAAGTACGTGTGCACGTATCGTCATCTTGCTCGTCTCCTGAGCTCCACCACATCAATCCTGTATTCTATAATACTCGGTCTGACCCGAGCATTATAGTTAAATAACACACGAGTCAGGCTGGAATACCAGCGTGAGAAAATCACACTCAATTGATTCTTAAAGTTTGAAAAATCCTTTGAAAATCCAAAGCATATCGTAAGACCACGCCACAAATAAACATGTCAGGCTCTTACCTTATGATAGCTAAAACGTTTTTATTAAAGTCATCTGATATTATAATAGTGTCTATAGAAAGTAAAATAGAATCTAGCTGAAATGCTTGCATCTCACGTTTCAGCAATAGTTGGGCATAATCAAAACCGTACGGGCGCGTAGGGAAAATGGATTCCAACTAATGGCTAGGTACTGGGGTACCACATGTCACAGTACCTGGTCTAGATCAGCGTACCGAGGAGCCACCCTAACTCCCCTGCAACACAAGACTGGAACCATCCCTTACTGGACAGTACCGAGCAAGATCACCCCACGGTTGGGATCAGCAACCGCCCACTAAGCCCGAAAAAAAGGGACATCTAGACAGGGATGACCTCACCCTCCAGTAGGGGCTACCCACGAAGCCTTGCTGCATATCCCCTGATTTTCAGCCATTCCCATTTGATGAGGCTTGAGGCTAAGCGTTACCTTTAAGAACAATATCCCTTAGAATGCCCATCGTCCGCCTGACGATGTTTCGCAAGCATTCATCCATACAAGTCCGTCTCGGGTTCGAACGGAACCGAAGGCACTATTCCAACTCCATCCATTTTGGAAATATCCTCAGGATTAGTAGCGACTAGCCCTTGCACTTCACTTCTCCATCTTCGAATCCAAAATCGTTTCCAAGAAATGTACAAACCGGATCGAAGTGGTTTTCGAGAAATAAATCTCGATCCCGGTCTCTTCGAAACGATCAACGCGTTTGGCCAATATTGATAGTCGGTTATTTAACTATCAATTAATATTCACAAACAACCATCAACCAATAATTTTCCAAATTATTTATTAATCCCAAAAATATCTTCACAAGATATATTTCTATTTTCAATCCTTTGAAAACAGTTTCAAAACAATCTTTCTTTTCAGAATAAACTTTCCCAAATATTTTCTATCTCCTCTGAAATCACCAAGCACAAAACTAGGTTTTTAAAATAATTTAAAACAATTTACTTAGAAACATACTTTATAACATTTAAGTTAAAACTACTTCAATGATTTGTTAAAAATACATACTATATGAATATTTGAAAATAATGTTACTAAATAAAATATAAAACTAGATTTCACTTTTAAAAATAAAATACCAAGTCACTCTTTAATTAATTATTGCTATAATAGATTAAAATAATTATTGCTATAATAGATTAAAAGGAAATGCTTACTTTAGAATTTAAATATTTAGAAATAGTAAATTTTTCAAAACATACTTCTTAAAACAACTTTAAACTTTTAATTTATATTTACAAATTTACTTTAAAACGTACTTGGTTATTTAGAGAGAAATTTCCAATCTCAATCGCTTAAATCAATTTTCCAAATTGATTCCCAATTTATTCCATTTGAAATAAATTTCTTTACTTATCAGTTCATTTCAAAATTCATTTATTATGGACTTTATTATTATTTTCAGGTTTGATTTTTAAATTCTTTAGCTGAAATATACAAATTTCAGGTTATTCCCAATTTCTTCTTTATTTTTCTTAAATAATTTAAATCCTAAATTAAAATAACTGTTTTGTTCCTTTAAACTATAACATTGAAGTTTAAGTTTCATTTACTTTCTGTTTATTTAAATTTTCCTTCCCATACTCAAGATTTTTTTTAAAAAAATTTTAAAGTCACTTTATTTCCTTTCCAGTTCATTCATAAATTTTATTCAACTTTTCTATAATTATTTTACTTACAATTTCACTTCTTTTATTTTCATTCCCAAACTCAAATTATATATTTGGTAATTCATTATTGCCCGATTATAACAATCAAGCCATAGCATTCAATATTTCCACATAATTCATTACATAATATCAAATATTCAAAACAGAGAATATTAAATAATTAAATAAAGTTGAGGGGTCCAGTTGAATCCCTCCAACCTGTTTTTCCTGCATCCACAGATGTTAGCACAATATAAAATGCCAATTCCAAATATATACCACACTATAGCACATAAATCAATTCAACCATTTCAAACAATTATATAAATTTAATCATTTAAATTTAACTGAGTGAGGTTAACTCGCCTTTAATTTTATTTTGCCATCCATCCAGCCCGACTTGATTTTTCATGACTTCAGACCTTGGATAACAATTACACAGTTTATTAATATTTGAATTAATCGACCAGCCAATTTTATTTAAATTTAATCAACTAATATTTTAGTTTTAAACAAATTTCCCTTCCATAACTATTTTAATAATTTGGTAACTAAAATATGTATATGTACATTTGTTTTAGGTTTAGTTTTGAAATCAAATGTATATTTATAAAATAACTTAAATAGATTTCATAGAAACTAATTTATATAAACTTTCACACATTTTTTTTTCAAAACTATATATATGCATTTAATTCAAATAGAAATGTTTAAACTTTATTGTATACCCATATATATATACATCTACTTATAGTATTATTAAATATTGCAATAGATAAGCTGTATATAAATATACCTTGCTGCAGTTCGTTTTTTTTCAAAACTAACTAGATATATATATATATATATATATATATATATATTTAAAACTAACAAAAGTTTTTAAATTTACTATAAACATTTTCCTGCTCATACACACACACACACACAGATATATATATATCTGGTTTCCAAATATAATTTTTTTCTTATTATTATTTTCCTCAGACCAAACAAATCAGAAGTTAAAGAAAACAATTAGGATTATACCTCGAAATACTCGAGCCGAAATCCAACGCATGCCGCCTTGAGCTTGAATCAGATGAAATCGCGACTTCGAACCCCTTTCACGGCCATCGAAGTTTGAGTCAGTGCCCTAAACCCCATCTCGACTCCAGTAGCCGCGACCCCAAGCTCGAGTCTTCGAGATTCCCAAAATCTTTCGATTTCGCGACTCTGATTCTCCCTTGAACTCGTGAAGTACGCCATGCTCGAAAGCTAAAACCCGCCCTGAATTTCGATTCGACGAGGGAAAGTCGCGCGCCATGTTCTGAAGCGTCGCCATACACCATCGATGCTGCGGCCGTGCTCGAACTCGGGATTGAAGAGAAAGAGAAGAACGAAGTGAAATAAAGGCTTTGATTCGGCCATTGTTTATTTGATAAAATGAATGGCCTTCATCGTTTTTTTTTAAACGAGATTATTATGAATGGCAAGGGCTCGGCCCTAAAATTTTTTTTAGTTAAACGAGAGGGTTAGACTTAGCTTACGAACGAAGCCTTATTATTATATATATATAAAAAAAATTTGAATCTTCCAAAGGAAGGTTTGTCTGTCAATCACTTAAATACAGGACTATAATTTGGCCGTAAGAACAGCTGTAATTATTAAAAAGGAAAGCGTGTTTATGAAGGCACCGATGACATCGACTTGATCAATTAAAGTTTTATTTAATTTTCAACGTGTTTACTTATCGTACGCTCACACAACAACTCCGATTCAGATGAAATTCGAAATCCGATAATAACTAACTATTACGGATCCAATAGAAATGGTTTCGTCGAATTCCAAGACTGTGCCTCGGAAAGCTATTTTTAAATTCAATTTAAACAATAAAATTTCAAAACTGAACAAACCACTGCTAATTTCAATTTTACAAGCCTTCCAACTTAATTTGCTTAAAAATTCTGGGTCGTCACAATGAGGAACATAAGTATATAGATTGGTAACACCGTTTGGCTTGGGACATTCGGCAACACCGTCTGGTATAGGAGATTCAGTGACACTCTTTTGATTACAACATGAACTTATGGTATATGATATTATTATAGGTAAGAAGTGTAGTTTACATGCACTAAGTACATGAGCGAGTAACACTAGGTGGTATAGAATGCCTGTGTTGATATTTGTTGATTATTTTTTGTAAGTAAGGGACACTCTTATTTTGGGAATGTTTAGAGAAAGGGACTACTGTGTGCCGAATGTTCCATGTGTTGTTTATCCAGATAAACTTGAGTCCATCCTAATTGGCTAACCATGGATCGTGCCCCAAATTCGTTGCATCACATTAGTGTATATATATATATATATTTGCATGTGTGTATGTTGTGTGTTGTTATCTAGATTGTGTGATGATTT
Source organism: Allium cepa (assembly GCA_030765085.1). Lineage (NCBI taxonomy): Eukaryota > Viridiplantae > Streptophyta > Magnoliopsida > Asparagales > Amaryllidaceae > Allium > Allium cepa. Next base: position 292,875,965 of record CM060942.1, read on the forward strand.
ACCCTGATGCCATACTCCCCAAGCAGTCTATTACCATTAGGTCGTAGGCTCATGACCATAGTGCATAAATGAACCTAGTATCATGGTGACTGGGAGTAACTAAGATTATGGTTGTGCTGTAAGTGCTATGTGTTTTGTGTAGCTCCCATCTAAAATATGTGAGATTTTATGACTACACTACTTTTTTTTAGATACTCTTTCTAGAAATCTATTTAAAGGTGTGTAGCTCTTAACTCACTAGTGTATGCTGTGTGTTGTAATGCCCCTAATTGGATTATGTAACATGAGATATATAGATATGCAATAATATACTTATAGCACAACACTTGATTCAGCATTTATTGAAGGTTGATTCCCTTTTGTGTTATGGGTGTATTGGATGATGATTGGATATTTTGTTGATTCTTTGGCTAAGTTGTGGTTATTAATGAGTGTTATGTTGGATATTTGAATACATGGATATCTTATTTACCTTGTGATGCGATGTATATTTTGAAGGGTGATGATTTGTGTACGGTACAATATATGTGATATAATTGAGATGTTCGCACATCTTTATTAAATATATTTGTAATAGCATTTTAGTTATTATTATACACCAACAACTACATTTTTTAGACATAGTCTAACCCATGTGTTATTTATATAGTACCCAGGTCGGTCCGAGAACATTATAGGTTTAGGGACAAAGAAACCATATTGTGATTGTTGGGCATAGATGGAGGCTATTTTAATAGTTAACTAGTAAACTCTTATTTATTTTTGTATCCTCGTGTATATTGATGATGTTGAGATGTATATACTGGATTTATTCATTGCATATTTTTTTGATGGTAGTAGGCATTTGACTACTTTTATAGACATGCTTGGACTCGTGTATATTTTATATTATATTTTATCACTGCGTTGATGACTCTATAATCTTCGTGATTTATTATATTTTATGTATTGTTCTATCTTGGAAACCCATGTTTTTATTGCATTGTGCCGATGTTGAGTAATATGTGAGTTTCTTATGATTTTTATTACGTACCAGTGTTATCCTAAGTTAATATTCACGTGCGACGGCCCAATATCACCTTATGCTCCATATTTTCAGACAGTATATCCTAGCAGTATTCTTTGGTAGCATGGGTATAAAAGTAGGGTGTTACAACTGGTATCAAAGTTGGTTATTACTAAAAGCAGCGTGATAGAGGGTTCTCGCATTATGATTAGTGGCTAAGCATTGAGTCTTACCACACTACAACAAAATAGTCTTTTTACAACGGGCAATGCCCGTTGTAATATTGTTTTCGCAATGGGCAAGTGCCCGTTGTAATATGCCTCGTTGTAATAGATCCACCACATTTTACAACAGGCAAAGCACATTGTAAAATCCATTGCAGTATACCTTTTTACAACGGGTTATGACCATTGTAATAGACTATATAACAACGTGCATTGACCGTTGTAAGAAGTTCATATAACAACGCACATCGCCCGTTGCAAAATAAATGCAAATTTTAAAAAAAATTACAGCAGCATCAAAATCTGATAAAGCTATTATCACAAAATGCCCAGTTGGTCTGAAAACTAGAGATGTAACTATAGTATCAATCAAAATCTGATTTACATTTTTAGCCGGCTGACATTTCTACGTTCATGATCATGTAGATCAGCATTACACTCAATGTCCTCCTATAGAAATCTTTACATTCGCTCATTTTACCTTGCCCTCATCTTCTACCATTATTCTACCAAAAAAAATTGCTATATAAACACAAAAAACTTAATTGCGCCTATATGTATAATGGTTAATTTAAAGGTAACGAACAACCCGGACATACAGCTTCAACAAAGGCATTAGTAGTACTTTACAGTGATCTAGCACACAAATCTCTTTAACCTTCTCCTTATACTCCCGTAATCTAGCAAGAATCTTCGAAATCCGAGCATCAGTGCGACGTTTCTACAGTTTATCAAAAGAGAATATAGAAAAGACTGTATCACAATTATAAAAAAAGATAAATACATATGCCAAATAATTTTTTATATATATACCATGAAAGAAAAATCCTCGTCTGAGCCAAACTTATATCAAGACTCGAGATCGATACTTTTACAGTAATAATAGGCCTTGTCTATAATAAGTTTTTCAACCATCAAGGCCCCCTCAGTTGGTCCTATGTTTTTATCGTGCAATTTTGTACTAATGTTGTGAGCAAAGATTATAGTTTGTTTATCAATCCCAGCTTTAACCAAGCACAAAGCACTCTCATTGATCACCTCAAGAAGTTGATTTCCTTCATATTTTCTAAAACATTAACAAAAGGATTCAACCCATATTGTTTTAATCATCTATGGAAAATATTTATCCATTAATCGTTGATTTCATTACCACAACCCAGAAAGGAAATAAAAATCTAAAGGATCGCATATAGTATATCCTCATACAATGCATATATATCATTAGTTAAAAAGAAACTCCTAAGAAGCAAAGCCAGTTTATTTTATTTATTACACAAAAATAAAACAATTAACTCATATTCCAAAAGAAACCAAATCAAATTATTCAAAAGATCCAGTCGTAAGAGCATGGAGAGAAAAAGATGAGGTGGAAAATCATACTCACTCCAATCTCTAATGCAGCACGGTCTTGAACTGTTTCACTCCTCTACCCGTAGAGGTCGGGTCCTGCCAAGCAATCTGTATACATAATTTTCGATGCAAGTACATTTTCTGTTTTGAATAAATTAGGAAGAAAATATGTAGAAATGCTTACAAGTGCATATTCTCCTGCTTCAAATATTCTTATATCCAAAACCTGCAAACAAACACATTGCAATTTGCATACATACCTAGTAAAAAAAGAGGATAACTGATAGAAATTAATAATTACCTCACCGCGATCTTCATATATATAACCCAACCTTTATAATAAGGCGGATGCCCCACTGACAAATACTGGAAGTTATAAGAAACAAAAATCAAAAATTTTCTTTAGTTTCAATGAATCAATTAATAATGGAACAATAAAAATCGATACATTAATATTGTTCAAGTACCTTTCTTTGTCAACCCTAACAGTCTGCCCCTTCTTCACTGTGACACTATAAATCATTAAATAAAACCATACAAGGAAATTATATATGTAGGTAAATAAGTAAAAAAGGCTAACTTGAATATTACTGCCCTTCCACATACAACCTCTTACAGTCACATTCAGAACACCACAATACCACTGATCATCCACAAACTTCACAACATTTCACCACAATACCACTAACCATACCATACATTTCTACAACTATCTCCACTTTACATAACCATCGTCATTTACAAATACTCAACTTCTGCTGTCACCACAAATATCAACATTGCAATTCACACTGCCACACCAACATTACTCACCATTTTCAAGCACTGTCAAATTGTGCCTTTCCTTCACACAACAACTCATAAATCATCACTGTCCATACAAGCTAACCATCTCCTCCACTTAACAGCAAAACAACTACAAACTTCCACCTTGCCCTCTGCCATGTACAAACTTCCAGCATCTCCCCATATTTACTTCATCATCAAGACATCTACCATACTACATCCAATCAAACTCGACCATCTACCTCCAGCCTTTAACTTCACCCCAAGCAACAACAACCACCGCCTTACATTAAACAACTTGCAGTCATCACTTTTTTCGTACATCTAACTACCATCTACCATCGTTGACCCTTCCAAAGCAACCATCTTCATGTACATCAACAACTTCCTGCCTCAAGCAATAATCAATTAATCACATTATACACCAACAAAAACTTCTTCTACAACGAACAGTCACCTCAACAAATTGAACTCCCCTGAACCACAACCAGTGCAACAGACATATCACATACAATACAACATTGTCTGAACCACTTGCCAATACAACATAACATAACCACGTACATGCGCCATCATCTGCACGCTCAACCACATCAATGCGTGAATCCCCAACAGCTGCTACCACCACGCCATCAGCCAAACCCACAACTTGAACACACGCAACCAGAAATCACCACAATTCAACCTCCGACAACACGATTTCCCCAATCACCTCACAGCACCCAGGACTTCACCGCCCTTCAACCAAATCGATTCGACAATCGCCTCAAACCCGCCTCGACTTGAAATCGCCAACCACCAAGCATCTCTGTTCGAACCCGAAACCGCGACAAATTCATCAGTTTTTGCTGTGGAATTTTAAAATTTCGAATAGAATTGTATTGGCAGTTAGTTGATTTACGTTTGTATTAAAATCTCGAGTGTTCAGAGGTATTTGGAACTGAATTATGAAGTTTTGGGATAATTGCGATTTGGGAATTATATAGGTACACACATAATACATATGGTACACATTACCCCTTCGGTACATGCAGACTACCTTGGGCACACACAGGCTACCCTATCCCACACAATGAGCATCATAACCTCAAAGTTATCTGTCGATCCCTTAGCACATGTACCAATAGTAGAATCACCTTTTGTTCTACTCTACAAGCTGTCACATAGAACGTGTCTTCTCGGCCTATCATCGAATGCCATGGTTACTCGACACATCAAGTAGTCGAAGTCATTGCACTCCATTGGTTGCCACTCGAACACCCAAGTCATCTTGAATTATTTTGAAATCGTCCACCTCAACCCCAAACCAACTCCCAAAAACCACCAAGTAGCCCTTAGGTGTTCCTCGAAGTAGCCACATGCTAGACTCGAAGTTCCCCTAGAGAACCTTTATCTCAACCTTGCTTTGTAGTTACTAGGATGGACCAAAAGCACACAATTGACGGACCAAAGCATTTATACCGAACATTAAATCTAGTCTAGTATCTTTCTTGCCCATGGTTTTTTCTTCACTAGCCTAGAGCAATTAGTAGATAGGAATTGTTGTCCGGTCTTCCACAATTGAAACGAAGCTACCCCCTCCCCAGCCTGAAGCTAACCACCGGAAGCCACCAAGCAGACTGCTAAGCCCAGATCAAATTCCTATAGCACATCGAAAACTTCAATTTGATGTAGATTCCATCGCTACATTTAACACTTCGACCCGTGGGCGTCCCTTATGCATCAATACGATACCAAACACTCTGGAGTCCGTCAAAATCTAATTATATGTTTATGGATCCCTCATTCTTCGTGTATCAAATCAAACAACACATCGCTACTCCTTCTATACGGAGACGCTTGACCATACAATCGATCATCACCACTATTTCACTCTGATATGTGTTTACAACCATTTAATCATACAAACAATAGGCATTACGCGTCAAACCACATTCACTCATCACTTTAACATATAACCATACATCAAAACAAGGAAAATCATCTCAAACCACATCTACAACATCGCCTGACATATATACATACATACATACATATACATACATACATATACACATACATACATATACATACATACATACATACATACATACATACATATATATAGGCAACCGCACATTAAAACAACTTGAATATATCACTTTAAATCACTTTTACTTCAGGTTGGATTTCAAAACAACATAAAAACATAATTTTGACTATATAAATGGATCCAAAATATGTCAAAAATTATAGATACATATATAGTATGTCGTGAGATGATAAATCACTCACCAGACATACAAAAATCAAAGACTTCAATGGAAAAGGAGGAAAATTCGAGAACAGATAGCAAAACCCAAATTTTTCTTCTTCAAAGAAGTAGATTTGGAAATCTCTTGCTAATCCACTATTAATCTATGAATTTGGCTTGATTTGGAAGAGATTAGAGAAGGTTTTAGCGAAGAAGAATTTTACTGCAGACTTAGGTCTATTTTTAGGATGAAGGAATTATTCGGGAATGGATCTAGCAGCCAATATAAGCTCCAAACTCTAAATGAGCTATAAGCTCACCCCAAACCACACTAATTATCCACTAAGTTGTCCTAAAACAGTCTAACTTCAAATAGCCATATCTTCTAAACTGTAAGTCGACTACTCTACGGAACGAGAAACCATCGTATCAATCCAATGGAAGTTGTGTAATATCCCCTATTTAGAGGCCCAAAACTAAGCAATACAGATGCTGCAGTCATCTATAGCATTAGCTTCCGGTGACTAAATACGGCTATGTTAATGGTACCTACAATATCAGAAACACTTGAATATGAAACAAAACACAGATTTCAAAACAACATCTTCTTCATTATATTTAAAACAGAAGTTCCATATTCTTAATACATAATCCCAATACGCTCCCAAGCACAAATAAAATATACTTAATACAAAATACGCCAAGAGCGGGATGTGAAGATACCCCCTTGGTTGATCAGAGTCACAATAGACTTAATACAAACATAGTAGGAATACAACAAAACATAAACTAAAACTCCTAAATAGCATCCATTTTCCTCCTGCATGCCTCTGGTAGCCTTACTTGTCATCCTACTAAACCTGAAAAAGACCTTAACCCCTTAGCCTACTCAAATTAATTTTGAGCACCTAAGAGTTTAAGGGAAAAACATAAACTTCAAGTCAGACATAAAGCCTGGTGTGAATAATACTATACATCTCGATCCTTTTAGATATCTAGTGAGACCACACCGCCTAGTGGAACAGGTTTTCCCCTCATTAGTATCCTAAAATTTTATAAAACCATATACTATACTCCTGCATCGACAATGGTTAAAACATACATTTTCAAATATTAGGATGATATGCATACTTGAAAATAATTTGTATTTCCCTATCCCCTATTAGATTTTAATTCCCCCAAAGAGGGACTATCCATCCCACATTTTTTTACTTAAGCTGATACAAACTATTCATCCCACATCATATAGTTTTCCTAGGATAACTATGAACCTTTCATTAAACATATGGAGACTATCCATCCCTCACATGATGATGATTATCCATAAAAGATCCCATAGATTTCCTAGGATGACTATGAACCCTTCTTCAATCATATGGATCTATCCATCTCCAACTTGATGTTGACTATCCACCAAACATCATATGCATATACTTATCTCATGTTATCCACATGATTAACCTATTTCCATTAGTATCCCTGATTTACGTCATATCTCATTTATCCCTTGTTATCTACATGTTTGACCTATTTCCATTAGTATTCCTAGTTTATGTTATATTCATTATAAATTTACATTGGTATCCCCCAATGATTGTCAAAACATATAAGTGTTGATCCCCAACTTTTGCTGAACTCATTAAGCCCACCCGGGTACCCAAGGTTAAACAACATTTATTTTATAATGGTTAAAACAAACAAATTTATAATCCCTTCGAAAGTTTCTCCTCCGAATGCCTTGCTTTCGACCCTTTCCAAAGCAATAAAACTTTAGACATCCTACTTTAAAAACAACTTAAAACATTGCCTTGGAAAACCTTTCATTAAACCTTCCGAAACCATTCAAAGTGAACCTCTCGAAATCATTGAACTTAAACCTTTCGAAATCATTGAACTCAAAACTTTCGAAACCATTGAACGCAAACCTGTCAAAATCCTTGAAAAAAACCTTTTGAAACCATTCAGAAAACAAAAACCTTTCAAAAACTTACTGGGTTCAGTTTAATACATGTGGGTTCAGTTTCAAAAACTATTTTAATACCTTTCGACTTCATTGGAAGATACCTTTCAACTTTGTTGAAAGCTCTTCTTCGAAAGCTTTAGAATGTATCATTTAAAACAATAGACCTCTGCCTTTAAAAAACTCCTTCGATAGGTTGGGTTATACTTCCATTAGAAAATAAAGTCAAAACATCAAAGTCGAAAACTTTAGTTCGAAAGCATGGAGAATCGACTAGTTTTTGAAAACAACTATACTTTTAGTCTTTGTCAAAAGCATCAACTTCGAAAGGTTGTAAAGCGACAGTAACCTTTCGACCTTGTCGAAAGGTTTAAAACCTTTATTTTACATGTTTAACCTGGTCGAAAGCAACCAAATCGAAAGCTATTATTCAAAAGCAAAGTAGATGATTCTATTTTCTTACAAAACAAACATACTCCAACCTCTTTGGCCACCAACATTTCGACTAAGACCCATCGACCTAGTCCAATCCATTATATACCAAGCAACTTGATACCATATGAATTGGTGTTACTTTATCGAAAGCTTTGTACCTTTCGACCTAGTCAAAAGGTCTGGGTCGGAAGGTTTGACACCTAAAATGGCTATTCTGCTTTTTGCTTTTTGAATTCGAGCTGAATTTCCATGTTTTTGATTCCATTTTTTGAATTTCCTTATTAACAGCTCCAATTCTGCTGCTCCATCATCTTCATCGTTATCGTCATCACTTTTGGTTGTTCCTTTGAGAGCTATTGATTTCTTTTGAGTGTCACCTCCTTCACGCTCTTCTTTGAATTTCATTTCTAGCTCATAAGTGGTGAGATTTCCGATGAGTTCTTCAACTTTAAGTTGTTTTAAATCTTTCGATTCTTGTATGGCAGTTACTTTTGCTTCAAAGCTTCGTGGAAGGACTCTGAGGATTTTCCGGACTATTTCTAATTCGGTATATGTTTTTCCGAGAGCTTTTGATTTGTATACGATATTGGAGTGTCGTCCGTACATCTCTTTGACATTTTCTTCCTTCGCCATTTTGAAGTTCTCGTATTCGCTGCTTAGCATTGCAAGGCGAGATTCTTTGACCTGAGATGTTCCTTCGTGAGTCACTTCTAGTATGTGCCATATTTCCTGCGCAGTTAGACAATGTGAGACACGATTAAATTCAAATTGATCCAATGAACAGATAATAGAATTCAAAGCTTTGGCATTAGTATTTTGTAATTTATTTTCTAGTTCTGTCCATTGTTCCTTTGGTTTCTCTATTTCCTGATTATCTACAGTTATAGTTGGTATTCTATAACCTGTCTCAACAATATTCCAAGCGTCAATGGTTTTCAGAAAAATTTGCATTCTATTTTTCCAGTAAGCATATTCACCATTGAACATTGGTGGTCTAACTATCGACTGACCCTCTGCAAAAGCATTATTAAAAGAAGCCATTTTAAAAATTCAATTTTTTTAAGAAAAAAACCGAATTTTTGAAACACGAATTTTTAAAACAAAAATTGATTTTTGAAACATGAATTTTTAAACAAAAATTGGTTTTTGTAAAATCAAAATTTTAAAACAAAAATGGCTTTTGTTCCTAGCTCTGATACCACTTGTAGGATCGATTTCACCCTAGAGGGGGGGTGAATAGGGTGATAGTGTAAATTATAAAAATTAATCGCGGAAGCTTATCAATTAATTTCAATTCAGATCACAGAATAGCAGCACAGATATCGCAGAATACAAATAACAGAATAAAACAGAACAACACAGAATTTACCCAGCTTCGACAAAACCCTGCCTACGTGCTGCCCCCAAGGTTTCTACTAGAAATTAGATAGTCCCTCGCTTACACACGTAAACTCGCTATACCCGCTATTGACTAATCTAACTCTACGCTCAAAACCCTGCCACAACTCAACTACCGAGTTGCGAATTCTCAAGCTACGCCACGTAGCTTGTCCCCTAGTCACACGACTAGAAATTAAAACGGTTAAAAAAAAGAAAAATACAATTAAAAACAATTAAAATGAAATAACCCTAATTTTAAATTAAAGTCCTTGTTAATAAAAATGCCGGCCCCTTTTATCTTCTAGCCCGTCTCTTTTATTATCTTCCTTTGTTTATTTGGAGATGCCGGTCGTTTCCACTTTGAAGCTAAATTAGGGCTTGTCCCTTCGATCCAATTTAGGGCTTTCAAATTGAAGCGCCGACCTTTGATACTTGTTCGACTTCGATGCTCTTTGCGGCTGCTTCGTTGATCGAATTCCTTCTTCGGTATATAATTGTATGCTTTTGCTTTTACTGATTTTATGCTTTCTGGAATTCGATGGATTAAATGCCGATGATGATTATGTTTAAATAGGAATCGAATTCCTATATTCTCGTTCGTTCTGATGATTTGAATTTGTCAATTTTTTTTATTTCTGCCGTATGATTATGCTTGAACGATTATGATCTCTCTGACTTTGTCACTTCGTATATATTTTGTGATGCTTGCTTACTTGATGTTCACGGCATCAATTTTCTTTGACTTGGGTATCACGGTGTAATATACTCGCTTGAATTTGACTTTAATTTGTGACTTTTGTATACTACGGCTCTGACCATTTCAACTTTGATTTCGACACGGCTTTGATTTGTGAATCCATGTGTTTGCTTCGGCCCTGTGAATTCATTGTACTTAGTTGTGATGTTACACTTGTCTTCATATGCCCTTGACTTTGTTATACCTTGCTGTGCATTGCATTGATGATTTTGGCCTTGACCACCTTGGTTTTGAACATTGCTGTGTCCATATGGTATTCAGTACTGTGGCATTGCATATTGATGTTGTACACTGTCTTGTGCATTGCCCCATTCACTGTTGCTGTGCAGTTTTGTGCTTTGAGTCAGTTTCATTTCCTTGTATTGTCCAGTAGAGTTGATTTGGATTTATATTCATGATGTTGAGCATTGTCATCATGTTGGTTTGGTTGTGTTGTAGTCCAGTGCCCCCATACATATTGTTACTGAGTTGTGCTTGGTAGTCTTGTATGGTTTTCATCTGGTTTGTTCACTGCAGTTTCATTACTACTTCTCTGATGCATTTGGAATTGGTCTGTTGCACTTTGGTCTTACATTTGTGCATATTGTCTCGAGTACATGTATTTGCATTCATTTGTGTTTCAGTTGTTTATATGCACTTCATCACTTCAGTATTGTATTGTTTTCACCTCTGGCCTGTTGTAGTTTGATTGTGTGATGTTGTACTTTGGTCTATTGGGCTGCATACATGTTGTAAGTGATTTGTGCTTAGTTGCATCACTGGTCCATTGAGGTTGATCACTTTTGCTGTCCATATTGTATTTGATACTGCTGTGTGCATGCAGTTTTGTAGGCTTGGAGTCTTTGTTCATTGATGATTTTGGTCGTTGCATTTGCTGGGTACACAGTCTTGACCTGTTGCAGTATGGTCCATTGAGTTTAATCATCTGTTGTAGCCTGACTTGGTCTTGTTTCATGTTGGCTTGAGTCTGGGCATGTGTACTCCCGACCATTTTATTGCATTCGAATTTATTTTTGAATTTGCACCTGTGTTGAATCCAGTTTCACAACTCGGGTTTGACCTTGTGCTCGTGTCGTGATTTTCAATGTTATTGCACGTGAGTTGAACCCGGTTTTTCATTTGGGTTTGACCTATGCATACCTGTCCCTGTAAAACAATCAAGTGTATATATCGGCGAGCACGACCTTGTGGCATATACAGTAATACACTGTGTATGTCACAAGTTGTTCGTGAATGATGAATTCAAATTTAAAACTAGAGATGTAAAACTATAGTATCAATCAAAATCTGATATACATTTTTAGCCGGCTGACATTTCTACGTTCATGATCATGTAGATCAGCATTACACTCAATGTCCTCCTACAGAAATCTTTACTTTCGCTCATTTTCCCTTGCCCTCATCTTCTACCATTATTCTGCCAAAAAAAATTGCTATATAAACACACAAAATTTAACTGTGCCTATATGTATAATAGTTAATTTAAACGTAACGAACAACCCGGACATACAGCTTCAACAAAGGCATTAGTAGTACTTTACAGTGATTTAGCACACAAATCTCTTTAACCTTCTCCTTATACTCCCGTAATCTAGCAAGAATCTTCGAAATCCGAGCATCAGCGCGACGTTTCTACAGTTTATCAAAAGAGAATATAGAAAAGACTGTATCACAATTATAAAAAAAGACAAATACATATGCCAAATAATTTTTTATATATATACCATGAAAGCAAAATCCTCGTCTGAGCCAAACTTATATCAAGACTCGAGATCGATACTTTTATAGTAATAATAGGCCTTGTCTATAATAAGTTTTTCAACCATCAAGGCCCCCTCAGTTGGTCCTATGTTTTTATCGTGCAATTTTGTACTAATGTTGTGAGCAAAGATTATAGTTTGTTTATCAATCCAAGCTTTAACCAAGCACAAAGCACTCTTGTTGATCACCTCAAGAAGTTTATTTCCTTTATATTTTCTAAAACATTAACAAAAGGATTCAACCCATATTGTTTTAATCATCTATGGAAAATATTTATCCATTAATCGTTGATTTCATTACAACAACCCAGAAAGGAAATAAAAATCTAAAGGATCGCATATAGTATATCCTCATACAATGCATATATATCATTAGTTAAAAAGAAACTCCTAAGAAGCAAAGCCAGTTTATTTTATTTATTACACAAAAATAAAACAATTAACTCATATTCCAAAAGAAACCAAATCAAATTATTCAAAAGATCCAGTCGTTAGAGCAAGGAGAGAAAAAGATGAGGTGGAAAATCATACTCACTCCAATCTCTAATGCAGCACAGTCTTGAACTGATTCACTCCTCTACCCGTAGAGGTCGGATCCTGCCAAGCAATCTGTATACATAATTTTCGATGCAAGTACATTTTCGGTTTTGAATAAATTAGGAAGAAAATATGTAGAAATGCTTACAAGTGCATATTCTCCTGCTTCAAATATTCTTATATCCAAAACCTGCACACAAACACATTGCAATTTGCATACATACCTAGTAAAAAAAGAGGATAAATGATAGAAATTAATAATTACCTCACCGCGATCTTCATATATATAACCCAACCTTTATAATAAGGCGGATGCCCTACTGACAAATACTGGAAATGATAAGAAACAAAAATCAAAATTTTGCTTTAGTTTCAATGAATCAATTAATAATGGAACAACAAAAATCGATACATTAATATTGTTCAAGTACCTTTCTTTGTCAACCCTAATAATCTGCCCCTTCTTCACTGTGACACTATAAATCATTAAATAAAACCATACAAGGAAATTATATATGTAGGTAAACAAGTAAAAAAGGCTAACTTGAATATTACTGCCCTTCCACATACAACCTCTTACAGTCGCATTCAAAATACCACAATACCACTGATCATCCACAAACTTCATAACATTTCACTACAATACCACTAACATACCATACATTTCTACAACTATCTCCACTTTACATAACCATCGTCATTCACAAATACTCATCTTCTGCTGTCACCACAAATATCAACATTGCAATTCACACTGCCACACCAACATTACTCACCATTTTCAAGCACTGTCAAATTATGCCTTTCCTTCACACAACAACTCATAAACCATCACTGTCCATACAAGCTAACCATCTCCTCCACTTAACAGCAAAACAACTACAAACTTCCACCTTGCCCTCTGCCATGTACAAACTTCCAACATCTCCCCATATTTACTTCATCATCAAGACATCTACCATACTACATCCAATCAAACTCGACCATCTTCCTCCAGTTTTTAACTTCACCCCAAGCAACAACAACCACCACCTTACATTAAACAACTTGCAGTCATCACTTCTTTCGGACATCTAACTGCCATCGACCATCATTGACCCTTCCAAAGCAACCATCTTCATGTACATCAACAACTTCCTGCCTCAAGCAATAATCAATTAATCACATTATACACCAACAAAAACTTCTTCTACAACCAACAGTCACCTCAACAAATTGAACTCCCCTGAACCACAACCAGTGCAACAGACATATCACATACAATACAACATTGTATGAACCACTTGCCAATACAACATAACATAACCACATACATGCGCCATCATCTGCATGCTCAACCACATCAATGCGTGAATCCCCAACAGCTGCTACCACCACGCCATCAGCCAAACCCACAACTTGAACACACGCAACCAGAAATCACCACAATTCAACCTCCGACAACACGATTTCCCCAATCACCTCACCCAGGACTTCACCGCCCTTCAACCAAATCGATTCGACAATCGCCTCGAACCCGCCTCGACTTGAAATCGCCAACCACCAAGCATCTCTGTTCGAACCCGAAACTGCGTCAAATTCGTCAGTTTTGGCTGTGGAATTTTAAAATTTCAAATAGAATTGTATTGGCAATTAGTTGATTTACATTTGTATTAAAATCTCGAGTGTTCAGAGGTATTTGGAACTGAATTAGTGAAGTTTTGGGATAATTGCGATTTGGGAATTATATAGCTACACACATAATACATATGGTACACATTACCCCTTCGGTACAAGCAGACTACCTTGGGCACACACAGGCTACCCTATCCCACACAATGAGCATCATAACCTCAAAGTTATCTGTCGATCCCTTAGCACATGTACCAACAGTAGAATCACCTTTTGTTCTACTCTACAAGCTGTCGCATAGAACGCGTCTTCTCGGCCTATCATCGAATGCCATGGTTACTCGACACATCAAGTCGTCGAAGTCATTGCACTCCATTGGTTGCCACTCGAACACCCAAGTTATCTTGATTCATTTTGAAATCGTCCACCTCAACCCCAAACCAACTCCCAAAAACCACCAAGTAGCCCTTAGGTGTTCCTCGAAGTAGCCACATGCTAGACTCGAAGTTCCCCTAGAGCACCTTTATCTCAACCTTGCTTTGTAGTTACTAAGATGGACCAAAAGCACACAATTGACGGACCAAAGCATTTATACCGAACATTAAATCTAGTTTAGTATCTTTCTTGCCCATGGTTTTTTCTTCACTGGCAATGAGCAATTAGTAGATGGGAATTGTTGTCCGGTCTTCCACCATTGAAATGAAGCTACCCCCTCCCCAGCCTAAAGCTAACTACCGGAAGCCACCAAGCAGACTGCTAAGCCCAGATCAAATTCCTATAGCACATCGAAAAATTCAATTTGATGTAGATTCCATCGCTACATTTAACACTTCGACCCGTGGGCGTCCCTAATGCATCAATACGATACCAAACACTCTGGAGTCCGTCAAAATCTAATTATATGTTTATGGATCCCTCATTCTTTGTGTATCAAATCAAACAACACATCGCTACTCCTTCTATACGGAGACGCTTGACCATACAATCGATCATCACCACTATTTCATTCTGATATGTGTTTACAACCATTTAATCATACAAACAATAGGCATTACGCGTCAAACCACATTCACTCATCACTTTAACATATAACCATACATCAAAACAAGGAAAATCATCTCAAACCACATCTACAACATCGCCTGACATATATACATACATACATACATATACATACATACATACATACATACATACATACATATATACATACATACATACATATATACAAACATACATATATATAGGCAACCACACATTTAAACAACTTGAATATATCACTTTAAATCACTTTTACTTCAGGTTGAATTTCAAAACAACATAAAAACATAATTTTGACTATATAAATGGATCCAAAATATGTCAAAAATTATAGATACATATATAGTATGTCGTGAGATGATAAATCACTCACCAGACATACAAAAATCAAAGACTTCAATGCAAAAGGAGGAAAATTCGAGAATAGATAGCAAAACCCAAATTTTTCTTCTTCAAAGAAGTAGATTTGGAAATCTCTTGCTAATCCACTATTAATCTATGAATTTGGCTTGATTTGGAAGAGATTAGAGAAGGTTTTAGCGAAGAAGAATTTTACTGCAGACTTAGGTCTATTTTTAGGATGAAGGAATTATTCGGGAATGGATCTAGCAGCCAATATAAGCTCCCAACTCTAAATGAGCTATAAGCTCACCCCAAACCTCACTAAGTATCCACTAAGTTGTCCTAAAATAGTCTAACTTCAAATAGCCATATCTTCCAAACCGTAAGTCGACTACTCTACGGAACGAGAAACCATCGTATCGATCCAATGGAAGTTGTGTAATATCCCTTATTTAGAGGCCCAAAACTAAGCAATACAGATGCTGCAGTCATCTATAGCATTAGCTTCCGGTGACTAAATACGGCTATGTTAATGGTACCTACAATATCAGAAACACTTGAATATGAAACAAAACACAGATTTCAAAACAATATCTTCTTCATTATATTTAGAACAGAAGTTCCATATTCTTAATACATAATCCTAATACGTTCCCAAGCACAAATAAAATATACTTAATACAAAATACGCAAAGAGCGGTATGTGAAGATACCCCCTTTGTTGATCAGAGTCACAATAGATTTAATACAAACATAGTAGGAATACAACAAAACATAAAACTAAAACTCCTAAATAGCATCCATTTGCCTCCTACATGCCTCTGGTAGCCTTACTTGTCATCCTACTAAACCTGAAAAAGACCTTAACCCCTTAGCCTACTCAAATTAATTTTGAGCACCTAAGAGTTTAAGGGAAAAACATAAACTTCAAGTCAGACATAAAGCCTGGTGTGAATAATACTATACATCTCGATCCTTTTAGATATCTAGTGAGACCACACCGCCTAGTGGAACAGATTTTCCCCTCACTAGTATCCTAAAATTTTATAAAACCATATACTATACTCCTGCATCGACAATGGTTAAAACATACATTTTCAAATATTAGGATGATATGCATACTTGAAAATAATTTGTATTTCCCTATCCCCTATTAGATTTTAATTCCCCCAAAGAGGGACTATCCATCCCACATTTTTTTACTTAAGCTGATACAAACTATTCATCCCACATCATATAGTTTTCCTAGGATAACTATAAACCTTTCATTAAACATATGGAGACTATCCATCCCTCACATGATGATGATTATCCATAAAAGATCCCATAGATTTCCTAGGATGACTATGAACCCTTCTTCAATCATATGGATCTATCCATCTCCAACTTGATGTTGACTATCCACCAAACATCATATGCATATACTTATCTCATGTTATCCACATGATTAACCTATTTCCATTAGTATCCCTGATTTACGTCATATCTCATTTATCCCTTGTTATCTACATGTTTGACCTATTTCCATTAGTATTCCTAATTTATGTTATATTCATTATAAATTTACATTGGTATCCCCCAATGATTGTCAAAACATATAAGTGTTGATCCCCAACTTTTGCTGAACTCATTAAGCCCACCCGGGTACCCAAGGTTAAACAACATTTATTTTATAATGGTTAAAACAAACAAATTTATAATCCCTTCGAAAGTTTCTCCTCCGAATGCCTTGCTTTCGACCCTTTCCAAAGCAATAAAACTTTAGACATCCTACTTTAAAAACAACTTAAAACATTGCCTTGGAAAACCTTTCATTAAACCTTCTGAAACCATTCAAAGTGAACCTCTCGAAATCATTGAACTTAAACCTTTCGAAATCATTGAACTCAAAACTTTCAAAACCATTGAACGCAAACCTGTCAAAATCCTTGAAAACAAACCTTTTGAAACCATTCAGAAAACAAAAACCTTTCAAAAACTTACTAGGTTCAGTTTAATACATGTGGGTTCAGTTTCAAAAGCTATTTTAATACCTTTCGACTTCATTGGAAGATACCTTTCAACTTTGTTGAAAGCTCTTCTTCGAAAGCTTTAGAATGTATCATTTAAAACAATAGACCTCTGCCTTCAAAATACTTCTTCGATAGGTTGGGCTATACTTCCATTAGAAAATAAAGTCAAAACATCAAAGTCGAAAACTTTAGTTCGAAAGCATGGAGAAGCGACTAGTTTTTGAAAACAACTACACCTTTAGTCTTTGTCAAAAGCATCAACTTCGAAAGGTTGTAAAGCGACAGTAACCTTTCGACCTTGTCGAAAGGTTTAAAACCTTTATTTTACATGTTTAACCTGGTCGAAAGCAACCAAATCGAAAGCTATTATTCAAAAGCAAAGTAGATGATTCTATTATCTTACAAAACAAACATACTCCAACCTCTTTGGCCACCAACATTTCGACAAAGACCCATCGACCTAGTCCAATCCATTATATACCAAGCAACTTGATACCATATGCATTGGTGTTACTTTATCGAAAGCTTTGTACCTTTCGACCTAGTCGAAAGGTCTGGTTCGTAAAATGGCTGAAACATGCTAAAAGTATATTTTTCATGTTTTTAACTTAAAAGGATAACTTTTCAACTAACCTGACTTTGTTTGTCAAATTCTCATTAGTTAATAAATACTTTCCAAAAAAGTGATGCTGCTAATTTCAAAATTAAATAATAATTTTATTTTATAAAATGCCCCTTCTCCTTAATTAAATATATAAAACATTTAAGTTCCATACCTTAAATAATTTTATATATTAATCAAAACGCTTAAGAAAAATGTGGAAAAATTACCAACAATTATTTTAATATGTTTTTCAACATAATAAAAATTTCAAACCCAAATAATTATTATTTTAGCTGTAAATTATTTTTAACCCAATAAATCATTTTCTTCACTAGAAAATTTATATAAAATCCACATTAATTCAAAAAATTATGAAAATTGGAATCCATCTCTAAGATATCGTTTCTAACCTATATTTAAATTTTCATGGCATTTGGATGTCGTTTAATAGGTTTCCATGTCGAACATATCATAAAAACTAACATGAGAATATATAATTCATCAACAAGCATATATATATATATATATATATATATATATATATATATATATCTTTAATCATCAAAACCTTGGCATAAACTTGCAAAACATTTCGAATCTAATCTTAAAACCGAAAATCATAAAAATGGGATGTAAAAAATATTCATCTTAGCTTTGATACTAAAAGATATGGGATTTGATGTTGAATTAGTTAATTAGCTTCCTTCTCTTGAATCCTAGCTTTCTCTTCCTTGAGAATAGAAATGGTGGCCGACCTCGATGTTTTTAGTTTGCTAAAATGCAATAAATGTAAGTTTCATTTCCTAAGGGTTTTGGATATAAGCCTCTCCTATTTCCCATATTTCCCTTACTCATTTCCTAACATATTAGCTTATGTTATCTCATTTTAATTTGCATGTTAACATGGCATGGCTACCCGTCATTTAAATAAATCTCAACCTATTAATCTTCACATTAATTTATTTAGTTTAACTAATTAAATATCGTAGATAATGTTATAAAAATATGGGATGTTACAAACTCCCCACCTTAAAGAATTTCGTCCTCGAAATTACGGTAAGGCATATAACAAAACAAACAAAGGTAAAACATACAATCCAACAATTCAGGATAAGCCTCTCTAATCCTGCTCTTAGTCTCCCGAGTATAGTCTTGCATCGTCACTCAACTGGACCTTTACTAATTTGACAGTCTTGTTCCTTAACTTTTTCTCATCTTTAGCCACAATCTGAATCGGTTTTTTGACTATAGTCAAATCCGGCTCTACTACTAAATCTTCTAACACTGTGGTGCTATAGCAGTCTCCGGGTCTCTAACACACTTTCTAAGATGAGAAATATGGAAAATATCATGGACTCCTACCAAACTATTTGGTAACTCCACTTTATACGCTCGGATTAACTCTATCTTCTCTACGGCTTCTTTCACCAAATCCGGACCAAGAACCATCCTATCCTCGGTCTCTAACCAACGCACAGGAGTTTTGCATGGTCTTCCATACAAAGCTTCAAACGGTGTGTGAGAAATGCAGAATACAGATCTTAAGGCTAGGATTAACACTAAAGGGGGTGAATAGTGTTTAAAGAAATTACTAAATCTTTTTGATTTTTTGTTAATTTGAACCCAAATGTATACAATATTCAGACACAGATATGATCACAGAATCAAACACAGATGCAGAAATAAAGTAAAAGCAATAAAGGATAGAACACACTGGATTTTATACTAGTTCGGAGTTACCCTACATCCAGTCCTGCACACAGGTACGGATTTCCTTTCAAAAGCAATTGTACAAATACACCTTCGATTTCAAGGCCACGAGGTACACCACTCTAGATTCACAATCCTCTGGGTAGAGATACTTGATTTCAGGGGCAATAAGTTCACCCAATTGATTTCCAAGGCTACAATCACACCTTTTCTCACTTGATTGATTTCCAAGGCTACAATCACACATTTTCTCACTTAGTTGATTACAAAGAAGATTATAACTCTGAATAGCACTGATATCTTATTGAGATAGTGATAGAGAATCAAACCAGAAATGATCTAGTTAGATTCAATGTTGATTTCGGCAGAGTAATGGTAAGAATGTGTATAAAGAAATGTGGAAGAAGAAGAGGAGTGAAAATCAAAAAATATATATATACAAATTCTTCAAAACTACCCCTATGTATAGTAGAACAACAACGATGTCCATTCTTGAAAGGATATGACGAATAGACACTTCCTTTGAAATTCAAAATTTTGAAATAAACTGTTATCATGTCGACATGGGGTACTTGAGGATGTCGACTTGCCAAAGGAAATTTTGGTGATTTGTTAAAATAACTTCTATCTTATATTAAAACTATTTCAAACTTTATAACTACACTTAACTATAGTTAAAATACGTAAGTAAATATAAAGAATAATATTTTGGTATGTATATAAAAGTTTACTATAATTTTATATTTAAATCTAAGTATAAATATTATATATATTTATTATTAAAAGATAGTTTAAAACCAAGGATAATTTAGATTTTGAAAATAAAGATTATTTTGGGGCTAAAGGTATTAAAACCAGGATAGATGTTTTTGGTTCTTTTCAAAGGAAGGTTTTGAAATCATTTTGAAAACAAGATATAATTTTGTAAAACATTTTGAATAAAAGTTAGCGGGTACAAAACAATGTTCCACTAAATTTTTCGTAGGTTCATCCTACTTAGGGTTCCATTCCTTTAACAGGCTCGAAGTGGATTCCATTCCATGAATAAATTGGATTTTAAGATGCTAGTGCTTTTCTAGGAGTTTTAAAAAAATTCCTAATTAAATTACTTATTATTGAAATCTTGAACTCTTGATTCATGAGTCTTCGGTCTTGATATCTTGAATCTCTATACTGTACAGTCTTCATTCTTGGTACCTGCATGGTTAAATCCTGCATATACATAAATATTTAAACTACAATGTTAGTATTTATATCTTATAATCTTATTCTAAGGCCATTGTCATCAAAACCATCATCTTAAGGACTAACACGGCGCCATCCCAATATTAGTCTGATAACTATTGTTATACGAGAAATCGACTAAATGGAGATATGGTCTTCCAAGAATCCTCCTGAAATAAGCTCTTAACAAATCCTCCAAGGCTTTGTTAACTCTTTCTATTTGCCCATCATTTTAAGGATGGTAAGCGGCACCCATGTTGAACTTGGTTTCTAAAGCTTCTTGTAGACTCTTCCAGAGCTCACTAGTAAACGAAGAATCTCTATCACTGAAAATACTACTAGGAATCTCGTTCAGTCTAACCACATTCTTCATAAAAGACTTTACCAAAATAGGTGCTGTCCTAGTTGAATTTACTGGAATAAAATGGGCACTCTTAGTCAATCTATCCACTATGACCCATATCTTTCATTTCCTCTACTAAACCTTGGCAACCCAACGATAAAATCCATAGATATAGAATCCACTTCCACAATAAAACTTCTAAAGGTTGAAGCAATCCACTTGGCTTCTGGTGTTTAGTCTTTGCCTGCTGGCAATTCAAGCACCGCTTAACACATAAACTATTGTCCTGTCTCATACCTTCCTAGAAAAGATTTCTCTTTATATCCTGATACATCTTCGTTCCTCCTGGATGGATAGTGAACTTCGAACGATGGCATTCATCCAAAACTTCTTTCCTCATGTTTCCTACGTTCAGAACACACAACCTTACCTTCTTTATCAACTACCCTTTCTGGTTAAGGCTGAAATCCTTTAAGTCATCACTCTCTGTTCCTTCCTATAACCTTTGGATCGTTCATCCAAAACTGGATCCTCCTCCTGTTTAGAAGCTATCTTCTCAATCATTACTGGTCGAACTTCTAAACAAGACAATACAACACTTCTTGCATTAGAACCTGCCTTGGATCTATAAAGCACTCTACAAGCCGATAGTGCTTCCAAATCTTTCCACTCAGCAATCATCGCCAATACTAAATTCTGATTTTTCCTGCTAAGTGCATCCACTACCTTATTTCCCTTCCCGTGTGTGTACTCAATTCAAAAACATAAGCAACAATAAACTCCAACCATCTCTGCTGTCTCATGTTCAGTTCCTTCTAAGAGAACAAGTAATTCAACAGCTTATGATCTGTATAAAGCTCAAACCGCTCTCCTAAAAGGTAATTCCTCCACACCTTCAAAGCAAATATAATGGCAGCTAACTCCAAATAATGCATTGGATGTCTAACTTCCTGTGGTCTTAGCTGTCTACAAGCTTAAGCAATCACTTTACCTCTTTGCATTAACATAGCTCCCAATCCAGTTCTACACGCATCAGCATAAACAGCTAAATCCTGATTCCCCTCCGGAACCACCAACACCGGTGCATGGGTCAGTAAGTGTTTCAAGTTCAGGAATGCTTCCTCACACTCATCAGTCCGTATAAACTTCACATATTTTCATCTAAGCTTAGTCATCGGTGCAGCTATCTGCGAAAAATCCTTTATAAACCTTCGATAATATCCAGACAATACAAGAAAACTCTTTATCTCGGTCACCCTCTCGGGTCTCTTCCAGTTATTCATCGCCTCAATCTTAATCGGATCTATAGACAACCTTTTCTCTGAGGCTACATGACTAACGAACTTCACTTCATTCTTACAAAAATGACACTTCGAAAACTAAGCCTTTAAATGATGTTCCCTAAATGTCTCAAGCAAGACCGTAAGATGAACTTCATGCTCCTTATCATCCTTAGAGTATATCAGAATATCATCTATAAAGACCGACACAAATCTATCCAAGTGCTCTCGGAAAATTCGGTTCATCAAATCCACAAAGAATGCCGATGCATTAGTTAGTCCGAATGGCATAACTAACCATTTGTACCATCCATACCTTGTCCTAAACGCCGCCAAAGGAATACTATCCTCTACCACTCTTAGCTGATGAAATCACGTTGGTAAATCCAACTGAGAGAATACTTTAGCTCCACTTAACTGATCGAACAAATCATCAATTCTCGGCAATGGATATCGGTTCTTTATCGTCATCTCATTTAACTTGCGATACTCGATACATAGCCTTAACTATCCGTCTGACTTCTTAGAAATCATAGCAGTAGCTCCCTAAGGTGAACTGCTTGGTCGAATGAAACTCTTGCCTTCCAAATCCACCAATTGCACCTTCCACTCTCTCATCTCAGTGGGTGTCATCCTACTTGGTGGCCTACTCACTAGTTCTGCTCCAAGCACCAAATCAGTCTGAAACTCAATAGCTCATTTCAGTGGCAGTCCAACTACATGCTCAAACACATCAGCAAACTCTCTAACCATAAAGACTCGATGCAAATCATCCTCCAACTCCATGATCCCAATAAAGCATTTACTTCACAACTAGGGTTCTCTACGGTATAAATTATCCGATCACTTCAATCCACGCGACTAAGTGATGTTTTCCTATCGTGGCAAAGTATCCTAGCATCATATATAATTAACCAATGTATCCCAAGGATAATCCCAAATCCCACAAAATCAAACACATGTAAATAATAATCATAAGTATGACCTAGCAAATCAAACTCTAAATGGTCACACCTCATCCCAAGTGTCGCATACCCTTCTATCGGATTTGTAACTCTTGAGGAAGTAAGTAAGTATAAGGGATTTAGGTTAAGCTTATTCGCTAAACATTGAGAAATAAAAGAATGTGATGCACCAATATCAAATAGAACGCAAACAAAAATACCGTGAATCTATAGCGGCCCTCCTAAAATAGCCTTCCCTTTCTCCTGCATAACTGGCCTTGAAGTTGCTGGCTCCAATGCATAAACTTTCCATGTTTCTTCTTAAGTAGGCTCCTTGCTTTGCTTCTTATAATGGCCAATCTGATCACAATTAAAACATCAGATGTTCTTCTTCCCAATCACCTCCTTTCTCTTTGCCTTTTCCTGTACAACACTCATTAGCATAGTGTCTTTTCTTATCACATTTATAACAAACCACCTCAGCTTTTCCCTTCTTCTGTTCTCCTCCCTTCTGAACATTCTTCTTATGGAAAAAATTGTTTTTCTGTCCTTGTCCCACCTAGACCACCTTCATTTTCTTCCTCAAACAAGCCAACGCCTCTTCCTGTCTCAACACCATTTCTACCACTACATCACCGGGATCACCTAGGTGCGGTGCGGTAGGACTTATCAACTCTGACCTCAAGCCTCTTATAAACATCTCATTCCTCCTGATCATCGTATCAACCAAAGCATAACCATAGAGAGCCAACTCTTTAAATTTTCTTGCACGTTCTAGAACAAACATCTCCCTTTGTTCTAGTTCAGCAAACTTCCTAACCAATGCCGACCGCACCATCACTAACATAAACCTTTTTTGAAACCTTCTCCTAAACTCCGCATAAGTCATGGTTTCCTCATCAACACCCACTACGGTAGTATTCCACCAAAATAGAGCATCTCCCTGAAGCTGTATTGAAGCTAATCTCCTCTTCTGCTCGTCATTCAATCCTAGGTCAGCAAAAATCCTCTCGCAATGCAACAGCCTGTTTTCAACCTCAATTGCATCTTGGTTCCACTAAACAGCTTCCCTCCAAGCCGATATAGTCTCTGATCAATTTAGCATACCGGTTCACCATCAGAGCTTCCGAAACTCCACCTCTAACAGCATTTCCTCTGACAACTCCAGTTGCAATTCCATCTTGCATCATGTTTACAAAAAACTGATACATGGCTCCCATGTCCACTTGGGGAACCCCAGCACCCACATTTTCAGCATGAGCCTGACCTGGATCTCTTCTAGCATTTGGTCGGGCATTTCCATTCGTGGTGGTGCTATCTCCTCCAAGATTAACTCTGCCTCTTCTTCCTTCCATATATGTATTCAAGTCCCGTGAGATAAAGATGAACAGCCCAACTAAGATAGGAGTCAAGAGTTATAGCATATCTTATATATAACAATTACAAGTGCAGTACTATACTGTTATCCCATACACCGACCTTAACTCTGATTATTAAGGATTATGTTTTCAAAATCCATTTTTAGTTTAAGTATTTCATAAACCATACTCTGATACCAAACTGTAACACTGTGCAATTAAAGCGCCATGCCGCTCTATAGCGTTTGAGGTGCGAAAAGTTATAGCAGATGTTAACTCCTCTTTTTCACGACTCAGCGACCTAATGAGCTAAAGGGATCAGCGACCTAACGAGTTAAAAGACTCGGCGACTTAACTAGTCAAAAGACTCAGCGACCTAACGTGCTAAAGGACTCAGCGACCTAGCAACTTAAAGGACTCAACGACCTAACGAGTTAAGAAGCAAGCGACCAAATGATCTAAGCATCCAACGACCTAGCGACTTAGCAAGTTAACGACCTAGCGACCTAGCGAGTCACAAGCCTCATATCCTTATGTTGCTTGGTTATAGGTCGAACCAAGATTAGATCGCTACAACATACCAGCAGAAGCAGTTGATCAAGCACAACCATTTTAAGCTATAGCCTGTGTCTCTTAGTTCGCTCACGACCTACGGCCAAACCGAGCCCTTATTGGTCGCTCACGACCTACGACCTAACCGAGCCCTTATAGGTCGCGCCCGACCTACGACCTACTTCTAGATTTTCACTATAAATACGCTGCCTACTTCACCTGGAAGGGGACTTTTGGATCATTTCTGGAACGCCGATACTTTGCTGTTTTCTCAACTCCTTCAACACTTCAAACACCGAAGACGCTTCAATGAACTTTGGGAAGATCTAACTCATTCAACATGAATTCAAAGAGTTTTCTACATCGAAGTTGTAGCTTCTTGTCTTAATCGTGTTGTAATTAAAGAATCATTGAAAAAGTTGTAATCGAATCAGCAATAAAAGAGATTAAGTGGACGTAGGCTTGACTTTAAGCCGAACCACTATAAAAACTGTTGTCTCTTTACTATTTATCTACTATTTTCTGCTTATTTTCAGTTCCGGTACCAATGGGTGGTGCTTTCACTATACTACAACTTACACCGGGGTGTTAGCGTACATTTTTACGTTAACATTTTTGGTGCTTTCACTGAGAATGAACTCAGGGTGCTCTCATCATTGCTTCGCAAAAATTTGTTGAAAGACTCTCTCTAAGGACCAGAAGTCTATCCGAGATTATGGCTCCGGGAAGAAAAGGTAGATCTGTTAGATCTGGAAGTGCTTATGAGAACACCGCTACTTCTCCCACATCAAATCAAGCAGCTCCTAGTGTTGGAGTCACAAGGGCGGAGTTGGATGCTGTAGTGTCTAGGTTGTATCAACAGATGGAAGCCCAGAACAATTTGATGTTGGATAGGTTAAATGCTTTGCTTGGAGTTAATCGTCAACCAGAAAACAATGAAGAAACCTTTGCTGAAGATGTTCATGATCCCCAAGGAAAAAGTATTCCTCAAAGGGCAGCTGGCACCGCCGAAGGGGAATCTCCCTATGTGGGAGGTTGAAGGCCGCAGCCAACTCTTCGCGAACGTTTGCCCAGGCAAACTTCAGAGAAAGTAGCCGACGTCTGTCCCGCGGGGTCTCTTGACGATGAGGAGTACCTCTCGGGAATGATCCAACAAATTATGGATGAAAGCATGCAGAGGAAAGAAGATGAAAATGAATGGGGGTTTTCTCCAAGCAAGACTCCTTTTACTAAAAGGATCCTGAAGGCTGAATTTCCAAAGAAGTTTGTTCCCCCTACTATTCCAGCTTACCGGGTGACAAGCGATCCTAATCAATTCTTATACAAGTATGACTGGCATATGACTGGGGCCAGGGCAACAGATTAGATCAAGTGCAGGTATTTTCCTGTGTACTTGGAGGGAGTGACCCTGCTTTGGTTCACAAAGCTGCCAGTCCGATCCATCGATCAATTCTCCGACCTGACTCAAAAGTTCAAAGATCAGTTCAGGTTGTATGCTTCGAAGGCTAAGGATATAATGTCACTTTCCAGCCATGAACAAAACCCTGGAGAGTCTATCAGATCTTTCTTGAACCGCTTTAACATAGCCTTGGCCGAGTTTGATAATGCAGAGCCTCGAATGGTTCTGACCTACTTAATGCGAGCTATTGATAAGTCAAGTGAATTTGGAAAATGGCTGAAGATGAAAGAGCCAAATTCGCTTGAAAAATTCTACAAAAAGGCCGATAAATTCATGCGCCTAGAAAGCCTTCCTGCGTCGGCAAAAGTAGTTGTGACCGAGGTTGAGAATAACACTGTTGTTTCTAACAGGAAAGAATCTCATGGCCTGAAGAGGGAGAATAACTGTGGGAAAAAGCAGAAAGATGCAAAGAAAGCTCATCACTTTAGACCTTCATATTTCACCCCCTTAACTGATACTCCAGAAAATATCTTCTTTGCAACCAAGGATACTGTTGAATATCCCAAACCACCTAAGATAAGGCCTAGAAAAGATGCCACACACAATGGGAGATTCTGTCGATTTCACAATCAACCTAGCCATGACACTAACGAATGTCGCCACTTAAAGAATTTGATTGAAGAGCTGCTGCGACAGAATAAATTGCAACAATATGTGAAGAGAAATCGAAGTGACCCGAGCTCATCTACTCAGGCCCAACAAGTTCCTGCTCATCATTCTGGCTCAGGTGAGAGGGTTACAGCGCATGAATCTAAGAGGCCTGTCATTAATGTAATTACAGGGGGTCCTCACCCAGCAGGCAGAAGTTGGGGTGAGATGGAAAGATATGCTCATGCTTTGAGATATGCTCCAGCTGAAGAAAGTGTTTTAGTTTTGGAAGATGCTACACCCTTAAAACAGCAAAGAACTTTTAATGATGACATCATATTCAGGGCTAGAGACTCTGCCGGTGTTGAGGCTCCCACCATAGATCCCTTAGTGATTTCTGCAGGAATCGGACCAGCAATTGTAAGAATGGTGCTTGTGGACTGCGGTGCTTCTTGCAATGTCCTCTTCAAAAAGACATTTGATCAGATGAAGATTCCCATGGCTGATGTCCAAGCTTCTTCACAAAAAATTGTTGGGTTCACTAGAGAACCAAAACAGCCTGTTGGGACTATTGACCGACTTGTAGAACTTGGAGAAGGGGAAAAGAAGGTGGTCCGAAAGCAAACTTTTGTGATAGTTGATGAATTCTCTGCTTATAGTGCTTTCTTGGGCCGACCGGATCTTGCCACATTCAAGGCCATTCTCGCTCCCTGATGCCTGACTATGAAATTCCCCACTGATAATGGAGTTGGTGTTGTGAAGGGGGACCAAAATGTTGGGCGAGATTGCTATCTAACAAAGTTGCGGGAGGCGAAGAAGAGAGAAATGGGAAAGGGTGCGGCAGCTCCGCTCCGCATCAAAGAGCCTACCTTGTAGCAATTACAGGGTGAACCCTGCACTGGTAAACATAGTGGTGCAAGAAAAGAGATTGATCCTGGAAAAACCAGTGCAGGGGAGAATAGAGTGGTGCCGGTGGAAGTGACGGTGCCAATACTTGTTGACTTGAAAGATCCAAACAAGGTACTGAATGTGGGTTCACAACTTGATGTGACGATTCAGAATATGTTGATATCATTTTTGAAGGCAAACCTGGATGTATCCGCTTGGAGTCATGCGGACATGCGTGGAATATCTCCAGAAATCGTAGTGCATGCTTTGAATATTGATCCGAAATTCACACCCGTAAAGCAGAAAAGAAGAACCCAGGGTCCTGAAAGGTCGGCAGCATTGAAAGAGGAGGTAGATTGGCTCATGGAAAATGGCTTCATCAAAGAATCCGCTTATCCGAATTGGGTTTCTAATCCGGTGTTGGTTAAAAAGGCAAATGGAAAGTGGAGAGTATGCATCGACTTTTCAGATTTGAACAAAGCATGTCCAAATGACTGTTTCCCGTTACCCAGGATTGATCAGTTGGTGGATGGAACATCCGGGAATGAATTATTGTCTTTTATGGATGCCTACTCAGGATACAATCAAATCATGATGCATGAGCCAGATCAGGAGGACACAAGCTTCATCACTGATGTTGGTCTTTACTGCTATAAAGCCATGCCCTTCGGACTAAAGAACGCGGGGGAAACTTATTAAAGACTCGTTAATGCCATGTTCAAGCCCCAGATTGGCAAGACTATGGAAGTATATGTTGATGATATGTTGGTGAAGTCGAAGGAGGCAGTAGACCATGTGGATCATTTGCTAGAAATGTTCGCAATCCTCCGAAAGTATAGGACGATGCTAAATCCTCTGAAATGTTCATTCCGGGTAGAGTCCGGAAAATTCTTATGTTTCATTATGAGTGCTAGGGGCATTGAAGCTAATCCTGCTCAGTTTACTGCTTTAAGAGAAGTCAAAGCTCCTAGGACAAAGAAGGAATTGCAAAGCCTCAACGGGGAAGTCGCTGCTTTGAGACGGTTTATTTCCCGGGCCACTGACAAATGCATTCCCTTCTTTGACGTTTTGAAGAAAGGAAAGAAAAACTTTGAATGAACTCCTGAATTTCAGAAAGCTTTTGATGAAGTGATTCAACGCATGGAAACGCCTCTAATACTTTCTAAGCCCAGCATTTGTGAAGATCTTTTCATATATTTAGCGGTTCCATCTCATGCTCTCAGCGTGGCATTGGTACGGGAAGACGCAAAAGTTCAGCGCTTGGTTTATTACTTCAGCAAAAGATTCAATGGGGGCAGAGATGAATTATTCAAAGCTGGAAAAGCTCGCCTATTGTCTATTGATTGCATGCAGAAAGTTAAGGCCATATTTCCTGTTAACTCCCACTTTGAAGCGACCTAAAATGTAATGCGACCTAGCGACCTATCATTACTTTGTGACCTAGTTACCAAACACTCCGCGACCTATAACTCAGCAGCCCAACGACCTAAGAGTACCTGACGACCTAATAGTCTCAACGACCTAACGGCATAATAGTCTCAACGACCTAAGAGTACCTGAGGACCTAACGGCATAACAGTCTCAATGACCTAACTCCACAAAGCAGCTCTGCGACCTAAAGACTTAAGCATTGTCACGACCTACGACCTATGGGTAGTAGCGACCTAACTTGCCAAGAAGACTTAGCGACCTAACGAGTTAACGACTTAGCCTAGGTCGCTACATTGAATGCCTCAGCGTTCAATGATTGCCCAGTACTCATAAGTCGTCTACGACCTACAACTTAACCCGTAACCCGTTCCAGAGTTAAGTACGAACTTGCCCCACCACAACTTAAAACTGCTCACGACCTACGACCTATGATAAGTCGCACACGACCTATGATAAGTCGCACACGACCTAAGCAGGTGAAGACAAGTTCAAGAAGCAACAGATACGAGAGATTCCTTAGGTCATCGCCAACCTGCGACCTACGACCTAACTTAGGTCATCTACAACCTAAGACTTGAAAAGAAAATCACGCTCAGAATCACTCCTATAAATACAGCCCTAACTCCAACTAGAGGGGGACTTTTGGCCGACCATTCCAAGCGCCGATACTCTGCACAATTCTCTACTCATTCAACACTTCAAGTACTCCAAACACCAAAGACACTACGACGATCTCGAAGAGGAAATCTACATCATTTCAACATGAATTCGGAAGATTATTCTCTATCAAAGTTGGATCTATTGGTCTAAAGTGTGTTATAATTGAAGATTGTTGTTAAGTTGTAATCAAATTCAATAATAAAGAGAGTTAAAGTGGACGTAGGCTTACTCTGAGCCAAACCACTATAAAAATTGTTGTCTTTTCTGCTTTTTTCTGTATTTTTTCTACTTGCTTGTAGTTCCCGTATACACGGGTGGTGCTATCATCCAACTTTATTTCACACCGGGGTGTTAGCGTCAGATTTTCACGTTAACATTTTTGGTGCTTCACTGAGAGGATCGAACCCAGGGTATTGACATCATTGCTTCACCAAACTGTGAGGAAAGTATCTCCGTTAAGACCAGAAGTTTAACAGAAATTATGGCTCCCGGAAGGAAACGTAGATCTGCCAGATCTGATGATGTTCAAGAGAACACCGCCACTTCTCCTCCTCTGAGTCAGACAACTCCAACTGTGGGAGTTACGCGAGCGGAATTAGACGCTGTGGTTTTGGGATTGAATCAACAGTTAAATGCTCAAAATGCACAATTAGAGGCTCAGAATGCTCAGAATACCTTGATATTGAATAAGCTAAATGATTTGCTCGAGGCTAATCGTCAGCCAACAAATAAAGAAGGAAACTCTGCTGATAGAGCTCAGGGGGTTAGAGGGAGTACTTCTCAAAGGGCGGTAAGCCCTGTCGAAAGGCCACTTCCTCAAGATGGAGGATCGGGACCTCAAACGACCCTTCGTGAACGACTGTCAAGGCAGAACTCTGAAAGAATGGCTGACGTTTTCCCCGCAGGGCCTGTGGACGATGAAGAGTATTTTTCAGGAATGGTCCGCCAAATCATGAAAGAAAGTATGCGAAAGGACGAGGATGAGAAAGAGTGGGGCTTTGCTCCAAGCAAAACTCCATTCACTGAAAGGATTCTGAAAGCTGAATTCCCGAGAAAATTTGTTCCGCCCACTATTCCAGCTTACAAAGGAATAAGTGATCCTAACGAATTTCTGTATAAATATGACTGGCATATGACTGGCACCAGGGCATCCGATGAGATTAAATGCCGATACTTCCCGGTGTATTTGGAAGGAGTAGCTTTATTATGGTTTACCAAGCTGGCAGTTAGATCCATTGATCAGTTCTCGGACTTAACTAAGAAGTTCAAGGAGCAGTTTCGATTGTACGCCTCTAAAGCAAAGGACATAATGTCATTGTCAAATCTGGAGCAAAACCCAGGGGAATCCATCAAGTCGTTTATGAATCGATTCAACATAGCTTTGGCCGAGGTTGATAACGCTGAGCCACGCATGGTTTTAACATACTTGATGAGGGCAATTGATAAATCGAGCAAGTTTGGAGAATGGTTGAAAATGAAAGAACCAAATTCACTCGATAAATTCTATAAAAAAGCCGATGAGTTCATGCGCCTGGAAAGCCTTCAAGCACCGGCTAAGGTGGCATCAGCGGAAATTAAGAATGATAGTAACGCTCCAGACAAAAAGGAATCCAATGCTTAGAAAAGGGGGAACGACGGTAGAAAGAAACAAGGGGATGCAAAGAAGGATTGAGCTTTCAACTTCACACCTTTGACTGATACCCCTGAAAATATCTTCTTTGCAACCAAAGATAATTTCGGTTATCCTACGCCACCTAAGATGAGGATTGGAGGTAAAATGGAGAAAAGTGGAAGATTCTGTCAGTTTCACAATCAGCCTGGTCATGACACTAACGAATGCCGACACTTGAAAGAAGTAATTGAGCGACTGTTGAAAGAGAACAAGCTCCAACAGTTTGTTAAAAGGGATAGGGACACAACAACCTCGTCGGTCCAAAGGCAACTAGTCCCCGCTTACAATCCAAGCTCGAGTGAGAAGGCCGTAGAACATGAGTCAGACAGGCCTGTCATTAATGTGATAACAGGAGGTCCTCACCCGGCAGGCCGAAGCTGGGATGAGATGGAAAGGTATGCTCGTGCACTGAAGCATGCACCCTCAGAGGAAAGTGTTTTTGTGTTAGAGGATGCTACGCCATTGAAACAACAGAAAACTTTCCCTGATGACATCATATTTAGCACCAGGGACTCTATGGGTATTGAAGCCCCTACGATAGATCCTCTGGTCATTTCTGCCGGTATTGGCCCGGCCACTTTGAGAAGAATTCTGGTCGATTGCGGGGCTTCGTGCAATATTCTCTTCAAGAAAACTTTTGACCAGATGAAGATACCAATGGCTGACGTTCAGGCTTCGTCATTGAAAATTGCTGGCTTCACTGGGGAGCCAAAGCAGCCGATTGGGACTATAGACTTGATTGTAGAGCTCGGAGAGGGGTTGAGAAAGGTAGCTCGAAAGAAGACCTTTATAATTGTTGAAGAATTTTCTGCTTATAATGCTTTCTTGGGCCGACCGACTCTGGCTGCATTCAAAGCTGTTCTTGCCCCATGGTGTCTAACTATAAAATTTCCCACTGATAACGGAATTGGGATAATTAAAGGAGATCAGAACGTGGGACGGGAATGCTATCTTGCAGAGCTACGTGAAACAAAGAGGAGAGAAATGGGAAAAGATGCGGCGCCTTCAGTCCGCATCAGAGAACGAACCTTGTAGCAACTACAGGTTGGTCCCTGCATTGGCGAACATAGCGGTGCCCGAAGAGAGATGGATCCAAGAAAAGCTAGTGCAGGGGAGAATAGAGTAATGCCGGTAGAGGTGACAGTGCCGGTACCTGTTGACTTAAAGGACCCAAACAAGGTGCTGAATGTGGGTTCACAACTCAACACTACAGCTCAGAATATTCTGGTCTCGTTCCTGAAGGCAAATTTAGATGTATTCGCATGGACTCGTGCCGACATGTGCGGAATATCACCAGAGATTGCGGTACACGCTCTGAACATCGATCCAAAGTTCACGCCAGTAAAACAGAAAAGAAGAACTCAAAGTCCAGAGAGGTCAGAAGCGCTGAAAGCAGAAGTCGATCGACTCATGGAGAATGGTTTCATCAGAGAATCTGTTTACCCGGATTGGGTCTCAAATCCTGTCCTGGTTAAAAAGGCTAATGGGAAGTGGAGAGTATGCATTGACTTCTCAGATCTGAATAAGGCTTGTCCCAAAGACTGTTTCCGCTACCTAGAATTGATCAGTTGGTGGACGGAACGGCGAGACATGAATTGTTGTCTTTTATGGATGCTTACTCCGGGTACAATCAGATCATGATGCATGAGCCAGATCAGGAGGACACGAGCTTCATAGCGGATGTTGGTCTTTACTGCTACAAAGTCATGCCCTTCGGACTCAAGAATGCGGGGGCAACCTACCAAAGGCTTGTTAACACCATGTTTAAACCACAGATCGGAAAGACAATGGAAGTCTATGTCGATGATATGTTGGTAAAGTCAAAGAAAGCAATGGACCACATGGATCACTTGGCGGAAATGTTCGCGGTCCTCCGGAGATACAGAATGAAACTTAACCCATTGAAATGTTCATTCGGAGTGGAGTCCGGAAGGTTTTTGGGATTTATTGTGAGTGCTAGGGGCATTGAGGCTAATCCTGCTCAAATCACTGCCTTGAAGGAGGTCAAAGCTCCTAGAAAAAAGAAGGTACTGCAGAGTCTTAACGGAAAAATTGCTGCTTTGAGCCGATTCATTTCTAAAGCTACTGATAAATGCATTCCATTCTTTGACGCTCTAAAGAAAGGAAGAAAAAACTTTGATTGGACTCCCGAGTGTCAGAATGCATTTGATGAACTGGTTCGTCATATGGAAGTGCCTCTAATACTCTCAAAGCCCGACAGCGGTGAAGATCTCTACATCTATCTGGCAATATCATCTCACGCTCTGAGTGCAGCATTGGTTCGAGAAGATACAAGGATCCAGCGACCAGTCTGTTACATTAGTAAAAGATTCACTGGGGTAGAGATGAATTACTCGAAGCTGGAGAAACTTGCCTATTGCCTATTGATTGCATCATGGAAATTGAGGCCGTATTTTCAAGCTCATCCCATCAAAGTCCTCACTGATCAACCTCTGAAGCAAGTCCTGTTTCGCCCTGAAACTTCGGGCCGTCTTTTAAAGTGGAATATTGAACTCAGTCAATATGACATCACTTACCATCCCCGAAGAGCTATCAACGGACAAGCTTTAGCAGACTTCATTGCTGAATGCACAGATAAAGGTGATAGTGAGGAAGAGGAAACTAATGACGTCCCGGTGAAATGGAAATTATACGTTGATGGCGCAAGGAATGACTACTGTTCTGGGGTAGGGGTTGTCCTTGAGACCCCTGAAGGACGATCATTGTGTTATGCACTGAGACTGGAATTTCCTTCGACTAATAATAAAGCAGAATATGAAGCTCTCATTGCGGGTTTGAGAATCGCTAAAGAGCTAAATATCAGAACATTACAGATCTTTAGTGACTCACAACTTATCGTATGCCAAGTCAAGAAGGAATTCCAAGCTAAAGGAGGAAATTTACCCGCTTATTTGTCAAAGGCCTAGTAGCTTCTTGAAGATTTTGATCATTATTCAATAAACCATATTCCCCGAGAAGAGAATATGAAGGCAGATTCCCTCGCGAAGTATTCAAGTACTGGTGAAGCTCAACTATTGGGATTAGTCCCCGTAGAAGTCCTGTCAGCACCAAGTATAGACGAGATGGATGTTGACTGGATTATGAATGTATCTCAGGAACAAGAATCATGGATGACTCCAATACTGGACTATCTGCTCAGAGGTTCTTTGCCAGAAAATTCGAGAGAAAGACAGAAGCTTCTAAGGAAAGCCTCCAGATATATAGTCCAAGACGACCAATTGTACAGGCGGGGTTTTTCAATGCCATTACTCCGATGTGTAACTAAAAATGAAGCCAAGACAATTCTAGCTGAAGTACACGAAGGGGAATGTGGAGATCACACGGGTGGTCAGACATTAGCAAAGAAAATTCTCCGTTATGGGTATTTTTGGCCGAAAATTAATCAAGATGCCGCTGTATATTCTCGGAAATGTGACAAGTGCCAGAGATTCGCCAAAATTCCTAGAGCACCTTCCACTGAGCTAACACAGATGGTCAGTCCGTGGCCATTTGCCATTTGGGGAATGGATCTCATTGGGCCATTACTAACTGCCAAATCAGGGATTAAATATGCTATTGTTGCAGTTGATTATTTTACTAAATGGGCTGAAGCTGAACCTTTGGCTACTATTACCTCTAAGAAAATGATAAATTTTGTGACTAAAAATATCATTTGCTGGTATGGTGTGCCGCAGAAAATAATCACAGACAATGGTACTCAATTTGAAAGTGAGGAATTCCAGGACTTCTGCAAACGTTTCAAAATCCAGAAGAGTTTCTCAGCAGTGGCCCATCCGCAGGAAAACGGGCAAGTGGAAGCAGTAAACAAAATCATCAAATTAATCATCAAAAAGCAGCTGGAAAAAGCAAAAAGTGGCTGGGTTGACAAGTTACCGCTTGCACTATGGGCATACAAAACCACCCACAAAACTGCGACTGGGCATACTCCATTTTCGTTGGCATATGGATCAGAAGCAACGATTCCAGTGGAAACTGAAGTCCCCTCACATAGAAGAATCCATTTTGATAAAGATGAGAATGAAAAACTGCAATTGGAAGCACTTGACCTCCTTGATGAAAGAAGAGAAGAGGCTAGACTTAGAATTGTGACTCATCAACAAAGAATAGCCAGGCACTTCAATTCCAAAGTTCGTCAGCGCAACTTTGAAGTTGGGGACCTAGTTCTAAAAAGAATCATGACAGCCACAGGTGTGTTTGGGCCAAACAGGGAAGGGCCATATGTTATAGGCATGAAGCTTCTTGACGGCACATTCAAACTCACAACTGTCGAACGAGAACCAATTCCAAGAGCTTGGAACAGCAATCATTTGCGTCCTTATTTTACTTGAAAGCTTTACTGAAGTATTGTAAAAATAATTGCAAAAATATGATTCTTGTATTGAAAGCAATTGTAAAGCAAGTGAATAATGAAAAGCTATAAAGTGGATGTAGGCCCAGTTTTTGGCCGAACCACTATAAATCTTGTGTTCCCTACTATTATAAACTGCTTTGTTTTATTTCGACATATAAAATACATTAATTGTGTCATTAAAATGTCAATTTAATAATGCAGGTCATGAAAGTAAAGCTTACCCATCTCAAGACTGAGCAAACACACACTAAACCATCAAAAATTTCCACACTCAAATCCTACAAAAGAAGTGCTTCAAACAAGAGTGAGCAATGTGGGTGGAATTGGACCATCTCTAACTAACTATAAATGTTTGAACAAATAGCCAGTTAAGCAAAATGTGTCCACCACCACCAACTCACCTAACTGTGAAGTATATTTCTTTGGATAAGGGAAATTATTGGCAACTAAAAAGTGTTGACACTTGCAAAAGACAAGGAGGATCTTCAACATGAATGGATGGCGAAAGAGACATGGGCGAGCAAGCATCGATCAACAAAAGACCTCTTCGGAGGCGCAAGACCTCTACGGAGGCACAACTCTTCGGAGGAGAAAGACCTCGAGTGGGCCTGGCCAGAAAAAGAGAGATCTTTCTCGTTACAAAGTTGCGGAATGATCGGTCGATACACTCCCGTGAATCCGTCCAACCGAGAGGAAGAAACTCCAAACTTCCAGGCAAAAGTCCTACTCAGAGGCACACGTTTCACCAAGATTGAAATAAAACTTCCAGGTGTTGAAACGTGAAAAAAAGCCCTCTTCGGAGGCCCGTTTCACCATAGTTGAAATGCTAAAAGACCTCGGGCGGGCCAACCAGAAAAAGAGAGATCTTTCTCGATACAAAGTTGCGGAATGGTCGGTCGATACACTCCCGTAAATCCGTCCAACCGAGAGAAAGAAACTCCAAACTTCCAGGCAGTAACCCAGCTCAGAGGCACACATTTC
The DNA here is from genome assembly GCA_030765085.1 of Allium cepa. Lineage (NCBI taxonomy): Eukaryota > Viridiplantae > Streptophyta > Magnoliopsida > Asparagales > Amaryllidaceae > Allium > Allium cepa. The sequence goes on from CM060942.1 coordinate 292,913,465, forward strand.
ATCATCGGTCGATACACTCCCGTAAAATGAAATGTGAAAAGCCCTCTTCGGAGGCCCACTTCCCAGCGAACAGGGAAAAATAAAAGCCTCTCTCATGGGGCAGAAACCAAAAAGACCTCTTCCCAGAGGCACAACAAAAACAAAAAGACCTCTTCCCAGAGGCAGAAATGAAAAGACCTCCTCCCGGAGGCACAAGCAAGCAGAAAAACCTCTTCGGAGGCACACGTTTCACCAAGATTGAAATAAAACTTCCAAGTGTTGAAACGTGAGAAAGCCCCCCCCCCTCAGAGGTGTAATTTTTAAAAGGCACACTTTAACTCTCAAAGGAAGAATGATCCACCTATTCTAGAAAATTCTCTTCCTTAAAAAGAAGTTAAAGTACCCTTCAGATACCCGCTTTACCACATAGAAGAATTCATTCAGTAAAATGTGTATATGCACAAAAGAAAAAGTGATATCTTCGAAGGATGAAGGTTAAAAACGTATTTATACCCTGTTTTTTAACGAAATAATATTCCTCCAAGTATGGAATAATTATTCTCTAAAAAATAAAAGTAAAAGTTCCTCATAAAATAAAATATTGCAATGTGCTTATGGTATAGGGGCAACATGGTATAACTACATCGGTAAAATTGCGCTCGAACAGTATACCACAAGCTCACTGCAATATCGTGCAAAGAAACTTGTACAAAAGTTAATAATAAATGCATTCTCAAATTCAAACAAGAAGTTTGTACAAATAAAGGATCATTTTATTTAATTCTGTTACAATTTCTTACAGATACAAGTTTCGAAATAAAGAAAACGGGGGCCGGTACACGCACAATTTTCGGTCAGTACATGCAAAAAAGGCAAAAAGCGATATGAAAGCCACAGAACCAGAGCCATCATTTCTTCTTCCGTCCACCTTTTGTGCCCGCACCTGGCCGGATAACCAACTTCTTAGGCCGTCTTGTAAGAGTAGGGGATGAAGGAGAAAGGGGCTCAGTCGGACTTTCTTCCGTTTTTTCTTCGCCAGTTGAGGATCCCTTCTTCTTCTTCTTGGAAACTCCCTGCTTTCCTCTCTTCTTGGAGGAAGACCCACTCCCTGGAGAAAGAAGTTTAGCTAATGGTTCATCATCGGAACCAGTTGCTTCTGGAGTCTTCTCACTCCCTTCAGTTTCTTCTCCCTTGTGTTCTTGTGAAGCAATGGGATCGTCCAACTCTTGAAGAGCTTCTATTTGCTCCTCTTGTGATCCCGGTTGCGATGTAGAAGGAGGAGTCACCTGAATAGATGGAGGAGGAATAATTGGAGGTGGGAAAGTTTGAACGATGCTCGACGTTTTCTCTACAGAAGGAAAAAAGTTCAAGTCAGTAAAAAGTGGAGATAAAGGTTCGCTGAGGTTCAAGAAGTAGTCAAGAAGCTCATCAAGCTCGTAAGAAGCAGATGAGCAGTATACTTGGGCAAGATTAACAGTAGGGTTACCTGCAGAAGTCGGTTTCTTGACATCAACTTCGTAAGCCTGTGCCTCGGCACTCTCGTCACCTTCATCTCCACCGTGTATGCTTGTGATCTCGGTGGTAACTTTGGTAGGAGATAGAGAATGAGAACTAGAACCGATAATGTCAATTTCGGCCGAATGAGAAGGCTGAATTGGAACAGTTGAGATAGTTTTTCCCGAATATTCTCCTGCCGCTGTTTCGGCCCTTAATTTTGCAAGTTGTTCTCTCCCCTGGCAAGAGCGGCGCGAGCATCATCATCAAGATAATGCTCCTCAAGAGCTGACTCAGCATAGCCAGCGCCTTCACCGCCAAGCATATCGAGTGTAGCCTCCCAAACTTCAACCAGAGTAATTTCATACTTGGGGCCTAGAAAGGCGAGGCTACCGCGCCCCAAGATGCTATGCAGGTAGAAGTCAAATAATGTTGAGCTGATGTTGGTCCTCGTTGCCTCGTGAGATTCTTCAGCTGCAGTTTTGCCGGCAACGGCCTCATCACGCTCCCTTTCAGCTTTGGAAAGTTGAAGCTTAAGCATTTGAATCTCCGCCTCTTGGGAGCTGTTTTTCTTCTGAAGCTCTTCAATATCAGCAACATAGCCCTCACTGATTCTTTTTTGCACTTCAAGCCTGTCTTCGGCATCTCTTTGACTGGCATGAGCATCTCTCACTTGTTTTAGGAGCACTTCTTCTTTTTGAGTATAGGAAGTAGAGGAAGTAGCAAGCTCTTGTTTAAGTTCCTCAACTTTTGCTTCAAGTTGTTCATTGTAAGTAGCGATGCTCCTCATTTCAGTATCGTGTTGCTCAAGAACCTTTTGCCATTCCGCTTTATCATTTTCCATAGTGAGCATGGCCTCTATATTTGCACGATTAACCCTTTGGAGCTCGTCAACAAGTTTTTGCCAGTTCGACATCCTTTCGATATCAAGCTTGACGGCATCGAGATTTCGTAACATGGCAGACTTGTCAATGGGGACCAAGTCAAGGTCAAACCTCACTCCCTTCAGGCACCACTATGGAAACCGGCTTTGCAAAGTGGCCAGGCCCGGTCCAACTTGGAATTTAGGCCTGCTAATTATTGTTTGGATGTCTATCTTCCCGAGAGCGGGAGAGCCGGAAGGAATGTCTAGCGAAACGGGGGCAGTAACCTTTTCAGGAGTGGTAGAGGTATGCTTCTCACCATGACGGGATCGCTTGCTTGAATCCTCAACCATATGACTTTTTCCTCGGTCATCATGGGATTTTCTTTTGTGGGAATCGTCGCCTCTCTGCGAAGAATCGTGGCGCTCCTCCCTCTCTCTTCTTTCATAACGCTCCTCTTGAGCCCTCTTCTCTTGAGCCTTTCGGACGGCTCTTTCTTCATCGGATTCTCTGTAAGAGGGGAGGTAGCGCCCATAATCATATTGGCTACGCCTCCCATAGCGCTGGAAGTCATCATAGTAGGATCCGCTGCGTCCCATCGTTGGATCTGAAATAAAAAGAGATAAATTTTAGAATTCCTCAAAGTACAAAAAGTCAGAAGCATAAAAGTGCCGAAAGATTCTAAGTGTGTGTAATGTGCAAACTACACGCATCGAACTACGAACCACTCTTTAATTGTGGAGTAGTTGTGAGTGCAGAAGTTAGCATCAACTCTTGAGTTGACGGAGTCTGTTGCAGAATAGAAGTTGCCTCGACTACTGAAGAAGAAACCCCGGTAGTGATAGGATCATCTTTAAAGATCTCTTGCGAGGTGGCAAAGAGGTCGCTCAGTCCTTCGAAAGTGTCATCCCTGCTCTGCTTGACAGGGCTGGTCTTCTCGGCTTCCTCGTCACCAGACTTCTTTGAATGCGGAGGAGATTCCCGAGGCTCTTCTTCTTCAGTGACTGGGGCAAGTTTGCCAGATGACCCCGCGACGTCAACAGAAGTGGAGCACTTCACTAGAGAAGCCTCAGAAGCAGGTTCTTTTGGTATGGATGTGTAGGTAGAAACAGGGATATCCGACGCTCTAGCCGGAGAGTCGGGACTTCATAGGGGTGTGTAGAGCAAGAGGTATGCAAAAGCCCGTATTGGTGCAAAAATTCATCCCTCAACAGGAATTTTGCACTTCTCTCTTCCGCGGCCACGGCACTCAGTCTCTCAAAAACTTGCTTATGACCGAAATCCCTAGAAGGAGGAGGAAGCGCTGAAAAGTAAAAGGCGAAGTTAACATTTGACAACTCAGGCTATGAAAAGTACAGAGAAAAACACCAGGAACAAAGATAAATGCTCTTACTTCCTACTCTCCAAGTAGCATAGAATCCCGGAGGGCAGCGAACGAAGAAAAATTGGCTTAGGAAACCGTGAGCACTTTCAGGAAGGCTAATTATTAATTTACGGTTCCTAGCGCTTCTCACCAGAATGATAGAAGGGTGATCTTTATTTTTGGCAAATGTGCACAAATAGCAAACTTCATCAAAACTCGGAAGGCGATCCAGCGTCCTTCCGAATAGCACACATAACCCCATCAGAATAGCATAGCCATTGGGGTGCAGCTGGAAGGGGGAGATAGCTAGTCGGAGAAGAAGCTGTTGGAGAAAGTCGTTAAAAGGAGGGATAGCTCCACTCATGCACATTTGACAATTAATTGCTACAAAACCAGAAGGTGGTATGTCGGCAGTATCGCTTCTCTCAAGAAGAATGGCATCTGCTTCAGCAATGCCGAACAGAGTGCATAGTTGACGGAAAACTTTGTATGTCCGCGTGGTGGAAATTCTCTCTGGAGGATTAACCAATGGAGTAGCGATTGGGAAAGTCTCTTCAGCTGATTCTGTTTCTTCTTGTTGAGAAGTCATTCTATACAAGGAACTGGACGTTCAAATAAGAAGGTGCATGTTTCCTAAAAAGTGTGAAGTGTTGTGCAGAACTAACAAAAGCAGAAGGCAAACATAACTGAAATTAAACTAGTTGACAATTAGTTGACTATGTGGTTTCAGAACTTATTAATACAAAACTCAAGTGTAGTCTTAATGCAAATGAAACGGGTTTAACTGGATATTTTAGTTTTTCTTTAATACTTCACTTGAATTCTTTAGTTCGCAGCATTTCGTTCACACAGTTCATTTTAAGTTGATTATTCTTTATCGACTAAATCTGTCATTCGATGTGGGCAGTCAATGGCAGTATATTCGTTCCATTTTTATGCAAATATTGTGTTTAACAGGTTGTTAGCATTAGAGATAATCTGCAAAGAAATACAACAAAATTCAAGTCCAAATAGTTCAAAGTTCAAACAGTTCAATCAGAGTTGTCTCAGGATTTCACAAGTCCTAGGTCGTCCAGCGACCTAGCATAGGTCGGAGCCTTCTTTGGTCGCGCGGTGCAAAGTAAAGGATAAGGCATTACAAATTCGTCCTAGTGTTAACTCGACCGCAACCTAAAGCCTATGTCGCAAGGAAGTTAGGTCATGCAGTTCTTAGCTCGAGTAACTCTTAACTCATGCAAAGTCTTAGGTCGCATGAATATTAGGTCGTTCAGCGACCTAGTGTAGGTCGAAACTATTCCTTAGGTCGCAAGGGTCCTTAGATCGCGAATTATCTTAAGTCACTCAAATTCACTAGGTCACTAACTTCCTCTCCACGCAATGCTTCACCAGACCCGATAACCCGCTATCAACTACACAAAAATCCATCATCCTCTTCGTGAAGTCCATCATCTCCACACATCACCGAATCACTTGAAAGGCGATTCAAAGCATCTCCAATCCATCGTACATTCAATACCTTTTCGTGCCTACTCAAGCGGCGATCGAAAATTGATTGCAACATTTCAAAATATAGCATGATGCAAGGAATTGGGTTAAGGTCGGAAAATAGGGATTCGTAATTCAACAGTGATTATGGTGAGATGGAGATCGAATTCACTTATGTAATATGTTGGAAAAGGTGAATCGGTGATTAGCTGGGTTGAATTCGCCTTTGGAAGTTTGAAACAATTCGTCAATGAGAATGAAAAATGGGAACAGTAAGGTAGAGAAGAAGAAACGACCAAACAATTTATATAGGGCAAAAAGGAGAATTCAGATAGGCACGCGAGTTAGCATATGTTTTAGGTCGCTCACGACCTAGCAGAGATAGATCGAAGCACACGACCTATGCTTTAGGCCGGTACTTCGAGGGGCAAGTGTTAGCTCCCACTTTGAAGCGACCTAAAATGTAATGCGACCTAGCGACCTATCATTACTTTGTGACCTAGTTACCTAACACTCCGCGACCTATAACTCAGCAGCCCAAGGACCTAAGAGTACCTGACGACCTAATAGTCTCAACGACCTAACGGCATAATAGTCTCAACGACCTAAGAGTACCTGAGGACCTAACGGCATAACAGTCTCAACGACCTAACTCCACAAAGCAGCTCTGCGACCTAAAGACTTAAGCATTGTCACGACCTACGACCTATGGGTAGCAGCGACCTAACTTGCCAAGAAGACTTAGCGACCTAACGAGTTAACGACTTATCCTAGGTCGCTACATTGAATGCCTCAGCGTTCAATGATCGCCCACTACTCATAAGTCGTCTACGACCCACAACTTAACCCGTAACCCGTTCCAGAGTTAAGTACGAACTTGCCCCACCACAACTTAAAACTGCTCACGACCTACGACCTATGATAAGTCGCACACGACCTAAGCAGGTGAAGACAAGTTCAAGAAGCAACAGATACGAGAGATTCCTTAGGTCATCGCCAACCTGCGACCTACGACCTAACTTAGGTCGTCTACAACCTAAGACTTGAAAAGAAAATCACGCTTAGAATCACTCCTATAAATACAGCCCTAACTCCAACTAGAGGGGGACTTTTGGCCGACCATTCCAAGCGTCGATACTCTGTAGTATTCTCTACTCATTCAACACTTCAAGTACTCCAAACACCAAAGACACTACGACGATCTCGAAGAGGAAATCTACATCATTTCAACATGAAATCGGAAGATTATTCTCTATCAAAGTTGGATCTATTGGTCTAAAGTGTGTTGTAATTGAAGATTGTTGTTAAGTTGTAATCAAATTCAATAATAAAGAGAGTTAAAGTGGACGTGGCTTACTCTGAGCCGAACCACTATAAAAATTGTTGTCTTTTCTGCTTTTTTCTGTATTTTTTCTACTTGCTTGTAGTTCCCGTATACACGGGTGGTGCTTTCATCCAACTTTATTTCACACTGGGGTGTTAGCGTCAGATTTTCACGTTAACATTTCCAAGCTCATCCTATTAAAGTCCTCACTAATCAACCTCTAAAGCAAGTCCTATTTCGCCCTGAAACTTCGGGTCGCCTTCTGAAGTGGAATATTGAACTCAGCCAGTCTGATATCACCTACCATCCCCGAAGCGCAATCAATCGACAGGCTTTAGCAGACTTCATTGAAGAATACACAGATAAAGGTGACCGTGAGGAAGAGGTGACTAATGACATCCCGATCCAATGGAAATTATATGTTGATGGTGCAAGAAATGACTGTTGTTTCGGAGCTGGGGTTTTGCTCGAAACCCCCGAAGGGCGATCATTGTGTTATGTATTGAGTCTAGAATTTCCTTCGACAAATAATGAAGCAGAATATGAAGCTCTTATCGCCGGTTGAAGATTGCCAAAGAACTATACATCAGAGTATTGCAGATCTTTAGTGATTCCCAGCTTATTGTGTGCCAAGTCACGAAAGAGTTTCAAACTAAAGGAGGAAATCTGCCCGCTTACTTGTCAAAGGCCTGGGAGCTTCTTAATGATTTTGATCATTATACAATAAGCCATATACCCCGGGAAGAGAACATGAAGGCAAATTCTCTCGCAAAGTATTCAAGCTCTGGCGAAGCTCAATTATTAGGGTTGGTACCCGTGGAAGTCTTGTCAGCTCCAAGTACTGATGAGATGGATATTGAATGGATTATGGCTATATCTCAAGAGCAAGAATCGTGGATGACCCCGATCAAGGAGTTTCTACTTAACGGCTTCCTTCCAGAAAATTCAAAAGAGCGTCAGAAACTGTTAAGAAAAGCCTCGAGATATATAATTCAAGACGGCCGGTTGTACAGACGGAGATTCTCGATGCCATTACTCCGATGTGTAACCAAGGAAGAGGCTAAGACAATTTTAGCTGAAGTGCACGGAGGAGAGTGTAAGGATCATTCAGGTGGTCAAACTCTAGCAAAGAAAATTCTCCGCTATGGGTATTTCTAGCCAGACATTAATCGAGATGCTACTAGCTACTCCCGAAAATGTGACAAATGCTAGAGATTTGCAAAAAATTCCAAGAGCACCTTCCACCAAGCTAACACAGATAGTCAGTCCATGGCCATTTGCCATTTGGGGGATAGACCTTATCGGGCCTTTGCCAACTGCTAAATCCGGAATCAGATATGCTATTGTTGTTGTTGATTATTTCACTAAATGGGCTGAATCTGAACCGTTGGCTGCTATTATCTCTAAAAAGATGATAAACTTTGTGACGAAGAATATCATTTGTAGGTATGGTGTGCCTGAGAAGATAATCACCGACAATGGTACCCAATTCGAAAGCGAAGAGTTCCAGGACTTTTGCAGATGATTCAAAATCCAAAAAAGCTTCTCAGCAGTGGCTCATCCGCAGGAAAACGGGCAAGTGGAAGCAGTGAACAAGATTATCAAATCAAACCATCAAAAACAACTGGAAAAAGCAAAAGGTGGTTGGGTCGATAAGCTGCCACTAGCACTATGGGCATACAGAACTACCCACAAGACTGCGACTGGGCACACTCCATTCTCATTGGCATATGGATCAGAAGCAATGATTCCGTTGGAAATAGAGATCCCCTCACACAGGAGAATTCATTTCAACCAAGCTGAAAACGAAAAGCTGCAACTTGAAGCACTTGACTTGCTTGATGAAAGAAGGAAAGAAGCTGAGTTCGGATTTGCAGCCCATCAGCAATGAATAGCCAGGCACTTTAATTCTAAAGTTCGCCAACGCAGCTTTGAAATTGGGGATCTTGTCTTGAAAAGGGTCATGACAACAACATGAGTGTTTGGACCAAACTGGGAAGGACCATATGTCATAGGCTGAAAACAAAGGTCAGTATAAAATTCATAACTAATTGTAGAAAAATCATAAAAATATGGAATCTTGGTATGTTGTTCTAACCTCATGAATACACCTTCTATAAAAATTTCGTAGGAAAACACGTAGTTTTGGTATGCTAAACCCATGCTGCACTGAGGAGGAAAACTCGGATTTTTTTCAGTGATTCGTTTATTCGTTGATGCATGCGATTTGGAAGATGATAAGATGAGTTTTAAACACTCACAACATCTATCTCTAACGATTAGGCTATGAAATGATTGTTTTTTAATGCTAATTTATTGTATGATGGTTGTTATGAGGCAAGAGTTAAATTGGTTGATTTGTTTGGTTAACATTATGTCAATTTAGATTCATCAAATCTGAGTTGAAAATGATAGTTAAAGAATATGAAATCTGTACCAATTGTTAAGGTTTTTGGCATTGAAATTTTATACATATAAGCTAGACTAATATTAAAATCTACTGTAAAAAGTTTGAGTGAAAAATATTAAATTTCTAATTTATATGATTTTTGCAAAGTGTGCATATGTAAACTGAAATTTACAAATCTTAGTTGAAAATGGTGATTAAGAATATGAAATCTGTACCGATTTGTTAGGGTTTTGGCTTTGAAATTCTACATATATAATTTAGACTAATATTCAAAGCCACTGTAAAAAGTTTGAGTGAAAAAAATTAAATTTCGAATTTACATGATTTTTGCAAAGTGGGTATATGTAAATTGAAATTTACAAATCTGAGATGAAAATGATGATTAAAGAATATGAAATCTATACCAATTGGTTAGGTTTTTGGCATTGAAATTCTACATATACAATCTAGACTAATTTTCAAAGCTACTGTAAAAAATTTGAGTGAAAAAGATTAAATTTCAGATTTATATGATTTTTGCAAAGTGAGTATATGTAAACTGAGATTTACAAATCTGAGTTTAAAATGGTTGATTAAAAAATGTGAAATCTGCACCACTTGGTTAGGAATTTAACTTTGAAATTTTCTATAAATAAAATAAACTGACATTCAAAGCTACTATAAAAAGTTTGAGTCACTTGCCTAAGTGTGTTTAATTGTGTGTTATCCTGACCCTTATTCTGTTGTTTTGCACTGTTTTCTTCTGTATTTTCAGAGATGAATTATGATGTTTTCAAAAGGTTGTTTCTATACATTAGAAAGCCGACATTCTATGATGATTTTAAATTGCAATGTTTTTGATTTATTCGAGTTCTATTTGAGAAAACTCCGTTGAATTTGAATTGATTTCGATGATTTCGTGCACGGATTTTATAATCGATTTCAAGATGATATTTGAAATACACGTTTTTGCACATTTCGAGCGAATAAGAAGGAGAATTAAACGGTTTGGTAAAACATGTGGTATATGACACGTGCGTTTATCTTATCGGTTAACTTACGACTTTTCTGTTTGATCGTTTTGGCCTACGGGTCTAGTTTACCGATGATATGAGGTGAAACTTTTACTGCTTTGAGTGTGAAATTTACTAGCGGTTAGTAAACCGTTTAGTGCGAACGGGTGGTATGGGACACACGTTAACACTTTTCGGGTTCCTTTTCGAGAGTTTGTGACACATTTTCCTGTTGGGGTGCCAGTACTGGACCTTCGGGTCATTTTCCATTGCGGCGTATTTGTCTTCGGACGTTTGCCACTGCGGCGTATTTGTCTTCGGACGTTTGCCATCGCGGCGTATTTGCCATCGCGGCGTATTTGTCTTCGGACGTTTGCCATCGCGGCGTATTTGCCATCGCGGCGTATTTGTCTTTTGACATTTGCCTTTGGGCGAGATACCTATTATGTGAAACAGTACTCGGCAAAAATAGCACGTGCAAAACCTTTTTGAGATGATTTTTACCCTTGTGTGTCGTCATTTTGGAATCGGTCCTTTGAACCATTCGGTGGCGACTACTTTGGAATTTTTGGACTCTTGGGAGTTCTTTTGAGATTTTCATTGCCTACACTGGCGTGTTGAGATTTGCCTTTTGGCGTATGTATATTGAGATTTCCTATTGGTGTTATTTATGGAATTTGCCTTTGGCGCTGTGTAAGATTTTTACCTCTTTGTTGACATTTGCCTTATGGCTTATGTCGTGGTAGCTCGTGCTTAGGTTTTCCTTGGAGTTGCCGATATGGCGGTTTGGGAATTACTCATTTAGGAGTTTACATTATACTATTCCCTAAACCATTCTTATTTGATTTATGATTTCCGATGATATGAGGCATGCAACATTTTGGCGATTCATGAGATTTTTGCTCTCCTTTGTGTTTTATGCTCATTGAAGCAATAGTGTTCTATCAGTTAGTGTAATTATATATGCCATACATGATGTGTATCCTCCATATGTCTATGGTTAGCTTTCTTATTGTTTCTTCTTGTTTATGAAGAATATCACTATGCTCTTATGCTCTATTATTCTGCTATCACCTTTTACTGATTCGTTTAGCTAGACTGACCCGAGTATTTTATACTCGGGTCAGACCGAGTTGTTTCAGGTTCGCAATCAGTTCCAGGACTTGGCTTTGATGCATTTGCTTAGATACCAGCCTAGCACTTTTGTGTAGTTTATTTTTTTTTCCGCTTGACTCTGATATGTATTTGATTAGATGTATATAGTGTGGTCTCTGTACCACTTTTGTGCATTAGTTTGTATCATACTGGGATGTATCTATGTATATGTATTTATATATATGATGATTACTGTTCTATGATGCGATATGCATTTTGTTATTGTATTTTGTTCTGATAGATCCATTAGCCACCTATAATTTTGTATTAAGCATTTATTGGATGTCGATTCACTTGAATCAAGAAAAAATATATAGAGCATTTATGGACGTATGCAGTAAATGTTTAAGACAAGATTATAGATGGTCGCTCCTAACCAGCCCTATTCTCCACATTAGCAGATAGAATTACCCAGTAATTCTCTTTGTTAACGTGGGTCTCGGGGTGGGGTGTCACAGCGCCCTCTAGAAGTTTGATAGTATACAGAAAAACGGGAAGAAGAAGAAGAAGAGCAGTTATAATGAAAAGTGGTGACCGTTGGGCCTATTTATAGTGGTTGAAATGTCCATTCATTCAAAATTCAAATTCAAAGTTTTGCCGCCAAGTTGGTCGATCTACTAAATCATCTATATCTTTCTCATACGGTCTCCAAATTCAGCAAGTGAATATACCACGATGATCAGAAAAACAAGCCCGTCGCAATAGAACAGATCTCCTCGTCAAATTCTGAAAGATATAAATGTGTGACTCACGACAATGGAAGAACAACAAAGTTAGAAAGATGAGTGCAAAAATTGGTATGCTTTACTATTATTTCATCTTTATTGTTGCATTTAGGAATATATAAATCTATGCATTTAGTTAGGTATAGAAATTTATCTCTTTTATAAGTTTTGATACATTGATCCATATATCAACACACCGTAGTATAATATCGACGTACAAGTCTAATTTTTTTTAAAATCTTTTAAAATGTGTTTTCTTATAAATAAAATCTACAACTAATTTGTTACAACTATACTAAGTAGAAAAGCATACCTTCATTCATGATTTCAACTTTTCTAATGTTATTTGTACTTCCCATACTCTATTTCTTTTAAGATACTAATTTTATATTTTTAAGAAATTAATAGAATGAATTTAGACTATTAGAATAAGACTCAATTTATATATTTCTTCAATAAATAAGATAGCACCACATCACATGACCGGAATTTTAGATAGCATTTCTAAAATGCTTCTTTTCTTCTGTAATGTTTTGTAAGTACTGCAAATTCGTTTTTATAGCATTTCTGTGCTTTGAAATGCTGTTGAGTTTTAGAAACTTTACACAGCATTTGGTAAAAGCTACAGTTTCATTTTTATAAAGTTTCGAATATTTTTTAGTACAAAAACTTTTTATAGCATTCTTTAAATACTACTTTTTTTTTCATTATGAAACTTTAAACTATGTTAAATTAATATTCAAATTAGGAATTTTTCTCTATTCTATTTAGAAGTTATTTTCTAACTTATATTGGAATGTTTTAAAATTAATTTCATGTTTGAATATATTATTTATAATTAATTAATTTTTTTTTTAAAAAGGGTAAGAGGCCTTAATATAACACATGTTTATTTTAGTTTTTCAATCTTTATCATTTTATTTAATATTTCATTATGATATTTTTTTAATTTAAAAGATGTTTAAACATGTTTCTAAATATTTTAATCAATAAAAATTTAATATAAAGGTTTTAGTTAGTAAGTTAAGTATTTTATAAACATGGAAGTTTGGATTCTTAAAAATAAAAAAATAAAAACAACCCAGTTAAAATAATTATTTTAAATTAAATAAGTAGGCTATTAATTTTTATAAAAATATGTTTGATCATATATATATAGTTTAGGTCCATATTTCTTAGCAATTTAATTTTGATATTTAGTTTGATTACTACCTTTCATAAATATGTTATAATTTTAATATAATTTATTACCTTTAAACTCTTTTCTTTACTACTCTTTCAGTCTCATTCATTGGTTTCCTTAACTTAAGTCTAGTAATTGGTGTGTATTACCTTTGTTTGGTTGAAGTAATTTATAATAAATAATTTGATATATATATATATATATATATATATGCTTGTCAATTAGATATTACTTATTACTCATGTTTATCTTATTATCTGGATGTCACTTACTGTAGTATATATATCTTCATATCATTCTGCATATTATTATTTTTACTTCATTATCATTTTTTTTCATATTATATATCGTTATGCATCCTATTTCATATTTCATTTTATTGCATATTACATCATAAATTACAATGCATATCATAATTATTTGCATCACAAGTTGCGCTTCATTCTGCATATTATCTCATGCTACATTGCATATGTCATACATTTCATACTGCATTACGAACTACATATTGCATACATGTATGTATTTTATTTAGGAGGAGTTTGTAGTATTGTTTTATAATATAGGATTATTAGTTTTTGATTTGTTTGGTTTGTTTTGATTGACTTGATTGACTTGTTTGACTTGATTGACTTGTTTGACTTGTTTACTTGATTGATTTATTTGACTTGTCTGACATGGTTGGTTTTGATGAATGTGTTGAAATATACTTAATAAATAATTTATGTTCTTATATTTTTCTAACTATTATAAGTATTATAATAGATTCTTAGTTAGGATAGTTAGTAATTTAGGATTAAGTTTTAGTTTTTAGAGTTAAGTGTTGATTATTTATGATAACACTATTATTATAATCACATAGTATATTAGAATTAGGGAGAGTGATATAGTTTGGAGTTACAAAGTTTAGAGTTTTTTTTTGTTGATGACAAAGGGGGGAAATATAAAATAGGTTGGTTATGCATAAATTAAGGGGGAGTTATAGATTAAGGAGGAGTTATTAAGATAGAAGTAATATTTTATAAACAAAGGTTGTCATCATCAAGAAGGGGGAGATTGTTAGTCCGTGAGATGATGGTTTTGACGACAACAACCTTAGAATAGATTATAAAATATAAATACTGACATTATAAGTTTAGATATATATGTATATGGAGGATTTAACCATGCAGGTACCAAGAATGAAGACTGTACAGTATAGAGATTCAAGATATCGAGATAGAAGACTCATGATATCAAGATTATCAAGTGTTCAAAATTTCAAGGTTAAGTATTTTTGTTAGGAATTTTTTTAAAACTCATAAAAAAGCACTGGCATCTTAAAATCCAATTTATTCGTGGAATGTAATCCACTTCGAGCCTGCTAAAGGGATGGACCCTAAGTAGGATGGAACCTATGAAAAATCTAGTGGAATATTGTTTTGTATCCGCTAACTTTTTATTCAAAATGATTTTTCAAAATTATATCATGTTTTCAAAATGTTTTTCAAAACTTTCCTTTTAAAAGATTCAAAACCCTCTATCCTAATTTTAATTAATTTTATCCTCAAAATTATCTTTAATTCAAAGTCAAATTACTCCTGATTTTAAACTATCTTTTAATATAATATATTTAACTTTTAAATATTTATACTTAGATTTAAATATAAAATTATAGTTAAATTCTATATATATTATTCTCGATATTTACTTATGAATTTTAACTATAGTCGTGTATATTTATAAAGTTTAAAATAGTTTTAATATAAAGTAAAAGTTATTTTTAAAGAAAATCAAAACACCAAAAAATCATTTGGGATGTCGACATGCCCAAGTACCCCATGTCGACATGGTGTTAGTTGAGTTCAAAATTTAAATTTCAAAAGAAGTGTCTATTCGTCATAACTCTTCATGAATGGACATATTGTTGTTCTTTTATAAATAAGGGTTAGTTTCAACGAATTTTATATCAGATTTTCTGGTTTTCACTCCTCTTCTTCTTCCACATTTCTTAATACATACTCTTACCATTACTCTGCCGAAATCAACATTGAATCAAACTTGATTACTTCTAGTTTGATTCTCTATCACTATCTCTACAAGGTTCTTGTGCTATTCAGAGTTATAGTCTTTTTGTAATCTATCAAAATAGAAAAGGTGTGATTGTAGCGTTGAAAATCAATCAAAAGAGAAAAGGTGTGATTGTAGCCTTGGTAAATCAATTGGGTGAACTTGTGGCCCGAAAATCAAGTATCCCTACCCAGAGGATAGAAATTCTGGAGGGTGTACCTCGTAGCCTTGAAACCGAGGGTGTAATTGTACAATTGCTTTTAATAGGAAATCCGTACTTGTGTTGCAGGACTGGATGTAGGATAACTCCGAATCAGTATAAAATCCGGTGTGTTCTTTCCTTTGCTGCTTTTATTTTATTTCTGCATCTGTGTTTATTTCTATGATCATATCTGTGTCTGTCTATTTCATACATTGGTGTCTAAATTAACATAAACTCAAAAAGATTTAGTAATTCTTTATTAACACTATTCACCCCCTCTATTGTTAATCCTAGCCTTAAGATCCGTAATCCGCAATTTCTCACATCATCTAGTTCAAAGTTACATTTTTAACTTCAAATAGGTACATCGGAAAAATGGCACAAATAGATAAATAAACTACCATCAAAAGCTCCTCTCATTGTCATCTACATCTTGATCATTGTCTCCTTGTCTAACCTGTGTAGTAATGAGGACGGAGCTAGAATAATAATGTCGTGTGAATAAAAAATCTCGAGTCTTTCTATGTCAATACTTAGGCAGTATAATTTAAATAAGGATATGTTTTTCGTGTTTTAAACTATATTCAAAACCAATTAATGCTTCATATAAGGGAAAGAGACGGGCCCTCAAACAACCACTTAATACCTTCAATCCCCAAAGCATGTTTTCCCATATTCAAAAACCCATAACCATCTTTATTAATGTCTACCAATGCAAGAGATAGAACCCAAGCCACTTAATATCATTTGATGGAAAATAGACAGACTTCAACAATTGAGGCAGACTACCTTTATTTAACACATATTCCCAAGGCAGACTCCACACGGGTCTCTATCTTGCTGACATATCACAGAAATCTCTTTGAACGCTTTGTACTTCAACTGAAGTGGACCTTTCAAAGTTATCCTAACCTGTGCCTAAACCTAATTCCAACCATATAATACTCTATATATAGGAAAGAGGCGGGCCCTCGAACAACCACTTAATACCTTCAATTCCGTGAAGTAGGTCCTTCGTATTATGACCCGTAACCTATAGAGACATCTGACATTAATCCGATTATTCGTAGGTATTGGCAGCAAAATTAGCTAGGCAAATTTACACTACAGAATTGGGACCAACCTTACGTCATCCATAGTAACTTATTATAGGCAATGTCGTACGTTAGCTTGAAAGTCACACTGTAACAACCTAGAATTTCTATTAATTAAAATTCGTATATTTAATTGATTTTAAATATTAAATAAGTGAAATTTATAAGTCGAATAAATTTTATTTTGAATAATTGGATTTAATTTGACAATTAAATCGATAATTTAATATGTTAAAGTTCAGAAATAATTGAAAATTAGGTTAAATCTGATTGAAAATGATTTGTAAAATTTTATTTAATCATATTAGAGTTATAATGATGTTATAGAACTTTTAAAATCGAATTATGAGTTAATTTGTGAAAATTGAATATTTTAATATTCAATTAACGAGTTAAAATAGCCATTTTTCAAACAGTCTCGGATTTCAACGAAAACAGTTTCATCGGATTCGTAATGTTATATTATTATATGGTTTCAAATTTCGTGTCAATCGGATTTACCGTTTGTCCGGGGCAAGCTAAAACGCCTAGAAATTTGATTAACCGAATTAATTTAAAATTGATCGTTTATTGCCGTAACTCGCACATATGATCGAATTGGCTCTAGAAACCTATTCCATTGTGTCCGAAATGCGGGTTAAACCCTACAAACGCCGGTCACCGCGCGATATTTGGAGTTCGAAAATTCCGATATGAATAGTGTTCGTTATATTTTCTATAAAAGGCCCCTATTATCTCCATTTTGCAAAAACAAGGCAAACCCTAGGTTAAAAACCTTCAGCCGCCACAAACCCAATCAATGGCCGAAATCATCTCTTCTTTCTCCTCATTTTTCTCTTGATCCACTCAGTATTAACAAAAATCTCTAACTACAACATTGTAGAGCACGTTGAGATCTTCGATGTGAACGGGTATGATCGTAATTGGAGCAAAGACTCAACGGCAAATCTCGTGTAAACGTCACGCGTTCATTCATGATTTATGAGGCAGGGGGAGGGCCGAGTTCAAAGCTGTTCTGGCCGTGGGTGGTGCTAGGCTAGGCGCACGCGTCGAGGGTCTCTGATCGTGTTTTCGTGCAATGGTGTGGTCGCGTTAATTTAGGGTTACGCGGCAATTTTTGGGTTTGGAGACGTGCGCGTTCACTGGAGAAGGAAGAAGCATTTTGTGTGGGATGGCTTGGATTCATCAAAAGCAATGGATGGCTAGGATCTGTTAAGTTTAAAAATATAAAAGAAATTTGTAAATTTATATGTTCTAAATTCATGTAAAACTTTAAAAATTCATATCTTTTTAATACGAGGTCAAAAACGCACGAAACAAGTTGCGTTGTTTTCGTATTGTCGAGAAATACGCTATGGAACTGGATTGGAGTCATTTGGAGTTAGTGAGAATTTCGGGTAAAATTAAACGCGTGTTTAATTTTATTCGAAATAAAAGCTGAAAACGAAATTGAAAGCGAGGTGAGAACTTCTCACTCAATCGAATTGTTTCGATTTTAATTTTAAATAGTTAGATTTAAAATTCCTGATTGTATCTTTGAATGATGACTGTTATCTATTGATTGTTAAAATAGACATTATACGCCGTTAGTAAGCGGATGTTATTTATTAAAAACATATACCGCGAATATTTCACTGCAAAGTGAAATTGGTATTATTTATGTACTTGGAGTTGATTTCCTGCATTATATAGCGGATGAGACCCTATTGCGCCGTATAATAGCGAATAATATTTTAAATCCTATATACCGCGATATTTCCTTTGGAAACGGAATTGGTATTGTGCTAACGTCTGTGGATGCAGGGAAACAGGTTGGAGAGATCCAACTGGATTTCTCAACAGTATTTATTTGATTATAGATATTTTGATATTTGTTGATTATCATATACAGATACATGATGTCGTTGTTGTCGTGATTGACTATTTGGTGTGTAGCATCATTGGGCCAACTTTGGAATCTTAAAAGGATGATTAAAGTGATTTTTGAAAGTATACGTTTCATAAAATATTTTTGGAATTGATTCATTTTAAATAAATAAACGTTATAATTTTAATGTTATAAAAATTATGATTTTTGAGAAATATAGTTAAAAGTTGATTTTTGAAAATATGGGGTTAATGATTTTATAAAATAGTTTAAATTGGGATTTTTGAATTTATTTTAAAAAGTTTAAATATAGGATTTATAGAATTTGATTATTTTATAAATCAAAATGATGAAATTATAAAGGAGTTTAAAGACGTTTTAAAATAATAATATGAATTGATTTATATAAAAGATTTATAAAATTGATATTTATAAATTAAAATATTGGAATTATAAAACGAGTTTTTATAAATGTTAGAATGAAGTGTAAATGGATTTCATAAGTGAATGAAATTATAGAATTATAAATGGTGAAGTTACAGATTGTTAACGCTTAAATTTGAACGTTAACACCCCGGTGTGTGAAGTGTAGTTGTGAAAGCACCACCCGATAGATCGGGAAAGAATTACAAGCAAGTAATAGCGGAAAAGCAGTAAACAACAGCAATTTTATAGTGGTTCGGCTTATGGGTATAGCCTACGTCCACTTTAAGTACTTTTATTGATGATCACAAAGGTTTGCTTTCGGACCACTTTCCTTTCTCCTTCCCCAAGTTCTACAAGCAGATCGATGGTCCCAATTGGTTGTTTTGGCTCCCCAGTGAAGCCGGCGATTTTCTGTGATGAGGCTTGCACATCGATCATAGGGATTTTCATCTGGTCAAATGTCTTTTTGAAGAGGATATTACATGATGCTCCGCAGTCAATAAGGACTCTTCTGACAATGGCTGGTCCAATACCAGCCGAGATGACCAAGGGATCTAAAGTAGGGGCTTCAATACCTGTAGAATCTCTGGCTCTGAAAACAATATCATCGCTGAAAGTTTTCTGTTGTTTAAGGGGCATAGTGTCTTCTAGAACAAAGACGTCTTCTTCGGCTGGAGCATATTTCAAAGCCCTGGAATATCTCTCCATCTCACCCCAACTCTTGCCAGCTGGGTGAGGTCCTCCTGAAATGACATTGATAACGGGCCTTCCAGATTCATGCCCCGTAGCTTTCTCACCTGCCCCAGGCTGATGAACAGGAGCCCGCTGCCCCTGACTCGACGATGCAGGATCGTTGCTATTCTTTTTCACGAATTGCTGCAACTTGTTTTCTCTTAGCAACTCTTCAATCAGATTTTTCAGCTGGCGGCATTCATCAGTTTCATGACCTGGTTGATTGTGGAAGCGGCAGAATTTCCCACTTTGTATGGCTTTTCTCCCGGTTCTCAATGGGATAGGTTTAGGGAAAGCGACGGAATCTTTAGTGGCCAGGTAGATGTGCTCCGGTGTATGTGATAATGGAGTATATTCTGATGGCTTGAAGGATCGGGGCTTCTTCAGATTACCCTGTTTCTTCCCATTACTATTCTCCCTTTTTTGCCCCACCGATTCATTCTTGCGTGGAGCGACAGTGTTGTCTTCTGCTTTTTCCAACACTGTCTTTACTGGTAAAGGACGGCTTTCCAAGCGAATGAATTCGTCTGCCTTTTTGTAGAACTTTTCGAGAGAGGTTGGCTCCTTCATATTTAACCATTTCCCAAATTCGCTTGACTTATCGATAGCCCTCATCAGATAAGTCAATATCATTCGTGGTTCAGCATTGTCCACCTCAGCCAGTGCTATATTGAAGCGGTTCAAGAAGGATCTGATAGACTCACCAGGATTCTGCTCTAAACTCGATAGTGACATAATATCCTTGGCCTTCGAAGCATATAGTCTAAACTGCTCCTTGAATTTTCTGGTCAAGTCTGAAAACTGATCGATAGATCGGACTGGTAACTTGGTGAACCACAGTAAAGCCACGCCTTCCAGGTATACGGGGAAATATCGGCACTTTATTTCATCGGAGGCCCTGGCACCTGTCATGTGCCAATCATACTTATACAAGAACTCATTCGGATCGCTTGTCCCTTTGTAAGCTGGAATAGTCGGAGGGACAAACTTCCTTGGAAATTCCGCCTTCAAGATCTTTTCAGTAAACGGAGTTTTACTTGGGGCGAAACCCCATTCCTTCTCATCTTCAACTCTTTGCATACTTTCTTTCATGATCTGCCGGACCATTCCAGAAAGATATTCCTCATCATGCCGAGTTCTAGATCCACCGGCATCAGGTACTGCCTGCTCAAAGGGACTAGTAGGCCTTTCAGGAGCATTCCTTTCATCAACATCATGAATGTTGCCAGCATAGTTCCTTTCATTACCAGCCGGTTGATTGTTTGCCCCAAGTAAGTCGTTCAACTTATTCAGAATCAGAGCATTCTGGGCACTTTGAGCCTCTAGTTGGGCATTTTGGGCGTTTATCTGCTGGTTTAGCCCTAGAATCACAGCATCCAATTCCGCTTTTGTGACTCCAACAGACGGAGTGGGTAGATTAGGCACAGGGGAAGCGGAGGTTCCCTCTTGAATGTTCCCAGATCTGATAGATCTACTTTTCCTTCCAGGAGCCATAATCTCAGATATACTTCTGGTTTTTAAGGAAATTCTTTCTTCAAATCTCTGCGAAGCAATGATGACAGCTGTCCTGAGTTCAATTCTCAGTGAAAGCACCAAAAATGTTAACGCTTAAATTTGAACGCTAACACCCCGGTGTGTGAAGTGTAGTTGTGAAAGCACCACCCGATAGATCGGGAAAGAATTACAAGCAAGTAATAGCGGAAAAGCAGTAAACAACAGCAATTTTATAGTGGTTCGGCTTATGGGTATAGCCTACGTCCACTTTAAGTACTTTTATTGATGATCACGTTACAAGATGATACAAATCTTCTCAAGTACAATGCACTTTGAATTACAAAAGACTCAGAACAAGTAGCTTAAACTTCAATGGAAATGAGAGTCTTCGAATCCATGTTGGATGTTTACGATCTCTTTTTGAAGTTGTATGTAGTGTTCCTAGTGTCTCAAGAGCTTCAAGTGTTGAATTGGTTTGGAATGCAGCAGAGTATCAGCGCTTGAAGAGAATGTGCCAAAAGTCCCCTTCTAGTTGGAGTTAGTGCTGTATTTATAGGTGTGATTTTCTGGGCAGAATTTATTTCCAAGTTCTAAGTCGCGGCCGACTTAGTATAAGCCGTGGCCGACTTACCATATGTCGTGGCCGATTCACCGAGCCAAGTCCATGGCTTAATGGAAGCAAGCTTGCCTGAACTCATACCATCTGTCTTAAGTCGTCGCCGAGATAAGCTAGGTTGTGGCCGGCTTAAGGCAAGTCGCGGCCGAGTCACCTGGCCCTTCTACGGTTTCACCTAGGTCGCCCCCGAGTCAACATAGCATTATCTCCATAACACGGCATCGGACTTGCATTTTAGTAGCCTTTAGGTCGTGGACGGCTTAGCATACGTTGTTAAGTCGGTTGCCGACTTAAGTATAGGTCGTGCACCTTTCCAAGTCCTGATCAATTAGGTCAGCAGCTTCCTTAGGTAATTAGATCAACACTCAATTTAGGTCGGTAGACTTCCTAAGTCGGTACTCCTTAAGGCATTAGGTCGTTATCCATTTAAAGCCTTAGGTCGGAAACTTTTGTAAAGGTATTTGAGTCGCAAAGTACCTTGAGTCGCTGTCCCTTCTTTTAAGTCGTAGGTCTCTTGAGTCGTGGAGGCCTTAAGTCTTATGTTGGCACATTCATCAGATCACTGGATCGGCATCTCTCTTAAGTCGGTAGCCCTTTTTGAGTCTTAAGCCGGCATGCTTCTCAAGCCGTTAGGTCGGGCTCCCTTATGCCTTAGGTCGGCATCCCCTGTTGAACCTTAAGTCGGTATCTTTTCCGAGTCTTATCTTGCTAGGTCGTTAGCTCCTTAACTCGTGGGCTTCTTAACTCGTGGGCGAAACGGGGTTAACACAGATAGAATTTATAAGTAGTAAGATTTGAAAATTTTGTAAAGTTATTAAACGAATAGATTTGGATAAATAAATGAATCTTATAAGTTATAAGATTTATAATTTGGGAAGTTTAAAAGAACGATTTTGTAAACAAATAAATTATAAGTATTTAACTTATAATATGGACTTTTGGTATATAATTGGGTTATAAATTGAATAGGTTAATAAAGGAGGTTTATAAATTGAGTTGTTATAAAATAAATAGAAATAGGATTTATAAACATTGTTTTATAAATCCAAATCAATTGAATTTGATAAAGTAAATGTAGAAATTATTAAAGGAGTTATATCCACGATTTTGGACAATGGATATCCTTTAAAATAAAATGTATAGAAATGATGAAATTGGTTAACGAAGTATATTCACGTTTTTGGATAGTGAATAATATGTTAAATAAATTGTTTTGGATGTGATATTTCAAATAGAATTAAAATGATTTAACGATGTTTTAAATGTGTTAAGGTTCGAAACCATAGATTTCAACATTCATTGTTGAAATAGACATTTTCGAGAAATAGAAAGAAATGGTGGACTATAACACTGTTGTTATAGTAAATGATTTCCGGAAGGAAATGTTTTATATAGTATTGGGATTTATATATCTATCTTAACTTCTAATCCCTATACTAATGATTTTGAGTTGTCGTAACGATGTTTTACGTAACATTCGTTTTGACTCAAATAAATATGTTTAAGAGAATGTTTTTCCTTAAAGAATGAAATATATACTTAATTGTGATTTAAGTACATTGAATATTTTTCCAAGTGTCGAAAATAAATAGATTTGTGAGCTACTTATTATTAATAAGTATGGAAATGCTTTTCTAATATGAAATGAAACGTTTTGAGAATTTATCTTTGTAAAGATAAATTGAAAATGAATATTTGAAATCTATTGAAAACCGTATATCAGTATATATTTTGAAAATATAAATTCAAGTATTGAAATTATATATCTTGTAAAGGTATTTTTGGAAAATAAATAATTTGGAAAATTATTTGGAATCTGGTGACGTTGTGCATATCCATTGATAGTTCAATAACCGACTGTCAATATTTACCTTTGGATGGGTATTTGTTGTGATTTGCTTGAATTTGAATGCCACACTTATTTTTGAATAAGCGCTCACTATTCGGGTTAGCCGGGAAAGGACCTTGGGGTCGTATAACCCATTTCGAATATGTGATACGTCGTTATGGATTGCATTTGAAGACCGGTGTTGAAGACCGGATATTTTTGAAATCAGAAGGATTACCGTCGAATGTCTCTGCACCGAATGGCCCCGGTATAGAGATTCCATATGTGATGGGAAGTTCGGACGTGATTAGTGAATATCCGGATTGCAAGGACTTCTTTGTAAGTGCCTTCGGTTCCGTTCGATCCCAGAACGGACTTGTATGGATGTGTGTCTGACATTACAATTTGAGATGTAAAACTGGTTTCTATCAAATATATTTCCGTTGGTGGCGGAGAATTTATTCTCTTAGCTTAACACCCTTAGAGGTTATGTAGTTGATGGTTGCTAGTGATACATTCCCAAATTGGTAATGTGGCATACGAAGTGTTGTTGAGCATTTGATGATCAAAGCACAGCTTTTGTATTAAGCGTAGCTTTGTGGACGAGACTGCGTCGGACCTCACACCCCGGAAATGGTCAAAACAGGAAGGATGCGGCAAGGTTATTAGGGGGTAGCTCCCCTTTAGTGTATGTCATTCCTTTTGGATAGAGGTGGTATCATGTAATGGATCCCAGATACTTAACCTATGTTGTTGCTACAAATTTATTTCTTTGTGGTTGGAAATCGAGGATCCTCAGATATAGATCGTTACGATCGGGGAATGACATATTCGTGTCAGTACTTACCCAGTTAGGGGTAACCTAGCCTTGTATTGGCTGAGATCCGATTAGGTTCTCGCGACGTCATTCCAGAGGCGTTTCCATGTGGCAATGGGAAGTTCCTTGGCCTGACCATTTGTTGGAAATCCAAAGAAACAATACGAGCCTTGTACGGTTTTAGTTGTAGAACCTGTCATCTAATATGGTAGCTACAGTAGGCACAATATAATGGTACATATGCTGGCTAAGATTTATATTCTACTTTCGAAATGTTTTCTACACTATGCACTAATAATAATATCAAAAAATTGATTTGATTTTGCATAGTAAGCATCTTTGACTAACATAAGAAGAAATCTCCTCCAAGTCTGCGTTTGCATTGTGTGTGTGGTAGGAGGTCTAATGGTAGTCCCAATTTTAAAAGCATTGCGAATTGACTTTAAAAATATTTCTCTGTTTGTTTTTTTTTAAAAAATAAACTGTTTTATTTCTCACACCAGTCACATGACTGACTCGGAGTTTATTGTTTTCCTTCCTAAACTCTGGGTGCCCGCCAATTTCCACACGGGCAGTCAAGAGTTAGGTTATCAGGATATTCTGGAATTAGGGAGTTGCTGGAGGCAAGCTGGATGGCTTGGCGTATTCACTAGTATATAGTATTTCTTTTCCGTTGTTTGTTGTTGTTTGTTGTTGTAAACTCTGATAATGTAATGTAATAACCGATATAGTTTTTTTTGTTTAAAGATTATTCATTTATCTATTATATGTTGTTCCGCTGCGATTGTGAGATTCTGATATTGTTCTGTTGTTTTCTTTCTATTCTGTTCTATCTTTTCTCTCTTCTTCTATCTTTTTCTTCTTTCTAAACCCTAAGAATTCGGTTTTCCGGCATTCGATTGCTCGGCAGTTGATACAGTGGACGTATTGATGTCGACGCTCGGGCGTCGAAGACCCGTCTCTTTACATCTGGTATCAGAGCATATGGTTAAGCGATAACCATGGCTCTATTGGGTATTACTCATTAGAGATAGAGTCAGTAGTACTCTAGATGAGTTGAGTGTAATAATAGCTATGGGTGCATATTTGTTAGTGAATATAAAATTGTTTTATATTGTGATGATTAGTTTGTTGAGTGGTTTACGGATTCTGGTTAATACGAGTAATTAACGGTGTTGATAGGGATCTCTAAACACTTGTACAGAACAATTCGACACGATATTGTTTTAAATTGGGTAAATTAAATGATTTTACCTTGATTATATTTTATATATGAAGGAATAATTTTTCAAGAATTATTAAAGTGTATATAAGTCGATTGTTTGGTTGTTGAAAATGTAAGAATATATATAAGTTAGTTAAAGGTTGTTTGAATAATCTAAATAAAAACAATTGTAAAAGAATAACTGTATAAGCAAAAGAAATATAAGAATTGAATTATAATTAAAGTGATTTACAATTGTGAAATAAACTTATATATATAAGAAATGAAACTATATGAATATATTTATGAATATGAGTTGTAAATAAAAATGAATTAAAAGTTAAATGGAATTTACTTTAGAATTGGGAATCTGAATTGGATTTATAAGTGGGAATTTAAGTTAAGTAAAACTAAGTGATGTTTAAATGGAATATAACTTAAGAGATGTTGAATAAAGTTGATTTTGGTATCAAAGTAAATTAATGAAGTTAAGTGATAAATGTGAACTTGAGTTATAAATGAAATTCAACTTTTGTGGTTAAATGAATTAGCAATTGAATTAATAAATGGATTGAATGTTAATCAATTAAACGTAAATAATTGATATGAAATAATGAATGTAAGTGTTAATTCATTAAAATCTAATGTTATTGGAAGATGAATAATTGAATGAAAATCAATTTAATTAAACCAATTGAAAGTAAAGGCATTAAACCAAATTGAATGAATATAAGCAAAGGAATTTGGTTGTAATTAATATACTTTGGTTGTTATCTGATGGTTAGTTGATTGTATATAATTCATTAAGTATTAATGAAATTGAGTTAAAGAAATTGAAAACTAAAGTAATTGAAATCAAATTGGAAGTTAAGTGAATCTTAAATAGAATTGAATTTGATTTGGAAGTGAACCAACTTGAATATGAATTACTGAATATAAACTAATTGAAAATGAATGTTAGTAAAAACATCCACTGTTAATGAATCAAATATGATTAAATTGAAAATTCAATTCATTGGATATTAATGAGAATATGAATGAATATTTATTGGTTATGGATGTTAGTTGAATGCTAGTTGGATGATAGTTGATTGATGGTTGAATTTATTGCTTTTACTGCATTTGCTATGTTGGCATATATAGTTATTATGTTGCTATATGTTGTATATCGATACTATTGTCTATATACATGTTTCTCATCTGTTTGTTGAGTGTTTAGTAGGTGCGGATCGCGTTTGCTTCGCATTTGGAGCTCGCTTTCGCGGTATATTAGCCGTATATGCTCGCTAATAATATATAAGGTACATATCTCGGATTAAATATCGTACTTTTACACTTTTTTCCCTGCGGGATGCCTCATCACTTGATGAGATGTATAATTGTGATATATATACTGTCGTTTTTTTTCGGATCGAGCCGTGCAAAGGAGACTCTAGCGAATTTTTCTGAAAATCTAAAGCGTTAGAATATTTTTGAGAAAAAATTGGAAAATTTTGAAAACTATAATTTTGATTTGGAGTTGAAAGTTAAACAATGGTAGTTGTTTTGATAAGATAACTAAGTTGGATTTGGAAACTTAGTAAAGATTTTGTAAGAAGTTTAACTATGAATTTTGGGAAAGTTAAACACTTAAGAGATTTGAAAAATCCAATTAGAATTGATTGTTTTGGAAAATTAATAGGTTCTGTAACTTTTTCTTACCTGGTAATTTCGAGGACGAAATTTTTTTAAAGGGGGAAGTTTGTGACGACCCAGAATTTCTATTAATTAAAATTCGTATATTTAATTGATTTTAAATATTAAATAAGTGAAATTTATAATTCGAATAAATTTTATTTCGAATAATTGGATTTATTTAGATAATTAAATCGATAATTTAATATGTTAAAGTTCAGAAATAATTGAAAATTGGGTTAAATATGATTGAAAATGATTTGTTAAATTTTATTTAATCATATTAGAGTTATAATGATGTTATAGAACTTTTAAAATCGAACTAAGAGTTAATTTGTGAAAATTGAATATTTTAATATTCAATTAACGAGTTAAAATAGCCATTTTTCAAACAGTCTCGGATTTCAAGGAAACGAGTTTCATCGGATCCGTAATGTAATATTATTGTATGGTTTCAAATTTCGTGTCAATCGGATTTACCGTTTGTCCCGGGCAAGCTAAAACGCCTAAAAATTTGATTAACTGATTTAATTTAAAATTGATCGTTTATTACTGTAACTCGCACATATGATCGAATTGGCTCCCGAAACCTATTCTATTGTGTCCGAAACGCGGGTTAAACTCTAGAAACGCCGGTCACCATGCGAGATTTGGAGTTCGGAAATTCCGAGATGAATAGTGTTCGTTATATTTTCTATAATAGGCCCCTATTATCTCCATTTTGCAAAAACAAGGCAAACCCTAGGTTAAAAACCATCAGCCGCCACTAACCCAATCAATGGCCGAAATCTTCTCTCCTTTCTCCTCATTTTTCTCTTGATCCACTCAGTGTTAACAAAAATCTCTAACTACAACATTGTAGAGCACGTTGAGATCTTCGATGTGAACGGGTATGATCGTAATTGGAGCAGAGATTCAACGGAAAATCTCGTGTAAACGTCACGCGTTCATTCACGATTTACGAGGCAGGGGGAGGGCCGAGTTTGAAGCTGTTCTGGCCATGGGTGGTGCTAGGCTAGGCGCACGGGTCGAGGGTCTCTTATTGTGTTTTCGTGCAACGGTGTGGTCGCGTTAATTTAGGGTTACACGGCAATTTTTGGGTTTAGAGACGTGCGCGTTCACTGGAGAAAGAAGAAGCATTTTGCGTGGGACGGCCTGGATTCACCAAAAGCAATGAACGGCTAGGATCTGTTATGTTTAAAAATATAAAAGAAATTTGTAAATTTATATGTTTTAAATTCGTGTAAAACTTTAAAAATTCATATCTTTTTCATACTCGGTCGAAAACGCACGAAACAAGTTGCATTGGGTTCGTATTGTCGAGCACTACGCTATGGAACTGGATTGGAGTCATTTGGAGTTAGTGAGAATTTTGGGTAAAATTAAACGCGTGTTTAATTTTATTCGAAATAAAAGCTGAAAACGAAATTGAAAGCGAGGTGAGAACTTCTCACTCAGTCGAATTGTTTCGATTTAATTTTAAATAGTTAGATTTAAAATTCCTGATTGTATGTTTGAATGATGACTGTTATCTACTGATTGTTAAAATAGACATTATACGCCATTAGTAAGCGGTTGTTATTTATTAAAAACATATACCGCGAATATTTCACTGCAAAGTGAAATTGGTATTATTTGTGTACTTGGAGTTGATTTCCCACATTATATAGCGGATGAGACCCTATTGCGCCGTTTACCCTATTGCGCCGTTTAATAGCGGATAATATTTTAAATCCTATATACCGCGATATTTCGTTTGGAAACGGAATTGCTATTGTGCTAGCGTCTGTGGATGCAGGGAGACAGGTTGGAGGGATCCAACTGGATTTCTCAACAGTATTTATTTGATTATAGATATTTTGCTATTTGTTGATTATCATATACAGATATAAGATGTCGTTGTTGTCGTGATTGACTATTTGTGTGTAGCATCATTGGGTCAACTTTGGAATCTTAAAAGGATTTTTAAAGTGATTTTCGAAAGTATACATTTCATAAAATATTTTTGGAATTGATTCATTTTAAATAAATAAACGTTATAATTTTAATGTTATAAAAATTATGATTTTTGAGAAATATAGTTAAAAGTTGATTTTTGAAAATATGGGGTTAATGATTTTATAAAATAGTTTAAATTGGGATTTTTGAATTTATTTTAAAAAGTTTAAATATAGGATTTATAAAATTTGATTATTTTATAAATCAAAATGATGAAATTATAAAGGAGTTTAAAGATGTTTTAAAATAATAATATAAATTGATTTATATAAAAGATTTATAAAATTGATATTTATAAATTAAAATACTGGAATTATAAAACGAGTTTTTATAAATGTTAGAATGAAGTGTAAATGGATTTCATAAGTGAATGAAATTATAGAATTATAAAAGGTGAAGTTACAAATGGAATTTATAAGTAGTAAGATTTAAAAAATTTGTAAAGTTATTAAAAGAATAGACTTGGATAAATAAAAGAATCTTATAAGTTATAAGATTTATAATTTGGGAAGTTTAAAAGAACGATTTTGTAAAAAAATAAATTATAAGTATTTAACTTATAATATGGACTTTTGGTATATAATTGGGTTATAAATTGAATAGGTTAATAAAGGAGATTCATAAATTGAAGTTGTTATAAAATAAATAGGAATAGGATTTATAAACATTGTTTTATAAATCCAAATCAATTGAATTTGATAAAGTAAATGTAGAAATTATTAAAGGAGTTATATCCACGATTTTGGACAATGGATAATCCTTTAAAATAAAATGTATAGAAATGTTGAAATTGGTTAACGAAGTATCGTTTTTGGATAGTGAATAATATGTTAAAGAAATTGTTTTGGATGTGATATTTTAAATAGAATTAAAACGATTTAACGATGTTTTAAATGTGTTAACGTTCGAAACCATAGATTTCAACATCCATTGTTGAAATAGACGTTTTCGAGAAATAGAAGGAAATGGTGGACTATAACACTGTTGTTATAGTAAATGATTTCCGGAAGGAAATGTTTTATATAGTATTGGGATTTATATATCTATCTTAACCTCAAATCCCTATACTAATGATTTTGGGTTGTCGTAACGATGTTTTACGTAACATTCGTTTTGACTCAAATAAATATGTTTAAGAGAATGTTTTTCCTTAAAGAATGAAATATATACTTAATTGTGATTTAAGTACATTGAATATTTTTCCAAGTGTTGAAAATAAATAGATTTGTGAGCTACTTATTATTATTAAGTATGGAAATGCTTTTCCAATATGAAATGAAACTTTTTTGAGAATTTATCTTTGTAAAGATAAATTGAAAATGAATATTTGAAATCTATTGAAAACCGTATATCAGTATATATTTTGAAAATATAAATTCACTATGGAATTTATAAAAGAAAGGGAAATTTGTTTAAAAATAAATATTGATTTATGTTTGAAGTATTGAAATTATATATCTTGTAAAGATATTTTTGGAAAATAAATAATTTGGAAAATTATTTGGAATCTGGTGACGTTGTGCATATCCATTGATAGTTCAA
Organism: Allium cepa; assembly: GCA_030765085.1. NCBI lineage: Eukaryota > Viridiplantae > Streptophyta > Magnoliopsida > Asparagales > Amaryllidaceae > Allium > Allium cepa. The sequence goes on from CM060942.1 coordinate 292,943,981, forward strand.
TAACCGACTGTCAATATTTACCTTTGGATGGGTATTTGTTGTGATTTGCTTGAATTTGAATGCCACACTTATTTTTGAATAAGCGCTCACTATTCGGGTTAGCCGGGAAAGGACCTTGGGGTCGTATAACCCATTTCGAATATGTGATATGTCGTTATGGATTGCATTTGAAGACCGGTTTTGAAGACCTGATATTTTTGAAAACGGAAGGATTACCGTCGAATGTCTCTGCACTGAATGGCCTCGGTATAGAGATTCCATATGTGATGGGAAGTCCGGACGTGATTAGTGAATATCTGGATTGCAAGGACTTCTTTGTAAGTGCCTTCGGTTCCGTTCGTTCCTGGAACGGACTTGCATGGATGTGTGTCTGACATTACAATTTGAGATGTAAAACTGGTTTCTATCAAATATATTTCCGTAGGTGGCGGAGAATTTATTCTCTTATCTTAACACCCTTAGAGTTTATGTAGTTGATGGTTGCTAGTGATACATTTCCAAATTGGTAATGTGGCATACGAAGTGCTGTTGAGCATTTGATGATCAAAGCACAGCTTTTGTATTAAGCGTAGCTTTTGTGGACGAGACTGCGTCGGACCTCACACCCCGAAAATGGTCAAAACAGAAAGGATGTGGTAAGGTTATTAGGGGGTAGCGCCCCTTTAGTGTATGTCATTCCTTCTGGATAGAGGTGGTATCATGGTATGGAGCCCAGATACTTAACCTATGTTGTTGCTGCAAATTTATTGCTTTGTGGTTGTTGGAAATCGAGGATCCTCGGATATAGATCGATTACGATCGGGGAATGACATATTCGTGTCAGTAGTTACCCAGTTAGGGGTAACCCGGCCTTGTGTTGGCAGAGATCCGGTTAGGTTCCCGGGACGTCATTCCAGAGGCGTTTCCATGTAGCAATGGGAAGTTCCTTGGCCTGACTATTTGTTGGAAATCCAAAGAAACAATACGAGCCTTGTACGGTTTATTTGTAGAACCTGCCATCTAATATGGTAGCTATAGTAGGCATAATATATTGGTACCTATGCTGGCTAAGATTTATATTCTACTTTCGAAATGTTTTCTACACTATGCACTAATAATAATATCAAAAAATTGATTTGATTTTGCGTAGTAAACATCTTTGACGAACATAAGAAGAAATCTCCTCCAAGTCTGCGTTTGCATTGTGTGTGTGGTGGAAGGTCTTATGTTAGTCTCATTTTTAAAAGCATTGCGAGTTGACTTTAAAAATATTTCTCTGTTTGTTTTTTTTTAAAAATAAACTGTTTTAGTTCTCACACTAGTCACATGACTGACTCGGATTTTATTGTTTTCCTTCCTAAACTCTAGGTGCCCACCAATTTCCACATAGGCAGTCAAGAGTTAGGTTATCAGTATATTCTGGAGTTAGGGAGTTGCTGGAGGCAAGCTGGATGGCTTGGCGTATTCACTAGTATATAGTATTTATTTTCCGCTGTTTGTTGTTGTTTGTTGTTGTAAACTCTGATAATGTAATGTAATAATTGATATAGTTTTTTTGTTTAAAGATTATTCATTTATCTATTATATGTTGTTCCATTGTGATTGTGAGATTCTGATATTGTTCTGTTGTTTTCTTTCTATTCTGTTCTATCTTTTCTCTCTTCTTCTATCTTTTTCTTCTTTCTAAACCCTAAGAATTCGGTTTTCCGGCATTTGATTGCTCGGCAGTTGATACAATGGACGTATTGATGTCGACGTTCGGGCGTCGAAGACCCGTCTCCTTACACACACTGTTGGTAGCTAGACTAGCTGGGCATACTACTACATGCTATTGATCTCGCATCCCTATAACTTAGTCATATTTCTTAACATCTCTAAGTATAGTATTACAGTACTAATTATTTAGGCCTTGTAAGTAATCGTTCTTATTTCTCCTAATTAATTACTTTCCTAAGAGGGATTTAAATGACAATTATTAACCTAATTAACTACACAATTAATACTTTACAATTGTGCATTATTTACGCTAGCTTATATACATATAAGTACATATTTATTAGGCATGCGGAGATTATAGCATAAACTGATGTTCAAATGTCAAATCTTTCAATGTTATATAACTATCACTTCCACAATAGCATTAATAACAATTTTACTATAAATCCAATATTCCAAAGTCAAATCAATAGACTTATACTTAGAATTCAATTCCAAATTAATTTGTATTAAAACAGTGGAATAAAACAATTATAATGGAAAATTAATATTTAATAGGTTTTTACACTATATTCAACTCCTTTTTACACAAAATTAGAAAAAAGGGAATTTTTATTCAATAAGAAGTAGGTAGTGCAAACTATGAATAAGAATTCATAACTTGCACATTATTTCTTAATCAACTTCCTTAATCAAATCAAAAGAAAATGAATAAGAAGTAGAATAGAAAGTAAAACATATAAATTGCAAAATCCACATAAACTCCGTTATTTTAGTACGAAACAATTAAGTTTTAAACTTAAGAATCGACATTTTCTTTAGGCAAATTTTGTGGAATTTTAATGTGATGTTTTCGTAACCCAAAACTCTCCAAGGCATATATCAAATTAAAATTATATTGTTTATTTACTAGAATAGAAAAATTAAGATTTCCACTTACAGAGGTCATTAACTTTGCCTTCTCTTTGAATTGACACGCCTTTAATAAACCCTGCAAGTCTCTTATTTTGATATATACAGCAAGGGATTTGTATATACATTAGATTTAGAAAATTAGAGGTTTACAGGAGTAGAAATTAAGAAAATAAACAACAAACAAAGATAGATATATACGATTTTTTACCTGAAACCCTACTGGAGTTTTCTGAATCTATAAAGAGACGAACTGACAGAGCTTCGTTAATGTTCCCAAAATATTGTGTGAACAAAACTGAGGGGGCAAGTTGGAATGCACCAGAACCATTGGATGAAGATCGATTAAAATAATAAAATTCGATATGTTTAAATAAACAAAACCCTAGCCACCACTACAGGCAGCGGTCGACAGCCGCCTTCCCACTGGTCAGCCGCTAACGGTCGAACGCTCCGTCTATTTTGGGAATGTTTTGATTATGTTAATTTATTTTTATTCAATTCCTTAATTATGATTTAACATTAACGTTAATATTTACGTCTACTTAACTCCTAGGTATAATTACCGTTAAATTTTGGATTTCAAATTTCAAAAATAATTATTTATTCAAATTTGAATTCTATTTAAATTATTTAAAACTGAAAACTTTAAATGTCCATAATTTCATTTGAGCTCTATTTTGAGCATATTATATAAGGAAATTGATCACAATTTCGCCATGGATGTAATCACATAACTTTTGTAGTCAAATTCCAACTTTTCAAAATTTCTAGTTTTACCCCATCATATTTAAATCAATTATCCAATTTATTTATTTATGGTTTATTTTACATGGTGTTACACCTATTTACAGTGGTTAGAAAGCACCAGAATCGTTGGATTTAAGTTGGTTTAAAATAAAAATATCCAAACCATACAAATGCTTAAAACACTAACCGCCATTAACAGGGAATGGTTGACCGCTCCAATGCATTGGTCAACCGCTTGAGGTCGAGTGGCCTAAGATAGGTGGTTGACTGATTTATTTACATTCCATTGATTGATTTATTTAATACCTTAATTAATTTTAATGTTGACGTTTAATGTTTACTCAAACTCCAAGTCAAACTACTACTACTTTTCTAATTTCAAACTTAAGAATTTATTAATTATTTGAATTTGACTTCCATTTAAATTAGTTGAATTTGAAAACTTTAAAAGTCCATAACTTTTGTGTTTGAGCTCCATTTTCAAAACATAATATATGAAAATTGATCAGAAAATCGCCAAAAATGCAATGGCAAAACTTTCATGGTCAGATCCCGAATTTAGAAAAATTTCCTTTTTTGTCTTATCTTATTTAATTAATTAATTAATTAATTTTCTATCAATTTTTACAAGGTGTTACAAATATTGACTGTGTGATCAACAGCGCCTCCCCATTGACTTCCGTTGTCCATTAATGCTCAGTGGAAGTAGTCATCACATCAAATTACAGCCATAGAAAAATATGCTTATTATTTTTCGAAACAATAAATTTCCATTTTTAAAATATTGCTATCTTTTCGAAACTTTAAATATAACTCCTTAAAAACATTAATTTTATGGATGACTCAAATATCACACTTCTTTCCAAAATATTATATCACTTCCCAAAACTTTGTTTTCATATGTATCGTCCTAGTTAGTAGAAATCCCCATCGATAACGTTGATCAAGCGCATCGACCAGAATTCATAAATCATTAAACCGATAGATTAACACGAAATCATCTTCAAAAATTTCTTTATATATATGTATGTATGTATGTATTCAAATGGAAAACAATTATTTGCAAAAACCAAAACATTTTCAAGTATCATACAAAAATATGTACTTTAATCAAAAATGTTCCAATCACAAAATATGTTTGCTTTAAAGTATTATTTTATCTTCAAAACTTTTCCGAAATCAATACTAGTATTTATCATCCAAAGTTTCAATTTTTGTCAAATTAATACTCAGCTTATCTCAAACTATTACATTTTTCAAAATCTCAACCATCACTCGAAAATACGATTTTTTTTAATCACTTTATAAAATGATACCACTATTTTATTAAATTATATGCTTGTTTGAATAAAAATATTTAATTTCAAAATGCGTATATACATTCGATTCAGCAACTATTGACAACAATACAAACCATCACACATCATCCATCCATAACATCTAACAAGAATCTATAATATTACACATATTTTCGAACATACAAACAAGTGCCTCCAACGAAAAACTATCAATCAATTTCCACTATGCTACTCTGATCACTATTGGATCTTCTTACTCATCTCACCTCGTCATAGTTTAGATTTGTGAAGTATTCAATATGAGATTCAAAATTAGGGTCTTTTACAGCTTCTCAAATCGAACAACTATATACTTACTCAATCCATACAGAGGTTTAATATTCATCATCTATACCGACACTACTGGCCGGACTAACCACTTCCACCTTCACAACCTTCGGCAACTACTCTATACCTCATATAGAGACTTACACTCAAAAAAGGGTAAACAAAATATACATTATATAATAAGAAAATACAAATACGTTCCCAGAAGATTATCCTAGTAACCAATGTATACTCTTACTATCGCTTGAGTATAAACAATAATCTACCACACGGCAATAGAGACGGGGACTCTAAGTCTCATCAAAGGCCAAGACTTGTTTCTCTTAAATTCTATATTGTTTTAAACCTACTTTGATACCAACTTATGACTGTCTCACTAGGCCACCACTAGTACCTCAAACACACTGGTTTTAAGGCCATCCTCTCGACTGCCACAACCAACCCTAAACGGGATGTGCAGTGCACTACAACAAAAATACCCTATTACAATGCCCTTTTTATAACGGGCATTGGCTGCCCATTGTAATATAAGGCTATTACAACGGTCCATTCAGGCCCTTTGTAATAGATGCCCAATGCAACGCCCTTTTTACAACAGGCGATGATAGCCCGTTGTAATAGAATGCTATTACAACGGTCCTTTCAAGCCCATTGTAATAAATGTTAATTTTAAAATGTTCACAAAATGCCCATTGTAATATATAACAATTTTACAACGGTCCAACCCAATTTTTTTGGCTCCAGCTATGAAATTTTGGCTCGTTCGTTTTTTTCATTTATTACCGATCCTTTCCTCCTACCAAGCCCTAATTCCCAAATCCCTAAAACTCCTACGCTGGTCCTCCTAATCTCTCCCTCCTAGTTGGATGTCTGTGTGTGTCCATTCCATAGCCATCTGTGTGAGCATGAGTCAAGCATCTGCGACGTTAAGTAGTCTTTGACCATCTATGTGGGTCATAAGAGTTATTGTATATCCAGCGCACCGAGTGAGAGATGTAAGGTTGTGTGATGGTTGGTATGTTTGTTGTGAGCTTGATATAGATGTCATATTGTTGTTTTATAGTCCCACACCCATATTTGACTTAGTGTAGTACACCCATATGTGACAGTAGTTTAGCGTATACTATGTTTATGAACTAATTCATTTGATGCAAGGACATGTCAGGTGTGGCTCTACGTACCCTATATCCTTATTACTATATATAGTTTTTATAGTATTTCAAAGCAAATGTATCAGTCACACTAGACTACTATCTAACTATAGTTTTATGCTTTATTTCTTATTATCTCGGGTACTATTAAGTGAGTAGACTTGGGATAACAGGTCCAGAGAGTGCATGGAGCTGTACAGTGTACGAGCAAGAGGCTACACTTTCATTTAACTATATTTTGGACCTTACTATCGCTTATATTATGTTGTGCAGTACTATAGAGCTATGTTAGTACTCATATTACTAAGAGACAATTATTGGAGTTTTTTTGGAGATTTGGAATGCGTAAACTCTATTATTTCTATTTTGTATAGTCTAGTGAACCATTTGTAGTTTAATGTTACATTGTATGGTTCATTTGATTATATACTATCTTACCTATTTTATATCAGTGTTGAATATTATATCTTATACACTGTGAGATATATGATAAGTTCTTTGATTGTTTTTATTACATTACCTCTTTAACTATTGTCTTATATCGGCCAGGTACTATGATAACGCACTCTACAGGGTATATTGGATACCAGAGATGTAGGGCGGTTGTCACATTTGGTATCATAGCTTTGGTTGCACCATCGACCTAAGTTGATATCGGGATCCATTAGAGATAACGAGAAGTTATCACCTAAGAATGGATCGAGAGATATATGAGATAATGTATTTATTATATTCTTGATTTCAAAACCATATATATTATGCATCTCATTGCACACACAAGTAGCATTAATGCAACTTTCCTTTATAAGAGACTGAACATTCTTATTACAAACTGAGAATATGCAGGCATATGAATAATGCTTCTTGGAACTCCATCTTTAGAGCCGAGGAAGGTGTAGGATCGGGGGGCTGCTAATCCAACTTGTAGAGAATGTCCATGGAGATGGTGCGAAACATGGTCTGAAATCCTTAAGGTGCTCCTAATGCTGGTGGTGATGGTGGTGCTTAAGTGCAAGCACCTAGGGTTGGCTCTACTATGTTGAATAAAGATTATTCTACCTTTGGGGGTAAGCCATTCCTTTGAATATAGTCAGACGTGGTGGTCTAAGATTAGATCTACACCCATGAAAGGATCTTTGAAGACTTGGAATGAGATAATGCAATAAGGAGGAAGCTATCCTCTAGACTCCTTCAGGGGAGAGTGATTGGGTGGTGGAATGTTATTAAGATCGCTACTCCTAAGGATCAGATTACATTGGGTCGGTTTAAGATTAGAACTGAGGAGGAGTATATACTTGATGCATAGAAGCTGGTGTTATTTCTTAAGTTTGCTTATTCAAGGCAGGGGCATATGATTGTCTCAGAGTACGTGGTAGAATTCGACATGTTGATAACGTACCATTTATCTTTTCTTGATTCTCTACCAAAGAAGAATAAGAAATTCATTATGTCTAGGATGATCACATAGGAGAAAAGCTAGTAGGACATATTGATGAGCCCTTTAAGAAACTTATTGAGAAGGCTCCCTGACATGAGATTCTGTATCATAAGTCCAAGCCATATGTTTTTTCCAAGGATATGCCGAAAGCAAAAGCTGGCGGGGGAGGCAAGAGAATATGGGACAACAATAAGAAGAATTGTTTTCAAAAGGATGGTTAAAAGAAGGGCAGTGGGAGCCCACTTGCAATAATTTTAGAGAGTATCTCCATCTTAGTAAGAGACGCAGGAATGAGAAGAAGCAGTGTTGTGAATGCAAAAAATTAGGGCATATAAAGAAGGATTGTCCCAACCACTAAGGAACAAGCAGGTTGTGTCTACTCATGCATTAAACGTTATTCCTCCTTCTTTGAATCTCCATCGGTGAAGGAGAAAGGAAAGGGCATCACTGTTCAATGTATACTTTCTATTTCTGATACACCTATACATGTTTTTTTAATACGGGGCTTGACATCCCTGGATATTTAGTGACTTGATAGATAGATTAGGATTAAGTCCTAAATTATTAGATTGACCATTGATTATGTCAAATCATGTGGGAGGTTCGATTAGTTTAAGTATTGTTTTTCGTGATATAGTCTTATCGAGTCGTGGATGTACATTTGTTTTTCATTTTTATTATTAAGTTTGTGGGGTTCATCAGCATTATTATAGGATGGACTAGCTGAAGAAGAACAAGTAGTAGTGGACTATGAGAGGCCGCTGTTGATGATAGAGACTGTGATGAGTGAAGATTGGAATTAGCCTGCCTACCCGACGATGAGGTAAATGTTAGCTTTTTATGTTCGCTTGAGATCTCACACAACGAGTTGTCATCTTTGCTTATAGTTAGGAAGTATTTAGACATATTAAGGAGGTAACTGAATTACTGCTCCATTTGGAGATAAAGTCCCATATCCATTTGGCGAAGGGCGACAGGCTAATGGCTTAGGCTTATGGCGCCCAAGAGCAGAAGGAACTTGAGGTCTAAGCGAATGACATATTGAGACAACGGTTCATTTGTAAGAGTTATACATAAGTTGGGTGCACCTATAGTATTCTCCACAAAGGTGGATGGCTCTTTGAGACTGTATGGATTACTATGAGTTGAATAGGATAATGAGGAGTATATACTTGTAACTATTGATGACTTGTTTGATCAGCTCTATTATGCGGAGCTGTTCTCTCAATTGGACCTTACAATGTGGTTTCATCAACAGAGAGTGTAGGGTGAGAGTGTGCCAATTACAACGTTTCGTACGCCATATAGGTCATATGGACGGCTGGTTATGCCATTCGGGATAACCAACGCACATGCATACGTTGTTGATCGTATGAACCATGTTTCGTAGTTTAATTAAATAAGTTTGTGCTTGCGTTCGTGGATGATACCCTTGTCAATTTGAGGATGAAGGAAGAATACAATGAGTATTTAAGGGTTGTGCTAGAGGTTTTGAGGAAACACTGACTAAAGGTGAAGATTTCTAAGTGTCACTTTCAGAGAAGAGAAGTGTTATTTTTGGACCAAGTCGTTTCTGAGTAGGACATTGTCGCAGACCCTTCAGAAGTTGCAGCAATCTAGGATTGGGATTGATCTAAGAATGCTATAAATAGAAGAAGTTTCCTTGGACTAGCAGTGTAACAACCCTGCTTTCTACGACATATAAATTTAATAAAAATAAAAATATTTAAACTCAACTTTTGATAACTATTATTATTTTGAAAATAATTTCCATACTTATTTGAAGTCTATCTAATAAAAGATTTTTGCATTAATAAACTGAAATAAATTAATAAATTCTTTTCAACTAATGTATTGAAATTGAATAAATTATTTTAATTGAATATAAAATATTTTTAAAGTATAATTAATTGTTATTTGATTAAAATAGTGGAAATATATAAGTACGCATCAAATTGAATAATATTGTCCAACCATCGAAATATAATTAGTAAAGTGAAGTGTGAATTAAATTAGATTGGGCCCAATATATGTTAAAAGGTTAGCTCAAAATAAACAAGGCCCAAAGCCCATCTAAACTCTCTTATCTCCTTTTCTAGAATATTCTCCCTCTTTCACCAACACAATCCAATACCCAAACCCAATACCAGATTTATTCCCTAATTCAAAAATTGAGACCTGATTAAAAAAATAATTTAAAACATGCTCATGCTGAGGCGGGCGATGATAATCGACGCTGCCTAGAGCTCACGAGGAGAGGAAAGCACAATGCGACCTAACGAGGTGCAGGTCGTATGCGCGATGGTGACTCGCAATAGCCAATCGCAAACGTGAACGCGGGCAAGCTTGGCAAGGTTGAGTCGATTGACGCCAGGGAAGGCGATTTGACTTCGTTGGATCCTGGAGATGCATAACCCAATGCGCGAGCGACTTAAAGGTAAAGGAGTGCAGTTGTATACTTGCGTTCGGGAGGACGAAGTGGTTGCTTGTTGATGTTGGGAGCTTTATTGGGGACGTTTAGGCGGAGCTTGGCTGTTTTGGTGGTTGTGATGTGCTGCTAGTGCAGTTGTGAATGAATCGATGTCAATGGCGTAAGGGCTTGTATGGTTGAAATTATGGTTTGGAGCGATTATAACTTAGCGAGTTATCCAATTTAACTCAAATTTCTATGTCTACAATGATAACCCCCATTGTGTGTTTTACTTTGATCATGGACTATGATGAATTATGGTTAAAGTTGAATAATTGCTTGGGTATGTTGGCATTGTTTTGGTGTGTTATATTTTGATAACTCACTAATATGATCTAGATCCTATTTTCTATTATTTTGTTAATTGTTTTGTGATGTGTTTTGTTGATATAGATTGAACTAGATGAAATTGAATTGCATAGTTTTGTTCGATTGTTCTTGTAATGAGATCACATATTTTTGGTCGATTATTGTCATGATGAGAGCACATATTTTCTATCGATTGTTGTTGTGATGTGATCACATTAGTAATTGATCGGAAGGGAATTAATTGAGTAAAATGGAAGATTTCGGAAATAGAAGTATTTTGGGAATAAATATTGGATTTTTGAAATGATTTTTATTACAATTAGAAATATTATTTGTGATAAAAAATTATTCAAGTAAATTTGTTTTTGAGTGTTTTATGAATAGAAATTGTTTGGAAAATGATGAATTTTGGAGATTTGATTAAATAAGTTAAATTTTAGAATATCTATATTTGTATCCACTTATTGTTGATTACAAAAATATATAAAGGTGGTTATGGAATGATATTTGAAATTGATATTATTAAAAGTGATAAGTTAATTTTATTTTGGATCTAATGGATTAGAAGTTTACAAAAAATAATTTTTTTTGAGGTTATAGTAAGTGGAATGCAATTTATTTATTGTATGAAATTTTCATTTATGTAATTTTATATTATGGCTTTGGGAGATTATTATTTTTATTGAAAATCCTTATTGAAAAGGTAGAATTAATTAAATTCATAATTTAAAGGAAATCTTGAATGATAAAACTCATTTAATAATATTATTATTTTCTAATATTAGGGAAGAACTATAAAAAGTATGAATTATTTTAGAAAGAGTTTTATGGGATTTGGGATCAAAATTTAATTCATACATTTCCCACTAATTTATATTAGTGGTTTGCAAATATTATTTCCGAAATGGAAAACAGATTTGGGGAAATATTGAAAATTTTATAAATTGATTTTCTTTCGATTGAAAATTTATATGTGAAATTGTTTTGAATTTTTTTGGAGAAAGTGTATTTTTAAACCCCTTACGAATCAATAAATAGTCGGATTGCATGTTTTGATTGATTTCTATTTTTATGTAACGAGAAATTAGGATAAACGGAGTTATAGTACAATCTGACGAGACTTTCAATAAAATTTCTCCCGTTTTCTTTGGACTTATTATATAGAATAATATTTTATGGAGGTTCTAGATTATGAGTGTAACGACCCGCAAATCCGTACCCCTTGAGTCAACACTATTCTACAACAATCAACTCAAGTTGTACATAAATACGAACCATTTGGGTTAAAGAAGATGAGGTAGAAGAAGAAAATAGAAAACAACAACAGATTATTTCCATCACAGCGGAATAAAATACAATAGATAAATAAATAATCTTTACTCAAGAATCAAATATATCTGTTTGCATATATTACATCATCAGAGTACATCAATCACAGTTCAACATCAATAACATACAACCGGATACACAACAACTCAACACAGCGGAATATATATATATATATATATATATATATATATATATATATATAAACAAGTACGTGTGTGCGTATCGTCATCTTGCTTGTCTATTGAGCTCCACCGCATCATATCTTGTATTCTATAATACTCGGTCTGACCTGAGCATTAAAGTTAAATAATACACGAGTCAGTCTGGAATACCAGCGTGAGAAAACCACACTCAATTGATTCTTAAGGTTTTAAAAATCCTTTGAAAAACCAAAGCATCTCCTAAGATCATGCCACAAATAAACATGTCGGGTTTTTACCTTACGATAGCTAAAACGTTTTTATTAAAGTCCTCTGATATTATAATAGTGTCTATAGAAAGTAAAATAGAATCTAGCTGAAATGCTTGCATCTCACGTTTCAGCAATAGTTGGGCACAATCAAAATTGTACGGGCGCGTAGGGAAAATGGATTCCAACTAATGGCTAGGCACTGGGGTACCACCTGTCACAGTACCTGGTCTAGATCAGCGTATCGAGGAGCCACCCTAACTCCCCTGCAACACAAGACCGGAACCATCCCTTACTGGACAGTCCCGAGCAAGATCACCCCACGGTTGGGACCATCAACCGCCTACTAAGCCGAAATAAAAGGGACATCTAGACAGGGATGACCTCACTCTCCAGTGGGGGCTACCCACGAAGCCTTGCTGCATATCCCCTGATTTTCATTCATTCCCATTTGATGAGGCTTGAGACTAAGCGTTACCTTTAAGAACAATATCCCTTAGAATGCCCATCGTCCACCTGATGATGTTTCGCAAGCATTCATCCATACAAGTCCGTCCCGGGTTCGAACGGAACCGAAGGCACTATTCCTACTACATCCATTTTGGAAATATCCTCAGGATTAGTAGCGACTAGCCCTTGCACTTCACTGCTCCATCTTCGAATCCAAAATCGTTTCCACGAAACGTACAAACCGGATCGAAGTGGTTTTCGAGAAATAAATCTCGATCCCGGTCTCTTCGAAACGGTCAACGCATTTGGCCAATATTGATAGTCGGTTATTTAACTATCAATTAATATTCACAAACAACCATCAACCAATAATTTACCAAATTATTTATTAATCCCAAAAATATCTTCGCAAGATATATTTCTATTTTCAATCCTTTGAAAACAAATCTTTTTTCTATCTCCTCTGAAATCACCAAGCACAAAACTAGGTTTTTAAAATAATTTAAAACACTTTACTTAGAAATATACTTTATAACATTTAAGTTAAAACTACTTCAATGATTTGTTAAAAATACATACTATATGAATATTTGAAAATAATTTTACTAAATAAAATATAAAACTAGATTTCACTTTTAAAAATAAAATACTAAGTCACTCTTTAGATAACTATTGCTATAATAGATTAAAATAATTATTGCTATAATAGATTAAAAGGAAATACCTACTTTAGAATTTCAATATTTAGAAATAGTAAATTTTTCAAAACATACTTCTTAAAACAACTTTAAACTTTTAATTTATATTTAGAAATTTACTTTAAAACGTACTTGGTTATTTAGAGAGAAATTTCCAATCTCAATCGCTTAAACTAATTTTCCAAATTGATTCCCAATTTATTCCATTTGAAATAAATTTCTTTACTTATTAGTTCATTTCAAAATTCATTTATTATGGACTTTATTATTAATTTCAGGTTTGATTTTTAAATTCTTTAGCTGAATTCAGGTTATTCCCAATTTCTTCTTTATTCTTCTTAAATAATTTAAATCCTAAATTTAAAATAAATGTTTTGTTCCTTTAAACAATAACATTGAAGTTTAAGTTTCATTAACTTTCTGTTTATTTAAATTTTCCTTCCCATACTTAAGATTTTTTTTTTAAAATTTTAAAGTCACTTTATTCCTTTCCAATTCGTTCATAAATTTTATTCAACTTTTCTATAATTATTTTACTTACAATTTCACTTCTTTTATTTTCATTTCCAAACTCAAATTATATATTTAGAAATTCATTATTGCCCGATTATAACAATCAAGCCATAGCATTCAATATTTCCACATAATTCATTACAGAATATCAAATATTCGGAACAGAGAATATCAAATAATTAAATAAAGTTGAGGGGTCCAGTTGGATCCCTCCAACCTGTTTTTCCTGCATCCACAGATGTTAGCATAATATAAAATGCCAATTCCAAATATATACCACACTACAGCACATAAATCAATTCAACCATTTCAAACAATTATTTAGATTTAATCATTTAAATTTAAATTTAAATGAGTGAGATTAACTCACCTTTAATTTTATTTTGCCATCCATCCAGCCCGACTTGATTTTTCATGACTTCAGACCCTGGATAACAATTACGCAGTTTATTAATATTTGAATTAATCGACCAGCCAATTTTATTTAAATTTAATCAACTAATATTTTAGTTTTAAACAAATTTCCCTTCCATAACTATTTTAATAATTTGGTAACTAAAATATGTATATGTACATTTGTTTTAGGTTTAGTTTTGAAATCAAATGTATATTTATAAAATAACTTAAATAGATTTCATAGAAACTAATTTATATAAACATTCTCGCATTTTTTTTTCAAAACTATATATATGCATTTAATTAAAACAGAAATGTTTAAACTTTATTGTATACCCATATATATATATATGTACATCTACTTATAGTATTATTAAATATTGCAATAGATAAGCTGTATATAAATATACCTTGCTGCAGTTCGTTTTTTTTTTCAAAACTAACTAGATATATATATATATATATTTAAAACTAACAAAAGTTTTTAAATTTACTATAAACATTTTCCTGCTCATACACACATATATAAATATCTGGTTTCCAAATATAATTTTATTTCTTATTATTATTTTCCTCAAACCAAACAAATCAAAAGTTAAAGAAAACAATTAGGATTATACCTCGAAATACTCGAGCCGAAATCCAACGCGTGCCGCCTTGAGCTTGAATCAGATGAAATCGCGACTTCGAACCCCTTTCACGGCCATCGAAGTCCGAGTCAGTGCCCTAAACCCCATCTCGACTCCAGCAGCCGCGACCCCAAGCTCGAGTCTTCGAGATTCCCAAAATCTTTCGATTTCGCGACTCTGATTCTCCCTTGAACTCGTGAAGTACTCCATGCTCGAAAGCTAAAACCCACCCTGAATCTCGATTCGACGAGGGAAAGTCGCGTGCCATGTTCTGAAGCGTCGCCGTACACCATCGATACTGCGGCCGTGCTCGAACTCGGGATTGAAGAGAAGGAGAAGAACGAAGTGAAATAAAGGCTTTGATTCGGCCATTGTTAATTTGATAAAATGAATGGCCTTCATCGTTTTTTTTTAAACGAGATTATTATAAACGGCAAGGGCTCGGCCCTAAAAATTTTTTTAGTTAAACGAGAGGGTTAGACTTAGCTTATGAACGAAGCCTTATTATTATATATATAAATATATTTTTTCTGAATCTTCCAAAGGAAGGTTTGTCTGTCAATCACTTAAATACAGGACTATGATTTGGTCGT
Organism: Allium cepa; assembly: GCA_030765085.1. Taxonomy (NCBI): domain Eukaryota; kingdom Viridiplantae; phylum Streptophyta; class Magnoliopsida; order Asparagales; family Amaryllidaceae; genus Allium; species Allium cepa. The sequence goes on from CM060942.1 coordinate 292,959,348, forward strand.
AAGAACAGCTGTAATTATTAAAAAGGAAAGCGTGTTTATGAAGGCACCGATGACATTGACTTGATCAATTAAAGTTTTATTTAATTTTCAACGTGTTTACTTAGCGTACGCTCACACAACAACTCCGATTCAGACGAAATTCGAAATCTGATAATAACTAACTATTACGGATCCAATAGAACTGGTTTCGTCGAATTCCAAGACTGTGCCTCGGAAAGCTATTTTTAAATTCAATTTAAACAATAAAATTTCAAAACTGAACAAACCACTGCTAATTTCAATTTTACAACTTCTATTATCCTCTATACTATCAATATAAATTTTACAAGCCTTCAAATTATTTAATTCACTAATTTAATTATCAAATATATTGTGATATTTGTAATTCAAGTTAAATTTATTCCATTGAATATTTAAATCAATTAAATATTCCAACTTAATTTTCTTAAAAATTCCGGGTCGTCACATTCCTCCCCCCTTAAGAGAATTTCGTCCCCGAAATTACTAATTAGGAAGCATGGTCAAATACGCGTTTACTTACCTCCAAAACCAAACAATTCAACATCTTACTAACTATCTTTCTATAAAAGACCCATTATCATTTTTATTAACTTCTCAATTCTCCAATAGTTTCAAACTATACTATTTGTTTAATCATTCGAGTTTCAATTTAAAACTAAATTTTGAATTATCAAATTTTTCTCAAAAATTTTCTAACTCTCTAAATTTTCGAAAATTTTTGACAGCGTCTCCTTTGCGCGGCTAGCTCGGTACAACCACAAAATGGCTCTACGGCCTCCCAAATTAAAAAAGAAAACAAAAAAGCCAAGTGGCTCAATCCAAAATCCCAATCAAACTTCACAGAAATATAAACACATACCTTTTTGTCGAGCATTTCAAATTTATCTTTTTGAAATCAAAATCAATTCTCCTTTTTCCTTTATATTACCTGCATATCTTACATAGCAATATGTCCAATCACAATACTCAAAAACATCATATCAACTTTCTTACAAAATGTCAGTATTTATTCATTCAAATATTAACTTAGATTATATTTGTAGTATCAATTTCCAATTAAGAATTCACTATTCCCTTCTTAAGTTATTGTAAGTACTTTATATGTTTCTTATATTTATTTTCACTTTACCACTTTAGTTTATATCCATTCCTATTCAAATCGATTCTTTCATTTCCATATGAATTCGATTTACCTTTAACTCTGCATATATAAATTTTATTTGTCATTTATTACTAATTCATGTCATTACCTTAAATAGTTCCATTTACTAACTTATTTCAATTTTCCAGTTTTAAACCGTTTTGTCGTTAACAAAATTTCCCAAAAATTTTCAAAAATTTTCTAACTCCCAAAATTCCTGAAATTTTTTGGCAGAGTCCCCTGTGTACGGAGGAGTTTTTGCAATTTAACAAAAGAGATAAATATATATACATCGACCTACACGGTCGGAAAAATCAAAAACAGTTCATATTTCCCATTTTTATTTCGTAGGCATACCTTATTTAGCATTTTTAAGCAAGCAGCTTATTTATCAAGCAATTTTCACAACCAATCCAGCCACACGGCTTCCAAGTACCTGTACTTACTTAATTTAAACATGTAAGTGCCAAATATATGAATTTTATTAACATTCCACTCAATTTAGACAACTACAACACATGAATATTTAAAAGCAATGTAACTAGACAATGTTTATAAGCCACTTATATGATTTTTTAACACTTATGCACTTGTTTCAAGCAATCCACACGCTATTTCATTTAATTTTAATGGTTTACAATACCATTTCTTACCTTCAATTTATTTTAACTCCAAACAAGCTCATATTCAATTCAATTGGTTTCAGAATCAATTCTATTTCACTTTTATCAATTCATAGCATCTTAATTACTTCCATTTACATCAAATGACAATTTATTCTATGCAATTTGACGAGATCTATGTGAATAAATAAGTATTTATGTTTTATAACCATTTTAAATAGATTTCAACTAAATTTATACTTAATTCTATTCCATTTTTAAATTTATTCACGATCCATATATTCTCATTTTCATTGCATTTTAAATTTGAATCCATTCACTTACGTTTCATTTTATTAACCAAACTAGTTCATTCAAAACCATTAACAACTTAGATTCATCTTAATTACCAATTAAATTTCTTTTTATTTTAATTCATTCACAACCATTTATTTAGCTCGACACATTTCATTTCAATTTTATTCACAATCCATTCATTTACATTCCGTTCCATATTTGTTCATTCCAAACTGTTTTACTTAGCTCAAAGACAATCTAAGCTATTTCATTCAATAACCATTTCAATTTTTCTTATAGACTCCCAGTTATTTCAATTTCTTAACAATTTAAATGGTTTACAATTATTTATTTAAGAATTTCATTCCATTAAATATTATCTGCAACTCACCGAATTCTATTTCGGTTTAAATTATTTTCACTTGATTTAAATCCAACCCAATATCATTAAACTTAGTTTAAGTTGAATTAAATTCAACTCTCTTCCATCTATTCAGCTTAAGTCAATTTACTTCAATTTATTCAAATTTTATATTTAAGCTCATTTTCATTTTACAAGTAAATCTTTCTCTTACATTCAACTTAACTCAATTGATTCCAAGGGCATATCCAATTTATTTCCACATATTTGGATTTTATTCGCAATACAAACCATTACTATTTTAATCCAATTTCATTTTTATTCGATACCTTTCCAATTATATTTAATTTGTTAACGCTTCAAGTCAAATTTTAATTAATAACTCAAGTTCTGATTCCACCATTCACCTTTAACTTACCATCAAATTTTATTAACTCACAATACAACTTCATTCTCTATTTATTTAATTAATTACAAGACCACTTTCAATTATATTTCCTTCACTAATGATTCAAGTCGAATTTGATTTATAACTTGAGTTCTATTTTCAAACTTCAATATTAACTCACCAATTCAGCTTTTCTTCAGCTACATTGGTTATCATTATATATTTCATTATCTAATTTATTATCTACTTAGTTTTTCCTTAATTTATAATTCAACACTTGAATTTTAATTTCAAATATCACTTCATTCAATTTGCTTAAGTTCAATTAATTTTATAGTTCAAGCTTGGATTTCTGTTTTATTTCCCAATTCATCAAACAATATTTATTTTGGATTTTGTATTCCATTTTCAATTTTATAAGTTGCAACATATTATATACATAATTCCATTCATTCTAGACTTGAATATATTCATCTTTTATTTTTAACTCAAGCCTTATGCTTATTTATATCCCAAGCATATTTTACTTCATGCATTATAATTCTTTCACACGTTATTTGTAACGTTTGCGATTTTTCGTTGCCAAAAAACCGAAATGTTATGGGTTTAAGAAAGAAGAAAAGAAAAGAAAAAGAAAGAAGAAGAGATAAGAAGGTAGAAAATAGAGAGAAAAGAAAATAGAAAAGAGAACAGAAAATTTAGAAGAGAGAGAGGAAAGATAATAGAAAACTTTTAAAATAGAAGAAAAAGAGAATAGAACAGAACAGAAAACAAACAAGAGAATAGAGAACATAGAACGGAATAGAAAACAACAGAACAACATCAGAATCTCACAATTCGCAGCGGAACAACATATAATAATAAATGAATAACCTTTAAACAAAGAACTATCAGTCATTACATTTTATACATTACATTATATCATATCATCAGAGTGTACAACATCATACAACAACCAACAGTGCAGCGGAAAAGAAATACTATATAAGTAATACGCCATGCCATCCAGCTTGCCTCCAGCAATTCCAGAATATCCAAAATATCCTGATAAACCTTAAACTCTTGGCTGCCCGTGTGGAAATTGGTGGGCACCCAGAGTTTAGGAAGGAAAACAATAAACTCCAAGTCAGTCATGTGACTGGTGTGAGAACTCAAAACAGTTTATTTATCTTTAAAATCAAAATAGAGGAATATTTTTAAATTCAATTCGCAATGCTTTTAAAAATGAGACTACCATAAGACCTCCTGCCACACACACAATGCAAACGCAGACTTGGAGAAGATTTCTCCTTATGATAGTCAAAGATGCTTGATACGCATTAAAATCAAATCAATTTTGATATTATTATTAGTGCATAGTGTATAAAACAATTTCGAAAGTAGAATATAAATCTTAGCCAGCATAGGTACCATTATATTATGCCTACTAATAGCTACCATATTAGATGGCAGGTTCTACAACTAAAACCGTACAAGTCACGTATTGTTTCTTTGGATTTCCAACGAATGATCAGGCCAAGGAACTTCCTATTGCCACATGAGAATGCCTCTGGATGGACATCCCCGAGAACCAAACCGGATCTCTACCAACACAAGGTCGGGTTACCCCTAACTGAGTAACAACTGACCGAATATGCCATCCCCCGGTCCTTTGGGACCTTTTCACCGAGCGCTCGTAATCAATTCACACAATCATAACAAAGTGTTTTCAACATGAGTAAGTATCTGGGCTCCATACCATGATACCACCCTTTTCCAGAAGGAAATGCACACATCCTAAAGGGTGCTACCCCTCATAACCTTGCTGCTTCTTTCCTGTTTTGACCATTCACGGGGTGTGAGGCTCGACGAAGTCACGTCCACAAAAACATACTTTATACAAAAGCCATGCTTTGGGTCAACAAATGATCAACACAATGATCACAAGGATAGACGATCAAATAAACGATCCTATCACAAATAATCAACACAATGATCATTTCAGCATCACTCAGCATGTCACATTACCAAATTGGGAATATATCGCTGATAACATTCAACTATATAACCTCTGAGCTCATACGTCTCAGAGAAGGGTGTTAAGCTAAAAGAATAAATTCTCCGCCACCAACAGAAATATATTTGAAAGAAATCGGCTTTATATCTCAACTTGTAATGTCAGACATACAATCCATACAAGTCTGTTCCGGGCTCGAACAAAACCGAAGGCACTTCTTACGAAGCCCTTGCAATATGGGTATTCACAATCCCGATCGAATTTCCCATCACTTAAGGAATCTCTATACCAGGAGCTACCCAGTGCAGAGACAATCGATAGGTCATCCTATCGCTTTCACAAATACTCGGTCTTCAACACCGATCTTCAATGCAATTCACAACGACGTATCACATATTCGGAATGGGTTATACGACCCCATGGTCCTTTCCCGGTTAACCCGAATAGTGAGCGCTTATTCAAAAATAAGTGTGGCATTCAAATTCAATCAAATCACATCAAATACCCATTTAAAGGGAAATATTGATAGTCGACTATTGAACTATCAATTGATATGCATACATCACCAGATTCCAAATAATTTTCCAAATTATTTATTTTCCAAAATATCTTTACAAGTTATATAATTTTCACACTTCAAAAATAAATCAATATTTATTTTCAAACAAATTCTACTTTTCATTTACAAATTCCATAATGAATTTATATTTCAAAATATTCATGCATATACGATTTCAACTATCCATTTTCAAGTTATCTTTAAAAAGATAAATTCTAATTATTCACTTCATATTGGAAAACATTTCCATACTTACTTATTCATAAGTAATTCACAAATTTTATTTATTTCCAACACTTAGAAAATATTCAATATACTTAAATCGAGATTAAGTATATATTTCATTCTTTAAGGAAATCATTCTTTTAAACATATTTATTTGGGCCAAAACGAATGTTGCGTAAAACATCGTTACGATAACCCAAAATCACTAGTATAGGGATTCGAAATTAAAATAGATATATAAATCCCAATACTATACAAAACATTTCCTTTCGGAAATCATTTACTATAACAACAGTGTTATAGTCCACTATTTCCTTTTATTTCTCGAAAACGTCTATTTCAACAATAAATGTTGAAATCTAGTGTTTCGAATCTCAACATATCTTAAAACATCGTTAGATCGTTTTAATTCTATTTGAAATATCACATTCAAACAATTTCTTTAACATCTTATTCACTATTCAAAAACGTGAATATACTACGTTAACACATTTCATCCTTTTATACATTTTATTTAAAAGAATTATTCACAGTTCAAAACGTGAATATAACTCCATCAAATAAGTTATGACAATTAACTTATCAGAATAAGTTGTTTGCGGATTTATAAAACAACGTTTATAAATTCCATTTCTATTTATTTATAAAAACTTCTTTTTTATAAATTCCTTTATTAACCTATTCCAGTTTATAACTAAATTATAAACTAAACGTTCATATTATAAGTTAATTACTTATAAAACGATTATTTTACAAAATCGTTCTTTTAAAGACTTTCTAATTTATAAATCTTATAACTTATAAGATCCATTTATTTAACCAATCTATTCTTCAAATAATTTCACCAAATTTATAAATCTTACTATTTATAAATTTCATTTATAACTTCACAGTTTATAATTATAAAAATTTCATTCATTTATGAAATTCATTTTCACTTCATTCAAACACTTATAAAAACTCGTTTTATAATGTCAATATTTCAATTTATAAATATCTATTTATAAATCTCTTAATATAAATCAATTTATATTATTCTTTAAAACGTCTATAAATTCTTTTATAATTTCACCATTCTATTGATTTATAAAATAATTAAATTTTATAAAGCCTATATTTAAACTTTTCAAAATAAATTCAAATTTCCCAATTTAAACTATTTTATAAAATCATTGATCCATATTTCTCAAAATCAGCTTTTTAACTATATTTCACAAAAACCATAATTTTTATAACATAAAAATTTATATCGTTTATTTATTTAAAATGGATCAATTTCAAAAATATAGTATATTTTCAAAAAATCACTTTAAAAATCATTTTAAAATCCCAAAATCTGGGTCCAATGATGCTACACACCAAATAGTCAATCACGACTACAACGATATCATATATCAATATGAAAATCCATCAAATATCAAAATATCTGAAATCAAATAAAAACTGTTGAGGAATCCAGTTGGATCCCTCCAACCTGTTTTCCTGCATCCAAAAACATTAGCACAATACCAATTTCGCTCCAGTACGAAATTATCGCGGTATATGTTCTTATTAAATATTATCTGCTTAATAACGGCGTAATAGGGTCTCATCCGCTAAACAAAAAATGCGGGAAATCAACAACTGCAATATATACATATGCCAATATATATATATTGCTATTATATATAATACCAATTTCACCGTTTATGAAATATTCGCGGTATATGTTTTTAATAAATAACATCCGCTTACTAACGGCGTATAATGTCTATTTTAACAATCAATAGATATCAATCATCATTCAAACATGCATTCAAATATTTTAAATCTAACTATTTAAAATAAAATCGAAACTGATTCGATTGAGTGAGAAGTTCTCACCTTGGTTTTAATTTCCGTTTTAGCGATTTATTTCGAATAAAATTAAACGTGCGTTTAATTTTACCCAAAATTCTCACTAACTCCAAACGACTCCAAACCAACTCCATCGCGTAGTGCTCGTCCATATGATTCCAACGCAACTGGTTTCGCGCGTTTTCGACCTCGTATGAAAAAGTTATGAATATTTGAAGTTTGTACACGATTTATATAAACAAATCAACATAAACTTTAAATTTTATAAACCTAAATCAATCCTGGCCTTAGGATCTAAACCCATCACCATCAGGCCATTCCCCCCCTTCCTCTATCTCACATTATCATCTCCAGTAACACACGAAACAAAAGAACCCACCAAGGCCGAACTAGGGTTTCGATTTGCTCCACCATCGCTCGACTAAACTTCATCAAACCACTTCCATGTTGAAGACCATTGCAAGACCTACCTCCACCACCCCCATCATGAAGCTCGGCCTGCTCTACAGCCTCGTTTTGCGTGCGTGGACTGAAGAGAACGGCCCCACTTTGCTCCTCCATCGTCGCTCCAAATTCGATCATCACCGTATGGAATCGAAGCTCTCGTCGAGCTCTTCGACTTTGTAGTTGAGCACTTCGCGTAATTCCTTACGGATTGAGAGAGATTAAGAGATGAATGTAACTAATTTCTGGCCATTGGTTATGTTAGAGGCGGCTAGGGTTATAAAATTAGGGTTTTGATATTTTTTTTTAATTTATGAAGGGTGTGGGTGTGTATTTATAGAGAACCGATCGACACTATTCACCCGGAAATTCCAAACTCCGATTTACGCGCCGAAACTGACATACCTAGGGTTTATCCCGCGTTCCGGACACAATGGAACAGGTTTCGGAAGCTAATTCGGAAGTATGTGCGAGTTATGGCTGTAAACGCTCAATTTAAATTAAACCGATTTAACTCGATTTCTAGGCGTTTTAATTTGTACCGGACAAACGGTAAATCCAATTGATTTGAAATTTGAAACCTTACAATAATATCACATTACGGATCCGATGAAACTGGTTTCGTGGAAATCCGAGACTTTTTGAAAAATGGCTATTTTGACTCGCCAAATTTAAATTAAAAACGATTCGATGCGTTTCGAGCTGCCACGATCAAACGTTAACTCCGATTGACACGAAATTTGAAATCCGGTAATAAATAACTATTATGGATCCAATGAAACCGGTTTCGTTCATTTCTGAGACTGTTCAAAAATTGACTATTTTCACTAGTCGATTTTAATATTAAAATATTCAATTTTCACAAATTAACTTTTAATTCGATTTTAAAAGTTCTAAAATATCATTCTAACTTCCATATGATAAAATAAAATTTTACAAATCATTTTCAATCATATTTAACTCAATTTTCAATTATTTCCATAATTTAACGTATTAAATTATCGATTAAATTATCTAATTAAATCCAATAATTCAAATAAAAATTTATTTGACTTATAAATTCACTTATTAATATTTAAAATTAATTAAATATTCATATTTTAATTATTAAAAATTCTGGGTCGTTACAATCTTCCCCCCTTAAAAGAATTTCATCCTCGAAATTAACAAGTAAGAAAAGTTATAGAATTCTATTAATTTTCCCAAAATTTATAATTAAACTTCTTACAATAACTTTACTAAGTTTTCAAATCATACTTAGTTATCTTTTCAAAACAACTACTATTGTTTAACTTTCAATTCCAAATCAAAGTTAAGGTTTTCAAAAATTTTCCAATTTTCTCAAATTTTTTCTAACGCCTTAAATTTCCGGAAAAATTCGCCATAGTCTCCTTTGCGCGGCTCGATCCGAAAAAAAATGAAAGTATATATATCACAAATATACATCTCATCAAGTAATGAGGCATCCCGCAGGGAAAAAAATTATAAAAGTGCGATATTTAATCCGAGATATGTACCTTATATTTTATTAGCAAGCGTATACGGCTAATATAGCGCGAAAGCGAGCTCCAAATGCGAAGCAAACGCGATCCGCACCTACTAAACACTCAACAAACAACATGAGAACATGCATATATGGAAATAATCTCAATATACCACATATATCTCCATAACAACTATACATGTTAACATAGCAAATGCAGTAAAAGCAACAAATGCAAACATCAACCAACTAACATTCATAACCAATAAATATTCATTCATATTCTCATTAATATTTAATGAATTGGTTTTCAATTTAAATCACGTTTGATTCATTAATAGTGGATGTTTTTATTAACATTCATTCTCAATTAGTTTATATTCACTAATTCATATTCAAGTTGGTTCATTTCCACATCAAATTCAATTCCATTCAAGTTTATTTACCTTTAATTTGAATTCAATTTCATTAATACTTAATGAATTATATACAATCAATCAACAATCAACTAACAACCAATGTTTACTCAATACAACCAAATTCCTTTGCTTATCAATTGGTTTAAATTAAATTGATTTTCATTCAATTATTCAACTTTCTAATAACATTAGATTTTAATGAATTTCACTTACATTCATTATTTCATATCAATTATTCACATTTAATTGATTAATATTCAATCCATTCCTTCAATTCTGTTACAAAAGTTGAATTTCATTTATATAACTCAAGTTCATATCTATCACTTAACTTTATTATTTTACTTTGATACCAATATCAACTTCATTCCATATAGTTTCACTTCTTATATACATAAGTTTATTTCACAATTGTAAATCACATTTAATTATAATTCATACTTATAATTCTTTTACTTATACAATTATTCTTTTATTTAGATTATTCAAACAACTAAACAATCAACTTATATACACTTTAATAATTCTGAAAAATTATTTCTTTACATACAAAATATACTCAAGTAAAATTATTTCATTTACCCAGTTTAAAACCAATATTATGTCGATTTATATTGTTTAAGAGTTTAGAAACCCCTATCTACGATAGTTAGCTAGACTAGATCGACGGGAATCTATAAACAATCAACCGATAAGTCAACACAATATAAAACAATTTATATTCACTAACAAATACTCACTCGTATCTATTATTACACTCAAATTCATTCTAGAGCACTATTGACTCTATCTCTAATGAGCAATACCCAGCAGAACCATGGTTGTCGCTTAACCATATGCTCTGATACCAAATTGTAACGTTTGCGATTTTTCGTTGCCGAAAAACCGAAATGTTATGGGTTTAAGAAAGAAGAAAAGAAAAGAAAAAGAAAGAAGAAGAGATAAGAAGGTAGAAAATAGAGCGAAAAGAAAATAGAAAAGGGAACAGAAAATTTAGAAGAGAGAGAGGAAAGATAATAGAAAACTTTTAAAATAGAAGAAAAAGAGAATAGAACAGAACAGAAAACAAACAAGAGAATAGAGAACATAGAACGGAATAGAAAACAACAGAACAACATCAGAATCTCACAATTCGCAGCGGAACAACATATAATAATAAATGAATAACCTTTAAACAAAGAACTATCAGTCATTACATTTTATACATTACATTATATCATATCATCAGAGTGTACAACATCATACAACAACCAACAGTGCAGCGGAAAAGAAATACTATATAAGTAATACGCCATGCCATCCAGCTTGCCTCCAGCAATTCCAGAATATCCAGAATATCCTGATAAACCTTAAACTCTTGGCTGCCCGTGTGGAAATTGGTGGGCACCCAGAGTTTAGGAAGGAAAACAATAAACTCCAAGTCAGTCATGTGACTGGTGTGAGAACTCAAAACAGTTTATTTATCTTTAAAATCAAAATAGAGGAATATTTTTAAATTCAATTCGCAATGCTTTTAAAAATGAGACTACCATAAGACCTCCTGCCACACACACAATGCAAACGCAGACTTGGAGAAGATTTCTCCTTATGATAGTCAAAGATGCTTGATACGCATTAAAATCAAATCAATTTTGATATTATTATTAGTGCATAGTGTATAAAACGATTTCGAAAGTAGAATATAAATCTTAGCCAGCATAGGTACCATTATATTATGCCTACTAATAGCTACCATATTAGATGGCAGGTTCTACAACTAAAACCGTACAAGTCACGTATTGTTTCTTTGGATTTCCAACGAATGATCAGGCCAAGGAACTTCCCATTGCCACATGAGAATGCCTCTGGATGGACATCCCCGAGAACCAAACCGGATCTCTACCAACACAAGGCCGGGTTACCCCTAACTGAGTAACAACTGACCGAATATGCCATCCCCCGGTCCTTTGAGACCTTTTCACCGAGCGCTCGTAATCAATTCACACAATCATAACAAAGTGTTTTCAACATGAGTAAGTATCTGGGCTCCATACCATGATACCACCCTTTTCCAGAAGGAAATGCACACATCCTAAAGGGTGCTACCCCTCATAACCTTGCTGCTTCTTTCCTGTTTTGACCATTCACGGGGTGTGAGGCTCGACGAAGTCACGTCCACAAAAACATACTTTATACAAAAGCCATGCTTTGGGTCAACAAATGATCAACACAATGATCACAAGGATAGACGATCAAATAAACGATCCTATCACAAATAATCAACACAATGATCATTTCAGCATCACTCAGCATGTCACATTACCAAATTGGGAATATATCGCTGATAACATTCAACTATATAACCTCTGAGCTCATACGTCTCAGAGAAGGGTGTTAAGCTAAAAGAATAAATTCTCCGCCACCAACAGAAATATATTTGAAAGAAATCGGCTTTATATCTCAACTTGTAATGTCAGACATACAATCCATACAAGTCTGTTCCGGGCTCGAACAAAACCGAAGGCACTTCTTACGAAGCTCTTGCAATACGGGTATTCACAATCCCGATCGAATTTCCCATCACTTAAGGAATCTCTATACCAGGGGCTACCCAGTGCAGAGACAATCGATAGGTCATCCTATCGCTTTCACAAATACTCGGTCTTCAACACCGATCTTCAATGCAATTCACAACGACGTATCACATATTCGGAATGGGTTATACGACCCCATGGTCCTTTCCCGGTTAACCCGAATAGTGAGCGCTTATTCAAAAATAAGTGTGGCATTCAAATTCAATCAAATCACATCAAATACCCATTTAAAGGGAAATATTGATAGTCGACTATTGAACTATCAATTGATATGCATACATCACCAGATTCCAAATAATTTTCCAAATTATTTATTTTCCAAAATATCTTTACAAGATATATAATTTTCACACTTCAAAAATAAATCAATATTTATTTTCAAACAAATTCTACTTTTCATTTACAAATTCCATAATGAATTTATATTTCAAAATATTCATGCATATACGATTTCAACTATCCATTTTCAAGTTATCTTTAAAAAGATAAATTCTAATTATTCACTTCATATTGGAAAACATTTCCATACTTACTTATTCATAAGTAATTCACAAATTTTATTTATTTCCAACACTTAGAAAATATTCAATATACTTAAATCGAGATTAAGTATATATTTCATTCTTTAAGGAAATCATTCTTTTAAACATATTTATTTGGGCCAAAACGAATGTTGCGTAAAACATCGTTACGATAACCCAAAATCACTAGTATAGGGATTCGAAATTAAAATAGATATATAAATCCTAATACTATACAAAACATTTCCTTTCGGAAATCATTTACTATAACAACAGTGTTATAGTCCACTATTTCCTTTTATTTCTCGAAAACGTCTATTTCAAAAATAAATGTTGAAATCTATGGTTTCGAATCTCAACATATCTTAAAACATCGTTAGATCGTTTTAATTCTATTTGAAATATCACATTCAAACAATTTCTTTAACATCTTATTCACTATTCAAAAACGTGAATATACTACGTTAACACATTTCATCCTTTTATACATTTTATTTAAAAGAATTATTCACAGTTCAAAACGTGAATATAACTCCATCAAATAAGTTATGACAATTAACTTATCAGAATAAGTTGTTTGCGGATTTATAAAACAATGTTTATAAATTCCAATTCTATTTATTTATAAAAACTTCTTTTTTATAAATTCCTTTATTAACCTATTCCAGTTTATAACTAAATTATAAACTAAACGTTCATATTATAAGTTAATTACTTATAAAACGATTATTTTACAAAATCGTTCTTTTAAAGACTTTCTAATTTATAAATCTTATAACTTATAAGATCCATTTATTTAACCAATCTATTCTTCAAATAATTTCACCAAATTTATAAATATTACTATTTATAAATTTCATTTATAACTTCACAGTTTATAATTATACAAATTTCATTCATTTATGAAATTCATTTTCACTTCATTCAAACACTTATAAAAACTCGTTTTATAATGTCAATATTTCAATTTATAAATATCTATTTATAAATCTCTTAATATAAATCAATTTATATTATTCTTTAAAACGTCTTTAAATTCTTTTATAATTTCACCATTCTCTTGATTTATAAAATAATTAAATTTTATAAAGCCTATATTTAAACTTTTCAAAATAAATTCAAATTTCCCAATTTAAACTATTTTATAAAATCATTGATCCATATTTCTCAAAATCAGCTTTTTAACTATATTTCACAAAAACCATAATTTTTATAACATAAAAATTTATATCGTTTATTTATTTAAAATGGATCAATTTCAAAAATATAGTATATTTTCAAAAAATCACTTTAAAAATCATTTTAAAATCCCAAAATCTGGGTCCAATGATGCTACACACCAAATAGTCAATCACGACTACAACGATATCATATATCAATATGTAAATCCATCAAATATCAAAATATCTGAAATCAAATAAAAACTGTTGAGGAATCCAGTTGGATCCCTCCAACCTGTTTTCCTGCATCCAAAAACATTAGCACAATACCAATTTCGCTCCAGTACGAAATTATCGCGGTATATGTTCTTATTAAATATTATCCGCTTAATAACGGCGTAATAGGGTCTCATCCGCTAAACAAAAAATGCGGGAAATCAACAACTGCAATATATACATATGCCAATATATATATATTGCTATTATATATAATACCAATTTCACTGTTTATGAAATATTCACGGTATATGTTTTTAATAAATAACATCCGCTTACTAACGGCATATAATGTCTATTTTAACAATCAATAGATATCAATCATCATTCAAACATGCATTCAAATATTTTAAATCTAACTATTTAAAATAAAATCGAAACTGATTCGATTGAGTGAGAAGTTCTCGCCTTGGTTTTAATTTCCGTTTTAGCGATTTATTTCGAATAAAATTAAACGTGCGTTTAATTTTACCCAAAATTCTCACTAACTCCAAACGACTCCAAACCAACTCCATCGCGTAGTTCTCGTCCATACGATTCCAACGCAACTGGTTTCGCGCGTTTTCGACCTCGTATGAAAAAGTTATGAATATTTGAAGTTTGTACACGATTTATATAAACAAATCAACATAAACTTTAAATTTTATAAACCTAAATCAATCCTGGCCTTAGGATCTAAACCCATCACCATCAGGCCATTCCCCCCCTTCCTCTATCTCACGTTATCATCTCCAGTAACACACGAAACAAAAGAACCCACCAAGGCCGAACTAGGGTTTCGATTTGCTCCACCATCGCTCGACTAAACTTCATCAAACCACTTCCATGTTGAAGACCATTGCAAGAGCTACCTCCACCACCCCCATCATGAAGCTCGGCCTGCTCTACAGCCTCGTTTTGCATGCGTGGCCTGAAGATAATGGCCCCACTTTGCTCCTCCATCGTCGCTCCAAATTCGATCATCACCGTGTGGAATCGAAGCTCTCGTCGAGCTCTTCGACTTTGTAGTCGAGCACTTCGCGTAATTCCTTACGGATTGAGAGAGATTAAGAGATGAATTAACTAATTTCTGGCCATTGGTTATGTTAGAGGCGGCTAGGGTTATAAAATTAGGGTTTTGATATTTTTTTTAATTTATGAAGGGTGTGGGTGTGTATTTATAGAGAACCGATCGACACTATTCACCCGGAAATTCCGAACTTCGATTTACGCGCCGAAACTGACGTACCTAGGGTTTATCCCGCGTTCCGGACACAATGGAACAGGTTTCGGAAGCTAATTCGGAAGTATGTGCGATTTATGGCTGTAAACGCTCAATTTAAATTAAACCGATTTAACTCGATTTCTAGGCGTTTTAATTTGTACCGGACAAACGGTAAATCCAATTGACTTGAAATTTGAAACCTTACAATAATATCACATTACGGATCCGATGAAACTGGTTTCGTGGAAATCCGAGACTTTTTGAAAAATGGCTATTTTGACTCGCCAAATTTAAATTAAAAACGATTCGATGCGTTTCGAGCTGCCACGATCAAACGATAACTCCGATTGACACGAAATTTGAAATCCGGTAATAACTAACTATTACAGATCCAATGAAACTGGTTTCGTTCAATTCTGAGACTGTTCAAAAATTGACTATTTTCACTAGTCGATTTTAATATTAAAATATTCAATTTTCACAAATTAACTTTTAATTCGATTTTAAAAGTTCTAAAATATCATTCTAACTTCCATATGATAAAATAAAATTTTACAAATCATTTTCAATCATATTTAACTCAATTTTCAATTATTTCCATAATTTAACGTATTAAATTATCGATTAAATTATCCAATTAAATCCAATAATTAAAATAAAAATTTATTTGACTTATAAATTCACTTATTAATATTTAAAATTAATTAAATATTCATATTTTAATTATTAAAAATTCTGGGTCGTTACATTATTCTTATTTATTTATTTCAATTCCAATCCTTATTCAATTTGTTTTCCATTTTTCAGGTAAGAATTTAATTCCATTCATTAATTCAATTGAATTCTCATCCCAATTCAATTTTACTTTAACTCAAATTTATTTAACTCAATTCGATTTCAACTTGATTCGAATACAACTGGATATTATTTTCAGCTTATTCGATTTATTTCAATCCAGTTAAATTTTATTCTCCAATCCAAACTTATTTCATTTTTAACTTTTCACTTAAAATTAAATTCCCAACATTCAAAGCTTATATTTCCTTCCTGATTTAAAAATCATCTTAATTTATAAGCTTACAACTATCTCATCAGGATTTTTAAACACCCCGTTTTTGGTTTCCAGTTATTTTGAAATCTCCAACATCTCAAAATCAAAATTCTCAAAAATTAAAACAACCCTGGTTTTATTTCCAACAAATTTCCTTTAAAATTTTCAAAAACAAACAAGTTTTCCTGAACAAATCAAATTTGGCAGCAATCTATCACTCAGAAACTCGAAAATGAACATCGATGATGCTGTAGTCATCACCGAAATTATTTTCCAGCGACTGAAGTGAGTTCAATGCTATGTCCTTTCTAAAAATTTATTTGAACCCATTTCCTTTCAGAAATGCCTCTAAAACAACAATGCTACCGTTTTATCTTCAAATACTTTGATAAACACTTCCAAAGTCTCCGGAATTTTAAATTTCCAAAGCCTACTTAAATAAATTTTAACTGTAATTCATTTGTACAGTTTATGCTTATCAAATTTCCATTTGATTATATTTCAATTCATAAATTACATTTATAATTCATATTTATAAATTTCATTTTATAATGAGTTTATTCTCTTTAAACTTTGATTATATTTCAATTCATAGTTAAATTTTTACCCACGATGATAATAATTTAATATTATTTATTTATTTATTTATTTTAACATCCAAGCAACCATATATTAGCTAAAATAGTTTACAAAACTTTTATTTATATCAAAATATATTTTGGGTAAAATTATTTCATTTACCCATATTTAAAACAATACCGTGTCAATTGTTCTATTCAAGTGTTTAGAAAACCCTTCGATACAGTTGCGCAGACTGTGTCGACGAAGGTTCATATACCACTAAATAAATCGATCAACACAATATTAAAACAATTTATATCTACTAACAAATACGCACTCATATCTATTAATACACTCAAACTCATTATACTACAGACTCTACTTTAAATGAGTAATTCCCACCAGAGCCAAGGTTATCACCAACCTAAGCTCTGATACCAAGTGTAACGACCCGCAAATCCGTACCCCTTGAGTCAACACTATTATACAACAATCAACTCAAGTTGTACAGAAATACGAACCATTTGGGTTAAAGAAGATGAGGTAGAAGAAGAAAATAGAAACAACAACAGATTCTTTCCATCGCAGCGGACTAAAATATAATAGATAAATAAATAATCTTTACTCAAGAATCAAATATATCTATTTACATATATTACATCATCAGAGTACATCAATCACAGTTCAACATCAATAACATACAACCGGATACACAACAACTCAACACAGTGGAATATATATATATATATATATATATATATAAACAAGTACGTGTGTACGTATCGTCATCTTGCTCGTCTCCTGAGCTCCACCACATCAATCCTGTATTCTATAATACTCGGTCTGACCCGAGCATTACAGTTAAATAACACACGAGTCGGGTTGGAATACCAGCGTGAGAAAATCACACTCAATTGATTCTTAAAGTTTTAAAAATCCTTTGAAAAACCAAAGCATCTCGTAAGACCACGCCACAAATAAACATGTCGGGCTTTTACCTTACGATAGCTAAAACGTTTTTATTAAAGTCCTCTGATATTATAAAAGTGTCTATAGAAAGTAAAATAGAATCTAGCTGAAATTCTTGCATCTCACGTTTCAGCAATTGTTGGGCATAATCAAAACTGTACGGGCGCGTAGGGAAAATGGATTCCAACTAATGGCTAGGCACTGGGGTACCACCTGTCACAGTACCTGGTCTAGATCAGCGTACCGAGGAGCCACCCTAACTCCCCTGCAACACAAGACCGGAACCATCCTTTACTGGACAGTCCCGAGCAAGATCACCCCGCGGTTGGGATCAGCAACCGCCCACTAAGTCGAAATAAAAGGGACATCTAGACAGGGATGACCTCACCCTCCAGTGGGGGCTACCCACGAAGCCTTGCTGCATATCCCCTGATTTTCAGCCATTCCCATTTGATGAGGCTTGAGGCTAAGCGTTACCTTTAAGAACAATATCCCTTAGAATGCCCATCGTCCGCCTGACGATGTTTCGCAAGCATTCATCCATACAAGTCCGTCCCGGGTTCGAACGGAACCGAAGGCACTATTCCTACTGCATCCATTTTGGAAATATCCACAGGATTAGTAGCGACTAGCCCTTGCACTTCACTTCTCCATCTTCGAATCCAAAATCGTTTCCATGAAACGTACAAACCGGATCGAAGTGGTTTTCGAGAAATAAATCTCGATCCCGGTCTCTTCGAAACGATCAACGCATTTGGCCAATATTGATAGTCGGTTATTTAACTATCAATTAATATTCACAAACAACCATCAACCAATAATTTTCCAAATTATTTATTAATCCCAAAAATATCTTCACAAGATATATTTCTATTTTCAATCCTTTGAAAACAGTTTCAAAACCATCTTTCTTTTCAGAATAAACTTTCCCAAATATTTTCTATCTCCTCTGAAATCACCAAGCACAAAACTAGGTTTTTAAATAATTTAAAACAATTTACTTAGAAATATACTTTATAACATTTAAGTTAAAACTACTTCAATGATTTGTTAAAAATACATACTATATGAATATTTGAGAATAATGTTACTAAATAAAATATAAAACTAGATTTCACTTTTAAAAATAAAATACCAAGTCGCTCTTTAAATAATTATTGCTATAATAGATTAAAATAATTATTGCTATAATAGATTAAAAGGAAACGCTTACTTTAGAATTTAAATATTTAGAAATAGTAAATTTTTCAAAACATACTTCTTAAAACAACTTTAAACTTTTAATTTATATTTAAAAATTTACTTTAAAACGTACTTGGTTATTTAGGGAGAAATTTCCAATCTCAATCACTTAAATCAATTTTCCAAATTGATTCCCAATTTATTCCATTTGAAATAAATTTCTTTACTTATTAGTTCATTTCAAAATTCATTTATTATGGACTTTATTATTATTTTCAGGTTTGATTTTTAAATTCTTTAGCTGAAATATACAAATTTCAGGTTATTCCCAATTTCTTCTTTATTCTTCTTAAATAATTTAAATCCTAAATTTAAAATAAATGTTTTGTTCCTTTAAACAATAACTTTGAAGTTTAAGTTTCATTAACTAATTTCTGTTTATTTAAATTTTCCTTCCCATACTCAAGATTTTTTTTTAAAAAATTTTAAAGTCACTTTATTTCCTTTCCAGTTCATTCATAAATTTTATTCAACTTTTCTATAATTATTTTACTTACAATTTCACTTCTTTTATTTTCATTCCCAAACTCAAATTATATATTTGGAAATTCAATATTGCCCGATTATAACAATCAAGCCATAGCATTCGATATTTCCACATAATTCATTACATAATATCAAATATTCAGAACAGAGAATATTAAATAATTAAATAAAGTTGAGGGGTCCAGTTGGATCCCTCCAACCTATTTTTCCTGCATCTACAGTTGTTAGCACAATATAAAATGCCAATTCCAAATATATACCACACTACAGCACATAAATCAATTCAAACAATTATTTAAATTTAATCATTTAAATTTAAATTTAACTGAGTGAGATTAACTCACCTTTAATTTTATTTTGCCATCCATCCAGCTCGACTTGATTTTTCATGACTTCGGACCTTGGATAACAATTGCACAGTTTATTAATATTTGAATTAATCGACCAGCCAATTTTATTTAAATTTAATCAACTAATATTTTAGTTTTAAACAAATTTCCCTTCCATAACTATTTTAATAATTTGGTAACTAAAATATGTATATGTACATTTGTTTTAGGTTTAGTTTTGAAATCAAATGTATATTTATAAAATAACTTAAATAGATTTCATAGAAACTAATTTATATAAACTTTCACGCATTTTTTTTCTTCAAAACTATATATATGCATTTAATTCAAACAGAAATGTTTAAACTTTGTTGTATACCCATATATATATACATCTACTTATAGTATTATTAAATATTGCAATAGATAAGCTGTATATAAATATACCTTGCTGCAGTTCGTTTTTTTCTCAAAACTAACTAGATATATATATATATATATATATATATATATATATATATATATATTTAAAACTAACAAAAGTTTTTAAATTTACTATAAACATTTTCCTGCTCATACACGCACACACACACACATATATATATATATATATATCTGGTTTCCAAATATAATTTTTTTCTTATTATTTTTTTCCTCATACCAAACAAATCAGAAGTTAAAGAAAACTATTAGGATTATACCTCGAAATACTCGAGCCGAAATCCAACGCGTGCCGCCTTGAGCTTGAATCAGATGAAATCGCGACTTCGAACCCCTTTCACGGCCATCGAAGTTCGAGTCAGTGCCCTAAACCCCATCTCGACTCCAGTAGCCGCGACCCCAAGCTCGAGTCTTCGAGATTCCCAAAATCTTTCGATTTCGCGACTCTGATCTCCCTTGAACTCGTGAAGTACGCCATGCTCGAAAGCTAAAACCCACCCTGAATCTCGATTCGACGAGGGAAAGTCGCGCGCCATGTTCTGAAGCGTCGCCGTACACCATCGATACTGCGGCCGTGCTCGAACTCGGGATTGAAGAGAAGGAGAAGAACGAAGTGAAATAAAGGCTTTTATTCGGCCATTGTTTATTTGATAAAATGAATGGTCTTCATCGTTTTTTTTAAACGAGATTATTATGAATGGCAAGGGCTCGGCCCTATAATTTTTTTTAGTTAAACGAGAGGGTTAGACTTAGCTTACGAAGGAAGCCTTATTATTATATATATAATTTTTTTTTTTTGAATCTTCCAAAGGAAGGTTTGTCTGTCAATCACTTAAATACAGGACTTTGATTTGGCCGTAAGAACAGCTGTAATTATTAAAAAGGAAAGCGTGTTTATGAAGGCACCGATGACATTGACTTGATCAATTAAAGTTTTATTTAATTTTCAACGCGTTTACTTATCGTATGCTCACACAACAACTCCGATTCAGACGAAATTCGAAATCCGATAATAACTAACTATTACGGATCCAATAGAACTGGTTTCGTCGAATTCCAAGACTGTGCCTCGGAAAGCTATTTTTAAATTCAATTTAAACAATAAAATTTCAAAACTGAACAAACCACTGCTAATTTCAATTTTACAACTTCTATTATCCTCTGTACTATCAATATAAATTTTACAAGCCTTCAAATTATTTAATTCACTAATTTAATTATCAAATATATTGTGATATTTGTAATTCAAGTTAAATTTATTCCATTGAATATTTAAATCAATTAAATATTCCAACTTAATTTGCTTAAAAATTCCGGGTCGTCATAATGAGGAACATAAGTATATATATTGGTAACTCCGTTTGGCATGGGACATTCGGCAACACCGTCTGGTATAGGAGATTCAGTGACACTCTTTTGATTACAACATAAACTTATGGTATATGATATTATTATAGGTAAGGAGTGTAGTTTACATGCACTAAGTACAAGAGCGAGTAACACTAGGCGGTATAGGATGCCTGTGTTGATATTTGTTGATTATTTTTTGCAAGTAAGGGACACTCTTATTTTTGGGAATGTTTAGAGAAAGGGTCTATTGTGTGTCGAATGTTCCATGTGTTGTTTATCCAGATAAACTTGAGTCCATCCTAATTGGCTAACCATGGATCGTGCCTCAAATTCGTTGCATCACATTAGTGTATATATATATATATATATTTGCATGTGTGTATGTTGTGTGTTGTTATCTAGATTGTGTGATGATTTTCCCTGATGCCACACTCCCCAAACAATCTATTACCATTAGGTCGTAGGCTCATGACCATAGTGCATAAATGAACCTAGTATCATGGTGACTGGGAGTAACTAAGATTATGGTTGTGCTGTAAGTGCTATGTGTTTTGTGTAGCTGCCATCTAAAATATGTGAGATTTTATGACTACACTACTTTTTTTTAGATACTCTTTCTAGAAATCTATTTAAAGGTGTGTACCTCTTAACTCACTAGTGTATGTTGTGTGCTGTAATGCCCCTAATTGGATTATGTAACATGAGATATATAGACATGCAATAATATACTTATAGAACAACACTTGATTCAGCATTTATTGAAGGTTGATTCCCTTTTGTGTTATGGGTGTGTTGGATGATGATTGGATATTTTGTTGATTCTTTGGCTAAGTTGTGGTTTTATTAATGAGTGTTATGTTGGATATTTGAATACATGGATATCTTATTTACCTTGTGATGTGATGTATATTTTGAAGGGGGATGATTTGTGTACGGTACGATATATGTGATATAATTGAGATGTTCGCACACCTTTATTAGATATATTTGTAATAGCATTTTAGTTATTATTATAAACCAACAACTACATTTTTTAGACATAGTCTAACCCATATGTTATTTATATAGTACCCAGGTCGGTCCGAGAACATTATAGGTTTAGGGACAAAGAAACCATATTGTGATTGTTGGGCATAGATGGAGGCTATTTTAATAGTTAACTAGTAAACTCTTATTTATTTTTGTATCCTCGTGTATATTGATGACGTTGAGATGTATATACTGGATTTATTCATTGTATATATTTTTGATGGTAGTGGGCATTTGACTACTTTTGTAGACATGCTTGGACTCGTGTATATTTTATATTATATGTTATCACTCCGTTGATGACTCTATAATCTTCGTGATTTATTATATTTTATGTATTGTTCTATCTTGGAAACCCACGTTTTTATTGCATTGTGCTGATGTTGAGTAATATGTGAGTTTCTTATGATTTTTATTACGTACCAGTGTTATCCCAAGTTAATATTCACGTGCGACGGCCCGATATCACCTTATGCTCCATATTTTCGGACAGTATATCCTAGCAGTATTCTTTGGTAGCATTGGTATAGAAGTAGGGTGTTACAACTGGTATCAAAGTTGGTTATTACTAAAAGCAGCGTGATAGAGGGTTCTCGCATTATGATTAGTGGCTAAGCATTGACTCTTACCACACTACAACAAAATAGTCTTTTTACAACGGGCAATCCCCGTTGTAATATTGTTTTCGCAACGGGCAAGTGCCCGTTGTAATATGCCTCGTTGTAATAGATCCACCACATTTTACAACAGGCAAAGCACGTTGTAAAATCCATTGCAGTATACCTTTTTACAACGGGTTATGACCGTTGTAATAGACTATATAACAACGTGCAATGACCGTTGTAAGAAGTTCATATAACAATGCACATTGCCCGTTGCAAAATAAATGCAAATTTTAAAAAAATTACAGCAGCATCAAAATTTGATAAAGCTATTATCACAAAATGCCCAGTTGGTCTGAAAACTAGAGATGTAACTATAGTATCAATCAAAATCTGATATGCATTTTTAGCCGGCTGACATTTCTACATTCATGATCATGTAGATCAGCATTATACTCAATGTCCTCCTACAGAAATCTTTACATTCGCTCATTTTCCCTTGCCCTCATCTTCTGCCATTATTCTGCCAAAAAAATTGCTATATAAACATAAAGAATTTAACTGCGCCTATATGTATAATAGTTAATTTAAAGGTAACGAACAACCCGGACATACAGCTTCAACAAAGGCATTAGTAGTACTTTACAGTGATCTGGCACACAAATCTCTTTAACCTTCTCCTTATACTCCCGTAATCTAGCAAGAATCTTCGAAATCCGAGCATCAGTGCGACGTTTCTACAGTTTATCAAAAGAGAATATAGAAAAGACTGTATCACAATTATAAAAAAAAGATAAATACGTATGCCAAATAATTATATATATATATATACCATGAAAGCAAAATCCTCGTCTGAGCCAAACTTATATCAAGACTCGAGATCGATACATTTACAGTAATAATAGGCCTTGTCTATAATAAGTTTTTCAACCATCAAGGCCCCCTCAGTTGGTCCTATGTTTTTATCATGCAATTTTGTACTAATGTTGTGAGCAAAGATTATAGTTTGTTTATCAATCCAAGCTTTAACCAAGCATAAAGCACTCTCGTTGATCACCTCAAGAAGTTTCTTTCCTTCATATTTTCTAAAACATTAACAAAAGGATTCAACCCATATTATTTTAATCATTTATGGAAAATATTTATCCATTAATCGTTGATTTCATTACCATAACCCAGAAAGGAAATAAAAATCTAAAGGATCGCATGTAGTATATCCTCATACAATGCATATATATCATTAGTTAAAAAGAAGCTCCTAAGAAGCAAGGCCAGTTTATTTATTTATTACACAAAAATAAAACAATTAACTCATATTCCAAAAGAAACCAAATCAAATTATTCAAAAGATCCAGTCGTAAGAGCATGGAGAGAAAAAGATGAGGTGGAAAATCATACTCACTCCAATCTCTAATGCAGCACAGTCTTGAACTGCTTCACTCCTCTACTTGTAGAGGTCGGGTCCTGCCAAGCAATCTGTATACATAATTTTTGATGCAGGTACATTTTCTGTTTTGAATAAATTAGGAAGAAAATATGTAGAAATGCTTACAAGTGCATATTCTCCTGCTTCAAATATTCTTATATCCAAAACCTGCACACAAACACATTGCAATTTGCATACATACCTAGTAAAAAAAGAGGATAACTGATAGAAATTAATAATTACCTCACTGCGATCTTCATATATATAACCCAACCTTTATAATAAGGCGGATGCCCCACTGACAAATATTGGAAATTATAAGAAACAAAAATCAAAATTTTGCTTTAGTTTCAATGAATCAATTAATAATGAACAACAAAAATCGATACATTAATATTGTTCAAGTACCTTTCTTTGTCAACCCTAACAATCTGCCCCTTCTTCACTGTGACACTATAAATCATTAAATAAAACCATACAAGGAAATTATATATGTAAGTAAATAAGTAAAAAAGGCTAACTTGAATATTACTGCCCTTCCACATACAACCTCTTACAGTCACATTCAAAACACCACAATACCACTGATCATCCACAAACTTCACAACATTTCACCACAATACCACTAACCATACCATACATTTCTAAAACTATCTCCACTTTACATAACCATCGTCATTCACAAATACTCAACTGCTGCTGTCACCACAAATATTAACATTGCAATTCACACTGCCACACCAACATTACTCACCATTTTCAAGCACTGTCAAATTATGCCTCTCCTTCACATAACAACTCATAAACCATCACTGTCCATACAAGCTAACCATCTCCTCCACTTAACAGCAAAACAACTACAAACTTCCACCTTGCCCTCTGCCATGTACAAACTACCAGCATCTCCCCACATTTACTTCATCATCAAGATATCTACCATACTACATCCAATCAAACTCGACCATCTACCTCCAGCCTTTAACTTCACCCCAAGCAACAACAACCACCACCTTACATTAAACAACTTGCAGTCATCACTTCCTTCGTACATCTAACTACCATCTACCATCGTTGACCCTTCCAAAGAAACCATCTTCATGTACATCAACAACTTCCTTCCTCAAGCAATAATCAATTAATCACATTATACACCAACAAAAACTTCTTCTACAACCAACAGTCACCTCAACAAATTGAACTCCCTGAACCACAACCAGTGCAACAGACATATCACATACAATACAACACTGTCTGAACCACTTGCCAATACAACATAACATAACCACATACATGCGCCATCATCTGCACGCTTAACCACATCAATGCGTGAATCCCCAACAGCTGCTACCACCACGCCATCAGCCAAACCCACAACTTGAACGCACGCAACCAGAAATCACCACAATTCAACCTCTGACAACACGATTTCCCCAATCACCTCACTGCACCCAGGACTTCACCGCCCTTCAACCAAATCGATTCGACAATCGCCTCGAACCCGCCTCGACTTGAAATCGCCAACCACCAAGCATCTCTGTTCGAACCCGAAACCGCGACAAATTCATCAGTTTTGGCTGTGGAATTTTAAAATTTCAAATTGAATTGTATTGGCAATTAGTTGATTTACGTTGGTATTAAAATCTCGAGTGTTCGGAGGTATTTGGAACTGAATTAGTGAAGTTTTGGGATAATTGCGATTGGGGAATTATATAGGTACACACATAATACATGTGGTACACATTACCCATTCGGTACATGCAGACTACCTTGGGCACACACAGGCTACCCTATCCCACACAATGAGCATCATAACCTCAAAGTTATCTGTCGATCCCTTAGCACATGTACCAATAGTAGAATCACCTTTTGTTCTACTCTACAAGCTGTCACATAAAACGCGTCTTCTCGGCTTATCATCGAATGCCATGGTTACTCGACACATCAAGTCGTCGAAGGCATTGCACTTCATTGGTTGCCACTCGAACACCCAAGTCATCTTGATTCGTTTTGAAATCGTCCACCTCAACCCCAAACCAACTCCCAAAAACCACCAAGTATCCCTTAGGTGTTCCTCGAAGTAGCCACATGTCAGTCTCGAAGTTCCCCTAGAGCACCTTCATCTCAACCTTGCTTTGTAGTTACTAGGATGGACCAAAAGCACACAATTGACGGACCAAAGCATTTATACCGAACATTAAATCTAGCCTAGTATCTTTCTTGCCCATGGTTTTTTCTTCACTGGCCTAGAGCAATTAGTAGATAGGAATTGTTGTCCGGCCTTCCACCATTGAAACGAAGCTACCCCCTCCCCAGCCTGAAGCTAACCACCGGAAGCCACCAAGCAGACTACTAAGCCCAAATCAAATTCCTATAGCACATCGAAAACTTCAATTTTATGTAGATTCCATCGCTACATTTAACGCTTCGACCCGTGGGCGTCCCTTATGCATCAATACGATACCAAACACTCTGGAGTCCGTCAAAATCTAATTATATGTTTATGGATCCCTCATTCTTCGTGTATCAAATCAAACAACACATCGCTACTCCTTCTATACAGAGACGCTTGACCATACAATCGATCATCACCACTATTTCACTCTGATATGTGTTTACTACCATTTAATCATACAAACAATAGGCATTACGCGTCAAACCACATTCACTCATCACTTTAACATGTAACCATACATCAAAACAAGGAAAATCATCTCAAACCACATCTATAACATCGCCTGACATACATACATACATACATACATACATACATACATACATACATATATATAGGCAACCGCACATTAAAACAACTTGAATATATCACTTTAAATCACTTTTACTTCAGGTTGGATTTCAGAACAACATAAAAACATAATTTTAACTATAGAAATGGATATGTCAAAAATTATAGATACATATATAGTATGTCGTGAGATGATAAATCACTCACCAGACATACAAAAATCAAAGACTTCAATGCAAAAGGAGGAAAATTCGAGAACAGATAGAAAAGCCCAAATTTTTCTTCTTCAAAGAAGTAGATTTGGAAATCTCTTGCTAATCCACTATTAATCTATAAATTTGGCTTGATTTGGAAGAGATTAGAGAAGGTTTTAGCGAAGAAGAATTTTACTGCAGACTTAGGTCTATTTTTAGGATGAAGGAATTATTCGGGAATGGATCTAGCAGCCAATATAAGCTCCAAACTCTAAATGAGCTATAAGCTCACCCCAAACCTCACTAATTATCCACTAAGTTGTCCTAAAACAGTCTAACTTCAAATAGCCATATCTTCCAAACCATAAGTCGACTACTCTACGGAACGAGAAACCATCGTATCAATCCAATGGAAGTTGTGTAATATCCCCTATTTAGAGGCCCAAAACTAAGCAATACAGATGCTGCAGTCATCTATAGCATTAGCTTCCGGTGACTAAATAGGGCTATGTTAATGGTACCTACAATATCAGAAATACTTGAATATGAAACAAAACACAGATTTCAAAACAACATCTTCTTCATTATATTTAAAACAGATGTTCCATATTCTTAATACATAATCCCAATACGTTCCCAAGCACAAATAAAATATACTTAATACAAATACGCCAAGAGCGGTATGTGAAGATACCCCCTTGGTTGATCAGAGTCACAATAGACTTAATACAAACATAGTAGGAATAAAACAAAACATAAAACTAAAACTCCTAAATAGCATCCATTTGCCTCCTGCACGCCTCCGGTAGCCTTACTTGTCATCCTACTAAACCTGAAAAAGACCTTAACCCCTTAACCTACTCAAATTAATTTTGAGCACCTAAGAGTTTAAGGGAAAAACATAAACATCAAGTCAGACATAAAGCCTGGTGTCAATAATACTATACATCTCGATCCTTTTAGATTTCTAGTGAGACCACACCGCCTAGTGGAACAGGTTTTCCCCTCACTAGTATCCTAAAATTTTATAAAACCATATACTATACTCCTGCATCGACAATGGTTAAAACATACATTTTCAAATATTAGAATGATATGCATACTTGAAAATAATTTGGATTTCCCCATCCCCTATTAGATTTTAATTCCCCCAAAGAGGGACTATCCATCCCACATTTTTTTACTTAAGCTGATACAAACTATTCATCCCACATCATATAGTTTTCCTAGGATAACTATAAACCTTTCATTAAACATATGGAGACTATCCATCCCTCACATGATGATGATTATCCATCAAAGATGCCATAGATTTCCTAGGATGACTACGAACCCTTCTTCAATCATATGGATCTATCCATCTCCAACTTGATGTTAACTATCCATCAAACATCATATGCATATACTTATCTCATGTTATCCACATGATTAACCTATTTCCATTAGTATCCCTGATTTACGTCATATCTCATTTATCCCTTGCTATCTGCATGTTTGACCTATTTCCATTAGTATTCCCAGTTTATGTTATATTCATTATAAATTTACATTGGTATCCCCCAATGATTGTCAAACATATAAGTGTTGAACCCCAATTTTTGCTGAACTCATTAAGCCCACCCGGGTACCCAAGGTTAAACAACATTTATTTTATAATGGTTAAAAGAAACAAATTTATAATCCCTTCGAAAGTTTCTCCTCCGAATGCCTTTCTTTCGACCCTTTCCAAAGCAATAAAACTTTAGACATCCTACTTTAAAAACAACTTAAAACATTGCCTTGGAAAACCTTTCATTAAATCTTACGAAACCATTCAAAGTGAACCTCTCGAAATCATTGAACTTAAACCTTTCGAAATCATTGAACTCAAAACTTTCGAAACCACTGAATGCAAACCTGTCAAAATCCTTGAAAAAATACCTTTTGAAACCATTCAGAAAACAAAAACCTTTCAAAAACTTACTGGGTTCAGTTTAATACATGTGGGTTCAGTTTCAAAAACTATTTTAATACCTTTCGACTTCATTGGAAGATGCCTTTCAACTTTGTTGAAAGCTCTTCTTCGAAAGCTTTAGAATGTATCATTTAAAACAATAGACCTCTGCCTTTAAAAAATCTCCTTCGATAGGTTGGGCTATACTTCCATTAGAAAATAAAGTCAAAACATCAAAGTCGAAAACTTTAGTTCGAAAGCATGGAGAAGCGACTAGTTTTTGAAAACAACTATACCTTTTGTCCTTGTCAAAAGCATCAACTTCGAAAGGTTGTAAAGTGACAGTAACCTTTCGACCTTGTTGAAAGGTTTAAAACCTTTATTTTACATGTTTAACCTGGTCGAAAGCAACCAAATCGAAAGCTATTATTCAAAAGCAAAGTAGATGATTCTATTGTCTTACAAAACAAACATACTCCAACCTCTTTGGCCACCAACATTTCGACTAAGACCCATCGACCTAGTCCAATCCATTATATACCAAGCAACTTGATACCATATGCATTGGTGTTACTTTATCGAAAGCTTTGTACCTTTCGACCTAGTCGAAAGGTCTGGGTCGGAAGGTTTGATACCTAAAATGGCTGAAACATGCTAAAAGTATGTCTTTCATGTTTTTAACTTAAAAGGATAACTTTTCAACTAACCTAACTTTGTTTGTCAAATTCTCATTAGTTAATAAATACTTTCCAAAAAAGTGATGCTGCTAATTTCAGAATTAAATAATAATTTTATTTTATAAAATGCCCCTTCTCCTTAATTAAATATATAAAACATTTAAGTTCCATACCTTAAATAATTTTATATATTAATCAAAACACTTAATAAAAATGTGGAAAAATGACCAAAAATTATTTTAATATGTTTTTCAACATATAAAAATTTCAAACCCAAATAATTATTATTTTAGCTGTAAATTATTTTTAACCCAATAAATCATTTTCTTCACTAGAAAATTTATATAAAATCCACATTAATTCAAAAAATTATGAAAATTGGAATCCATTTCTAAGATATCGTTTCTAACCTATATTTAAATTTTCATGGCATTTGGATGTCGTTTAATAGGTTTCCATGCCAAACATATCATAAAAACTAACATGAGCATATATAATTCATCAACAAGCATATATATATATATATATATGTGTATATATATATATATATATATATAACTTTAATCATCAAAACCTTGGCATAAACTTGCAAAACATTTCGAATCTAATCTTAAAACCAAAAATCATAAAAATGGGATGTAATAAATATTCATCTTAGCTTTGATACTAAAACATATGGGATTTGATGTTGAATTAGTTAATTAGCTTCCTTCTCTTGAATCCTAGCTTTCTCTTCCTTGAGAATAGAAATGGTGGCCGACCTCGATGTTTTTAGTTTGCTAAAATGCAATAAATGTGAGTTTCATTTCCTAAGGGTTTTGGATATAAGCCTCTCCTATTTCCCATATTTCCCTTACTCATTTCCTAACATATTAGCTTATGTTATCTCATTTTAATTTGCATGTTAACATGGCATGGCTACCCGTCGTTTAAATAAATCTCAACCTATTAATCTTCACATTAATTTATTTAGTTTAACTAATTAAATATCGTAGATAATGTTATAAAAATATGAGATGTTACAAACTCCCCACCTTAAAGAATTTCGTCCTCAAAATTACGGTAAGGCATATAACAAAACAAACAAAGGTAAAACATACAATCCAACAATTCAGGATAAGCCTCTCTAATCCTGCTCTTAGTCTCTTGAGTATAGTCTTGCATCGTCACTCAACTGGACCTTTACTAATTTGACAGTCTTGTTCCTCAACTTTTTCTCATCTTTAGCCACAATCTGAATTGGTTTTTTGACTATAGTCAAATCCGGCTCTACTACTAAATCTTCTAATACTGTAAGTGCTATAGAAGTCTCCGGGTCTCCAACACACTTTCTAAGATGAGAAATATGGAAAATATCATGGACTCCTACCGAACTATTCGGTAACTCCACTTTATACGCGAGTTTCCCAATCCTCTCAATAATACAATAGGGTCCAATTAATCTAGGTGCTAACTTCCCTGACTTTCCAAATCTAATCACACCTTTCAACGGTGAAAACATAATAAACACATAGTCTCCAACAGAAAATTTCAAATCTTTCCTTCTTCTGCCAGCATAACTTTTCTGCCTAGATTGAGCTTCCTTCATCTTAGCTCGGATTAACTCAATCTTCTCTACGGCTTTTTTCACCAAATCCGGACCAAGAACCATCCTATCCTCGGTCTCTAACAAACGCACAGGAAATTTGCATGGTCTTCCATACAAAGCTTCAAACAGTGTGTGAGAAATGCAGAATACGGATCTTAAGGCTAGGATTAACACTAAAGGGGGTGTGAATAGTGTTTAAAGAAATTACTAAATCTTTTTGAGTTTTTGTTAATTTTAACCCAAATGTATGCAATATTCAGACACAGATATGATCACAGAATCAAACATAGATGCAGAAATAAAGTAAGAGCAATAAAGGATAGAACACACTGGATTTTATACTAGTTTGGAGTTACCCTACATCCAGTCCTGCACACAAGTACGGATTTCCTTTCAAAAGCCATTGTACAAATACACCTTCGATTTCAAGGCCACGAGGTACACCACTCTAGATTCACAATCCTCTGGGTAGAGATACTTGATTTCAGGGGCAACAAGTTCACCCAATTGATTTCCAAGGCTACAATCACACCTTTTCTCACTTGATTGATTTCCAAGGCTACAATCACACATTTTCTCACTTAATTGATTACAAAGAAGACTATAACTCTGAATAGCACTGATATCTTATTGAGATAGTGATAGAGAATCAAACCAGAAATGACCTAGTTAGATTCAATGTTGATTTCGGCAGAGTAATGGTAAGAATGTGTATAAAGAAATGTGGAAGAAGAAGAGGAGTGAAAATCAAAAAATATATATATACAAATTCTTCAAAACTACCCCTATGTATAGTAGAACAACAGCGATGTCCACTCATGAAAGGGTATGACGAATAGACACTTCCTTTGAAATTCAAAATTTTGAAATAAACTGTTATCATGTCGACATGGGGTACTTGAGGATGTCGACTTGCCAAAGGAAATTTTGGTGATTTGTTAAAATAACTTCTATCTTATATTAAAACTATTTCAAACTTTATAACTACACTTAACTATAGTTAAAATACGTAAGTAAATAAAAAGAATAATATTTTGTTATGTATATAAAATTTTACTATAATTTTATATTTAAATCTAAGTATAAATATTAAATATATTTATTATTAAAAGATAGTTTAAAACCAAGGATAATTTTGATTTTGAAAATAAAGATTATTTTGAGGCTAAAAGTATTAAAACCAGGATAGATGTTTTTGGTTCTTTTCAAAGGAAGGTTTTGAAATCATTTTGAAAACAATATATAATTCTGTAAAACATTTTGAATAAAAGTTAGCGGGTACAAAACAATGTTCCACTAAATTTTTCGTAGGTTCCATCCTACTTAGGGTTCCATTCCTTTAACAGGCTCGAAGTGGATTCCATTCCACGAATAAATTGGATTTTAAGATGCTAGTGCTTTTCTAGGAGTTTTAAAAAAATTCCTAATTAAATTACTTATTGTTGAAATCTTGAACTCTTGATAATATTGATATTCCTGAGTCTTCAGTCTTGATATCTTGAATCTCTATACTGTACAGTCTTCATTCTTGGTACCTGCATGGTTAAATCCTGCATATACATATATATTTAAACTACAATGTTAGTATTTATATCTTATAATCTTATTCTAAGGTCGTTGTCATCAAAAGCATCATCTTAAGGACTAACACGGTGCCATCCCAATTCTAGTCTGATAACTATTGTTA
This sequence comes from Allium cepa, assembly GCA_030765085.1. Taxonomy (NCBI): domain Eukaryota; kingdom Viridiplantae; phylum Streptophyta; class Magnoliopsida; order Asparagales; family Amaryllidaceae; genus Allium; species Allium cepa. Next base: position 292,993,162 of record CM060942.1, read on the forward strand.
TACGAGAACTCGACTAAATGGAGATATGGTCTTCCAATGATCCTCCTGAAATAAGCTCTTAACAAATCCTCCAAGACTTTGTTAACTCTTTCTATTTGCCCATCAGTCTAAGGATGGCAAGCGGCACTCATGTTGAACTTGGTTTCTAAAGCTTCTTGTAGACTCTTCCGAAGCTCACTAGTAAACAAAGAATCTCTATCACTGAAAATAATACTAGGAATCTCGTTCAGTCTAACCACATTCTTCATAAAAAACTTGGCCAAAATAGGTGCTGTCCTAGTTGAATTTACTGGAATAAAATGGGCACTCTTAGTCAATCTATCCACTATGACCCATATCTTTCATTTCCTCTACTAAACCTTGGCAACCCAACGATAAAATCCATAGAGATAGAATCCACTTCCACAATAAAACTTCTAAAGGTTGAAGCAATCCACTTGGCTTCTGGAGTTTAGTCTTTGCCTGCTGGCAATTCAAGCACTGGTTAACACATAAACTAATGTCCTGTCTCATACCTTCCTAGAAGAGATTTCTCTTTATATCCTGATACATCTTCGTTCCTCTTGGATGGATAGTGAACTTCGAACGACGACATTCATCCAAAACTTCTTTCCTCATGTTTCCTACGTTCAGAACACACAACCTTACCTTCTTTATCAACTACCCTTTCTGGTTAAGACTGAAATCCTTTAAGTCATCACTCTCTGTTCCTTCCTATAACCTTTGGATCGTTCATCCAAAACTGGATCCTCCTCCTGTTTAGAAGCTATCTTCTCAATCATTACTGGTCGAACTTCTAAACAAGACAATACAGCACTTCTTGCATTAGAACCTGCCACGGATCTATAAAGCACTCTACAAGCCGATAGTGCTTCCAAATCTTTCCACTCAGCAATCATCGCCAATACTAAATTCTGATTTTTCCTGCTAAGTGCATCCACTACCTTATTTCCCTTCCCGTGTGTGTACTCAATTCAAAAACATAAGCAGCAATAAACTCCAACCATCTCTGCCATCTCATGTTCAGTTCCTTCTAAGAGAACAAGTAATTCAACAGCTTATGATCTGTATAAAGCTCAAACCGCTCTCCTAAAAGGTAATGCCTCCACACCTTCAAAGCAAATATAATGGCAGCTAACTCCAAATAATGCATTGGATGTCTAACTTCCTGTGGTCTTAGCTGTCTACAAGCTTAAGCAATCACTTTACCTCTTTGCATTAACATAGCTCCCAATCCAGTTCTACACGCATCAGCATAAACAGCTAAATCCTGATTCACCTCCGGAACCACCAACACCGGTGCATGGGTTAGTAAGTGTTTCAAGTTCAGGAATGCTTCCTCACACTCATCAGTCCATATAAACTTCACATATTTTCATCTAAGCTTAGTCATCGGTGCATCTATCTGCGAAAAATCCTTTATAAACCTTCGATAATATCCAGACAATCCAAGAAAACTCTTTATCTCGGTCACCCTCTCGGTGCAAATCATCCTCCAACTCCACGATACCCAATAAAGCATTTACTTCACAACTAGGGTTCTCTACGGTATAAATTATCCGATCACTTCAATCCAGGCGACTAAGTGATGTTTTCCTATCGTGGCAAAGTATCCTAGCATCATATATAATTAACCAATGCATCCCAAGGATAATCCCAAATCCCACAAAATCAAACACATGTAAATAATAATCAAAAGTATGACCTAGCAAATCAAACTCTAAATGGTCACACCTCATCCCAAGTGTCGCATACCCTTCTATCATATTTATAACTCTTGAGGAAGTAAGTAAGTATAAGGGCTTTAGGTTAAGCTTATCCACTAAACATTGAGAAATAAAAGAATGTGATGCACCAATATCAAATAGAACGCAAACAAAAATACCGTGAATCTATAGCGGCCCTTCCAAAATAGCCTTCCCTTTCTCCTGCATAACTGGCCTTAAAGTTGCTGGCTCCAATGCATAAACTTTCCATGTTCCTTCTTAGGTAGGCTCCTTGCTTTGCTTCTTATAATGGCCAATCTGATCACAATTAAAACATCAGATGTTCTTCTTCCCAATCACCTCCTTTCTCTTTGCCTTTTCCTGTACAACACTCATTAGCATAGTGTCTTTTCTTATCACTATAACAAACCACCTTAGCTTTTCCCTTCTTCTGTTCTCCTCCCTTCTGAACATTCTTCTTATGGAAAAATTTTCTTTTTTGGCCTTGTCCCACCTAGACCACCTTCATGTTGTTCCTCAAACAAGCCAACGCCTCTTCCTGTCTCAACACCATTTCTACCACTACATCACTGGGATCTCCTAGGTGCGGTATGGTAGCACTTATCAACTCCGACCTCAAGCCTCTTATAAACATCTCATTCCTCATGATCATCGTATCAACCAAAGCATACCCATACAGAGCCAACTCTTTAAATTTTCTTGCACGTTCTAGAACAAACATCTCCCTTTGTTCCAGTTCAGCAAACTTCCTAACCAATGCTGACCGCACCATCACTAACATAAACCTTTCTTGAAACCTTCTCCTAAACTCCGCATAAGTCATGGTTTCCTCATCAACACCCACTACGGTAGTTGATGTGCACGTAAATGTGCATATTTTTACCACCATATTTATTCTATTTAAATTAAATAAATGAGCATATTGGGTATTTTAACTTGTTTTAACCAAAATTCATATTAATTCCAAATTTTCACATATTCATCTTTATATAAGGGCAAAATGGCCATTTGTGCGCGTATATTAATTTGAAAGAATTTAATTGGAAATTTCTATAATATTTTGTAGAAATTTAGCTTCTCATATTAGTGGGTTCATGAAGAAACATGCATGCACAAAATGGATATAAAGGAATGAAGATGGAAATAATTCAAAGTGAAGATCATGGAGGACCCCACCTACCCACCTACCTTAATGTACAAATTAAAGGCTAATGCACATGCTTTTTGACTTAATGGCTTCATGTACACTTAATGGGGGATTAAGACATGTTAATGATTACTTGGCCTCCACACTTCCTAAGGGGCATTTCGGGCATTCCCCAAAAAGTGAATTAGGGTTTTAAAACTTGTATATATACCCCTTATGTTTCATTTAGCCATCTCCCTCTTAGTTAGTTAGTTAGTTTTAGTTTAGAAAATAAATCAATTCTCTCTTTCTTTCCATGGCCATTTAGCCATTTCTTCTCTTATGTAATTCTTTTCTTTTATGCAATGTTAATTATTGTTTCTTTTTAATTGCATGTTAATTTCCTTTTATGCAAGTAGTGTAGATTTTCCTTCATGCAATTAGAATAGTTTTCCATTTCACTTTGCTCTCTTTTCCTTTTCTTTTTCTCTCATGTTGCAAGCTACATTTATTCATATGATAACAAATATGAGAGGCCAAACCCCTGTAATTTAGGGGTAATGAAGCTCTCTAATCATGTAGCTTCAACTTAATTTGATGTTTATGCTCTCTTTTTATGCTTAATGAGAATGAATGAAGTGGTTTAATGATGTTGTTTAGCTTTGAATTTGATAGTCTATGTTGTTTATAACAAATAGGCTATGCTTAAACAAACAAAACACAAATTGCCTCTTCATCTACATATGATTATGGCAAAGAAGTGATTGGTGAAATTGAAATTTGATGGCTTATATTTCTAATTAATGGTTAATAGGCCATGCTTAAAATAAATTTTGCTTTCAACTTTGTTGTCATATTTTATGAGATTTAAAAGTGTATTAGTGGTTGTGTTATAGTTTGATGGTTTATATTGAGCTAATTAATAGCACAAATATACCATACATATGATAAGCACATCAACTAATTCACTAATGACAAGAAAAGAGAGATCATAACTTCATTTTGTTGATTTATATGATCTAGAGAGTGGATTTATCTCTAAATTGTTCTCTTAACTCTCATATTATTATCATTTTCTTTTGCTAGTTTTTGTTAGTTTCTTACATTTCTAGCTATTCACTCTCGACTTCGGTATAATTTGATTAAATAGAATTTTAAAATCATCAATTCCCTGTGGATCGACCCGTATTCGCCGCGTGCTACATTCGTACACCATGCGCTTGCGGTTATTTTTAAATTTAAATTCGTTCAACGGTTTTCTAAATCGATAGAATTTCCGTCGACGAACAAGTTTTTGGCGCCGTTGCCGGGGATTTGTTTTGATTTTAATTTTTTATTCTTCGAATTATTATTTTTGTTTAATTTTAGTGTGTGTGTTGTGTTTAAAAAAATCGTGTGTTTGTTTAGTTTTGTGTGCATTTGTTTGTGTTCTTGTTTGTTTTGCATTTTCATTTGCATTCCAATTAAAAAAAAGAAAAAAAACACTCACAATTTCAAAAAAAAAGAAAAAAGAAAAGAAAAACTAATTTTATTCCAATTGCCATCACATTTACATTTTCTATATTAGTGTTACAAGTTTGCTTTTCTTTTCTGTTACAATTACATGTTGCACTGTTGTATTCTCCCCTCTGTTCTCTGTTTGCATGTAAAAGCTCCTCACCCATTTACATTACAAACTGTGCAGTGCCATCTCCCCTTCTTGCCTTCACTGACCTGAACCTCAACATTGCCTTGCTTCCCTCATTTCTACCACCAAAATACAACATCTCCACCACCAACAAACAACAGCCCCGAACCACATCAGCAGGCTTCACACACAACTCCTTCTGTCACCCCCTGCTTCATTCGCAACAGTAACACGCCAATCCTCTTCCTACCCAAATAATCAAACTTCTACCATCAACCCAACCTCTTACAAACATTCCACTGCATCACCCAACCTCTGCCACCTTAACCACAAAACCCAGACCACAACACGAATCAAACTTCAACCACGCGTCTCCTTCAAACCCATTACTGCTTCCTTTTAGTGCACGACAAAAACAAACATTCCAAGCCATCACAATCAACATACCATTTCACATCCATCATCATTCAAACTGCTCCTCTTCATCAACTGTGCCTCACCATCCCAAACCACATACTGACCACTGCATATCCACTCGAACTCCACTAGAGCCTTCTACCAACACCATCCTTGCCGCTGCCTTGCGCCATATCACTGCACACTGTGCATATCTTCCCTAACTGCTGCAACACAGTCACGTCCAAACTCCATCTCATCTCCATTGAACAGCCTTCCCACTTCACTCCCCTCTGTGACCATCTTCAACCTGCCATATAACACAGTGCCCCTATCAACCCATCCACGATATCATTCACAGCCCCGAACAACCAGTACAACAATTTCCTTCCCCTTCATCACTTCACCATACATAACAGTACATCTCCTTGCCTTACTTCCAACCTTCCCCTGAAACACTCGAACATCGACAGTTCATTCATTCAAAACCGCAATTATCACAATTCCCCACAGCACTTCTTCCACCTACAAGGCCTCTGCCCCCTCATTTCACCACCTTGATCAAGACCACTACACAAACCATTTTGTACCAACCACCCCTTTCCTTCTCGAACCACTTCATACATACCACCTTCACAATCAATCACAGCCTCATTCACCCACACACTCGCTTGAACCACCCAATCACCGCGGCAACCACCACTCCACCAATTCACCACGAACCCAATCAACTGAAACCATCATCGCCATCTCAAAACGACCATCCCTCCTAGCCTAGAACAGCAACTCTCTCTGTTCATCACATTTCACTGCCTAGTCTGCTCATCACCTCTTTGTTCTTTGCATTTGCATTTTCAACTGATCGGGAAACCACAAACGTGCATATATCAGTGCACAAACCACAACGGTCACAAAAAAAACTAACCCTCAGTTCATCCTCCCTAAACCCTTATGCCACAAATATCTTCAGTGCATACTTCCCCTCCATCTCACCATCACCAACATTTATACTGCTCAAATCACTACGATCAGACGCGAACCAACCCTCACCCACCACGCGAACCACACATTCACTGTCTTGCATCCGCTACTCATCCACCAAACAATAAACCCGACTTCACATTTGCCTGCTCTCCAGCAGCCCTCCACCATCACCTTCTCAACATTCCCACTACCCCTAACATCACCGTGCCTTCAAGTTCATCCACAAAGACACCCAGTGCCGTGACTAGCAAACTCGTCCCATAACCCTTCTTCCAAATTCACATCATCATCCCCAAACATCAACTCTACAAAACTCCTCTGCAATCAACTCCATCTAGCATCGAACATTCACCTCTACAATCGATCAGAACGTGCGGCTACCCAATTCGAACATCGTCACTTTCTACCACAAATCGAACAATGCTGAATTCGCGACCTCCCAATCAAACAAACACTTACGCAATCGCCGGAAATCAAAGCTTAAGTTTCGATTCAAGAATTCGAGATAGTAGTGGATTCAACTACAAGTTTGAGAAACTGAAAAAGATTTGAACTGCGAATAATTTTTTTTTGTTTGACGAGAAAACCAAGTCGATTTGTTCACAGCAGTTTTTCTTTAAAACGAAGAGACCGTGTTTATTTGGGCCGGGTAAAAGAAGTTGCGGGTTTGTTTAAGTGGTAAAGTCCAACATTTTTAGGGTAATTAGTTTGTTTTGAGTTGTAATTTTGATTTTCTTCCTTTTCTAAAAAAAAAGAAAAAAAACCTTTGATTTTGAATTGTTTTGAGCTCTTGAATAGTTTTATCCCAAAAAAAAAAAAAAAAAAAAAATTTTTTTAGGTAAACCCTACTATTAAGTTTCCTTTCAAAAAAAAACCAAAAAAAAAAATTGTATATATCTTAGTTTTTAATTTTCAGGTTGCCAAAGCAGGAAATAAAGGAAGAATAGCTTGCTGAAAATTGCTTCCTTAGCTAGCCAAAATAAATTGCTCTGCTTGCTAAAAAATTCTGCTTTCATTTCTAGTTTTACTTGAATTGAATTGTTGGTTGCTTGCATTTTCATTTTAAAAAATAAAAAAAATTCATTCGTAGTTGCATTGTTAATACACGTTTAGTTTCTGTTTTGCATTTTATCTTAGATTTTGATTAATAATAACGGTTAGACATCGATAACACTTAATTGTATATTGACAATTTGTCTTTTTTTGAACAAATTAATTTCTTGGTGTCTAGGCTATGGCAGAGTAATAACCATTTATAAATATTATGGTGATTCGTAAATATTATAGTGGTTGTTCCTCTGAAGGTACTTAAACTTTCGGCTGCATTGCTACGGTGATTCGTGGTGCACCGATAAATCCTGCCCGTTACCTGGCTGAGAACTATCTTGTTTATCTAAGACAATTTGTGAGTATACAATTTTGGGTTAACTTAGGATAAATCATTTGTAATTAGACCCTTGCATTCATTTAGTTGCATTAGTTCATGCATATTTAAAAAAACAAAAAAAAATTCAAAACCCAAAACTAAAAAAAAATTGTAAATATTTCTTAACTTAGTTTTTTTTTCCTTTTTCTTTTAAAAATTTTCAAATCAAAATTCCAAAAATCCAAAAAAAAATTAAAATCAAAAACAAACTTTTCAAACACAAAGAAAAAATTTGAAAAACCAAAAATCAATTTCCCTTTTGAAAAATAAATTCCATTTGTAAATATTTTTCTTTTACCAAAAAAAAACTACACAAAAACATTCTTGAAAATGTCCGAGTTTCCCCACTTATGTGAAGTCTACAATAGTTACGAAAATCAATATAATCCATATGATTTCACTCCAAATTCGTGTGGATATTTTAACGACAACTATTCTTTAAACGATTTGAATTTTGAACCACAAAATTTTCAAAACGATGACAAAGCTTCAAATCTTGAAAATAGTATTTCATCTTTACTTGAAATCGCTACACAACAAAATCAAGAGATAAATGAGTGGTGCAATTCATATTTGTGTGATAACTCAAGTCAAAATTTTCAAAATAATCAAAATTTGAATTCACTTCAAAATTCAAATGACTTTGAGTATAACCCATGCCACTTCAATTTCGAACTCGAAAATGAATTTCAAACTCAAAATGAAAATGAAAACAACTTTTCAAACGAATTGGGCAATGGAAATAATCTTAACCATGTTACGAGCGAAATTTTTTTTTCTCAACAACTCCAAATCGAAAATTCTCAATTTGATAACTACAAATTGGATTTTGTTGAACAAATGAATGAAATTTACGATGGTCATACGGATTTGTTGTTTGAAACTTATATGAAACAATGTGAACAACAAAATCAAATCTCAACGTGTGATGAGTCAAGTGATAATCCACCCTTTACCCAAATCGACGATTTTCAAATAACAACTTTTGAATTTGATAATGACAATCTTAATCAAGTTGTTGAAAATAGGGTAATTAAGTTGGATTTCAATTCTTTTGAGGGTGAGAAACTGATTTAAACTTCGATCTTCCTTTTTCTGAAACTTGAATACGACAACTTTGAATTTTGAACTCGATTTACATGATGAAGTTATTGATAATCCAATGAAGGAAGTCGAATTTAACGAACATGAGTTTTATGGACTTTTTGAAAATGAGTTGCTAAATTCTGTAGGGGGCGATTTGAATCACCATTTCGATTTTGAAATCGATGATAAACTTGAATTTGGTGAAAATAAATTTCAAGCAATTGTTTTATCAACCCCGAAAATCATTGAAAATAAAACAACCCATACGGTTCTCAATAAAACGACATTCGTTTTTCCAAATCGACAATCAACTTCGGAATCTTTTACGAATTGGTTTTTCTTGCTTAAGCCGTGTCTCACACATTTGACGAGACAAATGAATTGGTCTTTGGAAGACCGTTGCATTTACTTTTTGACTATATACTCTCTCATCTCTTGTAAATAGTAATCTTTCATGTAAATATAGGATTTTTATTTTATTTTTCTCCTTCCATTAGGGTTGACTGTGGGGACATAGTCAAAATCAAGTGTGGGGGGAGACTCATCTTCTTCTGATTTTTTCAGGATTAATTTTTCATTTTTCTTCCAAAAACTCAAAAAAAAAATCCAAAAACAAAAGAAGAAAATTTCTTTTTTTTGGCATTTTTGATTTATTTTTAAAGAAACACCATAGGATAAATATATGGTTTTGGTTTATTAAATTGAAATTATTGAAAATTTACCTGTCTTAACAAAAATAAAAATGAAGCTGTATTATAAATAACAATGGTTTAACTAGTATATAGGAAGATTCATACGTGTTAATTATGAAATACGTCCCAATTGAAAATCTTTGTTTTAAAAGTGGTGAATTTAAAGTAAAGGATATAACATTTTTTTTGTCTTCTAAGTTAAATGGTGCTAAGATGATTTTGCAAAACTCTCTCTCTCTCTTAAAAAAAATATAAAAAAATATAAAAATAATAACAAAGTATTCACTCTCATTTAAAAGTCCTCATGGTTATGCATGGGTGAATTACTTGGAATCTTTGATTATGTGCTTCCATACTCATTTAAAAGTCCACACGGTTATGCATGTATGGAACACATGTAAAAAAGAAACATAAAAAGAAGAACAGTCTTAATAAAACCACCTATGGTCGATAGGTTTATGCACGAAGTGTGTGCACTCGCCATGCTCTGTACTCCCCTCACATAAGCCCGAAAGGCAGTGCATGGGTGGTATATCTGGCCTCAGTTTACCTGAGCTAGATGTGTAATTTTTTCTTGCAAATAATGAGAGAGCAAGCAATTGAAATCCTAGCACTATTTCTACTTATTTGATTTGTTATTGAAAAGAAATGAAAATACCACTTTGATAAACTTTGATAATCAACTAAGGATCCATTTTATAATTACACTTTGTTATCAACCGAAACAACAAATTAAACTATTGTCTATTTGTTATGATAACTTGATTTTTGTTGAAAATTTTGACGAGTAAATGACATAAATTTTCAAGATAATAATCAAAACCTATATTTAACTTATTTGTGCCAATTTAAAAATAAATCCTTCATTTGTAAATATTTTCAAAAATTTGCATTCATCTCTTTGTAAATAAATCTTGCATTTTGTAAATATTTTCATCATGCATTTGGATTTTGTGGGCAGTATCCGCTGAAAACCCTCATGCGACAACACTCGTCCTACTGGGGACACCCAGAGGTTTAATGGCTTGTTGCATACGCTCAATGCAATCGTGCTCCCTACGAAAACAGATTTACCTTAGTTTTAGTTTATTCGAGGACGAATAAAAAGATAAGTGTGGGGGTATTTGATGTGCACGTAAATGTGCATATTTTTACCACCATATTTATTCTATTTAAATTAAATAAATGATCATATTGGGTATTTTAACTTGTTTTAACCAAAATTCATATTAATTCCAAATTTTCACATATTCACCTTTATATAAGGGCAAAATGGCCATTTGTGCGCGTATACTAATTTGAAAGAATTTAATTGGAAATTTCTATAATATTTTGTAGGAATTTATCCTCTCATATTAGTGGGTTCATGAAGAAACATGCGTGCACAAAATGGATATAAAGGAATGAAGATGGAAATAATTCAAAGTTATCATGGAGGACCCCACCCACCCACCTACCTTAATGTACAAATTAAAGGCTAATGCACATGCTTTTGGACTTAATGACTTCATGTGCATTTAATGGGGGATTAAGACATGTTAATGATTACTTGGCCTCCACACTTCCTAAGGGTCATTTTGGGCATTCCTCAAAAAGTGAATTAGGGTTTTAAAACTTGTATATATACCCCTTATGTTTCATGTAGCCATCTTCCTTTTAGTTAGTTAGTTTTAGTTTAGAAAATAAATCAATTCTCTCTTTCTTTCCATGGCTACTTAGCCATTTCTTCTCTTATGTAATTCTTTTCTTTTATGCAATGTTAATTATTGTTTCTTTTTAATTACATGTTCATTTCCTTTTATGCAAGTAGTGTAGATTTTCCTGTATGCAATTAGAATAGTTTTCCATTTCACTTTGCTCTCTTTTCCTTTTCTTTTTCTCTCATATTGCAAGCTACATTTGTTCATATGATAACAAATATGAGAGGCTAAACCCCTTCAATTTAGGGGTAATGAAGCTCTCTAATCATGTAGCTTCAACTTAATTTGATGTTTATGCTCTCTTTTTATGCTTAATGAGAATGAATGAAGTGGTTTAATGATGTTGTTTAGCTTTGAATTTGATAGTCTATGTTGTTTATAACAAATAAGCTATGCTTAAACAAACAAAACACAAATTGCCTCTTCATCTACATATGATTATGGCAAAGAAGTGATTGTTGAAATTGAAATTTGATGGCTTATATTTCTAATTAATGGTTAATAGGCCATGCTTAAAATAAATTTTGCTTTCAACTTTGTTGTCATATTTTATGAGATTTAAAAGTGCATTAGTGGTTGTGTTATAGTTTGATGGTTTATATTGAGCTAATTAATAGCACAAATATACCATACTTATGATAAGCACATCAACTAATTCACTAATGACAAGAAAAGAGAGATCATAACTTCATTTTGTTGATTTATATGATCTAGAGAGTGGATTTATCTCTAAATTGTTCTCTTAACTCTCATATTTTTATCATTTTCTTTTGCTAGTTTTTGTTAGTTTCTTACATTTCTTGCTATTCACTCTCGACTTCGGTATAATTTGATTAAATAGAATTTTAAAATCATCAATTCCCTGTGGATCGACCCGTATTCGCCGCGTGCTACATTCATACACCGTGCGCTTGCGGTTATTTTTAAATTTAAATTCGTTCGACGGTTTTCTAAACCGATAGAATTTCCGTCGACGAACAGTAGTATTCCACAAAAATAGAGCATCTCCCTGAAGCTGTATTGAAGCTAATCTCCTCTTCTGCTCGTCATTCAATCCTAGGTCAGCAAAAATCCTCTCGCAATGCAACAGCCAGTTTTCAACCGCAATCGCATCTTGGTTCCACTAAACAGCTTCCCTCCAAGCCGATATAGTCTCTGCTCAATTTAGCATACCGGTTCACCATCAGAGCTTCCTAAACTCCACCTCTAACAGCATTTCCTCTGACAACTCCAGTTGCAATTCCATCTTGCATCATGTTTACAAAAAACTGATACATGGCTCCCATGTCCACTTGGGGAACCCCAGCACCCACATTTTCAGCTTGAGCCTGACCTGTATCTCTTCTAGCATTTGGTCGGGCATTTCCATTAGTGGTGGTGCTATCTCCTCCAAGATTAACTCCGCCTCTTCTTCCTTCCATATCTGTATTAAAGTCCCGTGAGATAAAGATGAATAGCCCAACTAAGATAGGAGTCAAGAGTTATAGCGTATCTTATATATAACAATTACAAGTGCAGTACCATACTGTTATCCCATACACCAACCTTAACTCTGATTATTAAGGATTATGTTTTCAAAATCCATTTTTAGTTAAAGTATTTCATAAACCATACTCTGATACCAAACTGTAACACTGTGCAGTTAAAGCGCCCTGCCGCTCTATAGCGTTTGAGGTGCGAAAAGTAATAGCAGATGTTAACTCCTCTTTTTCACGACTCAGCGACCTAATGAGCTAAAGGGATCAGCGACCTAACGAGTTAAAAGACTCGTCGACTTAACGAGTTAAAAGACTCAGCGACCTAACGAGTTAAAGGACTCAGCGACCTAGCAACTTAAAGGACTCAACGGCATAACGAGTTAAGAAGCAAGCGACCAAATGATCTAAGCATCCAACGACCTAGCGACTTAGCAAGTTAACGACCTAGCGACCTAGCGAGTCACAAGCCTCATATCCTTATGTTGCTTGGTTATAGGTCGAACCAACATTAGATCGCTACAACATACCAGCAGAAGCAGTTGATCAAGCACAACCATTTTAAGCCATAGCCTGTGTCTCTTAGGTCACTCACGACCTACGACCTAACCGAGCCCTTATAGGTCGCTCACGACCTACGACCTAACTGAGCCCTTATAGGTCGCACACGACCTACGACCTACTTCTAGATTTTCACTATATATACCCTACCTACTTCACCTGGAAGGGGACTTTTAGATCATTTCTGGAAAGCCGATACTTTGCTGTTTTCTCAACTTCTTCAACACTTCAAACACCGAAGACACTTCAATGAAATTTGGGAAAGATCTAACTCATTCAACATGAATTCAAAGATTTTTCTACATCGAAGTTCTAGCTTCTTGTCTTAATCGTGTTGTAATTGAAGAATCATTGAAAAAGTTGTAATCGAATCAGCAATAAAAGAGATTAAGTGGACGTAGGCTTGACTTTAAGCCGAACCACTATAAAAACTGTTGTCTCTTTACTATTTCTCTACTATTTTCTGCTTATTTTCAGTTCTGGTACCAATGGGTGGTGCTTTCACTATACTCCAACTTACATCGGGGTGTTAGCGTACATTTTTAGCGTTAACATTTTTGGTGCTTTCACTGAGAAATGAACTCAGGGTGCTCTCATCATTGCTCCGCAAATATTTGTTGAAAGACTCTCTCTAAGGACCAGAAGTCTATCCAAGATTATGGCTCCTGGAAGAAAAGGTAGATCTGCTTGATCTGGAAGTGCTTATGACAATACCGCTACTTCTCCCGCATCAAATCAAGCGGCTCCTAGTGTTGGAGTCACAAGGGCGGAGTTGGATGCTGTAGTGTCTGGGTTGTATCAACAGATGGAAGCCCATAACACTTTGATGTTGGATAGGTTAAATGCTTTGCTTGAAGTTAATCGTCAACCAGAAAACAATGAAGAAACCTTTGCTGAAGATGTTCATGATCCCCAAGGAAAAAGTATTCCTCAAAGGGCAGATGGCACCGCTGAAGGGGAACCTCCCTAAGTCGGAGGTTCAAGGCCGCAGCCAACTCTTCGCGAACGTTTGCCCTGGCAAACTTCAGAGAAAGTAGTTGATGTCTGTCCCGCGGGGTCTCTAGACGATGAGGAGTACCTCTTGGGAATGATCCGACAAATTATGGATGAAAGCATGTAGAGGAAAGAAGATGAAAATGAATGGGGGTTTGCTCCAAGCAAGACTCCTTTTACTGAAAGGATCCTGAAGGCTGAATTTCCAAAAAAGTTTGTTCCCCCTACTATTCCAGCATACCGGGTGACAAGCGATCCTAATCAATTCTTATACAAGTATGACTGGCATATGACCGGGGCCAGGGAAACAGATTAGATCAAGTGCAGGTATTTTCCTGTGTACTTGGAGTGAGTGGCCCTGCTTTGGTTCACAAAGCTGCCAGTCCGATCCATCGATCAATTCTCCGACCTGACTCAAAAGTTCAAAGATCAGTTCAGGTTGTATGCTTCGAAGGCTAAGGATATAATGTCACTTTCCAGCCTTGAATAAAACCCTGTGGAGTCTATCAGATCTTTCTTGAACCGCTTTAACATAGCATTAGCCGAGGTTGATAATGCAGAGCCTCGAATGGTTCTGACCTACTTAATGCGAGCTATTGATAAGTCAAGTGAATTTGGAAAATGGCTGAAGATGAAAGAGCCAAATTCGCTTGAAAAGTTCTACAAAAAGGCCGACGAATTCAAGCGCCTAGAAAGCCCTCCTACGCCGGCAAAAGTAGCTGTGACCGAGGTTGAGAATAACACTGTTGTTTCTAACAGGAAAGAATCTCATGGCCTGAAGAGGGAGAATAACGGCGGGAAAAAGCAGAAAGATGCGAAGAAAGCTCACCACTTTAGACCTTCAGATTTCACCCCCTTAACTGATACTCTAGAAAATATCTTCTTTGCAACCAAGGATACTGTTGAATATCCCAAACCACCTAAGATAAAGCCTGGAAAAGATGTCGCGCGTAATGGGAGATTCTGTCGATTTCACAATCAACCTGGCCATGACACTAACGAATGTCGCCACTTAAAGAATTTGATTGAAGAGCTGCTGCGACAGAATAAATTGCAACAATATGTGAAGAGAAATAGAAGTGACCCGAGCTCATCTACTCAGGCCCAACAAGTTCCTACTCATCATTCTAGCTCAGGTGAGAGGGTTACATCGCATGAATCTGAGAGGCCTGTCATTAATGTAATTACAGGGGGTCCTCACCCAGCATGTAGAAGTTGGGGTGAGATGGAAAGATATGCTCATGCTTTGAGATATGCTCCAGCTGAAGAAAGTGTTTTTGTTTTGGAAGATGCTACACCCTTAAAACAGCAAAGAACTTTTAATGATGACATCATATTCAGGGCTAGAGACTCTGCCAGTGTTGAGGCTCCCACCATAGATCCCTTAGTGATTTCTGCAGGCATCGGACCAGCAATTGTAAGAATGGTGCTTGTGGACTGCGGCGCTTCTTGCAATGTCCTCTTCAAAAAGAAATTTGATCAGATGAAGATTCCCATGGCTGATGTCCAAGCTTCTTTACAAAAAATTGTTGGGTTCACTGGAGAACCAAAACAGCATGTTGGGACTATTGACTGATTTGTAGAACTTGGAGAAGGGGAAAAGAAGGTGGTCCGAAAGAAAACTTTTGTGATAGTTGATGAATTCTCTGCTTATAATGCCTTCTTGGGCCGACCGGATCTTGCCACATTCAAGGCCATTCTCGCTCCCTGGTGCCTGACTATGAAATTCCCCACTGATAATGGATTTGGTGTTGTGAAGGGGGACCAAAATGCTGGGCGAGATTGCTATCTAACAGAGTTGCAGGAGGCGAAGAAGAGAGAAATGGGAAAGGGTGCAGCAGCTCCGCTCCGCATCAAAGAGCCTACCTTGTAGCAATTACAGGGTGGACCCTGCACTGGTAAACATAGTGGTGCAAGAAAAGAGATTGATCCCGGAAAAACCAGTGCAGGGTAGAATAGAGTGGTGCCGGTGGAAGTGACGGTGCCAATACCTGTTGGCCCGAAAGATCCAAACAAGGTGCTAAATGTGGGTTCACAACTTGATGTGACGATTCAGAATATGTTGATATCATTTTTGAAGGCAAACCTGGATGTATCCGCTTGGAGTCATGCGGACATGCGTGAATATCTCCATAAATCATAGTGCATGCTTTGAATATTGATCCGAAATTCACACCCGTAAAGCAGAAAAGAAGAACCCAGGGTCCTGAAAGGTCGGCAGCATTGAAAGAGGAGGTAGATTGGCTCATGGAAAATGGCTTCATCAGAGAATCCGCTTACCCGAATTGGGTTTCTACTCCGGTGTTGGTTAAAAAGGCAAATGGAAAGTGGAGAGTATGCATCGACTTTTCAGATTGGAACAAAGCATGTCCAAAGGACTGTTTCTCGTTACCCAGGATTGATCAATTGGTGGATGGAACATCCGGGCATGAATTATTGTCTTTTATGGATGCCTACTCAGGATACAATCAAATCATGATGCATGAGCCAGATCAGGAGGATACGAGCTTCATCACTGATGTTGGTCTTTACTGCTATAAAGCCATGCCCTTCGGACTAAAGAACGCGGGGGCAACTTATCAAAGACTCGTTAATGCCATGTTCAAGCCCCAGATTGGCAAGACTATGGAAGTATATGTCGATGATATGTTGGTGAAGTCGAAGAAGGCAGTAGACCATGTGGATCATTTGGTAGAAATGTTCGCAATCCTCCGAAAGTATGGGATGATGCTAAATCCTCTGAAATGTTCATTCGGGGTAGAGTCCGGAAAATTCTTGGGTTTTATTGTGAGTGCTAGGGGCATTGAAGCTAATCCTGCTCAGGTTACTGCTTTAAGAGAAGTCAAAGCTCCTAGGACAAAGAAGGAATTGCAAAGCCTCAACGGGGAAGTCGCTACTTTGAGTCGGTTTATTTCCCGGGCCACTGACAAATGCATTCCCTTCTTTGACGCTTTGAAGAAAGGAAAGAAAAAATTTGAATGAACTCCTGAATTTCAGAAAGCTTTTGAGGAAGTGATTTGGCGCATGGAAACGCCTCCAATACTTTCTAAACCTAGCATTTGTGAAGATCTTTCCATATATTTAGCGGTTCCATCTCATGCTCTCAGTGTGGCATTGGTACGGGAAGACGTAAAAGTTCAGCGCTCGGTTTATTACTTCAGCAAAAGATTCAATGGGGGCAGAGATGAATTATTCAAAGCTGGAAAAGCTCACCTATTGTCTGTTTATTGCATCCAGAAAGTTGAGGCCATATTTCCAAGCTCATCCTATTAAAGTCCTCACTGATCAACCTCTAAAGCAAGTCCTATTTCGCCCTGAAACTTCGGGTCGCCTTCTGAAGTGGAATATTGAACTCAGCCAGTCTGATGTCACCTACCATCCCCGAAGAGCAATCAATGGACAGGCTTTAGCAGACTACATTGCAGAATACACAGATAAAGGTGACCGTGAGGAAGAGGTGACTAATGACATCCCGATCCAATGGAAATTATATGTTGATGGTGCAAGAAATGACTGTTGTTCCGGAGCTGGAATTTTGCTTGAAACCCCTGAAGGGCGATCATTGTGTTATGCATTGAGACTAGAATTTCCTTCGACAAATAATGAAGCAGAATATGAAGCTCTTATCGCCGGTTTGAAGATTGCCAAAGAACTATACATCAGAGTATTGCAGATCTTTAGTGATTCCCAGCTTATTGTGTGCCGAGTCACGAAAGAGTTTCAAACTAAAGTAGGAAATCTGCCTGCTTACTTGTCAAAGGCCTGGGAGCTTCTTAATGATTTTGATCATTATACAATAAGCCATATACCCTGGGAAGAGAACATGAAGGCAGATTCTCTCCAAAGTATTCAAGCTCTAGCGAAGCTCAATTATTAGGATTGGTACCCGTGGAAGTCTTGTCAGCTCCAAGTACTGATGAGATGGATATTGAATGGATTATGGCTATATCTCAAGAGCAAGAATTGTGGATGACCCCGATCAAGGAGTATCTACTTAACAGCTTCCTTCCAGAAAATTCAAAAGAGCATCAGAAACTGTTAAGAAAAGCCTCGAGATATATAATTCAAGACGGCCGGTTGTACAGATGGAGATTCTCGATTCCATTACTTCGATGTATAACCAAGGAAGAGGCTAAGACAATTTTTGCTGAAGTGCACGGAGGAGAGTGTAAGGATCATTCAGGTGGTCAAACTCTAGCAAAGAAAATTCTTCGCTATGGGTATTTCTGGCCAGACATTAATCGAGATGCTGCTAGCTACTCCCGAAAATGTGACAGATGCCAGAGATTTGCAAAAATTCCAAGAGAACCTTCCACCGAGCTAACATAGATGGTCAGTCCATGGCTATTTGCCATTTGGGGGATAGACCTCATCGGGCCTTTGCCAACTGCTAAATCTGGAATCAGATATGCTATTGTTGTTGTTGATTATTTCACTAAATGGGCTGAATCTGAACCGTTGGCTACTATTACCTCTAAAAAGATGATAAACTTTGTGACTAAGAATACCATTTGCAGGTACGGTGTGCCTCAGAAGATAATCACCGATAATGGTACCCAATTCGAAAGCGAAGAGTTCCAGGACTTTTGCAGACGATTAAAAATCCAAAAAAGCTTCTGAGCAGTGGCTCATCCGTAGGAAAACGGGCAAGTGGAAGCAGTGAACAAGATTATTAAATTAAACCATAAAAAAAGCTGGAAAAGGCCAAAGGTGGTTGGGTCGATAAGCTACCACTAGCACTATGGGCATACAGAACTACCCACAAGACTGTGACTGGGCACACTCCATTCTCATTGGCATATGGATCAGAAGCAATGATTCCGTTGGAAATAGAGATCCCCTCACACAGGAGAATTCATTTCAACCAAGCTGAAAATGAAAAGCTGTAACTTGAAGCACTTGACTTTCTTGATGAAAGAAGGAAAGAAGCTGAGCTCAGAATTGCAGCCCATCAGCAAAGAATAGCCAGGCACTTTAATTCTAAAGTTCGCCAACGCAGCTTTGAAATTGGGGATCTTGTCTTGAAAAGGGTCATGACAACAACAGGAGTGTTTGGGCCAAACTGGGAAGGACCATATATCATAGGCAAAAAAATTCTTGATGGCACTTTCAAGCTCACAACTGTCGAAGGAGATCCAATTCCGAGAGCCTGGAACAGCAATCACTTCGTCCATATTTTACTTAGATGCTATGCTTAAATTTGTAAGATGATTATGGATGTATCATTCTTGTATTGTAAACCATTGTAAAAGCAGTGTAAATCAATAATAAGAACTATAAAGTGGATGTAGGCCCAATTATTGGTCGAACCACTATAAATCTTGTGTTCTTTATTACTATAAAATGCCTTCATTTCGATGTGCATGTATCTTAAATATATTGCTAAAATGTCGATTTAATAATGCAGGCTATCAAAGCTAAGCTTACCTATTCAACACATCACAAGGCCAAGCGATTCCTACAAATCACTCAACAAGCAAATGTCAAGCCACAAAAATTCCACATTCAATTCCTACATCAAAAGTGCTTCTCACGAATAGTTGGTGATTCCACCGGAGGGGCACCTTCCCAATGTGAAGGTTCCAGGCCCTTGCTAACTGATTGCGATCGTTTGTGCAAACGGACATCCGGTCAACTAGCTTGTGTCTGCCCCGTGGATTCACTTAACCATGAAATGCACTTCTCTAGAAAAAAGCAAACAACTTGCAAGGGAAGGGAACATGTGCTTGAAAACGATAACGAGGAATCGCTGAGTGGCAGATGTTGGAAAGACGTGGGAAAGCAGACAAAGAACAGACAGAATGGAATCTTGTGCCTCAACCAAAAAGGTTGGTGGAACCACCGGAGGGGCACCTTCCCAACGGGAAGGTTCTAGGCCCTTGCTAGTTAATTGCAATCGTTTGTGCAAGAAACATTCAGTTAGGTAGCTTGCGTTTGCCCCGTGGATCCACTCAACTGTGAGATGCAACATTCCAGGCGACCAACAAAGCCCTCTTCGGAGGCACACTTCACCAAGCTGGAGTGCCAAATCCCTCTTCAGAGGCAAAAGCCCTCTTCGGGGGCAAAATCCCTCTTCGGAGGCCCACTTCACCAAGTTGGAGTGCCGAAGCCCTCTTCGGAGGTACACTTCACCAAGTTGGAGTGCCGAAGCCCTCTTCGGAGGCAAAAGCCCTCTTTGGAGGCACGCTTCCCCGCGTAAAGGGAAAAAATAAAGCCCTCTTTGGAGGCGCGCTTCCCCGCGTATAGGGAAAAAACAAAAAGCCCTCTTCGGAGGCATGCTTCTCTACGTACAGGGAAAAAACAAGAAGCCCTCTCCAGAGGCACAAACAAAAAGCCTTCTCCAGAAGCACAAACAAAAAGCCCTCTCCAGAGGCACAAACAAATCAAAGCCCTCTTCGAAGGCCCACTTCACCGCGTAGGGGAATCCACTTCTCAAAAGTAAAAGTGACCATCTCCGAAAGTTGAAGTGTAAAAACTTTTTCCAAGAAAGAAAGAAAACTTCTCCAATACAAAGCACACTCTATTAGAGTAGAATAATATTTCCACAAAATGGAAGAAGTATTCTCCAAAGTAAGAGTACAAGTCTTCCCAAAGTGGAAAAATTGTTCTCCGGAGTAAGAATATAAGTTTTCTCAAAATAGAGAAGATTGCAATAAGTCGTGGTATGGGGGCAAGATAATATAGCTGCATTAATAAAAGCAATGCTCAAGCAACATACCACGAGCTCACCGCAATATCGTACAAGGAAAATAAAGAAACTTGTGCGATAAAAAGGAATAAATGAATTTATAAATACAGACAAAAGTTTGTACAAGTAAAAAGAATCATTTTATTCCATATTTTATTCCATACTATAAAAATCTGTATACATGTGCAGGTTTCAAAAACGCGGGCCGGTACCCGCACAATCTCCGGTCAATACAAGCAAAAAGCAAAACAAGAAGGATAAAGCCGGACCCATCACTTCTTCTTCCCTCCGCTTTTGGAGCCTTCGCCCGGCCTAATGGTTAACTTCTTAAGTTGGGTTGAACGGGTCGGGGAAAGAGGATAAAGAGGTGCAATTGGGTCCTCTTCTGCTTTCTCATCACCAGCAGAAGTCTCCTTCCTTTTCTTCGAAACTCCACGCTTGCCTCTCTTCTTTGAAGAAGATTCGTTGTCCAGAGCAATAAGATCAATCAACTTTGTATCATCGGCAGCGAATTCCTCCGGGGTCCTCTCATCCTCCTCAAGCTCTTCAGTTTTCTGCTCTTGTGAAGCAGTCGGGTCATTCAAGCCTTGAAGAGCTTCTATCTGTTATTCTTGAGACACCGGTTGAGAAGCAAGAGGAGTAACTTGAAGAGATGGAGGAACAACTGCTGGAGGAGGCGAAGCTTGTGCAGTACTTGTTGTTTTCACTGCAGAAGAAGAAGAATTAAACGTTAGTATTTCCCGCAAAAAAAGGAGATAGTGGCATGTCAAATTTTAAGTAATAATCAAGAAGTTCATCAAACTCATGTGAAGCAAACAAGTAGTCCACTTGAACTAGATCAGTGTTGAAGTTACCTGGAGAAGTTGGCTTTATCACGTCGATTTCAAAATCGTGGGCTTCGATGTCTTCCTGGGCCTTAGTTTGGGCAGTTGTAATTTCGGTCTCGGCTTTGGCAGGAGGCGGAGAGTAAGAACTAGAGCAAATAATATCGACGTCGGCCAAAGCCGGAGGGTGAGTCGGGTCGGTCAAAAGTGCCTTCCCTAAATGCTCTCCTCCCGCCGCTTCGGCTCGTTCTTTGGCGAGTTGTTCTTTTCCTCTGGCAAGGGCGGCTTGACCTTCATTGTCTAAAAAATGAGCCTCAAGGCCCTCCTCAACGTAGCCGGCACCTTTAAGCATTTCAACCGCTGCTTCCCACACTTCCACCAGGGTAATTTCATACTTTGGCCACAAAAATGAGAGACTGCCATGCCCCAAGATGCTGTGAATGTAAAACTCGAATAAAGTAGAACTGATGTTGGCCTTTGTCTCTTCATGAGATTGTTCAACTGCTGCTTTTCCAGCAACGGCCTCGTCGCGCTCTTTTTCAACTTTAGAAAGCTGAGCCTTTAACATTTCAATCTCCCTGTCTTGGGAGCTAGTCTTTTCCCGCAGCTCAGCAACATCACTGCGGTAGCTTTCCAAAATTCTCTGTTGTGCCTCAAGTCTAGCCTCAGCATCTCGTTGACTAGCATGGGCATCTCTTACTTGCTTTTGAAGCACCTCTTCCTTTTGAGTATAAGAAGTGGAAGAGGTAGCCAGGTCATCTTTAAGTTGCTTGACTTCAGCCTCAAGTTTCTCATTATATGCGGTGATGTTCTTCATCTCCGTGTCGTGCTGGTCAAGAACTTTTTGCCATTCGGATTTATCATTTTCCATGGTCAGCATAGCTTCGAGATTTAGATGGTTCACTCGTTGAAGCTCATCGACTAGCTTTTGCCACCCGGACATTCTTTCAATGTCAAGCCTAACGGCATCAAGATTTCTTAGCATAGCCTGTTTATCAATAGGGACCAGGTCCAAATCAAAGCGTACTCCTTTTAAACACCAGTTTGGAAACCGGCTTTGGAATGCAGGCGGAGCATTCTCAACTTGATACGGAGGCCTATTAATAATTGTCTGAATCTCAGCTCCTTTGAGGGCAGGGGAGCTAGAAGGGATGTCCAAAGAAATAGAAGTATCGGGCACTTTAGAGATTTCAGCTGAAGTTCTTTCGCTGGGCTTGGCCCGCTTGCTGGACTCTTCAGTTTCATAACTCTTCCCTTTGTCGTTGTGAGACTTTCTTTTATGAGAGTCATCATCCCTTTGGTGAGAGTCATGGCGGTCATCTCTTCTATCATACCGCTCCTTTTAAGCATGCCTCTCGCGAGCTTTTCTGGCAGCTCTTTCCTCATCGGTTACTCTAGGGGCGGGAAAATAACGCCTGGGGTCGTAAGAATCGCGCCTCCCATAGAGTTGAAAGCCGTCGTAGTACGAACCACTGCGTCCCATTGGAGAACCTGAAAATGAAGAAGAGACAAGTTTAGAAATCTTCAAAATAAAGAAGCTAAGTACACATAATTGCCAAAATCCTAAGTGTGTGTGGCGTGTGAACTACGCACATCAAGCTACAAACCACTCTTCAGCTTAGGAGTCAATTCTTGGATTGATAGAGTTGACCGCAGAATAGACGTTGCTTCGATTGAGGAGAAGTGAGCTTAGAGGTGATGGTTTCGTCTTTAAAAAGCTCTTGAGAAGTCACCATAAGGTTACTCAGTCCCCCAAAGACATCATCACCATCATGCCCAATGGAATGAGTCATGCCCTCCTTGACACACTTTGCACTCTTTATAACGAGACTTTCTTTCTCAGTTCCAGCTTCTCCAGTAGCTTTCCCATAACGTTGAGGAAGTTCCTCTTCTTCAATAACTGGGAGAAGTTCATATTTTCCAGATAATCCCGCACCGTCAATGGAACTTGAGCATTTCACCAACGAAGCCTCAGCAATAGATTCCTTTGGTGCGGATTCCTTCACGGAGACTGGGGCATCCGACACTTCTGCATGAGAACTAGGGGCATCACGGGGCTGAATGGATCGGGAAGAGTGCAAAAGTTCGAATTGGCACAAAAACTCGTCCTTCAGCAGAAATTTAATAATTCTCTCCTCAGCAGCTACAATAATCAATCTATCTAAAGTTGGTTTATGGCAAGAATCTCTTGATGGAGGAGGAATTGCTGCAAAAGTAGAGAATGAAGTTAACACTTGGTGACTCGAGTTTTGAAAGGCTCAGAAATCAAGTAAACGGAGATAAATAGTCTTACTTCCTACTCTCCAGATGCCGTAGAATCCCGAGGGGCAGCGAACAAAGAAGAACTGATTCAAAAACCCGTGGGCACTTTCAGGAAGATCAGTAATCAGTTTACAGTTTCTTGCGCCCCTTACAAGTGTAATAGAAGGATGATCTTTGTTCTTCACAAATGTGCACAAATAGCAAATCTCTTCAAAGCTCGGAAGACGATCGAGCGTCCTCCTGAACAGTATGCATAATCCCATCAAAATGGCGTAGCCATTAGGGTGTCACTGGAAAGGAGAGATAGTCAATCGAAGGAGGAGTACTCTAAGAAAATCATTGAATGGGGGGATAGCTCCGTTCAAGCACATTTGACGGTTGACGGCAACGAAGCCAGGAGGTGGCCTATCGGCAATGTCGTTTACCCCTGGAAGCAAAGCATCCACTTCAGCGATGCCGAATTGAGCACATAGCTGATTGAAAGCCCGTTGGCTCAATGAAGTCGTAACTCTTTCTGGAGGGTTCTCTAAGGGATCAGCTATTGGAAAGACCACTTCGGCCTGCTCTACTATCTCTTCTTGCATTCATTGAGAAGTCATTCTACACAAGGACTGGATATTCAAATATGAAGGTGCGCGTTTCCTAAAAGTGTGAAGTGTTGTGCAAAACTAATAAAAAGAAAAGCAAATATAACTGGAATTAAACTAATTGGCATTTGTCGATTATAAAGTTTCAGGGCTTGTTTTTTTAAGTCCAAGTACAGTATTGATGCAAGAAGATCAGCTTTAGTTGATTAATTTAGCTTTTCTTTAATACTTCACTTGAACTTGTTAATCTACAGCACTTCATTCGTGTAATTCCATTAAGTTGATTATTCTTTATCGACTAATCTGTCATTCGATGTGGGCAGTCAATGGCAGTATATTCGCCCTATTTTTCTGCAAATGTTGTGTTTGACAGGTTGTTAGCTTAAAAGTTAATTCAATCTGTTGAAAACTGCAACATGTTCAAGCAGTTTATCCTGGCAGTTCAAGTTGAAGATTCAATTAAGAGCTGTCAAGTTCTACAAGTGATCAAGTTCTAACGACTTAGCATAGGTCGAAGCTTCCTTAAGTCACTCCGTACGAGTTATGGAGTTTATTATTCATGCTCCTGCGAGTTAAAGTTATGCTACGGGCTATGGCATAAGGCTTTAAGTCAAGACAAAACATATTTGTTTAAGTGTTAGCTCGTTCGAATACACCAGCGACCTAAAGGTTATGACGCAAGAAGTTAAATCACCCAGATCGCAGTGCGACCCAATAATAGGTCGTTAAGAGGGTTATCCCATCCAAAGAAGTATGCTATGCAAGTTAAGTCGCAAGTTCAAAAGTCGTTCATCTTCCTTTAAGTCACAAGGCTCTTAGGTCGTTCGATTCATTAGGTCGCTCTTGAAGTAGCTCGGAAGTACCAAACTTTCGCCCGTCAAAAAACCCTGAGGCCTGTTCTCCACTCACACGTTGCCACGCGTCCACCGCCCTTGCATCACCAGTAGCACCACGGTTTGACCTAAAATCCACTAACCCGTCAACCAAATATCCCTTCGTCTCTTCCAAGCACCTAAAGCCTCATCGTCTCCTCCAAATCTCCAGAAACCATCGCTAAACTCCACAAATTCAAAACACTCACCAAACAACTCTGTGAAATCCTAGGCCGATTCATTTTTAAAGCGATTACCAACGATTCAATGGTGATCGAAGGGCGAATCAGAAGGTAATATTACAGTAGGGTAATGAAAACAGTATGAAATTGGTTATGGAGAAATCGATGGTAGAAACAATGGATAGATGATCGATTTACCTAGGTTTGTTGTTGGGAATGATGATCGAAGCAACAAGGAAGGGAATTCTGCTTTGAAGTTCTTGAGCTCAAGCACGGCAATGGCGGCAAAGTGTAAGCAATAAAGTGAAGAGGACGAAGCGGTTTAACAGCTTGCACAGGAGAAAGGGGAGAAGACAGATAGGCGCACGAGTTAACGAGCTACTTGAGTCGTTCACGACCTAGCAGAGTTAGATCGAAGCACACGACCTATAACCTAGGCATATGCTTCGAGGGGCAAGTTTTAACTCCTATTTTTCACGACTCAGCGACCTAATGAGCTAAAGGGATCAGCGACCTAACGAGTTAAAAGACTCAGCGACCTAACGAGTTAAAAGACTCAACGACCTAACGAGTTAAAGGACTCAACGACCTAGCAACTTAAAGGACTCAGCGACCTAACGAGTTAAGAAGTAAGCGACCTAATGATCTAAGCATCTAGCGACCTAGCGATTTAGCAAGTTAATGACCTAGCGACCTAGCGAGTCACAAGCCTCATATCCTTATGTCGCTTGGTTGTAGGTCGAACCAACATTAGATCGCTACAACATACCAGCAGAAGAAGTTGATCAAGCACAACCATTTTAAGCCATAGCCTGTGTCTCTTAGGTCGCTCACGACCTACGACCTAACCAAGAAATTATAGGTCGCTCATTACCTACGACCTAACCGAGCCCTTATAGGTCGCGCACGACCTATGACCTACTTCTAGATTTTCACTATAAATACCCTGCCTACTTCACCTGAAAGGGGAATTTTGGATCATTTCTGGAATACTGATACTTTGCTGTTTTCTCAACTCCTTCAACACTTCAAACACCGAAGACGCTTCAACGAACTTTGGGAAAGATCTAACTCATTCAACATGAATTCAAAGAGCTTTTCTATATCGAAGTTCTAGCTTCTTGTCTTAATCGTGTTGTAATTGAAGAATCATTGAAAAAGTTGTAATCGAATCAGCAATAAAAGAGAATAAGTGGACGTAGGCTTGACTTTAAGCCGAACCACTATAAAAACTGCTGTCCCTTTACTATTTCTCTGTTATTTTCTGCTTATTTTCAGTTCCCGTACCAACGGGTGGTGCTTTCACTATACTACAACTTACACCGGGGTGTTAGCGTACATTTTTAGCGTTAACTTTTTTGGTGCTTTCACTGAGAAATGAACTCAAGGTGCTCTCATCATTGCTCCGCAAAAACTTGTTGAAAGACTCTCTCTAAGGACCAGAAGTCTATCCGAGATTATGGCTCCTGGAATAAAAGGTATATCTGCTAGATCTGGAAGTGCTTATGACAACACCGCTACTTCTCCCACATCAAATCAAGCGGCTCCTAGTGTTGGAGTCACATGGGCGGAGTTGGATGCTGTAGTGTCTTGGTTGTATAAACAGATGGAAGCCCAGAACACTGATGTTGGATAGGTTAAATGCTTTGTTTGGAGTTAATCATTAACCAGAAAACAATGAAGAAACCTTTGCGGAAGATGTTCATAATCCTCAAGGAAAAAGTATTCCTCAAAGGGCAGCTGGCACCGCCGAAGGGGCACCTCCCCAAGTCGGAGGTTCAAGGTCGCAGCTAACTCTTCGCGAACGTTTGCCTAGGAAAACTTCAAAGAAAATAGCTGACGTCTGTCCCGCTGGGCTTCTAAACGATGAGGAGTACCTGTCGACAATGATCCGACAAATTATGGATGAAAGCATGTAGAGGAAAGAAGATGAAAATGAATAGGGGTTTGCTCCAAGCAAGAATCCTTTTACTGAAAGGATCCTGAAGGCTGAATTTCCAAAGAAGTTTATTCCCCTACTATTCCAGCTTACCGGGGGACAAGCGATCCTAATCAATTCTTATACAAGTATGACTGGCATATGACTGGGGCCAGGGCAACAGATGAGATCAAGTGCAGGTATTTTCCTGTGTACTTGGAGGGAGTGGCCCTGCTTTGGTTCACAAAGCTGCCAGTCCGATCCATCGATCCATTCTCCGACCTGACTCGAAATTTCAAAGATCAGTTCAGGTTATATGCTTCGAAGGCTTAGGATATAATGTCAGTTTCCAGCCTTAAACAAAACCCTATAGAGCCTATCAGATCTTTCTTGAACCGCTTTAACATAGCCTTGGCCAAGGTTGATAATGCAGAGCCTCGAATGGTTCTGACCTACTTAATGCGAACTATTGATAAGACAAGTGAATTTGGGAAGTGGCTGAAGATGAAAGAGCTAAATTCGCTTGAAAAGTTCTACAAAAAGGCCGATGAATTCATGCGCCTAGAAAGCCTTCCTGCGCCGGCAAAAGTAGTTGTGACCGAGGTTGAGAATAACACCGTTGCTTCTAACAGGAAAGAATCTCATGGCCAGAAGAGGGAGAATAATGGCAGAAAAAAGCAGAAAGATGCGAAGAAAGCTAACGGGTTATCGGATTACAAGTTAACGGGTTAGCAAGTTAGGCAAGTTGTTGATTGAAGAGGAGTTAGCGGATTAAGGAGAGTTGGGACATGCCTGGCTTAGGAGCTTCAAACGACCTAGGGTTTAGCCGTTTGGACATGAATCGCATGACTTGTCTTAGTGAATGACCTAACGGCTTAACACCCAAACTCTAAACAACATAAGAGACAGCGACTTATATGACTTGCGACTTAACTTTCAATCTGAACGACATAAGGGATTGCGACCCAAATGACTTGCGACTTTTCTTGCCAGAATAGCACATGACTTAAGCATAACGACTAGAGTATCAACGCGACCTAATTTTAACTCGCAGCATAGCTTTAACTCGTAGGAATGTGACTGATGAATTGCTAGAAATTGATAGAACTTGATTGAATTTCCAACTTGAATTGCCAGAATGAACTGCTTGAACTTGTTGCACTTTTTCACAGATCGTATCAACTTTTAAGCTAACAACCTGTTAAATACAACATTTGCAGAAAACTAGGGCGAATATACTGCCATTGACTGCCCACATCGAATGACAGATTAGTCGATAAAGAATAATCAACTTAAGGGAATATGTATGAACGAAATGCTATGAATTAACCAGTTCAAGTGAAGTATTAAAGCAAAGCTAAATTAATCAACTAAAGCTGATCCGTTTGCATCAACACTGTACTTGAACTTAAAATAACAAGCCCTGAAACTTTATAATCGACAAATGCCAACTAGTTTAATTCCAGTTATATTTGCTTGTCATTTTATTTGTTTTGCACAACACTTCACACTTTTAGGAAACGTGCACCTTCATATTTGAATATCCAGTTCCTTGTGTAGAATGACTTCTCAACAAATGCAACAAGTGATAGCAGAGCGGACCGATGAGGTTTTCCCAATAGCTGACCATTTAGAGAATCCTCCGGAAAGAGTTTCAACTTCATTGAACCAACGGGTTTTCAACCAGCTATGTACTCAATTAAGCATTGCTGAAGCGGATGCTCTGCTTTCTGGGGTAAATGACACTGCCGATAGACCGCCTCCTGGCTTTGTTGCAGTGAATCATCAAATGTGTTTGAATGGAACAATTCCTCCCTTCAACAATTTTCTCAGAACACTTCTCCTTCGACTAACTATTTCTCCATTCCAGTTGAACCCTAACGGCTATGCCATTCTGATGGGGTTGTGCGTACTATTCAGGAGGACACTTAACCGCCTCCCAAGCTTCGAGGAGATATGCTATTTGTGCTCATTCGGGAACAAAGATCACCCTTCAATTAATCATGTAAGGAGTGCAAGAAACCGTAAGTTGATTACAGATCTTCTCGAGAGCGCTCATGGGTTTTTAAACCAGTTCTTCTTTGTTCGTTTCCCCTCAGGATTCTATGGTATCTGGAGAGTAGGAAGTAAGACTACCTATCTCCGTTCACTTCATTTCTGATCCTTTCAAAATTTGAGTCATCAAGTGCTAACTTCATTCTTTACTTTTGCAGCACTTCCTCCTCCCTCTAAAGATTCTAGCTACAAATCAACTTTCGATAGATTAAATGTTGTAGCTGTTGATGAGAGAAGTATTAAGTTCCTGCTGAAGGATGAGTTTTTGCACCAGTTCGGACTTTTTCATTCTTCCCGATCCACTCAATCCCGTGATGCCCCCAGTTCTCAAGTAGAAGCGTCAAATGCCCCAGCCTCCGTAAAGGAATTCGCACCGGAGGAACCTATTATAGAGGCTTCATTAGTGAAGTGCTCCAGTTCCGTTGGCGGTGAGGGATTATCTGGCAAATCTAAACTTCCCCCAGTTGTTGAAG
Organism: Allium cepa; assembly: GCA_030765085.1. Taxonomy (NCBI): domain Eukaryota; kingdom Viridiplantae; phylum Streptophyta; class Magnoliopsida; order Asparagales; family Amaryllidaceae; genus Allium; species Allium cepa. Next base: position 293,022,816 of record CM060942.1, read on the forward strand.
AAGAAGAATTTCCTCAACGTTCCGAGAAGGCTACTGGAGAAGCCGATGAGGGAGTTAGGAAAGAAAGTTCTTCTACGAAGAGTGCAAAGCGTGCTGAAGAAGGCACTGCTGATGTGACCCATTCCATTGGGCATGATGGTGATGATGTATTTAGGGGACTGAGCGACCTTATGGTGACTTCCCAAGAGCTTTTTAAAGATGACACCATCACCTCTAAGCTTGTCTCTCCAACAATCGAAGCGGCATTTATTTTGCGGTCAATTGCATCACTCCAGGAATTGACTCCTGCCGCAAAAGCCGACATCACTCCTAAGCCGAAGAGTGGTTTGTAGCCTGACGTGCGTAGTTCGCACGCCACACACACTTAGGATTTTTGGCAATTATGTACACTTAGCCTCTTTATTTCGAAGATTTCTAAATTTTGTTTCTTCTTCAATTTCAGGTTCTCCCATGGGACGCAGCGGCTCATATTATGATGATTTTCAACGCTATGCGATGCGTGATTCTTATGATCCCAGGTGCTATCTTCCTGCCCCTAGGGAGACCGATGAGAAAAGAGCAGCTAGGAAAGCTCGCGAGAGGCAGGCTCATGAGGGGCGTTATGGAAGGAGAGATGACCGACACGATGATGACTCCCATAAAAGAAAATCTCATGACGATAAGGGAAAGAGTCATTTAGCTGTAGATCCAAGCAACCGGGCCAAGCTTAGCGAAAAATATTCATCTGAAGTTTCTAAAGTGCCCGCTGCTTCTATCTCTCTAGACATCCCCTCTAGCTCACATGCCCTTCAAAGAGCTGACATTCAAGCAATCATTAATAGGCCTCCTTATCAAGTTGAGAGACCTCTGCCTGCACTCCAAAGCTGATTTCCACATTGGTATTTGAAAGGAGTACGCTTTGATCTGGACTTGGTTCCAATTGATATGCAGGCCATGCTGAGAAATCTTGACGCCGTCAAGCTTGATATCGAAAGAATGTCTGGCTGGCAAAAATTAGTTGATGAGCTTCAGAGGGTAAATCTCTTAAATCTCGATGCTATGCTGACCATGGAGAGCGATAAGTCTGAGTGGCAAAAAGTTCTTGACCAGCATGATGCGGAGATGAAGAGCATCACCGCCTATAATGAGAAACTTGAGGCTGAAGTCAAGATGCTTAAAGATGATCTTACCACCTCTTCCACTTCTTTTATTGAAAAGGAAGAGGTTCTTCAAAAGCAAGTAAGAGACGCCCATGCTTCTCAACAGGATGCTGAGGCTAAACTTGGGGCACAATAGAAAATCGTGGAAAATTACCGCAATGATGTTGCTCAGCTGCGGGAAAAGACTAACTTGTAAGATTTGGAGATTGAAATGCTAAAGGCCCAGCTTTCCAAGGCTGAAAAGGAACGTGACGAGGCCATCGCTGGAAAAGCAGCAGCTGAACAATCACATGAAGCGACTAACGCCAACATCAGCTCCACTCTATTCGAGTTTTATCTCAATAGCGTCTTGGGACGTGGCAGTCTTTCATTTTTGGGCCCAAAGTATGAGGTTATCCTAGCTGAAGTGTGGGAGGCAGCAGTTGATATGCTTAGGGGAGCTCGCTACGCCGAGGAGGATCTTGAGGCTTATTTTTTTGGACGATGAGAGTCGTGTCGCCCTTGCCAGAGGAAAAGAACAACTTGCCCAGGAGCGAGCCGAAGCGGTGGAAGGAGAGCATTTAGGGAAGGCACCTTCAACCGACCCAACTCGTCCTTCGACTTCGGTTGACATCGATATTATTGGCTCTAGTTCTCACTCTCCACCAAAGCCGAAACTGAAACTACAACTGCCCATACCGAAGAGAAGGCCCAAGAAGACACTGAAGCTCAAGATTTTGAAATTGACGTAATAATGCCAACCTCTCGAGGTAACTTCAATACTGATCCAGCTCAAGTGGACTACTCGTTTGCTTCACATGAGCTCGATGAACTTCTTGCTTATTACTTAAACCACTACGTGCCACTATCTCCTCTCTTTGCGAGAAATACTGATGTTAACTTTTCTTCTTCTGTAGTGAAAATAACAAGCGTTGTACAGGCTTCGCCTCCTCCAGCCGTTGCCCATCCATCTCTTTAAGTTACTGCTTCTCTTGCTTCTCAATCGGGGTCGCAAGAAGAACAAATAGAAGCTCTTCAAGGCTTAAATGACCCGGCCGCTTCACAAGAGCAGAAAGCTGAAGAGCTTGAGGAGGGTGAGAGGACCCCGGAGGAATTTAATGCCGATGGTACAAAGCTAATTGATCTTATCACTCTGGGCAGCAAATCTTCTTCAAAGAAGAGGGGAAAGCGTGGAATTTCAAAGAAGAAGAAGGGCACTTCTACTGGCGATGAGAAAGCAAAAGAGGACCCAATTGCATCTCTTTCTCCTTCTTCCTCGACTCGTTCAGGCCGACTCAAGAAGCTAACCATTAGGCCAGGTGAGGGCTCCAGAGGCGGCGGGAAGAAGAAGTGATGGGTCTGGATTTATCCTCTTTGTTTTGCTTTTTTGCTTTTTTCTTGTATTTAAAGATTCGTATTGACCGGAGATTGTGCGGGTATCGGCCCCCGCTTTTTGAAACCTGCACATGTATACAAATCTTTTATAGCATGGAATAAAATGATTCTTTATACTTGTACAAACTTTTGTCTGTATTTATAAATGCATTTATTCCTTTTTATCACACAAGTTTCTTTATTTTCCTTGTATGATATTGCAGTGAGCTCGTGGTATGCTGCTCGAGCGTTGCTTTTATTAATGCAACTATATTATTTTGCCCCCATATCACGGCTCATTGCAATCTTCTTCATTTTGAGAAAACTTGTACTCTTACTTTGGAGAACAATTTTTCCATTTTGAGGAAATATTATTCTTCTCTAGTAGAGTGCGCTTTGTATTGGAGAAATTTTCTTTCTTTCTTGGAAAAAGTATTTACACTTCAACTTTCGAAGATGGTCACTTTATTTTTGAGAAGTGGATTCCCCTACGTGGTGAAGCGGGCCTCCGTAGAGGGCTTCGTTTGTGCCTTCGAAGAGGGCTTCTTTTGTGGCACTTCTCTCTTGAGAGTAGAAGTGGGCCTCCGAAGAGGGCATTTTTGGCACCCCCCCCCCCCCCCACTTGAGAGGAGAAGTAGGCCTCCGAAGAGGGCTTTTTTGGCACTTCCCCCCTTGCCTCCGAAGAGGGCATTTTGACACTTCCCCCTTGAGCGAAGAAGAGTGCCTCTGAAGAGGGCTTTTTGGCACTTCCCCTTTGAGAGGAGAAGAGTGCCTCCGAAGAGGGCGTTTTGGCACGTCCCCCTTGAGAGGAGAAGTTTGCCTCCGAAGAGGGCTTTTTGGCACTTCCCCCCTTGAGAGGAGAAGTGTGCCTCCGAAGAGGGCTTTTTGGCATTTCCCCCTTGAGAGGAGAAGTGTTCCTCCGAAGAGGGCATTTCGTTTGGCTCGCCAGGAAGGTTGCATCTCACAGTTAAGTGAATCCACGGAGCAGACGCAAGCTACCTAACTGGATGTTTGTTTGCACAAACGATCACAATTAACTAGAAAGGGCATGGAACCTTCACTTCGGGAAGGTGCCCCTTTGGTCGTTCCACCAACCCTTTTGGTCGAGAGACATGATTCCATTTTGGTTGCTTTCTGTCTGCTTGCCCATGTCTTTTCACCATCTTGCCCTCAGCGATTCCTCGTTATCATTTCCAAGGTGCATGTTCCTTTCTTTTGCAAGTTGTTTGCTTTTCTTTTTCCAGAGAAGTGTATTTCATTGTTAAGTGAATCCACGGAGCAGACGCAAGCTACCTAACTGGATGCTTGTTTGCACAAACGATCACAATCAGTTAGCAAGGGCCTGGAACCTTCACTTTGGGAAGGTGCCCCTTTGGTAGAATCACCAACTGTTTGTGAGAAACACTTCTCATGTAGAAATTGAATCCAGAATTTTTATGGCTTGATATTTGTTTGTTGAACGATTTGCAGGAATCGCTTGGCCTTGTGATGTGTTGAATAAGTAAGCTTTGCTTTGATAGCCTGCATTATTAAATCGACATTTTAGCAATATATTTAAGATACATGTACATCGAAATGTGACAGGCATTTTATAGTAATAAAGAACACAAGATTTATAGTGGTTCAGCCAAGAATTGGGCCTACATCCACTTTATAGTTCTTATTATTGATTTGCACTGATTTTACAATGGCTCATAATACAAGAATGATACATCCATATACATTTTATAAATTTAAACATAGCTTCTAAGTAAAATATGGACGCAAATGATTGCTGTTCCAGGCTCTTGGAATTGGATCTCCTTCGACAGTTGTGAGCTTGAAAGTGCCATCAAGAAGTTTTTGGTCTACGACGTACGGCCCTTCCCAGTTTGTCCCAAGCACTCCTGTTGCTGTCATGACCCTTTTCAAGACTAGATCCCCAATTTCAAAGCTGCATTGGCGAACTTTGGAATTGAAGTGCCTGGCTATCCTTTGCTAATGGGCTGTAACTCTGAGCTCAGCCTCTTTCCTTCTTTCATCCAGCAAGTCAAGTGCTTCAAGTTGTAGCTTTTCATTTTCAGCTTGGTTGAAATGAATTCTCCTGTGTGAGGGGGCCTCTATTTCCACTGGAATCATGGCTTCTGATCCATATGCAAATGAGAATGGAGTGACCCCAGTCGCAGTCTTGTGGGTAGTTCTGTATGCCCATAGTGCTAGTGGAAGCTTATCGACCCAACCACCTTTTGCTTTTTCCAGTTGTTTTTTGATGATTGATTTGATAATTTTTTTCACTACTTCCACTTGCCCGTTTGCCTACGGATGAGCCACTGCTAAGAAGCTTTTTTGGATCTTGAATCGCCTACAAAAGTCCTGAAATTCTGCGCTTTTGAATTGGGTACCATTGTCTATGATTATCTTCTGAGGCACACCATACCTGCAGATGATATTTTTAGTCACAAAGTTTATCATCTTTTTAGAGGTAATAGTAGCCAACGGTTCAGATTCAGCCTATTTAGTGAAATAATCAACAACAACAATAGCATATTTGATTCCGGACTTGGCAGTTGGCAGAGGCCCAATGAGATCTATTCCCCAAATGGCGAATGGCCATGGACTGACCATCTGTGTTAGCTCGGTGGAAGGTGCTCTTGGGATTTTTGCAAATCTACGGCATCTGTCACACTTTCGGGAGTAGCTAGCAGCATCTCGATTAATATTTGGCCAAAACTACCTATAACGGAGAATTTTCTTTGCTAGCGTTTGACCACCTGAATGATCCCCACACTCTCCTCCGTGCACCTCAGCTAAAATTGTCTTAGCCTCTTCCTTGGTTACACATCGGAGTAATGGCATCGAGAATCCCTGTCTGTACAACCGGCCGTCTTGAATTACGTATCTCGAGGCTTTTCTTAGCAGCTTTTGGCGCTCTTTTGAGTTTTTCGGCAGGGAGCCGTTGAGTAGATATTCCTTGATCGGGGTTATCCACGACTCCTGCTCTTGATATACAACCATAATCCAGTCAATATCCATCTCATCAGTACTTGGGGCTAACAAGACTTCTACTGGGACCAATCCCAATAATTGAGCTTCGCCAGAGCTTGAATATTTTGCGAAAGATTCTGCCTTCATGTTCTCTTCCCGAAGGATATGGCTTATTATACAATGATCAAAATCATCGAGAAGCTCCCAGGTATTTGACAAGTAAGCGGGCAGATTTCCTCCTTTAGTTTGAAACTCTTTTTTGACTTGGCATACAATAAGCCGCGAATCACTAAAGATCCGCAGTACTTTGATGTTTAGTTCTTTAGCAATCTTCAAGCCGGCAATAAGAGCTTCATATTCTGCTTCATTATTTGTCAAAGGAAATTCTAGTCTCAATTCATAGCACAATGATCGCCCTTCGGGGGTTTCAAGCACAACCCTAGCTCCGGAACAATAGTCATTTCTTGCACCATCAACATATAATTTCCATCGGATCGGGATGTCATCTGTCACCTCTTCCTCACTATCACCTTTATCTGTGTATTCTGCAATGAAATCTGCTAAAGCTTGTCCATTGATTGCTCTTCGGGGATGGTAGGTGATATCGTATTGGCTAAGTTCAATATTCCACTTCAGAAGACGACCCGAAGTTTCAGGGCGAAATAGGACTTGCTTTAAGGGTTGATCGGTGAGGACTTTAATAGGATGAGCTTGGAAATATGGCCTCAACTTTCTGGATATAATCAACAGACAATAGGCGAACTTTTCCAGCTTTGAATAATTTATCTCTGCCCTAGTGAATCTTTTGCTGATGTAGTAAACCGGGCGCTGAACTTTTGTGTCTTCCCGTACCAATGCTGCACTGAGAGCATGAGATGAAACCGCTAAATATATGAAAAGATCTTCATCATTGCTGGGCTTAGAAAGTACTGGAGGCATTTCCATGTGACGAATCAGTTCATCAAAAGCTTTCTGACATTCAGGAGTCCATTCAAAGTTTTTCTTTCCTTTCTTCAGAGCGTCAAAGAAGGGAATGCATTTATCAGTGGCCCTGGAAATAAACCGACTCAAAGCTGCGACTTTACGGTTGAGGCTTTGCAATTCCTTCTTTGTCCTAGGGGCTTTGACTTCTCTTAAAGCAGTAATCTGAGCAGGATTGGCTTCAATTCCCCTAGCACTCATAATGAAACCCAAAAATTTTCCTGACTCTACCCCGAACGAGCATTTCAGAGGATTTAGCTTCATCCCATACTTTCGGAGGACTGCGAACATTTCTGTCAAATGATCCATGTGGTCTACTACCTTCTTCGATTTCACCAACATATCATCAACATATACTTCCGTAGTCTTGCCAATCTGGGGCTTGAACATGGCGTTGACAAGTCTTTGATAAGTTGCCCTTGCGTTCTTCAGTCCGAAGGGCATGACTTTATAGCAGTAAAGACCAACATCGGTGATGAAGCTTGTGTCCTCCTGATCTGGCTCATGCATCATGATTTGGTTATATCCTGAGTAAGCATCCATAAAAGACAATAATTCATGCCCGGCTGTTCCTTCCACCAACTGATCAATCCTGAGTAACGGGAAACAGTCCTTGGGGCATGCTTTGTTTAAGTCTGAAAAGTCGATGCATACTATCCACTTTCCATTTACTTTTTTAACCAACACCGGATTAGAAACCCAATTCGGATAAGTGGATTCTCCGATGAAGCCATTTTCCATGAGCCGATCTACTTCTTCTTTTAATGTTGCCGACCTTTCAGGACCCTGGGTTCTTCTTTTCTGCTTTACAGGTGTGAATTTTGGATCAATATTCAAAGCATGCGCTGCGATTTCTGGAGATATTCCACACATGTCGGCATGACTCCAAGCGAATACATCCAGATTTGCTTTCAAGAATGATATCAACATATTCTGAACCGTCACAACAAGTTGTGAACCTACATTCAGCACCTTGTTTGGATCATTCAGGTCAACAGCTATTGGCACCGTCACTTCCACTGGCACCACTCTACTCTCCCCTGCACTGGTTTTTCTGGGATCAATCTCTTTTCGTGCACCACTATGCTCACCAGTGCAGGGTCAATTGCTACAAGGTGGGCTCTTTGATGCGGAGCGGTGCTCCCGCACCCTTACCCATTTCTCCCTTCTTTGCCTCCCGTAACTCTATGAGATAGCATTCTCGCCAGGCATTTTGGTCCCCCTTCACGACACCGACACCATTATCAGTGGGGAACTTCATAGTCAGGCACCATGGGGCAAGAATGGCCTTGAATGCGGTAAGAGCCGGTCGACCCAAGAAGGCATTGTCAGCAGAGAATTCATCAACAATAACAAAAGTTTGTTTTCGGACCACCTTCTTTCCCCTTCTCTAATTTCTACAAATAAGTCAATAGTCCCAATAGGCTGTTTTGGTTCTCCAGTGAACCCAACAATTTTCTGTGAGGAAACTTGGACATCAGCCATGGGAATTTTCATCCGATCAAATGTCTTTTTGAAGAGGACATTGTAAGAGGCGCCGCAGTCAATAAGCATCCTTCTTACAATGGTTGGTCCAATGCCTGCAGATATTACCAAGGGATCCATGGTGGGAGCCTCCACACCAACAGAGTCTCTAGCCCGAAATATGATGTCATCGTTGAAAGTTCTTTGCTGTTTTAAAGGTGCAGCATCTTCCAAGACAAAAACACTTTCTTCCACCGGGGAATATCTCAAAGCATGAGCATATCTTTCCATCTCACCCCAGCTTCTGCCCGCTGGGTGAGGACCCTCTGTGTTAACATTAATGATAGACCTCTCAGATTCATGCACTGTAGTCCTCTCACCTGAGCCGGATTGATGAGCAGGAACTTGTTGCCCCTGAGTAGATGAGGTCGGGTCACTTCTGTTTATCTTCACATATTGTTGTAATTTATTTTGTCTCAATAGCTCTTCAATCAAATTCTTTAAATGGCGACATTCATTAGTGTCATGGCCAAGTTGATTGTGGAACCGATAGAATCTCCCATTATGCACAACATTTTTCCCAGGCTTCATCTTAGGCGGTTTGGGGTATTCAACAACATCCTTGGTTGCGAAAAAGATATTTTCTAGAGTATCAGTTAAGGGAGTAAAATCTGAAGGTCTAAAGTGGCGAGCTTTCTTCGCATCTTTCTGCTTCTTTCCACCGTCATTCTCCCTCTTCTAGCCACCAGATTCCTTTTTGTCAGAAGCAACAATGTTATTCTCAACTTCAGTCACAACTACTTTTGTCGGCACAGGAAGGCTTTCTAGGCGCATGAATTCATCGGCCTTTTTGTATAATTTCTCAAGTGAATTTGGCTCTTTCATATTTAGCCATTTCCCAAATTCACTTGATTTGTCAGTAGCTCGCATCAAGTTAGAATCATCTAAGGCTCTGCATTGTCAACTTCAGCCAAGGCTATATTAAAGCGATTTAAGAAAGATTTGATACTCTTCGGGGCTTTGTTCGTGGTCGGATAGCGACATTATGTCCTTAGCCTTTGAAGCATATAACCTGAACTGATCTTTGAATTTTCGAGTCAAGTCGAAGAACTAATCTGTTGATCAAACCGGCAGCTTCGTGAACCAAAGCAGGGCTACTCCCTCCAAGTACACAGGAAAGTATCTGCACTTGATCTCATCTGTTGCTCTGGCACCTGTCATACGTCAGTCATACTAGTATAAGAACTGGTTAGGACTGCTTGTCCCGCGATAAGCCGGAATAGCAGGGGGAACAAACTTCTTTGGAAATTCAGCCTTCAGAATTCTTTCAGTAAAAGGAGTCTTGCTTGGAGAAACCCCCAATCACTTTCATCTTCCTCCCTTTTCATGCTTTCCTTCATAATTTGTCGAATCGTGCCCGAGAGGTACTCCTCATCGTTTAGAGGCCCCGCGGTACAGACGTCGGCTATTTTTTCAAAAGTTTGCCTGGACAAACGTTCACGAAGAGTTGGCTGCGGCCTTGAACCTCCAGCTTGGGGAGTTGCCCTTTCGGCGGTGCCAACTGCCCTTTGAGGAATACTTTTCCCTTGGGAATCATGAACATCTTCAGCAAAGGTTTCTTCATTATTTTCTGGTTGTTGGTTAACTCCAAGCAAAGCATTCAACCTGTTCAACATCAAAGTGTTCTAGGCTTCCATTTGTTGATACAACCCAGACACTACAGCATCCAATTCGGCACTTGTAATTTCAACACTAGGAGCCGCCAGATTTGACGTGAGAGAAGTGGCGGTATTGTCATAAGCATTTCCAGATCTAGTAGATCTACTTTTCCTTCCAGGTGCCATAATCTCGGATAGACTTCTGTTTCTTAGAGAGAGTCTTTCAATAAATCTTTGTGAAGAAATGATGAGAGCAATCCTGAGTTCGATGTTCTCAGTGAAAGCACCAAAAATGCTAATGCTAAAAATGTACGCTAACACCCCTGTGTGAGTTGAGTTATAGCGAAAGCACCACCCGTTCGTACGGGACCTAAAAGTAAGCAGAAAATAGCAGAAAAAAGTAAAGAGACAATAGTTTTTATAGTGGTTAGGCTCAAAGTCAAGCCTACGTCTACTTAATCTTTTCTCTTATCGAGTTGATTACAAGTTTCACAATAATTCTCCAATTACAACACCATTAAAGCAAGAAGTTAGAACTTTGATGTAAAAATCTCTTTGAATTCATGTTGAATGAACTTGATCTTCACTTAAGGTTCCTTGAAGTGTCTTAGGCGTTTGAAGCGTTGTTGAAGTTGTGAAAATAGCAGAGTCTTGGCGTTCGAAAAGGTCCAAAAGCCCCCCCCCACAAAGTGGAGTAGGTGGAGTATTTACATAGGAGTCTCGGAGTTAGGTCGTGTGGCGTAGGCCGTGGGCGACCTAAGGAGTTGCGACCTAAGAATGATCCCGAGGTAGTATAAGTCGCCAGCGACTTAATGGAGCCATCTTGGATGAGATGTATGCTGTGAGCGACTTAACATATACAGCACAAGTGTTATCTCGGTTTGCTTAGGTCGCTAGCGACCTAATGGAAAAGGCAGTGCGCATGTAGCTTAACCTTGAAGCTTGCTAGGTTGCTAGGCCGTTGAGACGCTAGGTCGCTAGGCCGTTGAGACGCTAGGTCGCTATTGAGATGCTAGGTCGCTAGGTCGTTGAGACGTGCCATGTTGAACCGCTCTGTACTTTAGGTCGCTAGGTCGCCCCCTGCTGTTGGTCGTTGGGTCGCTTTGTGCTTCAGGTCGGTAGGTCGCTCCATGTTGAGCCGCTTTGTCCTTTAGGTCGGTAGGTCACTCTATGTTGAGCCGCTTTGTCCTTTAGGTCGTTAGGTTGTTTAGGTAGTTAAGTCGCTTACTCTCTTAGGTCGTTGAGTCGTAAATAAAAGAGGTGTTAACAACATATATTTTCAAAACATTAGGTTGATATGAATACTTGAAAATAATTAGGATTCCCCCATCCTCTATTAGATTTTAATTCCCAAAAAGAGGGACATCCATCCCACATTCATTTCACTTAAGCTGATGCGGACTGTCCATCCCACATCACATAGTTTTCCTAGGATAACTATAAACCCTTCATTAAACATATGGAGACTATCCATCCCTCACATGATGTTAACTATCCATTAAACATCCCATAGTTTTCCCAAGATGACTATGAACTCTTCCTTAATTATATGGAGACTATACATCTCCAACTTGATGTTGACTATCCATCAAACATCACACGAATATACTTATCTCATGCTATCCACATGATTAACCATTTTCCATTAGTATCCCTAATTTAGATTATCTCTCATTTATCCCCTGTTATCTACATGGTTGACCTATTTCCATTAGTGTCCTTAATTTAGGCTATGTTCATTATAATTTTACGTTGGAATCCTCCAATGATTGTCAAAACATATAACTATTGGTCCCCAACTATTGTTGAACTCATTAAGCCCACCCCGATATCCCCAAGGTTAAACACATTTACTTTATAAGGTTAAAAGAAAAAATTCCAATCCCTTCAAAAGTATCCCCTTTGAAAGCCTTCCTTTCAAAAGCAATAAAACTTTAGACATCCTACTTTAAAAACAACTTAAAACATTGCATTAGAAAACCTTTGGTAAAACTTTCATTTAAACCTTCTAAAACCATTCAAAACAAACCTTTCAAAACCATTGAACTCAAACCTTTCGAAACCATTGAACTCGAACCTTTCGAAACCATTTAGAAAACAAAAACCTCTCAAAAACTTATCGGGTACAATTTAAAACATGTGGAGAATCTACTTTGAAACCTTTCGACTTCATTGGAAGTTACCTTTCGACTTCATTGGAAGCTACCTTTCGACTTTGTCGAAAGCTCTACTTTGAAATCTTTAAGTCGTATCATTTAAAACTATAGACCTCTGCCTTTAAAATAACTCCTTCGAAAGGTTGCGCTATACTTTCATTAGAAAAATAAGGTAAAACATCTAAGTCGAAAGCTTTCTTTCGAAAGCATGGAGAAGCGACTGGTTTTTAAAAAAACACTAAACCTTTCATCTTTGTCGATAGCAATGACTTCGAATGGTTGTAAAGCGGCAGAAACGTTTCGACCTTGTCCAAAAGATTTAAAACCTTTATTTTGCATGTATAACCTGGTCGAAAGCCACCAAGTCGAAAGTTCTTATTTGAAAGAAAAGCAGGCAATTCTTTTGTCTTATAAAACAAACATACTCCAACCTCTATGGCAACCAACCTTTCGACTAAGAACTCTTCAACCTTGTCCAATTCATTACGTACCAAGCAAATTGGTACCATATGCATTGGTTTGACTTTATCGAAAGCTTTGTACCTTTCAACCTTGTCGAAAGGTTTGATGCCTAAAATGGTTGAAACATGTTATAAGTATGTTTTTCTTATTTTTAACTTAAAAAGATAACTTTTCAACTAACCTGCCTTCGTTTGTCAAATTATCATTGGTTAATAAACACTTTTCAGAAAAGTGATGCCGCTAATTTTAGAATTAAATAATAATTTTATTTTATGAATGCCCATTCTCCTTAATTAAATATATAAAACATTAAGTCACATACCTTAAATAATGTGGAAATTAGCCACAAGGGCCTCTTTAGTAATGGAATTAGTTTCTAGGACACACAACTGAAATAATTACTTTTAAGGACAAAACACAAAATAATTAGTTTCTAGGTCCTAAAAACCTATGAAATTATGTCCTTGAAAGTAATTGGACTGCTGACTTTGTCCTTGAAAGTAATTATTCTGCTGACTTTGGCCTTGAAAGTAATTTCTTTGAATGTATGTCCTAGAAACTAATTGGACTGCAAAGTTTGTCCTTTTGGTGAAATGCCCCTTAAATAATTTTATATATTCATCAAAACACTTAGGAAAATATGGAAAAATTCCAAAAAATTTATTTAATATGTTTTCCAACACATAAAAATTTCAAACCCAACTAACTATTATTTTAGCCGTAAATAATTTATAACCCAGTAAATCATTTTCTTCATTAGAAAATTTATATAAAATCAAAATTAATTCACAGAATTATGAAAATTGGAACCCATCTCTATGATATCATTTATGAACTATATTTAAATTTTCAAGGTATTCGGATTTCGTTTAATAGGGTTTTAATGTCAAACATATCATAAAAAGTAATATGAACATATATAATTCATCAACAAGCATATATATAGCTTTAATCATCAAAATCATGGCATAAACTTGCAAAACATTTCAGATCTAATCTTAAAACCGAAAACCATAAAAATGGGATGTGGTAATTATTCACCTTAGCTTTGAGACTAAAAGATGTGAGATTGATGTTGAATTATTTGATTAGCTTCCTTATCTTAAATCCTAACTTCTCTTCCTATAGTATAGAAATGGTGGCCGGCCTTAGATATTTTTAGTTTGCTAAAATGAAATGAACGTGAGTTTCATTTCCTAAGGTTTTAAGATATAAGTCTCTCATATTTCTCATATTGTCCTTACTCATTTCCTATCACATTAGCTTATCTTATCACATTTTAATTTGCACATTAACATGGCATGGCCACTCGTAGTTTAAATCAAATCTCAACCTATTAATCTTCACATTATTTTACTTAATTTAACTAATTAAATATCCTAGATAATGCTATAAAAATATAGGGTGTTACAAGTTGTCTCGGGACCTAACTCAGCTTCTATCAAAAGTTACAATTGTTACAAGTTTACAGGGGTAAAATCGTCCAAAAAATTATTAATTATCAAAAATGATGCTTCTCATTGTTAACCAAAGTTATATCGCCATACGATCCAATATGAATTATAAACAATATTTTATAGTCTTCCAATATGTAAAATATGGTTCTTTACATAGATCAATCAAAATAAAATCATCCAACTTAAATAAAGTTCTAAAGGACATATTAAGAATGAAAACTCTAATTCAAAGCTAGTTTCCGAGTAAAAGAACAATATCAGATGTATCATTAGGAAAACATCTAATAAAACTATACTAGAGCATTATTGTTTTTTTTCTATTTTCAAAAGTGGTTTTTCCTTTAAAAATAAATACGAGATTTTACATTTATAAGAAACTCTTTCAAATTAACATTTTAGCTTCTTTATAACTAGGGTTCAAAATCTAGTTGAAACTAAATGAAACAATTACATATATCAAATTTCCCAAAGAAATACTAACAATATTCAAAATGCGTTGGTTTCTTTTAAAATAGATATACCAAAATGCGATAGTGAAAATATTGTGTAGTAAAAACTTATTATCACTAGTAAAATAATCAAAAACTTTTCAATAAAGTCACAATTAAATCATTATAAGTTACAGTAAAAATAAAGAATGAAATTGGTGATATGACAATCGTAATACAATTATGTACTAGTTTACAATAATATATTGGAAAAAATACATTATCTGCCAAAAATCACATTCTTCTTTTTTAGTAATTCATTGATATTTAGTTTATTATGTAAAATTAACCACATAAGAAGCTAAAACTTAGGTGGGGCGCATTCACTTTCCAAATAGATTTAAATTTTGATTTAATTTCCAAACAATTTAGGAATTCATAAAATGAATTAAAGGTGAAGTTTTTACGCTTATCTCAACAATAAACTTTAATATCGTTAACATTATCTAATATTATACAATTCCAATTTTGCTCAAAGTAAAGCACATTATAAAAGAGTGAGTCTTTATTAAAACCGAATTTCCAGGGAAACTCTCATTTGGTCAAAACACTTATGAAATTATAATGCTTTTAAAATTGTTGATTTTATAAAACTCTCTAAACTTTGCTTTAAAGGGAAGAGCAAATCATTAACAATCGTGCCAAAATGATGTGTTATTCCCCGAATGTGTGATATTACTAATTCTTAATTAGAAAATATCATAGCTTTTTAAAATTAATCTCCAAAAGTGGGAAACTTTATTTGTATTACTAGTTGTAATATGATATAGACTATAAGTGCCTCCATTCGAGATTAGTTCTTTCCAAATTAAATTCTCATCATTATTGTTAAATTTTAACCATTTTCCAAATAAAAATGTATTCTAATTCTATAAATTGATTATTCCTAACCCTCCCCCCTCATTTTTATTTACATTTTGTTTCCCGCCCAATGAGACATTTTGAACTACTAATTGGATTATGTCTTTACCATAAAAAGTCTCTCTAATTTTATCTAAAATTTCAATTACCCATTTGGAAAAAAGATAAAAAGACATTCAATATATGGGCAATGCTGATAAAAAATAATTTTTAGAGCTATCCTAACACCATCTACAAAAATTTCCATTTTACGTAGAAAACCTCTTGTTAATTTTATCAACTATTTTTAACCAGTTATCATGTGTAAGGTTGGAATATCTTATCAATATCCTAAGTATTTTATGAGAAATTTAATGCTTTTTCAATTTAACGTACAAGCGACTTGTGTCTCTACCTTATCTATGTTACTCAACACTAGCATGGAACTTTTATTCTGAAAGTAATTACAAACTGTATAAAATAAATTTGAGTGTCATAATGTGCCTAGACAAATGAGATATAAAGAGCATGGAATCATCCACAAAATGGAGAATAAAGAGCCCGCTCCTTATAACCTCATTTCCTACATTGTCTAAAATCCCATTACTAGTTGCAACGACCCACCTTTTTGGACAATTAAATCGACAATAAACCACACATGTCAGACTCAAACCATTCAAAAGGGATGATTGTTAATGGGGTAAATAAGAAAAAAAAGAAAAAAGGAAAGAAAAAAATAGAATCTCGCAGCGGAATGACAAAGTATAATAATCAAATAAGCAGTTCATGAAGCTGTTTTACAAATAACATTTCATTACACTTTTACAAATTCAAATCAGAGTTATACATACATCAGAAATAAAAAAATAATTCAACGGAACACAAAATGTAGTGGAATAATAAATAGCAATAATATACCGAAACTTCATCTTCGTCTACCAGAAAATAGTCTTCAATACTGAAAAACTCAGGCTGGCTCGAGCATAATGAAAAATAATACACTCGAGTCAGAACTAAAAAATTTCTATGTGAGTCAAATCAATCTCAACTAAAAATATGAGTGCAATGGCTTAATAGATGTTACACATTTTTCATCTCCTATCAAGTGTACAACGTGAGTGCAATAATTTACGAGATTTCAAATAATTCGAAATACCAATTTTAACCACTTTATTTAAAATTAATCCGAAGTTTAAATTAAAAACTTAAACTTTTTAAATAGTTCAGTTTCAGTAAATAATCCAAATTTAATATATTTTATGCGTATATATCATTTCAACCCATAATTTAATTGTCTTAATTATCCAATTCTAAAATGATTCAGAGAACCATTTAAATGATGTCAATAATATACAAAGTGATAGCAGGGACATATTAAAATAAATAAACAACCATACATCCAACATATCAATCAATAATCATCCATTTCAAACAACATCCAAATCAACCAATATATTTCAACATATAATAGTTATCAATATCGAAGTTTAACTATCAATTAAATTCCAATATAAAATTGAATGTCATTTCAAATTCAATATCGATTCAAATTTCAACTTAAATCAACAAACAACAATCAAAAAATTTATTTATCACATCATATATTTTATTTAACTTGTAATGGAATTTTTAATATTGTGTGTGTGAGTATGTCTGCACGTACTCGCGTGCATGTGCATGTGTATAAGGGAGAATAACATAGAATAAGAATAGGGTCGAATCGAATCATTAATGCTAAGGTAAATTGTAAATTGTAAATCTAAATCCAAATATATATTAAATTCAAATCTCTTCTCAGATCTAAAATTCTAATAATTATATATATTTTTTGATAGAAAGAAAGAGAGTCAATCGGGAATTGAGATCTGGAGATTTGAAAGCTTAAAGGTGAGTGGTAAATTATATATTATTATATAATATTGGATTTATATCATTGTAAATATGTTCCTTATATGCATCAATGTTAATTTTGGAGTTAAAGGGTTAAATATACATATGCAATGAATTTGAGAACCTTACCTACATATTCTACGAATTGCTAAATTTGATTAAATATTGTATATACCTAAATCTGGAAAGTAAGGGTGAAAGTAGTCCCTAAAATTTGTGAGATAGTTCGTAAATAAGATTTTATAAATTTCTAGAAATTGTAATTGAATGTTAAATGTGTGAGAAATGCGGATTACGGATCTTAAGGCTAGAATTAACACTAGAGGGGGGTGAATAGTGTTTTAAGGAATTACAAATTCTTTTTTGAGTTTATATTAATTTGAACACAAATGAATGCAATATTCAGACACAGATATGATTACAGAATCAAACATAAATGTAGATATAAAGTAGAAGCAATAAAGGAAAGAACATATCGAATTTTATACTGGTTCGGAGTTACCCTACATCCAGTACCGCAACACAAGTATGGATTTCCTTTCAAAATCAATTCTTACAATTACACCCTCGATTTCAAGGCCATGAGGTACACCGCACCAGATTCACAATCCTCAAGGTAGAGATACTTGAATTTACGGGCAACAAGTTCACCCGATTGATTTTCCAGGCTACAATCGCACCTTTTCTCGCTCGATTGATTACAAAGAAGTCTATAACTCTGAATAGCACTGGGATCTTGTTGAGATAGTGATAGAGAATCAAACCAGAGATGATCTAGTTAGATTCAATGGTGATTTCGGCAGTGTAATGGTAAAAATGTATATAAAGAAATGTGGAAGAAGAAGAGGAGTGAAATCAGACAATATATGATTATAAATTCATTTAAAATAGCCCTTATTTATAGTAGAACAACGACTATGTCCATTCGTGAAGGGATACGACGAATAGACGCTTCCTTTGAAATTCAAACTTTTGAAATTAACCTTGTCGACAAGGGTTCCTTGGGGTTGTCGACAGGCCTAAGTTATTTTTGGTAATTTGTTTTTCTTTGAAAATAACTTCTATCTTGTATTAAAACTATTTCAAACTTTATAAATATACTTAATTATAGTTAAAATACATAAATAAGTATAGAGAATAATATTTTGGTATATATGAAATTTTACTATAATTTTATATTTAAATCAAAGTATAAATATTAAGAGTTAAATATATTATAATTAAAATATAATTTAAACCAAGGATAATTTGATATTGAAAATAAAGATTATTTTGAGGCCAAAAGTATTTTAAAACTAAGATGGATGTATTTGATTTAAAAAATAAGATTTTGAAATCATTTTGAAAACAAGATATAATTTTGTAAAACATTTGAATAAAAGTTAGTGGATACAAAGCAATGTTCCGCTAGTTTTTTCATAGGTTCCATCCTATTTAGGGTTCCATCCCTTTAACGCGCTCGAAGTGGATTCTATTCCATGAATAAAATGGATTTTAAGACGTCGGTGCTTTTCTAGGGGTTTTAACAAAATTCCTAACTAAATTAATTATATTGAAATCTTGAGCTCTTGATAATCTTGATACTCATGAGTCTTGAATCTTGATATCTTCGATCTTGAGTTTATCAGTTCTTGAATCTCTATACTGTACAGTCTTCATTCTTTGGTACCTGTATATATATCCTGCATATATATATATACACACACTATAATGTTAGTATTTATATTTTATAACAAGTTCTAAGGTTGTTATCATCAAAACCATCATCTCAAGGACTAACAATATGTTATTAAGTATGAATTGAAAGTTGTTACCAATTGGATTGGGATTTGAGTAGCATTTCAACTCATTAAAATATAAGCGTGTCGCATTATAAATTTCTATGAACCATCCAGTTTTCTAATTATGTATAAAAGTGTATTGTTTAAAATAACAAGGAATATGCCAAGAAGAGAGAGATATACAAAACATGGATGTTTACCTTATTTTGCACCGTTTATTTCAATAATAACAGAAAAGGTAATTTCTTGTAATTCCAAACATAACACAATAATTTATGGGAAATTAGACTGTTAACGTTTCCCTTTGGGAAGTGTATTGTTTATATTTATATTTATATCTTTCAGAATTTGATGACCAGATCTAGCTTTACTGCGATGGGCTTGTTTTTCTGATCATCATAGTATATTCATTTGCTGAATTTGAAGATAGTATGAGAAAGATACAAATGATTTAGTAGATCGACCAACTTAGCGCCAAAACTTTGAATTTGAATTTTGAATGAATGGACGCTTCACCCACTATATATAGGCCCAACGGTCACCACTTTTCATAAAAGTTTATCTTCTTCTTCTTTCCGTTTTTCTACTTACTATCAAACTTCTAGAAGGCATATCATTGTTTCATAACGGAATTGGATGAAACCAACGGCAACTCGAAGAGGAAGGAAATGACTGTGAACTAATAAAAGTTTGGTGATGAATTTGGATGGTATTGTGGTGCAACAGGCTGAACGGTAGGAGAAATGCAGGAAATCCCATACATAGTATTCTGTTTTGGATAGCCAACTTCAAACTGTCGTTTCTCACTCAATTTTGATCGGAATTTGATGATCCACCTATCAAAACGACCATGAGAACAATAACTACAGTTTGGAAAAAGAGTTGGGACAAAATAATCAAATATTTGGATGCAAGTTAAAGAATACCATTGATGGTTTTGCTTTCATTTTTCTCTTTATTCACCGAAACTTCACTTGACCATAACTTTTGCTTTCATTTTTCTCTTTGTTCACCAAAACTTCACTTGACCATAAA
This sequence comes from Allium cepa, assembly GCA_030765085.1. Classification (NCBI taxonomy): domain Eukaryota; kingdom Viridiplantae; phylum Streptophyta; class Magnoliopsida; order Asparagales; family Amaryllidaceae; genus Allium; species Allium cepa. Next base: position 293,042,484 of record CM060942.1, read on the forward strand.
TTGGTTATTTCTTAATGGATTCATATGAAACCAGTGGCATTGCAAAGCAGATGGAGAGAAGAACAGTACGAAATCAAGTTGTAGATGAGAATCAAAAAAAATTTGATCTGGTACCCATTTCATTGTCGATTTCTTTTATATATCCATTTGCTCTTCTTGAAAGATGAATGATTATCTAGTATCGTTTAACCAGCGGTCATTAGACATAACTCTTCCCCTGCAAAACAACATAATTTTTTTTAATAATTTCATCAAAAAATTTGCCATTTAAAATTTTTCAAAAGTCAGATTATGAATTTTTTTGAAAACCTTGCTCTGATAGCAAATGTGAGAAATGCGGATTACGGATCTTAAGGCTAGAATTAACACTAGAGGGGGTTGAATAGTTTTTTAAGGAATTACTAATTCTTTTTGAGTTTATATTAATTTAAACACAAATGTATGCAATATTCAGACATAGATATGATTACAAAATCAAACACAGATGCAGATATAAAGTAAAAGCAATAAAGGAAAGAACACACCGAATTTTATACTGGTTCGGAGTTACCCTACATCCAGTCCCGCAACACAAATATGGATTTCCTTTCAAAATCAATTCTTACAATTACACCCTCGTTTTCAAGGCCACGAGTTACACCGCTCCAGATTCACAATCTTCTGGGTAGAGTTACTTGATTTTACGGGCAATAAGTTCACCCGATTGATCTTCCAAGCTACAATCGCACCTTTTCTCGCTCGATTGATTACAAAGAAGTCTATAACTCTGAATAGCACTGGGTTCTTGTTGAGATAGTGATAGAGAATCAAACCATAGATGATCTAGTTAGATTCAATGGTGATTTCGGCAGAGTAATCGTAGAAATGTGTATAAAGGAATGTGGAAGAAGAAGAGGAGTGAAATCAGGGAATATATGAACATATATTCATTTAAAACAGCCCCTATTTATAGTAGAACAACAACCATGTCCATTCGTGAAAGGATGTGACGAATAGACACTTCCTTTAAAATTCAAACTTTTGAAATAAACTGTCACCTTGTCGACAAGGGTTCCTTGGGGTTGTCGACAGGCCTAAGTTATTTTTGGTAATTTGTTTTTCTTTGAAAATAACTTCTATCTTATATTAAAACTATTTTAAACTTTATAAAATATACTTAACTATAGTTAAAATACATAAATAAGTATAGAGAATGATATTTTGGTATATATAAAATTTTACTATAATTTTATATTTAAATCTAAGTATAAATATTAAGAGTTAAATATATTATAATTAAAAGATAGTTTAAAACCTAGGATAATTTGATATTGAAAATAAAGATTATTTTGAGGCTAAAAGTATTTTAAAACCAGGATAATGTTTTTGATTTAAAAAAGAAGATTTTGAAATCATTTTTGAAAACAAGATATAATTTTGTAAAACATTTGTATAAAAGTTAGTGGATACAAAACAATGTTCTACTGGATTTTTCGTAGGTTCCATCCTACTTAGGGTTCCATCCCTTTAACGGGCTCGAAGTGGATTCCATTCCACGAATAAAATGGATTTTAAGATGTTAGTGCTATTCTAGGATTTTTAACAAAATTCCTAACTAAATTATTTATATTGAAATCTTGAACTCTTGATAATCTTGATACTCACGAGTCTTGAATATTGATATCTTCAATCTTGAGTTTATCAGTTCTTGAATCTCTATACTATACAGTCTTCATTCTTTGGTACCTATATATATATCCTGCATATATATACATATATATATAGACTATAATGTTAGTATTTATATTTTATAACAAGTCCTAAGGTTGTTGTCATCAAAACCATAATCTCAAGGACTAACAATATGTTATTAAGTATGAATTGAAAGTTGTTACCAATTGGATTGGGATTTGAGTAGCATTTTAACTCATTAAAATATAAGTGTGTTGCATTATAAATTTCTATGAACTATCCAGTTTTGTAATTATGTATAAAAGTGTATTGTTTAAAATAACAAGGAATATGCCAAGAAGAGAGAGATATACAAAACATGGATGTTTACCTTATTTTGCACCGTCTATTTCAATAATAAAAGAAAAGGTAATTTCTTGTAATTCCAAACATAACACGATAATTTATGGGAAATTAGATTGTTAACGTTTCCCTTTGGGAAGATGTAATTATAACACATAAAAATATAGAAATCCCTAGTATAAACCAAAATATTGTAAGTAGAGATTAACATAATGTATGCAATTGGACATATGTTAGAAAATAAACAATAAGCGATGAAGTATATGTAAAGAAAGTAGAATTAAGAAAGTTATAGTAATCAAGGAATGATAATTAATAGTTGAAAAGGATTAATAGTGAAATATATGTAATAGTATTAAGTGGAAGTCAAGCAGTAAAAGATATTTAATCTATTAAATTTGAAATACACCGTAACTGACATTAAATGGCATTAATGAAATAAGAAGTATGTTAAGTACAAGTAACTGAACACCAATGGTTGAACGTAGGAAGCATAGTAATTTAATAAATTTATATAGCCTCAATTATGCGTTTGTGACGGGTGTGAATTATTGGGCCTAGCCAATTATTTAAATTAATTGTGAATGATGTAGTCACTAGTGAGACTTGGAATGCAAAGTCGATAATATTGCACAACAAAAGCCTGTCCTTAGAAATAGGCTACTAGCGATTGTGTATAAATTGTACTGATGTGAGGCATCTCCAACTGTAAGAACCATATGAAAATACGTTTGTGTATAGGTGAAGGGAATATACCAAAGTGGGATTCGCCTCGGGTTAAAGTCTTAAATGACCAAGTAGGGTTAACTTCAATCCTTATAAGGGTATTAAGTAACCAAGTGGGTATTTCCTTAATTGCGTTAGGTAATCTAAATGGAACGGTGAGCATAGGCTCGATGCTACATCAGCAAGGTTAGTACCATGTATGAGGAGTAGGATTGTACACATAGGTTGAGAGCATTTTTGGTCCTGGAATGGTCATTAGAAAGACTTGGGTTACACCTATACGGACTGCACTTCCTACTAGTATAGGTTCCGTACGGGACACACACCGCCTAAAAGTTGCTTGTTTGTTTATAGTTAGGAGGCAAGGCTAGATAACCCCGAGATGGGACTTAAAGATGAACTAGAATATGAGTAAATAGTTGTAATACCGCTGTTAGGCACCAACGGAGGTTCCTTAGTGTATGCTGGAAATTCGACCTAGACACTGTTGGTGGATGTCCAATGCTGTGCAGAATTACAAATACTAGCGGGGATGTATGTAGATCCATAAGGGGACTGTGGCACTTATATGTATATGTATATGTATATGTATATGTATATGTATATGTATATGTATATGTATATGTATATGTATATGTGTATATGTATATGTGTATGTGTATGTGTATGTGTATATGTATATGTATATGTATATGTATATGTATATGTATATGTGTATGTGTATGTGTATGTGTATGTGTATGTGTATGTGTATGTGTGTGTGTGTGTGTGTGTAATGTATGTATGTGTATGTATGTATGTCTGTATATAGTTATCTTGTACCTCGAGTAGGTGGGGCATATCATATATGTACGTGAAGTCGGGACGATTATGTTTGAATAGTAGGCATAACCATAATGGAAGAAAATCGGCATAAATTATAGTTATGGATAATGTAGGAAATTTACAAGTCGCCAGAATATTATTATAACTCCCTCCTCATTACAACCAACATGATAGATTTACGGTGACATGCACCATTATAAGGCGAAAATGGTAAAAGGACAGATTTCCTTATGCATGCTCGACACCGATGAAGCACTAGATACCAAAAGTATTAGTCTTGGTCAGTACACATATGATTTATTATACTTTACCATTCCGCTGTGAGTTCTTATTGACAGTGCTATGATGTACTTTTGTCTATTTATAGAATACCAACACCAACGATTCGTACCCTGGTGGACTTGGATTTTCAATTAGTGAAAATCCAGGTTTTAACAAAAGGGTATGTCTTTTGAAATAAAAAGAAAATAGAGCGTATGCATGGCTCATAGATTATTCTGATTATAGAAAATTTAAGTTTTAAAATTCTTTTAATGGGGTGGACAATATGATATGGCACTGGTTTTAAATGGGTTAAAAAGAACGGGAAAGAAGACAAGAACCCGAAAATAAAGCGGTAGGCTAGCGCACCGCCAAGTATAGGTAGGAATTTTTTGGAATAGTCAGAACAAAGATGAAAAAGGTGGAAGCGAAAAGAAAAAATGTTAATAATAATAAATAGTTATTATTCGACCCCGCCTGAATAGGGTTCAGGCTCAGAATAGGTATAAAAGACCACGAGTAGTCTACCACTTGGGTCTACTAGGCGATCGTTAGCGGTCGACCGCCCTAGAATAACTTATCGGCCGGTTAGCAGGTTTTAAGCACAACTTGAACCTCAAAAATGATATAAAGACATGTCCAGGTCGAGCCGGCCCTTATTTCCTCTCGTCTCTCTCAGTTTCTTACCTCCTAGCTCTACCTCCCTCATCCACAAATTGAATGATGCCACTTTCCCTGCCTAGGCAACACACGCGACTGTGACATCATCCCCTAGCAACTCAAAGACAACCGATGCTCCACCCAAAACAGCCCTCAGATCCAAATCCAAACCCCAACCAAACTAAATATGGCACCTCCTCGAAGCAACATCCCCTTCCGTCACCAATTATTAACTCGTAAGAGATCACCTGGCTCCAACGCGATGAAGAAAGGATAAAAAATAGGAAGCGATAGCGAATTTTGCATTTCTACAAGGGTGATCAATTAAGTTTGGGGACCTTGCCACTTATGGTTTAAGGGTTTGTTTGCCACTACATGATCATTATCAATCCTTAGCAATGAGATGTTTGAATTGGAATGCTACCTACGATGTATGTGTCTATTCGGCATTAATCTGTAATATTCATTTGACGAGGACGGCAATAGCTTTACATCCGAAGTGAAGGGGTGTAGATTTGGATGACTATTGAGCAGTTTGGAGGTATTCTGTGCATCCCGCCGTAGGAGAGGGTCTAGAGGATATCGAAACCTCCAATCTAGTAATTCTACAATAGATCCTATATAGAGTAGTACATGTCTGGCGAACAGACAACATGCGAGACCAAGCTCATTGGTCACCCTCATCATTCGGTATAACATCATCCTCGGGAACAGGAGTTTCAACTAGGTCCACCCCTGGTGCAGAAGGCCACCCATGCTATCGTAGGTGGTATTGAGGTGAATTGGTCTAAGGACATTATGTCCATTATGTAGGATCAAGAGTTAAGAAGTAGATGAGATATATTCTGTATTGTCATCTTTTCACTCCTAAGTTCTGACAGTACGTAGTTAGTCTCAAAGGAGAGCATGAGAAAACGAAGGCACTTGCGCCAGTGGATAGGTCCTCCCTTAGGAGGAAGAGGATTAGAAAGGCGCCTAAAGAATTTAGAGCATAGGAGGAACCAGGGCAAGCGCAGATGCAGTGGGCTCCATGGACAAATAAGAAGGCTGCAGAACCATAGCCATAGGGCCCTGAGTACATGGTGATCTAAGATTCTCGTATCCTGATCGAGGTCGAAATGCAGCAGAAATTACTGAGCAGCATCCCCGGGATTGCGAGCTAGGATGCATAGTTGCCATGCCTAATCACTCAAGGGTCGCGATAGTGGTTCGGGCTTTCGCGGAGGATCGTGGCCATCCCGCAACCAATAAATAGTAGTAGTACTAGTAGTACTAGCATATGTTAATTTTCATCCAACATTTGGTTTTCATTTAGACTTTGGGTTGTAAGCATTAGTTGTTTCTATTGTATCAAAAGCGTTAGTAATAATATTCCTTTTTATTTGTTTTCTAGATTAACGGTACATTTATTGGGAAGCAGTGCACATAAGGAGATCTTATAAAAGACACTTAACTAATGTAAAAGAAAAGCAAAAAAATATAAAAGGATGTAAGTTTCTAAAATAAATTAGAAATTTATTAATTTAGCTATTAAAAGTAAAATTAAATCCCAAAACAAATTAAAATTTTGGGAGATAAATGTTAGTTAGCGAAGGATAAGAAAAAGTTTATTGCGAAATCACGGGTCACTGTCCTTATACCTTAAAAGCTAAAATCTATAAATGAACTTGTGTTTTCATTGTTGTTCTAAAATAAATGAAAGAGTAATCGAAATTTGAAATTTTACCATGTAATAGGATAGAGTCAATCATATACTTAACACATTAACTAAATCTAGATTGTGTAGGATGTGGCTTAATTTATATTGGAATGTTAGAAACAACTGCTGTTGAAAATTTTATTCAAAATCTTTGATTTGTAAAAATAAAATACTTTTGTAAAAGTTTTGAGAAATAAGTTTTTATTTTAAAATTCTCTAAATATTTCAGAAATTACTTGAAATAACTTTTGAATGGAAAAGAGAATTTTTTTGATTTTTGAAATGATACATGCTTAGTGTAGGAAAAGTCAAAGGGCTAGCAAATATGAATTTTACCATTCAACATAAATGGCAGTATGAAAAATATAGTTAACAACGTAGGCAAAATTTGGTTTAGCTTTGGATTTCTTTTTCCATATCTTGTTGATTGGGGAACAAAACTTGTATAAGATAACTCTGTTTTATAAATTATAAAAATTTAAAAATAAATTCCTTATGCTTGCTATACTTGGAAAAGTAGGAAAAGTAATCTGGGGAGAAGGTTTCAAGGTACAGCGGAATTGGTGCATAAGAGGCTGAAGGAAATATGTAATTCTTTATCTAAACCCCTTGTCCAGCATAAGAATACAGGTTTAGAAAACTGGATTTTCAATATTTTGAATGTTAGAAATGGTGCTCTAGGTATTGGATGGTAGCGATTGGATGTAAAGTTGGTTGAACCATACTTTTTCTCGTAGAAGCTAGGTAGTTAATATTTACCAATATGAGGTATTTTAAAATATTGTGATAATATCGAATAATATCGGTAAAATATTGGACATGTGTAGAATATGTTATAGTGATATTGTACTATGTTACAATGTTATGTTGGTGTTAAGTATTCAAATATTTGGATAAATAATTCCAAAATACTATCAAAGACTGATTGCATATAGTTTATGTATTATAATCCGTTTACTGATATATTCTATGTAATAAAAATCATAATATAGGCTCATAAAAACTAAGAAATTCATATACTGTACATCTATACTATTTTCTTCATTATTATACTAAATTCATTGTTTCTTCAACCATCTAATCATCTATATTACTTTTCCAAATTTTCCATCTTTATAGTTATGTCATTTTCGTTTTTACTTAATTTACCAAATAAGCAATGTTGATTTGGTACCAATTACTACTTTAGCTCGTTCCTTACCGATATGTCAAATATATAAATTTACCGCTCTTCAACTTTCAGTTCTTGGTGCACGATGATAACTAACAAAATGGATTTTTATAAGCTAACTTACTAACTAGAAGTGGTGAACAAAAAATAACTAATTAGAGAATTTGTAACAACCCAGAATTTCCGTCATTTGAAATTCGTATATTTAATTGATTTTAAATATTAGCAAGTAATATTTGTAAGTTGAATAAATTTTTATTTCGAATATAGTGATTTAATTGGATAATTAAATCGATAATTTAATATTTGAAATTACAGAGATAGTTGAAAATTGGATTTAATGTGAATGAAAATGATTTGTAAAGTTTTATTAAATCATATTGGAGTTAGAATGATGGTACAGAACTTTTAAAATTGAATTAAAAGTTAAATTGTAGAAATTGAATATTTTAATATTTAATTGACGAGTAAAAATAGCCATTTTTCAAACAATCTCGGATTTCGTCGAAACCAGTTTTATCGGATCCATAATGTTATATTATTGTAAGATTTCAAATTTCTTGTCAATCGGATTTACAGTTTGTCCGGGGCAAGCTAAAACGCACTGAAATCGGTTTAAGTGAATTTTAAATTTAAATAGTCGATTTAAAAACCTATCTTCCAAATATGATCGAATTGGCTCTCGATATATATTCAATTGCATTTGGAATAAAGGTAAAACATTATAAACGCCAGGAGGCACGCCGAAAAACTCTCTTCTTCCTCCTCGTTTTTCTTCAAATCCGTTAACAATTATCAGAAAGCTTCAACTACAAACTTCTAGAGCACGTTGAGATCTTCCTATCTAACGGTGGAGATCGAAAAATACGCTATAAATCAATGGAAAATCGAACTTGAATGCACCAGGTTCGTTCACGTTTATCACCTGGAGATGGAGACCGAGTTGCATAAGATTCACGGTGAAGGTGGAGCTCGGCTTTGACTTCGAAATGGTGGTGGTTGATCGACCTAAAATCGATTGTATATGGCGCGAGCATTAGGGTTTCGTGGCGGCCGATGGGCTAGGTCACGTGTGTGGATTACGTGATGGGAGAAGAAAGGAAGGGCGGCCCAGATCTGTTGAAGGTGAAATGAACGGCTGCGATTGGTTTAAGGTTATAAAAATAGAAAATGTAAATTATTATATTGATAATTCGTGTGATGTTTAAAATGCTATAACTCTTTCATACAAGGTCCGTTTCGCACGAAACGAGTTGCGTCGGGTTCGTATTGACGAATACTACGCATTGGAGCTGGATTGAGATTGATTGGAGCTAGTGTGATTTTGGGTAAAATTTAACGTGCGTTTAATTTTATTCGAAATAAATCACTGCAACTGTTATTGAAAGCAAGGTGAGAACTTCTCACTCAATCGAATTGTGTTCCGATTTTAAATTTTAAATAATTAGATTTAGAATTGCTCGATTGTGTTGAAAGTATGCTTGGATGATAAATTGTTATCTGTTGTATTGAAATAGACCCTATACGCCGCATATTAAGCGGAAGTTATTATATTAAACCCATATACCGCGATATTCCACCTTGAAGTGGAATTGGAATTATATATGTAGTTGGAGTTGATTTCCTACATTATATAGCGGATGAGACCCTATTGTGCCGCATAATAGCGGATAATATTGTATATAAACCCATGTACCGCGATATTCCATCTTGAAACGTGATTGGTATTGTGCTAACATATATGGATGCAGGGAAACAGGTTGGAGGGATCCAACTGGATTCCTCAACGGTATTGATTTATTTACAAATATTTGCGATATATTCTATTATCATATTGATATATGATGTTTGGATGTCGTGGTTGATGTATTGGTATTGTTGCAGCATTGGGCCTATTTTTGGAGTTTTGAAAATGTTAAAGTAACGATTTCGAATTTAAAAGGATTTTCAAGTGATTTTTGAAAGTATACATTTTATTGAATTTTGGAATTGATTCATTTCAAATAAATAAATGTTATAATTTTTATGTTATAAAAATTATGATTTTTGTGAAATATAACCGAAATGTGATTTTTGAAATAAGTAGTTGATTAATTTGTAAAATGGTTTAAATTGGGATTTTTGAATTATTATAAACGATTTATATAAAATATTTATAAAATTGATATTTATAAATTAAAATATTGGAATTATAAAACGAGTTTTTATAAGTGTTAAAATGAAGTATAAATGGATTTCATAAGTGAATGAAATTTATAGATTTATAAATTGTGAAGTTATAAAATGAATAGATTTTGTAAAATAAAAGATTTATAAGTAATTAACTTATAAATTGGATTTTGGCATTTAAATGAGATATAAATAGAATTTGTTAATTAAGGGATTTTATAAGTTGAAGTTTTTATAATATATATATATATATATATATATGTGTGTGTGTGTGTGTGTGTGTGTGTGTGTGTGAATTTATAAACGTTGTTTTATAAATCCGAAATCAGTTGCATTTGATAATTAAATATGAAAGCTTATTAAAGGAGATATATCCACGATTTTGGACATTGATAATCCTTTAAATTAAATATGTAGAAGTGTTGAATTTGGTAAACGATTTATATTCATGATTTTAGACGGTGAATAATATACTTAAAGAAATGTTTTAGGAAGTGATCTTTTAAATAGAACTAAAACGATTTGAAGTTGTTTTAAATTGTGTTAAGGATCGAAACCATAGATTTCAACATTCATTGTTGAAATAGACGTTTTCGAGAAATAAGGAAAAGATGGACTATAACACTGTTGTTATAATAAATGATTTTCGAAAGGAAATGTTTTTTGTAGTATCGGGATTTATATATCTATCGTATTGTTGAATCCCTATGCTATTAATTTTGGGTTGTCGTAACGATGTTTTACGCAACATTCGTTTTGACCCAAATGAATGTGTTTAAAGAGAACGTTTCCCTAAAAGAATAGAATATATACTTAATCGTGTTTTAAGTATATTGAATATTTTCTAAGTATTGAAAATAGATTTGTGAATTATTATTTTTAAATAAGTATTTGGAAATGTTTTCCAATGTAGAAATTGAAATGGCTTAGAGAATAAATATTTTCAAAGATAATTTGAAGTGAATATCTGGCAAGTTATTTAATTTATGGAAGATTAATAAAAGGGCCTAGTGATTATTATGGTGCTGAATATTTGTTGTTTGCTTTCATAGTTAAATAACCGACTATCAATTTTTACCTTTAAATGGGTATTTGTTGTTATTTGCTTGAATTTGAATGCTACACTTATTTTAAAATAAGCACCCTTTATTCGGTTTAGTCGGGAGAGGACCTTTGGATAATAAATCTCATTCCAAATAGTGATATGTCGTAATGGATAGCATTTGAAGACCGGATATTTTCGAAAATGGAAGGATTACCGTCGAATTTCTCTGCATCGGCTGATCCCCAATATAGAGATTTTATCACCCTTTGTGAAGGGAATTCCGGACGTGATTAGTGAATATCCGGATTTGCAAGGGCTTCTTTGGAAGTGCTTTCGGTTCTATTCGAACATAAAACAGATTTGTATGGATTGTATGTCTGACATTACATTTTAAGATGTAAAGATGGTTTCTACCAAATACATTTCTGTTGGTGGCGGAGAATTCATTCTCTTAGCTTAACACCCTTCTCTGAGACGTACGAGCTTAGAAGTTATGTAGTTGATGGTTACTAGTGATACATTCCCAATTTGGTAATGTGGCATACGAAGTGCTGCTGATCATTTATTGATCAAAGCGTGGCTTTTATGAAAAGCGTTGCTTTGTGGACGAGACTTCGTCGAACCTCGCAACCCGGTAATGGTCAAAACAGGAAGAATGCAGCAAGGTTATTAGGGGATAGCGCCCCCTTAGGGTATGTACATTTCCTTCTGGATAGAGGTGGCATTATGGTATGGAGCCAAAATACTTAACCTATGTGGTTGCTGCAAATTTATTTCTTTGTGGTTGTTGGTGAATCTTGGGATTTAGGTCGGTTACGACCGGGGGATGACATACTCGTGTCAGTAGCTACCTAGCTAGAGGTAACCCGACCTTGTGTTGGCAGAGATCCAGTTAGGTTCTCGGGGCGTCTTTCCAGAGGCGTACCCATGTGGCAATGGGAAGTTCCTTGGCCTGACCATTTGTTGGAAATCCAAACTCCAAAACGCACCTTGTACGGTTTCAGTTGTAGAACCTGTCATTTACTTATGGTGGTCACCACTGTTTAGATGGTAGTTATAGTAGGCATAGTACGAAATGTCTATGCTGGCTAAGATTTATATTATACTTTCGAAATGTTTTCTTGCACTTTGCACTTATAGTAATAATATCAAAGAAATTTTTTTCTGCGTATCAAGCATGTTTGACTATCATAAGGAGAAATCTCTTCCGATTCTGCGTTTGCATTGTGTGTGTGTGCGGGAGGCCTTATGGTAGTTTCATTTTCCAAAAGCATTGCGGATCTATTTTAAAATATTTCTTTGTTTTTTTTTAAGATAGACTATTTTAAATTCTCACACCAGTCGCATGACTGACCTGGAGTTTATTATTCCTTTCCTAAACTCTGGGTGCCCACCAATTTTAACACGGGCAGTCTAGAGTCAGGTTATCAGGTTATTCTGGAATTCAGGAGTTGTTGTAGAGATCAGGAGCAAGCTGAACGACATTGCGTATCAACTAGTATATAGTATTTCTTTTCCATTGTTTGTTGTTGTAAACTCTGATAATGTAATGAAATGTGATATAATGTAATAACTGATATAATTCTTTTGATTTAAAGATTATTTATTTATCTATTATATGTTGTTCCGCTGCGACTGTGAGATTCTGATATTGTTCTGTTGCTTCTTCTTTATTACTTCTTCTATCGTTTTCTTCTTCTTAACCCTAAGGGTTCGGTTTTCCGGCATTCGATTGTATGGAAGTTGATATAGTGGACGTATTAATATCCATTTTCGGGAGTCGAAAAACCGGGTCTTTAAGAATTAGCTCTTTTATGATCTTTTTTTGATGGTAAAGACTTCAAGGAAAATAAAACATATGAAATAATGGAATAAGTAGAGTTTTCTTTATTGAAAGACTAATGAAGAAGCCTAAAATTATATGGTTAATACTAAAAAATTAGTGCATTGTGTTTCTAATATGGTCTACAAATTGTCATTCACCATATACAAAAAAATATTTAGAATGTAAGGATGCTAAATTATAAAGATATTATCTCTAATGCGTACAATAATGAATGATGTTCTTAAAAAATATTGGTTATTTAACGCTAAATATCGGAGCGATATATCAACAAATATCACACGATATATCGGTAATAATATTTAAGTGATATCTTGAAAAAATATTAGCTTAGGAGCGATATGAGATATATTGTCGATATATACACAATATTATCCGGTATTAACTGCATAGCGTAGAAGTGTAGGAAAATTTGGTTTCAAAAACAAATATTTTGATTTTCAAAACTTACATATATATAGAATTGCCTTTATGTATAGGTTTTTTGCGTCATAGTTTAAAAATGTTTTAAAGAATGCATTCATATAAGAGACACCGATTTAGTATTGTTCAACAAACATATCATATGTATTGGATACACCGTTCACTTGTACACGATTGGCTGTAAAATTGTTTGTACACTAATCAGATGGATAGTTTATAATGATTGCACGTTATGTTGCATGATTTGGTGCTTGAAGTATTTCGGGGATGAAATTCTTTTAAGAAGGGAGAATGAAACATCACGCAAATTGAACAGTAATTAACTAAAAAGAAACTGATAAATTTTATTAAAGCCCGAAAATGGAATTTTCAAAACATCATAATTCTACTATGAAACTTGCACCTTTATGTTCTTGAAGATTTTCTAATGAATTTTCGCATATAAAGGATTTTGATTGAAGTTCAACTAAAAAGTTATTAACGTTTGAAAATTTCGGATCGAAAACCATTATATATGTAATTAATGAAATAAATATAATAATTAACATTAACGAATACTTAATGTTTAATCAAGGTTAATATTAGGCAGATCAAATGAAACCAGTTCAATCAGGAAACAAAGCAAACAAAGATCATAATTAAAATATAAAGCGACCGACCAACCCTTTTATTTGGATTGATCGATCATCAACGGTCGACGGGTGGAAACATGGCGGCCGACTGATGGTCGATGGTGGATAGTACTAAATGTAGGCAGAATGACCCGTATTTAATATAATGCAATCTAATAGTTGGAATTGATTCGACCTCCTATAAATACAGGTTTTGCCCCTCACTTTTCTTCTCATATTTTCGTAATCAACGGCGAAGCTCTACCATTTTCATTTCCCTACAAATTCTAAAAAATTGTGTAAACTATATATAAACACACACACACACACACACGCCCACACACACACACACACACACACATATATATATATATATATATATATATATATATATATATATATATAACTGGAAAATAGCATGGAATAACAAAAAAGAAGAATACAGTCGAATCGAATCGCTAAAGCCAAGTTAAATCATAAATCTAAATCTAAATCAATATTAAATTCAAATCTCTTCACAATTCTGAAATTCTAATAAATATGCATATGCTTTGATACATATTTTGGTAGAAAGAAAGGGAGTCAATTAGGAATAATGGATTTAGATCTGGAAATTTGGAAGGTTAGAGGTGAGCGTTAAATTGTATATTTCTATATAATATTAGATTATATCATTGTAAATCTGTTCCTTGTATGCTTAAACGTAAAATTTGGAGTTGTAGGCTTAAATATACGTACGCAATGAATTTGAGAATATTGCCTACATATTCTATGAATTGTTAGCTTTGATTGATATTTTATATACTTAAATCTGGAAAGTAAGGATGAAAAATGTCCCTAAAAATTAATAGATAGCACATAAATAAGATTTCATGTAAATTCCAAATTTGTTAATTAAATGTTATATGTTATTAAACATGAAATAGGAGTCGATATAAATTGGACAGGGATTCGGGTGCTATTTTAATTCATTGGAAACCTATTCGGAGTCCATCATTTGAGAGTAAGTTTGATCGCGCTCGTGTGAGCGGATTTTCGAGAGTTTGGATCTATTGGTTAAGCAGAGGCGAGTGATGGTATCTTGGCAACTTCAGGGAGAAGCAACTGCATGGTGAGACGCAGTGACTAGGGATGTTTCCAAAGATGTTTCTTTGGAGCAAGTATTTCTGCCCATCTCAAGGCTCTTTTTGATATTGGTTGATATGATTTTAAGGATCGAGGAGCTTATGGATAGGGAAGTCTTTAGGCATCGGTGGCAGCGTTGCAACTAGAAGTGTTCTGTGTTTCTTCAGGAAGAACTTTTGGCTTTGCAGTTTCCTTGAGGTAGAGTTCTGAAGCAGCTGAGTGGACCCGTTTTTTCGATGTATTGGTCAAGGATAAACTGTTCTGATTTGTGAAGAGAGAACAGTATCTATGGATATTGAATTGGATAGGATCGCAAAAGTGACTTGCGATAGTTTGATTGATTCTCCAAGGTAATCTTTTGCATGGGATTGAGACATCTTTAGAGGATGTAAGAGTTATAGAGTTGTCAGAAATTTTCCAGAAATCTTTTGGGAAATCTAAAGTTAGTCCATAGTGGAGATTGAGTTCTGTATCAACTTGGTTCATGGAGCTACCGGTGATTTATCTAGGTAGAAGGATATCTCCTAGGCTAAGGATTTGGTGAAGTAGCTCAGCATTTCTTGGTGCTTCTGTATTTTCTCTTTATGGATCTGAGAAGCCATATTTCCAGGCTGTGTTGTCTAGTCTGTGCTCGTGTTCATCGACAACATTCTTATCTACTTCAGATCAGAGTTGTGCAGCGGAAGCATGGTGGCAGCTATTCTAGAGTGGAAACAACAGGAAGTTTTTCAACATCTGAAGGCTAGATTTGGCAAGTGCACCTGTTTTGTCTTTTCCGGATAGGAAAAGTAAGTTTGAAGTCTATTATTGATTGTGGAGTGGAGTTTATGTTCTTGATTTTTGAGTAGATCTTTAGAGGATCATTTTGTTGGGTTGTTTTTGGCCCGGTCTATTTCAAGAAGCATCAGCGAAGTTTGAGCTGATCAGGAAGGATGTAGGCAGCCCAGGTTTGTCAGAAGTGTTTTGTGGTTAAGAGATGATGGAATTTGGAATTTGAAGTTGGAGACTTTGATTTGGTTAAGGTTTTCTCGGGTAAAGAACAACTATAGGATTAGTTAGATTGGAAAGCTAGCTTAGAAATGTATTGGATCTTTCTGTATTCTTATAAGGATAAGTGTTTTGGCTTACAGGATTGAATTTCCAATTTGGGAAGACTGGGATTCAATGTATTTCACATATCTCCGAGGGAGTATGTGTTTGGTCCGTCACCAGTTTTGGAGCCAGCAGGTCAGAAGGAATTGGTTGTTGAGTCGGTCTTGTTTGTGGTCAGATCTCTTGTGTATATTGTAGATCTAGATGAGTAGAAGCTCAGTAGCTTAGTGGTGTAGCTAGTTTGGATTTAGTAGAGCGAGTATTCCAGTATCTGTATTTGGAAAACTTGGGATAGCTTTAGAAATCTTATCCGAATCTGTGTCCGGATAGCTAGAATTATTTGTTTGGATGAATGGTTGTTTGATTGATAATGTATGGTTGATATGTATGTTTGAAATTGTTTGAAATATAATAAAAACTTTGGGATTATCTTTTGTTTAAATTTCGGGGATGAAATTCTTTTAAGGGGGGAGGAATGTGATATCCCAGAATTTCAAGCAAATTAAATGTGATAATCTCTTTGTTTATTTGAAATTGGTAAATTTTGTTATTTTCAAACAATAATAATAATGTGATGATTTTGATGATAGTATAAATAGATTTTTAAATGGAAAAATTATTTTTACAAATTTGATTTGGTTATTTTATAAATAAACTTTAAATAAACTTATTATTTTCAAATTTAAATAAGTATTGTTTAAATGTATATGTATATAAATTTATTTAAGTTAATTTTAAAAATTGAATTATTATTTTCAAATGTTAATAATGTGTTCTTTAAATTAATATATATATATATATATATATATATGTTTAAGTTAATTTTAAATTGGATTTTTTAAATTTGAATTTGAATTTAAAACTTGGATTTAAATTTGGATTTAAAGAATAATTATTTTGAAATGGTTTAGATATAAAAATATATGAATAAAGTTTTCATTAGAATATAAATTGTTTTATATTGTTTTTCCTTAAAGGAATTTATTTATATAAATTATTAAAGTATTTATTTAATAGTAAATAAATAAAAAAGTTTTATATTTACATTTATAAATGCATTAAATACACTATGTATGATTTTATTTAAAATATGATTGTTTTTTAATTTTCTTTTAAAGGTTTAATTTTTATAAATTTACAAAAAATATACTAATTAATTAGGATATTTATATAAAAGCTTTCTAAATCAATCTAAAAATATATAAAAATGAATAAATACATGTGTAAATTTATAAACATCCTTAGTAACATGTGTTTAGAAATTAAATAGGGTATTGGACAAGTGTCACCCCTTGTATTTTATTTTTCTTTGATTTGTAATAAAACCTTAAATTAGTTTATATAAGCAAACATCTTTCATTCTTATTTCTTTTTCTCTTCTCAATTCAAAACTCAAGAAAACTTCATCCTGTTTTATATTCTACAAACCAAATCTTGTATGCAAATCTCAGATCAAACTGAAAACCAGTAAACACTTTCACAAATCAAAACAAAATCCCTTTAATCAATTCATTTCTCAAATCAAAAGATCAAACCTGTCAACAAATTTTCAAAGCAAGATAATCAAAGCTTGCAAGTTTCAATTTGATAATGCAACCTGGAATCAAACAAGAATCAAGTTCAAGCATCAGTATCTCAGTTTTCAAAGATCAACCAAAATTTTAAAGCATTTCAGTTTAAAGAAATCGAAGCATTTAAAGTTTTCAGCTTCAACACCCTTCCAGTTTTCTTAATCCAAATCTGTTTCAAAAGCTCATGCCTGGTGAGTAAACTTTTAAATTAAAAACTTAAGTAACAAATTTCTGTTGCATGTGAATTACTTGTTGATGGTTGCTTTGTATATCTGTATATATGTAAGCCTGTGTGTATTTCTGTTGATTTTAACTTCTCTGATTCTTAGTTAAGCCTCTGACTTTTAAACTGTAAACATGAATCACCTTTAGATTTGATGCATGTGCTAAATGTTTGAAGCAAACTCATAAAGTATGTTAGAAAATATGTATGTAAGTTGTTTTTTTATCTAAATATATGTATATATGAATGATTTTAAACTGAGTACATATGTGATTCATTTGTGCATATCTGTGCTACTCTGTTCCACGTTACAGAGTTTAAGTGGCAATCAAAATTTAAGATCTTTTTATAAAACCATTATTAGGATGTGAATTTAAAACAGAATAGTTTAGTTAAATCATAATCTAAGTATAAAATAGATTCAAGTATTTTAAAGATTTGAACTGTGCTAGAATATGTAAAATACAATAGTGATGTTAAAATCATGTTAAATCAAATGTTTTAATTCATTGTTTCAGGGTTATAACTTAAATCTATTTAGAAAATTTAGATTTTTAAAAGTAAAATAAAAACTTTTAATAATGCATTGAGGTTGCATTTTGGAATTGAGTGGAAATTGAATATGAGGCAACCTATGGCGATCAAGAGGTTGAGAAGTCATGGGGTTTCTACTGTAGGTGGAAGAAGTTGCGGGGTGTACGGGAAAAATGCCTGAATCTTAATCACTCTAATACGCCATAAATATTACAAATTCAAATTACCCCTCTACAAATATTAACAAATTTAATATCACTTAAAAATATGATCTAATAAATAATTTTTTTACAAATCCAATACGCCATAAATCTTAATCACTCTAAAATATAATATAACAAATAAATCTCCTTTACAATTCGTTCTTTATTAATTAATAATACAAAAAAAATACAAACAACCCAAAATAATAGATATTGGAACTTAGAAATAAAAATTCAACCAAACTAAACATAATTTCAATGCAAAATATGACCAAGTATTTATGCTCTATTTTTTGAATGTGTCGAAACGTATACAATTTGAAAAAAAAATAATACATACACAACGCGCCTGTCATAATGCTCGTACCATTCTTAATTTGGTGTATTTAACACCATTTAAGCATGGTTCACGTCTTACTGTCACATTTTTCGGGTTTTGGGGTTAAAATCTATATAGCCAGAACAGAGTGAATTTGAAGTTAATATTTGGTAGGTGCGCTGAACCCAATATAAATTTTCACGTTGTTCGGACCACTGTTTTTTTGTCTGTTATCCAAATTTGGAATCTCATCTTTCCATAACTCCTTTTCTTCTCAGATATAGGCATACTGGGTACAACTAAAAACCCTAATTTTAATCATATTCCAAAGGTTATCGAGCCAAAGATTATGGTTTAAAAAGCTGACAGAAGAGAGTGAGCACATAACGATAACGGCGTTTTCGAAGCTTTTATGGGGTTTTACTGTTTCTGTTGCGTTGCGTGCTCATTTCTCTTTCTGTCAGCAAAAATAAAATTCCTGTTCAAATTCATCAGATTTCGAGTAAATATTGATGTTTATAATTTATTTCCACGCGTGACTTGATGATGACCACGGGTTTTGGTTGATTTGACCGGTTTTGCTGGTGCTTATCTATATGTATCTGGCTCGGGAATCGAAAGATAAGATTTTTTTTATATTTCTCTGCTTATTTTGCTCTATTAATGGGTGCTTGTCTTTTCTCATGATTTGTTGTTGGGAACTAGACTTAGAGAGGTACAGCCATCTTCTTATTTGTACTTTCTGTTTTTTTTTTATACTTCATTCTCATTTTTAACTTCAAAAAAATCCGCTTTTTTCTTCCTTGTTTGTTGAAACGTTGTATTTATTATTTCTGTACACAACTCATGATTGAGCATGTTATTGTAGCTCCCTTGGAGAACGTAGTTACTTTGTTGCTAGGTTAACAGAAATAGGGAAGTTCAGCCATCCAGGATGTTGCAAAATGAAGAAAGCAATCGCTTCAGTTTAGGTGATCATTTTATTTGTTTGTTTTTAAACTCATTTTTAATTACCATGATTTTCTGTTTAATTCATCTATTGTCAATGAAAATTGAGATGATACACAGTACTAGATTAGTATTTCAGTAACATTCACTGGAGTGTCATCATCTTAATTATCAATTTGCTCTCTTACATTCATTTGACTACTAATCATCATACACATGCATGAGAGGTATATATGACTTAACTGGTTGTATATATGTTGTTGTTATATGTGTGACTTATGTCAATGCAATTATGTAGGCTCTTGAAGCTAAATGGTAACTTGAAGGTATATTGAAGTCACAGAATAATGGGTGTGTAAGCAGATTTCATAAATATTATACATCATGCTTATGAATAATTATGCATATACACCTTTATTAGTTGACACATGTTAAGTTATAGTAGCATATCATGCTCAATTTTTCATGCATGGAATTGGCTACATATGTGTGATAAGAAACCTATATCTACACATACAAATTGTTTGCAATAATATACAGACAAAGTGCATCTTACTGCATTTTTGGTAAAATCATATCTGAATTTATGAAGACCTCTCCTCCTCACGGGTTCAATATTATGACATGAATGTTTCCGTCAAGGGAAGTATAGGAGAATTAAAATTTGTCTAACGAAGGTAAAATGATGATGATGAGATGAATAAAATAAAATAAAATCAAACTCTCTTGGTGCTATCTCTCTCTTTTCTCTGAGTGCATATGAATCATTATTCAACAACCGTACTTCATTCAAATGTAGACATCCGCTATGTTCAAATTTCTTACAGCTTAGGTTTTGAACTCACCTGTCAGGTTTGATTTGTTGATTTACACTCAGACCTTAAAAGGGTGGAACTTTTGCTTGCTAAGTGTTAAGTGGGTACAAATAAATTAAATAGACACCTCACATGCATAAAATTGTAGATATTTATCAAGCAGGACGTGTCAAGAAATTACAGTAAGACGTGGAGTGCTGCATTTTAAGCCATCTGCATATTCCATATGAAAAGCGCACTAAGCAGAACCAAGCATCTATTAGTAATAAATGATCTTGAATTCAACTTTATTGTGTTAAGTTACATGTTGCTTTGTTGTCAGGCACATCAAAGTATGATGTAATTTTGCTGACACCGCGTGAACAAAATAGATGTTTTGCTTGAGCAACATGTTGTAAGAAAATAATGTTTTTTTTTTATTGTCCCAATAATACAAGAAGTAAAAGAAAGTGCTCCTTTGTACTACTACATCAACAAAATTGCACTTCCAAATATAACACCGCTTTTGCACATTATTCTAGTTCATTTTGTTAGCAAGGCAAGCAGCATTACTCTAGTTCATTTGATTGATTTTGATCCATGTTTAGCACTGATCACATGTATATCTGATGAATTAAATAACTGTCATCGATTTCTTCATGTAATTTTGTATTTTCTCATCTTCTTGTAAAGCTGCAAAAAAATAAAAAAATAAAAAATAAAAAGAAAAAATAAAGAGAGGAAATTGTAAACCAATATGCATGCGTGTGTGTGCGTGCATGCACATGCATGCACATGCACACACGAAAGGTTGAAGGTTTTTAGTATTGCAAAGCAATGTCGCCTTAAAGCGAACTGTTAGGTCTCATATTATAAAATAGATGAACATAACAGGAATGAATAATAAAATTCAAAGATCGAAGGTTTTCAGCATTGCACAACAATGCCACCATAATGCAAAATGTTTGGTCTCCAGCAAGGGGTAGGGTAACATAAATAAGAATGGATATGATAAAGTTAAATGTGATATTTGCAATCAAAACATTGTTACATATCAAACATGCAGGCCTATTTGTTCTAAAATTTACATGCCAGCATTGAAATATAAAAAACATGACTTTTTTTGGATGTTGGTTGATAAATTGACGCATTATAAGTTTGTTATGCTGTTTCTGAATTAATCAATATTTTCATAATTTACGAAATTACATTTGGGTTCTTAAAGATTTAAATTGCATATTATTCAGTGATGCATATGGTAGTGTTATTAACCATCCGTCTGTGCTTGATTTGCATGAGGAAGCTCTCTTAACCCATATAAAATAGACTGAACAATTTTTCCCTTTTCACTTTCAATTGATTACATTCTTCTTGATATCTTTAGAAATCAATATAGATGGTAGTAAAACATAGTGTGGGAAAAATGTCATTTAGTCCACTTAAGTTATCTAGGACTGACGAAAGTCCGTTTTCACCAATCCTAAACTGTTCATTACAAAATAGAACCAGATGTGGCTGCGTGTTGGAGTTATAAATTGTTATTTATTTTCAAGACCCCATTATTAGTTTACTGACATTTACAAATATGTTATAAAAATGATAAACACACACACACACACACTATATATATGTCTTTGTTTACCTTTTTACTGTAGTCAAGCAAACACGGAACTCTAAGTTGTGCAATCATGTACATCCGAAGAATCGAGTGTTAATTAAATTTGTTAGGTGTTTGCATATGCTTGGGTACTTTACTTCCATGCTTTTTACAAATATTTATATCTTTTTGTTAGACACGCTTTCTCAAAATGAAAATACCATAAACCTCCTGTATGACATATAAGCATTTATTCTAGCAGTTACATTTAAAGCTTTTTAGTGTATGCCAGTTACATTTAAGGCTTCTTAATGTATAAAATTAACATACTGTAAGGGGATCATGTCGTCAATAGAGATCAAAATACATTGGCTGGCTAGAACTTGATCATTAATTATACTTGCAATCACGTTAATATTAGTGTAATCAAGTCATCCACCCACCAAGTATAATCTCACATTTTTATACAAAATTTTTATTCTTACCTTGAATTGTCTAATCCAGTGTTGTAAAGACCAAACCCAAACTTGTTTCGATCATGGTTAACCTTTAACCTTGAAGCACTACGGTTTTGAATGTAAAATAATCTTGTACATGTCTGAACTCGTGGTCTGACCTCAAAACCATGAAAAAAACTTTACCTCAACCTATCTGAACCATACGGTTCTTCAAATTTGAGAAAAAACTATCGTTTTACTCTTCATTTTTTAACGTAATCAATTTAGCAAATGATTTCGTAGCCGTAGACACCAAATTATTGGATTATATTATCAATTTTTGGCAACATGATACATCACTAGTGCACATTTTACGAATCATTGTTGAACTGAACATCTTTCATCTTAAAATATAAGAAAATTTACAATTTTATGCTAAAAAAGTAGTCATAGAATTATTCCAATTAATATTTATTATGAATTGTTCAAAAATAATTGTTTTAAAGTTCAATATATTAATTATAATTGGTTAAATTTAACTACTAATTGAAATAATTATACATTTAAACTAGAAAATAGAAAATTATGATTAACACGGTTCTCGCGGCCTGACCGATTGAACCACTAAAACTTTTGATCTTGCACCAACACGGTTCACAGTTACAAAACAATTTGATCGAAATAAAGCACTTGAATGAAAGAAAGTACAAAATTTATGGTATTTGTTGCACTTACCATTTTAGATGTGTATTGGTAATTGAGTTGTAAACCAACAGTATATGAGTAAATCAGAAAACAATTTATGTATTCTTCTGTTTTTGTATTATTTTTGGATTTTATTACTTATACACTGTCATTTTATGATTTTAATCATCGTTATGGTTTTCACCTATGTCTTAAACATGTCTCTAAATTTCATTGAAATATTAATGATTTTTCTTCTCTCTTTTTTGGCATAAGTATTGTTGAGATCTCTACGTCTTTTCTATTTCCAACCTTTTGAAGAAAAAGGAAATAAATAAATAAATAAAAGATTTATAGACAATGAATAATACAATTGAAGAGAGTAATTATAGTTTTAAGCTTATCCTTTTGAACTAACCATTGTATTTTTATTTCGACAACAATAAAATGTGAAGTTTTTATTAGCTTGTACTGATTTCCCATTCGATTTTTACTGTGTACTATTCTAACGATGTTACTAATTACTAGGGTTGTGGAATTCCATTCAAATAATGTTATATACAATATTGTTCTTTCTAATTGATATATTTTTTAAGTGACACGATGAAATATTTAATGAAACTTCTTGAAAGTATACAAAAATTATAAAGCTTTCGATTATTAGAAAATGGTAATTCACTATTACTAGTCTTACAATTCTTTATATCGACTATGGGATATCCAAACACACCGATCTAAATAGATTTTATGGCCATTAATACACTAGAGGGGGAGGTAAATAATGCATAGCAATTATTTAAAAATTAATTTGTAGATTTTTAATATTTCTACTAGATCAGTAATTAAATCGCAATTACTGGCATATAATTAGATAACTTTAATGCAAAGTTACGTGAAAGCAATAAGAGTAAAAGAAAACAAGAATTTTTTTATTAATTCGGATGACCAATCCTAGTACTTCCAGTCATGTACTCTTCGTACATAATTTCACTATCACTTACTTGCTTTTCACGTATGGGAATAACACATTTAGAATATTATACTCTATGGGCGGTAAGTTACAGGCTTCCTTTTGAATTTCCATCGATGGTGAGATCACCTTTCTTCTTTACAAACAAGAGTAGTGTATGGCAAATAATTGTAATTTTAATGCACATACTTGCGTTTTATTACATGATTTTATATATCTCCAATATGTATATATATGTGTGTGGGCGTGTGTGTATATATATCTCTGTGTGTGTGTGTGTATATCTTTGAATTCGTACAAGAATAGGGTGTGACTGGAGAGAGAACGATTGAAAATTCAAGTCCAAGCTATATAACCTTTAGTGGTTTAGAAATACTTGAAGATTATGAGTGAAAGAGTATGGATTTGCAAAAAGAGTGATAGAATATAATGGTGTTTATCTCACAAAATTACAGAGGTCTAAGAGTAAGAGAAAAATAAAAAATTATAGATTAAAACTCGATTTCCAGGCCCCTTTAAATAGAAGAAGAAAGAATATGTCCATTGTTGAAGAGATGGCATCAAGATCCTTCTATTAAATTTTGAAATTTTGAAATTTAAAAAATTGAATAATTGTCTCTATGTCGATACATCCCCTAAGAGTATCCCTAAGAGTATGTTGACATACTTTAACATATACTTTAACATAAATTGTTTTTATTTTTCAAAAATTCAAATTTGTCTTTCACGTTTTAAAACTCAAATTGTATATTTATATGAAGATGTTAGAAATATAAATGAAGTTAAGTAAAAGTAATTCTAAGAATATTTGTTGTGTGGTCTTTAACAAAATTATAAGACCCGGTGCACTTATTGAACACTTCAGTTATCTTTGTCGATGAACCATTTGTGTTTCATTTGTCTTGACTCAATTATATTTTTCATTTGCTTTGACCAATCTTCATATCTGCTTGTTTTCATTCAGTTTTTTGTATAACTCCGTTCATAGTATATCTTAAAATACTTCACAATTCGGAAAAATGTTAGTTGTATATTTATATGATTGTTATCAAAGTCGGTACCTATGGTATTAACAATCTCCCTTTATTGATGATAGCCATGTAAATATTTGGAAAATAAAATAAAATATTTTTATTTCAGACTCCTTTTAACTATATTCACCCTCTCTATCATTTCACCTAGAATATTTACATATTTTCTCTTTCTTTGTCATTAGGAAAAAATGGATAGAAATAATCGTTTAATCATAACTAGATGATCTGTATAAAGTTTGCAAATAAAGTAATATGTAAATATGTATGAAAGTAGTATATTCATAATTTAAAGTTCAATATTTCAAAATTCAATATAATGATTTTGATGTCATCTCTTCACTAATGGACATATCATTTTTTCTTCTTTTTAAAGCGGTCTGGAAATCAAATACTAAGCATTACAACATTGAATACACATTATAGTACAACACAAAATGTTAAAAAATAATGCTATATATATAATAGTACAAAAACATAAACATAACACAACACCTAATGCAAACAGAACACTTAAAGTACAACTATAAACTTATGGATACACAAACTAAGTTTGTTAAAGAACATAGACTTCAAGGCTTCTTAGTGGGAGTTTTAACCCTACCTTAATTAGGGCCAAATGTATGATCTACAGAAGTAATCTCCCATTCGTCTATTTTCTCCTTGATATCTATGATCGTCTCTTCATCAAACAAATTTCCTTTTCATTCCAGAAGATTTAGGAATGTTTTTTAACCTCACTCGGAAACATAAGAAATAAAATGCCGAAGTGATGGGAATTGTGTTCATTCTTCATGTACCATGAGTTTTTGCTTTTTCTCAAGGTGTTTTTAATTCCTAAGCACCATATTCAATATTCTTTTGAAGGATTGAACAATTTCTTCTAGATTATCATTAATTTATCTTTGTAAACGCTATTGTTCATATTTTAAGAATGATATAAGAATTAAATAAAGAAGATTAATAATGTGATGCAGCTCAGACCAGGATTGAAAAATTGCAAGTTATCGACATGAGTCGTACACGACCTAAGTTGTCACGAGATAAGGAACAAAGCTTTAAGTCGAATGGAAGAATTGAGTCGTCCACGACTCAACATGGGGGAATTAAGTCATACACGACTCAACTGGAGGTCAGAAGGGACACGGGGAAGGAGACGCGAGTTAAAGAAGGAGATTTGAGTCGTATCCGAGTTAACAAGCCACAAGGGAGGAAGGCGCATGGAGCTTAAGACGCGGCTTGCTTGAGTCGTATGGACCTTGAGTCGGTCCTTAGTTGAGTCGTGAGTCGTTCACGACATAGGTTGAGTCGTGTAACTTGTGTTGTTTTGTTGAGTTATAGCATTTTTAAGTCGTAAGTGTTGTACTATGTGTTGCTCTTAAGTCGGTATGTAAGTGAGTCGTAAGTCGTAAGACTTCGTGTATTGAGTCGCCGTGTGATTGTGTCTCTATGTGGTAACTCAATGAGTCGTTGTAACTTGTGTTGTAAGTCGCATACGACTTAAGGATGTGCTGAGTTGAAGGGGGGGTAGGTCGCTGTTGCGATAAGTCGCTACCGACTTATAGTTGAGTCGTAAGCCGTGTACGACTTAAGGGGTTAGGGTCAAAATTCTATAAATAGTGAGTGAGTTGTACATTTTTGGGGGTTGATTTTTAAATAAAATTTCTTGTTGATTGCTGTGTGCTTTCATCTTAAATTGGTAGTTGAGTGTAATCTCCTATCTCCACCTTCGGTTATTCGAGTGCGCTCGAATCAACGATTATTGAAGCCGATTCGCGGAATCAAGTGCGCTTGATCAACGCTTGAAGAATTGAAGATCTTCTTTCACGGTATCGTGCGAGATCAACGTGTTAGAGATAGCTAGAATTCGGTATCTTCGGATCAACGAATTTGAGCATTTTGGTATTCATCAATTCACCGATTGCTACTTTCATCGTTATATCGATTTTCTGTTAATCCGCTGCGTCATAATGTAAAAGAATAAGTTTTCAGTGAGAAAATCATGTTTTTTAAGTCTTAAAATGGAATTAAAACTGTTCCTTTATAAAAATGACTAATTTTAAGTTTTAAAATTTAATACCGAAAATTTCTCAGGATGCGTGTCAGCATATCCTCTAGATGTATGCTAACATATATTGCTAAATTTTGTATATTTATATATAAATATTATATTTTTCAGAGAATATAACAAGTTTTAAATATAATTCATTAATGCAAAACATTTGATTTCATTCATATTGAAGTACAACATACATGATAAAGGTACATAAAAAGGAAAAAAATACCACTGCATTTTCAAAATAACGAAGACGTGAAATAAGTGCTTTAAAGATATACGAGGAGATGAAGGTCGAAGACGTGAAATAAGTGCTTTAAAAGATATACGAGGAGATGAAGGTCGAAGACGTGAAATAAGTGCTTTAAAGATATACGAGGAGATGAAGGTCGAAGACGTGAAATAAGTGCTTTAAAGATATACGAGGAGATGAAGGTCGACTTGCTTCAAGTTTTCCAAAACTTTTCCCAATAATTTAATAATTTTTGTGAAAAGGTTTGAAATATTTCTTCTCCTTGAATGTCTAAGCTTCTTTGGTTCTTTAGTAGTTTCTTTTGGTTTCGAGTGATGTCCATGTTTTAACTCCTGTGGCTCCTGTCAAAGCTTTCTAAAGAGGTGTCCTCTTCCCAATCTTCTTTCTCATCATCCTCTTCTTCAATATCCATTTTTCTTCATCCTCTTTTTATGCAATCTCCTATTCTTCTCTAGCCATTCTTTTCTTTTTGGAAAGTGCTTCATAGGGCTCAAACACAAATAGGGCTCAAACACAAAAGGGATATATTTATGAGAAATGTTTTTCTCATGAATTTTTTGTGATTTGAAGTTGATTCTTGCTTAGATTCACTCAAAAATACAAAAGGGATACATGTAATTTTAAACATTCATAATTTCTTTTTAAGAATTCCATACCGATAGTAGTTGAAATAGAAGGAAAATAGTCACGAAATAGTTGAATAGTTGAAATAGTAAAGTAAGAGATTTGAAGAAAACTAACTTTTAGAATTTCTAGGAATGTAGAAATTTTATTACTTTATTGTACAAGTTATAATGCATGTATGTCCCTATATTTTTAGACTTTATTTTACAGTAGAGTGGTCCAGGTAGAATATTCTAATTAGAACAATCTAGATAAAATAGTCTAAATAAGTCAAAGAGTTAGTAATTAATTGTTACATAATTGGTTTTCTCTATCTTTCTATAGAACTTTAAGAGCGTTATTTTAAATTTTTAGAAATTTGTATGACTCTTTAACTCATCTCCTTGGTACAAATTTCAGAAACTCTAAGCATAGTTCGCGACCGCTCAAATCTTGCACTAGGCAATGCCTTTGTGAATATAACTACAACTTGATCATCTGTCATGCAGTACTTAAGTTTGATTTGTTTAGTTGCTTCTAATTCTCCGATGAAGTGATGTTTTATAGCTATATGTTTTATTCAACTATGATTAACTAGATTCTTCGCCATCACTATTGCTGATTTGTTTTCACGGTAGATTGTAGTAGGCTCATCTTGTTGTTCAGACATTTCTCCACGTATTTTACGAATCCAAATGATTGCGATATAGCTATATATTCTGCTTTTGCTGATGATTGTGCAACTGTTGCTTGCTTTTTTGATGTCTAAGAGAACATTCCCGATCTAAATGAAAAGACATAGCCGAGATGCACTTCATGTCATCAGCAAAACCCGCCTAATCATTATCAATGTAGCCGATCAACTTTGAGTTGGTCATGGTTCTATACCATATACCATTGCCAAACTTCTTTGTACCTTGTAAATAACTTAAAATTCTTTTGGCTGCTTCAAGATGACTTTGGCTTGGACTTTGCATGAATCTTAATAGAAAACTTGTTGCATACATGATATTTGGACGCATACCAGTAAGATATAGGAAGCTTCCAATAAGACTTCTATAACGCATCATATTAGCTTTTGGAGCTCCACCATCATTTTGCAGCTTTTCATTTTTTACAAGCGGAGTAGTAACTGGCTTGCAATCGTTCATCATGAATCTCTTTAATAGGGTTTCGGTATAATTCTTTTGAGAGATAATTATTCCTTTCTTCTATTGTTTTACCTCTATGCCAAGAAAGTAATTCATCAAGGCAAGTTCAGTCATCTCGAATGTTTTCATCACGTCTTCTTTGAATGCTGCTATCATTCTCAAATTGTTTTCCATGTACAGATAAGATCATCTACGTATACTGAGACAATGAGAATATCACTCAACTTGGATCTTGTGTATAGTGTTGGTTGACTCGTACTCCTCCTGTATATTTAGTCAATGAAATGCTGATCAATTATGCTACACCATGCTTGAGGAGCTTGCTTTAGGCCATACAAAGCTTTTCTTAGTCTTAATATTTTGCCTTTATTGCCTTTATTTACAAAGTATTGTGGTTGCTCTACATAAATCTCTTCTTCTACTACTCCATAGGAAGGTAGATCTGAAGTCAATTTTGAAAATATTCAAACCTTTCTGGGCTGCAAAATTAATTAGAGTTCTAATCGTATCAAGGTGTGAAACTAGAGAAATGTCTTATTATATTTAATTCCATATTGCTGTGAGTAGCCCTTTGCAATGAGCCTAGCCTTGTTTTTGTATTAAGCCATTCTGGTTAAGCTTTGTCTTGTAAACCCATTTTACTTGTATGACATCTTTATTTTTAATGCAATATACTAGTTCCCGAATATTATTCTTTTCAATCATTTTTATCTCTTCTTTCATTGTCTTGACCTATTTGCTTTGATGCTATACTTCATAGTTTTCAGGCTCAAGTACGGCTAAGCTGCAAGTTTTAATCTAATAAAGATTTAACTCTTCTCGATGTAGACTCTGATGAAGAAGTTTGTTGTGAAGGAGGTGAGGTGAGTTTCTTGCTCTTATACTGCTTCCACTTTTAATTGAGGTCGATGTACTGGTACAGAAATGTTCTCTCACACTATATTCTTCATCCCAATTCTAAGCAGCATTCTCATCAACTTCAACATATGGACTAATAATGAGCTTCTTCGTTTGCAAGTTATAAACTCTATAACCTTTTGATTGTGTGCTATACCCTAAGAAGATCCATTGTATTGTCTTGTCTTCTAATTTGTCTCTTTTTATCTAGAATGTATATAGCAAATGGATCCAAAAATTCTTAGATATTTAGCTGATGACTTTGTCCTCTCCACGTCTCTATAGGAGTTTGGTCTTGGACAGCTCTAGTTGGATTTTTGTTGAGTATATAGATGATATTGTAAATGTGTTCCGCCAAAAATTGTCGGGCAAGTGCTTCTCGTTCAACATTGATTTGGCCATCTTTATAACAGTGCTGTTTGCGTAAAAAATGGCCGCAAACACCCAAAGTCGTGAAAGCACCAGTGTATGAATATAAGTCAGCGATATTCAAGCACAAATTACAGATCTCAGCAAATAACTCAAATATGTTTGCACAAAAGATGGGCAAACAGCTCCGAGTTGTATGATTTAGTTGGTTTTATGTTGTTCGTAGTGATTTAGGTGGTTTATGCAAATACGTAAAAAGCAGGGACTAAACTGTAAAAGACACACAGATTTATAGTGGTTCGGCCAAAGCGTGCCTACGTCCACTTTATATGTTATTCTCCTTCTCCAATCCGATTACAAGTACAAAGCTTGTAGTACAAGTATATGAAAGTTGTTTGAAAGTTCCTTCCAGGTTTGAGCTCTCAAACCTCTCTGCCATTGTTGTACCCCTGCCCCTCTATTTATAGAGTGAGGTAGGGGGCAGGGGTCTTGGATGCATATAGCTGCTGGTGGGCCCGGGCTGAAGCAATCTGGACTGGCAGTCATCTGGTTCGGCGGAGCTCCATTCGGTAGTAGAGGCCGGTCCGGTGGGAAGGGGTGGTCCGGTATTAGTAGGGAGTGATGTTGGTTCGGCATATGGCGGTCCGGCTGTGGCTTGGGAGTCGGTTCGGCTAGGAGTGGTGGAAGGGCTGGTTCGGTGGTGAGCTTGAAGGGAAGGTGGCTGGTTACGCCGAATGGACACATGTTTGCAGAGGCTGGTTACGCCGAATGGACACATGCTTGCATCGCCGAATGAGAAAGGGCTGGCCATGCCGAATGGACATGTACTCGTACTGCCGAATGAAGCTTCATGTGTGAGTGCCGAGTGTTCCTTCCTACTAGAGAATGCCGAATGAGACATTACCGGATGAACTCAGGGAGATGGGAATGCCGAATGAGATGCTGAATGCTTCTTTTTGCTCCTGGTCGTGGTGGAAACGCACACAACAAGGATATCCTAGTTTTGACCAAAAAATGGGATAACACTTTGCCCCCCAAAACATGCCTTGTGATAACAAGGCGTGTTTTGAATAGTTCCGAATCCAATAAGCAAAGCTTGAGCCAATTCCATGTCCATCCGAACTCGACAACCGAGTCCCAAACCATCCTTATCCAATAGCCAACAACCGAATCCAGGACCTCTCTGGGTCGATATCCAAATTCATAACCTCTCCGGGCTCTTGCCAAGCGCAATCCACACCTGACGATCTTGGTCCAGTGTCCCTGGACATTAAGCTAGCCTCCTCGTGTTCTTGTCGAGCGTAATCCACACTTGACGACCGTGGCCCAGTGTCCCTGGGCGTTGAGCTAACCTCTCCGGGTTCTTGCCAAGCGTAATCCACACTTGACGACCTTGGCCCAGTGTCCCTGGGCGCTGTACAATGCCATGGCTTAAGTCCTAAGCCGAATCCTGGTCTCTCCGGACCCTTGCCGAGCATAGTCCATACTCGACGAGCTGAAAATAACGATTGATAACATAGGGCCTAAGTCCTAGGCCGAATCCTGATCACTCCGGACCCTTGCCGAGCATAGTCCATACTCGACGACCTGAATGAGTCAATTTACCACGTTCGGGCAAAGCGACTCACCCCTTGCCAGGCATAATCCATACCCGACGACCGTTTATCAAAAATCAGATAAAAATCCAATCCAAAATCCAAATCCAAAATCCAAATCCAAAATCCAAATCCAGAATCCAAATCCAGAATCCAAATCCAAAATCCAAATCCAGAATCCAAATCCAGAATCCAAATCCGAAAACAATTGTCCAAAGGAAAATCCAAATCAAAAAGCAAGGAAAACCAGGAGCTCAATCCAAGCTCCAAAACCGAAAACCAAAAAGAAAAAAGCAGTGTCCAATCCAAAAGCAAAAGATAAATTTCACAAACCATAGCATCGCAGCCCATTATCATTCAGAGCATGCCTAGGGGCTATCTCCGTCCCCGTACATGTGTAAATGACTTGGTTGCTTGCCAACAGTTTGCTACTTATTTTATGTTAACCTGGTCAAGGGACGATCAACCGACCATCATTCCTGGGCCTCCCACCATCGTAGCTTGAGGTAGGCGGCAGCTGCTCCTGCCTCGCCGTTGCATTCCGAGGTCCAACATATTGCGGCAGTTGTCCATTCCTTACATGTTCCTCAATTATGTCCTTTAAGTGCCTGCAGCTGTTGGTGTCGTGTCCATCCAAATCATGGAAGAGGCAGTGCCTTCCTGATGTCCTTTCCCGTTCTGTTGGTTCTCTCCTAGCCGGCCTCCGATAATGAAGGCGATTTCGAGTATCCAGGTATATCCGTTCCAGTGTTTCGTTCAATCCTGTGTATGTGGAAAACTTTGGATCCTTCCATTGCTTCCTAGCATTTCCAGAATCATCGTCCAACTTCCTTTTTCCTTTGTTTTTATCCGAACCATTGCTGGATGGTCCTCCCCCTTCAACTGCATTTACCTTTTTCAACTTTAAATCCGAACTCGCATCTTCTTGTCGAAGGAACCTTTCTGCCTCATGAAAGAATTCGTCGAGATTCCGTGGGGGATCTCGTATCAGAGATACCTTGAAATCCGAGTTCTCCCTGACTCCTGATACTGCTGCCATTAAAACCATCGATGGATCGGGCCGATCCACCGAAGCAACTGCGGCACTGAATCGAGTTAGAAAAGCTCTAAGCGATTCATCCATCCTTTGCCTTACCGATGTCAACGTCATCACGTTCTTCGGTCTCTTGACATGAACCCGAAATTGCCCCAGAAACCTTTCCACCAATTCCCTCCAAGTCCTGATAGATCCTTCCTCCAGCTGTCTGAACCACATCGCAGCTAAGTCCGTCAAGTATAAAGGAAAGCATCGGGCCATCACCTCCTCCGATGCCCCCAGCACTTCCATGTGTCTGGTGTATCTCATCAAGTGATCCGTGGGGTCTTCCTTGCCATTGTATACCTCCACGCTAGGTAGTTTGAACTTTGGTGGATTCTGAGCCATCCTTATTTCCCGAGTGAACGGACTCCTGTTTACTCCTTCCAAGTCTCCGTTGGTCAAACCACCTCGCACAGTCTTCCTGATTATATCTACCAATCCGCCATTGTCTGTTGAGGGTTGCCCCCGAGGGAACTCCGGTACATACTCTTCGTGTGGCTCGTTAGCAGCAACGTTGGTTCTAGCCTGTTGAACTCCTTCCAAAGGTTCTCCTGTGTTGAATCCTGTGGGCCTGCCCCCAAGCCCTTGTTGATTGCCACCTGACTCCGTATCCTGTCCTTCATTGGGTTCCATAACCCTAGCTTCTTGTCCTGCATCCATAGCCGTTGTAGCTGTTCCTAAATTCTGCATCCCTGCAGCTCTCATTTGCTCCAAGAAAGTTTGCATCATTTCCTGTTGACTTTTCAGCAACCTCTCTTGCAGTGAATTTGTTATGGCTTCCATTTCATCCCGGGTTATGTAGATCGAAGCCGGTCCTTCCTCACCTCCGGAGGATGCTTGTTGACTTCCTCCTTGTTGGCTTCTCTCAGCCCTTAGCCTTCTACTGTTTTGCCTAGTCATTGTCTTCCAAATCCAAACTTCTATCCGATGTAGTGGGAGCTGGTTGCTCTCAGTGAAAGCACCAAAATGTTTGCGTAAAAAATGGCCGCAAACACCCAAAGTCGTGAAAGCACCAGTGTATGAATATAAGTCAGCGATATTCAAGCACAAATTACAGATCTCAGCAAATAACTCAAATATGTTTGCACAAAAGATGGGCAAACAGCTCCGAGTTGTATGATTTAGTTGGTTTTATGTTGTTCGTAGTGATTTAGGTGGTTTATGCAAATACGTAAAAAGCAGGGACTAAACTGTAAAAGACACACAGATTTATAGTGGTTCGGCCAAAGCGTGCCTACGTCCACTTTATATGTTATTCTCCTTCTCCAATCCGATTACAAGTACAAAGCTTGTAGTACAAGTATATGAAAGTTGTTTGAAAGTTCCTTCCAGGTTTGAGCTCTCAAACCTCTCTGCCATTGTTGTACCCCTGCCCCTCTATTTATAGAGTGAGGTAGGGGGCAGGGGTCTTGGATGCATATAGCTGCTGGTGGGCCCGGGCTGAAGCAATCTGGACTGGCAGTCATCTGGTTCGGCGGAGCTCCATTCGGTAGTAGAGGCCGGTCCGGTGGGAAGGGGTGGTCCGGTATTAGTAGGGAGTGATGTTGGTTCGGCATATGGCGGTCCGGCTGTGGCTTGGGAGTCGGTTCGGCTAGGAGTGGTGGAAGGGCTGGTTCGGTGGTGAGCTTGAAGGGAAGGTGGCTGGTTACGCCGAATGGACACATGTTTGCAGAGGCTGGTTACGCCGAATGGACACATGCTTGCATCGCCGAATGAGAAAGGGCTGGCCATGCCGAATGGACATGCACTCGTACTGCCGAATGAAGCTTCATGTGTGAGTGCCGAGTGTTCCTTCCTACTAGAGAATGCCGAATGAGACATTACCGGATGAACTCAGGGAGATGGGAATGCCGAATGAGATGCTGAATGCTTCTTTTTGCTCCTGGTCGTGGTGGAAACGCACACAACAAGGATATCCTAGTTTTGACCAAAAAATGGGATAACAAGTGCAATTTTTCCTTTCAGATACTCTATTTTGTTGTGGAGTATATGCAATTGTAAGTTGTCTCTCATTGCCTCAATCATCACAAATCTATCAAATTCATTAGAGTTACACTCTTTGTCACAATCACTTCTAAGAGTTTTTGTATGTTTTCTACTATGATTTTCAATTAAGACCTTAAATTTTTTGAATATTCAAAAAAATTATGATTTTTCTTTGATGAAATAGACCCATGTCATTCTAGAAAAGTCATCAATGAATATGATGAAATGTCTATTGTTGTGGAGCAATGGTGTCCTCATTGGTCCACAAACATCAGTGTGGATCAATTCTAATAAGTCTTTTGCTCTCCATATGTTTTCTATTGAAAACGATGAGCGGCGTTGCTTTCCGAGAAGACATCCTTCACATGCTACATTATTTTCTTTTAGGCTTGAGAGATCTCTCATCATGCTCTTTTGATATAACAACTTCAAAGCTTTAGGTTAAAGTGGCCAAATCTTTGATGCCATAACAATGAGTCATCAACTTGAACTTCCAAGGCAATGTTGGTAGTATATTTAAAACTTATTGGAAAGCTTACATTTATCTTCACCATTTTTACTTTGGCTATCTCTAGTCTTTTGTTATTGTTATTATATATTTTGCACATGTCTCATTCAAAGGGAAGAACGTAACTTTTCTTCATTATTTGGTTAATGCTTAACAGATTTTCTTTAAGATTTGGAACTGGTAAAACTTCTTTTATAAATCTTGTACCTTTCTTTGTTTCTACCATAACAATACATTTTCATTTCGATATTACAAGTGTTGTTTCCCAGTCGTACTTTCACTTTGACTAGGTCATAGATATTTTTGAAGATGCTTCCATCCCTGGCCACGTGACTGCTACAACCACTATCCAATTACCATTTCCACCAGTTTCATCATCGTAGTCTAGGGTAGCGTAAAAAAGATGTCGATCATGATCATTTTAACACAGCTCATGATTAGTCTCCTCAAAGAAATTTGCTTGATGCTAATTTTTGTTGCACTAGTTCTTCACCTTATACCCATGTTTTCTACAATGCCTACATTGTGGCTTTCTACAATATCCGCAATACATCTCCAAATAATTTGTTATTTTGCAAATTCCATATTAATAATATTCATCTTGTTTGTTCATAGAGAAATATCTAGACTTTTCTTTGTTTTTGGACTTTTCTCCATTATTTTTATTTTTTCTATGTCCTTTATTTTGATTAGTAATTTGAGCTTAGATTTAAAGACATTTTCAACCAAATATTCATCATGCTTACTCAATCTTTGTTCGAATGCTTCAAGAGAGCCCATTAATAAAGATATCGATAAAGTAGATAGATATTTAGCTTGCTCAATCGTTGACATGGTTGGATCATACTTACGAGTAATAAAATTAAAATTTCCTCAATAATTCTCTTACCGGGAATGTTATTCTCGTAGACTCTCATTTGACTAACTATTTTTTTATATCTTCGAGTCGTAATCCTTTACGGACTCGGTCTCCATCACTTTTATTAATTTAAATTCACTATTTAAAGTTTGAAGTTTAATGGCGCGTACATTCACCTTCCTCGAAACTCCTCCTGTAATGTGTCTCACGCTTGATTTGCGCTTGTAGCTCCCATTATTATTGAAAAGATAGTGTCAGCCACAGCCTACTGTGGAATAAATAAAGTTTTTGAATCTTTGTATTTATTTATTTTTCTCCTCTTTTTTCTGAGTTTGATTAAGCGCTGTAGAAGTAATAAATCCTTCTAAACTGTACCATAAGTCTTAAAAGCTGAAAACTGTTTTCATTTTTATGCTATAAAAATCATAGTTTTACGGTGAAAATGGGAACTGGTATAGATGAGGGTTGAATGATATTTGCAATCACTTAAGAATTTTAGGAAGTGGAGTAAAATAAAAGAGGATTTTTTTTAAAGTCGATGATATTTCAACGCCCATCGTGTAATCGAACGATGCTCCGATATCATATATATATAATAGTAGAAATATAAGGACAATAGTTATGAAATAGTTGAATATTTGAAACAGTAAAGGAAGAGATTTGATGAAATAACCGATTACTAGAATTTTTAGAAATGTATGTACGAGCCTGTATTTAAATCATTTTACATTAGAATAGTATCGACAAAAGATTCTAGATATAATAATTTGATAAATCGAGGAGTTAGTAACTGATGGTTACATAAATAGTTTTCTCAATCTTTCTACAAAACTCTAAGAAAATGTTCTCTGACTTTCTAGGAATTTATGTCACTCTTCGACACGTATCTAGTCATCATCTGTCACGAAGCACATATTTGCATTTTTTGTTTTT
The DNA here is from genome assembly GCA_030765085.1 of Allium cepa. NCBI lineage: Eukaryota > Viridiplantae > Streptophyta > Magnoliopsida > Asparagales > Amaryllidaceae > Allium > Allium cepa. The sequence goes on from CM060942.1 coordinate 293,079,746, forward strand.
GATTCACTGTCGCTTGATGATGTGTCTGAATAATCCCATGTTGCATTGAAAGTCGGCTTCTTCTTCTTATTAAATATGTCGATATTTGAAGAGTACTTTGATTTCTTTAGATTGGACAATTTCTTTTCAAAATGACCGTTTTTGTCACTTTTGAAGCACTTGATAGCATTTTCGTTTTCGTGATTATTCATATAGCTGTCAATTTTCTAAATTTTATTCAATTTCCTATATTAAAAGAGAATTTCTTGAAATTCCTAGTGATTAAAGCGATTTCATAATCATCATCTGAACCATGATTATCTTTTGTTGCGTTGAATACTAGAGAATTTTCTTATTTGTTTGATTTTCTTTTCTATCCTACAACTGTACATGAGATTTTCGACTAATTCTTCTACTTTTACTGTATTAATGCCATTTGCTTTTATGGTCAAAGTCTTCTGATCTTATTTAACTAAAGATGAATTTAAGATTTTATGACTTGGTAAACTTTATAAAATATCTTTTCTAATGATACTAGCGCATGTAAAATATTTTGAAATGTAGCATGCATGACAGATATAGGTACATTTTTGTTTTATTCTGAAAAATTGAAATTGGTTGGTCAACATGAATATTATGGTTATTTTAAGTTTGCTAGTCCCTTCATACCACTACAAAAAAAACCTTTTTTAAAGACTGAAAATCAAAGACCGGAGTTTTCCCGTCATTAAATAAGGACTGAACAAAAACTGATAAAATCAGTCTTTTATATTTTAAACTTAAAGACCGAGTTTCAGTCCTTAACCAGTTTTTAATTTCTAAACTGTTTAAATACTAAATTTCAGTCATTAATTTTGTCTTTAATACACACTTTAGCTACATAAATATTTAACGGTCAAGATGTTCTTTCTCTTAAAATCGAAGGGCTAGATTAGCGATCCATGTAGTGCTAGTTAGTACCGATTAAAAATGTGTCTAATCTCAAGTTTGAATAAATATGAATGGTTCAGCCACTAACTCTGTTCATGTACAATCCACTTTCCACGTTTCACGCATTACATTTTTTTCACTCGATAAAGTTACCAGTCTTCATCTACTCGTTAAAAAAAATTAGGGTTTCTGCTTCCAAAATCCCAATAAACTCCAAAAATAAAATATAACAAATGTTGTCATCACGGCGGCTTCCATCTCGAAAAGATTAGTGGATCGAAGATGAGACGTCAATACCGATCGTCGAGTGGGGCGATCGTTTTATGGAGTTCAACCACGGTGGCCTTCGTCAGGGTCAATGGAAGGAAATCGTCGATGTAGTCAAGTCATCCTCTGCACACAGACTTGCAGTGCAGAAACCGCATCCGTACTTTGAAGGAGTACAAGATCGAGAAGAATAAAGGCAGGGCGAGCGACTGGATTTTCTTCAAAAGGATGGATTTTTTGCTCGGACCTATTTCTGCTAGGAAATTACCCCTGCAATTTTTTCCCCTTCCTACTTTTGAGTCAATTGTGGACGATATAGATATGTCTATAGCAATGGTGTCGGTTGTAGAATGTGAACTTTCTTTGGGTCAGAAATACTTTTGCCTGGCCTTCAAAAAAGAAAGAGCCAACCTTAAAAATATATTTCAGTTCTCACGGATACATGGCTGTGAATTTGTAAAGATGCAGTAGTATGTTTAATTTTCTATGAGAATACAGTTTGTAAATTTGGGTAATTCATACGTCCTTGTTGTACTATATATATGTAGCCTATCAAAAAAGAAAAAGCATTTAATTTGCGGGCTTTTATGTGATTGTAATTTAGTTTTCCAATTGAACCTGGAATATTATGAGAATTGTTTGACATTATCTATCTTTCTCAAACTTTAGCAGCTTTGAGATCTAAGAAAATTTCTGCGCTTCTTTTGTTCAAACTTTAGCAACTCCTTGTGTTATCTATACAGAATTCAACTTAATTACTTATAATTTTAGCCATCTATTTTTGTTGGCAATATGTGTCTATATATATATATATATATATATATATATATATTCAAATACATTCCTATAAAAATTAAAATAATTCAAAAAACTAAAATGAGAGAGAAAGAGGAAATTTCTTTAGAATTTAGATAATTTGAAACTAGTTCAAGGCTGTATTTTAGTTTTAAACATTCAGTCTCTATAGATATCTGAGACCGAATTTCAGTCTTTGAATTTTAAGACTGAAATTTCAGTCACAAATATTTTTGGGACTAGAGAATCAAAGACTGAACATTTCGGTCATTGATCAGTCTTTACGACTTAATTAAAGACTGAATTGTGGTGTAAGAGACTGATTTTTTCAGTCTTTATTTCATCATTTTCTTGTAGTGTATGTAACTTGTAGTATCCTACAAATTTCATAAGCACTTTTACATACTGACACTTTATTAAACTCATTTTTTCCTATGCGCGGATTAAAATATTCATAGCATTAGAATTGTTAAGTGCTTGTGTATTTCCATTGCTTGTCTCTTTTCATTATTTGTCCAATGTGCGTAATCTGTTTGGAACTTAGTCTATTCAATTTGCGTAACATTCCGAATATTAAATCCATTTCGATGTAAATAAATTTTTATCCTAGAAGATCAATAAACATATTTAATGCCATTGAAGAATGATGGCGTAACAGTGGATTGGCTCTTTGCAAAAGTATTGAAAAGTGTGTTAGTAGCTAGTATTGCTGTTCATTTATCAAAATTCAAATGATGAATCATTTGGGAACCGTATGCTGTGATATTAAATGTCGACCGTGGGATATCCAAACACACTGAAGCGAAATAGATCTTAAGGCGATTAACATACTAGAAGGGGACGGATAGTATGCAACAATTATTTAAGAATTAACTTGTAGATTGGTAAGTTTAGTACTTAGATCAGTAATAAATCACAAAAATAGGAAGATAAACAGATAATAAATGCATGATCACTTTCTTGTTTTCCATTATAAATTTTTATACTTGTTCGAGTATCAATCCTACATCATCTTACATCAGGTCGTGTACTTTCCATAAATAATTTCACTATCATTTTCTTGCTTTTCATGGGTGGCAATATCTTTACAATCTTACAATTTCACAGGTGGTAAAATACACATTTTCTCTTCACTTTTTAAGGATGGAAATGACACATTTCTCTTTAGAAACAACATCAGAGTACGACAAGTAGTTGTATATATCTTCAATATAGATTCTTTTAGTTTCAGTACAATGGTCCTATAGATTTCCAGTATCAATATATCATTGAGTTCGAAGATAAATAATACGAGACTAGAGAGAAACTGATTAAAAAATTTAAGTACAAACCTTTTGATCTTTAGTGGTTTGCAAAGCTTTGTAAAATATAAGTGAGAGTATGAATTTGCAAAAACAGTGGAAGTATATAAATGAGTTTTTCTCGCAAAATTATAGAGTGTAAGGATAAGAGAAATAGAAAATTATTGATTAGAACTTGTTTTCCAGACCACTTTTAAATAGAAGATGCAATGATGTGTCGATTGGTGAGGAGATGAAGCCAAAATTCTTTCATTTGAATTTTAGAAAACTGAATATCTCAAAATCGACGTATCCCTAGAATATGTCAACATACTCTAGTATAAACTGTTTTTCTTTTTCAAAAATTCAAATTTGACTTCCACGTTGTAAATCTCGGATTATATATTTATATGAATATTTTAGAAATAAAAATGAAGGTAAGTGAAAGAAGAACTTCAAGGATCTCTGTCGTTGAATCACTTGTGTTTCGTTTGTTTTGAGTGGATTATATCTTTCATTTGCTTTGATCAATCTTCATATCTAATTGCTTTCATTCATTAAGTTTTTTTTTTATATCTCTGTAAAATATCTTCGTAATATATTTGAAAATGCTACGCAACTCGGAGAAATGTTAATAATGATATTTATATTCTTTTTGTTATGAAAATAATACTTAGGGTATTAACGCTCGGTTTATCAGTATACTGGCCTTTTGGTATACCGTCAAATCCTTAAGAGTAATGTAATTTTTTTTAGCTTATCATTAAAAAGGGTACAATAATGGTATTTGTAAAATGTTAGTTGTAATCGTTACCATGACAGCCCTAAGTGACGACAACATTGAATGACTATGTGGCCATTATTGTTTGATCTTTTGTAAAATAAATTCAGTTGTGAAATTCGTGTAAATGCAAATGAGAATGTCGTGCTTTGAATTTCATTAAACCTGTCTTACATGCATAATAGATGAATTTGTCACACCTCAGTTACTATCTTGTTTACCCTCATTGGTGTTTTCACATTTATTATAAGTTTTAGAACGCTTTTTTCTTTCTTTCATATATTCTTCATTTCTTATTTGTTGTGTATTATTCCTTCCTTATTCTGATTATTTTCGTAAAATTTAGAAGAATTCATCTTTTCAAAAGTATGTTTTATATCAATGATAAATAAACATTTTTAATGGTTTACTTTATACTTTTATATCAACGATAAATAATCTTTTGAAAAGTATGTTTTAATGGTTTGCTTTATACTTTTAAATGATATAATTTGTTATGTTGGTGATCTACGGAATATGAAAATCACATATGCGAGAACTTGAACTAATCTAAAATTGTTTGATATAAGAAAATCGATGTAAGATTCGCTGGATCAAAGATATGGATGATTTCAAAAGTGCCTGTCTGTTTACAAACAATTGATATAGCCTTCATTATCATTCTATACTTACCATGAAGTGTACAGTCCTAATGAATATACAATCACACTATTGAATTTAGCACTATAATTGGTATACATGCACCGAACACTCACTTCAAATAACGCAGGAGGTTTTTTTTCTTTCCATTTTCATGAAAGAAACTACATCTTAGCTTTGATCGTTATACAGATATGATTAAGTTGGATACAATAACTTTGTTTACTGTGAAACAAACAATACCAGTGTTTTTATTTGAAATTTTGAATTTAATATATTGCATTATTGTGGAAAGTGCGTGTGGGTGAGTGTGAAGCTACACTAGTTGATAAAAATATGATGCTAGATGGATTATGGGCACAACTTTAAATGAGTTGTGCTCATATAGTTTATCCAATGAGACAGTGAATTCGTTATGGGTATTGCATTCTTTAAGAGTGATTGTTTTCGCACTTAAAATCAAATTATAGTATTAGATCATGGAGTTTGGCACAAAATTTTGGCATATCAATTTAGTTTTTTCACCCAGCCTTCGTTTAAAAGCGATCGTGGAATCAGTTAAGAAATGGAAGTACGCACACCTTCATTTGCCTCCTTGAGTAAAGTATGTTATGTATACCATAGTATTGCTTGAGGGTGGAAATCCTTCCAAAAGTGTTTGGGATGTGCTTTTAAGGAATGTATAATTTTGATTATTTGATTTCTTCGGATGAGCCAACCAAAATTTATCGGATTGATATTTTTTAACAGCAAATATTTACTTCTGTTTTACCTTAGTTTTTCACTTTTGATTTCTAGAAGCATTTTAATCTATTTATATGATTGTGGCCATGCACACTTCCATGGTAAGCTATCTATCTTTGTGTTGAGCCAAGGCAGTGCTGTACATGTCATCCATATATCTTTGTGCACCTTTGCAAATTTGTATAAATCCCTTCGTTTAGATTGAAGGTTTAGATTTGTTTTTTTCTTTTTCTTTTTTTATGATTATTTCATTACTAAGCTCATGCTTGATTCAGCATAAATGTCGTGTCTGAATTTTTATTCTTTCAATTGCTGCTGCTGCTGTTATTTGTTGTTATATATATATATATATATATATATATATATATATATATATATATATATATATATATATAACCTCTATTACCCTGTAAATTTGAAGAAAAATATCATCATCATTTAGTCCAGCTAATATAAAAGGTGTATTTTTGCATCATATTATACTAAGATATGCACATAAATTGTTTTTTGCTGTAAAATTCTCAACATTCAGTTATTTTTGTGGTGTATTCCTTGAAGGGGTACCATTAGGACTATGTTTTTGACTACTTAGATCATAAAGACTAATGCAACTTAAGTACTGTTGATCCCTTCACTATGTCAGTTATAAAGTTTGTTGCAAACTTGCAGCGAACCCTTTGCCGAATTTTGATTCTCTTTCCGATTATATCTCAAAATGGTTTCGGTGAACCGTCATCGTTTCCTTTTCATACTTCAATAGGTTGCTGTCAGATTTTGCTTTGCAGAAAAGGCAAAATAGTAAATCGTGTTATTTGGTGGAGTCCCTATAGCAATTTATTTTCCTGGGTGAAGTTCCCTTACAATTTACGTCCACCCACCCACTCATCCAAAAATGGAGTCCCATTAAAAATGCCCATGTTTTATATATACATATTGGACAAACTTTTTTCCTTATGTTACATCATTGAAAATTAAATAAAACTGATGGCCTAAGTACAAAACAGAACACTAACATCTGTAAGAAATTGAAAGTAGCAGTGAATTTTTGTAAGAGTGTGAGCGCGTCTATTGTGTCAGCTTTTATAGCTTGTGTCATGTAAGCATGATTGCTCTGAAATCAATTGTCCTTGGACTGTTGGTATCAGAACATTGTTTATGCTATAGTGTGTTGTAAACTTTTACTGCAGCATGTTATATAATTTTATATGCCACTGATTTGTTATTTCTGGACAAGCTGTTCAAAGGATATCCAACAAAATTTTGCTAATCCACGGTGTCAAAGTGCCAAAAAGGGTAAACAAAAACAGTTGTGGTTTGAACTTTGAAGCTTGTGATGCAGCGCCCTCTTGTTGGTCTATGAATGATTTTGTGGAGTGCTCACAGAATGGGAACTGCAATATGTCCTTGAAGCTTGGTAAGGATGCATATTTTGTCTATTTGTCAGTGTAAATCCGGTTTTAACTGATATATTATATTTTAATTTATTTTTGTACAATTGTCAGGGCATGTTGTTTAGGTGATGCAAGATGATACTGCAAACGAATTTCTGTCAGCTTTGCCGCTTCAAATAAATTGGTATATTTATGCTATCACCAATATTCAATGTGATAATAACAATGATGTAAAGTTGACCTACCTTTTTATTTGCATCTAAATGTGCACACTCATCACATGCATCTATGAAAAATCTATATGAAAATTTAGAAATAACGGTCATGACAGAGCATGTAATGTTGTGCACAGCCTGTTTCAGGCTCACCTAGTAGTACCCTTGTAGGATGCTTCAAATTACAGTGTTCTCTTGAAGCATTGGGTACTTGGCACTGGGTGCTGAGTTTGCATCCATAAGTATTACTTGACTAGTTAATAGTACTTATTTTCAACAGTTCTACTAGTTAGTTGTTTCATTTTCCATGTGACATGCTACATCAGTGATGTAAAATGGTAGAAAGTTAACAAAACCAAATTATCTAATTTATATTTGGCAGAGTTTCACTCCCATTTATTTTAAGATTATTTTATTTTGTATAGATGGTAGTAGGGGTAAGATTTGGTCGTAAAGCTTTTTTTTTGTTTATTTTCTGGTAAAATTATTATGATATCATTAACTGATTTTCATTTTTAAAGTTCATTTTCTAATCATTCTGTTTACTTGCTTTATAAAACTTAAAAGAGAACATGGCATACTGAAGTTAGATCACATCCTCTTTAGTGAGCACTTGTGAAATCATTATGACTATTGAAAGAAGAAAAGAGAGGTTATTAATTTCTGAACTAGTTTTTATCACTTGCCCATAAATACATTTGGCTTTCTGTTTGTGAAAATAAACTATAAGCAGCAAAAATGTAACAATATATATTTTATTTCAGGTTGGTCTTAATTTCACATCCTGTTAGGATTTGAAATTTGGGCAGTTGAATTGTAAATTGTAGTAGTAAGATATGTACTGGCTAGCACCAGGCAAATGTACTTTGATCACACAGATATTCAAAGCATTGGTCTGCTTGGGATTTAAAATTCAATTCAGTACTTGCAACTACCTATAAATAATTCTTCAATTATAATTAACATCGGTTAAAGGACTGGTCAATATCTTCATCTTAACTGAAATTCATCAGAATATGGTATCAAGTTTTAGTTCGTCTTCTTTCTTCCACTTTGGGAGTAACATGGGAAGAAGGGAAAAAAAAACAACTTTACAAATGTGGCAACAATGTGTTACCAAAAGTGTCGGATTTTACAATTAATGACACCTGACTATTTTAACTAAAACAACGCATAATACCGGAGGCCATCCAAAATTTTGAAAATAATTAGGTCTCTGAATGTTAGAGGCTAGAGCAGCATGAAATCGCTACCAGCCGGGGTTACCTAAGTGAGGGATAATCTAAACTGCACGCAAAAAATAGTGAACAGAAGATTGGTTTTTTAAACCGCAATTTTTTTTCATTTTTATTGAAAATATAGGTTAAAACTAGGGCTGTCAATTTCCTGCACGGAAATTAGCGGGTTAACCCGACACGTTTAAAAGGGCGGGTTATTTTTGTGTCAACCTGTTAGAACCCGTTTAATAAACGGGTGGGTTTATGGTTGACCCGTGAACCCGAATTTGATCCTACTAACCCATTTATTGGCTCGGTGTTGCTGTACAATTCTCATTTTAGATTGCACAAAAATGTTATTGTTGTTATTCACTTATTACTACACATTCGCACTTAACAACTTTCTACGTTTTCATCCCTATTCATGCATTTTTGCTCATTTCCGCGTAACAACTTCCTAAATTTTCATACCCATCTTAGCTTGCAATAAAAGAACGATAACAATGCACTTTTTTTGCTTTAAAATTCTCATCTTAACTTGCAAAAAAAAAGTGTTGTTGTCGTTTATTTATTCCTACACATTCGCATTTAACAACTTCCCACAATTTCATGCTCATTTCCATTTCTTTATACAAATATTTTTCTTAACGGGTTATACAAATCAAATCGAAACCCACTCGATATATAATCAGGTCAACCCGAAACCCGTCCGTTTAATAAACGGTTGACCTGAGCTATTTAAAAATCAACCCGCACCCGAGTTGACCCGACCCGAATCTGACCCAACCCGACCCATTCGGTTTTAACCCATATTTGCAAGCAAATTGAATAAAACAGTAAAGACTTTGCTGTTTTATTTAATTTGTACAATAAAATGGCAAAGTCTTTGTCCATTTATTTGTTTGCAATTTTTTAAAAAACTAATTTGATGGCTGGTTCTGAGGTTATCTGAATGCGTAACTGGTTCGTTCAGTGGAAAAGGGGGTGAGAAATGAAGAGTAGATAAGTACATTTTGCGTGACGATCTTATATACCCAGGTTATATTTAGCAAAATAGTAATTTCCTTGTATTTAGCCACAAATAAGTGGCCTATCTTGGCACATTTGCCAACACCAATATGCAAGGACAAATTCAATTCGAAGAAGCTGAAACGTACTTTTAAATGAAACACAAATGTTAAAATAGGTGAGTTACCTGTGTTTTATAAGACTGTGTACTTAATTATTATGATACCACCGTTGCTTTAAGCATCCATTTTAATAGAGATAAATCATATCAGTGCACAAACTGCACAAAAATAATACATCAATTCGATAGTTGAGGTGGGGAAAAACTTGGTCTAGACCCCATAAAATACTGAGCCATTTAATTAAGTCCCGTGATGTCCAACACCACCGGCTAAGTGGTTATATGCTTTTTCTTTGGTCCATGAAATTATATGTTCGGATCGTACGTAGCTCGTGATTCGCACCATTGAAAATATTTTGATTTGCAATATGTTATGTACTATCTAAAATTTATAGTACAATTATGCATTACCATCTAAGTATTTAAATTAAAAAAACCCATGTGATATAGCTTGTAACATGAAATTTCCTAATTTCTGAATATTAAATTAATCTAATGCACCATTTGATTGGAAGGAGTTTCAAAGCTCACACCAAAATTATACAATTTTATGGATAAATCAACATAAATTCAAGAGCCAATACTGGCACTGAGACGTAGTAGTGAAAAATGCGTGGGGTTAAACAGTGTTTACCTTGTCTTATTGTCAAAAAATAATGTTCAGTTATTCTGTGGGCTTATTGGGACAGCTGTTAACATTTTTGGTATTATTCAATGTCACTGCTGTTTCTTACTTGTCTTGACATGGAGAGCAGATTCATATGTTTCTAATCTTTCCTTATTATTTGTTTATTAATTTGTTTATTTTATTTATGTATTTTATTTTTCATGCAGGCAGGTTAGTCTTGGGCTAAATGATGCATGCAAGGAAAAATAATGCCACCATATATAATGTCCACGAATTCATACAACTGAAAACCCAATAAAAAAAATTCAGCGTATCTGCCAAAGACAATTTTCTATACGTTTGGTGCAGGCACATTTCAGATTTAAATTCGGCGTAACCCCGCTGGATTTCAGTCCTAAACTTGACAGATCGCCGTCGAAATTCCTTTCATATCAAATTTGAAGTGTCGATATATCTATTGACTTTTAAAACGTGTATCCTGGGGCTTTTCTCTCTGTAAAATTTTGGTTAAAATGTAAAATAACCAATTGGCTTAAGATATGTATTGATATGAGTTGTAACAGATTGTGTAAGCAGTATCTCTAGTCTTTTCATACTGTGCAGTGCGAATTATAATCTTATCATCTCTGATTTTGTATTTCTTTGCATATGTACTTGCTTAGCTTTGTTGGCTTTATACTATACTAGATTTATACTATGATATGCCCAATTATAGCTCTGCTAGATTTGATGGTAGATTTGTACTTGCTAAGCTCTGTTGGCTAATTTTGATTTTTAGGTACAAATTGTGTTTCTACGGTATGAGTCGCTTTAATGTGTGGTGGCCAAAACATAAGTCCCAACCGAGGTATTTTTTGGTTTTTCCCTCAAATGCTGTTATCAGCCAACTCTAACTGACTACTCGGTAGCAAAGGCTTGGTTCAGATTTCTCAGCCATGCTTATCATGAATATTATCAATAACCCTTTTTTTTGTTGAAAATCAAGATCAGTATGAAGGATCTTCTATTCCAGTCCACTCTCCTTCCTTATCAAATCACAACCTCCATTCACAACAAAATCCATATGATAAATTCCCGATAATTGATGAAAATCGATTTCAATTAGTTTCTAATCAAAGAAACAATGTCCACCTAGATCGTTGAAAGTTCACCTATGAGAGGCAATCAAATGCTAACAATGTCCAAATCAGAATCAACCGAAGGAGACCTTCAGTATGGATTTTTGAATAGCAAATCAAATCCCGATCCAAGAACCACATCAAGAAACAATCAAGCAAGTATGGGTGCGCAAAATTAGAAAAAACCCTTTACATGAGCAGACGTGTTCAAGAAAGGGGGACTAAATTCGGATTTCGACCTTCAGTTTGTTGCTTCTATCTCTATCAATCAGAAGAAGATAATTGTTGTGAAGAAAACGGTCAGCAAAAGGACAGTGTAAGTGGAATTTTTCAGTTATTGTTTATGTTGTTGGTAGCCGGCCACTGTATCATCATTTCAAGGCTTTCATTACATGGAATCAAACCCATAAATTCTAGATCTTTACTCATAATAATGGATTTTTTATCATTAGATTCTCAAATGAATCGGATTGTGAAAAAGTAGTGATACTTTATAAATGGTAAACTTATCATTTTGAAAAAATGGACCAAGAAATTAAATCTTGATAAGGGATCTTCTTTCAACTATGCCGGTATGGATTCACTTACCAAATTAAACATAAGATTATGGGATAAGGGCGCTTTTATCGCCATAGCTAGTGTTGCGAAAAACCTGATAAAATTGGATGAGCCAACTGCTAAAAAGACAAGATTATGTTACGCAAGAATCCTAGTTGAAATTACAACTAATGCAGAACTTCCTAATGATGCCTTCATATCGATGCATGATGGTGAAGTATAGTGCAAAGAATAGAGTACGAATGGATTCCTACAAGGTGTAGATCATGTGCATATTTTGGATATCAGATTGAAAATTGTGCTACTAAAAATGTTTGGAAAGAAAAAAGAAAAGATGATGAAATACCAATGCAAAAAAACCAAGGAGAAAACAATAGGCGCATGTAGGTTGATCGACATGCAGGGTGATCAAAATCCAAGTTTGGAAAGGAGTACATTTATAATTGAGGTAAATGCAGATGCCTCGTTAGAAAATGCGGTAAATCTAAGTAATGAGAATAAAAATTCTCAACGCAAGACTCATTAAAAGGAAACAACAAACAGTGTACGAACAGAAACCGAAATAGGATATTGCAAGCTTGGAGAAGAACCCACAAGACCCCAACTTGAAGGACAAGAACACTGATGGGGTAATTGTGAATACCAACCCCACGGGGGTCTCAAAAATTATTAACAACAAAAGAAAAGGGGTTTATAATCAGATCATTGAGACACCTTGTTAACGCTTAAAATTGAACGCTAACACCCCGGTGTAAGTAGAGATTAAGTGAAAGCACCACCCGTCAATACGGGAATTAGAAGTAAGTAGAAAAGTCATAGAGAAAGCAGTAAAAATACAACAGTTTTATAGTGGTTCGGCTTCAAGTTAAGCCTACGTCCACTTTAATTTTCTTTATTGCCGAATCAATTACAACTTTACAACAATCTTCAGTTACAACACTGATATGACAAATAGCTAGAACTCTGATGTAGAAGAATTTTTTGAATCCATGTCGATTGTGTAAGATTTCCTCTTGAAGTTCATTGATATGTCTTTCGTGTTTGAGGTGTCGAGTGAGTCGAGAATTCAGCAGAGTATCGGCGTTTCAGAAATGAGCCAAAAAGATCTTTCCCCGTTGGAGCTAGTGCTGTATTTATAGGGGGATATCGGAGTTAGGTCGTAGGACGCGAACGACCTAAGGGTAGGTCGTAGGTCGCGCGCGACCTAGAGGACATGGCTTACTGCTTTGCACTTGGTCACTCGGTTGGTATTGATAGGTCGTGGGTCGTGAGCGGCTTAGGGGAGGAGCGGCATAAGATGTCGCGACATAAGAAGCTACTTCGGTCTGCTTAGGTCACGAGCGACCTAATGAAGAGGTTGTATGCTTGCGGCCTTACTCTTTCTTAGCCAATTAGGTCGTTAGGCCATTAGGTCGCTAGGTGCTAGGTCGCTTAGGCCGTCACACCTTAGTTCGCTGCAGAATTTCTTCCCTGTTAGGTCTCTCCCCTTATTAACTCGCTAGGTCCTCCGACCTTTAGGTCGCTAGGTCCATAGGTCGTTAGGTACTTAGGTCGCTAGGTCACTTCCCTTCTGACTCGTTAAGCCGGTTGAACCACACTCTGCCTTAGGTCGCATATCCTTTAGATAGTTGAACCCTTTAGCTTGTTAGCTCGCTGAATGGCTTAACCCGTTAAGTCGCGAAACCTTTCAACCCTTTAGGTCGCTGAGTTCTTTGACTCGTTAGGTCATTGAGCCGTTGAAAGGAGGTGTTAACACACCCACAAGGATGTCTCAAGTTTAAATACAAACATGGAAACAATGAATGTAGACGAAGGTTCTATCATTCATTTTCAAAGAAATAATATGGATCTTCTAATTGAGACGCTTGAATTGATAGATCTTTGTCAGCTAGCAAGTCACTTTGCCCCTCAATCCATGAAATTATTTTGCGACAATCTATTCAGAATGCAATAAGATTAGTAGCATCTAGTTCTCCACCTGGAAGTAAGAAGAAGAAAAAGAGGAGTAGATTGAAAAGCATTCATGACATAATGAGTTCAGAAAATGTTGAGTATGTAGAGGAAACCGAGTTAAAGGAAAAACATATCACCAAAAATAAAATATGGGATAATCTGAAAATTCGAAATAGGAAATCCTACAAGAAAGGGGCATAAATTTGATTGTGGGGGAAGAAGTGAATAGTTGTAGTGATTCACTTATCTTTTATATGTATAATTTGTTGTATCATTTATATGAACTTTACTTTATATATATTATGACGATTATTGCTTGGAATGTGAGAGGGTTAATTCCGCTGAAAGAAAAACTAGACTTATTTAAACTTCTATTTACTTATAAACCTAGTATTATAGGCCTATTGGAGCATAAGTTAGTTAAATCTAAAATAAAGGATTATCAACCAAATGGGAGGCAATGGTAGGATTATGATACTTTGGGATTCTAATGTATGAGATATAAGACAACATATATTTAATCTCAACTTATTCGCTGTTTTTGTATAAATAAAGGGGGATTTCTGCTCAAAGTCAATTTTCTTTATGCATCATATAGTGAAAAAGAAAGAATAGTATTTTGGAATCAATTAGAACAATTAAACATAAAAACAAATCACCCTTGGTTAGTAGTGGAGGACTTTAACACCGTTATGCGTGCATTCGGGGTAATGCAATTCCGTTTAAAAAAATTGGAGATGATAAGCAATTTCATGCATACAACCTGTTTAATAGAACCAAATATTTCTGGAAATAAATATACATGGAAATCAGGGGAGTATAGAAATATACATTGTAAATTAGATAGAGTTTTAATAAATCAAAACTTCTTAAACACCTTTGCAGACTTTAAGGGTCTTACGCTACCCCAAGCTTCTAGTGATCATATGACCATCTATTTTTTACTTTCGAGTAATAATTTGAAAAAGAAAAATACCCCTTCTAGATTTGTCAATGGATGGGCATATGAAGAAGATTATAGAAATATAATCAAAAATAGTTTAACTGTTAATATACAAGGCACCGCCTAATATAAATTTAATAAATTGCTCCAAATAACCAAGGGGAATTTGAAAACATGGAATAAAAATGGGAACAAGAATGAATTAAAAACTATTAGAGAGGAGTGTGTAATGTTGCAAAATGAACTTGATAATTATTGCTCAGATTTGGATGAAGTCAACAATTTTTTTTTTCTAGTCCAAAACTACCTTTTTTTTTTTTGAAAACCCAGGAGAACCCGGCGGACCGGTAAACTCCTGAGAAGGGTATAGTAAAGCCGTCCGCTGATCCAAGCCCCCATACCCCCGGGTAAATTTATATAGGATAGGGAAGCGCATGGTAGGAATCGAATCTGGGTCTTTTTATCAGAACCCAGACCTCCTTTCCACTGCGCCGCACCCGCGGACTAGTCCAAAACTACCTTATTAAGTCATTACATGTGCAAGTTGCCATTATGAGGCAGAAGGCAAAAGTTGACTAGCTTACTAATGGGTATGAAGAAAGCAAATTTTTATATGCAAAAGTCTGGTAGGAAACATTAGAATGATATTGGAAAAGTACTAGATACAAAATACAAACCGCAAATGAAATGACCGTTATTGAAAGGGAAGTCACAAAATATTTTGAAAACTTATATAACTCAAGTAAATGTACTAATAACTTCCTAAAAGAAATATTAAGTACTTGCTAAATGATAATTGTCAAGATATTTTTCTTGCTGCAGTAAATTTGACAAAGGTTAAAAATTTTATTTTAAATACAAACATTGCAAAAAGTCTTGTCCCTGACGGTTTTGTGGCTAAATTCCATAATACTCATTGGGAGGAAATCAATACTAGTATTTTTGAAGCAATCGGTGAGTTTTTTATTTCTAAAAAAAATATTAAAATCTCTTAATCGTTCTTTTTTAGCTCTATAGCTAAAAGTTAAAATCCCAAATATTTTAGAGGGTTACAGACCTATAGCTTGTTTTAACTTTATATATAAAATAATATCTAGTATCTTTTGTAATAGAATGAAAATATTTTTAAAACACTTAATTTCTTAAAGCGAAAGTGCTTTAATACTTGGAAAACTTATTTCAGAAAATACTTTGTTACCACAAGAGTTGTTTAAAAACTTTAATATTAAAAACAAAAATTATATGTGCATATAGATAGATTTACACAAAGCCTTTGACAAAATTAACAAGCGTTTTATAATACATATGATGCTACAGATGTGTTTTAATGAAAATTTTAGTGATTTGGTTAATGAATGCATAAATAATGTAGCATACTCAGTGGTTATTAATGGATCCCCTAAGGGGTTTGTACATTGTAATAGGGGAATTAGACAAGAAGACCCACTTTCTCCATTTCTGTTTACCATACTTAATAGAGTTTTCTTCAATATTAATAGAAACTGAGCAAATAAGTGGTAATACTAAACCAATAAATAGATCCATTTCGCATTTTATTATATGCTGATGACTTATTTTTGTTTTTAAATGCAGATTTACAAAATGTCAAGACTGCTGTCAAATTTTTTGAAAAACTGGGGTAATATGCTAGTTTGAAAGTTAATGAATGCAAAAGCAAATTATATTTCAGGAAAGGATGTAAAAAAAAAGAGAAGATTTTAAACATTTTAAATTTCAAGAAAGGAAGTCTACTAGTCAAATATTTGGGGTTGCCTCTATGTATAAATCAGATAAATGACAGAGATTGCACAAGGTTGTATGACTTAATTTAAAAAAGACTAGAAGGTTAGGCTAGCAACTTGATGTCGTTAAATGGAAGAGAGGAGCTAACACATATAGTCATCATGATGATTATCTTTTGTTGGATTCAATCTCACAACATTCTAGTAAAAACAACACAAAAAATCGAGGAAATGTGTGCTAATTTTATTTGGAGGGGGAAACACACAAAACTGCATGAGAAAATATCTGCAAATCAAAGAAAGCAGGGGGCTTGGTTCTAAGGAACATACATGATTAAAGTGAAACATCCAAACTCAAACTATTTTGGTAATTCTTGGAAGAAAAATATTTATGTGCAAAGTAGATGAAAGCAAAGTATGTCAAAAATAATTTTTTTTGGACTGCCAGTATTGAAAAGCACCATTCAATCAAATGAAAAACATTCTTATGTTTGAAAGAAAAATTAAAGATGGTAAGCAAACCAGCCTAAGGTTTGACCTATGGCTGTATGGAAAATCACTGGTGAATCTACTTGGATGGAATAATATATATAGTTTTGGTGGGATAAATGATAAAGTGCATTGCATCATTCAAAATCATAGGTGGAATACGTACAATCATCTAACTACTTCTATCTTCAAAGCAACTATAGAAAAAATCAAAATAAATCCAAATTTTCAAAGGACACATGGAGTTGGAAACTCTCATCAAAAGGGAGATTTTCTTTCAAAAAAGCTTGGAAGTTTATATGGGGAAATGAAATAGAGGTTTAGTAGTACATGGTTATTTGGCATATGTCAAATTCCCTAAAAATGTCTCATTGTTCATATTTTTCTTTACTTAGACATCCGACCGGGATGACGTTTCAACTAAATAAAGGTTGGGAAAATCTAATATTTATTTTGCAAAAATAAAAATGAAAACATTTAACACTTGTTTTCTAACGGTGAATATTCAAGACATATCTAGTTCATTGCCAGAACAAAGTTACAGTTCAATTTACAACAAGTAGTGTAAAACATCAGAGAAGGCGTACAAACAATACACACAACAAAACTTCAAAGAAAAATCAGAAGACTTCAAAAAAGCCTTAATACTATTAACAAAATAATGTACCACATATGGAGAGAAATAAACACAAGATTGCACAAACACAAGGGAACAGGGAATACACAACGCTGGAGAATTAACAATTTAGAAACTAATTTTTTTTCAGAAAACCAAAAAAACAACGTAGAAGAATACAATCAGAAAAGACAAGAACATGATAATTATGAAGAAAGGGTTGAAGCATTCTTGCAATTCGAAAAATATAACACTGATATTCCCCGAGCCAAATTCTCACATCATCTGTTAGACCGAAACCGTAAGCTACTAGTCGGCGGCGATCACTCCCCCAAACTAGAAGCGACTCCTACAAAAACGCAAAAAGACAATTAGCGATAGAAGAACAATTAGTAGCAGACCATGGAGAAAATATATCTCATAAGCAAAATAGAAACAAAGTACCTAGCTTGGAGGAGGACTACCGCTCTTATTTCACTCACCAAAGAGGATCAAATAGGGCAAGAAACTACAGTTAACAAGGTGGCTTTCAATATAAGGGCTTTTGGGAAGATAACTTGGCTGGAGGAAGCTTCTCCAATATCCAAAAACCACTTTAAGGGAAGTAAAAATGCAATAAACATAACAATTATTTATCTAATCTAAGAAACAATAATACTAGTTACAATTTCTATTTAGCTAATTTGAATAGAGATAGCAGCACAACCAATTCCAAGTTTAGAGAAGATTGCATCCTACAGCAAGGCGTTTTTGTAACTCGAAGTCAATAATCAACGAATATGAGAAATATTTTTCCAAAAGCAACCTCAACAGGCAAATATATCACTTTCTATATGGAATACTGGTGACACCATTAAGATTCGGCCACAAGAGAAACTAGCATTAAGCATACTAAAAACCTGAGCAAAAGCAGCATAATTGAAGATTCTGCTTCAGATCTAAGGAACAAAGGAGCATAAAGCAGCAAGGAGAAGACGTGGGAACCTCCTTGAAGTAGGAAGACACAAAAAGATTGGGGAATTGAGATTCTACCCCAAATCGCTTTAACCCAAATTTTCTTTAGGGGACGTTGTTTTGAAGAAAGAAGAGAAAATGAAAGAGCTAAAGAGCAGCTAGGGTTTAATGTATAAGATGTATATGATACTGGTGTAATAACATGTATTATACCCGGTTTCATGTGCCCCATTAGGCCAATGTAGATGCTTTTTTATAAAAAGGACTTGGTCTGGATACTTACCCAGTTATGTGAAATTAGTTAAATTTCCTCGACATTTTTTTAATCAAACTCTATTCATTTTAAATTTAGTTTAAATCAAATATTAAATTTTGTATACATTTAAACTTTATTTGAATTAAATGAAACAAAATAAATATGACTTAGATTTAAATTGTATTTCAATTTGAACAGTCTAAAATTTTATTGCTCAAATTTCAAACTAAGATAAAATTATGAAGTGCATGTCTCTACTGTCTACTTAGTCAGCAATGATAAAAACAAAATTTTATATTTTCCACTATATTTCTAAAATTATCATTGTTAGGTCCAACCCCTAGGTTTATATGGTCCATTGTCTTCTATCGCTACATCCATTTATCATATTGGATCTCTGGCTCAACAGCTGAATATGCAACATGATATATACCTAATGTAATATCTTATTGTTCTAGCACATCTACAATCTTCAAAAGTTCCAAAGGCGGGTAGGCATCTTACATCCTCTGTTGGAATGGTTGGTAGGGTCATTTTCAAATCTAGAGCAGGAGTCCCCAAAATATTGCACATTTAGTACTTTGACAATCGGGAAAGATCGTCATGAAAAGGAACGCTAAATCCCTATTTGAAGGTGTTAGGACCCATCAAATTGGTGGTAAAAGCTCGTTGTAAGTCCGGCACCACACACTATAAATGGATGAACTCTTTCTACAACGTTGCGTAGTAGTCTGCTCCAAAGTAAAATTGGTTTCAATTCCACTATGAATCTAGTAGAACCTTCCATAGTGCTTCCGTATTGTATTGCTAAAACGAATTATCGTTAAATAAGCAGTTGCTTTATGCTTAGTGAAAGCTTCTATAAAAATCAACTATTACCTAATCGAAGGGGTGCCAAGATGAGGATTGTAAGGAAACTTACCTCTCTCAAAAAATTTGATGGTACAGTTTTTCTAAGATACCATTAGCATCCTAATGTCAGTAATGATGACCTAAGAGACACTTTGTTGATCCACTAAACTAAAATGTAAATATATTATGTTTTATCGTTTATAGTTTGTTGTACCTCTCTGAATAAAGTTCAATATCCTATTCTAGAGAAGAAATTCAATAACTTCTTAGATGTGGGAATATCGTTCAACTTGTGTGTACTCGTAGAATCTGAACTCTAGCACTCCTCACATTCCTATAACTTTACAATGAATGGCACAAAACTATGGGAATATTGTTTTAATAAAAGAAATTTATACCCGGTAGCAATTTTGACCCAGATATATCCTTTTGTAGACATATTGTTTGTCCAATGGATTGTACAAATGACCCATGATAGCCTCATCCCAATTGTATCACATTTAAATCAACCAACACCTCAACATATCCATCATCGGTATTTGTTCCAGTATTAGTGAAAAAACATGTACTAATCATCCATAAAATAAAGAGTCGGACAATCTACTATCTGTGTTACAATAACCCATCGAGCAATGAAATTTACTACAATTGAGAGTTTAGAGACTTAATGGCCAAGTGGGTATTCCTCAAAGTATTAATAAACACTAAAAGCATTCTAATAACCTAAAATAATTTATACTTACTGAACTTTGTAAATAGAAACCCATAGTGCAATGGCAATCTATAAATTAAATTTATCGGCTAAATTCCGCTCTATAGAATAGAACAATGGACATGCACACCCAATGTTGATCTTAGTGCGCATGTAAAAATCAAAAGGGGCTAAAATAAGCTCACCAAAATAGAAATGAAATGTGTAAGAAATCCATATTGCTTAAAATTTCAACAAACTGCATATAGTTTGCTGTTATTTTGGCATATTTACGAAAGACCTAGAATAGAGATCTATGGCACATGACATCACAAGCCTAATAATAAGGATTATTCATTGTAAAATGTATGAAAAAGGAGTATAATAGATTGTACTTATAGTTTTTTGAAATCCATTTTGGTAATATGTGTTTCACATAAAGGTAGATTGATCACGGATAAATGGTTTTTGGTTTGGACAAAATTGGGATCGAATCCAACGCTATGTATCATACCCATCGAATGTAGATTTTTATATAGTGAAGGGTGTAAACTAACGGCAGTTACACAATTTTGTTATATAAAATAACTCTTAAGGATATTTTTATTTGAAATGAATTATGCTTCTAGTTTTACTTCTCTACTACATTGGACATAAGCAATGTTTCATATATGTTAAATATATTAAGTATAAAACCCTTAGAAAATGTATTTAATGGAGTGTAGTTGCTGGTTTGCAACCTTGAGTATTGAATTGGGTTTAAAAAGTACTTCTTCCTTAAATGTTTCTTATAGAGATATATCGAGAAAATGATATCACTATATTTATTGAGATTATTGTATGTAATGTTCTTCATTAGATGGATGTGAATTACTCATGACCATCTGGTACACCTAGGGAGTACATACTTGTGGTTGATTAGAACAATCACAAAATGATGCAATGAGAGTTTCATATATGTTAATGCAACTAAGTCAAAACAAAAGATCTCAAATAATGACGTGTAGTAGTCTTCAGAATTGAGGGTACTATGGATTTTAAGTAACTAAACTGTACTTTGATTATGGTCAGTCATGTGATATTGCGATCATGTTACAACCATTGTTTGCACCAAAATTGGTCACAACACTCTTCGGGAGTCGTTGAAGAGATAACAATCAATAGTATGAACTGAATATGAATATTATCTAACAAAAACTCCAATCAACAGTAAAGGAAAATGCGTAGACAAGCGATTTATAGTGGTTCGGCGTGTCGCCTACGTCCACTGTGAAGTTTTTTGATGTTTATTGATTATCTTTCAATGTTTACAAGTTGTTACAGCGATCCACAGCAAGTTACAACTGGAAATTCGAAATCAGTAGTGAAATTATGATGTAGGATGATGGAGATCTTGATCCGGCAGAGTCTCGGCGTCTCAGAGTCCGAAGATCCCTTTTCTGTTGGCCCTGGGGCTCTATTTATAGGTGTAGGCTGCTGGTATCTCGCTGAAAACTCGGGAGACCACTTCTGGCACGTGAGGGGGCCCACGCGTACGGTCTCGGGAAGTTTGGGCCCACTTTGGCATCGGTTCGAATTCCATTCGAACCGATCAAGAATTCATCCAATCGAGGTGAAATTTGGCATGGAGATTCTTTAACATGTATGCAAGCATCTGTGAAAGTTTCATTGCATTTGGATCAGTAGGTTAGGAGATATGTTGGGTTCGAAATAGACTTCACGGCAAGGCTGTTTTGTTCGAACCCCTGTTGCTCGAAACGATGGTTTCGAAACCAGTGTGGCACGCGACCTCGTGGTGACGTGGAGCGCAAGTTTCGAATCGATCCGGACTTCTCTCCGTGTTGACCGCTTCGACTCCGTGTATCTCGGTGATTTCGAACCGATGGGAGACACGTGGGTTGACCTAGTGGGTTCGAATAAGGCAGCACAGGATGGGTTCGAACAAGGCATCAGGGATGGGTTCGAAGACGACTCTGTGATGGGTTCGAAGATGGCACTGTGATGGGTTCGAACATGATTCCAGGGATGGGTTCGAACGAAGCATATCGATGGGTTCGAAAGTCGTCCCTTCTTATCGGTTCGAAAGTGGTGGGTTCGAACTAGTTGGATTCGAAGTGGTGTCGAACCGATGGATGCGAACTCATTGATTCGAACTTTGGCATATGTGCATGGGTTCGAGGCGCTGACTCACTCCTTGGGTTCGAACCAGATGGGTTCGAACATAGGTGGGGTCATGGTTTCGAACAGAGCAACGTCCATCTGTCTCAACCTGAATCCATCATAACTTGAGCATACGACCTCGGATTGACCTGAAATTTGAAATGCTGACTCTTGTAGCCTTTCTTGCCGTGTCCTATCAATTGTGGCTCATTCTGGACTCGGATAAAATTCAGTGATATCCATGGCTAAAGGAAGTACGACCAACCTCTGAGGCGAACTGTCCTTCGTTTTTCGATCAATCTTTTGGTATCGCGGCTTTGCCAAAAAGCGGGATAACATTTTGCCCCCCAAAGTACGTCTTGTGGGAACATGACGTGCTTTGAATAGCTGCCATTTCTCTCTGAGCAATCATTGTTCTCTTTTTTATTGAAACTCGTGTGCTGTACTGCTGTAACCCTGCGTTGATATGATTGACTGCTGTATAATAGTGCTTAGCCGTTGGCTGTCGCATTTGTAATAGGATGAGTGTTTGATCCCTGTGAACACTCAAAATCGAATGTTAGCCCGACATGTATGCACATATGTTAATTTGGACCTTGTTAACGTCGTGCGTCCACGAGTCGTTATCAGTTAGGTTTGCTGCAGAATTTCGTATCGATTCTCTCCTGAACCGATTTTGAAATTTGAATTGAGACAACGCTTGATGGTTGTTTTGAAAAGTTCCTTCGTATCGATCCTCTCCTGAACCGATATTGAAGGTCGAAGAATCTGAATTTGAATTGCGCAAGTGTAATGTTTCGAACCGATGCACTTGAGCATTGATGGGTTCGAAGATTAATTTTGTATGGACGCAATATGCCTGTGCAATGATGAGTCGTGTGAATATGAGATTTCGAATCGATGCGTTGGAGCATGGACGGATTCGAAATTGACATTCGACCCAACGGAGTATACTCGTGTCATGATGGGTTCGAAGTTGACTTTCGAAACGATGTTAGAAGATGGAGTATTCTTTGTGCTGTGATGGGTTCGAAACTAGCATTCGAACCGATGTGAGAGGATGGTTTCGAACGAGTAGTTCGTTTCGGTGGGTTCGAAACTGATCTTCGAAACGATGACTTGGATGGGTACGAAACTATCGTTCGCGGCAGTGGTCTGCGTGCTTCACACAATGGGGCCTCAAGCATTTGGGTTCGAAGATAGGTTTCGAAACCATTCTGCCCTCTGACCTGTTGTACTCGGTCAATATTTACCGGAATTCGAAGCGACCCGGTCATCTTCAACCCCCCATATAAATAGCAGTGGACCTGCCCCATTTTCACTTTTTACTTTTACTTTCGCTTGCTCTCTGCATCGTCTCGAAGCCCCAAAAGAGAAAAACTGCGACGCGTTTTCGAACCCATCAAGATTTAAGGCTTAAATCTCTCGAATCCATTGTTCAAACTAGGTAATTAGCCTCGGATTCAAACGATGAAGCTATTTCGAACCTATTTCTGTTTATCGATTGCATGGCTTCGAGATTGGCAAAACCAGATCTGGTTTGAGAGGGTTTCGAACTGATGTGTGGATTCGAGTTCGAACCGATGACGGTAGTGTGTTTTCATTGGATTTCGAATCGATCCTTGGAATGTCCTTGTTGGGATGCGCAGTTCGCACCGATTGGGGGATTCGAGGGATCCATTCGAATCGATGGATTCGAACCCATAGGTTATCGGTTCGAAGTCGACAACTTCGTATCGATACGAAGTGGATCGGTTCGAACGCGACCGGTGTCAAGTTTAAGGGATTCGGTATCGGTTCGAACTTGTCATCTGGCTATCGGTTCGAAGCACGCCCAACTGTATGGTTTCGAAGTGATGTCAGGATGGTTTCGAACGCATGGTTTCGAAGCAATGACATGATGGTTTCGAACGCGTGGGTTCGAAAGGAGTTTGGACGGGTTCGAACGCATGGGTTCGAAGCAACGTCACGATGGTTTCGAACGCGTGGGTTCGAAAGAAGTTTGGATGGGTTCGAAGGAAGAGGTGTTTGGTTGGGTTTGAACGAAGCCTCTGTGATGGTTTCGAACCCTGTATGATGGACTCCAAAATTTGAAATTTTTCAAGCATAACTCCGACGAGCTTCATTCCTGCATATCTGGACTTGAATATTGAACTGCATATTTGATTGCCTTTTGAAGCTCGTCGATGGAACTATAACAACTTCCATTCGAACCGACTTCCATCATATAAACGATTTAGTGATGACGGTCAGCGATGACGGTCATTATAGCCGAACTTCGTAGCTTTGTCGTTTGAATGTTCACTTTAACTCTGCAACGTTTATTCAAGCAATGCATGGCACGGTACCACACACATTCATACACTTTACACTGGGGAACACACGGGTTCTTTGTCGTCTAACGATGGTTTCTCATGAGTTAGTTAGTTATGGAATCTTCAAGTTCACAGCAGCAGGAGATTCAAGGTACAGCCCCTCCGAGGCTAGAAGTTCCGGATATAGATCCTGAGATCATTGGTCCGGCTCCGGACGAACTTCCTGACGCGTCGTTCATTGCCAATCCATCAGATTCCGTTCCATCGAATATCTCTGAAGACATGTTGGGAAGAATTTGTTTGAGGCACAGCTTGTCATTGGACGATGTGTTGCTGCCGGGGCCGAATGATAGACCACATAATCCGCCAGAAGGGTATACATCATTTAATCGCCACGCGTGTGCGGCCGGGACACTTCCCCCGTTCAACGAGTATATAAGAGAAGTATTGTCATTTTTGAGGATCGCCCCATCTCAGTTGCATCCGAACGGATATGCGTCGATCAATAGCTTGTTCATTGCATTTATGGAATGTCTCCATCGACCGCCGCTTCCAATCGAAATTAGATACTTGTTCAACTTCAAAACTCGTGGTGATTATCCTTCTTTCACATTTCTGGAGGCGGTGAGAAATTGCCAAGTGGTCACCGGATCCTGGACAAGGCTGAGTTACTATAGGACAGAATGGTTCTATGTCAGATGTCCTCCAGGATTTGCTCGACGATGGTTATTCAGACGTGAGTATAACCGAGTTTTCAAATATTTACTATGACAATTGCAGCCGAAGTGAGACTTATATTAATTTTTCTTTTTACAGCAACGATCCCGAGACCCGAAGGTGAAGAGTTTAAGGAGATGGTGCGAATACTTCGAGAAGTCCCGAGCGAAGATAGGGACATCGAGTTGCTTTTGACCGATAGGAATCTCCGGACCTTTGGGCTGATTGAACGAGGACAGAGTATAAGGTTTGAGGTGGCACAAAGGATCGTTCCTAAGAAACGAGTCAAACATAAGGAGCCCGAAGTGGTCATAGCCGAGGAGGCTGACTCTGAAAGAACTCATACTGACGACGAGCCGCTGATCGAGCCTACGGATGTAGCTTCGGATGTCGCGGAGCAGAGAAAAGGCAAGGCTGCCATGGTTAAGCCAACTAAGCGGGGGAGACGGAAATCGGTTGTCATTGCCCGGCCCTCTTCCGGAGTCAGGATCTCTGAGATGTCTCCTTCGCGTACTGAAAGCCTCTACGAAGGGCTTGCCGACCTTCCAATCCCGGAAGATGTGTCTTTTCAACATGATGCCGGGTTGGAGGAGTTCCATCGTAGTCTAGAATTGAGCGAGCCTCTTATTACTAGCGAGGTCGACATTTCTGGTTGGTCGGAGGGAATGCATATTCATACACATTTCACGACACTGCATAAACTTTGACTGTAAATTATCTGTTTCGAAGGGTGATTGATTCGATTTTATTTTGCTTTGCAGATACTATGTCAAAGCGGGGTTCAATGCTTGGGAGTCTTCGACATGCTCGCAAGTCTTCTTATTATGATTCGCGCAGGCGAGAGGGAGATAGAGATTATGATCAGGGACGCCCTGGATACTATGACCAAGGACGTTCCGGATATTCTAGTCATGAGAGATACGATTCGGACAAGGGCCATAGGCGTCGATCGCGATCGCGTACCCCTCCTCCTTCCAGAGGTCCCGTACAACATCCCGTTCATGTTCCTCGTGACTCTTCTCGACATGCGCCAGTTTCTCAAGCTTCTAGATCTGAGGTGACGGCACCGATGGCTGCGGAGGAACCTCCTACTGAAATCATGGGGGAAGGAGCAATCAGGCTCGCGCAATTGAAAAGGGAGTTCCCGAATATATGCTTCGACAACTACGTATTCCCCCCGAACTTGAAAAGAATCCCACAGTAGGCCGAGCAGTGGGCGCTTGATTATGTGCACGATTTCTACGCACAGTACAAAGTGTGGTATAGAGCGGCCGAAAAAGCATCGGCCTTGGCCTTCGAAAGAGCAGTCACCATTGAAAAATTGCAAGCCGAGTTAGCACAAAAAGATCGCATCATTCAAGTGCTGAATACTGAGGCTGAATCATCCCGTAAATCTGAAATAGAGGCCACTAAAAAAGCCGATGAAGCCCAGGCAATCATGGATAGGATGAAACGCGAACACTACGCCACGGTAGAGGACATGGGTCATCGAAACACATTGGTTACTGCAGAGAGGGACGCTGCCCTGAAGGAGTTGAATGAGCTTAAGTCAAAATT
The DNA here is from genome assembly GCA_030765085.1 of Allium cepa. Classification (NCBI taxonomy): domain Eukaryota; kingdom Viridiplantae; phylum Streptophyta; class Magnoliopsida; order Asparagales; family Amaryllidaceae; genus Allium; species Allium cepa. The sequence goes on from CM060942.1 coordinate 293,106,662, forward strand.
TGCTGAAATTGCCAAGGAAAGGGATGATGCGAATAGCGCAGCTCAGGAGGCGTGCGAACAAGCTGTGATTCTTCGCACCGAAAGGGATGCTGCGGTGGCGAAAGTTCAAGCGGTCGAGATAGAGGTGGAGGAGAAAGTTCAACGAGCAGAGGCCAGGCTAGAGGCCGATATCGAAGATCTGCTTATAACTTATAACGCCAACGTGTTAAAACACCGAAATTTAGCCTGGCTTCAAGATTATCCCATTCACCTTCGCAGCGCTTGGGAGCGATTGGTCGAGGAAGAGGGGGAAGCGCATCCGGGTGAATCGGTTGACCGATTCGAGCTTGAGAACCGGCTATTGACTGAGGATGAAAAGAAGGTCCTTCACGATGCTATCATTGCTCATGAGAAGGAGATGGTGGGTGGTCGTTCCCTGGAAGTTGGAGAGGGATCGGGTGTTGAGCACCGTTCGGATGTCACTGAAGTCACCACATCGCCTTTGTCAGTGCCTGCGTCGGCGGTCAGCTTGCCACCTGTTCCTGCTTACGACCCGGAGCGGCCGCACTTATCTCCTATCCATGAGCACACTTCCGAGGTCGTTCAGCCGTCTGTGAGTCAAACTGGAGAAGGTATTTCGAAATTATCTCAAGTGTTTCCTAAATAAAGAGTTTGTTTTGAAGAAGTTACTGATAACTTATCGTTTTTGCCTAGTGACGGAGGTTGCGCCGACAGTCACGGCTCAAGAATCAAGCCAAAAGGTTAAGGCCATCGCCACCGAGACCACTGCTGTAACTGCGGTATCGATCGAGGCGGCACAGGGGAGCGGGTTATCTCTCGAGGAACAGATGGTGAGCGAGCTGCTCGGTGAGCAGGGCGGTTTCTCTACGGACTTACAGTTTATCATCGTTAGTGATCCCCTGCCGACCTCAAGTTCTTCGACGCAAGCTGCGGATGCCCCCAGCCAAGCCCAAGCGACTCGAGAAGAGGAAATTTTGGCTAAAATCAGCGCTGAAATAGAAGCTGCGGGGCACAGTGGTAGCGCCGGTGGCAGCGCGACGGCGCATAGCTCAACACCTGCTAGGATAGTACCATCGGGTGGCACTATCTCAATTTCCGTTACAGATCCAGTCCCCCCTACTCCTCCGGCGGGAAGCCTCCCTGTAGATTCGAGCTCTGAGGAGGACATCGATATCATGCCCCCAGCCGAAGCGTCACCGCCGAAGAGGAGGCACTCAAAAAGAATTTCTGTCGCTAGTGATTCTGATAATGATGAACCACTAATAAGGAAGACGAAAAAGAGGAAGAAGTAGAGTGGCTTTACAAGTAGATGTTTTGGTGGATAAGTACTTGTTTTTTATTTTTGTAAGCCGTGTATAGATGCAGGTTCGGCTCCTGCTAGTAGGGATTGTTTTTGGGAAAACTTTTTCATATGTAAGCCCTCATTTTTGGTTAGTTGAAATAAACTTTAGTTTCTTTGTTTCAACTCTTGTTTTATTTGTGCTTAAGTACTTGCAATGCCTTGTTTTCGGTCCGGTGTACTTGTGGTGTTTTTACCGTTTAAGTAGAGCTCGTTTCATTTGCCACGCTTGAGAACCTTGGTCACAAGTTGCGATTGATGAATGAGTTGAACTTCGGACGTTGTATCACTTCGGTGAGTGATTGACACTTAACTTTCGTGCCCCCCAGTCTTGGGGAACAACACTTATATTTTTGGCAGTCGATTGCACTTGTTGCGAATCTTAAGTACACGTCCGCCTTCCGAGGACTTAGAGTAATTTGAGATCGATAACCTGGTATGCATTCCAGGAGTTCAAGTGTTATTGATACTTGTAACATGGCTCACGCTCCGGGAACTTGGGGATGGTGTTCACATTCCAACTTGCACTCTACTAACTCGGAGTTAGTATTAACGCCTTAGTTCGCACTACGGGAACTTTGACTTGGTGTTGGTGCTCCAATTCACACGCCGGGAGCTTGGATAAAACATGTAAGTTTGGGTTCGTACTTCAGGAACCCGGAATTGACATTTATACCCCAACTCGCACTTCGGGAATATGGAGTTTGCACGGATGCTTCGGTTCGCGCTCCGGGAGCCCGTAACTTATGTTCATACCCCAATTCATGTTTTGGGGATTCGGAGTCCGCATTGATGGGTCGGTTCACGCAGTGGGAACGAATTATTAAATGTTTATACTCCAATTCACGCTGCGGGAAGTTGGAGTCCGTTCGCACTCCTGGAACGAATTGTTAAATGTTTATACTCCAGTTCACGCAGTGGGAAGTTGGAGTCCGTTCGCACTCCGGGAACGAATTGTTAAATGTTTATACTCCAATTCACGCAGTGGGAAGTTGGAGTCCGTTCGCACTCCTGGAACGAATTGTTAAATGTTTATACTCCAATTCACGCAGTGGGAAGTTGGAGTCCGTTCGCGCAGTGGGAACGAATTGTGGAATGTTTATACTCCAATTCACGCTGTGGGAAGTTGGAGTCCGTTCGCACTCTGGGAACGAATTATGGAATGTTTATACTCCAATTCACGCTGTGGGAAGTTGGAGTCCGTTCGCACTCTGGGAACGAATTATGGAATGTTTATACTCCAATTCACGCTGTGGGAAGTTGGAGTCCGTTCGCACTCTGGGAACGAATTATGGAATGTTTATACTCCAATTCACGCTGTGGGAAGTTGGAGTCGGTTGTAGGACTGTCGTGTGTCGGTCCAGTTCAGCCTTTAGTGTGACGGATTGCCCCCGAGCTGGGGTTTCACTTAGTGAGTGGCCGGTCGTATCGTAGTCACTCGCTATTTGAATAAACTCCATTGTTTGATGGAATTTAGCTCTTCGTGTGTCGTGATCGTTGAATGTTGTATTCGATGAATCACAGCTTTAACTTGAAGAGATAATGTTTTATTGCTGAAATGAGAAAATATGGCAAAGTCAGTGCCTTATTACAAAATTAAATTTCAGAATGTAAATGAAATTGCAAAATATTCATAGATTGAATGAGCCTGTCATGTGTGACAATGACGAAGATCCTCGTCGTTCCAGGCTTCTGAGAAAGTCGGTCCGCCACTGATGGCGTTTATCACCAATCTCCCGCGAGGACCATCGGAGTCCCCATGCCTCGGTTGATCGGGTTCATTGATTTGATTTGATGGACCTGCTTCCCTGGGTTGCGGTGTCCGCACAAATCGATCGAGTCTCCTTTCCCTGATCAGTTTTTCAACAAGATCCTGTAGGTGACGACACTCGTTCGTATCGTGTCCGTAGCCTTCATGGAACCTGCAAAATTTTCCTGTTTGGATTTGTCTCTCTGACGACGGTCTCGGAGCAGGTTTTTCATATTGAATTGTACTACGGGTTTGCAAATACAAGTCCTCCAATGAAGTATTCAAAGGAGTATAACTGTCGAACTTCGGATTTTTGCGTTGCGGACCGCTATTTTGATCTTGTTTTTTAATTTGATTCACGCTCTCTCTTCGCCGAGCTTGTTTATTTTTAATGTTCAACTGAACTTTTCCGGAGCTCTCACCGGATTGTTTTATTGCAACATTGCTTTGGGTTCCTCCCACGTTTGATCCTGCGTCAGTTTGCTTCCTAGACTGTTTCGCGTCTTCCCGTCTTAGGAATTGAGCTGCTTTGGCATGGAAACGGTCCAATGACGCAGGTGGTTTTCCAGCTAGCCAATTGCCGAATTCAGAATCGGGGTCGATCCCCTTGGTTAACGCCATAAGGATGGAGTTATCATTTGGATTACTAATCTCCGCACATGCAGTATGGAATCTTTCTAAGTAGTGTCTGAGCGTCTCTCCGGGAGCTTGCGTGACACTGGATAGAGTGTTGACATCTTTCGGCCTTGCGACGTGCATGCGGAATTGCTCAACGAATTTTGTGGCCAGCTGGTCGAATGAGGAGACGGATCGAGGGGGCAATCGGGTGAACCACATGGTGGCGATGCCCCCCAGGGATATGGGGAAACTACGACATTTCACAGCGTCGTCGGCTCTGGCAGCCGTCATCGACCATTCATATTTTAGAATATGTTGATTGGGATCGGAGTTTCCCTCATACATGGGCAGAGTGGGCATTCGGAATCGCCGTGGGGGTTCAGCATTAAGAATGTCGTCCGTAAAGGGAGTGTGACTTCGGGAAACCCCCCAATCGTCGTTTGTGAATCCCTGACTCTCACGAATCATCTGTCGTATCATAGTCGATAGATCCGGCATTTGCACCAGAGTATGGTCACGTTCCATACTTTGGGTTTGAGCCGGATATCGTTGACGGTTCAAATCCCGCCTTCTCGGCTCATAGTCCTCTAGGACGTACGGTTCAGGAGTATGACCGCTTTGACGATGGTTCGGGTCCGGCTGATCTCGAGTGTCGACCTCTGGTTCAGCCGCAACGCTAGCGGTGCGGTACTCAGCGGCGTGGTGAGGAATGGCACCCCCTCGGGAGGAGGGTCCGGTTTGAAAGCTGGCTGACGGACCAACTCTAATCTGTCCAACGGTCAATATCGGTTGGTTTCCAGCGGATGGCATACGACCCTCATCTAACCGGGGTCGTGGGGGTCGGTTATGATAATCAGAAGATGAAGAACTTTCGCTAGAAGAGCGATAAGCATGATCTCTCGTGGATCGTTTTCGTTTCTGGCGATTCAGCTGGTTAATTAGCTCAGCGTTGGCGCGTAACTGTTCTTCTAGTTGTCGCCGACTCTGGGTCAGCTCTTGAAGTAACAACTGCAATTCTTGTCGGGTAACCGGACCCGACGGTTCTGAGTGCCCAGCGGCATCTTGATTAGGTGGAGGCAGAGGGGCAGGATTTTGTCTATCCTGTCCTTCTTGATTGACGGCGTTCGAGGTGGTTCTTGTGCTAACCATTTTTACAGTTGAGTTCCTTTCCTAGACTTTATGCAAATCTGAATAGAAGGGAAGGAAGTTGGATTTAACAATCTGGATCTCTCTCTTAGATTTGTTCAATCCGGTATCGATGACAGATCCAACGAGCAGGAGAAAATCTGGGTTTTCTCAGTGAAAGCACCAAAGTGTTTGCACCAAAATTGGTCACAACACTCTTCGGGAGTCGTTGAAGAGATAACAATCAATAGTATGAACTGAATATGAATATTATCTAACAAAAACTCCAATCAACAGTAAAGGAAAATGCGTAGACAAGCGATTTATAGTGGTTCGGCGTGTCGCCTACGTCCACTGTGAAGTTTTTTGATGTTTATTGATTATCTTTCAATGTTTACAAGTTGTTACAGCGATCCACAGCAAGTTACAACTGGAAATTCGAAATCAGTAGTGAAATTATGATGTAGGATGATGGAGATCTTGATCCGGCAGAGTCTCGGCGTCTCAGAGTCCGAAGATCCCTTTTCTGTTGGCCCTGGGGCTCTATTTATAGGTGTAGGCTGCTGGTATCTCGCTGAAAACTCGGGAGACCACTTCTGGCACGTGAGGGGGCCCACGCGTACGGTCTCGGGAAGTTTGGGCCCACTTTGGCATCGGTTCGAATTCCATTCGAACTGATCAAGAATTCATCCAATCGAGGTGAAATTTGGCGTGGAGATTCTTTAACATGTATGCAAGCATCTGTGAAAGTTTCATTGCATTTGGATCAGTAGGTTAGGAGATATGTTGGGTTCGAAATAGACTTCACGGCAAGGCTGTTTTGTTCGAACCCCTGTTGCTCGAAACGATGGTTTCGAAACCAGTGTGGCACGCGACCTCGTGGTGACGTGGAGCGCAAGTTTCGAATCGATCCGGACTTCTCTCCGTGTTGACCGCTTCGACTCCGTGTATCTCGGTGATTTCGAACCGATGGGAGACACGTGGGTTGACCTAGTGGGTTCGAATAAGGCAGCACATGATGGGTTCGAACAAGGCATCAGGGATGGGTTCGAAGACGACTCTGTGATGGGTTCGAAGATGGCACTGTGATGGGTTCGAACATGATTCCAGGGATGGGTTCGAACGAAGCATATCGATGGGTTCGAAAGTCGTCCCTTCTTATCGGTTCGAAAGTGGTGGGTTCGAACTAGTTGGATTCGAAGTGGTGTCGAACCGATGGATGCGAACTCATTGATTCGAACTTTGGCATATGTGCATGGGTTCGAGGCGCTGACTCACTCCATGGGTTCGAACCAGATGGGTTCGAACATAGGTGGGGTCATGGTTTCGAACAGAGCAACGTCCATCTGTCTCAACCTGAATCCATCATAACTTGAGCATACGACCTCGGATTGACCTGAAATTTGAAATGCTGACTCTTGTAGCCTTTCTTGCCGTGTCCTATCAATTGTGGCTCATTCTGGACTCGGATAAAATTCAGTGATATCCATGGCTAAAGGAAGTACGACCAACCTCTGAGGCGAACTGTCCTTCGTTTTTCGATCAATCTTTTGGTATCGCGGCTTTGCCAAAAAGCGGGATAACAACCATAATTTAGTATACGTTGAACTATACGAAGAGAAATACTATTAAAGTGAGGATTCTTCTCTTTCCTTGTAAAAGGCTATTATCATTGTAATTGTTTGTTAACTTAAAATCAAAATCTTTAGCTAGACTAAGTCAGTTAATCGACAAATGTTATCAGATTGAACCAAAGAATTTAAAGTAGTCTATGAAATTAACTATAGATATTATTAGAGCTTCTCTAAATCTCTTAATCATATAGAGATGATTAAAAGAAAATGTGGACAAAATATCATTATAAGGTGTAGCTAAAAAAGATTAGAAATTGGATTTCAGAAAAATGATCTACAAACAACTAAACTTGTGCCCGATATTGTACTTCAACAAAGTCCATATTGGATGTAGTATTTATATTATTTAAATATTGACTGAGGACCAAGTTGACACTAAGGAGTCAACACAACCATGTTGTTAATTAATTTAAAATTTAACCAACTCAAAATTTAATTTATAAATATTATATATATATATATATAAATAATAAAATTAAATACAAATATTATATTGAATTTTTTAGCACTCTTACTTTTTTATTTTAGGACTTAAAATTAATTAAAATAATATTTAATTGTTAGATGTTTAAAATTAATTAAAATAATATTTAATTGTTAGATGTTGATTTAATTAAACTTATAGACTTTAATAATCAACTAAATAATTAATATATGGGATGTATTGATTAAGCCTAAATTTGGAAGCCTAGACATGCATAGGCCCACCATAGATGGAGCAAAGGTAGGGGAAAACTTAGTCTATAGATCTTATAAGAAAGGAGCGAAATATTTGTTATCAGCTCTCTCCTGTTCTAAAGACATGCAAAAAAAAAACCTATCACCCATTGAAGAATTACTGGAAGCCTTGTAGTCGGGATTTGCACACTGTGTTCGAGGGAAAGAAACAAGGGATCCAAAGAGGAAATAACTTGCTATCGAATTTCAAATATTCAAAAGTTAATCTTCAAATTGAATTTCAAATATCATTATTTGGTTGACAAATCTGTAACGACCCGATTCTTCGATGACCGAAAATCGACATCAATACGTCCACTGCATCAAATGTCAAACAATCGAATGCCGGAAAACTGAACAATTAGGGTTAAAGAAGAAGGAGGTAGAAGAAGAGTAGAAACAAACAACAACAGAATCTTACCATCGCAGTGAAATAAATATAATACATAATAACTGATCTTCAACATTAACAAAATACAACACTGGACAGTTATGATAACTTGTCCACATAGAAACTGAATTTGCAGCAAGCCATACACAGTGGATAATACACCAAATATGTGTGATACGTCTTGTCATCCAGCTCATCTCTTGAGTTCCATGCCAGTCCATCCATAATATGTACTCTATAATACTCGGTCTGACCCGAGCATTATAGTTAAATAACACCCAGGTCAATCAGGAAAATTAGTGTGAGATAACACACTCAGTTGGATTATTAAAGTTTTCAAAATCATTTGAAAATCAAAGGTATCTTGTAAGACCACACCATAAATAAACGTGCTGGGTTTTTACCTTAAGACAACCAAAACATTTCTTATAAAATCCTTTGATATTATAGTAGTGCCTATAAACAAATGCTTGTTCAAATAGCCGAAAGTTAAATGGTTAAATGTAAAGGGAGCTATGTGTGGTCTCAAAGGGGTTTTGGATTTTAGAAGTGTGTGATGGATGCTACTGAGGGATGTTTAGATAATTTGGATGTTTATTTACTTTGACATATTTTGCTATCATCCTGTTGTTATAAATAATCTATGAAATTGTAAATTGGATTGTACTAAATAAATTAAGAAGTGGATTGAGATAATATATATCCATTACTGAAATAAAATGGAAATAAAACCTTATTTTAAAACTATTTTGATTTTGGAAGTGAAATTGTAATTATAAAAATGGAATCATTTAGAACTTAAGATTTGAATGTTTAAAATGAATTTGTAAATTGAAATTGTTAAGAATTGGTTTCAAGTTAAAATTTGGTAATAAATTAAATTCTGAAGATTAAATTGTTTAAAAAGTTTTGAACTCCTACTTGAACCTTGAAATAAGTTAAGTAAAGGTAAGTTAAAATGAATGTTTGAAATTTGGACCCAAAATTAATTGTTTAAAAACTTAGGTTGTTAAATTAAAAGTAAAGGATAATTCGATTTAAAGATTAAATCAACATTTAAAAATTTAACTCGAATTTATGTAATTCGAGATGTTTTAAATTTGAGATTGGAATTGAAATTAGTTCAAATTGAATTTGAATTGAATTAATTGGAAGTGAGATTGAAGTTGAATAAGTTTAAATTCAAATTGGAAATTGATTGCAATAGGAGATTGGGAAATTGAACCAGTTTGACTCTGAAACTATTTTCGAATAAATTGTTTTAATATAAATTATTTTAGATCTATTTTCCTAGCCACCTACTATACAACCTTTCCTTTTAAAACCGAAACTAACTTATACTTATTTTACAACTATTTTGAAAACTAATTACTATTTTACATCTGTTTTATAAACTAACTATTATTTTACAACTATTTTGCAACGATCTAACTATTCTACAACTATTTAACTATTTTATAACTACTTAATTATTTACATCTATTTCACAACTAATAACTATTTTCAACTACTCATCTATTTTGAACCTTTTAAGCTATTTTCTAGATTCAAGTTAGTTTGAGTGCAAACTGTTTATAATTAAGTAATAACCCAAATAGAATTTGAAGCAATTGTAAATAAGTGAATAGAATCAAGTGAAGGTGAATAAAGAGGAGATTGATTTAGCTAATAGTCAATGGAGATAAGTACGTAGGATGTACGCATATTATTCTATTTGCATAATGATTTGTTGCAGATTCGAACATAGAATTTTGAGACAGTATATCGATCCGAGTTGGAATTTTGCACTCGATTTTCGACGGCGAATCCTGAATATGGATTTTTGATTGGTTCTGGAAATTCTCTATTATAGTTATGGCTATATAAGGAGTTGATCAAAGAACCAGATCTATATCCGCACTAGGAAGTCGGGTGGACGATACTAGTTCAGAAGTGAAATTGTGTGGTCGAGTGAGCGATCAGATGTGATGTTGCGTACGGATGATATATGTTCATCATACGGGCTTGAATGTGATAGATACTGAAATTTTGAAAAGGAATGTAAAATTGATTTTTGAAAAGAAAAGTATATTTTGAAAAATATGTGATGAATAAAAGTAGAAGTTGGGTATTTCTATGATTAGAATGCACTTTATAAAGAGAAGTAAGGTGGTAAATAACTTTATGAAGAAATCAAACTTGAATGCTTGATTTATCATAAATAAAGCTATATATATTTGTTACATATGACAAACTCCCTTTGATTGAATCTAAAACCAGAAGAAATGATTTTTGAAAATTATTTAAAGTATAAAAGGGAATTAATATAAGTATGAAGTGATCCAAGATTTTTCAAGATTATATATATATATAAATAATTTTATGAGAATGATTTTTTGGAAAAAGGTTTTTGAAACTCACTAATTTTGAAAGGCCTTTGAATTTTGGAAAAAATCAATTTTGGAAAGCCAAGTTTGAGAATTATTGATTTTGAGGTATTCATTTTGTGTAAAGGGGATTTATATGTAATTCATATAAAGAGTATGATTTCAAAGATACTATATGTGTATAGTATAAAGTATTTTGAGATTGGCTCTAGGGAAAAAGGCGCTCCTATAAAATGAACTTCTTAGGAGATCCACAGGGAGGTTCTGCCTTGAGCCCTAAGGGGCATTCTAAATTTGATCCTGAAAGGAAGTGTGGACAAACTGAAGTTCCTGAGGATTGTTTGTGTGGGTAGTGTAAGTCGGGGGCGCTAATGCCTACAAAGACATTTGGGTTATGTTGTGACGACAATGTAACTTGATGTCACTGTGATCTACTACAGACCATAGCGGAAGTCATGTGGCATTGAGTGCTAATGGTTTACGTTTGATTTCGCCGGGAGGGCGACGTAACATCAGTAGACTGCGATCTGTGAAGATATAGAGAAAGTCGTGTGGCAGTGAGTGCCTACAGGCTACATTAGGACTCGACTGATGTAGTCTGCGATCTATGTAGGAGTGGAGAAGTTTCATTTGGCGGTGAAATTCGAGGGCGCTGATGCCTACAGTTACATAGGTTTTTGCCATGATCACAACGTAAAACCTGGGTGTAGCTGCGATCTATGGCGGGTTCCATGGTGTAATTGAGGGGCTTGTCTATAGTTTTCTATGGATTTTGCCGGGATCGCAACGTAACCATCGGGTTAACGCTACCATGGATGGGGTGATGATTTCCAGAGCATTCTCACAAAAAATGTTTTCTATATTTTTAAAAAGTGTTTTCTATATTTTCACTAAAATATTTTCCAAGTATTTTTACTAGGTGTTGAAAACGGGTTTGCCAAGTACTTGTAGACTTTAAGTCCTACGTCTGATCATGTATGACCGAATTTCTATGAGAATAAGGATGGACTTGTTGAGACATCGAGTTCTGAAAAGTACCTTTATAAAACTATTTTAATAATATTATGTAGATTTTAAAGTGTTTTAAAAATTTAAATAAAAAGGGTTTTGGTTTAAAATGTTTAAAGGATAATTTAACTGATAATAAGCATTGTTATCAAAATTGTTGCTTCGTTCCTTTTCGGGGACGAAAAGATTTAAAGGGGGAGGAATGTGATATCCCAAATTTTTGGACATCTGTTAATCGGTAATTAACAGGATTAAATTATTAATAATACAGATTTATAAGTTGAACAAATAAATTCTGATAATTAGAAATATCTGGATATAAATTGATTTGAAAACACTAACAAATGTTGAAGTATAAATCCCTGGTGATATTAAATCTTATAGTAAATAAATAGATAATATATTTCACCATTTATAAGATATCCATAATAATATAAATGGATATATACAAGCTATGTGATATATATACGTATATAAATGTGCACATATGTATTTGTGCCCATATGAGATAAAATATGTTATATATATGTAGATTTGAATAAAATTATGATTTGAAATTCAAAGTAAATATCTTAAAAGTAATTTAGATTTGAAACTCTACATTTCAAATACTAGTATATATATACACATAGTTATTGATTTAAAATGATGCTAGTTAAAAATAAGGATAGATATAAAAGTAAATATAAATCATATAAAAAGAAAATGTATAAATAAAAGGTCAATATATTTTCTTTAAAATATACATGAAATAAATATAAGTTATATATATATATATATATATATATAACATAATACTTAAATTAATGAAAAAAAGAAATATATATATATATATATATATATATATTATTTGTTTGTGACATTTGTGAACCAGGAGTAACATGCATTAACAAGTGGCTTAGTTTTTTTTTTAATTTAATTATAAGTAACATGTTTTAGATGAGCCAGGCTGTTTTACAATTTACCATCTCTTTGATTTCTTTCTTTCATCTTCTCTTAAACCAAACTAAACTAAAAAGAAAAAAAAATCAAAACTCCTTTCAAATTTATACTGAGCTAAAGCAACATAGTAGATTCAAGATCAACTCAACATAAAATGGATTAAATCATACATGAAGCTACAAATCAAAATCAAATAGCAGTTTTCAATTCCATGAGGACTTCCAGATTTTTCAAAACTACTCCTCTGTTCAATAGTAAGTGAGTAAACTTCACCTTTTTAAGCCTAACCTATTTTATTATCTGATATAAGTGATAAAAAATGGTAGTAATGTTATGTAAATGTTCTGCATGGATGAATAAATGTGTTTTTGTCTAGGTTTACAAGTTGAATGTACTGAATGTATACATGTATGTCTCTGGTTGTTATCACTGGCCAAAATTTTCTTTCAAAAATTTAATTCTCTCCACTCAATTACTAATAGCTTATGATGTCTTAAAGAAATGTGTTTGTAAACATGAAATCTTATTTTTTAAAAAAGTTTCAAGTGAAATTATTAAGTTATTATCCGGTAAAAAAATGAAAATATAGTGGGAATCAAATCAAGTTAGAAATTTAATTATTTAAATCTTGAATTATGTTATATCATCAGATTCAATTTTAAAAATGATGATTTTAATAGTAATTTCGTAATTTTATATTAATACTGGTTGAGTTATTATGAGATGATCAGGGATTGGTCGAAGACCAATTCTCGGCGACTCGGTCATGATTGGGGGACAGGGTCTTGGTCGAAGGAAGGAGAGGGACTAGCGGTCTCAGAAAAAATGCTGGCGACATTTTCCAGGCGACATGGTGGCGAGAAGGAAATTTAGGGTTTCAGATTTGTACTTGGACGAGATGGGTTTTCATACATTTACGACGTCGTGGTGGCAACTGGGGGATGCAGAGTAAGGGTATAAGCTGGAGGGAAGGGAGACGAGGCTTTTGGCTGAAGGGGTTAGGTTCTGATGATCGGCGTCGGTGGCGCAAGACGTATGGGTGATCGAGTTTTTATTTCATGAATGGGAAAATGGGTTGATTTCGAATTCGAGCCCAATCGAGGGAATCTGGGTGGTCGGAGCAAATTAGCGAGTCGTCGATGACTTGTTGGAGGTAGCAGTGATGGTCGGAGTGGCGGCGTGAGGGTGTGCATGTGCACAGATATTGGTGTGTCTCTGTGTTACTAAGTTTGGTAGTGGAGAAAGATATGAGAGGGGAGGAAGAAGGTTAGGTTTGGGATTATTTGGGGAATTAGCTCGGGTGCGTCTCAGGAAGTCATCAGGATTTGTTCGCATGTAGAAAAGAAGAAGGGCGACTGGAAAGGGTGGGTTTAGACTCGAGTTGAATAAGGATATGAACCGGGTTTGGCTCGGGTTTGTGATAAAGTGTATTAACAGTTTTTTTTAATTTTAAACCCAGTTCTCAAAATGATAATGTTTGGTTTAAGTGTAAATTAGATAAAGGTCATATAATTTTTTTTAACTTAAATTAGTTAATATCAAAGTATTTTATTATGATCCCATTATTTTAAAATTAATTCTTAAGTTATTAAAGTGGAATTAAATAGTGTAATTAAGTCGTTGATTTAAGAAGATGAAATAATTTTTTTAACTACAATTTAAAGGACTTAAGTTTTTTCATGAGTTAATAGTAAATTAATTCCAAAGGTTTATTAAATAAAACTTAGATGATAATTAAGTAGTTTACCTTGAATTAAGTAAGGTCTTAAGTAATTAAAGGTTAATTAATTAACGTAAGAAATTAAAGGTTGATTAATTAATGTGAGTAATCTAAGGGTAATTAGTTAATGTCCATGATTAAGGATAATTAATTAATTTCATTAATTAATAATAAATGGTTTACAATTAATTAAATTAATCATGATTTTAAAGTAATTAATTTAATTTATTTGGTGATTAAATTAAATTGATTAGGATTTGTATGACAAATTAATCTTCCTTATGAATGGTAAACTTGGATTGAACGCTTGGATTGATTAATATCCTTAGTTTGAAATTGGTGATGCTTTATGATATGAATGCTTTAGTTGAACTGTGATAATGTGGATTATCTATCTATAATGAATTACTAAGTAAATAAGACATTCTGAATTTATAATTTTAATTGTATTCGCTTAAACCACTTGGCTTAAAAGATAGTATTGGATTCGAAGAGACCGGAGTCGGATATCACCAATATCTGAAACCACTTCGATTAGTAATCTAACTTTTTATATAGATTTAGTTATAAAATCATATGGGCTGGACTGGAATAAATTAAGTAACTAGACTATTGAAACTAAGAAATGATACTTAGATATTACTTTGTTAACTAAATGTTCGATTGAACAAAATAAGAACTCATAGTAATGTACGAATTACCCCGGGTTTTCAAATAAGTTTTATAACTTGGTATTTCCAGTTATATTGTTTACTCACGCTGGTTTCTAGCCTTACCCGGGTGCTACTTTGTTGTAATGCTCGGGTCAGACCGAGTATTACAGATTTTCAGGTTAGGACGTTCTGGAGCTCAGGAGGCGAGCTGGATGGCAGAAACGTTTGGAGTATATTTTGCTATGTATTTGAGATTTTATTGTTTGTAGTCTAGGACAAGTTGATACAACTGTCTAGTCTATTTGTGAATGGTTGTACTCTGATATATTGAATGTAAATTGACAATTACAACTTTTCTTGTGTAAATGCTATTATTTGATATTATATTTTGATCCGCTGCGTTTGTGAGATTCTGTGCTGTTGTTTTTTCTGTTTCTTCTTCTACTTCTTTTCTTCTTTACCTTAACAATCTGGAATTTTCGGCATTCGATTTCTCCGCATTTCTAAAGTGAACATATTAATGTCGAATTTTCGAGGTCGAAAATTTCAGGTCGTTACACAGTAGGATCCAAAAAGGTAAAAATCTTGTTACACACACAAACACACATACATGCACAGACATACACACATATTAATAATTTACATAACTTATAAGCTTCTGGCCATAACTTAATAAAAACTCAAAAATTGTTTAGGAATTTTGTTGAAATTTTGGGAACTTTCCCATTTATTTTCGTATTGTTATGAATTAATTATTAAAGAAAATACCACCTTAATTAATAGAAAAAAATTAAGGAAAAGATTTATTGAAGGAGCTTAATTTTCGGTTTTGTTAGAGAATATTGTTGTAAATTAAAAGTAAAAGTGAATAAATGACATATACACGGATTAGGTCCAAAGATCCTTCTTTATTAAGAAAAAAAGTTCATTTTTCACATCATTATAGATTTTCCATCTTGATTTACTGTAGCCTTATAAATCATGCAATAGCTTTTAAGACTCTACCTTTGATAGATTTTAAGTCTTGACCTTCTATAGCTTTAAAGTATGGCATGCGATAGCTTATACAAACCCAGCTTCACTTTCAACATTTGGAGCTTATAAAAACTCAACATACAATAGCCTTAAAAAGAGGCTTGCGAAGCTTTTAACACTCAACCTTCGACAGATTTGAAAATTATGATATGTTAGCTTTAGTG
This sequence comes from Allium cepa, assembly GCA_030765085.1. Classification (NCBI taxonomy): domain Eukaryota; kingdom Viridiplantae; phylum Streptophyta; class Magnoliopsida; order Asparagales; family Amaryllidaceae; genus Allium; species Allium cepa. The sequence continues at coordinate 293,122,124 of CM060942.1, forward strand.
TGCAATTGCTTCAAGCAGTGATTGCATCAAGGAAAGATAACTTTGTAATTCCATAGCTTTGTGGTGTGATGGCCCAATATGTAATAGCATCATGGAGTGATAGCTTTTTAAGATGCGATATCTTTGGGATGTGATAGTTTTGCAACGTAATAGCTTTAAGGTGTGATAACTTCAACACATGATTGCTTTGGGGTGTGATGGATTGGAGTCGCGATAGGTTAACGTATGATAACGTTAGCTAGTGATAAACAAAGGTGCTAAAATTCCTTAAGTAAACAAGAGAGTACCAAGTAGAATTTTGGAAGCCAATTTCCAAATTGTTGATTTGGAATTTCACAGAGATGAAAGTAAGACATGGAAAAATTAGTTTAATATAGGAACTTATTTATTAAGATTGGAAAATGTAATATCTTAGGGAAGCTAAGAAATGATAGTTGCATCATTTAAATTAAAGATTAATTTTTTTTATCTAAAGACGGTGTGGGGTACACAGCCGAAGAATGAAAGAAATTGATTGAACTTAAGATCTTAAATATACCGACTCATGAAGTTATTGATTGGTATAATACCGGGACTAAAAATGTCTAAAATTCAATGATCTATGGTAGGATGTGATGACTTGGGAATTCTATAGGGTTCGATTTAGGATTTCAACTATAGGGATAACAATAACAAAAAATGGATGTACTTTAATGAATGAATCGACAAAAAGAACATAAGTATTTCTTAACCGAGTTAGGGGTATGGCCTAGGGTCAATTATGTAATTTGTTACGCATATCTAACTCGGTAACCAACCTTGATTGAAATAAAAGGTGTTTTCTTTCTATTATATACTTGGTATATTCTAGTATATTAGTTAACCAAAGTAAAGTCATATTTAAAAGAAAATCCATAAATGTTATATTTATGATAGTAGTTATAATGTATTTTAATAATGAGTGAATTATCATAATAGAATAAACATACAATTTTAAATATTTATATTTAAGATTTATCGAGATTGGATATCAATACATCCGTTGAGGTTGTTGGGCAGTGTATTATTCATGGCTGTTGGGGGGACCAAAGGATTACGTACTGATAATAATTGGATGACTATGAAATGACTTTCTTGGTAATTTTTTGTTGGTTAATAACTAAGGTCTAACAGAACATATCAATGTGACAATATAACATAATTCCCTCGATTTGAGAGTACCGTCAAGCTTTAATATGGAAACTACATTTCGATTAAAGTCAAATTGTGGCATGGCATCCATCGAATGATTATAGTTGGGCCAAGTGGAAGCATTTCAAATGAGATGCTATTCAAAAGAGAATTCATTTCTTTTGTCATATGAGGCGCTATCATGGTCATCTAAGGTCAACTCAAAGTCTTTGGCCATAGCTATTTGGTTAATAATAATTGTTATTATTGAATCTAGGACTTTGTGTTTGACTATAAAGTTGAATATGGATATTAATGGAATTTTAACTATTAATAACCCAACATTACATTCAATTTTACATTATACAAATGCTAGTTATAATTAGCATTGTTCTTCGGTAAAAAAACCGGTTGTTTTCTTCAACCTATTTTTTTCTCCAATTTTTGTCCTTGTGTCTGTTTTCGACACTTATAATTAAGGTGGAAACACTTTGATTAGACCCCATAAAGTACCGATCCATTTAATAAGTCCCTTGACAGCTTGTACCCTGATATTTCCCAATTTTTCAATATTAAATTGGGCTAATGCACCATTTCACCGGAAGAAGCTCACGCCAAACCTATATTATTATATGGATAAACCAACATTAATTCCAGAGCTAATAATGACGCCGAGCAGTAGTAAAAACATGGGCCTAAACATTGTTTACCTTGTTTTACTGTCAAAAAGATCAACTTCTATTATTCTATGGGATAAGCAATTTTTACCTAGATATATCCTCGTGTAGACATACTATTTGTCCAATGGATTGTAAAAGTGACCCATGATCGGTTCGTCCCAATTGTTCATCATACTTAAATCAACCAATGCCTCAACATATCTAGCATCGATATTTTTACCAATATTAGTGAAAAACATGTACCAATCATATATAAAACAAAGAGTCCGATAATTTACTATGTGTGTTCTAATAATTATTGAGAAATGAAATTCAATACAGTTGAGAGTTTAGAAACTCCAATGTCCAAGTCGATATTCCTCAAAGTATTTATGTTTTTAAATAGTGAAATCATTCTAATATGCTAAAAATAATTTATATTTACCGAACTTTGTAAATAGAAACTCACATTGTTATGGTAATCTATAAATTTAATTTATCAGTTGAATTCTACTCCATAGAATAGAACAATGGACATGCACAACCAATGATGATCTAAGTCAGCATGTAAAAATCAAAGGGAGTTAAACCAAACTCACCAAAATTGATGTGAAATGTGTACGTTATTTTCAACTTGTTCACCACCTTGGCTAAGTCCAATTGCTAGTAACATTTAACAACTAATGAATGTGGATAAACTGATGGAAATTCATATTGCTTAAAATTTCAAAAAACTACATATAGTTTTATGTTATTTTCCTACATTTACGAAAGGTCTAGAATATAGTTCTATGGCACATGACATCACAAGCCTAATAATAAGGATTTTTCATTGTAAAATGTATGAAAAGAAGAATATAATATATTGTAGTTACAATGTTTCTGAAATCCATTTTTGTAACATGTGTTTCGCATAAGGGTAGATTGATCACAGATGAATGATTATTGGTTTGATAAAAATTTGGATCGATAAATGAATCTAGCGCAACAAGTTGTTTTCATTAAATAAAGATTCTCCTTGTTTTAAGAGTGTGCATGTATCATCCTGTATTTTTATCCATTTGATTTTGAATATTTAATTAATATAAATATTCAAATACTCGACGTTTAAAAATATAAATAACTTATATTCAAATATATGGATTATTAAAATATTGAATTGTAAATTAACTATCACTTAAATGGATTTAATAGCCTTATTTGACTCCTTTTAATTGATAAATAATATTGGTGAACCCTTTTTGTAAATTTACTTACAACAATAAATAATTTAAATAAATAATAAGGAAATCAATTGTTAATAAAACGACTTAATTTTTAGTGACATGTTTTAAATGAATTTATTTGATTTTTCCATAATTATTAGATTGAAAAATATTTTAAATTATTGTTTGACGTATTTTACGGAAAACGATGTTATTTTGAAATTCGCATAATGAAATAATATGTTTATTTTATTATTGATATGTGACTGTGTCGCATTTCGGTGCACGGTCGTATTTTTGATTTTGTCGTTCATGATTCGCATGCGAACGGGGAATTGTGTAGCGGAATACTGAAAAATCTTCTTTTTGAAAATTTTAAAAATAAAATAAAAAATAAAAATAGTGAACTAAGATGTGATGTTAGCTTATAGAACTTGAGAAATTTGTTTAACTTATTCTTGAAGTAAGGAATATAATTTTTGTTTATAAATTAGGCATAATTCATTTCTCCTTTCCCTCCCTCCTTTTCATTTTCCTCTTTTCTCCTTCTATTTTCAAAACTAGTAGAGCAACAATGGCCTCAAGACTTCAAAAATCAAAATCAAAGATTATACTCAATGAAAAAGTGTAAAACAAATCTCTTTGATCTCGTATGGATTAGATCATCAATTCTATATGGTTTTCATCATGTGTGTTGAAGTTTGGTGATAATCAACTTGTTATATAGTAAATAGAAGTGAGCTAGGGTTTGAGATATTTGCCGTTTGATGTGGAGTTGGAGGAAATCGAGAGTGGATTTCAGTTCATGGTGTGCAGGGGTACCTTTGGGTGGATTTTGGTGGAGCTCGGCCTTGAAATGGTGGTCACGTCATTTTTAGGCGGGTAGTTAATTGTTGTCGGTCGCACTTTGTTTGGGTGAGTCGAGCTTTATGGCTTTGTGTTAGGAAGGTAGAGATCAGGGAGAGTAGTTAAACGAATAAGGTTGGAGTCGATTTCATGGAGTATTGGTCGAGAGAGGAGGGGAGAGGAGGTCGCATGTTGGGTAGGTGTGCATATCAGTGCACGATTGTGTACAAGCATGGGTGATTAGAGTTTGGGAGGAGAAAGATTAGAGGAGTAATTAATTTAAAAAAAGTAATTACTGTGAATTATTAATTTAATTTAAATCCAAATCTTATAAAGTTGACAACTTTGTCATATAAGGTCGAATTTGGACGCGATCTTTTGCATTGGAATTATATCGACGTTGTCTACGCGATGGAATTGGATTAGTTAAATTTGGACCTACGAAATTTTGGACTAAAATCGAACGTCGTTCGATTTTAAGACCAACCGGAACGTGAAAGCATCATTTGGAATTTCGGAGAGTTTGCTCACCTCTACATAGACTATATGATATCTATGTTGCTATAGATTATCGTTGAATGCTTAGACGATAGTTGATTGTTTTTAATGAAGTATAATTAATGATAAAATTATAGTGATTTAATTTAATTACGTTTAACGTTGTTAAACTAATTATGCTTCATTGTGATATATTTTCAGCAGAATAAAACACCGTTCTACTATAATTGAATTGAATAGATTATTTTGGACCTCTATTGAGCAGAATAAATCACCGTTCTAGGCTTGCAAAGTAAAAAAATTATAATTAAAGTTAATTAATACGTGGATTAATTAATAAGTGCTATGTTAGCTATTGATTTCTAATTTTTGATAATAACATGTTTGTTATTATTTCTTGATTATTGGTTTGGATTCGAATTCTTGCTTGATCGTGGATGACATAGATAACCTCTTTTTTTTATAGGGGATTAAAAGTAGAAGTCGAAATGTTCTCGTAGCAAATATGTCGTTACGAGACACTTCGAAATGCATATACATACATACATACATAAATATGTATATATATATATATATATATATATATATATATATATATAACATTTGTAGAGAACTTTTGTAGAGAGACCTTAAGCGACTTCTCGCCAATATTGATTTATTTATATTCTTGTATTGCCTATACTGATGTTTGGTTGAAACATTTGTGACATACTGTTTGAATTGAGTATGTGCCGTTGTTGCAATTTTTGTTATACCGCCACTTATGAAATATCAACTCCTTAAATCCCTATATGTGTTGAACTTTTGTTTGTATTTTTAAAAGATAAATGTTTAGTCGTGTTTTTACACCTTAAAAGATTTTTAAGCTATATTTTCAAATATTTTGAGAATTCTGGAAATAAAAGATAAGTGTTGATTAAAATTTAAAAAAGAAGTTATAAATTTGATTAGTTATCTTTTAGGATAATTGTAGTTGTTTGAATGTATAAATTATTATAAATTTAATTAATTTTCCTTTAAGATAAATAATTTTGTTTTAAATTTATAAATGGTTATAAATTTGATTTATTTTCCTTCGGGATAATTAATGTTGTTTTAAATTTATAAAAGATAATAAATTTGATTTATTTTCCTTCGGGGTAATTAATGTTGTTTTAAATTTATAAAAGACTATAAATTTGATTTATTTTTCATCGAGATAATTAACATCGTTTAAAATTTATAAAAGATTGCTTATAAATGAGAAAATCCTTTAAAAGGGAATGTTTAAAAATAAAGCTGAGTGTGAATTGTTTTGGATTTAGAGTAAATAATGCTTCAATGATACTTGATTTTGGCCCTTCTTTTTAATACACTCAGAAATATTATTTGCCCTTTTAAAAGAATATTTTTAAAAGTAATTTTAAAGCGTGACAAATATTTGTGATGCGAAAATCAAGCATAAGTATGAAACAAATGTTTTAAAAGCTTGATTCGTTTACTGGCGACAAGTGTATGTTATCTAATTTCCATATACAATCATTTATTTACACATTATTGATTGCCTAAATATTGATTTTCATATCAGTCTTTGTGCTTTGTCAATCTAAGGCAATTTTTCGCTCATTTTGAGCATTGTCATCCAACACTATGGATAACTAAAACCAATGAGCGGTGGGAGCCAAGCCATGTGGGTCATACCTATTAGTGTATAGTCACATTAATTTAGAGATTTGTTGGTAGCATGAATGCTGTGGTGTGAGTATATTCGCATGCATGCATGAGGTAGGGTCTAGCTTGGAAGTTCTCGAGAGTGATGCGTGTTTGGCGTAGACTCTCAATTTTATATTATCTAATGGTATGCTTTCGGTGTAAGGGAATGCACCCTCCTAGTTATGTTGGATAAATTCATTCCCCTTGTTCGATTCGAGCCTTGGAATATATCTTTTCTTCTTTTGTGTTTCGTCAATCCAAGATGATTTGTTGCTCATTTTGAGCATTGTTATTCTTTTTCAGAAGGGTTTAAACCAAAGAGCGAGTGGACGTCATGCTATATGGAGATACTTCCATTAAGGTATTTTCACATCTACTCAAGATTGGATTTGGTTGTATGCATGCAGGGATGTGAAATATTTGGATACTAGGTAAGGTTAGCGGGGTCTGGCTAGTACATTTTTCGAGAGCCATCGTAGTTCTCAAGTATATTTCTAGAGGTATACTTTCGACAAGGGGGTGCACCCTCCTAGTCATTATTGGAAAATTTCCCTTTCCTTACATTATTCAAATCTTGAATTGTTTTCTTAATTACATCAGAATATGCCTAGAGCTCTTCTCAATGTTTAATTATTTCCATTCTTTAAGTTTGAATTCTGATGTTGTCTGCGTTCATCCTTTCTTGGTTGGATTGTTGTTTTGATTTTTTCCCATTTCTTCATGTATGGAAGTTATTATTAGAAGGTAATAGCGGCATGGTCTTATAGAATTATTAAACTATTACCATATTACTTAGGTTTTCTCACATTGCTTTTCCAAACTGATTTGGGCTATTTTATTATAATGCTTAGGTCATACCGAGTATTTTTCCTAGTTGTCGTTGTTGGGACATGGTGCTCATGGACATAATATTTTTATTTTCCTACTGTTTTATTACATATACCTATCAGCAATTGAAAGGTTAGGAAATTATAACCGTCCAGCTGATGAGGTTCGTTTTATAACTCTGATGTACCCTGTATCTTGGAGTGATAGTTTACACTAACTTTGTTATATGTTGTCATTTTTGATGTGAGATTCTATTTCCCTTGTACCTTTTATTTTACCATAGCAATTTTCCTTTTCGACGATTGGATGTTCGACATTGGAATACCGTGGATGTATTGAATGCTGATTTTTGATGGTCAAAAAGGCAGGATGTTACATTTGGTATCAGTGACGAAGATTAAGCGAGAACCTTGGCTTTGTAGGGTATGGCTCATTAGAGATAGGGTAAGTGACAACCTAGAATAAGTTAACAGTATAATAAATACGAGAGCATATTTGTTATTATAATAAAAACATATAGTGTTACATGGTTTGTTGAGTGGTTTATGTACTCTGATTGAGATGTGGGATGCCATGCTGACGATAGGGGTTTCTAAACTCTCGAACTAGGCAAACAGATGTGGTGTTGGTTTTTGAAAATTTGGTAAATGAAATATTTTGCCTAAAGTTATATATTTTATATATATAAGAAATAATTTTCAAATTTATATAGTTGTATATGTTGGGTTTGTTTGGTAATGATAATATTTATTTATTATCACTATTATTATACTTGTCATGCTCAGATAGTTTAGGAGCATTGACTACTGTTTGTTGATTGTTAATTTACGCTCAACTAGTTTATGGGAATTTATTGTTTTGATAATTACGAGTATATTAAAACGAACCTCTTGTAAATTAATTTTCATAATTTGACTATAAGATGTTTGAAGAAAATGTTAATTAGAAGTAATCTTTTAATAAAAGTTGTTTGAAGTAATCTAAATTGGAAGATAAGAAATTTAGAGGATAAACATTTGAAAAAAATTATTACAATAAAGTAGAATTATTATAAGATGAGATAGTTTATAATAAAGGTAATTTTATATTAATTTGGGTCATAAAATGTGTTTTAAAAGGGTTTTGAGAATTTAAATACCTGTATTACTTGAAATGATAGAAAAAAAAGATTTACGAGGAAAGTAAAATTGGTATTACTTGGAAGTATTTGTGAGAATACACATTTCAAAGAGAAATTTTAAGAAAGGCTTTCTTTGGATAGTTCAGGGAATACATCTCGATTAGTTTTGTCATAATCTAAATAATCATCTGAGTGAAGATCGATTGTCAGTTAGGCGAACGTTGTAGTGCAATTAGTAAAGTATTGTCTTCATTATTGTGTGATCAAAATGAGTTCGAATCCGAATGAACCCAAAGTGAATGTTGATAAAAAAATTGTTAAAGTTACTTTATATATAATATATGTAATTTGATTTTAGAAAGGATTTTGAAATAAAAACTGGGTATTTAGTTCTCAAGTTTCCTTAAAGGAAATTGGTTTAAAATAAAAAGTATTTTGATAAAAGAATGCTTTGATAAATGAATATTTTTAAACTCTTGGATAAAGAAGAGATAATTTAACTCAAATTTAAATGGATTAAATTGGATAGGAAAGTTTTAATAATAATTATTTTATTAAAAACATAGCTTTTGTTTAAAACATCTAAGTTGTGTAAACTATTTTATAGTATTGGGAAAACCCGTGAACATCTTTCCTTGGGATACTCAAAGGTAAAAAGGTTAAAGTAGTCAATTCAGTTATAAGACTCATATTTTGTTTTGGCCGCCATTTAAATTTCAAAAAAATGAAATAAATAAAATATAAATTAACATTTTGTTTATACTCTTAGGATATAGAGGAGTAGTATATAAGTAAATAAGGGTGGATTAAATTTTTAATTAAATATTTTATAAAGTTGTGTCTTTATAAAATATTGGAAAACATAAGTGAAAATTTATGGAATTATTCATAAATAGTTTTAGTATTGACTGAAATACTACAAGTGAAATTGAAAATGATTCTGAAAGAGATTGGTATAGTTAAGAAACCAATGCAATTAAACACATAAGCTGTACATAGATCATTTTTTTCACGCGACACTTGATCTAGGATACGAGTACATAACTTTGAGGTGATTCACACCAGTCCAGAAAAGGATTTCCTACTTAATTCTTGTCAACATACAATTGATTTTGATTCTTGATATGATATTGAGGCTTTCGATCATAATATATGGCTATGTAAGAAGAACAAAGGTTTCAAATCAAGAAACCTGATCGGAGTATGCACTAGTGAGGTCGAGTGAGCAATACTAGTTCAGAAGAAAAGCTTATCTATCTAAGCAAGTGGTTGGATAAAATATTGCGTACAGATGATTTACGTACATCATACGGCTTAAGTATATTTTTATGCTTTGTTGTGTGGCTTAGGAAAGTTTAGGGAGTGATTTTTAATTTTGTTCTAAAGTAGCATAGACAATCTTCTAAGAGACAACGAAAGACTGATAATCATAATGGTATGCTTAGAAAATTAGCTATATCCTTAGACGATCGAGAAAGTTGTGAACCTAAGCAATATTCCAAATCTTGTTTGTTATTCATTTAACATTTCAAATAAAGTTAAGTATTATTTTGTTCCCTTATGGAAGTTGATTTGATTGATATTGTGGCTTTGTAGACTACGGTTCAAAAAGTTGCTACTTATCAGGACTTAGATTTCAATGCTTTTGAAAAATCCATTTCAGAAGAATTTGTGAAAAATATAATAATGATACTTTTTCTTGAAATATTTGTTGAACTACTATTATTTCAGGATATTTGAAGGAGTTTTTGCGAAGTGATTTTTCAAATATTTTTTATTAGGACTAAAGTTGAGTGATTGGGGGTTTTCTAATTTGGAAGACTTGCTGGGTATATTTTGTATATTATAGTTGTTGTTTTAGGAGGAACCAGAATACCACTAGACATTCCGTGTTGTTTTAATTCTAGAATTATACCATGCTTCGATAGGAGGAGCCCCCTCTTTGTCATAATTTATTTTGATTTTGATATATTTCTCTTTGGAGGAATTTGAATATATATATTTTGAATGTGAAAACCCAGGCATTTAATTCTAAATTAATCTTCTGAAATGATTGGATGCTTGGTATTTTATTATGGTGTATTCTATGTACTTTTATTGTATATGATTATTATATTTTTGATGTTTCTTGTGCTTATGATAGAAACCACTAGGTATTGCTCTTGTGTCAACATGATTCTCTTTTGGATTTTGTAAATACAAGATAGATACAGGGATGTAGGATATTACCATTTGATTTCTTGCGCATATGCATTTTCATTGAGATTGTGAGTTGCTTGAAAAAGTAAAAGTCAAATGCAGAAGAGGTGCCTTGATTTAGAGATTTGTTTTTGATTGATGATTTTATGCCCTTGATATGGGTGGCCACTTGGCTTTTGTTGATTTGGGCCAGTTATGGTGAGTTGTAGTTCGTAGCCGCACAAAGGAGGTGTTGCAAGAATAATAGTTTAAGAACTCATATTAATTAATAGGTTTTTTTAAACTTAAGGGTTTTGGAGACATTTTCTTTCTTTAGGAATTGTTTGCACAAAAAATGGGCAAACACCTCCAAGTCGTATGATTTAGTTGATTATATGTTGTTCTTAGTGATTTGGGCGATTTATGCAAATATATAAAATAGATGGACTAAACTATAAAAGACACACAGATTTATAGTGGTTCGGCCAGAATGTGCTTATGTCCACTTTATATGTCATTCTCCTTTTTTGTTGAGGATACAAGTACAAAGCTTTGATTACAAGTATCTGAAAGTTGTTTGAAAGTTCTATCCGTGCTTGAGCTCTCAAAATTGTCCACCATTGTTGTACCCCTACCCCTCTATTTATAGAGTGAGGCTGGGGGTAGGGGTCTTGGATGTATATAACTGCTGGTGGGCCTGGGCTGATGTAATCTGCCCTGGCAACGTTGGTTCGGTAGCAGATGGTTGGACTAGCGTTTTGGTCTGGTGGTAGAAGGGATGGGATTGGTTCGGTGTGGTTAATTCGGTGGAGGTTGGTCCGGTACTAAGTGGTCCGGTGGTGTCCTCCCTTACTTCTGGTTCGGTGGTACCTCTCCTGCTTCTGGTTCGGTGATACCTCTCCTGCTTCTGGTTCGGTGGTGGATGGAGGTAGCCGACTTGGTAGTGTCTATCTAGCTTTGATTCGGTAGTGTTGGAAGTGGGTTGGTTCGGTAGGTGTGGTTGATTCGGTGGACTTGGTCAGGTGAAGGGTGGAAACGCAGCCAACATTTTTCCCCCAAAGTGGGGCTTATGTCATCATATGTCGCGCTTTGTTTTAGCTTGGGGGATTTTCATCTGGTCCTGTGTGCCGAACCAGTTGGTCCGGTTATTTATATTTTGCCTATAAGTATGGGCCTAATGCTTCTGTTATTCCTTATCAGACGAACCAAACTTCTTGTTTTTGCCGAATCAAACGTATTTGCCGCACCAAACTCTCTTCTGCCGGACCAGGTGAGGCCCATTTCCGCCGAATGTGCTTTTGCTTTGAACTACCGTATGGACTCGGGGACTTGACATACCGAATGAACTCGTGGAGTATTCGTACCGAATGAGTTCGAAGAATTGACTTGCCGAATGAACTCATGGAGTATAAGTACCGAATGAGTTCAAAGACCTGACTTTACCGAATGAATTACAAATGAAATTCTAGACTGTACGCACTTCCTCGTCTACTTCCCTCATTCTAACGACGTACTTTTTTGTGTTAGCAGATAAATGTCTCATAAAGTAGAAAATCGATCAGATAAAAAGAAATCCAAGGACAGAGAAGAGTCCTCCACGGTGCCCCCAGCTCAGTCAGGATCGGGACGTTATGGACCTCCCCCGAGATCACTAGTAGATGGGTACGACCCTTAGGAGCTCCTGAACTCGCCAACTGACTGCTTTCCTAGCTCCCTTAAAGAGGAGCAGCTTGATGTTATATCTCGTTCTTTCGGGATTGACAGAGCACACATGGTGCTACCAGGGAATGGAGTTATGCCGTATGACCCCCCTGAAGGATATTTAGCTTATAGTAGGTACCATTGCATGTGCGGGGCCATTCCCCCGATCAATGCTTAGATAGTCAGCTTCATTACCTATTTGAAGGTGGCCCCTTTCCAGCTTCAGCCCAATTCTTATGCTATCTTGGTGAGTCTATTCATCATTTTCCAGAGAAAATACGGGCGTCCCCCTTCCAACTAGGAGATCCGGTATTTGTACAACTTGAGGGGTTATAAGAAGGGGTCTCCATACATCAGCTTGGAATCGGCCGTGTCCTTCAAGCCGGTCCTGGACTTATATTCGAAGTTCAGCATGTTCAAGAAAGAATGGTTTTTCATCAAGGATGACTCTGTCTCTATCCGTCGCTTCACCTCCGGCTGTAAGTTGAAGCTTATTTATAATTTCCGTTCTAACTGTAATGCTTCTCCTTATGTGTTTTTATTTCTTGCTAGCGACATGTGGCTTTGCGGTCGTGGAGAACGATCGCCTGGTTCAAATGGCTGCGGAGATAGAAGCCATTTCGGGAGGGGAGAGGCCAGCTTCTTACCTGATCAGGAATGCTACTCTTCTGCAACACAACTTGATTCTACCGCGTCAGTCTGTGGTCAAGCAGAGAGACATAACTGAGGAGAGGGCTGTCAAAGCTAAAGGAGGGGCCACGACGAAGAGCAGCAAGAGGAAAGCCTTCTCGATACCTCCATTCGCCGGGGGGAAGAAGCTCAAGAAATCCGATGGACCCTCCCCTAGCACATGTCCAGATGTTCCAGAGGAGAAAAATGTAGAGGAGGAAAGAGGCAAGGAGGAGAGCGAAGGTGATGGAGAAGGTGATGGTGGTGATGGTGGCGAAGGACAGAGCGGTGATGGCGCCAGGGCTTTGTCTTCTGGGCAAGCAGGGGAGATCCAAGAGTGGACAGATGATGCTTTCCGCCAAGCTTTTGAGGGGTTGGAGGAAGGATCGGCCTTGTTGGAGAAGCCAAAGAAAACTGATATGGCCGGGACTGGTGCCGGTTCATCTTCCAAGAGCATTTCAGCTAGGGCAACTCCGGCAATTCAAGGTGAATTTTTGACTCCTCTTTTAACTTCACATGTTTCTTGGACTATAGTCCCATGCATGCTTGTAACACTTGGTTTTTATTCCAGGAACGGGTAAGGTGGCCAAGACATCAGACATTCGACACCGTCTCGAACAATTCAAACTCCTCAAAGCTTCCGCTAAACCAAAGCCTCTGACCAACCATTCCGGGGACGTAGTCGGCTACCGTCCTCTTCTCGGAGTTATCGAAGAGGATATTCAAAAGAAAAAGAGGAGGCACTCCTTATTCGAACCTTCACCTGGTCCTCAGCCCCCAACCCAGCCTATTCATGATATCACGGGGGAGGATACTGAGTTCATACCCTCTCCGCATCCGTCTGAGAATCCTACCGTTGCTCAGATTGATCGTCCCAGCTTGGCTCGTAATCCATTTGCGGGTCATTCAGATCTGGATCCGGGTTCTCATGATATTTCCTTTGATGAGGTTACTGGTGAGCACCTTCTCCCTGACAATCCTATGGTAAGGGTGCTTGATGACGCCAAGTCGCTGGACCTTGATTTGCTTACTACTCGGATTGTAACTATGGGGGATGAAGCTAAGGCAAATATCGACTAGGTTGTTGAGGAGACTAGGAAGTTGATGGGGCATCATGCCCGACTGGTCAAGGCCGGGGAGGAAATTGGGAGTGCCAACATAAGATTGCGGTTAGTGGTTTCCGACCAGGCCAAGCAACTCGTCGATCAGGCCATCCAGATCTCTCAGCACGAGGCTGCCTCCAGACGGCTAAAGAAAACCATGAAAGAGGCTAGCAGAGCCGAGCTGCGGAAAATGGAGGCCATCTTTATGGAACGGATTGATATGGCCATTGCAACGGTGGATGAGGTTCGAAAAGCGGATCTCGAGTGGGTAGAGGAGTTATCTGGGAAGCTTGAAGCCGCGGAGCTTGCTCAAGCCAATCTGAAGGAGGAGATGGAGGTGACGAGGAAATCCCTTCAGGCTGACCACTCGCGATACCGATCGGAGAGGGATGCTGCTGTTGCAAAGCTGTTGGCTTCTAAGGTCCGGATGAGGGAGTTTGAGGAGAACGAGGGGATGATGGATGAGATGCTCCAGGATATGTATTTCCGTACTTGGAAGCAGGGCAACTTATCCTGGATGGATGATTATCCCCGGATCATGATTTATCTCCGGGCTCTGGAGGAGGCCAAGGCCGATGCGGATAAGGAGGGTGGCATGGCCTTCAGAATGGATGTTGTTACGGCTCAATTCATTAAGGAGGAGAAAGTGGCGGTGAAGGAGGGCATGCGGCTGCTCGCTGCTGAGGAGGTAGGTGTGCAGTTGGGGGACGATGATCAAGGAACAGATGCTGGTAAGTCTTCCCTTTTAGCCTTTTCATAGCTTGGTTGCTTATTGTTTATTCGATGAATTCTTGTCTTGAATTGGACAGGCGGGACCTCTGAAGCGCCAACTACCTTTGGTCAGCACGCTGGGAGTTCTAATCCGGTGGTTAAGTAGACCTCGGAGGGCCAGCAGGATAGAGGCGAAACCCCGATGCCGTCGGCTTCTTGGCTTGATCTGGACATTTTTCAGTTTACTTGACATCGCTGTCTATGTTAGTCTTAAAACATTAATGTAATTTTCAGGCTGTAATTATGTAACGAACAACTTGATTTTTGGCATGTAACTTTATAACATAAGCTGATTTTTTCATGTTTGAATGCTGTCGTTATTTTGATGTGTTGCATAAAATATAGCTGTGCATGTGTTAGTGATTCAATTGTGTTTGACGCTAAGTTCTTGCTTAAAATATAATTTCATGTCTTGCAACGTTAGTGTGATGTGCGAATAAATTATAGTTACATATTTATGTACAAGAGAAGAAAGTAACGCCCTTCAAGTTTTAGCCATAGATTGTAGCTTTGAATGCCTTTTGTAATCGAATATGGAATGCAGCTGAGTGACCTGCCATCCAGCTGTGAGTTCTTACTCCCATTAGTGAGTGTCTCCTATTTTGTGTCCTGTACTTTAGTGATCGTTATAGAGGATAGGAGGAAAGTTTTTATAAATAAAATGGAAAGATGAGAAATAGTAAAACTTCCAATCATGGAAGGCCTTCGATGTTCTTAAGTTCGTGGCGAACGGGTTTTGTAGTCACTTTCCCTAGCTGTGGGTCTTGGAGACATTCGTCACCCATCTTACGCCTCCGCGGGGAGTTTTCTTTTTTACCACAGCCGTACTTAAGATTCATCGGAGCCGAGATCGCGCACAGTAACTACCCGGGCCATTATGGCCCGTATTCGTGGGTATTATTCGATTTACCGTGGCCGGCTAGCGTGGGTGCCGATCGTCAACCGTGAACTACCCCTGGCTGGCCACACCTTATGTTGGGGTTTATAATCGGTTCACGGCTGCCGGCGAGCCGAACGCCGTAATGAGCTGCCTAGGCTATGGTTGGCCTTCTTGGCAGCTTATAATCGGCTCATTACAGTTGGCTTTAAGGGCCGTCACGAGCAATGAGTTAACCCGCAGCAGTGGGATGCTGGAGCAAAAGTGTCTCATTGGCGAGGGTATAGATTCGTATAATACCTGTTAGGTTTTGTCTAGGTGAAGTTGGGCTGTGATGCCCTGAATGGAGATGCCGTCTACATAGGATTTTGTTCAACAGAAAAGGATAAAGCTCGGCAAGTACCCAAGATATAAAGGAACAAGTTAAAAAAGAGACAAGTTTTTAAAGTGGTTCCGCACGAAAATACCTACGTCCACTGATTCTCTTTGTTAATTCACTTTATATGGGCAGTACAAGTTAAGAAAAGTATCGACGAAGGTGTTGGATGTTCCATGCCCTCTGGAACACCTCTCCGTCCACTGTTGACAAAATATAAGCTCCGTTGTGGAGATCTTTATGAATTACATATGGTCCGTCCCAGATTGGATCTAGCGCTCCGGGCACGGGAAGATTCGCTTGAGGACAATATCTCCTTCTTGTAAGCTGCAATGCTTGACTTTGGAGTTGTATTGTGCTGCCACTTTTTGCTTGTGAGCTGCTGCTTTGAGTTCTGCATCATTTCTTCTTTCTTCGATTAGATCCAAAGACATGTGGAGGAGTTTTTCGTTCTCTTCTGGGTTGTAGTGGATCCTACGGTGGGATGGCACTGCAGTTTCAACTGGGAGCATGGCCTCCGACCCGTATGCCAAAGAGAAAGGAGTATGCGCTGTTGATGTTCTGAAAGACGTGCGGTAGGCCCAAAGTGCCGTAGGAAGTTCATCCACCCAAGTGCCTTTTGACTTTTCAAGCTTCTTCTTGATTAGAGTTTTAAGAATTTTGTTGACAGCTTCGACTTGTCCATTTGCCTGGGGATAAGCCATAGATGAGAAGCTTTTGTGAATTGCATGCTCTTGGCACCAGTCGGCGAACTCCTCGCTGTCAAACTGAAGTCCATTGTCCGATATGATTTTGAGTGGACCCCCGTACCTGCATAGAACATTTTTGATCAAGAAGTTAATAACTTTTGCTAAAGATATTCTATTTAGAGGTTTCGCTTCCACCCATTTGGTGAAATAGTCGACTGCCACTATAGCATATTTGGCTTCGCCTCGGCCCAACGGTAGTTCGCCAATCAAGTCAATTCTCCATACTGCAAAGGGCCAAGGGCTGGTCATTTGAGTAATCTCATTTGTTGGTAGTCGAGGAATCTTAGCAAATTTTTGACATCTGTCGCATCTTTTGACGAAGTCTAAGGCGTCTTTGTTTAAAGTGGGCCAGTAATATCCATATCGGAGCGCCTTCTTTGCCAGAGTCTGCCCACCAGTGTGATCTCCGCAGCTCCCTTGATGGATGTTGGATAAGATTTTCTTGGCTTCCCTTCCAGCAACACACCTTAATAAGGGGTTAGAGAAGCCGCGTCGATAGAGGATGCCTTCTTGTATTGTGTAGTGGGAAGCTCACCTTAAGATTTTCCTGACTTCGTTACACTCCTTGGGTAGTGTGCCATCTTGTAAATATTTCTGGATAGGAGTCATCCAAGTTTCTTCTTCGATTGCAGCTATCAGATCTTCTTGTTTGAAACTTGGGGCTAGTTGTTTCGAGATGGCTACTGTTCCGAAAATGGTGCTGTTCTTCATGCTAGCTTGCTTTGCCAGTTCGTCGGCCTCTCGATTCTCTTCTCGAGGAATGTGTTTGATTAAATAGTGATCTAGTTGATCGAGCAGTAGCTTGGTCTTCTTTAGATATGTTGTGAGTCATTCTTCTCGAGTCTGAAACTCTCCTAGTACTTGGTTTACGATAAGTTGAGAATCACTATGAAGACATAAAGAACTGACTCCAATTTCTAATGCAAGCTCTAATCCTGCTATTACCGCTTCATATTCTGCATCGTTATTGGTGGCAGCGAATTCCAACCTTAGGGCATAGAGCAGCTTCCTTCCCCTGGGGGTGATTATCACAATACCTTCCCCTGAACCTTGTTCGTTTGATGCTCCATCTACAAAGAGATTCCACTTGATATCTTTTGTTATTTCAGATTGATCCTTACCTTCGTTGGTAGTGAATTCGGCAATGAAATCGGCCATGGCTTGTCCCTTGATGGCGGTGCGAGGATGGTAGGTGATATCATATTGACTCAGTTCAATGCACCATTTAAGTAGCCGCCCAGAAGTGTTGGGGCGATGGAGTACCTGCCTTAGCGGTTGATCGGTTAAAACTCTGATGGAATGAGATTGGAAATAGTGTCGCAGTTTCCATGACGTGATTAGCAAACAGTATGCTAGCTTCTCAAGTTTAGGGTATCTGGCTTCTGCCCCTGTAAATCTCTTGCTTACAAAGTATACGGGCCGCTGCGTGCGGTTGTCTTCTCTCACCAAAGCGGCGCTTAGAGCATGGGACGATACGGCAAGGTATAGGTATGGTTCTTCGCCTTTATTTTGAGTTGAGAGTACTGGTGGTCTCTGGAGGTGTTCGATTAGGTTAAGGAAGGCTGTCGAGCATTCGTCAGTCCATTCGAACTTTCCTTTGTCTTTCTTTAGGGCTTCGAAGAAAGGGATGCATTTGTCGGTTGCTTTAGAGATGAATCTGCTTAGGGCGGCCACCTTCCCATTTAGGCTTTGCATCTATCTTCGAGTGGATAGTATCTTGATATCTTGCAAAGCGAAGACTTGTTCGGGGTTTGCTTCAATCCCCCTGGCATGGACGATGAATCCCAAGAACTTTCCCGATGATACCCCGAAGGAGCACATAAACTTCCATATGTCATCCACATAAACTTCCATAGTTCGTCCTACTAGTTCCGCAAACATCTTGTTGACGAGGCGCTGATAAGTAGCTCCGGCGTTTTTAAGTCCAAAAGGCATTACTCTGTAACAGTACAATCCCCGTTCAGCGATGAAACTAGTGCGGTCTTGATCGGGGGTTTGCATGGGAATCTGGTTATATCCGGAGTATGCGTCCATAAAAGATAAGAGTTCGTGCCCGACTGTGCTGTCCACGAGTTGATCTATTCGGGGGAGTGGGAAACAATCCTTCGGGCAAGCATCATTTAAGTTGGAGAAGTCAATGCATGTTCGCCACTTCCCATTAGCCTTCTTTACAAGTACAGGGTTGGCGATCCATTCTAGGTAGATGGCTTCTCATATGAAGTTATTGGCAAGTAGGTTCTTTACTTCTTCCTCGAGGGCTGCTGATCGTTCTGCCCCCATACTTCTCTTCTTCTGCTTTACTGGCACCTTGGTGGGATCGATGTTCAGTAAGTGGCATGCTACGTCTGGGGAGATTCCAGTCATGTCAGCGTGCGTCCGTGCAAATACATTCAAGTTGTGGCGAAGAAAATTGACGAGTTGATCCTTCAACTCTGCTCTTAATCGAGACCCGATTCTCAGCAGTCTACTTGGGTCACGTTTGTCTACAGATACAAATTCCACAGCCTCTGCAGGCTCAGCGGTGGACTCCTCCTCTTTGTCCCTGGGGTCTAATTCACTGAAAGGATCACTGGTATATCGAAGAGGAGGGCCTTTCTTTAGTTGCTATGCTTCCAAGTTTTTCTTGCAGAGAGTAGTCTCTGCATCCTTCCCTTTATCCTTCCTGCGGTTATTGCGAAGTTCAGTTACATAGCAATCTCGAGCGGCGTCTTGATTTCCTTCTACTTCCCCTATCCCATTATCTGTTGGAAATTTCATCTTCTGGCACTAAGGGGCCATGACAATCTGGAAGTCAGACAAGGCAGGTCTTCCTACAAAGGCGTTGTAGGCTGAGTGGTTATCTATCAACACAAATGTTTGTTTCCGCACAACAGAGCGGGGATGACTTTCTATTTCGACAAAGAGGTCCAATTGCCCGAGGGGCATCTTCGCATCTCCAGTGAAACCGTGTAGTGCTTTGTTGCAGGGAGACACATCCTTCATTGACAGCTTCATTTTGTCAAAAGCATGCTTGAATAGAATGTTTACGGAGCTTCCAGTATCTACCAGAATTCGAAAAAGTTCAGCTGGGCCGAACCAGGCAGAGATAACCATAGGATCCATGTGAGGGTACTGCCTTCCTTCTAGGTCTCGCCTACTGAATGTGATGTCATTATCCTCTTTCCGCTTCGGGCGGCGTTCTTCCATGACGGAATTTATGCAGTGTACATTGTTTCTAAGTGACTTTCCATATCTTTCAATTTCTGCCCAGTTTCAGTCGGCGATGTGTGGTCCTCCCGATATTATATGGACCACTATCTTCTCTTGACTGGAACCGTTGGTGTTGTGATTTCTTCCTCCTGTCTCTGGGTGGAGTCGCCCTGGGTTCTCCCTGGCAGGAGCTGGATTCATGACCTGACCCTTTACATAGTGTTCCAATCTCTTCCTTCTGATGTGTTCTTCAATCAGGTCCCGGAGATGACGACATTCATTAGTATCATGCCCATGGGTTTCATGGAAACGACAGAACTTCCCAGACTTGATTGCATGATCTGATTCCTTCTTGTACGGGGGGCGTTTGTATTTAAGCTCGTCTTGGGTGGCCAGAAAGATGTTTTCGACTGTTTCATTCAAAGGAGTGTAAGCGTCAAATCTTGGTCCTGGCTGATATAGGCGTTTTTCTCCCTTCCTACCCCCAGCATTGTCTCGAGAGTCATTTCTTCCGATGCCCTTTGTTGCAGCGGGTGCGTTGCCATGAGCTGCCTTGGCTTGTTGCCCTGTCTGTTTTTCGGTGGCAGCGTCTTCAAGTCTCATGTACTTTCCGGCTTCATGGAAGAAATCGGGTAAGGTAGTTGGTTTTTCTTTCGTTAATCTTCTAGCAAACTTGGTATCCGGATATACGCCACTACGAAGAGCCATTAGGATAAGTTTCTCATCTGCATTTTGGACCGCGGCCGATGCGGCGTTGAATCGGGTTAGATATTGTTCCACTGTCTCTCCGGGCTTCTGTTTGATATTGGATAAGAAATAAGAGTCCTTGAGTTGTTTCACATGAATGCGGAATTGGCTGATGAACTTTTCTTTCAACATTTCCCATGAGCTGACGGACCCTTGGTGCAGATGGCAGAACCAGGAGGTAGCTAGATCTGCCAAGAATAGTGGAAAGCATTTACACAATACTCCTTCTGTCGCTCCGCTCATGAGCATATGCTGTGTGTATCTCTGTAAGTGTACGATGGGGTCAGAGGTTCCCTTGTAAGGCTCCATTGTTGGCATTTTCCATTCTCGGGGGGTGATGGAAATTTCGTTATTGCGGGTGAAGGGGCTGGTTACCCTAGCGCCTATCCCTCGATCTCTTTGATCCCGTCGGACGCACTCTCTGAACAATCGCGCCTTCCTTTCATCAGAATTTGGAGCAGATATAAATGAGTTTGGCTCTTCTCTGCGGGATTAATTCCGTCCAGATGATCTATAGGGATGGTATCGTCTATTACTCCTAACATTTTTCTGTGGCTGTCTTCGGTCTTCCGGGAGCATGCTGGGGTCCGCCACAGTTGGCCCTTGCCTCGATCTTCCCCTGCTGGGCTCTGTTCTAAGCATTCCCTCGGGTCCAACTTCGGGCTGGACTCCAGCTCGGCCCGTCCATTGGTGTTCCCATGGTTAGGTAGCATGACAGGCTCAACCATATCCGATCCCTACCTGGTACCTCCCCCGTTGGGTTCGGTTCCAAATGTCTCCTCGGGTCGGAATTCGGCTGAGTCTGGGCTCGGCTCCTACCATTGCTGTTTCTGTCGTTAGCCTCTTCGAAGAAAAAAGACCTTTGTCGCCTCCCAGATCCTCCAGACTGGGACTCACCCAATGATTCGGTGTTGCGGTTGGATTCTTCATCATCCCTTAAGCGTGACATGAGCTGGTCCACTAAGGCTTCTTGTTGAGATGCGAAGCGGTTAGTTACTTCAGCCACAACCCTGTCCATATCTACCCTAGTAATTGGTTGTTCCGTAGCAGGGGCTGTCGGATTTGCCTGATTTCCATTTGCTATTGGAACAGAACGATTCTCTTTATCTCCGATCACTGTATCTGGGATACAGCTAGTTGCGATGTTCTTTCCTTTGCTAGCATCTTTCCTCTGCCTGGGAGGCATGTTTTCCAAGCAATGAGCGATGCTGTTGGGAAGAAGGTTGAGTGGGAGAAGCTGAAGCTTCTAGCTCGAGTTCTCAGTGGAAGCACCAAAAATGTTTGCACAAAAAATGGGCAAACGCCTCCAAGTCGTATGATTTAGTTGATTATATGTTGTTCTTAGTGATTTGGGCGATTTATGCAAATATATAAAATAGATGGACTAAACTGTAAAATACACACAGATTTATAGTGGTTCGGCCAGAATGTGCTTACGTCCACTTTATATGTTATTCTCCTTTTTTGTTCAGGTTACAAGTACAAAGCTTTGATTACAAGTATCTGAAAGTTGTTTGAAAGTTCTATCCGTGCTTGAGCTCTCAAACTTGTCCACCATTGTTGTACCCCTACCCCTCTATTAATAGAGTGAGGCTGGGGGTAGGGGTCTTGGATGTATATAGCTGCTGGTGGGCCTGGGCTGATGTAATCTGCCCTAGCAACGTTGGTTCGGTAGTAGATGGTTGGACTAGCGTTTGGTCTGGTGGTAGAGGGGATGGGATTGGTTCGGTGTGGTTGATTCGGTGGAGGTTGGTCCGGTAGTAAGTGGTCCGGTGGTGGCCTCCCTTGCCTCTGGTTCGGTGGTACCTCTCCTGCTTCTGGTTCGGTGGTACCTCTCCTGCTTCTGGTTCGGTGGTGGATGGAGGTAGCCGACTCGGTAGTGTCTATCTAGCTTTGATTTGGTAGTGTTGGAAGTGGGTTGGTTCGGTAGGTGTGGTTGATTCGGTGGGCTTGGTCCGATGAAGGGTGGAAACGCACCCAACAGGAATATCGGGGAAGAAATTCTTTTAAGGGGGGAGAATGTAACACAATGAAATTTTATCGATTTGATTTTGAATATTTAATAAATATTAAATATTTAAATAATTGGTAAAAATATAAATAACTTATATTCAAATATATGGATTATTTAAATATTGAATTATGAATTAAATATTAATTAAATAGATTCAATAACCTTATTTAACTCTTTTTAATTAACAAATAATAATGGAAAACCCATTTCCTAAATTTATCTATAATCATAAATAGTTCGAATACACATCCAAAAAATCAATTGTTAATAAAACGAGTTCAGTTTAGTAACGTAATAAATTTATTTGATTTTTCTATAATTTTAAATCTGGAAAATATTTAAATTAACGTTTGATGTATTTTACGACAAACAATGATAGTTTTGAAATTCACAAATGAAATAATATATGCATTTTATTGTTTATTTGCGATCGTGTCGTATTTGGTGCATAATCATATTTTAATTTTTTCATTCACGATTCACATATAAATGGGATATTGTGTAGCGGAATAACACAAAACCTTGTTTTCAAAAAAATTAAAAGTTAAATAAAAAATTCAAATTAATCAACTAAGATGTGATGTTGGCTTGTAGATTTTGGTTAGCTTGAGAAATTTGTTTAACTATTCTTGTAATAAGGAATATAATTTTTGTTTACAAATTAGACAAAATTCATTTCTCCTTTCCCTACTTCCTTTTCATTTTCCCCTTTCCCCCCTTTCCCCTTTTATTCTCAAAACCATTAGAACAAAAATGGCCACAAGCCTTTAAAAATCAAAATCAAACACTGTTCTTAATGAAAAATTATAAAACAAGTTTCTTTGATCTTGTACGGATGAGATCTTCAATTCTATATAAGTTTCATCGTGTGTTGTCAAGTCCGGTGATAATTGACGTATTCCATAGTAAATAGAAGTGAGTTAGGATTTATATTCTTGGCTGTTTGAGATGGACTTGGAGAAAATTGAGAGTAGATTTTAGTTCATGGCGTGGAGCAGTACCTTTGGATGGAATTTGGTGGAGCTCGGACTTGAAATGATGGCTTGTCATTTTTGGGTGAGAAGTCGACTATTTTAGGTCGCACTTTGTTCGCGCAAGTTGAGCGTGATGGCTTTGGGTTGGAGAGGTAGAGCTCGCCAAGAGGAGTTGAATGAAGAAGGTTGCAGTCGATTTCATGGAGTATTGGTCGAGAGAAGAGAGGAGGTTGTGTTTTGGGTGGGTGTGCGTATCAGTGAGTAGTTGTGTGTAGGCATGGGTGATTAAAGGTGGAAGGAGAAAGTTTAGAGGGGCAACTAATTTAATATAAGTAATTAGTGTGGATAATTAACTTAAATCCAAATCTGATAAAATTGATAATTTACTCATACGAGGTCGGATTTGAACGCGGTCATTTGCGTTGGACTCATATAGACGTTATTTACACGATGGAATTGGATTTGTTGAAATGGAAACCAGTGCAATTTTGGGCTAAAATCGAACATCGTTCATGCTGGAACATGAAAGTGTTAAATGACATTTCGGTGAGTTTACTCTCCTCCAAATAAACAATATGATATCTGCGTTCCTGTAGATTATTGTTGAATGCTTGGATGATAGTTGATTATTTTTAATGAAGTATAAATTAATGACAAAATTATAGTGATTTAATTTAATTACATTTAACATAGTTAAATTAGTTATACTTCACAGTGGCATCTTTTAGTAGAGTACAACACCGTTCCACTATAATTAAATAGAACAGAAAATTTTGGACCTCTATTAACGTAAAGTAAAAAGATTATTTTTGAAGTTAATTAACATGTGGATTGTTTGATAAATGCAATGTTAGCTATTGATTACTAATTGTTGATAATATTATGTTTGTTATTATTGTTCGATTGTTAGCTCGGATTTGAATTTCCATTTGATAGCGGATGGCATAAATAACCATTTTGTTACAAGGAACATAAAATAGTAGTCGGAGTGTTTTCATAGCGAATAGGTCGCTACAGGACACTACGAAGTGCGTATATACATATATATATGAAATTCACATGGGACTTTTGTAGAGAGGTCGTAAGTGATTTCTCGCTAATATTGATTTATTTATATCCTTATATTGGCTATATTAATGTTTGGTTGAAATATTTGTGGCATACTGTTTGAATTGTGTAAGTGTCCTTATTATACCATCACTTACGAAATATCATCTCCTTAAACCATTGTGTGTGTTACGCCTGTGCTTGTATTTTTACAAAATAAATGTTTAGTCGTGTTTTTGCACTTTGAAAGTTGTTTAAACTATATTTTCAAATATTTTGTGAATTTTGAAAATAAAGGATAAATATTGTTTCAAATTTGTAAAACAAGTTATAAATTTGATTAATTACTTTTGGGATAATTAAAGTTGTTTCAATATATAAGTGATTATAAATTTTATTTATTTTCCTTCAAATAATTAATGTTGTTTTTAAATTTATAAAGGGTTATAAAATTGATTTATTTTCCTTCAGGATAATTAATGATGTTTTAAATTTATAAAGATTACGGATTTGATTTATTTTCCTTCAGGATAATTAATGTTATTTTAAATTTATAAAAGATTATGAATTTTATTTATTTTTCTTTGGGATAATTAACGTTTTTTAATATTTATAAAAGATTATTTAGAAATGAGAAATCTTTTAAAAAGGAATGTTTAAAAATAAAGCCAAATGTAATTTGTTTTGGATAAGTGTTTTGATGATAATAGATTTCAGCCCTTCTTTTTAATACACTTAGAAATATAATCTGCTTTTTAAAAGAATATTTTTAAAACTATTTTTATAGTTTTTTACAGATATTTGTGACGTAAAAATAAAGCACAAGTAAGAATCAAATGTCTTAAAAGCTTGATTCGTTTATTGGTGATAAGTTTATGCACTCTAATTTCCATTACAATCATTCGTTTATTTTCGATGCTTGAATTCTTAACTATCGATTTTGATATCACTCTTTGTGCTTCATTAATCTAAGACGATTTGTCGCTCATTTTAAGCCTAGGCATCCAATACCGTGGATAACTAAAACCAAAGAGTGAGTGGGTGTCAAGCGATGTTGGTCATACCCATTAAGCCATATTTACATTTACCTAGAGATTTGTTGGTAACATGTATGCGGTGATGTGAGTATATTCGGATGCCCATCTGAGGCATGGTCTAGTTTGGAAGTTCTAGAGAGTGATTCGTGTCTGGCATGGGCTCTCAAGTATAATTTATGTAGAGGTATACTTTTGGTGTATGGGGGCACACTCTCCTAGTCATGTTGGATAAATTTTCTCTCTTTGTTTTGATTCGAATGTTGGAAGTAATCTTTTATTCTTGTGTTTATTCAATCCAAAACGATTTATTGGTCATTTTAAGCATTGCTATCCTATGTTGGAAATAACTAAAACCAAAAAGCAAGTTGACGTCAAGCTATGTGGGGTTACTTCCATTAGGATATTTTCACATCTACTCTAGATAGGATTCAGTTGCATCCATGCGGAGATTTCAAATACTCGGATACTCGGTAAGGTTGGCAAGGTCCGACTTATACATTTTCCAAAAACAATCGTAGTTCTCAAGTATATTTCTAAATGTATATTTTCGGTAAGGAGGTGCACCCACCTAGTCACTGTTGGAAAATTTCGCTTTCGTTATTTGATTCAAATCTTGAATTGTTTTCTTATTTGCATTAAGTAGTGCCTGGAGCTCTTCTCGATGTTTAATTATTTATATACATTCTTTAAGTTTGGATTTTGATCTTGTTTGTGTTTATCCTTTCTTATTTAGATTGTTGTTGTCATTTGTTTCACAGTTTTTCATATATGTAAGTTCTTCTTGGGGGTAAAACCTGTTCCACATTTAACGATTAGTCTCGTAGTTACTTTAGTTTTCTTACATTGGTTTTCCAAACTAATCCAGGTGCTATTTATTATAATGCTCGGGTCAGACCGAGTATTTTTCTAGGTCGTCCTTGGTTGGACATGGAGATCATGGAGTAGAGTAGGATGTTTACCCGCCGTAATATTTTTATTTTCCACTGTATTATTGTATATACCAATCAACAATTGTAAGGACAAGAAATTATAACTGTCCTACTGATGTGGTTTTTTTAAAGTCCGATGTACCCTGTATCATAGAGTGACAGTTTATACTATCTTTATTATATTACATGTTGTCATTTCCACTATGAGATTCTATTTTCCCTGCTGCTCTTTTAAATTTACCTTAATGATATGCCTTTCTGGCGATTGGTTGTTCATCATTTAAATATTGTGGATGTATTGAATGCCGACTTTCGATGATCGAAAAGGTGGGATGCTACAGTATGCTAAGAAAAATTAGCTAATTTGATGATATAAATTAACCCTTAAAGAAATTTTTATATAAAATGAATTATGCTTCCATCTTTTACTTTTCTATTATATGTATTGTTACATTGGATAGATGTAATGTTTCATATACATTTAATTTATTAAGTAGAAAACCACATAAAAAGTATTTAATAGATTGCAGTTGCAAATGGTTCGCAACCATGGTTACGGAATTTGGTTTAACAATTACTTATTCCAGACTAGTTATTATGTATCAAGGAAAAGATATCGACACATTGTTTGAAATCAGTGTATGTAATATTCTCCATACGATAGACATGAATTACACATGACCATTGGGTACACCAAAGGATTACGTACCCTTGGTTCTATAAAATGATCACAAAGTGACACAATGAGAGTTTTATATATGTTAATAAACAAAGTAAAAATAGAAGATCTCAAATAATGACGTGAAGTAGTCTTTCGAATTGAGGGTACTATAGATCTTAAGTAACCAGACTATACCTTGATTATAATCAATCACATGATATTGCAATCATGTTATGACTGTAGTTCAATATACGTTGAACTATATGACGTGAAACACCATTCAAGAGAGGGTTATTTATTTCCTTGTAAAAGGCTATTATCATTATAACTGGCTGTTAACTCAAAATCAAAATCTTAGGCTAGAGTAAATAAATTAATAGCTAAATGTTATCAAATTGAACCAAGGACTTGAAAGTAGTCTGAACAATTACTATATATATTATTATGGCTTCTTTAAATATCTTAATGATATATTGATGATGAAAAGGAAACCTGGATAAAATATCATTATATGGTGCAGGTTATAGAGATTAGGAACAAAATTTCACCAAAATGATCTATAAGTGACTAAACTTATGCCCGCTATTGTACTTAAACAAAATTCATATTGGATTTAGTAATTAAATTACTTAAATATTGACCGAGGACTTAGTTGATACCAGGGAGCTAACACGATCATGTTGTTAGCTTGTTTCTAAGTTCAACCATTTCGAAATTTAATTTATAAATGATATATATTGATAATAAAATTAATATAAATTACATATTGAATTTTGGTGTAAATTTATTTATTTATTTAAAGCCTTAAAATTAATTAAAATAATATATAATTTTTAAATGTTAATTTAACCAAACATATGGGCTTAAATAATTAACTAAATAATTATATATGGAATGTATTAATCAGGCCCAAAGTTTGGAAGCCTAGACATACCTAGGTTGGCTATAGATGGAGGAAAGGAGGGGGAAAAACTTAGTCTATATAACTAGAAAGTAAGGAGCTAAGTATTTGATATCAGCTCTCACTCTTGTTCTAGAGACACTCCAAAAACAAAAACCCTAGCATCCATTGAAGAATTAGTGGAAGCTTAGCTGCCGGAATTTGCACACCGTATTTGATGGAATGGAACAAAGGATCCGAAGAGGAAATAACTAACTACTGAACTATTGATAACCAATAAAATCAGAAAATGGTAAACATCTTGCTATACACACACATACACATACATATATAAATAATTTATATAACTTGTATGGTTTTGGCCATAACTAAATAAAAGTTTGAAATATGTTTCGTAATTTTGGTGCATTTTTGGGATTTTTACAATTTATTTTAGTATTTTTTATGAATTAATTAATGAAGAAAATATTATAGTAATCAATAGAAATTAATTAAGGAAAAGTTTTATAAAAGGGGCTTAATTTTCGGCTAAGCTAGAGAATATAATTGTAAATTAAAAGCAGCAAGTGCGTAAATGACATATGTACTAACTTGGTCCATGATCCTTCTTTATTAAGGACATATATCATTTTCACTTAATTATGGATTTTCCAGCTTGACTTACGATAGCGTTAAAATGATAGAATGCAATAGCTTTTAAGACCCAACCTTCGGTAGCTTTTAAGTCTTGACCTTCTATGGCTTTAAAATATGGCATGTGATAGCTTATATAAACCCATCTTCTTTTTTCAACCTTTGATAGCTTATAAAAAGGTCAACATTCAATAGCCCAAAAAAAGAGGCATTCGATAGCTTTTAAAACTCAAGCTTTAATAGATTTGAAAATTGTGATAGGATTGCTTCAAGTGGCAATAACATCAAGGCGCAATAACGTTAAGGCCTAATTATGATGCCACAACTTTATGGTGTGATAACCCTAATATGCGATAGTTTCTTGGAGCTATAGCTTTTTAAAATGCGATTGCCTTACGATGTGATAGTTTTGCAGTGTAATAGTTTCAAGGTTCGATAGCTTCAACCGATGATAGTTTTGTGGTGTTATATTTTTGAGTAACGATAGTTTAACATGTGATAGCATTGACAAGTGATAATCAAAGGTGCTAAAATACCTTAAGTAAACAACAAAATAATAAGTACAATTTTGAAGGTCAATTCCCAAATTGTTGATTGAGAATTTCATAGATATGAAAGTAAGATGAGGAAAATTAAGTTTAATATAGTAAAATTGGAAAATGTAATATCTTAATTAAGCTATGAATGATACTTTCAGCATTTAAACTAAGGATTAAAAATTATCTTATCTAAAGAATGTATGGGGTATACAATCAAAGGACGAAAGAAACGGATTAAACCCAAGATCTTAAGTATACTGACTCATGGAGTTGTTGAATTGTAGGATGTTAGGACTAATGATGTCTAAAATTCAATGGTATACGGTAGGGTGCTATGACTTGGGATGTCTGTAGGGTTCAATTCCAAAATTTATCTCTTAGGAAAGCAACAAAAAAAATGGATCCACTTTAATGAATGAATCGACAATGACAAGCATATGTGTTTCTTGGTATATTAAGGGGTATGCGCTTAGGATAATTATATAATTTGTTATATATATATCTAACTCGAGAACCAATTTTTTCCAAATAAAAGGTGTTTTCTTTACATTATATACTTGATATAATGTGTTTTATTAATTGATTAATTTAATTAAAATTATATTTAATAGAAAATCCATAAATGGTATGTTTTGTGAGAGTAGTTACAATACGTTGTAATCATGAGTGATTTATCATAATAGAGCAAACAAACCATTCCTATTTAATATTGATCGAGATTGGATATCAATACATCTATTGAGTCTAGAGTACGTAAAGTGCTCCAAATGTTGGGCAGTTTATTACACATGACTACTAGGGAACAAAGGGACTATGTACTGATAGTTATTGGATAACTACAGAATGATCCACTAAGTAGTTTTCGTTTGGATAATATAATTAAGCTCAAACAGAAATATTGATGTGACAATATTACACAGTTTCCTCACCTTGAGAATACTATCATGCTTCATGAAAACTCCATTCTGATTATAGTCAAATCATAGCACAACATCCATCGAACGACTATAGTTGGGTCGAGTGAAAGCATTTAAAGCGAGACATTAATCAAGAGGGAATTCGTCTCCTCAGTTATAGAAGGTCAGTATCACGATGAACTAAAGTCAACTTAAAGTCAAAGTCTCTGGCCAGAGCAGTTAAGTTAATAATAATTGTTATTGTTGATCCAAAAACTTTTTCCATTGGACTATAAAGTTGAATATGGATGTTAATGGAATTTTACATATTACCAAATTCCATAAGCCCGAATGTGATATAGTTTTTATGCAAATAATTGTCGGTACTGGGTAAGGCTTAAATAAAGTGAAACAGGATTTAACCAAATTTGTGTGTAAGTGACAAATTTTTCCATAATGTCACACCACGTGCTAAGTGATGTGTGAACATTAATATTCAAATTGTTCAATATTAATCACAGACCAAATTTACAACTAAGAGTCACACAACCAAATTTTGAATACTCCTACTGCAACCTGATTTAATTAATTATAATTGTTATAAATTAATTAATGTTTTTGAAATATTAATTATTAAATTTTACTAAATTTGTGTTGACAATAATTAAATAATGTGTACATAATAGTTATAAAGACACACATCGATATACTCCGTCGATGTGAATCTAAGTTGGATTTAATTGAATATTTATTTGACTGGGCTTGAATAGGTTAGGAGGCTCAAGTGAAGCCTGGTATGACCAGCTCTATGGAGGCTTGAATGGGGTTGAACAATGATTCAAAATGTTGGAATGGTATGAGAAAAGTGTCGATCTAGATCTTCCTTTAGCTATTCTGAACTCTCGCTATTTATGCACTTCACGTCCTATTTAGAAAATGTTACTGAATCCTCCACTCTCCCAAGATCAATCCAGGTACTTTTGCGTCTCTCCTCGTCGTTTTTCCAGCTTTCAAATGCATAAATTAAATCAAATACGAAGACCAGTGGATGCTGCATTCAGATTGGTAGCTCTTTCTAGATTTTGGAATCTGATTTAAAGAGTTTCAATTCAACATCTCAAGGCGATTCATCTAGGCTATAGGCAAGGTAAGTATGCTAAATTTACATTTACATATTCATATATAACTGTTAATTTATTATTATATGCCAAGGTAGTATATATATTTACAACGAATATATATATATATATGTATATATATATGTATATGTATATATTGGTGTTGTCTCATTTAGATGATAATATATATTATGTGTGTTTCTGTGTATAAATTAGAAAAAAGTATATATGTATTTTCATAAATATTGCTCACATCATATGAATATTTTTTAATAACATTAAAATGATTTACAACAAAACTGATTCAAATGTAAATATTATTTAGTAAAGTATGTTTTATATAGTACTTATATACGTATATATATTAAAAATAAAAAAGGTTTTTCTTCATGAATATATATTATAAATCTGAGTATAATGTAACATTTTATTTAATTTAAATGTTACATCTAATTTATGTGTATTAATAGATAAATTATGTAAAACATGTATATATAAATTTTAGTATAAGATGTACAAGTACATACTTGTTTTTGAAACAGAAAAATTCTATTAATTCCATATGGAATTAATAATTAATTTCCTATTGTTTTTAGTCAACTATAACAATTTAAAAATAATAAAAGAATTTTTATGGAGGAAAAATATGTATTTTTACATATATACATTTGTTATTAACTTCAATGAAAACATATCTATGTATATAAACATTATATACATGCATTATATTTCCTAAATATTATTTTAAATATGTGTATTATATTTATATATATTTAAATTTTTTTTTTGAAATATATATACATTTTATATATATTATATTTATTTCAAATTAATATATTGATTTGAATTTGAAGTCACTAGATAATCTTTTTATATATATGGATCTAAATTTGAATTTTAAATTTGATTTTGACTTTCGTTGTTATCTATAATTTATTTGTAGTTATGTTATATTACAATATACAGTGTGTGTATGTGTGTATGGGTATATGTAAAATAAATACTTATATTTTCAAACACTATTTTGCAATTACATATACATACATACCTACATACATACATACATACATATGTGTGTGTGTGTGTGTATGTATTTATGTATGTATATGTATCTGTGTAGTTAATGCCCCGCTATTACCCCGCTACAACCCCGCTATATCTTATAGCGGATTTCTACCGCTATGATTTTTCCATATAGCCTCAGAATATAGCCTTTTCGCTTTAATCCCGGCTATTTCCGCTATTTCCAGTTATTTCCGCTATATTCCGCTATTTCCGCTGTATCTTTTTTAATAAAATGAATTGAAAAATTGCATTTATACATTATAAAATTATGAAACTAATTTATTTGATTTAATTTTTAATATATTTTCAGAAATGAAAATACTCTAATATTCTACCAAATTCAATTATGTTATATAACAGTTTTTCGTTTATTTAAAGTATATTCACACATGTTTTTATTTAAAATTATTTATGCATTATTTATAATTCAATTGAATGATAATTTTTCATTTAATTACCATTTATATATTTGTAAAAACATTAAGTACGAGTTTTATATGCTATTTTAGAGCCATCTGCTATATCCCACTATATCCTCGCTGTATCCCCGCTATGACTTTTTGCACCTCCACCGCTTTGAATCTACCGAGCGCATTATCTGCACAGATATGTATATATTTGACAGTGCACATAAATATAGAGGGCTGGTACATTCGTTTTGATGTAAATCCCAACTTCTATACATGGTTATATTAAACCATGTACACCTTTTATTTTGCAGGTACACACATGGGTGTATATACACATATTACATATTACATTATAAGTATTACGATAATACAAAACTTTATGTTAAACATTTTTTTTAAAAGTTAATTTTGATAAAATCTAAATAAATTTAAACTTAACAGGCCTGACAAGGTTCAGAAAGGAATAGGATTTTTGAAATTTACCCATTTACCTCGCTACGTGCTGGCCTTGTTCCAATAATGGTATCAAAGCTAATTTGTCTGCGTGGTCTAAATTAGTAGTATTAGTGCTAACTTATTAAAGCCTACCCATATACTATGGTGTCTAGAAATGTAGTAACTATGATATGCTTCGGTAATCAAGTACTCAGCTCTACTTGACTACTGACCTGGTCAAAAAGGATGAGGTAAGACTGAAGGTTATCCTTAATAGGAAAGTCCTAATTTGAATTGGGTCTTTCGCTATTTCAAATCATTTTGAAAACTAAAACAAAACTTTTTATATTCAAAAGTTAAATTCAACATAAAACTCATCATAAAAGTTATATTATAATTTTGCAAAATGTTTGAAAATTTTATAAAATTGATTTTTAAACTATTATTTATTAACAAGATTAGTAAAATAAATAATTAATCTAATAAGTTAATTAATTAGATATATCTAAATGGACAATACATATAATGATATACGTTACATTGACTTAAATTGTTAAAGACAACATGAGTATACATTGTGTATAAATAGAATTTTCAAAACTGATAAAATTTAATTAATTTTTTTAATTAAATGTATTAATTAGAAGTTTATTAATAAATTAATATACATATGTGTAAGATATATGTTATTGTATATATGTTACATATAATGTGATATAATTGAATAATATAATAATTTATTAAGTGTTAGCTAAATCAATTAATTAGTTAAATTAAATAAAATTTTGTTAATTAATGTTATACATAAAATATTATATAAGTTAAATAGTGTATAAAATTTATATAATAATAAAACCTATATAATTTGAATGTATAGACTAGAGGTGGAATATTAAAGAAATCCTAAATAGACTTAAGGAATAAATACTTACATAAAAGTGCATATGCTGTGATTTCTAATGGGTCAAACACTTTAATCACGAGAGTATTTCCATAAGAAATACATTATTTCATAAGTCAATATCAATCATTTGAATATATTGAAGACTATGAATATGTAATATAAGTGTTGTCCTCTACCATTTATATATCAATAAATTGCTTGCTAATCTTTGGTTTTTGAGAAAACTCAAGCTAGAGATGTTATGTATAGTATTAGTGATATATTTAACATATAAGGTAAGGTAATTAAACGTATTTATTAAGGAAACTCAAGGTACATATACTATACTTAGGCCGTTGTAAAATGGTAAGTATGAGGTGAATATTTTCTTTCGATTTGTTAAGCAAATTCAAGGTTGAATTGAAATTAGGACAAGGAACTATGGGTTAGAAGTTGTATATGATATAACTGATAAGGAGTTATCCATTGTTTATTGGGCTATGACTTGTTGAGCAAACTCGTGATCAGAATTACAAGTCGGATGAGTCCTAACGCCACCTAGTGATGTCGAAAAACTTCTATGTTTTGTCATAGAGTTTGGAGAAACATAAAAGACTTGTTGGAACCTTATTAGAAAAATGAAATAGCAACATTTAACCTTTGTAATATTGTAAGTACATATGTTATATAAAGTAATAATAGTATACGTCGATAAATCTGTACAATTAGTATAATTGATAAATGTTTATCAATTAAAATGTACAAAAGAACTAAATTAATATTGACAAATAAATGTACAAAATATACTTACCAATAAATTTTTGCATGTTGACTCATGCAAGCATCTAATTGTACAACTAGATACGTTTATATCTTGGTCACTTGCGAATTTACTTGCCTGGGACAATATATTATCTTCAATGAGTTTCGAACTCTAAAAGCAATACAAGAATATGGATTTTTGATCCATACAAAATTTCATATAAATGTTATATGTTGAATGATCACAATTTTTAACATGTGAAACCTCAATAAAATTAGTTCATTTAAATAAGCAAGTAAATGGTACTGTAAGATCGTGTATTCCTTATCATTAACTCAAATAATGGTCTTGTTGGGTAAAATGTGATATTAGACAAAATGTTACAGATAGACTAAGAATTCGATCATCGAAATGTTAGTTTGATAAGTTTATATAAAGTGGAATTTATTTGATATCCTTAAAAATTAAGGATATTCAAATGAACTTTTATAAAGAGCTCATTGTGATATTGTATAAGAGTTTCCTTCGAATTGTTCAACAATTTAGAAAGGAAATCAAATGTTTAAGAGTGTACGTAACCTAAGGCATGGTTGGAATGAAAAGAGTGAATGATCATTTCTACTTCATAATTAAACATTAGAAATGATAATTTAAAATAATAATTGATGCTTAAATTTGGTATGAGAAATATGATTTTATTCAAATTGCATTTTCATATAGAAAATTGTTTTCGTTATGATGTATTTCTTTGAATTTGGGATATTTGATCCTAAAATTTTTGACTGTAAATCAGTTACAGTAAGTGAAATAAATAGCCGATATTAAGTGCTTTAATTGACCTTTGTAATAACAAGGATTTTCGACCCTCGAAAATCGACACTAATACGTCCACTGTATTGTGTGCCGAGCAATTGAATGCCATAAAACCTGGATGTTAGGGGAAAAGAAGAAAAAACGAAGCGGAAAGAAATTAAGCAACACAGAGTATCACAATCACGATGGAACAATATATAATATAATATTAATGATCTTTACAAACGGGAAATTGTTATATACATACATCCATCAGAGTACAACAACAATCGCAATTATCGGCCCAAACAGTTATAACAACCTATCCTCACAAATGCTGATGATTTCAATAAAGAATTGCAAAAATAAATATATACCAGAATACGTCTCTGGGCCTCTAGCTCGTCGCCTGAAGCTCCAAAGCATTTAACTGAATCTGTAATATGCTCGGTCTAACCTAAGAATTATAATAAAATAACACCTGAGTCATTCTGGAAAACCAGCATGATAATAACACACCCAACTTATCTTTTAAAGTTATCAAAACCTTTCAAAAATCAAAGCTATCTCGTAAGACCACTTCATACATAAACACGGACGGAATTTTTCCTTAAGATAACCAAAAAATTTCATATGAATTCCTCTGATATATAATAGTGTCCAATATGCAAGTACTTATTAATCGTAGATGAAATTGTTACATTAATTAAATTCCAGCATTTTAGGTTCTACAATCAAAACCGAAGGCTCGTGGTGGATAATAGATTCCAACTGTGAAAAGTAAGGGTCTACCCACCGAATCTGTACAGCCATAGATTAAATGAATGGGAGGCAACAACAAATTGCACCTATATTACTCAGGACCGACACTACCCCTTTCTCGATTAGCATCGAATATGATCACCCCTTGGTTGCAATCAAAAACCACACAATGGGATCCCAAAGTATAGAAGAATGTCGCTCTAGATTTGGGATGATCGTACCCTACTTGGATGTGACCCACTTAGCCATGCCGCATGTCCTTACTTTATTTATTTGCGGGTGTGAGGCTCGAAGAGGCCATGCTCTTACGATTTCCTTCTAGCAAACTATCTTGGAATGCCAAAATTGCCCTTCGAGGAACCAGTGTAACAACCCGTAAATTTTAATAGTTTTAATAATATATTTAATTGAAATTTTGTGAATTTTTAAGTAATTGAATTTGGAAATAAAAATTTAATATTTGGCATACGTCTATTTTAACGTAGCAACTGGTAAATTTTCATCTGATAATATTGAAGTTTATTTTATTGTGTAATTTTATTTAAATTCGAATTAGTTAATATTTAATAAATTTTTTCCAAACTTAAATATTTTTATATGATAAATTTCTAAATCATCTTCTGAGTGAGACGTTGTTAGCACCATAATTGGCCACTAACACCCTTAAGGGAGATTGTGTAGAGAGATTAATGAAGAAATTAAAATTAAACGGAGAAAAGTATGCTAAATTAAATGCGGAAAATAAGAACACCAGAATTATAGTGGTTCGGCATAATTGCCTACATCCACTTTGAGGTTAATCTTTATTGCTTTACTTAACAATTGGTTACAGATACAATCCGTACACCAACTATTTGAATACAACTGATAAGTAAAAAAGATAAGTCTTGAATGAGTCTTGAATGCGGCAGAGTCTCCCCGGTGTTCTCGAAAAATGGTCCATTTCACTATGCCCCTGCCTCTCTATTAATAGACGAAGACGTGTTGGACTTCCTAATGGGCCTAGTAGCAAGATATCTCGGCCTAAATTAAGCGACTTCTATGTGCCCAGCCACAAATGCCAAACGACAATTGCTGAGTCATGTCTCCAAGCCGAACGAGGAAGTATGTTGTGTGAAATGTGTAGGCCGAATAAGATGCGACGTCGATCGAGGGGAGATGCCGAGCGGCATGCTTATGCGGAGCGAGGCCATGTGCCAAAAGAGGCTGGAATGCCGAACGAGGCTGGAATGATGAACAAGGCTGTAATGCCGAACGAGGCATGAATGCCTATGGAGACTGAATGCCGCTCGAGTTTCATGCCGGTCGAGACTGAATGCCGATCGGGGATTCACGCCGAACGAGGATGGTTACCGAATGATTCAGTAATGCCGAGCGAGGCAAGTTTCCAAACGAGACTAAATGCCGAACGAGGTTCATGCCGGTCGAGACTGAATGCCGACCGGGGCTTCATGTCGAACGAGGCCAGTTGCCGAATGATGCACTAATGTGGAGTGAGGTTTGTTGTCGAATGACCTCCCTATGCCGAACGAGGCTTGGATGCCGAGCGGTGCTTGAGGTGCCGAATGGCCCCTTATGCCAAACGAGGCTTCCACTTCAAGTCTTTGTTTACTTGGTGATGCCACCGGGTAACACATCCCCCCCAAAGTGTATCATATGTATGAACATGATACGTTTTGAACCTTGATTTCTCCATGCCTTGCTTTGAGCCCTTATTCTGAATGCCGGTCGAGGCAATGCATGCCAAACGACATACTAATGCCGAGCGACATCCAAATGGCGAACGACATACAAATGCATAACGACCTGAATGCCGAGCGAGGGAAGTGTTTGACCGGTTCTACCGGTTGCTGTCCCTTTGACTTCTCTTCTCTCTGTATAAGCTGTTGCTCTTTCTTCTTCTCTTTTTTAGTTTTACCTCCGCTTTCCAGTACTTACCAACTTTGCATCTTTAGAGACTTCAGAGAATTACCTACTCTCCCTTCTCAAACACCATATGTTGTCCCACTTCCTCCCCCAATCAGTCGAACCTAACTAAAACCACGTTCCCCACTCCAGAATCTCCCCGAGTCTTCGATTCACTTCACAGGTAAAAAACCTTTCCCCAGAAACACTTTACCTTGATTAGGGAACCTTGCATGAGATTCGAACTCGTGAATCTCTGCAAAATCGAGGTCAGTAGTAATCGCATGGAGTAGGATGTGTTAAGGGTGAAGCGTGGGTATTTTAAAGGAGTTTAAGGCTAGGTGGAGCGGAGGAGAGATGAGGATGATAGAGATGCTTGAAGGAGGAAGTTGGTGGAAGACGTATTGAGGTGGCTCGACGTGATTTCTTTATGCCGAGCGATGGAGGGGAAGTATTATAATGAAATTGGAGTTTAAGGTTTAGTGTGCCGAGCGATGCGGCTCAACATGGCCACGGCTCGGCATGATTACCTCATGCCGAACGAGGTAGGAGGGAAAGTAGAGAGAAGCAGGAGTTGGGTAGAATGACGAGCGATGCGGCTCGGCATGAATGTGGTTCGACATGACTCCTTTATGCCGAACGATGAAGAGGATAGTTGGGAGAATGTCGTGCCAAACGGCATGGCTCGGCATGTTTGCGGTTCAGCATGACTTGCCACATGCCGAACGGTGACGATGAGTGGTAGGTGAGTGTTGACGTTGAGGGTAGAATGCTGAGCGAGGTGGCTCGGCATAATTTTGGTTCGGCATGACCAGTTGAATGCCGAACGATGAAGTAGTTTGGTAGGAGGGTTGTGTACAACAGCAACACCAGTGGAACCTGATGCATAATTGACTCAACACTTGCTTTATGCCTAAACATAGGATAACGAACAAGGACGGACTCAAACAATAAAACATATCGG
Source organism: Allium cepa (assembly GCA_030765085.1). NCBI lineage: Eukaryota > Viridiplantae > Streptophyta > Magnoliopsida > Asparagales > Amaryllidaceae > Allium > Allium cepa. Next base: position 293,161,209 of record CM060942.1, read on the forward strand.
ACAATCCGGACTGATAAATCCCGTGTTTAAACAACTGAAAGCTTGGACTTTAACTTGCTTAACAGGTAATATCCTTTAAAATGCAGTGACGATGTTGAGTTCAAAATATAAACCGTCTTACGACAAGCTTTCGTAGACGTTCAGCGATGACGGTCTTCGAAGACGACAATTCAAAGCTTAGACTTATTTAATCAATCCACTGTCTTTTCACTGCTTGGCACTTACATTTGAATGATCGCACTAGTTCACACATCACATGGGGGAATATTTATGTTTTTAAGTCTAATGTCGATTGTTTTTCAGGTATAGTTCAAACAGGTGCCTTTTCAGATTCAATCTTCATTAGAGATGTCTAGAAAATCTAGCTCCGCTATGATCTCGGACAGACTTGGGCCATCCTATCGACAAAAAGTTGCAGGAACTTCAAATCCGTCAACTACCCCTGCTCAAGACTACCGAGCCCTACGACGGCATCCGTCGACTTGGCTCCCGACGCTCTGGAGGCAACAATTTTCTTTGACGACCTAATCGATTCATAGGCCTCAAAGATTAATGAAAGTACACTCCGTTAGATATGCTCTGTCCATGGAATCCCCTTCAACGACGTGTTAGTTCCATCGTGGCATGATCGTCCGCACTTGCCCCTATTTGGATATACATCTTGTAATAGATTCATGTGCTGGGTTGGCAGTGTGCCACCATTCAACTCATTTCTACGAGACGTGTTGCAGTATATTGAGATTGCCCCATCGCAACTGCATACGAACATCCACGCATTCATATACGACACTTGCATCCTCTTCATGAGTGTCCTCTTCAGGCTATCGACTCCGGGCGATATACGATACATCTATCGCATCAAGAGACGGTCGGATAGCCCATCTTTCATTTTTCTCAAGCCACACAGCAAATACTAAATCTTAACTGGGCATGGAGCAAGTTTTCCCAGGATAAACAAGAGTGGTTCTATGTGTGCTGTCCCCCCAGCTTCTTGAGGAGTTGGGCGGAAGGACGTAATTCTTTTTCCTAGACCAGAACTCATGTTCGGTCGAAGATGTACCTTTTCTAACTCTTCTTTCATCTTTTCAGGAATTAACCCATGTCCCGAGGGCCACGGATATTCTGGAGCTGTCAAAGCTATCCGAGCCATTCCTATCGAAGACAGGGACTTCAGAACTCTCATTTCGAATGAGCCGCTCACGAAATTTAGGTTTCTGGCAGAAGGTCGCCGAATAAGCCTCCCCTATGGTGTTTCCACGTGCAAGCCTGCTTCGGGCAAAGGAAAGAAGAAGGCCGAGTCCTCAGTACATAACGCTCCTAAGACGCCAGAGGAGGGGGAGATCAAAGAAAATGAAACGCCCGAAGTACAGGGCGAAAATGTTAGTCCACCTCGGGACCCGACAGTCGAAGTCCATGACATTGAAACGACGTCTTCCTATTAGAAGAGGAAGAAGAAACTGACTTAGAAGCTGAGGAAGAAAATAGTCGGTGGAACTTCAAAAGTTACTATTGTTCCAACGGAGAAAGAAGCTTCCTCGCAGCACTTGAAAAGTTCTCTGAAAGGCCCGTCGAACCTCTCCATACTTGAAGATCTGCTTAACTACGATTTCGAAGATCCAGAGGCCCTTAAGCTTCATTCCTCCATGTGAGACGATACAAGTGCTCAAGCCCAAAACTTGGGAGAAAAAACACCTACTAGTAAAGAAAACTGCCCGTCGGGGGGAAGCACTAGGTCACACACAAACACATGCACTTCACCTCGCACTTCACTTTCTGTCATCACTCTTCTATTTTCTAACTCGACGTTATTTAAATTCTGTGTAGGTTACATGGTGCGTGCGCATGGACTTGACCGCCTTCGCGGTTCATCTATTTTTCACCAATCCGGCCGTGATTCGGGTTCCGACAAGCGTCGAGATAGAGATGACTCCGGTGGTCGAGACTACTACCTTCGGGAATTTTCCTACTAGAGAAAATCTTATAGTCAATCCTCCTACCCTCGTGATCTTCCTTCTCAACTGGAGCATAGCAAAGAGTACCCTGCACATAAGGGGTCTCAGCTTGAGGCACATGGAGACCAACACTCTGGTTCGTCAAGCACCAGGCAATCTCGAGATCCCCACAAAATGCCTGCGGTTCCCAAGCAGACTCCTCTTGCTCCCGTATCTGATCCATTGGTTGCTGAGCGACTCGCTGAGCTTAAAGCCTCATTTCCAAAGATATGCTTCGATGGCTTAAAAATTCCTTCCGGCGATTCACAAGATTCCAGAGCATGTCAAGAAAAGTCTTATCGCCTGCACCAATGACGTCCATGTTCAGCACGATGCATTCGTGCACTTAGCCGAAAAAGTTTTAGAAGTCTCCATAGAGCGTTAGCATGAGATTGATCGCCTGAAGCTCGAGGCTATCCATGATAAAGACATTATTAAAGCTCAGGACGAAGAGCTTGCTTCTTATAAGTCTCAGCTTGAAGCCGCCCAGCAGAGCGCTAAAGACACTACCGAGGCCGTTACTCGTCTGGAGTCAACCCATAAAAATAAATCGACGAGGCAGTCCAACACTTTGGGGACCGAGCCTTAGAGAAGGACTCGGAACAAAAAGTGAGGGATGCATTTGGCCTCCGAGTCAAAGAACTGGAGGAGCAACTCCGCAGAAGAAAGAGAAGAGAAGATTGCTGCCGAAGAAGAGTCGCAACGATACTGCGACGAAATCGTTGCTACACGACTCCTAAAGGCGTAGCTTGATGATGAACTTTCTAAAGTCGGGATGCTAAAAGATGAAGCCTGTGAGGAGGGAAAGAAAATAGCATCTGCCGAGATCGACTCTCGCCTGGAGGCGGCAAAAGAGGCTGGTAGGGAGGAGGTCAAATGCATGTTCGACCCATTGATTGCAGAATTCAACGCCCGCGTCCTCATGCATCGAGACTTAACTTTTTTGGGAGAGGGCTACTTCGAATCCCTAGCTGAGGCGTGGGAGACTTTGGTAAAAATCTGTAAGGTTGAACTTAGCACTGAGGAGGTCGACGAGGATGCTTTGATAATGGAATTTCTTAAGGGGAACAAGCCTTCAGACCTGTCTGCGGCAAAAAATCTTTACTGCAAAGGCACCCCCTCATCGATAGGGAAAGATCTTATTGCCGGTCAATCCGGGATCGAGTCTCCAGCTCATGCGCCTGCTCAGTCGGTTGATTGGCCAATACTTGATCCATTTGAGCAGCATATCGGTTATGACCCGGAGGACCCTGGCCTCGGCGTTCACATTCTATCTCCTTTTCTAGAGTATGAGACCCCTCGGACGGCTGAGAGCCTGCTAGAACCTGGTAGATACCGCTTCACTTTAACATTCCAAAAGTCGTCATTTTTCACGAGGGGCTATTGTATTCTAATGCTTGTTTTTCCTGATTTCGTGCAGGCCGTTCTGATCCTAAGCCCACTCCGAGGAGCGACATCGCCAAGGAGGCGAAGGAAAAAATAAGTGAGGCTACTCACGTAAGGGAGGCTCTCGGTCTAGATGCTTAGGTGATCGGAGCGCTTGTTGAGGATAAGTGCGATACTCCCTCTCCCATCAATGGGAGTTATGAAATCGAGATTACAGGAGCCTCTGAACATACATCTAAACTGTGCATGAAGGAGCAACTTGAGAAGGAGAAGAAAAATACAGTCGAAATCAAAGTCGAGCCTCAAGTTGTGGACCTGGACGATCCTTTGAAAAAGCCGTTGAAGGTCATCCTCCCTGGCGGGTCCAGGCTAGTGGAAGTTCCCCGTACTTCTTCAGTTGTTACGTCCCCATCAAAGAAAATTACCAAGGGAAAACGCATGGGAGAGGAGTCCTCTGAGAAGAAGTCGAAGAAGTAATCGTTACTCTCGTTCAACGAGAGTTAGTTTAGATCATGTAATTATTTTTATTTATTTTCATAGTCCATGTAAATAGACTTTTGACTCTGAAATTTGAAGTTGTAGTAGAAACTTATTTTTGAATAAATAAAGCCTAGTTCTCTTGTCTTTCGAAGGACTTTTATCATTCAGCTTTCTGTGTGATTGCGGTTGAAACCCAAGCTATTGTGAGTTATATGAACTTCTCAATTTATCTTCATATAACACTGAATTTCTTTGGAGTTGTTCATCTTGTATTACTTGCTTCAAACACTTAGAATATTTTTTTAGTTCGTACGCCGGGGACTTGATGACTTCAAGTCATTCATGTCCCGGTTCGCACTCCGGGGACTTAGAGATTTTTAAGCCGTTTATACTCCGGTCCGCACTCAGGGGACAGAGTACTCCGGTCAGCACTCAGAGGACTTGTAGATTTTTAGTCGTTTAGAGTACTCCAGTCCGCACTCAGGAGACCTAGAGATTTTGAGTCGTTTATACTCTGGTCCGCACTCTGGGGACTCAGAGTACTCCAGTCCGCACTCTAGGGACTTAGAGATTTTGAGTCGTTTATACTCTGTTCCGCACTCAGGGGACTTAGAGCACTCCGGTCCGCACTCTGGGGACTTAGAGATTTTTAGTCGTTTATACTTTGGTCCGCACTCTGGGGACTCAGAGTGCTCCAGTTGCACTCTGGGACTCAGAGTACTCCGGTCCGCACTCTGGGGACTTAGAGATTTTTAGTTGTTTATACTCTGGTTCGCACTCTGGGGACACAGAGTACTTCGTTTCGGACTCTGGGGACTTTGAGATTTTTAGTCGTTTATACCTTGGTCCGCATTGTGGGGACTCAGAGTACTCCAGTCCACACTCTGGGGACTTAGGATTTTTAGTCGTTTATACTCTTGTCCGCACTCTGGGGACTCAGAGTACTCCAGTCTGCACTCTGGGGACTTAGAGTTTTTGAGCCACTTATACTCTAGTCCGCACTCAGGGGACTTAGAGCACACCAGTCCGCACTCTGGGACTTAGAGATTTTGAGTCATTTATACTCTGGTCCGTACTCAGGAGACTTAGCGTAGTCCAATTCGCACTCTAGGGACTTGGAGATTTGAGTGCTCATGGACGTTCATACGTCAGACAGATTTGAGTCATTTATACTCTGGTCCGTACTCAGGAGACTTAGCGTAGTCCAATTCGCACTCTAGGGACTTGGAGATTTGAGTGCTCATGGACGTTCATACGTCAGACAGAATATTGTATCTCTTAGTTATTTGTTAAAGACTTATCATACACAGAAATATCGACAATACATGGAAAAAATGGCTTCAAGACTTTATTAATGCAATCAAGCTAAATTGTCTTATTACATGCCGTAAAATAGGAATAAAAACATGCTGGAAATAATCGCAACTAAAATATGAAAGAAATGAACTAAGTATAATAATGCCGCAAATGCTTGCTATTCCAGGTCGAGGGAGTGTCACACCATCAACGGTCACTAGCTTGAAAGTTCCTCTTGCAAGCCTCCGTTCAATGACGTATGGACCTTCCCTGCAGGGCTTATATGTGACGGAACTGGGAAAACTCATTTCAAAACGAGGTCACCGACACCAAAAATTTCTCGGTCGGACTTTTTAATTATAATATCGAGCGACTCAGAGTTTATATGCTGCCGCTCTTGAATTAGCTTCTTCGCGCTTTTCGTCAATGAAGTCCAGTGATTCCAGCATAAGTTCCTGTTTCGACTCAGAGTCATAATGAGTTATCTGATGTGATGGAACTTCAAGTTCTACAGGTATAACAACTTCCATGCCATATGCTAATGCGAATGGAGTGTGGCCAGTGGTGGACTTGTGGGTGGTTCTACGAGCTCAAAGCGCTATCCAAAGCTCATCTACCCACTTGCCTCTAGCCTTTTCCAAATGCTTTTTCAATATGGATTTGATTATTTTGTTCATGGCTTCCACTTGTCCATTGGCTTTCGGATGAGCAACTGCTGCAAACTTTTTCTCAATACCATATTTTTGGCAAAATTATTTGACCACTTTGCTTTTGAATTGAGTTCCGTTGTCTGTAATGATGGTTCGTGGAAGGCCAAAACGGCATATAATATTTCATAAAATGAAATAAATGACCTTTTTGGTGGCGAAAGTGGCAAAGGCTCAGTTTATACCCACTTGGTAAAGTAATCTACCGCAACTATCGCGTATTTCGCACCACCTTTGGATATGGGTAAGGAACCGACTATGTCGATCCCCCACATTGCAAACGGCCTGAGACTAACTATTTGTGTGTGTTTCGTTGGCGGGGCACTAGGGATTTTTGCATATTTCTGACATTTGTCACATCTTCTCACATAGTCTGCGGCATCCCGATTTACAGTTGGCCAATAATATCCATAGCGGAGGATTTTCTTTGCTAACATCTGCCCCATAGTATGGTCACCACATTCCCCTTCATGGACTTCCCTCGTGACTCGTTCTATCTCATCATGGGCAATGCACCTGAGTAAGGGGGTTGAGAAACCCCTCCTATACATTACCCTGTCTTGCATTACATAACGCGAAGCCTTACGAACGATTTGTCGTCTTTCGCTCCATCTTTCATGTACGACCCCGTATAACAAGTACTACTTGAATGGAGTCATCAATGATTCCTTTTTATTTCTGCTTTTAACATAAAATCTACCTCCATCATATTTATGCTTGGAGCATGTAAGGTTTCAACGGGAAACAATCCCATTTGTTGCGCATCGCCAGTGCTTTCAAATTTTTCCAATGAATCGGTTGCTCTGTTTTGTTTACGTGGGACATGTGAAATATCATAATACTCTAGATTCGCTAGCAACTGTTGAACCCGTGCCGGTATGAGGCAAGCCTCTGCCCCTTTGCTTGATAGTCCCCTCGGACTTGGAACACCACCAGTTGTGAGTCACAAAATATTTCAACCGATCTTACCCTCAATTCTCTGATAAGTCTCAAGCCAGCAATTAGTGCTTCATACTCTGCTTCGTTATTCGTTGCTGCAAATTCGAGCTTCAAAGCGTAGAAAACTGATCGATTTTCAGGAGTCACAAGAACTATACCAGCCCTCGAACAACGGTCGTTAGATGCCCCATCGGTGTACATCTTCCATCGAACGGGAAGTATGACATTGTGGCCGTTTGATTCGTCTGGCATGGTGAATTCAGCAATGAAATCTGCTAGCGCTTGCCCCTATATGGCCCTTCGTGGTAGGTAGGTAATATCGAACTGACTCAACTCGATATTCCATGTTAACATCCTTCCAGAAGTTTTTGGTCGTTGGAGTACCTGTTGCAAGGGTTAATTAGTGTAAACACTGATCGAGTGTGCCTAGAAGTATGGACGAAGCTTGCGTGATGCAATCACCAAGCAGTAAGCTAGTTTCTCAATATTGGGATAATTTCCTTCTGCCCCCGTTAATCGTTTACTGACATAATACACTGGCTTTTGAACTCGGTCCTCCTCATGAACCAAATGCGTACTGATAGCGTGTTGGGACACAGCCAGGTATACATACAGCATTTCATGGTCAATTGGTTTTGATAGCACCGGGGGACTTTCTAAATGTCTAACCATAGCTCGGAATGCTTCCTTGCAGTCAGACGTCCACTCGAAATTCCTCTTTCCTTTCTTTATCACATCGAAGAAGGGAATGCACTTATCTGTAGCTTTGGATATGAATCGGCTTAGTGCGGCCACCTTTCCATTCAAGCTTTGTACTTGCTTTATAGTTTTGGACATTTGTATATCCCGAATAGCCTGAATCTTTTCTTAGTAAGCTTCAATTCCACGTGCATTCACAATGAAACCCAAGAACTTCCCTGATGCAACGCCAAAAGTACACTTCAAAGGGTTTATTTTCATCCCATAATGCCTGAGTATATGGAACATCTCTGTTAAGTCTTGAATGTGGTCGTTTGACCATCGTGACTTCACGAGCACGTAATCCACATAGACTTCGATCGTTCTGCCAATCTGATCTTTAAACATTCGATTCACCAAGCGTTGATAAGTTGCTCCAGCATTTTTCAATCCGTAGGGCATCACTACATAGCAATACAACCCAACGTCTGTGACGAAACTGGTGTGTTCTTGGTCTGGAATGTGCATCGGGATTTGATTGTATCCCGAGTACGCATCCATAAATGACAATAGCTCGTGTCCGGCCGTTGTATCGACCAGCTGGTCGATCTTAAGTAAGGGGAAAATATCCTTTGGGCATGCTTTGTTTAAATTAAAATAATCAACGCAAGTTCTCCACTTCCCATTTGCTTTTCTTTCCAGCACAGGGTTAGATAAGAGGGCATCGCGGACGAACCCGTTGGCTTTAAGTTTGTCCACCTCCTCTCTAAGAGCGGCGGACCTCTCCGAGTCCATGCCTCTCCGTTTCTATTTTACTGGGACGTACTTCAGGTCTATGTTCAACATATGACTTGCAATGGAGGGAGAAATCCCACACATATCAGAAAGCGTCCAACAAAAAACATCCAGGTTCACTCGGAGGAAATCGGTAAGATCCTCGGCCAAGGGCGTGTCGAGTTGCAATCCAATTTTAAGAACTCGTGACGGGTCATTCCGGCTAACTAGAATGTCAATCGTCAGCTCAGCCGGTGCTGCTTTTGCTTTCTGGGTTCCCCATCATCATCTCTCGGATCTATGTCTCTGTAAATCCGAGAATGTTGCCCGAGCCAGGGCTAGGGCACTACTTGTCAATTGTCAGTGTTTTGGATGTGGACGGAGCTATCCACAACCTTCCCTTTTTCTCTCCACTGAGCCTCTCTCAGCTCTGCTACATAACGTGCGCGACCGGTCGCCTGATCGCCATGCACTATGCCGACTCCTTTGTATATCAGAAATTTTAATGTCAAACACCATGGGGCCAAAGCTGCCCTAAACTCCGCCAGGTTCGGACGACCCAGAAATACATTGTATGGAGAGTCGACATCCATCACTATGAACGATAGGATTCGCGCTCTCCTCTGCTCACCTTCTCCCAGTTCAACCGATTACACGATATACCCCATCGCAAAAGTCGCTGCACCATTAAAGCCATGAATATGGGCTTTAGATGGTTTTAAATCTTTTGTCTCTATCTTCATTTGGTCATAAGCCTTCTTGAAGATGATGTTGACAGAGCTTCCACAATCAATCAAAATCCTTTTGACATAAGCTGGCCCGATCGTCGTAGATACGACCATCGGATCGATAGTAGGAGCCTCCACCTTGTCTGCATCTCGACTCCTAAACACTATATCGTTTGTCATCATGCGTTGTTGTTTTGCAGGGGTTCCATCTTCCACATTCGAGCAACATTCGTAATCCGCATGCCTCAAGGAGGTTGCATATCGTTCCATCTGTTGTCAATTCTTGTCTGCAGGATGAGGTCCTCCGAATATAGTATTTATGATCAACCTACCCACGGTTCGGGCAGGTTCCTTTGGATGGTGTGGAGCCGGCCCGCATCCGGGGTTTGACGTTCCTTGCCTACCCTCTGGTGGGATCTTAACAAAATCCTGCAGCTTTTTCTTCCTGATCAACTTTTCTATGGCGTCATGGAGGTGTCTACACTCCTTAATAATGTGCCTATGGGTCTCATGGAAGCGACAGTACTTCCCCGTCCGCTTTTGTTCCTCTGTGGTCTCCTTTGTGCGTGGCTTTCTGTATTGAAAGGTGTTACAGGTAGATAGGTAAATATTTTCAAGTGACGTATTCAGGGGGTGTATTCGTCGTAAGTTGGAATCCTCGACTTCCATTTCCTTGTCTCTCTTTTCTTTTCGGGATTTCCACCTCCGGATCCTTTAGACTGCCTAGGCTTGTTCTGGACGTTGACTTGAACTTTTCTCGAGTTGTCGCCGGAATGCTTCATGGTGATGTTACTTTTCACAGTCCCTTGAACAGTCCCCTGTGCCTTATCTCGTCCTATTCATCAAGCTTCCTCCCTTCTTATGAATTGATGAGCTTTCAAATAGAATCTCTCCAAGGTAGTTGGGGGCTTGCCGCAAACCAATCTCCAAACTCCGAGACTGGATCAACACCTCGCATTACTGCCATCAGAATTGCGTGGCCGTTAGGGTTACTAACTTCGGTAGCAGCAACATGAAATCTCTGCATATATGCTTTCAATGACTCCCTCGGAGCCTGGATTACGCTCGACAAGGACACCACATCCTTCGGACGAGTAGCATGTATCCTGAATTGTTCTACAAATTTCATTGCCAGTTCGTAAAAGTTGGATATAGACCGTGGGAGAAGTCGAGTAAACCACATGGTGGCGATTTTGGATAAAGTAATTGGGAAGCACCTACACTTGGTCGCATCATTCGCTCTTGCAGAATCCATCATCTATTCATACCTCATCACGTGTTGCCTAGGGTCATCTTCCCTTCGTAGGCTGGGATAGTCGGCATACTAAACTTCCTGGGATACTCAGCTTGTAGAATAGTAACTGTGAAGGGAGTATGACTCCTGGACACTCCCTAATCTTCATTGGTCAAACTTTGGTTATCTCTCATCAATTGTCTGACTGTGGCTGATAAGTCTGAAGTTTGTACGGAGGATGAAAGGTTGGGTTCCGTTCCACGGGACCGCTCAGGTTGGTGTCCCCTCTGTTGGCGATCGGCCAAACGTGCATCCTGAAGGCCAGCTTTATTAGGATCTTGTTGAGCCGAGATTCCGGTTTCCTCATGTGCCTAATCCCTGGTGGATCGATCAGTGGCACCTACTTGTGCAGCTTCAGTCTTACAGCGTCTACGCCTAGGAGGTTCATCGGCTGAGGTGGAGCTATCAGACTAAGAGTAAGGAGTAGGGCTACCTCCAGCATTCTGATGCTGCTGCTGAGTTAGCTGAGTCATGAGATTGGTGTTGGCCTGAATCTGCTCAGCAAGTTGCCTTCTACTTTCCCTGAGTTCCCTCATCAAATCATTTAACTACATCCTAGTGATGACTTTCGTTTGAGTTTAGGCGGTAGTCCCTGCACCTTAGTTTGCTTGTTGATTGCTAGGTCCAACTTGTGGCCCACTAGTAGTCTCTTGGACGTCCGCATTGTGAGAGGCGGATCGGGTACATGGTCTTCCCATAGTAGAGTTGTCGATTGGAACTCTGAATAGTTTAAGGGAATCCTATGAATAAGTCAGATCTCCTTCGGGGGATTTTTCAATCCAGTAGCTACAAAGTAGATCCTATCAGCCTGAAAATTCGAATTCTCAGTGAAAGCACCAAGATGTTAGCACCAGAATTGGCCACTAACACCCTTAAGAGAGATTATGTAGAGATATTAATGATGAAATTAAAATTAAACTGAGAACAGTATGCTAAATTACATGCAGAAAATAAGAACACCAGATTTATAGTGGTTCGGCGTAATTACCTACGTGCACTTTGAGGTTAATCTTTATTGCTTTACTTAACAACTGGCTACAGATACAATCCGTACACCAACTATTTGAATACAACTGATAAGTAAAAAAATAAGTCTTGAATGAGTCTTCAATGCGGCAGACTCTCCCCGATGCTCTCGATAAAAGGTCCATTTTACTGTGCCCATGCCTCTCCATTTATAAACGAAGATGGGTTGGACTTCCCTGATTTGCCTGGTAGCAAGATATGTCGGTCCAAAATGACGGACTTCTGTGTGCCGATCCACAAAAGCCAAGCGGCAATTGCCGAGCCATGTATCCAAGCCGAGCGAGGCAGTATGTTGAGTGAAATGTGTAGGCCGAACGATATCCGACGTCGATCGAGGGAAGATGCCAAGCGGCACGCTTATGCTAAGCGAGGCCATGTGGCGAACGAGGCTAGAATGTCGAACGAGGCTGGAATGCCGAACGAGGCATGAATGTCGATCAACACTGAATGTCGAACGAGGTTCATGCAGGTCAAGCCTGAATGCCGACCGGGACTTCGCGCCGAACGAGGCTGATTGTCGAATGATGCACTAATTCCGAGCGAGGCTAGTTGCCGAACGACCTCCATATGCCGAACAAGGCTTAGATGCCAAGCGGTGCTTGAGGTGACAGACAGCCCTTTATGCCGAACGAGGCTTAGATGCCGAGTGGTGCTTGAGGTGCCAGACAGCCCTTTATGCCGAACGAGGCTTCCACTTCAAGTCTCTGTTTACCGTGTCAAGCCACTGGGTAACAGACTTCGTATTTCGTTTCTTCAAATTTGGACTTCTCTAGCTTCGTTTATCTTATTTCTAACATTTTATCAGCAATTCTGATATCGATGATCGACTTTTGATAGGATGATCATGCCATCAATATCTGTATACCATTTTAATCGTCTCGTTGTGCTGATCTCTGCGATATATTCAATTCCATGTTTTGATTTCCGGTACGCGACGGAAACGATAATACAAAGAGCCATATGGGGTACAAAATTGCAACCTTTCGGTTTCTTGTCCATTCGAATTTCCCATTGGTCGAATTTGAAGCCGTCATTGCTTTATTATTCCTTGAATTTTTATGCGTAACCTTACCATGCCCACTGCTTCATAATTATTTCGATATGTTTTATTTCTATTTTGGTCTGTTCATTTTCCTCGGGTCCCTACTATATATTTTTCTATCGTTCGCACTTCCCTTTCATATTTTTGGGTATCCTGTTTCCCTTTTTGTCTGTTGAACCATCGTTTTCCCCGTGTACTCATGCTGCTTGAGCCACAAAACCCTCCAGATCCGCCTCCGACCCTGCTTCCACCTTCCGCCATAGCTCCGCCGTGACAACCTCCACCAAGCAGCCCTTATTTTCCACTATCCCCTCACCCGTGCTTCACAAACACGCAACAATCTCGGTAGTTTTTCCTACACAATCACCTCTCCTCTCTGCCTCTACTTCCAGTTGAACACCACCGCTCCGATCATTCGTCCCATTACCTAGCGACCATGCCCGCTCCCACAGCTCCACCCCTCTCTGTGTAGATGCATTTTGTATGTGAGTATATAATAATATCTATATATTAGTTATGTATATTGTTTATATAGTAGGTATCTTATCTTGTACTTGTTTATATACGATATATAGGTTATATACATATATATAAGTCGTATAAACTATACTCTGTGAATGTTATGATTTTTTTCAAAAGTAGATCATTCAACAGTTGTATATATATATATGTTACAGTGTTTGCGTATCTTTTATTTATTAAATCCTAGCTTCTATATATATATGTATATGTATATGTATGTAAGTTGCACTATTACTTTATTACGTGTTAGTTTAAAATGTATAATATTTCAGTTGTACAGTATTTACATCCTATGTCTAAAGTACTATTATATATTATATTATAAGTTTGCCCGTTAGTTCATTTCTATAGCCTGTATATATTGGTACTACATACATACATACATATATACATATTTATATATATATATATATATGTCATAGATGTTTCGAGTATATTTGTATATATATTGTTTATGTCTGTTGTATGTTTTAAAATATATATGTGTTATTGGTTGCGCGAAAAATGGGCAAACACCTCCAAGTCGTATGATTTAGCTGATTTTATGTTATTCTTAATGATTTAGGTGAATTATGCAAATATATAAAAAACAAGGACTAAACTGTAAAAGACACGCAGATTTATAGTGGCTCGGCCAGAACGTGCCTACGTCCACTTTATATGTTATTCTCCTTTTTCCTTCAGATTACAAGTACAAAGCTTTGATTACAAGTATATGAAAGTTGTTTGAAAGTTCCTTCCGTGCTTGAGCTCTCAAACTTGTCTGCCATTGTTGTACCCCTGCCCCTCTATTTATAGAGTGAGGCTGGGGGTAGGGGTCCTGGATGTATATAGCTGCTGGCGGGCCTGGGCTGAAGCAATTCTGGCCTGGCGCATCTGGTTCGGTCGTAGCTGGATGGAGTTCGATTCTGTGGTGCCACCTTGCGTTTGGTTCGGTGGTGAGTAGGGTTGGACCGGTGATGGGTGGTTGGAGATTTGGTTCGGCGAAGGCTGGTTCGGTGGAGGTTGGTTCGGCATAGTGGAGGGAAGGTGATTCGGTAGTAGGTGGTTCGGTTGTAGTTGGTTCGGCAGAGTGGAGGGATGGTGATTCGGCAGTAGGTGGAAAGGTCTCTGGTTCGGCATGGAGGTGGTCTGGACCGGGAGTTTGTTGGTCCGGCGATGGGTAGGGCGTTTAGATCGGCAGTGCAGGGAGGAACATGGAGAGGGTTTGGTTCGGCCCTGGCTTCCTTCATTTCTTGATTCGGTGGTAGGTGAAAACCCGCCCAACATTTGCCTCCCAAAGTAGGGCATATGCTTGTATATGTCGTGCTTTGTTTTAGCTAGGTGGTCTTCATTCGGTCCCTGAGTGCCGAACCAATTGGTCCAGTGTCCTACATTTGTCTATAAATTGGGGCTATACGCCTTCGTTATTTCTTACCGAACAAAGAGAGAGCCGAACCATATTTCTGCCGAATCAACTATATTGCTGAAACCATTTGATAACCGGACGAGGTAATTGCCGGATGATTCTCATGCTTTAAAACCGCCGAACGGTATTGGGAGTGTGAGTGCCGAATGACACTTGTGCTTCGAACCGCCAAATGATATTGGGAGTGTGAGTGCCGAATGACACTTGTGCTTCGTACCACCGAATGATATTGGGAATTGGAGTGCCGAATGAATCTTAATCTCAAACTTCTGTGTTTTGAATTGCGAATGAGATCCCGGGCTGCGTGTACTTGTTTGTTTATATTTCTATATTCCTTGTTTTAACAGCATGTTTTTCCGGTGTTGCAGATAATGTCTCACAAAGTGGAAACTCGATCGGAAAAGAGAAAATCTACGGACCGAAGTGAGCCTCCCGTTGTGCCCCCTGCCCAGTCAGGACCAGCACGACAGGGACCTGCCCCGAGGTCTTTAGTGGACGGATACAGTCCTCAGGAGCTCTTAAATTCTCCTCCTGACTGTTTTCCTAGCTCTCTCAGAGAGGAGCAGCTTGATGTTATATCCCGCTCTTTTGGGATTGATAAAGCGCTTATGCTGTTGCCGAGGGCTGGAGTTATGCCATATGATAGAGCGTCCATGAGTCTCTCTTCTCCTTCTTCTCCATTCTCTCTCTAGTTCCTGAACATTCCTTACGAGAGTCTGCATGCTCTTCATTTGATGATGAGGCCACCGAGGAATTCCCAACTCTCTGCATTTCTTCTTCAAAAGAGTTAGACCTATGTTTAATTCTTTCGCTGCTTGCGATATTGGCAAGTAAAAGTACTTCGATACTAGTTCAAATGTTAAGGCCGTTTTTTCCTTGTTCATTATTAATTTCTTCTTATTTCTTTTTTTGCCTTTTGATTCTTTCTTCTAATCATCATTAGATATCCTGTAGCTCAACTTGGGCTTCTCTATCTCATAACTCAAGTCGTTGAAGATGATATTGAACTCTTCAGAAAGGGTCAGAGAAGCTAAACGAGGATCTGAAGGATGGTTTAGAGGAATGACATTGATTATTTCATCCAAATCTGGTACTCATTGTTCAAACCACTGAATGATCCTTCACTGAAATCTAGTGAGCATCATCAAATCCACTGGGCAGACCATCAATATCGTTCCAAAGATTATGATCATCTAAGTAGTGCAATTGGTTATTCATGACCGCAGAAGGACTGATTATATAATTTCGTATACGATGTTGAAATGTGTAGTCAATGCAAAGAAGATTGAAGCTGGTAATGAATGTGCATTTCATCTTGAGTGTTCTGAGTTCAAGCCTTACTTCCCCTTCTTTTCTTTTTAGGTTTTCATAACTTGATCGTTTACTGTTTGTTTAATGAATTCCTCTTCTGAATTGGACAGGTGGGACTTCCGATCAACATGCTGGGAGCTCCGACCCTGCGGCTAAGTAGGCTTGGAGAGTTGGTAGGATGAGGGCGAAGCGTGGACGCAGCTGGTTCCTTGTCCGGATTCGGCCACGTTTTGATTTCTTTTTATTGCTGTTTATGTTAGTCCAAAACATTGATGTGACTGTAATAATATCGTTTGTGATGAATGACTTTATGTAATTTCATAACATAAGCTGATTCCTTTATGTTGGAATGTTATCGCTATTTTGTTGTGCCGTGTATGTGATGTAACTATGTATGTTACTAGTGGCTTGGCTGTGCCTGATGCCAAGTTTTTTGCTTAAAGTATAATTTTCTTATTTTGCAACGTAAATGTGATGTGTGAATATGAACTGCAGCTATGCATTAATGTATAAAAGTAGAAGGTACCGCCCTTCCTGTTTCAGCTGTGGACGGCAACTTCGTGCGCCCTGTAAGACTAAGCACGGAATGCTGTTGAGTGTCTCGTCATCCAATCGTAAGTTTCTGTTCCCATTAGCGAGCGTTCCCTATTTCATGTCCTGTACTTTCAAGCACCGTTACAGAGAATAGGAGAAAAGTTTTAAATGAAATGAAAATATAGGAAAAGTAAAACTTCCAGTCACGGAAGGCCGTTGATGTGCTTAAGTTCGTGGCAAATGGGTTTTGTAGTCACTTTCCCTAGCTGTGGGTCTTGGAGACATTTGTCACCCATCTTACGCCTCTGCGGGGAGTTTTCTTTTTTACCACAGCCGCACTTAAGACACATCGGAGCCGATCGCGCACAGTAACTACCCGGGCCATTATGGCCCGTAATCGCGGGTATTATTCGATTTACTGTGGCCGGCTAGCGTGGGGGCCGATCGTCAACTGTGAACTGCTCCTGGCTGGCCACACCTTATGTTGGGGCTTATGGTCGGTTCACAGTTGCCGGCGAGCCGAATCGCTGTAATGAGCTGCCATGGCATAATCGGCCTTCTCGGTGGCTTATACTCGGCTTTTTACAGTCGGCTTTAAGGGCCGAGGAAAATAATGAGTTAACTCGCGGTAGAGGGATACCGGAGCAAAGTGTCTCATTGGCGAGGGCATAGGATCGTAGCGTACCTGTTAGATTTTGTCCAGGTGGAGTTGTGTTGTGAAGCTCTGAGTTGAAATGTCATCTGCAAAGGATTTTGTTCAACAGCAAAGGATAAAGCTTAACAAGTAGCCAAGATACAAAGGAACAAGTTAACAAGAGCCAAGTTTTTTAAAGTGGTTCGGCACGAAAATGCCTACGTCCACTGAATCTCTTTGTTAATTCACTTCATATGGGCAGTACAAGTTAAGAAAAGTATCGACGGAGGTGTCGGATGTTCCATGCCCTCTGGAACACCTCTCCGTCCACTGTTGACAAAATATAAGCTCCGTTGTGGAGATCTTTATGAATTACATATGGTCCGTCCCAGATGGGGTCCAGTGCCCCGGGGCGCGGAAAGATTCGCTTGAGGACAAGATCTCCTTCTTGTAAGCTGCGATGCTTGACTTTGGAGTTGTATAGTGCTGCCACTTTTTGTTTGTGAGCTACTACTTTGAGTGCTGCATCATTTCTTCTCTCCTCAATCAGATCCAAAGACATGAGGAGGAGTTCTTCGTTTTCTTCTGGGTTGTAGTGGATCCTACGGTGGGAAGGCACAATAGTCTCAACTAGGAGCATTGCCTCTGATCCATATGCCAAAGAGAAAGGAGTATGCCCTGTTGATGTTCTGAAAGATGTGCGGTAGGCCCAAAGTGCCGTAGGAAGGTGATCCACCCAAGCGCCCTTTGACTTTTCAAGTTTCTTCTTGATCAGTGTTTTGAGAATTTTGTTGACAGCTTTGACTTGTCCATTTGCCTGGGGATAAGCTACGGATGAGAAGCCCTTATGAATTCCATGCTCTTGGCACCAGTCGGCAAATTCCTCGCTGTCAAATTGAAGCCCGTTGTCTGATATGATTCTCAGTGGAACCCCGTACCTGCACAGAACGATTTTGATCAAGAAGTTGATAACTTTAGTTGAAGATATTTTATTCAGAGGCTCTGCTTCCACCCATTTGGTGAAATAGTCAACTGCCACTATAGCATGTCTGGCCCCGCCTCGGCCCATCGGCAGTTCGCCAATTAAGTCAATTCCCCATATTGCGAAGGGCCAAGGGCTGGTCATCTGAGTAATTTCATTGGTTAGTAGTCGAGGAATCTTAGCAAATTTCTGACATCTGTCGCATCTTCTGACGAAGTCTAAGGCATCTTTGTTTAAAGTGGGCCAGAAATACCCATATCGGAGTATCTTTTTTGCTAGGGTCTGCCCTCCGGTGTGATCTCCACGACTTCCCTGATGGATATTGGATAGAATTTCCTTGGCTTCTCTTCCAGCAACGCACCTCAATAAAGGGTTAGAGAAGCCGCGCCGATAGAGGATGCCCTCTTGCATTGTGTAGCGGGAAGCTTTCCTTAGAATTTTCTTAATTTCATTTCGCCCGTCGGGTAGGGTGCCGTTTTGTAAGTATTCTCTGATAGGGGTCATCCATGTTTCTTCTTCGGTTGCAGCTATCAGATTTACTTGCTCGAAACTTGGTGCCAGCTGTTTTGAGATGGTTAATGCTCCGAAAATAGTGATGTTCTTCATGCTAGATTGTTTTGCTAGTTCTTCGGCCTCTTGATTCTCTTCTCGGGGAATGTGTTTGATTAAATAGTGATCTAATTGATTAAGCAGTAGCCTGGTCTTCTTTAGATACGTTGTGAGTCGTTCTCCTCGAGTCTGGAATTCTCCCAGTATTTGATGTACAATAAGTTGAGAATCACTATGGAGACATAAAGAACTGACTCCAATTTCCAATGCAAGTCCTAATCCGGCTATCACTGCTTCGTATTCTGCGTCATTGTTGGTGGCAGCGAATTCCAATCTTAGGGTCTAGTGCAGCTTCTTTCCCCTGGGGGTGATTATCACAACACCTGCCCCCGAGCCTTGTTCGTTCGACGCTCCATCTACGAAGAGATTCCACTTGATATCTTCTGCTATTTCAGATTGGTCCTTACCTTCGCTAGTAGTGAATTCGGCAATGAAATCAGCTATGGCTTGCCCCTTGATAGCGGTGCGAGGATGGTAAGTGATATCATATTGACTTAGTTCGATGCACCACTTAAGTAATCGCCCAGAAGTGTCGGGGCGATGAAGCACTTGCCTTAGCGGTTGATCGGTTAAAACTCTGATGGAATGAGACTGGAAATAGTGTCGCAGTTTCCGCGACGTGATAAGCAAATAGTATGCTAGCTTTCCAAGTTTAGGGTATCTGACTTCTGCCCCTGTGAATCTCTTACTCACAAAGTATACGGGTCGTTGCGCGCGGTTGTCTTCTCTCACCAAAGCGGCACTCAAAGCGTGGGATGATACGGCAAGGTATAGGTATAGTTCCTCGCCTTCATTTGGAGTTGAAAGTACCGGTGGTCTCTGGAGGTGTCCGATTAAGTTAAGGAAGGCTGTCGAGCATTCGTCAGTCCGTTCGAACTTTCCTTTGTCTTTCTTTAGAGCTTCGAAGAAAGGGATGCATTTGTCGGTTGCTTTAGAGATGAACCTACTCAGGGCGGCCACTTTCCCGTTTAGGCTTTGCATCTCTCTTCAAGTAGATGGTGTCTTGATATCTTGTAAAGCTCGGACTTGTTCGGGGTTTGCTTCAACCCCCCTGGCATGAACGATGAATCCCAAGAACTTTCCCGATGATACTCCGAAGGAGCACTTTAGAGGGTTCAGCTTCATTCCATATTGGCGAAGTACTTGAAACATCTCGTCCAGGTGGTTTATATGGTCGTTGGCTTTCCTCGATTTTACCAGCATGTCATCCACATAAACTTCCATAGTTCGTCATATCAGTTCTGCAAACATCTTGTTGACGAGGCGCTGATAAGTAGCTTCGGCGTTTTTAAGTCCAAATGGCATTACCTTGTAGCAGTACATTCCTCGGTCAGTGATGAAGCTAGTGTGGTCTTGATCGGGGGCGTGCATAGGGATCTGGTTATATCCTGAGTATGCGTCCATAAAGGATAAAAGTTCGTGTCCGGCAGTGTTGTCCACGAGTTGGTCGATTTGGGGGAGTGGGAAGCAGTCTTTCGGGCAAGCGTCATTTAAGTTGGAGAAATCGATGCATGTTCGCCACTTCCCATTAGCTTTCTTTACCTGTACCGGGTTGGCGATCCATTCCGGGTAGATGGCTTCACGTATGAAGTCATTGGCAAGTAAGTCCTTTACTTCTTCCTCGAGGGCTGCTGATCGTTCTGCCCCCATACTTCTCTTCTTTTGCTTTACTGGTACCTTGGTAGGATCGATGTTTAGTGTGTGGCATGCTATGTCTAGGGAGATTCCAGTCATATTAGCGCGCATCCATGCAAATACATCCATGTTGTGGCGAAGAAAATCAATGAGTTGATTCTTTAATTCTCTTTTTAACTGAGATCCGACTCTCAGCAGTTTACTTGGGTCGCGTTTTTCTACAAATACGAATTCCATAGCCTCTGCAGGCTCGGCGGTGGCCTCCTCCTCTTTGTCCCTGGGGTCTAATTCATTGAAAGGATCACTGGTATACCGAAGAGGAGGGGCTTTCTTTAGTTGCTATGCTTCCAAGCTTTTCATGCAGAGAATAGTCTCTGCATTTTTCCATTTATCTCTCCTGCGATTATTGCGAAGTTCGGTTACATAGCAGTCCCGAACGGCGTCTTGATCCCCTTCGACTTCTCCCACTCCATTATTCGTTGGGAACTTCATCTTCAGGCACCATGGGGCAAGGACAATTTGGAAGTCGGACATGGATGGTCTTCCTAAAAAGGCATTGTCGGTCGAGTGGTTGTCTATTAGCACGAATGTTTGTTTCCGAACGGCGGAGCGGGGATGACTTCCCAATTCAACAAAGAGATCCAATTGTCCGAGGGGCATCTTTGCTTCTCCAGTGAAACCGTGTAGCGATTTGTTGCAGGGAGACACGTCCTTCATTGACAGCTTCATTTTGTCGAAAGCATGCTTGAACAGAATATTCACTGAGCTTCCAGTGTCTACTAGGATTCGAAAAACTTCAGCTGGGCCGAACCAGGCAGAGATGACCATAGGATCCATATGAGGGTATTGCCTTCCTTCTAGGTCGCGCCCACTGAATGTGATGTCATTATTTTCCTTCCGCTTAGGGTGGCGTTCTTCCATAACAGAATTGACGCAGTCTCTCTCGCTTCTGAGCGTGTTTCCATATCTTTCCATTTTTGCCCAGCTTTTGTCGGCGATGTGTGGCCCCTCGGATATTGTATGAACCACTATCTTCTCTTGGCTGGAACCGTTGGTGTTGCGGTTTCCTCCGCCTGTTTCTGGGTGGAGCTGCACTGGGTTTTCCTTGGCGGGAGCTGGAGTCCTGTCCTGGCCCTTTACATAGCGTTCCAGCCTCCTTCTCTTGATGTGTTCTTCAATTAGGTCTCGGAGATGGCGGCATTCATTGGTATCGTGCCCATGAGACTCATGGAAACGGTAGAATTTTCCGGACTGGATTGCGCGATCTGACTCTTTCTTGTACGGGGGGCGCTTGTACGTAAGTTCGTCCTGGGTAGCCAGGAAGAGGTTCTCGACTATTTCATTCAAGGGAGTGTAAGCGTCAAATCTCGGTCCTGGTCGGTACAAGTGATTTTCTCCCTTCTTGCCCCCTGCATTGTCTCTGGAGTCGTTTCTCCGAATGTCCTTTGCTGCGGTGAGGGCGTTTCCATGAGCCGTCTTAGCCTGTGGTCCTGTCTGCCTTTCAGTGGCAGCCTCTTCGAGTCTCATGTACTTCCCAGCTTCATGGAAGAAATCGGGCAAGGTAGCTGGTTTTTCTTTAGTTAGTCTTCTAGCAAACTTGGTATCTGGTTGCACACCACTACAGAGGGCCATTAGGGTGAGTTTCTCATCGGCATCTTGGACTGCGGCCGCTGCGGCGTTGAACCGGGTTAGATATTGTTGCAGTGTCTCTCTGGATTTCTGTTTGACTGTAGATAGAGAATAAGCATCCTTGGGTCATTCCGCATGAATGCGGAACTGGCTAATAAACTTTTCTTTCAACATTTCCCATGAGCTGATAGATCCTTGGGGTAGATGGCAGAACCAGGAGGTAGCTAGGTCTGCTAGGAATAGTGGAAAGCATTTACACAACACTCCTTCCGTTTCTCTGCTCATGAGCATATGCTATGTGTATCTCTGCAAGTGTACAACGGGGTCGGATGTTCACTTGTACGGTTCCATCGTCGGCATTTTCCATTCTCGAGGGGTGATGGCGGTTTCGATGTCACGGGTGAAAGGGCTGGTTACCCTAGCGCCTATCCCTCGATCCCTTTGCTCCCGTCGGACGCATTTCCTGAATAATCATGCCATTCTTTCATCAGAATTTGGAGCGGACAAAAATGAGCTTGGTTCTTCCCTGCGGGATCGATCTTGTCCAGATGACCTGTAGGGATGGTATAGTCTATCACTTCTGACGTTATCCAGTGGCTGTCTTTGGCTGCTCGGATGCATGCTAGGACCAGCTACAGTTGGCCCCTGCCTTGATCTTCCCCTGTGGGGTTCTGTTTTGAGCATTTCCATGGGGTCAACTTCGGGCTGGGTTCTAGCTCGGCTCCGTTCAGCAGGGTTTCTATGATTAGGCGGCATGACTGGCTCAGCTACATCCGACCCTCGCTTGGTGCCTCCCCCATTGGGTTCGGTTCCATGCGCTTTCTCGAGTCGAAGTTCGGGCTGAATCCGGGTGCGGCCCCTATCATTGTTGTTCCTGTTGATAGCTTCTTCGAAGAGGGAAGACCTTTGTTGTCTCCGAGATCCTCCAGATTGAGACTCACCCCATGACTCAGTGTTGCGGTTGGATTCTTCGGCATCCCACAAGCGTGACATGAGTTGGTTCACCAAAGCTTCTTGTTGGGATGCGAAGCAGTTAGTCACTTCAACCACAACTCTGTCTAGGTCTGCCCTAGTAATTGCTGCCGGTTGTTCTGTGGCAGGGGCTGTCGGGTTTGTCTGATCCTCGTTCGGTACTGCTGTTGGAATGGGATGATTCTCTTGATCTGTGATTACTGGATCCGGAATGCTGCTAGCTACAATGTTCTTTCCCTTGTTGGCGTCTTTTCTCGGCCTGGAAGTCATGTTTCCTAGGCAATGAAGGGTGCGATTGGGAAAGAAGGTTGAATGAGGAAAGCTGAAGCTTCGAGTTCCAAGCTCTCAGTGAAAGCACCAAAAATGTTTGCGCGAAAAATGGGCAAACACCTCCAAGTCGTATGATTTAGCTGATTTTATGTTGTTCTTAATGATTTAGGTGAATTATGCAAATATATAAAAAACAAGGACTAAACTGTAAAAGACACGCAGATTTATAGTGGTTCGGCCAGAACGTGCCTACACCCACTTTATATGTTATTCTCCTTTTTCCTTCAGACTACAAGTACAAAGCTTTGATTACAAGTATATGAAAGTTGTTTGAAAGTTCCTTCCGTGCTTGAGCTCTCAAACTTGTCTGCCATTGTTGTACCCCTGCCCCTCTATTTATAGAGTGAGGCTGGGGGCAGGGGTCCTGGATGTATATAGCTGCTGGCGGGCCTGGGCTGAAGCAATTCTGGCCTGGCGCATCTGGTTCGGTCGTAGCTGGGTGGAGTTCGATTCGGTGGTGCCGCCTTGCGTTTGGTTCGGTGGTGAGTAGGGTTGGACCGGTGATGGGTGGTTGGAGATTTGGTTCGGCGAAGGCTGGTTCGGTGGAGGTTGGTTCGGCAGAGTGGAGGGAAGGTGATTCGGCAGTAGGTAGTTCGGTTGTAGTTGGTTCGGCAGAGTGGAGGGATGGTGATTCGGCAGTAGGTGGAAAGGTCTCTGGTTCGGCATGGAGGTGGTCTGGACCGAGAGTTTGTTGGTCCGGCGATGTGTAGGGGGTTTAGATCGGCAGTGCAGGGAGGAACACGGAGAGGGTTTGGTTCGGCCCTGGCTTCCTTCATTTCTTGATTCGGTGGTAGGTGAAAACCCGCCCAACAGTTATAGTTTAATAATGTAGTAGTTATATATATATATATATATATATTGTTAAAGTACGTTGCAGTTTGTAAAGGTTTTAAATTTTGTAAAGTATAAAAGGTTATCTAAAGTTTATAAATTTTGTAAAGTTTATAAGTTTGTAAAGTTTATAAAGCTTATGAAGTTTGTTAAAGTTTACAGTTTACTCACAGCAAGTTATTTTGGTTACTAATATATATATTTTTATAATATCATGTTAGTTTATATTATACTGGGTTACTAGCTATAGTTTTTATATATAGTTTGAGTGTATAAGTCAAGTATATATATATGTCCTCTGTTGTACAGTTTTAAGGTTTATAAAATTTTAAAGTTGTTTATATACTAGCTGTTTGTTTTAAAGATTATATTATACCAGTTGTTATATATGTTAGTTAATATTTGCTTTTGTTTGCTGAGTACAATAGGTAGAAGCTTGAGTAATATCGTAAACATATAATATTTTTGTGTGGTCGGTTTATATATATACTAGTTGATATATTAGTTTATAAATTATACAATCTGTTAGTTATTTAAGTTTTAATGTATTGATTCAAATTTTATTTTAGATATATGTTGGACTTTCATGTATGAAATTTAATCCTAAAACAATGATTCGAAATATATATATATATATATATCTAGTTTATGTGTTTAAATTAATAAAGATTTGTAAATAAATATAATATGTATGTATATATTATTTTAATATACATTTGAATTTAGAATATGATTTTATTTTATATAGTTATATAAAGTTATATGTAAGTTCACTAATATCGATTATCTTCATCGATCCAGTTTTGATTTGTTCTCATCAATTTATGTTATAAGCCCTGATCTTCGAATTTGTGCCAATCTTGATTGTTTTGGATTCGTGCTTGAATTTTGTAACCAAACTTCATTGTCTATCTCTCTAGCCTCGTCAGGTGAGCAACCACTCATGATTTAACATTCTTATCTTATTAAATTTGATTTCAATTGAAACGAGAATTGAAATATACTGCTAAATTGAACTGTTAATTATTTGAATTGTTATATATGATATATGATATGCATTTATATGAAATTGTTCACCTGTGGGATATGACACCATGCTTGTTGTTTATATTATATTGTTATTGATGATATATGCCTATTATTAATATTATCATATTTGTTACCACTCTCCAAATTCCCTCTTAGTATAGAATTCCCTATGGGTTGAAATGATACATACTTGAACGCTGCAGAATAGGAGAAAATCATTATGGGTTATAATGACAAACCCAACCGATTTTCATTGAATTGAATTTTGGATTGCGGGTTGAAATGATATATACCCGTATATATTTAATTGCGGATTAAAATGATAAATATCTGTATCACTTGACCATAGGATAGAAATATATATATATATATACATACACCCTTGGTATATATATATATATATTTTAAAATGATTTCGAAGGTTTGAAATCAATATTTTGGTTTTGATAAATATTGATTTAAATATACTATATATATTTATATTTTATTTTATAAGGGTTTAAATTTAGATTTTTAAATTTATATGTTTGAATTTTTTAAGGTTATAAGTTAGTTTTGAAATTATATTTTAAGATAGATTTATAATGATTTTTATAAATACGGTTGGGAAGATAAATTTGTATTTATTGGAAATTGTAGTAATTAAGAATTTTATATAAATAAATCGATTTGAAACTTATTGAAATTGGGATTTTAAAGGATATGCTTTTATAACTTGATTTTTTTAAGGTAATTAAATGAATATATCAAGTTTAGATAAATTGAGGGAAAAATTTAGTTTATTTGTAATTTGGGGTTTTATTTCAATGATATTGGATTCATTAAGTAAACATTTCGAAATTAAATAATAACGAAGTTAAATTTTGATATATGCGAAGTTATCGAATCTATTTTGAAATCTTTGAATATCAAAGCTTTGAAATATACTGAAATTTAAATGAATGATTTTATAATTTAAATCCGTATTTGAAATTTGATATAATTTGAAATGGTTATTTAGAAACTGAATTGAATTGAAATTGATGAATTGAGATTGAATTAAATTTGAATTTTGAATTCGAGTTGATTTGAATCGATTTGTGAAATTTGAGTAATTATAAAATATTTTACTTTATAAATTATTTACTATATATATATTATTTTAATATAAAACTGTTTTTAAAATAAACTATTTTGATATACTAATTATTTTAATATAAACTATTTTATTTTATAAACTATTTTATTTTATATACTATTATTAATATCTAAACTGTTAAAGTGGTGGAAGTTATGATTTCAAAGTTATGGTTTTCCAAAGAATTGTGATTTCAAAGTATTTTGGGTTTCGAAAGTGTTGTAGCTTTGAAAGTGATATAATTTGGAAATAGATATATTTGAAATGGAAATGATATTTTGGTTTTGAACTATAAATTATTTTGAAATGACCATGGTATTATAATGACGTTTGGTTCCATGAATTCTTAGAGGATGATTATCTCAAACATCCTTTAAGTAACTTGTATTTCAGTTGATATTTCAATTGAGTTGGATTTATTGATATAAGAATGTTAATCCGGACTCGAGTGTTTGAGTTTTTCTTTACGCTCGGGTCAGACTGAGTGATACAGCATTTGAGACTCACCTTTGGAGTTTGGAGCTTCGCTTGGAGATCCAACTATCAATTCATCTTTCAACTTTTCAGTTGATTTGTTCAGTGATGTCATCAGCCTGTATTTGGGATATTCTATTGTATTTTATTTCCAACTCTGTTGTTTATAAAGTAGCTTCATGAACTACTATTTATCTATTCCGCTCCATTATTATTATATTACTCCGTGTCTGTGATTCTGTGATTGATTTATTTACTGAAAATGCCGAGTTTTGCAAATTATAAATTAACAATCTGATATTTTAAGCAATTCAAGTCCGACGTGTGTGGATGCGAATGGTTGAAAATATCGAGTCGTTACAAATGCAATACTATAATTCATCCATACAAGTTCGTTTCGGGACAGAACGAAACACTTCAGAACTACGTTTCCAAATCCCATTATCTTCAAGATGTCTTTACTTTGAATGCTTGAGTTCGATCAAAGTGTTTTTCGGATAACATATCTGATCCCAATCTCTTTGAAACCATATTCGATAATTTCCGTTATACTAAACCTCGGTTCTTTAGGAAATAAACAGTCAAATATAAGATCGAGGTTCACCTCCTAACCATTAGTGGATGGATTTTCCTTATCATTTATCCTAGAAGAACAAAACGAGATTTAAACACACAATACAACATCATCGGAGATGATTGTGCCACATAACTCATGTGATTCTCCTGATATTTCTAAATTTATGTTTGGCCCATATTTCATAGTTAGTTATATAAGTACCCAAAACACCTATCCAAATTAGGAATTATTTCCAAATGAAAAACAAATATTGGTTAATCTCATAAGCAACCACTAGGCTCCTTAATTAATGTTTCGGTAATTAAATCAATTTGTAAATTTCTTATAAAAAAATACTTTTACAAAGGTATATCCACTATCCTTATATTTTCAATACTTAGAAAATATTTATATACTTATCTCAACGGTATAAGTATATTCATACACATTACAACTCACATCGTAGAAAATGCACTCATATACTTATCTCTACAGTATAAGTATATTTACAAAAATTAAGAAAGATTTTCTTTTTATTCGATTCTCAAATCATTTATAAATTCCTTACACTCTCCAAACACCTTTATAAACCATTTTATAAATCTCCAAAAAACATTTACAAAACTCATTATACATTGCAATCACTTATAAATTCTTTTGTACATTTCTAAGAACATTTATAAATCCTTTATGAATCCATTGAACCATTTAAATACCTCTTTTATAAATATGTAAACCCAATTCTTAAACCCGTTTGTAAATATCTATCCATTTATAAAACTCTTTCACCTTGTAAATTATCTTCGCTGGCATCTTAAAACAATTTTGTAAACTTCCCTTATAAAATCCACGTCCGTTTATAAAACGCTATTTATATCTTTTGGAGGCACTCATAAATAATTGAAAATCATTTATTTAAAAAAATCATTGTATAATTATAACTTTTAACAATAAACATTATAATAACTGGAAATTATTAATTTTTAAACATCGTAAAATTAATAATTAATGATTTCAAATCATTATGAAATAACAATAATAATTAATATTTACCATTTTAATAATAATTTTTTTCCATAACCTTATTACTAAATCATTATTATTAATTACGAACCATAATTATTCTTAAGATAATTAACCTTTTAAAATATTAACATTTTGATTAACACTTAAAAATAATATTAACTATAAGCAAATTACTTTAAAACAACACTAATATGATTTAATAACTTCAAGATAATGTTAGTGTAGTTAGATAGCTTTAATTACAATATTTTTCTAAAATCTAATTCCGGATTAAAAATCATTTCTCATCTCAAAACAATTCCATCTCAGTGGCCAATATAATATTTTTAAAATACAAATTTGAGGCCAATAGCCACCAAACGCTTAACCAATATTGATGTTGATTTTCTTTCACTATGGGTTTTCAGTTTTTAACATATAACACTGTCATAGCGCAAATTTCAACAAATTAGGTTTACTATCCATCACATAACCGGAATATTATTGAAACCAATTCAACAATAACAAGGAATCCTGTAGGATCCCACGAACCTGTCCCCATGCATCGCAACTCATATTTGGTATTATTCAATGTTACGGTTGTTTCTTACTTGTCTTGACATGGAGAGCAGATTCATATGTTTCTAATCTTTCCTTATTATTTGTTTATTAATTTTTTATTTTATTTTTGTATTTTATTTTACATGCAGGCAGGTTAGTCTTAGGGTAAATGATGCATGCAAGGAAAAATAATGCCACCATATAAAATGTCCATGAATTTGTACAACTGAAAACCTAATAAATAAAATTCAAGGTATCTACCGAAGATAATTTTCTATATGTTTGGTGCAGCACATTTCAAAATTAAATTCGGCGTAACTCCACCAGATTTCAGTGCTAAACTCGACAAATCCCCATCGAAATTCCTTTCATATCCAAATTTGAAGTGTCAATATATCTTTTGGCTTTTAAAACGTGTATTTAGAGGTTTTTCTCTTTGTAAAATTTTGGTTAAAATTTATAATAACTAATTGGCTTTGAATATGGTTAGATAGGAGTTGTGAAAAATTACATAAGTAGTGTCTCTAGTCTTTTCATACTGTGAAGTGTGAATTATAATCTTCTCATCTTTGATTTTATTTTTCGTGGCACGTGTACTTGCTTAGTTCTGTTGGCTTTATACTAAACTAGATTTATACTAGGATATGCCCAAATATAGCTTTGTTTGATTTTATGGTAGATTTGTACTTGCTAAGCTCTGTTGGATAATTTTAATTTCTACATACAAATTATGTTTCTATGACATGAGTGGCTTTAATGTATAGTGGCCAAAACATCAGTCCCAACAGAGGTATTTATTTTGGTTTTTCCCTCAAATGCTGTTATCGGCCAACTCTAACTGACTACTCAGTAGCAAATACTTGATTCAGAAATCTCAGCCATGCTTATCATGAATGCTATCAATAATTCCATTTTTATTGAAAATCAAGATCAGTATGAAGGATCTTCTTCTATTCCAATCGACTCTCCTCCCTTATCAAATCGCAATCTCCATTCACATAAAATCCACGTAATAAATTCCCGATAATCGATGAAGATCAATTTCAATTAGTTTGTAATCAGAGAAACAATGCCCATCAAGATCGTCGAAAGTTCACCTATGAGAGGTAATCAAATGCTAATAACTGCCCAAATCAGAATCAACCGAAGGAGAATAACCCTCAGTTTGGATTTCTGAATAGCATATCAAATTCCGACCTATGAGCCACATCAAGAAATAATCAAGAAAGTATTGGTGTGCATTATCAAAACAGGGAAATTTTTGAAAAATCCTTTACATGGGCAGACATGTTCAAGAAAGGGGGACTATATTCAGATTTTGACTTTCAATTTTTTGCTTCTATCTCCATCAACCAGAAGAAGATAATTGTTGTGAAAGAAGCGGTCAACAAAAGGACAGTGTAAGTGGAATTTTCCAGTTATTGCTTATTTTGTTAGTAGCCGACCACTGTATCATCATTTCAAGGCTTTCATTACATGGAATCCAACCCCTAAATTCGAGATCTTTACTCATAATAATGGATTTTTATCATTAGATTCTCAAATGAATCAGATTGTGAAAAGTAGTGATACTTTATAAATGGTAAACCTATCATTTTGGAAAAATGGACCATGAAATTAAATCTTGATAAGGGATCTTCTTTTAACTACGTTGGTATGGATTCGCTCACCAAATTAAACTTAAGATTATGGGACAAGGACACTTTTATCACCATAGCTGGTATTTTTGGGAACTTGATAAAATTGGATGACCCAACTGCTAAAGAGACAAGATTATGTTACACAAGAATCCTAGTTGAAATTACAACAGATGCAGAACTTACTAATGAAGCCTTCATATCGATGCATGATGGTGAAAGTATAGTGTAAAGAATAGAGTGCGAATAGATTCATTCAAGGTGTAGATCATTTGCATGCTTTAGATATCAGATTGAAAACTGTGTTGTTAAAAAAGTTTGGAAAGAAAAAAGAAAAGATGATGAAATACCAATGCAAATAAACCAAGGAGAAAACGATGAGCACATGTAGGTTGATCGACATGCAGGTTGATTGAAATCCAAGTTTGTAAAAGTGTACATTTATAATTGAGGTAAATGCAGTAAATCTAAGTAATGAGAATAAAAAATTTCAATGCAAGACTCATCAAAAGGAAAAAACAAACAGTGTACAAACAGAAACTGAACATGCAACTATTTAAGTGGATATTACAAGCTCAGAGAAGAGCCCACAAGACCCCAACTTGTAGACAACACTGATGGGGTAGTTATCAATACCAACTCCGCGGTGGTCTCATAAATCATTAACAACAAAAGAAGAAAAGGGATTTATAATCAGGTCATTGGGACACCCCACAAGTATGGCTCAAATATAAATACAAACATGGAAATAATGAATGTTAATGATGATTCTATTATCCATGTCAAAGAAATAATATGGATCTTCCAATTGAGATGGCAGAATTCACAGATCTTTGTCAGCTAGCAAGTCACTTAGCCCTTCAATTCGTAAAATCAATTTTGTGACAATCTATTCAAAATGCAGTAAGATTAGTAGCATCTAGCACTCCACTGGGAAACAAGAAGAAGAAAAGGAGTAGTAGACTAAAAAACATTCATGGCATAATGAGTTTAGAAAATGCAGAGGATGCAGAGGAAACCGAGTTCAAGGAAAAATATATCACTAAAAATAAAATATGGGATTATTTGAAAATTCAAAATAGGAAATCCTATAAGAAAAGGTTATAATTTGATTGTTGGGATGGGGGTTGGGGGGGGGGGGGGGAGGGGAGGTGAATAGTTGCAGTGATTCACTTTAACTATTATATGTATCATTTATATTAACTTTACTTTATATATAGTATGACGAATTTTGCATGGAATTTAAGGGGGTTCATTTCCCCTGAAAGAAAATTAGATTTATTCAAATTGCTATACACTTATAAACCTAGTATTATAGGCCTATCGGAGTATAGTTAGTTAAACCTAAAATAGACGATTATCAGGCCAAAAGTTTATCTAATTGGAATATTATAAATAATAACCAAATGGGACACAATGGTAGGATTATGATACTTCAGGATTCTAATGTATGAGATATAAGACATCATACATTTAATCTTCAATTTATTCACCATTTCTGTATAAATAAAGGGGGATTTCAGCTCGAAGTCAATTTTGTTTACGCATCATATGGTGAAAAAGAAAGATTAGTATTTTGGAATCAATTAGAATAATTAAAAAGAAACATAAATCACTCTTGGTTAATAGTGGAGGGCTTTAACACTATTATGCATGCTTTTGGGGGTGGGGGGGTGGGGGGAGGGGGTGGTAATGCAATTCCATTTTAAAAATTGGGATGATAAGCAATTTCATGCTTAGAACTTGTGTAATAGAGCGAAATATTTATGGAAATAAATATACAAGGAAATCAGGGGAGTATGGAAACATACATTGCAAATTAGATAGAATTTTAATAAATCAAAACTTCTTAAACACCTTTGCAGATTTAAAATGCCTTACACTACCCCAAGATTCTAGTGATCATACACCCATCTATTTTTTACTTTCGAGCAAATAATTTGGCAAAGAAAAATACCTCTTTTGGATTTGTCAGTGGATGGGTATATGAAGAAGATTATAGAAATATAATCAAAAATAGTTTAACTGTTAGTATACAAGGCATTGCCTAATATAAATTTAATAAATTGCTCCAAATAACCAAAGGAAATTTGAAAAAGTGGAATAAAAACGGGAACAAGAATGAATTAAAAACTATTAGAGAGGAGTGTGAAATGTTGCAAAATGAATTTGATAATGACTGCTCAGATTTGGATGAAGTCAATAAATTTTTTCCAATCCAAAATAACCTTATTAAGTCATTACACGTGTAAGCTGTCAATGTGAGCAGAAGGAAGAAGTTAACTAGCTTACCAATGGGTACGAAGCAAGTAGATTTTTTTATGCAAAAATGTCTGGTAGGAAACGTAAGAATGATATTGGAAAGCTACTACATACAAAAGACAAGATCATAAATGAAATAACCGTTATAGAAAGGGAAGTCATAAAATATTTTAAAAACTTATATAGCTCAAATACATATACTAATAACTTCCCAAAGGAAATATTAAGTACTTACTAAATGATAATACTCAAGATATTTTTCTTCCTCCAGTAAATTTGACAGAGGTTAAAAATTTTATTTTAAATACAAACATTGCTAAAAGTCCTGGCCCTAATGGTTTTGTGGCTAAATTCCATAAAACTCATTGGGGGGAAATCAATACTAGTATTTTTGAAGCAATCAGTGAGGTTTTTAGGTCTTAAAAAATAGTAATATCTCTTAATCATTCATTTGCAGCTCTAGAGCTAAAAGTTAAAGTCCCCAAGTCTAGAGGATTACAGACCTATAACCTTTTTTAATTTTATATATAAAATAATATCTAGTATCTTTTGTAATAGAACAAAAATATTTTAAAACACTTAATTTCTTAAAATGAAAGTGCTTTTATACTTGGAAGGCCTATTTCAGAAAATACTTTGTTACCACAAGAGTTGTTTAGAAACTTTAATATTTTAACCAGAAAATCCGATGTGCATATAGATAGATATACACAAAGCCTTTGATAAAATTAACGACAATTTATAATACATATAATGCTATAGATGTGTTTTAATGAAAAATTCAGTGATTTGGTTAATGAATGCATAAATAATGTAGCATACTCAGTGGTTATTAATTGATCCCTTAAGGGGTTTATACATAGTAATAGTGGAATTAGACAAGGAGACCCACTTTCTCCATTTCTGTTTACCATATTTAATAGAGTTTTTTTCCAATATTAATAGAAACTGAGCATATAAGTGGTAACATTAAACCAACAGATAGATTCCTTTCGCATTTATTATATGATGATGACTTATTGTTGTCTTTAAATGCATATTTAATTACAATGTATTAGGACTTTATCAAATTTTTTGAAAAACTGGGGTAATTTGCTTTTTTAAAAGTTAATGAATGCAAAAGTAAAGTATATATTTCAATAAAGGATGCACAAGAAAAGAGAAGATTTTAAACATTTTAAATTCCAAGAAAGGAAGTCTACTTGTAAAATATTTAGGGCTACCTCTATGTATAAATCAGATAAATGACAGAGATTGCACAAGGATATATGACTTAATTTAAAATAGACTAGAAGGTTGGGCTAGCAAGTTGCTATCATTAGCTGGATGAGTAGAGCTAACACATACAGTCATCATGATAATTATCTTATGTTGGATTCAATCTCACAACATTCTAGTAAAAATAGAACTACAAATTAAGAAAATGTATGCTAATTTTATTCGGAAGGGGTTATACACAAAATTGCATGGGAAAATATCTGCAAATCAAAGATATTAGGGGGTTTGGTTCTAAGAAACATACATGATTTAAGTGAAA
Organism: Allium cepa; assembly: GCA_030765085.1. Classification (NCBI taxonomy): domain Eukaryota; kingdom Viridiplantae; phylum Streptophyta; class Magnoliopsida; order Asparagales; family Amaryllidaceae; genus Allium; species Allium cepa. The sequence continues at coordinate 293,195,125 of CM060942.1, forward strand.
CATGCAAACTCAAACTATTTTGGTAATTCTTAGAAGGAAAATATTTATGTGCAAAGTAGATGAAAGCAAAGTATCTCAAGAATAAATTTTTTGGACTGCCAATATTGAAAATCACCACTCAATCACATGGAAAAACATTTTTATGTTAGAAAGAAAAATTTAAGATGGTAGGCAAACCAGCCTATGGTTTGACCCATGGCTGTATGGAAAATCACTAGTGAATCTACTTGGATGGAATAATATATATAGTTTTGGCGGGGTAAATGATAAAGCGCATTGCATCAGTCAAAATCACAGGTGGAATACGTACAATCATCCAGCTACTTCTATATTCAATGCAACTATAGAAAAAAAATCAAAATAAATCCAAGTTTGCATAAGGACACATGTAGTTGGAAACTCTCTTTAAAATGGAGATTTTCTTTCAAAAAAGCTTGGAAGTTTATATGGGGAAATTGAATAGAGGTTGACTAGTGCAAGGTTATTTGGAATATGGAAAATTTTCGAAAAATACCTCGTTGTTCATATTTTGCATTATTTAGCAGACTTCCAACCAGAGATGACGTTTCAACTAAATAAAACATGGGGAAATCAAATATTTATTTTGCAAAAATGAAAATGAAAATACTTAACACTTGTTTTCCAGTGGCGAATATTCAAGACATATCTATTTCATTTTCCAAAACAAAGTTAAAGTTCAATTCACAATAAGCAGCGCAAAACATTAGAGAAGGCATACATACAATACATATAACAAAACTTCAAAGCAAAATCAGAAGACTTCAGAAAATCCACAACACTATTAACAAAATAATGTGCCACATATGGAGAGAAAGAAACATGAGATTGCACAGACACAAGGAAACATGGAATATGCAATGCTGGAGAATTATCAATTTAGAAAACCAAATTCTTTTTAGAAAACCAAAAAAACTATGCAGAAGAATATAGTCAAAAAAGACAAGAACATGATAATTATGAAGAAAGGGTTGAAGCATTCTTACATTGCGGGAAATATACCACTGATCTTCCCCAAGCCACATTCTTACATCGTCTGTCATACCCAAACCGTAAGCTACTAGCAGGCGGTCGATCGCTCTCCTAAACTAGAAGTTACTCCTACAAAAATGCAGAAAGAGAATTAGTGGCAGAAGAACAATTAGTAGCAGACTATGGATAAAGCATATCTTATAAGGACAATAGAAACAAAGTACCTAGCTTGGAGGAGGACTACCGCTTTGATTTCACTCATCAAAGTTTGTATCAAATAGGGAAAGAAACTACCATTAACAAGCTTGCTTTCAATTTATAGAGTATAAATAAGGGCTTTAGGGAGGATAACTTGGCTGGAGGCAGCTTCTCCTATATCCGAAAATCACTTCAAGGGAAGTAAAATAGCAATAAACACAACAATTATTCAACTAATCTAAGAAACAATAATATTAATTACAATTTCCATTTACCTAATTTGAACAGAGATATCAGCATGCCCAATCGCAAGTCTAAAGAAGATTGCATCCTACAACATGGTGTTATTTTGTAACTCGAAGTCAATAATCAACAAATATGAGAATTTTTTCCAGAAGCAACCTCAACAGGCAAATATATCAATTTCGGTATGGAATAGAGGTGACACTAGTAAAATTCGGCCACAAGAGAAACTAGCAGTGAGCATACTCAAAAAACTGAGCAAAAGCAGCAGAATTGAAGACCTCACTTTGGATCTAAGGAATAATGGAGTAGAAAGCAGCAAGGAGAAGATGTGGGAGCCTCCTTGAAGTAGGAAGGCATAAAAAGATTGGGGAATTGAGATTTCACCCCAAATCACTTTAACCCTAATTTTCTTTAGGGGATGTTGTTTTGAAGAAAGAACAGAAAATGAAAGAGCTAAAGAGAGGTTAGGGTTTAATGTATACGATGTATATGATACTGGTGTACTAACATGATTATACCTGGTTTCATTTGGGCCATTGGGCCAATGTATTTACCTTTTCAAAAAAAAGACTTGGTCCGGATACTTACCCATTTACGTGAAATTGGTTAGATTTTCTCTACTTTTTTTAATCACAAACTCGGTTTATTTTAAATTTAGTTCAAATCAAATATTAACTTTTGTATACATTTAACCTTTATTTGAATTAAATGAAACAAAATAAATATGACTTAAATTTAAATTGTTTTTCAATTTGAACATTCTAAAATTTTATTGCTAAAATTTCGAGCTAGGATAAAATTATAAAGTGCATAACTCTACTATGTACTTAGTCGATAATGATAAATGCAACTTTTGATATTTTCCACTATATTTCTAAAATTAACATTGTTAGGTTCAAACCCTAGGTTTATATAGTCCATTGCTTTCTATCACTGCATCCATTTTGCATATTGGATCTTTGGTTCAACAATTGAATATGCAACATGATATATACCTAATGTCATATCACATTATTCTAGAATAGATACAGTCCGCAAATGTTCAAAAGGTGGGTAGGGATGGGAAATCAAAATATTACGTCCTCCATTGGAATGGTTGGTAGTGTCATTTCCAAATCCAGAGCAGGAGTCCCCAAAATATTGCACATGTAGTACTATGACAATTGGGAAAGATCGTCATGAAAAGGAACGCTAAATCCATAATTGAAGGTGTTAGGACCCACCGAATCGGTGGTAAAAACCCATAGTAAATCATGCACAACACACAATAAATGGATGAACTCTTTCCACAACATTGCGTAGTAGTCTGCTCAAAAGTAAAATTGGTTTCAATTCCTCCATGAATCTAGTAAAAGCTTCCATAGTGCTTCCGTATTGTATTGCTAAAACAAATTATCATTAATTAAGCAGTTTCTTTGTGCTTAGTGAAAACTTCTTTACAAATAAATAATTACCTGATCGGAGAGGTGTCAAGATGAGGATCGTAAGGAAACATGCCTCTCCTAAAAAATTTGATGGTATGTTTTTTCTAAGATACCATTTGCTATCTAATATCAATAATGATGACCTAGATTTAAATGTAGTACGTTTTTTCATTTATGGTTTGTTGTACCTCTCAGAACGTAGACCAATATCCTATTTTAGGGAAGAAATTTAATAACTACTTGGTGTAGGAATATCGTTAAACCTATGTATACTCGAAGAACCTAAACTCTAGCACCCCTCACATTCCTATAATTTTATAATGAATTTCACAAAATTATGGAAATGTTGTTTTAATAAACGAAATTTATACCCGATAGCAATTTTGACCTCGATATATCCTAAAGTAGACATATTGTTTGTCCAACGGAATGACCAATGATCGCCTCATCCCGATTGTATCGCATTTAAATCAAGAACACCTCAACATATTCAACATCGATATTTGTTCCAATATTAGTGAAAAAACATGTACTAATCATCCACAAAATAAAGAGTCGGACAATCTACTACATGTGTTCCATAACCTATTGTGCAATGAAACTTACTGCAATTAATTGTTTAGAGACTTTAATGGCCAAGTGGATATTCCTCAAAGTACTAATAAACAGTGAAAGCATTCGAATAACCTAAATACAATTATTATTTATTGAACTTTGTAAATAGAAACCCATAGTGCAATGGTAATCTGTAAATTTAATTTATCGGCTAAATTTTGTTTCATAGAATAGAACAATGGACATGCACAACCAATGCTGATCTTATTGAGCGTGTAAAAATCACAGGGTGCTAAGACAAGCTGACCAAAATTGAAATGAAATGTGTAAGAAATCCATATTTCTTAAAATTTCAACCAACTTCAGATAGTTTGATGTTATTTTGGCATATTTACGAAAGACCTAGATTGGAGATCTATGGCACACGACATCACAAGCTTAATTATAAGGATTATTCATTGTAAAATGTATGAAAAAAGAGTATAATAGATTGTACTTACAGTTTTCTGAAATCCAGTTTTGTAATATGTGTTTCACATAGGGTTAGATTGATCGTGGATAAATGGTTTTTTGCTTGGTCAAAATTTGGATTGAATCTAAAGCTATATGTCATTCCCATCGAATGTAGATTTTTATAAAGTTAAGTGTATAAACTAAGGGCAATTGCGTAGTTTGGTTATATAACATAACTCTTAAGGATATTTTTATTTGAAATGAATTATGCTTCTTGTTTTACTTCTCTACTTTATTGGATATAAGCAATGTTTCATATACGTTAAACATATTATGTAGAAAATACTTAGAAAAAGTATTTAATCAATTGTAGTTGCTAGTTTGCAACCTTGATTCTTGAATTGGATTTAAAAAGTACTAATTCCTCAAATGTTTCTAGTTGAGTTGAATCGAGAAAATGATATCACTACATTTGTTGAGACTAGTGTGCCTAATGTTCTCCATACGATGGATGAGAATCACTCATGACCATTTGGCACACCTTGCGATTACATACTTGTTGTTGATTAGAACAATCGCAAAATGATGCAGTGAGAGTTATATATATATTAATACAACCAAGTCAAAACAGAAGATCTCAAATAATGAAACGTAGTAGTCTTCAGAATTGAGCGTACTATGGATCCTAAGTAACTAAACTGTACTTCGATTATGGTCAATCACATGATATTGCAATCATGTTACAACCATAATTCAATTTACGTTGAACTGTACGAAGGGAAATACTATTCGAGTGAGGATTAGTCTCTTTCCTTGTAAAAGGTTATTATCATTGTAATTGTCTGTTAACTTAAAATCAAAATCTTTGGCTAGACTAAGTCGTTTAATCGATAAATGTTATCAGATTGAACCAAAGAATTAAAAGTAGTCTATGCAGTTAACTATAGATATTATTATAGCTTCTTGAAATCTCTTATTGAAATAGAGATGATGAAAAGAAGACGTGGATAAAATATCGTTATAAGTTGTGGCTAATAAAGATTAGAAATTGGATTTCAGAAAAATGATGTACAAGCGATTAAACTTGTGCCCGATACTGTACTTCAACGAAGTCCATATTGAATATGGTATTTGAATTATTTAAATATTAACTTAAGACCATGTTGACCCTAGGGAGTCAACACAACCATGTTGTTAGTTTATTTCCAAGTTTAACCAACTGAAATTTAATCTGTAAATATTATATATTAGTAATAAAATTAATACAAATATCACATTGATTTTTTTGGAGTTTACTTTTTGATTTTGATCCTCAAAATTAATTAAAATAATATTTAATTGTTAGATGTTGATTTAATTAAACTTATAGACTTTAATGATCAACTAAATAATTAATATATGGGATGTATTGATCAAGCCTAAATTTGGAAGCCTAGACAAGCATAGGCCAACCCTTGATGGAGCAAAGGAGGGGGAAAAACATAGCCTCTAGATCTTCTAAGAAAGGAGCGAAATATTTAATATCATCTCTCTCCTGTTCTAAAGACACGCAAAAAAAAACCGATCATCCGTTGAAGAATTATTGGAAGCCTTGTAGTCGGGATTTGCATACTGTATTCGAGGAAAAGGAACAAGGGATCCAAAGAGGAAATAACTAGCCACTGAATAACCAACAGGATCACAAAAGGTAAAAATCTTGTTACACACACAAACAAACACACCACAGACACACACACACATATAAATAATTTATATAACTTATATGCTTCTGGCCATAACTAAATAAAAATTCAATTTTTTTAGGAATTTTGTTGATTTTTTAGGAACTTTCCCTTTTATTTTCGTATTGTTATGAATTAATTATTAAAGAAAATACCACCTTAATTAATTGAAAAAAAATTAGGGAAAAGATTTATAAATGGGGCTTAATTTTCGGTTTGGTTAGAGAATATTGTTGTAAATTAAAAGTAAAAGTGAATAAATGACATATATACGGATTAGGTCCAAAGATCCTTCTTTATTAGGAAAAAAAGTAAATCATTTTTCACTTATTTACAGATTTGCAATCTTCACTTGCTATAGCCTTAAAAAGCACGCAATATGTAACGACCCAGAATTTTTAGAAATTAAAATGTGAATATTTAATTAATTTTAAATATTTATAAGTGAATTTATAAGTCGAATAAATTTTTATTTGAATTATTAGATTTAATTGAATAATTAAATCGATAATTTAACATGTTAAATTATGGAAATAATTGAAAATTGAGTTAAATGTGATTGAAAATGATTTGTAAAATTTTATTTTATCATATTAAAGTTAGAATGATATTTTAGAACTTTTAAAATCGAATTAAAAGTTAATTTGTGAAAATTGAATATTTTAATATTTAATCGACTAGTAAAAATAGCCAATTTTTGAACAGTCTCAGAATTGAACGAAACCAGTTTCATTGGATCCGTAATAGTTAGTTATTACCGGATTTCAACTTTCGTATCAATCGGAGCTATCGTTTGATCGTGGCAGCTCGAAACGCATCGAATTATTTTTAATTTTAATTTGGCGAGTTAAAATAGGCATTTTTCAAAAGTCTCGGATTTCGACGAAACCAGTTTCATCGGATCCGTAATGTGATATTATTGTAAGGTTTCAAATTTCAAGTCAATTGGATTTACCGTTTGTCCGGTACAAATTAAAACGCCTAGAAATCGAGTTAAATCGGTTTAATTTAAATTGAACGTTTATAGCCATAACTCGCACAGATGTCCGAATTAGCTTTCGAAACCTGTTCCATTGTGTCCGGAACGCGGGATAAACCCTAGGAATGTCAGTTTCGGCGCGTAAATCGGACTTCGGAATTTCCGGGATGAATAGTGTTTCGTCGGTTCCTTATAAATAGCCCTTCACTCTAAAAAAATAAAAAAATATATACAAAACCCTAATCTAAAACCCTAGCCGCCTCCATTGTCATGCACGGCCAGAAATTGATCTCATTTTTCCCTCGATTTCTCGAAATCCACCAACTTTTAGACAAAACCCTCAACTACAAAGAGGTAGAGCACATCGAGAGCTACGAGATCAACGGCTATGATCGTGTTTGGAGCAATGGAACGACGGGAAATTGGGTTTGAAGGGGGCCGGCTGCACACGCCACACGAGGAGGAGGAGGGGGCCGAGCTCTACATGGTTATGGCCGAACCTAGAGCAAGCACAGGGCTTTCAAATGAAGTATTCTGATCGAGGTGTAGTTGATCGTGGAGGGAGTGGTATTAAACCCTAGTCTTGGGCTTTGGGTTCTTTTGTTCGGCATTAGGCTGTAGGTTGCTTGCGTGATGAAGGAGATGAATTGTGCGGTCTTGATCGTGTGGTGGCAGATCCAATGGCTTGTGTTAGCTGTATGTTATAAATTTTATAATTAAAGTTGTAATTATAGTTATAAAATCGTGTACAAACTTCAAAAATTGATATCTTTTTCATACGAGGTCGAAAACGCACGAAACCAGTTGCGTTGGAATCGTATGGACGAGCACTACGCGATGGAGTTGATTTGGAGTCGTTTGGAGTTAGTGAGAATTTTGGGTAAAATTAAACGCACGTTTAATTTTATTCGAAATAAATCGCTAAAACGGAATTTAAAATCAAGGTGAGAATTTCTCACCCAATCGAATCAGTTTCGATTTTATTTTAAATAGTTAGATTTAAAATATTTGAATGCATGTTTGAATGATGATTGTTATCTATTGATTGTTAAAGTAGACATTATACGCCGTTAGTAAGCGGATGTTATTTATTAAAAACATATACCGCGAATATTTCATAAACAGTGAAATTGGTATTATATATAATAGCAATATATATATATATATTGGCATATGTATATATTGGAGTTATTGATTTCCCGCATTTATTTGTTTAGCGGATGAGACCCTATTGCGCTGTTATTAAGCGGATAATATTTAATAAGAACATGTACCGCGATAATTTCGTACTGGAACGGAATTTGTATTGTGCTAATGTTTTTGGATGCAGGAAAACAGGTTCGAGGGATCCAACTGGATTCCTCAACAGTTTTTATTTGATTTCAGATATTTTGATATTTGATGGATTTTCATATTGATATATGATATCGTTGTAGTCGTGATTGACTATTTGGTGTGTAGCATCATTGGACCAAATTTTGGGATTTCAAAATGATTTTTAAAGTGATTTTTGAGAATATAATATTTTTGGAATTGATCCATTTTAAATAAATAAACGTTATAATTTTTAAAGTTATAGAAATTATGATTTTTGAGAAATATAGTTAAAAAGTTGATTTTGAGAAATATGGACTAAAGATCTTATAAAGTAATTTAAATTGGGATTTTTGAATTTATTGGAAAAAGTTTAAATATAGGATTTATAAAATTTGATTATTTTATAAATCAAAATGATGAAATTATAAAGGAGTTTAAAGACGTTTTTAAAATATTAATATGAATTGATTTATATAAGAGATTTATAAGTGGATGTTTATAAATTGAGATATTGAAATTATAAAACGAGTTTTTATAAGTGTTTGAATGAAGTGAAAATGAATTTCATTAAAGAATGAAATTTATAGAATTATAAACGGTGAAGTTATAAATGAAATTTATAAATAGTAAGAATTATAAATTTGTGAAGTTATTTGAAGAATAGATTTGGTTAAATAAATGAATCTTATAAGTTATAAGATTTATGGTTTGGAAAGTCTTTAGAGGAACGATTTTGTAAAATAATCGTTTTATAAGTATTTAACTTATAATATGAACTTTTTGTTTATAATTGAGTTATAAACTGGAATAGGTTAATAAAAGAATTTATAAAAAGGAAGTTTTTATAAATAAATAGAAATGGAATTTATAAACGTTGTTTTATAAATTCGCAAATGACTTATTTTGATAAGTAAATTGTTGAAACCTATAAATGGAGTTATATTCACATTTTGAATAGTGACTAATCCTTTGAATTAAAATGAATAAAAGGATGAAATTGTTAATGAAGTATATTCACGTTTTTGAATAGTGAATAACACGTTAAAGAAATTGTTTTGGATTTGGATGTTTTAAATAGAATTAAAACGATCGAACAATGTTTTAAAATGTGTTGAGATTCGAAACCATAGATTTCAACATTTATTGTTGAAATAGACGTTTTCGAGAAATAGAAGGAGATGATGGACTATAACACTGTTGTTATAGTAAATGATTTCCGAAAGGAAATGTTTTGTATAGTATTGGGATTTATATATCTACTTAGTTTCGAATCCCTATACTAGTGAATTTGGGTTGTCGTAACTATGTTTTACGCAACATTCATTTTGGCCCAAATAAATATGTTTAAGAGAATGATTTCCTTAAAGAATGAAATATATACTTAATTTCGATTTAAGTATATTGAATATTTTCCAAGTGTTGAAAATAAATAAAATTTGTGAATTACTTATTAAATAAGTATGGAAAGGTTTTCCAATATAAAGTAAATACTTTGAGAATTTATCTTTTTGAAGATAAATTGAAATGAATAATTGAAATCGAATATTCATAAATATTGTGAAATGTAAATTCAATATGGAATTTATAAAAGAAAGTGGAATCTGTTTAAAAATAAATATTGATTTATTTTTGAAGTGTGAAATTATATATCTAGTGAAGATATTTTGGAAAATAAATAATTTGGAAAATTATTTGGAAACTGGTGATGTGTGCATATCCAGTGATAGTTCAATAACCGACTATCAATATTTCCCTTTGAATGGGTAATTGATGTGATTTGTTTGAATGTGAATGCTACACTTATTTTTGAATAAGCGCTCACTATTCGGGTTAACCGGGAAAGGCCATGGGGTCGTATAACCCATTCCGAATATGTGATACGTCGTTGTGAATTGCATTGAAGATCGGTGTTGAAGACCCGGTATTTGCGAGAGCGATAGGATGACCTGTCGATTGTCTCTGCACTGAGTTGCAGCGGTATAGAGACTCCCTAAATGATGGGAAATCCGATCAGGATTGTGAATATCCGGATTGCAAGGACTTCTTTGTAACTGCCTTCGGTTTTGTTCGATCCCGGAACAAACTTGTATGGATTGTATGTCTGACATTACAAGTTGAGATATAAAGCCGATTTCTTTCAAATATATTTCTGTAGGTGGCGAACGGGAGACTCTTACTCCCACACATCCTCTTTTAGGGGGTTGGTTAGGTTTAACCTGAGACAGTCGAGAGGCTGGCCGTAAAAGCAAGTTTGGGATACCAGTTGTTGCCACGGTGGGGCTGGGATGGTTGAAAAGCCTACCGGTTGTGACTGCTGTCGAGGGTTGAAAAGCCTAGATCTGACAATGTGGTATCAGAGCTTATGGTTAAGCGACAACCATGGTTCTGTTGGGTATTACTCATTAGAGATAGAGTCAGTAGTACTCTAGAATGAGTTTGAGAGTAATAATACCTATGAGAGCGTATTTGTTAGTGAATATAAAATTGTTTTATATTGTGTTGACTTATCGATTGATTGTTTATGGATTCTGGTCGATGTAGTCTTGCTAACTATCGTAGATAGGAGTTTCTAAACTCTTAAACAAGATAAACCAACATAATATTGTTTTAAATTGGGTAAATGAAATAATTTTACCTTGATTATATTTTATGTATAAAGGAATAATTTTTCAAAATTATTAAAGTATATATAAGTTGATTGTTTGGTTGTTTGAATAATCTAAATAAAGGAATAATTGTATAAGCAAATGAATTATAAGAATTGAATTATAATTAAAGTGATTTGCAATTGTGGAATAAACTTATATATATAAGAAGTGAAACTATATGAATATATTTATAAATATGAGTTGTGAATAAAAATGAATTTTAAAGTAAAATGAAATATGAACTTAAGTTATATAAATAAAATTCAACTTTAGTAATTGAATTGAATTAATGGATTGAATATTAATCAATTAAATGTGAATTAAATTGATATGAAATATGAATTTAAGTGTTAATTCATTAAAATCTAAAGTTATTGAAAGTTGAATAAATTGGAATGGAAATCAATTTAATGTTAAACCAAGATGAATATGAGCAAAGAAATTTGGTTGTATTTAATATACATTGGTTGTTATATGATTGTTAGTTGATTGTATATAATTCATTAAGAATTAATGAAATTGAAAGCTAAAGTAATTGAAATCCAATTGGAAGTTAAGTAAATTTTGAATAGAAGTGAATTTGATTTGGAAGTGAACCAACTTGAATGTGAATTAGTGAATATAAACTAATTGAAAATGAATGTTAGTAAGAACATCCACTGTATATGAATCAAATGTGATTTAAATTGAAAACCATTTCATTGTATATAAATAAGAATATGAATGAATATTTGTTGGTTATGGATGTTAGTTGGTTGATGTTTGCATTTGTTGTTTTACTACATTTGATATGTTGACATATATAGTTATTATGTTGCTATATGTTGTATATTGAGATTATTTTCATATATGCATGTTTCTCATGTTGTTTGTTGAGTGTTTAGTAGGTGCGGATCGCGTTTGCTTCGCATTTGGAGCTCGCTTTTGCGCTATATTAGCCGTATATGCTTGCTAATAAAATATAAGGTACATATCTCGGATTACATATCGTACTTTTACATTTTTTCCCTGCGGGATGCCTCATTACTTGATGAGATGTATATTTGTGATATATATACTGTCATTTTTTTTCGGATCGAGCCGCGCAAAGGAGACTATGGCGAATTTTTCCGGAAATTTAAAGCGTTAGAAAATTTTTTGAGAAAAATTGGAAAATTTTGAAAACTTTAACTTTAATTTGGAATTGAAAGTTAAACAATAGTAGTTGTTTTTGAAAAGATAACTAAGTATGATTTGAAACTTAGTAAAGTTATTGTAAGGAATTTAATTATGAATTTTTGGAAAGTTAATAAATTCTGTAATTTTTCTTACTTAATAATTTCGAGGACGAAATTCTTTTAAGTGGGGAAGATTGTAACGACCCAGAATTTTTAGAAAAAAAAATTTGAATATTTAATTAATTTTAAATATTTATAAGTGAATTTATAAGTCGAATAAATTTTTATTTGAATTATTGGATTTAATTGAATAATTAAATCGATAATTTAATATGTTAAATTATGGAAATAATTGAAAATTGAGTTAAATGTGATTGAAAATGATTTGTAAAATTTTATTTTATCATATTAAAGTTAGAATGATATTTTAGAACTTTTAAAATCGAATTAAAAGTTAATTTGTGAAAATTGAATATTTTAATATTTAATCGACTAGTAAAAATAGCCAATTTTTGAACAGTCACAGAATTGAACGAAACTAGTTCCATTGGATCCGTAATAGTTAGTTATTAACGGATTTCAATTTTCGTATCAATCGGAGCTATCGTTTGATCGTGGCAGCTCGAAACGCATCGAATTATTTTTAATTTTAATTTGGCGAGTTAAAATAGCCATTTTTCAAAAAGTCTCGGATTTCGACGAAACCAGTTTCATCGGATCCGTAATGTGATATTATTGTAAGGTTTCAAATTTCAGGTCAATTGGATTTACCGTTTGTCCAGTACAAATTAAAACGCCTAGAAATCGAGTTAAATCGGTTTAATTTAAATTGAACGTTTATAGCCATAACTCGCACAGATGTCCAAATTAGCTTTCGAAACCTATTCCATTGTGTCCGGAACGTGGGATAAACCCTAGGAATGTCAGTTTCGGCGCGTAAATCGGAGTTTGGAATTTCCGGGATGAATAGTGTTTCGTCGGTTCCTTATAAATAGCCCTTCACTCTAAAAAAATAAAAAAAATATACAAAACCCTAATCTAAAACCCTAGCCGCCTCCATTGTCATGCACGGCCAGAAATTGATCTCATTTTTCCCTCGATTTCTCGAAATCCATCAACTTTTAGACAAAACCCTCAACTACAAAGAGGTAGAGCACATCGAGAGCTACGAGATCAACGGCTATGATCGCGTTTGGAGCAATGGAACGACGGGAAATTGGGTTTGAAGGGGGCCGGCTGCGCACGCCACACGAGGAGGAGGAGGGGGCCGAGCTCTACATGGTTATGGACGAACCTAGAGCAAGCACAGGGCTTTCAAATGAAGTATTCTGATCGAGGTGTAGTTGATCGTGTAGGGAGTGGTATTAAACCCTAGTCTTGGGCTTTGGGTTCTTTTGTTCGGCATTAGGCTGTAGGTTGCGTGCGTGATGAAGGAGATGAATTGTGCGGTCTTGATCGTGTGGTGGCAGATCCAATGGCTTGTGTTAGCTGTAGGTTATAAATTTTATAATTAAAGTTGTAATTATAGTTATAAAATCGTGTACAAACTTCAAAAATTGATATCTTTTTCATACGAGGTCGAAAACGCGCGAAACCAGTTGCGTTGGAATCGTATGGACGAGCACTACGCGATGGAGTTGATTTGGAGTCGTTTGGAGTTAGTGAGAATTTTGGGTAAAATTAAACGCACGTTTAATTTTATTCGAAATAAATCGCTAAAACGGAATTTAAAATCAAGGTGAGAATTTCTCACTCAATCGAATCAGTTTCGATTTTATTTTAAATACTTAGATTTAAAATATTTGAATGCATGTTTGAATGATGATTGTTATCTATTGATTGTTAAAATAGACATTATACGCCGTTAGTAAGCGGATGTTATTTATTAAAAACATATACCGCGAATATTTCATAAACAGTGAAATTGGTATTATATATAATAGCAATATATATATATTGGCATATGTATATATTGGAGTTATTGATTTCCCGCATTTATTTGTTTAGCGGATGAGACCCTATTGCGCCGTTATTAAGCGGATAATATTTAATAAGAACATGTACCGCGATAATTTCGTACTGGAACGGAATTGGTATTGTGCTAATGTTTTTGGATGCAGGAAAACAGGTTGGAGGGATCCAACTGGATTCCTCAACAGTTTTTATTTGATTTCAGATATTTTGATATTTGATGGATTTTCATATTGATATATGATATCGTTGTAGTCGTGATTGACTATTTGGTGTGTAGCATCATTGGACCAAATTTTGGGATTTTAAAATGATTTTTAAAGTGATTTTTGAGAATATAATATTTTTGGAATTGATCCATTTTAAATAAATAAACGTTATAATTTTTAAAGTTATAGAAATTATGATTTTTGAGAAATATAGTTAAAAAGTTGATTTTGAGAAATATGGACTAAAGATCTTATAAAGTAATTTAAATTGGGATTTTTAAATTTATTGGAAAAAGTTTAAATATAGGATTTATAAAATTTGATTATTTTATAAATCAAAATGATGAAATTATAAAGGAGTTTAAAGACGTTTTTAAAATATTAATATGAATTGATTTATATAAGAGATTTATAAATGGATATTTATAAATTGAGATATTGAAATTATAAAACGAGTTTTTATAAGTGTTTGAATGAAGTGAAAATGAATTTCATTAAAGAATGAAATTTATAGAATTATCAACGGTGAAGTTATAAATGAAATTTATAAATAGTAAGAATTATAAATTTGTGAAGTTATTTGAAGAATAGATTTGGTTAAATAAATGAATCTTATAAGTTATAAGATTTATGGTTTGGAAAGTCTTTAGAGGAACGATTTTGTAAAATAATCGTTTTATAAGTATTTAACTTATAATACGAACTTTTTGTTTATAATTGAGTTATAAACTGGAATAGGTTAATAAAAGAATTTATAAAAAGGAAGTTTTTATAAATAAATAGAAATGGAATTTATAAACGTTGTTTTATAAATTCGCAAATGACTTATTTTGATAAGTAAATTGTTGAAACCTATAAATGGAGTTATATTCACATTTTGAATAGTGACTAATCCTTTGAATTAAAATGAATAAAAGGATGAAATTGTTAATGAAGTATATTCACGTTTTTGAATAGTGAATAACACGTTAAAGAAATTGTTTTGGATTTGGATGTTTTAAATAGAATTAAAACGATCGAACAATGTTTTAAAATGTGTTGAGATTCGAAACCATAGATTTCAACATTTATTGTTGAAATAGACGTTTTCGAGAAATAGAAGGAGATGAGGGACTATAATACTGTTGTTATAGTAAATGATTTCCGAAAGGAAATGTTTTGTATAGTATTGGGATTTATATATCTACTTAATTTCGAATCCCTATACTAGTGAATTTGGGTTGTCGTAACGATGTTTTGCGCAACATTCGTTTTGGCCCAAATAAATATTTTTAAGAGAATGATTTCCTTAAATAATTAAATATATACTTAATTTCGATTTAAGTATATTGAATATTTTCCAAGTGTTGAAAATAAATAAAATTTGTGAATTACTTATTAAATAAGTATGGAAAGGTTTTCCAATATAAAGTAAATACTTTGAGAATTTATCTTTTTGAAGATAAATTGAAATGAATAATTGAAATCGAATATTCATAGATATTGTGAAATGTAAATTCAATATGGAATTTATAAAAGAAAGTGGAATCGGTTTAAAAATAAATATTGATTTATTTTTGAAGTGTGAAATTATATATCTAGTGAAGATATTTTGGAAAATAAATAATTTGGAAAATTATTTGGAAACTGGTGATGTGTGCATATCCAGTGATAGTTCAATAACCGACTATCAATATTTCCCTTTGAATGGGTAATTGATGTGATTGGTTTGAATGTGAATGCTACACTTATTTTTGAATAAGCGCTCACTATTCGGGTTAACCGGGAAAGGACCATGGGGTCGTATAACCCATTCCGAATATGTGATACGTCGTTGTGAATTGCATTGAAGATCGGTGTTGAAGACCCGGTATTTGCGAGAGCGATAGGATGACCTGTCGATTGTCTCTGCACTGAGTTGCAGCGGTATAGAGACTCCCTAAGTGATGGGAAATCCGATCAGGATTGTGAATATCCGGATTGCAAGGACTTCTTTGTAAGTGCCTTCGGTTTTGTTCGATCCCGAAACAAACTTGTATGGATTGTATGTCTGACATTACAAGTTGAGATATAAAGCCGATTTCTTTCAAATATATTTCTGTTGGTGGCGAAGAATTTATTCTTTAGCTTAACACCCTTCTCTGAGATGTACGAGCTCAGAGGTTATATAGTTGAAGTTATCAGCGATATATTCCCAATTTGGTAATGTGACATGCTGAGTGTTGCTGAAATGATCATTGTGTTGATTATTGTGATAGGATCGTTTATTTGATCGTCTATCTTGGTGATCATTGTGTTGATCATTTGTTGACCCAAAGCATGGCTTTTGTATAAAGTATGTTTTGTGGACGTGACTTCGTCGAGCCTCACACCCCGGAAATGGTCAAAACAGGAAAGATGCGGCAAGGTTATGAGGGGTAGCTCCCTTTAGGGTATGTACATTTCCTTCTGGATAGAGGTGGTATCATGGTATGGAGCCCAGATATTTAACCTATGTGGTTACCGCGAATTTATTACTTTGTGGTTGTTGGTTATCGGGATCCCGTGAGAAAGGTCGTTGACGATCGAGGAATGGCGTGCTCGTGTCAGTAGTCACCCAGTTAGGGGTAACCCGGCCTTGTGTTGGCAGAGTTCCGGTTTGGTTCTCGGGGATGTCTTTCCAGAGGCATTCTCATGTGGCAATGGGAAGTTCCTTGGCCTGACCATTTGTTGGAAATCCAAAGAAACAATACGAAACTTATACGGTTTTAGTTGTAGAACCTATCATTCACTTATGGTGTCGCATCACTGTTTGGATGGTAGCTATAGTAGGCATAGTTCGAAATGTCTATGTTGGCTAAGATTTATATTCTACTTTCGAAATGAAATTTTCCCCTACACTATGCACTAGTAATAATATCAAATGTTATTTTTAATGGGTATCAAGCATCTTTGACTATCATAAGGAGAAATCTCCTCTGATTCTGCGTTTGCATGTGTGTGTGTGCGGGAGGCCTTATGGTAGTCTCATTTTTAAAAGCATTGCGAATTGATTAAAAATATTCCTCTATTTTGATTTTAAAGATAAATAAACTGTTTTGAGTTCTCACACCAGTCACATGACTGACTTGGAGTTTATTGTTTTCCTTCCTAAACTCTGGGTGCCCACCAATTTCCACACGGGCAGTCAAGTGTAAGGTTTATCAGGATATTCTGGAGTTGCTGGAGGCAAGCTGGATGGCATGGCGTATTACTAGTTATATAGTATTTCTTTTTCCGCTGCACTGGTTGTTGTTGTATGTTGTTGTACACTCTGATGATATGATTAATGAAATGTAATGTGTAAAATGTAATAACTGATATAGTTCTTTGTTTAAAGATTATTCATTTATTATTATATGTTGTTCCCCTGCGAATTGTGAGATTCTGTTGTTTTCTGTTCCGTTCTATGTTCTATTCTCTTTTTCTTCTACTTTAAAAAATTCTATTTTCCGTTTTCTTATCTCTTGTTTTCTCTCCTATCTTTTGTTCTCTATTTTCCTCTCTTCTTGTCTCTCTTTCTTCTCTTTTTCTTTTTTTCAATTCTTTTTAAAACCCTCAGTGTTCGGTTTTCCGTCGTTCGATTTCTCGGCAGTCGATAAAGCGAGTATCGATGTTGAATTTTTGGAAGACGAAAAAACGGGTCCTGACACAATAACTTTCAAGGCCCCACCTTTGATAGCTTTTAAGTCTTGATTATCTATAGCTTTAAAGTATGGCATGCGATAGCTTATATAAACTTAGCTTCAATTTTCAACATTTGGAGCTTATATAACCACATACAATAGCTTTAAAAAGTGGCATGCGAAGCTTTTAACACTCAACCTTTGATAGATTTGAATTTACGATGTGATAGCTTCAATGTGAAATTGCTTCAAGCAGCAATTGCATTAAGGCATGATAGCTTGGTAATGCCATAGCTTTGTGGCGTGATTGCCCCAATATGTAATAGCATCATGGAGCGATAGCTTTTTAAGATGTGATAGCTTTGGGATATGATAGATTTTAATGTAATTTTGTGACACCTCACCTCTATAATCACACTAGCTAAGGACACTGCAGGGTAATGCCATTGACTAGCACAAAGAATAAGGCTGTTGAGGATCGACCATCATGTAATTGCTTTGGGAGAGTGCTGATATGTCGTATAGTATATCTGACACATAAATTACAAACTCAAAGCTACTACACAGTGGCTATGCGATCTTTGGAAACAAATATAAATTAAGCACAACACAAATCAGTCACAGATATCAATATCACTAAGGCAGAAACAGATATGAATATATCACTAAACGTGTGCATCAAAGCAGTGGTCATACTAGATCCACTACCTCACAAAAGAATTGGTACAAGTGCTAGATAGAAGAATATGTATACATCAAGGAGTCTCTATCTCGAATGTATAAATGCAAAACCTACTAATCTAAGTAGTTAGCCAAAAGTCAAATGCTAGTCCAGCAAAAAAGTCAAGTAGAAGCACCTATAATACCTCGGTCCGACCCGAGTATTATTTAAGAAGAAAATAATAAACAGATTAATCTAGCTATAAATATCATATAAAATGAGATAGGATGAGAGACATAATGGAAATATATGACAACAATGAAAACCATACCATATCTCAAATCTTCTCAAAACACCAAAAAGAATATCATATTCCTTAACATATTCACCAAACCACAAATGTTGGTAAAACTTATCAATGTAAATCACAAAAATAGGTGAAACATAAATTCTAGAAATCATCAATTAGAAATCCAGAAAACACAAAGGGGGAGGCCTTTCACAAACGGGAGCATGAAAACTCACCAACACGTGAATCACAAATGGAACACTATTCCATGGTCGCTAACCATCAAATTTGAGGCGAAATTCCAAAAAGGCCCAAAGACCATGGGCCGCTATCCCACCAGTTTTGAGTTGTAACTCCACAAATGGGGTTTCGTCCCCCACACAAACGAAGAGGCGTCGCACATCGCTAGTCTAAATCACAAAATGATCATCATTGATCAATAAGTGTAAATTACACTAAGAAAGTAAATAAATGAGTTTAGCTTCATGTCCCATAACCACTGGCTTAACTTAAATATTTACGAACAAATTGTAGATTTCAACCACAAAATTGTCATGATATTTCAATCGAACAAGTCCAAGAATTAACCGACGAAGTTAACGCAAGCGATTCATACCACTTGTTTTGCTAAGTCGTTTAGTTAGATTTCTCATACGAATAAGGTAAAGGTTTGTATATAATAATACATTAGAAAATGGTTTTAAAAACAAGCTTTGTATTAAAAATTGTGTTGAAATCATTTTTATGGACGATTTTTTAGTTTTTACTACTAGCGTAAGAACCTTTGTATTTTAAACTGACCAATCACAAAAATCATTGTAAAAACAATCTATCACCAAAAATCCACATTCGACAACGAGAATTAAAACCATAAAAATCGATATCCAATCCATCAAAGGGATATTCCTAAAAATCCATAAAAGAAGTCATCAAAGTTGATAATAAGTGACAACAACTATCAGAACGATAAAAATCGATAAAAATTAGAAATCCACTTAAAAATAGGCAAAATTGAACAATTCCAAACATCTGGTAGGTCTATCCAGACGTTTGGCCCTAGGTTCTGAAAATATATTTGTTTTTTCTCCTTTCTCTTTTTAATTCCAGAACCCTTCCAGGCATTTGGATTTTTCAACCAGACGTCTGGATTTTTCAACCAGATGTCTGGATTTTTCAACCACTCGTCTAGATTTAGGCTCTGCCCTTTTTTTTCTGCGGTTGTTATTTTTTGCCTTTTCTAGGGACCCCGTCCAGATGTCTGGATTTTTCTGCTAGGAAAAAATCAGACAAGCCTAAAGAGGGAAAAAATCCAAACCAGAAGCGATCGAACGAGCGATGGATGCTAGGGATTTATGCCAATCGACAACCTAGCCCTAAAGGCACTTCGATACACCACCAAAAACATGTCCAAACACCCAAGATAGGATCTTTAAAGATTTTGACTTCAAAATACCAAAATATGAAAATTCACCAAATCAATTCAAATCCAAAGCAATTGAACAAGAAATAGATGCTAGGAATTCATAACTAACAACAATGAAATCTATAGACATAGGTGTGAGTTCAAGAACTCACCTTTAAACCCAAAACAACAAGTGAAAAGCTTTAAAACAAAGGAAAGATCAACCACTCTTCAACTTCAACTCAAGAGTCTCCAATCTAAGTTCAAAAGCAAATATTTCCTAAGTTAGGGTTTATGAATTTCTGAAAATCGAAGAAATATTGAGATGGAGAAGATGAAGAGGATGCTTACCTAAACTTCTCTTTGATTTTGGAGCTTGAATTTGAATTTCCTAGTGAACTAGGGCTTAGGAATTTTAATTTCCTATCTTTTCACCCATTTTTCTCTTTAGCTTTAGTGTTAGGAAAAACAGAATGAATGAATGAAGAGGGGGTGGAGTTAGGGTATTAGATGAGTTCATGGGCTGAAACCCAAACGCAAATCCCAATAGAAAAATAGCAAAATTCTACTTAACTCCAAACATATCGATGTTTATACTCAAAAAGGTCGCAAACTCCATTTTGAAATCAATTGAAGGGGTCTCGACTCCTAATTCGACAGTTTGCAAAAAGTAGCATTTCGGACTTTAATCCGACTAATGATGCTATATTTAAATAAAACATTTAAATATACAATCATAAAATATATGCGTTGTTACAGACTTCCCTCCTTAAAGAAATTGCGTCCTTACAATACTTAAGAAGAAAACAAAGAGTAAAAACCATAAAAGCATATCAACACAAAAAAAAATTTTGAAGTGAGAAGTTCACCTTAAGGAGCACGAGAGAGTATGTCCGGATGTGATAGCTCGATGAATTCTATGGATTCCCAAGAGCAGTCCTTGGTATTTGAGGACCATTGAACTTTCATAAGCGGAACATATTTATTTCGAAGGCGTTTAACCTCCGTAGCAATGAAACGAATAGGATGTTGCTTATAAGTCAAATTGGGTGAAACTTCTATTTCTTCAATAACATTGGGCTCAAGAATAGAATCAGAATCCCTATGGCATTTTCTTAGTTAAGAGATGTGGAATACGTCATGAATAGTTGAAAATTGAGCCGGTAATAAAAGGCGATAAGCCACGGAACCATTGCGTTCGGTGATGGGAAACGACCGATATATCGAGGTGCTAATTTTTCCGATCAAATGAAACGCACAACACCCTTCATAGGTGAAACACGAATAAACACCAAATCTCCAAAAGAAAATTCCAAATTCCTCCTTCGATTATCGGCATAGGATTTTTGTCTGCTTTGAGCTTCTTTCATCCTATGATGAATAAGGTCAATCTTTTCTGTGGAATCACGAATAAAATCCAGACCTAAAACCAGCTTTTCACCGGCCTCAAGCCAACAAGGAGATCGGCATGGCCTTCTATAGAGTGCCTCAATATATTGGAAGCTAATATTATGAGAAAACTCAACAAGGGAAATATAACCTTCCCAACTTCCACCAAAATCAAGAACACATGCGTGAAGAAGATCTTCAAGAGTTTGATTCACATGCTCTGTTTATCCATCGTACTGAGGATAATAAGCGGTGCTAAAATTAAGCTTCGTTCCCAAAGCTTTTTGAAGACTCTTCCAAAATCTACTAGCAAATGATGGATCACGGTCCTAACAATAGAAGTAGAAACTCCATGCGATTTAGCAATTTGTTTAACATAGAGCCTAGCCAAAAGAGGTACGGTCCGATTGGACCGAACGGGAATAAAATGGGTGGATTTTGTAAGTCTATCTACAATCACCCATAAACTGTCATGACCCGAACGCAAACGGGGAAGACCGTCTATAAAATCCATGGAGACTTGATTCCACTTCCAAACTGGAATGTCTAAAGGTTGCAATAACCCACCGGGCCTTTGACACTCGGCCTTGATTCCATCCCAATAATAAAGTCGCTTCATATCCTCGTACATTTTACTACTACCAGGACAAATGGCAAATTTAGAACGATGAAAATCTTCTAAAATGTCTTTACGAATATCACAAATACTTGGCACAATAATTCTACGAAAATTTCGAATACCGCCACGAGCATCGGTTTCAAGTCTTTTAAACCATCAATATTACTATCCCTAAAACTTTGGCTAAGACAAGCCAATTTGGGATCATGGTTTTAAGCTTCAAGAATGCGGTCTAAAAGAGAAGGATGAGCCTCAATGCAACAAAAAACAAGTGATGAACATTAATCAGATTCACTATCTCGAATCTCACAAGTAGAAAAAGTCTCGAAATCATTCCATTCGGATATCATCATTGAAACAGCCATTTGTTGCCTTCGGCTAAAGGCATCGGCAACACGATTTCCCTTTCTGGGAGTACAAAGAATTACAAGATCATAAGATGTAGGGAATTCGAGCCAACGTTGTAGACACAAATTAAGTTCCTTTTGAGAAAAAAATTCTTCAAATATTTATGATCGGTGTAGCGAACAAATTTCTCTCCCAATATATAATGAAGCCAAATTCTAAAGGTGAAAACAATAGCCACGAGCTCTAAATCATGAGTGGAATACCTAGTCTTGGCAGGCTTTAATTGCCTAGAAGCAAAAGCGATAACACGTTCCCTTTGCATGAGAATGGCTCCCAAACCAACACGACTATAATCGGTATAAACAATAAAGTCTTGGTTTCCCTCGGGAATCACAAGAATAGGAGCATCAAAAAGAAGTTCTATTAATTTCTGGAAAGCAGTTTCACATTTGTCTGACTAAATGTACTCAATTCCCTTCTTTGTCAAACTAGTAAGAGGCACAGAAAGTGTGATGACCCGAAATTTTCGAGCACTTAAAATCGGAATATTTAATTGATTTAAATATTAAAGATAATAATTTTAACTTGAATTACGAATATCATAATTTATTTGACAATTAAATTGTGAATTAAATGATTGAAAATTGGATAAAATATGAAATCTGAGATTTTAAGCCTGTTAAAATATAATTTGGAAGCTTATAAAATTTATATTGATAACATTGAATATAATAGAAGTGTTAAAATGGAATCTAACACTGAATCGGTCAATTTTGAAATTTAATCTTTTAAATTAAATTTAAAAATAGCCTTCCGAGGCACAGTCTCGGAATTTGACGAAACCAGTTCCATTGGGTCCGTAATATTGAATTATTATCAGATTTCAATTTTCGTAGTGTTTGGGATTGTTGTGGCACCATACGATTTATAAACGCGTTGAAGTTTGCATTGAATTCCGTAGCTAGCATCACGTACAGAAAATAAAAAAAAAAAAAAAAAAAAAATCGCGTTACCTTCTTTAAGAAGCTTCTACGTTTAGTAAATAAAAATAAAAGCAGATATTTTCTTCATTCTAAAAAAAAGAATTCGATATCAACTGCTTCTCCTCCATCGAAATCAGTTTCGAAAAAAAATCTTTGAAATGGCCGTACAGATTTACTTCCCCAAACCTTTTCCTAAATCAATTCGATCCTTATTATTATAAAAAAAAACAAACAAACAAAAATGGCCGCAGTCAATTGCCACATTCTCGTCCAAAATCAAAACTCGCTATTCGATTTTTGTGTGTGTGTGGGGATTTGCAATTCAAGGGCCGCGAGGTATGACGATAGGGCGGAGCTCGATTGATGCGAGTTCGTCGCCGAGCTGCAGTGGTTTAGGGGAGGGAGAGCTAGGGTTTCCACTGGAGTTGGTTAGCTCGAGTCGCGTTTTTCTGGTGGCGGAGGCGATTGGATTGGCGATGGTGATTTTTGGTCGAAATTGGGTCACGTGCAGTCGAAGGTTGAAGTAATTGGAAGGTTCGTGTTAGAGCCTGAGGTCGCGAGCTTGGTGGGTGATGCGATGTTTTCTGGAGATACACTCGGGGCTGGAGGCACGAGCTTCGAGATGGGGTTGCTCACAGGGGGGTGGGGAATTCACGACATCGAGTTCCTTTGGGATTGCAGAACTTCTGATTTTGGTTCCAGTTAGATTTGGGGTAAACTCGACTCTTGAAGCTTTTTAATTGAACCTTTTCTCGAGTAACCTTGTGAATAAATTTTTGTCACTTTTCAGGATTAGCCATTATAAGATAATTTTGTTCAAATATATAGGTTAGAAGGAAAAAAAAGAAAAATGGAGTTTTACAGCAAAGAACCTTACTGCCTACTTTACAAATGTTTTTAAATTCATATTCACATATGTAACTACATAGAAAAATAAAATAAATAAATATAGATACCCACACTTACTAGTTTATTTGTAAATAAATTATGGGGACAGATTTATTTATTAAACTTATTCAGTTATCTTCAAATTGCTAAAGTTATTTTTATCAACAAAGAAATATCTGTTTAAAATTTAAATTATTAAGTTTAAAAAGCTTTGGTTCAAAATAATAATAATAAACCGTGAATTGTTATACAAGGTTTAAAAATCAAAGAAACAAGCCAGTTTGGAATGGATTGCAAACAACGAAACAAAGGTGAGTTAATCTCTCAGTTTAAATTTAAATTTAAATGATTAAATTTAAATAATTTTTGGATGGTCGAATTGATGGATGTGATATAGTATGATATTTTGGAATTGGTATACTATATTGTGCTAACGTCTATGGATGCAAGGAAAACAGGTTGGAGGGATCCAACTGGATCCCTCAACATTTATTTAAATTATTTAATATTCTCTACTGTGAATACTGGTACTCTATGATGAGTTATATTAGAATATTGAATGTTATGGTTGATTGGATATATTTGGGCAAATTGAATTACCAAATTTATGTAGATTGGATTTTGAAAAAAACAAAATGAAAGAAATGAATTTGTGAGTAAAATAATTATAGGAAATTTGAATAAAATTAAGAATGGGTTGAAAGAAATAGAAGTAATATGAAAATAATAATAAATAACTTCGAGTATGGAAAAAAAGGTTTAAATAAACAGTAATTAATGAATTGTAAATTTATGTGGTATTAATTTAACGAAATAAAGAATTATTTTAAACTTAAAGTTTTAAATTTATATAAAAGGATAAAGAAGTAATTGAGAAATCTAAAAATTGGAGTTTTTAGTTAAAGTACTGTAAATCATAATTAAGAAATGAAATCTGAAATTAATAGACTTTGAATTAAAAGGGAGTAAAAGGGGAAATCAATTTGGAAAATTGATTCAAGTGTTTGAAATCGAAATTTTAAGGAAGAATGTGAATAGAGATATATTTCTCTGGATAGCCAAGTATGTTTCAAAGTAAATTTTTAAATATAAATTAAAAGTTTGAAGTTGTTTTAAGAAGTGTGTTTTGAAAAATTTGCTATTTCTAAATATTTAAATTCTTAAGTAAGTATTCCCTTTTAATCTATTATAGCAATAATTATTTTAATCTATTATAGCAATAATTATTTAAAGAGTGACTTAGTATTTTATTTTTAAAAGTGAAATCTAGTTTTATATTTTATTTAGTAACCTTATTTAAAATATTCATATAGTATGTATTTTTAACAAATTATTAAAGTAAATTTAACTTGAACGTTTTAAAGTATATTTCTAAAAGTAATGTGTTTTTAACTTATCTTAAAAATCTAGATTTGTGCTTGGTGATTCCAGAGGAAATTGAAATACTTGGAATTTATTTTGAGAAAGGCAGATAGTTTTGAAAACTGTTTTCAAAGGAATTTGAAAAGTGAAAATATATCTTGTGAAGATATTTTTGCAATAAATAAATAATTTAGGGAAATTATTTATTGTTTGATGGATGTTTGTGAATAAAAATTGATAGTTAGATCACCGACTATCAATATTGGCCAAATGCGTTGATCGTTTCGAAGAGACCGAGATCGAGATTTATTCTCGAAAACCACTTCGATCCGGTTTGTACGTTTCGTAAAACGTTTTCGGAGTCGAAGATGGAACAGTGAAGTGCAAGGGCTAGTCGCTACTAATCCTGAGGATATTTCCAAAATGGATGTAGAAGGAATAGTGCCTTCGGTTCCGTTCGAACCCGGGACGGACTTGTATAGACGAATGCTTGCGAAAACATCGTCAGGTGGACGATGGGCATTCTAAGGGATATATTCTAAAAAGGTAACGCTTAGCCTCAAACCTCACCAAATGGGAATGGCTAAAAATCAGGGGATATGCAGCAAGGCTTCGTGGGTAGCCCCCACTGGAGGGTGAGGTCATCCCTGTCTAGATGTCCCTTTTATTTCGGCTTAGTGGGCGGTTGCTGATCCCAATCGCGGGGTGATCTTGCTCGGCACTGTCCAGTAAGGGATGGTTCCGGTCTTGTGTTGCAGGGGAGTTAGGGTGGCTCCTCGGTACGCTGATCTAGACCGGTACTGTGACAGGTGGTACCCCAGTGCCTAGCCATTAGTTGGAATCCATTTTGCCTACGTGCCCGTACGGTTTTGATTGTGCCCAACTATTGCTGAAACGTGATATGCAAGCATTTCAGCTAGATTCTATTTTACTTTCTATAGACACTATTATAATATCAGAGGACTTTAATGAAAATGTTTTAGCTATCGTAACGTAAAAACCCGACATGTTTATTTGTGGTGTGGTCTTACGAGATGCTTTTGTTTTCAAAGGATTTTTGAAACTTTAATAATCAATTGGGTGTGATTTTCTCACGCTGGTATTCCAGACTGACTCGGGTATTATTTAACTGTAATGCTCGGGTCAGACCGAGTATTATAGAATACAGGATATGATGCTGTGGAGCTCAGGAGACGAGCAAGATGGCGATACGTACTCCCGTACTTGTATATATATACCTTTTCCGCTGTGTTGAGTTGTTGTGTACCCATTTGTATGATATTGATGTGGAGTTGTGATTGATGTACTCTGATTGATGTAATATATAAACAGAGATATTTAAGTTTTATGTAAAGAGTATTTGTTGTCTATTATATTTTATTTCGCTGCGATGATTAGATTCTGTTGTTGCTATCTATTTTTCTTCTTCTACCTCTTCTTCTTTAACCCAAATGGTTCGTATTTCTGTACAATTTGAGTTGATTGTTGTAGAATAGTGTTGACTCAAGAGATACAGATTTGCGGGTCGTTACAGTTGGTATCAGAGGTTAGGTTGGTGATAACCTTGGCTCTGGTGGGAATTACTCATAAAATAGAGTCTATAGTACTCTAGAATGAGTTTGAGTGTATAAATAGATATGAGTGCGTACTTGTTAGTGAATATAAATTGTTTTAATATTGTGTTGATTGGTTTATTGGGTGGCATATGAACCTTTGTCGACATAGTCTGTGCAACTGTATCGAAGGGGTTTCTAAACACTTGAATAGAGCAATTGACATGATATTGTTTTAAATATGGGTAAATGAAATAATTTTTGCCAAAAACATATTTTGATACAAAGAAAGTTTTTGAAAACTATTTAGCTAATATATGGTTGCTTGGATGTTAGAAATGATAATGTTAACGTATTATCATTGTAAAGTGAAAATTTAACTAGAAATTTAAAGATAACTAAAACTTAAGGGAATAAGTTCATTATAAAATGAAATTTATAAATATGAATTGTAAATTTGAATTATAAATTGAAATATAATCAAATAAGAATTTGTATAAGCATAAGCTATACAAATGAATTGTAGTAAAATTGAATAAAGCAGGATTTGGAAATTTAAATCCCGGAAATTTGGAAGTGTTTGTCAAAGTATTTGAATATGAATAATAACACAATTGTTTTGGAGAAATTTCTGAAAGGAAATTGTTTTAAAGGGGTTTTGAAAGTGATATAGCATTGAAATCACTTGGATTATTGGAAAATAATTTTGATGATGACGGCCGCATCATCAGTATTCATTTTCGAATTTCTAAGTGATGGATTGCTGCCAAAAGCTGATTTGTTCAGAAAAGCTAGTTGTTTTTGAAAATCTCAAAGGAAATTTGTTGGAAATAAAAATCCAGGATTGGTTTAAAATTTTGAGAAATGTGATTTGAGATGTTGAAGATTTCAAAATGTTTTGAAACTAATAACCAGGTGTTTGAAAATCCCGATGAGATAGGTTGTAAACTTATAAATTGAGATGATTTTTAAATCAGGAAGGAAATATAAGTTTTGAATGTTGGGAATTTAATTTTTAGTGAAAAGTTAAAAATGAAATAAGTTTGGATGGGAGAATAGAATTTAACTGGATTGAAATAAATCGAATAAGCTGAAAATAATATCCAGTTGTTTTCGAATTAAGTTGAAATCGAATTGAGTTAAATAAATCTGTGTTAAAGTAAAATTGAATTGGAATGAGAATTCAATTGAATTAATGAATGAAATTAAATTCTTACCTGAACAGATGGAAAATAAATTGGTTAAGGATTGGTTTGGAGTAAATAAATTAGAATAACTTATATAAGAATCAGAATTAAAAATAAAAGAAGAATATATTCAAGCCTATAATGAATGGAATAGTGTAAATAATAAGTTGTGACTTATAAATCTGAAAATGGAATACAAATCCAAAATAAATATTTTGATGAATTGGAAAATGAAAGGAAAATCCAAACTTGAATTGTATAATAAAATTTAAACTAAGAAAATAAAATGAAGTGGCGTTTGGAATTAAAAATCAAGTATTGAACTATAAATAGGGAAGAACTAATTTGTTAATAAATTAGTTAATGAAATGTGTAAATGGAACCTATTATAGTTAAATAGAAGCTGAATTGTGGGTGTATGATGAGGTTGGAAAATAAAACTCAAGTTATAAGCCAAATTCGACTTGGATCGATAGTGAAGTAAATTTAATTATATTGTGGTTAATAAAATTGGATGGTAATTTAAAAGTGAATGGTAATTTGAAATGAATAATGGATCCAGAACTTGAGTTATAAATTAAAATTTAACTTGGAGTGTTAACAAATTAAATATAATTGGTAATATATCGAATAAAATGTGATTGGATTAAAATAGTAATGGGATGGTTTGTATTGTGAATAAAATCCAAATATGTGGAAATAAATTGGATATGGCCTTGTAATCAATTGAGTTAAGTTGAGTATAAAAGAGAAAATTTACTTGTAAAATGAAAATGGGCTTAAGTATAAATTGAAGTAAATTGACTTAAGCTGAATAAATCGAAGAGAGTTGAATTTAATTCAACTTAAACCAAGTTTAATGATATTGGATTAAATTTGAATCAAGTAAAAATAAATGTGGATTGAAATAGAACTTGGTGGGTTGTAATAATATTTAAGAAAATGGAAAATTCGAAATGGAATGAGTGGATAAGTTAATTATATTGAATAAGTGAATGGATGGGATAAATAAGAACCAAAGGAAGTATGGTTTAAATAAGTTGAGAAAAGGTTATTGAATGAAATAGCTTAGATTGTCTTTGAGCTAAATTAAATAGTTTGGAATAAAAAAATATGGAATGAGATTGCTTAAGAATAAATTAAATGTAAGCGATTGAGCTTTAAACCATTCAAATTTGAATGAAAATGGTTTATAAATTAATTGAAACAGTTGAATTAGTATGGAAATTGTAAAAATTGCTTACAGAAAATGTTGGATGTGCATTTCTTTAGAATCCGTATGTTTTATCCATTGCAACTAAGTGAAATATAGTTAAACTGCATATATTCGGCACTTACATGTTTGAATTGAGTAAGTACAGGTACCTGGAAGCCGTGTGGATGGATTTGGTAGTGCTATTTGCTAAAAATAATAAGCAGCTTGCTTAAAATGCTAATTAAGGTACGCCTACACAATAAAAATAGGAAATATGAACTGTTTTTGGTTTTTCCGACCGTGTGGGTCGATGTATATATATTTATCTCTTTTGTCAAATTGCAAAAGCTCCTCCCTACAAAGGAGACTCTGCCAAAATTTTCCAAAAATTTTGGGAGTTAGAAAATTTTTGGAAATTTTGGAAAATTTTGTTAACAAAAACAAATTCAAATTGGAAACTAAAATAAGTTAGTAAATGAAACCAATTTAAAGTTATGACATGAATTAGTAATAAATGATAAATAAAATTTATATATGTAGAGTTAAAGATAAATTGAATTCATATGGAAATGAAAGTATCGATTTGAATAGAAATGGATATAAACTAATGTGGTAAAGTGAAAATAAATATAAGAAAACATATAAAATGTTTATGTTAACTTAAGTAAAGAATGGTCAATTCTTAATTGGGAGTTGAGTAGTGTAAATATATTCTGAGTTGATATTTGAATGAATAAATATGGACATTTTGTAAGGAAATCGATAAAATGTTTTTGGAATGCTGTAATTGGATATTAGTGCTAAGCAGGATATGCAGGTAATATAAAGGGAAAAGAGAATTGGATTGATTTCAAAGGATATAAATTTGAAATGCTCGACAAAAAGGTATGTATTTAAATTTGGTGTGAAATTTGATTGGGATTTGGATTGAGCCACTTGGCATTTTGTTTTCTTTTTGGATTTGGGAGGCCGTAGAGCCATTTTGTAGTTGTACCGAGCTAGCCGCGCAAAGGAGACGCTGGCGAAATTTTTCGGGAATTTAGGGAGTTAGAAAAATTTTGAGAAATTTTTTTATAATTCAAAATTTAGTTTTAAATTGAAACTTGAATGGTTAAACCAATAGTATAGTTTGAAACTATGGAGAAGTTTGGAAGTTTAATAAGAATAATAACGAGTCTTTTATAAGAAGATAGTTGGTGCGATGTTGAATTGTTAGAAACTGTTTGGTTTTTGGAAAAGTAATTGGGTTTTGGACCATTCTTCCTAATTAGTAATTTCGGGGACGAAATTCTTTTTAGGGGGGAGGAATGTAATGACCCAAAATTTTCGAGCACTTAAAATCGGAATATTTAATTGGTTTTAAATATTCAAGATAATAATTTTAACTTGAATTACGAATATCATAATTTATTTGACAATTAAATTGTGAATTAAATGATTGAAATTAGATAAAATATGAAATATGAGATTTTAAGCCTGTTAAAATATAGTTTGGAAGCTTATAAAATTTATATTGATAACATTGAATATAATAGAAGTGTTAAAATGGAATCTAATACTGAATTGGTCAGTTTTGAAATTTAATCGTTTAAATTAAATTTAAAAATAGCATTCCGAGGCACAGTCTCGGAATTTGCCGAAACCAGTTCCATTGGGTCCGTAATATTGAATTATTATCGGATTTCAATTTTTGTAGTGTTTGGGATTGTTGTGGCACCATACGATTTATAAACGCGTTGAAGTTTGCATTGAATTCCGTAGCTAGCATCACATATAGAAAATAAAAAAATAAAAAAAACGAGAAGAAAATAATCGCGTTACCTTCTTTAAGAAGCTTCTACATTTAGTAAATAAAAATAAACGCAGATATTTTCTTTATTCTAAAAAAAAGAATTCGATATCAACTGCTTCTCCTCCATCGAAATCAGTTTCGAAAAAAAATCTTTGAAATGGCCGGACAGAATTACTTCCCCAAACCTTTTCCTAAATCAATTCGATCCTTATTAATATAAAAAAAAACAAACAAAAATGGCCGCAGTCAATTGCTACATTCTCGTCCAAAATCAAAACTCGCTATTCGAATTTTTTTTTTGTGTGTGGGGATTTGCGATTCAAGGGCCGTGAGGTATGACGATAGGGCGGAGCTCGATGGATGCGAGTTCGTCGCCGAGCTGCTGGTTTAGGGGAGGGGGAGCTAGGGTTTCCACTGGAGTAGGTTAGATCGAGTCGCGTTTTTCTGGCGGCGGAGGCGATTCGATTGGCGATGGTGATTTTTGGTCGAAACTGGGTCACGTGCAGTCGAAGGTTGAAGTAATTGGAAGGTTCGTGTTTGAGCCTGAGGTCACGAGCTTGGTGGGTGATGCGATGTTTTCTGGAGATACACTCGGGGATGGAGGCGCGAGCTTCGAGATGGGGGTTGTTCACAGGGGGGTGGGGAATTCACGACATCGAGTTCGTTTGGGATTGCAGGTCTTCTGATTTTGGTTCCAGTTCGATTTGGGGTAAACTCGACTCTTGAAGCTTTTTAATTGAACCTTTTCTCGAGTAACCTTGTGAATAAAATTTTGTCACTTATCAGGATTAGCCATAATAAGATAATTTTGTTTAAATATATAGAAGGAAAAAAAAAAGAAAAATGGAGTTTTACAGCAAAGAACCTTACTGCCTACTTTACAAATGTTTTTAAATTCATATCCTCATATGTAACTACATAGAAAAATAAAATAAATAAATATAGATACCTACACTTACTAGTTTATTTGTAAATAAATTATGGGGATAGATTTGTTTATTAAACTTATTCAATTATCTTCAAATTGCTAAAGATATTTTTATCTACAAAGAAATATCTGTTTAAAATTTAAATTATTAAGTTTAAAAAGCTTTGGTTCAAAATAATAATAATAAACCGTGAATTGTTATACAAGGTTTAAAAATCAAAGAAACAAGCCAGTTTGGAATGGATTGCAAACAACGAAGCAAAGGTGAGTTAATCTCACTCAGTTTAAATTTAAATTTAAATGATTAAATTTAAATAATTGTTGGATGGTCGAATTGATGGATGTGATATAGTATGATATTTTGGAATTGGTATACTATATTGTGCTAACATCTGTGGATGCAGGGAAAACAGGTTGGAGGGATCCAACTGGATCCCTCAACATTTATTTAAATTATTTAATATTCTCTGCTGTGAATACTGGCACTCTATGATGAGTTACATTAGAATATTGAATGTTGTGGTTGATTGGATATATTTGGGAAAATTGAATTACCAAATTTATATAGATTGGATTTTGAAAAAAACAAAATGAAAGAAATGAATTTATGAGTAAAATAATTATAGGAAATTTGAATAAAATTAAGAATGGGTTGAAAGAAATAGAAGTAATATGAAAATAATAATAAATAACTTCGAGTATGGAAAAAAAAGTTTAAATAAACAGTAATTAATGAATTGTAAATTTATGTGGTATTAATTTAACGGAATAAAGAACTATTTCAAACTTAAAGTTTTAAATTTATATAAAAAGATAAAGAAGTAATTGAGAAATTTAAAAATTGGAATTTTTAGTTAAAGTACTGTAAATCATAATTAAGAAATGAAATCTGAAATTAATAGATTTTGAATTAAAAGGGAGTAAAAGGGGAAATCAATTTGGAAAATTGATTCAAGTGTTTGAAATCAAAATTTTAAGGAAGAATGTGAAGAGAGATATATTTCTCTGGATAGCCAAGTACATTTCAAAGTAAATTTTTAAATATAAATTAAAAGTTTGAAGTTGTTTTAAGAAGTGTGTTTTGAAAAATTTGCTATTTCTAAATATTTAAATTCTTAAGTAAGTATTCCCTTTTAATCTATTATAGCAATAATTATTTTAATCTATTATAGCAATAATTATTTAAAGAGTGACTTAGTAATTTATTTTTAAAAGTGAAATCTAGTTTTATATTTTATTTAGTAACCTTATTTAAAATATTCGTATAGTATGTATTTTTAACAAATTATTAAAGTTATTTTAACTTGAACGTTTTAAAGTATATTTTTAAAAGTAAAGTGTTTTTAACTTATCTTAAAAATCTAGATTTGTGCTTGGTGATTCCAGTGGAAATAGAAATACTTGGAATTTATTCTGAGAAAGGCAGATAGTTTTGAAAACTGCTTTCAAAGGAATTTGAAAAGTGAAAATATATCTTGTGAAGATATTTTTCCAATAAATAAATAATTTAGGGAAATTATTTATTGTTTGATGGATGTTTATGAATAAAAATTGATAGTTAGATCACCGACTATCAATATTGGCCAAATGCGTTGATCATTTCGAAGAGACTGGGATCAAGATTTATTCTCGAAAACCACTTCGATCCGGTTTGTATGTTTCGTAAAACGTGTTCAGAGTCGAAGATGGAGCAGCGTAGTACAAGGGCCAGTCGCTACTAATCCTGAGGATATTTTCAAAATGGATGTAGTAGGAATAGTGCCTTCAGTTCCGTTCGAACCCGGGACGGACTTTTATGGACGAATGCTTGCAAAAACATCGTCAGGTGGACGATGGACATTCTAAGGGATATATTCTAAAAAGGTAACGCTTAGCCTCAAACCTCACCAAATGGGAATGACTGAAAATCAAGGGATATGCAACAAGGCTTCGTGGGTAGCCCCTACTGGAGGGTGAGGTCATCCCTGTCTAGATTTCCCTTTTATTTCGGCTTAGTGGGCGGTTGCTGATCCCAACCGCGGGGTGATCTTGCTCGGGACTGTCCAGTAAGGGATGGTTCCGGTCTTGTGTTGCAGGGGAGTTAGGGTGGCTCCTCGGTACGCTGATCTAGACCGGTACTGTGACAGGTGGTACCCCAGTGCCTAGCCATTAGTTGGAATCCATTTTCCCTACGTGCCCGTACAGTTTTGGTTGTGCCCAATTATTGCTGAAACGTGAGATGCAAGCATTTCAGCTAGATTCTATTTTACTTTCTATAGACACTATTATAATATCAGAGGACTTTAATAAAAATGTTTTAGCTATCGTAAGGTAAAAACCCGACATGTTTATTTGTGGCGTGGTCTTACGAGATGCTTTTGTTTTCAAAGGATTTTTGAAACTTTAATAATCAATTGGGTGTGATTTTCTCACGCTGGTATTCCAGACTGACTCGGGTATTATTTAACTGTAATGCTCGGGTCAGACCGAGTATTATAGAATACAGGATATGATGCTGTGGAGCTTAGGAGACGAGCAGGATGGCGATACGTACTCCCGTACTTGTATGTATATACATATTCCGCTGGGTTGAGTTGTTGTGTACCCATTTGTATGATATTGATGTTGAGTTGTGATTGATGTACTCTGATTGATGTAATATATAAACAGAGATATTTAAGTTTTGTGTAAAGAGTATTTATTATCTATTATATTTTATTCCGCTGCGATGGTTAGATTATGTTGTTGTTATCTATTTTTCTTCTTCTACCTCTTCTTCTTTAACCCAAATGGTTCGTATTTCTGTACAACTTGAGTTGATTGTTGTAGAATAGTGTTGAATCAAGAGATACGGATTTGCGGGTCGTTACAGAAAGTTTAGAAAAGTCTTTTATGAACTGATAGTAATAGCTCACCAATCCCAGAAAGCTACGAATTTCCGTCACACTCTTCAGTCTCTTCCAATTTTTAATCGCTTCAATCCTTGAAGGATCCACGGAAATTCCGAATTTAGGAATAATGTCCTAAAATTTTCACACGGGATTGCCAAAAGTGGCATGTAGAAAATTTTGTTTTCAATTGATTGCTTCTAAGAGTTTCCAACACAATCCGAAGATGTTTTTCATGCCCTTACTTGGTTTTAGAATAAATAAGAATATCTTCTATAAAGATGAGAGAAATCGATCGAGGAAGTCTTCGAAAACTTGATTCATAAGGTCAAAGAAATAAGCTGGAGCATTCGTTAAACCAAATGGCATAACAAGCCATTCATAAGATCCATAACGAGTACGGAACGATGACAAAGGAATGCTATCCTCCGCAATATGAAGCTGATGAAAACCGATTGCTAAGTCTAACAGTGAAAATATTCTCGCACTGCAAAGTTGATCGAATAAATCATCAGTCTAAGATAAAGGATATTTATTCTTGATGGTGAGATCATTATGCTTGCGGTAGTCAACTCAAATCCTAAGTGTACCATCAAATTTCTTCACAAAGATAGTTGATGCTCCCCAAGGAGAGGAACTAGAATGAATAAATTGCTCACTTCCAATTCGGATAATTGCTTACGCATCTCCTCACTTTCCTTATTAAACATACGATAAGGTGGACGAGTGATAGGTAGAGCTCCAGGGATTAGATTAATTCTAAAATCAATTACTCGCTTAGGTGGTAATCCTAAAACGGGCTCAAATATATCAAGAAATTCATAAATATTGTGAATGAGGGAAATGACATCTTCCTCATCATCATTATCTTCAATATATGGATTTAGAGAACATAAGGATGCCACCGAATTGGAATTTGAATCCTTAAGTACAATAGAAATATGCTTAACAGACTGGTGATGTCGAAGATATATAGTCCTCTTGGAACATAGGATGTCGGCTTCATAACGATTAAGCCAATCCATTCCCAAAATCATTCCAAAGCCTAAGTAACGCATAACATGCAAATTGACTTGGAAAGCATAATCGCATAAAATAATATCGACATCTTTACCAAATAAATCGAGTATTGCGGATCCTCCAACCAGATTCACAATTTTTTAGTCAAGTCATCAAGCACATAACATTTAGAGACAAAGAATCAACAACTTCTTATGATATGAAAGAGTGAGATGCACCCGTATAAAAAAGAAATCAAATAAGATGATCACGAAATATAATAATGTCATCAAGGATAGAATGAGAAATACCTTGATCAAGAGAAGTGTTACTAGACGCTTGCACAACATTTAATTTCCCCTCTTTCTTGCTTTGAAGTTTGGGACATGAAGATATATAATGACCCGAACCTTCGCAATAGCAACAAGTAAGGGGCTTCAGACACCTATTTGCATAATGGTGCTTAGAACCACAATTGTAGCATTGCCCTCGACTAGAGGTAGGAGTCATTGCTATCGAAGTTGCTTGCTTCCCTTTCTTATTGGGATTAGGGCCTTTGAACTTAGTAGGCCTCTTCTTGTTGATGGTGAAGTTCTGTTTGGCACCCGCAACTTCAACATCACTTTCTTTATCGGCCTCCTCAATTCAAAGAGCGATATCAACAAGCTGATCGAAAGAAACTTCTAGTTTCAAAAGCACATGCTTTTTGAGGTTCTTATTCAACCCATAGGGAAACCTCTAATTTTTCTTCAATGTGGTATTAATATAATCGAACCCATATTTAGAGAGAGATTCAAAAGATGCGACATAGTCTGTCACGGAAGATTCACCTTGAACTAGGTCAATAAAGCGTCAAGCTAAAGTAACTTTTTTAGCCTCCGGCATAAACTTAATTCGAAATTTCCTGAAATTGATCCCAAGTAAGATCCGCTTCAATAATTCCTGAAATCAAAAGCTCATACCAATTTAATGCTCTTTCTTGGAGCTTGCTAGAAGCCACTTGGACTCGATGGAGATCAACAAGATTCATACGAGAAAAGATGCGATCGCATGTTCTATGCCAAGCTTGGACTTCTATAACGCTTTCAGAACCCTTAAATAGCTTTCAACTCAAATTGGTATAATCTCTGCACAAGCATGCAAACCTAGATTTAGGGTGAGTAGGCTCTGGAATAGGTCCAGCAGCTTGAGCATTCTTTACAAGATCTAAAAGCTGTTGGGCAGACATAAATACTCCATCCTGAGGAGTAGCACTGGATTGGCCGGCGCTGGGACAACCAGGTCTAGTCATTTATCTTCTTTAACAAAGAAAGAAGGAAGAGGAAACGGCTATTCTCAAAATGAATATCAAACAAACTTGATTGATAAAACAAGGCATCATAAAGGAAAATAGGATAGAAGGTTCCAATGACTCGAATTAAATCTTAAGGCACGATTCCTAAGAGAGACTTATGACAATGATCCTTGATATAATATTCTATATTGTTTCAAAGTTTCGCTCTGATACCAAGCTATGACGCCCTACCTCTATACTCACACTAGCCGAGGAAACTACGAGGTAGTGGCGTCGACTAGCACGAATAATAAGGCTGTTGATGAGCGACCATCTGTGTAATTGCTTTGGGCGAGTATCGATATGTCAGATAGTATATCTGACACATCAATTACAAACTTAAAGCTACTACATAGTGGCTATGCAATCTTTGGAAACAAATATAAAATAAGAATAACACAAATAAGTCATAGATATTCATATAACTAAGGCAGAAACAGATATGGATATATCACATAAATGTGTACATCAAAGTAGTGGTCATACAGGATCCACTACATCACAAAAGAATAGGTACAAGCGCTAGATAAAAGAATATGTATACATCAAGGAGTCTCTATCTCAAATGTAAGTAAAAACTACAATGTAGCCAAAAGTCAAATGCCAATCCCAACTAAGAAGTCAAGTGGAAGCACCTATAACACCTCGGTCTGACCCAAGTGTTATTTAAGAAGAAAGTAATAAACAAATCAGTC
This sequence comes from Allium cepa, assembly GCA_030765085.1. Classification (NCBI taxonomy): domain Eukaryota; kingdom Viridiplantae; phylum Streptophyta; class Magnoliopsida; order Asparagales; family Amaryllidaceae; genus Allium; species Allium cepa. Next base: position 293,233,106 of record CM060942.1, read on the forward strand.
TAGCTATAAATATCATATAAAATGAGATAAGATGAGAGATATAACAGAAATATATGACAACATTGAAAATCATATCATATCTCAAATCTTCCCCAAACACAAAAAAGAATGTCATATTCTTTAAAGTGTTCACCAAACCACAACTATTGATAAAACTAATCAATGTAAATCACAAAAATAGATGAAACACAAATTCTAGAAATCATCAAGAAGAAATCCAGAAAACACAAAGGGGGATGCCTATCATAAACGGGAGCATGAAAACTCACCAACACGTGCATCTCAAAAGAAACACTATTCCATGGTCTCTAACCATCAAATATGAGTCGAAGCTCCAAAAACGACCCGAAGACCATGGGTCGCTACCCCACCAATTTTGAGTCGAAACTCCACAAACGGGGTTTAGTCCCCTACACAAAATGATCAACATTGATCGATAAGTGTAAATTACACTTAGCTCATAAATAAATGAGTTTATCTTGATGTCCCATAACCACTCGTTTAACTTAGATATTTACGAACAAATTGTTGATTTCCACTCGAAAATTGTCATGAGATTTCAATCGAAAATGTCCAAGAATTAACTGACGAAGTAAACGCAAGCGTTTCATACCACTTGTTTTGATAAATCATTTAATTAGATTTCTCATATGAATGAAGTAAAGGTTTGTATATACTAATAGATTAGAAAACGGTTTTAAAAACAAGATTTGTATTAAAAATAGTGTTGAAATCGTTTTAGTGAAAGAACTTTAGTACTTACTACTGTATAAACACCTTTGTATTTTAAAGTGACAAATCACAAAAATGATTGTAAAAACAATCTATCACCAAAAATCCACATTCGACAACGTGAATTAAATCCATAAAAATCGATATCAAATCCATCAAATGGATATTCCCAAAAATCCATATAAAAAGTCATCAAAGTTGATAATAAACGACAACAATTATCCGGAACAACAAAAATCGATAAAAATTGGAAATCTACTTAAAAACAGCCAAAATACGCAAATTGAACAGTTCAAGACGTCTGGTAGGTTTACCAGGCGTCTGGCCCTAGGTACTGGAAATATTTTTTTTTCTCCTTTCTCTTTTTAAATCAAAAACCCTTCTAGTCATTTGGATTTTCAACCAGACATTTGGATTTTTCAACTAGACATCTGGATTTTTCAACCAGACGTCAGGGTTTAGGCTCTGCCATTATTTTCTACATGTGTTATTTTTTTGCCTTCTCCAGGGACCCCTTCCAGACATCTGGTTTTTTCTGCTAGGCAAAAATGAGCCTATCCAAAAAGGGCAAAAGTCCAAACCGGAAGTGATCGAATGAGCAATGGATGCTAGAGATTTATGCCATTCAAAAACCCAGCCTATAGGGCTCTTTGATACACCACCAAAACCGTGTCCAAACACCCAAGATTGGGTCTTTAAATATTTTGACTTCAAAATACCAAAATTGGAAAATTCACCAAATCAATTCAAATCAAAAGCAATTGGACATAAAATAGATGTTTGGAATTCATACCTAACAACAATGAAATATATAGACATAGATGTGGTACAAGAACTCACCTTTAAACCCAAAACAACAAGTGAGAAGCTTTAAAATAAAGGAAAGTCAACCACTCTTCAACTTTAACTCAAGAAGCTCCAATCTGTGTTCATAAGCAAATATTTCCTAAGATAGGGTTTAGGAATTTCTGAAAATTGAAGAGAGATTGAGATGGAGGAGATGAAGAGGATGTTTACCTAAGTTTCTCTTTGATTTTGGAGCTTGAATTTGAATTTACTAGTAAACTAGGGCTTAGGAATTTTAATTTCCTATATTTTCCACCATTTTTCTCTTTAGCTTGAGTGTTAGAAAAAATAGAATGAACGGATGAAGAGGGGGTGGAGTTAGGGTATTAGATGAGTTCATCGGCTGAAACCCAAACCCAAAGCCCAATAGAAAAATAGAAACATTCTACTCAACTCTAAGAATATTGATGTTTATATTCAAAAAGGTCTCAAACGCAATTTTGGACTCAATGGAAAGGTCTCGAGTCCTAATTCGACTGTTTACAAAAGGTAGCATTTCATACTTCAATCTGACCAACAATGCTATATTTAAATAAAACATTTAAATTAACTGTCGTAAAATATGCGGGTTATTACAAATAGCTTCAAGATAGCTTCAACACATGATAACTTTGGGGTGTTTTGAGTCGCGATAGGTTAACATATGATAACATTAGCTAGTGATAACCAAAGGTGCTAAAATTCCTTAAGTAAACAAGAGAATACTAAGTAGCATTTTGGTAGCCAATTTCCAAATTGTTGTTTTGGAATTTCAAAGAGATGAAACTAAGACATGGAAAAATTAGTTTAATATAGGAACTTATTTATTAAAATTGGAAAATGTAATATCTTAAGGAAGCTAAGAAATGATAGTTTCATCATCTAAACTAAAAACTAAAAATTGTTTTATCTAAAGACGGTGTGGCGTACACAGACAAAGAATGAAAGAAATTGATTGAACTCTAAATCTTGAATAGTATGATACCAATACTAAAGATGTCTAAAATTCAATGATATATGGTAGGATGCGACGACTTGGGAATTCCATAGGGTTCAATTTAGGATTTCAACTACATGGATAACAATAATAAAAAAATGGATGTACTTTAATGAATGAATCGACAACGAGAAACGTAAATGTTTCTTAATATAGTTAGGGGTATGGCCTAGGGTCAATTATGTAATTTGTTACGTATATCTAACTCGATAACTAACCCTGTTAAGAATAAAAGGTGTTTTCTTTCTCTTATATAGTTGATACATTATATTATATTACTTAACCAAATTAAAATCATATTTAAAAGGAAATCCATAAATGTTATATTTTGTAATAGTAGTTATAATGTATTATAATCATGAGTGATTTATCATAATAGAATAAACATACAATTTTAAATATTTATATTTAAGATTTATCGAGGTTAGATATCAATACATCTGTTGAGGTTGGAGTACATAACGCTCTACAAATGTTAGGCAGTGTATTACTCATGGCTGTTGGGGGGACCAAGGGATTATGTACTGATTAATAATTGGATAACTATGAAATGACACGCTTGGTAATTTTTTGTTGGTAAATAACTAGGGTCAGACAAAACATATCAATGTGACAATATCACAAAATTCCCTCGATTTGAGAATACTGTCAAACTTTAATGCGGAAACTACATTTTGATTAAAGTTAAATTATGGCACAACATCTGTTGAATGATTATTGTTGGGCTAAGTGGAAGCATCTGAAATGAGATGCCATTCAAAAGAGAATTCATCTCCTTGGTTATATTAGATCAGTATCTTGGTCAGCTAAGGTCAACTCAAAGTCTTTGGCCATAGTTGTTTGGTTAATAATAATTGCTATTATTGAATCAAGGACTTTGTATTTGACTATAAAGTTGAATACGAGCATTAATGGAATTTTAATTATTACTAATAACCCAACGTTACATTCAATTTTACACTATACAAATGCTAATTATAATTAGCATTATTCTTCAATACAAAAAAACTTGTTGTTTTCTTTAACTTATTTTTTTCTTTCAATTTTTTGTCCTTGTGTCTGTTTTTGATAGTTATAATTTAGGTGGAAACATTTGGTCTAGAGCCAATAAAGTACCAGTCCATTTAATAACTCCCTTGATAGCTTGTACCCTGATATTTCCCAATTTTTCAATATTAAATTGGGGTAATGCACCATTTCATTGGAAGAAGCTCACGCCAATTTTTTTTATTATATGGATAAATCAACATTAATTCAAGATCCAATAATGACACTGAGCAGAAGTAAAAACAAGGGGTTAAATTTTTTTGGACTATCGGTATTGAAAATCACCATTCAATCACATGGAAAAACGTTCTTTTGTTAGAAAGAAAAATTAAAGATGGTAAACAAACCATCCTATGGTTTGACCCATGGCTGTATGGAAAATCACTGGTGAATCTACTTGGATGGAATAAAATATATAGCTTTGTTTGGTTAAATGATAAAGTGCATTACATCATTCAAAATCAAAGTTGGAATACGTACAATCATCCAACTACTTCAATCTTCAAAGCAACTATAGAAAAAATCAAAATAAATCCAAGTTTGCAAAAGGACACACAGAGTTGGAAACCCTCATCAAAAGGGGGATTTTCTTTCAAAAAATCTTGGAAGTTTATATGGGGAAATGTAATAGAGGTTTAGTAGTACAAGGTTATTCGGCATATGTCAAATTCCCTAAAAACGTCTCATTGTTCATATTTTGCGTTAATTAATAGACATCTAACCTGGGATGACGTTTCAACAAAATAAAAGACGGGGAAATCAAATATTTATTTTGCAAAAACGAAAACATTTAACACTTGTTTTCTAATGGTGAATATTCAAGACATATCTAGTTCATTGCCAAAAAAAGTTAAAGTTCAATTTACTACAAGTAGAGCAAAACATCAGAGAAGTCATACATACAATACATACAACAAAACTTCAAAGCAAATTCAGAAGACTTCAGAAAAGCCTTAATACTATTAATAAAATATTATACCACATATGAAGAGAAAGTAACACGAGATTGCATAGACACAAGGAAACAGGGAATATGCAATGCTGGAGAATTATCAATTTAGAAAACCAAATTCTTTTCAGAAAACCAAAAAAAGAATGCAGAAGAATATAATCAGAAAAGACAAGAACATGATAATTATGAAGAAAGGGTTGAAGCATTCTTGCAATTTGACAAATATAACGCTGATATTCCCTGAGCTAAATTATCACATCATATGTCAGACCCAAATCGTAAGCTACTAGTAGGCGGCAATCACTCCCCAAACTAAAAGTTACTCCTTCAAAAACATAGAAAGACAATTAGTGACAGAAGAACAATTAGTAGCGGACCATGGAAAAAATATGTCTTGTAAGGACAATGGAAACAAAGTACCTTTCCCGGAGGAGGACTACCGCTCTGATTTCACTCACCAAAGATTGGGAAAAATAGAGTAAGAATCTACAGTTAACAAGCTTGCTTTCAGTTTATAGAGTATAAATAAGGGCTTTTGAGAGGATAACTTGGTTGGAGGCAGCTTCTCCAATATCCGAATAAACTTTAAGCGAAGTAAAAAAGTAATAAATATAACAATTATTCATATAATCTAAGAAACAACAATATTAATTACAATTTTTTTTACCTAATTTGAATAGAGGTAGCAGCATAACAAATCGCAAGTTTAAAGAAGATTGCATCCCACAACAAGGCATTTTTGTAACTCGAAGTCAATAATCAACGAATATGATAAATTTTTTCCAAAAGCAACCTAAATAGGCAAATATTTCACTTTTTGTATGGAATAGAGGAGACACCATTAAGATTCGGCCACAAGAGAAGCAAGTAGTGGGTATACTCAAAAACTGAGCAAAAACAACGTAATTGAAGATTCTGCTTCAGATCTAAGGAGCAGAGGAGAAGAAAGCAGCAAGGAGAAGACATGGGAGCCTTTTTTAAGTAGGAAGACACAAAAAGATTAGGGAATTGAGATTTCACCACAAATCGCTTTAACCCAAATTTTGTTTAGGGGATGTTGTTTTGAAGAAAGAAGAGAAAATGAAAGAGCTAAAGAACGGCTAGGGTTTGATGTATAAGATGTATATGATACTAGTGTACTAACATGTATTATACCCGATTTCATTTGGGCTATTGGGTCAATGTATTTGCTTTTTCAAGAAAAAAAACATGGTCTGGATACTTACACAGTGATGTGAAATTGGTTAATTTTCCTCTGCTTTTTTTAATCAAACTCTGTTCATTTTAAATTTAATTTAAATCAAATATTATATTTTGTATACATTTAACCTTTATTTGAATTAAATGAAAAAAATAAATATGACTTAGATTTAAATTGTATTTTAATTTGATATGTCTAAAATTTTATTGCTCAAATTTCAAACAAAGATAAAATTATAAAGTGCATGACTCTACTATCTACTTAGTCAATAATGATAACAACAACTTTTGATATTTTCCGCTATGTTTCTAAAATTATCATTGTTAGGTCAAACCCCTAGGTTTTTATAATGCATTATCTTCTATCACTGCATCCATTTTTCACATTGGATCTCTGGTTCAACAGTTGAATATGCAACATGATATATAGCTAATGTCATATCATATTGTTCTAGCACATCTATGATTTGCCAAAGTTCCAAAGGCGGGTAGGGATGGGAAATCAAAATCTTATGTCCTCCGTTGGAATGGTTGGTAGGGTATTTCCAAATCAAGAGCAGGAGTCCCCAAAATATGGCACATGTAGTACTTTGACAATTGGGAAAGACCGTCACGAAAAGGAATGCTAAATCCCTATTTGAAACACATCAAATTAGTGGTAAAAGCCCGTTGTAAGTCAGGCACCACACACTATAAGTGGATGAACTCTTTGCACAATGTTGCATACTAGTCCGCTCCAAAGAAAAATTGGTTTCAGTTCCACCATGAATCTAGTAGAACCTTCCATAGTGCTTCCGTATTATATTGCTATAACAAATTATCGTTAATTAAGCACTTTCCTTACCCTTAGTTAAAGCTTCTTTAAAAATAAACTATTGCCTAATCGAAGGGGTGTCAAGATAAGGATCGTAAGGAAACATGCCTCTCTTAAAAAATTTGATGGTACAGTTTTTCTAACATAATGTTTGCATCCTAATGTCAGTAATGATGACCTAAGAGACATTTTTTGATTCATTAAATTAAAATGTAAATGTAGTATGTTTTGTCATTTATAGTTTGTTGTACCTCTCCGAATGGAGTCCAATATCCTATCCCAGGGAAGAAACTCGATAACTACTTAAATGTGGTAATATCGTTCAACTTGTGTGTACTCGAAGAATCTAAACTCTAGCACTCCTCACATTGCTATAATTTTACAATGAATGTCATAAAACTATGGGAATGTTGTTTTAATAGCAGAAATTTATACCCATTAGCAATTTTGACCCAGATATATTCTTATGTAGACATACTGTTTGTCCAATGGAATGTACAAATGACCCATGATCGCTTCATCACAATTGTATCGCATTTAAATCAGCCAGCATCTCAACATATCCAACATCGATATTTGTTCCAGTATTAGTGAAAAACATGTACTAATGATCCATAAAATAAAGAGTCGGACAATCTACTACATGTGTTCCAATAACCTATTGAGCAAGCAAATTTACTGTAGTTGAGAGTTTAGAAACTTTAATGGGCAATTGGATATTCCTTAAAGTATAAATAAGCACCAAAAGAATTCTAACAACCTAAAATAATTTATATTTACCGAACTTTGTAAATAGAAACCCATAGTGCAATGGTATTTGTAAATTTAATTTATCGGCTAAATTCTGCTCCATAGAATAGAACAATGGACATGCACAACCAATGCTCAACTTAATGAGCATGTAAAAATCAAGGGTGGTTAAAACAAGCTCACCAAAATTGAAATTAAATTTGTAAGAAATCCATATTGCTTAAAATTTCAATAAACTGCAAATAGTTTGATGTTATTTTGGCATATTTACGAAAGACCTAGAATAGAGATCTATGGAACATGACATCACAAGCCTAATAATAAGGATTATTCATATTAAAATGTATGAAAAATGACTATAATAGATTGTACTTATAGTTTTTTGAAATCCATTTTTGCAATATGTGTTTCACATAAGGGTAAATTGATCATGGATAAATAGTTTTTGGTTTGGTCAAAATTTGGATCGAATCCAACACTGTGTCATTCCCATCAAATGTATACTTTTATAAAGTTAAGGGTGTAAACTAAGTGCAATTACATAATATTGTTATAAAACATAACTCTTAAGGATATTTTTATTTGAAATGAATTACGCTTCTAGTTTTACTTCTCTACTATATTGGATATAAGCAATATTTCATATACGTTAAATATATTAAGTATACAATCCTTAGAAAATGCATTTAATGGATTGTAGTTGCTAGTTCGCAACCTTGAGTATTGAATTGGGTTCAAAAAGTACTTATTCCTTAAATCTTTCATGTAGAGATATATCGAGAAAATGATATCACTACACTCGTTGAGACTTGTGCATGTAATGTACTCCATACGATGGATGTGAATTACTCATGACCATATGTGCACCTAGGGATTACATACTTGTGGTTGATTAAGACAATCACAAAATGAAGCAGTGAGAGTTTTGTATATGTTAATACAACTAAGTCAAAACAAAAGATGTCAAATAATGACATGTAGTAGTCTTCAGAATGAAGGGTACTATGGATCTTAAGTAACTAAACTATACTTTGATTATGGTCAATCTCATGATATTGCGATCATGTTACAACCATAGTTCAGTATACATTGAACTATACGAAGAGAGATACTATTCAAGTGAGGATCGTCTCTTTCCTTATAAAAGCCTATTATCAATGTAATTGTTTGTTAACTTAAAATCAAAATCTTTGGATAGACTAAGTCAGTTAATCGATAAATGTTATCAGATTGAACCAAAGAATTTAAAGAAATCTACGCAATAACTATAGATATTATTAGCGCTTCTCTAAATCTCTTAATCATATAGAGATGGTGAAAAGAAAACATGGAAAAAATATCGTTATAAGGTGTTGCTAATATAGATTAGAAATTGGATTTTAGAAAAATGATCTACAAGCAACTAAACTTGTGTCTGATATTGTACTTCAACAAAGTCCATATTAGATTCAGCATTTAAATTATTTAAATATTGACCGAGGACCAAGTAAGCACTAGGTAGTCAACACAACCATGTTGTTAGCTAATTTTAAGTTTAACCAACTCGAAAGTTAATTTATAAATATTATATATTAATAATAAAATTAATACAAATATTATATTGAATTGTTTTGGAGTCTTACTTTTCAATGTTAAGACTTAAAATTAATTAAAATAATATTTACTTATTAGATGTTAATTTAATTAAACATATAGACTTTAATAATCAACTAAATAATTAATAAATGAGATGTATTGATTAAGCCTAAATTTGGAAGCCTAAACATGCATAGGCCAACCATAGATGGAGCAAAGGAGGAGGAAAACTTAGTCTCTAGATCTTGTAAGAAAAAAGAAAATATTAGTTATCAGTTCTCTCCTGTTCTAAAGACATGCAAAAAAACCTATCACCCGTTGAAGAATTATTGGAAGCCTTGTTGTCCGGATTTGCACCCTATATTTGAGGGTAGGAACAAGGGATCCGAAGAGGAATTAACTAGCTACCGAATAACTAGTAGGATCACAAAAGGTAAAAATCTTGTTACACACACAAACACACACACACATGCACAGACACACACTCATAAATAATTTATATAACTTATATGCTTCTGGCCATAACTAAATAAAAATTCAAAAATTGTTTAGGAATTTTGTTGAATTTCTGGGAACTTTCCCGTTTATGTTCGTATTGTTATGAATTAGTTATTATAGAAAATACCACCTTAATTAATAGAAAATAATTAAGGAAAAGATTTATTAAAGGGGCTTACTTTTCGGTTTGGTTAGAGAATGTTGTGTAAATTAAAGTAAAAGTGAATAAATGACATATATACGGATTAGGTCCAAAGATCCTTCTTTATTAGGAAAAAAAATAATCTTTTTTCACTTAATTACAAATTTTCCACCATGACTTACTACATCCTTATAAACCATGCAATGGCTTTTAAGACTCTACCTTTGATAGCTTTTAAGTTTGGCCTTCTATAGCTTTAAAGTATGGCATGCGAGAGCTTATATAAACCCAGCTTCATTCTTCAACATTTGGAGCTTATAAAAATCTCAACATACAATTGCCTTAAAAAAGAAACATGCGAACCTTTTAACACTCAACCTTCGATAGCTTTGAAAATTATGATGTGACAGCTTCAATGTGCAATTGCTTCAAGCAGTGATTGTATCAAGGCACGATAGCTTTGAAATTTCATAGCATTGTGGTGCGATGGCCCAATATGCAATAGCATCATGGAGCGATAGCTTTTGAAGATGCGATATCTTTAGGATGCGATAGTTTTGCAGTGTAATAGCTTTAATGTGTGATAGCTTCAACATATGGTAGCTTTGGGGTGTGATAGCTTTGGGTCAATATAGGTTAACATATGATAACATTAGCTAGTGATAACCAAAGGTGCTAAATTCCTTAATTCAACAAGAGAATTCTAAGTAGCATTATGGAAGCCAATTTCCAAATTGTTGATTTGGAATTTCATAGAGATGAGACTAAGACATGGAAAAATTAGTTTAATACCAAAACTTATTATTTAAGATTGCAAAATGTAACATCTTACGGAAGCTAAGAAATGATAGTTGCATCATCTGAACTAAAGATTAAAAATTGTTTTATCTAAAGATGATGTGGGGTATACAACCAAAGAATGAAAGAAATTAATTGAACTTAAGATCTTAAATATACCGACTCATGAAGTTGTTGAATGGTAAAATACCAAGACTAAAGATGTCTAAAATTCAATGATATATGGTAGGATGCGACGACTTGGGAATTCTATAGGGTTCAATTTAGGATTTCAACTACAAGGATAGCAATAACAAAAAATGGATGTACTTTAATAAATGAATCGACAACAAGAGACATAAGTGTTTCTTAACTGAGTTAGGGGTATGGCCTAGGGTCAATTATGTAATTTGTTACGCATATCTAACTCGGTAACCAACCTTGTTCGAAATAAAAGTTGTTTTCTTTCTATTATGTACTGATATGTTCTATTATATTAATTAACCAGTAAAGTCATATTTAAAAGGAAATCCATAAATGTTATATTTTGTGATAGTAGTTAAAATGCATTATAATCATGAGTGATTTATCATAATAGAATAAACATATAATTTTAAATATTCATATTTAAGATTTATCGAGATTGGATATCGATACATCCGTTGAGGTTAGAGTTCGTAACGCTCTGCAAATGTTAGACAGTGTATTACTCATGGTTGTTGGGGGACCAAGGGATTATGTACTGATAATAATTGGATAACCATGAAATGACTTACTAGGTAAATTTTTGTTGGTTAATAACTAAGGTCTAACAGAAAATATCAATATGACAATTTACATAATTCCCTTAATTTGAAAATACCGTCAAGCTTTAATGTGGAAACTACATTTTGATTAAAGTCATATTGTGACGTGACATCCATCGAATGACTATAGCTGGGCCAAGTGGAAGCATTTGAAATGAGTGCTATTCAGAAGAGAATTCGTCTCCTTAGTCATACGAGGTCAGTATCACGGTCCGCTAAGGTCAACTCAAAGTCTTCGGCCATAACTGTTTGGTTAATTATAATTGTTATTATTGAATCACGACTTTGTGTTTGACTATAAAGTTAAATATGGGTATTAATTGAATTTTAACTATTACTATTAACCCAGCATTACATTCAATTTTACACTATTCAAATGCTAGTTATAATTAGCGTTGTTCTTCTATCCCAAAAACTTGTTGTTTTCTTCCACCTATTTTTTTCTTTGATTTTTGTCTTTGTGCCTGTTTTTGACAGTTATAATTAAGGTGTAAACACTTGGTTTAGATCCCATAAAGTACCGATCCATTTAATAAGTCCCTTGACATCTTGCCCTGATATTTTCCAATTTTTAAATTAAATTGGGCTAATGCACCATTTCATTGGAAGAGGCTCACGCCAAACCTATATTATTACATGGATAAATCAACATTAATTAAAAGACAATAATGACACTGGGCAATAGTAAAAACATGTGGTTAAACATAGTTTTCCTTGTTTTAATGTCGAAGAGATCATGTTCTGCTATTCTGTGTGATAAGCAAGTTTTACCTAGATATATCCTTATGTAGGCATACTGTTTGTCCAATGGATTGTACAAGTGACCCATGATCGGCTCATCCCAATTTTTCATCGCACTTAAATCAACCAATATGTCAATATATCCAGCATCAATATGTTTTCCAATATTAGTGAAAAACATTTACCAATCATCCATAAAACAAAGAGTCGGACAATCTACTATGTGTGTGTGACGACCCGGAATTTTCGAGCTTTTAAAATCGGGATATTTAATTGATTTTCAATATTCAATAGAGTAAGTTTAACTTGAATTTCGAATACCACATTTTATTTGATAATTGAATTATTAAATTAAATAATTTGAAGTTGAGTAAAATGTTGAATCTGGGATTTTAAGCCTGTTGAAAATAAATTAAAGTCTTATGGAATTTATATTGATAATACTGAAGACAATAGAAGTTGTAAAATTGAATTTAACAATGATTTGATCAGTTTTGAAATTTTATCGTTTAAATTGAATTTAAAAATAGCCTTCCGAGGCACAGTCTCGGAATTGGACGGAACCTGTTCCATTGGGTCCGCAATATGGAATTATTATCGTATTTTAAAATTTGGTAGTGATTGGAGTTGTTGTGTGAGAATACGACATATAAACGCGTTGAATTTTTATCGAAAAATTTAATATAATATACATTATTGACCGGTTAAAAATGCTTTACATCAGCTTATTTTATTTCTAAGTCACTGTGCATCTGTTCAAGCACGCATTCATTACATCCAAGCCAACAATTTCCTTTATTAAATCGCGTATTGTCACCCCTTTCTTTTCAAATCAAATCTCCAGAAGAAAAAAATCTCATTCCAGTAGAAGAAAAAAAACTAATAGCTGAATATATTAAAAAGGGGATCAATTTGGCAGCCGAGCTTTTAAAACCTTCTGCTCTTCCTTCGTGCCTACAAATCAAGATCAAACCCACCTATTCTGCTTTTGGAGCCGCGTTCGCGCGCGAGGAGGTGATAGGAATTCGCGAACTCGTGTTGACGTTTCGGTTAGGGCGAGTTCGATTTGGACGTGGCGGTCGTGACGTTGGGTCGAGCTCACGCCTGCCATTTGAAATCGCGTGCAAGCGCATGGGTCGAAGTAGTATCGAATGCGATTCAGGATGGTTTGCAAGTTTGGCGATTTGATTTTGATGGCTGTGAATGGAGCAGCAGAGGGATCAAGGTGTTAGGGTTTACTTTGAGGTGTATACCCTGTTATTTTATTTAATTAAACAATTATACATAAGTTGGGAAATATTAGAAGTAAAATTAATAACTGTTTTATAATGATTATTATCATTGTTTTACTGGAACGATAAGCAGGAAGAAATGAATTAATTTGTCAGCTAGATTTAAAATAGTTATCTTTTTTAAATTTAAATTTGGATTATAAATTATTTATGAAAAAGTTAAATATATGTACAAAACATTTATATAAGGTTTAGAAGGAAATTATATAAGGGATTTGTGATAAAAAATTTACGACTTACTTATTTAATTTATTTTTGTTACTAAACGATGTAATAAAGGAAAACTAATTCAAAATTAAATTGAATGGTAATTAAGGATTCGATTTATATTTGGAATATTAATAAATTGTAAATTGTTTTGTTCAAGGTTAAAAGTCGCGGAAACAAGATGAGTTTGAGGTGAATAGCAATCTTAGGACAAAGGTGAGTTAATCTCACTCAGTTAAATTTAAATTTAAATGATTAAATTTAAATAGTTGTTGAATGATTGAATTGTTTAATGTGCTATAGTCTGATATATTTTGGAATTGGTATGTCATATTGTCCTAACATCTGTGGATGCAGGGAAAAACAGGTTGGAGGGATTCAACTGGATCCCTCAATATTTATTTAAATTATTTAATACCCTCTGTTGTGGTTTATTTGATATTCTATGATAATTATATTGGGATATTGAATGCTATGGTTCGATTGGATATAATTGATTATGATGAATTACAAACAAAAATATATATATATTGGATTTTGGAAAGATGATAAAAGAAGTGAATTTGTAAGTAAAATAATTATACAAATTTGAATAAATTTAAGAATGAATTAAAACAATAATAAAGTGCCTTTAAAATTCTAATAAACAATTCTTGAGTATAGAAAAGGGAAATTTTGAATGAACAGAGGATGAATGAATCTTATGCTTCAGTATATTTATTTAAAAGAACAAAACATTTATTTAAAAGGTAGGATTTAAATTATTGAAAGAGTAAAGAAGTTATTGGTTTAAGATCTGTAATTTGTATATTTCAGTTTAAAGATTTAAAATCATATGGAAAATAATAACAGTAATAATTAAGTCCAAAATTTATGAATTGTGAAATGAATGGAGTAATTAAAGATATTTATTTCAATGGAATAAATTTGTAATTAATTTGGAAAATTGATTTCAGTGGTTGGAATTGGATTTTTCTCTGGATAACCAAGTACGTTTTTAAAAGTAAATTTTCAACTATAAGTTAAAAGTTTAAAGTTGTTTTTAAAGAGGCAAGTTTTGGAAAATTTATTTAACTTTTAAAGTAAGTAGTTTCTTTTAATCTATTATCGTAGTAATTATTCTAAAAAAAGACTTAGTATTTTGTTTTAAAAGTGAAAGCCTGATTTTATATTTTATAAAGTAACCTTATTTTCAAATATTCATATAGTATATATTTTTAGCTAATTCTTGAAGTGGTCTTAACTTGAATGTTTTAAAGTAAATTCCAAACTAAGTATTTCATTTTAATCTATCATAATAATAATAATTATTTAAAGAATGATTTGGTATTTTAAAGAAGAAAATATAATGTATAGTTACAAGGTAACCTTACTTCAGTTATTTCTATAGTATTATTTTAAATTAAGTATTAAAGTAATTTTTCTAAATTAAATGTTAAATATATTTTGCAATAAAGTGTTTTTTTAAATTATTTTAAAATCTAGTTTTGTGCTTGGTGTTTCCAGAGGAGACAAAAATTATTTGGGAAAGTTTATGCTGGAAAAGAAAGAATGTTTGGAAACTGTTTTCAAAAACGGTTTTGAAAATGAAAATATATCTTGTGAAGATATTTTGAGATTAATAAATAATTTAGAAAATTATTTATTGGTTGATGGGTGTTGTGAATATTAATTGATAGTTAAATCACCGACTATCAATATTGGACAAAAATGCGTTGATCGTTTCGAAGAGACCGGGAGCGAGATTTATTTCCCGAAAACCACTTCGATCCGGTTTGTACGTTTCGAGAAAAACGATTTTGGATTCGAAGATGGAGCAGTAAAGTGCAAGGGCTAATCGCTACTAATCCTGAGGATATTTCCAAAATGAAGGTAGTAGGAATAGTGCCTTCGGTTCCGTTCGAACATGGGACGGACTTGTATGGATGAATGCTTGCGAAACATCGTCAGGTGGACGATGGGCATTCTAAGGGATATATTCTAAAAAGGTAACGCTTAGCCTCAAGCCTCATCAAATGGGAATGACTGAAAATGTGACGACCCGTAATTTTCAAGCATTTAAAATCAGAATATTTAATTGATTTTAAATATTTAAAAGTTAATTATCGGCTTAAATTACGAATATCATAATTTATTTGACAATAAATTTGTTGAATTAACTAATTTGAATTGAATAAAATATGGAATCTGGAGTTTTAAGCATATTAAAAATAATTTGAAGGCTTGTAAAATTTGTATTGATAGTACTGAAGATAATAGAAGTTTTAAAATTTGAATTTAACAGTTATTTGCTCAGTTTTTGAAATTTCATTGTTTGAATTGAATTTTAAAAATAACCTTCCGAGGCAAGTTTCGGAATTCGACGAAACCAGTTCCATTGGGTCCGTAATATCGTATTATTATCGGATTTCAAATTTCGTAGTGATTGGAATTGTTATGTGAGCATACGATATATAAACGCGTTGAGATTTAATTTAAATTTTATAAGTATAATATCACATAAGCAACATCACAGCTGAGATAAAGAAATTAATTAAATAATATTATAACTTGAAAAAAAAAATCAAGTCTTGGCTTCAAGAGCACGCCTCTTCCTTTCCAAAATATCTCGTCCCCTCTCTTCTTTTATAACCGAGCTTCATTGTTTTCTTCAGACATAACGAAATCAAACAAAAAAAAAATTTGGCCGAACTAATCTCCTATTCATCCTTCAGTTATTCAAATTAATAAAAAAAATGGGGGAAATTCAAATCTCGTTCCTCGATTTCATCTCTCGAATTCGATTTGTAAGGGAAATCAATGGCGCCCGGAAGTAAAGCTCGTACTTTGAGCACGCGGGTACGAATTTGAGATGGCACGATTGGGGGAAGCTCTGCGATTTGATGGGTCTGGTTTCATCGCATCTACGTTGCTTCGCTGTCAAGCGTAAGCGGGAGGTGGTGATTTTGGCAGTGTTCTAGGGTTGTAGTAGTCGAAGTTAGGGATTCTCGAATCCTTCCACTGCTTGGTCGCGGCAGCGTGACGCGTGGGATGGCATACCTGTGTGGGCTTCGAGGAAGAGAGGTAGCTCGACTCGACTCGGAGGAAGCAGCGACCTAGTGCAGTCGACCGTGTGAAGGCGTGGTATCTGGAGGAGAGGATGTTCGATGCGGCTCCTTTTAGTTGAACTCGACAGTTAGGGCTGACCTAGGGCTTGGATTCAAAGACGACGCTGTAGAGATTCGATCAACGGTGGGGTTCGATCGAGAGTCGAGCGCAGCGGGTGGTGGCTGGGCAGTGGGGTTTGAGCGGAGTACGGAGGGTGTTGGTGATGGCGAACCATGCCGATGGTAGTCGCATGGATGTTTGCTTGGTTTTGGATTTTGTCAGTAAGGTATATCTTCTATTTTAATCTTGTAAAAAAAAAAATTGTATGTATACAAAATTGAGAATAGATAGGATTTGATTTTAATTTTTACAGTAAGATACAGCACATATGTTTGAAATTGAATGAATATATTTATAGATTAGGAAAGGATATAATAAAAACAAAAATAATATGAGTTATATATATAAAAAAATGTTGAAACCAGCTTATTAATTATCTGTTATCCCATTTTTTGGTCAAAACTGGAATATCGACAAATTAGCAAGGAATAATGGATGCCGGGATTGAAAATCGATTGGAAGCAAGGCAAGAGTTCGTTCGACACTACACTCCCCGAGTTCATCCGGTAGTAAGTGTCATCCGGTACTTGAAGCTCCTCAGTTCATTCGGCATTCTCATATGTGAAGCCTCATTCGGCAATGCAAGACCAAGTCCATCCGGCTAGCCTCCCTCTCATTCGGCCTTGGTTCATCCGGCATGGGCTCATTCGGCCCTCTATATTCGGCACTCCTAAGTATCCTTTGGCATCCCTCTACCCTTCCTACCGAATCAGCTACTACAACCTCCTTTCCATCAAAGCCAACACCCTACCGGACCCTTCCCACCGAACCAGCTAATACCGAACCAAACCAAAACCCATGCTCCACCGGTCCATCATCACACTTCCATGTACTACCGAATGAGATCCACCGAATCGCCACTACCGGACCAGACACCACCGAGCCAACCACATACCTCACCACCGAATGAACCTCCATCCCACTCCATCACCGGTCCAAGCTCCATACCGAATGAAGGCTCGCCGAACCAGAATTGCCAGTCCAGATTGCTTCAGCCCGGGCCCACCAGCAGCTATATACATCCAAGACCCCTGCCCCCTACCTCACTCTATAAATAGAGGGGCAGGGGTACAACAATGGGGGACAAGTTTGAGAGCTCAAACCTGGAAGGAACTTTCAAACAACTTTCATATACTTGTACTACAAGCTTTGTACTTGTAATCGGATTGGAAAAGGAGAATAACATATAAAGTGGACGTAGGCACACTTTGGCCGAACCACTATAAATCTGTGTGTCTTTTACAGTTTGGTCCTTGCTTTTTACATATTTGCATAAACCACCTAGATCACTACGAACAACATAAAATCAACTAAATCATACAACTTGGAGTTGTTTGCCCATTTTGTACAAACATCTTTGAGTTATTTGCTGAGATCTGTGATTTGTGTTTGAATATTGCTGACTTATATTCATACACTGGTGCTTTCACGGTATTGGGTGTTTGCGGCCATTTTTTACGCAAACATTTTGGTGCTTTCACTGAGAAGGACCAGCTCCCACTACATCGGATAGAAGCTTGGATTTGAAAGACAATGACTAGGCAAAACAGTAGAAGGCTAAGGGCTGAGAGAAGCCAACAAGGAGGAAGTCAACAAGCATCCTCCGGAGGTGAGGAAGGACCGGCTTCGATCTACATAACCCGGGATGAAATGGAAGCCATAACAAATTCACTGCAAGAGAGGTTGCTGAAAAGTCAACAGGAAATGATGCAAACTTTCTTGGAGCAAATGAGAGCTGCAGGGATGCAGAATTTAGGAACAGCTACAACGGCTATGGATGCAGGACAAGAAGCTAGGGTTATGGAACCCAACGAAGGACAAGATACGGAGCCAGGTAACAATCAACAAGGGCTTGGGGGCAGGCCCACGGGATTCAACACAGGAGAACCTTTGGAAGGAGTTCAACAGGCTAGAACCAACGTTGCTGCTAACGAGCCACACGAAGAGTATGTACCGGAGTTCCCTCGGGGGCAACCCCCGACAGACAACGGTGGATTGGTAGATATAATCAGGAAGACTGTGCGAGGTGGTTTGACCAACGGAGACTTGGAAGGAGTAAACAGGAGTCCGTTCACTCGGGAAATAAGGATGGCTCAGAACCCACCTAAGTTCAAGCTACCTAGCGTGGAGGTATACAATGGCAAGGAAGACCCTACGGATCACTTGATGAGATACACTAGACACATGGAGGTGCTGGGGGCATCAGAGGAGGTGATGGCCCGATGCTTCCCTTTGTACTTGACGGACTTAGCTGCGATGTGGTTCAGGCAGCTGGAAGAAGGATCTATCGGGACTTGGAGGGAATTGGTGGAAAGGTTTCTGGGACAGTTTCGGGTTCATGTCAAGAGACCGAAGAACGTGATGACATTGACATCGGTAAGGCAAAGGATGGATGAATCGCTTAGAGCTTTTCTAACTCGATTCAGTGCCGCAGTTGCTTCGGTGGATCGGCCCGATCCATCGATGGTTTTAATGGCAGCAGTATCAGGAGTCAGGGAGAACTCGGATTTCAAGGTATCTCTGATACGAGATCCCCCACGGAATCTCGACGAATTCTTTCATGAGGCAGAAAGGTTCCTTCGACAAGAAGATGCGAGTACGGATTTAAAATTGAAAAAGGTTAATGCAGTTGAAGGGGGAGGACCATCCAGCAATGGTTCGGATAAAAACAAAGGAAAAAGGAAGTTGGACGATGATTCTGGAAATGCTAGGAAGCAATGGAAGGATCCAAAGTTTTCCACATACACAGGATTGAACGAAACACTGGAACGGATATACCTGGATACTCGAAATCGCCTTCACTACCGGAGGCCGGCTAGGAGAGAACCTACAGAACGGGAGAGGACATCAGGAAGGCATTGCCTCTTCCATGATTTGGATGGACACGACACCAACAGCTGCAGGCACTTAAAGGACATAATTGAGGAGCATGTAAGGAATGGACAGCTGCCACAGTATGTTGGACCTCGGAATGCAACGGCGAGGCAGGAGCAACTGCCGCCTACCTCAAGCTACGATGGTGGGAGGCCCAGGAATGATGGTCGGTTGATCGTCCCTTGACCAGGTTAACATAAAATAAGTAGCAAACTGTTGGCAAGCAACCAAGTCATTTACACATGTACGAGGACGGAGATAGCCCCTAGGCATGCTCTGAATGATAATGGGCTGCGATGCTATGGTTTGTGAAATTTATCTTTTGCTTTTGGATTGGACACTGCTTTTCTTGTTGGTTTTCGGTTTTGGAGCTTGGATTGAGCTCCTGGTTTTCCTTGCTTTTTGATTTGGATTTTCCTTTGGACAATTGTTTTCGGTTTTGGATGTTAGTTTGGATTTCTGTTTTTATGGTTTTGGATTTGGATTTTGGATTTGGATTCTGGATTTGGATTTTGGATTTGGATTCTGGATTTGGATTTTGGATTTGGATTCTCGATTTGGATTTTGGACTTGGATTTTGAGTTGGATTTTAATTGGATTTTTATCTGACTTTTGATAAACGGTCGTCGGGTATGGATTATGCCTGGCAAGGGGTGAGTCGCTTTGCCCGAACGTGGTAAATTGACTCATTCAGGTCGTCGAGTATGGACTATGCTCGGCAAGGGTCCGTAGTGACCAGGATTCGGCCTAGGACTTAGGCCCTATATTATCAATCGTTATTTTCAGGTCGTCGAGTATGGACTATGCTCGGCAAGGGTCCGGAGAGACCAGGATTCGGCTTAGGACTTAAGCCATGGCATTGTACAACATCCAGGGACACTGGACCAAGGTCGTCATGTGTGGATTAGGCATGGCAAGAACCCGGAGAGGTTAGCTCAAAGTCCAGGGACACTGGATCAAAATCGTCAAGTGTGGATTACGCATGGCAAGAACCCGGAGAGGTTAGCTCAACATCCAGGGACACTGGATCATGGCCGTCAGGTGTGGATTGCGCTTGGCAAGAGCCCGGAGAGGTTATGGGTTTGGATATCGACCCAGAGAGGTCCTGGATTCGGTTATTGGCTATTGGATAAGGATGATTTGAGGCTCGGCTGTCGAGTTCGGATGGACATGGAATTTGCTCAAGCTTTGGTTATTGGATTTGGAATTGGATATCGACTCGGAGCAGTCAAGGATGATCTACTCTACCGATATGGCTATGGACCTTGGATATTGGATTCGGAACTATTCAAAACACACCTTGTTATCACAAGGCATGTTTTGGGGGGCAAAGTGTTATCCCATTTTTTGGTCAAAACTGGAATATCGACAAATTAGCAAGGAATAATGGATGCCGGGATTGAAAATCGATTGGAAGCAAGGCAAGAGTTCGTTCGACACTACACTCCCCGAGTTCATCCGGTAGTAAGTGTCATCCGGTACTTGAAGCTCCTCAGTTCATTCGGCATTCTCATATGTGAAGCCTCATTCGGCAATGCAAGACCAAGTCCATCCGGCTAGCCTCCCTCTCATTCGGCCTTGGTTCATCCGGCATGGGCTCATTCGGCCCTCTATATTCGGCACTCCTAAGTATCCTTTGGCATCCCTCTACCCTTCCTACCGAATCAGCTACTACAACCTCCTTTCCATCAAAGCCAACACCCTACCGGACCCTTCCCACCGAACCAGCTAATACCGAACCAAACCAAAACCCATGCTCCACCGGTCCATCATCACACTTCCATGTACTACCGAATGAGATCCACCGAATCGCCACTACCGGACCAGACACCACCGAGCCAACCACATACCTCACCACCGAATGAACCTCCATCCCACTCCATCACCGGTCCAAGCTCCATACCGAATGAAGGCTCGCCGAACCAGAATTGCCAGTCCAGATTGCTTCAGCCCGGGCCCACCAGCAGCTATATACATCCAAGACCCCTGCCCCCTACCTCACTCTATAAATAGAGGGGCAGGGGTACAACAATGGGGGACAAGTTTGAGAGCTCAAACCTGGAAGGAACTTTCAAACAACTTTCATATACTTGTACTACAAGCTTTGTACTTGTAATCGGATTGGAAAAGGAGAATAACATATAAAGTGGACGTAGGCACACTTTGGCCGAACCACTATAAATCTGTGTGTCTTTTACAGTTTGGTCCTTGCTTTTTACATATTTGCATAAACCACCTAGATCACTACGAACAACATAAAATCAACTAAATCATACAACTTGGAGTTGTTTGCCCATTTTGTACAAACATCTTTGAGTTATTTGCTGAGATCTGTGATTTGTGTTTGAATATTGCTGACTTATATTCATACACTGGTGCTTTCACGGTATTGGGTGTTTGCGGCCATTTTTTACGCAAACATTATCCTAGTGACTAAAGGATGTTCAAAAGGGAAATTTAGTTTAAACAAATCAACTAGCTAATAAAATTTATTGAATGATAATTGATTTTTCAATCGGTTCAAATATTAATAAAATCATCTAATATTTATTTAAGGTCAACATTCGAAAGGAGACAAGTCGAGATTGGATCAGATTGCATAATAAAAATTAAAGGTGACTTAATCTCACGCTGTTTATTTAAATTTAAATTTAAATGATTAAATTTAAATAATTGTTGAATGGTTGAAATTGATTGATTGATGTGCTATAGTATGATATATTCTGGAATTGGTATATTATGTTGTGCTAACATCTGTGGATGCAGGGAAAACAGGTTGGAGGGATCCAACTGGACCCCTCAATATTTATTTAAATTATTTAATACCTTCTATTGTGATTTATTTGATATTCTATGATGATCTTTATAGGAATATTTAATGCTATGGTTCGATTGAATATATTTGGGTATGATGAATTACCAAAAATATATAAATTGGATTTTTGTAAGATAATAAAAGAAGTGAAATTGTAAGTAGAATGATTATAGAAATTTGCATTAAATTTTTAAATGAATTGGAAAGAAATAAAATGACTTTAGAATTCTATAAATAAATCTTGAGTATAGAATGGAAATTTGAAGAAACAAAGAGTTAATGAATTTTAATCTTCAGTGATATTAATTAAAAGAATAAAACATTTATTTAAAATTTAAGATTTAAATTATTAAAAGGAATAAAGAAGAAGTTGGGAAAAATTGAAATTCGAATATTTCACTTAAAAAGGTTTAAAAACAAACGGAAAATAATAACATTAATAATAAGTCTTAATTAATGAATTTTAAATGAATTAAGGAAGTAAAGAAATTTATTTCAACAAAATAAATTGGAAATCAATTCGGGAAAATTGATTTAAGTGATTGAAGTTGGAATTTTCTCTGGACAGCCAAGTACATGTTTTTAAAAAAGTAAACTTTTAAATATAAATTAAATGTTTTAAAATTGTTTGTAAGGGAAGTAAGTTCTGTAAAATTTATTATTTCTAATATTTAAAGTCTCATGTAAGATTTTCTTTTAATCTATTTTAGTAGTAATTATTAAGAAGTAACTTAGTATTTTGCTTTTAGAAAGAAGAAATCTTGTTTTATATTTACTAAGTAACTTTATTTCAAATATTTATATAGTATGTATTTTTAACAAATTATTAAAATAGCTTTAATTTAAATGTTTTAAAATATATATTTCAAAGTAAAGTGTTTTAAATTATTTTAAATTCTAGTTTTGTACTTGGTGATTTCAGTGGAGATAGAAAATATTTGGGAAAGTTTATTCTGAAAAAGGAAGATAAATTTGAAACTGCTTTCAAAAGGGGTTTGAAAGGGGAAAAATATATCTTGCGAAGATATTTTGAGATAAATAAATAATTTGGAAAATTATTTATTGTTTGATGGATGTTTGTGAATGTTAATTGATAGTTAAATAACCGACTATCAATATTGGCCAACTGCGTTGATCGTTTCGAAGAGACCGGGATCGAGATTTATTTCTCGAAAACCACTTCGATCCGGTTTGTACGTTTTCGTGCGAAAAACGTGTTCGAAGTCGAAGATGGAGCAGTGAAGTGCAAGGGCTAGTCGCTACTAATCCTGAGGATATTTCCAAAATGGATGTAGTAGGAATAGTGCCTTCGGTTCCGTTCGAACCCGGGATGGACTTGTATGGACGAATGCTTGCGAAACATCGTCAGGTGGACGATGGGCATTCTAAGTGAAACATTCTTTAAAGGTAACGCTTAGCCTCAAGCCTCATCAAATGGGAATGACTGAAAATCAGGGGATATGCAGCAAGGTTAGATGGGTCATGCCCAAGCAGGACAAGATATTTCCCCTGTCTAGATATCCCTTATATATTCTCGGCTTAGTGGGTGGTTGGTCGCGCCAACCACGGGGTTTATCTTGTTCGGGACTGTTCAATAAGGAATGGTTCCGGCCTTGTGTTGCAGGGGATGAAGGGAGTAGTCCTCGGTACTGTGATCTAGACCACGTACTGTGAAAGGTGGTACCCCAGTGCCTAGTCATTGTTGGAAATCCATTCTCCCTACGAGCCTTGTACGAGTTTTGTTTGTATTACCCACTCTGTGGCTAGTAGCTGGAATTTAATCGTGTAACAACTTCGGCTATTTTATAAGTATTTGTAAATAGACCCTATAATAATATCAGAGGATTTATATAAAAATTGTTTTAGCTATCGTAAGGTAAAAACCCGACATGTTTATTTGTGGCATGGTCTTACGAGATGCTTTTGTTTTCAAAGAATTTTTGAAACTTTAATAATCAATTGGGTGTGATTTTCTCACGCTGGTAATCCAGACTGACTCGGGTGTTATTTAACTGTAATGCTCGGGTCAGACCGAGTATTATAGGATACAGGATAGGATGCTGTGAAGCTCAGGAGACGAGCTGGATGACGATACGTACTCACGTACTCACGTACTTGTATATATATATTATTATTCCGCTGTTGAGTTGTTGTGTATCCATTGTATGTTATTGATGTGAGCTGTGACTCATGTACTCTGAAGATGTAATGTATGTAAACAGATATATTTGATTTTGAGTAAAGAGTATTTATTATCTGTTATATTTTATTCTGCTGCGATGGTTAGATTCTGATGT
The DNA here is from genome assembly GCA_030765085.1 of Allium cepa. Classification (NCBI taxonomy): domain Eukaryota; kingdom Viridiplantae; phylum Streptophyta; class Magnoliopsida; order Asparagales; family Amaryllidaceae; genus Allium; species Allium cepa. Next base: position 293,257,654 of record CM060942.1, read on the forward strand.
TGATTTTGATTTCTCCTCTTCTACCTCTTCTTCTTAAACCCAAATGGTTCGTATTTCTGTGCAACTTGAGTTGATTGTTGTAGAATAATGTTAACTCAAGGGGTACGGATTTGCGGGCTGTTACAGTTGGTATCAGAGCATAGGTTGGTGATAACCTTGGCTCTGGTGGGAATTACTCATTTAAAATAGAGTCCGTAGTACTCTATAATGAGTTTGAGCGTATTAATACATATGAGCGCGTATTTGTTAGTGAATATAAATTGTTTTAATATTGTGTTGATTGGTTTATTGAGTGGCATATGAACCTTCGTCGGCACAGTCCGTACAACTGTATCGAAGGGGTTTCTGAACACTTGAATAGAACAATCGACACGATATTGTTTTAAATATGGGGTGAATGAAATAATTTTACCCAAAAACATATTTTGATATAAAGAATAGTTTTTGACAACTGTTTAGCTAATATATGGTTGCTTGAATGTTAGGAAGACTAATGTTAAAGCATTATCATTGATAAGTGAGAATTTGACTAAAAATGGAAATGTATCTAAAAATTTAAGGAAATAAATTCATTATAAAATGAAATTTATAAATATGTATTATAAATGTAATTTATGCATTAAAATACAATTAAATAAGAATTTGTACAAATAAAGTGTACAAATAAATTGTAGTTAAAATGTATCTAAGCAGGCTTTAGAAGTTTAAATTCTCAGAGATTTGGAAATGTTTATCGAAGTGTTTCAATGATAAATGATGGCATTATTGTTTTGGAAGTAATTCTGAATGGAAATTTGTTTTAAAATAGATTTTGAAAGTGAAGTAGCATTGAATTCACTTCAGTTACTGGAAAATAACTTCGGTGATGACTGCAGCATCATCGATGTTTATTTTCGAGTTTTAAGTGATGGATTGCTACCAAAAATTTGTTTTGTCTAGAAAAGTAAGTTGTTTTTGAAAATTTCAAAGGAAATTTGTTGGGAAGTAAAAACCAGAATTGGTTTACATTTTTGAGAAATGCGAGTTGAGATGTTGAAGATTTCAAAATAATTGAAATCAAATTGGGATTAAATAAAGCTGAGTTTAGAATGAAATTGAATTGGAATGAGAATTCAATTAAGTTATTAAATGAAATTATATTCTTACCTGAATAAATGGAAAATAAGTTGGATAAGGATTGGATTGAAATAAATAAACCAGAATAACTTATAAAAGAAGAATATATTCAAGCTTATGATGAATGGAATTATATGAAAAATAAGTTGTAACTTATAAAATTGAAAATGGAATGCCAAGCCCAAAAATTAATATTGTTTGATGAATTGAAAAATAAAATGAAGATCAGAACCTGAATTGTAAACTAAATTAAACTAAGAAAGTTAAATGGAGTAGTATTTGGGATTAAAAATTCAAGTGTTGGGTTATAAATAGATAATAAATTAGTTAATACAACTGAATTATGAGTTTATGGAGTTGGAAATAAACTCGAAGTTATAAATTAAAATGGATCCAAATTGTTGATGAAGTGAAAGTAATTGAAAATGAAGCGGAATTGTGAGTTAATAAATTGGATGGTAAATTAAGGGTGAATAATAGAATCAGAACTTGAGTTATTAATTAAAATTATACTTGAGGTGTTAACAAAACAAATATAATTTGAAAGTATAGAATAAAATGAAATGGATTAAAATAGAAATGGTATAAATTGCAAATAAAAATCCGAATAAGTGGAAATAAATTGGAAATGGCATTGTAATAAATTGAATGAGTTAAATCTGGAAAGTTAAATGTTATATTAACTAATCAGATAAATTTGTAGTTTGAAATGAGATTGGATTGTGATAGAATCAAATTAAATTAAAAGGAGAAATTTATGAGTTGAATTGCATTCAGCTTAAAATTTAGGTTAATAATAGTAGATTGGATTTAAATCAAGTAAAAATAAATTTTAATTGAAATAAAATTCGATGTGTTGCCGGTAATATGTAATGGAATGAAAATATTTAAATAAATAATTGTAACCATTTAAAATTATTAAGGAATTGAAATAACTTGAGACAATAAGGAAAATAGAATGTTTCGAGTTATTAGAATGGTTTAAGTGAATATGGATAAACTAATTATATTGAATAAACAAATAGGGATGAAATGTAAATAAATGAATTGTAAATAAAATTTAAATGGAATGTGTCGAGTTAAATAAATAATTGCAAATGGATTAAAATAAAAGGGAAGTTTAACTGGTAAAATAGATAAACTTAAATTGTTAATGATTTTGAATGGAACTTGTTTGAATAATGGAATTAGTTGGGTTATTAATGAAATACAAGTGAATGTATTCAAATCTGAAATGGAAGCGAGGATAATTGGATTGTGAATAAATTTGGAAATGGAATAGAATTAAGAATAAAATTGAGTGAAATCAATTTAAATTGGTTATAAAACATAAATACTTATTTATTCACATAAATCTCGTTGAATTGCACGGAATAAATTGTTGTTTGTTGTAAATAGGGTAATTAAACATTCTATGAGTGAGAGTAGTAAAATAAATTGATTTTAAAAGCAATTGAATTAAATATGAGCTCAGTTTGCTTAAAAATAAATTAAATGTAAGTGACTGAGATTAAAACCTTTTAAAATTGATAAGGTTGTATACGAATGGATTGAAAACCATTCAAATTGCATAAAAATGGGTTATAAATAAATTGGAACAGTTGAATTAACATGGAAATTGTAGAAGTTGCTTAGGGAAAAATGTTTGGTGTGAATTTCTTTTAGAATTCATATGTTTTAACTATTGCAAGTAAGTGTAATGTGTTAAACTTCTTATATTTGGCACTTACAAGTTTAAATTGAGCAAGTACAGGTACCTGGAAGCCATATAGCTGGATTTGGGTTGGGCTATTTGCTAAAAATAATAAGCCGCTTGCTTAAAAATGTTAAATAAGGTACGCCTACGCAATTAAATAGGAAATATGAACTGTTTTTGGTTTTTTCGACCGTGTGGGTCGATGTATATATATTTATCTCTTTTGTCAAATTGCAAAAGCTCCTCCGTACAAAGGGGACTCCGTTAAAAAATTTCAGAAATTTTGGGAGTTAGATAATTTTTGGAATTTTTGGAAAATTTATTAATGACAAAACAATTTCAAACTAAGAATTGAAATAAGTTAGTAAATGAAACTAATTAAAGTAATAACATGAATTAGTAATAAATGACGAATAAAATTTATATATGCAGAATTAAAAATAAATTGAATTCATATGGAAATGAAAGAATCAATTTGAATAGAAATGAATAAAACTGAAGTGGTAAGGTAATAATGAATATAAAAAGCATATTAAATACTTATACCAAACTTAAGAAAGGAATAGTGAATTCTTAACTGGAAATTGATAATATAAATATATTCCAAGTTAATATTTGGATGAATAAATATTGGCATTTTATGAGAAAGTTGATAAAATATTTTGGGATATTGTGATTGGATATTAGTGCTAAGCAGGTTATGCAGGTATATAAAAGGGAAAAGAAAATTTGATTTGGTTTCAAGCGATAAATTTGAAATGCTCGACAAAAGGTATGTATTTAAAGTTGGTATGGAATTTGATTGGGATTTGGATTTGGATTTGGATTGAGCCACTTGGCTTTTTGTTTTCTTTTTAGATTTGGGAGGCCGTAGAGCCATTTTGTAGTTGTACCGAGCTAGCCGCGCAAAGGAGACGCTGGCGAAATTTTCGGGAATTTAGGGAGTTAGAAAATTTTTGAGAAATTTGATAATTCCAAATTGGTTTTAAATTGAAACTTGAATGATTAGGCAAATAGGTTTGTTTGCAAATTAGGGAAAGATTTGGAAAGGTAATAAGAAAGGTAATGTGACTATTATTAAAAAGATAATTGGTAGGATGTTAAATTGTTGGTTTGAAAAAATAAATATAGTAACGGGAATTGAGTCATTTTTCCTAACTAGTAATTTCGGGGACGAAATTCTTTTAAGGGGGAAGGAATGTGACGACCCGTAATTTTCAAGCATTTAAAATCAGAATATTTAATTGATTTTAAATATTTAAAAGTTAATTATCGGCTTAAATTACGAATATCATAATTTATTTGACAATAAATTTGTTGAATTAACTAATTTGAATTGAATAAAATATGGAATCTGGAGTTTTAAGCATATTAAAAATAATTTGAAGGCTTGTAAAATTTGTATTGATAGTACTGAAGATAATAGAAGTTTTAAAATTTGAATTTAACAGTTATTTGTTCAGTTTTTGAAATTTCATTGTTTGAATTGAATTTTAAAAATAACCTTCCGAGGCAAGTTTCGGAATTCGACGAAACCAGTTCCATTGGGTCCGTAATATCGTATTATTATCGGATTTCAAATTTCGTAGTGATTGGAATTGTTATGTGAGCATACGATATATAAACGCGTTGAGATTTAATTTAAATTTTATAAGTATAATATCACATAAGCAACATCACAGCTGAGATAAAGAAATTAATTAAATAATATTATAACTTGAAAAAAAAAATCAAGTCTTGGCTTCAAGAGCACGCCTCTTCCTTTCCAAAATATCTCGTCCCCTCTCTTCTTTTATAACCGAGCTTCATTGTTTTCTTCAGACATAACGAAATCAAATAAAAAAAAAATGGCCGAACTAATCTCCTATTCATCCTTCAGTTATTCAAATTAATAAAAAAAACGAGGGAAATTCAAATCTCGTTCCTCGATTTCATCTCTCGAATTCGATTTGTAAGGGAAATCGATGGCGACCGGAAGTAAAGCTCGTACTTTGAGCACGCGGGTACGAATTTGAGATGGCACGATTGGGGGAAGCTCTGCGATTTGATGGGTCTGGTTTCATCGCATCTACGTTGCTTCGCTGTCGAGCGTAAGCGGGAGGTGGTGATTTTGGCAGTGTTCTAGGGTTGAAGTAGTCGAAGTTAGGGATTCTCGAATCCTTCCACTGCTTGGTCGCGGCTGCGTGACGCGTGGGAAGGCATACCTGTGTAGGCTTCGAGGAAGAGAGGTAGCTCGACTCGACTCGGAGGAAGCAGCGACCTAGTGCAGTCGATCGTGTGAAGGCGTGGTATCTGGAGGAGAGGATGTTCGATGCGGCTCCTTTTAGTTGAACTCGACAGTTTGGGCTGACCTAGGGCTTGGATTCAAAGACGACGCTGTAGAGATTCCATCAACGGTGGGGTTCGATCGAGAGTCGAGCGCAGCGGGTGGTGGCTGGGCAGTGTGGTTTGAGTGGAGTACGGAGGTTGTTGGTGATGGCGAACCATGCCGATGGTAGTCGCGTGGATGTTTGCTCGGTTTTGGGTTTTGTCAGTAAGGTATATCTTCTATTTTAATCTTGTAAAAAAAAAATTGTATGTATACAAAATTGAGAATAGATAGGATTTGATTTTCATTTTGACAGTAAGATACAGCACATATGTTTGAAATTGAATGAATATATTTATAGATTAGGAAAGGATATAATAAAAACAAAAATAATAAGAGTTATATATATAAAAAAATGTTGAAACCAGCTTATTAATTATCCTAGTAACTAAAGGATGTTCAAAAGGGAAATTTAGTTTAAACAAATCAACTAGCTAATAAAATTTATTGAATGATAATTGATTTTTCAATCGGTTCAAATATTAATAAAATCATCTAATATTTATTTAAGGTCAACATTCGAAAGGAGACAAGTCGAGATTGGATCAGATTGCATAATAAAAATGAAAGGTGAGTTAATCTCACTCAGTTTATTTAAATTTAAATTTAAATGATTAAATTTAAATAATTGTTGAATGGTTGAAATTGATTGATTGATGTGCTATAGTATGATATATTCTGGAATTGGTATATTATGTTGTGCTAACATCTGTGGATGCAGGGAAAACAGGTTGGAGGGATCCAACTGAACCCCTCAATATTTATTTAAATTATTTAATACCCTCTATTGTGATTTATTTGATATTCTATGATGATCTTTATTGGAATATTGAATGCTATGGTTCGACTGAATATATTTGGGTATGATGAATTACCAAAAATATGTAAATTGGATTTTTGTAAGATAATAAAAGAAGTGAAATTGTAAGTAGAATGATTATAGAAATTTGAATTAAATTTTTAAATGAATTGGAAAGAAATAAAATGACTTTAAAATTCTATAAATAAATCTTGAGTATAGAATGGAAATTTGAAGAAACAAAGAGTTAATGAATTTTAATCTTCAGTGATATTAATTAAAAGAATAAAGCATTTATTTAAAATTTAAGATTTAAATTATTAAAAGGAATAAAGAAGAAGTTGGGAAAAACTGAAATTCGGATATTTCACTTAAAAAGGTTTAAAAACAAACGGAAAATAATAACATTAATAATAAGTCTTAATTAATGAATTTTAAATGAATTAAGGAAGTAAAGAAATTTATTTCAATAAAATAAATTGGAAATCAATTCGGGAAAATTGATTTAAGTGATTGAAGTTGGAATTTTCTCTGGATAGCCAAGTACATGTTTTTAAAAAAGTAAACTTTTAAATATAAATTAAATGTTTTAAAATTGTTTTTAAGGGAAGTAAGTTTTGTAAAATTTATTATTTCTAATATTTAAAGTCTCAAGTAAGATTTTCTTTTAATCTATTTTAGTAGTAATTATTAAGAAGTAACTTAGTATTTTTCTTTTAGAAAGAAGAAATCTTGTTTTATATTTACTAAGTAACTTTATTTCAAATATTTATATAGTATGTATTTTTAACAAATTATTAAAATAGCTTTAATTTAAATGTTTTAAAATATATATTTCAAAGAAAGTGTTTTAAATTATTTTAAATTCTAGTTTTGTACTTGGTGATTTCAGTGGAGATAGAAAATATTTGGGAAAGTTTATTCTGAAAAAGGAAGATAAATTTGAAACTGCTTTCAAAAGGGGTTTGAAAGGGGAAAAATATATCTTGCGAAGATATTTTGAGATAAATAAATAATTTGGAAAATTATTTATTGTTTGATGGATGTTTGTGAATGTTAATTGATAGTTAAATAACCGACTATCAATATTGGCCAACTGCGTTGATCGTTTCGAAGAGACCGGGATCGAGATTTATTTCTCGAAAACCACTTCGATCCGGTTTGTATGTTTTCGTGCGAAAAACGTGTTCGAAGTCGAAGATGGAGCAGTGAAGTGCAAGGGCTAGTCGCTACTAATCCTGAGGATATTTCCAAAATGGATGTAGTAGGAATAGTGCCTTCGGTTCCGTTCGAACCCGGGACGGACTTGTATGGACGAATGCTTGCGAAACATTGTCAGGTGGACGATGGGCATTATAAGTGAAACGTTCTTTAAAAGTAACGCTTAGCCTCAAGCCTCATCAAATGGGAATGACTGAAAATCAGGGGATATGCAGCAAGGTTAGGTGGGTCATGCCCAAGCAGGACAAGATATTTCCCCTGTCTAGATGTCCCTTATATATTCTCGGCTTAGTGGGTGGTTGGTCGCGCCAACCACGGGGTTTATCTAGTTCGAGACTGTTCAGTAAGGAATGGTTCCGGCCTTGTGTTGCAGGGGATGAAGGGAGTAGTCCTCGGTATTGTGAGACCACGTACCGTGAAAGGTGGTACCCCAATGCCTAGTCATTGTTGGAAATCCATTCTCCCTACGAGCCTTGTACGAGTTTTGTTTGTATTACCCACTCTGTGGCTAGTAGCTGGAATTTAATCGTGTAACAACTTCGGCTATTTTATAAGTATTTGTAAATAGACCCTATAATAATATCAGAGGATTTCTATTAAAATTGTTTTAGCTATCGTAAGGTAAAAACCCGACATGTTTATTTGTGGCATGGTCTTACGAGATGCTTTTGTTTTCAAAGAATTTTTGAAACTTTAATAATCAATTGGGTGTGATTTTCTCACGCTGGTAATCCAGACTGACTCGGGTGTTATTTAACTGTAATGCTCGGGTCAGACCGAGTATTATAGGATACAGGATAGGATGCTGTGAAGCTCAGGAGACAAGCAAGATGACGATACGTACTCACGTACTTGTATATATATATATTATTATTCCGCTGTTGAGTTGTTGTGTATCCATTGTATGTTATTGATGTGAGCTGTGACTCATGTACTCTGAAGATGTAATGTATGTAAACAGATATATTTGATTTTGAGTAAAGAGTATTTATTATCTGTTATATTTTATTCCGCTGCGATGGTTAGATTCTGATGTTGATTTTGATTTCTCCTCTTCTACCTCTTCTTCTTAAACCCAAATGGTTCGTATTTCTGTGCAACTTGAGTTGATTGTTGTAGAATAGTGTTAACTCAAGGGGTACGGATTTGCGGGCTGTTACAGAAAATTAGGGGTTATGCAGCAAGGCTAGGTGGGTAGCACCCAAGCAGGGTGAGGTCATTCCTGTCTAGATGTCCCTTTTTATTTCGGCTTAGTTAGCGGTTGCTGATCCTAACCGCAGGGTGATCTCACTCGGGATTATCCAGTAAGGTTTGTCCCGGTCTTGTGTTGCAAGGGAGCGGCCGTACTCCTTGGTACGGTGATCTAGGCCCCGTACTGTGACAGGTGGTACCCCAGTGCCTAGTCATTAGTTGGAAATCCATTTTCCCTACGAGCCTTGTACGAGTTTTGTTTGTATTACAACTCTGTGGCCAGTAGCTGGAATTTAATCATGTAACAATTTCGGCTATTTTATAAGTATTTGTATATAGACCCTATGATAATATCAGAGGATTTCTATAAAAATTGTTTTAGCTATCGTAAGGTAAAAACCCGACATGTTTATTTGTGGCGTGGTCTTACGAGATGCTTTTGTTTTCAAAGGATTTTTGAAACTTAATAATCGATTGGGTGTGATTTTCTCATGCTGGTATTCCAGACTGACTCGGGTGTTATTTAATTGTAATGCTCGGGTCAGACCGAGTACTATAAAATACATGATATGATGCTGTGGAGCTCAGGAGGCGAGCTAGAGGATGATACGTATTTCTATATTTGTTTATGTATATATTCTGCTGTGTTGAGTTGCTGTGTATCCATTTGTATGTTGTTGATGTTAATCTGTTGATAGATGTACTCTGATGATGTAATATATAAACAGAGATATTTGATTTTGAGTAAAGATCATTTATTATCTGTTAAATTTTATTCCGCTGCGATGGTTAGATTCTGATGTTGTTTTCTATTTTCTTCTTCTACCTTATCTTCTTTAACCCAAATGGTTCGTATTTCTATACAATTGAGTTAGTTGACGTAGAATAGAGTTGACTCAAGGGGTACGGATTTGCGCGCTGTTACACTTGGTATCAGAGCTTAGGTTGGTGATAACCATGGCTTTGGTGGGAATTACTCATTTAAATTAGAGTCCGTAGTACTCTAGAATGAGTTTGAGCGTATTAATAGATATGAGCGCGTATTTGCTAGTGAATATAAATTGTTTTAATATTGTGTTGTTTAGTTTATTGAGTGGCATATGCACCTTCGTCGGCATAGTCTGGACAACTGTATCGAAGGGGTTTCTAAACACTTGAATAGGAAAATCGACATGGTATTGTTTTAAATGTCGGCGAATGAAATAATTTTACCCAAAAATATATTTTGATATAAAGAAAGTTTTTGTAAACTATTTTAGCTAATATATGGTTGCCTGGATGTTAGGAATGATGATATTTACATTATTATCATTTTGAGTGGAAATTTAACTAGAAAATTGTAAATATAACCAAAGATTAAGGAGATAAATTCAATTGTGAAATGAAATTTATAAATATGAATTATGAATGTAAATTATAAATTGAAATATAATCAAATGAGAGTTTGTATAAGCATAAACTATACAAATATATTATAGTTAAAATTTTAATTAAACCAAAATTTGAAACTTTAAAACCCTGGAGATTTTTAAAGTATTTTGAAGATAAATAGTAGCATTGTTGTTTTTGGGTTATTTCCAAAAGGAAATTTGTTTTAAAATGGATTTTGAAAGTGATATAACATTGACTTCACTTCAGTTACTGGAAAATAGCTTCGGTGATGACTACAACATCATCGATGTTCATTTTCGGGTTTCTAAGTGATGAATTGCTGCCAAATTGATTTGTTCAGGAAAAACTGTTTATTTTTGAAAATTCAAAGGAAAATTGCTGGGAATAAAAAACCAGGATTGGTTTAAATAGTTGAGAAGTTAGATTTAAGATGTTGGAGGTTTCAAAATGATTTGAAACAAAAGCTGGGTGTTTAAAAATCCTGATAAGATAGGTTGTAAGCTTATAAATTAAGATCACATAAGCTTTGAATGTCGGGATTTAAATTTAAAGTGAAGGTTAAAAATGAAATTAACTTGGATTGGGGAAAATAAAAATTTAACTGTATTAAAATTAATTAAATAGGCTGAAAAATAATATCCAGTTGTTTTTCGAATTAAGTTGAAATCGAATTGAGATTTAATAATTCTGAGTTTAAATAAAATTGAATTGGAATAAGAATTCAATTGAGTTATTGAATAGAATTAGATTCTTACCTGAATAAATGGAAATAAATTGATTAAGGATTGGATTGAAGTAAATAAATCAGAATAACTTATAAAAGAATCAGAATTAAAAATCTATAGAATAAAATATGCTCGGATTATAAATAAGTGTAAAACTCGAATTAAAAATAAAAGATGAATATATTCAAGCCTAGAATGAATGAGATAGTATAAAATAATAAGTTGTGACTTATAAAATTAAAATGGAATACAAAGCCCAAAATTAATATTTTGATGAATTGGAAAATGAAAAGAAAATCCAAACTTGAATTATAAAATAAATTGAACTTAAGAAAATGAAATGGAGTGATATTTGAAATTAAAAAAGATAAAAAAAATCGAGTATTGAACTATAAATAGGAGAGAACTAATTTTATAATAAATTAGTTAATAAAATGTGTAAATGGGAACGTAATGTTGTTAATAAAAGCTGAATTGTGAATTTATGATGAAGTTTGGAAATAAAACTCAAGTTATAAATCAAATTCGACTTGAATCATGGGTGAGGAAAAAATAATTGGAGGTGGCCTTGTAATTAATTAAATGAATCGAGTATGAAGTTGGATTGTAAGTTAATAAATTGGGTGGTAAATTGAAAATGGATTGTGGATTTAGAACTTGAGTTATAAATTAAAATTTAATTTGGAGAGTTAACAAATTAAATATAATTGAAATGTATCAAATAAAAATGTAAATGGATTAAAATAGTAATGGTAGGAGTTGCAAAGAAAATCCAAATATGTGGAAATAAATTGGAAATGACCTTGTGAATAATTGTATGAGCTGAATCTAAAAAGTTAAAATGTATAATAACTAATCAATTAAATTTGTAGTTTGAAATGAGATTGGATTGAAATAGAATCAAGTTAAATTGAAAAAGGAAAATTTATTTCTAAAATGAAATGAGCTTAAGTATAGAAAAAAAAATTTGAATAAATTGAAGTAGATTAACTTAAGCTGAATAGACGAGGGAGAGTTGAATTGAATTCAACTTAAAACTAAGTGTAATGATATTGAGTTGGATTTAAATCAAGTGAAAATAAATTTTAATCGAAATAAAATTTGGTGGGTTATAAATAATATTTAAGAGAATGAAAATTCATAATGGATTGAGTGGGTGAACTAATTATATTGAATAAATAAACTATGGAATAGATTGGAATCAAATGAAATGTGGTTTAAATAAGTTGAGAAATGGTTATGGAATGAAATAGCTTGGATTGTTTTCGAGCTAAATGAAATAGTTTGGAATAAACATATATGGAATGAAATGTAAATGAATGGATTGTGAATGAAATTCAAACAGAATGTGTCAAGCTAGATCAAATGATTTTGAATGGAACTTGTTTGAATAATGAAACTAGTTGGTTAATAAAATGAAATGCAAGTGGATGGATTCAAATCTGAAATGTAATGAAAATGAGAATATATGGATTGTGAATAAATTTAAAAATGGAATAGAATTAAGTATAAATTGAGTTGAAATCAATTTAAATTGGTTATAAAACATAAGTACTTATTTATTCACATGGATCTCGTCGAATTGCATAGAATAAATTGTCATTGGATGTTAATGGAAGAAATTAAAATTCTATGTATTGATAAGGGTAAAATAAATTGATTTTGAGAGCAATTGAATTAAATATGAGTTCAGTTTGCTTAAAAATTAATTAAATGTAAGTTTGTGAGTTGTTAACCCTTCGGATTAAGTGAAGCGATATGTGATTGGGTGTAAGCAATTAAAATTAATGGTGGAATATTTAAATTGCTTGTAAAAAGTGTTTAATGGTTATTTCTTTTAGAATTCATGTGTTTAACTATTGCAAGTAAGTGAAATGTTGTTAAACTTCATATATTTGGCACTTACATGTTTAAATTGAGTAAGTACAGGTACCTGGATGCCTGGGGGCTGGACATGGTTGTGTTAATTGCTAATATAATAAGCTGTTTACTTGAAAATGCTAAATAAAAAGTACGCCTACGCAATAAAAATAGGAAATATGAACTTTTTTTGGTTTTTTCGACCGTGTGGGTCGATGTATATATGTTTGTCTCTTTTTTTCAAATTGCAAAAGCTCCTCCGCACAAAGGAGACTCTGTCAGAAAATTTCAAAATTTTTGGGAGTTAGAAAATGTTTCAAAATTTTGGAAATTTTTTGTTAACGACAAACGGTTTAAAACTGGAAAATTGAAATAAGTTAGTAAATGAAACTAATTAAAGTAATGACATGAATTAGTAATAAATGACAAGTAAAATTTATATATGCAGAGTTAAAGATAAATTGAATTCATATGGAAATGAAAGAATCGATTTGAATAGAAATGGATATAAACTAAAGTGGTAAAGTGAAAATAAATATATGAAACATATAAATTGCTTATACTAACTTAAGTAAGGAATGGTGAAATCTTAAATGAAAGATTGATACTAGGAACATAATCTAAGATAATATTGGAATGAATAGATATTGACATTTTGTAAGAAAGTCGATAACATGTTTTGAGAATATTGTGATTGGATATTGGTGCTAAACAGGATATGCAGGTATTATAAAAAGGAAAAGGAAAATTGGTTTTGATTTCAGATGATAAATTGAATTGCCCGACAAAAAGGTATGTATTTAAATTTGGTATGAAAATGGATTGGGTTTTCGGATCGAGCCACTTTGCCTTTTTTTTCTATTTGAATTTGGGAGCCCGTTGTTAACTCCTATGGTCAACGACTCAATAAGCAAATGACTCAATTTGGGCGGCGACTCAATGGACAAGCGACTCAGTGAGTTATCAACCTAACGAGTTAAAAGATGCACGACTCAGCGAGTCAAGAGGTTGGACGACTTAAGGGGTAAAACGACTTAACGGTTTAAGGGCTTAACAACCTAAAAAGTATAACGGCTTAGCGACTTAGGTGGCGGCACGACCTACGACTCAAGGAATGGACGACCTAACAGTTCAACGAGTTGAAGGATTTAGCGACTTACGACATAAAGAAGTCTAAGACTCAACGGTTTAGAAGGAAAGGGATGCTCCACGACCTAAGGCATCCACGACTTAAGAAAGCCCACGACTCAAGGACAAGATGACTTAACAGTTCAAGAGAAAGCACGACTTAAGAAGGAAGCGAGCTAACGAGTTAGAGCTATCTGCGACTTACGACCTAGCATATGTCGTGAGCGACTTAAGCAAATGAGGTGCTGCTCCTTGCTTAACATAGTAACCTCTTAACTCGTACGCAATTCAGGACTTGGCTTATTATCTGAAGGGAACAAGCTCATCAGTTAACTCGTATACGACTCACGACCTAGCCTGAGTCGTCCATGACCCAAAGCTACTGGGTGAAGGTACAATGTCGCATCAAAAGGACCGGCTGACTCATTTGCGACTTAGATGTTGACTCGTGGGCGACTTAGGACTTGTACAAATGAGCTTTTGTGAGACCATGGGGCTAGGCCAGATAAGTCGGCCACGACTTACCTTAGACCGGTCACGACTTACGACCTAGAGGGGGGATTTCTCTATAAATACCAACCCACCTCAAGCATGAAGGGGACTTTTGGGCTCATTCTTTCCAAGCACCGATACTCTGCTGCATTCAAAACCGACTCGATACCCAAAGCTTTTAAGACACGTAGAACGCTATCAACAACTTCAAGAAGGAATCTCATACATCCGACATGGATTTGAAGACTTTCTCTTACATTGAAGTTTAAGCTACTCGTTCAAAGTGTTTAGTAATTCAAAGTGTATTGTACTTGAGAAGAATTGTATCAACTTGAAACGAAATCATCAATAAAGATATTCAGAGTGGACGTAGTCAAACTATTGAGTCGAACCACTATAAAATCGCTGTTATTTACCGCTTTTTCTGTGGTTTTCTGCTTATACTCTGTTCCCGAATCATCGGGTGGTGCTTTCACAACTACACTTTACACACCGGGGTGTTAGCGTTTGAATTTTAGCGTTAACACCCATAAAGGCCTTTTGTAGTTGTACCGAGCTAGCCGCGCAAAGGAGACGCTGGAGAAATTTTTCGAAAATTTAGAGGGTTAGAAATTTTTGAGAAAATTTGAAATTTTAAACTTGATTTTGAATTATAATTTGAATAGTTGAATAAGTAAAGTTATTCGGGAACTATGGAAAAGCTTGGAAAGTTAATAAGAATAATAATGGGTCTTTTATAAAAAGGTAGTTGGTAAGATGATGAATTGTTAGAAACTGTTTGGATTTGGGAAAAGAATAAATGGGTATTGGGCCATTCTTCCTATCTAGTAATTTCGGGGACGAAATTCTTTTAAGAGGGGAGGAATGCGACGACCCGGAATTTTCGAGCATTTAAAATTGGGATATTTAACTGATTTACAATATTCAATAAAGTAATTTTAACTTGAATTTCGAATACCACATTTTATTTGATAATTGAATTATTAAATTAAATAATTTGAAGTTGAGTAAAATGTTGAATCCGGGATTTTAAGCCTGTTGAAAATAAATTGAAGGCTTATGGAATTTATATTGATAATACTGAAGACAATAGAAGTTGTAAAATTGAATTTGACAATGATTTGTTCAGTTTTGATATTTTATCGTTTAAATTGAATTTAAAAATAGCCTTCCGAGGCACAGTCTCGGAATCGGACGGAACCTATTCCATTGGGTCCGTAATATGGAATTATTATCAGATTTCAAAATTTGGTAGTGATTGGAGTTGTTGTGTGAGAATACGACACATAAACGCGTTGAATTTTTATCGAAAAATTTAATATAATATACATTGTGGACCGGTTAAAAATGCTTCACGTCACCTTATTTTATTTCTAAGTCACTGTGCATATGTTCAAGCACGAATCCATCACGTCCAAGCCGACAATTTCCTTTACTAAATCGCGTATTGTCAACCTTTTCTTTTCAAATCAAATCTCCAGAAGAAAAAAATATCCTTCTAGTAGAAGAAAAAAAAACTAATGGCTGAATATACTTAAAAGGGGATCGATTTGGTAGCCGAGCTTTTAAAACCTTCTGCTCTTTCTTCGTGCCTACAAATCAAAATCAAACCCACCTATTCTTCGAATTTAATCAGAGCCGATAAAAACCATGTACCGTCAATTCAACTTAGCATCGACTCAAAATGACTTCGATCCAAAGGAGGGCGAGCGCAGCCAGATTTCGAACTGTTAGGGTTCGTTTCCAAGGCGGTTACGTGCGTGAGCACGACGATGTTCTGGTCGATGTTTTCGAGTTGCTTTTGAATCCGCGTTCGCACGCGAGGAGGTGATAGGAATTGGCGAACTCGCGTTGACGTTTCGGTTAGGGGGAGTTCGATTTGGATGTGGCGGTCGTGACGTTGGGTCGAGCTCGCGCCTGCCATTTGAAATCGCGTGCAAGCGCATGGGTCGAAGGAGCATCGAACGCGATTCAGGATGGTTTGCAAGTTTGGCGATTTGATTTTGATGGCTGTGAATAGAGCAGCAGAGGGATCAAGGTGTTAGGGTTTGCTGTGAGGTATATACCCTGTTATTTTATTTAATTAAACAATTATACATAAGTTGGGAAATATTAGCAGTAAAATTAATAACTGTTTTATAATGATTATTATCATTTTTTACTGGAACGATAAGCAGGAAAAAAGAATTAATTTGTCAACTAGATTTAAAATAGTTGTGTTTTTTAAATTTAAATTTGGATTATAAATTATTTATGCAAAAGTTAAATATATGTACAAAACATTTATATAAGGTTTTAGAAGGAAATTATATAAGGGATTTGTGATAAAATTTTTACGATTTACTTATTTAATTTATTTTTGTTACTAAACGATGTAATAAAGGAAAATTAATTCAAAATTAAATTGAATGGTAATTAAGGATTCAATTTATAGTTCGAATATTAATAAATCGTAAATTGGTTTGTTCAAGGTTAAAAGTCGCGGAAACAAGATGAGTTTGAGGTGAATAGCAATCCTAGGCCAAAGGTGAGTTAATCTCACTCAGTTAAATTTAAATTTAAATGATTAAATTTAAATAGTTGTTGAATGGTTGAATTGTTTAATGTGCTATAGTCGGATATATTTTGGAATTGGTATGTCATATTGTGCTAACATCTGTGAATGCAGGGAAAAACAGGTTGGAGGGATCCAACTGGATCACTCAATATTTATTTAAATTATTCAATACCCTCTGTTGTGGTTTATTTGATATTCTATGATAATTATATTGGGATATTGAATGCTATGGTTCGATTGAATATAATTGAGTATGATGAAATACAAAAATAATATATATTGGATTTTGGAAAGATGATAAAAGAAGCGAATTTGTAAGTAAAATAATTATACAAATTTGAATAAATTTAAGAATGAATGATAACAATAATAAAGTGCCTTTAAAATTCTAACAAATAAATCTTGAGTATATAAAAGGGAAATTTTGAATGAACAGAGGATGAATGAATCTTAAACTTCAGTATATTTATTTAAAAGAACAAAACATTTACCTAAAAAGGTAAGATTTAAATTATTGAAAGAATAAAGAAGATATTGGTATAAGATCTGAAATTTGTATATTTCAGTTTTAGGATTTACAATCAAATTGAAAATAATAACAGTAATAATTAAGTCCGAAATTTATGAATTGTGAAATGAATTGAGTAATTAAAGATATTTATTTCAATGGAATCAATTGGGAATCAATTTGGAAAATTGATTTCAGTGGTTGGAATTGGATTTTTCTCTGGATAACCAAGTACGTTTTTAAAAGTAAATTTTTGGCTATAAGTTAAAAGTTTAAAGTTGTTTTTAAAGAGGCAAGTTTTGGAAAATTTATTTAACTTGTAAAGTAAGTAGTTTCTTTTAATCTATTATCGTAGTAATTATTCTAAAAAAAAGACTTAGTATTTTGTTTTAAAAGTGAAAGCCTGATTTTATATTTTATAAAGTAACCTTATTTTCAAATATTTATATAGTATATATTTTTAGCCAATTCTTGAAGTAGTCTTAACTTGAATGTTTTAAAGTAAATTCCAAAATAAGTATTTCATTTTAATCTATCATCGTAATAATAATTATTTAAAGAATGATTTGGTATTTTAAAGAGGAAAATATAATGTATAGTTACAAGGTAACCTTACTTCAGTTATTTCTAGAGTATTATTTTAAATCAAGTATTAAAGTAATTTTTCTAAATTAAATGTTAAATATATTTTGCAATAAAGTGTTTTTTTAAATTATTTTAAAAATCTAGTTTTGTGCTTGGTGATCCCAGAGGAGACAGAAATTATTTGGGAAAGTTTATGCTGGAAAAGAAAGAATGGTTGGAAACTGTTTTCAAAAAGGGTTTTGAAAATGAAAATATATCTTGTGAAGATATTTTGAGATTAATAAATGATTTAGAAAATTATTTATTGGTTTATGGGTGTTGTGAATATTAATTGATAGTTTAATCACCGAGCTATCAATATTGGACAAAAATGCATTGATCGTTTCGAAGAGGCCGGGAGCGAGATTTATTTCTCGAAAACCACTTCGATCCGGTTTGTACGTTTCTAGAAAAATGATTTTGGATTCGAAGATGGAGCAGTAAAGTGCAAGGGCTAATCGCTACTAATCCTGAGGATATTTCCAAAAGGGATGTAGTAGGAATAGTGCTTTCGGTTCCGTTCGAACCCGGGACGGACTTGTATGGATGAATGCTTGCGAAACATCGTCATGTGGACGATAGGCATTCTAAGGGATATATTCTAAAAAGGTAACGCTTAGCCTCAAGCCTCATCAAATGGGAATGACTGAAAATCAGGGGTTATGCAGCAAGGCTAGGTTGGTAGCACCCAAGCAGGGTGAGGTCATTCCTGTCTAGACGTCCCTTTTTATTTCGGCTTAGTGGGCGCTTGCTGATCCCAACCGCGGGGTGATCTCACTCGGGATTATCCAGTAAGGGGTTGTTAAAAATTAAATTGAATGGTAATTAAGGAACCGATTTATATTTCGAATATTAATAAATCGTAAATTGGTTTGTTCAAGGTTAAAAGTCGTGGAAACTAGATGAGTTTGAGGTGAATAGCAATCTTAGGCCAAAGTTGAGTTAATCTCACTCAGTTGAATTTAAATTTAAATGATTAAATTTAAAAAGTTGTTGAATGATTGAATTGTTTAATGTGCTATAGTCTAATATATTTTGGAATTTGTATGTCATATTGTGCTAACATCTGTGGATGCAGGGAAAAACAGGTTGGAGGGATCCAAATGGATCCCTCAATATTTATTTAAATTATTTAATACCCTCTGTTGTGGTTTATTTGATATTCTATGATAATTATATTGGGATATTGAATGCTATGGTTCGATTGGATATAATTGAGTATGATGAATTACAAACAAAAAAAATATATTGGATTTTGGCAATATGATAAAAGAAGTGAATTTGTAAGTAAAATAATTATACAAATTTGAATAAATTTAAGAATGAATGAAAACAATAATAAAGTGCCTTTAAAATTCTAATAAATAAATCTTGAGTATAGAAAAGGGAAATTTTGAATGAACAGAGGATGAATGAATCTTAAACTTCAGTATATTTATTTAAAAGAACAAAACATTTATTTAAAAGGTTAGATTTAAATTATTGAAAGCATAAAGAAGATAATGGTGTAAGATCTGAAATTTGTACATTTCAGTTTAAAGATTTAAAATCAAATGGAAAATAATAACAGTAATAATTAAGTCCGAAATTTATGAATTGTGAAGTGAATGGAGTAATTAAAGATATTTATTTCAATGGAATAAATTGGGAATCAATTTGGAAAATTGATTTCAGTGGCTGGAATTGGATTTTTCTCTGGATAACCAAGTACGTTTTTAAAAGTAAATTTTTAGCTATAAGTTAAAAGTTTAAAGTTGTTTTTAAAGAGGCAAGTTTTGGAAAATTTATTTAACTTTTAAAGTAAGTAGTTTCTTTTAATCTATTATCGTAGTAATTATTCTAAAAAAAATGACTTAGTATTTTGTTTTAAAAGTGAAAACCTGATTTTATATTTTATAAAGTAACCTTATTTTCAAATACTCATATAGTATATATTTTTAGCCAATTCTTGAAGTAGTCTTAACTTGAATGTTTTAAAGTAAATTCCAAATAAGTATTTCATTTTAATCTATCACCGTAATAATAATTATTTAAAGAATTATTTGGTATTTTAAAGAAGAAAATCTAATGTATAGTTACAAGGTAACCTTACTTCAGTTATTTCTAGAGTATTATTTTAAATTAAGTACTAAAGTAATTTTTCTAAATTAAATGTTAAATATATTTTGCAATAAAGAGTTTTTTTTAATTATTTTAAAAATCTAGTTTTGTGCTTAGTGATTCCAGAGGAGACAGAAATTATTTAGGAAAGTTTATGATGGAAAAGAAAGAATGGTTGGAAACTGTTTTCAAAAAGGGTTTTGAAAATGAAAATATATCTTGTGAAGATATTTTGAGATTAATAAATAATTTAGAAAATTATTTATTGGTTGATGGGTGTTGTGAATATTAATTGATAGTTAAATCACCGACTATCAATATTGGACAAAAATGCGTTGATCTTTTCGAAGAGACGGGATCGAAATTTATTTCTCGAAAACCACTTCAATCTAGTTTGTACGTTTCGAGAAAAACGATTTTCGATTCGAAGATGGAGCAGTAAAGTGCAAGGGCTAATCGCTACTGATCCTGAGGATATTTCCAAAATGGATGTAGTGGGAATAGTGCCTTCGGTTCCATTCGAACCCGGGACGGACTTGTATGGATGAATGCTTGCGAAACATGGTCAGGTGGATGATGGGCATTCTTAGGGATATATTCTCAAAAGGTAACACTTATCCTCAAGCCTCATCAAATGGGAATGACTGAAAATCAGGGGTTATGCAACAAGGCTAGGTGGGTAGCACCAAAGCAGGGTGAGGTCATTCCTTTCTAGATTTCCCTTTTTATTTCGGCTTAGTGGGCGGTTGCTGATCCCAACCGCGGGGTGATCTCACTCGGGATTATCCACTAACGGGTAGTCCCGGTCTTGTGTTGCGAGGGAGCAGGCGTACTCCTCGGTACGGTGATCTAGGCCCCGTATTGTGACAGGTGGTACCCCAGTGCCTAGTCATTAGTTGGAAATCCATTTTTCCTACGAGCCTTGTACGAGTTTTGTTTGTATTACCACTGTAACGATCCAGAATTTTTATTAATTAAAATTTGAATATTTAATTAATTTTAATTATTAATAAGTGAAATTTATTAGTCGAATAAATTTTATTTCGAATAATTGGATTTAATTGGATAATTAAATCGATAATTTAATATGTGAAAATACAGAAATAATTGAAAATTGGGTTAAATATGATTGAAAATGATTTGTAAAATTTTATTATATCATATTATAGTTAGAACGATATTTTAGAACTTTTAAAATCGAATTAAAAGTTAATTTGTGAAAATTGAATATTTTAATATTTAATCGACTAGTGAAATTAGCCAATTTTCGAACAGTCTCAGAATTGGACGAAACTAGTTCCATTGGATCCGTAATAGTTAGTTATTACCGGATTTCAATTTTCGTAGCAATCGGAGTTATCGTTTGACCGTGGTAGCTCGAAACGCATCGAAATTGTTTTTAATATTAATTTGGCGAGTTAAAATAGCCATTTTTCAAAAAGTCTCGGATTTCGACGAAACCAGTTTCATCGGATCCGTAATGTGATATTATTGTAAGGTTTCAAATTTTGTCAATCGGATTTACCGTTTGTCCGGTGCAAGCTAAAACGCCTAGAAAATCGTTTAAATCTAGTTAATTTAAATTGAACGTTTATTGCCATATCTCGCACAGATGTCCGAATTAGCTTCCGAAACCTGTTCCATTGTGTCCGGAACGCGGGGTAAACCCTAGAAACGCTGGTCACCGCGCGTAAATCGGAGTTTTGAAAACCCGGATGAATAGTGTTCAAAAAAAAAAATTCCTATAAATAGACCTTAAATTCACAAAAATATAACAAACCCTAATTTTCTAGTGTAACCGCCGGCTATGAACCAAAGGCCGAAAATTGTTTGCTTTCATCCCTCAATTACTTCCAATCCATGCAATATTTCACGAAATCTTCAACACGAAAGTTCAAGAGCTCGGGGAGAGCTTCGTATCTATACGGCTATGATGGGAAATGGATATTTGGATTGTCGTGAAATTGGGTTTAAAGTGGCCGGCTTTGGGCATGAATTTCGATGGATATGGGCAGCCGAGTGCTATGGGGTTGGAGGCGGTGAAGGAGCAAGGTGAGACCTTCATGTTGGTGGTGGTATGATGACGTTTTGATCAACGTTGGTGGTGCGGCATGAAACCCTAGATCACGGCATATGGGTTTCTCGCGTGTTGTAGCCTGTAGACATGCGTTTGGGAAGAGAAGATGGATGTTGCGGCTGAGATTTGCAGGGGCTGGGATGGATGGCCATGATGGAAGTTAGGGTTTGAAAATAATTATATATGTTGTAATTTGTATATTAAAATTCGTTTAAACTTTAAAATGATGTAACTTTTTCATACGAGGACGAAAACGCGCGAAACCGGTTGCGTTGGAATCGTATGGACGAGCACTACGCTGCGGAATTGGATTGGAGTCATTTGGAGTTAGTGAGAATTTCAGGTAAAATTAAACGTCCGTTTAATTTTATTCGAAATAAATCGCTAAAACGAAATTGAAATCAAGGTGAGAACTTCCTACTCAATCGAATCATTTTCGATTTTTATTTTAAATAGTTAGATTTAAAATTCTTGAATGTATGTTTGAATGATGATTGATATCTATTGATTGTTAAATAGACATTATGCGCCGTTAGTATGCGGATGTTATTTATTAAAAACATATACCGCGAATATTTCATAAACAGTGAAATTGGTATTATATATAATAGCAATATATATATATATTGGCATATGTATATATTGCAGTTGTTGATTTCCCGCATTTTATAGCGGATGAGACCCTGTTGCGCCGTCTATTAAACGGATAATATTGTATAAATCCCATATACCGCAATAATTCCGTACTGGAGCGGAATTGGTGTTGTGCTAATGTTTTTGGATGCAGGGAAGTAGGTTGGAGGGATCCAACTGGATTCCTCAACTGTATTGATTTATTTACAGATATTTTGATATTTGTTGATTATCATATCGATATATGATATTTGGATGTCGTGATTGACTATTTGGTGCTGCTGCATCATCGGAACCATTTCTGAAGTTTTAAAAATAATGATTTTGGTTTTAAAAGGAATTTTAAAGTGATTTTTCAAAGTATATGTTTTTATTAAATTTTGAATTGATTCTTTTTAAATAATTAAAACGTTATAAATTTTTATGTTATAAAAATTTAGATTTTTGAGAAATATAACCGAAATGAGATTTTTGGAAATAAATAATTAATTAATTTATAAATTGGTTTAAATTGGGATTTTTGAGTTATTATAAACGGTTTATATAAAAGATTTATAAAATTGATATTTATAAATTAAAAAAATACTGGAATTATAAAACGAGTTTTTATAAGTAATAAAGTGAAATAAAAAATGTATTTCATAAGTAAATTGAGATTTATAAATTTACGAAATATGAAGATATAAAATGGACAGATTTTGTAAAATATAAGATTTATAAGTAATCAACTTATAAATCGGATTTGGCATTTAAATGAGATATAAAAAGGATTTTTATAAATAGAAGTTTATAAAATTATAAATGGAGTTTATAAAGTAGCATAGACAATCTTCTAAGAGACAACGAAAGACTGATAATCATAATGGTATGCTTAGAAAATTAGCTATATCCTTAGACGATCGAGAAAGTTGTGAACCTAAGCAATATTCCAAATCTTGTTTGTTATTCATTTAACATTTCAAATAAAGTTAAGTATTATTTTGTTCCCTTATGGAAGTTGATTTGATTGATATTGTGGCTTTGTAGACTACGGTTCAAAAAGTTGCTGCTTATCAGGACTTAGATTTCAATGCTTTTGAAAAATCCATTTCAGAAGAATTTGTGAAAAATATAACAATGATACTTTTTCTTGAAATATTTGGTGAACTACTATTATTTCAGGATATTTGAAGGAGTTTTTGCGAAGTGATTTTTCAAATATTTTTTATTAGGACTAAAGTTGAGTGATTGGGGGTTTTCTAATTTGGAAGACTTGCTGGGTATATTTTGTATATTATAGTTGTTGTTTTAGGAGGAACCAGAATACCACTAGACATTCCGTGTTGTTTTAATTCTAGAATTATACCATGCTTCGATAGGAGGAGCCCCCTCTTTGTCATAATTTATTTTGATTTTGATATATTTCTCTTTGGAGGAATTTGAATATATATATTTTGAATGTGAAAACCCAGGCATTTAATTCTAAATTAATCTTCTGAAATGATTGGATGCTTGGTATTTTATTATGGTGTATTCTCTGTACTTTTATTGTATATGATTATTATATTTTTGATGTTTCTTGTGCTTATGATTGAAACAACTAGGTATTGCTCTTGTGTCAACATGATTCTCTTTTGGATTTTGTAAATACAACATAGATACAGGGATGTAGGAGATTACCATTTGATTTCTTGCGCATATGCATTTTCATTGAGATTGTGAGTTGCTTGAAAAAGTAAAAGTCAAATGCAGAAGAGGTGCCTTGATTTAGAGATTTGTTTTTGATTGATGATTTTATGCCCTTGATATGGGTGGCCACTTGGCTTTTGTTTTCTTTTGTTGATTTGGGCCAGTTATGGTGAGTTGTAGTTCTTAGCCGCACAAAGGAGGTGCTGCAAGAATAATAGTTTAAGAACTCATATTAATTAATAGGTTTTTTTAAACTTAAGGGTTTTGGAGACATTCTCTTTCTTTAGGAATTGTTTGCACAAAAAATGGGCAAACACCTCCAAGTCGTATGATTTAGTTGATTATATGTTGTTCTTAGTGATTTGGACGATTTATGCAAATATATAAAATAGATGGACTAAACTGTAAAAGTCACACAGATTTATAGTGGTTCGGCCAGAATGTGCTTACGTCCACTTTATATGTCATTCTCATTTTTTTTCAGGTTACAAGTACAAAGCTTTGATACAAGTATCTGAAAGTTGTTTGAAAGTTCTATCTGTGCTTGAGCTCTCAAACTTGTCCACCATTGTTGTACCCCTACCCCTCTATTTATAGAGTGAGGCTGGGGGTAGCGGTCTTGGATGTATATAGCTGCTGGTGGGCCTGGGCTGATGTAATCTGCCCTGGCAACGTTGGTTCGGTAGCAGATGGTTGGACTAGCATTTTGGTCTGGTGGTAGAAGGGATGGGATTGGTTCGGTGTGGTTGATTCGGTGGAGGTTGGTCCGGCACTAAGTGGTCCGGTGGTGTCCTCCCTTACTTCTGGTTCGGTGGTACCTCTCCTGCTTCTGGTTCGGTGGTACCTCTCCTGCTTCTGGTTCGGTGGTACCTCTCCTGCTTCTGGTTCGGTGGTGGATGGAGGTAGCCGACTTGGTAGTGTCTATCTAGCTTTGATTCAGTAGTGTTGGAAGTGGGTTGGTTCGGTAGGTGTGGTTGATTCGGTGGACTTGGTCAGGTGAAGGGTGGAAACGCAGCCAACATTCCCCCCCCAAAGTGGGGCTTATGTCATCATATGTTGCGCTTTGTTTTAGCTTGGGGGATTTTCATCTGGTCCTGTGTGCCGAACCAGTTGGTCCGGTTATTTATATTTTGCCTATAAGTATGGGCCTAATGCTTCTGTTATTCCTTATCAGACGAACCAAACTTCTTGTTTTTGCCGAATCAAACGTATTTGCCGCACCAAACTCTCTTCTGCTGGACCTGGTGAGGCCCATTTCCGCCGAATGTGCTTTTGCTTTGAACTACCGAATGGACTCGGGGACTTGACATACCGAATGAACTCGTGGAGTATTCGTACCTAATGAGTTCGAAGAATTGACTTGCCGAATGAACTCGTGGAGTATAAGTACCGAATGAGTTCAAAGACCTGACTTTACCAAATGAATTACAAATGAAATTCTAGACTGTACGCACTTCCTCGTCTACTTCCCTCATTCTAACGACGTACTTTTTTGTGTTAGCAGATAAATGTCTCATAAAGTGGAAACTCGATCAGATAAAAAGAAATCCAAGGACAGAGAAGAGTCCTCCACAGTGACCCCAACTCAGTCAGGATCGGGACGTCATGGACCTCCCCCGAGATCACTAGTAGATGGGTACGGCCCTCAGGAGCTCCTGAACTCGCCAACTGACTGCTTTCCTAGCTCCCTTAAAGAGGAGCAGCTTGATGTTATATCTCGTTCTTTCGGGATTGACAGAGCACACATGGTGCTACCAGGGAATGGAGTTATGCCGTATGACCCCCCTGAAGGATATTTAGCTTATAGTAGGTACCATTGCATGTGCGGGGCCATTCCCCCGATCAATGCTTGGATAGTCAGCTTCATTACCTATTTGAAGGTGGCCCCTTTCCAGCTTCAGCCCAATTCTTATGCTATCTTGGTGAGTCTATTCATCATTTTCCAGAGAAAATACGGGCGACCCCCTTCCAACCGGGAGATCCGGTATTTGTACAACTTGAGGGGTTATAAGAAGGGGTCTCCATACATCAGCTTGGAATCCGCCGTGTCCTTCAAGCCGGTCCTGGACTTCTATTCGAAGTTCAGCATGTTCAAGAAAGACTGGTTTTTCGTCAAGGATGACTCTGTCTCTATCCGTCGCTTCACCTCCGGCTGTAAGTTGAAGCTTATTTATAATTTCCGTTCTAACTGTAATGCTTCTCCTTATGTGTTTTTATTTCTTGCTAGTGACATGTGGCTTTGCGGTCATGGAGAACGATCGCCTGGTTCAGATGGCTGCGGAGATAGAAGCCATTTCGGGAGGGGAGAGGCCAGCTTCTTACCTGATCAGGAATGCTACTCTTCTGCAACACAACTTGATTCTACCGCGTCAGTCTGTGGTCAAGCAGAGAGACATAGCTGAGGAGAGGGCTGTCAAAGCTAAAGGAGGGGCCACGACGAAGAGCAGCAAGAGGAAACCCTTTTCGATACCTCCAGTCGCCGGGGGGAAGAAGCTCAAGAAATCCGATGGACCCTCCCCTAGCACATGTCCAGATGTTCCAGAGGAGAAAAATGTGGAGGAGGAAAGAGGCAAGGAGGAGAGCGGAGGTGATGGAGAAGGTGATGGTGGTGATGGTGGCGAAGGACAGAGCGGTGATGGCGCCGGGGCTTTGTCTTCTGGGCAAGCAGGGGAGATCCAAGAGTGGACAGATGATGCTTTCCGCCAGGCTTTTGAGGGGTTGGAGGAAGGATCGGCCTTGGTGGAGAAGCCAAAGAAAACTGATATGGCCGGGACTGGTGCTGGTTCATCTTCCAAGAGCATTTCAGCTAGGGCAACTCCGGCAATTCAAGGTGAATTTTTGACTCCTCTTTTAACTTCACATGTTTCTTGGACTATAGTCCCATGCATGCTTGTAACACTTGGTTTTTATTCCAGGAACGGGTAAGGTGGCCAAGACATCAGACATTCGACACCGTCTCGAACAATTCAAACTCCTCAAAGCTTCCGCTAAACCAAAGCCTCCGACCAACCATTCCGGGGATGTAGTCGGCTACCGTCCTCTTCTCGGAGTTATCGAAGAGGATATTCAAAAGAAAAAGAGGAGGTACTCCTTATTCGAACCTTCACCTGGTCCTCAGCCCCCAACCCAGCCTATTCATGATATCACGGGGGAGGATACTGAGTTCATACCCTCTCCGCATCCGTCTGAGAATCCTACCGTTGCTCAGATTGATCGTCCCGGCTTGGCTCGTAATCCATTTGCGGGTCATTCAGATCTGGATCCGGGTTCTCATGATATTTCCTTTGATGAGGTTACTGGTGAGCACCTTCTCCCTGACAATCCTATGGTAAGGGTGCTTGATGACGCCAAGTCGTTGGACCTTGATTTGCTTACTACTCGGATTGTAACTATGGGGGATGAAGCTAAGGCAAATATCGACTAGGTTGTTGAGGAGACTAGGAAGTTGATGGGGCATTATGCCCGACTGGTCAAGGCCGGGGAGGAAATTGGGAGTGCCAACATAAGATTGCGGTTAGTTGTTTCCGACCAGGCCAAGCAACTCGTCGATCAGGCCATCCAGATCTCTCAGCACGAGGCTGCCTCCAGACGGCTAAAGAAAACCATGGAAGAGGCTAGCAGAGCCGAGCTGCGGAAAATGGAGGCCATCTTTATGGAACGGATTGATATGGCCATTGCAACGGTGGATGAGGTTCGAAAAGCGGATCTCGAGTGGGTAGAGGAGTTATCTGGGTAGCTTGAAGCCGCGGAGCTTGCTCAAGCCAATCTGAAGGAGGAGATGGAGGTGACGAGGAAATCCCTTCAGGCTGACCGCTCGCGATACCGATCGGAGAGGGATGCTGCTGTTGCAAAGCTGTTGGCTTCTAAGGTCCGGATGAGGGAGTTTGAGGAGAACGAGGGGATGATGGATGAGATGCTCCAGGATATGTATTTCCGTACTTGGAAGCAGGGCAACTTATCCTGGATGGATGATTATCCCCGGATCATGGCCAGGATTTATCTCCGGGCTCTGGAGGAGGCCAAGGCCGATGCAGATAAGGAGGGTGGCATGGCCTTCAGAATGGATGTTGTTACGGCTCAATTCATTAAGGAGGAGAAAGTGGCGGTGAAGGAGGGCATGCGGCTGCTCGCTGCTGTGGAGGTAGGTGTGCAGTTGGGGGATGATGATCAAGGAACAGATGCTGATAAGTCTTCCCTTTTAGCCTTTTCATAGCTTGGTTGCTTATTGTTTATTCGATGAATTCTTGTCTTGAATTGGACAGGCGGGACCTCTGAAGCGCCAACTACCTTTGGTCAGCATGCTGGGAGTTCTAATCCGGTGGTTAAGTAGACCTCGGAGGGCCAGCAAGATAGAGGCGAAACCCCGATGCCGTCGGCTTCTTGGCTTGATCTGGACATTTTTCAGTTTACTTGACATCGCTGTCTATGTTAGTCTTAAAACATTAATGTAATTTTCAGGCTGTAATTATGTAACGAACAACTTGATTTTTGGCATGTAACTTTATAACATAAGCTGATTTTTTCATGTTTGAATGCTGTCGTTATTTTGATGTGTTGCATAAAATATAGCTGTGCATGTGTTAGTGATTCAATTGTGTTTGACGCTAAGTTCTTGCTTAAAATATAATTTCATGTCTTGCAACGTTAGTGTGATGTGCGAATAAATTATAGTTACATATTTATGTACAAGAGAAGAATGTAACGCCCTTCAAGTTTTAGCCATAGATGGTAGCTTTGAATGCCTTTTGTAATCGAATATGCAATGCAGCTGAGTGACCTGCCATCCAGCTGTGAGTTCTTACTCCCATTAGCGAGTGTCTCCTATTTTGTGTCCTGTACTTTAGTGATCGTTATAGAGGATAGGAGGAAAGTTTTTATAAATAAAATGGAAAGATGAGAAATAGTAAAACTTCCAATCACGGAAGGCCTTCGATGTGCTTAAGTTCGTGGCAAACGGGTTTTGTAGTCACTTTCCCTAGCTGTGGGTCTTGGAGACATTCGTCACCCATCATACGCCTCCGCGGAGAGTTTTCTTTTTTACCACAGCCATACTTAAGATTCATCGGAGCCGAGATCGCGCACAGTAAATACCCGGGCCATTATGGCCCGTATTCGTGGGTATTATTCGATTTACCGTAGCCGGGTAGCGTGGGTGCCGATCGTCAACCGTGAACTACCCCTGGCTGGCAACACCTTATGTTGGGGTTTATAATCGGTTCACGGCTGCCGGCGAGCCGAACGCCGTAATGAGCTGCCTAGGCTATGGTTGGCCTTCTCGGTGGCTTATAATCGACTCATTACAGTTGGCTTTAAGGGCCGTCACGAGCAATGAGTTAACCCGCAGCAGTGGGATGCTGGAGCAAAAGTGTCTCATTGGCGAGGGTATAGATTCGTATAATACCTGTTAGGTTTTGTCCAGGTGAAGTTGGGCTGTGATGCCCTGAATGGAGATGCCGTCTACATAGGATTTTGTTCAACAGAAAAGGATAAAGCTCAGCAAGTACCCAATATATAAAGGAACAAGTTAAAAAAGAGACAAGTTTTTAAAGTGGTTCGGCACGAAAATACCTACGTCCACTGATTCTCTTTGTTAATTCACTTTATATGGGCAGTACAAGTTAAGAAAAGTATCGACGAAGGTGTTGGATGTTCCATGCCCTCTGGAACACCTCTCCGTCCACTGTTGACAAAATATAAGCTCTGTTGTGAAGATCTTTATGAATTACATATGGTTCGTCCCAGATTGGATCTAGCGCTCCGGGGCACGGGAAGATTCGCTTGAGGACAATATCTCCTTCTTGTAAGCTGCAATGCTTGACTTTGGAGTTGTATTGTGCTTCCACTTTTTGCTTGTGAGATGCTGCTTTGAGTTCTGCTTCATTTCTTCTTTCTTCGATTAGATCCAAAGACATGTGGAGGAGTTTTTCGTTCTCTTCTGGGTTGTAGTGGATCCTACGGTGGGATGGCACTACAGTTTCAACTGGGAGCATGGCCTCCGACCCGTATGCCGAAGAGAAAGGAGTATGCGCTGTTGATGTTCTGAAAGACTTGCGGTAGGCCCAAAGTGCCGTAGGAAGTTCATCCACCCAAGCGCCTTTTGACTTTTCAAGCTTCTTCTTGATTAGAGTTTTAAGAATTTTGTTGACAGCTTCGACTTGTCCATTTGCCTGGGGATAAGCCACAGATGAGAAACTTTTGTGAATTGCATACTCTTGGCACCAGTCGGCGAACTCCTCGCTGTCAAACTGAAGTCCATTGTCCGATATGATTTTGAGTGGACCCCCGTACCTGCATAGAACATTTTTGATCAAGAAGTTAATAACTTTTGCTGAAGATATTCTATTTAGAGGTTTCGCTTCCACCCATTTGATGAAATAGTCGACTGCCACTATAGCATATAGGGCTTCGCCTCGGCCCAACGGTAGTTCGCCAATCAAGTCAATTCTCCATACTGCAAAGGGCCAAGGGTTGGTCATTTGAGTAATCTCATTTGTTGGTAGTCGAGGAATCTTAGCAAATTTTTGACATCTGTCGCATCTTTTGACGAAGTCTAAGGCGTCTTTGTTTAAAGTGGGCCAGTAATATCCATATCGGAGCGCCTTCTTTGCCAGAGTCTGCCCACCAGTGTGATCTCCGCAGCTCCCTTGATGGATGTTGGATAAGATTTTCTTGGCTTCCCTTCCAGCAACACACCTTAATAAGGGGTTAGAGAAGCCGCGTCGATAGAGGATGCCTTCTTGTATTGTGTAGTGGGAAGCTCACCTTAAGATTTTCCAGACTTCGTTACACTCGTTGGGTAGTGTGCCATCTTGTAAATATTTCTGGATAGGAGTCATCCAAGTTTTTTCTTCGATTGCAGCTATCAGATCTTCTTGTTTGAAACTTGGGGCTAGTTGTTTCGAGATGGCTACTGTTCCGGAAATGGTGCTGTTCTTCATGCTAGCTTGCTTTGCCAGTTCATTGGCCTCTCGATTCTCTTCTCGAGGAATGTGTTTGATTAAATAGTGATCTAATTGATCGAGCAGTAGCTTGGTCTTCTTTAGATATGTTGTGAGTCATTCTTCTCGAGTCTGAAACTCTCCTAGTACTTGGTTTACGATAAGTTGAGAATCACTATAAAGACATAAAGAACTGACTCTAATTTGTAATGCAAGCTCTAATCCTGCTATTACCGCTTCATATTCTGCATCGTTGTTGGTGGCAGCGAATTCCAACCTTAGGGCATAGACCAGCTTCCTTCCCTTGGGGGTGATTATCACAATACCTGCCCCCGAGCATTGTTCGTTTGATGCTCCATCTACAAAGAGATTCCACTTGATATCTTTTGTTATTTCAGATTGATCCTTACCTTCATTGGTAGTGAATTCGGCAATGAAATCGGCCATGGCTTGTCCCTTGATGGCGGTGCGAGGATGGTAGGTGATATCATATTGACTCAGTTCAATGCACCATTTAAGTAGCCGCCCAGAAGTGTTGGGGCGATGGAGTACCTGCCTTAGCGGTTGATCGGTTAAAACTCTGATGGAATGAGATTGGAAATAGTGTCGCAGTTTCCATGACGTGATTAGCAAACAGTATGCTAGCTTCTCAAGTTTAGGGTATCTGGCTTCTGCCCCTGTAAATCTCTTGCTTACAAAGTATACGGGCCGCTGCGCGCGGTTGTCTTCTCTCACCAAAGCGGCGCTTAGAGCATGGGACGATACGGCAAGGTATAGGTATGGTTCTTCGCCTTTATTTTGAGTTGAGAGTACTGGTGGTCTCTGGAGGTGTTCGATTAGGTTAAGGAAGGCTGTCGAGCATTCGTCAGTCCATTCGAACTTTCCTTTGTCTTTCTTTAGGGCTTCGAAGAAAGGGATGCATTTGTCGGTTGCTTTAGAGATGAATCTGCTTAGGGCGGCCACCTTCCCATTTAGGCTTTGCATCTCTCTTCGAGTGGATAGTATCTTGATATCTTGCATAGCGCAGACTGGTTCGGGGTTTGCTTCAATCCCCCTGGCATGGACGATGAATCCCAAGAACTTTCCCAATGATACGCCGAAGGAGCACATAAACTTCCATATGTCATCCACATAAACTTCCATAGTTCGTCCTACTAGTTCCGCAAACATCTTGTTGACGAGGCGCTGATAAGTAGCTCCGGCGTTTTTAAGTCCAAAAGGCATTACTCTGTAACAGTACAATCCCCGTTCAGTGATGAAACTAGTGCGGTCTTGATCGGGGGTTTGCATGGGAATCTGGTTATATCCGGAGTATGCGTCCATAAAAGATAAGAGTTCGTGCCCGACTGTGCTGTCCACGAGTTGATCTATTCGGGGGAGTGGGAAACAATCCTTCGGGCAAGCGTCATTTAAGTTGGAGAAGTCAATGCATGTTCGCCACTTCCCATTAGCCTTCTTTACAAGTACAGGGTTGGCGATCCATTCTAGGTAGATGGCTTCTCATATGAAGTTATTGGCAAGTAGGTTCTTTACTTCTTCCTCGAGGGCTGCTGATCGTTCTGCCCCCATACTTCTCTTCTTCTGCTTTACTGGCACCTTGGTGGGATCGATGTTCAGTAAGTGGCATGCTACGTCTGGGGAGATTCCAGTCATGTCAGCGTGCGTCCATGCAAATACATTCAAGTTGTGGCGAAGAAAATTGACGAGTTGATCCTTCAACTCTGCTCTTAATCGAGACCCGATTCTCAGCAGTCTACTTGGGTCACGTTTGTCTACAGATACAAATTCCACAGCCTCTGCAGGCTCAGCGGTGGACTCCTCCTCTTTGTCCCTGGGGTCTAATTCACTGAAAGGATCACTGGTATATCGAAGAGGAGGGCCTTTCTTTAGTTGCTATGCTTCCAAGTTTTTCTTGCAGACAGTAGTCTCTGCATCCTTCCCTTTATCCTTCCTGCGGTTATTGCGAAGTTCAGTTACATAGCAATCTCGAGCGGCGTCTTGATTTCCTTCTACTTCCCCTATCCCATTATCTGTTGGAAATTTCACCTTCTGGCACTAAGGGGCCATCACAATCTGGAAGTCAGACAAGGCAGGTCTTCCTACAAAGGCGTTGTAAGCTGAGTGGTTATCTATCAACACAAACGTTTGTTTCCGCACAACAGAGCGGGGATGACTTTCTATTTCGACAAAGAGGTCCAATTGCCCGAAGGGCATCTTCGCATCTCCAGTGAAACCGTGTAGTGCTTTGTTGCAGGGAGACACATCCTTCATTGACAGCTTCATTTTGTCGAAAGCATGCTTGAATAGAATGTTTACGGAGCTTCCAGTATCTACCAGAATTCGAAAAAGTTCGGCTGGGCCGAACCAGGCAGAGATAACCATAGGATCCATGTGAGGGTACTGCCTTCCTTCTAGGTCTCGCCTACTGAATGTGATGTCATTATCCTCTTTCCGCTTCGGGCGGCGTTCTTCCATGACGGAATTTATGCAGTCTACATTGTTTCTAAGTGACTTTCCATGTCTTTCCATTTCTGCCCAGTTTCTGTCGGCGATGTGTGGTCCTCCCGATATTGTATGGACCACTATCTTCTCTTGACTGGAACCGTTGGTGTTGTGATTTCTTCCTCCTGTCTCTGGGTGGAGTCGCCCTGGGTTCTCCCTGGCAGGAGCTGGATTCATGACCTGACCCTTTACATAGTGTTCCAATCTCTTCCTTCTAATGTGTTCTTCAATCAGGTCCCGGAGATGACGACATTCATTGGTATCATGCCCATGGGTTTCATGGAAACGACAGAACTTCCCAGACTTGATTGCGTGATCTGATTCCTTCTTGTACGGGGGGCGTTTGTATTTAAGCTCGTCTTGGGTGGCCGGGAAGATGTTTTCGACTGTTTCATTCAAAGGAGTGTAAGCGTCAAATCTTGGTCCTGGATGATATAGACGTTTTTATCCCTTCCTACCCCCAGCATTGTCTCGAGAGTCATTTCTTCCGATGCCCTTTGCTGCAGCGGGTGCGTTGCCATGAGCTGCCTTGGCTTGTTGCCCTGTCTGTTTTTCGGTGGCAGCGTCTTCAAGTCTCATGTACTTTCCGGCTTCATGGAAGAAATCGGGTAAGGTAGTTGGTTTTTCTTTCGTTAATCTTCTAGCAAACTTGGTATCCGGATATACGCCACTACAAAGAGCCATTAGGATAAGTTTCTCATCTGCATTTTGGACTGCGGCCGATGCGGCGTTGAATCGGGTAAGATATTGTTCCACTGTCTCTCCGGGCTTCTGTTTGATATTGGATAAGAAATAAGAGTCCTTGAGTTGTTCCACATGAATGCGGAATTGGCTGATGAACTTTTGTTTCAACATTTCCCATGAGCTGACGGACACTTGGGGCAGATGGTAGAACCAGGAGGTAGCTAGATCTGCCAAGAATAGTGGAAAGCATTTACACAATACTCCTTCTGTCGCTCCGCTCACGAGCATATGCTGTGTGTATCTCTGTAGGTGTACGATGGGGTCAGAGGTTCCCTTGTAAGGCTCCATTGTTGGCATTTTCCATTCTCGGGGGGTGATGGAAATTTCGTTATTGCGGGTGAAGGGGCTGGTTACCCTAGCGCCTATCCCTCGATCTCTTTGATCCCGTCGGACGCACTCTCTGAACAATCGCGCCTTCCTTTCATCAGAATTTGGAGCAGATAGAAATGAGTTTGGTTCTTCTCTGCGGGATTAATTCCGTCCAGATGACCTATAGGGATGGTATCGTCTATTACTCCTAACATTTTTCTGTGGCTGTCTTCGGTCTTCCGGGAGCATGCTGGGGTCCGCCACAGTTGGCCCTTGCCTCGATCTTCCCCTGCTGGGCTCTGTTCTAAGCATTCCCTTGGGTCCAACTTCGGGCTGGACTCCAGCTCGGCCCCGTCCATTGGTGTTCCCATGGTTAGGTAGCATGACAGGCTCAACCATATCCGATCCCTACCTGGTATCTCCCCCGTTGGGTTCGGTTCCAAGTGTCTCCTCGGGTCGGAATTCGGCTGAGTCTGGGCTCGGCTCCTACCATTGCTGTTTCTGTCGTTAGCCTCTTCGAAGAAAAAAGATCTTTGTCGCCTCCCAGATCCTCCAGACTGGGACTCACCCAATGATTCGGTGTTGCGGTTGGATTCTTCAGCATCCCTTAAGCGTGACATGAGCTGGTCCACTAAGGCTTCTTGTTGAGATGCGAAGCGGTTAGTTACTTCAGCCACAACCCTGTCCAGATCTGCCCTAGTAATTGGTTGTTCCGTAGCAAGGGCTGTCGGATTCGCCTGATTTCCGTTTGCTATTGGAACAGGACGATTCTCTTTATCTCTGATCACTGTATCTGGGATACTGCTAGTTGCGATGTTCTTTCCTTTGCTAGCATCTTTCCTCTGCCTGGGAGGCATGTTTTCCAAGCAATGAGCGATGCTGTTGGGAAGAAGGTTGAGTGGGAGAAGCTGAAGCTTCTAGCTCGAGTTCTCAGTGGAAGCACCAAAAATGTTTGCACAAAAAATGGGCAAACACCTCCAAGTCGTATGATTTAGTTGATTATATGTTGTTCTTAGTGATTTGGGCGATTTATGCAAATATATAAAATAGATGGACTAAACTGTAAAATACACACAGATTTATAGTGGTTCGGCCAGAATGTGCTTACGTCCACTTTATATCTTATTCTCCTTTTTTGTTCAGGTTACAAGTACAAAGCTTTGATTACAAGTATCTGAAAGTTGTTTGAAAGTTCTATCCGTGCTTGAGCTCTCAAACTTGTCCATCATTGTTGTACCCCTACCCCTCTATTTATAGAGTGAGGCAGGGGGTAGGGGTCTTGGATGTATATAGCTGATGGTGGGCCTGGACTGATGTAATCTGCCCTAGCAACGTTGGTTCGGTAGTAGATGGTTGGACTAGCGTTTGGTCTGGTGCTAGAGGGGATGGGATTGGTTCGGTGTGGTTGAGTCGGTGGAGGTTGGTCCGGTAGTAAGTGGTCCGGTGGTGGCCTCCCTTGCTTCTGGTTCGGTGATACCTCTCCTGCTTCTGGTTCGGTGGTACCTCTCCTGCTTCTGGTTCGGTGGTGGATGGAGGTAGCCGACTCGGTAGTGTCTATCTAGCTTTGATTCGGTAGTGTTGGAAGTGGATTGGTTCGATAGGTGTGGTTGATTCGGTGGGCTTGGTCCGATGAAGGGTGGAAACGCACCCAACAGGAATATCGGGGAAGAAATTCTTTTAAGGGGGGAGAATGTAACACAATGAAATTTTATCGATTTGATTTTGAATATTTAATAAATATTAAATATTTAAATAATTGGTAAAAATATAAATAACTTATATTCAAATATATGGATTATTTAAATATTGAATTATGAATTAAATATTAATTAAATAGATTCAATAACCTTATTTAACTCTTTTTAATTAACAAATAATAATGGAAAACCCATTTCCTAAATTTATCTATAATCATAAATAGTTCGAATACACATCCAAAAAATCAATTGTTAATAAAACGAGTTCAGTTTAGTAACGTAATAAATTTATTTGATTTTTCTATAATTTTAAATCTGGAAAATATTTAAATTAACGTTTGATGTATTTTACGACAAACAATGATAGTTTTGAAATTCACAAATGAAATAATATATGCATTTTATTGTTTATTTGCGATCGTGTCGTATTTTGGTGCATAATCATATTTTAATTTTTTCATTCACGATTCACATATAAATGGGATATTGTGTAGCCGAATAACACAAAACCTTGTTTTCAAAAAAATTAAAAGTTAAATAAAAAATTCAAATTAATCAACTAAGATGTGATGTTGGCTTGTAGATTTTGGTTAGCTTGAGAAATTTGTTTAACTATTCTTGTAATAAGGAATATAATTTTTGTTTACAAATTAGAAAAAATTCATTTCTCCTTTCCCTACTTCCTTTTCATTTTCCCCTTTCCCCCTTTTCCCCTTTTATTCTCAAAACCATTAGAACAAAAATGGCCACAAGCCTTTAAAAATCAAAATCAAACACTGTTCTTAATGAAAAATTGTAAAACAAGTTTCTTTGATCTTGTACGGATGAGATCTTTAATTCTATATAAGTTTCATCGTGTGTTGTCAAGTCCGGTGATAATTGACGTATTCCATAGTAAATAAAAGTGAGTTAGGATTTATATTCTTGGCTGTTTGAGATGGACTTGGAGAAAATTGAGAGTAGATTTTAGTTCATGGCTTAGAGCAGTACCTTTGGATGGAATTTGGTGGAGCTCGGACTTGAAATGATGGCTTATCATTTTTGGGTGAGAAGTCGACTATTTTAGGTCGCACTTTGTTCGCGCAAGTTGAGCGTGATGGCTTTGGGTTGGAGAGGTAGAGCTCGCCAAGAGGAGTTGAATGAAGAAGGTTGCGGTCGATTTCATGGAGTATTGGTCGAGAGAAGAGAGGAGGTTGTGTTTTGGGTGGATGTGCGTATCAGTGAGTAGTTGTGTGTAGGCATGGGTGATTAAAGGTGGAAGGAGAAAGTTTAAAGGGGCAACTAATTTAATATAAGTAATTAGTGCGGATAATTAACTTAAATCCAAATCTGATAAAATTGATAATTCACTCATACGAGGTCGGATTTGAACGCGGTCATTTTCGTTGGACTCATATAGACGTTATTTACACGATGGAATTGGATTTGTTGAAATGGAAACCAGTGCAATTTTGGGCTAAAATCGAACATCGTTCATGCTGGAACATGAAAGCGTTAAATGACATTTCGGTGAGTTTACTCTCCTCCAAATAAACAATATGATATCTGCGTTCCTATAGATTATTGTTGAATGCTTGGATGATAGTTGATTATTTTTAATGAAGTATAAATTAATGACAAAATTATAGTGATTTAATTTAATTACATTTAACATAGTTAAATTAGTTATACTTCACTGTGGCATCTTTTAGTAGAGTACAACACCGTTCCACTATAATTAAATCGAACAGAAAATTTTGGACCTCTATTAACGTAAAGTAAAAAGATTATTTTTGAAGTTAATTAACATGTGGATTGTTTGATAAATGCTATGTTAGCTATTGATTACTAATTGTTGATAATATTATGTTTGTTATTATTGTTCGATTGTTAGCTCGGATTTGAATTTCCACTTGGCATAAATAACCATTTTGTTACAAGGAACATAAAATAGTAGTCGGAGTGTTTTCATAGCGAATAGGTCGCTACAGGACACTACGAAGTGCGTATATACATATATATATGAAATTCACATGGGACTTTTGTAGAGAGGTCCTAAGTGATTTCTCGCTAATATTGATTTATTTATATCCTTATATTGGCTATATTAATGTTTGGTTGAAATATTTGTGGCATACTGTTTGAATTGTGTAAGTGTCCTTATTATACCATCACTTACGAAATATCATCTCCTTAAACCATTGTGTGTGTTACGCCTGTGCTTGTATTTTTACAAAATAAATGTTTAGTCGTGTTTTTGCACTTTGAAAGTTGTTTAAACTATATTTTCAAATATTTTGTGAATTTTGAAAATAAAGGATAAATATTGATTCAAATTTGTAAAACAAGTTATAAATTTGATTAATTACTTTTGGGAAGATTAAAGTTGTTTCAATATATAAGTGATTATAAATTTTATTTATTTTCCTTCAAATAATTAATGTTGTTTTTAAATTTATAAAGGGTTATAAAATTGATTTATTTTCCTTCAGGATAATTAATGATGTTTTAAATTTATAAAGATTACGGATTTGATTTATTTTCCTTCAGGATAATTAATGTTATTTTAAATTTATAAAAGATTATGAATTTTAGTTATTTTTCTTTCGGATAATTAACGTTTTTTAATATTTATAAAAGATTATTTAGAAATGAGAAATCTTTTAAAAAGGAATGTTTAAAAATAAAGCCAAATGTAATTTGTTTTGGATAAGTGTTTTGATGATAATAGATTTCAGCCCTTCTTTTTAATACACTTAGAAATATAATCTGCCTTTTTAAAAGAATATTTTTAAAACTATTTTTATAGTTTTTTACAGATATTTGTGACGTAAAAATAAAGCAGAAGTAAGAATCAAATGTCTTAAAAGCTTGATTCGTTTATTGGTGATAAGTTTATGCACTCTAATTTCCATTACAATCATTCGTTTATTTTCGATGGTTGAATTCTTAACTATCGATTTTGATATCACTCTTTGTGCTTCATTAATCTAAGACGATTTGTGGCTCATTTTAAGCCTAGGCATCCAATACCGTGGATAACTAAAACCAAAGAGTGAGTGGGTGTCAAGCGATGTTGGTCATACCCATTAGGCCATATTTACATTTACCTAGAGATTTGTTGGTAACATGTATGCGGTGATGTGAGTATATTCGGATGCCCATCTGAGGCATGGTCTAGTTTGGAAGTTCTAGAGAGTGATTCGTGTCTGGCATGGGCTCTCAAGTATAATTTATGTAGAGGTATACTTTTGGTGTATGGGGGCGTACTCTCCTAGTCATGTTGGATAAATTTTCTCTCTTTGTTTTGATTCGAATGTTGGAAGTAATCTTTTATTCTTCTGTTTATTCAATCCAATACGATTTATTGCTCATTTTAAGCATTGCTATCCTATGTTGGAAATAACTAAAACCAAAAAGCAAGTTGACGTCAAGCTATGTGGGGTTACTTCCATTAGGATATTTTCACATCTACTCTAGATAGGATTCAGTTGCATCCATGCGAAGATTTCAAATACTCGGATACTCGGTAAGGTTGGCAAGGTCCGACTTATACATTTTCCAAAAACAATCGTAGTTCTCAAGTATATTTCTAAATGTATATTTTCGGTAAGGAGGTGCACCCACCTAGTCACTGTTGGAAAATTTCGCTTTCGTTATTTGATTCAAATCTTGAATTGTTTTCTTATTTGCATTAAGTAGTGCCTGGAGCTCTTCTCGATGTTTAATTATTTATATATATTCTTTAAGTTTGGATTTTGATATTGTTTGCGTTTATCCTTTCTTATTTAGATTTTTGTTGTCATTTGTTTCACAGTTTATACTATCTTTATTATATTACATGTTGTCATTTCCACTATGAGATTCTATTTTCCCTGCTGTTCTTTTAAATTTACCTTAATGATATGCCTTTCTGGCGATTGGTTGTTCATCATTTGAATATTGTGGATGTATTGAATGCCGGCTTTCGATGATCGAAAAGGTGGGATGCTACAGTATGCTAAGAAAAATTAGCTAATTTGATGATATAAATTAACCCTTAAAGAAATTTTTATATAAAATGAATTATGCTTCCATCTTTTACTTTTCTATTATATGTATTGTTACATTGGATAGATGTAATGTTTCATATACATTTAATTTATTAAGTAGAAAACCACATAAAAAGTATTTAATAGATTGCAGTTGCAAATGGTTCGCAACCATGGTTACGGAATTTGGTTTAACAATTACTTATTCCAGACTAGTTATTATGTATCAAGGAAAAGATATCGACACATTCTTTGAAATCAGTGTATGTAATATTCTCCATACGATAGACATGAATTACACATGACCATTGGGTACACCAAAGGATTACGTACCCTTGATTCTATAAAATGATCACAAAGTGACACAATGAGAGTTTTATATATGTTAATAAACAAAGTAAAAATAGAAGATCTCAAATAATGACGTGAAGTAGTCTTTCGAATTGAGGGTACTATAGATCTTAAGTAACCAGACTATACCTTGATTATAGTCAATCACATGATATTGCAATCATGTTATGACTGTAGTTCAATATACGTTGAACTATATGACGTGAAACACCATTCAAGAGAGGGTTATTTATTTCCTTGTAAAAGGCTATTATCATTATAACTGGCTGTTAACTCAAAATCAAAATCTTAGGCTAGAGTAAATCAATTAATAGCTAAATGTTATCAAATTGAACCAAGGACTTGAAAGTAGTCTGAACAATTACTATATATATTATTATGGCTTCTTTAAATATCTTAATGATATATTGATGATGAAAAGGAAATCTGGATAAAATATCATTATATGGTGCAGGTTATAGAGATTAGGAACAAAATTTCACCAAAATGATCTATAAGTGACTAAACTTATGCCCGCTATTGTACTTAAACAAAATTCATGTTGGATTTAGTAATTAAATTACTTAAATATTGACCGAGGACTTAGTTGATACCAGGGAGTTAACACGATCATGTTGTTAGCTTGTTTCTAAGTTCAACCATTTCGAAATTTAATTTATAAATGATATATATTGATAATAAAATTAATATAAATAACATATTGAATTTTGGTGTAAATTTATTTATTTATTTAAAGCCTTAAAATTAATTAAAATAATATATAATTTTTAAATGTTAATTTAACCAAACATATGGGCTTAAATAATTAACTAAATAATTATATATGGAATGTATTAATCAGGCCCAAAGTTTGGAAGCCTAGACATACCTAGGTTGGCTATAGATGGAGGAAAGGAGGGGGAAAAACTTAGTCTATATAACTAGAAAGTAAGGAGCTAAGTATTTGATATCAGCTCTCACTCTTGTTCTAGAGACACTCCAAAAACAAAAACCCTAGCATCCATTGAAGAATTAGTGGAAGCTTAGCTGCCGGGATTTGCACACCGTATTTGATGGAATGGAACAAAGGATCCGAAGAGGAAATAACGAACTACTGAACTATTGATAACCAATAAAATCAGAAAATGGTAAACATCTTGCTATACACACACATACACATACATATATAAATAATTTATATAACTTGTATGGTTTTGGCCATAACTAAATAAAAGTTTGAAATATGTTTCGTAATTTTGGTGCATTTTTGGGAGTTTTACAATTTATTTTATTATTTTTTATGAATTAATTAATGAAGAAAATATTATAGTAATCAATAGAAATTAATTAAGGAAAAGTTTTATAAAAGGGGCTTAATTTTCGGCTAAGCTAGAGAATATAATTGTAAATTAAAAGCAGCAAGTGCGTAAATGACATATGCACTAACTTGGTCCATGATCCTTCTTTATT
This sequence comes from Allium cepa, assembly GCA_030765085.1. NCBI lineage: Eukaryota > Viridiplantae > Streptophyta > Magnoliopsida > Asparagales > Amaryllidaceae > Allium > Allium cepa. Next base: position 293,299,809 of record CM060942.1, read on the forward strand.
AAGGACATATATCATTTTCACTTAATTATGGATTTTCCAGCTTGACTTACGATAGCGTTAAAATGATAGAATGCAATAGCTTTTAAGACCCAACCTTCGGTAGCTTTTAAGTCTTGACCTTCTATGGCTTTAAAATATGGCATGTGATAGCTTATATAAACCCATCTTCTTTTTTCAACCTTTGATAGCTTATAAAAAGGTCAACGTTCAATAGCCCAAAAAAAGAGGCATTCGATAGCTTTTAAAACTCAAGCTTTGATAGATTTGAAAATTGTGATAGGATTGCTTCAAGTGGCAATAACATCAAGGCGCAATAACGTTAAGGCGTAATTATGATGCCACAACTTTATGGTGTGATAACCCTAATATGCGATAGTTTCTTGGAGCTATAGCTTTTTAAAATGCGATTGCCTTACGATGTGATAGTTTTGCAGTGTAATAGTTTCAAGGTTCGATAGCTTCAACCCATGATAGTTTTGTGGTGTTATATTTTTGAGTCATGATAGGTTAACATGTGATAGCATTGACAAGTGATAATCAAAGGTGCTAAAATACCTTAAGTAAACAACAAAATAATAAGTACAATTTTGAAGGTCAATTCCCAAATTGTTGATTGAGAATTTCATAGATATGAAAGTAAGATGAGGAAAATTAAGTTTAATATAGTAAAATTGGAAAATGTAGTATCTTAATTAAGCTATGAATGATACTTTCAGCATTTAAACTAAGGATTAAAAATTATCTTATCTAAAGAATGTATGGGGTATACAATCAAAGGACGAAAGAAACGGATTAAACCCAAGATCTTATGTATACTGACTCATGGAGTTGTTGAATTGTAGGATGTTAGGACTAATGATGTCTAAAATTCAATGGTATACGGTAGGGTGCTATGACTTGGGATGTCTGTAGGGTTCAATTCCAAAATTTATCTCTTAGGAAAGCAACAAAAAAATGGATCCACTTTAATGAATGAATCGACAATGACAAGCATATGTGTTTCTTGGTATATTAAGGGGTATGCGCTTAGGATAATTATATAATTTGTTATATATATATCTAACTCGAGAACCAATTTTTCTCCAAATAAAAGGTGTTTTCTTTACATTATATACTTGATATAATGTGTTTTATTAATTGATTAATTTAATTAAAATTATATTTAATAGAAAATCCATAAATGGTATGTTTTGTGAGAGTAGTTACAATACGTTGTAATCATGAGTGATTTATCATAATAGAGCAAACAAACCATTCCTATTTAATATTGATCGAGATTGGATATCAATACATCTATTGAGTCTAGAGTACGTAAAGTGCTCCAAATGTTGGGCAGTTTATTACACATGACTGCTAGGGAACAAAGGGACTATGTACTGATAGTTATTGGATAACTACAGAATGATCCACTAAGTAGTTTTCGTTTGGATAATATAATTAAGCTCAAACAGAAGTATTGATGTGACAATATTACACAGTTTCCTCACCTTGAGAATACTATCATGCTTCATGAAAACTCCGTTCTGATTATAGTCAAATCATAGCACAACATCCATCGAACGACTATAGTTGGGTCGAGTGAAAGCATTTAAAGTGAGACATTAATCAAGAGGGAATTCGTCTCCTCAGTTATAGAAGGTCAGTATCACGATGAACTAAAGTCAACTTAAAGTCAAAGTCTCTGGCTAGAGCAGTTAAGTTAATAATAATTGTTATTGTTGATCCAAAATCTTTTTCCATTGGACTATAAAGTTGAATATGGATGTTAATGGAATTTTACATATTACCAAATTCCATAAGCCCGAATGTGATATAGTTTTTATGCAAATAATTGTCGGTACTGGGTAAGGCTTAAATAAAGTGAAACAGGATTTAACCAAATTTGTGTGTAAGTGAAATTTTTTTCCATAATGTCACACCACGTGCTAAGTGATGTGTGAACATTAATATTCGAATTGTTCAATATTAATCACAGACCAAATTTACAACTAAGAGTCACACAACCAAATTTTGAATACTCCTACTACAACCTGATTTAATTAATTATAATTGTTATAAATTAATTAATGTTTTTGAAATATTAATTATTAAATTTTACTAAATTTGTGTTGACAATAATTAAATAATGTGTACATAATAGTTATAAAGACACACATCGATATACTCCGTCGATGTGAATCTAAGTTGGATTTAATTGAATATTTATTTGATTGGGCTTGAATAGGTTAGGAGGCTCAAGTGAAGCCTGGTATGACTAGCTCTATGGAGGCTTGAATGGGGTTGAACAATGATTCAAAATGTTGGAATGGTATGAGAAAAGTGTCGATCTAGATCTTCCTTTAGCTATTCTGAACTCTCGCTATTTATGCACTTCACGTCCTATTTAGAAAATGTTACTGAATCCTCCACTCTCCCAAGATCAATCCAGGTACTTTTGCGTCTCTCCTCGTCGTTTTTCCAGCTTTCAAATGCATAAATTAAATCAAATACGAAGACCAGTGGATGCTGCATTCAGATTGGTAGCTCTTTCTAGATTTTGGAATCTGATTTAAAGAGTTTCAATTCAACATCTCAAGGCGATTCATCTAGGCTATAGGCAAGGTAAGTATGCTAAATTTACATTTACATATTCATATATAACTGTTAATTTATTATTATATGCCAAGGTAGTATATATATTTACAACGAATATATATATATATATATATATATATATATATATTGGTGTTGTCTCATTTAGATGATAATATATATTATGTGTGTTTCTGTGTATAAATTAGAAAAAAGTATATATGTATTTTCATAAATATTGCGTACATCATATGAATATTTTTTAATAATATTAAAATGATTTACAACAAAACTGATTCAAATGTAAATATTATTTAGTAAAGTATGTTTTATATAGTACTTATATACGTATATATATTAAAATAAAAAAGTTTTTTCTTCATGAATATATATTATAAATCTGAGTACAATGTAACATTTTATTTAATTTAAATGTTACATCTAATTTATGTGTATTAATAGATAAATTATGTAAAACATGTATATATAAATTTTAGTATAAGATGTACAAGTAAATACTTGTTTTTGAAACAGAAAAATTCTATTAATTCCATATGGAATTAATAATTAATTTCCTATTGTTTTTAGTCAACTATAACAATTTAAAAATAATAAAAGAATTTTTATGGAGGAAAAATATGTATTTTTACATATATACATTTGTTATTAACTTCAATGAAAACATATCTATGTATATAAACATTATATACATGCATTATATTTCCTAAATATTATTTTAAATATGTGTATTATATTTATATATATTTAAAAAAAAAATTTTGAAATATATATACATTTTATATATATTATATTTATTTCAAATTAATATATTGATTTGAATTTGAAGTCACTAGATAATCTTTTTATATATATGGATCTAAATTTGAATTTTAAATTTGATTTTGACTTTCGTTGTTATCTATAATTTATTTGTAGTTATGTTATATTACAATATACAGTGTATGTATGTGTGTATGAGTATATGTAAAATAAATACTTATTTTCAAACACTATTTTGCAATTACATATACATACATACCTACATACATGCATATGTGTGTGTGTGTGTATGTATTTATGTATGTATATGTATCTGTGTAGTTAATGCCCCGTTATTACCCCGCTACAACCCCGCTACAACCCCGCTATATCTTATAGCGGATTTCTACCGCTATGATTTTTCCATATAGCCTAAGAATATAGCCTTTTCGCTTTAATCCCGGCTATTTCCGCTATTTCCAGTTATTTCCGCTATATTCCGCTATTTCCGCTGTATCTTTTTTAATAAAATGAATTGAAAAATTGCATTTATACATTATAAAATTATGAAACTAATTTATTTGATTTAATTTTTAATATATTTTCAGAAATGAAAATACTCTAATATTCTACCAAATTCAATTATGTTATATAACAGTTTTTCGTTTATTTAAAGTATATTCACACATGTTTTTATTTAAAATTATTTACGCATTATTTATATTTCAATTGAATGATAATTTTTCATTTAATTACCATTTATATATTTGTAAAAACATTAAGTACGAGTTTTATATGCTATTTTAGAGCCATCTGCTATATCCCACTATATCCTCGCTGTATCCCCACTATGACTTCTTGCACCTCCACCGCTTTGAATCTACCGAGCGCATTAACTGCACAGATATGTATATATTTGACAGTGCACATAAATATAGAGGGCTGGTACATTCGTTTTGATGTAAATCCCAACTTCTATACATGGTTATATTAAACCATGTACACCTTTTATTTTGCAGGTACACACATGGGTGAATATACACATATTACATATTACATTATAAGTATTACGATAATACAAAACTTTATGTTAAACATTTTTTTTAAAGTTAATTTTGATAAAATCTAAATAAATTTAAACTTAACAGGCCTGACAAGGTTCAGAAAGGAATAGGATTTTTGAAATTTACCCATTTACCTCGCTACGTGCTGGCCTTGTTCCAATAATGGTATCAGAGCTAATTTGTCTGCGTGGTCTAAATTAGTAGTATTAGGGCTAACTTATTAAAGCCTACCCATATACTATGGTGTCTAGAAATGTAGTAACTATGATATGTTTCGGTAATCAAGTACTCAGCTCTACTTGACTACTGACCTGGTCAAAAAGGATGAGGTAAGACTGAAGGTTATCCTTAATAGGAAAGTCCTAATTTGAATTGGGTCTTTCACTATTTCAAATCATTTTGAAAACTAAAACAAAACTTTTTATATTCAAAAGTTAAATTCAACATAAAACTCATCATAAAAGTTACATTATAATTTTGCAAAATGTTTGAAAATTTTATAAAATTTATTTTTAAACTATTATTTATTAACCAGATTAGTAAAATAAATAATTAATCTAATAAGTTAATTAATTAGATATATCTAAATGGACAATACATATAATGATATACGTTACATTGACTTAAATTGTTTAAGACAACATGAGTATACATTGTGTATAAATAGAATTTTCAAAATTGATAAAATTTAATTAATTTTTTTAATTAAATGTATTAATTAGAAGTTTATTAATAAATTAATATACATATGTGTAAGATATATGTTATTGTATATATGTTACATATAATGTGATATAATTGAATAATATAATAATTTATTAAGTGTTAGCTAAATCAATTAATTAGTTAAATTAAATAAAATTTTGTTAATTAATGTTATACATAAAATATTATATAAGTTAAATAGTGTATAAAATTTATATAATAATAAAACCTATATAATTTGAATGTATAGACTAGAGGTGGAATATTAAAGAAATCCTAAATAGACTTAAGGAATAAATACTTACATAAAAGTGCATATGCTGTGATTTCTAATGGGTCAAACACTTTAATCACGAGGGTATTTCCATAAGAAATACATTATTTCATAAGTCAATATCAATCATTTGAATATATTGAAGATTATGAATATGTAATATAAGTGTTGTTCTCTACCATTTATATATCAATAAATTGCTTGCTAATCTTTGGTTTTTGAGAAAACTCAAGCTAGAGATGTTATGTATAGTATTAGTGATATATTTAACATGTAAGGTAAGGTAATTAGACGTATTTATTAAGCAAACTCAAGGTACATATACTATACTTAGGCCGTTGTAAAATGGTAAGTATGAGGTGAATATTTTCTTTCGATTTGTTAAGCAAATTCAAGGTTGAATTGAAATTAGGACAAGGAACTATGGGTTAGAAGTTGTATATGATATAACTGATAAGGAGTTATCCATTGTTTATTGGGCTATGACTTGTTGAGCAAACTCGTGATCAGAATTACAAGTCAGATGAGTCCTAACGCCACCGAGTGATGTCGAAAAACTTCTATGTTTTGTCATAGAGTTTGGAGAAACATAAAAGACTTGTTGGAACCTTATTAGAAAAATGAAATAGCAACATTTAACCTTTGTAATATTGTAAGTACATATGTTATATAAAGTAATAATAGTCTACGTCGATAAATCTGTACAATTAGTATAATTGATAAATGTTTATCAATTAAAATGTACAAAAGAACTAAATTAATATTGACAAATAAATGTACAAAATATACTTACCAATAAATTTTTGCATGTTGACTCATGCAAGCATCTAATTGTACAACTAGATACGTTTATATCTTGGTCACTTGCGAATTTACTTGCCTGGGACAATATATTATCTTCAATGAGTTTCGAACTCTAAAAGCAATACAAGAATATGGATTTTTGATCCATACAAAATTTCATATAAATGTTATATGTTGAATAATCACAATTTTTAACATGTGAAACCTCAATAAAATTAGTTCATTTAAATAAGCAAGTAAATGGTACTGTAAGATCATGTATTCCTTATCATTAACTCAAATAATGGTCTTGTTGGGTAAAATGTGATATTAGACAAAATGTTACAGATAGACTAAGAATTCGATCATCGAAATGTTAGTTTGATAAGTTTATATAAAGTGGAATTTATTTGATATCCTTAAAAATTAAGGATATTCAAATGAACTTTTATAAAGAGCTCGTTGTGATATTGTATAAGAGTTTCCTTCGAATGTTCAACAATTTAGAAAGGAAATCAAATGTTTAAGAGTGTACGTAACCTAAGGCATGGTTGGAATGAAAAGAGTGAATGATCATTTCTACTTCATAATTAAACATTAGAAATGATAATTTAAAATAATAATTGATGCTTAAATTTGGTATGAGAAATATGATTTTATTCAAATTGCATTTTCATATAGAAAATTGTTTTCGTTATGATGTATTTCTTTGAATTTGGGATATTTGATCCTAAAATTTTTGACTGTAAATATGTTACAGTAAGTGAAATAAATAGCCGATATTAAGTGCTTTAATTGACCTTGTAATAACAAGGATTTTCGACCCTCGAAAATCGACACTAATACGTCCACTGTATTGTGTGCCGAGCAATTGAATGCCATAAAACCTGGATGTTAGGGGAAAAGAAGAAAAAACGAAGCGGAAAGAAATTAAGCAACACAGAGTATCACAATCACGATGGAACAATATATAATATAATATTAATGATCTTTACAAACGGGAAATTGTTATATACATACATCCATCAGAGTACAACAACAATCGCAATTATCGGCCCAAACAGTTATAACAACCTATCCTCACAAATGCTGATGATTTCAATAAAGAATTGCAAAAATAAATATGTACCAGAATACGTCTCTGGGCCTCTAGCTCGTCGCCTGAAACTCCAAAGCATTTAACTGAATCTGTAATATGCTCGGTCTAACCTAAGAATTATAATAAAATAACACCCGAGTCATTCTAGAAAACCAGCATGATAATAACACACCCAACTTATCTTTTAAAGTTATCAAAACCTTTCAAAAATCAAAGCTATCTCGTAAGACCACTTCATACATAAACACGGACGGAATTTTTCCTTAAGATAACCAAAAAAATTCATATGAATTCCTCTGATATATAATAGTGTCCAATATGCAAGTACTTATTAATCGTAGATGAAACTGTTACATTAATTAAATTCCAGCATTTTAGGTTCTACAATCAAGGCCGAAGGCTCGTGGTGGATAATAGATTCCAACTGTGAAAAGTAAGGGTCTACCCACCGAATCTGTACAGCCATAGATTAAATGAATGGGAGGCAACAACAAATTGCACCTCTATTACTCAGGACCGACACTACCCCTTTCTCGATTAGCATCGAATATGATCACCCCTTGGTTGCAATCAAAAACCACACAATGGGATCCCGAAGTATAGAAGAATATCGCTCTAGATTTGGGATGATCATAACCTACTTGGATGTGACCCACTTAGCCATGCCGCATGTCCTTACTTTATTTATTTGCGGGTGTGAGGCTCGAAGAGGCCACGCTCTTACGATTTCCTTCTAGCAAACCATCTTGGAATGCCAAAATTGCCCTTCGAGGAACCAGTGTAACAACCCGTAAATTTTAATAGTTTTAATAATATATTTAATTGAAATTTTGTGAATTTTTAAGTAATTGAATTTGGAAATAAAAATTTAATATTTGGCATACGTCTATTTTAACGTAGCAACTGGTAAATTTTCATCTGATAATATTGAAGTTTATTTTATTGTGTAATTTTATTTAAATTCGAATTAGTTAATATTTGATGATAATAAATTTTTTCCAAACTTAAATATTTTTATATGATAAATTTCTAAATCATCTTCTGAGTGAGACGTTGTTAGAACCATAATTGGCCACTAACACCCTTAAGGGAGATTGTGTAGAGAGATTAATGAAGAAATTAAAATTAAACGGAGAACAGTATGCTAAATCAAATGCAGAAAATAAGAAACCAGAATTATAGTGGTTCGGCATAAGTGCCTACATCCACTTTGAGGTTAATCTTTATTGCTTTACTTAACAATTGGTTACAGATACAATCCATACACCAACTATTTGAATACAACTGATAAGTAAAAAAGATAAGTCTTGAATGAGTCTTGAATGCGGCAGAGTCTCCCCAGTGTTCTCGAAAATTGGTCCATTTCACTATGCCCCTGCCTCTCTATTAATAGACGAAGATGTGTTGGACTTCCTAATGGGCCTAGTAGCAAGATATCTCGGCCTAAATTAAGCGACTTCTGTGTGCCCAGCCACAAATGCCAAACGACAATTGCTGAGTCATGTCTCCAAGCCTAACGAGGAAGTATGTTGTGTGAAATGTGTAGGCCGAATAAGATGCGACGTCGATCGAGGGGAGATGCCGAGCGGCATGCTTATGCGGAGCGAGGCCATGTGCCAAAAGAGGCTGGATTGCCGAACGAGGCTGGAATGATGAACGAGGCTGTAATGCCGAACGAGGCATGAATGCCGATCGAGACTGAATGCCGCTCGAGTTTCATGCCGGTCGAGACTGAATGCCGATCGGGGATTCACGCCGAACGAGGATGGTTACCGAATGATTCAGTAATGCCGAGCGAGGCAAGTTGCCAAACGAGACTAAATGCCGAACGAGGTTCATGCCGGTCGAGACTGAATGCCGACCGGGGCTTCATGTCGAACGAGGCCAGTTGCCCAATGATGCACTAATGTGGAGTGAGGCATGTTGTCGAATGACCTCCCTATGCCGAACGAGGCTTGGATGCCGAGCGGTGCTTGAGGTGCCGAATGGCCCCTTATGCCAAACGAGGCTTCCACTTCAAGTCTTTGTTTACTTGGTCAAGCCACCGGGTAACACATCCCCCCCAAAGTGTATCATATGTATGAACATGATACGTTTTGAACCTTGATTTCTCCATGCCTTGCTTTGAGCCCTTATTTTGAATGCCAGTCGAGGCAATGCATGCCAAACGACATACTAATGCCGAGCGACATCCAAATGGCGAACGACATACAAATGCATAACGACCTGAATGCCGAGCGAGGGAAGTGTTTGACCGGTTCTACCGGTTGCTGTCCCTTTGACTTCACTTCTCTTTGTATAAGCTGTTGCTCTTTCTTCTTCTCCTTTTTAGTTTTACCTCCGCTTTCCAGTACTTACCAACTTTGCATCTTTAGAGACTTCAGAGAATTACCTACTCTCCCTTCTCAAACACCATATGTTGTCCCACTTCCTCCCCCAATCAGTCGAACCTAACTAAAACCACGTTCCCCACTCCAGATTCTCCCCGAGTCTTCGATTCACTTCATAGGTAAAAAACCTTTCCCCAGAAACACTTTACCTTGATTAGGGAACCTTGCATGAGATTCGAACTCGTGAATCTCTGCAAAATCGAGGTCAGTAGTAATCGCGTGGAGTAGGATGTGTTAAGGGTGAAGCGTGGGTATTTTAAAGGAGTTTAAGGCTAGGCGGAGCGGAGGAGAGATGAGGATGATAGAGATGCTTGAAGGAGGAAGTTGGTGGAAGACGTATTGAGGTGGCTCGACGTGATTTCTTTATGCCGAGCGATGGAGGGGAAGTATTATAATGAAATTGGAGTTTAAGGTTTAGTGTGCCGAGCGATGCGGCTCAACATGGCCACGGCTCGGCATGATTACCTCATGCCGAACGAGGTAGGAGGGAAAGTAGAGAGAAGCAGGAGTTGGGTAGAATGCCGAGCGATGCGGCTCGGCATGAATGTGGTTCGGCATGACTCCTTTATGCCGAACGATGAAGAGGATAGTTGGGAGAATGTCGTGCCAAACGGCATGGCTCGGTATGTTTGCGGTTCAGCATGACTTGCCACATGCCGAACGGTGACGATGAGTGGTAGGTGAGTGTTGACGTTGAGGGTAGAATGCTGAGCGAGGTGGCTCGGCATAATTTTGGTTCGGCATGACGAGTTGAATGCCGAACGATGAAGTAGTTTGGTAGGAGGGTTGTGTACAACAGCAACACCAGTGGAACCTGATGCATAATTGACTCAACACTTGCTTTATGCCTAAACATAGGATAACGAACAAGGACAGACTCAAACAATAAAACATATCGGACAATCCGGACTGATAAATCCCGTGTTTAAACAACTGAAAGCTTGGAATTTAACTTGCTTAACAGGTAATATCCTTTAAAATGCAGTGACGATGTTGAGTTCAAAATATAAACCGTCTTACGACAAGCTTTCGTAGACGTTCAGCGATGACGGTCTTCGAAGACGACAATTCAAAGCTTAGACTTATTTAATCAATCCACTGTCTTTTCACTGCTTGGCACTTACATTTGAATGATCGCACTAGTTTACACATCACATGGGGTAATATTTATGTTTTTAAGTCTAATGTCGATTGTTGTTCAGGTATAGTTCAAACAGGTGCCTTTTCAGATTCAATCTTCATTAGAGATGTCTTGAAAATCTAGCTCCGCTATGATCTCGGACAGACTTGGGCCATCCTATCGACAAAAAGTTGCAGGAACTTCAAATCCGTCAACTACCCCTGCTCAAGACTACCGAGCCCTACGACGGCATCCGTCGACTTGGCTCCCGACGCTCTGGAGGCAACAATTTTCTTTGACGACCTAATCGATTCACAGGCCTCAAAGATTAATGAAAGTACACTCCATTAGATATGCTCTGTCCATGGAATCCCCTTCAACGACGTGTTAGTTCCATCGTGGCATGATCGTCCGCACTTGCCCCTATTTGGATATACATCTTGTAATAGATTCATGTGCTGGGTTGGCAGTGTGCCACCATTCAACTCATTTCTACGAGACGTGTTGCATTATATTGAGATTGCCCCATCGCAACTGCATACGAACATCCACGCATTCATATACGACACTTGCATCCTCTTCATGAGTGTCCTCTTCAGGCTATCGACTCCGGGCGATATACGATACATCTATCGCATCAAGAGATGGTCGGATAGCCCATCTTTCATTTTTCTCAAGCCACACAGCAAATACTAAATCTTAACTGGGCATGGAGCAAGTTTTCCCAGTATAAACAAGAGTGGTTCTATGTGTGCTGTCCCCCCAGCTTCTTAAGGAGTTGGGTGGAAGGACGTAAGTCTTTTTCCTAGACCAGAACTCATGTTCGGTCGAAGATGTACCTTTTCTAACTCTTCTTTCATCTTTTCAGGAATTAACCCATGTCTCGAGGGCCACGGATATTCTGGAGCTGTCAAAGCTATCCGAGCCATTCCTATCGAAGACAGGGACTTCAGAACTCTCATTTCGAATGAGCCGCTCACGAAATTTAGGTTTCTGGCAGAAGGTCGCCGAATAAGCCTCCCCTATGGTGTTTCCATGTGCAAGCCTGCTTCGAGCAAAGGAAAGAAGAAGGCCGAGTCCTCAGTACATAACGCTCCTGAGACGCCAGAGGAGGGGGAGGTCAAAGAAAATGAAACGCCCGAAGTACAGGGCGAAAATGTTAGTCCACCTCGGGACCCGATAGTCGAAGTCCATGACATTGAAACGACGTCTTCCTCTTAGAAGAGGAAGAAGAAACTGACTTAGAAGCTGAGGAAGAAAATAGTCGGCGGAACTTCAAAAGTTACTATTGTTCCAACGGAGAAAGAAGCTTCCTCGCAGCACTTGAAAAGTTCTCTAAAAGGCCCGTCGAAGCTCTCCATACTTGAAGATCTGCTTAACTACGATTTTGACGATCCAGAGGCCCTTAAGCTTCATTCCTCCATGTGAGACGATACAAGTGCTCAAGCCCAAAACTTGGGAGAAAAAACACCTATTAGTAAAGAAAACTGCCCGTCGGGGGGAAGCACTAGGACACACACAAACACATGCACTTCACCTCGCACTTCACTTTCTGTCATCACTCTTCTATTTTCTACTCGACGTTATTTAAATTCTGTGTAGGTTACATGGTGCATACGCTTGGACTTGACCGCCTTCGCGGTTCATCTATTTTTCACCAATCCGGCCGTGATTCGGGTTCCGGCAAGCGTCGAGATAGAGATGACTCCGGTGGTCGAGACTACTACCTTCGGGAATTTTCCTACTGGAGAATATCTTATAGTCAATCCTCCTACCCTCGTGATCTTCCTTCTCAACTGGAGCATAGCAAAGAGTACCCTGCACATAAGGGGTCTCAGCCTGAGGCACATGGAGACCAACACTCTGGTTCGTCAAGGACCAGGCAATCTCGAGATCCCCACAAAATGCCTGCGGTTCCCAAGCAGACTCCTCTTGCTCCCGTAACTGATCCATTGGTTGCTGAGCGACTCGCTGAGCTTAAAGCCTCATTTCCAAAGATATGCTTCGATGGCTTAAAAATTCCTTCCGGCGATTCACAAGATTCCAGAGCATGTCAAGAAAAGTCTTATCGCCTGCACCAATGACGTCCATGTTCAGCACGATGCATTCGTGCACTTAGCCGAAAAAGTTTCAGAAGTCTCCATAGAGCATTAGCATGAGATTGATCGCCTGAAGCTCGAGGCTATCCATGATAAAGACATTATTAAAGCTCAGGACGAAGAGCTTGCTTCTCATAAGTCTCAGCTTGAAGCCGCCCAGCAGAGCGCTAAAGACACTACCGAGGCCGTTACTCGTCTGGAGTCAACCCATAAAAATAAATCAACGAGGCAGTCCAACACTTTGGGGACCTAGCCTTAGAGAAGGAATCGGAACAAAAAGAGAGGGATGCTTTGGCCTCCGAGTCAAAGAACTGGAGGAGCAACTCCGCAGAAGAAAGAGAAGAGAAGATTGCTGCCGAAGAAGAGTCGCAACGATACTGCGACGAAATCGTTGCTACACGACTCCTAAAGGCATAGCTTGATGATGAACTTTCTAAAGTCGGGATGCTAAAAGATGAAGCCTGTGAGGAGGGAAAGAAAATAGCATCTGCCGAGATCGACTCTCGCCTGGAGGCGGCAAAAGAGGCTGGTAGGTCAAATGCATGTTCGACCCATTGATTGCAGAATTCAACGCCCGCGTTCTCATGCATCGAGACTTAACTTTTTTGGGAGAGGGCTACTTCGAATCCCTAGCTGAGGCGTGGGAGACTTTGGTAAAAATCTGTAAGGTTGAACTTAGCACTGAGGAGGTCGACGAGGATGTTTTGATAATGGAATTTCTTAAGGGGAACAAGCCTTCAGACCTGTCTGCGGCAAAAAATCTTTACTGCAAAGGCACCCCCTCATCGATAGGGAAAGATCTTATTGCCGGTCAATCCGGGATCGAGTCTCCAGCTCATGCGCCTGCTCAGTCGGTTGATTGGCCAATACTTGATCCATTTGAGCAGCATATCGGTTATGACCCGAGGACCCTGGCCTCGGCGTTCACATTCTATCTCCTTTTCCAGAGTGTGAGACCCCTCGGACGGCTGAGAGCCTGCTAGAACCTGGTAGATACCGCTTCACTTTAACATTCCAAAAGTCGTCGTTTTTCACGAGGGGCTATTGTATTCTAATGCTTGTTTTTCATGATTTCGTGCAGGCCGTTCTGATCCTAAGCCCACTCCGAGGAGCGACATCGCCAAGGAGGTGAAGGAAAAAATAAGTGAGGCTACTCACGTAAGGGAGGCTCTCGGTCTAGATGCTCAGGTGATCGGAGCGCTTGTTGAGGATAAGTGCGATACTCCCTCTCCCATCAATGGGAGTTATGAAATCGAGATTACAGGAGCCTCTAAACATACATCTAAACTGTGCATGAAGGAGCAACTTGAGAAGGAGAAGAAAAATACAGTCGAAATCAAAGTCGAGCCTCAAGTTGTGGACCTGGACGATCCTTTGAAAAAGCCGTTGAAGGTCATCCTCCCTGGCGGGTCCAGGCTAGTGGAAGTTCCCCGTACTTCTTCAGTTGTTACGTCCCCATCAAAGAAAATTACCAAGGGAAAACGCACGGGAAAGGAGTCCTCTGAGAAGAAGTCGAAGAAGTAATCGTTACTCTCGTTCAACGAGAGTTAGTTTAGATCATGTAATTATTTTTATTTATTTTCATAGTCCATGTAAATAGACTTTTGACTCTGAAATTTGAAGGAGTTGTAGAAACTAATTTTTGAATAAATAAAGCCTAGTTCTCTTGTCTTTCGAAGGACTTTTATCATTCAGCTTTCTGTGTGATTGCGGTTGAAACCCAAGCTATTGTGAGTTATATGAACTTCTCAATTTATCTTCATATAACACTGAATTTCTTTGGAGTTGTTCACCTTGTATTACATGCTTCAAACACTTAGAATATTTTTTTAGTTCGTACGCCGGGGACTTGATGACTTCAAGTCATTCATGTCCCGGTTCGCACTCCGGGGACTTAGAGATTTTTAAGCCGTTTATACTCCGGTCCGCACTCAGGGGACTCAGAGTACTCCGGTCAGCACTCAGAGGACTTGTAGATTTTTAGTCGTTTAGAGTACTCCAGTCCGCACTCAGGAGACCTAGAGATTTTGAGTCGTTTATACTCTGGTCCGCACTCTAGGGACTCAGAGTACTCCAGTCCACACTCTAGGGACTTAGAGATTTTGAGTCGTTTATACTCTGTTCCGCACTCAGAGGACTTAGAGCACTCCGGTCCGCACTCTGGGGACTTAGAGATTTTTAGTCGTTTATACTCTGGTCCGCACTCTGGGGACTCAGAGTGCTCCAGTTGCACTCTGGGACTCAGAGTACTCCGGTCCGCACTCTGGGGACTTAGAGATTTTTAGTTGTTTATACTCTGGTTCGCACTCTGGGGACATAGAGTACTTCGTTTCGGAATCTGGGGACTTTGAGATTTTTAGTCGTTTATACCTTGGTCCGCACTGTGGGGACTCAGAGTACTCCAGTCCACACTCTGGGGACTTTGGATTTTTAGTCGTTTATACTCTTGTCCGCACTCTGGGGACTCAGAGTACTCCAGTCTGCACTCTGGGGACTTAGAGTTTTTGAGCCACTTATACTCTAGTCCGCACTCAAGGGACTTAGAGCACACCAGTCCGAACTCTGGGACTTAGAGATTTTGAGTCATTTATACTCTGGTCCGTACTCAGGAGACTTAGCGTAGTCCAATTCGCACTCTAGGGACTTGGAGATTTGAGTGCTCATGGACGTTCATACGTCAGACAGAATATTGTATCTCTTAGTTATTTGTTAAAGACTTATCATACACAGAAATATCGACAATACATGGAAAAAATGGCTTTAAGACTTTATTAATGCAATCAAGCTAAATTGTCTTATTACATGCCGTAAAATAGGAATAAAAACATGCTGGAAATAATTGCAACTAAAATATGAAAGAAATGAACTAGGTATAATAATGCCGCAAATGCTTGCTATTCCAGGTCGGGGGAGTGTCACACCATCAACGGTCACTAGCTTGAAAGTTCCTCTTGCAAGCCTCCGTTCAATGACGTATGGACCTTCCCTGCAGGGCTTATATGTGACGGAACTGGGAAAACTCATTTCAAAACGAGGTCACCGACACCAAAAATTTCTCGGTCGGACTTTTTCATTATAATATCGAGCGACTCAGTGTTTGTATGCTGCCGCTCTTGAATTAGCTTCTTCGCTCTTTTCGTCAATGAAGTCCAGTGATTCCAGCATAAGTTCCTGTTTCGACTCAGAGTCATAATGAGTTATCTGATGTGATGGAACTTCAAGTTCTAGAGGTATAACAACTTCCATGCCATATGCTAATGCGAATGGAGTGTGGCCAGTCGTGGACTTGTGGGTGATTCTACGAGCTCAAAGCGCTATCCAAAGCTCATCTACCCACTTGCCTCTAACCTTTTCCAAATGCTTTTTCAATGTGGATTTGATTATTTTGTTCATGGCTTCCACTTGTCCATTGGCTTTCGGATGAGCAACTGCTGCAAACTTTTTCTCAATACCATATTTTTGGCAAAATTCTTTGACCACTTTGCTTTTGAATTGAGTTCCGTTGTCTGTAATGATGGTTCGTGGAAGGCCAAAACGGCATATAATATTTCGTAAAATGAAATAAATGACCTTTTTGGTGGCGAAAGTGGCAAAGGCTCAGTTTCTACCCACTTGGTAAAGTAATCTACCGCAACTATCGCGTATTTCGCACCACCTTTGGATATGGGTAAGGAACCGACTATGTCGATCCCCCACATTGCAAACGGCCTGAGACTAACTATTTGTGTGAGTTTCGTTGGCGGGGCACTAGGGATTTTTGCATATTTCTGACATTTGTCACATCTTCTCACATAGTCTGCGGCATCCCGAGTTACAGTTGGCCAATAATATCCATAGCGGAGGATTTTCTTTGCTAACATCTGCCCCATAGTATGGTCACCACATTCCCCTTCATGGACTTCCCTCGTGACTCTTTCTATCTCATCATGGGCAATGCACCTGAGTAAGGGGGTCGAGAAACCCCTCCTATACATTAACCTGTCTTGCATTACATAACGCGAAGCCTTACGAATGATTTGTCGTCTTTCGCTCCATCTTTCATGTACGACCCCGTATAACAAGTACTACTTGAATGGAGTCATCAATGATTCCTTTTTTATTTCTGTTTTTAACATAAATCTACCTCCATCATATTTATGCTTGGAGCATGTAAGGTTTCAACGGGAAACAATCCCATTTGTTGCGCATCGCCAGTGCTTGCAAATTTTTCCAATGAATCGGTTGCTCTGTTTTGTTTACGTGGGACATGCGAAATATCATAATACTCTAGATTCGCTAGCAACTGTTGAACCCGTGCCGGTATGAGGCAAGCCTCTGCCCCTTTGCTTGATAGTCCACTCGGACTTGGAACACCACCAGTTGTGAGTCACAAAATATTTCAACCGATCTTACCCTCAATTCTCTGATAAGTCTCAAGCCAGCAATCAGTGCTTCATACTCTGCTTCGTTATTCGTTGCTGCAAATTCGAGCTTCAAAGCGTAGAAAACTGATCGATTTTCAGGAGTCACAAGAACTATACCAGCCCCCGAACAACGGTCGTTAGATGCCCCATCGGTGTACATCTTCCATCGAACGGGAAGTATGACATTGTGGCCATTTGATTCGTCTGGCATGGTGAATTCAGCAATGAAATCTGCTAGCGCTTGCCCCTATATGGCCCTTCGTGGTAGGTAGGTAATATCGAACTGACTCAACTCGATATTCCATGTTAACATCCTTCCAGAAGTTTTTAGTCGTTGGAGTACCTGTCGCAAGGGTTGATTAGTGTAAACACTGATCGAGTGTGCCTAGAAGTATGGACGAAGCTTGCGTGATGCAATCACCAAGCAGTAAGCTAGTTTCTCAATATTGGGATAATTTCCTTCTGCCCCCGTTAATCGTTACTGACATAATACACTGGCTTTTGAACTCGGTCCTCCTCATGAACCAAAGCCGTACTGATAGCGTGTTGGGACACAGCCAGGTGTACATACAGCATTTCATGGTCAATTGGTTTTGATAGCACCGGGGGACTTTCTAAATGTCTAACCATAGCTCGGAATGCTTCCTTGCAGTCAGACGTCCACTCTAAATTCCTCTTTCCTTTCTTTATCACATCGAAGAAGGGAATGCACTTATCTGTAGCTTTGGATATGAATCGGCTTAGTGCGGCCACCTTTCCATTCAAGCTTTGTACTTGCTTTATAGTTCTGGACATTTGTATATCCCGAATAGCCTGAATCTTTTCTTAGTAAGCTTCAATTCCACGTGCATTCACAATGAAACCCAAGAACTTCCCTGATGCAACGCCAAAAGAACACTTCAAAGGGTTTATTTTCATCCCATAATGCCTGAGTATATGGAACATCTCTGTTAAGTCTTGAATGTGGTCGTTTGACCATCGTGACTTCACGAGCACGTCATCCACATAGACTTCGATCGTTCTGCCAATCTGATCTTTAAACATTCGATTCACCAAGCGTTGATAAGTTGCTCCAGCATTTTTCAATCCGTAGGGCATCACTACATAGCAATACAACCCAACGTCTGTGACGAAACTGGTGTGTTCTTGGTCTGGAATGTGCATCGGGATTTGATTGTATCCCGAGTACGCATCCATAAATGACAATAGCTCGTGTCCGGCCGTTGTATCGACCAACTGGTCGATCTTAAGTGAGGGGAAAATATCCTTTGGGCATGCTTTGTTTAAATTAAAATAATCAACGCAAGTTCTCTACTTCCCATTTGCTTTTCTTTCCAGCACAGGGTTAGATAAGAGGGCGTCGCGGACGAACCCGTTGGCTTTAAGTTTGTCCACCTCCTCTCTAAGAGCGGCGGACCTCTCCGAGTCCATGCCTCTCCGTTTCTATTTTACTGGGACGTACTTCAGGTCTATGTTCAACATATGACTTGCAGTGGAGGGAGAAATCCCACACATATCAGAAAGCGTCCAACAAAAAACATCCAGGTTCACTCGGAGGAAATCGGTAAGATCCTCGGCCAAGGGCATGTCGAGTTGCAATCCAATTTTAAGAACTCGTGACGGGTCATTCCGGCTAACTAGAATGTCAATCGTCAGCTCAGCCGGTGCTGCTTTTGCTTTCTGGGTCCCCCATCATCATCTCTCGGATCTATGTCTCTGTAAATCCGAGAATGTTGCCCGAGCCAGGGCGAGGGCACTACTTGCCAATTGTCAGTGTTTTGGATGCGGACGGAGCTGTCCACAGCCTTCCTTTTTTCTCTCCACTGAGCCTCTCTCAGCTCTACTACATAACGTGCGCGACCGGTCGCCTGATTGCCATGCACTATGCCGACTCCTTTGTATATCAGAAATTTTAATGTCAAACACCATGGGGCCAAAGCTGCCCTAAACTCCGCCAGGGTCGGACGACCCAGAAATACATTGTATGGAGAGTCGACATCCATCACTATGAACGATAGGATTCACGCTCTCCTCTGCTCACCTTCTCCCAGTTCAACTGATTACACGATGTACCCCATCGCAACAGTCACTGCACCATTAAAGCCATGAATATGGGCTTTAGATGGTTTTAAATCTTTTGTCTCTATCTTCATTTGGTCATAAGCCTTCTTGAAGATGATGTTGACAGAGCTTCCACAATCAATCAAAATCCTTTTGACATAAGCTGGCCCGATCGTCGTAGATATGACCATCGGATCGATAGTAGGAGCCTCCACCTTGTCTGCATCTCGACTCCTAAACACTATATCGTTTGTCATCATGCGTTGTTGTTTTGCAGGGGTTCCATCTTCCACATTCGAGCAACATTCGTAATCCGCATGCCTCAAGGAGGTTGCATATCGTTCCATCTGTTGTCAATTCTTGTCTGCAGGATGAGGTCCTCCGAATATAGTATTTATGATCAACCTACCCATGGTTCGGGCAGGTTGCTTTGGATGGTGTGGAGCCGGCCCGCATCCGGGGTTTGACGTTCCTTGCCTACCCTCTGGTGGGATCTTAACAAAATCCTGCAGCTTTTTCTTCCTGATCAACTTTTCTATGGCGTCATGGAGGTGTCTACACTCCTTAATAATGTGCCTATGGGTCTCATGGAAGCGACAGTACTTCCCCGTCCGCTTTTGTTCCTCTGTGGTCTCCTTTGTGCGTGGCTTTCTGTATTGAAAGGTGTTACAGGTAGATAGGTAAATATTTTCAAGTGACGTATTCAGGGGGTGTATTCGTCGTAAGTTAGAATCCACGACTTCCATTTCCTTGTCTCTCTTTTCTTTTCGGGATTTCCACCTCCGGATCCTTTAGACTGCCTAGGCTTGTTCTGGACGTTGACTTGAACTTTTCTCGAGTTGTCGCCGGAATGCTTCATGGTGATGTTACTTTTCACAGTCCCTTGAACAGTCCCCTGTGCCTTATCTCGTCCTATTCATCAAGCTTCCTCCCTTCTTATGAATTGATGAGCTTTCAAATAGAATCTCTCCAAGGTAGTTGGGGGCTTGCCGCAAACCAATCTCCAAACTCCGAGACTGGATCAACACCTCACATTACTGCCATCAGAATTGCGTTGCCGTTAGGGTTACTAACTTCGGTAGCAGCAACATGAAATCTCTGCAAATATGCTTTCAATGACTCCCTCAGAGCCTGGATTACGCTCGACAAGGACATCACATCCTTCGGACGAGTAGCATATATCCAGAATTGTTCTACAAATTTAATTGCCTGTTCGTAAAAGTTGGATATAGACCGTGGGAGAAGTCGAGTAAACCACATGGTGGCGATTTTGGATAAAGTAATTGGGAAGCACCTACACTTGGTCGCATCATTCGCTCTTGCAGAATCCATCATCTATTCATACCTCATCACGTGTTGCCTAGGGTCATCTTCCCTTCGTAGGCTGGGATAGTCGGCATACTAAACTTCCTGGGATACTCAGCTTGTAGAATAGTAACTGTGAAGGGAGTATGACTCCTGGACACTCCCTAATCTTCATTGGTCAAACCTTGGTTCTCTCTCATCAATTGTCTGGCTGTGGCTGATAAGTCTGAAGTTTGTACGGAGGATGAAAGGTTGGGTTCCGTTCCACGGGACCGCTCAGGTTGGTCTCCCCTCTGTTGGCGATCGGCCAAACGTGCATCCTGAAGGCCAGCTTTAGTAGGATCTTGTTGAGCCGAGAGTCCGGTTTCCTCATGTGCCTAATCCCTGGTGGATCGATCAGTGGCACCTACTTGTGCAGCTTCAGTCTTACAGCGTCTACGCCTAGGAGGTTCATCAGCTGAGGTGGAGCTATCAGACTAAGAGTAAGGAGTAGGGCTACCTCCAGCATTCTGATGCTGCTGCTGAGTTAGCTGAGTCATGAGATTGGTGTTGGCCTGAATCTGCTCAGCAAGTTGCCTTCTACTTTCCCTGAGTTCCCTCATCAAATCATTTAACTACATCCTAGTGATGACTTTCGTTTGAGTTTAGGCAGTAGTCCCTGCACCTCAGTTTGCTTGTTGATTGCTAGGTCCAACTTGTGGCCCGCTAGTAGTCTCTTGGACGTCCGCATTGTGAGAGGCGGATCGGGTACATGGTGTTCCCATAGTAGAGTTGTCGATTGGAACTCTGAATAGTTTAAGGGAATCCTATGAATAAGTCAGATCTCCTTCGGGGGATTTTTCAATCCAGTAGCTACAAAGTAGATCCTATCAACCTGAAAATTCGAATTCTCAGTGAAAGCACCAAGATGTTAGCACCAGAATTGGCCACTAACACCCTTAAGAGAGATTATGTAGAGATATTAATGATGAAATTAAAATTAAACTGAGAACAGTATGCTAAATTACATGCAGAAAATAAGAACACCAGATTTATAGTGGTTCGGCGTAATTACCTACGTGCACTTTGAGGTTAATCTTTATTGCTTTACTTAACAACTGGCTACAGATACAATCCGTACACCAACTATTTGAATACAACTGATAAGTAAAAAAATAAGTCTTGAATGAGTCTTCAATGCGGCAGAGTCTCCCCGATGCTCTCGATAAAAGGTCCATTTTACTGTGCCCATGCCTCTCCATTTATAAACGAAGATGGGTTGGACTTCCCTGATTTGCGTGGTAGCAAGATATCTCGGTCCAAAATGACGGACTTCTGTGTGCCGAGCCACAAAAGCCAAGCGGCAATTGCCGAGCCATGTCTCCAAGCCGAGCGAGGCAGTATGTTGAGTGAAATGTGTAGGCCGAACGATATCCGACGTCGATCGAGGGGAGATGCCAAGCGGCACGCTTATGCTAAGCGAGGCCATGTGGCGAACGAGGCTAGAATGTCGAACGAGGCTGGAATGCCGAACGAGGCATGAATGTCGATCAACACTGGATGTCGAACGAGGTTCATGCAGGTCAAGCCTGAATGCCGATCGGGACTTCACGCCGAACGAGGCTGATTGTCGAATGATGCACTAATTCCGAGCGAGGCTAGTTGCCGAACGACCTCCATATGCCGAACAAGGCTTAGATGCCAAGTGGTGCTTGAGGTGCCAGACAGCCCTTTATGCCGAACGAGGCTTAGATGCCGAGCGGTGCTTGAGGTGCCAGACAGCCCTTTATGCCGAACGAGGCTTCCACTTCAAGTCTCTGTTTACCGTGTCAAGCCACTGGGTAGCAGACTTCATATTTCGTTTCTTCAAATTTGGACTTCTCTAGCTTCGTTTATCTTATTTCTAACATTTTATCAGCAATTCTGATACCGATGATCGACTTTTGATAGGATGATCATGCCATCAATATCTGTATACCATTTTAATCGTCTCGTTGTGCTGATCTCTGCGATATATTCAATTCCATGTTTTGATTTCCGGTACGCGACGGAAACAATAATACAGAGAGCCGTATGGGGTACAAAATTGCAACCTTTCGGTTCCTTGTCCATTCGAATCTCCCAATGGTCGAATTTGAAGCCGTCATTGCTTTATTATTCCTTGAATTTTTATGCGTAACCTTACCATGCCCACTGCTTTATAATTATTTCGATATGTTTTATTTCTATTTTGGTCTGTTCATTTTCCTAGGGTCCCTACTATATATTTTTCTATTGTTGCACTTCCCTTTCGAATTTTTGGGTATCCTTTTTCCCTTTTTGTCTGTTGAACCATCATTTTCCCCGTGTACTCATGCTGCTTGAGCCACAAAACCCTCCAGATCCGCCTCCGACCCTGCTTCCACCTTCCGCCATAGCTCCGCCGTCACAACCTCCACCGAGCAGCCCTTATTTTCCACTATCCCCTCACCCGTGCTTCACAAACACGCAACAATCTCGGTAGTTTTTCCTACACAATCACCTCTCCTCTCTGCTCTACTTCCAGTTGAACACCACCGCTCCGATCATTCGTCCCATTACCTAGCGACCATGCCCGCTTCCACAGCTCCTCCCCTCTCTGTGTAGATGCATTTTGTACGTGAGTATATAATAATATCTATATATTAGTTATGTATATTGTTTATATAGTAGGTATCTTATCTTGTACTTGTTTATATACAATATATAGGTTATATACATATATATAAGTCGTATAAACTATACTCTGTGAATGTTATGATTTTTTTCAAAAGTAGATCATTCGACAGTTGTATATATATATGTTACAGTGTTTGCATATCTTTTATTTATTAAATCCTAGCTTCTATATATATATGTATATGTATGTAAGTTGCACTATTACTTTATTACGTGTTAGTTTAAAATGTATAATATTTCAGTTGTACAGTATTTACATCCTATGTCTAAAGTACTATTATATATATTATATTGTAAGTTTGCCCGTTAGTTCATTTCTATAGCCTGTATATATTGGTACTACATACATACATACATACATACATACATACATATATACATATTTATATATATATATATATGTTATAGATGTTTCGAGTATATTTGTATATATATTGTTTATGTCTGTTGTATGTTTTAAAATATATATGTGTTATTGTTTGCGCGAAAAATGGGCAAACACCTCCAAGTCGTATGATTTAGCTGATTTTATGTTGTTCTTAATGATTTAGGTGAATTATGCAAATATATAAAAAACAAGGACTAAACTGTAAAAGACACGCAGATTTATAGTGGCTCGGCCAGAACGTGCCTACGTCCACTTTATATGTTATTCTCCTTTTTCCTTCAGATTACAAGTACAAAGCTTTAATTACAAGTATATGAAAATTGTTTGAAAGTTCCTTCCGTGCTTGAGCTCTCAAACTTGTCTGCCATTGTTGTACCCCTGCCCCTCTATTTATAGAGTGAGGCTGGGGGCAGGGGTCCTGGATGTATATAGCTGCTGGCGGGCCTGGGCTGAAGCAATTCTGTCCTGGCGCATCTGGTTCGGTCGTAGCTGGATGGAGTTCGATTCTGTGGTGCCGCCTTGCGTTTGGTTCGGTGGTGAGTAGGGTTGGACCGGTGATGGGTGGTTGGAGATTTGGTTCGGCGAAGGCTGGTTCGGTGGAGGTTGGTTCGGCATAGTGGAGGGAAGGTGATTCGGCAGTAGGTGGTTCGGTTGTAGTTGGTTCGACAGAGTGGAGGGATGGTGATTCGGCAGTAGGTGGAAAGGTCTCTGGTTCGGCATGGAGGTGGTCTGGACTGGGAGTTTGTTGGTCCGGCGATGGGTAGGGGGTTTAGATCGGCAGTGCAGGGAGGAACACGAAGAGGGTTTGGTTCGGCCCTGGCTTCCTTCATTTCTTGATTCGGTGGTAGGTGAAAACCCGCCCAACATTTGCCCCCCAAAGTAGGGCATATGCTAGTATATGTCGTGCTTTGTTTTAGCTAGGTGGTCTTCATTCGGTCCCTGAGTGCCGAACTAATTGGTCCAGTGTCCTACATTTGTCTATAAATTGGGGCTATACGCCTTCGTTATTTCTTACCGAACAAAGAGAGAGCGGAACCATATTTCTGCCGAATCAACTATATTGCTGAAACCATTTGATAACCGGACGAGGTAATTGCCGGATGATTCTCATGCTTTAAAACTGCCGAACGGTATTGGGAGTGTGAGTGCCGAATGAAACTTGTGCTTCGAACCGCCGAATGATATTGGGAGTGCGAGTGCCGAATGACACTTGTGCTTCGTACCACCGAATGATATTGGGAATTGGAGTGCCGAATGAATCTTAATCTCAAACTTCTGTGTTTTGAATTGCGAATGAGATCCCGGGCTGCGTGTACTTGTTTGTTTATATTTCTATATTCCTTGTTTTAACAGCATGTTTTTCCGGTGTTGCAGATAATGTCTCACAAAGTGGAAACTCGATCGAAAAAGAGAAAATCTACGGACCGAAGTGAGCCTCCCGTTGTGCCCCCTGCCCAGTCAGGACCAGCACGATAGGGACCTGCCCCGAGGTCTTTAGTGGACGGATACGGTCCTCAGGAGCTCTTAAATTCTCCTCCTGACTGCTTTCCTAGCTCTCTCAGAGAGGAGCAGCTTGATGTTATATCCCGCTCCTTTGGGATTGATAGAGCGCTTATGCTGTTGCCGAGGGCTGGAGTTATGCCATATGATAGAGCGTCCATGAGTCTCTCTTCTCCTTCTTCTCCATTCTCTCTCTAGTTCCTGAACATTCCTTACGAGAGTCTGCATGCTCTTCATTTGATGATGAGGCTACCGAGGAATTTCGAACTCTCTGCATTTCTTCTTCAAAAGAGTTAGACCTATGTTTAATTCTTTCGCTGCTTGCGATATTGGCAAGTAAAAGTACTTCGATACTAGTTCAAATGTTAAGGCCGTTTTTTCCTTGTTCATTATTAATTTCTTCTTATTTCTTTTTTTGCCTTTTGATTCTTTCTTCTAATCATCATTAGATATCCTGTAGCTCAACTTGGGCTTCTCTATCTCATAACTCAAGTCGTTGAAGATGATATTGAACTCTTCAGAAAGGGTCAGAGAAGCTAAACGAGGATCTGAAGGATGGTTTAGAGGAATGACATTGATTATTTCATCCAAATCTGGTACTTCATTGTTCAAACCACTGAATGATCCTTCACTGAAATTTAGTTGAGCATCATCAAATCCACTGGGCAGACCATCAATATCGTTCCAAAGATTATGATCATCTAAGTAGTGCAATTGGTTATTCATGACCGCAGAAGGACTGATCATGTAATTTCGTATACGATGTTGAAATGTGTAGTCAATGCAAAGAAGATTGAAGCTGGTAATGAATGTGCATTTCATCTTGAGTGTTCTGAGTTCAAGCCTTGCTTCCCCTTCTTTTCTTTTTAGGTTTTCATAACTTGATCGTTTACTGTTTGTTTAATGAATTCCTCTTCTGAATTGGACAGGTGGGACTTCCGATCAACATGCTGGGAGCTCCGACCCTGCGGCTAAGTAGGCTTGGAGAGTTGGGAGGATGAGGGCGAAGCATGGACGCAGCTGGTTCCTTGTCCGGATTCGGCCACGTTTTGATTTCTTTTTATTGCTGTTTATGTTAGTGCAAAACATTGATGTGACTGTAATAATATCGTTTGTGATGAATGACTTTATGTAATTTCATAACATAAGCTGATTCCTTTATGTTGGAATGTTATCGCTATTTTGTTGTGCCGTGTATGTGATGTAACTATGCATGTTACTAGTGGCTTGGCTGTGCCTGATGCCAAGTTTTTTGCTTAAAGTATAATTTTCTCATTTTGCAACGTAAATGTGATGTGTGAATATGAACTGCAGCTATGCATTAATGTATAAAAGCAGAAGGTACCGCCCTTCCTGTTTCAGCTGTGGACGGCAACTTCGTGCGCCCTGTAAGACTAAGCACGGAATGCTGTTGAGTGTCTCGTCCTCCAATCGTAAGTTTCTGTTCCCATTAGCGAGAGTTCCCTATTTCATGTCCTGTACTTTCAAGCACCGTTACGGAGAATAGGAGAAAAGTTTTAAATGAAATGAAAATATAGGAAAAGTAAAACTTCCAGTCACGGAAGGCCGTTGATGTGCTTAAGTTCGTGGCAAATGGGTTTTATAGTCACTTTCCCTAGCTGTGGGTCTTGGAGACATTTGTCACCCATCTTACGCCTCTGCGGGGAGTTTTCTTTTTTACCACAGCCGCACTTAAGACACATCGGAGCCGATCGCGCACAGTAACTACCCGGGCCATTATGGCCCGTAATCGCGGGTATTATTCGATTTACTGTGGCCGGCTAGCGTGGGGGCCGATCGTCAACTGTGAACTGCCCCTGGCTGGCCACACCTTATGTTGGGGCTTATGGTCGGTTCACAGTTGCCGGCGAGCCGAATCGCTGTAATGAGCTGCCATGGCATAATCGGCCTTCTCGGTGGCTTATACTCGGCTTTTTACAGTCGGCTTTAAGGGCCGAGGCAAATAATGAGTTAACTCGTGGTAGAGGGATACCGGAGCAAAGTGTCTCATTGGCGAGGGCATAGGATCGTAGCGTACCTGTTAGATTTTGTCCAGGTGGAGTTGTGTTGTGAAGCTCTGAGTTGAAATGTCATCTGCAAAGGATTTTGTTCAACAGCAAAGGATAAAGCTTAACAAGTAGCCAAGATACAAAGGAACAAGTTAACAAGAGCCAAGTTTTTTAAAGTGGTTCGGCACGAAAATGCCTACGTCCACTGAATTTCTTTGTTAATTCACTTCATATGGGCAGTACAAGTTAAGAAAAGTATCGACGGAGGTGTCGGATGTTCCATGCCCTCTGGAACACCTCTCTGTCCACTGTTGACAAAGTATAAGCTCCGCTGTGGAGATCTTTATGAATTACATATGGTCCATCCCAGATGGGGTCCAGTGCCCCGGGGCGCGGAAAGATTCGCTTGAGGACAAGATCTCCTTCTTGTAAGCTGCGATGCTTGACTTTGGAGTTGTATAGTGCTGCCACTTTTTGTTTGTGAGCTGCTACTTTGAGTGCTGCATCATTTCTTCTCTCCTCAATCAGATCCAAAGACATGAGGAGGAGTTCTTCGTTTTCTTCTGGGTTGTAGTGGATCCTACGGTGGGAAGGCACAATAGTCTCAACTAGGAGCATTGCCTCTGATCCATATGCCAAAGAGAAAGGAGTATGCGCTGTTGATGTTCTGAAAGACGTGCGGTAGGCCCAAAGTGCCGTAGGAAGTTGATCCACCCAAGCGCCCTTTGACTTTTCAAGTTTCTTCTTGATCAGTGTTTTGAGAATTTTGTTGACAGCTTCGACTTGTCCATTTGCCTGGGGATAAGCTACGGATGAGAAGCCCTTATGAATTCCATGCTCTTGGCACCAGTCGGCAAATTCCTCGCTGTCAAATTGAAGCCCGTTGTCTGATATGATTCTCAGTGGAACCTCGTACCTCCACAGAACGATTTTGATCAAGAAGTTGATAACTTTAGTTGAAGATATTTTATTCAGAGGCTCTGCTTCCACCCATTTGGTGAAATAGTCAACTGCCACTATAGCATGTCTGGCCCCGCCTCGGCCCATCGGCAGTTCGCCAATTAAGTCAATTCCCCATATTGCGAAGGGCCAAGGGCTGGTCATCTGAGTAATTTCATTGGTTGGTAGTCGAGGAATCTTAGCAAATTTCTGACATCTGTCGCATCCTCTGACGAAGTCTAAGGCATCTTTGTTTAAAGTGGGCCAGAAATACCCGTATCGGAGTATCTTTTTTTGCTAGGGTCTGCCCTCCGGTGTGGTCTCCACGACTTCCCTGATGGATATTGGATAGAATTTCCTTGGCTTCTCTTCCAGCAACGCACCTCAATAACGGGTTAGAGAAGCCGCGCCGATAGAGGATGCCCTCTTGCATTGTGTAGCGGGAAGCTTTCCTTAGAATTTTCTTAATTTCATTTCGCCCGTCGGGTAGGGTGGCGTTTTGTAAGTATTCTCGGATAGGGGTCATCCATGTTTCTTTTTCGGTTGCAGCTATCAGATTTACTTGCTCGAAACTTGGTGCCAGCTGTTTTGAGATGGTTAATGCTCCGAAATAGTGATGTTCTTCATGCTAGATTGTTTTGCTAGTTCTTCGGCCTCTTGATTCTCTTCTCGGGGAATGTGTTTGATTAAATAGTGATCTAATTGATTAAGCAGTAGCCTGGTCTTCTTTAGATATGCTGTGAGTCGTTCTCCTCGAGTCTGGAATTCTCCCAGTATTTTATGTACAATAAGTTGAGAATCACTATGGAGACATAAAGAATTGACTCCAATTTCCAGTGCAAGTCCTAATCCGGCTATCACTGCTTCGTATTCTGCGTCATTGTTGGTGGCAGCGAATTCCAATCTTAGGTTGTAGTGCAGCTTCTTTCCCCTGGGGGTGATTATCACAACACCTGCCCCCGAGCCTTGTTCGTTCGACGCTCCATCTACGAAGAGATTCCACTTGATATCTTCTGCTATTTCAGATTGGTCCTTACCTTCTCTAGTAGTGAATTCGGCAATGAAATCAGCTATGGCTTGCCCCTTGATAGCGGTGCGAGGATGGTAAGTGATATCATATTGACTTAGTTCGATGCACCACTTAAGTAATCGCCCAGAAGTGTCGGGGCGATGGAGCACTTGCCTTAGTGGTCGATCGGTTAAAACTCTGATGGAATGAGACTGGAAATAGTGTCGCAGTTTCCACGACGTGATAAGCAAATAGTATGCTAGCTTTTCAAGTTTAGGGTATCTGACTTCTGCCCCTGTGAATCTCTTGCTCACAAAGTATACGGGTCGCTGCGCGCGGTTGTCTTCTCTCACCAAAGCGGCACTCAAAGCGTGGGATGATACGGCAAGGTATAGGTATAGTTCCTCGCCTTCATTTGGAGTTGAAAGTACCGGTGGTCTCTGGAGGTGTCCGATTAAGTTAAGGAAGGCTGTCGGGCATTCGTCAGTCCGTTCGAACTTTCCTTTGTCTTTCTTTAGAGCTTCGAAGAAAGGGATGCATTTGTCGGTTGCTTTAGAGATGAACCTACTCAGGGCGGCCACTTTCCCGTTTAGGCTTTGCATCTCTCTTCAAGTAGATGGTGTCTTGATATTTTGTAAAGCTCGGACTTGTTCGGGGTTTGCTTCAACCCCCCTGGCATGAACGATGAATCCCAAGAACTTTCCCGATGATACTCCAAAGGAGCACTTTAGAGGGTTCAGCTTCATTCCATATTGGCGAAGTACTTGAAACATCTCGTCCAGGTGGTTTATATGGTCGTTGGCTTTCCTCGATTTTACCAGCATGTCATCCACATAAACTTCCATAGTTCGTCATATCAGTTCTGCAAACATCTTGTTGATGAGGCGCTGATAAGTAGCTCCGGCGTTTTTAAGTCCAAATGGCATTACCTTGTAGCAGTACATTCCTCGGTCAGTGATGAAGCTAGTGTGGTCTTGATCGGGGGCGTGCATAGGGATCTGGTTATATCCTGAGTATGCGTCCATAAAGGATAAAAGTTCGTGTCCGGCAGTGTTGTCCACGAGTTGGTCGATTCGGGGGAGTGGGAAGCAGTTTTTCGGGCAAGCGTCATTTAAGTTGGAGAAATCGATGCATGTTCGCCACTTCCCATTAGCTTTCTTTACCAGTACCGGGTTGGCGATCCATTCCCGGTAGATGGCTTCACGTATGAAGTCATTGGCAAGTAATTCCTTTACTTCTTCCTCGAGGGCTGCTGATCGTTCTGCCCCCATACTTCTCTTCTTTTGCTTTACCGGTACCTTGGTAGGATCGATGTTTAGTGCGTGGCATGCTATGTCCAGGGAGATTCCAGTCATATTAGCGTGCATCCATGCAAATACATCCATGTTGTGGCAAAGAAAATCAATGAGTTGATTCTTTAATTCTCGTTTTAACTGAGATCCGACTCTCAGCAGTTTACTTGGGTCGCGTTTGTCTACAAATACGAATTCCATAGCCTCTGCAGGCTCGGCGGTGGCCTCCTCCTCTTTGTCCCTGGGGTCTAATTCATTGAAAGGATCACCGGTATACCGAAGAGGAGGGGCTTTCTTTAGTTGCTATGCTTACAGAGAATAGTCTCTGCATTTTTCCATTTATCTCTCCTGCGATTATTGCGAAGTTCGGTTACATAGCAGTCCCGAACGGCGTCTTGATCCCCTTCTACTTCTCCCACTCCATTATTCGTTGGGAACTTCATCTTCAGGCACCATGGGGCAAGGACAATTTGGAAGTCGGACATGGCTGGTCTTCCTAAAAAGGCATTGTCGGCCGAGTGGTTGTCTATTAGCACGAATGTTTGTTTCCGAACGGCGGAGCGGGGATGACTTCCCAATTCAACAAAGAGATCCAATTGTCCGAGGGGCATCTTTGCTTCTCCAGTGAAACCGTGTAGCGATTTGTTGCAGGGAGACACGTCCTTCATTGACAGCTTCATTTTGTCGAAAGCATGCTTGAACAGAATATTCACTGAGCTTCCAGTGTCTACTAGGATTCGAAAAACTTCAGCTGGGCCGAACCAGGCAGAGATGACCATAGGATCCATATGAGGGTATTGCCTTCCTTCTAGGTCGCGCCCACTGAATGTGATGTCATTATTTTCCTTCCGCTTAGGGTGGCGTTCTTCCATAACAGAATTGACGCAGTCTCTCTCGCTTCTGAGCGAGTTTCCATATCTTTCCATTTTTTCCCAGCTTTTGTCGGCGATGTGTGGCCCCCCAGATATTGTATGAACCACTATCTTCTCTTGGCTGGAACCGTTGGTGTTGCGGTTTCCTCCGCCTGTTTCTGGGTGGAGCTGTACTGGGTTTTCCTTGGCGGGAGCTGCAGTCCTGTCCTGGCCCTTTACATAGCGTTCCAGCCTCCTTCTCTTGATGTGTTCTTCAATTAGGTCTCGGAGATGGCGGCATTCATTGGTGTCGTGCCCATGAGACTCATGGAAACGGCAAAATTTTCCGGACTGGATTGCACGATCTGACTCTTTCTTGTACGGGGGGCGCTTGTACGGGGGGCGCTTGTACGTAAGTTCGTCCTGGGTAGCCAGGAAGATGTTCTCGACTTTTTCATTCAAGGGAGTGTAAGCGTCAAATCTCGGTCCTGGTCGGTACAAGTGCTTTTCTCCCTTCTTGCCCCCTGCATTGTCTCTGGAGTCGTTTCTCCGAATGTCCTTCGCTGCGGCGGGGGCGTTTCCATGAGCCGTCTTAGCCTGTGTTCCTGTCTGCCTTTCAGTGGCAGCCTCTTCGAGTCTCATGTACTTCCCAGCTTCATGGAAGAAATCAGGCAAGGTAGCTGGTTTTTCTTTAGTTAGTCTTCTGGAAAACTTGGTATCTGGGTGCACACCACTACAGAGGGCCATTAGGGTGAGTTTCTCATCAGCATCTTGGACTGCGGCCGCTGCGGCGTTGAACCGGGTTAGATATTGTTGCAGTGTCTCTCTGGATTTCTGTTTGACCGTAGATAGAGAATAAGCATCCTTGGGTTATTCCGCATGAATGCGGAAATGGCTAATAAACTTTTCTTTAAACATTTCCCATGAGCTGATAGATCCTTGGGGTAGATGGCAGAACCAGGAGGTAGCTAGGTCTGCTAGGAATAGCGGAAAGCATTTACACAACACTCCTTCCGTTGCTCTGCTCATGAGCATATGCTATGTGTATCTCTGCAAGTGTACAACGGGGTCGGAAGTTCCCTTGTACGGTTCCATCGTCGGCATTTTCCATTCTCGAGGGGTGATGGCGGTTTCGATGTCGCGGGTGAAAGGGCTGGTTACCCTAGCGCCTATCCCTCGATCCCTTTGCTCCCGTCGGATGCATTCCCTGAATAATCATGCCATTCTTTCATCAGAATTTGGAGCGGACAAAAATGAGCTTGGTTCTTCCCTGCGGGATCGATCTCGTCCAGATGACCTGTAGGGATGGTATAGTCTATCACTTCTGACGTTATCCAGTGGCTGTCTTTGGCTGCTCGGATGCATGCTAGGACCAGCTACACTTGGCCCCTGCCTTGATCTTCCCCTGTGGGGTTCTGTTTTAAGCATTTCCATGGGGTCAACTTTGGGCTGGGTTCTAGCTCGGCTCCGTTCAGCAGGGTTTCTATGATTAGGCGGCATGACTGGCTCAGCTACATCCGACCCTCGCCTGGTGCCTCCCCCATTGGGTTCGGTTCCATTCGCTTCCTCGAGTCGAAGTTCGGGCTGAGTCCGGGTGCGGCCCCTATCATTGTTGTTCCTGTTGATAGCTTCTTCGAAGAGGGAAGACCTTTGTTGTCTCCGAGATCCTCCAGATTGAGACTCACCCCATGACTCAGTGTTGCGGTTGGATTCTTCGGCATCCCTCAAGCGTGACATGAGTTGGTTCACCAAAGCTTCTTGTTGGGATGCGAAGCGGTTAGTCACTTCAACCACAACTCTGTCTAGGTCTGCCCTAGTAATTGCTGCCGGTTGTTCTGTGGCAGGGGCTGTCGGGTTTGTCTGATCCTCGTTCGGTACTGCTGTTGGAATGGGATGATTCTCTTGATCTGTGATTACTGGATCCGGAATGCTGCTAGCTACAATGTTCTTTCCCTTGTTGGCGTCTTTTCTCGGCCTGGAAGTCATGTTTCCTAGGCAATGAAGGGTGTTATTGGGAAAGAAGGTTGAATGAGGAAAGCTGAAGCTTCGAGTTCCAAGCTCTCAGTGAAAGCACCAAAAATGTTTGCGCGAAAAATGGGCAAACACCTCCAAGTCGTATGATTTAGCTGATTTTATGTTGTTTTTAATGATTTAGGTGAATTATGCAAATATATAAAAAACAAGGACTAAACTGTAAAAGACACGCAGATTTATAGTGGTTCGGCCAGAATGTGCCTACACCCACTTTATAT
This sequence comes from Allium cepa, assembly GCA_030765085.1. Classification (NCBI taxonomy): domain Eukaryota; kingdom Viridiplantae; phylum Streptophyta; class Magnoliopsida; order Asparagales; family Amaryllidaceae; genus Allium; species Allium cepa. The sequence goes on from CM060942.1 coordinate 293,333,358, forward strand.
GTTATTCTCCTTTTTCCTTCAGACTACAAGTACAAAGCTTTGATTACAAGTATATGAAAGTTGTTTGAAAGTTCCTTCCGTGCTTGAGCTCTCAAACTTGTCTGCCATTGTTGTACCCCTGCCCCTCTATTTATAGAGTGAGGCTGGGGGCAGGGGTCCTGGATGTATATAGCTGTTGGCGGGCCTGGGCCGAAGCAATTCTGGCCTGGCGCATCTGGTTCGGTCGTAGCTGGGTGGAGTTCGATTCGGTGGTGCCGCCTTGCATTTGGTTCGGTGGTGAGTAGGGTTGGACCGGTGATGGGTGGTTGGAGATTTGGTTCGGCGAAGGCTGGTTCGGTGGAGGTTGGTTCGGCAGAGTGGAGGGAAGGTGATTCGGCAGTAGGTAGTTCGGTTGTATTTGGTTCGGCAGAGTGGAGGGATGGTGATTCGGCAGTAGGTGGAAAGGTCTCTGGTTCGGCAGTCTGGACAGAGAGTTTGTTGGTCCGGCGATGTGTAGGGGGTTTAGATCGGCAGTGCAGGGAGGAACACGGAGAGGGTTTGGTTCGGCCCTGGCTTCCTTCATTTCTTGATTCGGTGGTAGGTGAAAACCCGCCGAACAGTTATAGTTCAATAATGTAGTAGTTATATATATATATATATATTGTTAAAGTACGTTGCAGTTTGTAAAGGTTTTAAATTTTGTAAAGTATAAAAGGTTATCTAAAGTTTATAAATTTTGTAAAGTTTATAAGTTTGTAAAGTTTATAAAGCTTATGAAGTTTGTTAAAGTTTACAGTTTACTCACAGCAAGTTATTTTGGTTACTAATATATATTTTTATAATATCATGTTAGTTTATATTATACTGGGTTACTGGCTATAGTTTTTATATATAGTTTGAGTGTATAAGTCAAGTATATATATATGTCCTCTGTAGTACAGTTTTAAGGTTTATAAAATTTTAAAGTTGTTTATATACTAGCTGTTTGTTTTAAAGATTATATTATACTAGTTGTTATATATGTTAGTTAATATTTGCTTTTGTTTGCTGAGTACAATAGGTAGAAGCTTGAGTAATATCGTAAACATATAATATTTTTGTGTGGTCGGTTTATATATATACTAGTTGATATATTAGTTTATAAATTATACAATCTGTTAGTTATTTAAGTTTTAATGTATTGATTCAAATTTTATTTTAGATATATGTTGGACTTTCATGTATGAAATTTAATCCTAAAACAATGATTCGATATATATGTATATATACATATATATATATCTAGTTTATGTGTTTAAATTAATAAAGATTTGTAAATAAATATAATATGTATGTATATATTATTTTAATATACATTTGAATTTAGAATATGATTTTATTTTATATAGTTATATAAAGTTATATGTAAGTTCACTAATATCGATTATCTTCATCGATCCAGTTTTGATTTGTTCTCATCAATTTATGTTATAAGCCCTGATCTTCGAATTTGTGCCAATCTTGATTGTTTTGGATTCGTGCTTGAATTTTGTAACCAAACTTCATTGTCTATCTCTCTAGCCTCATCAGGTGAGCAATCACTCACGATTTAACATTCTTATCTTATTAAATTTGATTTCAATTGAAACGAGAATTGAAATATACTGCTAAATTGAACTGTTAATTATTTGAATTGTTATATATGATATATGATATGCATTTATATGAAATTGTTCACCTATGGGATATGACACCATGCCTGTTGTTTATATTATATTGTTATTGATGATATATGCCTATTATTAATATTATCATATTTGTTATCACTCTCCAAATTCCCTCTTAGTATAGAATTCCCTATGGGTTGAAATGATACATACTTGAACGCTGCAGAATAGGAGAAAATCATTATGGGTTATAATGACAAACCCAACCGATTTTCATTGAATTGAATTTTGGATTGCGGGTTGAAATGATATATACCCGTATATATTTAATTGCGGATTAAAATGATAAATATCTGTATCACTTGACCATAGGATAGAAATATATATATACATACACCCTTGGTATATATATATATATATATATTTTAAAATGATTTCGAAGGTTTGAAATCAATATTTTGGTTTTGATAAATATTGATTTAAATATACTATATATATATATATTATTTTATAAGGGTTTTGTTAACCCTATCTCGTTCACGAGTTAACAGGTCCATGAGTTAAGCAGCTCACGACTCAAAAGGCTTCACGACTTAAGGAAATGAATGGTCTACGGCTTAAAAGGATTGTGTGGCTTTGAACATGTTACGACTTAAAGAAACACACGACCTAAGGATTTGTACGACTTAAGGACTCTACGGGATAGGAAGCCTTACGAGTTAAGCTTCCTACGACTCAAGGCATCTACGAGTTAAGGAGTACCCGAGTTAGGCTACTTACGAGATAAGCGGCTCACGAGTTAAGAAGAGATAACGACTTAAGACCCTGATGACCTAAGGAGTCTATACGACTTAAGGGAGCTACGACATAACAGATTAAAGCTTGACCGAGTTAACAAGTGTTACGACTTAAAAAAGGTGTACGACCTAAAGGCACTATCTCTTAACTCGTCTACGAGTTAGGACTCGCCTTCACAAAGCCTGAACTCAGCTTTAAGCCGAAGGCAGCTGGTTAAGTCAACCACGACCTACGACTTATGATGAGTCGTATACGACTTATACAATCAAGCCAGAAACTACAACCAGATAACTCGTAAACGACCTAGTACTTGAAGCGTGGGTTCGAAAAAGGCAGGAAGCTCTCTACAAACCAGAGACTCAGCTCAATGACTCGGTCACGACTCATCCTAAGTCAGCAACGACTTACCTTAAGTCGGCAACGAGTTAGGACTTAGCAACTTTTTTCACCCAGAACTCTCTATAAATAGACATCCACCTCCAACTCTGGGGGGACTTTTGGTTGATTCTCGAAGCGCCAAAACTCTGCCATTTTCTCGACTCAAGCAACACTTCAAGCACTCCAAACATCGAAGACATTACATCAAATTCAAGAGAGAGAATCCACATCATTTATCATGAGTTTGAAAGATAATTCTCCGTCAAAGTTTGTACTAACAGTCTAGAGTGGATTGTAATTGAAGAAAGTTGTATAAGTTGTACTTGTTCAGCAATAAAGAGATCAAAGTGGACGTAGGCTCGATTTTAGGCCGAACCACTATAAAACTGTCGTCTTTTACTGCTTTTCTGCAATTTCTTTACTTGTATCTTGTTCCCGTACCAACGGGTGGTGCTTTCATAACTGTTATCTACTCACTGGGGTGTTAGCGTTTAAATTTTAGCGTTAACATTTTTGGTGCTTTCACTGAGAATTGAACTCAGGACAACTGTCATCATTGCTTCACAGAGATTTGAAGAAAGAATTTCCTTAAAAACCAGAAGTATATCTGAGATTATGGCTCATGGAAGGAAAAGTAGATCTATCAGATCTGGGAACATTCAAGAGGGAACCTCCGCTTCCCCTGTACCTAATCTACCCACTCCGTCTGTTGGAGTTACGAAAGCGGAGCTGGATGCTGTAATTCTAGGGTTAAACCAGCAGATAAACGCCCAAAATGCACAATTAGAGGCTCAAAGTGCCCAGAATGCTCTGATTCTGAATAAATTGAACGATTTACTTGGGGCAAACAATCAACCAGCTGGAAATGAAAGGAACTATGCTGGCAACATTCATGATGTTAATGAAAGGAATGCTCCTGAAAGGCCTACTAGTCCCTTTGAGCAGGCAGTACCTGAGGCCGGTGGATCTAGAACTCGGCATGATGAGGAATATCTTTCTGGAATGGTCCGGCAGATCATGAAAGAAAGTATGCAAAGAGTTGAAGATGAGAAGGAATGGGGTTTCGCCCCAAGTAAAACTCCGTTTACTGAAAAAATCTTGAAGGCGGAATTTCCAAGGAAGTTTGTCCCTCCGACTATTCCAGCTTACAAAGGGACAAGTGATCCGAACGAGTTCTTGTATAAATATGATTGGCACATGACAGGTGCCAGGGCCTCCGACGAAATAAAGTGTCGATATTTCCCCGTATACCTGGAAGGCGTGGCTTTACTGTGGTTCACCAAGTTGCCAGTCCGATCTATCGATCAGTTTTCAGACTTGACCAGAAAATTCAAGGAGCAGTTTAGACTATATGCTTCGAAGGCCAAGGACATTATGTCACTATCGAGTTTAGAGCAGAATCCTGGTGAGTCTATCAGATCCTTCTTGAACCGTTTCAATATAGCACTGGCTGAGGTGGACAATGCTGAACCACGAATGATATTGACTTATCTGATGAGGGCTATTGATAAGTCAAGCGAATTTGGGAAATGGTTAAATATGAAGGAGCCAACCTCTCTCGAAAAGTTCTACAAAAAAGCAGACGAATTCATTCGCTTGGAAAGTCGTCCTTTGCCAATAAAGGCAGTGTTGGAAAAAGCTGAAGACAACACTGTCGCTCCACGCAAGAATGAATCGGTGGGGCAAAAAAGGGAGAATAGTAATGGGAAGAAACAGGGTAATCTGAAGAAGCCCCGATCCTTCAAGCCATCAGAATATACTCCGTTATCACATACACCGGAGCACATCTACCTGGCCACTAAAGATTCCGTCGATTTCCCTAAACCTATCCCTTTGAGAACCGGGAAAAAAGCCATACAGAGTGGGAAATTCTGCCGCTTCCACAATCAACCAGGTCATGAAACTGATGAATGCCGCCAGCTGAAAAATCTGATTGAAGAGTTGCTAAGAGAAAACAAGTTGCAGCAATTCGTGAAAAAGAATAGCAACAATCCTGCATCGTCGAGTCAGGGGCAGCGGGCTCCTGTTCATCAGCCTGGGGCAGGTGAGAAAGCTACGGGGCATGAATCTGGAAGGCCCGTTATCAATGTCATTTCAGGAGGACCTCACCCAGCTGGCAAGAGTTGGGGTGAGATGGAGAGATATTCCAGGGCTTTAAAATATGCTCCAGCCGAAGAAGACGTCTTTGTTCTAGAAGACACTACGCCCCTTAAACAACAGAAAACTTTCAGCGATGATATTATTTTCAGAGCCAGAGATTCTACAGGTATTGAAGCTCCTACTTTAGATCCCTTGGTCATCTCGGCTGGTATTGGACCAGCCATTGTCAGAAGAGTCCTCATTGACCGCGGAGCATCATGTAATATCCTCTTCAAAAAGACATTTGACCAGATGAAAATCCCTATGATCGATGTGCAAGCCTCATCACAGAAAATCGTTGGCTTCACTGGGGAGCCAAAGCAACCAGTAGGAACCATCGATCTGTTTGTAGAACTTGGGGAAGGAGAAAGGAAAGTGGTCCGAAAGCAAACCTTTGTGATCGTCGATGAATATTCTGCTTATAATGCTTTTCTTGGCCGTCCAACACTCGCAGCATTCAAAGCTATCCTAGCCCCGTGGTGCCTCACTATTAAATTCCCTACTGACAATGGAGTAGGAGTTATAAAAGGGGATCAAAATGCTGCGCGAGAATGTTACTTGACAGAGCTGCGAGAGTCAAGAAAAAGAGAAATGGGAAAGGAAGCGGCAACCCCAGTCCGCATCAAGGAACCAGCCTTGTAGCAATTACAGAGCGGACCCTGCACTGGCGAGCACAGCGGGGCACGGAAAGAAATGGATCCCAGAAAAGCCAGTACAGGGGAGAATAGAGTAGTACCGGTGGAAACGACAGTTCCGGTACCTGTTGACCCGAAGGACCCAAATAAGGTGTTGAATGTGGGTTCACAGCTTAATGTGTCAATTCAGAATATCTTGATATCTTTCCTGAAGGCAAATCTGGATGTCTTTGCTTGGACTCATGCCGATATGTGTGGAATATCCCCAGAAGTTGCAGTACACGCTCTGAATATTGACCCAAAGTTTACGCCAGTTAAACAGAAAAGAAGAACCCAAGGTCCAGAAAGGTCAGCAGCATTAAAAGAAGAAGTTGATCAACTCATGGAAAATAACTTCATCAAAGAATCTACATATCCGAATTGGGTTTCAAATCCTGTGTTGGTCAAGAAAGCTAATGGAAAATGGAGAGTGTGCATCGATTTTTCTGATCTAAACAAGGCTTGCCCCAAAGATTGCTTCCCATTACCCAGGATCGATCAACTGGTAGACGGAACTGCGGGACATGAATTGTTATCCTTCATGGATGCCTACTCCGGTTATAACCAAATCATGATGCATGAGCCGGATCAGGAGGATACAAGCTTTATTACAGATGTTGGACTTTATTGCTACAGAGTCATGCCCTTCGGATTGAAAAATGCAGGGGCAACCTACCAAAGACTTGTTAATGCTATGTTCAAACCGCAATTGGGCAAAACTATGGAAGTCTATGTCGACGACATGTTAGTGAAGTCCAGGAAAGCAGCGGATCACATTGAACACTTAGCAGAAATGTTCGCAGTCCTCCGGAAATACAGAATGAAGCTTAACCCCCTGAAATGTACATTTGGGGTCGAATCCGGAAAGTTCTTAGGTTTTATCGTCAGTGCTAGGGGCATTGAGGCTAGTCCAGCTCAAATTACTGCCTTGAAAGAAGTTAAAGCTCCTAGAACAAAGAAGGAATTGCAGAGTCTCAACGGAAAGATCGCCGCCCTGAGTCGGTTCATTTCCCAAGCTACTGATAAATGCATCCCATTCTTCGATGCCCTGAAAAAAGGAAAGAAGAACTTTGAATGGACTCCCGAATGCCAAAAAGATTTTGAAGAGTTGATCCGTCATATGGAAACGCCTCCGATACTTTCTAGACCAGGCAATGGTGAGGATCTTCTTATATACTTGGCAGTATCATCTCATGCTCTAAGTGCAGCGCTGATACGGGAAGACAAAAGGATTCAACATCCAGTTTACTATATCAGCAAAAGACTCACTGGGGCAGAGCTGAATTACTCCAAGTTGGAAAAACTCGCCTATTGCCTACTAGTTGCATCGAGGAAACTGAGGCAATATTTCCAAGCTCATCCTATCAAAGTACTCACTGATCAACCTCTAAAGCAAGTCCTATTTCGCCCTGAAACTTCGGGTCGCCTTCTAAAATGGAACATTGAACTCAGTCAATATGACATCACCTATCACCCCCGAAAAGCAATCAACGGACAAGCTTTAGCTGATTTCATTGCAGAATTCACAGAGAAAGATAATGGTGAGGAAGAAGCAATCAATGATTCCCCAATCCAGTGGAAGATGTATGTTGATGGCGCAAGAAATGACTACTGTTCTGGAGCCGGAGTGGTACTTGAAACTCCTGAGGGTCGATCATTATGTTATGCACTAAGATTGGAATTTCCTTCAACAAACAATGAAGCAGAATATGAAGCTCTTATTGCAGGTCTGAAAATCGCTAAAGAGCTAAACATTCGAGCATTACAAATTTTCAGTGATTCTCAGCTTATTGTATGCCAAGTCAAGAAGGAATTTCAAGCAAAAGGTGGAAACCTGCCTTCCTACTTGTCAAAGGCTTGGGAACTCCTATGTGAACTCGATCACTATTCAATAAGCCACATTACTCGGGAAGAGAATATGAAGGCAGATTCCCTCGCAAAGTATTCAAGTTCTGGTGAAGCTCAACTATTGGGATTGGTCCCTGTAGAAGTCCTTTCAGCGCCAAGTATAGACGAGATGGATATATACTGGATTATGAATGTATCTCAAGAACAAGAGTCATGGATGACTCCAATACTGGATTACCTACTCAGAGGTTCTCTGCCAGAAAACTCGATAGAAAGACGAAAGCTACTAAGGAAGGCCTCTCGCTATGTAATTCAGGATGACCGATTGTACAGACGGGGATTCTCAATGCCATTGCTTCGATGTGTATCCCGGGAAGAGTCCAAAACAATCCTAGCTGAAGTGCATGGAGGAGAATGCGGTGATCATTCAGGTGGTCAAACATTAGCAAAGAAAATTCTCCGATACGGATATTTTTGGCCAGAAATTAATCGGGATGCTGCAGATTACTCCCGAAAATGTGACAAATGCCAAAGATATGCCAAAATTCCTAGTGCACCTTCTACCGAACTCACACAGATGGTCAGTCCATGGCCATTTGCAATTTGGGGAATGGATCTCATTAGGCCGCTACCAACTGCTAAATCAGGGATTAAATATGCTATTGTTGCAGTTGATTATTTTACTAAGTGGGCTGAAGCTGAACCATTGGCTACTATCACTTCTAAGAAAATGATAAGCTTTGTGACCAAGAATATCATTTGCAGATACGGTGTGCCTCAGAAAATAATCACAGACAATGGTACTCAGTTTGAAAGCGAGGAATTCCAGGATTTTTGCAAACGATTCAAAATCCAGAAAAGCTTTTCGGCAGTAGCTCATCCGCAGGCTAACGGGCAAGTGGAAGCAGTGAACAAGATCATCAAATCAACCATCAAAAAGCAACTCGAAAGAGCAAAAGGTGGTTGGGTCGATAAACTACCACTTGCACTATGGGCATACAGAACTACTCACAAAACTGAAACTGGGCATACTCCTTTTTCGTTAGCATACGGATCAGAAGCAATGATCCCGGTTGAAACAGAGGTCCCTTCACACAGAAGAATCCATTTCAATCAAGCAGAAAATGAGAAGCTACAACTTGAAGCACTAGATCTCCTTGATGAAAAAAGAGACGAAGCTAACCTCAGAGTTGCAGCTCATCAGCAAAGGATAGCCAGACATTTCAATTCCAAAGTTCGTCAACGCAGCTTTGAAATTGGGGATCTAGTCCTGAAAAGAATTATGACCGCGACAGGTGTGTTTGGGCCAAATTGGGAAGGACCGTATGTAATAGGTCAAAAGCTTCTTGACGGCACATTCAAGCTCACCACCGTTGATGGAGATCAAATTCCAAGGGCATGGAACAGCAACCATTTGCGTCCATACTTTACTTGAAAATTTTATTGAAACATTGTAAAAAGAATTATGAATGTATGATTCTTGTAATTGAAAGCAATTGTGAAACTGATGCAAGTAACTAATGAAAGAATATAAAGTGGATGTAGGCCCAATTTCATGGCCGAACCACTATAAATCTTGTGTTCCTTATTATTATTATATGTTTTCTTTGTTTTCGATATAAAAATACATAAAATGTATTGCTGAAATGTCGATTTAAATTTTTGCAGACAATGGAAATAAAACTTGCGCATAATAAGACCGAGCGATTCTCACCATCATTCAACAAACAAATTTCAAGTCGCAAAGACCCCGAATTCAAATCCTAGATAGGAGATACTTCAATTGAACGGCTAATGATTTCGATAGAAACGAGCCCTTGCTGATAAATTGAGATTGTTTGAACAAACAAACATCCAATTAGGAAGCTAGTGCCCGTTCTCACGAACTTGCCTGGCAATGAAGTACACTTCCTTGGATTAAACAAGCTACTTGCAAGAAAAGGGGGATGAAAACTAAAAAAAAAAAAAGAGAGAGGGTCGTTGAAAAGGCATAAGCAAGTGAACAGAGGAACAACCAAAGCTACCATCAGCAGCACAAGTCCTCTTCGGAGGATAAAAGACCTCTAATGGGTCATACGCCACAAAAAAGAAAGTTCTCTACTCAACAAAAAAGATTGGAGGAGTCATGACCCTCCAACCATGAGAGAGTAACTTCCAGGCGATGAAAACCCTCTCTGAGGCACATTTCACCAGGAGTTGAAGTGTTATGACCGCTCTTCGGGATTTCACTTCACCAGAGTTGAAATGCCAAAAAATAAAAGCCCTCTTCGGAGGCCCATTTCACCAGGAGTTGAACTGTTATGACCGCTCTTCGGGATATCACTTCACCAGAGTTGAAATGTAAACAAAATAAAAGCCCTCTTCGGAGGCCCATTTCACCAGGAGTTGAAGTGTTATGACCGCTCTTCGGGATATCACTTCACCAGAGTTGAAATGTAAACAAAATAAAAGCCCTCTTCGGAGGCACATTTCGCCAGGAGTTGAAGTGTAATAACCGCTCTTCGGAATTTCACTTCACCAAAGTTGAAATGCAAAAACAAAATAAAGACCTTCCTGAAAGCCCACGTTTCACCAAGATTGAAATAAAACTTCCAAGTGTTGAAACGTGAAAAGGCTTTCTTCGAAGGCACAACTCTTTGGAGGTACACGTTTCACCAAGATTGAAATAAAACTTCCAAGTGTTGAAACGTGAAAAATCCCTCCTTAGAGGTACAACCCCCTCCCGGGGACACAATCAAGAAGAAAGACCTCTTCGGAAGCCCACGTTTCACCAAGATTGAAATAAAACTTCCAAACGTTGAAACGTGAAAAGGCTTTCTTCAAAGGCACAACTCTTTGGAGGTACACGTTTCACCGAGATCGAAATAAAACTTCCAAGTGTTGAAACGTGAGAAATCCCTCCTCAGAGGTACAACTTTGTATGAAAAAAAAAACCCTCATCAAAAGCGTACTTTAACTTTCAAAGGAAGAGTAATTTACCTACTATGGAAAATGATCGTCAAAAAAAAAAAAAAAAAAAAGAAAAAGAAAAGAAGTTAAAGTACCCTTCAGAGGTCCGCTTTACCACATAGAGGAATTCACTTGGTAAAATATGCACATAAGCAAAAGAAAAAAGTGATTTCTTCGAACGACAAAGCGTAAAAACTTATACGAAGGGAGTTGTACTCTACAAAGATTTTCTTTAAAGAATAAAATAATTATTCTTTAACAAATAAGAGTGCAAGTCCCCTTGAAGTATAAAATATTGCAGCAAGCTTAAGGTATGGGGGCAACATGGTATAGTAGTATAGCTCCATCAGTAAAGTAATACTCAAACAACATACCATAAGCCCGCTGCAATATCATATAAATAAACTTGTGCAAAAATGAATAATAAATGCATACTCAAATTCAAACAGAAGTTTGTACAAACGAAGAATCATTTTATTCAACTATAATGCAGATACAGGTTTCAAAATAAAAGCGGGGGCCGGTACCCGCACAACTCTCAGCCAGTTCATACAAAAGACAAAAAGCTAAAGTCTTCACTTCTTTTTACTGCCTTTGGACCCTTTACCCGGCCGAATGACCAGCTTTTCGGGTCGACCAGTGGGTATAAGGGAGGAAGGAGAGGTAGGCGCAGCTGGCCCAACTTCTGGCTCCTCTTCAGTGGCAGTGATTATCTTCCCTCTCCTCTTTGATGCTCCTTGCTTCCTTCTCCTCTTTGAGGAAGACTCACTTCCTGGAGTGACAAGTTTAGATAGAGTTATATCGTCAGAAGGAGTCCGCTCCGGAGATATGTCACCTCCCTCAAGTCCCTCATCTTTTTGCTCTTGCGAAGCAATGGGATCATCCAGGCCATGGAGAGCCTCTATTTGTTCCTCCTGTGATCCAGGCTGCGAAGCAGAAGGAGGAGCCACCTGAAGAGATGGAGGAGGGATTACCGGAGAAGTAGAGATTTGAGCAGTGCTTGATACTTTTTCTACAGAAGAAAAGAGGTTAAAGTCAGTAAAAAGAGGAGATGAAGGTTCACCAATGAAGTCAGTAAAGAGAGGAGATGAAGGCTCGTCAAGGTTGAGAAAATAGCCAAGGAGCTCATGAAACTCATGCGAAATAAATGAGTAACCCGCTTGAGCAGAATTGACAGTAGCGAGATTAACAGTGAAGTTACCTGGAGAAGCTGGTTTCCTGATATCGACTTCATAAGCTTGCGCATCAGCGCTCTCATCACCCTCGTCTCCACCTTGTATGCTTGTAATCTCAGTGGTAACTTTGGTGGGAGATGCAAGATGGGAACTGGAACCAATAATGTCGACTTCAGACAAAGAAGGTGGCTGGACTAGAGTAGTTGAAGTGGTTTTCCCCAGCCGGTCCCCTTCCGTCACTTCAGTTCTTAATTTGGCAAGTTGTTCCTTTCCCTTGGCAAGGGCAGCGCGAGCGTCATCATCAAAATAATGCCTTTCCAGGGCTGATTCGTCATAACCAGCACCTTCAGCACCAAGCATCTCAAGAGCGGCTTCCCATACTTCAGCTAAAGTGATTTCATACTTAGGACCAAGAAAAGTGAGGCTTCCACGCCCCAAGACGCTATGCAAGTAGAAGTCGAATAATGTTGAGCCGAAGCTGTTTTTGGTCGCCTCATGAGATTCTTCGGCTGCGATTTTGCCGACGACAGCCTCATCGCGCTCCCTTTCAGTTTTGGCAAGCTGAAGCTTAAGCATTTGTATCTCCGCCTCCTGGGAGTTGTTTTTCTTTCGAAGCTCAGCAATATCAGAGACATAGCCTTCACTGATTCTTTTTTGTGCTTCGAGCCTGTCTTCGGCATCCCTCTGGCTAGCGTGAGCGTCTCTCACTTGCTTCAGGAGCACTTCTTCTTTCTGAGAATATGAAGTAGAGGAAGCTGCAAGCTCATGTTTCAATTCCTCGACTTTTGCTTCAAGCTCCTCATTGTAAGAAGCAATGTTCCTCATCTCGGTGTCGTGTTGCTCAACGACCTTTTTCCATTCGGCCTTATCGTTTTCCATAGTAAGCATAGCCTCTATGTTGGCACGGTTAACTCTTTGAAGCTCATCAACAAGCTTCTGCCAGTTTGACATCCTCTCGATATCAAGTTTGACGGCGTCAAGATTTCGAAGCATAGCAGGCTTGTCAATAGGGACCAGGTCAAGGTCGAATCTCACACCCTTTAAGCACCATTGTGGAAAACGACTTTGTAAAGTGGCTGGGCCAGGTCCCACTTGAAATTTAGGCCTGCTTATTATTGTCTGGATGTCCTCCTTCCCGAGAGCAGGAGAGTCGGAAGGAATGTCAAGAGGGGCAGGGGCAGTAGGCTTTTCGGGAATAGTGGAAGCATGTCCCTCACCATATCGGGCTCGTTTGCCTGAATCTTCAGCTACATGACCCTTTCCTCGGTCGTCGTGAGATTTCCATTTGTGAGAGTCGTCACTTCTCTGCAGAGAATCATGGTGCTCATCCCTATCCCTTCTGTCATAACGCTCTTCTGCATCCCTCCTTTCACGAGCCTTTCGAGCAGCCCTCTCTTCGTCAGACTCTCTATAGGAGGGAAAGTAACGCCGATAATCATATTGACCACGCCCCCCGTAGCATTGGAAATCCTGATAATATGATCCGCCGCGTGTCATTGAAGAATCTGAAATAAGAAAAGATAAGCTTTAGAAATCTTTAAAGTATAAGAAGATAAGTGCATAAATGTGCTGGAAAATCCTTAGTTGTGTGTAAAGTGCAAGCTACTCGCGTTGGACTAACGAACCACTCCTCTGTTGGGGGGAAGTGATAGATTTCACTGTTGATGACAATTCTTGAGATAAAGGAGTTAGAGTCTGTTGGAGGGCAGATGTTGCTTCAATCGTCGGAGGTACAGTTTTACCACAGGCAGGGTCATCTTTAAAGAGCTCTTGGGAAGTGACGATTATGTCACTTAAATCCCCAAAGACGTCATCACCATCATGCCCAACCTGATTCCCTCCATCAGCTCCTTTGTCGGCACTCTTCCTGGTAGGGGAAAGGGGCTCCTCTTCTTCTTCAATTATGGGAGCAAGTGCGGGCTTTTCGGAGGGTCCCGTATCGTCTCTTGGGGTAGAGCACTTTACTAGTAAGGTTTCTGCAGAAATTTCTCCTCGCATGTGCTCTTTAGTGGAGATCGGAAGATCAGGAGTTTTCACCGGAGAATCAGGAACCTCCGTTGGAGCTTCACGAGGCCGAGTAAAGCGAGAGGGATGGAGGAGTCCGTATTGATGTAAAAATTCATCGTTTAGCAGAAACTTTATGCTCCTCTCTTCTACCGGCACGGCATTTAATCTTTCAAAAATTTGCTTAAGACTTGGGTCCCTAGCAGGGGGTGGAAGTGCTAAAAACAGGAAATGAATGAAATTAGCAACTGAGAGTTCAGATCTCGAGAAAGTTTCAAAACGGAAAAAGTAAAGACAGGAAATCTTACTTCCCACTCTCCAGATGGCATAAAACCCTGTAGGGCAGCGAACAAAGAAAAACTGATTCAAAAATCCGTGAGCGCTTTCGGAGAGATCAGTAATAAGTTTGCGGTTTCGAGCGCTTCTTATAACCACGATGGAGGGATGGTCTTTAGTTTTCGTGAATGAGCAAAAATAGCAGATCTCCCCGAAGCTTGGTAATCAATCCAAAACTCTCCTAAATAGAACACATAACCCCATCAGAATGGCGTAGCCATTGGGGTGTAATTGGAATGGAGAGATAGACAACCGAAGCAGGAACTGTTGGAGAAAGTCATTAAAGGGAGGAATAGCGCCGTTCAAGCACATTTGGCGATTAACAGCAACAAAGCCAAGAGGGGGCCTATCCGCGGTGTCATTTGGCCCCGGAAATAAGATGTCAGCATCATCAATGCCAAACTGGACGCGCAGTTGGTTAAACACCCGCTGATTCAAAGTTGTGGATGTTCTCTCCGGAGGGTTGTCTATAGGGATGGCTACTGGGAAGACATCTTCAGCCTGGCCCATCGGCTCTTCTTGATGAGAGGTCATTCTACACAAGCAACTGGATGTTCAAATGCGAAGGTGCACGTTTCCTAAAAAGTGTGAAGTGTCGTGCAAAGCTAATAAAAAAAATAATAACAAGTAAAGATAACTGGAATTAAACTGGTTGACGATTGATTGACTACGGTAATTTCAGAACTTGTTATTTAAAACTCAAGCATAATATTAATAAGGGCTGGTCAGTTTCAATTGACTAATCCAGTGCTGCTTTAATATTCCACTTGAAATCGATAACACTTCGTTCACACGATTTATTTAAGTTAATCATCTATCATTAACTAATCTGTCGTTCGATGTGGGAAATCAATGACAGTATATTCGTCCCAGTTTTCTGTGAATGTTATATTAACAGGTTATTAGCTTACAAGTTAAAGCAATCTGCAAAAGATTCAAGCAGCAGTTCAAGGTTCAAGTGGAGTTTAAAAAATACATGTGCTAAGTTGTAACCGACTCAAGAGTTAAGTCGTAACCGACTCAAAAGTTAAGTCATAACCGACTCAAGAGTTAAGTCGTTCCTGTCTTAAGTCGTCAACACATCAAGCTGATTATGCTCTAAATCCTAAGTCGTAACTCAAGGAACAGAAGAAAGGCTCTGATTCTAAGCAACTGGAAATCCCTTAAGTCTTAACTCGGCTACGGCTCATGAAAATTGCTAGGTCGCATGGAAAATCTCTGAGTTGTATATGGGACGTTTCCTCACTCTATTCGAACAAAGTTTTTCAACCAACCTGCCTTCCCTTCTAACTTTCAACCTGTTCACCCACGGCCACCTCAACAGCAATAGCCTTAACCTATCACACTACAAGTCGCCTCAAATCGCGAATCACCTTATGTCAAGCCAAACGAGTTTAAGTCCGTCAATGACCGATTTGATAAAGCTCGTAGGATTTGAAAGGACAAGCCAAAAACGAGGGACTGAACATGTAAGGTAACAACGGCTAACGGTCGAAGAGGGGACAAGATCACTTACGATTGTATGATGCTTAAAGGAATCGGACAAAGTTTGGATCGAAATCGCCTTGGAGAGCTCAGAGATGCGTTAATGGCAGAAAACAGTTTAAAGGTTAAGTGATGAGAAGAAGGAAAGAGGAAGGACGACTCAGGCTTTTATATCTGGAAATGTTGGAATTTGAATCGGCATGCCCGGGTTATGATAAGTCGAAGCACACGACTTACGACCTAAGCGTGTGCTTCGAGGGGCAAATGTTAACCCTATCTCGTTCACGAGTTAACAGGTCCATGAGTTAAGCAGCTCACGACTCAAAAGGCTTCACGACTTAAGGAAATGAATGGTCTACGGCTTAAAAGGATTGTGTGGCTTTGAACATGTTACGACTTAAAGAAACACACGACCTAAGGATTTGTACGACTTAAGGACTCTACGGGATAGGAAGCCTTACGAGTTAAGCTTCCTACGACTCAAGGCATCTACGAGTTAAGGAGTACCCGAGTTAGGCTACTTACGAGATAAGCGGCTCACGAGTTAAGAAGAGATAACGACTTAAGACCCTGATGACCTAAGGAGTCTATACGACTTAAGGGAGCTACGACATAACAGATTAAAGCTTGACCGAGTTAACAAGTGTTACGACTTAAAAAAGGTGTACGACCTAAAGGCACTATCTCTTAACTCGTCTACGAGTTAGGACTCGCCTTCACAAAGCCTGAACTCAGCTTTAAGCCGAAGGCAGCTGGTTAAGTCAACCACGACCTACGACTTATGATGAGTCGTATACGACTTATACAATCAAGCCAGAAACTACAACCAGATAACTCGTAAATGACCTAGTACTTGAAGCGTGGGTTCGAAAAAGGAAGGAAGCTCTCTACAAACCAGAGACTCAGCTCAATGACTCGGTCACGACTCATCCTAAGTCAGCAACGACTTACCTTAAGTCGGCAACGAGTTAGGACTTAGCAACTTTTTTCACCCAGAACTCTCTATAAATAGACATCCACCTCCAACTCTGGGGGGACTTTTGGTTGATTCTCGAAGCGCCAAAACTCTGCCATTTTCTCGACTCAAGCAACACTTCAAGCACTCCAAACATCGAAGACATTACATCAAATTCAAGAGAGAGAATCCACATCATTTATCATGAGTTTGAAAGATAATTCTCCGTCAAAGTTTGTACTAACAGTCTAGAGTGGATTGTAATTGAAGAAAGTTGCATAAGTTGTACTTGTTCAGCAATAAAGAGATCAAAGTGGACGTAGGCTCGATTTTAGGCCGAACCACTATAAAACTGTCGTCTTTTACTGCTTTTCTGCAATTTCTTTACTTGTATCTTGTTCCCGTACCAACGGGTGGTGCTTTCATAACTGTTTTCTACTCACTGGGGTGTTAGCGTTTAAATTTTAGCGTTAACAGGTTTAAATTTAGATTTTTAAATTTATATGTTTGAATTTTTTAAGGTTATAAGTTAGTTTTGAAATTATATTTTAAGATAGATTTATAATGATTTTTACAAGTACGGTTGGGAAGATAAATTTGTATTTATTGGAAATTGTAGTAATTAAGAATTTTATATAACTAAATCGATTTGAAACTTATTGAAATTGGGATTTTAAAGGATATGCTTTTATAACTTGATTTTTTTAAGGTAATTAAATGAATATATCAAGTTTAGATAAATTGAGGGAAAAATTTAGTTTATTTGTAATTTGGGGTTTTATTTCAATGATATTGGATTCATTAAGTAAACATTTCGAAATTAAATAATAACGAAGTTAAATTTTGATATATGCGAAGTTATCGAATCTATTTTGAAATCTTTGAATATCAAAGCTTTGAAATATACTGAAATTTAAATGAATGATTTTATAATTTAAATCCGTATTTGAAATTTGATATAATTTGAAATGGTTATTTAGAAACTGAATTGAATTGAAATTGATGAATTGAGATTGAATTAAATTTGAATTTTGAATTCGAGTTGATTTGAATCGATTTGTGAAATTTGAGTAATTATAAAATATTTTACTTTATAAATTATTTACTATATATATATTATTTTAATATAAAACTGTTTTTAAAATAAACTATTTTGATATACTAATTATTTTAATATAAACTATTTTATTTTATAAACTATTTTATTTTATATACTATTATTAATATCTAAACTGTTAAAGTGGTGGAATTTGTGATTTCAAAGTTATGGTTTTCCAAAGAATTGTGATTTCAAAGTATTTTGGGTTACGAAAGTGTTGTAGCTTTGAAAGTGATATAATTTGGAAATAGATATATTTGAAATGGAAATGATATTTTGGTTTTGAACTATAAATTATTTTGAAATGACCATGGTATTATAATGACGTTTGGTTCCATGAATTCTTAGAGGATGATTATCTCAAACATCCTTTAAGTAACTTGTATTTCAGTTGATATTTCAATTGAGTTGGATTTATTGATATAAGAATGTTAATCCGGACTCGAGTGTTTGTGTTTTGCTTTACGCTCGGGTCAGACTGAGTGATACAACATTTGAGACTCACCTTTGGAGTTTGGAGCTTCGCTTGGAGATCCAACTATCAATTCATCTTTCAACTTTTCAGTTGATTTGTTCAGTGATGTCATCAGCCTGTATTTGAGATATTCTACTGTATTTAATTTCCAACTCTGTTGTTTATAAAGTAGCTTCATGAACTACTATTTATCTATTCTGCTCCATTATTATTATATTACTCCGTGTCTGTGATTCTGTGATTGATTTATTTACTGAAAATGCCGAGTTTTGCAAATTATAAATTAACAATCTGATATTTTAAGCAATTCAAGTCCGACATGTGTGGATGTGAATGGTTGAAAATATCGAGTCGTTACAAATGCAATACTATAATTCATCCATACAAGTTCGTTTCGGGACAGAACGAAACACTTTAGAACTACGTTTCCAAATCCCATTATCTTCAAGATGTCTTTACTTTGAATGCTTGAGTTCGATCAAAGTGTTTTTCGGATAACATATATGATCCCAATCTCTTTGAAACCATATTCGATAATTTCCGTTATACTAAACCTCGGTTCTTTAGGAAATAAACAGTCAAATATAAGATCGAGGTTCACCTCCTAACCATTAGTGGATGGATTTTCCTTATCATTTATCCTAGAAGAACAAAACGAGATTTAAAAACACAATACAACATCATCGGAGATGATTGTGCCACATAACTCATGTGATTCTCCTGATATTTCCAAATTTATGTTTGGCCCATATTTCATAGTTAGTTACATAAGTACCCAAAACACCTATCCAAATTAGGAATTATTTGCAAATGAAAAACCAATATTGGTTAATCTCATAAGCAACCACTAGGCTCCTTAATTAATGTTTCGGTAATTAAATCAATTTGTAAATTTCTTGTAAAAAAATACTTTTACAAAGGTATATCCACTATCCTTATATTTTCAATACTTAGAAAATATTTATATACTTATCTCAACGGTATAAGTATATTCATACACATTACAACTCACATCGCAGAAAATGCACTCATATACTTATCTCTATAGTATAAGTATATTTACAAAAATTAAGAAAGATTTTCTTTTTATTCGATTCTCAAATCATTTATAAATTCCTTACACTCTCCAAACACCTTTATAAACCATTTTATAAATCTCCAAAAAACATTTACAAAACTCTTTTATACATTGCAATCACTTATAAATTCTTTTGTACATTTCTAAGAACATTTATAAATCCTTTATGAATCCATTGAACCGTTTAAATACCTCTTTTATAAATATGTAAACCCAATTCTTAAACCCGTTTATAAATATCTATCCATTTATAAAACTCTTTCACCTTGTAAATTATCTTCGCTTGCATCTTAAAACAATTTTGTAAACTTCCCTTATAAAATCCACGTCCGTTTATAAAACGCTATTTATATCTTTTGGAGGCACTCATAAATAATTGAAAATCATTTATTTAAAAAAATCATTATATAATTATAACTTTTAACAATAAACATTATAATAACTGGAAATTATTAATTTTTAAACATCGTAAAAATAATAATTAATGATTTCAAATCATTATGAAATAACAATAATAATTAATATTTACCATTTTAATAATAATTTTTTTCCATAACCTTATTACTAAATCATTATTGTTAATTACGAACCATAATTATTCTTAAGATAATTAACCTTTTAAAATATTAACATTTTGATTAACACTTAAAAATAATATTAACTATAAGCAAATTACTTTAAAACAACACTAATATGATTTAATAACTTCAAGATAATGTTAGTGTAGTTAGATAGCTTTAATTACAATATTTTTCTAAAATCTAATTCCGGATTAAAAATCATTTCCCATCTCAAAACAATTCCATCTCAATGGCCAATATAATATTTTTAAAATACAAATTTGAGGCCAATAGCCACCAAACGCTTAACCAATATTGATGTTGATTTTCTTTCACTATGGGTTTTCAGTTTTTAACATATAACACTGTCATAGCGCAAATTTCAAAAAATTAGGTTTACTATCCATCACATAACCGGAATATTATTGAAACCAATTCAACAATAACAAGGAATCCCGTAGGATCCCACGAACCTGTCCCCATGCATCGCAACTCATATTTGGTATTATTCAATGTTACTGTTGTTTCTTACTTGTCTTGACATGGAGAGCAGATTCATATGTTTCTAATCTTTCCTTATTATTTGTTTATTAATTTTTTATTTTATTTTTGTATTTTATTTTACATGCAGGCAGGTTAGTCTTAGGGTAAATGATGCATGTAAGGAAAAATAATGCCACCATATAAAATGTCCATGAATTTGTACAACTGAAAACCTAATAAATAAAATTCAAGGTATCTGCCGAAGATAATTTTCTATACGTTTGGTGCAGCACATTTCAAAATTAAATTCGGCGTAACTCCACCGATTTCAGTCCTAAACTCGACAAATCCCCATCGAAATTCCTTTCATATCCAAATTTGAAGTGTCAATATATCTCTTGGCTTTTAAAACGTGTATTTAGAGGTTTTTCTCTTTGTAAAATTTTGGTTAAAATTTATAATAACTAATTGGCTTTGAATATGGTTAGATAGGAGTTGTGAAAAATTACATAAGTAGTGTCTCTAGTCTTTTCATACTGTGTAGTGTGAATTATAATCTTCTCATCTTTGATTTTATTTTTCGTGGCACGTGTACTTGCTTAGTTCTGTTGGCTTTATACTAAACTAGATTTATACTAGGATATGCCCAAATATAGCTTTGTTTGATTTTATGGTAGATTTGTACTTGCTAAGCTCTGTTGGATAATTTTAATTTCTACATACAAATTATGTTTCTATGACATGAGTGGCTTTAATGTATAGTGGCCAAATCATCAGTCCCAACAGAGGTATTTATTTTGGTTTTTCCCTC
The DNA here is from genome assembly GCA_030765085.1 of Allium cepa. NCBI lineage: Eukaryota > Viridiplantae > Streptophyta > Magnoliopsida > Asparagales > Amaryllidaceae > Allium > Allium cepa. The sequence continues at coordinate 293,354,230 of CM060942.1, forward strand.
AAATGCTGTTATCGGCCAACTCTAACTGACTACTCAGTAGCAAATACTTGATTCGGAAATCTCAGCTGTTAACGCTAAAATTTGAACGCTAACACCCCAGTGAGTAGATAGCAGTTATGAAAGCACCACCCGTTGGTACGGGAACAAGATACAAGTAAAGAAATTGCAGAAAAGCAGTAAAAGACAACAGTTTTATAGTGGTTCGGCCTAAAATCGAGCCTACGTCCACTTTGATCTCTTTATTGCTGAACAAATACAACTTATACAACTTTCTTCAATTACAATCCACTCTAGACTGTTAGTACAAACTTTTACGGAGAATTATCTTTCAAACCCATGATGAATGATGTGGATTCTCTCTCATGAATTTGATGTAATGTCTTCGATGTTTGGAGTGCTTGAAGTGTTGTTTGAGTCGAGAAAATGGCAGAGTTTTGGCGCTTCGAGAATGAACCAAAAAGTCCCTTTAATGTTGGAGGTAGGTTGGTATTTATAGGCAAAGATCTTGGACCTAAGCTAAGTCGTAACCGGTTCTGAATCGCCCCCGACCCAGCTAAGTCGTGGCCGACTTATGGGAGCACCACTATGATCTAGCTGAGTTGATCTTTCTTCGCTGAATTTGCACAAGTCCAAAGTCGTCACCGGGTCAAGCCAGGTCGTAGGTCGTTCCCTCTCTCTGATGCATGGCCTCCGACTTAAATGGGAAGTGCATGCTCAAATAGGTCGTTGCCGATTTAATGAATTGACGAGCTAAACGTGAACTAACTCTCTTGCCCAGGTCGCGCACATCCTAGCACAGACCATGAGTCGGTCACGACACAAGTGTAAGTCGTGAACTTGTTCCACTCAGTTAGGTCGGTAAACATGTTAAGTCCTTAAGTCGGATCGAATTAGGTCGGCAACTTCATTAGGCAGTTAGGTCGGCACCATGTTAAGTCGGATCCTTTGTTAAGCAGTTAGGTCGGCAACTCCATTAGGCAGTTAGGTCGGCACCATGTTAAGTCGGATCCTTTGTTATTTCTTGAGTCGTTAGGCCAGTTCCTTCTGAAGCACTAGGTCGGCATCTATGTGAAGGCATTGGGTCGGCATGCTCCTTAACCAGTTAAGTCGGTATCGATTTAAGTCGGCCACCTTGTTAATCAGTTAGGTCGGCTATCCCTTTAAGTCCTGAGTCGGCGCCATCTCCACATACTGGACCACTGAGTCGTAACCGAGGCAGGGTTAACATTTGCCCCTCGAAGTATACGCCTTGGGATTAAGTCGTGTGCTTCGATACCTTTTAACTCGGTCACTCTTAGGTCGGTAAGTCGTGAACGACTTATCAGCTAACTCGTGTATGATGACCCGTATCATTTCACTTCAGAATATAAGCCGGCCTCCTTCAACCTTCTTCGTCACTTATTCATTCACTCAATTTCGATTCTGCCATTAAAATTCTCCTGAGTTCTTTAAGGCGATTCCATCCTACCTGATCACCAGTAATTCCTACTATTCATTGCGTAAGTGATTCTACTCCTCCCTTGATTGTAGATTACCTTCGGTTCTCAAACTTTATCGCTTGAATTCGAACGGCCTCCTTGCATGATGCTTCATCACGAATTCTATCATATTTGCCGTTGATGAAACTCAGGTTGCTCGATTAAAAGTTCGATGAAATAATGAAAGTGGCTCGTCGTCTTAGGCTAATCGTTTGAGATTACCATGCGACAAATTTATGATAACTTCGAACTGATTTAGTGGACGGTCCGGCAGCAGGTAATGGTATGAATGGAATAGGGGTTTTTGCTGGTGGAGGAGCGGTTAGCGGGCTAATGGGTTGAGTGGAGTGAGGTATTGGTTTAGACGCGACCCAGTGATTTTAGGTGACTCATCTTTTGGCCGATTCAAATCATAAATCATGACCGTGTTAGTGCTTGAGTGAGACCCATCGACCTACCATTCTGCCGATCTAAGCTTTAAACCGTGGCCGAGATAATGCCAGAAAGAAGCTTACCGATCTAAACTTTAAAGCTTGAATCGTGACCGAGCTAACACTTGAGAAATTCCTGCCTTTTGAACCAGAGCTTGCGACCTAGGGGAACGAGTTTCCAAGTTAAACTATTTAGACCTTGACCTGCTACCGACTTAGCTTTATCTTGCAAAAGAATTTTAAACCGTAGCCGAGTTAGTACTTGAGCTTCAGACATGTTATCATTTAGGAGCATGGGCCTACTTTGAGCATTTGCCTTGAGCTAAAGAACTAAATTGTCTGAATTTTTGAACTTTAAACTTGCCTGAATCTCCTTGTATTATGCCGCATTAACTTATAAGCTGCTAACCTGCTAAAAATAACAAACAAAGAGAACCAAGGCGAAAATACTGCCATTGACTGCCCACGTCAGATGTCAGATTAGTCAAGACAAAACAAACAACTTAATTATATTGCATGAAATGTTTGTGAATCAATCAATTAGGGTTAAGCATTAGTGCAAAGTATCAACAATCTGAACTGATTTGTCTGCACCAACATCTTACTTGCATATTTAGGCTTAAAACAATAATCCCTGAATTTCATAACTAACAAATGTTTGCTAGTTTTTATTCCAGTTATATTTGTTTACCGCTTGATTGATTCTACACAACACTTCACACACTTTAGGAAACGTGCACCTTCATGTTTGAATACCCAGTTGTTTATGTAGAATGACTTCCCATCGAGAAGAAGAAGTGGTAACTCAAGAAGAAGAAACTTTCCCGACAACAGTTCCGATAGAGAATCCTCCGGAAAGAACTTCGACTATTCTATCTTTGAGAACATTTATTCAGCTGCGCACTCAGTTTGGCTTTGCTGAAAATGATGTCCTATTCCCTGGGTCAAATGATACTGCTGATAATCCTCCCCATGGTTTCGTTGCAGTCAACCGCCACATGTGCTTAAGTGGGGCGATTCCTCCTTTTAATGACTTCCTTCGAACTCTTCTTCTCCGGTTGACAATCTCTCCATTTCAACTTCATCCTAATGGTTATGCCATCTTGATGGGGTTGTGTGTTTTGTTTAGAAGAACTCTTGATCGCCTACCGAGTTTTGAAGAAATTCGTTATCTGTGCTCGTTTACAAAGAGTAAAGATCATCCTTCACTCATTATTGTGAGAAGTGCTAGAAACCGCAAGCTCCTTTCCGATCTCACTGAAAGTGTTCATGGATTTTTGAACCAGTTTTTCTTTGCTCGCTGTCCTCCAGGGTTTTATGCCATCTGGAGAATAGGAAGTAAGACTAGTGTTTCCATTTTTTCGTTTTTGAAACTTTTTTCGAGATCCGAACTTTCAGTTGCTAACTTCATTCTTTGCTCTTTTTAGCACTTCCTCTCCCTTCTAGAGATCCGATTCATAAACAAGTTTTTGAGAGGTTGAGTGCCGTGGCTGCAGAAGAAAGGAGCATAAAATTTCTGCTGAAGGATGAATTTTTACACCAATACGGGCTTCTACACGCTTCTCGTTCTACGCATGCTCATGAAGTTCCAACAGAAGTTCCCGATTCTCCGATAAAAACTCCTGACGCCCCGGTTACTGTCGAACAACTCACATCAAAAGAGTCTAATATTGAAGCTTCATTGGTGAAGTGTTCCACTCCTACCGACATTATGGGGTCATCTAGTAAGACGGTGCTTGCCCCGATCGAGGAAGAAGAAGAACCTTCACGGCCTCTCGGGGGATTAGCTGATGTAGGAATTGAGAAAACAAGTCCCACCAAGCATGATGGTGACGATGTTTATGAGGGGTTGAGCGACATAATAGTGACTTCGCAGGAGCTTTATAGAGATGACGTATCTAAAACTATCTCTCCTGTAATTGAGGCGACGTCTCTTCTTCGACAAACACCAACACAAACATCAACTCCTCATACCCAAGCTATCATCGCCTCTGCACCAAAGAGTGGTTTGTAGCTTAATGCGTGTAGCTTGCACATCACACAACACTTAGGATTTTCCAGCACATTTATGCACTTATCTTCTTATACTTTAAAGATTTCTAAAGCTTATCTTTTCTTATTTCAGATTCTTCAATGACACGCGGCGGATCATATTATCAGGATTTCCAACGCTACGGGGGGCGTGGCCAATATAATTATGGGCGCTACTTCGCCTCCTATAGAGAGTCTGACGAAGAGAGGGCTGCTCGAAAGGCTCGTGAAAGGAGGGATGCAGAAGAGCGTTATGACAGAAGGGATAGGGATGAGCACCACGATTCTTCGCAGAGAGGTGATGATTCTCACAAAAGGAAATCTCACGATGACCGAGGAAAAGGTCACGTGTTGAAGGTTCAGGCAAACGAGCCCGATATGGTGAGAGACATGCTTCCACTACTCCCGAAAAGCCTACTGCCCCTGCCCCTCTTGACATTCCTTCCGACTCTCCTGCTCTCGGGAAGGAAGACATCCAGACAATAATAAGCATGCCTAAATTTCAAGTGGGACTGGGCCCAGCCACTTTACAAAGTCGTTTTCCGCAGTGGTGTTTAAAGGGTGTGAGGTTCGATCTCGACCTGGTCCCTATTGACAAGCCTGCTATGCTACGAAATCTTGACGCCGTTAAACTTGATATCGAGAGGATGTCAAACTGGCAGAAGCTTGTTGATGAGCTTCAACGAGTTAACCGCGCCAACTTAGAGGCTATGCTCACCATGGAAAACGATAAGGCTGAGTGGCAAAAGGTCCTTGAGCAGCATGATACCGAAATGAGAAGCATTACTTCCTACAACGAGGAGCTCGAAGCAAAGGTTGAGAAGTTTAAAGATGAGCTTGCTGCTTCCTCTACTTCATACTCTCAAAAAGAAGAAGTGCTTCTCAGACAAGTAAGAGATGCTCATGCCAGTCAGAGGGACGCCGAAGACAGGCTCGAGGCACAAAAAAGAATCAGTGAAGGCTATGTCTCTGATATTGCTGAGCTTCGAAAGAAAAACAACTCTCAGGAGGCGGAGATACAAATGCCTAAGCTTCAGCTTGCCAAAACTGAAAGGGAGCGCGATGAGGCTGTCGCCGGCAAAATCGCAGCCGAAGAATCTCATGAGGCGACCAAAAACAGCTTCGGCTCAACATTATTCGACTTCTACTTGCATAGCGTCTTGGGGCGTGGAAGCCTCGCTTTTCTTGGTCCTAAGTATGAAATCACTTTAGCTGAAGTGTGGGAGGCCGCTCTTGAGATGCTTGGTGCTGAAGGTGCCGGTTACGACGAATCAGCCCTGGAAAAGCATTATTTTGATGATGATGCCCGCGCTGCCCTTGCCAAGGGAAAGGAACAACTTGCCAAATTAAGAACTGAAGTGACAGAAGGGGACCGGCTGGGGAAAACCACTTCAACTACTCTAGTCCAGCCACCTTCTTCGTCTGAAGTCGACATTATCGGTTCCAGTTCCCATCTTGCATCTCCCACCAAAGTTACCACTGAGATTACAAGCATACAAGGTGGAGACGAGGGTGATGAGAGCGCTGATGCGCAAGCTTATGAAGTCGATATCAGGAAACCAGCTTCTCCAGGTAATTTCACTGTTAATCTCGCTACTGTCAATTCTGCTCAAGCGGGTTACTCATTTATTTCGCATGAGTTTCATGAGCTCCTTGGCTATTTTCTCAACCTTGATGAGCCTTCATCTCCTCTCTTTACTGACTTCATTGGTGAACCTTCATCTCCTCTCTTTACTGACTTTAACCTCTTTTCTTCTGTAGAAAAAGTACCAAGCACTGCTCAAACTTCTACTCCTCCGGTTATCCATCCTTCATCTCTTCAGGCGGCGCCTCCTTCTGCCTCGCAACCCGGATCACAGGAGGAACAAATAGAGGCTCTTCACGGCTTGGATGATCCCATCGCTTCGCAAGAGCAGAAAGATGAGAGACCTGAGGGAGGTGACATATCCCCGGAACGGACTCCCTCTGACGACATTGTTCTATCAAAACTTGTCACTCCGGGGAGTGAGTCTTCCTCACAAAGGAGAGAGAAGCGTGGGACATCAAAGAGGAGGGGGAAGAAAATCGCCGCCACTGAAGAGGAGCCGGAAGTTGAACCGGTTACACCTGCCTCTCCTACTTCCCTTATACCCACTGGCCGACCTGAAAAGCTGGTTATTCGACCGAGTAAAGGGTCCAAAGGAGGGAAGAAGAAGTGAAGATTTTAGCTTTTTGCCTTTTGTATGAACTGGCCGAGAGTTGTGCGGGTACCGGCCCCCGCTTTTATTTTAAGAACCTGTATCTGCATTATAATTGAATAAAATGATTCTTCGTTTGTACAAACTTCTGTTTGAATTTGAGAATGCATTTACTATTTATTTTATTTCTTGCACAAGTTTATTTACACGATATTGCAGCGGGCTTATGGTATGTTGTTTGAGTATTACTTTACTGATGCAGCTATACTATTATACCATGTTGCCCCCATACCTTAAGCTTGCTGCAATATTTTATACTTTGAGGGGACTTGCACTCTTATTTGTTAAAGAATAATTATTTTATTCTTTAAAGAAAATTTTTGTAGAGTACAACTCCCTTCGTATAAGTTTCTATGCTTTGTCGTTCGAAGAAATCACTTTTTTTCGTTTGCTTACGTGCATATTTTATCAAGTGAATTCCTCTATGTGGTAAAGCGGACCTCTGAAGGGTACTTTAACTTCTTTTTTTTTTTTTTTTTACAATCATTTTCCATAGTGGGCAAATTACTCTTCCTTTGAAAGTTAAAGTACGCTTTTGATGAGGATTTTTTTTATACAAAATTGTACCTCTGAGGAGGGATTTTTCACGTTTCGACACTTGGAAGTTTTATTTCAATCTCGGTGAAACGTGTACCCCCAAAGAGTTGTGCCTTCGAAGAAAGCCTTTTCACGTTTCAACACTTGGAAGTTTTATTTCAATCTTGGTGAAACATGGGCTTTCAAGAAGGTCTTTTTTTTTTTTTTTTTTCTTGATTGTGTCCCCGGGAGGGGGTTGTACCTCTAAGGAGGGATTTTTCACGTTTCAACACTTGGAAGTTTTATTTCAATCTCGGCGAAACGTGTACCCCCAAAGAGTTGTGCCTTCGAAGAAAGCCTTTTCACGTTTCAACACTTGGAACTTTTATTTCAATCTTGGTGAAACGTGGGCTTTCAAGAAGGTCTTTGTTTTTGCATTTCAACTTTGGTGAAGTGAAATTCCGAAGAGCGGTTGCTACACTTCAACTCCTGGCGAAATGTGCCTCCGAAGAGGGCTTTTGTTTTGTTTACATTTCAACTCTGGTGAAGTGAAATCCCGAAGAGCGGTCATAACACTTCAACTCCTGGTGAAATGGGCCTCCGAAGAGGGCTTTTATTTTGTTTACATTTCAACTCTGGTGAAGTGAAATCCCGAAGAGCGGTCATAACACTTCAACTCCTGGTGAAATGGGCCTCCGAAGAGGGCTTTTATTTTGTTTACATTTCAACTCTGGTGAAGTGAAATCCCGAAGAGCGGTCATAACACTTCAACTCCTGGTGAAATGTGCCTCCGAAGAGGGCTTTTATTTTGTTTACATTTCAACTCTGGTGAAGTGAAATCCCGAAGAGCGGTCATAACACTTCAACTCCTGGTGAAATGGGCCTCCGAAGAGGGCTTTTATTTTGTTTACATTTCAACTCTGGTGAAGTGAAATCCCAAAGAGCGGTCATAACACTTCTACTCATGGTGAAATGGGCCTCCGAAGAGGGCTTTTATTTTGTTTGCATTTCAACTCTGGTGAAGTGAAATCCCGAAGAGCGGTCATAACACTTCAACTCCTGGTGAAATGTGCCTCAGAGCGGGTTTTCATCGCCTGGAAGTTACTCTCTCATGGTTGGAGGGTCATGACTCCTCCAATCTTTTTTGTTGAGTAGAGAACTTTCTTTTTTGTGGCGTATGACCCATTAGAGGTCTTTTATCCTCCGAAGAGGACTTGCACTGCAGATGGTAGCTTTGGTTGTTCCTCTGTTCACTTGCTTATGCCTTTTCAGCGATCCTCTCTCTCTTTTTTTTTTTAAGTTTTCATTCCCCTTTTCTTGCAAGTAGCTTGTTTAATCCAAGGAAGTGTACTTCATTGCCAGGCAAGTTCGTGAGAACGGGCACTAGCTTCCTAATTGGATGTTTGTTTGTTCAAACAATCTCAATTTATCAGCAAGGGCTCGTTTCTATCGAAATCATTAGCCGTTCAATTGAAGTATTTCCTATTTAGGATTTGAATTCGGGGTCTTTGTGACTTGAAATTTGTTTGTTGAATGATGGTGAGAATCGCTCGGTCTTATTATGCGCAAGTTTTATTTCCATTGTCTGCAAAAATTTAAATCGACATTTCAGCAATACATTTTATGTATTTTTATATCGAAAACAAAGCAAACATATAATGATAATAAGGAACACAAGATTTATAGTGGTTCGGCCATGAAATCGGGCCTACATCCACTTTATATTCTTTCATTATTTACTTGCATCAGTTTCACATTTGCTTTCAATTACATGAATCATACATTCATAATTCTTTTTACAATGTTTCAACAAAATTTTCAAGTAAAGTATGGACGCAAGTGATTGCTGTTCCATGCTCTTGGAATTTGATCTCCATCAACAGTGGTGAGCTTGAATGTGCCGTCAAGAAGTTTCTGACCTATTACATACGGTCCTTCCCAATTTGGCCCAAACACACCTGTCGCGGTCATAATTCTTTTCAGGACTAGATCTCCAATTTCAAAGCTGCGTTGACGAAATTTGGAATTGAAATGTCTGGCTATCCTTTGCTGATGAGCTGCAACTCTGAGGTTAGCTTCATCTCTTTTTTCATCAAGGAGATCCAGCGCTTCAAGTTGCAGCTTTTCATTTTCCGCTTGATTGAAATGGATTCTTCTGTGTGAAGGGACCTCTGTTTCAACCGGGATCATTGCTTCCGATCCGTATGCTAACGAAAAAGGAGTATGCCCAGTTGCAGTTTTGTGAGTAGTTCTGTATGCCCATAGTGCAAGTGGTAGTTTATCGACCCAACCACCTTTTGCTTTTTCGAGTTGCTTTTTGATGGTTGATTTGATGATCTTGTTCACTGCTTCCACTTGCCCGTTTGCCTGCGGATGAGCTACTGCCGAAAAGCTTTTCTGGATTTTGAATCGTTTACAAAAATCCTGGAATTCCTCGCTTTCAAACTGAGTACCATTGTCTGTGATTATTTTCTGAGGCACACCGTATCTGCAAATGATATTCTTGGTCACAAAGCTTATCATTTTCTTAGAAGTGATAGTAGCCAATGGTTCAGCTTCAGCCCACTTAGTAAAATAATCAACTGCAACAATAGCATATTTAATCCCTGATTTAGCAGTTGGTAGCGGCCCAATGAGATCCATTCCCCAAATTGCAAATGGCCATGGACTGACCATCTGTGTGAGTTCGGTAGAAGGTGCTCTAGGAATTTTGGCATATCTTTGGCATTTGTCACATTTTCGGGAGTAATCTGCAGCATCCCGATTAATTTCCGGCCAAAAATATCCGTATCGGAGAATTTTCTTTGCTAATGTTTGACCACCTGAATGATCACCACATTCTCCTCCATGCACTTCAGCTAGGATTGTTTTGGACTCTTCCTGGGATACACATCGAAGCAATGGCATTGAGAATCCCCGTCTGTACAATCGGCTATCCTGAATTACATAGCGAGAGGCCTTCCTTAGTAGCTTTCGTCTTTCTATCGAGTTTTCTGGCAGAGAACCTCTGAGTAGGTAATCCAGTATTGGAGTCATCCATGACTCTTGTTCTTGAGATACATTCATAATCCAGTCCATATCCATCTCGTCTATACTTGGCGCTGAAAGGACTTCTACAGGGACCAACCCCAATAGCTGAGCTTCACCAGAACTTGAATACTTTGCGAGGGAATCTGCCTTCATATTCTCTTCCCGAGGAATGTGGCTTATTGAATAGTGATCGAGTTCACATAGGAGTTCCCAAGCCTTTAACAAGTAGGAAGGCAGGTTTCCACCTTTTGCTTGAAATTCCTTCTTGACTTGGCATACAATAAGCTGGGAATCACTGAAAATTTGTAGCGCTCGAATGTTTAGCTCTTTAGCGATTTTCAGACCTGCAATAAGAGCTTCATATTCCGCTTCATTGTTTGTTGAAGGAAATTCCAGTCTTAGTGCATAACATAATGATCGACCTTCAGGAGTTTCAAGTACCACTCCGGCTCCAGAACAGTAGTCATTTCTTGCGCCATCAACATACATCTTCCACTGGATTGGAGAATCACTGATCGCTTTTTCCTCATCATTATCTTTCTCCGTGAATTCTGCAACGAAATCAGCTAAAGCTTGTCCGTTGATTGCTTTTCGGGGATGATAAGTGATGTCATATTGACTAAGTTCAATGTTCCATTTTAGAAGGCGACCCGAAGTTTCTGGGCGAAATAGGACTTGCTTTAGAGGTTGATCAGTGAGCACTTTGATAGGATGAGCTTGGAAATATTGCCTCAGTTTCCTCGATGCAACTAGTAGGCAATAGGCGAGTTTTTCCAACTTGGAGTAATTCAGCTCTGCCCCAGTGAGTCTTTTGCTGATATAGTAAACTGGATGTTGAATCCTTTTGTCTTCTCGTATCAGCGCTGCACTTAGAGCATGAGATGATACTGCCAAGTATATAAGAAGATCCTCACCACTACCTGGTCTAGATAGTATCGGAGGCGTTTCCATATGACGGATCAACTCTTCAAAAGCTTTTTGGCATTCGGGCGTCCATTCAAAGTTCTTCTTTCCTTTTTTCAGGACATCGAAGAATGGGATGCATTTATCAGTAGCTTTGGAAATGAACCGACTCAGGGCGGCGATCTTTCCGTTGAGACTCTGCAATTCCTTCTTTGTTCTAGGAGCTTTAACTTCTTTCAAGGCAGTAATTTGAGCTGGACTAGCCTCAATGCCCCTAGCACTGACGATAAAACCTAAGAACTTTCCGGACTCGACCCCAAATGTACGTTTCTGGGGGTTAAGCTTCATTCTGTATTTCCGGAGGACTGCGAACATTTCTGCTAAGTGTTCAATGTGATCCGCTGCTTTCCTGGACTTCACTAACATGTCGTCGACATAGACTTCCATAGTTTTGCCCAATTGCGGTTTGAACATAGCATTCACAAGTCTTTGGTAGGTTGCCCCTGCGTTTTTCAATCCGAAGGGCATAACTCTGTAGCAATAAAGTCCAACATCTGTAATAAAGCTTGTATCCTCCTGATCCAGCTCATGCATCATGATTTGGTTATAACCGGAGTAGGCATCCATGAAGGATAACAATTCATGTCCCGCAGTTCCGTCTACCAGTTGATCGATCCTGGGTAATGGGAAGCAATCTTTGGGGCAAGCCTTGTTTAGATCAGAGAAATCGATGCACACTCTCCATTTCCCATTAGCTTTCTTGACCAACACAGGATTTGAAACCCAATTCGGATATGTAGATTCTTTGATGAAGTTATTTTCCATGAGTCGATCAACTTCTTCTTTTAATGCTGCTGACCTTTCTGGACCTTGGGTTCTTCTTTACTGTTTAACTGGCGTAAACTTTGGGTCAATATTCAGAGCGTGTACCGCAACTTCCGGGGATATCCCACACATATCGGCATGAGTCCAAGTAAAGACATCCAGATTTGCTTTCAGGAAAGATATCAAGACATTCTGAATTGATACATTAAGCTGTGAACCCACATTCAACACTTTATTTGGGTCCCTCGGGTCAACAGGTACCGGAACTGTCGTTTCCACCGGTACTACTCTATTCTCCCCTGTACTGGCTTTTCTGGGATCCATTTCTTTCCGTGCCCCGCTGTGCTCGCCAGTGCAGGGTCCGCTCTGTAATCGCTACAAGGCTGGTTCCTTGATGCAGACTAGAGTTGCCGCATCCTTTCCCATTTCTCTTTTTCTTGCCTCTCGCAGCTCTGTCAAATAGCATTCTCGCGCAGCATTTTGATCTCCTTTTATAACTCCTACTCCATTGTCAGTAGGGAATTTAATAGTGAGGCACCACGGGGCTAGGATAGCTTTGAATGCTGCGAGTGTTGGACGGCCAAGAAAAGCATTATAAGCAGAATATTCATCGACGATCACAAAGGTTTGCTTTCGGACCACTTTCCTTTCTCCTTCCCCAAGTTCTACAAGCAGATCGATGGTCCCAATTGGTTGTTTTGGCTCCCCAGTGAAGCCAGCGATTTTCTGTGATGAGGCTTGCACATCGATCATAGGGATTTTCATCTGGTTAAATGTCTTTTTGAAGAGGATATTACATGATGCTCCGCAGTCAATAAGGACTCTTCTGACAATGGCTGGTCCAATACCAGCCGAGATGACCAAGGGATCTAAAGTAGGAGCTTCAATACCTGTAGAATCTCTGGCTCTGAAAATAATATCATCGCTGAAAGTTTTCTGTTGTTTAAGGGGCGTAGTGTCTTCTAGAACAAAGACGTCTTCTTCGGCTGGAGCATATTTCAAAGCCCTGGAATATCTCTCCATCTCACCCCAACTCTTGCCAGCTGGGTGAGGTCCTCCTGAAATGACATTGATAACGGGCCTTCCAGATTCATGCCCCGTAGCTTTCTCACCTGCCCCAGGCTGATGAACAGGAGCCCGCTGCCCCTGACTCGACGATGCAGGATCGTTGCTATTCTTTTTCACGAATTGCTGCAACTTGTTTTCTCTTAGCAACTCTTCAATCAGATTTTTCAGCTGGCGGCATTCATCAGTTTCATGACCTGGTTGATTGTGGAAGCGGCAGAATTTCCCACTTTGTATGGCTTTTCTCCCGGTTCTCAATGGGATAGGTTTAGGGAAAGCGACGAAATCTTTAGTGGCCAGGTAGATGTGCTCCGGTGTGTGTGATAATGGAGTATATTCTGATGGCTTGAAGGACCGGGGCTTCTTCAGATTACCCTGTTTCTTTCCATTATTATTCTCCCTTTTTTGCCCCACCGATTCATTCTTGCGTGGAGCGACAGTGTTGTCTTCAGCTTTTTCCAACACTGCCTTTACTGGCAAAGGACGACTTTCCAAGCGAATGAATTCGTCTGCTTTTTTGTAGAACTTCTCGAGAGAGGTTGGCTCTTTCATGTTTAACCATTTCCCAAATTCGCTTGACTTATCGATAGCCCTCATTAGATAAGTCAAGATCATTCGTGGTTCAGCATTATCCACTTCCGCCAGCGCTATATTAAAGCGGTTCAAGAAAGATCTGATGGACTCACCAGGATTTTGCTCTAAACTGGACAATGACATGATATCCTTGGCCTTTGAAGCATAAAGTCTAAACTGCTCCTTGAATTTTCTGGTCAAGTCTGAAAACTGATCTATAGATCGGACTGGCAGCTTGGTAAACCATAGTAGAGCCACCCCTTCAAGGTATACGGGGAAATATCGGCACTTTATTTCGTCAGAAGCTCTGGCACCTGTCATGTGCCAATCATATTTATACAAAAATTCGTTTGGATCACTTGTCCCTTTGTAAGCTGGGATGGTCGGAGGGACAAACTTCCTTGGAAATTCCGCCTTTAAGATTCTTTCAGTAAACGGAGTTTTGCTTGGAGCGAAACCCCATTCCTTCTCATCTTCAACCCTTTGCATACTTTCTTTCATGATCTGCCGGACCATTCCAGAAAGATATTCTTCATCATGCCGAGTTCTAGATCCACCGGCCTCAGGTACCGCCTGCTCAAAGGGACTAGTAGGCCTTTCAGGAGCATTCCTTTCATTAACATCATGAACGTTGCCAGCATAGTTCCTCTCATTACCAGCCGGTTGATTGTTTGCCCCAAGTAAGTCGTTCAACTTATTCAGAATCAGGGCATTCTGGGCACTTTGAGCCTCTAATTGTGCATTTTGGGCGTTTATCTGCTGGTTTAGCCCTAGAATAACAGCATCCAACTCCGCTTTCGTAACTCCAACAGACGGAGTGGGTTGATTAGGCACAGGGGAAGCGGAGGTTCCCTCTTGAATGTTTCCAAATCTGACAGATCTACTTTTCCTTCCAGGAGCCATAATCTCAGATAGACTTCTGGTTTTTAAAGAAATTCTTTCTACAAATCTTTGTGAAGCAATGATGAGAGTTTTCCTGAGTTCAATTCTCAGTGAAAGCACCAAAAATGTTAACGCTAAAATTTGAACGCTAACACCCCAGTGAGTAGATAGCAGTTATGAAAGCACCACCCGTTGGTACGGGAACAAGATACAAGTAAAGAAATTGCAGAAAAGCAGTAAAAGACAACAGTTTTATAGTGGTTCGGCCTAAAATCGAGCCTACGTCCACTTTGATCTTTTTATTGCTGAACAAATACAACTTATACAACTTTCTTCAATTACAATCCACTCTAGACTGTTAGTACAAACTTTTACGGAGAATTATCTTTCAAACCCATGATGAATGATGTGGATTCTCTCTCGTGAATTTGATGTAATGTCTTCGATGTTTGGAGTGCTTGAAGTGTTGTTTGAGTCGAGAAAATGGCAGAGTTTTGGCGCTTCGAGAATGAACCAAAAAGTCCCTTTAATGTTGGAGGTAGGTTGGTATTTATAGGCAAAGATCTTGGACCTAAGCTAAGTCGTAACCGGTTCTGAATCGCCCCCGACCCAGCTAAGTCGTGGCCGACTTATGGGAGCACCACTATGATCTAGCTGAGTTGATCTTTCTTCGCTGAATTTGCACAAGTCCAAAGTCGTCACCGGGTCAAGCCAGGTCGTAGGTCGTTCCCTCTCTCTGATGCATGGCCTCCGACTTAAATGGGAAGTGCATGCTCAAATAGGTCGTTGCCGATTTAATGAATTGACGAGCTAAACGTGAACTAACTCCCTTGCCCAGGTCGCGCACATCCTAGCACAGACCATGAGTCGGTCACGACACAAGTGTAAGTCGTGAACTTGTTCCACTCAGTTAGGTCGGTAAACATGTTAAGTCCTTAAGTCGGATCGAATTAGGTCGGCAACTTCATTAGGCAGTTAGGTCGGCACCATGTTAAGTCGGATCCTTTGTTAAGCAGTTAGGTCGGCAACTCCATTAGGCAGTTAGGTCGGCACCATGTTAAGTCGGATCCTTTGTTATTTCTTGAGTCGTTAGGCCAGTTCCTTCTGAAGCACTAGGTCGGCATCTATGTGAAGGCATTGGGTCGGCATGCTCCTTAACCAGTTAAGTCGGTATCGATTTAAGTCGGCCACCTTGTTAATCAGTTAGGTCGGCTATCCCTTTAAGTCCTGAGTCGGCGCCATCTCCACATACTGGACCACTGAGTCGTAACCGAGGCAGGGTTAACATCAGCCATGCTTATCATGAATGTTATCAATAATTCCATTTTTATTGAAAATCAAGATCAGTATGAAGGATCTTCTTCTATTCCAATCGACTCTCCTCCCTTATCAAATCGCAATCTCCATTCACATAAAATCCACGTAATAAATTCCCGATAATCGATGAAGATCAATTTCAATTAGTTTTTAATCAGAGAAACAATGCCCATCAAGATCGTCGAAAGTTCACCTATGAGAGGTAATCAAATGCTAATAACTGCCCAAATCAGAATCAACCGAAGGAGAATAACCCTCAGTTTGGATTTCTGAATAGCATATCAAATTCCGACCTATGAGCCACATCAAGAAATAATCAAGAAAGTATTGGTGTGCATTATCAAAACAGGGAAATTTTTGAAAAATCCTTTACATGGGCAGACATGTTCAAGAAAGGGGGACTATATTCAGATTTTGACTTTCAGTTTTTTGCTTCTATCTCCATCAACCAGAAGAAGATAATTGTTGTGAAAGAAGTGGTCAACAAAAGGACAGTGTAAGTGGAATTTTTCAGTTATTGCTTATGTTGTTAGTAGCCGACCACTGTATCATCATTTCAACGCTTTCATTACATGGAATCCAACCCCTAAATTCGAGATCTTTACTCATAATAATGGATTTTTATCATTAGATTCTCAAATGAATCAGATTGTGAAAAAGTAGTGATACTTTATAAATGGTAAACCTATCATTTTGGAAAAATAGACCATGAAATTAAATCTTGATAAGGGATCTTCTTTTAACTACGTTGGTATGGATTCGCTCACCAAATTAAACTTAAGATTATGGGACAAGGACACTTTTATCACCATAGCTAGTATTTTTGGGAACTTGATAAAATTGGATGACCCAACTGCTAAAGAGACAAGATTATGTTACACAAGAATCCTAGTTGAAATTACAACAGATGCAGAACTTACTAATGAAGCCTTCATATCGATGCATGATGGTGAAAGTATAGTGTAAAGAATAGAGTGCGAATGGATTCATTCAAGGTGTAGATCATTTGCATGCTTTAGATATCAGATTGAAAACTGTGTTGTTAAAAAAGTTTGGAAAGAAAAAACAAAAGATGATGAAATACCAATGCAAATAAACCAAGGAGAAAACGATGAGCACATGTAGGTTGATTGACATGTAGGTTGATTGAAATCCAAGTTTGTAAAAGTGTACATTTATAATTGAGGTAAATGCAGTAAATCTAAGTAATGAGAATAAAAATTTTCAATGCAAGAGTCATCAAAAGGAAAAAACAAACAGTGTACAAACAGAAACTGAACATGCAACTATTTAAGTGGATATTACAAGCTCAGAGAAGAGCCCACAAGACCCCAACTTGTAGACAACACTGATGGGGTAGTTATCAATACCAACTCCGCGGTGGTCTCATAAATCATTAACAACAAATGAAGAAAAGGGGTTTATAATCAGGTCATTGGGACACCCCACAAGTATGGCTCAAGTATAAATACAAACATGGAAATAATGAATGTTAATGATGATTCTATTATCCATGTCAAAGAAATAATATGGATCTTCCAATCGAGATGGCAGAATTCACAGATCTTTGTCAGCTAGCAATTCACTTAGCCCTTCAATCTGTAAAATCAATTTTGTGACAATCTATTCAAAATGCAGTAAGATTAGCAGCATCTAGCACTCCACTGGGAAACAAGAAGAAGAAAAGGAGTAGTAGACTAAAAAACATTCATGGCATAATGAGTTTAGAAAATACAGAGGATGCAGAGGAAACCGAGTTCAAGGAAAAATATATCACTAAAAATAAAATATGGGATTATTTGAAAATTCAAAATAGGAAATCCTATAAGAAAAGGTTATAATTTGATTGTTGGGATGGGGGTTTGGGGGGGGGAGGTGAATAGTTGCAGTGATTGACTTTAACTATTATATGTATCATTTATATTAACTTTACTTTATATATATTATGACGAATTTTGCATGGAATTCAAGGGGGTTCATTTCCCCTGAAAGAAAATTAGATTTATTCAAATTGCTATACACTTATAAACCTAGTATTATAGGCCTATCGGAGTATAGTTAGTTAAACCTAAAATAAACGATTATCAGGCCAAAAGTTTATCTAATTGGAATATTATAAATAATAACCAAATGGGACACAATGGTAGGATTATGATACTTCAGGTTTCTAATGTATGAGATATAAGACAACATACATTTAATCTTCAATTTATTCACCATTTCTGTATAAATAAAGGGGGATTTCAGCTTGAAGTCAATTTTGTTTATGCATCATATGGTGAAAAAGAAAGATTAGTATTTTGGAATCAATTAAAATAATTAAAAAGAAACATAAATCACTCTTGGTTAATAGTGGAGGGCTTTAACACTATTATGCATGCTTTTGGGGGTGGGGGGTGGGGGGAGGGGGTGGTAATGCAATTCCATTTTAAAAATTGGGATGATAAGCAATTTCATGCTTAGAACTTGTGTAATAGAGCGAAATATTTATGGAAATAAATATACAAGGAAATCAGGGGAATACGGAAACATACATTGCAAATTAGATAGAATTTTAATAAATCAAAACTTCTTAAACACCTTTGCAGATTTAAAATGCCTTACACTACCCCAAGATTCTAGTGATCATACACCCATCTATTTTTTACTTTCGAGCAAATAATTTGGCAAAGAAAAATACCTCTTTTAGATTTGTCAGTGGATGGGTATATGAAGAAGATTATAGAAATATAATCAAAAATAGTTTAACTGTTAGTATACAAGGCATTGCCTAATATAAATTTAATAAATTGCTCCAAATAACCAAAGGAAATTTGAAAAAGTGGAATAAAAACGGGAACAAGAATGAATTAAAAACTATTAGAGAGGAGTGTGAAATGTTGCAAAATGAACTTGATAATGACTGCTCAGATTTGGATGAAGTCAATAAATTTTTTCCAATCCAAAATAACCTTATTAAGTCATTACACGTGTAAGCTATCAATATGAGCAGAAGGAAGAAGTTGACTAGCTTACCAATGGGTACGAAGCAAGTAGATTTTTTATGCAAAAATGTCTGGTAGGAAACGTAAGAATGATATTGGAAAGCTACTACATACAAAAGACAGGATCATAAATGAAATAACCGTTATAGAAAGGGAAGTCATAAAATATTTTAAAAACTTATATAGCTCAAATACATATACTAATAACTTCCCAAAAGAAATATTAAGTACTTACTAAATGATAATACTCAAGATATTTTTCTTCCTCCAGTAAATTTGACAGAGGTTAAAAATTTTATTTTAAATACAAACATTGCTAAAAGTCCTGGCCCTAATGGTTTTGTGGCTAAATTCCATAAAACTCATTGGGGGGAAATCAATACTAGTATTTTTGAAGCAATCAGTGAGGTTTTTAGGTCTTAAAAAATAGTAATATCTCTTAATCATTCATTTGCAGCTCTAGAGCTAAAAGTTAAAGTCCCCAAGTCTAGAGGATTACAGACCTATAACCTTTTTTAATTTTATATATAAAATAATATCTAGTATCTTTTGTAATAGAACAAAAATATTTTAAAACACTTAATTTCTTAAAATGAAAGTGCTTTTATACTTGGAAGGCTTATTTCAGAAAATACTTTGTTACCACAAGAGTTGTTTAGAAACTTTAATATTTTAACCAGAAAATCCGATGTGCATATAGATAGATATACACAAAGCCTTTGATAAAATTAACGACAATTTATAATACATATAATGCTATAGATGTGTTTTAATGAAAAATTCAGTGATTTGGTTAATGAATGCATAAATAATGTAGCATACTCAGTGGTTATTAATTGATCCCTTAAGGGGTTTATACATAGTAATAGTGGAATTAGACAAGGAGACCCACTTTCTCCATTTCTGTTTACCATATTTAATAGAGTTTTTTTCCAATATTAATAGAAACTGAGCAAATAAGTGGTAACATTAAACCAACAGATAGATTCCTTTCGCATTTATTATATGATGATGACTTATTGTTGTTTTTAAATGCATATTTAATTACAATGTATTAGGACTTTATCAAATTTTTTGAAAAACTGAGGTAATTTGCTTTTTTAAAAGTTAATGAATGCAAAAGTAAAGTATATATTTCAATAAAGGATGTACAAGAAAAGAGAAGATTTTAAACATTTTAAATTCCAAGAAAGGAAGTCTACTTGTAAAATATTTAGGGCTACCTCTATGTATAAATCAGATAAATGACAGAGATTGCACAAGGTTATATGACTTAATTTAAAATAGACCAGAAGGTTGGGCTAGCAAGTTGCTGTCATTAGCTGGATGAGTGGAGCTAACACATACAGTCATCATGATAATTATCTTATGTTGGATTCAATCTCACAACATTCTAGTAAAAATAGAACTACAAATTAAGAAAATGTATGCTAATTTTATTCGGAAGGGGTTATACACAAAATTGCATGGGAAAATATCTGCGAATCAAAGATATTAGGGGGTTTGGTTCTAAGGAACATACATGATTTAAGTGAAACATGCAAACTCAAACTATTTTGGTAATTCTTAGAAGGAAAATATTTATGTGCAAAGTAGATGAAAGCAAAGTATCTCAAGAATAAATTTTTTGGACTGCCAATATTGAAAATCACCACTCAATCACATGGAAAAACATTTTTATGTTAGAAAGAAAAATTTAAGATGGTAGGCAAACCAGCCTATGGTTTGACCCATGGCTGTATGGAAAATCACTAGTGAATCTACTTGGATGGAATAATATATATAGTTTTGGCGGGGTAAATGATAAAGCGCATTGCATCAGTCAAAATCACAGGTGGAATACGTACAATCATCCAGCTACTTCTATATTCGATGCAACTATAGAAAAAAAATCAAAATAAATCCAAGTTTGCATAAGGACACATGTAGTTGGAAACTCTCTTTAAAATGGAGATTTTCTTTCAAAAAAGCTTGGAAGTTTATATGGGGAAATTGAATAGAGGTTGACTAGTGCAAGGTTATTTGGAATATGGAAAATTTTCGAAAAATACCTCGTTGTTCATATTTTGCATTATTTAGCAGACTTCCAACCAGAGATGATGTTTCAACTAAATAAAACATGGGGAAATCAAATATTTATTTTGCAAAAATGGAAATGAAAATACTTAACACTTGTTTTCCAGTGGCGAATATTCAAGACATATCTATTTCATTTTCCAAAACAAAGTTAAAGTTCAATTCACAATAAGCAGCGCAAAACATTAGAGAAGGCATACATACAATACATATAACAAAACTTCAAAGCAAAATCAGAAGACTTCAGAAAAGCCACAACACTATTAACAAAATAATGTGCCACATATGGAGAGAAAGAAACATGAGATTGCACAGACACAAGGAAACATGGAATATGCAATGCTGGAGAATTATCAATTTAGAAAACCAAATTCTTTTTAGAAAACCAAAAAAACTATGCAGAAGAATATAGTCAAAAAAGACAAGAACATGATAATTATGAAGAAAGGGTTGAAGCATTCTTACATTGCAGGAAATATACCACTGATCTTCCCCAAGCCACATTCTTACATCGTCTGTAATACCCAAACCGTAAGCTACTAGCAGGCGGTCGATCGCTCTCCTATACTAGAAATTACTCCTACAAAAATGCAGAAAGAGAATTAGTGGCAGAAGAACAATTAGTAGCAGACTATGGAGAAAGCATATCTTATAAGGACAATAGAAACAAAGTACCTAGCTTGGAGGAGGACTACCGCTTTGATTTTACTCATCAAAGTTTGTATCAAATAGGGAAAGAAACTACCATTAACAAGCTTGCTTTCAATTTATAGAGTATAAATAAGGGCTTTAGGGAGGATAACTTGGCTGGAGGCAGCTTCTCCTATATCCGAAAATCACTTCAAGGGAAGTAAAATAGCAATAAACACAACAATTATCCAACTAATCTAAGAAACAATAATATTAATTACAATTTCCATTTACCTAATTTGAACAGAGATATCAGCATGCCCAATCGCAAGTCTAAAGAAGATTGCATCCTACAACATGGTGTTATTTTGTAACTCGAAGTCAATAATCAACAAATATGAGAATTTTTTCCAGAAGCAACCTCAACAAGCAAATATATCACTTTCGGTATGGAATAGAGGTGACACTAGTAAAATTCGGCCACAAGAGAAACTAGCAGTGAGCATACTCAAAAAACTGAGAAAAAGCAGCAGAATTGAAGACCTCACTTTGGATCTAAGGAATAAAGGAGTAGAAAGCAGCAAGGAGAAGATGTGGGAGCCTCCTTGAAGTAGGAAGGCATAAAAGATTGGGGAATTGAGATTTCACCCCAAATCACTTTAACCCTAATTTTCTTTAGGGGATGTTGTTTTGAAGAAAGAACAGAAAATGAAAGAGCTAAAGAGAGGTTAGGGTTTAATGTATACGATGTATATGATACTGGTGTACTAACATGATTATACCGGGTTTCGTTTGGGCCATTGGGCCAATGTATTTACCTTTTCAAAAAAAAGACTTGGTCCGGATACTTACCCATTTACATGAAATTGGTTAGATTTTCTCTACTTTTTTTAATCACAAACTCGGTTTATTTTAAATTTAGTTCAAATCAAATATTAAATTTTGTATACATTTAACCTTTATTTGAATTAAATGAAACAAAATAAATATGACTTAAATTTAAATTGTTTTTCAATTTGAACATTCTAAATTTTTATTGCTAAAATTTCGAGCTAGGATAAAATTATAAAGTGCATGACTCTACTATGTACTTAGTCGATAATGATAAATGCAACTTTTGATATTTTCCACTATATTTCTAATATTAACATTGTTAGGTTCAAACCCTAGGTTTATATAGTCCATTGCTTTCTATCACTGCATCCATTTTGCATATTGGATCTTTGGTTCAACAATTGAATATGCAACATGATATATACCTAATGTCATATCACATTATTCTAGAATAGCTACAGTCCGCAAATGTTCAAAAGGTGGGTGGGGATGGGAAATCAAAATATTACGTCCTCCATTGGAATGGTTGGTAGTGTCATTTCCAAATCAAGAGTAGGAGTCCCCAAAATATTGCACATGTAGTACTGTGACAATTGGGAAAGATCGTCATGAAAAGGAACGCTAAATCCATAATTGAAGGTGTTAGGACCCACCGAATCGGTGGTAAAAACCCATAGTAAATCATGCACAACACACTATAAATGGATGAACTCTTTCCACAACATTGCGTAGTAGTCTGCTCAAAAGTAAAATTGGTTTCAATTCCTCCATGAATCTAGTAAAAGCTTCCATAGTGCTTCCGTATTGTATTGCTAAAACAAATTATCATTAATTAAGCAGTTTCTTTGTGCTTAGTGAAAACTTCTTTACAAATAAATAATTACCTGATCGGAGAGGTGTCAAGATGAGGATCGTAAGGAAACATGCCTCTCCTAAAAAATTTGATGGTATGTTTTTTCTAAGATACCATTTGCTATCTAATATCAATAATGATGACCTAGATTTAAATGTAGTACGTTTTTTCATTTATGGTTTGTTGTACCTCTCAGAACGTAGACCAATATCCTATTTTAGGGAAGAAATTTAATAACTACTTGGTGTAGGAATATCGTTAAACCTATGTATACTCGAAGAACCTAAACTCTAGCACCCCTCACATTCCTATAATTTTACAATGAATTTCACAAAATTATGGAAATGTTGTTTTAATAAACGAAATTTATACCCGATAGCAATTTTGACCTCGATATATCCTAAAGTAGACATATTGTTTGTCCAACGGAATGACCAATGATCGCCTCATCCCGATTGTATCGCATTTAAATCAAGAACACCTCAACATATTCAACATCGATATTTGTTCCAATATTAGTGAAAAAACATGTACTAATCATCCATAAAATAAAGAGTCAGACAATCTACTACATGTGTTCCATAACCTATTGTGCAATGAAACTTACTGCAATTAATTGTTTAGAGACTTTAATGGCCAAGTGGATATTCCTCAAAGTACTAATAAACAGTGAAAGCATTCAAATAACCAAAATATAATTATTATTTATTGAACTTTGTAAATAGAAACCCATAGTGCAATGGTAATCTGTAAATTTAATTTATCGGCTAAATTTTGTTTCATAGAATAGAACAATGGACATGCACAACCAATGCTGATCTTATTGAGCGTGTAAAAATCACAGGGTGCTAAGACAAGCTGACCAAAATTGAAATGAAATGTGTAAGAAATCCATATTTCTTAAAATTTAAACCAACTTCAGATAGTTTGATGTTATTTTGGCATATTTACGAAAGACCTAGATTGGAGGTCTATGGCACACGACATCACAAGCTTAATTATAAGGATTATTCATTGTAAAATGTATGAAAAAAGAGTATAATAGATTGTACTTACAGTTTTCTGAAATCTAGTTTTGTAATATGTGTTTCACATAAGGTTAGATTGATCGTGGATAAATGGTTTTTTGTTTGGTCAAAATTTGGATTGAATCTAAAGCTAAATGTCATTCCCATCGAATGTAGATTTTTATAAAGTTAAGTGTATAAACTAAGGGCAATTGCGTAGTTTGGTTATATAACATAACTCTTAAGGATATTTTTATTTGAAATGAATTATGCTTCTTGTTTTACTTCTCTACTTTATTGGATATAAGCAATGTTTCATATACGTTAAATATATTATGTAGAAAATACTTAGAAAAAGTATTTAATCAATTGTAGTTGCTAGTTTGCAACCTTGATTCTTGAATTGGATTTAAAAAGTACTAATTCCTCAAATGTTTCTAGTTGAGTTGAATCGAGAAAATGATATCACTACATTCGTTGAGACTAGTGTGCCTAATGTTCTCCATACGATGGATGAGAATCACTCATGACCATTTGGCACACCTTGGGATTACATACTTGTTGTTGATTAGAACAATCGCAAAACGATGCAGTGAGAGTTATATATATATATTAATACAACCAAGTCAAAACAGAAGATCTCAAATAATGAAACGTAGCAGTCTTCAGAATTGAGCGTACTATGGATCCTAAGTAACTAAACTGTACTTCGATTATGGTCAATCACATGATATTGCAATCATGTTACAACCATAATTCAATTTACGTTGAACTATACGAAGGGAAATACTATTCGAGTGAGGATTAGTCTCTTTCCTTGTAAAAGGTTATTATCATTGTAATTGTCTGTTAACTTAAAATCAAAATCTTTGGCTAGACTAAGTCGTTTAATCGATAAATGTTATCAGATTGAACCAAAGAATTAAAAGTAGTCTATGCAGTTAACTATAGATATTATTAGAGCTTCTTGAAATCTCTTATTGAAATAGAGATGATGAAAAGAAGACGTGGATAAAATATCGTTATAAGTTGTGGCTAATAAAGATTAGAAATTGGATTTCAGAAAAATGATGTACAAGCGATTAAACTTGTGCCCGATACTATACTTCAACGAAGTCCATATTGAATATGGTATTTGAATTATTTAAATATTAACTGAAGACCATGTTGACCCTAGGGAGTCAACACAACCATGTTGTTAGTTTATTTCCAAGTTTAACCAACTGAAATTTAATCTGTAAATATTATATATTAGTAATAAAATTAATACAAATATCGCATTGATTTTTTTGGAGTTTACTTTTTGATTTTGATCCTCAAAATTAATTAAAATAATATTTAATTGTTAGATGTTGATTTAATTAAACTTATAGACTTTAATGATCAACTAAATAATTAATATATGGGATGTATTGATCAAGCCTAAATTTGGAAGCCTAGACAAGCATAGGCTAACCCTTGATGGAGCAAAGGAGGGGGAAAAACATAGCCTCTAGATCTTCTAAGAAAGGAGCGAAATATTTAATATCATCTCTCTCCTGTTCTAAAGACACGCAAAAAAAAAACCGATCATCCGTTAAAGAATTATTGGAAGCCTTGTAGTCGGGATTTGCATACTGTATTCGAGGAAAAGGAACAAGGGATCCAAAGAGGAAATAACTAGCCACTGAATAACCAGCAGGATCACAAAAGGTAAAAATCTTGTTACACACACAAACAAACACACATGCACAGACACACACACACATAAATAATTTATATAACTTATATGCTTCTGGCCATAACTAAATAAAAATTCATTTTTTTTAGGAATTTTGTTGATTTTTTAGGAACTTTCCCTTTTATTTTCGTATTGTTATGAATTAATTATTAAAGAAAATACCACCTTAATTAATTGAAAAAAAATTAGGGAAAAGATTTATAAATGGGGCTTAATTTTCGATTTGGTTAGAGAATATTGTTGTAAATTAAAAGTAAAAGTGAATAAATGACATATATACGGATTAGGTCCAAAGATCCTTCTTTATTAGGAAAAAAAGTAAATCATTTTTCACTTATTTACAGATTTGCAATCTTCACTTGCTATAGCCTTAAAAAGCACGCAATAACTTTCAAGGCCCCACCTTTGATAGCTTTTAAGTCTTGATCATCTATAGCTTTAAAGTATGGCATGCGATAGCTTATATAAACTTAGCTTCAATTTTCAACATTTGGAGCTTATATAAAGCTCAACATACAATAGCTTTAAAAAGTGGCATGCGAAGCTTTTAACACTCAACCTTTGATAGATTTGAATTTACGATGTGATAGCTTCAATGTGAAATTGCTTCAAGCAGCAATTGCATTAAGGCATGATAGCTTGGTAATGCCATAGCTTTGTGGCGTGATTGCCCCAATATGTAATAGCATCATGGAGCGATAGCTTTTTAAGATGTGATAGCTTTGGGATATGATAGTTTTTAATGTAATTTTGTGACACCTCACCTCTATGATCACACTAGCTAAGGACACTACAGGGTAATGCCGTTGACTAGCACAAAGAATAAGGCTGTTGAGGATCGACCATCATGTAATTGCTTTGGGAGAGTGCTGATATGTCGTATAGTATATCTGACACATAAATTACAAACTCAAAGCTACTACACAGTGGCTATGCGATCTTTGGAAACAAAAATAAATTAAGCACAACACAAATCAGTCACAGATATCAATATCACTAAGGCAGAAACAAATATGAATATATCACTAAACGTGTACATCAAAGCAGTGGTCATACTAGATCCACTACCTCACAAAAGAATTGGTACAAGTGCTAGATAAAAGAATATGTATACATCAAGGAGTCTCTATCTCGAATGTATAAAAGCAAAACCTACTAATCTAAGTAGTTAGCCAAAAGTCAAATGCTAGTCCAGCAAAAAAGTCAAGTAGAAGCACCTACAACACCTCGGTCCGACCCGAGTATTATTTAAGAAGAAAATAATAAACGGATTAATCTAGCTATAAATATCATATAAAATGAGATAGGATGAGAGACATAATGGAAATATATGACAACAATGAAAACCATACCATATCTCAAATCTTCTCAAAACACCAAAAAGAATATCATATTCCTTAACATATTCACCAAACCACAAATGTTGGTAAAACTTATCAATGTAAATCACAAAAATAGGTGAAATATAAATTCTAGAAATCATCAATTAGAAATCCAGAAAACACAAAGGGGGAGGCCTTTCACAAACGGGAGCATGAAAACTCACCAACACGTGAATCACAAATGGAACACTATTCCATGGTCGCTAACCATCAAATTTGAGGCGAAATTCCACAAAGGCCCAAAGACCATGGGCCGCTATCCCACCAGTTTTGAGTTGTAACTCCACAAATGGGGTTTCGTCCCCCACACAAACGAAGAGACGTCGCACATCGCTAGTCTAAATCACAAAATGATCATCATTGATCGATAAGTGTAAATTACACTAAGAAAGTAAATAAATGAGTTTAGCTTCATGTCCCATAACCACTGGCTTAACTTAAATATTTACGAACAAATTGTAGATTTCAACCACAAAATTGTCATGATATTTCAATCGAACAAGTCCAAGAATTAACCGACGAAGTTAACGCAAGCGATTCATACCACTTGTTTTGCTAAGTCGTTTAGTTAGATTTCTCATACGAATAAGGTAAAGGTTTGTATATAATAATACATTAGAAAATGGTTTTAAAAACAAGCTTTGTATTAAAAATTGTGTTGAAATCATTTTTATGGACGAGTTTTTAGTTTTTACTACTAGCGTAAAAACCTTTGTATTTTAAACTGACCAATCATAAAAATCATTGTAAAAACAATCTATCACCAAAAATCCACATTCGACAACGAGAATTAAAACCATAAAAATCGATATCCAATCCATCAAAGGGATATCCCTAAAAATCCATAAAAGAAGTCATCAAAGTTGATAATAAGTGACAACAACTATCAGAACGATAAAAATCGATAAAAATTAGAAATCCACTTAAAAATAGGCAAAATTGAACAATTCCAAACATCTGGTAGGTCTATCCAGACATTTGGCCCTAGGTTCTGAAAATATATATGTTTTTTCTCCTTTCTCTTTTTAATTCCAGAACCCTTCGAGGCGTTTGGATTTTTCAACCAGACGTCTGGATTTTTCAACCACACGTCAAGATTTAGGCTCTGCCATTTTTTTTCTGCGGTTGTTATGTTTTGCCTTTTCTAGGGACCCCGTCCAGATGTCTGGATTTTTCTGCTAGGAAAAAATCAGACAAGCCTAAAGAGGGCAAAAATCCAAACCAGAAGCGATCGAACGAGCGATGGATGCTAGGGATTTATGCCAATCGACAACCTAGCCCTAAAGGCACTTCGATACACCACCAAAAACATGTCCAAACACCCAAGATAGGATCTTTAAAGATTTTGACTTCAAAATACCAAAATATGAAAATTCACCAAATCAATTCAAATCCAAAGCAATTGAACAAGAAATAGATGTTTGGAATTCATAACTAACAACAATGAAATCTATAGACATAGGTGTGAGTTCAAGAACTCACCTTTAAACCCAAAACAACAAGTGAAAAGCTTTAAAACAAAAGAAAGATCAACCACTCTTCAACTTCAACTCAAGAGTCTCCAATCTAAGTTCAAAAGCAAATATTTCCTAAGTTAGGGTTTATGAATTTCTGAAAATCGAAGAAATATTGAGATGGAGAAGATGAAGAGGATGCTTACCTAAACTTCTCTTTGATTTTGGAGCTTGAATTTGAATTTCCTAGTGAACTAGGGCTTAGGAATTTTAATTTCCTACCTTTTCACCCATTTTTCTCTTTAGCTTTAGTGTTAGGAAAAACAGAATGAATGAATGAAGAGGGGGTGGAGTTAGGGTATTAGATGAGTTCATGGGCTGAAACCCAAACGCAAATCCCAATAGAAAAATAGCAAAATTCTACTTAACTCCAAACATATCGATGTTTATACTCAAAAAGGTCGCAAACTCCATTTTGAAATCAATGGAAGGGGTCTCGACTCCTAATTCGACAGTTTGCAAAAAGTAGCATTTCGAACTTTAATCCGACTAATGATGCTATATTTAAACAAAACATTTAAATATACAATCATAAAATATATGCGTTGTTACAGACTTCCTTCCTTAAAGAAATTGCGTCCTTACAATACTTAAGAAGAAAACAAAGAGTAAAAACCATAAAAGCATATCAACACAAAAAAAAATTTTGAAGTGAGAAGTTCACCTTAAGGACACGAGAGAGTCTGTCCGGATGTGATCGCTCGATGAATTCTATGGATTCCCAAGAGCAGTCCTTGGTATTTGAGGACCATTGAACTTTCATAAGCGGAACATATTTATTTCGAAGGCGTTTAACCTCCGTAGCAATGAAACGAATAGGATGTTGCTTATAAGTCAAATTGGGTGAAACTTCTATTTCTTCAATAACATTGGGCTCAAGAATAGAATCAGAATCCCTATGGCATTTTCTTAGTTAAGAGATGTGGAATACGTCATGAATAGTTGAAAATTGAGCCGGTAATAAAAGGCGATAAGCCACGGAACCATTGTGTTCGGTGATGGGAAACGACCGATATATCGAGGTGCTAATTTTTCTGATCAAATGAAACGCACAACACCCTTCATAGGTGAAACACGAATAAACACCAAATCTCCAAAAGAAAATTCCAAATTCCTCCTTCGATTATCGGCATAGGATATTTGTCTGCTTTGAGCTTCTTTCATCCTATGATGAATAAGGTCAATCTTTTCTGTGGAATCACGAATAAAATCCAGACCTAAAACCAGCTTTTCACCGGCCTCAAGCCAACAAGGAGATCGGCATGGCCTTCTATAGAGTGCCTCGATATATTGGAAGCTAATATTATGAGAAAACTCAACAAGGGAAATATAACCTTCCCAACTTCCACCAAAACCAAGAAAACATGCATGAAGAAGATCTTCAAGAGTTTGATTCACATGCTCTGTTTATCCATCGTACTGAGGATAATAAGCGGTGCTAAAATTAAGCTTCGTTCCCAAAGCTTTTTGAAGACTCTTCCAAAATCTACTAGCAAATAATGGATCACGGTCCTAACAATAGAAGTAGAAACTCCATGCGATTTAGCAATTTGTTTAACATAGAGCCTAGCCAAAAGAGGTACGGTCTGATTGGACCGAACGGGAATAAAATGGGTGGATTTTGTTAGTCTATCTACAATCACCCATAAACTGTCATGACCCGAACGCAAACGGGGAAGACCGTCTATAAAATCCACGGAGACTTGATTCCACTTCCAAACTGGAATGTCTAAAGGTTGCAATAACCCACCGGGCCTTTGACACTCCGCCTTGATTCCATCCCAATAATAAAGTCGCTTCATATCCGCGTACATTTTACTACTACCAGGACAAATGGCAAATTTAGAACGATGAAAATCTTCTAAAATGTCTTTACGAATATCACAAATACTTGGCACAATAATTCTACGAAAATTTCGAATACCGCCACGAGCATCGGTTTCAAGTCTTTTAAACCATCAATATTACTATCCCTAAAACTTTCGCTAAGACAAGCCAATTTGGGATCATGGTTTTAAGCTTCAAGAATGCGGTCTAAAAGAGAAGGATGAGCCTCAATGCAACAAAAAACAAGTGATGAACATTAATCAGATTCACTATCTCGAATCTCACAAGTAGAAAAAGTCTCGAAATCATTCCATTCGGATATCATCATTGAAACAGCCATTTGTTGCCTTCGGCTAAAGGCATCGGCAACACGATTTCCCTTTCTGGGAGTACAAAGAATTACAAGATCATAAGATGTAGGGAATTCGAGCCAACGTTGTAGACACAAATTAAGTTCCTTTTGAGAGAAAAATTCTTCAAATATTTATGATCGGTGTAGCGAACAAATTTCTCTCCCAATATATAATGAAGCCAAATTCTAAAGGTGAAAACAATAGCCACGAGCTCTAAATCATGAGTGGAATACCTAGTCTTGGCAGGCTTTAATTGCCTAGAAGCAAAAGCGATAACACGTTCCCTTTGCATGAGAATGGCTCCCAAACCAACACGACTATAATCGGTATAAACAATAAAGTCTTGGTTTCCCTCGGGAATCACAAGAATAGGAGCATCAAAAAGAAGTTCTATTAATTTCTGGAAAGCAGTTTCACATTTTTCTGACTAAATGTACTCAATTCCCTTCTTTGTCAAACTAGTAAGAGGCACAGAAAGTGTGATGACCCGAAATTTTTGAGCACTTAAAATCGGAATATTTAATTGATTTAAATATTAAAGATAATAATTTTAACTTGAATTACGAATATCATAATTTATTTGACAATTAAATTGTGAATTAAATGATTGAAAATTGGATAAAATATGAAATCTGAGATTTTAAGCCTGTTAAAATATAATTTGGAAGCTTATATAATTTATATTGATAACATTGAATATAATAGAAGTGTTAAAATGGAATCTAACACTGAATTGGTCAATTTTGAAATTTAATCTTTTAAATTAAATTTAAAAATAGCCTTCCGAGGCACAGTCTCGGAATTTGACGAAACCAGTTCCATTGGGTCCGTAATATTGAATTATTATCAGATTTCAATTTTCGTAGTGTTTGGGATTGTTGTGGCACCATACGATTTATAAACGCGTTGAAGTTTGCATTGAATTCCGTAGCTAGCATCACGTACAGAAAATAAAAAAATAAAAAAAAAAGAAGAAAAAAATCGCGTTACCTTCTTTAAGAAGCTTCTACGTTTAGTAAATAAAAATAAAAGCAGATATTTTCTTCATTCTAAAAAAAAGAATTCGATATCAACTGCTTCTCCTCCATCGAAATCAGTTTCGAAAAAAAATCTTTGAAATGGCCGAACAGGTTTACTTCCCCAAACCTTTTCCTAAATCAATTCGATCCTTATTATTATAAAAAAAAACAAACAAACAAAAATGGCCGCAGTCAATTGCCACATTCTCGTCCAAAATCAAAACTCGCTATTCGATTTTTGTGTGTGTGTGGGGATTTGCAATTCAAGGGCCGCGAGGTATGACGATAGGGCGGAGCTCGATGGATGCGAGTTCGTCGCCGAGCTGCAGTGGTTTAGGGGAGGGAGAGCTAGGGTTTCCACTGGAGTTGGTTAGCTCGAGTCGCGTTTTTCTGGTGGCAGAGGCGATTCGATTGGCGATGGTGATTTTTGGTCGAAATTGGGTCACGTGCAGTCGAAGGTTGAAGTAATTGGAAGGTTCGTGTTCGAGCCTGAGGTCGCGAGCTTGGTGGGTGATGCGATGTTTTCTGGAGATACACTCGGGGCTGGAGGCACGAGCTTCGAGATGGGGTTGCTCACAGGGGGATGGGGAATTCACGACATCGAGTTCCTTTGGGATTGCAGATCTTCTGATTTTGGTTCCCGTTAGATTTGGGGTAAACTCGACTCTTGAAGCTTTTTAATTGAACCTTTTCTCGAGTAACCTTGTGAATAAATTTTTGTCACTTTTCAGGATTAGCCATTATAAGATAATTTTGTTCAAATATATAGGTTAGAAGGAAAAAAAAAATGGAGTTTTACAGCAAAGAACCTTACTGCCTTCTTTACAAATGTTTTTAAATTCATATTCACATATGTAACTACATAGAAAAATAAAATAAATAAATATAGATACCCACACTTACTAGTTTATTTGTAAATAAATTATGGGGACAAATTTATTTATTAAACTTATTCAATTATCTTCAAATTGCTAAAGTTATTTTTATCAACAAAGAAATATCTGTTTAAAATTTAAATTATTAAGTTTAAAAAGCTTTGGTTCAAAATAATAATAATAAACCGTGAATTGTTATACAAGGTTTAAAAATCAAAGAAACAAGCCAGTTTGGAATGGATTGCAAACAACGAAACAAAGGTGAGTTAATCTCACTCAGTTTAAATTTAAATTTAAATGATTAAATTTAAATAATTGTTGGATGGTCGAATTGATGGATGTGATATAGTATGATATTTTGGAATTGGTATACTATATTGTGCTAACGTCTGTGGATGCAGGGAAAACAGGTTGGAGGGATCCAACTGGATCCCTCAACATTTATTTAAATTATTTAATATTCTCTACTGTGAATACTGGTACTCTATGATGAGTTATATTAGAATATTGAATGTTATGGTTGATTGGATATATTTGGGCAAATTGAATTACCAAATTTATGTAGATTGGATTTTGAAAAAAACAAAATGAAAGAAACGAATTTGTGAGTAAAATAATTATAGGAAATTTGAATAAAATTAAGAATGGGTTGAAAGAAATAGAAGTAATATGAAAATAATAAGTAACTTCGAGTATGGAAAAAAAGGTTTAAATAAACAGTAATTAATGAATTGTAAATTTATGTGGTATTAATTTAACGGAATAAAGAATTATTTTAAACTTAAAGTTTTAAATTTATATAAAAGGATAAAGAAGTAATTGAGAAATCTAAAAATTGGAATTTTTAGTTAAAGTACTGTAAATCATAATTAAGAAATGAAATCTGAAATTAATAGACTTTGAATTAAAAGGGAGTAAAAGGGGAAATCAATTTGGAAAATTGATTCAAGTCTTTGAAATCGAAATTTTAAGGAAGAATGTGAATAGATATATATTTCTCTGGATAGCCAAGTATGTTTCAAAGTAAATTTTTAAATATAAATTAAAAGTTTGAAGTTGTTTTAAGAAGTGTGTTTTGAAAAATTTGCTATTTCTAAATATTTAAATTCTTAAGTAAGTATTCCCTTTTAATCTATTATAGCAATAATTATTTTAATCTATTATAGCAATAATTATTTAAAGAGTGACTTAGTATTTTATTTTTAAAAGTGAAATCTAGTTTTATATTTTATTTAGTAACCTTATTTAAAATATTCGTATAGTATGTATTTTTAACAAATTATTAAAGTAAATTTAACTTGAACGTTTTAAAGTATATTTCTAAAAGTAAAGTGTTTTTAACTTATCTTAAAAATCTAGATTTGTGCTTGGTGATTCCAGTGGAAATTGAAATACTTGGAATTTATTCTGAGAAAGGCAGATAGTTTTGAAAACTGTTTTCAAAGGAATTTGAAAAGTGAAAATATATCTTGTGAAGATATTTTTGCAATAAATAAATAATTTAGGGAAATTATTTATTGTTTGATGGATGTTTGTGAATAAAAATTGATAGTTAGATCACCGACTATCAATATTGGCCAAATGCGTTGATCGTTTCGAAGAGACCGGGATCGAGATTTATTCTCGAAAACCACTTCGATCCGGTTTGTACGTTTCGTAAAACGTGTTCGGAGTTGAAGATGGAACAGTGAAGTGCAAGGGCTAGTCGCTACTAATCCTGAGGATATTTCCAAAATGGATGTAGTAGGAATAGTGCCTTCGGTTCCGTTCGAACCCGGGACGGACTTGTATGGACGAATGCTTGCGAAAACATCGTCAGGTGGACGATGGGCATTCTAAGGGATATATTCTAAAAAGGTAACGCTTAGCCTCAAACCTCACCAAATGGGAATGGCTAAAAATCAGGGGATATGCAGCAAGGCTTCGTGGGTAGCCCCCACTGGAGGGTGAGGTCATCCCTGTCTAGATGTCCCTTTTATTTCGGCTTAGTGGGCGGTTGCTGATCCCAATCGCGGGGTGATCTTGATCGGCACTGTCCAGTAAGGGATGGTTTCGGTCTTGTGTTGAAGGGGAGTTAGGGTGGCTCCTCGGTACGCTGATCTAGACCGGTACTGTGACAGGTGGTACCCCAGTGCCTAGCCATTAGTTGGAATCCATTTTCCCTACGTGCCCGTACGGTTTTGATTGTGCCCAACTATTGCTGAAACGTGATATGCAAGCATTTCAGCTAGATTCTATTTTACTTTCTATAGACACTATTATAATATCAGAGGACTTTAATAAAAATGTTTTAGCTATCGTAAGGTAAAAACCCGACATGTTTATTTGTGGCGTGGTCTTACGAGATGCTTTTGTTTTCAAAGGATTTTTGAAACTTTAATAATCAATTGGGTGTGATTTTCTCACGCTGGTATTCCAGACTGACTCGGGTATTATTTAACTGTAATGCTCGGGTCAGACCGAGTATTATAGAATACAGGATATGATGCTGTGGAGCTCAGGAGACGAGCAGGATGGCGATACGTACTCCCGTACTTGTATATATATACCTTTTCCGCTGTGTTGAGTTGTTGTGTACCCATTTGTATGATATTGATGTGGAGTTGTGATTGATGTACTCTGATTGATGTAATATATAAACAGAGATATTTAAGTTTTATGTAAAGAGTATTTGTTGTCTATTATATTTTATTTCGCTGCGATGATTAGATTCTGTTGTTGTTATCTATTTTTCTTCTTCTACCTCTTCTTCTTTAACCCAAATGGAATTTGAGTTGATTGTTGTAGAATAGTGTTGACTCAAGAGATACAGATTTGCGGGTCGTTACAGTTGGTATCAGAGCTTAGGTTGGTGATAACCTTGGCTCTGGTGGGAATTACTCATAAAATAGAGTCTATAGTACTCTAGAATGAGTTTGAGTGTATAAATAGATATGAGTGCGTACTTGTTAGTGAATATAAATTGTTTTAATATTGTGTTGATTGGTTTATTGGGTGGCATATGAACCTTCGTCGACACAGTCTATGCAACTGTATCGAAGGGGTTTCTAAACACTTGAATAGAGCAATTGACATGATATTGTTTTAAATATGGGTAAATGAAATAATTTTAGCCAAAAACATATTTTGATACAAAGAAAGTTTTTGAAAACTATTTAGCTAATATATGGTTGCTTGGATGTTAGAAATGATAATATTAACGTATTATCATTGTAAAGTGAAAATTTAACTAGAAATTTAAAGATAACTAAAACTTAAGGGAATAAGTTCATTATAAAATGAAATTTATAAATATGAATTGTAAATTCGAATTATAAATTGAAATATAATCAAATAAGAATTTGTATGAGCATAAGCTATACAAATGAATTGTAGTAAAATTGAATAAAGCAGGATTTGGAAATTTAAATCCCGGAAATTTGGAAGTGTTTGTCAAAGTATTTGAATATGAATAATAACACAATTGTTTTGGAGAAATTTCTGAAAGGAAATTGTTTTAAAGGGGTTTTGAAAGTGATATAGCATTGAAATCCCTTGGATTATTGGAAAATAATTTTGATGATGACGGCCGCATCATCAGTATTCATTTTCGAATTTCTAAGTGATGGATTGCTGCCAAAAGCTGATTTGTTCAGAAAAGCTAGTTGTTTTTGAAAATCTCAAAGGAAATTTGGTGGAAATAAAAATCCAGGATTGGTTTAAAATTTTGGGAAATGTGATTTGAGATGTTGAGGATTTCAAAATGTTTTGAAACTAATAACCAGGTGTTTGAAAATCCCGATGAGATAGGTTGTAAGCTTATAAATTGAGATGATTTTTAAATCAGGAAGGAAATATAAGTTTTGAATGTTGGGAATTTAATTTTTAGTGAAAATTTAAAAATGAAATAAGTTTGGATGGGAGAATAGAATTTAACTGGATTGAAATAAATCGAATAAGCTGAAAATAATATCCAGTTGTTTTCGAATTAAGTTGAAATTGAATTGAGTTAAATAAATCTGAGTTAAAGTAAAATTGAATTGGAATGAGAATTCAATTGAATTAATGAATGAAATTAAATTCTTACCTGAACAGATGGAAAATAAATTGGTTAAGGATTGGTTTGGAGTAAATAAATTAGAATAACTTATATAAGAATCAGAATTAAAAATAAAAGAAGAATATATTCAAGCCTATAATGAATGGAATAGTGTAAATAATAAGTTGTGACTTATAAATCTGAAAATGGAATACAAATCCAAAATAAATATTTTGATGAATTGGAAAATGAAAGGAAAATCCAAACTTGAATTGTATAATAAAATTTAAACTAAGAAAATAAAATGAAGTGGTGTTTGGAATTAAAAATCAAGTATTGAACTATAAATAGGGAAGAACTAATTTGTTAATAAATTAGTTAATGAAATGTGTAAATGGAACCTATTATAGTTAAATAGAAGCTGAATTGTGGGTGTATGATGAGGTTGGAAAATAAAACTCAAGTTATAAGCCAAATTCGACTTGGATCGATAGTGAAGTAAATGTAATTATATTGTGGTTAATAAAATTGGATGGTAATTTAAAAGTGAATGGTAATTTGAAATGGATAATGGATCCAGAACTTGAGTTATAAATTAAAATTTAACTTGGAGTGTTAACAAATTAAATATAATTGGTAATATATCGAATAAAATGTGATTGGATTAAAATAGTAATGGGATGGTTTGTATTGTGAATAAAATCCAAATATGTGGAAATAAATTGGATATGGCCTTGTAATCAATTGAGTTAAGCTGAGTATAAAAGAGAAAATTTACTTGTAAAATGAAAATGGGCTTAAGTATAAATTGAAGTAAATTGACTTAAGCTGAATAAATCGAAGAGAGTTGAATTTAATTCAACTTAAACCAAGTTTAATGATATTGGATTAAATTTGAATCAAGTAAAATAAATATGGATTGAAATAGAACTTGGTGGGTTGTAATAATATTTAAGAAAATGGAAAATTCGAAATGGATTGAGTGGATAAGTTAATTATATTGAATAAGTGAATGGATGGGATAAATAAGAACCAAAGGAAGTATGGTTTAAATAAGTTGAGAAAAGGTTATTGAATGAAATAGCTTAGATTGTATTTGAGCTAAATTAAATAGTTTGGAATAAAAAAATATGGAATGAGATTGCTTAAGAATAAATTAAATGTAAGCGATTGAGCTTTAAACCATTCAAATTTGAATGAAAATGGTTTATAAATTAATTGAAACAATTGAATTAGTATGGAAATTGTAAAAATTGCTTACAGAAAATGTTGGATGTGCATTTCTTTAGAATCCATATGTTTTATCCATTGCAACTAAGTGGAATATAGTTAAACTGCATATATTCGGCACTTACATGTTTGAATTGAGTAAGTACAGGTACCTGGAAGCCGTGTGGATGGATTTGGTAGTGCTATTTGCTAAAAATAATAAGCAGCTTGCTTAAAATTCTAAATAAGGTACGCCTACACAATAAAAATAGGAAATATGAACTGTTTTTGGTTTTTCCGACCGTGTGGGTCGATGTATATATATTTATCTCTTTTGTCAAATTGCAAAAGCTCCTCCCTACAAAGGAGACTCTGCCAAAATTTTCCAGAAATTTTGGGAGTTAGAAAATTTTTGGAAATTTTGGAAAATTTTGTTAACGAAAACAAATTCAAATTGGAAACTAAAATAAGTTAGTAAATGAAACCAATTTAAAGTTATGACATGAATTAGTAATAAATGATAAATAAAATTTATATATGCAGAGTTAAAGGTAAATTGAATTCATATGGAAATGAAAGAATCGATTTGAATAGAAATGGATATAAACTAATGTGGTAAAGTGAAAATAAATATAAGAAAACATATAAAATGTTTATGTTAACTTAAGTAAAGAATGGTCAATTCTTAATTGGGAGTTGAGTAGTGTAAATATATTCTGAGTTGATATTTGAATGAATAAATATGGACATTTTGTAAGGAAATCGATAAAATGTTTTTGGAATGCTGTAAT
Source organism: Allium cepa (assembly GCA_030765085.1). Taxonomy (NCBI): domain Eukaryota; kingdom Viridiplantae; phylum Streptophyta; class Magnoliopsida; order Asparagales; family Amaryllidaceae; genus Allium; species Allium cepa. Next base: position 293,392,610 of record CM060942.1, read on the forward strand.
TGGATATTAGTGCTAAGCAGGATATGCAGGCAATATAAAGGGAAAAGAGAATTGGATTGATTTCAAAGGATATAAATTTGAAATGCTGGACAAAAAGGTATGTATTTAAATTTGGTGTGAAATTTGATTGGGATTTGGATTGAGCCACTTGGCATTTTGTTTTCTTTTTGGATTTGGGAGGCCGTAGAGCCATTTTGTAGTTGTACCGAGCTAGCCGCGCAAAGGAGACGCTGGCGAAATTTTTCGGGAATTTAGGGAGTTAGAAAAATTTTGAGAAATTTTTTTATAATTCAAAATTTAGTTTTAAATTGAAACTTGAATGGTTAAACCAATAGTATAGTTTGAAACTATGGAGAAGTTTGGAAGTTTAATAAGAATAATAACGAGTCTTTTATAAGAAGATAGTTGGTGCGATGTTGAATTGTTAGAAACTGTTTGGTTTTTGGAAAAGTAATTGGGTTTTGGACCATTCTTCCTAATTAGTAATTTCGGGGACGAAATTCTTTTTAGGGGGGAGGAATGTAATGACCCGAAATTTTCGAGCACTTAAAATCGGAATATTTAATTTGTTTTAAATATTCAAGATAATAATTTTAACTTGAATTACGAATATCATAATTTATTTGACAATTAAATTGTGAATTAAATGATTGAAATTGGATAAAATATGAAATCTGAGATTTTAAGCCTGTTAAAATATAGTTTGGAAGCTTATAAAATTTATATTGATAACATTGAATATAATAGAAGTGTTAAAATGGAATCTAATACTGAATTGGTCGGTTTTGAAATTTAATCGTTTAAATTAAATTTAAAAATAGCATTCCGAGGCACAGTCTCGGAATTTGCCGAAACCAGTTCCATTGGGTCCGTAATATTGAATTATTATCGGATTTCAGTTTTTGTAGTGTTTGGGATTGTTGTGGCACCATACGATTTATAAACGCGTTGAAGTTTGCATTGAATTCCGTAGCTAGCATCACATATAGAAAATAAAAAAAATAAAAAAAACGAGAAGAAAATAATCGCGTTACCTTCTTTAAGAAGCTTCTACGTTTAGTAAATAAAAATAAACGCAGATATTTTCTTTATTCTAAAAAAAAGAATTCGATATCAACTGCTTCTCCTCCATCGAAATCAGTTTCGAAAAAAAAATCTTTGAAATGGCCGGACAGAATTACTTCCCCAAACCTTTTCCTAAATCAATTCGATCCTTATTAATATAAAAAAACAAACAAAATGGCTGCAGTCAATTGCTACATTCTCGTCCAAAATCAAAACTCGCTATTCGATTTTTTTTGTGTGTGTGTGGGGATTTGCGATTCAAGGGCCGTGAGGTATGACGATAGGGCGGAGCTCGATGGATGCGAGTTCGTCGCCGAGCTGCTGGTTTAGGGGAGGGGGAGCTAGGGTTTCCACTGGAGTAGGTTAGCTCGAGTCGCGTTTTTCTGGTGGCAGAGGCGATTCGATTGGCGATGGTGATTTTTGGTCGAAACTGGGTCACGTGCAGTCGAAGGTTGAAGTAATTGGAAGGTTCGTGTTTGAGCCTGAGGTCGCGAGCTTGGTGGGTGATGCGATGTTTTCTGGAGATACACTCGGGGATGGAGGCGCGAGCTTCGAGATGGGGGTTGTTCACAGGGGGGTGGGGAATTCACGACATCGAGTTCGTTTGGGATTGCAGATCTTCTGATTTTGGTTCCAGTTCGATTTGGGGTAAACTCAACTCTTGAAGCTTTTTAATTGAACCTTTTCTCGAGTAACCTTGTGAATAAAATTTTGTCACTTATCAGGATTAGCCATAATAAGATAATTTTGTTTAAATATATAGAAGGAAAAAAAAAGAAAAATGGAGTTTTACAGCAAAGAACCTTACTGCCTACTTTACAAATGTTTTTAAATTCATATCCTCATATGTAACTACATAGAAAAATAAAATAAATAAATATAGATACCTACACTTACTAGTTTATTTGTAAATAAATTATGGGGATAAATTTGTTTATTAAACTTATTCAATTATCTTCAAATTGCTAAAGATATTTTTATCTACAAAGAAATATCTGTTTAAAATTTAAATTATTAAGTTTAAAAAGCTTTGGTTCAAAATAATAATAATAAATCGTGAATTGCTATACAAGGTTTAAAAATCAAAGAAACAAGCCAGTTTGGAATGGATTGCAAACAACGAAGCAAAGGAGAGTTAATCTCACTCAGTTTAAATTTAAATTTAAATGATTAAATTTAAATAATTGTTGGATGGTCGAATTGATGGATGTGATATAGTATGATATTTTGGAATTGGTATACTATATTGTGCTAACATCTGTGGATGCAGGGAAAACAGGTTGGAGGGATACAACTGGATCCCTCAACATTTATTTAAATTATTTAATATTCTCTGCTGTGAATACTGGCACTCTATGATGAGTTATATTAGAATATTGAATGTTGTGGTTGATTGGATATATTTGGGAAAATTGAATTACCAAATTTATATAGATTGGATTTTGAAAAAAATAAAATGAAAGAAATGAATTTATGAGTAAAATAATTATAGGAAATTTGAATAAAATTAAGAATGGGTTGAAAGAAATAGAAGTAATAAGAAAATAATAATAAATAACTTCGAGTATGGAAAAAAAAGTTTAAATAAACACTAATTAATGAATTGTAAATTTATGTGGTATTACTTTAACGGAATAAAGAATTATTTCAAACTTAAAGTTTTAAATTTATATAAAAAGATAAAGAAGTAATTGAGAAATCTAAAAATTGGAATTTTTAGTTAAAGTACTGTAAATCATAATTAAGAAATGAAATCTGAAATTAATAGATTTTGAATTAAAAGGGAGTAAAAGGGGAAATCAATTTGGAAAATTGATTCAAGTGTTTGAAATCAAAATTTTAAGGAAGAATGTGAAGATAGATATATTTCTCTGGATAGCCAAGTACATTTCAAAGTAAATTTTTAAATATAAATTAAAAGTTTGAAGTTGTTTTAAGAAGTGTGTTTTGAAAAATTTGCTATTTCTAAATATTTAAATTCTTAAGTAAGTATTCCCTTTTAATCTATTATAGCAATAATTATTTTAATCTATTATAGCAATAATTATTTAAAGAGTGACTTAGTAATTTATTTTTAAAAGTGAAATCTAGTTTTATATTTTATTTAGTAACCTTATTTAAAATATTCGTATAGTATGTGTTTTTAACAAATTATTAAAGTTATTTTAACTTGAACGTTTTAAAGTATATTTTTAAAAGTAAAGTGTTTTTAACTTATCTTAAAAATCTAGATTTGTGCTTGGTGATTCCAGTGGAAATAGAAATACTTGGAATTTATTCTGAGAAAGGCAGATAGTTTTGAAAACTGTTTTCAAAGGAATTTGAAAAGTGAAAATATATCTTGTGAAGATATTTTTGCAATAAATAAATAATTTAGGGAAATTATTTATTGTTTGATGGATGTTTGTGAATAAAAATTGATAGTTAGATCACCGACTATCAATATTGGCCAAATGCGTTGATCATTTCGAAGAGACTGGGATCGAGATTTATTCTCGAAAACCACTTCGATCCGGTTTGTACATTTCGTAAAACGTGTTCGGAGTTGAAGATGGAGCAGTGAAGTACAAGGGCTAGTCGCTACTAATCGTGAGGATATTTTCAAAATGGATGTAGTAGGAATAGTGCCTTCGGTTCCGTTCGAACCCGGGACGGACTTGTATGGACGAATGCTTGCAAAAACATCGTCAGATGGACGATGGACATTCTAAGGGATATATTCTAAAAAGGTAACGCTTAGCCTCAAACCTCACCAAATGGGAATGACTGAAAATCAAGGGATATGCAACAAGGCTTCGTGGGTAGCCCCCACTGGAGGGTGAGGTCATCCCTGTCTAGATGTCCCTTTTATTTCGGCTTAGTGGGCGGTTGCTGATCCCAACCGCGGGGTGATCTTGCTCGGGACTGTCCAGTAAGGGATGGTTTCGGTCTTGTGTTGCAGGGGAGTTAGGGTGGCTCCTCGGTACGCTGATCTAGACCAGGTACTGTGACAGGTGGTACCCCAGTGCCTAGCCATTAGTTGGAATCCATTTTCCCTACGTGCCCGTAAAGTTTTGATTGTGCCCAATTATTGCTGAAACGTGAGATGCAAGCATTTCAGCTAGATTCTATTTTACTTTCTATAGACACTATTATAATATCAGAGGACTTTAATAAAAATGTTTTAGCTATCGTAAGGTAAAAACCCGACATGTTTATTTGTGGCGTGGTCTTACGAGATGCTTTTGTTTTCAAAGGATTTTTGAAACTTTAATAATCAATTGGGTGTGATTTTCTCACGCTGGTATTCCAGACGGACTCGGGTATTATTTAACTGTAATGCTCGGGTCAGACCGAGTATTATAGAATACAGGATATGATGCTGTGGAGCTTAGGAGACGAGCAGGATGGCGATACGTACTCCCGTACTTGTATGTATATACATATTTCGCTGTGTTGAGTTGTTGTGTGCCCATTTGTATGATATTGATGTTGAGTTGTGATTGATGTACTCTGATTGATGTAATATATAAACAGAGATATTTAAGTTTTGTGTAAAGAGTATTTATTATCTATTATATTTTATTCCGCTGCGATGGTTAGATTATGTTGTTGTTATCTATTTTTCTTATTCTACCTCTTCTTCTTTAACCCAAATGGTTCGTATTTCTGTACAACTTGAGTTGATTGTTGTAGAATAGTGTTGAATCAAGAGATACGGATTTGCGGGTCGTTACAGAAAGTTTAGAAAAGTCTTTTATGAACTGATAGTAATAGCTCACCAATCCCAAAAAGCTACGAATTTCCATCACACTCTTCAGTCTCTTCCAATTTTTAATCGCTTCAATCCTTGAAGGATCCACGGAAATTCGGAATTTAGGAATAATGTCCTAAAAATTTCACATGGGATTGCCAAAAGTGGCATGTAGAAAATTTTGTTTTCAATTGATTGCTTCTAAGAGTTTCCAACACAATCCGAAGATGTTTTTCATGCTCTTACTTGGTTTTAGAATAAATAAGAATATCTTCTATAAAGATGAGAGAAATCGATCGAGGAAGTCTTCGAAAACTTGATTCATAAGGTCAAAGAAATAAGCTGGAGCATTCGTTAAACCAAATGGCATAACAAGCCATTCATAAGATCCATAACGAGTACGGAACGATGACAAAGGAATGCTATCCTCCGCAATATGAAGCTGATGAAAACCGATTGCTAAGTCTAACAGTGAAAATATTCTCGCACTGCAAAGTTGATCGAATAAATCATCAGTCTAAGGTAAAGGATATTTATTCTTGATGGTGAGATCATTATGCTTGCGGTAGTCAACTCAAAGCCTAAGTGTACCATCAAATTTCTTCACAAAGATAGTTGATGCTCCCCAAGGAGAGGAACTAGAATGAATAAATTGCTCACTTCCAATTCGGGTAATTGCTTACGCATCTCCTCATTTTCCTTATTAAACATACGATAAGGTGGACGAGTGATAGGTAGAGCTCCAGGGATTAGATTAATTCTAAAATCAATTACTCGCTTAGGTGGTAATCCTAAAACGGGCTCAAATATATCAATAAATTCATAAATAATGTGAATGAGGGAAATGACATCTTCCTCATCATCATTATCTTCAATATATGGATTTAGAGAACATAAGGATGCCACCGAATTGGAATTTGAATCCTTAAGTACAATAGAAATATGCTTAACAGACTCGTGATGTCGAAGATATATAGTCCTCTTGGAACATAGGATGTCGGCTTCATAACGATTAAGCCAATCCATTCCCAAAATCATTCCAAAGCCTAAGTAACGCATAACATGCAAATTGACTCGGAAAGCATAATCGCATAAAATAGTATCGACATCTTTACCAAATAAATCGAGTATTGCGGATCCTCCAACCAGATTCACAATTTTTTAGTCAAGTCATCAAGCACATAACATTTAGAGACAAAGAATCAACAACTTCTTATGATATGAAAGAGTGAGATGCACCCGTATAAAAAAGAAATCAAATAAGATGATCACGAAATATAATAATGTCATCAAGGATAGAATGAGAAATACCTTGATCAAAAGAAGTGTTACTAGACGCTTGCACAACACTTAATTTCCCCTCTTTCTTGCTTTGATGTTTGGGACATGAAGATATATAATGACTCGAACCTTCGCAATAGCAACAAGTAAGGGGCTTCAGACACCTATTTGCATAATGGTGCTTAGAACCACAATTGTAGCATTGCCCCCGACTAGAGGTAGGAGTCATTGCTATCGAAGTTGCTTGCTTCCCTTTCTTATTGGGATTAGGGCCTTTGAACTTAGTAGGCCTCTTCTTGTTGATGGTGAAGTTCTGTTTGGCACCCGCAACTTCAACATCACTTTCTTTATCGGCCTCCACAATTCAAAGAGCGATATCAACAAGCTGATCGAAAGAAACTTCTAGTTTCAAAAGCACATGCTTTTTGAGGTTCTTATTCAACCCATAGGGAAACCTCTAATTTTTCTTCAATGTGGTATTAATATAATCGAACCCATATTTAGAGAGAGATTCAAAAGATGCGACATAGTCTGTCACGGAAGATTCACCTTGAACTAGGTCAATAAAGCGTCAAGCTAAAGTAACTTTTTTAGCCTCCGGCACAAACTTAATTCGAAATTTCCTGGAATTTCTCCCAAGTAAGATCCGCTTCAATAATTCCCGAAATCAAAAGCTCATACCAATCTAATGCTCTTTCTTGGAGCTTGCTAGAAGCCACTTGGACTCGATGGAGATCAACAAGATTCATACGAGAAAAGATGCGATCGCATGTTCTATGCCAAGCTTGGACTTCTATAACGCTTTCAGAACCCTTAAATAGCTTTCAACCCAAATTGGTATAATCTCTGCACAAGCATGCAAACCTAGATTTAGGGTGAGTAGGCTCTGGAATAGGTCCAGCAGCCTGAGCATTCTTTACAAGATCTAAAAGCTGTTGGGCAGACATGAATACTCCATCCTGAGGAGTAGCACTGGATTGGCCGGCGCTGGGACAACCAGGTCTAGTCATTTATCTTCTTTAACAAAGAAAGAAGGAAGAGGAAAAGGCTATTCTCAAAATGAATATCAAACAAACTTGATTGATAAAACAAGGCATCATAAAGGAAAATAGGATAGAAAGGTCCAATGACTCGAATTAAATCTTAAGGCACGATTCCTAAGAGAGACTTATGACAATGATCCTTGATATAATATTCTATATTGTTTCAAAGTTTCGCTCTGATACCAAGCTATGACGCCCTACCTCTATACTCACACTAGCCGAGGAAACTACGAGGTAGTGGCGTCGACTAGCACGAATAATAAGGCTGTTGAGGAGCGACCATCTGTGTAATTGCTTTGGGCGAGTATCGATATGTCAGATAGTATATCTGACACATCAATTACAAATTTAAAGATACTACATAGTGGCTATGCAATCTTTGGAAACAAATATAAAATAAGCATAACACAAATAAGTCATAGATATTCATATAACTAAGGCGGAAACAGATATGGATATATCACATAAACGTGTACATCAAAGTAGTGGTCATACAGGATCCACTACATCACAAAAGAATAGGTACAAGCGCTAGATAAAAGAATATGTATACATCAAGGAGTCTCTATCTCAAATGTAAGTAAAACTACAATGTAGCCAAAAGTCAAAAGCTAATCCCAACTAAGAAGTCAAGTGGAAGCACCTATAACACCTCGGTCTGACCCAAGTGTTATTTAAGAAGAAAGTAATAAACAAATCAGTCTAGCTATAAATATCATATAAAATGAGATAAGATGAGAGATATAACATAATTATATGACAACATTGAAAATCATACCATATCTCAAATCTTCCCCAAACACAAAAAAGAATGTCATATTCTTTAAAGTGTTCACCAAACCACAACTATTGATAAAACTAATCAATGTAAATCACAAAAATAGATGAAACACAAATTCTAGAAATCATCAAGAAGAAATCCAGAAAACACAAAGGGGGATGCCTATCATAAACGGGAGCATGAAAACTCACCAACACGTGCATCTCAAAAGAAACACTATTCCATGGTCTCTAACCATCAAATATGAGTCGAAGCTCCAAAAATGGCCCCAAGACCATGGGTCGCTACCCCACCAATTTTGAGTCGAAACTCCACAAACGGGGTTTAGTCCCCTACACAAAATGATCAACATTGATCGATAAGTGTAAATTACACTTAGCTCATAAATAAATGAGTTTATCTTGATGTCCCATAACCACTCGTTTAACTTAAATATTTACGAACAAATTGTTGATTTCCACTCGAAAATTGTCATGAGATTTCAATCGAAAATATCCAAGAATTAACTGACGAAGTAAACGCAAGCGTTTCATACCACTTGTTTTGATAAATCATTTAATTAGATTTCTCATATGAATGAAGTAAAGGTTTGTATATACTAATAGATTAGAAAACGGTTTTAAAAACAAGATTTGTATTAAAAATAGTGTTGAAATCGTTTTAGTGAAAGAACTTTAGTACTTACTACTGTATAAAAACCTTTGTATTTTAAAGTGACAAATCACAAAAATGATTGTAAAAACAATCTATCACCAAAAATCCACATTCGACAACGTGAATTAAATCCATAAAAATTGATATCAAATCCATCAAATGGATATTCCCAAAAATCCATATAAAAAGTCATCAAAGTTGATAATAAATGACAACAACTATCCGGAACAACAAAAATCAATAAAAATTGGAAATCTACTTAAAAACAGCCAAAATACGCAAATTGAACAGTTCTAGACGTCTGGTAGGTTTACCAAGCGTCTGGCCCTAGGTACTGGAAATATTTTTTTTTCTCCTTTCTCTTTTTAAATCAAAAACCCTTCTAGTCATTTGGATTTTCAACCAGACATTTGGATTTTTCAACTAGACATCTGGATTTTTCAACCAGATGTCAGGATTTAGGCTCTGCCATTATTTTCTATATATGTTATTTTTTTGCCTTCTCCAGGGACCCCTTCCAGACATCTGGTTTTTTCTGCTAGGCAAAAATGAGCCTATACAAAAAGGGCAAAAATCCAAACCGGAAGTGATCGAATGAGCAATGGATGCTAGAGATTTATGCCATTCAAAAGCCCAGCCCTATAGGCTCTTTGATACACCACCAAAACCGTGTCCAAACACCCAAGATTGGGTCTTTAAATATTTTGACTTCAAAATACCAAAATTGGAAAATTCACCAAATCAATTCAAATCAAAAGCAATTGGACATAAAATAGATGTTTGGAATTCATACCTAACAACAATGAAATATATAGACATAGATGTGGTACAAGAACTCACCTTTAAACCCAAAACAACAAGTGAGAAGCTTTAAAATAAAGGAAAGTCAACCACTCTTCAACTTCAACTCAAGAAGCTCCAATCTGTGTTCATAAGCAAATATTTCCTAAGATAGGGTTTAGGAATTTCTGAAAATTGAAGAGAGATTGAGATGGAGGAGATGAAGAGGATGTTTACCTAAGTTTCTCTTTGATTTTGGAGCTTGAATTTGAATTTACTAGTAAACTAGGGCATAGGAATTTTAATTTCCTATCTTTTCCACCATTTTTCTCTTTAGCTTGAGTGTTAGAAAATATAGAATGAACGGATGAAGAGGGGGTGGAGTTAGGGTATTAGATGAGTTCATCGGCTGAAACCAAACCCAAAGCCCAATAGAAAAATAGAAACATTCTACTCAACTCTAAGAATATTGATGCTTATATTCAAAAAGGTCTCAAACGCAATTTTGGACTCAATGGAAAGGTCTCGAATCCTAATTCGACTGTCTACAAAAGGTAGCATTTCATACTTCAATCTGACCAACAATGCTATATTTAAATAAAACATTTAAATTAACTGTCGTAAAATATGCGGGTTATTACAAATAGCTTCAAGATAGCTTCAACACATGATAACTTTGGGGTGTTTTGAGTCGCGATAGGTTAACATATGATAACATTAGCTAGTGATAACCAAAGGTGCTAAAATTCCTTAAGTAAACAAGAGAATACTAAGTAGCATTTTGGTAGCCAATTTCCAAATTGTTGTTTTGGAATTTCAAAGAGATGAAACTAAGACATGGAAAAATTAGTTTAATATAGGAACTTATTTATTAAAATTGGAAAATGTAATATCTTAAGGAAGCTAAGAAATGATAGTTTCATCATCTAAACTAAAAACTAAAAATTGTTTTATCTAAAGACGGTGTGGCGTACACAGACAAAGAATGAAAGAAATTGATTGAACTCTAAATCTTGAGTAGTATGATACCAATACTAAAGATGTCTAAAATTCAATGATATATGGTAGGATGCGACGACTTGGGAATTCCATAGGGTTCAATTTAGGATTTCAACTACATGGATAACAATAATAAAAAAATGGATGTACTTTAATGAATGAATCGACAACGAGAAACGTAAATGTTTCTTAATATAGTTAGGGGTATGGCCTAGGGTCAATTATGTAATTTGTTACGTATATCTAACTCGATAACTAACCCTGTTAAGAATAAAAGGTGTTTTCTTTCTCTTATATAGTTGATACATTATATTATATTACTTAACCAAATTAAAATCATATTTAAAAGGAAATCTATAAATGTTATATTTTGTAATAGTAGTTATAATGTATTATAATCATGAGTGATTTATCATAATAGAATAAACATACAATTTTAAATATTTATATTTAAGATTTATCGAGGTTAGATATCAATACATCTGTTGAGGTTGGAGTACATAACGCTTTGCAAATGTTAGGCAGTGTATTACTCATGGCTGTTGGGGGGACCAAGGGATTATGTACTGATTAATAATTGGATAACTATGAAATGACACGCTTGGTAATTTTTTGTTGGTAAATAACTAGGGTCAGACAAAACATATCAATGAGACAATATCACAAAATTCCCTCGATTTGAGAATACTGTCAAACTTTAATGTGGAAACTACATTTTGATTAAAGTTAAATTATGGCACAACATCTGTTGAATGATTATTGTTGGGCTAAGTGGAAGCATCTGAAATGAGATTCCATTCAAAAGAGAATTCATCTCCTTGGTTATATTAGATCAGTATCTTGGTCAGCTAAGGTCAACTCAAAGTCTTTGGCCATAGTTGTTTGGTTAATAATAATTGCTATTATTGAATCAAGGACTTTGTATTTGACTATAAAGTTGAATACGAGCATTAATGGAATTTTAATTATTACTAATAACCCAACGTTACATTCAATTTTACACTATACAAATGCTAATTATAATTAGCATTATTCTTCAGTACAAAAAAACTTGTTGTTTTCTTTAACTTATTTTTTTCTTTCAATTTTTTGTCCTTGTGTCTGTTTTTGATAGTTATAATTTAGGTGGAAACATTTGGTCTAGAGCCAATAAAGTACCAGTCCATTTAATAACTCCCTTGATAGCTTGTACCCTGATATTTCCTAATTTTTCAATATTAAATTGGGGTAATGCACCATTTCATTGGAAGAAGCTCACGCCAATTTTTTTTATTATATGGATAAATCAACGTTAATTCAAGAGCCAATAATGACACTGAGCAGAAGTAAAAACAAGGGGTTAAATTTTTTTGGACTATCGGTATTGAAAATCACCATTCAATCACATGGAAAAACATTCTTTTGTTAGAAAGAAAAATTAAAGATGGTAAACAAACCATCCTATGGTTTGACCCATGGCTGTATGGAAAATCACCGGTGAATCTACTTGGATGGAATAAAATATATGTTTTGTTTGGTTAAATGATAAAGTGCATTACATCATTCAAAATCAAAGTTGGAATACGTACAATCATCCAACTACTTCAATCTTCAAAGCAACTATAGAAAAAATCAAAATAAATCCAAGTTTGCAAAAGGACACACAGAGTTGGAAACTCTCATCAAAAGGGGGATTTTCTTTCAAAAAATCTTGGAAGTTTATATGGGGAAATGAAATAGAGGTTTAGTAGTACAAGGTTATTCGGCATATGTCAAATTCCCTAAAAACATCTCATTTTTCATATTTTGCGTTAATTAATAGACATCTAACCTGGGATGACGTTTCAACAAAATAAAAGACGGGGAAATCAAATATTTATTTTGCAAAAACGAAAACATTTAACACTTGTTTTCTAATGGTGAATATTCAAGACATATCTAGTTCATTGCCAAAAAAAGTTAAAGTTCAATTTACTACAAGCAGAGCAAAACATCAGAGAAGGCATACATACAATACATACAACAAAACTTCAAAGCAAATTCAGAAGACTTCAGAAAAGCCTCAATACTATTAATAAAATATTATACCACATATGAAGAGAAAGTAACATGAGATTGCACAGACACAAGGAAACAGGGAATATGCAATGCTGGAGAATTATCAATTTAGAAAACCAAATTCTTTTCAGAAAACCAAAAAAACAATGCAGAAGAATATAATCAGAAAAGACAAGAACATGATAATTATGAAGAAAGGGTTGAAGCATTCTTGCAATTTGACAAATATAACGCTGATATTCCCTGAGCCAAATTCTCACATCATATGTCAGACCCAAATCGTAAGCTACTAGTAGGCGGCAATCACTCCCCAAACTAAAAGCTACTCCTTCAAAAACATAGAAAGACAATTAGTGACAGAAGAACAATTAGTAGCGGACCATGGAAAAATTATGTCTTGTAAGGACAATGGAAACAAAGTACCTTTCCCGGAGGAGGACAACCGCTCTGATTTCACTCACCAAAGATTGGAAAAAATAGAGTAAGAATCTACAGTTAACAAGCTTGCTTTCAGTTTATAGAGTATAGATAAGGGCTTTTGAGAGGATAACTTGGTTGGAGGCAGCTTCTCCAATATCCGAATAAACTTTAAGCGAAGTAAAAAAGTAATAAATATAACAATTATTCATATAATCTAAGAAACAACAATATTAATTACAATTTTTTTTACCTAATTCGAATAGAGGTAGCAGCACAACAAATCGCAAGTTTAAAGAAGATTGCATCCCACAACAAGGCATTTTTGTAACTCGAAGTCAATAATCAATGAATATGATAAATTTTTTCCAAAAGCAACCTAAATAGGCAAATATTTCACTTTTTGTATGGAATAGAGGAGACACCATTAAGATTCGGCCACAAGAGAAGCAAGTAGTGAGTATACTCAAAAACTGAGCAAAAACAACGTAATTGAAGATTCTGCTTCAGATCTAAGGAGCAGAGGAGAAGAAAGCAGCAAGGAGAAGACATGGGAGCCTTTTTTAAGTAGGAAGACACAAAAAGATTAGGGAATTGAGATTTCACCACAAATCGCTTTAACCCAAATTTTCTTTAGGGGATGCTGTTTTGAAGAAAGAAGAGAAAATGAAAGAGCTAAAGAACGGCTAGGGTTTGATGTATAAGATGTATATGATACTAGTGTACTAACATGTATTATACCCGATTTCATTTGGGCTATTGGGTCAATGTATTTGCTTTTTCAAGAAAAAAAACTTGGTCTGGATACTTACCCAGTGATGTGAAATTGGTTAATTTTCCTCTGCTTTTTTTAATCAAACTCTGTTCATTTTAAATTTAATTTAAATCAAATATTATATTTTGTATACATTTAACCTTTATTTGAATTAAATGAAAAAAAAAATATGACTTAGATTTAAATTGTATTTTAATTTGATATGTCTAAAATTTTATTGCTCAAATTTCAAACAAAGATAAAATTATAAAGTGCGTGACTCTACTATCTACTTAGTCAATAATGATAACAACAACTTTTGATATTTTCCACTATGTTTCTAAAATTATCATTGTTAGGTCAAACCCCTAGGTTTTTATAATGCATTGTCTTCTATCACTGCATCCATTTTTCACATTGGATCTCTGGTTCAACAGTTGAATATGCAACATGATATATAGCTAATGTCATATCATATTGTTCTAGCACATCTATGATTTACCAAAGTTCCAAAGGCGGGTAGGGATGGGAAATCAAAATCTTATGTCCTCCGTTGGAATGGTTGGTAGGGTCATTTCCAAATCAAGAGCAGGAGTCCCCAAAATATTGCACATGTAGTACTTTGACAATTGGGAAAGACCGTCACGAAAAGGAATGCTAAATCCCTATTTGAAACCCATCAAATTAGTGGTAAAAGCCCGTTGTAAGTCAGGCACCACACACTATAAGTGGATGAACTCTTTGCACAATGTTGCATACTAGTCCGCTCCAAAGAAAAATTGGTTTCAGTTCCACCATGAATCTAGTAGAACCTTCCATAGTGCTTCCGTATTATATTGCTATAACAAATTATCGTTAATTAAGCACTTGCCTTACCCTTAGTTAAAGCTTCTTTAAAAATAAACTATTGCCTAATCGAAGGGGTGTCAAGATGAGGATCGTAAGGAAACATGCCTCTCTTAAAAAATTTGATGGTACAGTTTTTCTAACATAACATTTGCATCCTAATGTCAGTAATGATGACCTAAGAGACATTTTTTGATTCATTAAATTAAAATGTAAATGTAGTATGTTTTGTCATTTATAGTTTGTTGTATCTCTCCGAATGGAGTCCAATATCCTATCCCAGGGAAGAAACTCGATAACTACTTAAATGTGGTAATATCGTTCAACTTGTGTGTACTCGAAAAATCTAAACTCTAGCACTCCTCACATTGCTATAATTTTACAATGAATGTCACAAAACTATGGGAATGTTGTTTTAATAGCAGAAATTTATACCCATTAGCAATTTTGACCCAGATATATTCTTATGTAGACATACTGTTTGTCCAATGGAATGTACAATTGACCCATGATCGCTTCATTCCAATTGTATCGCATTTAAATCATCCAGCATCTCAACATATCCAACATCGATATTTGTTCCAGTATTAGTGAAAAACATGTACTAATGATCCATAAAATAAAGAGTCGGACAATCTACTACCTGTGTTCCAATAACCTATTGAGCAAGCAAATTTACTGTAGTTGAGAGTTTAGAAACTTTAATGGCCAATTGGATATTCCTTAAAGTATAAATAAGCACCAAAAGAATTCTAACAACCTAAAATAATTTATATTTACCGAACTTTGTAAATAGAAACCCATAGTGCAATGGTAATTTGTAAATTTAATTTATCGGCTAAATTCTGCTCCATAGAATAGAACAATGGACATGCACAACCAATGCTCAACTTAATGAGCATGTAAAAATCAAGGGTGGTTAAAACAAGCTCACCAAAATTGAAATTAAATTTGTAAGAAATCCATATTGCTTAAAATTTCAATAAACTGCAAATAGTTTGATGTTATTTTGGCATATTTACGAAAGACCTAGAATAGAGATCTATGGAACATGACATCACAAGCCTAATAATAAGGATTATTCATATTAAAATGTATGAAAAATGACTATAATAGATTGTACTTATAGTTTTTTGAAATCCATTTTTGCATTATGTGTTTCACATAAGGGTAAATTGATCATGGATAAATAGTTTTTGGTTTGGTCAAAATTTGGATCGAATCCAACACTGTGTCATTCCCATCAAATGTATACTTTTATAAAGTTAAGGGTGTAAACTAAGTGCAATTACATAATATTGTTATAAAACATAACTCTTAAGGATATTTTTATTCGAAATGAATTACGCTTCTAGTTTTACTTCTCTACTATATTGGATATAAGCAATATTTCATATACGTTAAATATATTAAGTATACAATCCTTAGAAAATGCATTTAATGGATTGTAGTTGCTAGTTCGCAACCTTGAGTATTGAATTGGGTTCAAAAAGTACTTATTCCTTAAATCTTTCATGTAGAGATATATCGAGAAAATGATATCACTACACTCGTTGAGACTTGTGTATGTAATGTACTCCATACGATGGATGTGAATTACTCATGACCATATGTGCACCTAGGGATTACATACTTGTGGTTGATTAAGACAATCACAAAATGAAGCAGTGAGAGTTTTGTATATGTTAATACAACTAAGTCAAAACAAAAGATGTCAAATAATGACATGTAGTAGTCTTCAGAATGAAGGGTACTATGGATCTTAAGTAACTAAACTATACTTTGATTATGGTCAATCTCATGATATTGCGATCATGTTACAACCATAGTTCAGTATACGTTGAACTATACGAAGAGAGATACTATTCAAGTGAGGATTCGTCTCTTTCCTTATAAAAGCCTATTATCAATGTAATTGTTTGTTAACTTAAAATCAAAATCTTTGGATAGACTAAGTCAGTTAATCGATAAATGTTATCAGATTGAACCAAAGAATTTAAAGAAATCTACGCAATAACTATAGATATTATTAGCACTTCTCTAAGTCTCTTAATCATTTAGAGATGGTGAAAAGAAAACATGGAAAAAATATCGTTATAAGGTGTTGCTAATATAGATTAGAAATTGGATTTTAGAAAAATGATCTACAAGCAACTAAACTTGTGTCTGATATTGTACTTCAACAAAATCCATATTAGATTCAGCATTTAAATTATTTAAATATTGACCGAGGACCAAGTAAACACTAGGTAGTCAACACAACCATGTTGTTAGCTAATTTTAAGTTTAGCCAACTCGAAAGTTAATTTATAAATATTATATATTAATAATAAAATTAATACAAATATTATATTGAATCGTTTTGGAGTCTTACTTTTCAATGTTAAGACTTAAAATTAATTAAAATAATATTTACTTATTAGATATTAATTTAATTAAACATATAGACTTTAATAATTAACTAAATAATTAATAAATGAGATGTATTGATTAAGCCTAAATTTGGAAGCCTAAACATGCATAGGCCAACCATAGATGGAGCAAAGGAGGAGGAAAACTTAGTCTCTAGATCTTGTAAGAAAAAAGAAAATATTAGTTATCAGCTCTCTCCTGTTCTAAAGACATGCAAAAAAACCTATCACCCGTTGAAGAATTATTGGAAGCCTTGTTGTCGTGATTTGCACCCTATATTTGAGGGCAGGAACAAGGGATCCGAAGAGGAATTAACTAGCTACCGAATAACTAGTAGGATCACAAAAGGTAAAAATCTTGTTACACACACAAACACACACACACACACATGCACAGACACACACACATAAATAATTTATATAACTTATATGCTTCTGGCCATAACTAAATAAAAATTCAAAAATTGTTTAGGAATTTTGTTGAATTTCTGGGAACTTTCCCGTTTATGTTCGTATTGTTATGAATTAGTTATTATAGAAAATACCACCTTAATTAATAGAAAATAATTAAGGAAAAGATTTATTAAAGGGGCTTACTTTTCGGTTTGGTTAGAGAATGTAGTGTAAATTAAAGTAAAAGTGAATAAATGACATATATACGGATTAGGTCCAAAGATCCTTCTTTATTAGGAAAAAAAATAATCTTTTTTCACTTAATTACAAATTTTCCACCACGACTTACTACATCCTTATAAACCATGCAATGGCTTTTAAGACTCTACCTTTGATAGCTTTTAAGTCTTGGCCTTCTATAGCTTTAAAGTATGGCATGCGAGAGCTTATATAAACCCAGCTTCATTCTTCAACATTTGGAGCTTATAAAAATCTCAACATACAATTGCCTTAAAAAAGAAACATGCGAACCTTTTAACACTCAACCTTCGATAGCTTTGAAAATTATGATGTGATAGCTTCAATGTGCAATTGCTTGAAGCAGTGATTGTATCAAGGCACGATAGCTTTGAAATTTCATAGCATTGTGGTGCGATGGCCCAATATGCAATAGCATCATGGAGCGATAGCTTTTGAAGATGCGATATCTTTAGGATGTGATAGTTTTGCAGTGTAATAGCTTTAATGTGTGATAGCTTCAACATATGGTAGCTTTGGGGTGTGATAGCTTTGGGTCAATATAGGTTAACATATGATAACATTAGCTAGTGATAACCAAAGGTGCTAAATTCCTTAATTAAACAAGAGAATTCTAAGTAGCATTATGGAAGCCAATTTCCAAATTGTTGATTTGGAATTTCATAGAGATGAGACTAAGACATGGAAAAATTAGTTTAATACCAAAACTTATTATTTAAGATTGCAAAATGTAACATCTTACGGAAGCTAAGAAATGATAGTTGCATCATCTGAACTAAAGATTAAAAATTGTTTTATCTAAAGATGATATGGGGTATACAACCAAAGAATGAAAGAAATTAATTAAACTTAAGATCTTAAATATACCGACTCATGAAGTTGTTGAATGGTAAAATACCAAGACTAAAGATGTCTAAAATTCAATGATATATGGTAGGATGCGACGATTTGGGAATTCTATAGGGTTCAATTTAGGATTTCAACTACAGGGATAGAAATAACAAAAAATGGATGTACTTTAATAAATGAATCGACAACAAGAGACATAAGTGTTTCTTAACTGAGTTAGGGGTATGGCCTAGGGTCAATTATGTAATTTGTTACGCATATCTAACTCGGTAACCAACCTTGTTCGAAATAAAAGTTGTTTTCTTTCTATTATATACTGATATGTTCTATTATATTAATTAACCAGTAAAGTCATATTTAAAAGGAAATCCATAAATGTTATATTTTGTGATAGTAGTTAAAATGCATTATAATCATGAGTGATTTATCATAATAGAATAAACATATAATTTTAAATATTCATATTTAAGATTTATCGAGATTGGATATCGATACATCCGTTGAGGTTAGAGTTCGTAACGCTCTGCAAATGTTAGACAGTGTATTACTCATGGTTGTTGGGGGGACCAAGGGATTATGTACTGATAATAATTGGATAACCATGAAATGACTTATTAGGTAAATTTTTGTTGGTTAATAACTAAGGTCTAACAGAAAATATCAATATGACAATTTACATAATTCCCTTAATTTGAAAATACCGTCAAGCTTTAATGTGGAAACTACATTTTGATTAAAGTCATATTGTGGCGCGACATCTGTAACAACCCGCCGCTCTGACCGCCTCTAGTCGGTAATTAAACCAACTCGAAACGTTCAAAATGGCGGATTGTTGTTCAGTTTATAAAGTTTAAACAGAATCAGCCACAGAATCACAGAATAATCATAATATTATTCATAAATGAATTTTTCTTACATACATATATCAGAGTTTGTACAATGCATTAAATTTTTATACAGCGGAACAATTTATTTTCATTAAGTACAAGAAAATTTTCTGAAAACTGAAGTAAAGCTTTTAATCCCCCTCTCTCGAACTTCGCGGCCTGAAAATCTTCAAGCTGTAAAAATACTCGGTCTGACCCGAGTATTATATTCAAAAGAAAATAATACACAGGTCAGTCTAATTCAAACTCAATTATTAGTGCATAGAGGCAATAATAATCAACAATTAGATGACAGTCAAATATAATTTACCTATCTGATCCTTTAACAAGAAATCGGATAACGGTAAATATAACACTTAACAGTGTTAAACATCAATTCAGTAGATTCAGATTTATCAATGAGATAGATGGAGGGATTATTGATGAAGATAATTTAGAAAACAATCAAAATTTGCCTAAACGGCAATTAACAACAAAATCATCAAAATTGATTCAAAATATATTGAATTTGCAACATAAAATAATTTTCATCAAAGAAAACATCAATTTAAACATTAAATTTGGTAGGGCTGCAGTACACACACGCGCGTACGGCCTCGCCACATTTAAAATGTCAACTCCGTGGCTGCAGTTCACGCTTGCTGCACTGCCTCGCCACTACAACTTGTGAAATAAAACAAGTTTCCAAACAACTCATTACTGCACATTTCAACAAGTGCAAAATTTTCATAAAAATGAAACTGCAGTCACTAATGAATACAAGGGCGAACTGCCACAAGAATGCGGTCGCCACAAGTACACAAAGCACGAAGGCTCGAATAAAGCATGAAAACAGTTCAATACCCAAAATTTTGCAAGCCAGTGATAAATGATGTACACATGAGTGCAACATTGAAACTGCTACACCAAGTGCACATGTACAACAACAATGAAGGCACCAAATCAATAGGAATGAACACAGTGGCAACAGATCAAGAAAAGAAATGTCAGGTGCAAGACCAGATAAAAATGAAGCATAAATGCTACTGAGACCAAAATGCTCAGATCAGACGAATATACTCATATATGCTGCCGCAACCCAGTATATATGTAATGTGCATACATCAAGTATACATAAAACAGACCTCATGAAGTCATGCAACAGCAATATAAATTCAAGTATAGACAGTCATGTCTATACCAAATGAAATAGAGGTGCAACAAGTACAAAAGATTATGTGGTTTGCAAATGTACAAAGCACACAATCAATATGAATACGTGAACTACAAGCTAACAAATGGAAACTTCAAAATAGCAGACTCGAAACTCATGCATCAAGTCAAAAAGTACATCTGGAACTTCAACATGATACAAGTGTATATGTATACAAAACCAAAAGCCTTCAATTGATACTAGACCGTATATAGGTGGGCACACTGGTTATGTGTGAACAAACATATATCATTTTAGACATGTAGGGATGGACACATGAAAACAAGTGTATAAGGACAGAATTGATGACCGAGGATATAAGTTCATCCGAAAGCAAGTACTTGAAATGACAGCAGCTCAACTAAACATACAGACAGATTCAATGAGACTTAACCAACATACAAGGAAATGAAACTATACTATAGCACAGTAACAAGTTTAACATACTCACATGTACAAATTGGTGAATGCAACATTTCAACTCAACCAACATATCAGACATACTCTAGTTCCACCAAAGCAAAGACATGGGACAAGACTACAAGTGCAAAGCACAAATAGAACCAGATTCCAATCCAACCCGACTTCATTAAAATGGAACCAAACTATACTTCACAAATAAGTTAACCTGAATACAAAGGACCCAACAACAATGGAGCATGAAGCTACAACAGAGTTCCAGTCAGAACCAAAATAGAAAATGCTCATGTTCAATACAATGGTCAGGAGCTTTAGTGCAGACTCAAGTGAATGGAAAACATGTATGCAACATGGTGAGCAAGGAGGTACAAGGCCGTGAGTATCACGTGCAATTTCAAGTGGAGCTATGAAATAAATGCCCAATCCATGGAACAGTAAGCAAAACAAAATTGTCCAGTAGACAGAAGATCGTGTCACGATGACAACAATCTCATATATACATACATAAATGCATATATATATATGAAGTGCAGTCACAATTGCAAATGATGGTAGCAGTTTCAAATCACAAAGCATGCAGCAAAACAAAACAAATATTGGGTAGCATCTGCTCTCATCAGTTAAAACAAATCACAACTTGATAGTATCTGTTCTTATTAGTTTAAATAAAAAAAAAATTGATAGCATCTGTTCTTATCAATTTAAATTTAAAACAAATTATCAACTAGCATCTATTCTTATCAGTTTAAAAAAAAACAAGTATCCAGTAGCATTTGTTCTAATTAGTTTTAAAAACAAAACTAAATAGCATCTGTTCTTAACATTTCAAATTAAACTCCAAATAGTGTCTGTTCTTATCAATTTTAAAACAAAACCAAATAGCATTTGTTCTTTTTAATTTAAAACAAATATTATATCTTGGTAGTATCTGTTCTTATTAGTAAAAAAAAACAGATATCAAATACAACAGTATCAAACTTCAAAGATACAACAATAAAGGAAACTGCATCACAGCAGTATGAAAAAGGTGCAGACAAATCATACAAACACACAATTGCAATGCTCAAGTGAAGGATGAAATGCAACTCAAGATTACAGAGTGCAGTTAATGGTAATACAACTATATACACAAAACAAAAATGAGATGCTTGGCATGTCCATTAGAAACAAATCCATGTCAAAGCCATGAATCGAAATGCAAATAGTCTCGAGTAATAATACCAGAGACTACAGAGAAACCAAGTGTATGAAGAAAGCATCAAAATTTAACACAGAGGCAAATCAAACAATTATGCAGCCGACTCGAGTGATACAAGTTCGACAAATACTCTGTGCCACTACAGCCGAGACTTCATTGATTCAAGTCATGGCCGAAGTTACCCAAAAATCAATTTCCAGAAATTCGAACTAGTGAACCAGGAAATCGTCATCACAGCAAGAGATTTGACAAAATCAAAGTAAACCAAGCCAACAAGAATTCAACAACTTTCAAAGCCGCGAAAGGCAGTAAATCAAACAAAAAAAATCACTAAATCGCAAGAATAAACTAGCTAGAATTAGATGTGAGTGAAAATTAAATCACTCACCTTTGCAAATGAATTGGGCGGTCGCGAGAGAAGTGGAGGATCGAGCACGCGATCGATATTGAAGCCGCGAGCGAATTTTGAAGCCGAAGCCCTAGCTATTGAAGGAAGACGAACGAAGACGCCATTATTATTATTATTTTTTCGGTTTGAAATTGTTTAGGGTTTTGAAATGAATTGGGGCTTCGTGTTTTATGGGGAAGAGAACGTGATTTAGGGTATGGTTTACGGCATGAAACACGGCGTAGTTGAAGGCATGTTTATAGCTGATAGGTACGAGATTTTGCAGAGAGGAGATACATAGCAGTGTACTAAGATTTTGCAATCCATTTTTTCTTATTTTATTTCACTTGTATTTTTTTTAATTTTTATTTTATTGCCTTTGTTATTTGCTTTCACAAGTGTTCATCCTTATCTTTTATAATATTTCATATACTTGTTGATTTTACATAGTTCATTTTACTTATTTATTCAACTTACTATTTTACAAAATTTATTAATAATTTATTTCCTTTTATTTGTAACTATAAAATCTATCTCATGTAGATTTATTTATAATTCTAATTTAAACCATTTATTTCAGATTTTATTTTATTATAATTAAGTTAAAGAAAATTGTTATTAAAACTAACTATCGATTTATTAATTTACATAAATAATTCTTAAATCCAAATTATTTTTCTAAGTCATTAGTTCAAATTTAAAATATAAATTCAATGTTCAATTTCAACTCCAAAGTCAAATTCAAATTTAGTTCAACTTTAAATAGATTAAATTCTAAAATTTAATCGCCAATTCATAGTTTTATTGGAATTCAATTTTAAAATTATCTCAAATATTTAAAATTAATTAAATATCTTCATTTTTAAATTGTTAAAAATTCAGGATCGTTACAATCTCCCCTACTTAAAAGAATTTCGTCCCGAAATTATAAGTTAGGAAAAACGATTGCTAAAATCTCACCGATATTTATATCCTACACAATTTTACCAAGTTTCAAACTCATAAATAAATATAGGATTCATTCCACTTATTTCATTTCACTTGTTTTGTTCATCAATTTCAATAATCAAGACACAAAAGTCTTTTATCAAATTTTTGACTTACCAAAAACTCAGATTTTTAAACTTGAAATCTTTCATGCTAAATATTTGCATAATATATCTTATCCAAAGCTGTGGACTTTCAAGATATTCAAAAAGATCTTCTTCCTTAGTTCATTAAGTTAGAATTATGTAATTCTAATTTCAGATTATTGATTTTCTGTTCAAAGTTTGAAAATACTTGATAACTCAAAGTTTAACAAGTCCATCGTCGTTCTCACAGACTTTAGGCATACGCTGGCCAGGCGCAAGACTAAAAATCTCCAAGTGCTAAACATACTTGCTTCAACTCCCAGTGAAAATACTTTTTTTAAAAATCTTTTAAAAATGGATATGGAATGGATCACAGTTTACCCGGCGGTTTCGCTACTATCTCAGTAGAATCGCTTGTAATCTCAGATTTCTCATCACTCCTGAATTTCACCATGGTTATCGCCTTAGATCGCGGTCCACACGGCGGTTACGCTACTATCTCAGTAGAATCGCTCGTAGCCTTAGGCATCACGCCCCTCGAATTACGCTTCGGTTTCCAGATCGCAGTTTACTCGGCGGTTGCGCCACTATCTCAGTGGAATCGCTTGTAACTGTAGGCATCACACCCCACGAATTACGCCAGCATCAATCACATAATCCCAAACACGATGATCCATCGTGGGGGATATCAAATCAGTCCCATTGGACATTCCACTAATGGAATTCTACGTAGCTACGATTTACAATGGACATTCCACCGAGTTCCAATCACTTTCACACATAATAAATGGAAGGTACATTTCCATATCCTCAGTTTTTAGAAAACATATGTCATATACATATAGTACTTCATTTCACATTTCGTACTTATCATACCTATGTAAACTTACACAGGACTTTCATAATAATGACTTTCTAAACTGATGGTTTTCGATTATATTCACATATATAAGTTACGAAAACTCATTTCACATTCACAACAAATAGAGGATTCCAAATTTTCTATCACGTTTAAAATTTTCCTCTAAATCGATTTGAAAATTTAAGGTTATTTCAAACCTAATTCACATTCACAATCCAATTCATTATCGACTTCACATTCGATTTGGATTTCACGTTACATCGTCAATTCTCAACACATAATTGATGTCTATCGATATATAACCTCTAAGCTCGTACGTCTCAGAGAAGGGTGTTAAGCTAAAAGAATAAATTCTCCGCCACCACAGATATATATTTAATAGAGATCAAATGCTATGTCATCAATTCACAATGTTAGACATACAATCCCAATCGACTGTCCAAAATTCAAAGCTGAACTTATATTATTTTTGGTGTCAAAGTTAAACTCGATTTAACTCAAGATTCAATTCTTTGAAAAATTTCCAAGTTGAACTAATTGTTCACATTTAGCCATTTGAAACTAATTTCAAATATTCATTTCTCAATTTATCTTTAAAAGATAAAGTTTCAAACCTTTCATTTCATACTGGAAAACATTTCCATACTTATTCAATAATAAGTAATTCACAAATTCTCTTATTTTCAACACTTTGAAAAATATTCAATATACTTGAATCAAAATTAAGTATATATTCCATTCTTTAAGGAAATCATTCTTTTAAACACATTTATTTGAGTTAAAACGAATGTTGCGTAAAACATCGTTACGACAACTCAAAATAACTAGTATAGGGATTCAGATTTAAGATAGATATATAAATCCCAATACTATAAACAACATTTCCTTCCGGACCATTTACTATAACAACAGTGTTATAGTCCACCATTTCCTTAATTTTCTCGAAAACGTCTATTTCAACAATTGAATGTTGAAATCTATGTATTCGATAGTTAATGCATTTTAAAACATCTTTAAAACTATTAACTTTTTCAACTTCAACTTAATTCAATAGTTTGAATTCAATAGTTTGAATTCTTCATACTTTTCACAATATTAGTTTTAAACCGATTTCAACTTTTCAATATTAAGTTTCCCACTTAATTTAATTCTCCGCACGTTTAAATTCACATTCATCACTGAGTCTATTTAAACCTATAATGGATTATCATGTTGACAACTTCAAATTTGAAATTTAAATTCTATTTGGACTTTGCATTTACTTTCTATTTCAAAAAATAGTCAACTAGTTCTTTAGTAAATTGTTCATCAATTTAGTTCCATCAAATTCATATTTCCACATTAATCATTTTAGACATTAGTCTAAACTTGAAATATAAACTTCACATCAAAATTAGTTTGATTCCTACAGTTAAATCAACAATTAAATTTCCTTCCATAATATCACTTCCCAAAATGCTATTTCATTAAAATATTTCCTCCGTACAAAATTTTACATAGCTTAATACTTTTAAAAAAACGTACACAGAAGATTGTGGATTACAAAAGATAGCATTACAAAATATGTCGATTGGTTTAAGATTCAGAATAATTAAGGACTAACGATTTCTTGTCCCGTAGTATGCATCCTTGCCAAACTTTCATCTTCGGATGACACTATTTCATATTGTGTTAAAGGAGAATTAACACATTCAAAATCCACATGTCCCCATTCCTTACAGTTATTGCAATAATATGAGATGTTTCCATCCTTATCTATCACCTTAGCACTTTTCACTCTAGCTGGTCGGGCTATAGCTTGCTCTCCCCGTTGTCTTTCGGTGCAGTTTCTGGCTATATGTCCAGACAGACGACAATGGTAGCAGATTGTCAATCTATCGACGGGTAAATTGAGTACGCACTTTTTCTTTTTCACTTTAGGGCAATGGCTAAGAAAATGCCCTCTCTCCTGACATTTAAAACACACAATCTCCGGACGAGCGAACCGGTCATCCACATTCCTTTTCTTTCTCCTCTCTCGGCACTTAAGGGCATAATGTCCCTTTTTATGACATCGATAGCAAATAACCTCATCATATGGACCAGGTGCTTGCCTTTCAGTGAATCTCCTTTCAATTTCCGCACGTCTCGCTCCTGCTTCTCTACGAGCAATTTCTCTTCGTTCACGGCGTGCTGCTTTTTGTGCTTCGGTTTTCGCCATTATAATTAACAAGGTGTTTTCGAAGTTTCCTATCAATATTCGAAATTTTTATTAGCAGAGGTTGGATTATTCAATCTTTTCCCTAAAACATATCTGTTTTATTCACTAATATATTCACTGTCCAAAATCGTGAATATACTTTTCTATTCAATTCAGTGTTTCTACACTTTTTATTTAAAGGATTATCCACTGTCCAAAATCGTGGATAAAATTCCCAACCAACATTTACTATAACAATATTTAACTTAAAGGTTAATTCGCTGTCCAAAATCACGAATATATCTTCTTTAATAACTTCTATTTTTCATTTATGAAATTCAATTGGTTTCGAATTTATAAACAATCTTCATAAATTCCTTTTCTATTTATAAAACTTCAATTTATAAATATTCTTATTGATTCAATTCAATTCAATTTATATACCTCAGTTATATACCAAAAGTCCATATTATAAGTTAAATACTTATAATTCATTTATTTACTAAATCGTTCTTCACAACGTTTGAAATCAATTTCAAAAGAATTCAGAGTCAAATTCTCAAGTTATAGTTCAATAATCCGTTTGATTATAAGCAAATTAACATATCATTTTATTTCACAATTATTACTCGAAATATTCAAAATATTTGATTTAAACCAATTTAAACCAATTCACTAGTTCACTAGTTCTCCTAACTCATATTTCATTTTCATAAATCTCAATAATTCGATAATGAGTTTCCGAATGATCGAAACTCAAATCTAATGAGACCTCACCGAATATAAACTATCGCACACTCACATTTAAAGAGGGGAATTTTCAAAATAATTCTATCTTTCAAAATACCTTTTATTTTAAAGAAAACAATTTCGTACTTCTTTAAATTTGAAAAGCACTTTCTTTATAGTGGTTCTAGTAACTATTCGTATTAAACATCATAAACTGAGCTTTGTGTAAACCAAAGCTCTGATACCACTTTTGTAACGACCCGCCGCTCTGACCGCCTCTAGTCGGTAATTAAACCAACTCGAAACGTTCAAAATGGCGGATTGTTGTTCAGTTTATAAAGTTTAAACAGAATCAGCCACAGAATCACAGAATAATCATAATATTATTCATAAATGAATTTTTCTTACATACATATATCAGAGTTTGTATAATGCATTAAATTTTTATACAGCGGAACAATTTATTTTCATTAAGTACAAGAAAATGTTCTTAAAACTGAAGTAAAGCTTTTAATCCCCCTCTCTCGAACTTCGCGGCCTGAAAATCTTCAAGGTGTAAAAATACTCGGTCTGACCCGAGTATTATATTCAAAAGAAAATAATACACAGGTCAGTCTAATTCAAACTCAGTTATTAGTGCATAGAGGCAATAATAATCAACAATTAGATGACAGTCAAATATAATTTACCTATCCGATCCTTTAACAAGAAATCGGATAACGGTAAATATAACACTTAACAGTGTTAAACATCAATTCAGTAGATTCAGATTTATCGATGAGATAGATGGAGGGATTATTGATGAAGATAATTTAGAAAACAATCAAAATTTGCCTAAACGGCAATTAACAACAAAATCATCAAAATTGATTCAAAATATATTGAATTTGCAACATAAAATAATTTTCATCAAAGAAAACATCAATTTAAACATTAAATTTGGTAGGGCTGCAGTACACACACGCGCGTACGGCCTCGCCACATTTAAAATGTCAACTCCGTGGCTGCAGTTCACGCTTGCGTGCACTGCCTCGCCACTACAACTTGTGAAATAAAACAAGTTTCCAAACAACTCATTACTGCACATTTCAACAAGTGCAAAATTTTCATAAAAATGAAACTGCAGTCACTAATAAATACAAGGGCGAACTGCCACAAGAATGCGGTCGCCACAAGTACACAAAGCACGAAGGCTCGAATAAAGCATGAAAACAGTTCAATACCCAAAATTTTGCAAGCCAGTGATAAATGATGTACACATGAGTGCAACATTGAAACTGCTACACCAAGTGCACATGTACAACAACAATGAAGGCACCAAATCAATAGGAATGAACACAGTGGCAACAGATCAAGAAAAGAAATGTCAGGTGCAAGACCAGATAAAAATGAAGCATAAATGCTACTGAAACCAAAATGCTCAGATCAGACGAATATACTCATATATGCTGCCGCAACCCAGTATATATGTAATGTGCATACATCAAGTATACATAAACCAGACCTCATGAAGTCATGCAACAGCAATATAAATTCAAGTATAGACAGTCATGTCTATACCAAATGAAATAGAGGTGCAACAAGTACAAAAGATTATGTGGTTTGCAAATGTACAAAGCACACAATCAATATGAATACGTGAACTACAAGCTAACAAATGGAAACTTCAAAATAGCAGACTCGAAACTCATGCATCAAGTCAAAAAGTACATCTGGAACTTCAACATGATACAAGTGTATATGTATACAAAACCAAAAGCCTTCAATTGATACTAGACCGTATATAGGTGGGCACACTGGTTATGTGTGAACAAACATATATCATTTTAGTCATGTAGGGATGGACACATGAAAACAAGTGTATAAGGACAGAATTGATGACCGAGGATATAAGTTCATCCGAAAGCAAGTACTTGAAATGACAGCAGCTCAACTAAACATACAGACAGATTCAATGAGACTTAACCAACATACAAGGAAATGAAACTATACTATAGCACAGTAACAAGTTTAACATACTCACATGTACAAATTGGTGAATGCAACATTTCAACTCAACCAACATATCAGACATACTCTAGTTCCACCAAAGCAAAGACATGAGACAACACTACAAGTGCAAAGCACAAATAGAACCAGATTCCAATCCAACCCGACTTCATTAAAATGGAACCAAACTATACTTCACAAATAAGTTAACCTGAATACAAAGGACCCAACAACAATGGAGCATGAAGCTACAACAGAGTTCCAGTCAGAACCAAAATAGAAAATGCTCATGTTCAATACAATGGTCAGGAGCTTTAGTGCAGACTCAAGTGAATGGAAAACATGTATGCAACATGGTGAGCAAGGAGGTACAAGGCCGTGAGTATCACATGCAATTTCAAGTGGAGCTATGAAATAAATGCCCAATCCATGGAACAGTAAGCAAAACAAAATTGTCCAGTAGACAGAAGATCGTGTCACGATGACAACAATCTCATATATACATACATAAATGCATATATATATGAAGTGCAGTCACAATTGCAAATGATGGTAGCAGTTTCAAATCACAAAGCATGCAGCAAAACAAAACAAATATTGGGTAGCATCTGCTCTCATCAGTTAAAACAAATCACAACTTGATAGTATCTGTTCTTACTAGTTTAAATAAAAAAAAAAATTGATAGCATCTGTTCTTATCAATTTAAATTTAAAACAAATTATCAACTAGCATCTATTCTTATCAGTTTTAAAAAAAACAAGTATCCAGTAGCATTTGTTCTAATTAGTTTTAAAAACAAAACTAAATAGCATCTGTTCTTAACAGTTCAAATTAAACTCCAAATAGTGTCTGTTCTTATCAATTTTAAAACAAAACCAAATAGCATTTGTTCTTTTTAATTTAAAACAAATATTATATCTTGGTAGTATCTGTTCTTATTAGTAAAAAAAAACAGATATCAAATACAACAGTATCAAACTTCAAAGATACAACAATGAAGGAAACTGCATCACAGCAGTATGAAAAAGGTGCAGACAAATCATACAAACACACAATTGCAATGCTCGAGTGAAGGATGAAATGCAACTCAAGATTACAGAGTGCAGTTAATGGTAATACAACTATATACACAAAACAAAAATGAGATGCTTGGCATGTCCATTAGAAACAAATCCATGTCAAAGCCATGAATCGAAATGCAAATCGTCTCGAGTAATAATACCAGAGACTACAGAGAAACCAAGTGTATGAAGAAAGCATCAAAATTTAACTCAGAGGCAAATCAAACAATTATGCAGCCGACTCGAGTGATACAAGTTCGACAAATACTCTGTGCCACTACAGCCGAGACTTCATTGATTCAAGTCATGGCCGAAGTTACCCAAAAATCAATTTCCAGAAATTCGAACTAGTGAACCAGGAAATCGTCATCACAGCAAGAGATTTGACAAAATCAAAGTAAACCAAGCCAACAAGAATTCAACAACTTTCAAAGCCGCGAAAGGCAGTAAATCAAACAAAAAAAATCACTAAATCGCAAGAATAAACTAGCTAGAATTAGATGTGAGTGAAAATTAAATCACTCACCTTTGCAAATGAATTGGGCAGTCGCGAGAGAAGTGGAGGATCGAGCACGCGATCGATATTGAAGCCGCGAGCGAATTTTGAAGCCGAAGCCCTAGCTATTGAAGGAAGACGAACGAAGACGCCATTATTTTTTTTTTTCGGTTTGAAATTGTTTAGGGTTTTGAAATAAATTGGGGCTTCGTGTTTTATGGGGAAGAGAACGTGATTTAGGGTATGGTTTACGGCATGAAACACGGCGTAGTTGAAGGCATGTTTATAGCTGATAGGTACGAGATTTTGCAGAGAGGAGATACATAGCAGTGTACTAAGATTTTGCAATCCATTTTTTCTTATTTTATTTCACTTGTATTTTTTTTAATTTTTATTTTATTGCCTTTGTTATTTGCTTTCACAAGTGTTCATCCTTATCTTTTATAATATTTCATATACTTGTTGATTTTACATAGTTCATTTTACTTATTTATTCAACTTACTATTTTACAAAATTTATTAATAATTTATTTCCTTTTATTTGTAACTATAAAATCTATCTCATGTAGATTTATTTATAATTCTAATTTAAACCATTTATTTCAGATTTTATTTTATTATAATTAAGTTAAAGAAAATTGTTATTAAAACTAACTATCGATTTATTAATTTACATAAATAATTCTTAAATCCAAATTATTTTTCTAAGTCATTAGTTCAAATTTAAAATATAAATTCAATGTTCAATTTCAACTCCAAAGTCAAATTCAAATTTAGTTCAACTTTAAATAGATTAAATTCTAAAATTTAATCGCCAATTCATAGTTTTATTGGAATTCAATTTTAAAATTATCTCAAATATTTAAAATTAATTAAATATCTTCATTTTTAAATTGTTAAAAATTCAGGATCGTTACAACATCCATCGAATGACTATAGCTGGGCCAAGTGGAAGCATTTGAAATGAGTGCTATTCAGAAAAGAATTCATCTCCTTAGTCATACGAGGTCAGTATCACGGTCAACTAAGGTCAACTCAAAGTCTTCGGCCATAACTGTTTGGTTAATTATAATTGTTATTATTGAATCACGACTTTGTGTTTGACTATAAAGTTAAATATGGGTATTAATTGAATTTTAACTATTACTATTAACCCAGCATTACATTCAATTTTACACTATTCAAATGCTAGTTATAATTAGCGTTGTTCTTCTATCCAAAAAACTTGTTGTTTTCTTCCACCTATTTTTTTCTTTGATTTTTGTCTTCGTGCCTGTTGTTGACAGTTATAATTAAGGTGTAAACACTTGGTTTAGATCCCATAAAGTACCGATCCATTTAATAAGTCCCTTGACATCTTGCCCTGATATTTTCCAATTTTTAAATTAAATTAGGCTAATGCACCATTTCATTGGAAGAGGCTCACGCCAAACCTATATTATTACATGGATAAATCAACATTAATTAAAAGACAATAATGACACTGAGCAATAGTAAAAACATGGGGTTAAACATTGTTTTCCTTGTTTTAATGTCAAAGAGATCATGTTCTGCTATTCTGTGTGATAAGCCATTTTTACCTAGATATATCCTCATGTAGGCATACTGTTTGTCCAATGGATTGTACAAGTGACCCATGATCGGCTCATCCCAATTTTTCATCGCACTTAAATCAACCAATATGTCAATATATCCAGCATCAATATGTTTTCCAATATTAGTGAAAAGCATTTACCAATCATCCATCAAACAAAGAGTCGGAGAATCTACTATGTGTGTGTGACGACCCGGAATTTTCGAGCTTTTAAAATCGGGATATTTAATTGATTTTCAATATTCAATAGAGTAAGTTTAACTTGAATTTCGAATACCACATTTTATTTGATAATTGAATTATTAAATTAAATAATTTGAAGTTGAGTAAAATGTTGAATCTGGGATTTTAAGCCTGTTGAAAATAAATTAAAGGCTTATGGAATTTATATTGATAATACTGAAGACAATAGAAGTTGTAAAATTGAATTTAACAATGATTTGATCAGTTTTGAAATTTTATCGTTTAAATTGAATTTAAAAATAGCCTTCCGAGGCACAGTCTCGGAATTGGACGGAACCTGTTCCATTGAGTCCGTAATATGGAATTATTATCGTATTTTAAAATTTGGTAGTGATTGGAGTTGTTGTGTGAGAATACGACATATAAACGTGTTGAATTTTTATCGAAAAATTTAATATAATATACATTGTTGACCGGTTAAAAATGCTTTACATCAGCTTATTTTATTTCTAAGTCACTGTGCATCTGTTCAAACATGCATTCATTACGTCCAAGCCAACAATTTCCTTTATTAAATCGCGTATTGTCACCTCTTTCTTTTCAAATCAAATCTCCAGAACAAAAAAAACTCATTCCAGTAGAAGAAAAAAAACTAATAGCTGAATATATTAAAAAGGGGATCAATTTGGTAGCCGAGCTTTTAAAACCTTCTGCTCTTCCTTCGTGCCTACAAATCAAGGTCAAACCCACCTATTCTGCTTTTGGAACCGCGTTCACGCGCGAGGAGGTGATAGGAATTCGCGAACTCGCGTTGACGTTTCGGTTAGGGCGAGTTCGATTTGGACGTGGCGGTCGTGACATTGGGTCGAGCTCACGCCTGCCATTTGAAATCGCGTGCAAGCGCATGGGTCGAAGTAGTATCGAATGCGATTCAGGATGGTTTGCAAGTTTGGCGATTTGATTTTGATGGCTGTGAATGGAGCAGCAGAGGGATCAAGGGGGTTTACTTTGAGGTATATACCCTGTTATTTTATTTAATTAAACAATTATACATAAGTTGGGAAATATTAGCAGTAAAATAAATAACTATTTTATAATGATTATTATCATTGTTTTACTGGAACGATAAGTAGGAAGAAAAGAATTAATTTGTCAGCTAGATTTAAAATAGTTGTCTTTTTTAAATTTAAATTTGGATTATAAATTATTTATGAAAAAGTTAAATATATGTACAAAACATTTATATAAGGTTTAGAAGGAAATTATATAAGGGATTTGTGATAAAAATTTTACGACTTACTTATTTAATTTATTTTTGTTACTAAACGATGTAATAAAGGAAAACTAATTCAAAATTAAATTGAATGGTAATTAAGGATTCGATTTATATTTCGAATATTAATAAATTGTAAATTGGTTTGTTCAAGGTTAAAAGTCGCGGAAACAAGATGAGTTTGAGGTGAATAGCAATCTTAGGCCAAAGGTGAGTTAATCTCATTCAGTTAAATTTAAATTTAAATGATTAAATTTAAATAGTTGTTGAATGATTGAATTGTTTAATGTGCTATAGTCTGATATATTTTGGAATTGGTATGTCATATTGTCCTAACATCTGTGGATGCAGGGAAAAATAGGTTGGAGGGATTCAACTGGATCCCTCAGTATTTATTTAAATTATTTAATACCCTCTGTTGTGGTTTATTTGATATTCTATGATAATTATATTGGGATATTTAATGCTATGGTTCGATTGGATATAATTGATTATGATGAATTACAAAAAAAAAAATATATATATTGGATTTTGGAAAGATGATAAAAGAAGTGAATTTGTAAGTAAAATAATTATACAAATTTGAATAAATTTAAGAATGAATTAAAACAATAATAAAGTGCCTTTAAAATTCTAGTAAACAATTCTTGAGTATAGAAAAGGGAAATTTTGAATGAACAGAGGATGAATGAATCTTATGCTTCAGTATATTTATTTAAAAGAACAAAACATTTATTTAAAAGGTAAGATTTAAATTATTGAAAGAATAAAGAAGTTATTTGTTAACGCTTAAATTTGAACGCTTAAATTTGAACGCTAACACCCCGGTGTGTGAAGTGTAGTTGTGAAAGCACCACCCGATAGATCGGGAAAGAATTATAAGCAAGTAATAGCGGAAAAGCAGTAAACAACAGCAATTTTATAGTGGTTCGGCTTATGGGTATAGCCTACGTCCACTTTAAGTACTTTTATGGATGATCACGTTACAAGTTGATACAAATCTTCTCAAGTACAATACACTTTGAATTACAAAAGACTTAGAACAAGTAGCTCAAACTTCGATGTTGACAAAAATCTTCAAATCCATGTGGATGTAGATGATTTCTTTATGAAGTTCTTTTAGACGTTCTTTGAATCTCAAAAGCTTTAAGTGTTGAAGTAGTCTGGAATTCGGCAGAGTAATGGCGCTTGAAATTGATCGACCAAAAAGTCCCCTTCATGTTGGAGGTAGGTTGGTATTTATAGGCAAAGATCTTGGACCTAAGCTAAGTCGTAACCGGTTCTGAATCGCCCCCGACCCAGCTAAGTCGTGGCCGACTTATGGGAGCACCACTATGATCTAGCTGAGTTGATCTTTCTTCGCTGAATTTGCACAAGTCCAAAGTCGTCACCGGGTCAAGCCAGGTCGTAGGTCGTTCCCTCTCTCTGATGCATGGCCTCCGACTTAAATGGGAAGTGCATGCTCAAATAGGTCGTTGCCGATTTAATGAATTGACGAGCTAAACGTGAACTAACTCCCTTGCCCAGGTCGCGCACATCCTAGCACAGACCATGAGTCGGTCACGACACAAGTGTAAGTCGTGAACTTGTTCCACTCAGTTAGGTCGGTAAACATGTTAAGTCCTTAAGTCGGATCGAATTAGGTCGGCAACTCCATTAGGCAGTTAGGTCGGCACCATGTTAAGTCGGATCCTTTATTATTTCTTGAGTCGTTAGGCCAGTTCCTTCTGAAGCACTAGGTCGGCATCTATGTGAAGGCATTGGGTCGGCATGCTCCTTAACCAGTTAAGTCGGTATCGATTTAAGTCGGCCACCTTGTTAATCAGTTAGGTCGGCTATCCCTTTAAGTCCTGAGTCGGCGCCATCTCCACATACTGGACCACTGAGTCGTAACCGAGGCAGGGTTAACATTTGCCCCTCGAAGTATACGCCTTGGGATTAAGTCGTGTGCTTCGATACCTTTTAACTCGGTCACTCTTAGGTCGGTAAGTCGTGAACGGCTTATCAGCTAACTCGTGTGTGATGACCCGTATCATTTCACTTCAGAATATAAGCCGGCCTCCTTCAACCTTCTTCGTCACTTATTCATTCACTCAATTTCGATTCTGCCATTAAAATTCTCCTGAGTTCTTTAAGGCGATTCCATCCTACCTGATCACCAGTAATTCCTACTATTCATTGCGTAAGTGATTCTACTCCTCCCTTGATTGTAGATTACCTTCGGTTCTCAAACTTTATCGCTTGAATTCGAACGGCCTCCTTGCATGATGCTTCATCACGAATTCTATCATATTTGCCGTTGATGAAACTCAGGTTGCTCGATTAAAAGTTCGATGAAATAATGAAAGTGGCTCGTCGTCTTAGGCTAATCGTTTGAGATTACCATGCGACAAATTTATGATAGCTTCGAACTGATTTTGTGGACGGTCCGGCAGCAGGTAATGGTATGAATGGAATAGGGGTTTTTGCTGGTGGAGGAGCGGTTAGCGGGCTAATGGGTTGAGTGGAGTGAGGTATTGGTTTAGACGCGACCCAGTGATTTTAGGTGACTCATCTTTTGGCCGATTCAAATCATGAATCATGACCGTGTTAGTGCTTGAGTGAGACCCACCGACCTACCATTCTGCCGATCTAAGCTTTAAACCGTGGCCGAGATAATGCCAGAAAGAAGCTTACCGATCTAAACTTTAAAGCTTGAATCGTGACCGAGCTAACACTTGAGAAATTCCTGCCTTTTGAACCAGAGCTTGCGACCTAGGGGAACGAGTTGCCAAGTTAAACTATTTAGACCTTGACCTGCTACCGACTTAGCTTTATCTTGCAAAAGAATTTTAAACCGTAGCCGAGTTAGTACTTGAGCTTCAGACATGTTATCATTTAGGAGCATGGGCCTACTTTGAGCATTTGCCTTGAGCTAAAGAACTAAATTGTCTGAATTTTTGAACTTTAAACTTGCCTGAATCTCCTTGTATTATGCCGCATTAACTTATAAGCTGCTAACCTGCTAAAAATAACAAACAAAGAGAACCAAGGCGAAAATACTGCCATTGACTGCCCACGTCAGATGTCAGATTAGTCAAGAAAAAACAAACAACTTAATTATATTGCATGAAATGTTTGCGAATCAATCAATTAGGGTTAAGCATTAGTGCAAAGTATCAACAATCTGAACTGATTTGTCTGCACCAACATCTTACTTGCATATTTAGGCTTAAAACAATAATCCCTGAATTTCATAACTAACAAATGTTTGCTAGTTTTTATTCCAGTTATATTTGTTTACCGCTTGATTGGTTCTACACAACACTTCACACACTTTAGGAAACGTGCACCTTCATGTTTGAATACCCAGTTGTTTATGTAGAATGACTTCCCATCGAGAAGAAGAAGTGGTAACTCAAGAAGAAGAAACTTTCCCGACAACAGTTCCGATAGAGAATCCTCCGGAAAGAACTTCGACTATTCTATCTTTGAGAACATTTATTCAGCTGCGCACTCAATTTGGCTTTGCTGAAAATGATGTCCTATTCCCTGGGTCAAATGATACTGCTGATAATCCTCCCTATGGTTTCGTTGCAGTCAACCGCCACATGTGCTTAAGTGGGGCGATTCCTCCTTTTAATGACTTCCTTCGAACTCTTCTTCTCCGGTTGACAATCTCTCCATTTCAACTTCATCCTAATGGTTATGCCATCTTGATGGGGTTGTGTGTTTTGTTTAGAAGAACTCTTGATCGCCTACCGAGTTTTGAAGAAATTCGTTATCTGTGCTCGTTTACAAAGAGTAAAGATCATCCTTCACTCATTATTGTGAGAAGTGCTAGAAACCGCAAGCTCCTTTCCGATCTCACTGAAAGTGTTCATGGATTTTTGAACCAGTTTTTCTTTGCTCGCTGTCCTCCAGGGTTTTATGCCATCTGGAGAATAGGAAGTAAGACTAGTGTTTCCATTTTTTTTCGTTTTTGAAACTTTTTTCGAGATCCGAACTTTCAGTTGCTAACTTCATTCTTTGCTCTTTTCAGCACTTCCTCTACCTTCTAGAGATCCGATTCATAAACAAGTTTTTGAGAGGTTGAGTGCCGTGGCTGCGGAAGAAAGGAGCATAAAATTTCTGCTGAAGGATGAATTTTTACACCAATACGGGCTTCTACACGCTTCTCGTTCTACGCATGCTCATGAAGTTCCAACAGAAGTTCCCGATTCTCCGATGAAAACTCCTGACGCCCCGGTTACTGTCGAACAACTCACATCAAAAGAGTCTAATATTGAAGCTTCATTGGTGAAGTGTTCCACTCCTACCGACATTATGGGGTCATCTAGTAAGACGGTGCTTGCCCCGATCGAGGAAGAAGAAGAACCTTCACGGCCTCTCGGGGGATTAGCTGATGTAGGAATTGAGAAAACAAGTCCCACCAAGCATGATGGTGACGATGTTTATGAGGGGTTGAGCGACATAATAGTGACTTCGCAGGAGCTTTTTAGAGATGACGTATCTAAAACTATCTCTCCTGTAATTGAGGCGACGTCTCTTCTTCGACAAACACCAACACAAACATCAACTCCTCATACCCAAGCTATCATCACCTCTGCACCAAAGAGTGGTTTGTAGCTTAATGCGTGTAGCTTGCACATCACACAACACTTAGGATTTTCCAGCACATTTATGCACTTATCTTCTTATACTTTAAAGATTTCTAAAGCTTATCTTTTCTTATTTCAGATTCTTCAATGACACGCGGCGGATCATATTATCAGGATTTCCAACGCTACGGGGGGCGTGGTCAATATGATTATCGGCGTTACTTTCCCTCCTATAGAGAGTCTGACGAAGAGAGGGCTGCTCGAAAGGCTCGTGAAAGGAGGGATGCAGAAGAGCGTTATGACAGAAGGGATAGGAATGAGCACCATGATTCCCTGCAGAGAAGTGACGACTCTTACAAAAGGAAATCTCACGACGACCGAGGAAAGGGTCATGCAGCTGAAGATTCAGGCAAACGAGCCCGATATGGTGAGAGACATGCTTCCACTATTCCCGAAAAGCCTACTGCCCCTGCCCCTCTCGACATTACTTCCGACTCTCCTGCTCTCGGGAAGGAGGACATCCAGACAATAATAAGCAGGCCTAAATTTCAAGTGGGACCTGGCCCAGCCACTTTACAAAGTCGTTTTCCACAATGGTGCTTAAAGGGTGTGAGATTCGACCTAGACTTGGTCCCCATCGACAAGTCTGCTATGTTGCGCAATCTTGATGCAGTCAAGCTCGATGTCGAGAGGATGTCAAACTGGCAGAAGCTTGTTGATGAGCTTCAAAGAGTTAACCGTGCCAACTTAGAGGCCATGCTCACCATGGAAAATGATAAGGCTGAGTGGCAAAAGGTCCTTGAGCAGCACGACACCGAAATGAGGAGCATTACTTCCTACAACGAGGAGCTCGAAGCAAAGGTTGAGAAGTTGAAAGATGAGCTTGCTGCTTCCTCTACTTCATACTCTCAAAAAGAAGAAGTGCTTCTCAGACAAGTTAGAGATGCTCATGCCAGTCAGAGGGATGCCGAAGACAGGCTCGAGGCACAAAAAAGAATCAGTGAAGGCTATGTCTCTGATATTGCTGAGCTTCGAAAGAAAAACAACTCCCAGGAGGCGGAGATACAAATGCTTAAGCTTCAGCTTGCCAAAACTGAAAGGGAGCGCGATGAGGCTGTCGCCGGCAAAATCGCAGCCGAAGAATCTCATGAGGCGACCAAAAACAGCTTCGGCTCAACATTATTCGACTTCTACTTGCATAGCGTCTTGGGGCGTGGAAGCCTCGCCTTTCTTGGTCCCAAGTATGAGATCACTTTAGCTGAGGTGTGGGAGGCCGCCCTCGATATGCTTGGTGCTGAAGGTGCTGGTTATGACGAGTCAGCCCTGGAAAGGCATTATTTTGATGAAGACGCTCGCGCTGCTCTCGCCAGGGGAAAGGAACAACTTGCCAAACTAAGAACCGAAGTGACGGAAGGGGACCAGCTGGGGAAAACCACTTCAACTACTCTAGTCCAGCCACCTTCTTCGTCTGAAGTCGACATTATTGGTTCCAGTTCCCATCTCGCATCTCCCACCAAAGTTACCGCTGATATTACAAGCACACAAGGCGGAGACGAGGGTGAAGAGAGCGCT
This sequence comes from Allium cepa, assembly GCA_030765085.1. Lineage (NCBI taxonomy): Eukaryota > Viridiplantae > Streptophyta > Magnoliopsida > Asparagales > Amaryllidaceae > Allium > Allium cepa. The sequence goes on from CM060942.1 coordinate 293,432,588, forward strand.
GATGCGCAAGCTTATGAAGTCGATATCAGGAAACCAGCTTCTCCAGGTAACTTCACTGTTAATCTCGCTACTGTCAATTCTGCTCAAGCGGGTTACTCGTTTATTTCTCATGAGTTTCACGAGCTCCTTGACTATTTTCTCAACCTTGACGAGCCTTCATCTCCTCTCTTTACTGACTTTAACCTTTTTTCTTCTGTAGAGAAAGTACCAAGCACTGCTCAAACTTCTACTCCTCCGGTCATCCTTCCTTCATCTCTTCAGGCGGTGCCTCCTTCTGCCTCGCAACCTGGATCGCAGGAGGAACAAATAGAGGCTCTTCACGGCTTGGATGATCCCATCGCTTCGCAAGAGCAGAAAGATGAGAGACCTGAGGGAGGTGACATATCCCCGGAACGGACTCCTTCTGACGACATTGTTCTATCAAAACTTGTCACTCCGGGGAGTGAGTCTTCCTCACAAAGGAGAGAGAAGCGTGGGACATCAAAGAGGAGGGGGAAGAAAATCACCGCCACTGAAGAGGAGCCGGAAGTTGAACCGGTTACACCTACCTCTCCTACTTCCCTTATACCCACTGGCCGACCTGGAAAGCTGGTCATTCGACCGGGTAAAGGGTCCAAAGGAGGGAAGAAGAAGTGAAGATTTTAGCTTTTTGTCTTTTATATGAACTGGCCGAGAGTTGTGCGGGTATCGGCGCCCGCTTTTATTTTGAAAACCTGTATCTGCATTATAGTTGAATAAAATGATTCTTCGTTTGTACAAACTTCTGTTTGAATTTGAGAATGCATTTACTATTTATTTTTGCACAAGTTTATTTATATGATATTGCAGCGGGCTTATGGTATGTTGTTTGAGTATTACTTTACTGATGCAGCTATACTACTATACCATGTTGCCCCCATACCTTAAGCTTGCTGCAATATTTTATACTTCGAGGGGACTTGCACTCTTATTTGTTAAAGAATAATTATTTTATTCTTTAAAGAAAATTTTTATAGAGTACAACTCCCTTCGTATAAGTTTTTACGCTTTGTCGTTCGAAGAAATCACTTTTTTCTTTTGCTTATGTGCATATTTTACCAAGTGAATTCCTCTATGTGGTAAAGCGGACCTCTGAAGGGTACTTTAACTTCTTCTTTTTTTTTTTCCTTTTTTACGATCATTTTCCATAGTAGGCAAATTACTTTTCCTTTGAAAGTTAAAGTACGCTTTTGATGAGGATTTTTTTTTATATATATAGAAAGTTGTACCTCTGAGGAGGGATTTTTCACGTTTCAACACTTGGAAGTTTTATTTCAATCTCGGTGAAACGTGTACCTCCAAAGAGTTATGCCTTAGAAATCCTTTTCACGTTTCAACACTTGGAAGTTTTATTTCAATCTCGGTGAAACGTGGGTTTCCGAAGAGGTCTTTCTTCTTAATTGTGTCCCCGGGAGGGGGTTGTACCTCTGAGGAGGGATTTCTCACGTTCCAACACTTGGAAGTTTTATTTCAATCTTGGTGAAACGTGTACCCCCAAAGAGTTGTGCCTTTGAAGAAAGCCTTTTCACGTTTCAACACTTGGAAGTTTTATTTCAATCTTGGCGAAACGTGGGCTTTCAGGAAGGTCTTTATCTTGTTTCTGCATTTCAACTTTGGTGAAGTGAAATTCCGAAGAGCGGTCACAACACTTCAACTCCTGGTGAAATGGGCCTCCGAAGAGGGCTTTTATTTTGTTTGCATTTCAACTCTGGTGAAGTGAAATTCCGAAGAGCGGTTATAACACTTCAACTCCTGGTGAAATGGGCCTCCGAAGAGGGCTTTTATTTTGTTTGCATTTCAACTCTGGTGAAGTGAAATTCCGAAGAGCGGTTATAACACTTCAACTCCTGGTGAAATGTGCCTCAGAGAGGGTTTTCATCGCCTGGAAGTTACTCTCTCATGGTTGGAGGGTCATGACTCCTCCAATCTTTTTTGTTGAGTAGAGAACTTTCTTTTTTGTGGCGTATGACCCATTAGAGGTCTTTTATCCTCCGAAGAGTTGCGCCTCCGAAGAGGACTTGTGCCGCTGATGGTAGCTTTGGTTGTTCCTCTGTTCACTTGCTTATGCCTTTTCAGCGATCCTCTTTTTTTTTCCTTTTCAAGTTTTCATTCCCCTTTTCTCACAAGTAGCTTGTTTAATCCAAGGAAGTGTACTTCATTGCCAGGCAAGTTCGTGAGAACGGGCACTAGCTTCCTAATTGGATGTTTGTTTGTTCAAACAATCTCAATTTATCAGCAAGGGCTCGTTTCTATCGAAATCATTAGCCGTTCAATTGAAGTATTTCCTATCTAGGATTTGAATTCGGGGTCTTTGTGACTTGAAATTTGTTTGTTGAATGATGGTGAGAATCGCTCGATCTTATTATGCGCAAGTTTTATTTCCATTGTCTGCAAAAATTTAAATCGACATTTCGGCAATACATTTTATGTATTTTTATATCGAAAACAAAGCAAACATATAATGATAATAAGGAACACAAGATTTATAGTGGTTCGGCCATGAAATTGGGCCTACATCCACTTTATATTCTTTCATTATTTACTTGCATCAGTTTCACAATTGCTTTCAATTACAAGAATCATACATTCATAATTCTTTTTACAATGTTTCAACAAAATTTTCAAGTAAAGTATGGACGCAAATGGTTGCTGTTCCATGCCCTTGGAATTTGATCTCCATCAACAGTGGTGAGCTTGAATGTGCCGTCAAGAAGCTTCTGACCTATTACATATGGTCCTTCCCAATTTGGCCCAAACACACCTGTCGCGGTCATAATTCTTTTCAGGACTAGATCTCCAATTTCAAAGCTGCGTTGACGAACTTTGGAATTGAAATGTCTGGCTATCCTTTGCTGATGAGCTGCAACTCTGAGGTTAGCTTCATCTCTTTTTTCATCAAGGAGATCCAGCGCTTCAAGTTGCAGCTTTTCATTTTCTGCTTGATTGAAATGGATTCTTCTGTGTGAAGGGACCTCTGTTTCGACCGGGATCATTGCTTCCGATCCGTATGCTAACGAAAAAGGAGTATGCCCAGTTGCAGTTTTGTGAGTAGTTCTGTATGCCCATAGTGCAAGTGGTAGTTTATCGACCCAACCACCTTTTGCTCTTTCGAGTTGCTTTTTGATGGTTGATTTGATGATCTTGTTCACTGCTTCCACTTGCCCGTTTGCCTGCGGATGAGCTACTGCCGAAAAGCTTTTCTGGATTTTGAATCGCTTGCAAAAATCCTGGAATTCCTCGCTTTCAAACTGAGTACCATTGTCTGTGATTATTTTCTGAGGCACACCGTATCTGCAAATGATATTCTTGGTCACAAAGCTTATCATTTTCTTTGAAGTGATCGTAGCTAATGGTTCAGCTTCAGCCCACTTAGTAAAATAATCAACTGCAACAATAGCATATTTAATCCCTGATTTAGCAGTTGGTAGCGGCCCAATGAGATCCATTCCCCAAATTGCAAATGGCCATGGACTGACCATCTGTGTGAGTTCGGTAGAAGGTGCTCTAGGAATTTTGGCATATCTTTGGCATTTGTCACATTTTCGGGAGTAATCTGCAGCATCCGGAGTAATTTCTGGCCAAAAATATCCGTATCGGAGAATTTTCTTTGCTAATGTTTGACCACCTGAATGATCACCGCGTTCTCCTCCATGCACTTCTGCTAGGATTGTTTTGGACTCTTCCCGGGATACACATCGAAGCAATGGTATTGAGAATCCCCGTCTGTACAATCGGCCATCCTGAATCACATAGCGAGAGGCCTTCCTTAGTAGCTTTCGCCTTTCTATCGAGTTTTCTGCCAGAGAACCTCTGAGTAGGTAATCCAGTATTGGAGTCATCCATGACTCTTGTTCTTGAAATACACTCATAATCCAGTTTATATCCATCTCGTCTATACTTGGCGCTGAAAGGACTTCTACAGGGACCAATCCCAATAGTTGAGCTTCACCAGAACTTGAATATTTTGCGAGGGAATCTGCCTTCATATTCTCTTCCCGAGGAATGTGGCTTATTGAATAGTGATCGAGTTCACATAGGAGTTCCCAAGCCTTTGACAAGTAGGAAGGCAGGTTTCCACCTTTTGCTTGAAATTCCTTCTTGACTTGGCATACAATAAGCTGGGAATCACTGAAAATTTGCAGCGCTCGAATGTTTAGCTCTTTAGCGATTTTTAGACCTGCAATAAGAGCTTCATATTCCGCTTCATTGTTTGTTGAAGGAAATTCCAGTCTTAGTGCATAACATAATGACCGACCTTCAGGAGTTTCAAGTACCACTCCGGCTCCTGAACAGTAGTCATTTCTTGCGCCATCAACATACATCTTCCACTGGATTGGAGAATCACTGATCGCTTTTTCCTCACCATTATCTTTCTCTGTGAATTCTGCAACGAAATCAGCTAAAGCTTGTCCGTTGATTTCTTTTCGGGGATGATAAGTGATGTCATATTGATAAGTTCAATGTTCCATTTTAGAAGGCGACCCGAAGTTTCTGGGCGAAATAGGACTTGCTTTAGAGGTTGATCAGTGAGCACTTTGATAGGATGAGCTTGGAAATATTGCCTCAGTTTCCTCGATGCAACTAGTAGGCAATAGGCGAGTTTTTCCAACTTGGAGTAATTCAGCTCTGCCCCAGTGAGTCTTTTGCTGATATAGTAAACTGGATGTTGAATCCTTTTGTCTTCTCGTATTAGCGCTGCACTTAGAGCATGAGATGATACTGCCAAGTATATAAGAAGATCCTCACCATTACCTGGTCTAGAAAGTATCGGAGGCGTTTCCATATGACGGATCAACTCTTCAAAAGCTTTTTGGCATTCGGGCGACCATTCAAAGTTCTTCTTTCCTTTTTTCAGGACATCGAAGAATGGGATGCATTTATCAGTAGCTTTGGAAATGAACCGACTCAGGGCGGCGATCTTTCCGTTGAGACTCTGCAATTCCTTCTTTGTTCTAGGAGCTTTAACTTCTTTCAAGGCAGTAATTTGAGCTGGACTAGCCTCAATGCCCCTAGCACTGACGATAAAACCTAAGAACTTTCCGGATTCGACCCCAAATGTACATTTCAGGGGGTTAAGCTTCATTCTGTATTTCCGGAGGACTGCGAACATTTCTGCTAAGTGTTCAATGTGATCCGCTGCTTTCCTGGACTTCACTAACATGTCGTCGACATAGACTTCCATAGTTTTGCCCAATTGCGGTTTGAACATAGCATTAACAAGTCTTTGGTAGGTTGCCCCTGCGTTTTTCAATCCGAAGGGCATAACTCTGTAGCAATAAAGTCCAACATCTGTAATAAAGCTTGTATCCTCCTGATCCGGCTCATGCATCATGATTTGGTTATAACCGGAGTAGGCATCCATGAAGGATAACAATTCATGTCCCGCAGTTCCGTCTACCAGTTGATCGATCCTGGGTAATGGGAAGCAATCTTTGGGGCAAGCCTTGTTTAGATCAGAAAAATCGATGCACACTCTCCATTTCCCATTAGCTTTCTTGACCAACACAGGATTTGAAACCCAATTCGGATATGTAGATTCTTTGATGAAGTTATTTTCCATGAGTCGATCAACTTCTTCTTTTAATGCTGCTGACCTTTCTGGACCTTGGGTTCTTCTTTTCTGTTTAACTGGCGTAAACTTTGGGTCAATATTCAGAGCGTGTACCGCAACTTCCGGGGATATTCCACACATATCGGCATGAGTCCAAGCAAAGACATCCAAATTCGCCTTCAGGAAAGATATCAAGATATTCCGAATTGAAACATTAAGCTGCGAACCCACATTCAACACCTTATTTGGGTCCTTTGGGTCAACAGGTACCGGAACTGTTGTTTCCACCGGTACTACTCTATTCTCCCCTGTACTGGCTTTTCTGGGATCCATTTCTTTCCGTACCCCGCTGTGCTCACCAGTGCAGGGTCCGCCCTGTAATTGCTACAAGGCTGGTTCCTTGATGCGGACTGGGGTTGCCGCACCCTTTCCCATTTCTCTTTTTCTTGACTCTCGCAGCTCTGTCAAATAGCACTCTCGCGCAGCATTCTGATCCCCTTTTATAACTCCTACTCCATTGTCAGTAGGGAATTTAATAGTGAGGCACCACGGGGCTAGGATAGCTTTGAATGCTGCGAGTGTTGGACGGCCAAGAAAAGCATTATAGGCAGAAAACTCATCGACAATCACAAATGTTTGCTTTCGGACCACTTTCCTTTCTCCTTCCCCAAGTTCTACAAACAAATCGATGGTTCCTACTGGTTGCTTTGGCTCCCCAGTGAAGCCCACGATTTTCTGTGATGAGGCTTGCACATCGATCATAGGGATTTTCATCTGGTCAAATGTCTTTTTGAAGAGGATATTACATGATGCTCCGCAGTCAATGAGGACTCTTCTGACAATGGCTGGTCCTATACCAGCCGAGATGACCAAGGGATCTAAAGTAGGAGCTTCAATACCTGTAGAATCTCTGGCTCTGAAAATAATATCATTACTGAAAGTTTTCTGTTGTTTAAGGGGCGTAGTGTCTTCTAGAACAAAGACGTCTTCTTCGGCTGGAGCATATTTCAAAGCCCTGGAATATCTCTCCATCTCACCCCAACTCTTGCCAGCTGGGTGAGGTCCTCCGGAAATGACATTGATAACGGGCCTTCCAGATTCATGCCCCGTAGCTTTCTCACCTGCCCCAGGCTGATGAACAGGAGCCCGCTGCCCCTGACTCGACGATGCAGGACTGTTGCTATTCTTTTTCACGAATTGCTGCAACTTGTTTTCTCTTGGCAACTCTTCAATCAGATTTTTCAGCTGGCGGCATTCATCAGTTTCATGACCTGGTTGATTGTGGAAACGGCAGAATTTCCCACTTTGTATGGCTTTTCTCCCGGTTCTCAAAGGGATAGGTTTAGGGAAATCGACGGAATCTTTAGTAGCCAGGTAGATGTGCTCCGGTGTATGTGATAATGGAGTATATTCTGATGGCTTGAAGGATCGGGGCTTCTTCAGATTACCCTGTTTCTTCCCATTACTATTCTCCCTTTTTTGCCCCACCGATTCATTCTTGCGTGGAGCGACAGTGTTGTCTTCTGCTTTTTCCAACACTGTCTTTACTGGTAAAGGACGGCTTTCCAAGCGAATGAATTCATCTGCTTTTTTGTAGAACTTTTCGAGAGAGGTTGGCTCCTTCATATTTAACCATTTCCCAAATTCGCTTGACTTATCAATAGCCCTCATCAGATAAGTCAATATCATTCGTGGTTCAGCATTGTCCACCTCAGCCAGTGCTATATTGAAACGGTTCAAGAAAGATCTGATAGACTCACCAGGATTCTGCTCTAAACTGGACAATGACATGATATCCTTGGCCTTCGAAGCATATAGTCTAAACTGCTCCTTGAATTTTCTGGTCAAGTCTGAAAACTGATCGATAGATCGGACTGGCAACTTGGTGAACCACAGTAAAGCCACGCCTTCCAGGTATACGGGGAAATATCGGCACTTTATTTCGTCGGAGGCCCTGGCACCTGTCATGTGCCAGTCATATTTATACAAGAACTCATTTGGATCACTTGTCCCTTTGTAAGCTGGAATAGTCGGAGGGACAAACTTCCTTGGAAATTCCGCCTTCAAGATTTTTTCAGTAAACGGAGTTTTACTTGGAGCGAAACCCCATTCCTTCTCATCTTCAACCCTTTGCATACTTTCTTTCATGATCTGTCGGACCATTCCAGAAAGATATTCCTCATCATGCCGAGTTCTAGATCCACCAGCCTCAGGAACTGCCTGTTCAAAGGGACTAGCAGCCCTTTCAGGAGCATTCCTTTCATTAACATCGTGAATGTTGCCAGCACAGTTCCTTTCATTACAAGCTGGTTGATTGTTTGCCCCAAGTAGATCGTTCAATTTATTCAGAATCAGAGCGTTCTGGGCACTTTGAGCCTCTAATTGTACATTTTGGGCGTTTATCTGCTGGTTTAGCCCTAGAATCACAGCATCCAACTCCGCTTTCGTAACTCCAACAGACGGAGTGGGTTGATTAGGCACAGGGGAAGCGGAGGTTCCTTCTAGAATGTTTCCAGATCTGACAGATCTGCTTTTCCTTCCAGGAGCCATAATCTCAGATAGACTTCTGGTCTTTAAAGAAATTCTTTCTACAAATCTTTGTGAAGCAATGATGAGAGTTTTCCTGAGTTGGGTTCTCAGTGAAAGCACCAAAATGTTAACGCTTAAATTTGAACGCTAACACCCCGGTGTGTGAAGTGTAGTTGTGAAAGCACCACCCGATAGATCGGGAAAGAATTATAAGCAAGTAATAGCGGAAAAGCAGTAAACAACAGCAATTTTATAGTGGTTCGGCTTATGGGTATAGCCTACGTCCACTTTAAGTACTTTTATGGATGATCACGTTACAAGTTGATACAAATCTTCTCAAGTACAATACACTTTGAATTACAAAAGACTTAGAACAAGTAGCTCAAACTTCGATGTTGACAAAAATCTTCAAATCCATGTGGATGTAGATGATTTCTTTATGAAGTTCTTTTAGACGTTCTTTGAATCTCAAAAGCTTTAAGTGTTGATGTAGTCTGGAATTCGGCAGAGTAATGGCGCTTGAAATTGATCGACCAAAAAGTCCCCTTCATGTTGGAGGTAGGTTGGTATTTATAGGCAAAGATCTTGGACCTAAGCTAAGTCGTAACCGGTTCTGAATCGCCCCCGACCCAGCTAAGTCGTGGCCGACTTATGGGAGCACCACTATGATCTAGCTGAGTTGATCTTTCTTCGCTGAATTTGCACAAGTCCAAAGTCGTCACCGGGTCAAGCCAGGTCGTAGGTCGTTCCCTCTCTCTGATGCATGGCCTCCGACTTAAATGGGAAGTGCATGCTCAAATAGGTCGTTGCCGATTTAATGAATTGACGAGCTAAACGTGAACTAACTCCCTTGCCCAGGTCGCGCACATCCTAGCACAGACCATGAGTCGGTCACGACACAAGTGTAAGTCGTGAACTTGTTCCACTCAGTTAGGTCGGTAAACATGTTAAGTCCTTAAGTCGGATCGAATTAGGTCGGCAACTCCATTAGGCAGTTAGGTCGGCACCATGTTAAGTCGGATCCTTTGTTATTTCTTGAGTCGTTAGGCCAGTTCCTTCTGAAGCACTAGGTCGGCATCTATGTGAAGGCATTGGGTCGGCATGCTCCTTAACCAGTTAAGTCGGTATCGATTTAAGTCGGCCACCTTGTTAATCAGTTAGGTCGGCTATCCCTTTAAGTCCTGAGTCGGCGCCATCTCCACATACTGGACCACTGAGTCGTAACCGAGGCAGGGTTAACATTATTGGTTTAAGATCTGTAATTTGTATATTTCAGTTTAAAGATTTAAAATCATATGGAAAATAATAACAGTAATAATTAAGTCCAAAATTTATGAATTGTGAAATGAATGGAGTAATTAAAGATATTTATTTCAATGGAATAAATTTGTAATTAATTTGGAAAATTGATTTCAGTGGTTGGAATTGGATTTTTCTCTGGATAACCAAGTACGTTTTTAAAAGTAAATTTTCAAATATAAGTTAAAAGTTTAAAGTTGTTTTTAAAGAGGCAAGTTTTGGAAAATTTATTTAACTTTTAAAGTAAGTAGTTTCTTTTAATCTATTATCGTAGTAATTATTCTAAAAAAAAGACTTAGTATTTTGTTTTAAAAGTGAAAGCCTGATTTTATATTTTATAAAGTAACCTTATTTTCAAATATTCATATAGTATATATTTTTAGCTAATTCTTGAAGTAGTCTTAACTTGAATGTTTTAAAGTAAATTCCAAACTAAGTATTTCATTTTAATCTATCATCATAATAATAATTATTTAAAGAATGATTTGGTATTTTGAAGAAGAAAATATAATGTATAGTTACAAGGTAACCATACTACAGTTATTTCTATAGTATTATTTTAAATTAAGTATTAAAGTAATTTTTCTAAATTAAATGTTAAATATATTTTGCAATAAAGTGTTTTTTAAATTATTTTAAAATCTAGTTTTGTGCTTGGTGTTTCCAGAGGAGACAAAAATTATTTGGGAAAGTTTATGCTGGAAAAGAAAGAATGTTTGGAAACTGTTTTCAAAAACGGTTTTGAAAATGAAAATATATCTTGTGAAGATATTTTGAGATTAATAAATAATTTAGAAAATTATTTATTGGTTGATGGGTGTTGTGAATATTAATTGATAGTTAAATCACCGACTATCAATATTGGACAAAAATGCGTTGATCGTTTCGAAGAGACCGGGAGCGAGATTTATTTCCCGAAAACCACTTCGATCTGGTTTGTACGTTTCGAGAAAAACAATTTTGGATTCGAAGATGGAGCAGTAAAGTGCAAGGGCTAATCGCTACTAATCCTGAGGATATTTCCAAAACGAAGGTAGTAGGAATAGTGCCTTCGGTTCCGTTCGAACACGGGACGGACTTGTATGGATGAATGCTTGCGAAACATCGTCAGGTGGACGATGGACATTCTAAGGGATATATTCTGAAAAGGTAACGCTTAGCCTCAAGCCTCATCAAATGGGAATGACTGAAAATGTGACGACCCGTAATTTTCAAGCATTTAAAATTAGAATATTTAATTGATTTTAAATATTTAAAAGTTAATTATCGGCTTAAATTACGAATATCATAATTTATTTGACAATAAATTTGTTGAATTAACTAATTTGAATTGAATAAAATATGGAATCTGGAGTTTTAAGCATATTAAAAATAATTTGAAGGCTTGTAAAATTTGTATTGATAGTACTGAAGATAGTAGAAGTTTTAAAATTTGAATTTAACAGTTATTTGTTCAGTTTTTGAAATTTCATTGTTTGAATTGAATTTTAAAAATAACCTTCCGAGGCAAGTTTCGGAATTCGACGAAACCAGTTCCATTGGGTCCGTAATATCGTATTATTATCGGATTTCAAATTTCGTAGTGATTGGAATTGTTATGTGAGCATACGATATATAAACGCGTTGAGATTTAATTTAAATTTTATAAGTATAATATCACATAAGCAACATCACAGCTGAGATAAAGAAATTAATTAAATAATATTATAACTTGAAAAAAAAAATCAAGTCTTGGCTTCAAGAGCACGCCTCTTCCTTTCCAAAATATCTCGTCCCCTCTCTTCTTTTATAACTGAGCTTCATCGTTTTCTTCAGACATAACGAAATCAAACAAAAATAAAATAAAATAAAATGGCCGAACTAATCTCCTATTCATCCTTCAGTTATTCAAATTAATAAAAAAATGGGGGAAATTCAAATCTCGTTCCTCGATTTCATCTCTCGAATTCGATTTGTAAGGGAAATCGATGGCGGCCGGAAGTAAAGCTCGTACTTTGAGCACGCGGGTACGAATTTGAGATGGCACGATTGGGGGAAGCTCTGCGATTTGATGGGTCTGGTTTCATCGCATCTACGTTGCTTTGCTATCGAGCGTAAGCGGGAGGTGGTGATTTTGGCGGTGTTTTAGGGTTGAAGTAGTCGAAGTTAGGGATTCTCGAATCCTTCCACTGCTTGGTCGCGGCAGCGTGACGCGTGGGAAGGCATACCTGTGTGGGCTTCGAGGAAGAGAGGTAGCTCGACTCGACTCGGAGGAAGCAGCGACCTAGTGCAGTCGATCGTGTGAAGGCGTGGTATCTGGAGGAGAGGATGTTCGATGCGGCTCCTTTTAGTTGAACTCGACAGTTTGGGCTGACCTAGGGCTTGGATTCAAAGACGACGTTGTAGAGATTCGATCAACGGTGAGGTTCGATCGAGAGTCGAGCGCAGCGGGTGGTGGCTGGGCAGTGGGGTTTGAGTGGAGTACGGAGGGTGTTGGTGATGGCGAACCATGCCGATGGTAGTCGCATGGATGTTTGCTCGGTTTTGGGTTTTGTCAGTAAGGTATATCTTCTATTTTAATCTTGTAAAAAAAAATTGTATGTATACAAAATTGAGAATAGATAGGATTTGATTTTAATTTTGACAGTAAGATACAGCACATATGTTTGAAATTGAATGAATATATTTATAGATTAGGAATGGATATAATAAAAACAAAAATAATAAGAGTTATATATATAAAAAAATGTTGAAACCAGCTTATTAATTATCCTAGTGACTAAAGGATGTTCAAAAGGAAAATTTAGTTTAAACAAATCAACTAGCTAATAAAATTTATTGAATGATAATTGATTTTTCAATCGGTTCAAATATTAATAAAATCATCTAATATTTATTTAAGGTCAACATTCGAAAGGAGACAAGTCGAGATTGGATCAGATTGCATAATAAAAATGAAAGGTGAGTTAATCTCACTCAGTTTATTTAAATTTAAATTTAAATGATTAAATTTAAATAATTGTTGAATGGTTGAAATTGATTGATTGATGTGCTATAGTATGATATATTCTGGAATTGGTATATTATGTTGTGCTAACATCTGTGGATGCAGGGAAAACAGGTTGGAGGGATCCAACTGGACCCCTCAATATTTATTTAAATTATTTAATACCCTCTATTGTGATTTATTTGATATTCTATGATGATCTTTATTGGAATATTGAATGCTATGGTTCGATTGAATATATTTGGGTATGATGAATTACCAAAAATATATAAATTGGATTTTTGTAAGATAATAAAAGAAGTGAAATTGTAAGTAGAATGATTATAGAAATTTGAATTAAATTTTTAAATGAATTGTAAAGAAATAAAATGACTTTAAAATTCTATAAATAAATCTTGAGTATAGAATGGACATTTGAAGGAACAAAGAGTTAATGAATTTTAATCTTCAGTGATATTAATTAAAAGAATAAACATTTATTTAAAATTTAAGATTTAAATTATTAAAAGGAATAAAGAAGAAGTTGGGAAAAACTGAAATTCGGAAATTTCACTTAAAAAGGTTTAAAAACAAACGGAAAATAATAACATTAATAATAAGTCTTAATTAATGAATTTTAAATGAATTAAGGAAGTAAAGAAATTTATTTCAACAAAATAAATTGGAAATCAATTCGGGAAAATTGATTTAAGTGATTGAAGTTGGAATTTTCTCTGGATAGCCAAGTACATGTTTTTAAAAAAGTAAACTTTTAAATATAAATTAAATGTTTTAAAATTGTTTGTAAGGGAAGTAAGTTCTGTAAAATTTATTATTTCTAATATTTAAAGTCTCAAGTAAGATTTTCTTTTAATCTATTTTAGTAGTAATTATTAAGAAGTAACTTAGTATTTTGCTTTTAGAAAGAAGAAATCTTGTTTTATATTTACTAAGTAACTTTATTTCAAATATTTATATAGTATGTATTTTTAACAAATTATTAAAATAGCTTTAATTTAAATGTTTTAAAATATATATTTCAAAGTAAAGTGTTTTAAATTATTTTAAATTCTAGTTTTGTACTTGGTGATTTCAGTGGAGATAGAAAATATTTGGGAAAGTTTATTCTGAAAAAGGAAGATAAATTTGAAACTGCTTTCAAAAGGGGTTTGAAAGGGGAAAAATATATCTTGCGAAGATATTTTGAGATAAATAAATAATTTGAAAAATTATTTATTGTTTGATGGATGTTTGTGAATGTTAATTGATAGTTAAATAATCGACTATCAATATTGGCCAACTGCGTTGATCGTTTCGAAGAGACCGGGATCGAGATTTATTTCTCGAAAACCACTTCGATCCGGTTTGTACGTTTTCGTGCGAAAAACGTGTTCGAAGTCGAAGATGGAGCAGTGAAGTGCAAGGGCTAGTCGCTACTAATCCTGAGGATATTTCCAAAATGGATGTAGTAGGAATAGTGCCTTCGGTTCCGTTCGAACCCGGGACGGACTTGTATGGACGAATGCTTGCGAAACATCGTCAGGTGGACGATGGGCATTCTAAGTGAAACATTCTTTAAAGGTAACGCTTAGCCTCAAGCCTCATCAAATGGGAATGACTGAAAATCAGGGGATATGCAGCAAGGTTAGATGGGTCATGCCCAAGCAGGACAAGATATTTCCCCGGTCTAGATGTCCCTTATATATTCTCGGCTTAGTGGGTGGTTGGTCGCGCCAACCACGGGGTTTATCTTGTTCGGGACTGTTCAATAAGGAATGGTTCCGGCCTTGTGTTGCAGGGGATGAAGGGAGTAGTCCTCGGTACTGTGATCTAGACCACGTACTGTGAAAGGCGGTACCCCAATGCCTAGTCATTGTTGGAAATCCATTCTCCCTACGAGCCTTGTACGAGTTTTGTTTGTATTACCCACTCTGTGGCTAGTAGCTGGAATTTAATCATGTAACAATTTCAGCTATTTTATAAGTATTTGTAAATAGACCCTATAATAATATCAGAGGATTTCTATAAAAATTGTTTTAGCTATCGTAAGGTAAAAACCCGACATGTTTATTTGTGGCATGGTCTTACGAGATGCTTTTGTTTTCAAAGAATTTTTGAAACTTTAATAATCAATTGGGTGTGATTTTCTCACGCTGGTAATCCAGACTGACTCGAGTGTTATTTAACTGTAATGCTCGGGTCAGACCGAGTATTATAGGATACAGGATAGGATGCTGTTAAGCTCAGGAGACGAGCTGGATGACGATACGTACTCACGTACTTGTATATATATATTATTATTCCGCTATTGAGTTGTTGTGTATCCATTGTATGTTATTGATGTGAGCTGTGACTCATGTACTCTGAAGATGTAATGTATGTAAACAGATATATTTGATTTTGAGTAAAGAGTATTTATTATCTGTTATATTTTATTCCGCTGCGATGGTTAGATTCTGATGTTGATTTTGATTTCTCCTCTTCTACCTCTTCTTCTTAAACCCAAATGGTTCGTATTTCTGTGCAACTTGAGTTGATTGTTGTAGAATAGTGTTAACTCAAGGGGTACGGATTTGCGGGCTGTTACAGTTGGTATCAGAGCATAGGTTGGTGATAACCTTGGCTCTGGTGGGAATTACTCATTTAAAATAGAGTCCGTAGTACTCTATAATGAGTTTGAGCGTATTAATACATATGAGCGCGTATTTGTTAGTGAATATAAATTGTTTTAATATTGTGTTGATTCGTTTATTGGGTGGCATATGAACCTTCGTCGGCACAGTCCGTACAACTGTATCGAAGGGGTTTCTAAACACTTGAATAGAACAATCGACACGATATTGTTTTAAATATGGGCGAATGAAATAATTTACCCAAAAACATATTTTGATATAAAGAATAGTTTTTGACAACTGTTTAGCTAATATATGGTTGCTTGGATGTTAGGAAGACTAATGTTAAAGCATTATCATTGATAAGTGAGAATTTGACTAAAAATGGGAATGTATCTAAAAATTTAAGGAAATAAATTCAGTATAAAATGAAATTTATAAATATGTATTATAAATGTAATTTATGCATTAAAATACAATTAAATAAGAATTTGTACAAATAAAGTGTACAAATAAATTGTAGTTAAAATGTATCTAAGCAGGCTTTAGAAGTTTAAATTCTCAGAGATTTGGAAATGTTTATCGAAGTGTTTCAATGATAAATGATGGCATTATTGTTTTGGAAGTAATTCTGAATGGAAATTTGTTTTAAAATAGATTTTGAAAGTGAAGTAGCATTGAATTCACTTCAGTTACTGGAAAATAACTTCGGTGATGACTGCAGCATCATCGATGTTTATTTTCGAGTTTCTAAGTGATGGATTGCTACCAAAAATTTGTTTTGTCTAGAAAAGTAAGTTGTTTTTGAAAATTTCAAAGGAAATTTGTTGGGAAGTAAAAACCAGAATTGGTTTACATTTTTGAGAAATGCGAGTTGAGATGTTGAAGATTTCAAAATAATTGAAATCAAATTGGGATTAAATAAAGCTGAGTTTAGAATGAAATTGAATTGGAATGAGAATTCAATTAAGTTATTAAATGAAATTATATTCTTACCTGAATAAATGGGAAATAAGTTGGATAAGGATTGGATTGAAATAAATAAACCAGAATAATTTATAAAAGAAGAATATATTCAAGCTTATGATGAATGGAATTATATGAAAAATAAGTTGTGACTTATAAAATTGAAAATGGAATGCCAAGCCCAAAAATTAATATTGTTTGATGAATTGAAAAATAAAATGAAGATCAGAACCTCAATTATAAACTAAATTAAACTAAGAAAGTTAAATGGAGTAATATTTGGGATTAAAAATTCAAGTGTTGGGTTATAAATAGATAATAAATTAGTTAATACAATTGAATTATGAGTTTATGGAGTTGGAAATAAACTCGAAGTTATAAATTAAAATGGATCCAAATTGTTGATGAAGTGAAAGTAATTGAAAATGAAGCGGAATTGTGAGTTAATAAATTGGATGGTAAATTAAGGGTGAATAATAGAATCAGAACTTCAGTTATTAATTAAAATTATACTTGAGGTGTTAACAAAACAAATATAATTTGAAAGTATAGAATAAAATGAAATGGATTAAAATAGAAATGGTATAAATTGCAAATAAAAATCCGAATAAGTGGAAATAAATTGGAAATGGCATTGTAATAAATTGAATGAGTTGAATCTGGAAAGTTAAATGTTATATTAACTAATCAAATAAATTTGTAGTTTGAAATGAGATTGGATTGTGATAGAATCGAATTAAATTAAAAGGAGAAATTTATGAGTTGAATTGCATTCAGCTTAAAATTTAGGTTAATAATAGTAAATTGGATTTAAATCAAGTAAAAATAAATTTTAATTGAAATAAAATTCGATGTGTTGCCGGTTATATGTAATGGAATGAAAATATTTAAACAAATAATTGTAACCATTTAAAATTATTAAGGAATTGAAATAACTTGAGACAATAAGGAAAATAGAATGTTTCGAGTTATTAGAATGGTTTAAGTGAATATGGATAAACTAATTATATTGAATAAACAAATATGGGATGAAATGTAAATAAATGAATTGTAAATAAAATTTAAATGGAATGTGTCGAGTTAAATAAATGATTGCAAATGGATTAAAATAAAAGGGAAGTTTAATTGGTAAAATAGATAAACTTAAATTGTTAATGATTTTGAATGGAACTTGTTTGAATAATGGAATTAGTTGGGTTATTAATGAAATACAAGTGAATGTATTCAAATCTGAAATGGAAGCGAGGATAATTGGATTGTGAATAAATTTGGAAATGGAATAGAATTAAGAATAAAATTGAGTGAAATCAATTTAAATTGGTTATAAAACATAAATACTTATTTATTCACATAAATCTCGTTGAATTGCATGGAATAAATTGTTGTTTGTTGTAAATGGGTTAATTAAACATTCTATGAGTGAGAGTAGTAAAATAAATTGATTTTAAAAGCAATTGAATTAAATATGAGCTCAGTTTGCTTAAAAATAAATTAAATGTAAGTGATTGAGATTAAAACCTTTTAAAATTGATAAGGTTGTATACGAATGGATTGAAAACCATTCAAATTGCATAAAAATGGTTTATAAATAAATTGGAACAGTTGAATTAACATGGAAATTGTAGAAGTTGCTTAGGGAAAAATGTTTGGTGTGAATTTCTTTTAGAATTCATATGTTTTAACTATTGCAAGTAAGTGTAATGTGTTAAACTTCTTTTATTTGGCACTTACAAGTTTAAATTGAGCAAGTACAGGTACCTGGAAGCCATATGGCTGGATTTGGGTTGGGCTATTTGCTAAAAATAATAAGCCGCTTGCTTAAAAATGCTAAATAAGGTACGCCTACGCAATTAAATAGGAAATATGAACTGTTTTTGGTTTTTCCGACCGTGTGGGTCGATGTATATATATTTATCTCTTTCGTCAAATTGCAAAAGCTCCTCCGTACAAAGGGGACTCTGCCAAAAATTTTCAGAAATTTTGGGAGTTAGATAATTTTTGGAATTTTTGGAAAATTTATTAATGACAAAACAATTTCAAACTAAGAATTGAAATAAGTTAGTAAATGAAACTAATTAAAGTAATAACATGAATTAGTAATAAATGACGAATAAAATTTATATATGCAGAATTAAAAATAAATTGAATTCATATGGAAATGAAAGAATCAATTTGAATATAAATGAATAAAACTGAAGTGGTAAGGTAATAATGAATATAAAAAGCACATTAAATACTTATACCAAACTTAAGAAAGGAATAGTGAATTCTTAATTGGAAATTGATAATATAAATATATTCCAAGTTAATATTTGGATGAATAGATATTGGCATTTTATGAGAAAGTTGATAAAATATTTTGGGATATTGTGATTGGATATTAGTGCTAAGCAGGTTATGCAGGTATATAAAAGGGAAAAGAAAATTTGAATTGGTTTCAAGAGATAAATTTGAAATGCTCGACAAAAAGGTATGTATTTAAAGTTGGTATGGAATTTGATTGGTATTTGGATTGAGCCACTTGGCTTTTTGTTTTCTTTTTGGATTTGGGAGGCCGTAGAGCCATTTTGTAGTTGTACCGAGCTAGCCGCGCAAAGGAGACGCTGGCGAAATTTTCGGGAATTTAGGGAGTTAGAAATTTTTTGAGAAATTTGATAATTCCAAATTGGTTTTAAATTGAAACTTGAATGATTAGGAAAATAGGTTTGTTTGCAAATTAGGGAAAGATTTGGAAAGGTAATAAGAAAGGTAATGTGACTATTATTAAAAAGATAATTGGTAGGATGTTAAATTGTTGGTTTGAAAAAAAAATAAAGTAACGGGAATTGAGTCATTTTTCCTAACTAGTAATTTTGGGGACGAAATTCTTTTAAGGGGGAAGGAATGTGACGACCCGTAATTTTCAAGCATTTAAAATCAGAATATTTAATTGATTTTAAATATTTAAAAGTTAATTATCGGCTTAAATTACGAATATCATAATTTATTTGACAATAAATTTGTTGAATTAACTAATTTGAATTGAATAAAATATGGAATCTGGAGTTTTAAGCATATTAAAAATAATTTGAAGGCTTGTAAAATTTGTATTGATAGTACTGAAGATAATAGAAGTTTTAAAATTTGAATTTAACAGTTATTTGTTCAGTTTTTGAAATTTCATTGTTTGAATTGAATTTTAAAAATAACCTTTCGAGGCAAGTTTCGGAATTCGACGAAACCAATTCCGTTGGGTCCGTAATATCGTATTATTATCGGATTTCAAATTTCGTAGTGATTGGAATTGTTATGTGAGCATACGATATATAAACGCGTTGAGATTTAATTTAAATTTTATAAGTATAATATCACATAAGCAACATCACAGCTGAGATAAAGAAATTAATTAAATAATATTATAACTTGAAAAAAAAATCAAGTCTTGGCTTCAAGAGCACGCCTCTTCCTTTCCAAAATATCTCGTCCCCTCTCTTCTTTTATAACCGAGCTTCATTGTTTTCTTCAGACGTAACGAAATCAAACAAAAAAAAAAGGCCGAACTAATCTCCTATTCATCCTTCAGTTATTCAAATTAATAAAATAAAATGAGGGAAATTCAAATCTCGTTCCTCGATTTCATCTCTCGAATTCGATTTGTAAGGGAAATCGATGGCGGCCGGAAGTAAAGCTCGTACTTTGAGCACGCGGGTACGAATTAGAGATGGCACGATTGGGGGAAGCTCTGCGATTTGATGGGTCTGGTTTCATCGCATCTACGTTGCTTCGCCGTCGAGCGTAAGCGGGAGGTGGTGATTTTGACAGTGTTCTAGGGTTGAAGTAGTCGAAGTTAGGGATTCTCGAATCCTTCCACTGCTTGGTCGCGGCAGCGTGACGCGTGGGAAGGCATACCTGTGTGGGCTTCGAGGAAGAGAGGTAGCTCGACTCGACTCGGAGGAAGCAGCGACCTAGTGCAGTCGATCGTGTGAAGGCGTGGTATCTGGAGGAGAGGATGTTCGATGCGGCTCCTTTTAGTTGAACTCGACAGTTTGGGCTGACCTAGGGCTTGGATTCAAAGACGACGCTGTAGAGATTCGATCAACGGTGGGGTTCGATCGAGAGTCGAGCGCAACGGGTGGTGGCTGGGCAGCGTGGTTTGAGTGGAGTATGGAGGTTGTTGGTGATGGCGAACCATGCCGATGGTAGTCGCGTGGATGTTTGCTCGGTTTTGGGTTTTGTCAGTAAGGTGTGTCTTCTATTTTAATCTTGTAAAAAAAAAAAATTGTATGTATACAAAATTGAGAATAGATAGGATTTGATTTTAATTTTAACAGTAAGATACAGCACATATGTTTGAAATTGAATGAATATATTTATAGATTAGGAAAGGATATAATAAAAACAAAAATAATAAGAGTTATATATATAAAAAAATGTTGAAACCAGCTTATTAATTATCCTAGTAACTAAAGGATGTTCAAAAGGGAAATTTAGTTTAAACAAATCAACTAGCTAATAAAATTTATTGAATGATAATTTATTTTTCAATCGGTTCAAATATTAATAAAATCATCTAATATTTATTTAAGGTCAACATTCGAAAGGAGACAAGTCGAGATTGGATCAGATTGCATAATAAAAAGAAAGGTGAGTTAATCTCACTCAGTTTATTTAAATTTAAATTTAAATGATTAAAATTAAATAATTGTTGAATGGTTGAAATTGATTGATTCATGTGCTATAGTATGATATATTCTGGAATTGGTATATTATGTTGTGCTAACATCTGTGGATGCAGGGAAAACAGGTTGGAGGTATCCAACTGGACCCCTCAATATTTATTTAAATTATTTAATACCCTCTATTGTGATTTATTTGATATTCTATGATGATCTTTATTGGAATACTGAATGCTATGGTTCGATTGAATATATTTGGGTATGATGAACTACCAAAAATATGTAAATTGGATTTTTATAAGATAATAAAAGAAGTGAAATTGTAAGTAGAATGATTATAGAAATTTGAATTAAATTTTTAAATGAATTAGAAAGAAATAAAATGACTTTAAAATTCTATAAATAAATCTTGAGTATAGAATGGAAATTTGAAGAAACAAAGAGTTAATGAATTTTAATCTTCAGTGATATTAATTAAAAGAATAAAACATTTATTTAAAATTTAAGATTTAAATTATTAAAAGGAATAAAGAAGAAGTTGGGAAAAACTGAAATTCGGATATTTCACTTAAAAAGGTTTAAAAACAAACGGAAAATAATAACATTAATAATAAGTCTTAATTAATGAATTTTAAATGAATTAAGGAAGTAAAGAAATTTATTTCAATAAAATAAATTGGAAATCAATTCGGGAAAATTGATTTAAGTGATTGAAGTTGGAATTTTCTCTGGATAGCCAAGTACATGTTTTTAAAAAAGTAAACTTTTAAATATAAATTAAATGTTTTAAAATTGTTTTTAAGGGAAGTAAGTTTTGTAAAATTTATTATTTCTAATATTTAAAGTCTCAAGTAAGATTTTCTTTTAATCTATTTTAGTAGTAATTATTAAGAAGTAACTTAGTATTTTGCTTTTAGAAAGACGAAATCTTGTTTTATATTTACTAAGTAACTTTATTTCAAATATTTATATAGTATGTATTTTTAACAAATTATTAAAATAGCTTTAATTTAAATCTTTTAAAATATATATTTCAAAGTAAAGTGTTTTAAATTATTTTAAATTCTAGTTTTGTACTTGGTGATTTCAGTGGAGATAGAAAATATTTGGGAAAGTTTATTCTGAAAAAGGAAGATAAATTTGAAACTGCTTTCAAAAGGGGTTTGAAAGGGGAAAAATATATCTTGCGAAGATATTTTGAGATAAATAAATAATTTGGAAAATTATTTATTGTTTGATGGATGTTTGTGAATGTTAATTGATAGTTAAATAACCGACTATCAATATTGGCCAACTGCGTTGATCGTTTCGAAGAGACCGGGATCGAGATTTATTTCTCGAAAACCACTTCGATCCGGTTTGTACGTTTTCGTGCGAAAAACGTGTTCAAAGTCGAAGATGGAGCAGTGAAGTGCACGGGCTAGTCGCTACTAATCCTGAGGATATTTGCAAAATGGATGTAGTAGGAATAGTGCCTTCGGTTCCGTTCGAACCCGGGACGGACTTGTATGGACGAATGCTTGCGAAACATCGTCAGGTGGATGATGGGCATTCTAAGTGAAACGTTCTTTAAAGGTAACGCTTAGCCTCAAGCCTCATCAAATGGGAATGACTGAAAATCAGGGGATATGCAGCAAGGTTAGGTGGGTCATGCCCAAGCAGGACAAGATATTTCCCCTGTCTAGATGTCCCTTATATATTCTCAGCTTAGTGGGTGGTAGGTCGCGCCAACCACGGGGTTTATCTAGTTCGAGACTGTTCAGTAAGGAATGGTTCCGGCCTTGTGTTGCAGGGGATGAAGGGAGTAGTCCTCGGTATTGTGAGACCACGTACCGTGAAAGGTGGTACCCCAGTGCCTAGTCATTGTTGGAAATCCATTCTCCCTACGAGCCTTGTACGAGTTTTGTTTGTATTACCCACTCTATGGCTAGTAGCTGGAATTTAATCATGTAACAATTTCGGCTATTTTATAAGTATTTGTAAATAGACCGTATTATAATATCAGAGGCTTTCTATAAAAATTGTTTTAGCTATCGTAAGGTAAAAACCCGACATGTTTATTTGTGGTGTGGTCTTACGAGATGCTTTTGTTTTCAAAGAATTTTTGAAACTTTAATAATCAATTGGGTGTGATTTTCTCACGCTGGTAATCCAGACTGACTCGGGTGTTATTTAACTGTAATGCTCGGGTCAGACCGAGTATTATAGGATACAGGAAAGGATGCTGTGAAGCTCAGGAGACAAGCTAGATGACGATACGTACTCACGTACTTGTATATATATATATTATTATTCCGCTGTTGAGTTGTTGTGTATCCATTGTATGTTATTGATGTGAGCTGTGACTCATGCACTCTGAAGATGCAATGTATGTAAACAGATATATTTGATTTTGAGTAAAGAGTATTTATTATCTGTTATATTTTATTCCGCTGCGATGGTTAGATTCTGATGTTGATTTTGATTTCTCCTCTTCTACCTCTTCTTCTTGAACCCAAATGGTTCGTATTTCTGTGCAACTTGAGTTGATTGTTGTAGAATAGTGTTAACTCAAGGGGTACGGATTTGCGGGCTGTTACAGAAAATTAGGGGTTATGCAGCAAGGCTAGGTGGGTAGCACCCAAGCAGGGTGAGGTCATTCCTGTCTAGATGTCCCTTTTTATTTCGGCTTAGTTAGCGGTTGCTGATCCCAACCGCAGGGTGATCTCACTCGGGATTATCCAGTAAGGTTTGTCCCGGTCTTGTGTTGCAAGGGAGTGGCCGTACTCCTCGGTACGGTGATCTAGGCCCCGTACTGTGACAGGTGGTACCCCAGTGCCTAGTCATTAGTTGGAAATCCATTTTCCCTACGAACCTTGTACGAGTTTTGTTTGTATTACAAATCTGTGGCCAGTAGCTGGAATTTAATCATGTAACAATTTCGGCTATTTTATAAGTATTTGTATATAGACCCTATGATAATATCAGAGGATTTCTATAAAAATTGTTTTAGCTATCGTAAGGTAAAAACCCGACATGTTTATTTGTGGCGTGGTCTTACGAGATGCTTTTGTTTTCAAAGGATTTTTGAAACTTAATAATCGATTGGGTGTGATTTTCTCATGCTGGTATTCCAGACTGACTCGGGTGTTATTTAATTGTAATGCTCGGGTCAAACCAAGTACTATAAAATACAGGATATGATGCTGTGGAGCTCAGGAGGCGAGCTAGAGGATGATACGTATTTCTGTATTTGTTTATGTATATATTCTGCTGTGTTGAGTTGCTGTGTATCCATTTGTATGTTGTTGATGTTAATCTGTTGATTGATGTACTCTAATGATGTAATATATAAACAGAGATATTTGATTTTGAGTAAAGATCATTTATTATCTGTTATATTTTATTCCGCTGCGATGGTTAGATTCTGATGTTGTTTTCTATTTTCTTCTTCTACCTTATCTTCTTTAACCCAAATGGTTCGTATTTCTATACAATTGAGTTAGTTGACGTAGAATAGAGTTGACTCAAGGGGTACGGATTTGCGCGCTGTTACACTTGGTATCAGAGCTTAGGTTGGTGATAACCTTGGCTTTGGTGGGAATTACTCATTTAAATTAGAGTCCGTAGTACTCTAGAATGAGTTTGAGCGTATTAATAGATATGAGCGCGTATTTGTTAGTGAATATAATTTTTTTTAATATTGTGTTGTTTAGTTTATTGAGTGGCATATGCACCTTCGTCGGCATAGTCTGGACAACTGTATCGAAGGGGTTTCTAAACACTTGAATAGGAAAATCGACATGGTATTGTTTTAAATGTCGGCGAATGAAATAATTTTACCCAAAAATATATTTTGATATAAAGAAAGTTTTTGTAAACTATTTTAGCTAATATATGGTTGCCTGGATGTTAGGAATGATGATATTTACATTATTATCATTTTGAGTGGAAATTTAACTAGAAAATTGTAAATATAACCAAAGATTAAGGAGATAAATTCAATTGTGAAATGAAATTTATAAATATGAATTATGAATGTAAATTTTAAATTGAAATATAATCAAATGAGAGTTTGTATAAGCATAAACTATACAAATATATTATAGTTAAAAATTTAATTAAACCAAAATTTGAAACTTTAAAACCCTGGAGATTTTTAAAGTATTTTGAAGATAAATAGTAGCATTGTTGTTTTTGGGTTATTTCCAAAAGGAAATTTGTTTTAAAATGGATTTTGAAAGTGATATAACATTGAGTTCACTTCAGTTACTGGAAAATAGCTTCGGTGATGACTACAACATCATCGATGTTCATTTTCGGGTTTATAAGTGATGAATTGCTGCCAAATTGATTTGTTCAGGAAAAACTGTTTATTTTTGAAAATTCAAAGGAAAATTGCTGGGAATAAAAAACCAGGATTGGTTTAAATATTTGAGAAGTTAGATTTAAGATGTTGGAGGTTTCAAAATGATTTGAAACAAAAGCCGGGTGTTTAAAAATCCTGATAAGATAGGTTGTAAGCTTATAAATTAAGATCACATAAGCTTTGAATGTCGGAATTTAAATTTAAAGTGAAGGTTAAAAATGAAATTAACTTGGATTGGGGAAAATAAAAATTTAACTGTATTAAAATTAATTAAATAGGCTGAAAAATAATATCCAGTTGTTTTTCGAATTAAGTTGAAATCGAATTGAGATTTAATAATTCTGAGTTTAAATAAAATTGAATTGGAATAAGAATTCAATTGAGTTATTGAATATAATTAGATTCTTACCTGAATAAATGGAAATAAATTGGTTAAGGATTGGATTGAAGTAAATAAATCAGAATAACTTATAAAAGAATCAGAATTAAAAATCTATAGAATAAAATATGCTCGGATAATAAATAAGTGTAAAACTCGAATTAAAAATAAAAGATGAATATATTCAAGCCTAGAATGAATGAGATAGTATAAAATAATAAGTTGTGACTTATAAAATTAAAATGGAATACAAAGCCCAAAATTAATATTTTGATGAATTGGAAAATGAAAAGAAAATCCAAACTTGAATTATAAAATAAATTGAACTTAAGAAAATGAAATGGAGTGATATTTGAAATTAAAAAAGATAAAAAAAATCGAGTATTGAACTATAAATAGGAGAGAACTAATTTTATAATAAATTAGTTAATAAAATGTGTAAATGGGAACGTAATGTTGTTAATAAAAGCTGAATTGTGAATTTATGATGAAGTTTGGAAATAAAACTCAAGTTATAAATCAAATTTGACTTGAATCATGGGTGAGGAAAAAATAATTGGAGGTGGCCTTGTAATTAATTAAATGAATCGAGTATGAAGTTGGATTGTAAGTTAATAAATTGGGTGGTAAATTGAAAATGGATTGTGGATTCAGAACTTGAGTTATAAATTAAAATTTAATTTGGAGAGTTAACAAATTAAATATAATTGAAATGTATCAAATAAAAATGTAAATGGATTAAAATAGTAATGGTAGGAGTTGCAAATAAAATCCAAATATGTGGAAATAAATTGGAAATGACCTTGTGAATAATTGTATGAGCTGAATCTAAAAAGTTAAAATGTATAATAACTAATCAATTAAATTTGTAGTTTGAAATGAGATTGGATTGAAATAGAATCAAGTTAAATTGAAAAAGGAAAATTTATTTCTAAAATGAAATGAGCTTAAGTATAGAAATTTTTTTTTGAATAAATTGAAGTAGATTAACTTAAGCTGAATAGACGAGGGAGAGTTGAATTGAATTCAACTTAAAACTAAGTGTAATGATATTGAGTTGGATTTAAATCAAGTGAAAATAAATTTTAATCGAAATAAAATTTGGTGGGTTATAAATAATATTTAAGAGAATGAAAATTCATAATGGATTGAGTGGGTGAACTAATTATATTGAATAAATAAACTATGGAATAGATAGGAATCAAATGAAATGTGGTTTAAATAAGTTGAGAAATGGTTATGGAATGAAATAGCTTGGATTGTTTTCGAGCTAAATGAAATAGTTTGGAATAAACATATATGGAATGAAATGTAAATGAATGGATTGTGAATGAAATTCAAACAGAATGTGTCAAGCTCGATCAAATGATTTTGAATGGAACTTGTTTGAATAATGAAACTAGTTGGTTAATAAAATGAAATGCAAGTGGATGGATTCAAATCTGAAATGTAATGAAAATGAGAATATATGGATTGTGAATAAATTTAAAAATGGAATAGAATTAAGTATAAATTGAGTTGAAATCAATTTAAATTGGTTATAAAACATAAGTACTTATTTATTCACATGGATCTCGTCGAATTGCATAGAATAAATTGTCATTGGATGTTAATGGAAGAAATTAAAATTCTATGTATTGATAAGGGTAAAATAAATTGATTTTCAGAGCAATTGAATTAAATATGAGTTCAGTTTGCTTAAAAATTAATTAAATGTAAGTTTGTGAGTTGTTAACCCTTCGGATTAAGTAAAGCGATATGTGATTGGGTGTAAGCAATTAAAATTAATGGTGGAATATTTAAATTGCTTGTAAAAAGTGTTTAATGGTTATTTCTTTTAGAATTCATGTGTTTAACTATTGAAAGTAAGTGAAATATTGTTAAACTTCATATATTTGGCACTTACATGTTTAAATTAAGTAAGTACAGGTACCTGGATGCCTGGGGGCTGGACATGGTTGTGCTAATTGCTAATATAATAAGCTGTTTACTTGAAAATGCTAAATAAAAAGTACGCCTACGCAATAAAAATAGGAAATATGAACTTTTTTTGGTTTTTTCGACCGTGTGGGTCGATGTATATATATTTGTCTCTTTTTTTCAAATTGCAAAAGCTCCTCCGCACAAAGGAGACTCTGTCAGAAAATTTCAAAAATTTTGGGAGTTAGAAAATGTTTCAAAATTTTGGAAATTTTTTGTTAACGACAAACGGTTTAAAACTGGAAAATTGAAATAAGTTAGTAAATGAAACTAATTAAAGTAATGACATGAATTAGTAATAAATGACAAGTAAAATTTATATATGCAGAGTTAAAGATAAATTGAATTCATATGGAAATGAAAGAATCGATTTGAATAGAAATGGATATAAACTAAAGTGGTAAAGTGAAAATAAATATATGGAACATATAAAATGCTTATACTAACTTAAGTAAGGAATGGTGAAATCTTAAATGAAAGATTGATACTAGGAACATAATCTAAGATAATATTGGAATGAATAGATATTGACATTTTGTAAGAAAGTCGATAATATGTTTTGAGAATATTGTGATTGGATATTGGTGCTAAACAGGATATGCAGGTATTATAAAAAGGAAAAGGAAAATTGGTTTTGATTTCAGATGATAAATTGAATTGCCCGACAAAAAGGTATGTATTTAAATTTGGTATGAAAATGGATTGGGTTTTTGGATCGAGCCACTTGGCCTTTTGTTTTCTATTTGAATTTGGGAGCCCGTTGTTAACTCCTATGGTCAACGACTCAATAAGCAAACGACTCAAGTTGGGCGGCGACTCAATGGACAAGCGACTCAGTGAGTTATCAACCTAACGAGTTAAAAGATGCACGACTCAGCGAGTCAAGAGGTTGGACGACTTAAGGGGTAAAACGACTTGACGGTTTAAGGGCTTAACAACCTAAAAAGTATAACGGCTTAGCGACTTAGGTGGCGGCACGACCTACGACTCAAGGAATGGACGACCTAACAGTTCAACGAGTTTAACGATTTAGCGACTTACGACATAAAGAAGTCTAAGACTCAATGGTTTAGAAGGAAAGGGATGCTCCACGACCTAAGGCATCCACGACTTAAGAAAGCCCACGACTCAAGGACAAGATGACTTAACAGTTCAAGAGAAAGCACGACTTAAGAAGGAAGCGAGCTAACGAGTTAGAGCTATCTGCGACTTACGACCTAGCATATGTCGTGAGCGACTTAAGCAAATGAGGTGCTGCTCCTTGCTTAACACAGTAACCTCTTAACTCGTACGTAATTCAGGACTTGGCTTATTATCTGAAGGGAACAAGCTCATCAGTTAACTCGTATACGACTCACGACGTAGCCTGAATCGTCCACGACCTAAAGCTACTGGGTGAAGGTACAATGTCGCATCAAAAGGACCAGCTGACTCATTTGCGACTTAGATGTTGACTCGTGGGCGACTTAGGACTTGTACAAATGAGCTTTTGTGAGACCATGGGGCTAGGCCAGATAAGTCGGCCACGACTTACCTTAGACCGGTCACGACTTACGACCTAGAGGGGGGGATTTCTCTATAAATACTAACCCACCTCAAGCATGAAAGGGACTTTTGGGCTCATTCTTTCCAAGCACCGATACTCTGTTGCATTCAAAACCGACTCGATACCCAAAGCTTTTAAGACACGTAGAACGCTATCAACAACTTCAAGAAGGAATCTCATACATCCGACATGGATTTGAAGACTTTCTCTTACATTGAAGTTTAAGCTACTCGTTCAAAGTGTTTAGTAATTCAAAGTGTATTGTACTTGAGAAGAATTGCATCAACTTGAAACGAAATCATCAATAAAGATATTCAGAGTGGACGTAGGCAAACTATTGAGCCGAACCACTATAAAATCGCTGTTATTTACCGCTTTTTCTGTGGTTTTCTTCTTATACTCTGTTCCCGAATCATCGGGTGGTGCTTTCACAACTACACTTTACACACCGGGGTGTTAGCGTTTAAATTTTAGCGTTAACACCCGTAAAGGCCTTTTGTAGTTGTACCGAGCTAGCCGCGCAAAGGAGACGCTGGAGAAATTTTTCGAAAATTTAGAGGGTTAGAAATTTTTGAGAAAATTTGAAATTTTAAACTTGATTTTGAATTATAATTTGAATAGTTGAATAAGTAAAGTTATTTGGGAACTATGGAAAAGCTTGGAAAGTTAATAAGAATAATAATGGGTCTTTTATAAAAAGGTAGTTGGTAAGATGATGAATTGTTAGAAACTGTTTGGATTTGGGAAAAGAATAAATGGGTATTGGGCCATTCTTCCTATCTAGTAATTTCGGGGACGAAATTCTTTTAAGGGGGGAGGAATGCGACGACCCGGAATTTTCGAGCATTTAAAATTGGGATATTTAACTGATTTACAATATTCAATAAAGTAATTTTAACTTGAATTTCGAATACCACATTTTATTTGATAATTGAATTATTAAATTAAATAATTTGAAGTTGAGTAAAATGTTGAATCCGGGATTTTAAGCCTGTTGAAAATAAATTGAAGGCTTATGGAATTTATATTGATAATACTGAAGACAATAGAAGTTGTAAAATTGAATTTAACAATGATTTGTTCAGTTTTGATATTTTATCGTTTAAATTGAATTTAAAAATAGCCTTCCGAGGCACAGTCTCGGAATCGGACGGAACCTGTTCCATTGGGTCCGTAATATGGAATTATTATCAGATTTCAAAATTTGGTAGTGATTGGAGTTGTTGTGTGAGAATACGACACATAAACGCGTTGAATTTTTATCGAAAAATTTAATATAATATACATTGTTGACCGGTTAAAAATGCTTCACGTCACCTTATTTTATTTCTAAGTCACTGTGCATATGTTCAAGCACGCATCCATCACGTCCAAGCCGACAATTTCCTTTACTAAATCGCGTATTGTCAACCTTTTCTTTTCAAATCAAATCTCTAGAAGAAAAAAATATCGTTCCAGTAGAAGAAAAAAAACTAATGGCTGAATATACTTAAAAGGGGATCGATTTGGTAGCCGAGCTTTTAAAACCTTCTGCTCTTTCTTCGTGCCTACAAATCAAAATCAAACCCACCTATTCTTCGAATTTAATCAGAGCCGATAAAAACCTTGTACCGTCAATTCAACTTAGCATCGACTCAAAACGACTTCGATCCAAAGGAGGGCGAGCGCAGCCAGATTTCGAACTGTTAGGGTTCGTTTCCAAGGCGGTTACGTGCGTGAGCACGACGATGTTCTGGTCGATGTTTTCGAGTTGCTTTTGAATCCGCGTTCGCACGCGGGGAGGTGATAGGAATTCGCGAACTCGCGTTGACGTTTCGGTTAGGGGGAGTTCGATTTGGATGTGGCGGTCGTGACGTTGGGTCGAGCTCGCGCCTGCCATTTGAAATCGCGTGCAAGCGCATGGGTCGAAGGAGTATCGAACGCGATTCAGGATGGTTTGCAAGTTTGGCGATTAGATTTTGATGGCTGTGAATAGAGCAGCAGAGGGATCAAGGTGTTAGGGTTTGCTGTGAGGTATATACCCTGTTATTTTATTTAATTAAACAATTATACATAAGTTGGGAAATATTAGCAGTAAAATTAATAACTGTTTTATAATGATTATTATCATTTTTTACTAGAACGATAAGCAGGAAAAAAGAATTAATTTGTCAACTAGATTTAAAATAGTTGTGTTTTTTAAATTTAAATTTGGATTATAAATTATTTATGCAAAAGTTAAATATATGTACAAAACATTTATATAAGGTTTTAGAAGGAAATTATATAAGGGATTTTTGATAAAATTTTTACGATTTACTTATTTAATTTATTTTTGTTACTAAACGATGTAATAAAGGAAAATTAATTCAAAATTAAATTGAATGGTAATTAAGGATTCAATTTATAGTTCGAATATTAATAAATCGTAAATTGGTTTGTTCAAGGTTAAAAGTCGCGGAAACAAGATGAGTTTGAGGTGAATAGCAATCCTAGGCCAAAGGTGAGTTAATCTCACTCAGTTAAATTTAAATTTAAATGATTAAATTTAAATAGTTGTTGAATGGTTGAATTGTTTAATGTGCTATAGTCGGATATATTTTGGAATTGGTATGTCATATTGTGCTAACATCTGTGAATGCAGGGAAAAACAGGTTGGAGGGATCCAACTGGATCACTCAATATTTATTTAAATTATTCAATACCCTCTATTGTGGTTTATTTTATATTCTATGATAATTATATTGGGATATTGAATGCTATGGTTCGATTGGATATAATTGAGTATGATGAAATACAAAAAAAAAATATTGGATTTTGGAAAGATGATAAAAGAAGTGAATTTGTAAGCAAAATAATTATACAAATTTGAATAAATTTAAGAATGAATGATAACAATAATAAAGTGCCTTTAAAATTCTAATAAATAAATCTTGAGTATATAAAAGGGAAATTTTGAATGAACAGAAGATGAATGAATCTTAAACTTCAGTATATTTATTTAAAAGAACAAAACATTTACCTAAAAAGGTAAGATTTAAATTATTGGAAGAATAAAGAAGATATTGGTATAAGATCTGAAATTTGTACATTTCAGTTTAAAGATTTACAATCAAATGGAAAATAATAACAGTAATAATTAAGTCCGAAATTTATGAATTGTGAAATGAATGGAGTAATTAAAGATATTTATTTCAATGGAATCAATTGGGAATCAATTTGGAAAATTGATTTCAGTGGTTGGAATTGGATTTTTCTCTGGATAACCAAGTACGTTTTTAAAAGTAAATTTTTAGCTATAAGTTAAAAGTTTAAAGTTGTTTTTAAAGAGGCAAGTTTTGGAAAATTTATTTAACTTTTAAAGTAAGTAGTTTCTTTTAATCTATTATCGTAGTAATTATTCTAAAAAAAAGACTTAGTATTTTGTTTTAAAAGTGAAAGCCTGATTTTATATTTTATAAAGTAACCTTATTTTCAAATATTTATATAGTATATATTTTTAGCCAATTCTTGAAGTAGTCTTAACTTGAATGTTTTAAAGTAAATTCCAAAATAAGTATTTCATTTTAATCTATCATCGTAATAATAATTATTTAAAGAATGATTTGGTATTTTAAAGAAGAAAATATAATGTATAGTTACAAGGTAACCTTACTTCAGTTATTTCTAGAGTATTATTTTAAATTAAGTATTAAAGTAATTTTTCTAAATTAAATGTTAAATATATTTTGCAATAAAGTGTTTTTTTAAATTATTTTAAAAATCTAGTTTTGTGCTTGGTGATCCCAGAGGAGACAGAAATTATTTGGGAAAGTTTATGCTGGAAAAGAAAGAATGGTTGGAAACTATTTTCAAAAAGGGTTTTGAAAATGAAAATATATCTTGTGAAGATATTTTGAGATTAATAAATAATTTATAAAATTATTTATTGGTTTATGGGTGTTGTGAATATTAATTGATAGTTTAATCACCGAGCTATCAATATTGGACAAAAATGTGTTGATCGTTTCGAAGAGGCCGGGAGCGAGATTTATTTCTCGAAAACCACTTCGATCCGGTTTGTACGTTTCTAGAAAAACGATTTTGGATTCGAAGATGGAGCAGTAAAGTGCAAGGGCTAATCGCTACTAATCCTGAGGATATTTCCAAAAGGGATGTAGTAGGAATAGTGCTTTCGGTTCCGTTCGAACCGGGGATGGACTTGTATGGATGAATGCTTGCGAAACATCGTCATGTGGATGATAGGCATTCTAAGGGATATATTCTAAAAAGGTAACGCTTAGCCTCAAGCCTCATCAAATGGGAATGACTGAAAATCAGGGGTTATGCAGCAAGGCTAGGTTGGTAGCACCCAAGCAGGGTGAGGTCATTCCTGTCTAGATGTCCCTTTTTATTTCGGCTTAGTGGGCGGTTGCTGATCCCAACCGCGGGGTGATCTCACTCGGGATTATCCAGTGAGGGGTTGTTCAAAATTAAATTGAATGGTAATTAAGGAATCGATTTATATTTCGAATATTAATAAATCGTAAATTAGTTTGTTCAAGGTTAAAAGTCGCGGAAACAAGATGAGTTTGAGGTGAATAGCAATCTTAGGCCAAAGTTGAGTTAATCTCACTCAGTTAAATTTAAATTTAAATGATTAAATTTAAAAAGTTGTTGAATGATTGAATTGTTTAATGTGCTATAGTCTAATATATTTTGGAATTGGTATGTCATATTGTGCTAACATCTGTGGATGCAGGGAAAAACAGGTTGGAGGGATCCAAATGGATCCCTCAATATTTATTTAAATTATTTAATAACCTCTGTTGTGGTTTATTTGATATTCTATGATAATTATATTGGGATATTGAATGCTATGGTTCGATTGGATATAATTGAGTATGATGAATTACAGACAAAAAAAATATATTGGATTTTGGCAATATGATAAAAGAAGTGAATTTGTAAGTAAAATAATTATACAAATTTGAATAAATTTAAGAATGAATGAAAACAATAATAAAGTGCCTTTAAAATTCTAATAAATAAATCTTGAGTATAGAAAAGGGAAATTTTGAATGAACAGAGGATTAATGAATCTTAAACTTCAGTATATTTATTTAAAAGAACAAAACATTTATTTAAAAGGTTAGATTTAAATTATTGAAAGCATAAAGAAGATATTGGTGTAAGATCTGAAATTTGTACATTTCAGTTTAAAGATTTAAAATCAAATGGAAAATAATAACAGTAATAATTAAGTCCGAAATTTATGAATTGTGAAATGAATGGAGTAATTAAAGATATTTATTTCAATGGAATAAATTGGGAATCAATTTGGAAAATTGATTTCAGTGGTTGGAATTGGATTTTTCTCTGGATAACCAAGTACGTTTTTAAAAGTAAATTTTTAGCTATAAGTTAAAAGTTTAAAGTTGTTTTTAAAGAGGCAAGTTTTGGAAAATTTATTTAACTTTTAAAGTAAGTAGTTTCTTTTAATCTATTATCGTAGTAATTATTCTAAAAAAAATGACTTAGTATTTTGTTTTAAAAGTGAAAACCTGATTTTATATTTTATAAAGTAACCTTATTTTCAAATATTCATATAGTATATATTTTTAGCCAATTCTTGAAGTAGTCTTAACTTGAATGTTTTAAAGTAAATTCCAAAATAAGTATTTCATTTTAATCTATCACCGTAATAATAATTATTTAAAGAATGATTTGGTATTTTAAAGAAGAAAATCTAATGTATAGTTACAAGGTAACCTTACTTCAGTTATTTCTAGAGTATTATTTTAAATTAACTACTAAAGTAATTTTTCTAAATTAAATGTTAAATATATTTTGCAATAAAGAGTTTTTTTTAATTATTTTAAAAATCTAGTTTTGTGCTTAGTGATTCCAGAGGAGACAGAAATTATTTAGGAAAGTTTATAATGGAAAAGAAAGAATGGTTGGAAACTGTTTTCAAAAAGGGATTTGAAAATGAAAATATATCTTGTGAAGATATTTTGAGATTAATAAATAATTTAGAAAATTATTTATTGGTTGATGGGTGTTGTGAATATTAATTGATAGTTAAATCACCGACTATCAATATTGGACAAAAATGCGTTGATCGTTTCGAAGAGACGGGATCGAAATTTATTTCTCGAAAACCACTTCAATCCAGTTTGTACGTTTCGGGAAAAACGATTTTCGATTCGAAGATGGAGCAGTAAAGTGCAAGGGCTAATCGCTACTGATCCTGAGGATATTTCCAAAATGGATGTAGTAGGAATAGTGCCTTCGGTTCCGTTCGAACCCGGGACGGACTTGTATGGATGAATGCTTGCGAAACATGGTCAGGTGGACGATGGGCATTCTAAGGGATATATTTTCAAAAGGTAACGCTTATCCTCAAGCCTCATCAAATGGGAATGACTGAAAATCAGGGGTTGTGCAACAAGGCTAGGTGGGTAGCACCAAAGCAGGGTGAGGTCATTCCTTTCTAGATTTCCCTTTTTATTTCGGCTTAGTGGGCGGTTGTTGATCCCAACCGCGGGGTGATCTCACTCGGGATTATCCACTAAGGGGTAGTCCCGGTCTTGTGTTGCGAGGGAGCAGGCGTACTCCTCGGTACGGTGATCTAGGCCCCGTATTGTGACAAGTGGTACCCCAGTGCCTAGTCATTAGTCGGAAATCCATTTTTCCTACGAGCCTTGTACGAGTTTTGTTTGTATTACCACTATAACGATCCAGAATTTTTATTAATTAAAATTTGAATATTTAATTAATTTTAATTATTAATAAGTGAAATTTATAAGTCGAATAAATTTTATTTCGAATAATTGGATTTAATTGGATAATTAAATCGATAATTTAATATGTGAAAATACAGAAATAATTGAAAATTGGGTTAAATATGATTGAAAATGATTTGTAAAATTTTATTATATCATATTATAGTTAGAACGATATTTTAGAACTTTTAAAATCGAATTAAAAGTTAATTTGTGAAAATTGAATATTTTAATATTTAATCGACTAGTGAAATTAGCCAATTTTCGAACAGTCTCAGAATTGGACGAAACTAGTTCCATTGGATCCGTAATAGTTAGTTATTACCGGATTTCAATTTTCGTAGCAATCGGAGTTATCGTTTGACCGTGGTAGCTCGAAACGCATCGAAATTGTTTTTAATATTAATTTGGTGAGTTAAAATAGCCATTTTTCAAAAAGTCTCGGATTTCGACGAAACCAGTTTCATCGGATCCGTAATGTGATATTATTGTAAGGTTTCAAATTTCGTGTCAATCGGATTTACCGTTTGTCCGGTGCAAGCTAAAACGCCTAGAAAATCGTTTAAATCGGGTTAATTTAAATTGAACGTTTATTGCCATATCTCGCACAGATGTCCGAATTAGCTTCCGAAACCTGTTCCATTGTGTCCGGAACGCGGGGTAAACCCTAGAAACGCTGGTCACCGCGCGTAAATCGGAGTTTTGAAAACCCGGATGAATAGTGTTCAAAAAAAATTTCCTATAAATAGACCTTAAATTCACAAAAATTATAATAAACCCTAATTTTCTAGTGTAACCGCCGGCTATGAACCAAAGGCCGAAAATTGTTTGCTTTCATCCCTTAATTACTTCCAATCCATGCAATATTTCACGAAACCTTCAACATGAAAGTTCAAGAGCTTGGGGAGAGCTTCGTATCTATACGGCTATGATGGGAAATGGATATTTGGATTGTCGTGAAATTGGGTTTAAAGTGGCCGGCTTTGGGCACAAATTTCGATGGATATGGGCAGCCGAGTGCTATGGGGTTGGAGGCGGTGAAGGAGCAAGGTGAGACCTTCATGTTGGTGGTGGTATGATGACGTTTTGATCAACGTTGGTGGTGCGGCATGAAACCCTAGATCACGGCATATGGGTTTCTCGCGTGTTGTAGCCTGTAGACATGCGTTTGGGAAGAGAAGATGGATGTTGCGGCTGAGATTTGCAGGGGCTAGGATGGATGGCCATGATGGAAGTTAGGGTTTGAAAATAATTATATATGTTGTAATTTGTATATTAAAATTCGTTTAAACTTTAAAATGATGTAACTTTTTCATACAAGGACGAAAACGCGCGAAGCCAGTTGCGTTGGAATCGTATGGACGAGAACTACGCTACGGAATTGGATTGGAGTCATTTGGAGTTAGTGAGAATTTCAGGTAAAATTAAACGTCCGTTTAATTTTATTCGTAATAAATCGCTAAAACGAAATTGAAATCAAGGTGAGAACTTCTCACTCAATCGAATCATTTTCGATTTTTATTTTAAATAGTTAGATTTAAAATTCTTGAATGTATGTTTGAATGATGTTGATTGTTAAATAGACATTATGCGCCGTTAGTATGCGGATGTTATTTATTAAAAACATATACCGCGAATATTTCATAAACAGTGAAATTAGTATTATATATAATAGCAATATATATATATTGGCATATGTATATATTGTAGTTGTTGATTTCCCGCATTTTATAGCGGATGAGACCCTATTGCCCCGTCTATTAAACGGATAATATTGTATAAATCCCATATACCGCGATAATTCCGTACTGGAGCGGAATTGGTGTTGTGCTAATGTTTTTGGATGCAGGGAAGTAGGTTGGAGGGATCCAACTGGATTCCTCAACTGTATTGATTTATTTACAGATATTTTGATATTTGTTGATTATCATATCGATATATGATATTTGGATGTCGTGATTGACTATTTGGTGCTGCTGCATCATCGGATCCATTTCTGAAGTTTTAAAAATAATGATTTTGGTTTTAAAAGGAATTTTAAAGTGATTTTTCAAAGTATATGTTTTTATTAAATTTTGAATTGATTCTTTTTAAATAACTAAAACGTTATAAATTTTTATGTTATAAAAATTTAGATTTTTGAGAAATATAACCGAAATGAGATTTTTGGAAATAATTAATTAATTAATCTATAAATTGGTCTAAATTGGGATTTTTGAGTTATTATAAACGGTTTATATAAAAGATTTATAAAATTGATATTTATAAATTAAAAAAATACTGGAATTATAAAACGAGTTTTTATAAGTAATAAAGTGAAATAAAAAATGTATTTCATAAGTAAATTGAGATTTATAAATTTACGAAATATGAAGATATAAAATGGACAGATTTTGTAAAATATAAGATTTATAAGTAATCAACTTATAAATCGGATTTGGCATTTAAATGAGATATAAAAAGGATTTTTATAAATAGAAGTTTACAAAATTATAAATGGAGTTTATAAACGTTGTTTATGAATCCGAAATCAATTGAATTTGATAAGTGGGATATAGGAATATATGAAAGGAATTATATCCACGATTTTGGACAGTGGATAATCCTTTAATTAAATATGTAGAAATGTTGACATTGGTTAACGAATTATATTCACAATTTTGGACAGTGAATATATTATTAAGTAAAATGGATATGTTTTGGGAAAGCGATATTATTAAAAGAAGTTGATTATTTTAAAGACGTTTTAAAATGTATTAAATATCGAAATCATAGATTTCAACATTCATTGTTGAAATAGACGTTTTCGAGAAAGAAGGAAATGGTGGACTATAACACTGTTGTTATAGTAAATGATTTCCGAAAGGAAATGTTTTATATAGTATTGGGATTTACATATCTATTTAAACTTTGAATCCCTATACTAGTGATTTTGGGTTGTCGTAACGATGTTTTACGCAACATTCGTTTTGGCCCAAATAAATGTTTTAAGGGAATGATTTCCTTAAGGAATGAAATATATACTAAATTTAAGTATATCGAATATTTTCAAATGTTGAAAATTAATAGATTTGTGATGTACTTATTATTAAATAAGTATGGAAATATTTTTCCAATGTGAAATGAACGTTTTAGAATTTATCCTTGTAAGGTAAATTGAAAGTGAATATTGATAATCGATTGAAAATCGTACATCATAGATATTTTGGGATTATAAATTCACTATGGAATTTATAAAAGAAAGGGGAATTAGTTTAAAAATAAACGTTGATTTATTTTTAAAGTGTGCGAATAAATTTACGAATTTGGAACGCAAATATATAAAATAAATCGGTAAGGATTTATTTAATTGGTTTAAATGAACCATGTTGAAATGAAAGAAATTCCGCGTAAGGAAAAGTGATTTGAAAATTTGTTTTCAAATGGTTGAAGTGTGGAAAATTATATATCTAGTAAAGATATTTTGGAAAGTAAATAATTTGGGAAATTATTTGGATTTGGTGATGTTGAACACGCCTATTGATAGTTAAATAATCCGACTATCAATATTTACCTTTAAATAGGTATTTGTTGTGAATTGCTTGAATTTAAATGCCACGCTTATTTTTGAATAAGCGCTCACTATTCGGGTTATCTGGGAAAGGACCTTGGGGTCGTATAACCCATTCTGGATATGTGATACGTCGTTATGGATTGCATTTGATGACCGGTGTTGAAGACCGGAAATTTGTGAAAACGGAAGGATTACCGTCGAGTTACTCTACATCGGCTGATCTCCGATATAGAGGTTTTATCACCCTTAGTGACGGGAAGTCTGGTCGTGATTAGTGAATATCCGGATTGCAAGGACTTCTTTGTAAGTGCCTTCGGTTCTGTTCGATCCCGGAACAGACTTGTATGGATTGTATGTCTGACATTACAAATTGAGATATGAAGCTGATTTCTTTCAAATATATTTCTGTTGGTGGCGGAGAATTTATTCTCTTAGCTTAACACCCTTCTCTGAGACGTATGAGCTCAGAGGTTATATAGTTGAAGGTTATTAGTGATATACTCCCAATTTGGTAGTGTGGCATGCTAAGTGTTGCTGTGAAATGATCATTGTTTGATCATTTGTGATAAGATCATTTATTTGATCATTTATCTTGGTGATCATTTCTATGATCATTTGTTGAACCAAAGCACGGCTTTTGTATAAAGTGTGGCTTTGTGGAAGAAACTTCGTCGGACCTCACACCCCGGAAATGGTCAAAACAGGAAGGATGCAGCAAGGTTATTAGGGGGTAGCGCCCCTTTAGTGTATGTCATTCCTTTTGGATAGAGGTGGTATCATGGTATGGAGCCCAGATATTTAACCTATGTTGTTGCTGCATATTTTGTGGTTGTTGGAAATCGAGGATCCTCGGATAGATCGGTTACGATCGGGGGATGACATATTCGTGTCAGTAGTTACCCAATTAGGGGTAACCCGGCCTTGTGTTGGCAGAGATCCGGTTTGGTTCTCGGGACGTCATTCCAGAGGCGTTTCCATGTGGCAGTGGGAAGTTCCTTGGCCTGACCATTTGTTGGAAACCCAATTCCCAATACGAAACCCTGTACGGTTTTAGTTGTACAACCTGCCATTTACTTATGGTGGTCACCACTGTTTAGATGGTAGCTATAGTAGGCATAGTTCGAAATGTCTATGCTAGCTAAGATTAATATTCTACTTTTGAAATGTTTTCCCACACTATGCACTAGTAATAGTATCAAATGTTTCTTTTTAATGCGTATCAAGCATCTTTGACTATAATAAGGAGAAATCTCCTCCGATTCTGCGTTTGCATTGTGTGTGTGTGCGGGAGGCCTTATGGTAGTCTCATTTTTAAAAGCATTGCGAATTGACTTTAAAAATATTCCTCTATTTTGATTTTAAAGAAAGATAAACTGTTTTAGTTCTCACACCAGTCTCATGACTGACTCGGAGTTTATTGTTTTCCTTCCTAAACTCTGGGTGCCCACCAATTTCCACACGGGCAGTCAAGAGTAAGGTTTATCAGGATATTCTGGAATTCAGGAGTTGCTGGAGGCAAGCTGGATGGCATGGTGTATTACTAGTATATAGTATTTCTTTTCCGCTGTTTGTTGTTGTTTGTTGTTGTACACTCTGATGTAATGAAATGTAATGTAATGTAATAACTGATATAGTTCTTTGTTTAAAGATTATTCATTTATCTATTATATGTTGTTCCGCTGCGAATTGTGAGATTCTGATGTTGTTCTGTTATTTCTTCTGTTCTGTTCTATCTTTTTCTATCTTCTTCTACTTTTTCTTTTTCTAAAACCCTAACGGTACGGTTTTTCGGCTTTCGATTGCTCGGCAGTTGATACAGTGGACGTATTGATGTCGGTTTTCGTCAACGAAAAATCACGATCGTTACATTTGGTATCAGAGCTTATGGTTAAGCGACAACCATGGCTCTGTTGGGTATTTCTCATTAGAGATGGAGTCAGTAGTACTCTAGAATGAGTGTGAGTGTAGTAATAGATACGAGCGCGTATTTGTTAGTGAATATGAAATTGTTTTATATTGTGATGATTGGTTTGTTGAGTGGTATATGGATTTTGGTCAACACGAGTAATTAACGTTGTTGATAGGGATCTCTAAACACTTGAATAGAACAATTCGACATAGTATTGTTTAAATTGGGTAAATGAAATAATTTTACCTTGATTATATTTTATATATAAAGGAATAATTTTTCAGAATTATTAAAGTATATAATTGATTGTTTGGTTGTTGAATAAGTTAAATAAAAACAACAGCTGTAAAAAGAATGAATTGTATAAACAAATAAATCATAAGTGTGAAGTTATAATTAAAATAATTTACAATTGTAAAATAACCTTATATATAAGAAGTGAAATTATATAAGTAAAAGGTTTGTAAATGTGATTTATAATCTGAAATGAAATTCCAAAGAAGTATTTTGAAATGACTTGGTATTTTGAAAAAAAATATTGTTTTGAAGAGATGAAAGCTCTAAACTCTTTTCGGTCGCTGGAAAATAATTCCGATGATGATTGCAACATCATCGGTGTTCATTTTCGGGTTTCCAAAAGTGGGATTGCTGCAAAATTGTTTACAAGAAGGTTATTTGGAAAATTTGGGTTTGGTTTTGAAATTCAAAAGGGAAATTGAATTGATTTCAAAAATGGTTTTGAAAGATTTGAAAATACTCTGGAATCCTATTTAAAATATTTATAGGGATGATAAATGAATTGATAACTTATAGAATTGAATTTTGGTAGAATAAATTTAACTTAAAGAATGGAGTTAAATTAAAGGAAGTATAAGTAAATCAATAATATCCAAGTTGAAATAAATTTGAGTTGTCATCAAAGACATGTAATCTGAAATTTAACAAAAGGAAAGTTAAATAAATTGATTTGGATTTGATAAGATGTTTGAAATGGAATATAACTTAAGTGAATTTGAATGAAGTAAATTTTGGTATCGAAGTAAATTAATAAGTGAATTAATGAAGTGAAGTCATTAAGAATTTGAACTTGAGTTATATAAATGAAATTCAACATTATATTGTTAAAGGAGTTAGCAATTGAATTGATAAATGGATTGAATGTTAATCAATTAAATATAAACAATTGATATGAAATAATGAATATATAAGTGTTAATTCATTAAAAGCTAGTTAAATAAATTGAATGGAAGTCAATTTAATATGATCCAAATGGAATTAAAAGTGTTGAACCAAATTGAAT
Organism: Allium cepa; assembly: GCA_030765085.1. Classification (NCBI taxonomy): domain Eukaryota; kingdom Viridiplantae; phylum Streptophyta; class Magnoliopsida; order Asparagales; family Amaryllidaceae; genus Allium; species Allium cepa. The sequence continues at coordinate 293,474,944 of CM060942.1, forward strand.
GAAAAGTGAATAAATTTGGTTGTATTGAATAAACATTGGTTGTTATTTGATTGTTGATTGATTGTATATAAATTCATTAAGTGTTAATGAAATTGAATTAGCGAAATTAGAAGCTAAAGTAATTGAATCCAACTTAGAAGAAAATGAACTTGAATAGAATTGAATTTGATTTGGAAGTGAATCAACTTGAATGAAAATTAGTGAATGCAAACTAATTAAAATTGAATATGAATGAATGTTAGTAAAATCCAATGTAAATGAATCAAACGTGATTTAAATTGAAAACCAATTCATTGAATATTAATGAGAATATGAATGAATACTGACTTGGTTATGGATGATAGTTGGTTGATGTTTGCATTTGTTGTTTTGTTGCATTTGCTATGTTGGCACATGTAGTTGTTGTGTTGCTATATGTTGTATATTGATACTATTTTCATATATGCATGATTCTCATGTTGTTGTTGAGTGTTTAGTAGGTGCGGATTGTGCTTACTTCGCATTTGGAGCTCGCTTTCGCGCTATATTAGCCGTATATGCTCGCTAATAATATAAGAAGGTACATATCTCGGATTACATACCGTACTTTTACACTTTTTTTCCCTACGGGATGCCTCATCACCGGATGAGATGTATATTTGTGATATATATACTGTCATTATTTTTTTGGATCGAGCCGCGCAAAGGAGACTATGGCGAATTTTTTCAAAAATTTAAGGCGTTAGAAAAAATTTAAGAAAATTGGGAAATTTTTTGAAAACTATAACTTTGATTTTGGAATTGAAAGTTAAACGATAGTAGTTGTTTTTGAAAAGATAACTAAGTTTGGATTTGAAAACTTAGTAAAGATTTGGTAAGAAGTTTAACTATGGATTTTGGGAAAGTTACTAGATTCTGTAACTTTTCTTACTTGATAATTTCGAGGACGAAATTCTTTTAAGGGGGAAGTATGTAACGACCCAGAATTTTTATTAATTAAAATTTGAATATTTAATTAATTTTAATTATTAATAAGTGAAATTTATAAGTCGAATAAATTTTATTTCTAATAATTGGATTTAATTGGATAATTAAATCGATAATTTAATACGTGAAAGTACAGAAATAATTGAAAATTGGGTTAAATATGATTGAAAATGATTTGTAAAATTTTATAATATCATATTGGAGTTAGAATGATATTTTAGAACTTTTAAAATCGAATTAAAAGTTAATTTGTGAAAATTGAATATTTTAATATTTAATCGACTAGTGAAATTAGCCAATTTTCGAACAGTTTCAGAATTGGACGAAACTAGTTCCATTGGATCCGTAATAGTTAGTTATTACCGGATTTCAATTTTCGTAGCAATCGGAGTTATCGATTGACCGTGGTAGCTCGAAACGCATCGAAATTGTTTTTAATATTAATTTGGCGAGTTAAAATAGCCATTTTCAAAAGTCTCGGATTTTGACGAAACTAGTTTTATCGGACCCGTAATGTGATATTATTGTAAGGTTTCAAATTTCGTGTCAATCGGATTTACCGTTTGCCCGGTGCAAGCTAAAACGCCTAGAAAATCGTTTAAATCGGTTTAATTTAAATTGAACGTTTATTGCCATATCTCGCACAGATGTCCGAATTAGCTTTCGAAACCCATTCCATAGTGTCCGGAACGCGGGGTAAACCCTAGAAACGTTGGTCACCGTGCGTAAATCGGAGTTTTGAAAACCCGAATAAATAGTGTTAAAAAAAAATTCCTATAAATAGACCTTAAACTCAGAAAAATATAACAAACCCTAATTTTCTAGTGTAGCCGCCGGCTATGAACCAAAGGCCGAAAATTGTTTTCTTTCATCCCTCAATTACTTCCAATCCATGCAATATTTCACGAAATCTTCAACATGAAAGTACAAGAGCTCGGGGAGAGCTTCGTATCTATACGGCTATGATGGGAAATGGATATTTGGATTGTCGTGAAATTGGGTTTAAAGTGGCCGGCTTTGGGCACGAATTTCGATGGATATGGGCAGCCGAGTGCTATGGGGTTAGAGGCGGTGAAGGAGCAAGGTGAGACCTTCGTGTTGGTGGTGGTTTGATGACGTTTTGATCAACGTTGGTGGTGCGGCATGAAACCCTAAATCACGGCATATGGGTTTCTCGCGTGTTGTAGCCTGTAGACGTGCGTTTGGGAAGAGAAGATGGATGTTGCGGCTGAGATTTGCAGGGGCTGGGATGGATGGCCATGATGGAAGTTAGGGTTTGAAAATAATTATATATGTTGTAATTTATATATTAAAATTCGTTTAAACTTTAAAATGATGTAACTTTTTCATACGAGGTCGAACACGCGCGAAACCAGTTGCGTTGGATTCGTATGGACGAGCACTACGCTACGGATTTGGATTGGAGTCGTTTGGAGTTAGTGAGAATTTCGGGTAAAATTAAACGTCCGTTTAATTTGTTCGAAATAAATCGCTAAAACGAAATTGAAATCAAGGTGAGAACTTCTCACTCAATCGAATCAGTTTCGATTTTTATTTTAAATAGTTAGATTTAAAATTATTGAATGTATGTTTGAATGATGATTGATATCTATTGATTGTTAAAATAGACATTATGCGCCGTTAGTAAGCGGACGTTATTTATTAAAAACATATATCGCGAGTATTTCATAAATAGTGAAATTGGTATTATATATAATAGCAATATATATATATTGGCATATGTATATATTGCAGTTGTTGATTTCCCGCATTTTATAGCGAATGAGACCCTATTGCGCCGTCTATTAGGCGGATAATATTGTATAAATCCCATATACCGCGATAATTCCGTACTGGAGCGGAATTGGTATTGTGCTAATGTTTTTGGATGCAGGGAAGCAGGTTGGAGGGATCCAACTGGATTCCTCAACTGTATTGATTTATTTACAGATATTTTGATATTTGTTGATTATCATATCGATGTATGATATTTGGATGTCGTGATTGACTATTTGGTGCTGCTGCATCATCGGATCCATTTCTGAAGTTTTAAAAATAATGGCTTTGGTTTTAAAAGGAATTTTAAAGTGATTTTTCAAAGTATAAGTTTTTATTAAATTTCGAATTGATTCATTTTAAATAATTAAAACGTTATAAATTTTTAAGTTATAAAAATTTAGATTTTTGAGAAATATAACCGAAATGAGATTTTTGGAAATAAATAATTAATTAATTTATAAATTGGTTTAAATTGGGATTTTTGAATTATTATAAACGGTTTATATAAAAGATTTATAAAATTGATATTTATAAATTAAAAAAATACTGGAATTATAAAACGTGTTTTTATAAGTAATAAAGTGAAATAAAAAATGGATTTCATAAGTAAATTGAGATTTATAAATTTATGAAATATGAAGATATAAAATGGATAGATTTTGTAAAATATAAGATTTATAAGTAATCAACTTATAAATCGGATTTGGCATTTAAAATGAGATATAAAAAGGATTTTTATAAATAGAAGTTTATAAAATTATAAATGGAGTTTATAAACGTTGTTTATGAATCCGAAATCAATTGAATTTGATAAGTGGGATATAGGAATATATGAAAGGAATTATATCCACGATTTTGGGCAGTAGATAATCCTTTAATTAAATATGTAGAAATGTTGACATTGGTTAACGAAGTATATTCACAATTTTGGACAGTGAATATATTATTAAGTAAAATGGATATGTTTTGGGAAAGCGATATTATTAAAAGAAGTTGATTATTTTAAAGACGTTTTAAAATGTATTAAATATCGAAGTCATAGATTTCAACATTCATTGTTGAAATAGACGTTTTCGAGAAAGAAGGAAATGATGGACTATAACACTGTTGTTATAGTAAATGATTTCCGAAAGGAAATGTTTTATATAGTATTGGGATTTATATATCTATTTAAACTTTGAATCCATATACTAGTGATTTTGGGTTGTCGTAACGATGTTTTGCGCAACATTCGTATTGGCCCAAATAAATGTGTTAAGAGAATGATTTCCTTAAGGAATGAAATATGTACTAAATTTTGATTTAAGTATATCGAATATTTTCAAATGTTGATAATTAATAAATTTGTGATGTACTTATTATTAAATAAGTATGGAAATATTTTTCCAATGTGAAATGAACGTTTTAGAATTTATCCTTGTAAGATAAATTGAAAGTGAATATTGATAATCGATTGAAAATCGTACATCATAGATATTTTGGGATTATAAATTCACTATGGAATTTATAAAAGAAAGGGGAATTAGTTTAAAAATAAACGTTGATTTATTTTTAAAGTGTGGGAATAAATTTACGAATTTGGAACGTAAATATATAAAATAAATCGGTAAGGATTTATTTAATTGGTTTAAATGAACCATGTTGAAATGAAAGAAATTCCGCGTAAGGAAAAGTGATTTGAAAATTTGTTTTCAAATGGTTGAAGTGTGGAAAATTATATATCTAGTAAAGATATTTTGGAAAGTAAATAATTTGGGAAATTATTTGGATTTGGTGATGTTGAACACGCCAATTGATAGTTAAATAATCCGACTATCAATATTTACCTTTAAATAGGTATTTGTTGTGAATTGCTTGAATTTGAATGCCACACTTATTTTTGAATAAGCGCTCACTATTCGGGTTATCCGGGAAAGGACGTTGGGGTCGTATAACCCATTCTGAATATGTGATACGTCGTTACGGATTGCATTTGATGACCGGTGTTGAAGACCGGATATTTGTGAAAACGGAAGGATTACCGTCGAGTTACTCTACTTCGGCTGATCTTCGACATAGAGGTTTTATCAGCCTTAGTGACGGGAAGTTCGGTCGTGATTAGTGAATATCCGGATTGCAACGACTTCTTTGTAAGTGCCTTCGGTTTTGTTCGATCCCGGAACAGACTTGTATGGATTGTATGTCTGACATTACAAATTGAGATATAAAGCTGATTTCTTTCAAATATATTTCTGTTGGTGGCGGAGAATTTATTCTCTTAGTTTAACACCCTTCTCTGAGACGTACGAGCTCAGAGGTTATATAGTTGAAGGTTATTAGTGATATACTCCCAATTTGATAGCGTGGCATGCTGAGTGTTGCTGTGAAATGATCATTGTTTGATCATTTGTGATAGGATCATTTATTTGATCATTTATGTTGGTGATCATTTCTATGATCATTTGTTGACCCAAAGCACGGCTTTTGTATAAAGTGTGGCTTTGTGGAAGAAACTTCGTCGGACCTCACACCCCGGAAATGGTCAAAACAGGAAGGATGCAGCAAGGTTATTAGGGGGTAGCGCCCCTTTAGTGTATGTCATTCCTTCTGGATAGAGGTGGTATCATGGTATGGAGCCCAGATATTTAACCTATGTTGTTGCTGCATATTTTGTGGTTGTTGGAAATCGAGGATCCTCGGATAGATCGGTTACGATCGGGGGATGACATATTCGTGTCAGTAGTTACCCAATTAGGGGTAACCCGGCCTTGTGTTGGCAGAGATCCGGTTTGGTTCTCGGTACGTCATTCCAGAGGCGTTTCCATGTGGCAGTGGGAAGTTCCTTGGCCTGACCATTTGTTGGAAACCCAATTCCCAATACGAAACCCTGTACGGTTTTAGTTGTACAACCTGCCATTTACTTATGGTGGTCACCACTGTTTAGATGGTAGCTATAGTAGGCATAGTTCGAAATGTCTATGCTGGCTAAGATTAATATTCTACTTTTGAAATGTTTTCCCACACTATGCACTAGTAATAGTATCAAATGTTTCTTTTTAATGCGTATCAAGCATCTTTGGCTATCATAAGGAGAAATCTCCTCTGATTCTGCGTTTGCATTGTGTATGCGTGCGGGAGGCCTTATGGTAGTCTCATTTTTAAAAGCATTGCGAATTAACTTTAAAAATATTCCTCTATTTTGATTTTAAAGAAAAATAAACTGTTTTAGTTCTCACACCAGTCTCATGACTGACTCGGAGTTTATTGTTTTCCTTCCTAAACTCTGGGTGCCCACCAATTTCCACACGGGCAGTCAAGAGTAAGGTTTATCAGGATATTCTGGAATTCAGGAGTTGCTGGAGGCAAGCTGGATGGCATGGCGTATTACTAGTATATAGTATTTCTTTTCCGCTGTTTGTTGTTGTTTGTTGTTGTACACTCTGATGTAATGAAATGAAATGTAATGTAATGTAATAACTGATATAGTTCTTTGTTTAAAGATTATTCATTTATCTATTATATGTTGTTCCGCTGCGAATTGTGAGATTCTGATGTTGTTCTATTATTTCTTCTGTTCTGTTCTATCTTTTTCTATCTTCTTCTACTTTTTCTTTTTCTAAAACCCTAACGGTACGGTTTTTCGGCTTTCGATTGCTCGGCAGTTGATACAGTGGACGTATTGATGTCGGTTTTCGTCAACGAAAAATCGCGATCATTACAACCACTCCGTGGCTAGTAGCTGGAATTTAATTATGTAACAATTTCGGCTATTTTATAAGTATTTGTATATAGATCCTATGATAATATTAGAGGATTTCTATAAAAATTGTTTTAGCTACCGTAAGGTAAAAACCCGACATGTTTATTTGTGGCGTGGTCTTACGAGATGCTTTTGTTTTCAAAGGATTTTTGAAACTTAATAATCGATTGGGTGTGATTTTCTCACGCTGGTATTCCAGACTGACTCGGTGTTATTTAACTGTAATGCTCGGGTCAGACCGAGTACTATAGAATACAGGATATGATGCTGTGGAGCTCAGGAGGCGAGCTAGAGGATGATACGTATTTTCGTATTTGTTTATGTATATATTCCGCTGTGTTGAGTTGATGTGTATACATTTGTATGTTGATGTTAAGCTGTTGATTGATGTACTCTGATGATGTAATATATAAACAGAGATATTTGATTTTGAGTAAAGATCAGTTATTATCTATTATATTTTATTCCGCTGTGATGGTTAGATTCTGATGTTGTTTTCTATTTTCTTCTTCTACCTTATCTTCTTTAACCCAAATGGTTCGTATTTCTGTACAACTTGAGTTAATTGACGTAGAATAGAGTTAACTCATGGGGTATGGAATTACGGGCTGTTATAGTGTGTTTCAAGAACTTACTGAGAAATGAAATTCACTGAAGTTGAGAATTCAGAAACTTTAATGGCCAAGCCGATAATCCTCAAAGTATTTATGTTTGTAAATATGGAAAGCATTCTAATAAGCTAAAAAGATTTATATTTATCAAATTTTGAAAATAGAAACTCGTATTGTTATGTTAATCTATAAATTTAATTTATCAGTTGAATTCCACTCCATAGAATAGAAAATTGGACATGTACAACCAATGATGATCTAAATTAGAATGTAAAAATCAAAGGGAGTTAAACAAAGCTCACCAAAATTGATGTGATATGTCTATGTTATTTTCCACTAGTTCACCACCGTGGCTACGTCCGATTACTAGTAACATTTGGCAACTAATAAATGTGGATAAAATGATAGAAATTCATATTGCTTAAAATTTCAACAAACTACCTATAGTTTTATGTTATTTTGGTGCATTTACGAAAGGTCTAGAATATAGCTCTATGGCACATGACATCACAAGCCTAATGTTATGGATTATTCATTATGAACTACATGAAAAGAAGAATATAATAGATTGCAGTTATAGTGTTTTTAATATCCATTTTTGTAACATGTGTTTCACATAAGGGTAGATTGATCATGGATTAATGATTATTGGTTTGATAAAAATTTAGATCGGTAGATGAATCCAATGCAACAAGTCGTTTCCATTGAACATAGATTCTCGTAGTTTTAAGAGTATGCATTTAACTCCAATAATTTTATCGATTTGATTTTGATTATTTAATTAATTTTAAATATTTAAATAATCGGCGTTTAAAAATATAAATAACTTATATTCATGTAACGACCCTGACTCGACCTTCGAAAATCGACACCGAATACGACTCACGTATTCAAATGCCGCAGATTCAAAGGTCGAACCTGGTTCGCCGGAGCTTATAACACATTAAGTACAACACAGCGGAAGAAATGAATAGCATATATCAATATACAACATTTGATACAATATCTGATACAACAGATGATACAATAAATATACATCATAGATACAAGAAATAGCAGTGGAAAGAAAAGATAACACCACAGCGGAACAAAATCTCCAATATAGTCTTCAAGGAAGAACTCCAGTATCTGTAATCTCCATCTCCAAAACACCAATCCAGCAATAGATCGAACTCCAAATCACGATGCACAAAGATAAGAAAGTGCAGTTCGGATCCAAAGACTGAACTAGCTCCAGATAATCTACTAAACCTGACTATCTGAAAAACCCAACTCTAGACTGCCCGTGTGGGAAAATAGTGGGCACCCAGAGTTTAGGAAAGGAACAATAAACTCCGGGTCAGTCGTGGGACTGGTATGAGCAAACAAAAACATTTGGTCTTTTACAACAACAACAAGAGAATTTTAAATTTGAAATTCGCAATGCTTTTTGGAAAATGAAACTACCATAAGGCTTCCCGCCACACACACAATGCAAACGCAGAATTGGAGGAGATTTCTCCTTATGATAGTCCAAAATGCTACTACGCAAAAAAAATCAAATCATTTTTGATATTATTATTAGTGCATAGTGTAGAAAACAATTTCGAAAGTAGAATATAAATCCTAGCCAGCATAGACATTACGAACTATGCCTACTATAGCTACCATCCAAACAGTGGTGACCACCATAAGTGAATGGCAGGTAATACAACTAAAACCGTACAAGGCACGTATTGGATGAATGGATTTCCAACAAATGGTCAGGCTAAGGAACTTCCTACTGCCACATGGGATCGCCTCTGGCGGGACATCCTGAGAACTAACGTTACGGTTAGATCTCTGCCAACACAAGGCCGGGTTACGTCTGTAACTAGGTAACTACTACACGAATATGCCATCCCCCGGTCCTTTGGGACCTTTATCCGAGCGCGCGCAACAACAACCACAAAGTATCACAAAGTAATAGATCTGCAGTATCCACAAGAGTAAGTATCTGGGCTCCATACCATGATGCCACCCTTTTCCAGAAGGGAATGACACACCCTAAAGGGCGCTACCCTCATAACCTTGCCGCATCTTTCCTGTTTCGACCATTTCCGGGGTGTGAGGTCCTGATGCAGTCTCGTCCACAAAGCTACGCTTTATACAAAAGCCATGCTCTGATTACAAATGATCAACAAATGATCATCATCACACAGCAGCACTCAACATGTCACATTACCAAATTGGGAATACATCACTGATAAATATCAACTACATAACCTCTGAGCTCGTACGTCTCAGAGAAGGGTGTTAAGCTAAGAGAATAAATTCTCCGACACCAAGCAGAAATGTATTTGATAGAGATCAGTTAACATCTCAAAGTGTAATGTCGGACACACAACCATACAAGTCTGTTCCGGGTTCGAACAGAACCGAAGGCACTTCCGAAGAAGCCCTTGCAAATCCGGGTATCCACAATCCCGATCGGACTTCCCATCACTAAGGAGAACTCTATACCGGAGCAACTCAGTGCAGAGTCAATCGATAGGTTATCCTATCGTTCTCACAAATACCCGGTCTTCACCACCAGTCTTCAATTGCTATCCATAACGTCGTATCACTATTCGGAATGGGCTATATGACACAAGGTCCTCTCCCGGCTAAACCGAATAATGAGCGCAATATTTAAAAACATATGGATATGGGATTTCAGTTAAGTCACAACTTATAAAATCCAAAACTTTCTTCCAAACGGTTAAACAAATTACCAATTTAAATCTTTAAATAAAAGATTAATTTCACCAAGTTTCACCAAATTTCACAAAGATCTATCCATAGATTTCAAAACAATTCTCATTCAATTTGGATTAACCAAATTAAATCTTTAAAATTAAAGATTTATAGCTTTCAAACCCATTTCCAAAGATTTATCTATAACTTGGAAAACTGTTTTCATTTTTAGACTTGAAATCCTTTTATCACAGCTTGGAAGTCCATTTCTTATGGGAAAGCAAATCTAATTTATACAAGTTGAAATCTTAAATTGAATTTAAATTCCAAAACGTCACCTTTAAAATGGTTTAAAACCCATATAACCCATTTGTAAGTTGAATAGCTTTTTAAACCCTAGTTCTCAAATTATAGGATTCAATTTCAAATATTGATTCAAATTTATATCAATTCATTTAAATTCCAAGATTCAATCAGGTTATTTAAAATAACTTTTATTTTTGAAAACTCATTTTCAAAAGCTTCAATTCCAATTCCAAAACTAATTTGGATTCAAAAATCAAATTTTAAAACAATTTCAAATCTGTGACTTAACCCATTTCCATGTGCAATCCATATTCGTGTGTGTATAAGTGTGGTCCAGGGGTTTTACACAATAAGAGTGCCACATCATCAATCAGCACAGATTCAATCATTACAATTCGATGTGGGTTTCGGATAACCAAATGGAATCCGACTCCCTGTCGCATCGAAATTCAAATGTCGTTCTACGGGTCAAGGGTTTGCATAATATATATATATATATATATATATATATATATATATATATATATATATATATATATATATCACAGATATGACAGCTTAGCACCAAACATCACATAGCATCACATCACATATCAAATATATCAATCCATCACAGAACATCCAATAACAATCAAACATCTTTAATTAAGATGAATAAACCGTGTGGTTATAAATTTATTATTCATATAATTACTTCTATTAGTAATCTTTTAAATCAATGATTAATTATCATTAACTAAAATTAATTAAGTTTTAACTACCTACATTTATTAATCAATTATTTAATTAATTTTCGTGATTAGTTAACCTTTAATTGTACTTAATGAAATCTTAGTTACAATTAATTGTCCTTGATTGATTAATCAATAGATTTACTATTATTCCTTAATAAATTACAATAGATATTTATTCCTTAATTAATAATAATTTCTTAATCACTTTAAGTTAATTAACCTTAATGTATTTTTCTTGATTCAATTATCTTAATTAATTAACCACATTAATTAATTTTACTTTAAAGTAATTAATCTCAAATATTTGATTAATCAATCCCTGACCTTTAATTATCTTCTCTTAATTACTTTACTAAGTAATTACTATTTTCATTTAATTATTTATTATTGATTAATTAACTTAATAATTTAATGAATCCAAAACATTAAATTCTATTTATTTAAGATAAAACATCTCTTACTTAAATAAAGCATTTAAAAATAATTTGCTTTCAAATTTAACTTAAATTTCATTTTAAATTAAGATTTAAAATGGATACAAATTTAACTTAAACAAAATTTTAAAATATATTTCAAAACCCTTTCTATTCTACAAGTTAAAGAATATTTATTTTATAAAGGAGTTTTGAAATAATTCTAAACCAAATTCATTTTTAAATTTAATTCAATTAAAAATACACTATGACATTCAAAGTTGCTTAAATTATTTTTAAATTTAAAACTTCTGTTTATTCTAAAACTGGAATACAAATTTAAAATTTTATTTCAGGCTGCATAGATTCAAATTTCAAATTTAAATTACTTTCATTTATCTTCATTTTAAATTTCACATCATTTAACAATTTATAAAGTAGTTATAACAATTTAAATTTAAAAACTTCATTTTATTATAAAAAAAAACTGAGGTTCAAACTCACATTCCAGATTTTATAACTTATACTCAAACTTATTTAACCCTTACTTACAATTCAAACTCTCGGTTTAAAATTCAGGCCAGATTCACTTTAAATAATTAACGGTGTTAAAACAAATCTAAATTTCAAAAATTTAAATCATTCCAAAACCTAGGTTCAAACTTACTTAAAGTCAGATTCAAACTTAGGTTTAAACCCTAGTTTAAAACCTTGATTTCAATTTTTTTTTTAAACTTCAGTTTAAATTTTTAAAAAAACACTACAGGTTTCTGAACAAAAACTGTAACATCATTTTAACCCGAGGCGATCTTAATTTACTTCGAGCCAAAGTTAGACTTCCTCGAGAAAAACACTACAACACTCCGAGTCAAAAATCAATTCACATGAGCACAAACCAAATTCATTTTTACTCGAACAACTGTGCACCGTGCACATGAACGGTGCCATTGATTACTTCAGATCATCAACGATGATCTTCCCCTACCACTCATCGTCCAACCACTCTAATACGATCATCAGATCGTACCTCAAATCTCGAAGTCGAATTCGAGATGACGAGCTCAACCTGGAACAGCTGAAATCCTCCTCAACCAAACCCGTCAGCCCCCCCCCCCCCCCCGGATGCTCCAACCACCGTCACCACTAAAACTTCGGCGAGACCTTCGGCAACCCACCACCTTCCAATACCCAAAACCCCAAGCAACTCGACCAACTATAAATGTCGTACTGATCGATTCTTCAAAGCCCAGTAAAACTAGGGTTCCAAAGCTTCAAATCAAAATCATCATCACCATATTGCAATTTACCTAAAGATGATAATTTTCCCATCCTTACAGATCACTTCTCCACCTACAGGAGCAAACTCAGCCTCCAAGATCAAGCAGATCACCAAAAAATTTAAATTTTCCCTTTCGAGTTCAAATATGAATTGCGCTTAACTCCCAATTCTAAAATTTTTAACTTTGGTTTTAAAATTCATGATTTAGTTCGAGTATTCCACTAATATTCCTGAATTTATGAATTTAGAAGGTTGAATTTTCCACCCATACTTATTTTACTCTGCTATTCATGGTTTCTAGTGAGTTTTTCAAATTTTACTTTAACTTAAATAAATTTTAAAACTTACTTTATCCAAAAAAAACAATTTTTGTTTACATTCTAAATCCTAACTGTGATTTAATTCAAGAGGTAATGAATATTGAAATAAACTGGAGCCTTAAAACTAAGACAAAGATATTCAGATGAAAAACAAGCATGCACAAGCAAATTCATGCAAACATACTGACATAGTCATCACTAAACACATATATTTCAAACATCAACTCAAATATCAAGGCATATGAATGTGTTCAAGTGTGTTTGCTCACCTGTCATGCTTGTAACAGAGAAGCAACCAGATCATGAGTGTTTGGGAAGAACAGAAGAACAAAGCCTAGACTTTAGTTGTTGAATTTTCTTGATTGTAGTTTTTCTTTTTCTTTGATCTGCAGAAGTTTATTAACATACCTTTGTTTTAAATTTCCTATTGCATTTGTTACTTACTTCCTTAATAACAAACAAAAAAGAGATTTACTTACAGGTTGAATTTGTTTTCAGAGGAGATTACAAGCTGAAAGGTTTTGATCTTCTTTCCTTTAATTCGCTTGAACCAAACTTTGTTTTTGTTCCACTGAGTTGCCTGAAGCTATTGCTTGATCCTAATTTCTGTTTTTGTTTTTTTCTTCTAATCTGTTTCCAGATTTTAACTTTGCCTTTGTTCTCAGGTGGCATGCAGAGCCAATTTCCAGTTTTTTTTACTATCTTAAATTGTTTCAGAATTTTTTTTTCCTTAATCATCTCAGGTTGAAAACTCTGGCTAGCTTCAAGTTTTGAACTTTTGCATTCTTTCTGAATTTGCTTTGTTTTTTTTTCGTAAATCTGCAATTCAAGTTTTAAATTTGTTGTTGAAATTGATTTAAAAATCATAATTCTATAAACTATACAGTTAAAACAAAACTCACCTGAATGTACATCACTACACCTTGAAAACACTTCAGATTTTTCTTTTTGAATTGAGAATAACTTGGTTTTCCAATTTTTCTTCTACTTTATTTCTTTCAACTGGAATATCTAATTTTGATCTTGAACTTGCATTTGCATATTTCAGGCTTGCAACTCCCCATTGATATTGAAACTGGATTTGTTTTTTTTATGTTGAATTCCTGGAGATTTTTTTTTCTCTGTTTTGCATTAAACTTTGTTTTAGATCCGACCTTGCCTGAACTTGCTTCAGATTATTTTGAAACTGCATGCTTTCCATTGTATTGATTCCAAATTGAAGCTTCCTCTGATTTCTTCTTTTTTCTTCTTTGGAGTTGGATTTTGAAATGCTAGATCTTTGATACTTTTGTATTGTTGTAGTTTGAGATATACAAATCCTTTTCACTTTTCTTTTCAGATTTGATGAGACTAAATAAATTCGAAATGGAAGTTGAAAGATTTCCTGAAATTTTTAAATTGAATATTTTAGTTAAGCAATGATGTTATTGTGACGACCCGTAATTTTCAAGCATTTAAAATTTTATCGTTTTAACATTGAATTTGACATTGATTTGTTCAGTTTTAAAATTTTATCGTTTAAATTGAATTTGAAAATAGCCTTCCGAGGCACAGTCTCGGAATTGAAAGAAATCAGTTCCATCGAGTCCGTAATATTGAATTATTATCGGATTTCAAATTTTGTATTGTTTGGAGCTGGTATGAGAGTGTACGAAGTATATTCGCGCTGGAATTTCATAGATAATAGTCGATTTAAATTGAAATTTGAAATTAAAATTAATACATTTTTTTGTTTTAACCAGTTAACCTTCCGTCGAAATAATTTCACGTCAGCTAAGGTAAGCTTTTAATTGGTTGAGCCTTCTTGAACACGCTTTGTTTTTAAGGAAATAATAATAAGTATAATACCCCGAGCCGTTCAACGTAAGGATTCTAAAGCAAGCTACCGAAAAAAAAAAATATAATATAATTGAACCCCTTTGTTTCCTCCAGAAATAAAATTCCACTCCCCTTCAATTCGAAATTCTGTAATGGCCGAAGCCCAAACTTCTTAAATAAAAATCGAAATCTACAAATCGAGTTCCATTATTTTGTCCTCAGCTAAAATCAAAGCCGATTCCACCTCGTTCGAAGAAAAGGGGGGTGACCGAAGTTGTGACGAATCGCATGAGCACTGGGTAGAGGCGGTCGTGGTTGGCTTGCGAAAGGAAGGAGGGCGGCGTCGTTGCGAAGCACGTGTGTTGAGCGCGACGCATCGAAGGTACAACATATGGACGTCGCGATCGATTGACGTGGATGGCAGGCGACTCGAGGGTCTCGGTGATCTTTTGTGGTTCGCGTAGAGTCGCGATGCTTTTTAGGTGACAGTTCGACTTTGGGTTCGAAGGCACGACTAGTGATGGGATTTGGAAGCGAATCGAGGCTTCATGGTGGATTCTGGATTCATCCGAGTGACGAGGGAGGCTTGTTCGATGGCAGAGCACGTATGGTACGCAGTAAGGTATTTTCTTTCCTCTGTTCGATTTTTAAACTGTAGGATTTGGAAATAATAAATAAAAGGAAAAATATATATATATATATATATATATATATATATATATATATATATATATGACATATGAGATTAGGGGAAAATATTTTTGAATTTATAAACTGTTGTTAGGAAAGAAAATGTTTACAGTAAAGAAATTAAGCAGTTTTGTTTTGACGTTAATTCGATATATATAAATATATATATATTACAAAAATATGTATACAGATAAGCAGCAAAATAAATTGATTTCAGTTAGCATAAACCATTTTCTGTTTAATATATATAAGCCAGGTTGGTTTAACTGTCATTTAAAACAGTTAATTAAAACTATTAAAAGGGTGACTGATTTTAGATCTACATCGGATATTTATAACTGGAGTACCGAATTTATAAGATGAAAATAAGATTCACACACATATATTTTATGAAAAAGGATATTTAGTTTAAATCTAATAATTTGTTAATATTAAAGGGTAGTTGATTATTCATTCGGTTCGAATGTTAATAAAATCATATAAATTGTTATATAAGGTCTGAAGAAAAAAAAAGGAAGGAGATTAATTAGTGTAATTAACTTATATTATTATGTTTTAACAAAGGGATTTATATAGGAAAATTATTAGTTAAATTAAAATTAATAAATAGTAATGCATTATCCGATTATCTCAGATATTAATAAATTATATAATGTTGTTCAAGGTCTAAAATTTTTGTGGAATTGGCGCGATGGAAATGGATTGCCAAACAAAAGTCAAAGGTGAGTTAATCTCACTCAGTTTAAAATTTAAATTTAAATGATTAAACTTAAATAATTGTTTGAATGGTTGAAAATGATTGATTGATGTGCTATAATATGGTATATTTTGGAATGGGTATTGTATGTTGTGCTAACGGCTGTGGATGCAGGGAGAACAGGTTGGAGGGATCCAACTGGGTCCCTCAATATATATATATATATATATATATTGTTTATTATTTTCTGTTAAGCTTTGTGGATATTCTATGATAAATTATATCGAAATATTGAATGCTATAGTTGCTTGGATATATTCTGGTACTCTGAGATACTAAATTATATAGCATTAGGATTTTGGTAAGAAAATAATTATAAAGAATGTAAATAAATTAAAATGGATTGAATAAGAATATTAGTGTGTTCAAAATGTTAAGTAATGAATCCTGTATAAAGAAAGGAATTTTGAATAAAAGAAAGTTAAGTAACTTAAACTTCAATGTTACTGTGTAAAAGAACAAAACCATTATTTTAAATTTAGGATTTAAATTATTCTAAAAAAATAAAAATAAAGAGGAAATGAGAAAAATCTGAAATTTGAATATTTCAGTTAAAGGATTTAAATCAAACAGAATTAATAACATTAATAATAAAACACATAATTAATGAATTTTGAAGGAATTGAGTAAGTAAAGAAATTTATTTCAAATGAAATAAATTGGAAATCAATTTGGGAAAAATTGATTTAAGTGCTTGAAGTTGGAATTTTCTCTGGGTGGCCAAGTACACGTCGTTAAAAATAAATTTGTAAATGTAAAGTAAATGTTTTAAAGATATTTTTAAAGAAAACAAGTTTTATAAAATTTATTATTTCTAATATTTAATTTCTAAAGCAAGTATTTCCTTTTAATATATTCTAGCATTCATTATTTAAAGTGCTTTAATATTTGTTTTTAAAAATGAAAACTTGGTTTTATATGTTATAAAGTAACCTTATTTTCTCAAATTTATATCATATGTATTTTTTACAAATTATTTAAGTAATTTTATCCTATGTGTTTTAAAGTTTATATTTTCAAAGTAAAGTATTTTAAATTATTTTTAAATTTAGTTTTGTACTTGGCGATCTCAGAGGAGATAGAAATATTTGGGAAAGTTGATTCTGAAAAGAATGAGGGTTTTGAAAACTGTTTTCAAAGGGTTGAAAATAGAAATATATCTTGTAAAGATATTTGAAAGGTAATAAGTAATTTGGAAAATTATTTATTGTTTGATGGATGTTTGTGAATATTAATTGATAGTTAAATAACCGACTATCAATATTGGACAATGCGTTGATCGTTTCGAAGAGACCGGGATCGAGATTCATTTCTCGAAAAACCACTTCGATCCGGTTTGTACGTTTCGTGCGAAAAACGTGTTCGGAGTCGAAGATGGAGCAGTGAAGTGCAAGGGCTAGTCGCTACTAATCCTGAGGATATTTCCAAAATGGATGTAGTAGGAATAGTGCCTTCGGTTCCGTTCGAACCCAGGACGGACTTGTATGGACGAATGCTTGCGAAACATCGTCAGGTGGGCGATGGGCATTCTAAGTGAAACGTTCTAAAAGGTAACGTTTAGCCTCAAGCCTCATCAAATGGGAATGGCTGAAAATCAGGGGATATGCAGCAAGGCTTCGTGGGTAGCCCCCACTGGAGGGTGAGGTCATCCCTGTCTAGATGTCCCTTTATTTCGGCTTAGTGGGCGGTTGCTGATCCCAACCGCGGGGTGATCTTGCTCGGGACTGTCCAGTAAGGGATGGTTCCGGTCTTGTGTTGCAGGGGAGTTAGGGTGGCTCCTCGGTACGCTGATCTAGACCAGGTACTGTGACAGGTGGTACCCCAGTGCCTAGTCATTGTTGGAAATCCATTTTTCCTACGAGCCTTGTACGAGTTTTGTTTGTATTACCCACTCTGTGGCTAGTAGCTGGAATTTAATAGATGTAACAATTTCGGCTTTTTTATAAGTATTTGTATATAGACCCTATTATAATATCAAAGGATTTCTATAGAAAATTGTTTTAGCTATCGTAAGGTAAAAACCCGACATGTTTATTTGTGGCGTGGTCTTACGAGATGCTTTTGTTTTCAAAGGATTTTTGAAACTTAAAAATCAATTGGGTGTGATTTTCTCACGCTGGTATTCCAGACTGACTCGGGTGTTAATTAACTGTAATGCTCGGGTCAGACCGAGTATTATAGGATACAGGATGATGTTATGGAGCTCAGGAGACGAGCTGGATGACGACACGTACTCTCGTACTTGTTTATATATATATTCCGCTGTATTGAGTTGCTATGTATCCACTTGTATGTTATTGATGTGATCTGTGATTGATGTACTCTGATGATGTAATATATAAACAGAGATATTTGATTTTGAGTATAATTACTTCTTATCTATTATATTTTATTCCGCTGCGATGGTTAGATTCTGATGTTGATTTTGTTTTCTCTTCTTCTACCTCTTCTTCTTTAACCCAAATGGTTCGTATTTCTGTGCAACTTGAGTTGATTGTTGTAGATTAGAGTTAACTCAAGGGGTACGGATTTGCGGGTCGTTACATTTGGTATCAGAGCAGGTTGGTGATAACCTTGGCTCTGGTGGGAATTACTCACTCAAAATAGAGTCCGTAGTACTCTATAATGAGTTTGAACGTATTTATAGATGTGAGCGCGTATTTGTTAGTGAATATAAATTGTTTTAATATGGTGTTGATTGCTTTATTGAGTGGCATATGAACCTTCGTCGGCACAGTCCGTACAACTGTATCGAATGGGTTTCTAAACACTTGAATAGAACAATTGACACGATATTGTTTTAAATATGGGTAAATGAAATAATTTTACCCAAAAATATATTTTGATATAAAGAAAGTTTTTGTAAACTATTTTGGCTAATATATGGTTGCTTGGATGTTAGAAATGATAATATTAAAGTATTATCATTGTTAAGTGAATTTAACTAGAAATTGAAAGTATAATCAAAGTTTAAGGGAATAAATAAATTCTAAAATGAAATTCATAAGTATGAGTCATAAATGAAATTTATCACTGTTAAATAAGAATTTGACTAGAAATGGAAGTGTAATTAAAAGTTAAGGAAATAAATACATTATAAATTATAAAATTCATAAATATGGATTATAAAATGAAATTTATAAGTCTGAATTATAGATGTAGATTATAAATTGAAATATAATTAGAATGGGAACTTGAATAAACATAAGCAATGCAAATGAATTGTGGTTAAAATTTATTTAAGCAGGATTTGGAAATTTAAAATCCCGAAGATTTTTGAAGAATTTGTCGAAATGTTTTGAAGATAAATAATAATATTATTGTTTTGTAAGTATTTCTGAAAGGAAAATTTGTCTTGAATGGATTTTGGAAGTAATATAGCATTGAAATCACTTGGATTATTGGAAAATAATTCTGACGATGACGGCCGCATCATCAGTATTCATTTTCGAATTTCTAAGTGATGGATTGCTGCCAAAAAAATTGATTTCTCAGAAGAGCTAGTTGTTTTTGAAAATTCAGGAGAAATTTGTTAAGAATACAACCAGGATTGGTTTAATTTTTGAGAATTTTGATTTTTGAGATGTTGGAGATTTCAAAAACCAATTTGAAAACAAAGCTGTATGTTTAAAAATCCCGGTAAGATAAGTTGTAAGCTTATAAATGGGAATGATTTTTAAATCAGGAAGAAATTTAATCTTTGGATAGTGGAATGAAAATCTAAAGTGAAGATTTAAAATGAAATTAACTTGGATTGATGAAATAAAAAAAATAAAAAAAATATAACTAGATTGAAATTAATTGAATAAGCTAAAATAATATCCAGTTGTATTCGAATTGAGTTAAAATCGAATTGAGTTAAATAAATCCGAGTTAAAGTAAAATTGAGTTGGGATGAGAATTCGATTGAATTAATGAATGGAATTAAATTCTTAGCTGAACGAATAAGAATTAAATTGAATAAGGATTGGAAATTGAAGTAAATAAATTAGAATAACTTATAAAAGAATCAGAATTAAATTGCATAGAATAAAAATATGCTTGTGATATAAATGAGCATAAGGCTTGAGTTAAAATAAAAAGAAAATATATTCAAGCCTATAATGGATGGAATTGTGTAAATAATAAGTTGTGGCTTATAAATCTTGAAAGTGAAAATATAATTGGAAATGGCCTTGTAATAAATTGAATGAGTTAAATCTGGAAAGTTAAATTTTATAATAACTAACCAATGGAAATTGTAGATTTAAAATGAGATTTAATTTAGATGGCATCAAGATGGATAAAAGAGAAAAATATTTATTTGTGAAATGAAAATGAGCTTAAGTATAAATTTGAATAAATTGACTTAAGCTGAATAAATCGAAGAGAGTTGAATTTAATTCAACTTAAACCAAGTTTAATGATATTGGATTAAATTTGAATCAAGTAAAAAAATAAAATAAAAATAAATATGGATTGAAATAAAACTTGGTGGGTTGTAATAATATTTAAGAAATGGAAAATCCGTAATGGATTGAGTGGGTAAGTTAATTATAATGAATAAATAAATGATGGAATAAATAAGTATCAAATGAGGTGTTGGTTTAAATAAGTTGAGAAATGCTTACTAAATGAAATTAGTTTGGATTATTTTTGAGCTAAATAAAATAGTATGGAATAAACAAATATGGAATGAAATGTAAATAAATGAATTGTAATGTGTCGAGCTAAGTAAGTGATTGAGAATGGATTAAAATAAAAGGGAAGTTTAATTGGCAAATAAGATGAACCTAAATTGTTAATGATTTTGAATTGAACTTGTTTGAATAATGGAACTAGTTGGGTTAATGAATGAAATACAAATGAATGTATTCAAATTTGAAATGGAAGCGAGAATATATGGATTGTGTATAAATTTCGAAATGGAATAGAATTGAGAATAAAATTGAGTAAAATCAATTTAAATTGGTTATAAAACATAAATACCTATTTATTCACATAGATCTCGTCAAATTGCACATAATAAATTGTCATTTGATAATTAAACATTCTATGGATTGATTGGAGTAAAATAAATTGATTTTGAAAGCAATTGAATTAAATATGAGTTCAGTTTGCTTAAAAAAAAAAATAAACTAAATGTAAGCTATTGTGTTTTAAACCATTCGAATTGATGAAATTGTATACGAATGGATTGGAGACCATTCAAATTTGTATAAAAATGGTTTATAAATAAATTGGAACAGTTGAATTAGCATGGGAACGGTATAAATTGCTTACAGAAAAATGTTTGGAATGAGTTTCTTTTAGAATTCATATGTTTTAACTATTGTAAACAAGTGAAATGTAGTTAAACTTCATTTATATGGCACTTACATGTTTAAACTGAGTAAGTACAGGTACCTGGAAGCCGTGTGGCTGGATTTAGTTGAGCTATTTGCTAAAAATAATAAGCCGCTTGCTTAAAATGCTAAATAAGGTACGCCTACGCAATTAAAATAGGAAATATGAACTGTTTTTGGTTTTTCCGACCGTGTGGGTCGATGTATATATATTTATCTCTTTTGTCAAATTGCAAAAGCTCCTCCGTACAAGGGAGACTCTGCCAAAATTTTTCAGAAATTTTGGGAGTTAGAAAATTTTTGAAAATTTTGGAAAATTTTGTTAACGACAAACAAATTCAAATTGGAAACTAAAATAAGTTAGTATATGAAACTAACTTAAATAATGACATAAATTGGTTATAAATGAGAAATAAAATTTAAATATTCAGAGTTAAGTGTAAATTGAATTCATATGAGAATGAAAGAATCAATGTGAATAAAAATAGATATAACCGAAGTGGTAAGACGGAAATAAATAAAGAAAACATATAAAATTTCTTATCTTAACTTGAGTAAGAAATGATCAAATTCTTAATTGGAAATTGAATATTACATATACTTTCTAAGTTGATGTTTGGATTAATAAATATTGACATTGGTAAGGAAGTCGATATAATGTTTTGAGAATATTGTGATTGGATATTAGTGCTAAACAGGATATGCAGGTATTATAAAAGGGAAAAGGAAATTGGATTTGATTTCAAAAGATAAATTTGAATTGCCCGACAAAAGGTATGTATTTAAATTTGGTATGAAATTTGATTGGGATTTGGATTTGGATTGAGCCACTTGGCCTTTTTGTTTTCTTTTTGGATTTGGGAGGCCGTAGAGCCATTTTGTAGTTGTACCGAGTCAGCCGCGCAAAGGAAACGCTGGCGAAATTTTTCGGGAATTTAGGGAGTTAGAAAAATTTTGAGAAAATTTTGAGAATTCAAAATTTGGTTTTAAATTCTGAAACTAGAGAAAGGTTTGGGAGGTTAATAAGAATGATAATGGATCCTTTATGAAAGATAGTTGGTAAGATGTTAAACTGTTAGAAACTGTTTAGTTTTAGGGAAACAATGAACGGGAATTGAGTCATTCTTCCTAACTAGTAATTTCGGGGACGAAATTCTTTTAAAGGGGGGAGGAATGTGACGACCCGTAATTTTCAAGCATTTAAAATTTTATCGTTTTAACATTGAATTTGACATTGATTTGTTCAGTTTTAAAATTTTATCGTTTAAATTGAATTTGAAAAATAGCCTTCCGAGGCACAGTCTCGGAATTGAAAGAAATCAGTTCCATCGAGTCCGTAATATTGAATTATTATCGGATTTCAAATTTTGTATTGTTTGGAGCTGGTATGAGAGTGTACGAAGTATATTCGCGCTGGAATTTCATAGATAATAGTCGATTTAAATTGAAATTTGAAATTAAAATTAATACATTTTTTTGTTTTAACCAGTTAACCTTCCTTCGAAATAATTTCACGTCAGCTAAGGTAAGCTTTTAATTGGTTGAGCCTTCTTGAACACGCTTTGTTTTTAAGGAAATAATAATAAGTATAATACCCCGAGCCGTTCAACGTAAGGATTCTAAAGCAAGCTACCGAAAAAAAAAAAAATATAATATAATTGAACCCCTTTGTTTCCTCCAGAAATAAAATTCCACTCCCCTTCAATTCGAAATTCTGTAATGGCCGAAGCCCAAACTTCTTAAATAAAAATCGAAATCTACAAATCGAGTTCCATTATTTTGTCCTCAGCTAAAATCAAAGCCGATTCCACCTCGTTCGAAGAAAAGGGGGGTGACCGAAGTTGTGACGAATCGCATGAGCACTGGGTAGAGGCGGTCGTGGTTGGCTTGCGAAAGGAAGGAGGGCGGCATCGTTGCGAAGCACGTGTGTTGAGCGCGACGCATCGAAGGTACAACATATGGACGTCGCGATCGATTGACGTGGATGGCAGGCGACTCGAGGGTCTCGGTGATCTTTTGTGGTTCGCGTAGAGTCGCGATGCTTTTTAGGTGACAGTTTGACTTTGGGTTCGAAGGCACGACTAGTGATGGGATTTGGAAGCGAATCGAGGCTTCATGGTGGATTCTGGGTTCATCCGAGTGACGAGGGAGGCTTGTTCGATGGCAGAGCACGTATGGTACGCAGTAAGGTATTTTCTTTCCTCTGTTCGATTTTTAAACTGTAGGATTTGGAAATAATAAATAAAAGGAAAAATATATATATATATATATATATATATATATATGACATATGAGATTAGGGGAAAATATTTTTGAATTTATAAACTGTTGTTAGGAAAGAAAATGTTTACAGTAAAGAAATTAAGCAGTTTTGTTTTGACGTTAATTCGATATATATAAATATATATATTACAAAAATATGTATACAGATAAGCAGCAAAATAAATTGATTTCAGTTAGCATAAACCATTTTCTGTTTAATATATATAAGCCAGGTTGGTTTAACTGTCATTTAAAACAGTTAATTAAAACTATTAAAAGGGTGACTGATTTTAGATCTACATCGGATATTTATAACTGGAGTACCGAATTTATAAGATGAAAATAAGATTCACACACATATATTTTATGAAAAAGGATATTTAGTTTAAATCTAATAATTTGTTAATATTAAAGGGTAGTTGATTATTCATTCGGTTCGAATGTTAATAAAATCATATAAATTGTTATATAAGGTCTGAAGAAAAAAAAAGGAAGGAGATTAATTAGTGTAATTAACTTATATTATTATGTTTTAACAAAGGGATTTATATAGGAAAATTATTAGTTAAATTAAAATTAATAAATAGTAATGCATTATCCGATTATCTCAGATATTAATAAATTATATAATGTTGTTCAAGGTCTAAAATTTTTGTGGAATTGGCGCGATGGAAATGGATTGCCAAACAAAAGTCAAAGGTGAGTTAATCTCACTCAGTTTAAAATTTAAATTTAAATGATTAAACTTAAATAATTGTTTGAATGGTTGAAATTGATTGATTGATGTGCTATAATATGGTATATTTTGGAATGGGTATTGTATGTTGAGCTAACGGCTGTGGATGCAGGGAGAACAGGTTGGAGGGATCCAACTGGGTCCCTCAATATATATATATATATATTGTTTATTATTTTCTGTTAAGCTTTGTGGATATTCTATGATAAATTATATCGAAATATTGAATGCTATAGTTGCTTGGATATATTCTGGTACTCTGAGATACTAAATTATATAGCATTAGGATTTTGGTAAGAAAATAATTAAAAAGAATGTAAATAAATTAAAATGGATTGAATAAGAATATTAGTGTGTTCAAAATGTTAAGTAATGAATCCTGTATAAAGAAAGGAATTTTGAATAAAAGAAAGTTAAGTAACTTAAACTTCAATGTTACTGTGTAAAAGAACAAAACCATTATTTTAAATTTAGGATTTAAATTATTCTAAAAAAATAAAAATAAAGAGGAAATGAGAAAAATCTGAAATTTGAATATTTCAGTTAAAGGATTTAAATCAAACAGAATTAATAACATTAATAATAAAACACATAATTAATGAATTTTGAAGGAATTGAGTAAGTAAAGAAATTTATTTCAAATGAAATAAATTGGAAATCAATTTGGGAAAAATTGATTTAAGTGCTTGAAGTTGGAATTTTCTCTGGGTGGCCAAGTACACGTCGTTAAAAATAAATTTGTAAATGTAAAGTAAATGTTTTAAAGATATTTTTAAAGAAAACAAGTTTTATAAAATTTATTATTTCTAATATTTAATTTCTAAAGCAAGTATTTCCTTTTAATATATTCTAGCATTCATTATTTAAAGTGCTTTAATATTTGTTTTTAAAAATGAAAACTTGGTTTTATATGTTATAAAGTAACCTTATTTTCTCAAATTTATATCATATGTATTTTTTACAAATTATTTAAGTAATTTTATCCTATGTG
The DNA here is from genome assembly GCA_030765085.1 of Allium cepa. Classification (NCBI taxonomy): domain Eukaryota; kingdom Viridiplantae; phylum Streptophyta; class Magnoliopsida; order Asparagales; family Amaryllidaceae; genus Allium; species Allium cepa. Next base: position 293,500,363 of record CM060942.1, read on the forward strand.
TTTTAAAGTTTATATTTTCAAAGTAAAGTATTTTAAATTATTTTTAAATTTAGTTTTGTACTTGGCGATCTCAGAGGAGATAGAAATATTTGGGAAAGTTGATTCTGAAAAGAATGAGGGTTTTGAAAACTGTTTTCAAAGGGTTGAAAATAGAAATATATCTTGTAAAGATATTTGAAAGGTAATAAGTAATTTGGAAAATTATTTATTGTTTGATGGATGTTTGTGAATATTAATTGATAGTTAAATAACCGACTATCAATATTGGACAATGCGTTGATCGTTTCGAAGAGACCGGGATCGAGATTCATTTCTCGAAAAACCACTTCGATCCGGTTTGTACGTTTCGTGCGAAAAACGTGTTCGGAGTCGAAGATGGAGCAGTGAAGTGCAAGGGCTAGTCGCTACTAATCCTGAGGATATTTCCAAAATGGATGTAGTAGGAATAGTGCCTTCGGTTCCGTTCGAACCCGGGACGGACTTGTATGGACGAATGCTTGCGAAACATCGTCAGGTGGGCGATGGGCATTCTAAGTGAAACGTTCTAAAAGGTAACGTTTAGCCTCAAGCCTCATCAAATGGGAATGGCTGAAAATCAGGGGATATGCAGCAAGGCTTCGTGGGTAGCCCCCACTGGAGGGTGAGGTCATCCCTGTCTAGATGTCCCTTTATTTCGGCTTAGTGGGCGGTTGCTGATCCCAACCGCGGGGTGATCTTGCTCGGGACTGTCCAGTAAGGGATGGTTCCGGTCTTGTGTTGCAGGGGAGTTAGGGTGGCTCCTCGGTACGCTGATCTAGACCAGGTACTGTGACAGGTGGTACCCCAGTGCCTAGTCATTGTTGGAAATCCATTTTTCCTACGAGCCTTGTACGAGTTTTGTTTGTATTACCCACTCTGTGGCTAGTAGCTGGAATTTAATAGATGTAACAATTTCGGCTATTTTATAAGTATTTGTATATAGACCCTATTATAATATCAAAGGATTTCTATAGAAAATTGTTTTAGCTATCGTAAGGTAAAAACCCGACATGTTTATTTGTGGCGTGGTCTTACGAGATGCTTTTGTTTTCAAAGGATTTTTGAAACTTAAAAATCAATTGGGTGTGATTTTCTCACGCTGGTATTCCAGACTGACTCGGGTGTTAATTAACTGTAATGCTCGGGTCAGACCGAGTATTATAGGATACAGGATGATGTTATGGAGCTCAGGAGACGAGCTGGATGACGACACGTACTCTCGTACTTGTTTATATATATATTCCGCTGTATTGAGTTGCTATGTATCCACTTGTATGTTATTGATGTGATCTGTGATTGATGTACTCTGATGATGTAATATATAAACAGAGATATTTGATTTTGAGTATAATTACTTCTTATCTATTATATTTTATTCCGCTGCGATGGTTAGATTCTGATGTTGATTTTGTTTTCTCTTCTTCTACCTCTTCTTCTTTAACCCAAATGGTTCGTATTTCTGTGCAACTTGAGTTGATTGTTGTAGATTAGAGTTAACTCAAGGGGTACGGATTTGCGGGTCGTTACAGTTATCATGCCATTTGTTAAGAGATATCATAACTCTAGATTTTGTTAACTCCTTTACTCCAAATCCATGTGTAAGAAGAAATGATTATGAGATCTATGCATATTGATTTGCTTTACTTTTTTTTGATTATACAAAGATAAAAGAAACTTTTGTATACATATACACAATGTTAAAAGAATTATTTTCTAGCCAACATTTACATTTTATAAATTTCACCTCTATGATTTTAAAAGCCAAATGTTTATCTTCAAAAAAAACATTTACTTCAAATGTAGATTCAAATTCCCAATTCATTTGTATTAAAATCCTATTTATACCAATTTACATATATTCAAACATTATTTCTATTATTTATTCTTGTAAACTTTATAAAAAGAAAAGAATGATAAATAAAAAATTGATTTCATATTAACAATACCCACTTTTATACATATATGAAAATTTAACTTAAAAATAATATTTTAAAAATGAGTTCAAATTTTTTCCTTATATTGTAACTTCCAAATAAAAATATAGAAAACACTATTATTAGCTTTTTAGAGCTTTTAATTTCTACTTTATTTTTTAATGCATCTTATTTTGAAATTCAACATTGTTTTCCAATTCACTTATTCTTAAATTTCAAATTTAAATCTCTATTTAAAATCAAAATTATTTATCTGTTCTAAGAATTTTCTAATTAATTCACAATTCATTTTCAAAAATAAATTTAATAGCCAAATTAACTTGGCTAACATTTCAGGAATGTTACAATTCAAATATATGGATTATTTAAATATTGAATTGTAAATTAACTATCAATTAAATTGATTTAATAGCGTTATTTAACTCTTTTAATTAATAAATAATAACGGTGAACCCATTTTTTACATTTAATTACAATAATAAATAGTTCGAATAAATAACAAGAAAATCAATTGTTAATATAACGCCAAATTTTCAGTGACATATTTTAAATGAGTTTATTTGATGTTTCCATTGTTTTTAAATTGAAAAATATTTAAATTGTCATTTGACGTATTTTACGACAAACGATGGTATTTTTGAAATTCACAAAATGAAATAAAATGTTTATTTTATTGTTAATATGTGATTGTGTCACATTTTGGTGCACGATCGTATTTTTATTTTTGTCATTCATGGTTCGCAGGCGAATAGGGTATTGTGTAGTGGAATATCGCAAAACTTTCTTTTGAATTTTTTTTAAAATCAAATAAAAATTTCAAATAGTCAACTAAGATGTGATGTTAGCTTATAAATTTTGGTTAGCTTGAGAAATTTTTTTGAATTATTCTTAAAGTAAGCAATATACTTTTTGTTTATAAATTAGGAAAAATTCATTTCTCTTTTCCTCTTTTCTCCTTCTATTTTCAAAACCAGTAGAGCAACAATGTCCTCAAGCCTTAAAAAATCAAAATATACATTATACTCAATGAAAAATCATAAAAGTCTATTTTATCTCATATGGTTGAGATCTTCAATTCTATATGGGTTTCATCATGTGTGTTGAAGTTTGGTGATAATCAACCTGTTCTATAGTAGATAGAAGTGAGCTAGGGTTTGAGATCTTGGTTGTTTGATGTGGAGTTGGAGGAAATCGAGTGTGGATTTCAATTCATGGTGTGCAAGGGCACCTTTGGGTGGATTCGGTAGAGATCGACCTTGAAATGGTGGTTGCGTCAATTTTAGGTGGGTAGTCGACTGTCTAGGTCGCACTTTGTTCGGGTGAGTCGAGCTTGATGGCTTTTGGTTGGGAAGGTAGAGGTCGGGGAGAGTAGTTAAACGGAGAAGGTTGGAGTCGATTTCATGGAGTATTGTTCGAGAGAGGAGGAGAGAGGAGGTCGCATGTTCTGCAGATCAGTGCATTTGTGTACAGGCATGGATGATTAGAGCATGGAAGGAGAAAGATTAGAGGGGTAATTAATTTAAAAAAGGAATTAGAGTGAATTATTAATTTAATTTAAATCCAAATCTTATAAAATTGAGAACTTTCTCATATAAGGTTAGATTTGGACGCGGTCTTTTGCATTGGAATTATATCGACATTTCTACGTGATGGAATTGGATTCGTTAAATTTGGACATAGTGAAATTTTAGGCTAAAATCGAATGACGCTTGATTTTAAGACCAAACTGGAATGTGTAAGCGTCATTTGAAATTTCGGTGAGTTTACTCACCTCTAAATAAAATATATGATATTTGTATTTCTATAGATTATTATTGAATGCTTAGATGATAGTTGATAGTTTTTAATGAAGTATAATTAATTATTAAATTATAGTGATTTAATTTAATTACGTTTAACATTGTTAAATTTTTTATACTTCGTTGTGATATCTTATTAGCAGAATAAAACACTGTTCTACTATAATTGAATTGAATCGATTATTTTGGACCTCTATTTAGCAGAATAAATCATCGTTCTACGCTTGCAAAGTAAAAAGATTATTTTTGAAGTTAATTAATATGTGGATTAATTAATGAATGAAATGTTAGCAATTTATATGTCATTTTTAATAATAATATGTTTGATATTATTGTTTAATTATTGGTTTGGATTCGATTTCTCGCTTGATAGTGGGTGGCATAATAACCATTTTGTTGTAGGGGATTAAAAGTGGAAATGGAACTGTTCTCGTAGAAAATAGGTCACTACGGGACACTTCGAAATGTGTGTATATATATATAACATTTGTAGAGAAACCCCAAGAGATTTCTTGTAACAACCCACCTTTTTGAATGGTTTAAGTCGATGATAAGACACATGCGTCAAATTTAAACCATTCAAAATGGAGGATTGTTATGGGGTGAATAAGAAAAAGCAGAGAAAGAAAGAAAAACAAATATAGAATCTCGTAGTGGAATGACAAAATATAATAATCAAATAAATAGTTCATGAAGCTATTTACAAATTACATTGATTATACTTTTATAATACAAATCCGATTTACATAAAACAAGAATAAATAAATAAATGCAGTGGAACAACATGATGTAGTTGAATAAATATAATAAATAATAATAGTATGAAATCTTAGTCCTCATCCTCCAAAAAGCAGTCTTCGATAAACTGAAAAGCGCAGACTGACCCGAGCGAATTGAAAAGACAAAACACGAGTCAGAACTGAAAGACCTCATTTAAGTTAGATCAACAGTAAATAAGTATGAGTGTAACGGCGTCAGAGAAGTTTACGGGGGTTGACATCTTCTATCTGGTGTCTAACGTGAGTGCAATAACTTAAGAGATCTTTGAGATTACCATCTCCTAAGGATCCATTAAACTACGTAGTACAGTATGCTATTACAATAGTGTCTATAGTATAGTAAAGCATTAAAATAACGTTAAGGCATTACCCATATCCCCCTTAAAACTTTTTTATATATTTCTGTAGTCTAAACAGATAGTGCAAGCCCTACCAAACTGATGGGATACTTAGGGAGCACTCCATAGGTACGGTACAAAACAAACACATAGAAGGCGTAATAGGACATGTGAACACAACACTCGAGGCAATACCAAGGTAAGATTCTACCATTTGCGGATCCGGACTGGTGGTAACTCATAGCAGCTACTAACATACACCTCATAACACACTCTTATAATCAAAATCAAGGGTGGCCCCCAAAGCATCACAAAATCATAGTATGGTATCAAAGAAATATGTCCGATCGGAGGAATGACCATACTTGCTCGGTATGGCTCCTGTTTTAGTCACATCTATGCTGACTTACGGTAGTCAGTCAGGGTCATGTAAATACCTCATACAAAATCGTTCGCGAAACCATCCTACTTCATTTCTGGGATCTCCACCGCGTATACAATTGTTAAAGTGGTTTTCGGTATTAGCATAGAGTATGACAACATCCGATCCTGATCTTTTTAACAACCAAATGCTTAGTACATACTGGATGGTTCTTATAAATTTCCAAAACCGTTTCATAATTGATATACCAAATATCATATTCAATTTAAACCATATCACTTTCAAAATTATTTTCACAATTGGGTTAAATTAACATTTAAAAATCATCATATTTACTCAATTATGTCATTTCACTAGCAAATATCATTTCAAATCCCAACTTATGTTATAACATTAATAAACCTTATTCGCTTTAAAATCAAGGCTTTAATTATAAATTGTTCCACTTTACACGATTTGAAATTAGGAAAATAATTCAGATAGTTATAAATAGTTTAATTAGTTTAACACATTTTAAATATTTATAAATTAGGTTAAATAGGTTTAAAATAGATTAAATAGATTTAAAATGGATTAAAATAGATTTAAAACACTTTAAATAGATTTAAAATAGTTTAAAATAGCTTAAAATACTTTAAATAGAGTGAAAATCGTTTAAATGGTTTAAAATACATTAAATAGGTTTATTATGGATTAATTAGATTTAAAATAGATTAAATTAACTAAAAATAGATTAAATAGAATCAAAATAGATTAAATAGTTTAAAATAAATTAAAATAGTTTGAAATAAATTAAAATAGTTTAATATAGTTCAATAAAGTTTAAATGATTTAAAATGGATTAAAATATATTAAAATAGATTAAGATAGATTAAATAGGTTAATTAGTTTAAAATAGGTTAAATTAGATTAAAATAAATCAAATAATTTAAATTGATTAAGCTGGTTTAAAATAGACTGACTTATTTTAGTAGTTGAAAATCTTAAAATTAGAATTTAATAAAACATTTGTAGTTTATACTGAGATAAGAATAAGAAAATTTTAAATTAACATCATAATTAACCGTTTCTTCCATCCCAATAACTCTGGACCATGTCCAGATTTCAAATCAAATCCCAATTTCAAATCTTGAAATATCAAATTTAACTATTCCAATTTTATTAGATTTTAAAAGTTACAATTTCCAACATTTCAATAACTTAATTTTGATTAATGTCGTTTATACTTCACATTCAACTTCAAAATTTCAATCTAAATCGTTTAAATAATTGCTTAAAATAATTCAACTTATATCGGTCAAATTCTATTTCAAATATAGAGTTTAAGGATTTGAAATCATTAAATTTAACCAATCCAGTGTCCGTATATAATTCTCTGCCCTATGGCCAAGTGATACAGATAATTATCATTTTAATCCGCAAATATTTTAAATTTTTATGGGTATATATTATTTCAACCCGCAATCCCAAAATTTATTTCAATGAAAGTCGCTGGTGTTTTTCATTTTAACCCATAACGATTTTCCCCTATTCTATATGATCATTCGGGTATGTATCATTTCAATCCATAGGGAATTTGTAGTATTATAACAATGTAAAAGAATACGACATCCAGTCATCCCATATCAACAATCAAACATACATCATATTCACCATTTAATGAATAAATAAATAAAATCAATTAACTGATTAACATCAACAGGTATTCAATTTATAATCTATTTCAATATTAAATTAAATGACGATTCAATGCGATAAAAGACATAATTAACTGAATGACAATTTAAACATACCAAACATCAACTAATCAATTTCCAGTTGCATCATAAATTCAATTCAACTAACATAAGATAATCTAGTAGTTGTGAGTGGGTCAAAACACTCACCTTTGATTTCAAATCAATTTGAAATCCAAATTAAGTCCCAAAATTCAACCTTCTCAGAATTCGGCCAAACCAGTTCCATAAAGTCCGAAATTTCGATACGATCCTAATGAAACAAACATGCATGAATTCGATCACATATGTGGAAGTTATGATAATTAGAACCTTCAAAATTAAAATTAAAATAAAAGAAAAAAAGAAATGTACACTCAAATAAGCCATGTCAACATCTATTCATTGCTCATGAAACCCTGATCAATCTTCATACACGAACTGTAGCCCCTGGCCTTTGGGCAATTATCATGTGACACCCCACCTCTATACTCGCAATAACAAAGAGTATTAAAAGAAATACTGTCTGTTATCACGAAGAATAAGGCTGGATAGGAGCGGCCATCCGTAGTTAGGTCTTACACTAGTATTGGTTACCTCGATAGGAGTGGTATTTTTTTTTTCATCTCTTATTTATTTACTCCCATTAACTTACCCAATTCCAGTATAAAACGAACTACGATGGTTCATAATTGTTCAGGACAATAAATATAATAGTAACCCAGACAATCTAAGTGCGGATCACAGATAATCAAAAGTCTCATATATATAATAACTGATGTCAGTTACAATACATGTGATACAATACATAGGTACAACTACAATCGTCGACTCAGGAAGTTATATACACAAGTACATTGTCGTGAATAATATTCATGAATATACAACATCCTATACAAATACACTGACTACTTTAAATGATGACAGCTACTCCAAAAGTACGAAAAGACTTCATAGCTCTAACAGCAACCCAAAGTAAGATATCAACAACCTGTACATACTCGGTCTGACCCGAGTATTAAATTCAAAAGAAAATAATACACGGGTCAGTCTAATTCAGACTCAGTTATTAGTGCACAGAAGCAATAATAATTAAATAAAAATTAGACGACGGTCACAATAAATTTACCTATCCGATTCTTAATTAAATAAATCGGATAACGGTAAATATAACACGTAACGGTGTTAAACCACAAATCAACAAATGCAAATTATTGAATTAGGAACACGAATCAATTCAAACAATTGAAACATCAATTAAAAGTTCAACACGGGTAGGGCTGCAGTACACGCACGCGTGTACTGCCTCGCCACTACAGCATACGGAAATACGCAAAAGATCAATAAATCAAAACAAAATAGAATATCCATAAAAGCCATACTGTGCGGCTGCAGTTCACGCTTGCGCGCACTGCCCTGCCACTACGGTGATGATGTACACAATGAAAATTCACGAACGAACACAAGGTCAAACCCAAGCGTTTGAGCTGGATTCAACTTAAGTGTAGTCAGAAAAACAATCCATTTGCATCAATGCAACGCAAAACAACAAGGGCAAACTGCATGCGAACGAAACTGCGGTCACCAATGAATATAACATGTATGCAACTGTACAACTTGTCAGTGAACAGTGAAACAACAATGGACAAACAACAGCAGTTTGAACCATGACAGTGTCGTGGTCGTATCAAAAGTAAAACACTTGTCAACCAAGAAACATCATCATCAAAGTAATGCAACAGTCAAACAAAATGGCTCCATACAAATGAATGTGACTCATTTCTCAATGCAATAGAATAACTGGAGTACAAATGAAATTGCAAAATAAACTGCATCAGAGAAATGATATAAACAATGCATGTTACATGATGACCAGAAAACATGTGCTCTTGTGGGACTGCACAAGCAATAGGTGCAACTACAGTGACAACACAACCTCAACAATGAAGAAACCAAAACCAGAATGCAAGTGGATGAACAGAGTATCTTGGTTTATATGCAAATAAACAGTGCAGTAAAAAAAACATGCACACTTATATAAATGTATGCAAGAAACTATACATATAAACTCTGGTGGACTGCAAACTTCAAAAGGTTAAAACTGTTGCAACATGATGCAATCAAAGACATGATTAATCCAAAATGCAAACTGTCTTACATGTGCTCAATACTACATAAAACAGAATAACATGAAGCAACAACTTATGTACATGAACATGAAGGTAAGGCACTAGTACAACTACATCAAATGAAGCAGTAACTTATGTACAATGAACATGAAGGTAAGGCATCAGTACACTACATGAATCAGGTTAAACATGAAGCATCAACTTATGTACATGAACATGAACCCAAACTGTCAAGCCATATCAATGAACCACAAAGTGGATGTCAAACATTAAGGTAGCACCCCATCAGTGAACAGGGAAGTCAATGTACATATCATCAAGATAAGTGGATAAATACATATGCAATAGTTCTAATAAACAATGCGGCTCAAATCAAAGTGTGTACGAGTTGCAGCAATATGCAACTTGGTATAGCAGATACACAATGATACTTAGCAGTGGTTATCAAACATCAAGTCACGAATATACCCCAAATGATATGAGTGCACAGTGCAGTGAAACCAAGTCATAAATGTAGATAACACTACACATGTAGTTCATAGCAAAACAGATGTCAAGTGATCATCGAAATGCAAATGCAGTTTGAAATAGGCAGTGTCAATACCACCGTGAAGTATATAAGTGCATACTAGCTACTACAACAAGAAAATACCCAAACTAAGTAAGCAGGGAATTGCAAAATCAAAATAGTGCCAAACACAAAATATTTCCACAAATCCTAAACCGAGAAACAACATCCAGACCTCAAGTTTGCTCAAGTCCAATTGCAACAAGTTCGAATAATACCAATGTCAAAGGGGAAAGTCACGGAACCGAAATCAACTGTCATAAAAATGCCAAGGCCAATTTTAAACAAGTCGGTGCCAAAATCGAACCAAATCAATATCAATAAAATCGAGTCGAAGTCGAAACAATGAAAACGAAATAAACAGACGAGGTCAAAGAATTTGAATTAAATGTGAGTGATGAATTCACTCACCTGAATCGAAGCGACGTCGAGCTCAATCAAGCAGCCGCGAATGATCCAAGCTACTTGCGAGTACCCTCTGTTCGATCAACAGAGGTACGACCTCAAAGAAATAGAGAAAGCCCTAATTTAAAGAAAGCGGGACGAGCGAAGGAAGAAACGAGCCGTCATATTTTCTTCCACTTGTTTTAGTTTTAGGGTTTTTTTTTCCGAATGAAATGAAAAATAGGGAGGTAAGTGGAACGGTTATATGCTTCAATATAACCGGTACCAAAAGCAAAAGAAAACGTAGGCTGAAAATTTCATTTGAAAGCCCGCATAATCCCTTTAACAATTTTATAAAATAATTTCAACCTTGTTAACGCTAGAATTTGAACGCTAACACCCCGGTGTGTGTGTAGAACGATGTGAAAGCACCACCCGTAATACGGGAATCAGGAAATAACAGTAAGTAACAGAAAATGCATTAAATGTGCACAGAGTTTATAGTGGTTCGGCTTATGATCAAGCCTACGTCCACTTCAATCCTCTTTATTGCTGATCGGATTACAACCCATTACAATCTTTTTCAATTACAATCCAATTCAATTCAGAAAACAAGTAGCTAAGGAAAACTTCGTCATGACAGAGTTCTTCGAATCCATGATTGAATGTGTAGAATTCCTGTGCGAAGTAGATCTAAGCGTCTTGCGTGTGCTTGAAGCGATGGAGTGTAGATTGCTTTGAAGATAGTGAAGTCTCAATGCCTTGAAGAAAATGATCCAAAAAGTCCCCGCAATGTTGGAGATCGTCATATATTTATAGGCAAATCTGGATAAGAATTTTTCACCCAAGTCCTGAGTCGTGACCGACTCAGGGAGAGTCGTAGGTCGCGCTCAACTCAAGGTTCAAGAGTTAGCAGGCAGTGGAGTAGGTGAAGTGGTACTGAGCTTTTCTTCGTTCATCTGCATATAAGTCCTAACTCGTTCGCGAGTTAAGAAGTCAAGGTTTAAAATTAGGCAGCACTAAAATTTTGGCTCTGTGGTTTTAGGTCGTGTTCGACTTATACTAGGTCGTAAGTCGGTCACGACTCAAATGCAGTTGCTTTCGCCCTTCTTTGTCTTGAGTCACTAGGTTGTTCTGCCTTTAGGTCTTTTAGGTCGTAGTCCCTTAAGTCGTAAACCATGAGATGTGAGTCGCGCACGAGTTAACTGGACGTGGCTTTTTGTTTGCTTGCTTGAGTCGTTGACGACTCAAGGTAGGTCGTAAGTCGCAAAACTCTTTAACTCGTGCAACTCCTCAATTGTTGAGTCGGTAACTTGTTGAATCGCGAAGTACTTTGAGTTGGCAATCAGTTGAGTCGCGTGGTACCTCGAGTCGGCAAGCAGCTGAGTCGCGAGGTACTTTGAGTCGGCAATCAGCTAAGGCTGTTGAGTCGGTAATCATTGTGAGTCGCGAGCCTGGTTTGAGTCGCCCGAGCAAAGGAGCTAACAATTGCCCCTCGAAGTACACGCTTAAACCGTGAGTCGTGTGCTTCGACCCAGTGCATGAGTCGTAAACGACTCAAAGAGGCTCATGACTCGTTAGCCCTTTCATCTTCCCCCCTGTTTCGTATATAAGCCGTTGAGTCGGTCCTTCCTCCTTACTTTACTGCTTATCTGTTTTACTTGATCTACCATTAACGATCCTTCAAGTTTCCAGAGACGAATCCAAGCTAATCAGTCGTCAACTCATCTAAACCTTTATATTGCTTAAGTGAATTGACCTTCTGTTCAATCCACGATCACCATTGACTCACAAATCTGCACTCCTCATTTTTTGACTCTAATTCATCTTTGTGACGTGTTCCATCGCGAACCACTTTTCTGATTGATTTGCGACTGCTATCGATCATGTTGTTGTTATCGTTCGTGATAACATAGTAGTGCATCAGATTTGTCGCAAACTTGAAGCGATTCGAATTGGTTTTTTGGGTGATTTCTGACCATGTGAGGAGAAGATAATGGATTGCAGTGTCCCGAATTAGCTGGTCTGTGAGTTTGGAGGAGTTGAGGAGGTCCTTAGCGGGTTAATGGGTTAGAAAGGAGCTAACCGGTTGAGGAGATGACCTAGAATTCTCACTACTCAGTTGGTTTTTTGGGTCTACTGACTTAGGAAGGCCTTGCAATCTCATCCGTCCACGACCTAATTTTTGGGTCATCTTAATTTCCTGGCGATTTAGGACTTAGGTCGTACGAGTGACTCAGCCCTTTAGATTCTTACTACAACTTATCCTTTAGACCGTGAACGTCTCAAGCCATAAGTCGTGGACGACTCAGTACTTGGCTATTTTCCATACCGAGTTGCTTCTTGTGGCTTAACCCTTGACCGACTCAAGTAGATGAGACCTAGGCTTTGAGTCGCGGACGAGACAGAACTTCGAGAATTTTGCTTTGTTCTGATTTGAGGCTTTTTCCTCCATGCACACTACGACTTACAGAACTTAACTCAACTCGCCGCACACCCCTTAGGTCGTGAACGAGTTGTCACTTAAAAGCATAATCCCACTTGATTATTTAACTTGTATTACCGGATTGAATTGCCTAAACTCTGAATTACCCAAACTTTAAATTGTTTGAACTTTGTTGCATTATTCCACAAATCTTGTTAACTTATAAGCTAACTACCTACTGAAAATAACAACTATAGAAAACCAAGGCGAATATACTGCCATTGACTGCCCACATCAAATGACAGATTAGTTGACAGAAGGTAATTAACTTAAATAGATTGTGTGAACGAAGTGCTTCAATTCAACGAATTCAAGTAGAGTATTAAAGCAATATTGAGATAGTCAATTGAAATCGACCCGTTTGCACCAATACTGCACTTGAACCTTTTTAAAATTAACAAGTCCTGAAATTTAGTAATCGATCAATTGCCGATTAGTTTAACTTCAGTTATATTTAGTTGTCATTATTAGTTTTGCACAACAATTCACACTTTTTAGGAAACATGCACCTTCACATTTGAATATCCAGTTGCTTGTGTAGAATGGCCTCTCATCAAGAAGAAGTAACGGAACAGATTGGAGAGGCTCTTCCAATAGCTGCTCCACTGACTGCTCCACCGGAAAGAGTCTCAACTTCCTTAAATTACCGGACGTTTAGCTTATTGCACGCTTAGTTTGGCATCGTTGAAACGGATTCTATATTGCCTGGGCCAAATGATTTTGCTGATAGCCCTCCCTGCGGTTTTGTCGCTGTCAATCGCCAAATGTGCTTGTTTGGTGCTATTCGTCCCTTCAACGAGTTCCTTCAGCAATTTCTACTTCGATTGACTATCTCCCCGTTTCAACTGCACCCCAATAGTTACGCCATTCTGATGGGGTTGTGTGTTTTATTCATGAGAACCCTGGGTCGGTTACCGAGCTTTGAAGAAATTTTTTACTTATGTTCTTTCACCAAGATTAAAGACCATCCCTCCATTGTCATTATAAGGAGTGTTAGGAATCGCAAACTCGTGACTGACCTACCCGAAAGTGCTCATGGATTTTTAAATCAGTTTTTCTTCGTTCGTTGCCCCCAGGGTTTTATGCCATCTGGAGAGTAGGAAGTAAGATTACCTGCTTCTATTTTCCATTTCCGAACTCTTCGAATTTTGAGTTGTTAATCGTTAATTCCACTCTTTCCTTTTTCAGCACTTCCTTCCCTATCCAAAGAACCAGGCCATAAGCAAGTTTTTGAGAGACTGAGTGCCGTGGCCGCGGAAGAGAGAAGTGTAAAATTCTTGTTGAGGGATGAATTTTTGCACCAATACGGGCTTTTGCATACCTCTCGCTCTACACACCCCAATGAAGTCCCAGACTCTCCAGCTAGAGCATCGGATGCCTCCGTTTCTACTGATGCATCCATACCAAAAGAACCTGCTTCTGAGGCTTCTCTAGTGAAGTGCTCCACTTCTGTTGATGTCGCAAGGTCATCTGGCAAACTTGCCCCGGTTACTGAAGAAGAAGAGCCCCGGGAATCTCCTCCATATTCAAAGAAGTCTGGTGACGAAGAAGCCGAGAAAACCAGCCCTGTCAAGCAGAGCAGGGACGACACCTTCGAAGGACTGAGCGACCTCTTCGCCACCTCGCAAGAGATCTTTAAAGATGATCCTATTACTACCGGGGTTTCTTCTTCAGTAGTCGAGGCGACTTTTATTCTGCAACAGACTCCGTCAACTCAAGAGTTGATGTTAACTTCTACACCTATAACTACTCCACAATTAAAGAGTGGTTCGTAGTTTGATGCGCGTAGTTTGCACATTACACTCACTTAGAATCTTTCAGCACTTTCAAGTAAAGTATGGACGCAAGTGATTGCTGTTCCAAGCCCTTGGAATTTGATCTCCTTCGACAGTAGTGAGTTTGAATGTGCCGTCAAGAAGCTTCTGACCTATGACATATGGTCCTTCCCAATTTGGCCCAAACACACCTGTTGCCGTCATAATTCTCTTCAGGACTAGATCTCCAATTTCAAAGTTGCGTTGGAGAACTTTGGAATTGAAATGTCTGGCTATCTTTTGCTGATGAGCTGCAATTCTGAGCTTAGCCTCTTCTCTTTTTTCATCAAGCAGATCTAGTGCCTCAAGCTGTAGTTTTTCATTCTCCGCTTGATTGAAATGGATTCTTCTATGTGAAGGGACCTCTATTTCTACCGGAATCATTGCTTCTGACCCGTATGCCAATGAAAACGGAGTATGCCCAGTCGCAGTTTTGTGGGTAGTTCTGTACGCCCATAGTGCTAGTGGTAGCTTATCGATCCAACCACCCTTTTCTCTTTCGAGTTGCTTCTTGATGGTTGACTTGATAATTTTGTTTACTGCTTCCACCTGCCCGTTTGCCTACGGATGAGCCACTGCTGAGAAGCTTTTTCGAATTTTGAATCGCTTGCAAAAATCTTGGAATTCTTCACTTTCGAATTGAGTACCATTGTCTGTAATTATCTTTTGAGGCACACCATATCTGCAAATGATACTTTTAGTCACAAAATTTATCATCTTTTTAGAGGTGATAGTAGCCAATGGTTCAGCTTCAGCCCATTTAGTAAAATAATCTACAGCAACAATGACATATTTGATTCCAGATTTGGCAGTTGGTAAAGGTCCTATAAGGTCTATCCCCCAGATTGCAAATGGCCATGGACTGACCATCTGTGTGAGTTCAGTGGAAGGTGCTCTAGGAATTTTGGCAAATCTCTGGCAGTTGTCACATTTTCGGGAATAGTCTGCAGCATCTCGATTAATTTCTGGCCAAAAATATCCGTATCGGAGAACCTTTTTTGCTAAAGTTTGACCACCTAAATGATCACCACATTCTCCTCCATGTACCTCAGCTAGGATTGTTTTGGACTCTTCCCTGGATACACATCGAAGTAATGGCATTGAGAATCCCCATCTGTATAATTGGCCATCCAGGACTATATAGCGAGAGGCTTTCCTCAGTAGCTTCTGTCGTTCTTTTGAGTTTTCCGGTAAAGAGCCATTGAGCAGATATTCTGTTATTGGAGTCATCCATGATTCTTGCTCTTGAGACACACTCATGATCCAATCAATATCCATCTCATTAATGCTTGGAGCCGACAGGACTACCACTGGAGCTAACCCTAGAAATTGAGCTTCGCCTGTGCTAGAGTACTTTGCGAGAGAATCTGCTTTCGTGTTTTCTTTTCGAGGAATATGGCTTATCGTGTAATGATCGAAGTCACATAGGAGTTCCCAGGCCTTTGACAAGTAGGCAGGCAGATTTCCCCCTTTCGCTTGAAACTCCTTCTTGACCTGGCATACAATAAGCTTAGAATCACTGAAAGATCTGTAATGCTCGGATGTTTAGTTCTTTAGCAATTCTCAAGCCAGCGATAAGAGCTTCGTATTCTGTTTCATTGTTCGTTGAAGGAAATTCCAATCTTAGCGCATAGCATAATGACCTACCTTCAGGGGTTTCAAGTACAACCTCGGCTCCAGAACAGTAGTCATTTCTCGCGCCATCAACATATAACTTCCACTGGATTGGGGAATTATTGATCGTTTCTTCCTCATCGTTACCCTTATCTGTGAATTCTGCGATGAAATCCGCTAAAGCTTTTCCGTTGATTGCTTTTCGGGGGCGATAAGTGATGTCATATTGACTGCGTTCAATGTTCCACTTTAGAAGACAACCCGAAGTCTCAGGGTGAAACAAGACTTGCTTTAGAGGTTGATCAGTGAGGACTCTGATAGGATGAGCTTGGAAATATTGCCTCAACTTCCTCGATGCAATCAGTAGGCAATAGGCGAGTTTTTCCAACTTTGAGTAATTCATCTCTGCCCCAGTGAGTCTTTTGCTGATATAGTAAACCGGATGTTGAATCCTCTTGTCTTCTCGTATCAGCGTTGCGCTTAGAGCATGAGATGATACTGCTAAGTATATAAGAAGATCCTCACCATCGCCGGGCCTAGAAAGTATTGGAGGATTTTCCATATGACGAATCAATTCATCAAAGGCTTTTTTGCATTCGGGCGTCCAATCAAAGTTTTTCTTTCCTTTCTTTAGAGCGTCAAAGAATGGGATGCATTTATCAGTAGCTTTGGAAATGAACCGACTCAAGGCGGCAACTTTTCCGTTGAGACTTTGCAACTCCTTCTTCGTTCTAGGAGCTTTGACTTCTTTTAAGGCGGTAATTTTAGCCGGACTAGCTTCAATGCCCCTAGCGCTCACAATGAAACCTAAGAACTTTCCGGACTCCACCCTAAACGAACATTTTAAAGGGTTAAGCTTCATTCTGTATTTCCGGAGGACTGCGAACATTTCTGCTAAGTGTTCTATGTGATCCACTGCTTTCTTAGACTTTACTAACATGTCGTCGACGTAGACTTCCATAGTCTTGCCCAATTGCGGTTTGAACATAGCATTAACAAGTCTTTGGTAGGTTGCCCCTGCATTCTTCAGCCCGAAGGGCATAACTTTGCAGTAATAAAGACCAACATCAGTGATAAAGCTCGTGTCCTCCTGATCTAGCTCATGCATCATGATCTGATTATATCCGGAGTAAGCATCCATAAAAGATAACAATTCATATCCCGCCGTTCCATCTACCAGTTGATCGATCCTGGGTAATGGGAAGCAGTCTTTGGGGCAGGCCTTGTTTAGATCTGAAAAATCGATGCACACTCTCCATTTTCCATTGGCTTTCTTAACCAGCACTGGATTTGAAACCCAATTCGGATAGGTAGGTTCTTTGATAAAGTCATTCTCCATGAGCCGATCAACTTCTTCTTTTAATGCGGCTGACCTTTCTGGACCTTGGATTCTTCTTTTCTGTTTCACAGGTGTAAACTTTGGATCAATATTCAGAGCGTGTACTGCAACTTCTGGGAATATTCCGCACATATCGGCATGAGTCCAAGCGAAAACATCCAAATTTTCTTTCAAAAAAGATGTTAAGATATTCTGAATTGACACATTAAGTTCTGAACCCATATTTAACACCTTATTTGGGTCCTTCGGGTCAACAGGTACCGGTACCATCGTTTCCACCGGTACCACTCTATTCTCCCCTGCACTGGCTTTTCTAGGATCCATCTCTTTTCGTGCCCCGCTATGCTCGCCAGTGCAGGGTCCGCCCTGTAATTGCTACAAGGTTGGTTCTTTGATGCGGACTGGGGTTGCCGCATCCTTTCCAATTTCTCTTTTTCTTGCCTCTCGCAGCTCTGTCAGATAACACTCCCGCCCAGCATTTTGAACCCCTTTTATAACTCCTACTCCATTGTCTGTGGGGAATTTAATGGTGAGGCACCATGGGGCCAGAACAGCTTTGAACGCTGCAAGAGTTGGACGGCCAAGGAAAGCATTATAAGCAGAAAATTCGTCGACAATCACAAAAGTTTGCTTACGGACTACTTTTCTTTCTCCCTCTCCAAGTTCTACAAGAAAATCAACGGTTCCTATCGGCTGCTTTGGCTCTCTAGTGAAGCCAGCGATTTACTGCGACGAGGCTTGCACATCGGCCATAGGGATCTTCATTTGGTCGAATGTTTTGTTGAAGAGGATATTGCAGGATGCGCCACAATCAATGAGAACTCTTCTGACAATAGCTGGCCCGATACCAGCCGAGATGACTAAGGGATCCAAGGTAGGAGCTTCAACACCTGTGGAATCCCTGGCTCTGAACACAATATCATCATTGAAAGTTCTCTGTTGTTTCAGTGGCGTAGCGTCTTCCAAAACAAAGACATCTTCTTCGACCGGTACATATTTCAAAGCCCGGGTATACCTTTCCATCTCACCCCAGCTCCTGCCTGCTGGGTGAGGTCCTCCCGTAATGACATTGATAACAGGCCTTCCGGATTCATGCCCTGCAGTCTTCTCACTTGTCCTAGGTTAATGAGCAGGAGCTTGTTGCCCCTGACTAGACGAAACAGGATTGCGGCTATTCTTTTCCACAAATTGCTGCAGCTTGTTTTCCCTTATCAACTCTTCAATCAAATTCTTCTATTGGCGGCATTCGTCGGTATCATGACCGGGTTGATTATGGAAGCGGCAGAACTTCCCGCTTTGTATAGCTCTTTTCCCGGTTCTCAAAACAGGAGGTTTAGGATAGTCAACAGAATCTTTAGTGGCAAAGTAAATACGCTTCGGCGTATCTGATAAAGGAGTATATTCCGATGGCTTGAAGGAACGAGGCTTCTTCAGATTTCTCTGTTTCTTTCCATCGTTATTTTCCCTATTCTGTCCTATAGATTCATTCTTGCGTGGAGCAGCAACGTTATCTTCAGCTTTTTCCAATACTGCCTTTACCGGTACATGACGGCTTTCCAGGCGCGTGAACTCATCTGCTTTCTTGTAGAATTTTTCAAGGGAATTTGGTTCCTTCATGTTCAGCCATTTTCCAAATTCGCTCGACTTGTCAATGGCCCTCATTAGATAAGTCAAGATCATCCGTGGTTCTGCATTGTCTACCTCGGCCAGCGCTATATTAAAGCGATTCAAGAAAGATCTGATAGTTTCCCCTGGATTATGTTCTAAACTTGACAACGACATGATATCTTTGGCTTTTGAAGCATATAGCCTGAACTGCTCCTTGAATTTCCGGGTTAGGTCAGAAAACTGATCTATAGACCGGATTGGTAGCTTGGTGAACCAAAGCAGAGCTACACCTTCCAGATATACCGGAAAATATCGGCACTTTATTTCATCAGAAGCTCTGGCACCTGTCATGTGCCAATCATACTTATACAAGAATTCGTCCGGATCGCTTGTCCCCTTGTAAGCTGGAATGGTTGGAGGGACGAACTTCCTCGGAAACACAGCCTTCAAGATCCTTTCGGTAAACGGGGTTTTACTTGGAGCGAAACCCAATTCTTTCTCGTCTTCATCCCTTTGCATGCTCTCTTTCATGATTTGTCCAACCATTTCAGAAAGATACCCCTCATCATTTCGAGCTTTAGATCCACCAACTTCAGGAAGTGTCTGCTCAAAGGGGCTGGCAGCCCTCTCAGGACCGTTCCTTTCTTCAGCATCATGAACGTTGCCAGCAAAGTTCCTTTCATTACTCGTTGGTTGACGGTTTGCCCCAAGCAAATCGTTCAACCTATTCAAAATTAGAGCATTTTGGGCATTCTGAGCCTCCAATTGTGCACTTTGGGCATTTATCTGCTGGTTCAGCCCTAAGATTACAGCATCCAACTCTGCTTTTGTAACCCCAACAGGTGGAGTGGCTTGATTAGGTACTGGGGAAGCGGAGGTTCCCTCTTGAACATTTCCAGATCTAACAGATCTACTCCTTCTCCCTGGAGCCATGATTTCAGATAAACTTCTAGTCTTCAGAGAGATTACTTCAACAAACTTTCGTGGAGCAATGATGATAATTCACCTGAGTTCAATTCTCAGTGAAAGCACCAAAAATGTTAACGCTAGAATTTGAACGCTAACACCCCGGTGTGTGTGTAGAACGATGTGAAAGCACCACCCGTAATACGGGAATAAGGAAATAACAGTAAGTAACAGAAAATGTAGTAAATGTGCACAGAGTTTATAGTGGTTCGGCTTATGATCAAGCCTACGTCCACTTTAGTCCTTTTTATTGTTGATCGGATTACAACCCATTACAATCTTTTTCAATTACAATCCAATTCAATTCAGAAAACAAGTAGCTAAGGAAAACTTCGTCGTGACAGAGTTCTTCGAATCCATGATTGAATGTGTAGAATTCCAGTGCGAAGTTGATCTAAGCGTCTTGTGTGTGCTTGAAGCGATGGAGTGTAGATTTCTTTGAAGATAGTGAAGTCTCAGTGCCTTGAAGAAAATGATCCAAAAAGTCCCCATAATGTTGGAGATCGTCATGTATTTATAGGCAAATCTGGATTAGAATTTTTCACCCAAGTCCTGAGTCGTGACCGACTCAGGGAGAGTCGTAGGTCGCGCTCGACTCAAGGTTCAAGAGTCAGCAGGCAGTGGAGTAGGTGAAGTGGTACTAAGATTTTCTTCGTTCATCTGGATATAATCGTTCGCGAGTTAAGAAGTCACAGTTTAAAATGAGGCAGCACTAAAATTTTGGCTCTGTGGTTTTAGGTCGTGTTCGAATTATACTAGGTCGTAAGTCGGTCACGACTCAAATGCAGTTGCTTTCGCCCTTCTTTGTCTTGAGTCACTAGGTCGTTCTGCCTTTAGGTCTTTTAGGTCGTAGTCCCTTAAGTCGTAAACCGTGAGCTGTGAGTCGCGCACGAGTTAACTGGACGTGGCTTTTTGTTTGCTTGCTTGAGTCGTTGACGACTCAAGGTAGGTCGTAAGTCGCAAAACTCTTTAACTCGTGCAACTCCTCAATCGTTGAGTCGGTAACTTGTTGAATCACGAGGTACTTTGAGTTGGCAAGCAGCTGAGTCGCGAGGTACCTTGAGTCGGCAAGCAGCTGAGTCGTGAGGTACTTTGAGTCGGCAATCAGCTAAGGCTGTTGAGTCGGTAATCATTGTGAATCGCGAGCCTGGTATGAGTCGCTCGAGCAAAGGAGCTAACAAACCTGATTTAAAAACTCCAATAGCAATCATCAAGCTACATTAATCGTCTAAGGACGAAAAGTAATTAATTCGAAATACCGGGTTGTTACAGACTCCCCTCCTTATAAAAATTGCATCCCCGCAATTTTCATAATTAAGGTCGTCACTAAAACTTATTTTTCTAAGATAAACTGGTTAAGCTAGAAAAATAAAAGTCGAGAATACAAACGCCAAAGAAATCTTTTAACTTTATAAAAGAAATTCACAATTTCTCAACAAAATCTAAGTATCAAATAGATGATCATAATACAGAAATCGCAAAACAGCAATATCTAATCATCGATACGATAATTAGAAAACAGTAAAATCTAATTATCAACAAAGATAATTAGAAAACACAAATCACAATTCGCAAAATTGCAAATATTTAATTACCAAAAACGATAATCCAAATCTTAAATATCTACAAATACTAGATTATCAAAAATGATAATCAAATCAACAAATATTCGATTATCAAAAACGATAATCAAATCAACAAATATTCGATTATCAAAAACGATAATCAAATCTCAAATCAACAAATATTCGATTATCAAAAACGATAATCAAATCAACAAATATTCGATTATCAAAAACGATAATCAAATCAACAAATATCCGAAGAGTTGTGCCTCCGAAGAGGGCTTGTGCCTACGAAGAGGGCTTTAGTTGTTCCTTGTCCACTTGCTTATGCCTTTTCAGCGATCCTCTGTTTTTCTTTTCAAGCTCACACTCCCTTCTCTTATAAGTAGTCTGTTTAATCCAAAGAAGTGTACTTCATTGCTAGGCAAGTTCGCGAGAACGGGCATAAGCTTCTTAATTGGATGTTTGTTTGTTCAAACGATCTCAATTTATTAGCAAGGGCCCGTTTCCAGCGAAATCATTGGCCGTTCAATTGAAGCACTTCCTATCTAGGATTTGAATTCGGGGCTTTTGTGTCTCGAAATTTGTTTGTTGAATGATAACAAGAATCACTTGGTCTTGTAACGTGCAAGTTTTATTTTCATTGTCTGCAAAAATTTAAATCGACATTTCAGCAATACATTTAATGTACTTTTCATATCGAAAATAAAGCAAACATGTAATAATAATAAGGAACACAAGATTTATAGTGGTTCGGCCAGGAATTTGGGCCTACATCCACTTTATAGTCTTTCATTATTCACTTGCATCGGCTTTACAATTGCTTTCAATTACAAGAATCATACATTCATAATTCTTTTTACAATATTTCAACAAAGCTTTCAAGTAAAGTATGGACGCAAGTGATTGCTGTTCCAAGCCCTTGGAATTTGATCTCCTTCGACAGTAGTGAGTTTGAATGTGCCGTCAAGAAGCTTCTGACCTATGACATATGGTCCTTCCCAATTTGGCCCAAACACACCTGTCGCCGTCATAATTCTCTTCAGGACTAGATCTCCAATCTCAAAGCTGCGTTGGCGAACTTTGGAATTGAAATGTCTGGCTATCCTTTGCTGATGAGCTGCAATTCTGAGCTTAGCCTCTTCTTTTTTTTCATCAAGGAGGTCTAGTGCCTCAAGCTATAGTTTTCATTCTCCGCTTGATTGAAATGGATTCTTCTATGTGAAGGGACCTCTGTTTCTACCGGAATCATTGCTTCTGACCCGTATGCCAATGAAAACGGAGTATGCCCAGTCGCAGTTTTGTGGGTAGTTCTGTATGCCCATAGTGCTAGTGGTAGCTTATCGACCCAACCACCTTTTTCTCTTTCGAGTTGCTTCTTGATGGTTGACTTGATAATTTTGTTTACTGCTTCCACCTGCCCGTTTGCCTGCGGATGAGCCACTGCTGAGAAGCTTTTTCGGATTTTGAATCGCTTGCAAAAATCTTGGAATTCTTCACTTTTGAATTAAGTACCATTGTCTGTAATTATCTTTTGAGGCAGACCGTATCTGCAAATGATACTTTTAGTCACAAAATTTATCATCTTTTTAGAGGTGATAGTAGCCAATGGTTCAGCTTCAGCCCATTTAGTAAAATAATCTACAGCAACAATGGCATATTTGATTCCAGATTTGGCAGTTGGTAAACGTCCTATAAGGTCTATCCCCCAGATTGCAAATGGCCATGGACTGACCATCTGTGTGAGTTCAGTAGAAGGTGCTCTAGGAATTTTGGCAAATCTTTGGCATGTGTCACATTTTCGGGAATAGTCTGCATCATCTCGATTAATTTCTGGCCAAAAATATCCGTATCGGAGAACCTTCTTTGCTAAAGTTTGACCACCTAAATGATCACCACATTCTCCTCCATGTACCTCAGCTAGGATTGTTTTGGACTCTTCCCTGGATACACATCGAAGTAATGGCATTGAGAATCCCCGTTCGTATAATTGGCCATCCTGGACTATATAGCGAGAGGCTTTCCTCAGTAGCTTCTGTCGTTCTTTTGAATTTTCCGGTAAAGAGCCATTGAGCAGATATTCTGTTATTGGAGTCATCCATGATTCTTGCTCTTGAGACACACTCATGATCCAATCAATATCCATCTCATTAATGCTTGGAGCCGACAGGAATTCCACTGGAGCTAACCCCAGAAATTGAGCTTCGCCTGTGCTAGAGTACTCCGCGAGAGAATCTGCTTTCGTTTTTTCTTCTCGAGGAATATGGCTTATCGTGTAGTGATCGAAGTCACATAGAAGTTCCCAGGCCTTTGACAAGTAGGCAGGCAGATTTCCCCCTTTCGCTTGAAATTCCTTCTTGACTTGGCATGCAATAAGCTGAGAATCACTGAAGATCTGTAATGCTCGGATGTTTAGTTCTTTAGCAATTCTTAAGCCAGCGATAAGAGCTTCATATTCTGCTTCATTGTTCGTTGAAGGAAATTCCAATCTTAGCGCATAGCATAATGACTGACCTTCAGGGGTTTAAAGTACCACCCCGGCTCCAGAACAGTAGTCATTTCTCGCGCCATCAACATATAACTTCCACTGGATTGGGGAATCATCGATCATTTCATCCCCACCGTTACCCTTATCTGTGAATTCTGCGATGAAATCCGCTAAAGCTTGTCCGTTGATTGCTTTTCGGGGGTGATAAGTGATGTCATGTTGCTGAGTTCAATGTTCCACTTTAGAAGACGACCCGAAGTCTCAAGGCGAAACAGGACTTGCTTTAGAGGTTGATCAGTGAGGACTCTGGTAGGATGAGGTTGGAAATATTGCCTCAACTTCCTCGATGCAATCAGTAGACAATAGGCGAGTTTTTCCAACATGGAGTAATTCATCTCTGCCCCTGTGAGTCTTTTGCTGATATAGTAAATCGGATGTTGAATCCTTTTGTCTTCTCGTATCAGCGCTGCACTTAGAGCATGAGCTGATACTGCCAAGTATATAAGAAGATCCTCACCATCGCCGGGCCTAGAAAGTATTGGAGGCGTTTCCATATGACGAATCAATTGATCAAAGGCTTTTTGGCATTCGGGAGTCCAATCAAAGTTTTTCTTTCCTTTCTTTAGAGCGTCAAAGAATGGGATGCATTTATCAGTAGCTTTGGAAATGAACCGACTCAAGGCGGCGACTTTTCCGTTGAGACTCTGCAATTCCTTCTTCGTTCTAGGAGCTTTGACTTCTTTTAAGGCGGTAATTTGATCTGGACTAGCTTCAATTCCCCTAGCGCTCACGATGAAACCTAAGAACTTTCCGGACTCCACCCCAAACAAACATTTTAAAGGGTTAAGCTTCATTCCGTATTTCCGAAGGACTGCGAACATTTCTGCTAAGTGTTCTATGTGATCCACTGCTTTCTTAGACTTTACTAACTTGTCGTCGACGTAGACTTCTATAGTCTTGCCCAATTGCGGTTTGAACATAGCATTAACAAGTCTTTGGTAGGTTTACCCCGCATTCTTCAGCCCGAAGGGCATAACTCTGTAGCAGTAAAGACCAACATCGGTGATAAAGCTCGTGTCCTCCTGATCTGGCTCATGCACCATGATCTGGTTTTATCCGGAGTAGGCATCCATAAAAGATAACAATTCATATCCCGCTGTTCCATCTACCAGTTGATCGATCCTGGGTAATGGGAAGCAGTCTTTGGGGCAGGCCTTGTTTAGATCTGAAAAATCGAAGCACACTCTCCATTTTCCGTTGGCTTTCTTAACCAGCACTGGATTTGAAATCCAATTCGGATAAGTAGATTCTTTGATAAAGTCATTCTCCATGAGCCGATCAGCTTCTTCTTTTAGTGCTGCTGACCTTCCTGGACCTTGGGTTCTTCTTTTAAGTTTCACAGGCGTAAACTTTGGATCAATATTTAGAGCGTGTACTGCAACTTCTGGGGATATTCCGCACATATCGGCATGAGTCCAAGCGAAAACATCCAAATTTGCTTTCAAAAAAGATATTAAGATATTCTGAATCGGCACATTAAGTTGTGAACCCACATTCAACAACTTATTTGGGTCCTTCGGGTCAATAGGTACCGGTACCGTCGTTTCCACCGGTACCACTCTATTCTTCCCTGCACTGGCTTTTCTAGGATCCATCTCTTTTCGTGCTCTGCTATGCTCGCCAGTGCAGGGTCCGCCCTGTAATTGCTACAAGGTTGGTTCTTTGATGCGGATTGGGGTTTCCGCATCCTTTCCCATTTCTCTTTTCCTTGCCTCTCGCAGCTCTGTCAGATAACACTCCCGCCCAGCATTTTGATCCCCTTTTATAACTCCTACTCCATTGTCTGTGGGAAATTTAATGGTGAGGCACCATGGGGCCAGAACAGCTTTGAACGCTGCAAGAGTTGGACGGCCAAGGAAAGCATTATAAGCAGAAAATTCGTCGACAATCACAAAAGTTTGCTTACGGACTTCTTTTCTTTCTCCCTCTCCAAGTTCTACAAGAAAATCAACGGTTCCTATCGGCTGCTTTGGCTCTCCAGTGAAGCCAGCGATTTTCTGCGACGAGGCTTGCACACCAGCCATAGGGATCTTCATTTGGTCGAATGTTTTCTTGAAGAGGATATTGCAGGATGCGCCACAATCAATGAGAACTCTTCTGACAATAGCTGGCCCGATACCAGCCGAGATGACTAAGGGATCCAAGGTAGGAGCTTCAACACCTGTGGAATCCTTGCCTTTGAACACAATATCATCATTGAAAGTTCTCTGTTGTTTCAGTGGCGTAGCGTCTTCCAAAACAAAGACATCTTCTTCGACCGGTACATATTTCAAAGCCCGGGTATACCTTTCCATCTCACCCCAGCTCCTACCTGCTGGGTGAGGTCCTCCCGTAATGACATTGATAACAGGCCTTCCGGATTCATGCCCTGCAGCCTTCTCGCTTGGCCTAGGTTGATGAGCAGGAGCTCGTTGCCCCTGACTAGACGAAGCAGGATTGCTGCTATTCTTTTCCACAAATTGCTGCAGCTTGTTTTCCCTTATCAACTCTTCAATCAAATTCTTCAATTGGCGGCATTCGTCGGTATCATGACTGGGTTGATTATGGAAGCGGCAGAACTTCCCGCTTTGTATAGCTCTTTTCCCAGTTCTCAGAACAGGAGGTTTAGGATAGTCAACAGAATCTTTAATGGCAAGGTAAATACGCTCCGGCGTATCTGATAAAGGAGTATATTTCGATCGCTTGAAGGAACGAGGCTTCTTCAGATTTTTCTGTTTCTTCCCATCGTTATTTTCCCTTTTCTGTCCTACAGATTCCTTCTTGCGTGGAGCAGCAATGTTATCTTCAGCTTTTTCCAATACTGCCTTTACCGGTACAGGACGGCTTTCCAGGCGCATGAACTCATCTGCTTTCTTGTAGAATTTTTCAAGGGAATTTGGTTCCTTCATGTTTAGCCATTTTCCAAATTCGCTCGACTTGTCAATGGCCCTCATCAGATAAGTCAAGATCATCCGTGGTTCTGCATTGTCTACCTCGGCCAGCGCTATATTAAAGCGATTCAAGAAAGATCTGATAGTTTCCCCTGGATTCTGTTCTAAACTTGACAACGACATGATATCTTTGGCTTTTGAAGCATATAGTCAAAACTGCTCCTTGAATTTCTGGGTTAGGTCAGAAAACTGATCTATAGACCGGATTGGTAGCTTGGTGAACCAAAGCAGAGCTACACCTTCCAGATATACAGGAAAATATCGGCACTTTATTTCATCAGAAGCTCTGGCACCTGTCATGTGCCAGTCATACTTATACAAGAATTCGTTCGGATCGCTTGTCCCCTTGTAAGCTGGAATGGTTGGAGGGACGAACTTCCTCGGAAACTCAGCCTTTAAGATCCTTTCGGTAAACGGGGTTTTACTTGGAGCGAAACCCCAATCTTTCTCGTCTTCATCCCTTTGCATGCTCTCTTTTATGATTTTTCGAACCATTTCAGAAAGATACCCCTCATCATTTCGAGCTTTAGATCCACCAACTTCAAGAAGTGTCTGCTCAAAGGGGCTGGTAGCCCTCTCAGGAACGTTCCTTTCTTCGGCATCATGAACGTTGCCAGCAAAGTTCCTTTCATTACTCGTTGGTTGATGGTTTGCCCCAAGCAAATCGTTCAACCTATTCAAAATTAGAGCATTTTGGGCATTCTGAACCTCCAATTGTGCATTTTGGGCATTTATTTGCTGGTTCAGCCCTAAGATTACAGCATCCAACTCTGCTTTTGTAACCCCAACAGGTGGAGTGGCTTGATTAGGTACTGGGGAAGCGGAGGTTCCCTCTTGAACATTTCCAAATCTAACAGATCTACTCCTTCTCGCTGGAGCCATGATTTCAGACAAACTTCTAGTCTTCAGAGAGATTACTTCAACAAACTTTCGTGGAGAAATGATGATAATTCACCTGAGTTCAGTTCTCAGTGAAAGCACCAAAAATGTTAACGCTAAAATTTGAACGCTAACACCCCGGTTTTTGAAGTGTAGTTGTGAAAGCACCACCCGATGATTCGGGAACAGAGTATAAGCAGAAAACAGCCGAAAAAGTAGTAAACAACAGCAATTTTATAGTGGTTCGGCTTAATAGTTTGCCTACGTCCACTTTGAATATCTTATTGATGATTTCGTTACAAGTCGATACAATTCTTCCCAAGTACAATACACTTTGAATTACCAAACACTTTGAACAAGTAGTTTAAACTTCAATGTAAGTGAAAGTCTTCCCATCCATGTTGGATGTATGAGATTCCTTCCTAAAGTTGTTGGTAGCGTTCTACGTGTCTTGAAAGCTTTGAGTGTAGAGTCGGTTTGGAATGCAACAGAGTATCAGTGCTTGAAAATAATGAGTCCAAAAGTCCTTTTCTAGTTGGAGCTAGGGTCGTATTTATAGACATTTCTCGGAGTTAGGTCGTAACTCATACACGACTTATGATAAGTCGTAACTCGTAGATGACTCATGGTAGGTCGCGGCCGACCTACTAGGTTTAGCTCATGGCTTGGTCCGAAGTTATGTACCCATTTGAATGAATGATACAAGTTCTAAGTCGTTCACGAGTTAACCAAATGCAACTTCCTTTATGCTAGCATGAGTCGTACACGACTCATCATCGGTCGTAAGTCGTCAACGAGTCATCTTATTACAGCATGGTATTGAACTTGTCTCCAAGTCTTAGGTCGTGAACGACTTATCTGCAGTTATAAGTCAGTAGCGACTTAAGTGTTGTTGACTCTTCCGTTTAGTGCTTTGAGTCGTCACTCCTTTAGGTCGCTAGGTCGTAACGTCTTTAAGTCGTGGACTTTCTTAAGTCGTGACATTCCCTAAGTCGTTTAGGTCTTAACCTGTTAGGTCGTTAGCTCCTTAACTCATAAGCTTTTAACTTGCAGGCTCTTTAACTCGTGGGTGAAAATGGGTTAACAGTCACAAAAATGCCAAGGCCAATTTTAAACAAGTCAGTGCCAAAATCGAACCAAATCAACATCAATAAAATCGAGTCGAAGCCGAAACAATAAAAACGAAATAAACAGACGAGGTCAAAGAATTTGAATTAAATGTGAGTGATGAATTCACTCACCCGAATCGAAGCGACGTCGAGCTCAATCAAGCAGCCGCGAATGATCCAAGCTACTCGCAAGTACCCTCTGTTTGATCAACAGAGGCGCGACCTCGAAGAAACAGCGAAAGCCCTAATTTGATGAAAGAGGGACGAGCGAAGGAAGAAACGAGCCGCCATATTTTATTCCACTTGTTTTAGTTTTAGGGTTTTTATTTTCAAATGAAATGAAAAATTGGGAGGTAAGTGGAACGGTTATGGGCTCCAATATAACCGGTACCAAAAGCAAAAGAAAACGTGGGCCAAAAATTTCATTTGAAAGCCCGCATAATCCATTTAACAAATTTATAAAAGAATTTCAACCTGATTTAAAAACTCCAATAGCAATCATCAAGCTACATTAATCGTCTAAGGACGAAAAGTAATTAATTCGAAATACCGGTTTGTTACATATCACCACCTCTCCGAGCATCTATGGCCTGATCGAAGACCACCATGAGACTCCCTTCCCCAAGGCGCACCTACATCTTGCCTGTCGCTACCTCCAGCATTGCCGTGAACCATCGCCAACGTCGAGATATTGTCACCGTTTCTGGTGAATTCTGGCTATGTAACGACGCACAAAGACCAGCTAAGGACCTGCTCAATCTCCTCTTTCCAACGCCTCTTCTCAATCGTCGATTGGGCAATGATCCACCGTTGGATCGTGAAAACCCTAATATGAGCGGCTGAGGTTCGACTTCAATTTATGGACAAATGGTGACTTCGCTTGAAAAAAGGATTGTAGATCTAGGATGCGTTCTTTGAGAGCTACGAATCGGTATATAATTTGTCAAGGTATGGATGAGTTTAAAATTTGAAACTGATTTGGAGATTGAAGTTTTGGGTTTGAATGTGAATTGGGTTTCTGCCATTTGAGGAAGAGAGAAGGAATAGTCAGACAGAACTGTACGTATAAAATAAGAAAATGACTGCCAGGGTTTGGGAAACAAGACTATTTATATTAACAAAGCCCAATAAGAAAGAATAACATATCGAATTGGTTCGAATTGACAGTAACGACCCAAAAAACCTGTTTCGCTTATGAAATGAAAGTGGGTAATCCCATGTATCAAAATAGATTTTTTCGATGTTTTTAAACTCAATGGAACTGGTTTCAAGTACTAATTCCATCGCATAAAGAATTTATCTTAAAATCAGCTTATTTCAAATTGATTTCAAGTAAATTGATTAGGTTAATTTCCACGCGTTTCGATTCCGTACAATCAAACGACAAGTCTGATCGCTACGAAACTTGAAATCCTATAATAATTCACCTTTACGGATCCGATGAAACTAGTTTCGTCGAAAAACGAGACAGTGACAAAAATGGCTATTTTCACATTAATTAAATAAATTATTATTAAATTGATTAAATCACTCTTTAATTTCAAAATTCATAACCATTTTTTTAGCATTTTTGATTACTTGGATATTTACGTAAATTTAAAATAAATTTACGTTTCAATTCAATGTTAATTTTTTTTTCCAATTACAGCTTTTAATTTCAATTGAAATAAATACAGTAGTTATTACTTGAAATTCCAATAAATCCATTTATTTGCCTTTCC
This sequence comes from Allium cepa, assembly GCA_030765085.1. Taxonomy (NCBI): domain Eukaryota; kingdom Viridiplantae; phylum Streptophyta; class Magnoliopsida; order Asparagales; family Amaryllidaceae; genus Allium; species Allium cepa. The sequence continues at coordinate 293,530,987 of CM060942.1, forward strand.
ATCTTGTTATTCAATCAATTTCCATCTTATGGCTATAATTAATATTTGTTTATATCTTATTACACTAATATTTTACAGTTATCATCTTAATTTTTCTTTAATGTAATATTTGACTACATTTAATTGCAATAAATCCAATTATTAAAATTAAATTCCAATAAATTGATCAAACTTGATTTTAGTGTTTTATTCAACCAATCATTATCAACTGGATAAAGTTAATATTGATTTATATCTCATTACATTAATATTCTCCAATTTCATCTTTATTTACATTAACGTAATATTTAATTACATTTAATTACATTTGATTTCAAATTGAATTCAACAATTAAACAAACTGGTAGCAAATGACAATCATTACCTTTACTTAATTTACTAAAAATTGTAATTTATACACACACAAATGTCATAACTACTACCCCAATACTATTTTTACTCAATTAAAATTAATTACATACTATTTTACCAATTAATTTAATATTCAATTTATTTTCTTATATACGATCTATAACCAATTATAACATTTCAACCATTACAATAAATTGGAATTACAACAAATTAGTTATCAATTGCTTTAAGTTAACATTACTAACCTTACATTCTAATCATTTTTCCATTATTAAATATTAATTTTTTATGTTTTGACAACATGAAACTCCAAAGCTTATTTAATTTAATAAATTTAATTCTCGAAAATTACGGACCATTACACTCTCCCCATTCAAAACTTTTCGTCCTCAAAAAGGAAAAGAAGGAATCATATCATATTCAAAATATTAAATTTATAAAAAATTAATTTATATAAATGAATAATTTAAATAAAATACATCAATTGATAAAAAATTAAATCCTTTCATATTCATGTTAATAAAAGTATGGAAAATATTTCACAAAATTTTTCTAGGTCCAAAATTAATGGAAAATTTCGAAAGAGTCTCCTTTATACTAAGAGGTCTGGGAGAAATAATAATATCAATAATAACAATATATATCATATTTTCAAAATAAAATATCCTACACCTTGGGAAAAAATATAATTTCGCAATAAAACTGTAATCCGAGAACGTACCTATTTTTTAACGACCCTGACTCGACCTTCGAAAATTGGCACCGAATACGACACTCGCATTCAAATGCCGCAGATCGAAACGTCGAATCTGGTTCGCCGGAGCTTATAACACATTAATTACGACACAACAGAAGAAAATGAAATAATACATTGATATACTACATTTGATACAATATCCAGATACAATAATGATACAATAGAATGATACAATAGATATCAATACTATCAGAGATACAAGAAATAGCAGCGGAAAGATAATGTATTCAATGCCAAACTCCAAAACTCCATCTTCAATCCAAAGCCAGCTCGAACCTACATCTCGTTTCACCAAGATAAGCGAGGTCGGTCGTCCAAGACTGAAGAAGATCCCAAAGACTGGAAACTACCAACCCAAAGACATCGAAGGATATCGAATCTACACCTATTACTTGATTATCTGAAAATCCAACTCTAGACTGCCCACGTGGAAAATAGTGGGCAACCAGAGTTTAGGAAAGGAACAATAAACTCCAGGTCAGTCGTGGGACTGGTGTGAGCAAACAAAACTGTTTTATCTTTTAAAACAAACAACAAAGCTTTTAAAGTTCAAATCCCTAATGTTTTTGGAAAATGAAACTACCATAAGGCCTCCCGCCCCACACACAATGCAAACGTAAAATTGGAGGAGATTTCTCCTTATGGTAGTCAAATATGCTTAATACGAGAAAACTCTTTTTGATATAGTGCATAGTGGAAAACATTTCGAAAGTATAATATAAATCCTAGCCAGCATAGGTACCATTATACTATGCCTACTATAACTGCCATGTTAAATGGCAGGTTCTACAACTAAAACCATACAAGGCGCGTACTGGATGGGTGGATTTCCAACAAATGGTCAGGATAAGGAACTTTCGATTGCCACATGGGAACGCCTCTGGCGGGGTGCCCCGAGAACCTACCTAGCTCTCTGCCAACACAAGGCCGGTTTCCTCCCTGCCCGGGAGTAATACCTAAGATATGCCCCCTCCGTTCCTTTGGGACCTTTATCCGAGGGCCCTCAAACAACATCACATAGTAATAAATATACTACAGTGTCCACATGAGTAAGTATCTGGGCTCCATACCATGATACCACCCTTTTCCAGAAGGAATGGTCTACCCTAAGGGAGGTACCCCTGAAACCTTGTCGCATATTTCCTATTTCGACCATTACCGGTTTGTGAGGCTCGATGAGGTCTCGTCCACAAAGCTACGCTTTTTCACAAAGCCTTGCTTGATCAACAAATGATCATCAACATACATCAGCACTTAGCGTGCCACACTACCAAATTGGGAGTATATCACCGATAACCTTCAACTACATAACCTCTGAGCTCGTACGTCTCAGAGAAGGGTGTTATGCTAAGAGAATAAATTCTCCGCGACCAACAGATTTGTATTTGAAAGAAATCGGCTTTACATCTCCAAGTGTAGTGTCAGACACACAATCATACAAGTATGTTCCGGGTTCGAACAGAACCGAAGGCACTTCCGAAGAAGCCCTTGCAAATCCGGGTATTCACAATCCCGATCGGATTTTCCATCACTTAGGGAATCTCTATATCATAGCTACTCAGTCAGAGACAATCGATAGGTCATCCTATCATTCTCGCAAATAACCAGTCTTCACCACCGGTCTTCAAATGCTATCCATAACGACGTATCATTATTCGAAATGGGTTATATGACACAAGGTCTTCTCCCAGCTAAACCGAATAATGAGCGTAATATTTAAAAACATATGGATATGGGATTTTCAGTGAAGTCGCAACTTATTATCCAAAACTGTTCTTTAAATCGTTTAAACCAAATTAACACTTCAAATCTTTACAAAAAGATTTATTTCACAAAGTTCACCCAGATTCACAAAGATCTATTTACTGATTCCAAACAATTTCCATTCTAGTTGGATTAATTCATTTAATCTATAAATCAAAGCTTATACTCATAGCTTTCAAAACCTTTTCCAAAGATTCATTCATAACTTGGAAAATCATTTCAATTCAAACTTGAAATTTCTTTTAAACAAATTGGAAATTCATTTCTTATTTGAAAGTTTTTATCATTTGAAAACAAACAATTTTCATTTTGGAAAAATCCGCTTTCAATTATACAAGTTCAAAATCTTTGGGTTAAATTTAATTCCCAAAACAACACTTTAAAAATGGTTTAAAAAAACCCATAAAAACTTTTGTGACCTTTTACATCATAAATTCTCAAAATAGAATTCAATTCCAAATATTGAATTCAGATTTAAATCAAAATTCAAAACTAAATTAAGTTGTTTAAAAATAACTTTTATCTTTGAAATTCTTTTTCAAAAGCTTTTCACTTTAAATCTGATCCATTTCATTTAGATTTAAAAATTTAATTTTTTAATTATTTCAGAAATCTGTGACTTAACCGATTTCCACGTGCAACCTATATTTGTGTGTGTATAAGTGTAAACCAGGGGGTTTTACACAATAGTGGACAACACCAATCATCACAAATTCAATCATATCAATGTTGATAAGCGGTATAACCCATAACGCTCATCTTCGTTCACAGATTCATAGATAAAGTAAATTTATCATTCACAAAGATTCATCATTATGATTTGCTATAGGTTTCGGATAACCAACTGGAATCTGACTCCCTGTCGCATCGAAATTCAAATGCCGTTTTACGGGCAAAAGGGTTTTTCCACATACATATAGGAACAGATCACAAATCATAGTTCATCACAAAGCAATCACAGTATCACAACAGAAATATCAATCCAGTACGGAATATTTGATGATGGTCAATCATCTTTGATTAAGGTGATTGTGATTAAAATGAATTAACCATATAATTATGTTTATTAATTATTTTAAATCAATGTTAATTTGACTTAATTATGAATTAATTTGATCTTAGTAGGTTTTATTAATTAATTATTCTTTAATCAATTATTTTATTTTACTAATTCTTAGTTGTTGATTAATTGAGTTTAATTACTTTTATAAATTGCCCATTCTTCAATTAGTTAATTTTAAATTATAAAATCATTACAAAACGTTAATTGTTAATTACTACTTCACCATTATAAATTTGGTTTAAAATTAACACTTGAATATTTGATTTTTATTTTTAAACTTTTTATTAAGTTAAATTTTAAAATAGCTTTTATAAAATTTAAAATATTCTTAAACTTCATAAATTTTAGATAATTCACTCAATACCAATTACTTGAAATTCCATTTACAATTACCATTAATTAATTCAGAAAAATTAACTAACTCGTGTTTCAAAAATCTAGTTAAAAAAAACTGGATTGCTTGCTGTTTTATGACCAACCCGAGCCTTCCTCGAGTCATACCCGAGGAAAAACACCCCCAACTTCGAGTTTTTCCCAATTAGACCCGAGTGACACATTTTTTTTCAAAAATTTGCTTAAGTGTTAAAATTAATCCGATACCATGCTAAAATAACTCGAGCTCGACTTCGAGTTTTTCCTCAATTCCCCCACGTAATGCTTCGAGCTTTACCCCCTTCTTCCTTAAACAATCAACCTGACACCCAATTCATCACGTGCACATGCACAGCCAACTTCGTGGCATTGGTCGGAGCTGCGGCCACCAGCGAGTCGCCTGCTATCCCCCAAAACGACATGAACACCCAGAATTTGAAAAGAATTCGAAAACGAAAATCGAGACCCTTCGACCCCAAAACCCATCAGAACCATCACCAGGAACGTCATCGGAAAATTGCCTCGCGCCGCCTCCCCTGACCGTTAGCGACCACCAAACCTTGCCTCAAGCTTCAACATCACGCGACGCTTCGATTTGCCCCATTGACGCGCAGTCCGATCAAACATAGCTGGCGCAACACCCTTGTTTCTAGCGCGAACTGAAAGTGGTTTTTTGAACCCTAGTTTGACCTCGAATCAAGAATCTTATGATTTATAAATTCCACTAATATTTTTCTAGTGATGTTTAGCATTCAAACGATCTGTAACGACGAATTCGAGGGCCCTGATCCACTTGGTCACCAGAATTTTGGAATATGCTCATTTTTCAGACCATCTCAATTACCTCAGTGAAGAGTTAATGAAAAAACTAAATTTTTGTTTCAAAAATCATTATTTTTAGAGGAGATTAAGATAACACTACTGGATTTTAAATTCATGATAATCGAATTTTTGCCAAAAGTTATGTAGGGCCTATATTTCATACTTTCCAGAAAGAAAACAACATGGCCTTTATTTTAATTTGTTGCAGAAGTATAGTGCAGGTTAACAATACTCTAACTTGTTTTATAATCTATTCTTTCCAGAAGAAATGAGAAAGAGAGTGATTTGAAATTTGATATGGTTTAACCTGTAACACAGAACTTAGGTGAAACTGTGTTTTTCATAGTTTCCAGTAAAACCACAAACTTGTTTTGATTTGTTTCTGAAGCATGGTGCAAGTTTAAATACAAACTCCAACTTGTTACAGTCCAGTTTCAAAAGAATTGTGGGAGAGAGATTTAGTTCTTATCAATGTGTTTTTATAGATTTTAGAAAGAAGGAAACTTTCAAACTTTACTTTGATAAATTTCTGAAAAAAATCATAGGACAAGCTTAAACAAACTCCATCTTGTTTGCTGAAACATAGTGCATGACCAACCATTGTTGCTCATTCAGATCAAATAGAGACAGAAGGAAAGAAGGGGTTTGACAGGTTTTTTGTTTGTTTTTTGTTTTCCTGAAGCTAAACAGAGATTGCATTTTGTATAATCAACATGCACAGCCAAGACTTCAATCATATTCCAAAATTCTTGCATGCCAAACAAAGATTAAGTTTCCTACATCACCCAAGCATACACACAGCAAAAATGATTAAAAGAAAACAGGAGTTTGCTCACCTGTTTTCCAGAAGTTCCTAACAGTTTCAAACAGAGATGAAGCATGGCAACTTACTTCTTTTTCTACTTTAATTCTTTTTTAAACTTAGATCCGCAAATGATGGTTACAGATCTATGATTACTCTTGTTATGTTCATCACTTAAATTATTAATAACAGGGGTTTTTATTTTACTTATAGTTGGGATTTTTAATAGGACATAGAAGCTATTTTTTTCTGAAACTTTGAAAACCAGAAATAGAATGAAGCTTTGATCTTGCTTCTTCTTGCAAAAATTTGAATATTATTGTATTAAATTCTTGCTTAATTACAGATTATAACTTCAAGTTCAATTTTAAAAAGAAAGTTACTTGTCTTTTAAATTATTTCCAGAAAAAAAACTTTGCACTGCTCTTTGGCAAGCCTGAAGCTTCACTGTTTTAAGACAAATCTGCAGTTTGATTTGAATTTGTTGTTAAAATATGATTTAAAAATCATAATTTTATAAACTATAAAGTTTAAAATAAAACTTACCTGAGCCTAAAGCTTTTAAGTTGATTCAGATATTCTTCTTTCTCTTTTGAATTGAATTGAAGATGGGCAGTTTTTTCCTTTTTTCTGAACTTTCTTTTCTTGCTAGAGTGTTTGAGTTTAAAGATTGCAAGATCTTTTGGTTACTAAACTTTTCAGAGATTTGGAGGTTTAAAAATTTGAATTGGGAAGGTGAGAAGTTTTCTGAATTTTTTAATTGATTATTTTATCTAAGCAATGATGCTTTCATGCCATTTGTAAAGAGATATCATAAGCTCTAGATTTTGATCATTATTCTACTCTATCTTCCATGTGAATGCATATTCACATTTGTGATTTGTTACAAGGCAAAAGAATTTTATAAGCTTAAATTTTTATATTATGTACATTTTATAAATAAATGTATTCCTTTATTCTTTTGTATATATATATATATACATATATGTATATGTACAATGTTAAAAGAGTATAACCAAATTTTACATTACATATGTTACATCTTAACGATTTTAAATGCGACTAATTTTTTTTAAAACATTTATTTTAAATTAAATTTTCAATTTCAAACTTGAAATATAAACTTTCATGTCCATTTGTTATATTCACACACACCCTAAAAAAAGATTTAAATTAAATTAAATATGCATTCAATTTTACTCATATTTATAATATACATACATACATACATACATATATAAGATTTTTAAATTAAATGACTTTTTAAAAACATTCTTTATTTCAATATTTTAACTCAAAATAAGTTGGAATTTTATTCATATATAATTTTCCACTTATTTAATTTATTTAAGATTTTTATCCAATTTATTTTCAAATTAAATTCCAAAAGTCTAAAATATATTATTAATTTAAATTGACAAATTTTTGGGATGTTACATTTTATTTATAGGATATTAAATATCCAATTTTAGAGTCTCAATTAAATTCTAAAATCAATGTCCAAATAAACAGATATCCTATTTAATTTGAAAAATTAATTAATTTACAATTTTGTCCAAAAATTTATTTTAATTATCAGTTTAATTTTAATTAAAAAATCGGGATTGTTACATATTTGTCAGGCAAACAACGCCTTTTTATGAAACCGAAAGCAGTAGCTATTGTTAACTCCATCTCGGCCGTGACTCACCGATCTAACACATCAAATAGGTAGCGACCCAGCGTTCAGCCGACCTAAGGTACGAAGGGATGCCGACCTAGTATCTTAGCATGGAAGACCGACTTAACTGCTCGAGACTTAGGAGGGATACCGACCTAACAGGCTCGAGAGAGATGCCGACCCAAAGTCTTAACAAATGGACGCTGACCTAACTACCTAATGCCTTAAAGACCGACCTAAGCTTTGAGGTAATGCCGACTTAGGGCTCAAAGGAAGAACCGACCTAAGACTTACGAAAACCTGCCGGCCTAACTTGACTACTGATCTAGCTACCTAAGGCAATTTCCGACCTAACTGCTATGGACAAGTTGAACTACACTTGAGTCGTGACCGACTTACGACTTAAGCCAAGTCATTCGCGATCTAGGCATAAGAAAGAGAACGCGGTGCAACAGCTACACACGCGGCACGATAACTCAGCAGCGACTTAGGACTTGGGATTTGGGGCCAGAAGAACAAGTATCTCTCATCTAAACCGTCGGCCATACATGAATAAAAGAAGGCGACCTACGACCTAGCCTAGCCCGGAGCCGACTCACGATCCAACTCATCTCGGCCGCTACTTACAACTTGACACCAAGAATCCTTATAAATACACAACCACCTCCAACATTCAAGGGACTTTTTGGCCAGTCATTTCAAGCGCCAATACTCTGCTGAATTCTCAACTCACCCGACACTTCAAGTTCGAAAAGCATCTGAACTAACTTCAAGGGGAAATCTAAAGCAATCTACATGGATTCGAAGAATTCTTCTCCACCAAAGTTCTAGTTGTTTGTTTCGTCATAGTTGTAATCGAAGATTGTTGTAAAGTTGTAATCGGTTTAGCAATAAAGAGAATTAAAGTGGACGTAGGCTTGCCTTGAGCCGAACCACTATAAAATCGTTGTTATTCACTGTTTTTTCTGTGATCTTCTGTTTATACTCTGTTCCCGAATCATCGGGTGGTGCTTTCACAACTACACTTTATACACCGGGGTGTTAGCGTTCAAATTTTAGCGATAACATTTTTGGTGCTTTCATTGAGAGCTGAACTCAGGCAAATCGTCATCATTGCTCCATGGAAGTTTGTTGAAGTAACCTCTCTGAAGACTAGAAGTTTATCTGAAATCATGGCTCCGGGGAGAAAGAGTAGATCTGTTAGATCTGGAAATGTTCAAGAGGGAACCTCCGCTTCCCCAGTACCTAATCAAGCCACTCCACCTGTTGGGGTCACAAAAGCGGAGTTGGATGCTGTAATCTTAGGGCTGAACCAGCAGATAAATGCCCAAAGTGCACAATTGGAGATTCAGAATCCCCAAAATGCCCTAATTTTGAATAAGTTGAATGACTTGCTTGGAGTAAACCGTCAACCAACGGGTAATGAAAGGAACTTTGCTGGCAACATTCATGGGGATGAAAAAAGAAACATTCCTGAGAGGGCTGCCAGCCCCTTTGAGCGGACATTTCCTGAAGTTGATGGATCTAAAGCTCGAAATGATGAGGGGTATCTTTCTGAAATGGTTCGACAAATCATGAAAGAAAGCATGCAAAGGAATGAAGATGAGAAGGAATGGGGTTTCGCTCCAAGTAAAACCCCGTTTACCGAAAGAATCTTAAAGGCTGAGTTCCCAAGGAAGTTCGTCCCTCCAACTATCCCAGCTTACAAAGGAACAAGTGATCCGAACGAATTCTTGTATAAGTATGAATTGCACATGACAGGTGCCAGAGCTTCTGATGAAATAAAGTGTCGATATTTTCCTGTATATTTGGAAGGTGTAGCTCTGCTTTGGTTCACCAAGCTACCAATTCGGTCCATAGATCAGTTTTCTGACCTAACCCGAAAATTCAAGGAGCAGTTCAGACTATACGCTTCAAAAGCCAAAGATATCATGTCGTTGTCAAGTTTAGAGCAGAATCCAGGGGAGACTATCAGATCTTTCTTGAATCGCTTCAATATAGCGCTGGCGGAGGTAGACAATGCAGAACCACGGATGATCTTGACCTATCTGATGAGGGCCATCGACAAGTCGAGCGAATTTGGAAAATGGCTTAACATGAAGGAACCAAATTCCCTTGAAAAATTCTACAAGAAAGCAGATGAGTTCATATGCCTGCAAAGTCGTCCTGTACCGGTAAAGGCAGCATTGGAAAAAGATGAAAATAACATTGTTGCTCCATGCAAGAGTGAATCTGTAGGACAGAAAAGGGAAAATAACGATGGGAAGAAACAGAAAAATCTGAAGAAGCCTCGTTCCTTCAAGCCATCGGAATATACTCCTTTATCGGATACGCCGAAGCGTATTTACCTTGCCACTAAAGATTCTGTTGATTATCCTAAACCTCCCGTTCTAAGAACCGGGAAAAAAGCTGTACAAAGCGGAAAGTTTTGTCGTTTCCATAATCAACCCGGTCATGATACCGATGAATGCTGCCAATTGAAAATTTTGATTGAAGAATTGATAAGAGAAAACAAGCTGCAGCAATTTGTGGAAAAGAATAGCAGCAACCCCGCTTCGACTAGTCAGGGGCAACGAGCTCCTGCTCATCAACCCAGGACAAGTGAGAAGACTGCAGGGCATGAATCCGGAAGGCCTGTTATCAATGTCATTACGGGAGGGCCTCACCCAGCAGGCAGGAGCTGGGGTGAGATGGAAAGGTATACCCGGGCTTTGAAATATGTACCGACCGAGGAAGATGTATTTGTTTTCGAAGGTGCTGTGCCCCTGAAGCAACAAAAAACTTTCAATGATGATATTGTGTTCAGAGCCAGGGATTCCACAGGTATTGAAGCTCCTACCTTGGATCCCTTAGTCATCTCGGCTGGTATCGGGCCAGCTATTGTCATAAGAGTTCTCATTGATCGTGGCGCATCCTGCAATATCCTCTTCAAGAAAACATTCGACCAAATGAAGATCCCTATGGCTGATGTGCAAGCATCATCGCAGAAAATCGCTGGTTTCACTGGGTAGCCAAAACAGCCGATAGGAACCGTTGATGTGCTTGTAGAACTTGGAGAGGGAGAAAGAAAAGTTGTCCGCAAGCAAACTTTTGTGATTGTCGACGAATTTTCTGCTTATAATGCTTTCCTTGGCCGTCCAATTCTCGCAGCATTCAAATCTGTTCTGGCCCCATGGTGCCTCACCATTAAATTTCCCACAGATAGTGGAGTGGGAGTTATAAAAGGGGATCAGAATGCTGGGCGGGAGTGTTATCTGACAGAGCTACGAGAAACAAGGAAAAGAGAAATGGGAAAGGATGCGGCAACCCCAGTCCGCATCAAAGAACCAGCCTTGTAGCAATTACAGTGCGGACTCTGCACTAGCGAGCACAGCGGAGCACGGAAAGAGATGGATCCTAGGAAAGCCAGTGCAGGGGAGAATAGAGTGGTACCAGTGGAAACGACAATACCAGTACCTGTTGACCCAAAGGACCCAAACAAGGTGTTGAATGTGGGTTCACAACTTAACGTGTCAATTCAGAATATCTTAATATCTTTTTTAAAGGCAAATTTGGATGTTTTTGCTTGGACTCATGCCGATATGTGCGGAATATCCCCAGAAGTTGCAGTACACACCCTGAATATTGATCCAAAATTTATACCTGTGAAGCAGAAAAGGAGAACTCAAGGTCCAGAAAGGTCAGCAGCGTTAAAAGAAGAAGTTGATCGGTTCATGGAGAATAACTTTATCAAAGAATCTACCTATCCGAATTCGGTTTCAAATCCAGTGCTGGTTAAGAAAGCCAACGGAAAATGGAGAGTGTGCATCGATTTTTCAGATCTAAACAAGGCCTGCCACAAAGACTGCTTCCCATTACCCAGGATCGATCAACTGGTAGATGGAACAGCGGGACACGAATTGTTATCTTTTATGGATGCCTACTCTGGATATAACCAGATCATGATGCATGAGCCAGATCAGGAGGACACGAGCTTTATCACCGACGTTGGTCTTTACTGCTACAGAGTTATGCCCTTCGGGCTGAAGAATGCAGGGGCAACATACCAAAGACTTGTTAATGCTATGTTCAAACCGCAATTGGGCAAGACTATGGAAGTCTACGTCGATGACATGTTAGTAAAGTCTAAGAAAGCAGTGGATCACATAGAACACTTAGCAGACATGTTCGCAGTCCTCCGAAAGTACGGAACGAAGCTCAACCCTTTAAAATGTTCATTTGGAGTGGAATCCGGAACGTTTTTAGGTTTCATCGTGAACGCTAGGGGCATTGAGGCTAGTCCAGCTCAAATTACTGTATTAAAGGAAGTCAAAGCTCCTAGAACGAAGAAGGAATTGCAAAGTCTCAATGGAAAAGTCGCCGCCTTGAGTCGGTTCATTTCCAAAGCCACAGATAAATGCATCCCATTCTTTGACGCCCTAAAGAAAGGAAGGAAAAACTTCGATTGGACTCCCGAATGCCAAAAAGCCTTTGATGAATTGATTCGCCATATGGAAATGCCTCCAATACTTTCTAGGCCTGGCGATGGCGAGGATCTTCTTATATACTTCGCAGTATCATCTCATGCTTTAAGTGCAGCGCTGATACGAGAAGACAAGAGGATTCAACATCCATTTTACTATATCAGCAAAAGACTCACCGGGGCAGAGATGAATTACTCTAAGTTGGAAAAACTCGCTTATTGCCTACTGATTGCATCCAAGAAGTTGAGGCAATATTTCCAAGCTCATCCTATCAGAGTCCTCACTGATCAACCTTTAAAGCAAGTCCTGTTTCGCCCTGAGACTCCGGGTCGTCTTCTAAAGTGGAATATTGAACTCAGTCAATATGACATCACTTATCATCCCCGAAAAGCAATCAACGGACAGGCTTTAGCGGATTTCATCGTAGAATTCACAGATAAGGGTAACAGTGAGGAGGAAACGATCGATGATTCCCCAATCCAATGGAAGTTATATGTCGATGGCGCGAGAAACGACTATTGTTCTGGAGCCGGAGTTGTACTTGAGACCCCTGAAGGTCGATCATTACGCTATGCACTAATATTGGAATTTCCTTCAACAAACAATGAAGCAGAATACGAAGCCCTTATCGTTGGCTTAAGGATTGCTAAAGAACTAAACATCCAAGCATTACAGATCTTCAGTGATTCTCAGCTTATTGTATGCCAAGTCAAGAAGGAATTCCAAGCGAAAGGGGGAAATCTGCCCGCCTACTTGTCAAAGGCTTGGGAACTCCTGGGTGATTTCGATCATTACATGATAAGTCATATTCCTCGAGAAGAAAACATGAAAACAGATTCTCTCGCAAAGTACTCTAGCACAGGCGAAGCTCAATTTCTGGGGTTGACTCCAGTGGAGGTCCTGTCGGCTCCGAGCATTGATGAGATGGATGTTGATTGGATCATGAGCGTGTCTCAAGAGCAAGAATCATGGATGACTCCAATAGCAGAATATCTACTCAATGGCTCTTTACCGGAAAATTCAAAAGAACGAAAGAAGCTACTAAGGAAAGCCTCTCGCTATATAGTCCAGGATGGCCAGTTATACAGACGGGGATTCTCAATGCCGTTACTTCGATGTGTATCCAGGGAAGAGTCCAAAAATAATCCTAGCTGAGGTGCATGGGGGAGAGTGTGGTGATCTTTTAGGTGGTCAAACTTTAGCGAAAAAGATTCTCCGATACGGATATTTTTGGCCAGAAATTAATCGAGATGCAGCAGACTATTCTCGAAAATGTGACAGATGCCAAAGATTCGCCAAAATTCCTAGAGCTCCTTCCACTGAACTCACACAGATGGTCAGTCCATGGCCGTTTGCAATATGGGGGATAGACCTTGTAGGACCGTTACCAACTGCCAAATCTGGAATTAAATATGCCATTGTTGCTATAGATTATTTTACTAAGTGGGCAGAAGCTGAACCACTGGCTACTATCACCTCAAAAAAGATGATAAGTTTTGTGACTAAAAGTATCATTTGCAGATATGGTGTGTCTCAAAAAATAATTACAGACAATGGTACTCAGTTCGAAAGTGAAGAATTCCAAGATTTTTGCAAACGATTCAAAATCCGAAAAAGCTTCTCAGCAGTAGCTCATCCGCAGGCAAGCGGGCAGGTGGAAGCAGTAAATAAAATTATCAAGTCAACCATCAAGAAGCAGCTTGAAAGAGCGAAAGGTGGTTGGGTCGATAAGCTACCACTAGCACTATGGGCATACAGAACTACCCACAAAACTGCGAGTGGGCATACTCCGTTTTCATTGGCATACGGATCAGAGGCAATGATTCCGGTAGATACAGAGGTCCCTTCACATAGAAGAATCCATTTCAATCAAGCGGAGAATGAAAAACTACAGCTTGAGGCACTAGATCTCCTTGATGAAAAAAGAGAAGAGGCTGAGCTCAGAATCGCATCTCATTAGCAAAGGATAGCCAGAAATTTCAATTCCAAAGTTCGCCAACGCAGCTTTGAAATTGGAGATCTAGTCCTAAAGAGAATTATGACAGCGACAGGTGTGTTTGGGCCAAATTGGGATGGACCATATGTCATAGGTCAGAAGCTTCTTGACGGCACATTCAAACTCACTACTGTCGAAAGAGATCAAATTCCAAGAGCTTGGAACAGCAATCACTTACGTCCATACTTTACTTGATAGCTTTGTTGAAATATTGTAAAAAGAATTATGAATGTATGATTCCTGTAATTGAAAGCGATTGTAAAACCGATGCAAGTGAATAATGAAAGACTATAAAGTGGATGTAGGCCCAAATTCTTGGCCGAACCACTATAAATCTTATGTTCCTTATTATTATTACATTTTTGCTTTATTTTCGATATGAAAAGTACATTAAATGTATTACTGAAATGTTGATTTAAATTTTTGCAGGCAACGAAAACAAAACTTGCACAGTACAAGACCAAGTGATTCTTGTTATCATTCAACAAACAAATTCCAAGTCACAAAATTCCCGAGCTTAAATCCTAGATAAGAAGTGCTTCAATTGAACGGTCAATGATTTCGCCGAAAACGGGCTTTAGCTAATAAATTGAGAAGTTTGAACAAACAAACATCCAATTAAGAAGCTTATGTCCGTTCTCATGAACTGGCCTAGCAATGAAGTACACTTCTTTGGATTAAACAAACTACTTGTAAGAGAAGGGAGTGCAAGCTTGAAAAGAAAAAAAAATATAGAGGATCACTGAAAAGTCATAAGCAAGTGGACAAGGAACAACTAAAGCCCTCTTCGAAGGCACAAGTCCTCTTCGGAGGCACAACTATTCAGAGGATAAAGACCTCTAACGAAGAATATGCCGCAAAAAAAAAAGTTCTCTACTCAACCAAAAAAGATTGGAGTTCATGACCCTCCAACCATGAGAGAGTAACTTCCAGGCAATCCTCGGAGGCCCATTTCACCAGGAGTTGAAGTGTTACAACCGCTCTTCGGAATTTCACTTCACCAGAGTTGAAATGTAAAACAAAATAAAAGCCCTCTTCGGAGGCCCATTTCACCAGGAGTTGAAGTGTTACAACCGCTCTTCGGAATTTCACTTCACCAGAGTTGAAATGTAAAACAAAATAAAAGCCCTCTTCGGAGGCCCATTTCACCAGGAGGTGAAGTGTTACAACCGCTCTTCGGAATTTCACTTCACCGGAGTTGAAATGTAAAACAAAATAAAAGCCCTCTTCGGAGGCCCATTTCACCAGGAGTTGAAGTGTTACAACTGCTCTTCGGAATTTCACTTCACCAGAGTTGAAATGTAAAACAAAATAAAAGCCCTCTTCGGAGGCCCATTTCACCAGGAGTTGAAGTGTTACAACCGCTCTTCGGAATTTCACTTCACCAGAGTTGAAATGTAAAACAAAATAAAAGCCCTCTTCGGAGGCCCATTTCACCAGGAGTTGAAGTGTTACAACCGCTCTTCGGAATTTCACTTCACCAGAGTTGAAATGTAAAACAAAATAAAATCCCTCTTCGGAGGCCCATTTCACCAGGAGTTGAAGTGTTACAACCGCTCTTCGGAATTTCACTTCACCAAAGTTGAAATGTAAAACAAAATAAAAGCCCTCTTCGGAGGCCCATTTCGCCAGGAGTTGAAGTGTAACAACCGCTCTTCGGAGTTTCACTTCACCGTAGATGAAATGCTAAAAAAAAGACCTCTTCCCAGAGGCACAATAAGACAGAAAGACCTCTTCCCAGAGGCAGAAATGAAAAGACCTCCTCCCGTAGGCACAATCAAGCAGAAAAGACCTCTTCGGAGGCACACGTTTCACCAAGATTGAAGTAAAACTTCCAAGTGTTGAAACATGAAAAAGTCTTTCTCAGAGGTGCAACTTTTCAAAGAAACAAAAATCAAGAAGCCCTTTACTGTGGCAAGTAAAAAAAAAAATCCTCATTAAGAGCACACTTTAACTTTCAAAGGAAGAGTGAATTACTTGTTCTAGAAAATTCTCTTCCTCAAAAAGAAGTTGAAGTACTTTACAAATACCCGCTTTACCACATAGAAGATTTCATTCAATAAAATGTGTACATGCACAAAATAAAGAGTGATATCTTCGAAAGTTGAAGCGTAGAAACTTATTTGTGCTCTATTTTTTAATGAAATCATATTCCTCCAAATGTGGAATAAATATTCCCTAAAAAATAAAAGCACAAGTTCCTCATAAAATAAAATATTACAATGGGCTTATGGTATAGGGGCAGCATGGCGTAACTACATCGGTAAAATTGCGCTCGAACAATATATACCAAAAGCTCACTGCAATATCGTACAAAGAAACTTGTACAAAAATGAATAGTAAATGCATTCTCAGATATAGACAGAAGTTTATACAAAGAAAAAGAATCATTTTATTCAACACAATTTTATATACAGGTACAGGTTCCAACAAAAGAAAAGCGGGGGGCCGGTACCCGCACAATTTCCGGTCATTGCATGCAAAAAAGGCAAAAAAGCGATATGAAAGCCACAGAACCAGAGCCATCATTTCTTCTTCCGCCCACCTTTTGAGCCCGCACCTGGCCGAATGACCAACTTTTTAGGTCGGCTTGTAAGGGTAGGGGATGAAGAAGAAAGGGGCTCGATCAGACTTTCTTCCGTCTCTTCTCCGCCAGTTAAAGATTCCTTCTTATTCTTCTTCTTGGAAACTCCCTGCTTCCCTCTCTTCTTGGAGAAAGGCCCACTCCCTGGAGAAAGAAGTTTGGATAACGGTTCAGTGTCGGAGCCAGTGGGTTCTCGCGTCCTCTCGCTTCCTTCAGTTTCCTCTCCTTTCGGATCTTGAGAAGCAACGGGATCATCTAAGCCGTGAAGGGCTTCTATTTGCTCTTCCTGTGACCCGGGTTGCGAGGCAGAAGGAGGAGTGACCTTAGGAGGCGGAGAAGGAATAATTGGAGGAGGAGAAGCCTGAACAATGCCCGACGTTTTCTTTGCAGAAGGAAAAAAGTTTAAGTCAGCAAAAAGCGGAGATAAAGGTTCGCTGAGATTCAAGAAGTAGTAAAAAAGGCCATCAAGTTCATAAGAAACAGATGAGCAGTCTACTTGGGCAAGATTGTCAGTAGGGTTACCTGCAGAAGTCGGTTCCCTGATGTCAACTTCATAAGCCTGTGCCTCGGCACTCTCGCCGCCCTCATCTCCACCTTGTATGCTTGTAATATCAGTGGTGACTTTAGTAGGAGATGGGGAATGAGAACTAGAACCGATAATGTCAATTTCGGCTGAAGGAGAAGGTTGAATTGGAGTAGTTGAGGTGATTTTTCCTGAATATTCTCCTGCCGCTGTTTCGGCCCTTAATTTTGCAAGCTGTTCTCTCCCCTTGGCAAGAGCGGCGCAAGCATCATCATCAAGATAATGCTCTTCAAGAGCTGACTCAGCGTAGCCAGCGCCTTTACCACCAAGCATATCAAGTGCAGCCTCCCAAACTTCAGCCAGAGTAATTTCATACTTGGGGCCTAGAAAAGCGAGGCTACCACGCCCCAAAATGCTATGCAGATAGAAATCAAATAATGTTGAGCTGATGTTGGCCCTCGTTGCCTCGTGAGATTCTTCAGCTGCAATTTTGCCGGCAACGGCCTCATCACGCTCCATTTCAACTTTAGAAAGTTGAAGCTTAAGCATTTGGATCTCCGCCTCTTGGGAGTTATTCTTCTTCCGAAGCTCTTTAATGTTAGCGACATAGCCCTCGCTAATTCTTTTCTGCACTTCGAGCCTGTCTTCGGCATCCCTTTGGCTAGCATGAGCATCTCTCACTTGTTTGAGGAGCACTTCTTCTTTTTGAGAATAAGAAGTAGAGGAAGCAGCAAGCTCTTGTTTCAGTTCTTCAACTTTTGCTTCAAGCTCCTCATTGTAAGAAGCAATGCTTCTCATCTCGGTGTCATGTTGCTCGAGCACCTTTTGCCATTCGGCTTTATCATTTTCCATGGTAAGCATGGCCTCTATGTTTGCACGATTAACCCTCTGAAGCTCGTCAACAAGTTTCTGCCAGTTCGACATCCTCTAAATATCAAGCTTGACGGCGTCAAGGTTTCGTAACATGGCAGACTTGTCAATGGGGACCAAGTCAAGGTCAAACCTTACTCCCTTCAGACACCACTGAGGAAACCGACTTTGCAAAGTGGCAGGACCCGGTCCAACTTGGAATTTGGGTCTGCTAATTATAGTTTGGATGTCTGACTTCCCGAGAGCGGGAGAGCCGGAAGGAATATCAAGCGAGGCAGGGGCAGTAACCTTTTCAGGAGTTGTAGTGGTGTGCATCTCACCATGTCGGGCTCGCTTGCTCGAATCTTCAACCACATGACTTTTTCCTCTGTCATCATGGGTTTTTCTTTTATGGGAATCGTCACCTCTCTGTGAAGAATCATGGCGCTCTTCCCTCTCTCTTCTTTCATAGCGCTCCTCTTGAGCCCTCTTTTCTTGAGCCTTTCGAGCGGCTCTCTCTTCATCAGATTCTCTGTAAGAGGGAAGGTAACGCCTGTAGTCATACTGGCTATGCCTCCCGTAGCGCTGGAAATAATCATAATAAGATCCGCTGCGTCCCATCAGAGGATCTGAAATAAAAAAGAGCTAAATCTTAGAATTCTTCAGAGTACAAAAAGTCAGAAGCGTAAAAGTGCCAAAAAAGAAATTCTAAGTGTGTGTGGCGTGCAAACTACGCGCATCAAACTACGAACCACTCTTTAATTGAGGAGTGGTTGTGGGTGTAATAGTCAGCGTCAACTCCTGAGTTGACGGAATCTGCTGCAGGACAGAAGTTGCTTCAACTACTGAAGAAGAAACCCCAGTAGTGATAGGATCATCTTTAAAGATTTCTTGCGAGGTGGCAAAGAGGTCGCTCGGCCCTTCGAAAGTATCATCCCTGCTCTGCTTGGAAGGCTAGTTTTCTCGGCTTCTTCGTCGGATTTCTGTGAACGTCAGGGATATCCCTGAGGCTCCTCTTCCTCAATAACCGAGGTAAGTTCGTCAGATGGCCCCGCAACATCAACAGAAGTGGAACATTTCACTAGCAAAGCCTCGGGAGCAGGTCCTTTTGGTTTGGATGTATCTGTAGAAACTGGGGCATCCAATGCTCTAGCCGGGGAGTCGTGGATTTCATGAGGATGTGTAGAACGAGAAGTATGCAGAAGCCCGTATTGGTGCAATAATTCATCCCCCAACAAAAACTTGATGCTTCTCTCTGCTACGGCCACGACACTCAATCTATCAAAAGTCTGCTTATGGACCGGATCACTAGAGGAAAGAGGAAGTGCTGAAAAGGGCAAAGAATGAAATTAGCAATTGGTAATTCGGATCTCGAGAAAGTTTAAAAATGGAGACAAGTAATCTTACTTCCTACTCTCCAATTGGCATAAAACCCTAGGGGGCAGCGAGCAAAGAAAAATTGGTTCAGAAATCCATGAACGCTTTCGGTAAGGTCGGAAATAATTTTGCGGTTTCTAGCACTCCTCACAATTATAAGGGAAGGATGATCTCTACTCTTTGCAAACGAGCATAAGTAACGGATTTCTTCAAAACTTGGTAAGCGATCAAAAGTTCTTATGAACAAAACGCACAACCCCATCAAGATGGCATAACCATTAGGATGAAGTTGGGACGGAGAGATTGACAACCGAAGGAGAAGAATTCGGAGAAAGTCATTAAAAGGAGGGATCACTCCGCTTAAACACATTTGACGATTGATTGCAATAAAGCCACGAGGAGGATTGTCGGCAGTATCACTCGGCCCAGGGAGCAGGACATCACTCTCAGTAAAACCAAATTGAGTGCGCAGCTGAGTAAATGCTCTCGGGGTTAGAATGGTTGGAATTCTCTCTGGAGGGTTCTCTATAGGTAGAGCTACCGGAAAAGTTTCTTCCTCTTGAGCTGCCATTTCTTCTTGATGGGAAGTCATTCTACATAAATAACTGGATATTCAAACATCATGGTGCACGTTTCCTAAAATGTGTGAGGTGTTGTGTAAAATTAACAAAGCAATAAACAAATATAACTGGAATGAAAAATAGCAAGCATTTGATGAAATCCAGGGACTATTGTTTTAAGCCTAAATATGCAAGTATAATGTTGATGCAGACAAATCAATTCAGATTATTGATACTTTGCATTAATGTTTAACTTTAGTTGATTGATTCACAAGCATTTCATGCAATATATTTAAGTTGCTTGTCTTGTCTCGACTAATCTGTCATTTGATGTGGGCAGTCAATGGCAGTATTTTCGCCTTGGTTTTCTTTGTTTGCTATTTTCAGCAGGTTGTCGACTTATAAGTTAATGCGATCTGTGAAATAATACAATGAGATTCAAACAAGTTTAGAGTTGGGGCAGTTCAAAACTCAGACAACTTAGTTCGGCAGTTCAAGTCAAATACTCAAAGTGGGTCTATGCTCCTAAATGTCAACACGTCCAAAGCTTAAGTATTAGGTCGGCTACGATTTTAAAAGTCTTTCGCGAGATAAGGCTAAGTCGGTAGCGGGTCGGAGTCAAACTTAGTTCGGCAGCTCAGTCCTCTAGGTCACAAGGAAGAGATAAGAAAGTAAGCTCCGATCGAAAAGGCAGGAACTTCTCCAAGTATTGACTCGGTCACGATCCAAGCCTTAAAGTTTAAACCGGCAAGTTTCCTTCAAGCATTATCTCAACCACGACCTAAGGTCACTAAGAGTCAGGTCGGCCAAAGGCTAAGCCACCCAAATTCACTAACTTGCTCCCAAACCAACATCACACTCCATCAACCCGCTAACCCAATAGCCGTTCCATCAATAATAGCCTTCATTTCATTCAAAACTATCAGATCACCCAATAAAAAGTTCAAAGCCCTGCCATCAGAAATCATTGAGCTTGGGGTGGTAAACCATCTTCATCGTTTAAATGATCATCTAAAGCCGAATTGAGCGAACTAAGCTTCATCAGCTATAAATGTGATGGGATTCGTGATGGAGCAACGTACAAGGAGGCAATTCGAGTTCGAGCGACAGGATTCACGAATCGATAGAAATCTACGGTCGAAAGAAGAGTAAAATCACTTACGCAATGAATGGTAGAAATTATCGGTGATAAGTTGGAACGAAATCGCCTTCAGGAACTTGAGAATATATTAATGGCGGAATCAAGCAATAGAGAAAGTAATGAAGAAAGAAAAAGAAGGTTAACTTATACCCTGCAGTGGAGAGACCTGGAGCGGCACATATGATCTAACTGATGGGTCGCACACGACCTACCGACCTAAAAGTGGACGAGTTAAGAGGTATCGAAGCACACGACCTAACAATTAGGCATATGCTTCGAGGGGCAAATGTTAACTCCATCTCGACCGTGACTCACCGATCTAACACATCAAATAGGTAGCGACCCAGCGTTCAGCCGACCTAAGGTACGAAGGGATGCCGACCTAGTACCTTAGCATGGAAGACCGACTTAACTGCTCGAGGCTTAGGAGGGATACCGACCTAACAGGCTCGAGAGAGATGCCGACCCAAAGTCTTAACAAATGGACGCTGACCTAACTACCTAATGCCTTAAAGACCGACCTAAGCTTTGAGGTAATGCCGACTTAGGGCTCAAAGGAAGAACCGACCGAAGACTTACGAAAACCTGCCAGCCTAAATTGACTACCGATCTAGCTACCTAAGGAAATTGCCGACCTAACTGCTATGGACAAGTTGAACTACACTTGAGTCGCGACCGACTTACGACTTAAGCCAGGTCATTCGCGATCTAGGCATAAGAAAGAGAACGTGGTGCAACAGCTACACACGCGGCACGATAACTCGGCAGCAACTTAGGACTTGGGATTTGGGGCCAGAAGAACATGTATCTCTCATCTAAACCGTCGGCCATACTTGAATAAAAGAGGGCGACCTACGACCTAGCCTAGTCCGGAGCCGACTCACGATCCAACTCATCTCGGCCGCTGCTTACAACTTGACACAAGAATCCTTATAAATACGCAACCACCTCCAACATTCAAGGGACTTTTTGGCCAATCATTTCAAGCGCCAATACTCTGCTGAATTCTCAACTCACCCGAAACTTCAAGTTCGAAAAGCATCTCAACTAACTTCAAGGGGAAATCTAACGCAATCTACATGGATTCGAAGAATTCTTCTCCACCAAAGTTCTAGTTGTTTGTTTCGTCATAATTGTAATTGAAGATTGTTGTAAAGATGTAATCGGTTTAGCAATAAAGAGAATTAAAGTGGACATAGGCTTGCCTTGAGCCGAACCACTATAAAATCGCTGTTATTCACCGCTTTTTCTGTAATTTTCTGCTTATACTCTGTTCCCGAATCATCGGGTGGTGCTTTCACAACTACACTTTATACACCGGGGTGTTAGCGTTCAAATTTTAGTGTTAACAGCTATTACTTCCATAAACCTTTATTCCACTTATATAATCCAAATAGGTTGATAATTAAGTAAAAGAGATTATTTATGTTGTTTCTATTAGTCACAACCAAATCAACACAACATATAATAGTCACAAGCAACAAAACCATACAATCATCACATGTAATCAAAGCAATCAACCATCCATCCATAGCAATCAAAACAATAGGTTTGTTCGGGTTCAAAAACTTTTAATCATACGGAATGATAAGTAAAATACAAAGTATACCTCGCACTTAACCGTCTTAGATAATACTTAACAGATTATTCAAACATCCTAAACAATTTATAATATTATCTCCCCAACATCCCATAAGCAAAACAAATAATGATTTCAAGTATTATTCAAGTTCATTCTTATTAATTTCATTTCACATCATTTATTACTCATAATTTTTCATTCTCACAATGATTATTTTATTTAATTTATATTCATCACTTACAAAATTCATTTCCCATATATTCGTAAAATGTCTTTTCCTCTTTTCATTACTTTACATTCACTGCTTACATAAGTTATTTCCATTTCAATTATTAGACTATCCATTATTATGTAAGCTTCTTTACAATTTAATTCACCATTAATAAGTTGTTATTTTTTACATTCATTTGTTTCATATATAGTATTATAGAATATTAAATTTATTTCTAATTCAATTCAACACTTTTGAGGTTATATCATTCAATTAATATAATACTCACTTTAATTATAAATGGCTTCAACATTAACTTAAGTTTACAATCATTTACTTACTATATTCATTCTTTATATAAATTTAGTTAGTAGCATTCAAGTTATTTATAATATTCTTATACATCTTAATTCTTCATTAAAACACGATTTTGTTGAACATTTCCATTAATTTACTTGCATAATATTCTGTAACATATTCTTATTAACATTTCAACTTTTAATATTTTGGTAAGCTATATATGTCTATTAGAATGTAATTAAATGTTACACAAGTTCGTCCTATACATCTTAATTAGTAGCATTCAAGTTATTAACTTAAGTTCATAATATTCTTATATATCTTAATTCTTCATTAAAACACAATTTCGTTGAACATTTCCATTCTTTAAGTTTACTTGCATAATATTCTATAACATATTCTTATTAATATTTCAACTTTTAATATTTTGGTAAGTTATATACGTCATTTAGAATGTAATTAAATGTTACACAAGTTCATCCTATACATTTTAGTTTACAAAATGTTCACTAATCAAATCTTCTAAATTTTCACATCTACAAGTTACAGATTTCCAATTTCCTATATATTTCATTAATCATTTTACATCAAGTTTCTTATTTTGCATTTTAGCAGCTTCGAATTATTCAAATAGTTAAGATTTCATTCATTATAATAATCGAAACTTCTAACTTACAGAAATTCAAGATCTAAATACCGTTTTCCATTTTCAAATCATTTTAAATATATATATATATATATATATATATATATATATATATAGACACACACACATACTCATATATACATATATTAATCAATTCTTGAAATATTTAAAATTAAGGTTTTTTTATCAAAACAATTGTGTTATTAAACTATTACAACAGTCTTCCCACTTTGAAACTCGAAAATGAACGTCGATGATGCGTGCATTCATCATCGAAATTATTTTCCAACGATAGAGAGGGGAATACAAAACTTATTTCCTTTAAAATATTTCTTTCAAATCATATTGAAAATATTTATATCAAAAATACTTCTAAATATTATTATTATTATATTCCAAATCATTCGAATGAAATTTTCAAACTCTCGGAACTTAAGCTCTCAAATCAATTTATACTCATTTTATTTGTAAATTCTATTTTGGAACCAATATTGTGAAAATTTTCAATTCCTGACAAACAACTAAACATATCACAAACAATTATATATATTTTAATAGATTATTCTTTTATATACAAAATATAATACTAGGTAAAATTATTTCATTTACCTATATTTCAAAACAATATTGTGTTGGTCTGCCCTATTAAGTGTTTAGAAATACCATTGATGCCATAGCGTCCAATGTACCGACCGAAATTTAAAAATACAAAACAGAACGGACTAACACATTACAAAATATTTTATAACACGAACAAATATGCTCTCTCATATATATACACTCAGCGAATCATTCTAGGGAATTACTATCCTATTTAATATGAGCCAGACCCTACAAAGCTAAGGTTATCGCTAAACCCAAGCTCCGATACTAAATGTAACGGGCCACCTTTTTAAACGGTTTAAGTTGACGACAAGCCACACACATCAAACTCAAGGCAGTCAAAACGGAGGATTATTTAGGGTAAATAAGAAAAAGCAGAGAAAGAAAGAAAAATAAATAAAGAATCTCACAACTGAATGACAAAATATAACAATCAAATAAACAGTTCATGAAGCTGTTTACATATAACATTGATTATACTTTTATAATACAGATCAGAGTTACATACAACAAGAATAAATAAATAAATGCAGTGGAATAACATGATGCGGTGGAACAAATATAATAAATAATAATGCACAATCTTCCTCTTCATCCTTCAGAAAGCAGTCTTCGATTAACTGAAAAGCTCAAACTGACCCGAGCGAATTAAAAAGACAAAACACTCGAGTCAGAACAAAAAAATCTTATGTAAGTTAAATCAACAATAAATAAATATGAGTGTAACGACGTCAGAGATGTTTACGGGGTTTGACATCTCCTATCCATTATTTAACATGAGTGCAATAACTTAAGAGATGTTGGGGATTACCATCTCCTAAGGATCCGTCAAACTATCTACTAGGTAGTACATTACGCTGTTATAATAGTGTCTACAATAAAGTATTAAAATAGCTTTAAGTCTTTACCATATCTTCCTTAACACATTTTAATATATTCCTATAGTCTATACAGATAATGTAAGCCCCACTAAACTGATTGGAAACTCAAGGAGCACTCCATAGGTATGGTGCAAAACAATCTCATAGAAGGGGAATCATGGCATGTTGACACGACACTCGAGGCAATGCTAGAGTAGGATTATACCAATTGCGGATCCGGGCTGGTGGTAATGCAAATCACCTACTACCATCTACCTCGAAACACACTTCCATAATAAAAAACAAGGGTGGCCACCAAATCATCACAAAGTCATAATATGGTATCGAAGAAATGTGTCCGATTGGGAGAATGACCTCGCTTGGCCCGGCATGGCTCCTTTTTAGTCATATCTAAGCAGACTCATGGGAGATAGGGTCATGTAAATACCTCATACATAATCGTTCGCCATACCATCCTACTTCATTTTTGGGATCTCCACCACATAAACAGTTGTTAAAGTGGTTTTCTGTATTTGCGAGAGTATGACAATGTCCGATCCCAGTCTCTTTAACAACCAAACGCTTATTACACAGCGGATGATTATTTTAAATTTCAAAAACTGTTTCATAATTGATATCCCAAATATCATATTCAATTCAAATCATATCACTTTCGAAATTATATTCACAATTGGGTTAAATTCACATTTCAAAATCATCATATTTACTCAATTATGCCATTTCACTAGCAAATACAATTTCAAATCCCAACTTATATTATACATTATTAGACCTTATTCATTTTAAAATCAAGGCTTTAATTCTAAACATTTCCACTTTACACGATTTGAAATTTGGGAAATAATTCAGATAGTTATAAATAGTTTAATTAATTTAACATAGTTTAAATAGATACAAATTAGGTTAAATAGGTTTAAAATAGATTAAATAAATTTAAAATATATTTAAATACTTTAAATGTATTTGAAATATGTTAAAATAGATTAAAATACTTTAAATAGATTTAAAACAGTTTAAATGGTTTAAAATAGATTAAAAAGGTTTATTATGGATTAATTAGATTTAAAATAGATTAAATGAATTTAAAATAGATTAAATAGAATTAAAGTAGATTAAAATAACTTATAATAGTTTAAAATAGGTTAAATTAGATTAAAATAAATTAAATAGTTTAAATTGATTAAGTTGGTTTAAAATAGGTTAACTTATTTTAATAGTTGAAAATCTTAAAATTATAATTTAACAGAACATTTGAAGTTTATATTGAGATAAGAAAATTTTGAAATTAACATCATAATTAACCATTTCTTCCATTCCAACAAATTTGGACCATGTCCAAATTTCGAACATTGAAATATCAAATTTAACTATTCCAATTTTAGTAGATTTTTAAAGTTACAGTTTCCAACATTTCAACAACTCAATTTCGATAAATGTTGTTTATACATCACATTCAACTTTAAAATTTCAATTTAAATCCTTTAAATAATTTCTTAAAATAATTTAATTTATACTATTTCAAATGTCGTTTAACTGGATTCAAAGTTTAAAGATTTAAAATCATTAAATTTAACCAATCTGGTGTCTGTATATAATTCTCTACCCTAAGTTCAAGTGATACGAATATTTATCACTTCAATCCGCAAATATTTTAAATTTTTGTGGGTATATATTATTTCAACCTGTAATCCCAAATTTATTTCCGTTAACGCTAAAATGTGAACGCTAACACCCCGGTGTGTAAAGTGTAGTTGTGAAAGCACCACCCGATAGATCGGGAAAGAATTACAAGCAAGTAATAGCAGAAAAGCAGTAAACAACAACGATTTTATAGTGGTTCGGCTTAAGGGTATAGCCTACGTCCACTCTAAGTACTTTTATTAATAATCCCGTTACAAACTGATACAATTCTTCTCAAGTACAATACACTTCAAGTTACAAGTGATTTGGAACAAGTCTTAAGCTTCAATATCGATTAAAGTTCTTAGATTCATGTTGAAGATGTGTGGTTTCTTCGTGAATTTCTTTGATGTATTCCTCTAATCTTGGAAGCTCTGAGTGTTGATGAAGTTCTCAATGCAGCAAGGTAACGGTGTGTGAAGAGAATGTGCCAAAAGTCCCCTGAAAGTTGGAGGTGGCTATGTATTTATAGGCAAGCCCGGATAGGAGTTTTTTCGCCCAAGTGCTGAGTCGTGACCGACTCAGGCTAAGTCGTGGCCGACTTAACATAAGTCGTGGTCAGCTTAGCGAGTTAACATGCGCGTTTCTGAACTCATATCACTAGTCTTAGGTCGTTGCCGAGGTAACGTGCCGCACGTTCAACTGTTGCACTACTTCTTCCTTTATATCTCTAGGTCGGTTACGACTTATCACAAGCCATAGGTCGGTCATGACTTGGGTGTGGACAACTTGTTCTTAACAGTTATGTCGGCAAACAACTTGAGTCGTTTAGATCGGTGATTGTGTTAGGTCGGTAGACATTTGTAAGTCCTAGGTCAGAATCTCCTTGAACTTTAAGTCGGCATCTTCTAAGGCCCCTTAGGTCGGTAACTTGGTCGAGTCATTGAGTCGGCATTACTTCAAAGCGTTAGGTCGGCACACTCTTAGCAGTTGGGTCGGCAGACGATGTGAATGGCTAGGTCGGCAACAAGCTAAGGCTATTGAGTCGGAACTTCCTTTGAGCCTTAAGTCGGTCTCCTTCTCAAGCCTTTTAGGTCGGTAACTATTGAGTCGTCATTCATTTTAGGTCGGCAATGAGCTAAGGCTGTTGGGTCGGTATTTAAGTTGAGTCGGTAGCCTCGTTGAAGTGTTGAGTCGGCATACCCTTAGGCCTTAGGTCGGCACCTCCTGTTGAGCTTTAGGTCGGCACGCTTCTAACTGTTAGGTCGGAACCTCCTGATGCACTAGATCGGTGAGTCATGGTTAAGGCGGTGTTAACAATTTCAATGAAAATCATTTGTGTTTATCATTTCAACCCATAACAATTTTCCCCTATTCTATATGATCGTTCGGGTATGTATCATTTCAACCCATAGGGAACCTGCATTATTATAACAATATAAAAGAATATAACATCCAGTCATCCAATATCAACAATCAAACATACATCAAAATCACCATTCAATCAATATATAAATAACGTCAATTAACTGGTTATCATTATCAGGTATTCAATTTACAATTTATTCAATATTAAATTAAATGACGATTGAATGCGAACAAAGGCAAAATTAACTGGAATGACAATTTAAACGTACAAAACATCAACCATTCAATTTCTATTCGCATCATAAATTCAATTTAACTAACATAAAATAATCTAGTAGTTGTGAGTGGGTCAAAACACTCACCTATGATTTCAAATCGATTTAAAATCCAAATTAAGGCCCAAAATTCAAATGTCTCAGAATTCGACCAAACCAGTTCCATAAAGTTTGAAATTTTGGTATGATCCCAATGAAACAAACTGCGCGTGAATCCGATCTCGTATGTGAAATATATGATAATTAGAACATTTGAAATTAAAATTTAAATAAAAATAAAAAGGAAATGTACACTCAAATAAGCCACGTCAACACGTGTTTATTGCTCACGAAACCCTAATCTAACTTCATACACGAAGTGTAGCCAACGACCTTTGGGCAATTATCTCCACCCCTCCGAGCATCTACGGCCTGATCAAAGACCACCACGAGTCTCCCATCCCCAAGGCACGCCTACGCCTTGCCTGTCGCCACCTTCGGCGTTACCATGAACGATCGCCACTGCCGAGATATTGTCATCATATCTAGTGAATTTTGGCCATGTTACATCGCATGAAGACCACCCAAGGATCTGCTCAATCTCCTCTTCTCAACGACGCTTCTTGATCATCGATCAAGTGACGATCCGCCATTGGATCGCTAAAACCCTAATAAGAACGAATGAGGTTCTACTTTAATTACTGGACGGAAGGTGAATCCGGTTGGAAAAAGAATAGTAGATCTAGCTTGCGCGCTCATCGAGGGCTCCAAATCAGTATATAATTTGTCAATGTTTGGAGGATTTTAAATTTTGAAATTGATTTGGAGATTGAAATTTTGGGTTTGAATGTAAACTGGGTTTCCACCATTTGAGGAAGAGAGAAGGAACAGTCAGATAGAAATGTATGTACGGAATAAGAAAATGACTGCTAGGGTTTGGGAAACAAGACTATTTATATTAACAGAGCCCAATAAGAAAGAATAAGATATCAAATTGGTTTGAATTGACAATAATGACCAGAAAAGTCTGTTTCGCTTTTGAAACGAAAGTGGGTCATACCGTATATCTAAATAGATGTTTTCAATGTTTTTAAACTCAATGCAACATGTTTTATATAACGGCCTGAAATTTTCAACCCCGAAAAATCAACACTAATATGTTCACTGTAGAAGTGCCAAACAATTCGAATGCCAGAAATCCCAAACTGTTAGGGTTAAGAAGAAAAGAGGTTGAAGAAGAAACAGAAAACAAAAGCACAGAATCACACAATCTCAGCGGAACAAAATATAATCTACAAATAGCAGCATTTACACAAAGAAAGCTGTAAATGTCAATTTACATACAATATATCAGAGTACAATCATTCACATACGCCCCTGCCATCTAGCTTGTCTTCTGAGCTCCAGAACGTCCTAAGCAGAAAATCTACAATACTCGGTATGATCCGATCATTACAATAAAGTAACACCCGAGTCAAGCAAGAAACCAGCATGAGTAAACCCATTAAATAAGAAATTCTTGTGTTATAAACTACCTTGAAAACCCAGGTAACTCGTTCCTCACTTTTATCTTGCTATAGCCAAACACTTATTTCACAAAATAATATCTAAGTACCATTACTTAGTTAAATGGCCAAGTTTACTTAATTTATTCCATTCCATCCTATTTGATTCTATAATGAAATCTATAAAGAATTATAGTAGTTATTAATAGAAGTGGTTCTGGATATCGCTGATATCCGAACCCGATGTCTTTGATTTGCTCGATTTCGATTGTAGGGTCGGAGTGGGGTTCTGGGTAGCTAGGAGGGTCGGAGAAGTCGGCAGTGACTTAGGGATATCGTCGTAGTTGGTCGGAGTGGCTTCGACGCAATGTGCATGTGCATGCGTATCTCAGTGCGTCTGGGTTTGGATTGTTCACTGTAGATTAGGAGAAGAGAGAAAGAGAAGAGAGGGGAGTGATTAAACTTGAATGTTGATTTGGCATAAATAAAACTATATATATATATGTATATATGTTATATATGATAAACTCCCCTTGTTGAATCTATAACCAGAAGAAAAGACCTTTGAAAAACATTTGAAGTATAAATCGGAATTTATATAAGTATGAAGTGATCCAAGATTTTTTTCAAGTTGAAGGAATAAAATGATATATATATATATATATATATATATATATGTCTATATGAATAATTTTATTAGGATGGAACTGGGAAAAGGTTTTTGAAACTAGCTGAATTTTAAAGGCTTTTGATTTTGGGAAAAAGAAAATTTTAGGAATTTGGAAAGCCAAGTTTGAGAAGTATCAATTTTGAGATACCAATTTTGAGATATCGATTTTGTGTAAATGGGATTTATATGTGATTCATATAAAGAGTATATTTTGAAAGATACTATATGTGTATAGTATAAAATGTTTTGAGAATGCTGCGGGGAAAAAGGCGCTCCCATTTAGAGTTGAAACTTGCAGTAGGAGATCCACGGGGTGGTTCTACCTTGAGCCCTAACGGGGTTCTAAATTTTGATCCCGAAGGATGTCCGGACTAAACTGTAGTTCCTGTGGATTGTGGTTGGGGTAGCGAAAGTCGAGGGCGTTGATGCCTAAAGAGACATTGGGGTTATGCTATGACGGCAGTGTAACGCTGCTGTAACTGCGATCTACTGCATTCCATATCGTAAGTCGAGGGGCAGTGATTGCTTAAAGTCTATGTTTGATTTCGCTGGGAAAGCGACGTAACATCGGCAGATGGCAATCCATAGGACATAGTGGAAATCGTGTAGCAGTGAGTGCATTGGGACTCGACTAATGTAGTCTGCGATCTATGTGGTGAAGTTTCATTTGGCAGCGTAATTCGACGACATTGATGCCTACAGTTACATGGCTTTTGCCATGATGGCAACGTAACCCTGGGTGTAGCTACGATCTGTGGCAGTTCCAAGGTGTAATCATGGAGTGTGGGTCCCCAGAGTTTTCTATGGTTTCGTCGGGATGGCGACGTAATTATCGGGCAGACTGCGATCCCTGGAGGGGGTGATGATTTCCAGAGCATTCTCACAAAAATGTTTTCTAAGTATTTTCACTGGGTGTTGAAAATGGATCTACTAAATACTTACAGATTTTTCAATCCTACGCCTGATCAACGCATGACCGAATTCCTGTGAGAACAAGGATGGACCTGTTGAGACATCGAGTTATAAAAAGTATTTTTATAAAAGCTATTTTGGTTTATATTATGTAGATTTTAAAGTCTTTTAAAACTTTAGAATAATTTAACTTATAATTAACAGTATAATTAAAATTCTTTCTTTGTTCCTTTTTGAGGACGTAAAGATTTAAAGGGGGAGGAATGCGACGACCCGGATTTTTAACGTCTGTTAATTGGGTAATTAACTAGCTTAAATCATTGAAACGTTAATTTTATTGGTCGGACAAATTAATTTTTGATAATGGAAATATCTGAACAAATATAAATTTATTTGAAAACTATAAAAAATATTAAATTATAAATCTCCGAATATGTTAAATCTTATAGTAAATAAATAAATAATATATTTCCCCATTTAAATTGAGGAATAGAATATCAATAAGTATATAAATATGCATGTATGTATTTATGCTTATATGAAATAAAATATAAGAGAATATTGTACAAAATGTGTATATATATATATATTTATGTATACACCCTTATCTATATACTTTTAATATAATTAATAATTAATTAAATATTGGAAAAATTCAATTTAATGATCTTCTAATATAATTATTTATAATTGGCAAACTTATCTTTTCAAACTAATAAAAAAATGTTTTCTAATTACTATTGTTCGTATACATATATAGATTGTGAATAGAAACTATGATTAGAAATTCGAAATAAATTTCTCAAAATTAATTAATTTTAAACTCTACATTTTTAAACAATAGTGTATATACATAGTTTTTAATTAAATTACTATAAGTTAAGTAGATTAAAATAATAATAAATAAAAAGGTTTATAATATTTCTTTTAAGTTACATGAAATAAATAATAACCATAGATAATATAAAATGTAGGCATAAGGACATTTGTAAGCTAGATGAAGACACATGTATACAAGTGTCAAATTTTCTATTTAATTGGATTTCTTCATTTAGTAAAAAAGAAAAGAAAATGATTTAAAGAAGAAAAACCAGGTGCTATATCTAACTTTCATATACAACTCAGCTTCTTTCTTCTTTCATCATTCTTTCAAACAAACAAAATCTGAAAATAAAAAGTGGAAGCTAAGCAAACGTATCCAAATTTATAACTGAAGCAAAAGATTCAAGTTCAAGTTCAAATAAAAGCAAAGTAGAGTTCAAATCCAACTTAATCAAAAGAAGTTCAGAGCAAAGATCAGTTACAGTTTTCAAGTTCCAAACTCTGTTTCCTCTATTCAAGTTTTAAGGTGAGTAAGCTTCAACCTTCTAAGTTAAATCATCTTATGCATATAAAGATGCATGGTAGAAATGAATGAATATGTCTTGCATGGGTGTATAAATGGGTTTGCCTAATATATATGTTTGAATTGCTCTGTGTGTGTGTGTGTGTGTATATGTGTGTCTATTCTGGCCTCTGTTCTTGTTTTAATAGACCTCAAATTGCATTCAAAAATTAATTTCTCTTCACACAATCACTTCTGGGTTATGATCATCAAAGGAAACTTGCTTATATTGACGAAATGCTATTTTTAAAATGGTTTCAAGAGAAGATATTAAGTAATTATCAGGTAAGAACTAATTTACAGTAAAAACAAAATATATCAGAAAATTCGACAGTCATAATTTTAAGTTTCACATATATAATCAGATTCGACTTAGAAAATGAGGAATTTTGGTGTTGAATTCTTGATTTTTAACTGTGTATGTGGAGGGGTATCGGGGGTTGAGCGGAATCTGTTCATTTTCCAATTCTTGGCGATCTGGAAACGATTGGGGGTCGGGGTTGTGGCCGAAGGTAGCTCGTCGGCTTTTGGTCACGAGAAAAATAGCAGCTTGATTTTTAGGTCATCGTGGTGACATGGCGGTGGCAAGGTAGGGTTTTGGGTTATGACGTCCCACTCCAAGACCCACATTAGCAAAGAGTATTACTAGATAATACCGTCTTTTAATACGGAGAATAGAGCTGGATAGGAGCGACCATCTATAGCCTTGCTTTAACTATCTATTGAATACATCGACAATTGTCATACCAAGCAGATCAACATATCCAAAGAATACTTGAAACAAAACCGTATGTGGCTGGAGGATCTATCAGAACAGAATATAACAACTCAAATGTAATACACGTCACAGAACAGTAGATCATCATATACACATATACTGATACATAACATAGTATACAAACTGATACATGTTAAGTGGTATAGCAAACCACAATATACAAGCGAATCCAAAAGAATACATGTAACGACCCGTAATTTTTAATAACTAAAATTGGTCAATTTAATTTGATCTTTGTAATTAAATTTAGAAAGAAATAATTTTTTTTGTAATTTATAATGAAATCAGCAATGGTAATTCAAAAGTTAACTATTGACAAATAGTGCTACATATTTGCACTTGGGTAAAATATAAAATAAGCAAATAAAAGTAAGAATTTAATTAAACAATGCAATAAAATATGGATTTAAGTAACTGAATGAAATCACAATAATTTAAAATGTGTAAAATGTATACTGGTCTTTGGATTGAATATAAGGAAACAAGTGTAGCCTTGGTAATTAATTTAAAAGCATAAGTATTTAAGAACTGTAACGGTCGCGTGCTAATAGGGAATTCATGAGTGAATTAAAGGCATGGTAACACTTGTATAAGTTGCTTGTTTATTTCGTTTGGTGATAAAATTGGGAATCAATTAGAGTAAAGGAACCTTAATGTTACATTAATAAGGATTAATGCAATAACTAAATTTGTGCTTACTCTATTAATTGAAATAGATTGTAAAATTAGGATCGATTGAAATTAGTAAATTGGAAAACGAATTCAAAGTGATATTAACTGATGAAGAATACGTAATAAATTGTAAAATTATACAATCGATGTCCGTTAAGAAAAATTATAATGTTGTTATTGATTGATAAACGTTACTTTAGTGATTATTAATATAGTAACGGAGGTGTGAATGAAAACTTAGTAGAAATGTTGGTTATTTTGTAAAGTAATTAATAGAATGTAAATTTAATGTTGAAATTTAATAGAATGCATAGTATTTTTAAACCCTTAATTTATGTCTTCAATTGATAGAAGTACACATTTAAAATTGTAATATCTATTCAAATTTAAACGTAAATAGGCGGATCATGCGATGAAATAAAATTAGCATTATATATTGATTTATAATCTGGATTGAAGTAACGAACTTATAAATGCAATTATAAGCGCACAGGTTGCAAATTTATATAGGTTGCTTGTTTATTTAGTGAGTTAAAATAAATTTTGGTAATCGATTGCAATAAATCTGAATTTTACGTTGGTTAATGTAAATTTAAGTAACAGTTGATGTAATAAAGGATGGAACCGAGGTAAATTAGTTAAGTGGATTTAAAATCTTAATTTGTAGGTGAAATTGGAAGTATCAGTGTAATGAAACGTAAACAAATATTAAATATGTTTATAGAATAATGATTGCTGAATAATAAGAATGGGAATTAGGATTTATTTATTTGAATGTAAAATTTAGGTAATTGGGTTTATTGCAATCAATTGAAATTTAATATTTAAATGTTACATAAATATTAATATAGATGAAATTGAAGATATTTATGTAATAAAGTATGAATCCGATGTTAATTTCATCTAATTGTTACTAATGAACGGAATAATATAATGAAATGTAAATTAGGTAGAATTTTCGGAAAATTAAATCTATAATATCTGAAGTTAAAGGAATTAAGGCTAAGCACTGAAATTTATAAATTTATCAACTCTAATTTGGCATTTAAATTTTGTTTAAACCAATGTAAATGATTCAAAAATTAAAAATGATAAGAATTGTCAATTATCGAATTAAAATTGAAAATTTGATTAAATCGACTAATTTTTAGTTTATTTAATTAATATAAAAATAGCCATTTTGGCCACTGACTCGGATTTCGACAAAATCAGTTTCATCAGATCCGCATCGGTGAATTATTGTAGAATTTCAAGTTTCGTATCGATCGGACTTGTAGTTTGATCGTACGGGCTTGAAACACCTTGAAATCAATTTAATTAAAATCTATTGAAATCAATTTGAAAAATATTGATTTTAGCATAACTTTTTCATACGATGCAATTTTGACCTGAAACATTTTCCATTGCGTTTAAAATATTTTAAAACACCTATCTTGATATATGGGTTTATCCATATTCGTTTCGAAGTCAGAGCGGGCTTTTTAGGCCATTTTGGCGTTAGCGCGTATATCCAACCTTATCCATCCATTCTAATTTCTGACCTACCTACATAAACCCGGTTATAAACCCTAATTCCCCTCATTTTCATTTGTCTATACGTATATCCCAACTCTCTCCTCCTCAATGGAAGACAAACAAAATTCTAGATCCAATTCCAAATCAAATCAAAGTCAAAAATCCAAACTCCTCGGAACAATTTGGAAAAAATATATATATTGAAAATCTCGTCGATACGAATCTATGCCTAATTTCTGTTTTTGCAATTCGTGCTTGATTCAACGACAAATCGCGGACAAATAAAATTTTAGGGTTTTAATCGGAGCTTCAATTGATCAAATCAAGAGAGGGGTTTCGTAGAGCTCGTCGTTGGGAGGTTATGGTGGTCTTCGCTTGGTCTCGAACGACGTATAGTGATTGGGATTCGTGTTTTAGGGTTTGTAAACCCACACGTTGCTCGGCGGCGGCTTGTTGCTGAGGTGTCGGAGGGGGGGGCCTCGGTGCGGCGGAGGGAGGCGTGGCGACAGGAGGTGGGCGGTGGAGCTCAGATCGCCGGTGGCTTTTGGGTTCGGTGGTCAACGATCGGTCAAGGGGGAAGTAGCAGCATGTTCGTTCAAATGCATATTATTGTAGGCGCATGTTTTGACTGGAGAGAGATGATGCTGACGTGTTAGTGAGTGGTAAAAATTTTGTTCTCCTATTTTAAATTTTAAAATTTACGTTCCAACTCAATTATAGCTGTAACTCTCACATACGAGATCCGTTTCACATGCAATTTTTTTTATTAGGATCGCAATAAAATTCCAGACATTTTGGCGCTCGTTTGGAAGGATTTGGAGACTGTTTAATTTTTGGGTTTAAATCGGATTTAGATTTGATTTAAATTCCCAAGGTGAGTGTTTTAACCCACTCACAACTTCTAAAATTTCTTATGTTTGTTAAATTGATATATGATGTGATTTGAAATTTATTCATGATTGTTTGGCATATTTAAATCATCATCCCGGTAAAATTTAATTATTTAATTTAATTGTTACTTAATTATTCGTTGCATATTAACTGCCAGTTGAATTGTTATTTATTTTTGCATATAAACTGCTAGTCAAATTGTTATTTATTATTTATTGCATATAAACTGCCAGTTAAACAGTTTTAATTTATTTTTGAATACAAACTGCTAGTTAATACTTGTTGTTTATTATCCGTTCTATAGTGATGTTATTATTTATAGTGGATGATTATTGTTATAAATGGTTGATGATTGATATTGGTTGAATGGATGTTGTATTTTATATTATGTAAACTACAAGTTATTATGCATTT
Organism: Allium cepa; assembly: GCA_030765085.1. NCBI lineage: Eukaryota > Viridiplantae > Streptophyta > Magnoliopsida > Asparagales > Amaryllidaceae > Allium > Allium cepa. The sequence goes on from CM060942.1 coordinate 293,568,277, forward strand.
TAATTTCAGTTGGGATTGCTGTTTGAAATGATATATAACTGTAATTTTTATTTTAAATTACGGATTAAAATGATAAATATCCGTATAACTTGACCATAACATATAAAATATTATACAGACACCGCGATCTATATATAAAAATATTTTGAAATGATTTCTGTGGTTTTGGAAAGGAATATAAAGGTTAATAAATACTAATTTTTGGTGTTATCTGAATATTATTTTATATACATATAGTTAAATTCTTGAAGTAAAGCTATGTATAAATTTTTTTATTATTGGAGTTTGATTATGTATACTACATGGTTAAGTACCTATTTAAGTTATTGTATATATAAGGTTTTAAATGACTTAAATGGAATTAAGTTGGAAGATAAATATGGAATAGGTTTAAATTGAATTATTTAAGAATTGTACTTAAATAAATTTGTTTTGAAATTTAAATAAAAAGTGGAGATTGTAAACGGTATGATTTTTATAACTTGATATAGTTTAAAGAATTTAAATGAATGTAAAGTTGAGATAAATGAATATATCAAGTTAAATAAATTGAAAGAAATATCCAGTTGTTGAAGTTAAATTTTTTATTTAAACTGTATTGGATTTATTAAGTATAAGTTTCAAAGCTAAATAATAGCAAATGAATTTGTTATATATGAAGTTATCAAAGAATAAGTATTGAAATAGTGGAAAAATTAAAGCTTTGAAATATATGAAAATTTTATTGGGTTATTTGGGAATTTAAATCTATATCTGAAATTGACTAAAAGGTAAAGAAGCTATTTTATTATATAAATAACTAAATTAATATTTAAGTCATTTAAGCGGGTGGTTATATTTCAAAGTTATGAAATTCGAAGTTTTATGTTTTGAAAGGCTTTATTTCAAGTTTTGGTTTCGAAGTATTATAACTTTGAAAATGTTGTGTTTTAAAACGGATATATTTTAAATGATATCATATTGATTTGGTTTTTAAAAAAGGAAGTTATATCATAATTATATGGTTTTTAAAAGGGATACTATATTCTAGTTTTAAGTATAATTTTTTTGAAATAACCGCGGTGTTATAATAATGTTTGGTTGTTGAAGAGACCGGGATCGAAAGTTGTCATACTCTCTGCCAACTCCAAAAACCACTTTAACGACCGTGTAGGCGGTGGAGATTCCAGAATGAAGTAGGATGGTGGCGGCGTTTCCTTTGAGATAAATACGTGGACCCAACTCCCGTGAGTTGGCATAAGGTGGCTAAAACAGGAGCGAGGTAGCACCGTTGATCGGACACATCCCTTCGATATTCTACTCTGACTTTGGTTTTATTCGGTGGCCACTTTTGATTTCTTTGATTTGGGGATGTGGCTCGAGGTGGGCGGTAGCTGCGGCTATGCGTTACCACCGACCCGGAAGCGTAATTGGTATATCTACCCTGGCATTGCCTAGTTGTGCCGTGTCACCTACCCTATCGCGCCTTGTACGAGTTTCTATTTGTGTCGTACCTATGGAGTATCCTCTGGTAGCCTCTCGATCAGGAGGTATTATGGTACTGTATAGACTATTGACATTTTACGTGTTAAGGTGGAAAATGTAAAGCCTTAACGCTATTTAAAAGTAAGTTTATTTTACAATTAGACACTATTATAATAGCGAAATATACTACATAGTAAATAGTTTAACGGATCCTTAGGAGATTTAAATCCTGAGCATCTCTTGAGTTACTGCACTCATATTTACTTCTGTTGATTTAAATTACATAAGATCTTTTAGTTCTGACTTGAGTGTTTTGTCTTTTCAATTCGCTCGGGTCTGTCCGAGTGTTTCAGGATTTGAAGGTTTTAGCTCTGGAGGAAGAAGACGACAATTAGTAACACTATTATCTTCTATATTATTCCACTATACTATTGTATTCCGCTGCACTATTGATATTCGATGGTATGTATAACTCTGATATATATTTTATAAGTAAAATTAAATATTCTGTAAACAACTTCAAGAACTGTATATTTGATATTATATTTTATCCTTTCATTGTGAGATTCTATTTTTTTATTTCTTTCTTGTTTTTTTATTTACCCCATAACAATCCGCCCTTCCATATGGTTTGAATAGGACGTGTGTCGATTTAAAGCGTACGAAAAGGCGGGATGTTACATCTGGTATCGGAGCTTTGGTTTAGCGATAAACCTTAGCTTTGTGGGGTCTGACTCTTTGTTAATAGGGTAGTAATACCCTATGATGAGTCACTGTGTGTATATATATGAGAGAGCATACTTGTTCGTGTTATAAAAAGGTTTTAATATTGTGTTAATCTATTCCGTTTGGTGTTTATAAATTCTGGTTGGTGCATGGGACGCTATGACATCAATAGGGATTTCTAAACACTTAATAGAACAAACCGACATAATATTTGTTTTAATATAGTTGAATGAAATAATTTTGCCTATTACATTTTCCATATATAAAACAAATTTTTATAAATATATATACTTGGGTGTAAAGTATTGGTAGCTAGGTAGCAAAATTTATAAAAATAAATTGGAAACAAAATAAGATCTAAAATAAAATAAACGAAATTTAGGAATTTTATAACTTAGGTTCCAGGGTTTTGAAATTTCTTTTGAATGATTTTGAAATATAATGATAATTTTATTAGATGTATTTTCTGATATAACTATTTCAATATGGTTTGAAAGAATTGTTTTAAAGAAATTTTGAAAGAAAATAAGTTTTTGTACTCCCTCTCTGTGCTGGAAAATAATTTCGGTGATGAGTGCACGCATCATCGACATTCATTTTTGAGTTTCGAAGTGGGAAGACCATTGTAGTAGTTTTACTGCAGATTCATTTTTGATAAACAAATGTAAATCTTGAATTGTTTTAAAATATAATTGGATATAAATTGTAAGTATACGTTTATCTATTATTTTAAAATGATTTGAAATTAACCCGGTATTTTAATTCTTAAGTTTCCACTAATTAATAGTTTCATTTATTGTAGTGAATTTGAACATAAGTAATTAATAATTGAAACCTCTAAAGGAAATAAGAGATTTAATGCTGAGTTATAAATAAAAAGAAATTAAAGGATAGGTTATAAATGAAATAACAAGAAATTTGAAATTGTAACTTACGAAACAAAAGATATAATTACTAAATATTAATTAATTAAAAGAATTGGGGAAACTTGTATAATTTCAATTACATTCTTAAATAGCATATTTATAACTTACCAAATATTAAAAGTTGAAATGTTAATAAGAAAATGTAATAGATATTATACAAGTAATAAATTTTTGGTAATGAAAGTAATTAATGAAATTCCTTAATAAATAAGAATTTGATGTTGTTATATTATAATCTTAAGTTTAATTGAAATGCTACTAATTTAATATAAAAGGATGGTAAGTAATATAAATAAATAATTGTAAATCTTAGTAAATGAATTAATGCGCAAAGAAATTGAAATAAACAAGAATAACATGAATAGAATGAATAACATGAATATTAATAAATGAAATTATGTAATAATTTATAAATGAGGGCATTAATGAATGAAATAAGATTTGTAAGTAATGAAGGAATAATTAAAATAAACATTGAACCAATGAATAAAAGAAAAAGGGTTGTAAGAAGTAAATGTAATGTAAAGGATAAATCATTATATAAATAAAAGGAAATCAAACAACAATGGTATGAAATGAAATTAACGAGATTAAACTAAATCTGTTGGTTGAAATAGTTGTTGTTTGTTTTGGTTTATGGTTGTTTGGGTAAGGATACTTTAAAAGTGTCTGGATTGAATGAATAAATCTATTTAGCTTCATCAAAGACTGTTGAGTGAATAATGCGCTTAGCAGCCTCTTTTTCATTCCGTACAATTTAAAATTTTAAACCCGAACAACTATTTGCTTGTTTGATATGAATGAATGATTGATTTTATTAAATCTATGTGATGGTAGTATGTTGTTTGTTGAAATTGGTTATTGTCGTATGGATTTGGTTGTTTGTGATTAAAACAACTTAAATATTTCATTTTATATAATTGTTTACCCTTTAGATTATATAAGTGAAATACAGGTTATGGACAACTGCCGTTGCATTTGGTTTCATAATATAAGCGTAATTTGCCCGACAAATAGGTACGTTTTCGGATTACGGTTTATAGCGTTATTATATTGTTTTTCCGGGTTAGGAAATATATTATTTTTGAAAATATATGTTGTATATTGTTATATCTGATGTTATATTTTCTCCCGAGCCTCCCCGTACAAAGGAGACTCTGCCAAAAATTTTCGTAAATTTTGGACTTAGAAACTTTTTGAAAAACGTTTCTGAACTTTATTAATTTAAGTATAAAAGGATTAATTGATTATAAATCTATATATTTTATTTAAATTATCCTAATCTATAAACTTATTGTATGAATATAATGTATTGAATAATATATACAGAAATTCTTCTTTTCCCTTCTTTTCCATTTCGAGGACGGAAAGTTTTGAGTGAGGGAGAGTGTAATGACCCGTAATTTTTAATAACTAAAATTGGTCAATTTAATTTGATATTTGTAACCAAATTTAGAAAGCAATAAAATTTTTGTAATTTATAATGAAATGAATGCTAAAATGAAGTGCAGCAATGGTAATTCAAAAGTTAACTATTGACAAATAGTGTTACATTTTTGCACTTCGGTAAAATATAAAATAAGCAAATAAAAGTAAGAATATAATTAACCAATGCAATAAAATATGGATTTAAGTAACTGAATGAAATTACAATAATTTAAAATGTGTAAAATGTATATTGGTCTTTGGATTGAATATAAGGAAACAAGTGTAGCCTTGGTAATTAATTTAAAAGCATAAGTATTTAAGAACTGTAACGGTCGCGTGATAATAGGGAATTCATGAAAGAAATTGAAGGCATGATAACACTTGTATAAGTTACCTGTTTATTTTGTTTGATAATAAAATTGGGAATCAATTAGAGTAAAGGAACCTTAATGTTACATTAATAAGGATTAATGCAATAACTAAATTTGTGCACACCCTATTAATTGAAACAGGTTGTAAAATTAGGATTGATTGAAATTAGTAAATTGGGAAATGAATTCAAAGTGATATTAACTGATGAAGGATACGTAATAAATTGTAAAATTATACAATCAATGTCTGTTAAGAAAAATTATAAGGTTGTTATTGATTGATAAACGTTACTTTAGTGATTATTAATATAGTAACGGAGGTGTGAATGAAAACTTAGTAGAAATGTTGGTTATTTTGTAAAGTAATTAATAGAATGTAAATTTAATGTTGAAATTTAATAGAATGTATAGTATTTTAAAACCCTTAATTTATGTGTTCAATTGATAGAAGTACACATTTAAAATCGTAATATCTATTCGAATTTAAACGTAAATAGGCAGATAATGCAATGAAATAAAATTAGCATTATATATTGAAGTATAATTTGGATTGAAGTAACGAACTTATAAATGTAATTTTAAGCACATAGGTTGCAAATTTATATAGGTTGCTTGTTTATTTAGCGAGTTAAAATAAATTTTGGTAATCGACTGCAATAAATCTAAATTTTACGTTGGTTAATGTAAATTTAAGTAATAGTTGATGCAACAAAGGATGGAAATGAGGTAAATTAGTTAAGTGGATTTAAAATCTTAATTTGTAGGTGAAATTGGAAGTATCAGTGTAATGAAACGTAAACAAATGTTAAATATGTTTATAGAATAATGATTGTTGAATAATAAGAATGGGTATCAGGATTTATTTATTTGAATGTAAAATTTAGGTAATTGGGTTTATTGCAATCAATTGAAATTTAATATTTAAATATTACATAAATATTAATATAGATGAAATTGAAGATATTTATCTAATAAAGTATGATTCCAATGTTAATTTCATCTAATTGTTACTAATGAACGAAATAATATAATGAAAAGTAAATTAGATAGAATTTTTGGAAAATTAAATCTATAATTTCTGAAGTTAAAGGAATTAAGGCTAAACACTGAAATTTATAAATTTATCAACTTTTATTTGGCAATTAAATTTTTTGTTTAAATCAGTGTAAATGATTGGAAAATTAAAAATGATAAGAATTGTCAGTTATCGAATTAAAATTGAAAATTTGATTATATTGACTAATTTTTAATTTATTTAATTAATATAAAAATAGCCATTTTGGCCACTGACTCGGATTTCGACGAAACCAGTTTTTTTGGATCCGTATTGGTGAATTATTGTAGGATTTCAAGTTTCGTATCGATCAGACTTTTCATTTGATCGTATGGGCTTGAAACGCCTTGAAATCAATTTAATTGAAATCAATTTGAAAAATATTGATTTTAGCATAACTTTTTCATACGATGCAATTTGAACCTGAAACCTTTTCCATTGCGTTTAAAATATTTTAAAACACCTATCTTGATATATGGGTTTATCCTAATTCGTTCCGAAGTCAGAGCGAACTTTTTGGACCATTTTGGCGTTAGCGCGTATATCCAACCTTATCCATCCATTCTAATTTCTAACCTACCTATATAAACCCGATTATAAATCCCAATTCCCCTCATTTTCATTTGTCTGTACGTATATCTCAACTCTCTCCTCCTCAATGGAAGACAAACAAAATTCTAGATCCAATTCCTAATCAATCAAAGTCAAAAATCCTAACTCCTCAGACAATTTGAAAAAAAGATATATTGAAGATCTCGTCGATACGAATCTGCGCATAATTTTTTTTTTGCAACCGGTGCTTGATTCAACGACAAATCGCGGTCAAATCAAATTTTGGGGTTTTAATCGGAGCTTCAATCGATCAAATCAGGAGAGGGGTTTTGTAGAGCTCGTCGTTGGGAGGTTATCGATGGTCTTCGCTCGGTCTCGAACGAAGTATGGTGACTGGGATTCGCGTTTTAGGATTTGTAAGCCCACACATTGCTCGGCGGCGGCTTGTTGCTGAGGTTTCGGAGGGGGGCCTCGGTACGACGGAGGGAGGCGGGGCGACAGGAGGTGGGCGGTGGAGCTCAGGTGGCCGGTGGCTTTTGGGTTCGGTGGTCAACGATTGGTCAAGGGGGAAGTTGCAGCGTGTTCGTTCAAACGCATATTATTGTAGGCGCATGTTTTGACTGGAGAGAGATGATGCTGACGTGTCAGTGAGTGGTAAAAATTTTGTTCTCCAATTTTAAATTTTAAAATTTACGTTCCAACTCAATTATAGCTGTAACTCTCACATACGAGTCCGTTTCACATGCGATTTTTTTGTTAGGATCGCAATAAAATTCCAGACATTTTGGCGCTAGTTTGGAAGGATTTGGAGACTGTTTAATTTTTGGGTTTAAATCGGATTTAGATTTGATTTAAATTCAAAAGGTGAGTGTTTTAACCCACTCACAACTTCTAAAATTTCTTATGTTTGTTAAATTGATATATGATGTGATTTGAAATTTATTCATGATTGTTTGGCATATTTAAATCATCATCCCGGTAAAATTTAATTATTTAATTTAATTGTTACTTAATTATTCATTGCATATTAACTGCCAGTTGAATTATTATTTATTTTTGCATATAAACTGCCAGTCAAATGGTTATTTATTATTTATTGCATATAAACTGCAAGTTAAACAATTTTAATTTATTTTTGAATATAAATTGCTAGTTAATACTTCTCGTTTTTTATCCGTTCTATAGTGATGTTATTGTTTATATCGGATGATGATTGTTATAAATGGTTGATGATTGATATTGGATGAATGGATGTTGTATTTTATACTGTGTAAACTACAAGTTATTATGCATTTTCATTTCATTCGGGACTGCGATTTAAAATGATATATAACCATAATTTTTATTTTAAATTATGGATTGAAATGATAAATATCCGTATCACTTGACCATAAGATAGAAAATTTTATACAGACACCGCGGTCTATATATAAAAATATTTTGAAATGATTTCTATGGTTTTGGAAAGGAATATAAAGGTTAATAAATATTAATTTTTGGTGTTATATGAATATTATTTTATATACACATAGTTAAATTCTTGAAGTAAAGCTATGTATAAAATTGTTTATTATTGGAGTTTGATTATGTATACTACATGGTTAAGTACCTATTTAAGATATTGTATATATTGGGTTTTAAATGACTTAAATGGAATTAAGTTGGAAGATAAATATGGAATTGGTTTAAGTTGAATTATTTAAGAATTGTACTTGAATAAATTTGTTTTGAAATTTAAATAAAAAATGGAGATTGTAAAGGGTATGATTTTTATAACTTGATATAGTTTAAAGAATTTAAATGAATGTAAAGTTGAGATAAATGAATTTATCAAGTTAAATAAATTGAAAGAAATATCCAGTTGTTGAAGTTAAAAGTTTTATTTAAACTGTATTGGATTTATTAAGTATACGTTTCAAAGCTAAATAATAGCAAATGAATTTGTTATATATGTAGTTATCAAAGAATAATTTTTAAAATAGTGGAAAAATTAAAGCTTTGAAATATATGAAAACTTTATTGGGTTATTTGGGAATTTAAATCTATATCTGAAATTGACTAAAAGGTGAAGAAGCTATTTTATTATATAATTAAGTAATTTAATATTTAGACCATTTAAGCGGGTGGTTATATTTCAAATTTATGATATTCGAAGTTTTATGTTTTGAAAGGCTTTATTTCATGTTTTGGTTTCGAAGTATTATAACTTTGAAAATGTTGTGTTTTAAAAAGGATATATTTTAAATGATATCATATTGATTTGGTTTTTAAAGAGGAAGTGATATCATAATTATATGGTTTTTAAAAGGGATATTATATTCTGGTTTTAAGTATAATTTATTTTGAAATAACTACGGTGTTATAATAACGTTTGGTTGTTGAAGAGTTCGGGATCGGAAGTTGTCATACTCTCGGCCAACTCCGTAAACCACTTTAACAACCGTGTACGCGGTGCAGATTCCAGAATGAAGTAGGATGGTGGCGGCGTTTCCTTTGAGGTAAATACGTGGGCCCAACTCCGTGAGTTGGCATAAGATGGTTAAAACAGGAGCGATCGATGGGTTAATTGAGGTAGCACCTTTGACCGGACACATCCCTTCGATATTCTACTCTGACTTTGGTTTTATTCGGTGGCCACTATTGATTTCTTTGATTTGGGGGTGTGGCTCGAGGTGGGCGGTAGCTATGGCTACGCGATACCACCGACCCGGAAGCGTAATTGGTATATCTACCCTGGCATTGCCTAGTTGTGCCGTGTCACCTACCCTATCGCGCTGTAACAACTCGGGATTTGCATTACCTATTAATAAATAAAAGTTAGGATTTATTTGAAAAAAAAGGCTATTTTAGTTAAATGGGAAATATGAGATTTTAAAATGAGGATAAAATGTTATTTTTGGAAAGTAAATATTTTAGGAGAGATTTTAAAACGGGTTTGGGTAAGAAAAATGTGTTTATAAACATACATGAACACTTAGACTAATTTTTGAAACTTGTAAATAACCCTCTTCTTATTGGGTTACTAAAATTAACCCAATAACCCACCCTAAACCTCCTCTATATATTATCTCAAACTCTCCTAACCTCATTCATTCAACCCTAATCAAAACCCTAATCATTTCCTAAAGCTTTCTTAACAAAAATGGCCTCCATCTTCATCTCCTTCAAGTTTTAGCTTATGCAAATCATTCTATGCAAAGGTAATGCAAATACCCACCTCAAATCCATCTTTTATAGCCTTCTAATTTCTGAAATTAGTTTGTTAACACATGTTTATGTGTTTTTATGATCTTATAGCCTCCTAATCCTCTTTTGCTAACTTGGGTTGATGCTATAATGCTCATTGTTGCTTTCTAGAGAGGTATATTGCTAAAAACCTCTTCTAATATGTGTTTAATACTCTTTTGACTTCAATAATCATTTTGTAACACATGTTTTATCATCTAACATGTGTATCATAGATCTTTGATCAACTTTGCTTTCAATTTGGGATTGCACATAAGGTGTTTGTGATATTGCTTCATAAGGTAATGCTAAGCTATGGCCCTTTGTTTCCTTTAATTTAGTGTATTAATCATTGTATGGTAGTTAATGATCGTTATTAGTGAAAATCGAGGCCAAAAACTTGAAAAAAACACCCCTAAAGCACTAAAATCATCAAAATATGCTGGCTGGAAATGCACAGCCTGAAAATGGGCTGAAAACAGGGCTCTGGGTGCACCAGGGCAGGCCTGGGCTTCACCTAGGCACAGCAGGCTAGCCCAGTGGGGCTAGCCAGAAGTAGGCCAGCCCGTATGGGCTGGCGCACATCCCATCGCCCCAGCCCGCTTCGGGCTGGGGGCATGTGTTTCGACCCAGCCCAATTGGGCTGGGGCTTGAGTTCCGCCCCAGCCCAATTGGGCTGGGGGCATGCCTTTCGCCCCAGCCCAATTGGGGCGGGGGGCATGTGTTCCGCCCCAGCCCAATTGGGCCGGGGGCATGAGTTTCGCCCCAGCCCGATTGGGCTGGGGCCTGGACCCTCCCCAGCCCCAACGGGCTGGGGGCCAAAAAAAAAAAAAAAAAAAAACCCAAGGCAGTTCCCTGTTTTTAGTTTTGGAACTGAAACTTTGTGACATCGCCACGGTCACATCCAAGGTCGAAATCCAACATTTTTGGACTCGTTGTAAAGCTGGAGTTCCGAACTCCATCTCTAGAAAGTTTGATCAGTATCCGAATTCATTTGACCCTTCGAAATTGCTGTCGAAGAGGAACCCGAATCTCAGCCTGAAACAGTGTATTCGCTGTTTCCAGGTTCGACTTTGGAGCGTCGCTGCGACTTCGTTTCAAGTCGGAATCGAGTAATTCCTTTTGCTTTCTGAATTAGGAATGTCGGACTACGTTCCTACCTATTTTCATGCCATTAGGATTCGGTTTGCTAGTCCGAATAATTTTTCGAATTTGGGTTCGCGTCAGTTTTGGACTATTTTCTAACACTTAGAATATTTTCAGTGATTTTCTGGTTTTGTCGACATCTTTGAGATTTGTCTTTGGATTCCATACACGGGCCTTATAAAAAGGTTTTAAAAGGATTTTTCACTCCTAAATGGCTTTCGAAATTATTATATAATATTATTTTTAATTATTAAATTAATTACTCCATAATAGGAGAGTTTTCAAAAGCCGTTTTAAAGTGATTTCAAGATCAATTAAAAATCCGTTTCACACCATTATTTTCTAAAATAAAAATCTCACACTCACTTTTAGCACATCGAGCGAAGAGGAAAGGTGCTTAAACGTTAGGAAATCTCTGGCCTATGGAACCGTGTGTATTTTCTTTCCGGTTAATCCCCGACCTATTCGATTGATCATTTTGACCTTTGGGTCTAGTTTACCGATGATACGAGGTGGACTTTTTATTGTTTGGAGTGTGAGCTTGCAATTGGCTAGTAAACCGTTTAGTGCGAACGTGGGGTATCATTGTTAACACTTTACGGGTTCCTCTGCAAGAAGTTTGTGACACATTAGCCTCTGGGCGGCCAGTACTGGACCTCTGGGTCACCACGCCTCTGGGCAACCTTCTCTGGACACATGCTTTATGGAGCAGTTTTTCGGCATGTGCTTCTGGGCCTTTATCCTTCTGGGAAGGATCTCGCCGTCTCGCGCGTTCCGCATCTGTGCGAGTGATCGATCACAACCCTACAGTACTTGGCAATAACGACTCTGGTCGGTGCACGTGCAATACTTGTATTATCTGATGATTTTTATATCCATTCGAGTACCGCCATTCGGTGTTGGTTCTATGGAACCATACGATGTAAGTGCGATTACCTTGTGGATTTACAGTGTCTCTGGACACTGCTTTTCAGTATTCGATTTCATTGACTTTTTAGTATATCCCTATTGCTCTTTGGAGCATCGATCTTTGCTTGGGCATTGATTGCAGACTCTGGCCACTCTTGGGATTATTTCCTATGGTCAACTTTATATAGCTTTGGCTACGCCAATGATATGAGGCGATTTTGTTTATTTGACACTTTGGTGTTTGTATTCTCTTTGGAGATTTTTACTATTTATTGATGATTAGGGATCGTTATTATATTCATGTAGTCCATATTACTCTTCTCTTTGGAGAAGTACTGTTTATTTATGTACTGCATTATTATATATCTCGGTTATTACTGATTATTTAGCTAGCCTGACCCGAGTGTTTTCGCTCGGGTCAGACCGAGTTGTTTCAGGTTAGGTCTCTGGACTTAACTTTTTATGCTTCCGCTTGGACATTATCTGCTATGCTGATAGATAGCTCTTTATATTTGTCCACTATTTTGATACTCTGATTATTCGGTCTCTTATGTACATATTTTTGACTCACATGGGTGAGCGGTGGCTTTGTACCCACCTTTTGATATTTGGATCTGTATTGACGATATATTGTACCTATGTTATATGACTGTTTTGTGATGATGATGTTATCATTTAGTATTAAGTTTGTTCTGAACCTATTTTCCTTAGCCATTGTAATTTCGTTATAAATATCTATTGGATATGTCGAACCACTTGAGAAAAGGAAACCACCTATTCGACATATTCATTAGTTAGTTATAGCTTGATTACACATGGTCGCTTCCATTATACTCTATTCTCCGTTCTAGTAGACGGTATTACTCCGTAATACTCTTTACTAGAGTGGGTCTCGGAGCGGGGCGTTACAGCTTGGTATCAGAGCTAAGGTTCAGAATTAAGCATAACAAACACAGAACAGACACGTAGTACAATACGTTATAATACGATCCGAATTAAACATATCCACCTTTAGATAAATAAGTTAGGAATATGTATAGGAATCTATTATATTCCGTAATATTCCTTAATGAATTATCTATCATTGATTCGTGCTTAACTAAATCTTACCTTATCTTTCAGTATGGTTGGGAGAGGTAGGAACCTCCGTTCTGCTGATGCTGGACAGTCCAGCAACCCTCATCCTGAGGGCGTATACATGACCATGGACCAGATCATGGAGCTGTTTCATAACTCTCAGTCGCACTCTCAGTCTCCTGCACCAGTTTTTGATGCACCGCGCAAGTCGGCTTTTGTGCGTCTCTGCAGCGACTTTATTCATCTCGGAGGGAAGCCATTCAATGGCTCTGAGACTGTTCTTGAGGTACAGGCTTGGATCAGAGTTTGCGAGCGTAATTTCACTCGCATGATCCTTCCTGACGATGACAGAGTTCTTGTTGCTTCTAGCCATCTTGAGGGCCGTGCCTTGGATTGGTACGAGCTCCTTATTTCGGAGACCGATGAGGCCACTCTCACTTGGGATCAGTTCCGAGAGCGCTTCTTGCTCAAGTTTGTCCCCGTGTCCGAGAAGATAGCCCTTGTACGCTGCTTTATTAACCTTAAGCAAGGGAAGACCTCTGTTGCTGACTATTCATCATCTTTCGAGGCCCTGTCCAAGTATGGCCTCGAGTTCATCATCACTCCTTATAAGAAGAATCTCAAATTTGTTAAAGGCCTGAAGAAAGATTTGAAGAAACAGCTTATGCTCCAGCTTAAGCTCCCTTTTGATGAGCTAGTTGACGCAACGCTTCACCTTGAAGCGGTTGAGCGTGAGAGAGACAGCGATGGGGATGGTGAGGGTTCCAAAAACCCCAATTAGAAGCGGGGTCCATTTCAGAAGACCAAGCCTTGGAACAAGAAGAAGAAGACTGCCAGTTCTACTTTTCAGACTCAGCCTTAGACCCGTCCTCAATCCCAGACTCCTACTCAGCCTAGTGGGACACGTCCTCCGAAGAAATGCTTCAACTGTGGTTCTCCTGATCACTTTATTCGAGAGTGTCCCAAACCTCTCTATTGTACCTTCTACAAGAAGGAGGGACACAGGATCTCCACTTGTCATATTGCTCCAGTTAGTGCCAAGCCTGGCAAGCTTAATGCTGCCAAGGCTCCTACATCTTCAGCCCAGCCTCGAGGTACGCATCCTTCTGTTCTCGAAGGTTCTATTTTATTTCATGATAGATCTTATAGAGTTCTCTTTGATACGGGTGCCTCTCACTCATTCGTATCAAAGGAGCTAGTAGATACTTTATCCTTGGATGTTACTTATTTGGTTTCTTCATTAAGGATTGTGAATCCCATCGGCGGATCCACGACACTTAGCTTGCTTTGTGAGGATATAGATATTGATCTTGGTGGATTTTCTTTCCGTGCGAATCTGCACGTTATGGAGTATTTGGGCTTTGACATGATTCTTGGCATGGATTGGCTCACTCAGTACGATGCCAAAATCATTTGTTCGGAGCGGATATTATTTCTTCATCATCCTGACTCGTCCACTTCATTATCTATTGCTCTTCAGGATGTTGGGATTTCTGATATTACTTTATTTGCACTTGATTCACGAGATGAGGATGTGGACATATCTCGTATTCCTGTTGTTCGGGATTTCCCCGATATATTCGAGCCAGTATTAGGCCTGCCGCCAAAACGGGCCATTGAGTTCCGCATCGATCTCATTCCAGGCTCCCACCCAGTTGGGCGTCCTCCTACGAGGATGTCTACTAAAGAGAATGAGGAACTCAGGAAGCAGCTAGTTGAGCTTGAGGCGAAGCAGCTCATTCGGTCCAGTTCTTCGCCAAGGGGTGCTGCCGTGGTCTTCGTTAAGAAGCCCGATGGCTCTCTTAGGCTTTGCATTGATTATCGCAAGCTTAATGAGTTGACAATCAGAAAACGTTATCCATTGCCATGGATAGACGATACGTTTGATCAGTTGAGCGGTGCGATGGTCTTTTCCCAGCTCGACCTTACCACAGGATTTCATCAGCTCCGAGTTGCGGACGATAGCATTCCTCTTACCGCTTTCCGCACTCGTTATGGTTCTTTTGAGTGGTTGATCATGCCATTCGGCTTGACGAACGCACCGGCTTTCTTCGTCGATCTTATGAATCGAGTATTCCGGGAATACATCGATAGATTCGTTCTGGTTTTCATCGACGATATTCTTATTTATTCTAGATCCGAGATAGAGCATGCTCATCATTTGCGGATCGTCTTGGATACTCTTCTTCAGCATCAGTTTAAGGCCAAGCTCTCCAAGTGCCAATTTTGGGAGAGCAAGGTCAAGTTATTGGGCCATATTGTATCATCTGAGGGTGTTTCGGTCGATCCTGCCAAGATCGAAGCTATTCAGAATTGGAAGCAGCCCGAGAACGTTCATGATATTCGCAGCTTCCTTGGTCTGGCGGGTTATTACCGTCGATTTGTCAAGGATTTCTCTCGAGTTGCACTTCCCCTTACGACGCTGACTCGTAAGGGTGTTCGCTTTATTTGGTCTGATAAGTGTGAAGCTTCTTTTCAGCGAATGAAGGAACTTCTCACTCATGCTCCTATCCATGTGGTTCCTGAGAGTAACTAGGATCTTGTTGTTTACACCGATGCTTGTGGTAGCGGGCTCGGTGTTGTGCTTATGCAGAAGGATAGGGTAGTTGCTTATGCTTCTAGGCAGCTACGTCCGAATGAGGTTCGCTATCTGACTCATGATCTTGAGTTGGCAGCTATCGTCTTTGCCTTGAAGACGTGGCGTCACTTTCTATTAAGCGAACGCTTCACTCTTTACACCGATCACAAGTCGCTGAAGTATCTATTCAGTCAGAGAGATCTCAACATGAGGCAGCAGCGATGCCTTTAGTTTCTCGCCTCGTATGATTTAGATATTCAGTATACCCCTGGCAAGGGTAATCGTGTTGCAGATGCGCTCAGTCGCAAGCACTCGGCAGTAGTTTCTATGATGATTGCCAAGTGGGATATTCTTGAGACCCTATCTTTGTGTGATATTAGAGATCGAGCTCCATCTTCTGATTCTCCGGTCTTACTACTCAGCTTAGAAGCTCGTCCTATCTTATTAGATCGCATTGCCCATGCTCAGCGGCAGGATCCAGACTTATTGCATCTCATTCACCTTCTAGAGTCGGGATCCAGTGATGAGACATTGCTGGATTATTCTCTTGATTTTCAACGGTGTCTTCGTAGGAAGTAACGTATTGTTGTACCATCTGATTTATCACTTAGGCGTGACATTCTGGACGAGTGCCATCGCACTAAGTACACTATACATCCCGGTTCGAGTAAGATGTATGCCGATATGTGCCGGCTATATTATTGGGAGGGTTTGAAGAGAGATGTGGCAAGTTATGTGAGTGGTTGCATGACTTGTCAACAGATCAAGGCCGAGCATCAGCATCCATCTGGTCTTCTTCAGCCGCTAGAGATTCCATTGTGGAAATGGGATCAGATATCCATGGATTTTATTAATGGTCTGCGTCGATCGAGGTCGGGCCATACTTCTATTTGGGTCATCGTCGATCGCTTGACCAAATCTGCTCATTTCATCCCTATTAGGTCCACTCGGACTGCTCCTCAACTGGCCAAGCTATATGCGAAGGAAGTCGTTCGACTTCTTGGCTTTCCTAGCTCTATCGTCTGTGATCGAGACACAATCTTTACTAGTCACTTCTGGAAGTGCCTACAGTCAGCTTTGGGCACAAAGCTGAATCTCTCGACTGCTTATCATCCTCAGACCGACGGTCAGACTGAGAGAGTGAATCGGGTTTTAGAGGATCTTTTGCGCTGTTGTATTCTGGATTTTGGAGGGAGTTGGGAGGATCACTTACCGCTTGTAGAGTTCTCCTACAACAACAGCTTTAAGTCTAGTATCGGCATGGCACCTTTCGAGGCCCTATACGGAAGGCCATGTCGCTCTCCTCCTTGTTGGTTAGAATCTGGCGAGAAGCTTATTCTTGGTCCAGATTCAGTTCGGGAATCTTTCGAAAAGATTGTTCTTATCCGTCAGAGAATGAAAGAGGCACAGGACCGCCAGAAATCCTACGTGGACAACCGTAGGAAGCCTCTTGAGTTCTCCATTGGTGATTTTGTATTCATTCGGATTTCTCCCATGAAGGGGGTTGTGCGTTTCAGCTCTACAGGGAAATTGGCTCCTCGCTATGTTGGACCATTTCCTATTACGGAACGCATCGGCCCCATTGCTTATCATATGACTCTACCTTCTCATTTTGCGGAATGCATGACGTGTTCCATGTTTCTCAGCTTCGCAAGTGTGTTCGCGATCCTGACTCTATCATTGGGCCGCATGTCGTGCCTGATTTAGAGATCTTACCTGACTTATCTTTGGAGCAGCAACCTCTCCGTGTGCTTGATTTGGAGGTTAGACGCCTTCGCAACAAAGAGGTTCCACTCGTGAAGATTCAATGGTCACCGAATCCTAAGGACGGTACTTGGGAGACCAGAGAATCTATCGAGTGCTCTTACCCTGGCTTTCTCCCATCTTCTTCTACGGGTAAGAATTCTCTATTTTATCTCTATCACTTCTTTTGTGGATTTGACGTTATAGACGACATCTATCTTAAGGAATTGCAGGGACGCAATTTTCTTAAGGGGTAGTCTGTAACAACCCAGGATTTGCATTACCTATTAATAAATAAAAGTTAGGATTTTTATTTATTTTTAATGAAACATAAAAGGATTTTGGAATAATAAAATTTATTTAAAAAAAAGGCTATTTTAATTAAATGGGAAATATGGGATTTTAAAATGAGGATAAAATGTTATTTTTGGAAAGTAAATATTTTAGGAGAGATTTTAAAACGGGTTTGGGTAAGAGAAATGAGTTTATAAACATACATGAACACTTAGACTAATTTTTAAAACATGTAAATAACCCTCTTCTTATTGGGTTACTAAACTTAACCCAATAACCCACCCTAAACCTCCTCTATATATTATCTCAAACTCTCCTAACCTCATTCATTCAACCCTAATCAAAATCCTAATCATTTTCTAAAGCTTTCTTAACAAAAATGGCCTCCATCTTCATCTCCTTCAAGTTTTAGCTTATGCAAATCATTCTATGCAAAGGTAATGCAAATACCCACCTCAAATCCATCTTTTATAGCTTTCTAATTTCTGAAATTAGTTTGTTAACACATGTTTTATGTGTTTTTATGATCTTATAGCCTCCTAATCCTCTTTTGCTAACTTGGGTTGATGCTATAATGCTCATTGTTGCGTTCTAGAGAGGTATATTGCTAAAAACCTCTTCTAATATGTGTTTAGTCCTCTTTTGACTTCAATAATCATTTTGTAACACATGTTTTATCATGTAACATGTGTATCATAGATCTTTGATCAACTTTGCTTTCAATTTGGGGTTGCACATAAGGTGTTTGTGATATTGCTTCATAAGGTAATGCTAAGCTTTGGCCCTTTGTTTCCTTTAATTTAGTGTATTATTCATTATATGGAAGTTAGTGATTGTTATTAGTGAAATTTGAGGCCAAAAACTTGAAAAAAACACCCCTAAAGTACTAAAATCATCAAAATATGCTGGCTGGAAATGCACAGCCTGAAAATGGGCTGAAAACAGAGCTCTGGGTGCACCAGGGCATGCCTGGGCTGCACCCAGGCACAGCAAGCTAGCCCAGTGGGGCAAGCCAGAAGCAGGCCAGCTCGAATGGGCTGGCGCACATCCCATCGCCCCAGCCCGCTTCGGGCTGGGGGCATGTGTTTCGCCCCAACCCATCTCTAGAAAGTTTGATCAGTATCCGAGTTCATTTGACCCTTCGAAATTGTTGTCGAAGAGGGACCCGGATCTCAGCCTGAAACAGTGTATTCACTGTTTCCGGGTCCGACTTTGGAGCGTCGCTGCGACTTCAGTCGGAATCGGGTAATTTCCTTTTGCGTTCTGAAGTAGGAATGTCGGACTACGTTCATACCAATTTTCATGCCATTCGGATTCGGTTTGCTGGTACGAATAATTTTTCGAATTTGGGTTCGCGTTAGTTTTGGACTATTTTCAAACACTTAGAACATTTTCATTGATTTTCTGGTTTTGTCGACATCTTTGAGATTTGTCTTTGGATTTCGACACGGGCCTTATAAAAAGGTTTTAAAAGGAATTTTCACTCCTAAATGGCTTTCGAAATTATTATATAATATTATTTTTAATTATTAAATTAATTACTCCATAATAGGAGAGTTTTCAAAAGCCGTTTTAAAGTGATTTTAAGATCAATTAAAAATCCGTTTCGCACCATTATGTTCTAAAAAAAAAAATCTCACACTCACTTTTAGCACGTCGAGCGAAGAGGAAAGGTGATTAAACAGTTAGGAAATCTACGGCCTATGGAACTGTGTGTATTTTCTTTCCGGCTAATCCACGACCTTTTCGATTGATCGTTTTGACCTTTGGGTCTAGTTTACCGATGATACGAGTTGGACTATTTATTGTTTGGAGTGTGAGCTTGCTATTGGTTAGTAAACCGTTTAGTGCGAACGTGGGGTATGAGAATCATTGTTAACACTTTACGGATTCCTCTCCAAGAAGTTTGTGACACATTAGCCTCTGGGCGGCCAGTACTGGACCTCTGGGTCACCACGCCTCTGGAAAACCGTCTCTGGACACCTGCTCTATGGGGCAGTTTTTCGGCATGTGCTTCTGGACCATTATCCTTCTGGGAAGGATCTCGCCGTCTCGCGCGTTCCGCATCTGTGCGAGTGATCGATCACAATCCTACAGTACTTGGCAATAACGACTCTGGTCGGTGCACGTGCAATACTTGTATTATCTGATGATTTTTATATCCATTCGAGTACCGCCATTCGGTGTTGGTTCTATAGAACCATACGATGTAAGTGCGATTACCTTGTGGTTTTACAGTGCCTCTGGACACTGCTTTTCAGTATTCGATTTCATTGACTTTTCAGTATATCCCTATTTCTCTTTGGAGCATCGATCTTTGCTTGGGCATTGATTGCAGACTCTAGCCGCTCTTGGGATTATTGCCTATGGGCAACTTTATATAGCATTGGCTACGCCAATGATATGAGGCGATTTTGTTTATTTAACACTTTGGTGTTTGTATTCTCTTTGGTGATTTTTACTGTTTATTGATGATTAGGGATCGTCATTATATTCATGTAGTCCATATTACTCATCTCTTTGGAGAAGTACTGTTTATTTATGTACTGCATTATTATATATCTCAGTTATTACTGATTATTTAGCTAGCCTGACCCGAGTGTTTTCGCTCGGGTCAGACCGAGTTGTTTCAGGTTAGGTCTCTGGACATAGCTTTCTGTGCTTCCGCTTGGACATTATCTGCTATGCTGATAGATAGCTCTTTATATTTGTCCACTATTTTGATACTCTGATTATTCAGTCTCTTATGTACATAGTTTTGACTCACATGGGTGAGTGGTGGCTTTGTACCCACCTTTTGATATTTGGATATGTATTGACGATATATTGTACCTATGTTATGTGAGTGTTCTGTGATGATGATGTTATCATTTAGTATTATGTTTGTTTTGAACCTATTTTCCTTAGCCATTGTAATTTGGTTATAAATATCTATTGGATATGTCGAACCACTTGAGAAAAGAAAACCACCTATTCGACGTATTGAGTAGTTAGTTATAGCTTGATTACACATGGTCGCTTCCATTATACTCTATTCTCCATTCTAATAGACGGTATTACTCCGTAATACTCTTTACTAGAGTGGGTCTCGGAGCGGGGCGTTACAGCTTGGTATCAGAGCTAAGGTTCAGAATTAAGCATAACAAACACAGAATGGACACGTAGTACAATACGTTATAATACGATCCGAATTAAACATATCCACCTTTAGATAAATAAGTTAGGAATATGTGTGGGAATCAATTATATTCTGTAATATTCCTTAATGAATTATCTATCGTTGAATCGTGCTTAACTATATCTTACATTAACTTTCAGTATGGTTGGGAGAGGTAGGAACCTCCGTTCTGCTGATGCTGGACAGTCCAGTAACCCTCACCCTGAGGGCGTATACATGACCACGGACAAGATCATGGAGCTAGTTCGTAACTCTCAGTCGCACTCTCGGTCTCCTGCACCAGTTTCTGATGCACCGCGCAAGTCTGCTTTTGTGCGCCTCTACAGCGACTTTATTCATCTCAGAGGGAAGCCGTTCAATGGCTCCGAGACTTTTCTTGAGGTACGGGCTTGGATCAGAGTTTGCGAGCGTAATTTCACTCGCATGACCCTTCCTGACCATGACAGAGTTCTTGTTGCTTCTAGCCATCTTGAGGGCCGTGCCTTGGATTGGTACGAGCTCCTTATTTCTGAGACCGATGAGGCCACTTTCACTTGGGATCAGTTCCGAGTGCGCTTCTTGCTCAAGTTGTCCCCAAGTCCAAGAAGATAGCCCTTGCACGCCGCTTTATTGACCTTAAGCAGGGGAAGACCTCTGTTGCTGACTATTCATCATCTTTCGAGGCCCTGTCCAAGTATGGCCTCGAGTTAATCAGCACTCCTTATAAGAAGAATCTCAAATTTGTTGAAGGCCTGAAGAAAGATTTGAAGAAACAGCTTATGCTCCAGCTTAAGCTCCCTTTTGATGAGCTAGTTGACGCAGCGCTTCACCTTGAAGCGGTTGAGCGTCAGAGAGACAGCGATGGGGATGGTGAGGGTTCCAAAAACCCCAATCAGAAGCGGGGTCCATTTCAGAAGACCAAGCCTTGGAACAAGAAGAAGAAGACTGGCAGTTCTACTTTTCAGACTCAACCTCAGACCCGTCCTCAGTCCCAGCATCCTACTCAGTCTAGTGGGACACGTCCTCCGAAGAAATGCTTCAACTGTGGTTCCCCTGATCACTTTATTCGAGAGTGTCCCAAACCTCTCTATTGCACCTTCTGCAAGAAGGAGGGACACAGGATCTCCACTTGTCCTATTGCTCCAGCTAGTGCCAAGCCTGGAAAGCTAAATGCTGCCAAGGCTCCTACATCTTCAGCCCAGCCTCGAGGTACGCATTCTTCCGTTCTTAAAGGTTCTATTTTATTTAATGATAGATCTTGTAGAGTTCTCTTTGATACAGGTGCCTCACTCATTCTATCAAAGGAGCTAGTAGATACTTTATCCTTGGATGTTACTTGTTTGGTTTCTTCATTAAGGATTGTGAATCCCATCGACGGATCCACGACCCTTAGCTTGCTTTGTGAGGATATAGATATTGATCTTTGTAAATTTTGTTTCCGTGTGAATCTGCACGTTATGGAATGGGCTTTGACATGATTCTTGGCATGGATTGGCTCACTCAGTACGACGCAAAAATCGTTTGTTCGGAGCGGATATTATTTCTTCGTCATCCTGACTCGTCCTCTCCATTATCTATTGCTCTTCAGGATGTTGGGATTTCTGATATTACTTTATTTGCACTTGATTCACGAGATGAGGATGTGGACATATCTCGTATTCCTGTTGTTCGGGATTTCCCCGATATATTCGAGCAAGTACCAGGCCTGCCGCTAAAACGGGCCATTGAGTTCCGCATCGATCTCATTCCAGGCTCCCACCCAGTTGGGCGTCCTCCTACGAGGATGTCTACTAAAGAGAATGAGGAACTCAGGAAGCAGTTAGTTGAGCTTGAGGCGAAGTAGCTCATTCGGTCCAGTTCTTCGCCATGGGGTGCTGCTGTGGTCTTCGTTAAGAAGCCCGATGGCTCTCTTAGGCTTTGCATTGATTATCGCAAGCTTAATGAGTTGACCATCATAAATCGTTATCCATTGCCATGGGTAGACGATACGTTTGATCAGTTGAGCGGTGCGAAGGTCTTTTCCCAGCTCGACCTTGCCACCGGATTTCATCAGCTCCGAGTTGCGGACGATATCATTCCTCTTACCGCTTTCCGCACTCGTTATGGTTCTTTTGAGTGGTTGGTCATGCCATTCGGCTTGACGAATGCACCGGCTTTCTTCGTCGATCTTATGAATCGAGTATTCCGGGAATATATCGATAGAATCATTCTGTTTTTCATCGACGGTATTCTTATTTATTCTAGATCCAAGACAGTGCATGCTCATCATTTGCGGATCGTCTTGGATACTCTTCGTCAGCATCAGCTTAGGGCCAAGCTCTCCGAGTGCCATTTTTGGGAGAGCAAGGTCAAGTTCTTGGGCCATATTGTATCATCTTAGGGTGTTTCTGTCGATCCTGCCAAGATCGAAGCTATTCAGAATTGGAAGCAGCCCGAGAACACTCATGATATTCGCAGCTTCCTTGGTCTGGCGGGTTATTACCGTCGGTTTGTTAAGGATTTCTCTCGAGTTGCACTTCCCCTTACGACGCTGACTCGTAAGGGTGTTCGCTTTATTTGGTCTGATAAGTGTGAAGCTTCTTTTCAGCGATTGAAGGAACTTCTCACTCATGCTCCTATCATTGTGGTTCCTGAGAGTAACCAGGATCTTGCTGTTTACATCGATGCTTGTGGTAGCGGGCTCGGTGCTGTGCTTATGCAAAAGGATCGGGTAGTTTCTTATGCTTCTAGGCAGCTACGTCCGAATGAGGTTCGCTATCCGACTCATGATCTTGAGTTGGCAGCTATCGTCTTTGCCTTGAAGACGTGGCGTCACTTTCTATTAGGTGAACGCTTCACTCTTTACACCGATCACAAGTCGCTAAAGTATCTATTCAGTCAGAGAGATCTCAACATGAGGAAGCAGCGATGGCTTGAGTTTCTCGCCTCGTATGATTTAGATATTCAGAATACCCCTGGCAAGGGTAATCGTGTTGCAGATGCGCTCAGTCGCAAGCACTCGGTGGTAGTTTCTATGATGATTTCCGAGTGGGATATTCTTGAGACCCTATCTTTGTGTGATATTAGAGATCGAGCTCCATCTTCTGATTCTCCGGTCTTACTATTCAGCTTAGAAGCTCGTCCTATCTTATTGGATCGCATTGCCCATGCTCAGCGACAGGATCCAGACTTATTGCATCTCATTCACCTTCTCGAGTCGGGATCCAGTGATGAGACATTGCTGGTTTATTCTCTTGATTTTCATCGGTGTCTTCGTAGAAAGAAACGTATTGTTGTACCATCTGATTTATCACTTAGGCGTGACATTCTGGACGAGTGCCATCGCACTAAGTACACTATACATCCCGGTTCGAGTAAGATGTATACCGATATGTGCCGGCTATATTATTGGGAGGGTTTGAAGAGAGATGTGGCAAGTTATGTGAGTGGTTGCATGACTTGTCAACAGATCAAGGCCGAGCATCAACGTCCATCTGGTCTTCTTTAGCCGCTAGAGAATCCATTGTGGAAATGGGATCAGATATCCATGGATTTTATTGACGGTCTGCCTCGATCGAGGTCAGGCCATACTTCTATTTGGGTCATCGTCGATTGCTTGACCAAATCTGCTCATTTCATCCCTATTAGGTCCACTCGGACTGCTCCTCAGCTGGCCAAGCTATATGTGAAGGAAGTCGTTCGACTTTACGGCATTCCTAACTCTATCGTCTGTGATCAAGACAGTATCTTTACTAGTCACTTCTGGAAGTGCCTACAGTCAGCTTTGGGCACAAAGCTGAATCTCTCGACTTCTTATCATCCTCAGACCGACGGTCAGACTGAGAGGGTGAATCGGGTTTTAGAGGATCTTTTGCGCTGTTGTATTCTGGATTTTGGAGGGAGTTGGGATGATCACTTACCGCTTGTAGAGTTCTCCTACAACAACAGCTTTCAGTCTAGTATCAGCATGGCACCTTTCGAGGCTCTATACGGAAGGCCATGTCGCTCTCCTGCTTGTTGGTTAGAATCTGGCGAGAAGCTTATTCTTGGTCCAGATTCAGTTCGGGAATCTTCCGAAAAGATTGTTCTTATCCGTCAGAGAATGAAAGAGGCACAAGACCGCCAGAAATCCTACGCGGTCAACCGTAGGAAGCCTTTTGAGTTCTCCATTGGTGATTTTGTCTTCATTCGGATTTCTCCCATGAAGAGGGTTGTGCGTTTCAGCTCTACAGGGAAGTTGGCTCCTCGCTATGTTGGACCATTTCCTATTACGGAATGCATCAGCCCCGTTGCTTATCATGCAGCTCTACCTGCTCATTTTGCCGGAATGCATGACGTGTTCCATGTTTCTCAGCTTCGCAAGTGTGTTCGCGGTCCTGACTCTATCATTGAGCCGCATGTCGTGCCTGTTGAATATGCGCTTATATGTTTTTGTTTGATGATAATAAACATATATATTCATTTAAATGTATTTGTCGATGTACTATTTTGTTTTTCATAGATTAATAAATATTTGTTGAATAAAATAAATTACACATAATTTGAATTCAAACAGAACAAGTTTCACAGAATTTGAATGGAATTTGAATTCAAACAGAAATTTTATTCAAACAAATATTTATTACATTTTTGAATAGTACAATTTCAAGCTCTCACTATGCATATACAATTTTGAATACATCACAATTCAATTTACATTAATAACCTCACTACATATCACTCACACTCATATTTTGTCCTGAACTGCATTCCAGTTTGAATCCAGCATCTGAGCAATCTGCAAAAATATTCACTAACGCAGTAAAATTAAAAAAGAAATATTTTTGCAATATAAAATAAAATATGATTTTTGAAAATATGATTTGCCTAAGTTATTTGGGTTGTTCGTCATCATTCAACTTGAATTCATCACACACGAACAGTGTGACATGCACAGTGTATCGCTGTACATGCCTCAAGGCCGTGCACATCGGTATACACTTGATAATGCTACAGGGATAGGTGAGCACAGGTCAAATCCAAATGAAAAGCCGGGTTTAACTCACATGCAATATATTCAAAATCACGTCATTAGCACAAGGTCAAATCCGAGTTTTGAGACTGGATTCAACACAAGGCAACTTGAAGAATGCAAAGCTTCGACAAATCAAAACAGCATGCAAGCTCGACTAACAGCAGACCAAAGTGCCACAAGATACAGTAATGCAACAGTGGCCAACCAGAAGTTCAAGGCAACAGTGACATGCACAACTAAGCCAACATGAAATCAACACAGTGAAGAGACTCAGTGAAGTCAAAGTGTGCAACTAAGGAACTCAACAAGGCAGACTCGAGTGAATGAAAACATGTATGCAACATGGTGTGCAACACAGTGAAGAGACCAAGTGCACGACTAAACTAACAAATGCAACAGACTCAACTAAACCAACATGGCCAAGACGACAGCAACTCAATGAACACGGTAGACTTGTGCAGCAATAGTGAAGAACACAAGGCATAGCAACTGCATAGGATTGCAACAACCAACCTGGATGTCATGACCAAATGTTCTCATAAGACAGTACAGACATAAACAACATCAAATGCAAGACCAAATTGCAAAAGTGACACAACAGGTTTGAATAAGAACTCCACTGACCATGAAACAATACCACAAATGCACAATTCAAGTCAACACAACAACAAGCCCAAATATACAGAAGTCAATGCTGAGAAACAATGAGTACAACTACTGAAGCTCAAGAGGTGGTATAAATACGACTCGAATGAATGCAAGTTCATATGTATAGCAACCCAGCAGCAATACTGCAACAACCAGAGTGCAACTACAAAGAGTATGCAACATGTCCAGTTACTAATACAAGTCCAAGTTCGAAATCGAAAAATGCAGACCAATAGCTACATCATAAGTAAACAAACAACTCATATGTTTGAAACCAATCGAGTTCAACATAGAAGAAAACATATGAACCAGCATAAGCCAAAGTTTAACAAAGGAAAACACACCAGTATGCAGTGATACAAATGCAACAATCAAAGTCAAGAGCCGAGCAACAAAATTTATTTATGCAACAGAGAATCAAAGCATCATAAATATACAATGCAGACACAAGTCAGTGCAGCAATGAAACATATAAAATGCTCAAGTCACGTTCATGTTAAACCAACCATAGAAGATGGCCAGAGACAAAGACATGATGGCCACGAGATTCAACAGTGCAGAGATGGGCCGAAGTCAGAATTCAATGAAAATCAAATTCGTATCTTTGAAACAGTCAGTAATGAAAAAGGGGAAAGTTATTGCCGTGTGAATCAAGAAAATCGAACGCAACAAAATCAAAGCCGTGCGTATCAAGGTGAAGTTATATCAGGAAAGCCGTGTGTATCAAGTTGTAAAAAATTAGGAAAGTGATGAAGTCGCTAGTGAATACGAACGAATCATGTGATTCGAATTCATATAAATACTGAACCAAAAATATCATCATCGGCATCGAGTGAAAAAGGCAAACAATCAAACCAACAAATAGAGAAATTACATACCAATCTCTCAAACTCGATCAAAGGAGCAGCTGCAAGTAGAATCGATCATCAGAGAACGAACAAAGCACAAATAACGCGAACCAGACAATAGATCACCAGAGAAGAAGCGACCAAGAGTAACATAAATCAGATTGAACAGGAAATTTGGCACACTTTGGAGGTGACACATGAATTCATCAAATAATGCTTTTTCTGAGGGGCAATCTATTGTTAGGCCACCCATGTTTAACGGGAATGATTATGCTTATTGGAAAGTTAGGATGAGTATTTATCTTAGTTCCGTTGATTATGATGTTTGGGATTTTATTGGAACTGGCTATAAATTCCCCACTATAATCGTTGGTGATACTGAGATTCCTAAACCTAAGGATAGGTGGGATGCAAACGATAAGAAATTAAAAACTACAAATGCCAAAGCAATGAACGCTTTGATCTGTGCTCTTGATAAAAATGAATTTAATAGAATTTCTCATTGTACAACAGCATAGGAAATTTGGCACATTTTGGAGGTGACACATGAAGGAACTTCTCAAGTCAAGGAGTCTCGTCTAGCCTTATTCAGCAATGAATAAGAGAACTTTGTGATGGACAAAGGCGAGAGCATAAAGGACATGTTTGGACGCTTTTCAACTTTGGTATACAATGCTAGAGCACTCGGGAAGGTATTCACTGAGGTAGAGCTTGTGAGGAAGGTGTTACGAGTTTTACCAATGAACTTTGAGGCAAAAGTCACGGCAATCCAAGAATCGAAAGATTTGAGTAAACTAAGCATGGAGGAGTTGATTGGCAACTTGATGACATATGAGCTTGAGCTAAAAGCAAAAGAGGAACGCAACAACTTCGAACCAAAGAAGAAGACGATTGCCTTAAAGAGCAAAGAAGAGAGAGATGAAGATGAAGAAGATCCAATTAAAAAGCTTGCAATGGCTGTCAATAATCTTAGAAGATGGTCTAGGTTCAAGCCACGCAAGAAGAAAACAAAGGGCAATAGGTCAAAAGATTCTGACAACTCCGATAATGAAGTGACGTGTTATAACTGCAACAAGCCTGGCCACTTCAAACAAGAATGCCCACTTCTCAAATACAACAAAGGAAAGAAAAAGAAGAAGAAGGCTTTTGCAGCAACTTGAGATGATGAAGAAGGAGAAGATGTTTCGGATAGCAGCTCAGAGGAGGCTAACTTGTGTCTTATGGCAAAATCGGATTCAGAAGCAAGCTCAGAGGAATCTAGTGAGGCAGGTGAGTATTCCTATAGAGATCTTGTTTTTATGTGTCTTGATCTTACTAAAGTAGTTGATGCTCTTGAATCTAAAATTGAAAAACTGAAATCTGATAGGAGAGAACTTGCTCGTGAAAATTTTAGGTTAGAAACTGAACTTGAAAATATTCAAAACCTAGAATGTGAAAAATGTAAGATTTTAGATTCAGAATTATCAAAACTTAGGAATAACTTTGAGAATCTTGAAAAAGAAAACTTGAATCTTAAGGAAACCATCGACACTAGGAAAAAGGATTTTATAAATCGATGCACCTCACTTGTCACTGAAAACACAACACTAAAAACCAAAGTCCAAAACCTTGAGAAATCTCTGAATAACTTTTTAAGAGGCGAAAAATCTTTCAACATGCTATTGGGAAATCAAATTTTTGCTAACAACAGAAAAGGACTAGGTTTTGGGAAAACACAAGTTGAAGATAATGCAAAAGGTAAGAGTGTCTTTGGTGGATGTGAAATAATTGGACATCGTGTTGAAAATTGTAGTCATAGGAACAAGAACACAAAATTTATACAAGTTTGGGTTCCTAAGAATTCTACAAACAAATTTCATGTCCATTGGAACAAGAATGAAAGGACTAAACAAGTTTGGGTTCCAAAGGGATTATTTATTCATAATGCTTCTTCCACTAACAATCATGGACCTATAAAAACAAATAGGTCACAAAAATCCTTCATCGTGTAGGTGTGGTGGTAGGCTAAGGAACAACAACGGCATTCTCTGGATTTTGGCTGTTCCAGAAACACAACGGGCAACAAAGCAAAGTTTCTTAGCCTTGTATAAAGGTGATAGAATCACAATGGACAACAACGAAAAATTATCGTAAAGGTAAAACAGGTAAATTTGTTTTGAACAATATATTAAACGTGATAATCTGCACCGTAATCTTAATTAAATCAGCCAGTAAGGTGATGATGAAATGAATGATGTCTTTAATTCTGACTTATTCTTAATTGATATGATTTCTTTAGACTTGTTCTTATTTATGACCTTGATTTGTGCTTAAATGATGACTAATCAGATTTTCAACTATGAACTAATCCATATAAATTTGTTCGGTCAAATGATGGTATTTTATTGATCTTTGATTACTCATGCTACACATAGAGATATTTGTTTTGACATTTTGGTCGCTGCTTGTAAATTTGCACGATTTCAAATTTCATGTGAAAGCTGTTAAAAAGGATATTAAGAAATTGTTGAAACTTCAAGAAATTGTTTTTGAAATAATTATGATGTTGATTGACTGTTGATTACTCATGAATATAATTGTTTATCCTACAGTTTCTGAAATTAACACCATGATATTTGTTTGAGTGTGAACATGGCTTCATTTCAAATTTCATTCTGAGATAGTTTGTTGAAATTTCACAATCTGGTCTTTGACATCCAACGAGTGAATATTGAGTGAAATTTAAATTCAGATGCAGATTACACTGGTAATATAGTTGATAGAAAAATTACTAGTGGAACGTGATTAATCTTTGAAACATTCATTTGCTGCATTGTTTTTCAAAGAAAATATCTGCATATTTTTCATTTGAAACAATTTTCAAATAGCAGAAATTTTTCTCATATAACCCCTTCGAGAAAATCATGTTTGACCATATTTTCATATTAGTCATTTTTATTGGATTTTAAATGACAAATTTTGACTAATCCGACTCCCTATTAATTATCAAAAGATAAATAGTGATTGAAAATGTGATAAGTGTTGATATTTAATATACATTACTCAAGAGAGTATATTTGGAAAATTTCTTTAGGAATTCAAACAAGAATTATAAAACTTTTTGTTGGGTAAAGTTTCCATGACCATTTCTGTATCTATCATTATTTCTATCGACCATGGTTTATCAAATATTCAATATAGTTTATCGATATGTGGTACTATATTCAGGGATTGTTTGTTTTTCATTTCACATTTTTTTGTAAAAATAAATAAATATCCAAAGTATTCACTCTCATTTAAAAGTCCTTACGGTTATGCATGGGTGAATTACTTGGATTTTTGATTATGTGCTTCCATGCTCATTTAAAAGTCCTTATGGTTATGCATGTATGGAACGCATATCAAAATTAGTTGATTAAATAGACAAGTTGATTCTAATCCCATTTAAAAGTCCTCACGGTCATGCGTGGTTAGAAGATACTTGATTTCATTTTTAAAAATTAAATTGGAATACAACTAATCTCATTTAAAAGTCCTAACGGTTATGCATGATTAGTAGATATTCAGATTCCTGATATAAATGTACCACAAGTAGATACAACTGAATGATTTTATATTATAACATCATTTCCATCATTTGTAAAAGTGGAATATGCGCCTAACAAGGGTAGTTATGGTTTTTGTTTGATTTTTATTGGAGTTTAATATTTATATTCAATTTGAGTTTTAATGTTGGATTAATATTAATCACTTTATCTCTATTTTTCTCTAACACTATTATTCTTTTGCTGATAACAAAAGGGGGAGAGAAAAGTTAAGATTTTGTCAAATAGAATCAAGCAAAGGTCAAATAATTTTCCATTTGCATCTAGGCTCATTTATATATTTCTATTTGTATGCATATATGTAGGGGGAGCATCATGTAGAGAGGAAGCATTTAAATAGGGGGAGCAATTAGTGTATATCATTGAGCAAATACATTTAACTCAGTCAAAATCTTAAATATATGTTTGTTATCATCAAAAGGGGGAGAATGTTGAATATGCGCTTATATGTTTTTGTTTGATGATAATAAACATATATATTCATTTAAATGTATTTGGTGATGTACTATTTTGTTTTTCGTAGATTAAATAAATATTTGTTGAATAAAATAAATTACACAGAATTTGAATTCAAACAGAACAAGTTTCACAGAATTTGAATGGAATTTGAATTCAAACAGAAATTTTATTCAAACAAATATTTATTACATTTTTGAATAGTACAATTTCAAGCTCTCACTATGCATATACAATTTTGAATACATCACAATTCAATTTACATTAATAACCTCACTACATATCACTCACACTCGTATTTTGTCTTCAACTGCATTCCAGTTTGAATCCAGCATTTGAGCAATCTGCAAAAATATTCACTAACGCAGTAAAATTGAAAAAGAAATATTTTTGAAATATAAAATAAAATATGGTTTTTGAAAATATGATTTGCCTCAGTTATTTGGGTTGTTCGTCATCATTCACACTTGAATTCATCACACACGAACAGTGTGACATGCATAGTGTATCACTGTACATGCCACAAGGCTGTGCACATCGGTATACACTTGATAATGCTACAGGGACAGGTGAGCACAGGTCAAACCCAAATGAAAAGCTGGGTTCAACTCACATGCAATATATTCAAAATCACGTCATTAGCACAAGGTCAAATCCGAGTTTTGAGACTGGATTCAACACAAGGCAACTTGCAGAATGCATAGCTTCGACAAATCAAAACAGCATGCAAGCTCGACTAACAGCAGACCAAAGTGCCACAAGATACAGTAATGCAACAGTGGCCAACCAGAAGTTCAAGGCAACAGTGACATGCACAACTAAGCCAACATGAAATCAACACAGTGAAGAGACTCAGTGAAGTCAAAGTGTGCAACTACAGGAACTCAACAAGGCAGACTCGAGTGAATGAAAACATGTATGCAACATGGTGTGCAACACAGTGAAGAGACCAAGTGCACGACTAAACTAACAAATGCAACAGACTCAACTAAACCAACACGGCCAAGACGACAGCAACTCAATGAACACAGTAGACATGTGCATCAATAGTGAAGAACACAAGGCATAGCAACTGCATAGGACTACGACAACCAACCTGGATGTCATGACCAAATGTTCTCATAAGACAGTACAGACATAAACAACATCAAATGCAAGACCAAACTACAAAAGTGACATAGCAGGTTTGAATAAGAACTCCACTGACCATGAAGCAATACCACAAATGCACAATTCAAGTCAACACAACAACAAGCCCAAATATACAGAAGTCAATGCCGAGAAACAATGAGTACAACTACTGAAGCTCAAGAGGTGGCATAAATACAACTCGAATGAATGCAAGTTCATATGTATAGCAACCCAACAGCAATACTGCAACAACTAGAGTGCAACTACAGAGAGTATGCAACATGTCCAGTTACAAATACAAGTCCAAGTTCGAAATCGAAAAATGCAGACCAACAGCTACATCAGAAGTAAACAACAACTCACACGTTTGAAACCAATCGAGTTCAACATACGAGAAAACATATGAACCAGCATAGGCCAAAGTTTAACAAAGGAAAACACACAAGTATGCAGTGATACAAATGCAACAATCAAAGTCAAGAGCCGAGCAACAGAATTTGTTTATGCAACAGAAAATCAAAGCAACATAAATATACAATGCAGACACAAGTCAGTGCAGCAATGAAACATATAAAATGCTCAAGTCACGTTCATGTTAAACCGACCAGAGAAGATGGCCAGAGACAAAGACATGGTGACCACGAGATTCAACAGTGCAGAGATGGGCCGAAGTCAGAATTCAATGAAAATCAAATTCGTATCTTTGAAAAAGTCAGCAATGAAAAAGGGGAAAGTTGTTGCCGTGTGAATCAAGAAAATCGAACGCAAAAAAATCAAAGCCATGCGTATCAAGGTGAAGTTATATCAGGAAAGCCGTGTGTATCAAGTTGTAAAAAATTAGGAAAGTGATGAAGTCGTAAGTGAATACGAACGAATCCAGTGATTCGAATTCATATAAATACTGAACCAAAAATATCGTCACCGGCATCGAGTGAAAAAGGTAAACAATCAAACCAACAAACAGAGAAATTACATACCAATCTCTCAAACTCGATCAAAGGAGCAGCTGCAAGTAGAATCGATCATCAGAGAACGAACGAAGCACAAATAACGCGAACCAGACAATAGATCACCAGAGAAGAAGCGAGCAAGAGTAACATCAATCAGATTGAACAAAGCCCCAATTTAGATTGAAGATCTGAAGCCCTAATTTGGTTGCAAAGAGGGACGACTGCCATTATTGGATCAGGCGAAAGAAAACAAGGGGCCGGCCTTGTTTGTTTTAAAAGGGCTTTAGTTACTTTTATTTTTGGGTTTTAATTGAAGGGTGTTTTATTTTTATTTTGAGCAAAAATTAGGAATTAAAGTTTATATTTTAATTTTTGCGCCTGGTTTTATTTTTGAAGTTGTTTTTTCTTTTCGAGTCTAAGAATTTGTAAATCACCACCTAGGTTGTAGGTAGTGTCAGATTGTCTAGTTAGAATTAGTTCAGTGAGCTGGGTGTGCGAGTTTGCAAAACTCTATAGGCGGGAGCAGAGTTTGCGAGTAAATGAAACTCTATAGGCGGTGCAGGATGTGCGAGTCTAGTAGAGTGTTTGTGAGCGTGAGAAAAGGTTTGCGAGTCTAGTAGAGTGTTTGTAAGCGGGATACTGTTTAATTCTAATAGAAATCTGGGAATGCAGCAGTAGGCAGGGGTTGCCGAAGCTGGGTAAATTTTGTGTGTGATTTACTTTTCAACATATTTATTTCTGCAGTTTGTTTTCTGTGTTTAATCGAGAAAATTTGCTATAACCCTATTCAACCCCCTCTCTAGGGTTAATCTAGATCCTATAGTGCCTGATTTAGAGATCTTACCTGACTTATCTTTGGAGCAGCAACCTCTCCCTGTGCTTGATTCGGAGGTTAGACGCCTTCGCAAAAAAGAGGTTCCACTCGTGAAGATTCAATGGTCACCGAATCCTAAGGACTGCACTTGGGAGACCAGAGAATCTATCGAGTGCTCTTACCCTGGCTTTCTCCCATCTTCTTCTACGGGTAAGAATTCTCTATTTTATCTCTATCACTTCTTTTGTGGATTTGACGTTATAGACGACATCTATCTTAAGGAATTGCGGGGACGAAATTTTCTTAAGGGGGAGTCTGTAACAACCCGGGATTTGCATTACCTATTAATAAATAAAAGTTAGGATTTTTATTTATTTTTAATGAAGCATAAAGGGATTTTGGAATAACAAAATTTATTTGAAAAAAGGCTATTTTAATTAAATGGGAAATATGGGATTTTAAAATGAGGATAAAATGTTATTTTTGGAAAGTAAATATTTTAGGAGAGATTTTAAAAGGGGTTTGGGTAAGAAAAATGAGTTTATAAACATACATGGACACTTAGACTAATTTTTGAAACATGTAAATAACCCTCTTCTTATTGGGTTACTAAATTTACCCCAATAACCCACCCTAAACCTCCTCTATATATTATCTCAAACTCTCCTAATCTCATTCATTCAACCCTAATCAAAACCCTAATCATTTCCCAAAGCTTTCTTAACAAAAATGGCCTCCATCTTCATCTCCTTCACGTTTTAGCTTATGCAAATCATTCTATGCAAAGGTAATGCAAATACCCACCTCAAATCCATCTTTTATATCTTTCTAATTTTTGAAATTAGTTTGTTAACACATGTTTTATGTGTTTTTATGATCTTATAGCCTCCTAATCCTCTTTTGCTAACTTGGGTTGATGCTATAATGCTCATTGTTGCTTTCTAGAGAGGTATATTGCTAAATACCTCTTCTAATATGTGTTTAATCCTCTTTTGACTTCAATAATCATTTTGTAACACATGTTTTATCATGTAACATGTGTATCATAGATCTTTGATCAACTTTGCTTTCAGTTTGGGGTTGCACATAAGGTGTTTGTGATATTGCTACATATGGTAATGCTAAGCTTTGGCCCTTTGTTTCCTTTAATTTAGTGTATTAATCATTATAAGGCAGTTAGTGATTGTTATTAGTGAAATTTGAGGCCAAAAACTTGAAAAAAACACCTCTAAAGCACTAAAATCATCAAAATATGCTGGCTGGAAATGCACGACCTGAAAATGGGCTGAAAACAGGCTCTGGGTGCACCAGGGCAGGCCTGGGCTGCACCCAGGCACAGCAGGCTAGCCCAGTGGGGCTAGCCAAAAGCAGGCCAGCCCGCATGGGCTGGCACACATCCCATCGCCCCATCCTGCTTCGAGCTGGGGGCATGTGTTTCGCCCCAGCCCAATTGGGCTGGGGGCTTGAGTTCCGCCCCAGCCCAATTGGGCTGGGGGCATGCATTTCGCCCCAGCCCAATTGAGCTGGGGGCTTGCATTTCGCCACAGCCCAATTCGGCTGGGGGCTTGCATTCCGCCCCAGCCCAATTGGGTTGGGGGCATGAGTTTCGTCCATGCCCGATTGGGCTGGGGGCTGGACCCTCCCCAGCCCAAGCGGGCTGAGGGAAAAAAAAGAAAAAAAAGAAAAAAAAATAACCAAGGCAGTTCCCTATTTTCAGTTTTGGAACTGAAACTTTGTGACATCGCCACGGTCACATCCGTGGTCGAAATCCAACGTTTTTGGACTCGTTGGAAAGCTGGAGTTCCGAACTCCATCTCTAGAACGTATGTTCAATATCTGAGTTCATTTGACCCTTCGAAATTGCTGTCGAAGAGGGACCTGGATATCAGCCTGAAACATTGTATTCACTGTTTCC
Source organism: Allium cepa (assembly GCA_030765085.1). Lineage (NCBI taxonomy): Eukaryota > Viridiplantae > Streptophyta > Magnoliopsida > Asparagales > Amaryllidaceae > Allium > Allium cepa. The sequence continues at coordinate 293,604,266 of CM060942.1, forward strand.
GTGTCCGACTTTGGAGCGTCGCTGCGACTTCGTTTCAAGTTGGAATCGAGTAATTCTTTTTGCGTTCCGAAGTAGGAATGTCGGACTACGTTCCTACAAATTTTCATGCCATTCAGATTCGATTTGTTGGTCTGAATAATTTTTCGAATTTGGGTTCGCGTCAGTTTTGGACTATTTTCCAACACTTAAGAATATTTTCAGCGATTTTCTGGTTTTGTCGACATCTTTGAGATTTGTCTTTGGATTTCGTACACAGGCCTTATAAAAAGGTTTTAAAAGGATTTTTCACTCCTAAATGGCTTTCGAAATTATTATATATATTATTTTTAATTATTAAATTAATTACTCTATAATAGGAGAGTTTTCAAAAGCCGTTTTAAAGTGATTTCAAGATCAATTAAAAATTCATTTCGCACCATTATTTTCTACGATAAAAATCTCACACTCACTTTTAGCACGTCGAGCGAAGAGGAAAGGTGCTTAAACGGTTAGGAAATCTCTGGCCTATGGAATCGTGTGTATTTTCTTTCCAGTTAATCCCCGACCTATTCGATTGATCGTTTTGACCTTTGGGTCTAGTTTACCGATGATACAAGGTGGAATTTTTATTGTTTGGAGTGTGAGCTTGCTATTGGTTAGTAAACCATTTAGTGCGAACGTGGTGTATGGGACTCATTGTTAACACTTTACGGGTTCCTCTCCAAGAAGTTTGTGACACATTAGCCTCTGGGCGGCCAGTACTGGACCTCTGGGTCACCACGCCTCTGGGCAAACGTCTCTGGACACCTGCTCTATGGAGCAGTTTTTCGGCATGTGCTTCTGGGCCTTTATCCTTCTAGGAAGGATATCGCCGTCTCGCGCGTTCCGCATCTGTGCGAGTGATCTATCACAACCCTACAGTACTTGGCAATAATGACTCTAGTCGGTGCACGTGCAATACTTCTATTATCTGATGATTTTTATATCCATTCGAGTACCGCCATTCGGTGTTGGTTCTATGGAACCATACGATGTAAGTGCGATTACCTTGTGGATTTACAGTGTCTCTGGCCACTGCTTTTCAGTATTCGATTTATTGACTTTTCAGTATATCCCTATTGCTCTTTGGAGCATCGATCTTTGCTTGGGCATTGATTGCAGACTCTGGCCACTCTTGGGATTATTGCCTATGGGCAACTTTATATAGCTTTGGCTATGCCAATGACATGAGGCAATTTTGTTTATTTAACACTTTGGTGTTTGTATTCTCTTTGGTGATTTTTACTGTTTATTGATGATTAGGGATCGTCATTATATTCATGTAGTCCATATTACTCTTCTCTTTGGAGAAGTACTGTTTATTTATGTACTGCATTATTATATATCTCAGTTATTACTGATTATTTAGCTAGCCTAACCCGAGTGTTTTCGCTCGGGTCAGACCGAGTTGTTTCAGGTTAGGCCTCTGGACATAGCTTTCTGTGCTTCCGCTTGGACATTATCTGCTATGCTGATAGATAGCTCTTTATATTTATCCACTATTTTTATACTCTTATTATTCAGTCTCTTATGTACATATTTTTGACTCACATGGGTGAGCGGTGGCTTTGTACCCACCTTTTGATATTTGGATCTTTATTGACGATATATTGTACCTATGTTATGTGACTGTTCTATGATGATGATGTTATCATTTAGTATTATGTTTGTTCTGAACCTATTTTCCTTAGCCATTGTAATTTCGTTATAAATATCTATTGGATATGTCGAACCACTTGAGAAAAGAAAACCACCTATTCGACGTATTCAGTAGTTAGTTATAGCTTGATTACACATGGTCGCTTCCATTATACTTTATTCTCCGTTCTAGTAGATGGTATTACTCCGTAATACTCTTTACTAGAGTGGGTCTTGGAGCAGGGCGTTACACGCGCTTTGTACGAGTTTCTATTTGTGTCGTACCTATAGAGTATCCTCTGGTAGCCTCCCGATCCGGAGGTATTATGGTATTGTATAGACTATTGGCATTTTACGTGTTAAGGTGGAAAATGTAAAGCCTTAACGCTATTTAAAAGTAATTTTTTTTTACAATTAGACAATATTATAATAGCGAAATATACTACATAGTAAATAGTTTAACGGATCCTTAGGAGATGTAAATCCCGAGCATCTCTTGAGTTACTGCACTCATATTTACTTCTGTTCATTTAACTTACATAAGATCTTTTAGTTCTGACTCGAGTGTTTTGTCTTTTCAATTCGCTCGGGTCAGTCCGAGCGTTTTAGGATTTGAAGATTTTAGCTCTGGAGGAAGAAGATGATGATTAGTAGTACTATTATCTTCCATATTATTCCACTGTACTATTGTATTCCGCTGCACTATTGATATTGATGGTATGTATAACTCTGATATATATTGTATTAGCAAAATTAATATTCTGTAAATAGCTTCAAGAACTGTATATTTGATATTATATTTTATCCTTCCGCTGTGAGATTCTGTTTTGTTTTATTTCTTTCTTGTTCTTTTATTTACCCCATAACAATCCGCCATTTCGTATGGTTTGAATAGGTACGTGTGTCGATTTAAAGTGTACGAAAAGGTGGGATGTTACAATACATATCAGAGTTACAACAAAAGGGACTGCACAAAAGCTATAACAAAAAGGAGCTAGCTGAATAGTCCATGCAGAAACAAAATAGGCTAAGTCCAAAAGTACCTAATCTTAAACATCTCGGTCTGACCCGAGTATAAGATACACGGGTCAGTCTAGCTAAACAAATCAATTAGATAAACTGAACAACGTAAACTTGCAAGGTCATAAAGTATAACAAATACCTCTAAAAGAGATAACACAATCATCTAACAAAAGATGAATCATAACAAACCTCATATCATCGGCAAATCAACAAACAAAGGATATGAATATCCCAAACAAGCCAAAAAGTGAATTAACAAATACCAATGAAGGTAACACAAGTTCCGCAAGGTAACCACTATATATATTGTGCGGCTCAAAAAGACCAACACCAAAGGGCGATACCTAGGGAATATAAATCTCAATGAAACAAAAGATGATCGAGCTCAGTACTGTATAACAAGGATCCATAAGAGACAACACCCAGAGGAGACAGTCCAAGGACACTATCCTGGAGGTGATGAGCCAGAAGGATACAGTCCGAAGACACTATCCCAAAGGCAACAAACCCGAAGGTACAATCCGAAGGCAACATACCCGAAGGCAACATGCCCGACGACAACAAACCCTAAAGGCTCAAACCCAAAGGAAATAAACCCCGAAGGCAACAAACTGTAGTGGCGAAGGTCCGGAGGCCCAGTACTGGACACCACTAACTGGCAGAATGTGTCACAAATCTTGAAAAGGAACCCGAGAAGTGTTAACGTGTGTAACAACACTCGAAATTTTGTGTGTTTTAAAAAGAATTTATAATTTGGAGAAACTAGGTTTTAATACAATTTTAAAAGATTATTTTATAAAAAACCGTGGATAAAATCAAAAAGGAATCATCATGGTCAAATATGCATAACAACTAAATGGAATTAACACGCATCAATTAAATTTGGAAAACCAAGCATGTTAACGCGAAAATCAGACGCTAACACCCCAGTGTGTGAAGTGTGAATGTGAAAGCACCACCCGATGGTTCGGGAACAGGATATCAGCTAAAATAACAGAAAATACAGTAAGAGACAGCGATTTTATAGTGGTTCGGCTTAAGGAGTAGCCTACGTCCACTTTAAGTATCTTTATTACTGATCTTGTTACAAAACGATACAATGCTCTTCAAGTACAAATCTTTTTAGTTACAAAACACTTTGAACAAGTAGCTTAAGCTTTGATGTAGATGAAAGTCTTCGAATCCATGTCGGACGTGTGAAAGTCTTTCAAAATAGCTTGTAGTGTTCTTCGAAACTTCAAGTGTAGAGTCGGTTTAGAAACTGGCAGAGTATCGGTGCTTGAAGAGATTGTCCCCCCAAAATTCCCCTGAAAGTTGGAGATGGTCATGTATTTATAAAGAATTCTGGGTAGAAATTATTGCCAAGTCTTAAGTTGTGGCCGACTTAAGATAAGTCATCGGCCGACTTAGGATAAGTCGTGGCCGACTTATCGAGCCAAGTCCATAGTTTAATAGAGATCAGCTTGTCTTCCTGAATTCATGCCATAAGTCCTAGGTCGTGTAGAGTTATCCGGATGCGGCTTCTTATTTTTCTGCTTCAGTCATGTACGACTCATCATAGGTCGTAGGTCGTGACCGTCCTAACCTAAGTCTTGGCTTGCGGCTCAACTGGAGTAAGTTCGTTCACTTGGTCGTATCACAAGTCCTGAGTCGTCAACGAGTTATCGAATCACGGCGTGGTAATGAACTTGCCTCTGTAGTCTTAGGTCGTAAACGACCTAGCAGAAGTCATAAGTCGGTTGCGACGTAAGTGTAGTTGTCTTAACCTTTTCGTGCCTTGAGTCGTTACTCCCTTAGGTCGTTAGGTCGTAACATCTTTAAGTCGCATACCTTTTGAGTCGTAGACTTCCTTAAGTCGTAGAATGTCTTAAGTCTTAGACTGTTTGGACCGTTATAATTCTAGAGTCGTGTAGTTCTTAACTCATTAAGTCGTGGAGTGCTTTGAGCTGCTAGATCATGGTGACCTTAAGTCGTAAGTCGTTCATGTCTTAACATGTTAAGTCAACACACACCTTAAGTCGTGAGGTTTCCTTGACTCGTTAAGTCGCGCACTCTGCTTGAGTCACACACCTTGCTTGAGTCGTACAGTTCTTAAGTCGTAGAAAATTGAGGGTTAACATTTGCCCCTCGAAGTACACGCCTAAGTCGTAGGTCGTGTGCTTCGACTTATCTTAACTCATGTGCGGATTCAAGTTCCACTGCCCCGAGATATAAAAGGCTTAAGTCGTTCATCTTACTTCCTTCTTCTCATTACTTAATCCTTAAGATGCTTCTGCCATTAACGCTTCTCCAAGCTTTTAAAGGCGATTTCGACTTGATTTATCTCCGATCATCTCTAGCATCACACTGCGTAAGCGACTTTGCTCCTCCTATAATCGTCGATTATCATCAACTTATGCGCCCCGTTTTTCGTCTCCGATTCGCCCCCTTGAGCCCTGCGAGTTTTGTTATACTGGACATCGATGGACTTAAGGCGGTTTCATCTGACTCACGACGATTCGTAATTTGTGGCGATCCAGCGGTGTGATAGAACTAAGGTTGATGATTGTGAGGTTATTGGGCTAGCGGGTTAGGAGTTAGATGGTATGTTGGCCAAATAGAGTGGAATGTTGCCCCGGGTGTGACTTAGCAATCTTTACGACTTAAGCCTTGAGTCGTGGCTGAGTTAGGACTTGAGATTTTTCCATTGCTTTGAATTGGAGTTTCTTCTATCTTCCACGACTTAACATAACCTGTAGGAAAAATCTCTTAAGTCGTCGGCGAGTTAGCACCTAAGTCGTTGCCGAGTTAGCACTTGAGTTGTTTACGACTTAGCTCTTGAGTCGTCTACGACTTAGCACTTGCACTTTTAACCTCTGCTTGAACCTTGAACTACTGCTTGAACCTTGAACTGCTGCTTGAACTTTGAACTGTTACTTGAACTTTGAACTGTTAAACTTTGCTGCATTCTTTCACAGATCACTTTTGACTTGCAAGCTAACAATCTGTTCAACACATCGTTTACAGAAAATTGGGACGAATATACTGCCACTGACTGCCCACATCAAATGGAAGATTAGTTAACAACAGATAATCAACTTAAATAGATTGTGTGAACGAAGTGCTTTTAAATCATCAAATTCAAGTAAAGTATTAAAGCAACATTGAAATAGTCAACTGAAACTGCCCAGTTTGCACTAATACTATACCTGAACTTTAAATTAACAAGTCCTGAAATTTGGTAATCGATCAATTGTCGACTAGTTTAATTCCAGTTATATTTACTTGTTATTTTCATTAGTTCTGCACAACACTTCACACTTTTAGGAAACGTGCACCTTCACATTTGAATATCCAGTTGCTTGTGTAGAATGACTTCTCAACAAGAAGAGATAACAATCCAGACTGGAGAAGCCACTCTTATTCCGACTCCCCTAGTTAATCCTTCAGAGAGAGCCTCTACCACTTTATCATACAAAGTTTTTGGTCAGTTATGCACTCAGTTTGGCATTGTTGAAGCAGATGCCATTCTTTCTGAGAAAACTGACACTGCTGATGTGGCACCTCCTGGCTTTGTAGCGGTTAATCGGCAAATGTACTTGTGCGGTGCTATTCCTCCCTTCAATGACTTTCTTCAACAGTTTCTACTTCGATTGACCATCTCTCCGTTCCAACTGCACCCTAATGGTTATGCCATTCTGATGGGGTTGTGTGTTTTATTCATGAGAACTCTATATCGACTGCCGAGTTTCGAGGAAATTTGTTATTTATGTTCTTTCACAAAGACTGAAGATCATCCCTCTATTGTTGTTATAAGAAGCGCTAGGAATCGCAAACTCATCACTGATCTTTCCGAAAGCGTTCATGGCTTCTTAAATCAGTTTTTCTTTGTTCGCTGCCCCCAGGGTTTTACGCCATCTGGAGAGTAGGAAGTAAGATTACCTGCTTCTATTTTCCATTCCTGAGCTTTTCGAGATCTGAGTCGCTAATTGCTAATTTCACTCTTTTCCTTTTTCAGCACTTCCTCCCCTCTCTAGAGATCCAGGTCATAAGCAAGTTTTTGAAAGATTGAATGCTGTGACCGCTGAAGAGAGAAGTATAAAGTTTTTGTTGAGGGACGAACTTTTGCATCAGTAAGGAATTTTACACACTTCTCGCTCTACACACCCCCATGAGGTCCCAAACTCCCCAGCTAAAGCATTAGATACCCCAGTTTCTACTGACGCGCCCACACCAAAAGAACCTGCTTCTGAGGCTTCTCTAGCGAAGTGCTCTACTTCTATTGATGTTGCGGGGTTATTTGGCAAATTTGCACTTGCCCCGGTCATTGAAGAAGAAGAGCTTCAGGGATCTCCCCAATATTCAAAGAAGTCTGGTGATGAAGAAGCCAGGAAAACAAGCCCTGTCAAGCAGAGCGGGGACGACACTTTTGAAGGGTTGAGCGACCTGTTTGTCACTTCACAGGAGCTCTTTAAAGACGACCCTATTACTACTATGGTTTGTTCTTCAGTAGTTGAAGCGACTTCTACTTTGCAACAAACTCCGTCGACCCAAGAGTTGACATTAACAACTACCCCCACGATTCCTCCGCGATCGAAGAGTGGTTTGTAGTTTGACGCGCGTAGTTTGCACATTACACACACTTAGAATTTTTCGGCACTTTCATGCACCTAACTCTTTGTACTTTGAAGATTCTAAAGTTACGCTTCTTTTTCATTTTCAGGTTCTCCAATGAGGCGAAGTGGTTCATATTACGACTACTTCAAGCAATACGGATAGCGTGGTCAGTATGATTATAGACGTTATCTTCCCACTTATAGGGAAATTGATGAAGAGAGGGCTGCTCGAAAGGCTCAGGAGAGACGTTCTTATGAAGAATGCTATGGAAGAGGGGATGAGCGGTACGATTCTTCTCATAGAGAGGGTGATTCCCATAAACGTAAATCCCATGATGACAGAGGAAAAACCCACATGGCTGATGACCCAACCAAACGGGCTAAAGTTAGTGAGCAATCAGTGCCTGCAATTTCTGAGAAGACCACTGCTCCCATTCCTTCTCAATCTCCAGCCCCTTCCCGTACTGATATCCAGACAATCATCAACAGGCCTTCATATCAAGTTGGGCCAGGTCCAGCTACTCTCCAAAGTCGGTTTCCACAATGGTGCTTGAAGGGGGTTCGCTTTGATCTCGACTTAGTTCTAATTGACAAGCTTGCCATGTTGCGAAATCTTGATGCCATCAGACTTAATATTGAGAGAATGTCGAGCTGGCAAAAACTTTTTTGATGAACTCCAGAGAGTGAATCGTGCGAATCTTGAGGCTATGCTGACCATGGAGAATGATAAATCTGAATGGCAGAAAATTCTCAATGAACATGACGCAGAGATGAGGAGCATCACTGACTATAACGAAAAGCTCGAAGCGGAAGTTGGAAAGCTTAAAGAGGAGCTTGCTGCTTATTCTACTTCCTACTCCCAGAGGGAGAAAGTGCTTCAGGAACAAGTGCGGGATGCTCATGCTGCTCAGAAGGATGCCGAAGATAGGCTTGAGGTGCAAAACAGAATTAACGAGGGCCATACTGCCGATATTGCTGAGCTTCGAAAGAAAACTAGCTCCCAGGAGATGGAGATCGAATGTTAAAGCTTCAACTCTCCAAGATTGAAAGAGAGCATGATGAGGCAGTGGCCGGCAAAACTGCAGCTGAAGAAGCTCATCAAGCCACTAAAGCCGATGTCAGTTCAACATTATTTGACTTCTATCTGCACAGCGTCCTGGGGCGCGGTAGTCTCGCCTTTCTCGGCCCTAAATATGAAATTACTCTGGCTGAAGTGTAGGAGGCCGCACTTGACATGCTTGGTGCTAAAGATGCTGGCTACGTCGAATCAGCTCTTGAGGAGCATTACTTGGATGACGAAGCTCGCGCCGCTCTTGTCAGGGGAAAAGAACAACTTGCAAAATTATGAGCCGAAATGGCAGAAGGGGAACATTTAGGAAAAACTACTTCAATTGATCCAGTTCAGCCTTCACCTTCGGCCGGAATCGACATTGTCGGCTCCAGTTCTCATTCTCCTCCCCCTACCAAAGCTATCACAGAAGGTGAAACTGTCCATAACGGAGACGAAAGCCAAGAGAGCGGTGAAGCACTGGGTTTCGAGATTGACGTAGCAAAGCCTACTTCGCCAGGTAATCCTAATGCTGATCTTGCTCAAATAGACTGCTCATTTTCTTCCTATGAGTTTGATGAGCTTCTTGACTACTTCCTAAATCTCAACGAGCCTTTATCTCCTCTCTTTACTGACTTTAACTTCTTTTCTTCTGTAGAGAAAGTGCCGAGCATCGTTCAGACTCCCCCTCCTTCAGTTATTTCTCCCCCGCCTCTCCAGGTCACCCCTCCATCCGCCTCTCAACCCGGGTCGCAAGAGGAGCAAATAGAGGCTCTCCGAGGCTTAGATGATCCTAATGCTTCACAGGAACACGGGGGAGAAGGGCTTGGAGAAGGCAATGAGTCCCCGGAGCAAACCATTTCCGATGATATAAAATTGTCTGCTTTTTTTATTCCGGGAAGCGAGTCTTCTTCGAAGAGGAGGAGGAAGAGTACTACTTCTAAGAAGAAAAGGAAAAGCATTTCCGTTACTGAAAAGGAAGCGGAGGTTGATCCGGCAGTAGCCCTCTCTCCTTCTTCTCCAACTCTCCCAATCCGTCTTGAAAAACTACCTATAAGGTCAGGTGAAGGCACCAAAGGTAGTGGTAAGAAGAAGAAGTGATGGGCCCTGCTTCGCCTTCCTTGTTTTTACTTTTTGCTTTTAGCTTTTCGTTTGTACTGAACGGACTTTGTGCGGGTACCGGCCCCCGCTTTTCTTTCATTTTGAAACCTGCATATGTACATAATTTTCATAACGTTGAATAAAACGATTCTCTTGCTTGTACAAACTTCTGTCTGTGTTTGAAAATGCATCTATTCTTTTTTTTTTTTCTTTTTTTATGTATGCAAGATTCTTTATATAATATTACAGTGAGCTTGTGGTATGTTGTTCGGGCGTTGCTTTTACCAATGCAGCCATACCGTATTGCCCCCATACCATAAGCTCATCGTAATATTTCCAATCTCGATGGGACTTGTACTCCTATTTTTGGAGAATAATTATTCCATATTTATGGAAATATCATTTCGCCCTAAACAGAGTACACCTCATTTCATATAAGTTTTTACGCTTCAACCTTCGGAGATATCACTTTTTCTTTTGTGCATATATACATTTTTACAAAGCGGGTAGAGCGGGCCTCTAAAGGGCACTTTAGTCTTTTGAGGAAGGGCCTTCTCAAAATAGATGAACCAATCTTCCTTTGAGAGCTAAAGTGTACCTTTGAAGGGGACCCTTTTTTTTTATATTGACAAAGTTTCGGAGAACAATTCTTCTATTTCAAGAAGACTTGTACTCTTCCTTTTAGAGAACAACTCATCCGTTTGAAAGAAGTTTGCATTTATACTTTATAGGATAATATTTCTGTTTCAAGAAAGTATTTTTCTAGCTTAGTAAAATGCACATCATATTGGAGAAGTCTTCTCTTTCTTTCTTCTTCTTTTTTTTATTGCAAAGTTTTTTCACTCCTCTTTTTCATTTTTTTGAAAAAAGTCACTTTTGCTTTGGCTAATGAGTTTCACTTCATAGTGCAGTGGGCCTTTGGAAAAGAAAAAGGGGTTTCAACCTGCTTGAGCCTCTGATGAGAGTTTTTGATTGTGCCTTTGGGAAGAGGTCTTTTTGTTTGATTGTGCCTTTGGGAAGAGGTCTTTTTGTTTGATTGTGCCTCTGGGAAGAGGTCTTTTTGTTTCTGCCTCTTGGGAGAGGCTTTTATCTTTTCCCTGTTCGTTGGGAAGCGGGCCTCCGAAGAGGGCTTTTCACATTTCGACTCGTGTGAAGTTTTATTTCAGATCACGGTGAAGTGTGTGCCTCTGAGTAGGGCTTTTGCCTGGAAGTTTGGAGCTTCTTTCTCTTAGTTGGATGGATTCACGGGGGTGTACCACCGATCAGTCCGCAACTTTATGTCGAGAAAGAACTCTCTTTTTCTGGCGAGGCCCGGTCGAGGTCTTTTAGCATCTCAACTATGGTGAAATGGGCCTGCGAAGAGGGATTTTCACATTCCAGCACTTGTGAAGTTTTATTTTAGATCTCGGTGGAATGCGTGCCTCCAAGTCTACCTGGAAGTTTCTTCCTCATTGTCAGTTGGATTTACGGGGCGAGCGCAAGTTACTTGGAAGTTTGTTTACGTAGATTGTCTCAACTAGTGAACGAGCGCCTTGCCTTCCACTTGGGAAGGTGCCTCCGGTCATCTCATGGACTCACGGGGCGGACGCAAGTTACTTGGACGTTTGTCTACGCAAACTGTCTCAACTAGTAAACAAGTGCTTTGCCTTCCTGTTGGGAAGGTGCTTCCGATCATTCCATACCATGTTGAGAAAGTCTTCTGGCATGCCCCGTTTGACGTCTTTATCCTCCGAAGAGTTGTGCCTCCGAAGAGGGCTTGTACCTCCGAAGAGGTCTTTTGTTGTTTGATGCTTGCTCGCCCATGTCTCTTTGCCATCTATTCATGTTGGCGATCCTCGTTATCTTTTCCAAATATCATCCCTTTTTAGTTGCCAATAATTTTCCTTATCCAAAGAAATATACTTCATAGTTAAGCGAGTTGGTGGTGGTAGACACAGGCTATTTAACTGGATGCTCGTTTGTACAAACATTCGCAGTTAGTTAGAAATGGTCCACTTCCAGCCACATCGCTAACTTTTGTTCGAAGCACTTCTTTCGTAGGATTTGAGTATGGAAATTTTGAATGGTTTAGCGTTTGCTTGCTGGGTGATGTCGGAGATCGATTGGTCTTGTGATGGGTAAGCTTTGTTTTTATGGACTGCATTATTAAATCGACATTTTAGTAACACAATTAACATATTTTATATGTCGAAATAAAACAAAGCAGTTTATAGTAGTAAAGATCACAAGATTTATAGTGGTTCGGCCAAAAGCTGGGCCTACATCCACTTTATAGCTTTTCATTATTCACTTGCTTTACAATTGCTTTCAATACAAGAATCATATATTCGTAATTCTTTTACAACATTTCCGCAAAGCTTTTAAGTAAAATATGGACGCAAATGATTGCTGTTCCAAGCTCTTGGGATTGGTTCTCCTTCGACAGTTGTGAGTTTGAATGTGCCATCAAGAAGTTTCATGCCTATGACATATGGCCCCTCCCAGTTTGGCCAAAACACACCTGTGGCTGTCATAATTCTCTTCAGGACTAGGTCCCCAACTTCAAAGCTGCGCTGACAAACTTTGGAATTGAAGTGCCTGGCTATCCTTTGCTGATGGGCTGCAATTCTAAGCTTAGCCTCTTCTCTTCTTTCATCAAGGAGGTCAAGCGCTTCCAATTGCAGTTTTTCATTCTCATCTTGATCAAAATGGATCCTTCTGTGTGAGGGAACTTCCGTTTCCACTGGAATCATTGCTTCTGATCCGTATGCCAATGAAAATGGAGTATGCCCAGTCGCAGTTTTGTGGGTAGTTCTGTATGCCCATAGTGCAAGTGGTAACTTATCGACCCAACCACCTTTTGCTTTTTCTAGCTGCTTTTTGATGGTTGATTTGATGATTTTGTTTGCTGCTTCCACTTTCCCGTTTGCCTGCAGATGAGCCACTGCTGAGAAGCTTTTTCGGATCTTGAATCGTTTTGCAGAAATCTTGTAATTTCTCACTTTCGAACTGCGTACCATTGTCTGTGATTATCTTCTGAGGCACACCATACCTGCAAATGATATTTTTAGTCACAAAACTTATCATTTTCTTAGAGGTAACGGTAGCCAATGGTTCAGCTTCAGCCCATTTAGTGAAATAATCAACAGCAATGATAACATATTTAATCCCCGATTTGGCAGTCGGCAAAGGCCCAATGAGATCTATTCCCCAGATGGCAAACGGCCATGGACTGACCATTTGTGTTAGCTCAGTGGAAGGTGCTCTAGGAATTTTGGCAAATCTCTGGCATTTATCACACTTTCGGGAATAGTCAGCAATATCTCGATTAATCTCTGGCCAAAAATATCCATAACGGAGAATTTTCTTTGCTAAAGTTTGACCTCCTGTATGATCTCCACACTCCCCTCCGTGTACTTCAGTTAGAATTGTCTTGGCTTCTTCATTAGTTACACAACGGAGTAGTGGCATTGAAAATCCCCGTCTGTACAATCGGCCATCCTGGATCATATATCTGGAGGCTTTCCTTAACAGCTTCTGTCGTTCTTTTGAACTTTATGGCAAAGAACCATTGAGCAAATATTCAAATATCGGAGTCATCCATGATTCTTTCTCTTGGGATATATTCATAATCCAATCAACATCCATTTCATCTATGCTCGGAGCTGACAAGACTTCGACGGGAACTAATCCCAATAGTTGAGCTTCACCAGTACTTGAATACTTTGCGAGAGAATCCGCCTTCATGTTATCTTCTCGGGGTATATGGCTTATTGAATAACGGTCAAAATCTTCAAGAAGCTCCCAGGCTTTTGATAAATAGACGGGTAGATTCCCTCCTTTAGCTTGAAATTCCTTCTTGAATTGGCAGACAATAAGCTGAGAATCATTGAAGATCTGCAATGCCTTGATGTTTAGTTCTTTAGCGATTCTTAAACCAGCGATGAGAGCTTCGTATTCTGCTTCATTATTTGTCGAAGGAAATTCTAGTCTCAGTGCATAACATAGCGATCGCCCTTCTGGGGTTTCAAGGACAACCCCTGCTCCAGAACAGTAATCATTCCTTACGCCATCGACATATAATTTCCATTGGATTGGGATGTTATCAATGGCTTCTTCCTTACTATCACCTTTATCCGTACATTCTGCGATGAAATCTACTAAAGCTTGTCCTTTGATTGCTTTCCGGGGATGATAAGTGATGTCATATTGGCTGAGTTCAATATTCCATTTCAAAAGACGACCGTAGTCTCAGGACGGAATAGGACTCGCTTTAGAGGTTGATCAGTGAGGACTTTGATAGGATGAGCTTGGAAATACGGCCTCAATTTTCTTGATGCAATCAACAAACAATAGGCGAGCTTTTCCAACCTTGAATAGTTCATCTCTGCCCCAGTGAATCTTTTGCTAATATAATAGACCGGGCGTTGAATCCTTGCGTCTTCCCGTACCAACGCTGCACTGAGAGCATGAGATGAAATTGCCAAATATATGAAGAGATCTTCACCATTGTCAATCTTTGAATGTATCGGAGGCACTTCCATATGACGAACCAACTCATCAAATGCTTTTTGACATTCAAGAGTCCACTCAAAGTTTTTTCTTCCTTTCTTCAGAGCATCAAAGAATGGAATGCATTTGTCAGTAGCTTTTGAAATGAACCGACTCAAGGCAGCAACCTTTCCATTGAGACTTTGCAATTCCTTCTTCGTTCTAAGAGCTTTGACTTCTCTCAGGGAGTGATCTGAGCATGATTAACTTCAACGCCCCTAGCGCTCACAATGAAACCCAAAAACTTTCAGGACTCCACTCCAAATGAACATTTCAAGGGATTAAGCTTCATTCTGTACTTTCGGAGTACTGCGAACATCTCTGCCAAGTGATCCATGTGGTCCACTGCTTTCTTAGACTTCACTAGCATATCATCAACGTAAACTTCCATTGTCTTGCCAATCTGCGGTTTAAACATGGCATTAACAAGCCTTTGGTAAGTTGCCCCTACATTCTTGAGTCCGAAAGGCATGACCTTGTAGCAGTAGAGTCCAACATCTGTGATGAAGCTTGTGTCCTCTTAATCTGGCTCATGCATCATAATCCGGTTATATCCGGAGTATGCATCCATAAAAGATAACAATTCATGCCCCGTCGTCCCATCCACCAACAGATCGATCCTGGGCAGCGGGAAGCAGTCTTTCGGGCAGGCTTTGTTCAAATCTGAAAAGCCAATGCATAATCTCCATTTTCCGTTAGCTTTTTTAACCAGCACTGGATTTGATACTCAATTTGGATAAGTAGATTCTCTGATGAAACCGTTCTCCATGAGCCGATCCACTTCTTCTTTCAATGTCGCTGACCTTTCTGGACCCTGAGTTCTTCTTTTCTGTTTCACGGGTGTAAACTTTGGATCAATGTTCAGAGTGTGTACTGCAATCGCTGGGGATATTCCACGCATGTCAGCATGAGTCCAAGCGAATACATCCAAATTTGCCTTCAAAAATGAAATCAGAACATTATGAACTGTTGTGTTAAGTTGTGAACCCACATTCAGAACTTTGTTTGGGTCCTTTGGGTCAACGGGTACCGGCACTATTACCTCTACCGGTACTACCCTGTACTCCCCTGCACCGGCTTTCCTTGGATCCATCTCTCTTCGTGCGCCACTATATTCACCAGTGCAGGGTCCACCCTGTAATTGCTACAAGGTTGGTTCTTTGATGCGGACTAGAGCCGCCGCACCTTTTCCCGTCTCTCTTTTCCTTGATTCACGCAACTCTGTAAGATAACATTCTCGGCCCGCATCTTGGTCTCCTTTAATCACACCAACTCCATTATCTGTGGGGAATTTTACAGTCAGACACCATGGGGCAAGAACAGCTTTGAATGCAGCAAGAGTTGGTCGGCCTAAAAAGGCATTGTAGGCAGAGAATTCTTCAACAATTATAAAGGTTTGCTTTCGAGCCACCTTCCTCAGCCCTTTTCCAAGTTCTACAAACAAATCTATGGTCCCAATCGGCTGTTTGGGTTCCCCAGCAAACCCAACAATCTTTAGTGATGAACCTTGAACGTCAGCCATTGGAATTTTCACCTGATCAAAAGTCTTTCTTGAAGAGAATGTTGCATGAAGCTCCACAATCAACTAGAACTCTTCTCACAGTAGCCGGCCCAATACCAGCGGATATGACCAAAGGATCTATGGTAGGAGCTTCGATACCCAAAGAATCTCTGGCACTGAATACAATATCATCAGTGGAAGCCTTTTGTTGCTTTAAAGGTGCATCATTTTCTAATACAAAAACATTCTCTTCAGCCGGTACATGCCTCAAGGCCCGGGCATACCTTTCCATCTCGCCCCAGCTTTTTCCTGCTGGGTGAGGCCCTCCAGTTATTATATTGATGACAGGTCTTTCTGACTCATGTTCTACGGCCTTCTCACTTGAGCCAGGACGGTGAGCGGGAACTTGTTGTCCTTGAGTCGACGAGGCTGGGGCATTTCTATTCCTTTTCACATACTATTGGAGCTTGTTCTCTTTCAAGAGTTGTTCAATTACCTCTTTCAAATGACGGCATTCGTTCGTGTCATGGACGGGTTGGTTGTGGAACCGGCAGAACCTTCCACTTTTTTCCATCTTACTTCCCACTCTCAGTTTAGGTGGTGTCGGATAATTGACGTCATCCTTGATCGCAAAGAAGATGTTCTCAGGGGTATCAGTCAAGGGTGTGAAATTGAAAGGACGGCCTTTCTTAGCGTCTCCCTGTTTCTTTCCACCATCATTTCCCCTTTTCTGAGTGTTAGGTTCTTTCTTGTTTGAAGCAGCACCATTGTTCCCGGCTTCTGCTGATACCACCTTAGCCGGTGTTTGGAGGCTCTCCAAGCGCATGAATTCGTCCGCTTTCTTGTAGAATTTGTCAAGCGAGTTTGGTTCTTTCATTTTCAACCATTTTCCAAATTCGCTTGATTTGTCAATCGCCCACATCAAGTATGTTAGGACCATGCGTGGCTCAGCATTATCTACCTTGGCCAATGCTATGTTAAAACGATTCAAAAATGATCTGATGTATTCTCCCGGATTTTGCTCTAGACTTGACAGCGACATTATATCCTTTGCTTTTGAAGCATACAATCGAAATTGCTCCTTGAATTTCCGATCAAATCGGAGAACTGATCAATGGACCTGACCGGCAGCTTTGTAAACCACAATAGAGCCACACCTTCCAGATATACCGGGAAATATCGACATTTGATTTCATTTGACGCTCTGGCACCCGTCATATGCCAATCGTACTTATACAGAAACTCATTAGGATCACCCGTCCCCTTACAAGCTGGAATAGTAGGGGGAACGAATTTCCTTGGGAACTCTGCCTTCAAGATCTTTTCAGTAAATGGAGTTTTGCTTGGAGCAAAACCCCATTCTTTCTCATCTTCATCTCTTCGCATGCTTTCCTTCATAATCTGACAAACCATGCCTGAGAAATACTCTTCATCATTTCGAGGCTCTGGAGGGCAAACATCAGCCACTCTTTCTGACATCTGGAGTATATGGTTCAGACGTCTGAATCTGGAAAATTAAAAGTTTTCCAGAATCATATTCAGATGTCTGAACCAAACCTTCCAGACGTCTGGAAATGAGATTTCAGACTTCTGAAACCTATTTCTCAGGCATTTCCTAAACCTAGGCTATTGATGGCCAAAACAAATCGAAAGCGATCGGATGAGCGATGATTACGGGGGCTTACGCCAAATGACTACCCAACCTTAATGACTCACCCAAACAATCCGAATAACATAAACATCAACCATGTAAGGATTTTATAGATTTGGCTTCAAAAATCATAAATTGGCAATTTCACCGAATCAATCCAAATCGAAGCAAATGAACATGTAAACATGTTAGGAATTCATTCCTAACACCCAAGATAGTTGCAAACATAGATGTGAGATAAAAATCTCACCTTTAACTCAAAAACACGGATGAGAAGCTCAAATGCAAAGAAAAGACCAACAACTCTCCACTTCAACCCTACAAGCTTCAATCTAAGATCAAAACAAGTATTTCCTAAGTTTAGGTTTAGGAACTTTCTGAAATTGAAGGAAGAAAGAGTTGGAGAAGATGAAGAGGAGGCTTACTAATAGCATCTCCTAGATTATGGGGAAAGAATTTGAGTTTGCAAGAGTAAACTAGGGCTTGGAGTTTCTAATTCTACTTCTTTCTCCCCATTTTCAGTTGAGCTAGAGTTTAAGAAATGAAAATGAGTGAATGGAGAAGAGAGGGGCTGGGTTGGCTATTAAGTTAAGCTAATGGGAAGAACCCAAACCAAAAACCCAAATAGAAACGTAGAAAAATTCTACTTACTCCAAACATATTAAAGCTTATACTCAAAAAGATCGCAAATGCCATTTTGAACTCAATGGAAGTAGTTTCGAGTCCCAATTCGACAGTTTGCAAAAAGTAACATTTCGGACCTAAATCCGACTAACGACGTTATATTTAAATAAACCACGTAAATATATAATCGTTAAATATGTGGGTTGTTAAATGGGTCTCGTTTGGGTTGAGGGTGTTTTCTAGGCAAATGCGGCATCATGCTGGTGCCAGAGTAGTTCGATGGAGGGGTAACAAGAAGAGGCATGCCTGACGAAGCTTTTGGCAATAAGGCATGGATTCCGATGGTCGGAGGTAGTGGTGCGAGGTGGAGCATGTGATCGTGTTTCTTTCTCGATGTCTTCGAATTGTTCGACACTTCTACAGTGAAGGTATTAGTGACGATTATTTGGGGTCGAAAATTTTAGGCCGTTACGTTTCAAGTCCTAATTCCATCGTATAATGAAATTAGCATAAAATTAGCTTATTTCAAATTGATTTCGCTTAAATTAATTAGATTATTTTTTGTGCATTTCAAGTCCGTACGATCAAACGACAAGTCTGATCGCTACATAACTTCAAATTTTACAATAATTCACCGTTTTGGATCCAATAAAACTAGTTTCGTCGAAATCCGAGACATTGGAAAAATGGCTATTTTCACATTAATTAAATAAATTATTATTAAATTGATTAAATCGCTCTATAATTTCAAAATTTATAACCAACAATTTTTATCATTTTTGATTACTTAGATATTTACAACAATTTAAAACAAATTTACTTGTCAATTGAGCGTTAATTATTTTCCTAATTACAACATTTAATTTCAATTGAAATTACTACAGTGGTTATTACATTAAATTCTAGTAAACCCATTTATTTGTCTTATCATCTTGTTATTCAATCATTTCCATCTCATGGCTATAATTAACATTTGTTTATATCTCATAACACTAATATTTTACCGCTACCATCTTAATTTTTCTTTAACATAATATTTCATTACATTTAGTTGCAATAAATCCAATTATTAAAATTTAAATTCTAATAAATTGATCAAACCTGATTTCAATATTTTATTCTACCAATCATTATCAATTTGAAAAAGTCAACTTTGGTTTATATCTCATTACATTAATATTCTCCAATTTTATCTTAATTACGTTGACGTAATATTTAATTGCATTTGATTGCATTTGATTTCAAATTGAACTCAGCAATTAAACTGATCAGTAACAAATGACAATCGTTACCTTTACTTAATTTAATAATAATTGTAAGTTTGTTATCTACACACAAATGTCATAACTATAACCATAACACTATTTTTATCCAATTACAATCAATTACGTACTATTTCACCAATTAATGTAATATTCAATTTATTTTCTTATTTACGATCTATAACCAATTATAACAATTCAATCATTTCAACAAATTGGGATTACAATGAATTAGTTAGCAATTGCTTTGAATTAACATTATTAACCTTGAATTCTAGTCATTCTTTCCATTATTAAATGTTAATTTTCTTGTGTTTTCACAACATCAAACTCCAAAACTTATTTAATTTAATAAATTTAATTCTCGAAAATTATGGGTCGATACATTTCTCGCTAATATTGATTTATTTATATTCTTGTATTGCCTATATTGATGTTTGGTTGAAACATTTGTGACATACTGTTTAAACTGAGTATGTATCGTAATAGCGATTTTTATTATACTCTTACCTCAACTCCTTAAATACCTGTGTGTGTTGACCCTGTGCTTGTATTTTTAAAAAATGTTTAGTCGTGTTTTTGCACTTTCATAGTTGTTTAAGCTATATTTTCAAATATTTTAAGAATTCTGAAAATATAAGATTAGTGTTGATTAAAATTTATAAAAGAAGTTATAAATTTGATTAATCATCCTTTGGGATAACATAGTTGTTTGAATTTATAAATTGTTATAAATTTAATTTATTTTCCTTTACGATAAAAAATGTTGTTTTAAATTTATAATTGGATATAAATTTGATTTATTTTCATTCGAGATAATTAATGTTTTTTAAATTTATAAAAGATAATAAATTTTATTTATTTTCCTTCTGGGTAATTAATATTGTTTTAAATTTACAAAAGACTATGATTTGATTTATTTCCATTGAGATAATTAACATTATTCAAAATTTACAAAAGATTGTTTATAAATGAGAAAATCCTTTGAAGAGGAATGTCTAAAAATAAAGCTAAGTGTAAATTGTTTTGGATTTAGAGTAAACAATGCTTCAATGATAATTGATTTTGCCCTTCTTTTTAATACACTCAGAAATATAATTTACCCTTTTAAAAGAATATTATTAAAATTGATTTTGAAGTGTTACAAATATTTGTGATGTGAAAATCAAGCATAAGTATGAATCAAATGTTTTAAAATCTTGATTCGTTTATTGGCGACAAGTGTATGTTATCTTATTTGCATATACAATCATTTGTTTACAGATTATTGATTCCCTAAATATCGATTTTCATACCAATCTTTGTGCTTTGTCAATCTAAGATGATTTTTCGCTCATTTTGAACATTGGCATCCAACATTATGGATAACTAAACCAAAGAGTGGTGGGAGCCAAGCCATGTGGGTCACACCCATTAGGGTATATTCACATTTTTCTAGAGATTTGTTGGTAGCATGCACGCGGTTGTGTGAGTATATTCGGATGCACGCGTCAGCCCCCTTGTTTGATTCGAACCTTTTGTTGGAATGATTTGTTGCTGATTTTGAGCATTGATCTTTCTTGTTGGAATGATTTAAACCAAAGGGTGAGTGGACGTCATGCTATATGGAGTTACTTCCATTAAGGTATCTTCACATCTACTTAAGATTGGATTCGGTTGTATGCGTGTAGAGATATGAAATATTTGGATACTAGGTAAGGTTGGCGGGGTCTGGCTTGTATATTTTCCGAGAGCCATCGTAGTTCTCAAGTATATGTCTAGAGGTGTACTTTCGGCAAGGGTGTGCACCCACCTAGTCATTATTGGAAAATTTCCCTTTCCTTACTTCATTCAAATCTTATATTGTTTTATTAATTACATCTGGAAGTGCATAGAGCTCTTCTCAATGTTTAATTATTTCCATTCTTTAAGTTTGAATTTTGATCTTTTCTGTGTTCATCCTTTCTTGTTTGGATTGTTTTTTGTTTTTTCCATTTCTTCATGTATGGAATTTATTATTAGAAGGTAAAAACCCCAATTTGCAATGTGGTCTCAGAGAATTGTTAAATGTTTACCATTTTTTTAGGTTTTCTCACATTGGTTTTCCAAACTAATTTGGATTTATTTTATTATAATGCTTGGGTCAGACCAGGTATTTTTTCCAGTTATCGTTGGTGGAATGCTTATGGAGTTGAGCTGGATGTTCACTTGCGGTAATATTTTTATTTTCCTATCGTTTTATTATATATACCTATCAGCAATTGAATTGTCAGGAAATTATAACTGTCTAGCTGATGAGGTTTCTTTTTTAGCTCTGATGTACCCGATATCTTGGTGTGACATTTTATACTATCTTTGTTATATGTTGTCATTTTCGATGTGAGATTCTGTAACAACCTTGGTTGGAGATTACCGCTAATATTAAATTATAATGATAATTATGATTTAATATTGGATTTATTGATTTAATTGGAAGAAAATTTTGAAATATATTGTTTAGTTGATATAAACAATATTGTTGGATAAAATCTTGGGGAAATGTAATTGATTGTGTTTCATCGTGAGGACATGAGATTTATTTCAATTTAAAATGGTTGAAATAAATTCTAAATTGAAGAAGAAATATTTTTATTGTGAATAAAAAAGATAAACATGTGTGGAAATAAAGTTATTACTTTATTTCATGAATTTTTGAGTGGAGTTGTGCGACTACATTCAATTAACATGTAAAATTTGGTGGTATTGCAATTTATTGCCAAAATTGCTTTTTCTTTATTAATAATACAAAGGAAAATGGTTATTAATTAATTAATTACAATAAATATTTTTAGTAATGGTTTTTTATGTTTTAGGGATGTTAAAATAATTATTTACACTTTATTGGATGGAAATTGTATTTTATGTAACTAAAATATGTCAAATTTGCATTATTTCTTTAAATAGTGTAAATTTGTTAAAAATAAGAGTTTATTGATAAAATAACATTTAAAATTTTTGAAATATGATGATTTTATCATCTTAATAAATTCTAGACGTTGCAACGATCGCAACGCAATTTATTTCGTTTAAAAAGGATGAAAATTGAGAAAGATGGAAAAAAAAAGAAAAAAAGAAAAAAAAACTTCATTATTTAGGCTAGGTAATTAATTTTGGGCCAATGGGTTGAATCCAAACCCAAACCCACTTGAGAAGCGTCTGAAGAAAGGAGAAGTACGTACAGACACTTCGTACTCCTTCTTCTCATCTTCTCAAAAGTGAAGAAAGCTTCTAGAAATAGGAATAATGGCCTCCATGCTAATTCCTTGTTAATTTTCTAATTAAATTCGCAAAATCTAGAGTTTCTCTGGTTAAAAACATAAATCAAGGTAATCTCCAACCTCAATAATCTCTAATTCATGAGAAATCTATGGTTCAGTTACTGTAAGTTGGGTTTTGATGTTTTTCCTTCTTGCATGCTTCTATTTCAGCTTCTACAGGTTCTCTAGGCTCAAATCTTCGCTGAAAGGCTTCATCTTGCAAGGAAATTTAGCATCTTTTGCCTTCTTACAGTAAGTTAAAGCTTATGCAAACTGAAATGGCCAGTCTATGAAAAAAAAATCTGAAGCTATAATGGTTGATTACGTATAAAATTTTGCTCTCAATATATGTTATATCTTGCTGAAAATGGTGCAACTTGGTTTGCCCATATCTTGTGCATCCGGCATCGGATTGCCGTCAAACTTTTTTTAGTTTATAGTATACTTGTTAGAGTTCATTTCTGCATAGTTTTGTTGAGTTTCAAGTCCATTTGGACCTTCTTATTTGCTGTCAAAGTTGCAAAACCGAGAGGGTATTTGCACAGAAAATACTAATAGTGCTCTAATGTCTGAATAGTATTTCCAGCAAAACTTTTGCGTTTCAAATCGGAATTTTGAAATTTTAGATGTTCTTAAATCCTTGTGAAATATTCCACAACTTTTATGTTTTCAGTATTGAATAATTTTGATGTCTACATTGACAAAAATTGATTTTTTCGTTGCTGGTCCGTGTTAATAACCAGTGCACAAATTTTTTTTTCAATATAGTATTTCGATCATAACTATCACGATACTGATCGGAATCTTGAAATTCAAGATGTTCTGGAATCCCTAGGAAATATTCTAAAACTTTTATGTTTTAAGTTTTATAAGATTTTTTTGTTTACATGGTGAAAAATTGATGTTTTTACTGTTGGCCTTTCATTGACAGCCGCAATATTTATATATTTGTCCGATTTCGACAATTTCATTTGCATTCTTTTGCAAATTTTTATATATGAAATCTGATGCTAATGTTTGATTATTATGTCCAGCAATGGACTAGTCAAGTTAGGATAATATTTGGATTTAAATTTAATTCAAACTCGATTTAAATTTGAATATCGATTTATGCCGATTAAATTGCAAATTGTTGTCTTTTGAGTTTTAAAAATCCGAATAAATTGCATAAAATCTTCTAAAATCATGGTTTGTATAATAAATGTTTTTATACATTTTTAAAGTGTTTTTAAACAATTATTCTTTATTTTCTAGGCTTTCAAAATCGTTAAAATTCTTTTAAATGATGAGTTTTCTCTCAAAATTCTTTAGATAAATTTCTAGAAATTGGTTTAAAATCCCATTTTCTCTAGTAAAATATATTATAATTAATTTTATTTATTTTAATTACTTTGATTCTTTTTTGGACGTATGAGAACGTAAATTAAACGATTTAGTAAAATTACGAGGTATGGGACTCGTGAATTTACTTTATCGGTTAATTTCGGACTTGTACGATCGAAACAACTTTTGGGAATTGTTTGAATTCCTCTTTGCTGACAGCCACTTCGTGATGTGTTTTTGATGTATTTAAATCTTAATTGGGGCATTATTCCATATCAATTTATTTGGTTGATATATATATAATCCGAGAACTCCTAAATAGGAGTATATTCAATGATGGGCTATGTTGATGGAGATGCTCTTGCCAATGATATGAGGCAAATATTTCGATGGATTTGATGATGATTGATGAATTTATGGTATTTCTTACTTGTCAATGAGATAAGACAAGTTTGGCATTTCATACCATTCGCCGATGACATGAGGCGATTTTTTTTTATGATGATTTAGATGATTTTCATAGTGTGGCATCGACTAGGGCTAGAAAACCGCTAAGTGAGAACGTGCGGTATGGGACGTACGTTACCACTTTTCGGATTACTATCCGAGAGTTTCTGAAACATTCTAGAAGGACTACCAGTACTTTGAGTCCCGATCGGGCCAAGCAATGTTTGGCTCGATCACTGTGATGGCACGGGCTCAGCGGACACCGATTGGAGTGAAGACTCCAATCACTATGATGGCGGGTGTTCGGGATGGATATAGATGACGTCATAGACCGAAATAATTCGATGTGAGGATTTCGGTCAATAGATGGATATGGTACCATAATGATAGTAGTACTGGTAAGTAGCACGTGCAACATTGCTTCGGCATGCGGGATCTGGCCAATCCAAGGTTTCTTTTGATGATTCAAGATGATTTCAATTTTGCCACCTTTTTATGTGTTTTCTATAGCTTTATAGATATGAGAAAGGCATATATTATTTCTTGGTGGATTTTGGTAATTTCGAATTTATGAATTGATACTTGGGATTTTATATGATTTTGGAAGGATGATTATTTAATGAATGATTGTTAGGAGTTTCCCTTATACCCTACTCACTCATTCTCTTTTGTTAAACCAAGTATATACATAGTTTCAAACCACCTGTAGTGACGTGTAGAAGTTATATGATATCTACTCTAGTAATTCTTATCTGCCTATGTTTCCCTTTAGGCTATAAGGGGAAAGTTCCCTTTCACCTTATCGTATTTTTTTTTCTAACGATAAGATTCAGTTTGCCTGACCCATGTGTTTGTCACTCGGGTCAGACCGAGTTGTAGGTTAGGTCAGATATCTATCTTTTGTGCTTGGACCCATTTTGATTTTTGAGGGGCTCATGACTATGGACTTGGCTACACCTTTCGTGTTGTCTCTTTTGTGTCAGCTTATTGTACATATTCTTTTACAGAGGCGGAGATGTATGTATATTGTGTGGTAACACGCCACTATGATGTAGGGTATTACATTTGATGTTCGGCTTTATTAGTATATATATCTGTGGCTGCTGTTCTGTGATGTGATTGTTATATTTATTGCATTTTGTTTATGAATAGATCCTACAGCCGTGTAGTATCGTATTAGTTAAACATTAAGTATGTCGATCACTTGAGATACACGAAAAAAAAATATGGTAAAAATCGACGTACTTAGTCTTTTGCTAATGCATTACTATTCGGTCGCCCTTAACCATCCCTATTCTCTGCATTAGTAGACGGAATAACTCATTAGTTCTCTTTACTAATGTTGGTCTCGGGGTGTGGTGTCACAGCTTGGTATCAGAGCGAGGTTTCAGAACAAAATGAAATAAACGCAGAACAGTGAACATGATGAACCATACATCAAGTACAATACCCTTGTACATCTCATCCCTTAATCGTGGCCAGCCTTGTTATATCCCTATCCTATTCAATTCCTTTGGGGTATATAGAAAGGAATATGTCTAGGAATGTTAAATGTTATTCCGTAGTATTCCTCAATTACTGCATTTCAATTGCTTTATATATATATCTACCCTATGAATGATCTTCTCTCATTTTTATCTTTCAGCTATGTCTGGAAGAGGTAGAGCTTGCCCTTCGGCATCGGGACCATCCAGTGGTTCACGACCCGAAGGTGTTTATATGACTACTGATCAGATTCGAGAGCTTCTTGGGAGCACCCAACCTCCCACTCCTATTCCATCTTCATCTCCTCGCAAGTCTGTATTTGCACGACTATGCAGTGACTTTACTAATCTTGGAGGCAAGCCATTCAAAGGCTCCGAGTCGGTTCTTGATGTGCAAGCCTGGCTTCGCACTTGTGAGCGTGTATTCTTACGTATGGAGCTTTCAGATCATCATCGAGTTCTTGTGGCATCCAGTATGCTACAAGAGCGTGCTTTAGATTGGTACGAGCTTCTTATCGCTGAGGTGGATGAGACTAACCTCACATGGCAGCAATTCCGAGATAGATTTGAGCTTAAGTTCGTACCCGAGTCGGAAAAGGCTCTTCTTACTCGTCGCTTCATCGAGTTGAAACAGGGCAACTCTTTAGTTTCAGATTATGTTTCTTCCTTTGAGTCCGTCTCTAAGTATGGGTTGGAGTTCATTAGCACCCCATACAAGAAAAATCTTAAGTTCGTATCCGGACTTAAGAAATATTTGAAGAAGTCTTTAATGCTTCAACTCAAGCTTTCTTTTGAAGAGTTAGTTGATGCCGCTCTCCATCTCGAGATAGTTGAGAATGAGAAAGACAGTGATGGCGAGGGTGGTGTTCAGTCTAATCCAAAGAAGAAGAAGTTTCCTTTCCGTAAGCCTAAGTTCTTTCCTTCCAAGAAAAAGAAGCAAGTCGGATCTTCTACTCAATCTCAAGCCCCTCCTCAAGCTAAGCCATTTGCTTGCTACAATTGTGGATCTCCTAACCATCCAGTCCGAGAATGTCCTAAGCCCAAGAGATGTAACCACTGCAAAGCTGAAGGACATTTGGTTTCTGCTTGTCCTAAGAAGAATAAAGGTTCTCGTCCGGGGAATCTCAATGTAGCAACTTCTAGTTATGCGACTAAGTCGAAAGGTACATTTTCTCCCATCTTAGAGGGTTCCATTGTTTTCCATGATCGATCGATTAGAGTGCTCTTCGATACGGGTGTGTCACACTCATTCGTATCGAAGGGACTCGTGGATACTTGTTCTTTGGATGTTTCTTGCTTGCTTACTTCTTTGAGGATTGCGAATCCCATCGAGGGGTCCGCAACCCTTAGCTTATATTGTGATAATGTTGAGGTTCTTCTTTGTGGATTCTCTTTCTGTGCGAATCTGCACGTGATTCCCTTGCTTGGTTTTGACATGATATTTGGTATGCACTGCCTAGTTCGATACGATGCCAAGATTCTTTGTTCCGATAGAGTCATTTATCTCCGCCATCCAGACTCTCCTTCGCAGTTATCTCTTATGCTTCGGGATACCGATTGTGATTCCGTAGCATCCTTATATGCTCTTGATTCTCGAGACGATGAGGATGATGTGTCTCGAATTCCGATCGTTTGTGACTTTGTTGATATTTTTGAGCCTATTTCGGGGTTGCCACCCAAATGGGCCATAGAGTTTCGTATTAACCTCATCCCTGGTGCGCAACCAGTTAGTCGTCCTCCCACGTGGATGACTACTAAGGAGAACGAGGAACTTAAGAAGCAACTCCTCGAGCTCGAAGCTAAGCACTTCATTCGATCTAGCTCTTCACCGTGGGGGCCCGCGATAGTACTCGTGAAGAAGTCCGACGGGACTCTTAGGCTTTGCGTCGACTATCGCAAGCTTAATGAGTTAACCATCAAGAGTCGTTACCCTTTACCAAGGATCGATGACATGCTCGATCAGTTAAGTGGTGCTAAGGTCTTTTCACAGTTAGACCTTGCCACTGGTTTTCATCAGCTTCGAGTTGCGGAGGATAGTATCCCTCTCACCGCATTCTGCACTCGCTATGGTTCTTATGAGTGGCTTGTCATGCCGTTCGGATTGACGAATGCACCTGCCTACTTTGTCGATCGTATGAATCGGGTATTCTGGGAATATCTCGATAAATTTGTTCTTGTATTCATCGATGATATCTTAGTATACTCCAAGTCCGAAGAGGACCATGATCGACATCTTAGAATTGTTTTGAGTACTCTCCGAAAGCATCAAATCAAAGAAAAACTTTCTAAGTGTCACTTTTGGGAAAAGCAAGTGAAGTTCTTAGGCCATGTTGTATCTTCAGAAGGTATTTTCGTTGATCCTTCTAAGATCGAAGCTATTCAGAATTGGAAGAGGCCTGAGAATGTTCATGAGATTCATAGCTTTCTGGGTTTAGCGGGTTATTATCGCCGTTTCATTAAGGATTTCTCTCGCATCGTGCTTCCTCTTACAAAACTCACTAGGAAGGGTGTTCGTTTCATCTGGTCTGACAAGTGTGAGGCTGCCTTCCAGCGATTGAAGGAGCTTCTCACACATGCTCCTGTGCTTGTGGTTCCTGAAGGGAACCAAGATCTCATTGTTTATATGGATGCAAGCCACAGTGGGCTTGGTGCGGTTCTTATGCAGAATGATCGGGTTGTTGCCTATGCTTCAAGGCAATTACGTCCGAACGAGGTTCGGTACACGACCCATTATTTAGAGCTTGCAGCCATCGTCTTCGTCTTGAAGATATGGCGTCATTATCTCCTTTGTGAGCATTCCGTCCTTTATACCGATCATAAGTCTCTCAAGTACCTCTTTTCACAGAAGGAATTGAATATGAGGCAACAACGATGGTTAGAGTTACTCGCCTCATATGATTTCGATATCGAGTATACCCTAGGGAAGGGTAATCGTGTAGCTGATGCGCTTAGCCGCAAGCATTCGATAGTTGTTTCCATGATGTTAGCCGAATGGAATGTTCTTGAGACCTTATCCAGCTTCGACATTCGTGATCGAGCACCGTCATCTGATTCACCGGTCTTATTATTCAGTATGGTGGCTCGACCTTCTCTTCTTGATCGTATCTCTGAGTGCCAGAAACGTGATGCTTATATTATGCGCCTCATTCAGTCTTTCTCATCTGAGTCCCATGATGAGGAGTTGCGGGATTATTCGATTGATTCTCATGGTTGCCTTCATCTGAGGAACCATATAGTTGTTCCATCTGATTCTGCACTTAGGCATGACATACTTGATGATTGTCATCGCTCTAA
This sequence comes from Allium cepa, assembly GCA_030765085.1. NCBI lineage: Eukaryota > Viridiplantae > Streptophyta > Magnoliopsida > Asparagales > Amaryllidaceae > Allium > Allium cepa. The sequence goes on from CM060942.1 coordinate 293,633,080, forward strand.
GTATACCATCCATCCAGGTAGCAGTAAGATGTACGCGGATATGCATCGCCTTTACTATTGGGAAGGCATGAAGCATGATATTGCAAGTTATGTAAGCAATTGCATGACCTGTCAGCTTGTTAAGGCCGAGCATCAACGGCCATGTGGTCTTCTTCAGCCTTTAGAGGTCCCACAGCGGAAGTGGGATCAGGTATCGATGGACTTTGTTGATGGCTTACCTCGTTCGAGGTCAGGTCATTCTAGCATTTGGGTTATTGTGGATCGTCTTACTAAATCCGCCGATTTCATCCCTATTAAATCTAATATGAATGCTCCTCTCTTGGCTAAGCTCTACATTAAAGAAGTCGTGCGATTACATGGTGTTCCTTCTTCGATCGTATGTGATCGTGATCCTTTGTTTACCAGCCATTTCTGGACAAGTTTTCAGCAAGCTTTGGGAATAAAGCTGAATCTTTATACTGCTTATCATCCTCAGTCTGATGGACAGACTGAGAGGGTGAATAGTATTCTTGAAGACCTTCTACGTGCATGCATTCTTGATTTCAGTGGTTCTTGGGAGGATCATCTACCATTGGTAGAGTTCTCCTACAATAACAGCTATCAATCCAGTATTGGTATTGCTCCTTTCGAGGCACTGTACGAAAGACCATGCCGATCTCCATCTTGTTGGCTAGAATTTGGCGAGAAGTTGATACTCGGTCCAGACTCAGTTCGTGATTCTTCAGAAAAGATATCGCTTATTAGACAGAGGATGAAAGAGGCACAGAATCGCCAGAAATCCTACGCGGACAACCGTAGGAAGCCTCTTGAATTCGCTGTCGGTGATCTTGTGTTCATTCGAGTATCTCCTTTAAAGGGGGTGATGCGCTTTAGCTCTACAGGGAAATTGGCTCCTCGTTTTATAGGACCATTTCTGATTACTGAGCGCATCGGTCCAGTTGCTTATCGAGTGACTCTTCCGTCTCATTTATCTGGTATTCATGACGTCTTCCACGTCTCTCAGCTTCGGAAGTGCATTCGAGACTCTGATTCCGTTGTTGATCCATCCGAATAGCTTAAGCTTGAGATCTCACCGAGTCTATCTACTGTTCAGCAGCCTATTCGCGTCCTTGATTCGGAGGTGAGACGCCTTCGAAGCAAGAACGTACCTCTTGTAAAGATTCAATGGACAGAAAACCCCAATGATTTTACTTGGGAAACTAGAGAATCTATCGAGCGATCTTTTCCTGGCTTTCTTTCTTCTTCCAGCGACGGTGAGAATTTATTATCTCAAGCTATTTCTTGTTTCTTTTAGTTGAATCGTCATAAGTGTTACGGTTTTTCCCCTAGAAATTGTGTGGACGCAATTTTGTTAAGGGGGGAGTCTGTAACAACCCTGGTTGGAGATTACCGCTAATATTAAATTATAATGATAATTATGATTTAATATTGGATTTATTGATTTAATTGGAAGAAAATTTTGAAATATATTGTTTAGTTGATATAAACAATATTGTTGGATAAAATCTTGTGGAAATGTAATTGATTGTGTTTCATCGTGAGGACATGAGATTTATTTCAATTTAAAATGGTTGAAATAAATTCTAAAATGAAGAAGAAATATTTTTCTTGTGAATAAAAAAGATAAACATGTGTGGAAATAAAGTTATTACTTTATTTCATGAATTTTTGAGTGGAGTTGTGCGACTACATTCAATTAACATGTAAAATTTGGTGGTATTGCAATTTATTGCCAAAATTGCTTTTTCTTTATTAATAATACAAAGGAAAATGGTTATTAATTAATTAATTACAATAAATATTTTTAGTAATGATTTTTTTATGTTTTAGGGATGTTAAAATAATTATTTACACTTTATTGGATGGAAAATGTATTTTATGTAACTAAAATATGTCAAATTTGCATTATTTCTTTAAATAATGTAAATTTGTTAAAAATAAGAGTTTATTGATAAAATAACGTTTAAAATTGTTGAAATATGATGATTTTATCATCTTAATAAATTCTAGACGTTGCAACGATCGCAACGCAATTTATTTCGTTTAAAAAGGATGAAAATTGAGAAAGATGGAAAAAAATAGAAAAAAAGAAGAAGAAAAACTTCATTATTTAGGCTAAGTAATTAATTTTGGGCCAATGGGTTGAATCCAAACCCAAACCCACTTGAGAAGCATCTGAAGAAAGGAGAAGTACGTACACACACTTCGTACTCCTTCTTCTCATCTTCTCAAAAGTGAAGAAAGCTTCTAGAAATAGGAATAATGGCCTCCATGCTAATTCCTTGTTAATTTTCTAATTAAATTCGCAAAATCTAGAGTTTCTCTGGTTAAAAACATAAATCAAGGTAATCTCCTACCTGAATAATCTCTAATTCATGAAAAATCTATGGTTCAGTTATTGTAAGTTGGGTTTTGATGTTTTTCCTTCTTGCATGCTTCTATTCAGCTTCTACAGGTTCTCTAGGCTCAAATATTCGCTGAAAGGCTTCATCTTGCAAGGAAATTTAGCATCTTTTGGCACTACTAAAATCGGTGATTTTAGAGGCAGTACTTTAGGGGCAAAAAAACAAACCGCCTCTTTTAGTAATAATGTAAGGGCAGAATATTATTATGCCCCCGTTACTATCATTAGAGGTGAATCTAAACGTCTCTGATTCAAAGACACTAAACCCCGAGGGTTCGATCCCATTAGATAATTCGTCGGTCTTCAAAACAATTCATCTTCCAGGAAAGCATCGTAATCCTAGCAAAGTTTTATCTACTAAAATCCATTGGAAGCCATAGCTCCAATTCGACTATCATACTCAAAGTTTCAATGGAAAACTCCCTTTTCAGTTCGTGATGTTTTCGATCCAGATTTGGATAGGTATAGCAACTTTTTCCTCTTGTTTCGAATCCATTTTAGATCTGAGCGGTCTTTCACTCGATTTCATTTAATAATTCGACCTTAAGGTTATAATTAGATTTCATGTATATATATTATATATCTTTATTCCCAATTCGTATTATTGAATGGAGACCTAAATAGAAATGATTGATTATTGAAAGAAACCATTAAGGTTTGAAAATTTTTATCCGTTTATAGTTTGGAATTATTAGAACATTGAGTATCAAAATTATGGTATAATTTGTGTTTGTTGACTAATGATTGGAATATGAAGTCTCTAATTATTTAAGTAATTAGGAAGGGTTCATTTACACAGTACTCTTCTTTTCATGCATTTATCCTCTAACTACATTTTTTTTTTCATTAGTATAGTGTAAATGTACGTATTGTTCTGATTTTGCATAGCTACAAATTCATTTTTCATCATAATGGTCAGATCAGAAGGCCATGAATTTCAATGGTTATTTGTTCTTATTTGTATTTAGCTACTTAATCTATTTTCATTATATTTGATTATAGTACCCTTTTGCAAAGAGGAAAATTATAAGGATGAAATAAAGAATAAAATCCATTCCACTTTTTTGTTTTCAAAAGTGTAGAATACAATATGATTTTCTTATAAAACCACTATTTTCGCTTTCAATCTTCAAAAAAAAATAAAAAATTGAAACCCAAGTTTGAATTTATTATCTCAAGCTATTTCTTGTTTCTTTTAGTTGAATCGTCATAAGTGTTACGGTTTTTCCCCTAGAAATTGCGTGGACGCAATTTTGTTAAGGGGGGAGTCTGTAACAACCCTGGTTGGAGATTACCGCTAATATTAAATTATAATGATAATTATGATTTAATATTGGATTTATTGATTTAATTGGAAGAAAATTTTGAAATATATTGTTTAGTTGATATAAACAATATTGTTGGATAAAATCTTGTGGAAATGTAATTGATTGTGTTTCATCGTGAGGACATGAGATTTATTTCAATTTAAAATGGTTGAAATAAATTCTAAAATGAAGAAGAAATATTTTTATTGTGAATAAAAAAGATAAACATGTGTGGAAATAAAGTTATTACTTTATTTCATGAATTTTTGAGTGGAGTTGTGCGACTACATTCAATTAACATGTAAAATTTGGTGGTATTGCAATTTATTGCCAAAATTGCATTTTCTTTATTAATAATACAAAGGAAAATGGTTATTAATTAATTAATTACAATAAATATTTTTAGTAATGGTTTTTTTATGTTTTAGGGATGTTAAAATAATTATTTACACTTTATTGGATGGAAAATGTATTTTATGTAACTAAAATATGTCAAATTTGCATTATTTCTTTAAATAATGTAAATTTGTTAAAAATAAGAGTTTATTGATAAAATAACGTTTAAAATTGTTGAAATATGATGATTTTATCATCTTAATAAATTCTAGACGTTGCAACGATCGCAACGCAATTTATTTCGTTTAAAAAGGATGAAAATTGAGAAAGATGGAAAAAAGAAAAAAAAACTTCATTATTTAGGCTAAGTAATTAATTTTGGGCCAATGGGTTGAATCAAAACCCAAACCCACTTGAGAAGCATCTGAAGAAAGGAGAAGTACGTACAGACACTTCGTACTCCTTCTTCTCATCTTCTCAAAAGTGAAGAAAGCTTCTAGAAATAGGAATAATGGCCTCCATGCTAATTCCTTGTTAATTTTCTAATTAAATTCGCAAAATCTAGAGTTTCTCTGGTTAAAAACATAAATCAAGGTAATCTCCTACCTGAATAATCTCTAATTCATGAGAAATCTATGGTTCAGTTACTGTAAGTTGGGTTTTGATGTTTTTCCTTCTTGCATGCTTCTATTTCAGCTTCTACAGGTTCTCTAGGCTCAAATATTCGCTGAAAGGCTTCATCTTGCAAGGAAATTTAGCAACTTTTGGCACTACTAAAATCAGTGATTTTAGAGTCAGTACTTTAGGGGCAAAAAAAACAAACCGCCTCTTTTAGTAATAATGTAAGGGCAGAATATTATTATGCCCCCGTTACTATCATTAGAGGTGAATCTAAACGTCTCTGATTCAAAGACACTAAACCCCGAAGGTTCGATCCCATTAGATAATTCGTCGGTCTTCAAACCAATTCATCTTCCAGGAAAGCATCGTAATCCTAGCAAAATTTTATCTACTAAAATCCATTGGAAGCCATAGCTCCAATTCGACTATCATACTCAAAGTTTCAATGGAAAACTCCCTTTTCAGTTCGTGATGTTTTTGATCCAGATTTGGATAGGTATAGCAACTTTTTCCTCTTGTTTTGAATCCATTTTAGATCTGAGCGGTCTTTCACTCGATTTCATTTAATAATTCGACCTTAAGGTTATAATTAGATTTCATGTATATATATTATATATCTTTATTCCCAGTTCGTATTATTGAATGGAGACCTAAATAGAAATGATTGATTATTGAAAGAAACCATTAAGGTTTGCAGATTTTTATCCGTTTATAGTTTGGAATTATTAGAACATTGAGTATCAAAATTATGGTATAATTTGTGTTTGTTGACTAATGATTGGAATATGAAGTCTCTAATTATTTAAGTAATTAGGAAGGGTTCATTTACACAGTACTCTTCTTTTCATGCATTTATCCTCTAACTACATTTTTTTTTCATTAGTATAGTGTAAATGTACGTATTGTTCTGATTTTGCATAGCTACAAATTCATTTTTCATCATAATGGTCAGATCATAAGGCCATGAATTTCAATGGTTATTTGTTCTTATTTGTATTTAGCTACTTAATCTATTTTCATTATATTTGATTATAGTACCCTTTTGCAAAGAGGAAAATTATAAGGATGAAATAAAGAATAAAATCCATTCCACTTTTTTGTTTTCAAAAGTGTAGGATACAATATGATTTTCTTATAAAACCACTATTTTCGCTTTCAATCTTCAAAAAAAAAAAAAAATTGAAACCCAAGTTTGAATATTTCTTTCGATGGCCTCATCATCTCCGTGTGGCAGCTATCCCTTATGTTATGAGCCTTGGACCATTGATGGTCTACATAGGTTTTGGTATTGATTTTATTAATCTTATATTTCGATTTTTATTTTTCCTAAAAAATTGAATTGTGTTAGTTGCAATCTAGTATAAATCTCGATTCTTGCTCTTTATTATGTTTAACTGTAAAAAATATTCTTCTTTCTTTTGTTGGAGATATTTTGGATGTGAATGTGAACTTGTATGTTGTTATCATAACATTTTCAGCATATGTATTAAGCTTTTAAATGGTAAGGGAAGTGAATTAATCTTTTAACAAAAGATAGCCAATCCAGTTTCTAACAAGGGGCATATAAATTTAGCTTTAAAAAAAATGGTAAAGCCATTTATCTTTTTGTTAAGCTAGCCTTTTGCAGTTATATTTTACTAAAATATGTCCGCTTGATCATCTTTCAGAATTTACCTTATAAAGAAAAAGATAATTAGGTTAACCTTTGGGTAAAAGTAAATAATCATGATCTGACGATAAATAAGTAAATTTTGTTTTTTCTCTCGAAGGCAATGGATAAATAAAATTTTCCTTTTATCAAAAAAGGAAATTTAGATTTTTTTTCCCACACTGTAAGATAGAATTTGAATGCTTCATTAACAAAACTAAAAAAAGGGAAAAAGGTCAAATGTAACTAGGAAGAGAATTGCTACCTATGTACCACCTATCAGCCACACTTGCACCAGGCTGAAAATCTGTTAAAAACAGCTGGTAAATTTGTATTTTTTTCAAATATGAAGTTCAAAAATTCTCATTGGTTTATTCATCAAGATAAAGAAAGAGACCACTAAATAACACTCATGCGGAACTCTATGTATACACTCTTAATCTTTTTCATTGTTTACAAACATCAACATGCCTGGAAACAAAAACCTCTTGCCATTTTTATGTATGGAACATTTGAAGATAAAGAGATATTTGTATGCCATAGAGCACTGATGTGTGTAGAAAGCAACTGGCTATTTGCTAAAAGTAACAATCCACGTCGATTGATTTTTTTTGCTCTTCTCCTACAAGTAATTTCATTATCCTTCTAGGAAGAAATAAAAAATTTATCCTTCTATAAAGAAATATAAACTTTTACCTTTCTGTGAAATAAGATTTCTTTTTATTTAGAACGGTCTGAATTTTGAAATGATGTGGATACTTTTTTTATATTAAAGATGGTAGTTTTATTTTATCATTTTCTAGAGAGAGATATTCTTTTGGAAAAATGATAAAATATATAAGTTTTAATCATTTTGAAAGTCGATAAAAGCTTTTATCATTTTAGGAAAATACACAGCTTTTATTTTCTCGGTGGTAGATTCATTTCGATTGCGAACACAAATAGAAAAAATCAACTTTACTAATAAACAGAGCTTCATTTGTAGCCTAATAGCTAATATATAGACATTTTCTCATGAAAATTAACACTTTAAAGAAAAGATAAGTTTTTTATAATTTTATTTAGTGGACAACTTGTGATACTCAAAAAAATTCTGTGTATGTTTAGTAGGTATTTATGAATCATGATATGTTTGATTACTGCTGCCGTTTTTTTTGAAGGTGCTATATTTTAGTTTTAGATAATCTCATGTTGATGAACTGAAATAATCTTACTGACAATGTTGTAGTTGTTTGCCTTGTGGCCATTCTTATGGAAGATCTTGCATAGAACAATGTTCTAAATAGGGTTTGCCGGAGATAAGAAAAAAGTGTGGAATAAATAATAACATTCATTATCAGCTCACTTAAATTTATGAAACATATTGTTGCACTTCTTTGAATTAATGTTGTGAATCTTTTTTTTTTTCAATGTCCAAAATTAGTGAAAAAATCAAAACGAAACAAGTAATTAATGTTTAGGAGCAGTAGTTCCAACTTCCAACCATTGATGATGCTTCGCCCTCAAGGTAATGCATTGATTTTATGTACTAATTTTTATCATTGTCAAATCTATTTCCAAGAGTTGTCTATCCCTTATGAAGTTATATGTAGTATACTTTGTTCTCAATAAAATGTATACCATTCTTATTTTTTGATTGACTGTAGCAATTATTTCTCCTTATTCCATTGACTGTTATGAATTCATTTGGTCTCGGTAAGATGAGATGCATAATGAGAAGATAAATAAACTTTAACCAAATCTAATTTTTTCATTGGCATCACTAGCACTTCTTACTATTTATAATATATTTTTATCTTCACCATAATTTTTTTATAGATGAATGATTTACTATGCATTAATCTTTTAAATTATTTTATAATTATTAGGGCTTATGGTAAATCACACTTTTCAGTTGTAAAGCATAATTGGAAATCAAACCTGTCGGCTGTTTTGGAAAAGTATTCATACTTAGGTGGCAAAATCCAAGGTAATTTAGCTGTTATTTTTTTACCATATCTGACTGCGTATACTTGTGGTGGTGATTTAATATATGTTAGTGTTTAGTTGTCTGCTGAGAGTATTAATATATAATATGGGATTTTAATTTTAGGTTTCCAAAATATAATCTTTAGTGATGTATTTATATGCATACACACACATACAAACGAGCAGTACACACACGTACACACAATTCTATTGGAAGGAAAAAGATTGATGGCTATGTTTGATATTTTCTTATGCGTTTAGAGGATTTTACATTCATTCTACTATTTTTCCTGATGTAATTGGTTTTTTTTTTTTTTAATTTTTCCAGGATCAATAGCTGAATATGTTGAAACAAACGTACGAGCACCAGTTAATTGACGTTTATGCCAGGTAATTATATGTTTCATTATTTTCAATCCTATATTGGTTTTGTTCCTATTGTAAGATAATTTAACTCTTGATATTGCGAGTTTGCATATGAATTCCTTGTAGCTATAGGCCAGTTATCTCACCTAAAAACAAATATTTGCTAAATAATGTGGTCAAGTCTATTTTTTCGTCTTGTTTATAACTTGTGAAATATACCTAAAGAGAAAAGATAGATATTCATGTTCAACAAAAACTTGTCCTATCTTTGTTAAAGTCAATGACTTATCTAATTTGTAATATTTTACTTTGGAATTGTAAGTGCTGACTTAAGAGGTCATTTAGTGTTTTTATTTAAAGTTGAAAGCGGTATAAACCTTTTTATCAACTTTGAAGATTTTTTATTTTGGTACATGAAAAAAGAGTGTACATCTCTATGTTTTTTCACTGACTGTCTGCCCATGATATATCCATAGAAAATACTACTTTTTTGTTAAAAAAAGATTAGGAATGAACTATTTATTTCAACTTAATTATATATGCCTCAATTATAGCTTAAAACAAGAAATAATATAAACTCAGCTCATGATAAATATTGTTAACCTACATTAAAATTTCATATTTTTATGCTATAAAAATAAACTTAATCTTCCTTGGAGTTTACAAGCGAAACTTTATTCAGCAAGTCTCTAAAACATTTAACCAGAATACAGTTCGAGTGAATTATTTGGTTCACTAAGTAGATGATACACACATCAGTTATTAAATAGTTTGTGATACAGTTTACAGTTTTTAATGTTTTATTTCCTTGAAATCTATAGTTGATGCAATTGATGGAGGAGTGAATACTTGGAATGGGATTTTCATCGACCATTGCTTATAGGGGAAATGTACCTGAAGAAGCTACCAAAAACTGGCTAGGAGGCAACAAGTATAGCAGCAATGAGTATGGCTTCATAGTACTCTATATAGTATTACATTATTCTGTATAGTAGCAATGAGTATGACCTTATAGTACTCTGTATAGTATTGCATTTAATATGTGTAGCAGCGATGAGTATGACTTTATAATACTGTATGGTATGTTGTGTTTATATGTATCTAATATTGCATTCAATCTGTTAATATAATTGTGTATAATATTATGTATTTGAATGATTTGATTTTTGGTTGATGTTTTATTCGCTGATACATTATGTTTGCTATACAATCAAATATTTATAATTGATCTAGTATATGATTACATATGGTCATTTGAGTGTGTCATTGATTTTTTTTAAATAATACAATTGATAGTAAGGGCACTTATCAGTGCCTCTAAACTTTTTTCAATTTACTTATCCTACGTGGCAGGAAAAGTAGTAGGGGCAAAATTGTGGTTGAATTGGCCTCTAATTGTTATTAAGGGCTTTGCTTCTAGAGGCAAATGCTAAATCGCCTCTCATTCTTTTAGGGGCAGAATAGCTATTTCTTATGTCTGTACTGTAACTAATAACGGCAAACTTGTTTGTCACTAATATTGAAAATTTCAGTAGTGTGGCTTCTTACAGTAAGTTAAAGCTTATGCAAACTGAAATGGCCAGTCTATGAAAAAAAAATCTGAAGCTATAATGGTTGATTACGTATAAAATTTTTCTCTTAATATATGTTATGTCTTGCTGAAAATGGTGCAACTTGGTTTGCCCATATCTTGTGCATCCGGCATCGGATTGCTGTCAAACTTTTTTCTGTTTATAGTATACTTGTTAGAGTTCATTTTTGCAAAGTTTTGTTGAGTTTCAAGTCCATTTGGACCTTCTTGTTTGCTGTCAAAGTTGCAAAACCGAGAGGGTATTTGCACAGAAAATACTAATAGTGCTCTAATGTCTTAATAGTATTTTTAGCATAACTTTTGCGTTTCAAATCGGAATTTTGAAATTTCAGATGTTCTGAAATCCTTGTGAAATATGCCACAACTTTTATGTTTTCAGTATTGAATAATTTTAAAGTCTACATTGACAAAAATTGATTTTTTCGTTGCTGGTCCGTGTTAATAACCAGTGCACAAATTTTTTTTTCTATATAGTATTTCGATCATAACTTTCACATTACTGATCGGAATCTTGAAATTCAAGATATTATGGAATCCCTAGGAAATATGCTATAACTTTTATGTTTTAAGTTTTATAAGATTTTGTTGTTTACATGGTGAAAAATTGATGTTTTTACTGTTGGTCTGTCATTGACAGCCGCAATATTTATATATTTGTCCGATTTCGACAATTTCATTTGCATTCTTTTGCAAATTTTTATATATGAAATTTGATGCTAATGTTTGATTATTATGTCCAGCAATGGACTAGTCAAGTTAGGATAAGATTTGGATTTAAATTTAATTCAAATTCGATTTAAATTTGAATATCGATTTATGCCGATTAAATTGCAAATTGTTGTCTTTTGAGTTTTAAAAATCCGAATAAATTGCATAAAATCTTCTAAAATCATGGTTTGTATAATAAATGTTTTTATACATTTTTAAAGGTTTTTAAACAATTATTCTTTATTTTCTAGGCTTTCAAAATCATTAAAATTCTTTTAAATGATGAGTTTTCTCTCAAAATTCTTTAGATAAATTTCTAGATATTGGTTTAAAATCCCATTTTCTCTAGTAAAATATATTATAATTAATTTTATTTATTTTAATTACTTTGATTCTTTTTCGGACGTATGAGAAAGTAAATTAAACGATTTAGTAAAATTACGGGGTATGGGACTCGTGAATTTACTTTATCGGTTAATTTCAGACTTGTACGATCGAAACAACTTTTGGGAATAGTTTGAATTCCTCTTTGATGACAGCCACTTCGTGGTATGTTTTTGATGTATTTAAATCTTAATTGGGGCATTGTTCCATATCAATTTATGTGGTTGATATATATATAATCCGAGAACTCCTAAATAGGAGTATATTCAATGACGGGATATGTTGATGGAGATGCTCTTGCCAATGATATGAGGCAAATATTTCGATGGAATTTGATGATGATTGTTGAATTTATGGTATTTCTTACTTGTCGATGAGATAAGACAAGTTTGGCATTTCATACCATTCGCCGATGACATGAGGCGATTTTTTTTTATGATGATTTAGATGATTTTCATAGTGTGACATCGACTAGCGGCTAGAAAACCGCTAAGTGAGAACGTGCGGTATGGGACGTACGTTACCACTTTTCGGGTTACTATCCGAGAGTTTCTGTCACATTTTGGAAGGACTACCAGTACTTTGAGTCCCGATCGGGCCAAGCAATGTTTGGCTCGATCACTGTGATGGCGGGGGCTCAGTGGACACCGATTGGAGTGAAGACTCCAATCACTATGATGGCGGGTGTTCGGGATGGATATAGATGACGTCATAGACCGAAATAATTCGATGTGAGGATTTCGGTCAATGGATGGATATGGTACCATAATGATGGTAGTACTGGTAAGTAGCACGTGCAGCATTGCTTCGGCATGCGGGATCTGGCCAATTCGAGGTTTCTTTTGATGATTCAAGATGATTTCAATTTTGCCACCTTTTTATGTGTTTTCTATAGCTTTATAGATATGAGAAAGGCATATATGATTTCTTGGTGGATTTTGGTAATTTCGAATTTATGAATTGATACTTGGGATTTTATATGATTTTGGAAGGATGATTATTTAATGAATGATTGTTAGGAGTTTCCCTTATACCCTACTCACTCATTCTCTTTTGTTAAACCAAGTATATACATAGTTTCAAACCACCTGTAGTGACGTGTAGAAGTTATATGATATCTACTCTAGTAATTCTTATCTGCCGATGTTCCCTTTAGGCTATAAGGGGGAAGTTCCCTTTCACCTTATCGTATTTTTTTTCTAACGATGAGATTCAGTTTGCCTGACCCGTGTGTTTGTCACTCGGGTCAGACCGAGTTGCAGGTTAGGTCGGATATCTATCTTTCGTGCTTGGACCCATTTTGATTTTTGAGGGGCTCATGACTATGGACTTGGCTACATCTTTCGTGTTGTCTCTTTTGTGTCAGCTTATTGTACATATTCTTTTATAGAGACGGAGATGTATGTATATTGTGTGGTAACACGCCACTATGATGTAGGGTATTACATTTGATGTTCGGCTATATTAGTATATATATCTGTGGCTGCTGTTCTGTGATGTGATTGTTATATTTATTGCATTTTGTTTTTGAATAGATCCTACAGCCGTGTAGTATCGTATTAGTTAAACATTAAGTATGTCGATCACTTGGGATACACGAAAAAAATGGTAAAAATCGACGTACTTAGTCTTTAGCTAATGCATTATTATTCGGTCGCCCTTAACCAGCCCTATTCTCTGCATTAGTAGACAGAATAACTCATTAATTCTCTTTACTAATGTGGGTCTCGGGGTGGGGTGTCACAGATTCTATTTCCCTTGTTGTTCTTTTTATTTTACCCTAGCAATTTTCCTTTTTGGCGATTGATGTTCGACATTTGAATGCCGTGGATGTATTGATTGCTAATTTTTGATGGTTGAAAAGGTAGGATGTTACATTTGGTATCAATGCTGAAGGTTAAGCGAGAACCTTGGCTTAGTGAAGTATGGATCATTTGAGATAGGGTAAGTGACACCCTAGAATAAGTTAAGAGTATAATAAATTCAAGAGCATATTTGTTATTGTTATAAAAACATATTGTGTTACTTCGTATATTGAGTGGTTTATGAATTCTGATTGAGACTTAGGATGCCATGCCGACGATAGAGATTTCTAAACTCTCGAACCAGGCAAATGGTATGGTGTTAATTTTTTATAATTTGGTAAATGAAATATTTTGTCTAAAGTTATATATTTTATGTATAGGAAAATAGGCACAGGGATAAACTTAGAAAAAAATTTAGGCTGAAGGGCACCAAGTTTGTTTTTTAGGCTGAAGGACGATGCTAGTTATAACTATCATTTTGTATAGTGTAAAAACTGAATATAATGCTAGATATAACTAGCATTTTGTATTGTGTAAAAGTTGATATAATGCTATTGTAACTAGTATTTGTCCTTGAGTCTAAAAATAAAACTTCATGTCCTTCAACCTAATTTTTTATCAAATACTGTTCTTTTCCCTAATTCCCTCTTATATATATATAAGAAATAATTTTCAAATTTATATAGTTGTATATGTCGGGTTTGTTTGGTAATGACAATATTTATTTATTATCATTATTATTATACTTGTCATCCTCGGATAGCGTAGGAGCATAGACTATTGTTTGTTGATTGTTAATTTATGCTCAACTAGTTTATGGGAATTTATTATTTTGATAATTATGAGTATATTAAAATGAACCCTTTGTGAATTAATTTTCACAATTTGACTGTAAGATATTTGGAGAAAATGTTAAGTTTAAAGTAGTCTTTTTAATAAAACTATTTAAAATAATCTAAATGGGAAGATAGGAAATTTAGAGGATAAATAATTGAAAATAAATTTATTATAATAAAGGAGAATTATTATAAGATGATATGATTTATAATAAAGTTAATTTTATATTAATTTAGGTCATATCATGTGTTTTAAAAGGGTTTTCAGAATTTAAATTCCCATATATCATGAAATGATATAAAAAAGGATTTTCGAGGAAAGTAAAATTGGTATTACTTGGAATTATTTTTCAGAATAAATATTTCAAAGAGAATTTTAAGAAAGGTATATTTTCTTTGGATTTTTTGGGGAAAACATCTCGATTAGTTTTGTGGTAATCTAAATAATCGTTTAAGTGATGATCGAACGTCGCATAGGTGAACGTTGTAGTGCAATTAGTAAATTATTATCTTCATTATTGTGTGATCAAAATGAGTCGAATCCGAATGAACCCAAAGCGAATGTTGATAAAAAAATTGTTAAAGTTACTTTATATATTTATGGAAATATATGTAATATGATTTCAGCAAGGATTTTGTAATAAAAACCAGGTATTTAGTTATTAAGTTTCCTCAAAGGAAATTGGTTTAAAATAAAAAGTATTTTGATAGAAGAATGCTTTGATAAATGAAAATTTTTAAACTCTTAGATAAAGAAGAGATAATTTAACTCAAATTTAAACGGGTTAATTAGATAGGAAATCTTTAATAATAATTATTTTATTAAAGCCGTAGCTCTTGTTTAAAACATCTAAGTTATATAAACTATTTGATATTATTGGGCCAACCGGTAAATATCTTTCCTTGGGATACTCAAAGGTAAAAAGGTTGAAGTAGTCGACTCAGTTAGAAGACCCATATTTTGTTTTGGCCACCATTTAAATTTAGAAAAAATAAAATAAATAATTAACAAATTAATAAAATAAAATTGATATTTTGTGTATACTCTTAGGATATAGAGGAGTATTATATAAGTAAATAAGAGCGGAGTAAATGTTTAATTAAATATTTTATAAATTTGTGTCTATATAAAATATTGGAAAACTTAAGTGAAAATTTATGGAATAATTTATAAATAGTTCTAGTATTGAATGAAATACTATAAGTGAAATTGAAAATGATTCTAAATGAGATTGGTATAGTTAAGAAACCAATGCAATTAAGCACGTAAGATGTACATAGATAATTTTATTCACATGACACTTGATCTAGGATTTGAGTACATAACCTCGAGGTGATTCACACTAGTCGAGAACTAGATTTCCCACTTGATTCTTGTCAGTAAACAATTGATTTGGATTTTTGATATGATATTGAGGTTTTCAATCATAATATATGACTATGTAAGGAGAACAGAGGTTTCTAATCAAGGAACCTGATCGGTGTCTGCACTAGTGAGGTCGAGTGAGCGATACTAGTTCAGAAGAAAAGTTTATGTACCTAAGCAAGTGATTGGATCAAATATTGCATATGGATGACTAAGGTATATCATACGACTTCAGTATATTTGTATGGTTTGTTGTGTGGCGTAGGAAAGTTTAGGGAGTGAATTTTAATTTTGTTCTTAAGTTGCTTAGAAAATCTTTTAATAAACAACCAAAGGATGATAAACATAATGGTATGCTTAGAAAATTACCTATATCCTTAGATGATCGAGAAAGTTACGAACCTAAGCTATATTCCAAATCTTGTTTGTTATTCATTTAACATTTTAAATAAAGTTAAATGTTATTTTCTTCCCTTATGGAATTTGATTTGATTGATAGTGTGGCTCTATAGACTCTGGTTCAAAAAGTTGCTGTTTATCAGGACTTAAATTTTGATGCTTTTGAAAAAGGTATTTTTGAAAAATTTGTGAAAAATATAATAATAATACCTTTTATTGAAATATTTGGTGAAGTACTATTATTTCAGGATATTTGAAGGAGTTTTTATGGAATGATTTTTCAAATATTTTTGATTAAGACCAAAGTTGGATGATTGGGGGTTTTCTAATTTAGAAGACTTGTCGGGTATATTTGTATATTCTTGTTATTAATAGGACGAACCAGAATACCACTAGACACTCTCTGTTATTTTGATTCTAGAATTATACCATGCTTCGACGGGAGGAACCCCCTGTTAACTGATTTTGGTTTTGATATATTTCTCTTTGGAGGAATTTGAAAATATATTTTTAATATGAAAAACTGGGCATATAGTTCTAAATTTATCTTTTGAAATGGTTGGTTGCTTAGTATTTTATTATGGAGTATTCTCTATAGTTTTGCTGCATATGATTATTATATTTTTGATGTTGCTTGCGCTTATGATAGAATAGCTAGCATATTTCTCTTTTGTCAACATAATTCTCTTTTGGATTATGTAAATACACGACAGATACATGGATGCAAGAGATTACCATTTGATTTCTTGTGCATCTACATTTGCATCGAGATTGTGAGTTTCTTGCAAAAGTATAAGTCAAATGCAAATGAGGCACATAGTTGATTTAGAGATTTGTTATTGATTGATGATTACATGCCCTAGATATAGGTGGCCACTTGGTTATTGTTTTCTCTTGTTGATTTGGGCCAGTTATGGTGAGTTGTAGTTCTTAGACACGCATATTAGGTGTTGTAAAAATAAAAGTTTAAGAACTCATATTAATTAATTGTTTTTAAACTTAAGGATTTTGGAGACATTTTCTTCCTTCAAGAATTTCGAGGAAGAAATTATTTTAAGGGGGGAGAATGTAACATCACAAAATTTTATCGATTTGATTTCGAATATTTAATTAATATTATATATTTAAATAATTGGTAAAAATATAAATAACTTATATTCAAATATATGGATTATTTAAATATTGAATTGTGAATTAAATATTAATTAAATGGATTCAATAACCTTATTTAACTCTTTTTAATTACTAAATAATAATGGAAAACACATTTCCTAAATTTATTTGTAATAAAAATAGTTTGAATAAATATTGAGAAAATCATTTGTTAATAAAACGACTTGAGTTTAGTGACGTAATGAATTTGTTTGATTTTTCCATAATTTTAAATCTAGAAAATATTGAAATTATCGCTTGTTATATTTTACGATAAACGATGATATTTTTGGAATTCATAAAATGAAATAGTATGTGCATTTTATTATTGATTTGTTATCATGTCACATTTTGGTGCACGATCATATTTTATTTTTTTTCGTTTGCGATTCACATATAAATGAGATATTGCGTAGCGGAATACCACAAAACCTTGTTTTCAAAAAAAATAAAAATCAAATCAAAAATTCAAATTAATCAACTAAGATGTGATGTTGGCTTGCAGATTTTGGTTAGCTTGAGAAATTTGTTTAACTATTCTTGCAACAAGGAATATAATTTCTTTTATAAATTAGACAAAATTCATTTCTCCTGGCCCTCCTTCCTTTTCATTTTCCCCTTTTCTCCTTTTATTCTCAAAACCAGTAGAACAAAAATGGCCACAAGCCTTCAAAAATCAAAATCAAACATTATTCTCAACAATAAATCGTATAATAGTTTCTTTGATTTTGTATGGATGATATCTTCAATTCTATGTAGGTTTCATCCTGTGTTGTGAAGTGTTTTCACAGTGAATAGATCGCTACAGGACACATCGAAGTGCATATATATACGAAATTCACATGGGACTCTGAGATCCTAAGCGGTTTCTTGCCAATATTGATTTATTTATATCCTTATATCGGCTATATTGATGTTTGGTTGAAATATTTGTGGCATACTATTTGAATTGAGTAAGTGTCGTTGCTATACCGTCACTTATGAAATATCATCTTCTGAAACCCTTGTGTGTGTTGCGTTTGTGCTTGTATTTTTATAAAAGAAACGTTTAGTCGTGTTTTTGCACTTTGAATGTAGTTTAAACTATATTTTCAAATATTTTGCGAATTTTGAAAGTTAAGGATAAATATTGATTATAATTCAGAAAATAAGTTGTAAATTTGTTTAATTATCTTTTGGGACTATTATAGTTGTTTCAATATATAAATGATAATAGATTTTATTTATTTTCCTTGGGATAATTAATGTTGTTTTAAATTTATAAAGGGTTATAAATTTGATTCATTATCCTTTAGGATAATTGATGAAGTTTTAAATTTATAAAGATTATAAATTAAATTTATTTTCCTTCACGATAATTGATGTTATTTTTAATTTGTAATAGGATAATTAACATTTTTTTAAATTTATAGAAGACTGTTTAGAAATGATAAATCTTTTAAAAAGGAATGTTTTAAAACAAAGGTAAATGTAAATTATTTTGGATAAATGTTTTAATGACAAATGATTTTGGCCCTTCTTTTTAATGCACTTAGAAATATAATATGCCTTATTAAAAGAATATTTTTAAAGACTATTTTTAAAGTGTTTTCCAAATATTTTTGACTTAAAAATCAAGCACAAGTAAGAACCAAATGTTTTAACAGCTTGATACGTTTATTGGTGACAAGTGTACGCGCTTTAATTTCCATTAGAATCATTCATTTATTTTCGATTGTTGATTTTTTAACTATCAATTTTGATATTACTCTTTGTGCGTCGTTAACCTAAGACGATTTGTCGTTCATTTTAAGCCTTGGAATCCAACACCGTGGATAACTAAAACCAAAGAGCGAATGGGAGCCAAGCGATGTTGGTCATACCCATTGGGCTATATTTACATTTATCTAGAAATTTGTTGGTAGCATGTATGTGGTGATGTGAGTACATTCAGAAGCTCATCTGAGGTAGGGTCTTTTTTGGAAGTTCTAGAGAGTGATCCGTGTTTGGCATGGACTTTCAAGTAAAATTTATTTAGGGGTATACTTTCGGTGTAGTGGGGTGCACTCTCCTAGTCATGTCGGATAAATTTTCTCTTCTTATTTTTAATGGAACATTGGAATCAATATTTTCTTTTGTGTTTAGTCAATCCAAAATGAATTGTTGCTCATTTTAAGCATTGATATCCTTTGTTGGAAATAACTAAAACCAAAAAGCAAGTCGACGTCAAGCTATGTGGTGTTACTTCCATTATGGTATTTTAACATCTACTCTAGATTGGAATTAGTTACATGCATGCAGTGATGTGAAGTACTTGGATACTTGGTAAGGTTGGCAAGGTCCGGCTTGTACATTTTTCGAGAGCCATCATAGTTATCAAGTATATTTCTAGAGGTATATTTTTGGTAAGGGGGTGCACCCTCCTAGTCACTGTTGGAAAATTTCCCTTTCGTTATTTGATTCAAATCTTGAATTGTTTTCTTATTTGCATCGAGTAGTGCTTGGAGCTCTTCTCGATGTTTAACTATTTATGTATATTCTTTAAGTTTGGATTTTGATCTTGTTTTTGTTCATCCTGTCTTGTTTAGATTGTTGTTCTAATTTGTTTTCCATTTTTGCATGTATGGAAGTTCTTGTAGGGAGATAAAAACCCATTCTATGTTTAACGGTGTGGTCTTATATAATTAGTAACATCATATTACTTTACTTTTCTTAAATTGGTTTTCCAGAATCCAAGTGTTATTTTATTATAATGTTTAGGTCGGGCCGAGTATTTTTCTAGTTCGTCATTGGTTGGACATAGAGCTCCTGGAATAGAGCTGGATGTTCACCTGCCGTAATATTTTTATTTTCCACTATATTATTATATATACCTATCAACAATTGTAAGGTCAGTAAATTATAACTATCCAATTGATGTGATTTTTTTAAAGTCTGATATGCCTCGTATCTTCGAGTGACAATTTATACTATCTTTATTATATTATGTATTGTTGATTCCGATGCAAGATTCTATTTCCCTTGTTGTTCCATTTA
This sequence comes from Allium cepa, assembly GCA_030765085.1. Lineage (NCBI taxonomy): Eukaryota > Viridiplantae > Streptophyta > Magnoliopsida > Asparagales > Amaryllidaceae > Allium > Allium cepa. The sequence goes on from CM060942.1 coordinate 293,652,986, forward strand.
ATTTACCTTAACGAACCGCCTTTTTGTCGATTGGATGTTCATCAATTGAATACCTTTGATGTATTGAATGTCAACTTTCATTGGTCGAAAAGTTGGGATGCTACAGTATGCTAGGGGTAATTAACTAATTTGATGAAATAAATAAACCCTTAATGAGGTTTTTAATTAAAAGAATTATGCTTCAATCTTTTACTTTTCTAATATATGCAGTTTTACATTGGATATATGTAATGTTTCACATACATTTAATTTATTAAGTAGAAAACCATACAAAAAGTATTTAATCGATTGCAGATGCAAATGGTTTGCAACCATGAGTATGGAATTAGGTTTAACTTATTCCAGAAATATTCCTAGTTCATAGGTATCAAGAAAAGGATATCGACAAATTCTTTGAAATTAGTGTACGTAATATTCTCTATGCGATAGACATGAATTACACATGACCATTGGGTACACAAAAGGAACGCACCCTTTGTTCTATAAAATAATCACAAAGTGACGCAATGAGAGTTTTATATTGTAACATTCCCGGATTTTAGCCAAGTATAATTTGATAATTAATTTAAATTTTGAAATTAAATTGTGAAACTTGGTATTTTCCAAGTTAAATAGATATATGATTATTAATATATATATATATATATATGATTTTGAATAGAATTTCTAATTGGAAATTCAGAAATAAATGTTTTGAATAACATATTGGATTTGAAACTCAAATATAAGTATTCTTAAAATAAATTGGATTTAAAACTTTATATTTCGAAATTTATAGAAACTTGTTTTCTAATTATAATAAATATAAATATATGTATTTTGAAAATTTTATTTGAATTTAATATAGTAAATTTTCAAAAGTTATTTGAAAGTTAAAAATCTATATTTTAATATATGTATGTATGATTATTTATTAAGTATATAATTTGATTCTAAATTTTATTTCTTAAGATTATTTAAAAATTTAAAAATTTAAATGATTGAAGAATTTGAACATAAAAATAGATGTACATGACATTTATACGTGTAAACATAAGAAAATAAGGGTTTAAAAACAAAATTTGTAAATTATTTAACTTAAGGATATAAACATAAAAATACAAATTATGACATTTGTAAGGTATTTAAAACATGCACATACATGTGTTGCTTAATTATCATGTATCGACCCGTAAAATTCGATGATTAAAATGAGTTAAATTAATAAGATTTTTAGTTAGATTTAGAAGGAAAAGAAAAATCTTCTAATTTATATTGGAGCGAATGTAGAAATTAGACGTATCAATTGTAATTAAAATCAACAATTTAAAATTTATATTGCAATTAGTTGAATTAGTGTAAATTGTCATACTTGGTTTTAAGTTTAATATAAGAAACACAAAGGAATGTTGAATTTGCGAATTATCAATAAAAATATTAAATAGAAAGGAATTCAAATTAATATAGCAATAGAAATGTGAAAATTTGGGGAATAGATTCAAAGTTATAAATAAATTGTTGAAATAATACGTAATAAGTGCAAATTGTTGAAATAATACGTAATAAGTGCAATTTGAATGAATCAATGTTAGTATAGATTAAAGTAATAATTGGGAATCATATCTATGAAATAATAGCGAGAATGCAATGCAATAAATGATAATTAAGGTTAATAATTAATAAACTTGAGCGAAATTCCAAGTTTATGTAAAATAATTTAAATGTCATGTTTGGCTATAATTTGAACATAAGTGAATGAATTTAGTAGTATGAAAATAATGCCAAAATTGACTTTATGTAATAAAATCTTATTTATGTGACACAAAAGGTAACCGTAATGTTTATGGTAGGTTGCCTATTTATTTATTTAAATTGTTAGTTGAAATTGGAAATAAGTTTGTAATAAACGTAAATAAATGTTACATTAATATGAAATGTAACCAATGTTAATTTTATTTATAATATAACAAGTGGTGGATTTAAGGAGTGAAATTGTAAATTTGAGGTTAAGTAATATGGACATAGTAAAGATGGCAATCATATCAAATATTTGGGAATCAAATTTTATTTAATTTTGAAAGTAATCAATAATTAATGGATTAAATGGTAAGTAATTTGGATTAAATTCTATATTAATTGAAACTGAATGTAGATTTAATGTAATATCGTTAAGGCTAACTAAATTTGCATAATAGATGGAATTATAGTCTGGATTGATAGGCAACGAAGTTATAAATGCAATTGGGAGAAAATAGGTGGCAAATTAATATAGGTTGTTTATTTATTTAATGTGTAAATAAACTTTGGTGAATCAATTTCTATAAATCCAAATTTAACGTTTTGTTAATATAAATTAAGGTATAGAAAGCGATATTTATTAATTTAATTGAAGTATAAAATTCAATAATTGAAGAAATTGCAAGTAAATGAAATTGAATATTGTTAAATAATACATTATTGAAATTTAGATAAAATTTGAGGATAATACGAATTGGTTGATTTTTAAAAACTGGAAACCAAGATTTTATTTATCTAATTGAAATGTAAAGTTCAATAATTGAATTAATTACAAGTAAATGAAACTGAATATAGTTAAATAATACGTTATTTGAAATAAAGATAATTTGAGAAATATATGTAATAGTTTCGAATCCAATATTTAATCCATCTATTTGACCGGAAGGCATGGAATACAGATTAATTTATTAAACTAAATGGAATTTTGGGGATTTTATTTATAATTAGTGAATTTAATGAAATTAAGGATTGATATTGAAACTTATATATTAACCTTCTCTAAATTGACATTTAAATTTGTTTAAATCGTTGTAAATGATTATGAAGTTAAAAATGTTGAAATTTGTCAATTATCAAGATAAAATTTAAAATCAGATTTAATTAATTAATTATTAATTTATTTAATTAATGGAAAAATAGCCATTTTGTCCACTGACTCGGATTTTGACGAAACCAGTTTCATCGGATCCGTAATGGTGAATTTTTGTAGGGTTTCAAGTTTCTTAGCGATCGGACTTGTCGTTTGATGGTACAGACTCGAAACGCCTTGAAATCGATAAATTGAAATCAATTGAAATCAATTTGAAAAATATTGATTTTAGCATAACTTGTTCTGTGACGCCCCACCTCTATGCCCACAATAACAAAGTTTATTATAAGGAATAATGTCTGCTATTGCGAAGAATAAGGCTTGTTAGAAGCAACCATCCGTAAGTTATGCCTTCGACGAGTATTGATTACATTGATAGGAGTTGTGAAAATTACTCCCAAAGATATAAATTCAATCCAAATCTAAAACGAAACTACAGTGGCTAAAGAAAAATCCAGAATAACTCATAATAACAACACTGATAGCATAATCACATCAGAACAGAAATATCAGATACATAGCGGAAGATAAGTCTGGAATACATGCTACAACCATCTTTAGTTCCCATGAACCAAATACACATATACATATATAACTACATACATAAAATGGGAGTCAAATAACCAAAAAGAACTCCTCGAATGCTAGACAAAAGACGATGTGAAATCCCAAAAGCAGAAGCTGCTACAGAATCAGAGATAGCGACTATCCTGAAATAACTCGGTCTGACCCGAGTATTATTTAAAAGAAAATAATAAACTGATTAGTCTAATTTATTATCAGAAATAAGAGTTTGGTAAACAACACTTAAACAAATAATTATAGTCTCGGATGAGACTATACAGCATAAACAATCAATATAGTTTAAATGAAGAAATCTTAATTTAAACTCCATTAAATCGTTTTTAAATTCATAATTGAATTTAAAACAGTAATACGCAAATTTATAATCTCATATGAGACTATACACAAACTCAACTTCCAAATTCATAATTGAATTCAAAGCAACAATTCAAAATCTAGAAATCAAAATAGATAAATAGAAAATCAGCAGTCGCAAAATCATCAGTCGCAAAATCATCTATCGCGAAATCTAGAAATCAAAATAAGATAACTGGAAAAATCAGCATAAAAGTGGATCGATCCCAACGGATGGCGAGTTTTAGCTACACCGCACGTGCATCTCAGATGGTCAAAGCCTACCAAGTACTATAAATTTTGGCGCCCATCAGATGACCGAAGGTCCGCAGAGTGACCCGAAGGTCTAGTACTAGTAATTGACCCGTAGGTCCATCAGATGACCCGAAGGTCCAACAGAGTGGCTCGAAAGCCCAACAAAATCATCAGAATCATCAAACAACAGATGTTTCAATTAACGAGTCTGGAATTAACCGAAATGGTAAAAGTGTGGTTCCATACTCCGCACTTTTGCTAAATCGTTTTAATCTGTTCATCGTTTCCTTGAAAGTGCAAAATTGTGTATTTTAAAATAATAACATTTTGCGTTCTCAAACGGACAAGTCCGGAATTAAGAGAATCAGTAAAAGTGAGGGTTCATAGTCCTTAATTTGCTGAAGCGTTTAAATCGCTTCTTCATTCTTTTGAAAGCACAAACTGTAAAAAATTTCTAAAAACAATTTTATTTTAAACGATTTTTAAAACACGTGATTAAAACAGCAACATCTGCAGCATTTTCAACGAGGAAATTGCGCTTCACAAAACACCGTAAAAACGGATACCAAATCAGTGTTGTGGGATAATCGCTTGAAAAATCACTTTAATATAACGGTTACCGACGTTAAAATAACAATGAATTTTCATTCATCGAAAATGTCACCAATACACCGCGTTTTAAAAATATAGCGCCGGTGTAGAAATTTCGTTATAAAAATAACGATGGCCAATTCTTCATCAAAACCAACACGGGTTCACATAAATCAATTGAACTCATGTAAATAGTGAGAGTGGAAAATGTTAATAACTACCGAATATTTGTCCCATGCAATTGCTACCGAATGCAAACAATCCTGGGCATAAAATTTACGTGTTGCGCATGAAACATTTTCATGCAAAGGTACGCATTAATGTGCTGAAGCAGAGACGTGGACATATATGCACGTTAAGCTAACTTGTCTCGTGAATGCTTATACTTTGGCATGCGAAAATAGGCAGAGACGTGCACATGTTAGTCACGCATGCACCAAGGGGCTGCACAAATGCATTGAGATTTTTGGCAATAAATTTATACTTTTCTAAATTGCTCACTGCTTTAAAACAAAACTGGTAACTTTATATAGATGCACGCACGAAAGAACCACATACCCACCCAAGATGATTTAATTGCAAGCATTATAGGATCTTAAATGCAACTCCGGTGCAACACTTACTCGCACACACTAAAATGATGTGAATTTAGAATCTGAACTTGACTTTCAAGTATTTAATTAAAATATTCTACACCAACATGCTTTGAAATACAAAGAATGCAACTAAATGAGTTGACTGTACTATACTTCACGCAAGTACTAGAATTCAACACACTAACTGAGCAAACAAGAAAAATATGTTGAACTATAATTCACGCATGGACTAGTTTACTATAACCAGGTTTTTGTATACAACACAAAACATTGTATATATATAAAATGTTGATTAAATAACCTAGGCATTATCATTGCACGCACTTTACTACCCGTGAAATCAAGGTGTTCAAAGTAAGTTAACCAAACTAATAAGGCATGCAAAGACTTCAGGAGTACAGAGCTCCAATTTTTACTTTAACATGCAAAGATAAAATACAGTGAAGTTGTGGTGCAAAAGCAAGAAGCAAAGATGTGAAAATCATAACAAAAGAGAATTTGAAAATCAAGAGAAAGCCCTGTTTCTCAACAAAGGCAGGGACTGGATACATAAATTAAAGGTGTGAGCATTACTCACTTTACTTTGTTTCGAATACAGCTTGAACATGGGATTCCTATACTGGAGCTACTGCCATTAATGACTTCTCAGAGATCTGTTCGAAGAGAAGAAAAGTTTGCAGAGGAAAAATGTTATTCTCTGTATAAGTCAATACAATGAGTATTGCCATCTTTTAGGTACACATAGAATTTAATGCAAAATTGTATTTTGAAATATTTTACACGGCATACAAGATAGCTACAGACATTTGCAATTTGATAATAAGAAATATAATCAGTGTTCACACTTTGTTTTATATCCCTTTTCATGCATTTTCTCCACTACCAGAATGTGAGAAAGTAAACATATCATGCAATTGATTTTTAGGGGCAATGCACACGTAGGTGACAAGGGTGGATGCCATTGAATATGCAATTTGCCCCAAAAAATGACAAGTTAAACATGTATACATACCGTGTACAACATGTAGTGGCCACGAGGGTTTAGCGACGGCAATGCAGAACTACCATAAACTGAGGGGAACAAGATGCTAACGCATGTCAACAATTTTGGTTACTGACTTGACCACAATATATTTTCTTCAAATTTTGATTTTAAAAAACTCCTATTTAAAATATGCACTCCGACAGTAATTAAAAAATTACGGTCGTTACCGATTTTAAAAACATTTATTACGACCGTAATAAAATCACGGTCGTTACATCTTCATACGATGCAATTTGAACCTGAAACCTTTTCCATTGCATTTAAAATATTTTAAAACATCTATTTTGATATATGGGTTGATCCAATTTCGTTCCGGGGACAGAACGGGCTTTTTGAGCCACTTTGTCGTTAGCGCGTACATCTATCTTACCCGATCCATCCTATTTCAACTTTGCCTATAAATATCTTGCTATAAGCCCTAGCCTCCCTAATTCTCATTTGTCTGTACGTAAATTTATTCTATTCCTCCTCCTCAATGGCAGACAAAATTCTAGATCCAAATCCATTTCAAAATCAAAGTAAAAAATTCAAAGTCCGTAGAAAAATCTGAAAAAAATATATGTTGAAGCTCTCGAAGTGCGTAATCTTCTTGTGTGATCTGTTTTTGAATTGGAGTTTCTGTGTGGCTAGATCTGGGCGAATTAGTATCGGCCATTCGTTTGGGAGGGTGTCACGACCCGAAGTACAGCGTTCAAAAATCGACGTGAAATACCTCACTTGTATTCGACCGCCGGAGAATAGGACGTCGAATTTCAGTTCGGATGGAGCTTATAACAACAATTAGATGAATATAAACAGTGGAAAAAATAAAACTGCCAACATCAATATCCCAAGTACAACATCTCACAATATCAACACAACAACAACACCAACATCAGAGAATTTTTTTTTTACATATACAACACAACTCCAAAATAGACCATCACAACATAACCACAAATGATTGCATTCCAAGAGAATCTTCAAAGAAAAGAAGTGATAGCGAACATCCAACTAAGAACCTTGAGATCCAAAAAGTTTTAGAATACCTCCAAGACAAAAAGGTCTTCAAAATCATACGACTCCAAAGTCCAGCTAGCACCAAAACACGGAAGACCTGCTACTAGGCTGTCCGTGTGGAAATTATGGGCACCCAGAGTATAGAAAGGAAACAATAAACTCCGAGCCAGTCATGGGACTGGTATGAGTAAACAAAAATAGTTGCTTTGAAAGTAAAAGCAGTTTAATTTAAATCAAAAGCCAACAAAAGAATTTGTAAGAAATTCGCAATGTTTTTTGAAAATGAAACTTCCATAACGCCTCCCGCCACACACACAATGCGAATGCAGACTTGGAGGAGATTTCTCCTTATGACAGTCAAAAATGCTTAATACGGTATAATCTCATTGATATTATTACTGGTGCATAGTGTAGTAAAACATTTTTCAAAAATATAATATTAATCTTAGCCGGCATAGACATTCCGAACTATGCCTAATATAGCTACCATTTAAACAGTGGGGCGCCACCATAAGTAAATGGCAGGTAATACAACTAAAACCGTACTGGGTTCATATTGGTAATTGGATTCCAACAACTTGTCAGGCTAAGGAACTTCCTGGACCACATGGTTACGCCTCTGAAGGGACGTCCCGAGAACCTAACCGGATGTATGCCAACACAAGGTCGGCTTACCTCTATAACTAGGTAACGACTACACGAGTATGCCATCCCCCGGTTGTAACCAACCTTTATCCGGGGCCCCAACATCAATCATAAAGGAATATATACATTTGCGATATCCACATAAGTTAAGTATCTGGGCTCCATACCATGATACCACTTCTATCCAGAAGGGAATGCACATACCCTAAGGGGCGCTACCCCCAATAACCTTGCCGCATCTTTCCTGTTTCGACCAGTTCGACGAAGTCTCGTCCACAAAGCTACACTTTTCACAAAAGCCTTGCTTTGATCATCTAATTATCAAAAAATGATCATCAATACACTGCAGCACTTAGCGTGCCACACTACCAAATTGGGAGTATATCGCGGATAACCTTCAACTACATAACCTCTGAGCTCGTACATCTCAGAGAAGGGTGTTAAGCTAAGAGAATAAATTCTCCACCACCAACAAATATGTATTTGAAAGAAATTGGCTTTATATCTCAAAGTGTAGTGTCAGACACAGGACCATACAAGTCTGTTCGAGGTTCGAACAGAACGGAAGGTACTTCGTCCAATAAAGGAAGAAGTCCTTGCAAAATCCGGGGGTCCACAATCTCGATCGAAAATCCCTACACCGGAGAAACTCGGTGCAGAGACAATCGATAGGTTATCCTATTGTTTTCGAAGACACCCGGTCTTCACCACCGGTCTTCATTTGCTCTCCATTCGTCGAATCACTATTCGGAATGGGTTATATGACACAGTTTCCTATATACTGATTTCCCACGAACCATCTTTTAAACATGAGTTTTTAAAATTTTAAAAGTTTTGAAACTTCATGTTTTTATTTGGGCAAAATTTCCTATATACTGATTTCCCCCGAACCCCTTCGAGTTTTCCCCGAGGATTCCTTCTGCTTGCTTCAGGTTTCCCTAAAATCTGACCCGAGCGACACATTTTTTTCTTTCCAAAAATTTTCCTAAGTACCATTCGAACGACCCATACACTGCTTCGAGTTCATGCTCGAGTTCAAAACCCTATTACCCGATAGCTGCTTCGGGTCCTTCCTTTCTTCCCCAAACTTGCTTCCCCTGACACAACCAAACCCATGTGCACCTGCACAACCTCGCCGGCGATCTCTGGTTGAATTTCTAGTCGTCCACATATCAACGACGATGTGCTCGAGCCTTTCAAACACTCAAAAATTTGAACGAAACACGATTTCGAAATTTGGTTCCTAAAGCCAAACTTCATCAAAACTGGTTCCAAAAAACTGCCACGCTCTCCTACCTCTGGCCATTGGAGGATACCATAATTTAACCGAAGCTTCATCTCGAACTAACGCCGCCATCCCCACCAGAGCGATCAACTCCGGTGGCTTGACGAGACCAAAGCGAACCCATGTATTACTGCAATCCAATTTTGGGTTAAACCCTACAAGAACATCGCACGGCAACCACGATCAAGTAGAATTTTTTTAGGTATTTTTCCTAGAACCCCCAACGCCTCAGCCATCACCAACCACAGCCTTGACCATCATCGTCACGCCGATGGTCGGAATTTCGCAAAAACTCCAATTTCGGTTACATTGGCATATCCCAGTAATAACTAACCTAAAAATTTTGACTTTTATTTTCAAAAATCATAATTTTTTATAAGCATTCAGATGGTATATTGAAATCAAAAATCCACTAGCTTTGAAATTGATCATGACTTGAATTTCAACTGTGCTTTCTTGTTCCAAGTTTAAATCCTGAGCATTGGCCTTTTAAATGTTTAAACCTTCAATATTAAATGAATTTAACCACTTTTTGTTTTTGATACTTCAATCTAATCAAACCAGCATTGATGAATTTGGTTTCAAACAGTTTTTCCCAAAAACTGTTGCTAAAATAGGATTTACAATCCTGTACATCAACATGCACAGGAGAAAAAAAACATAGTTCATTCAAATTTTTGTTGCATGCAAACTATTCTTCAACTTGCATATATCAAGTATTAAATCAACCAGATAAGAATCAAATTCCTTGAAAAAATATACTCACCAATTTGGAATTGAAAGCGGAAGTAAAACAGAGGAAAGCTCTGTAATCCTTTGAACTGCAGTTTTTTTTCTTTTCTGCTTACCTTGATTTCCTTTGAGTTGTTATCTACAGAAATTTTGTATAAACTTGCTTAAAATTTTGGTGTATCTACTCACTTAATTTTTCTTAACAACAAAATAAAAAGAATTAAATTTACTTACTCTTTAATCTTAGTTGAACAGAAATGAAATTCTGGCCTGCACCTTAAACTTTGTGAACTGCAGTTTTTTTTTTCTTTTTATATATTGATTCCTGAACTTCTTAAATCCTTGCAGTTCTCTCTTGATTTTGGAAAACTTGTTGAAGATTTGTATTATCTTTGAATCCTTTTTCTTATAGCTTGAGAAACTGAAAGTGATTGTTATAGATTTTTTTTCTTCTGGATATGGTTTCTTGATTTAAATTTGTTGAGACAAAGTAAATTTGTTTCTCTTTTGATGATGTTATTTTTCGCAATTAAAATATTGCACAAATTCCTCTTTGAAATGAATAAAAGTAAAGGAAAAAAGATATTGTATAAGTTTATTTTCTATTAAAAAAAATAAATTACTTTAGAAAAGAAATTATTGAAGGGACACTTGTTACTTTTCTTCTTTCCTTGAAATACATTTGTCACTATGGTCATTCTCAATTTAACACTTGTAATAAAAAGATTTTTCTTTATTAACATTAACAATTTACATTATATAATTTGTTTTAAACTTATATTTCCCATTAATAAATATTAGCTTTATATAAATATTAGCTTTTGTTAATGCATATTATCAAAAGAAAGTGTTTTGAATTTTTAATACATTTTAGATAATTCTCATAGATATGTGTATATGAATGCAAATTATTTTACCAAACATTTCATTTTAGAATTTAAATTCAAATTGAAAATCAAATTCATTACCTAAATTCAAATCTACCCATGTATGCGCACACACAGATATATATATATATATATATTTATATATATGAATAAAAGTTAAACTCAAATGATTTTAAAACTTTTATTATTCCAAATTTTTAAACTTAAAAGAAATTTGAAATTCTTATTCATTTATATCATCATTTATTTATTTATTTATTTTGAAACTTTTCAAATTTTTATTATAAAAGTTCAACATTTACAAATTTTAGATTGATGAATTTTGGTATGTTACAGATTTCCCCACCTTAAGAAAATTTCGTGCTCGAAATTTAGAAGAGAGAGAAAAGTGAACAAAGAATATACAAATTCAGAAAAGAATAGAGAAATGGCTTACCAGTTTAAGCCGAGATATCCACCCTGCATATGGGATAAGACTTTTGCATACTGTCTTCTGTCTCCCAAGTACGGTCCTTTGGATCTCCGCTCCACTGCAATTTAACCAGGTTCGCAATTTTGTTCTGTAATTGCTTTTCGTCCCGATCCACAATCTTAATCGGTTCTCTTTTAACTGGTAAATTCGGTGTGATCTCCAGATCCTGCTGTGCTGCCTCTTCGATAATTCTGTCTGGATCTGGCACGTACTTTCGAAGATGTGAAACATAAAATACATTTGTGTACGCCCGATGACCAGTTAGGTAGCTGTACTCGATATGTTAGAGGACCAATCCTTTCCAAAATAGGAAAAGGACCAATGTATCGCGGTGCCAACTTACCAGTTTTCCCAAATCTTAGCACACCTCGCATTGGAGATACTTTCAAGAAAACAGAATCTCCAACTTGAAACTCCAAAGCTCTTCTTCTGCGGTTGTAATAACTCTTCTGGCAATTCTGAGCAGTTATTAACTTTTTCCGGATAAAATCAACCTTTACAGTGGCCTCCTTAATCATGTCCGGTCCAAGAAGCAGTCTATCACCGGATTCAATCCAGCATGCCGGTGATCAACATGGTCGACCATATAGAGCCTCAAAAGGAGCCATTTCGATACTGGCTTGATAGCTGTTGTTATATGAAAATTCGACCAAATGTAAATAGTTTTCCCAAGAACCACCAAAGTTGAGAATACAAGCTCGCAAAAGATCCTCTAATATTCGATTTATCCTTTCAGTCTGCCCATCAGATTGTGGATGATAAGCAGTACCGAAATTTATCTTTGTTCCCAACGTGTCTTGAAACGCTTCCCAAAATCTACTAGTGAAGATCGGGTCACGATCACTCACTATACTACTCAGTACACCATAGAGACGAACAATCTCTTTGATATATAGGTCAACTAAACTTGCTGCTGTCCGAGTGGGTTTTACTGGAATGAAGTGAGCAGTTTTGGTTAGACGGTCCAGTATAACCCAAATTGCTTCATTTCCCTTCTTGGTTCGTGGCAATCCATCGATAAAATCCATTGATACCTGATCCCATTTCCATTTTGGCACTACCAAAGGCTGAAGTAAGCCCGCCATCTTCTTCTAGTCGCTTTTGATTTGCTGACGGGTAGCACAGCGACTCACATATATGGATATGTCTCTCTTCATTGTTTTCCACCAGAAGGTTCTTTTAATATCTCTATACATTTTATTTACTCCTAGAAGGATACTGAGTTTTGACTTACGATATTCATCTAAAACTTCACGCTTCAAATTAGGGAAGTCTGGAACACATATTCTTCCTTTCAAACTTATAACTCCCCTACTATCCATCTCGAAACTAGTGTCTTCGCCTTGGCATATTCTTTTATAAATTTCCCGAAGAAACTCATCTTCAAATTGCTTGCTTGTGATCTTTTCAAGGAGAGTAGGAGTAACTACAAGATATGCAAGAACAGCATGCCTCTTACTTAAAGTGTCGGCAACTACATTGGCCTTTCCGGGCGTATACTGAATATCTAAGTCATATGACGCTAGAAATTTTAACCATCGTTGTTTCCGTAGATTTAAATCTTTTGGGTGAAGAGATACTTTAAAGATTTGTGATAGGTGAATAATTCAAATTTTTCACCTAAAACAAAGAGAGTTCATTAAGTATGTTTATTTAGTTAAGTTAAATTTCTTATATCGTTAAGAAAGCTGAAAAAGTTCTTACCCAGAAGATAGTGTCGCCAGATTTTCAAAGCGAAAATAATAGCTAAAAGCTCCAAATCGTGTGTTGGGTAATTTTTCTCATGCGGCCGTAATTGTCTACTCGCATAGGCAATTACTTTTCCATTTTGCATTAATACTGCACCCAAACCGTCTCCACAGGCATCAATATAAACAGATAACCCTTGGTTCTCGTTAACGATAGCGAGAACGGGAGCGGTAGTTAATCTCCTTTTTAATTCATGAAAATCTTCATCACACTTTGGATTCTAATTGAATTTATCTTTCTTCACTGTTAGCTTAGTCAATGGACTGGCCAACTTAGAAAAATCCTGGACAAACTTCCTATGATATCCCGCTAAACCCAGAAAATTTCAAACTTCTCTAGGAGTAGTGGGTCGCTTCCAGTCCAGAATTGCAGAAATCTTACTTGGATCAACAGAATTCCCTTGTTCATTAACAATATGCCCGAGAAATCTGACTTCTTTGACCTAAAAGTGACATTTAGGAAATTTAGGGAATATGACATTCCTCCACAATATTTCCAAAACAATTCTGAAATGTTCAGCATGCTCTTCTTCGGTTTTGGAATAAATCAAGATATCATCAATAAATACAAGGACAAATTTATTCAGTACTTCTCGAAATACTCGGGTCATTAAATCTACGAAATACGCGGGAGTGTTGGTTAGTTCGAAAGGCATGACTAACCATTCGTAGAACATGTTAGGACCCCTAAAGGCAGTTAAATGAACACAATCCTCAGCTATTCGCAGTTGATGGAATCCTTGAGCTAAATCCATCTTTGAAAAGAATCGAGCACCATGAAGTTGACCGAATAGATCGTCGATTCTTGGTAAAGGAAATTTGTTCTTGAGAGTTTGTTTATTGAGATCGCGGTAATCTACACACAATCTCAAAGATCCGTCTGATTTAGCCACAAATACGACAGCTGAACCCCATTCGGAAGCACTAGGGAGAATTAATCCTTTTTCTAACAAATCTCGAGTTTGATTGACTAATTCAATTCTTTCCCTAGGTGCCATCCTGGGACTTGCGTGGACGACAGGACGGGCATTGGGTACTAAGTCGATTCGTAATTCTATTTCTCTGTGTGGAAGTAAGGATTTTACTTCTTCAAATACGTCGGAAAATTTCTGAACAACAGGTATAGACTCCAAACTGGGTTCAGGATATCCCAAGGTATACATTAATTTATCTCTCTTTGGACTCGGATCCTCACAAGAGATTTCAACAAAATTTCATAGGTTTTTTTGATCGAGATAGTTTGATTATTGCAATCTAATATAGCTTCGTATCTCGATAACCAGTTCATTCCAAGTAGGATTTCAAATTCATTAAATTCGAGGATATAAAGATTGATAGGAAATTGATAGCAAGCATATAAAATAGGGACTTTCTTACAATACAAACAAAGATTTGCGGGACCTCCAACTGGATTTTTCACGCAAATAGGGTCGTCAACAAATTCAGTTTTAAGTTCTAATTCATTTACGGTTTGTTGGGAGATAAAGCGATGTGAAACTCCCGTGTCAAATAAAACTCTAACAACTTTATCACAAATAGTAAGGTTACCTTCCAAAACACCTTTTCCTTTATCTGCTTTTGAAGTTGAAGGGTCTTCCTTTATCGCATATAAATTTTCCACCTTTGCTTGTTTCAACACTGGGCAATTCCTAACAACATGTCCAGGCTTGTGACAATTATAGCATTCTCAAGCTCCTTGATCATTCTTCGCAGGTTGTTCCTTCTTGACTTGCTTCTTCGGGTTCTTGCAGTTGTTTGAATAATACCCCTTTTCTTGGCAATTGTAACAGGTTACATTTCTGGCCGAATTTCCTTGATTGCTCCTCTTATCCTTGCCTTGATGTGGCTTCTTACCCCCAAACTTTCTCTTCTTCCAATTCTGATTACTGGAATTTCCGCCTTCCCTTGGAATCTCTTGCATATCCAGGGTGGCGTACCGATATCCCATATCAATAAGATCAGAGAAAGATTCTTTGATGTGTGCCGTCATCCTTTCGCGATATTTCTTGTTCATCCCACGAATGAATTTTTCATTTTCCTTTAAAGGCGTATTCACCAACTCCGGTCCGAAACGGGATAATTCATTGAACTTGTTCAAGTATTCCTTAAAAGACAAGCCTCCTTGCTTTATGTCCAGAAACTCTTGATACATTCGTGAAATTCCTGCCGACGCAAATAGCGCTTTTCTAACACCTCTTTGAATCGACTCCAAGAAAACTCTTCTTCAGGTTCATCTATTGTGACCGTTTCCCACCAGGCTGAAGCTTCATCCTGCAGCTCCCGAGAAGCAATTAGACGCATTTGACCATCCTGTAGCTTAAGCCCCTTAAAGATATTTTCACATGATCTTATCCAAGACTGGGCCTCGATAATTGACTCTTTGCCAGTGAAAGGCCTACCACCCAGCCTTGCGAAAATCTCATGCAAATCAGCCAGATTTGGCTGAGGTTGAGTAGGTATAACTGCTTTCGCTGAAGGAGAAACTTGACTAGTTGTTGTATCATTCCCCTGACTCCTAGCCCTTCTTCTGCGCCCACTCATTCTTCCTATCTGTAATTAGTAAGAAACTTGATTTAGAGATTCGGACGAGATATCTTAAGGAATATCAGTAGTTAAAGAAAATAGACTAAGAAAATTTTAGGGTTTCAGTCTTGGTTTATACTCATTCTAGTGTATACTTCACCCTATCTCTAATGAGCCATCTAATGTGTTATACTCAACCATTAGTTTGATACCACTTGTCACGACCCGAAGTTCAGCGTTCAAAAATCGACATCAAATACCTCACTTGTATTCTACTGCCAGAGATTCGAACGTCGAATTTCAGTTCGGATGGAGCTGATAACAACAATTAGATGAACATAAACAGCGGAAAAAATAAAACTGCCAACATCAATATCCCAGATACAACAGCTCACAATATCAATACAACAACAACACCAACATCAGAGAATTTTTTTTTACTTATACAACATAACTCCAAAATAGACCATCACAACATAACCACAAATGATTGCATTCCAAGAGAATCTTCAAAGAAGAGAAGTGATAGAGAACATCCAACTAAGAACCTTGAGATCCAAAAAGTTTCAGAATATCTCTAACACAAAATGGTCTTCAAAATCCTACGACTCCAAAATCCAACTAGCACCAAAACACGGAAGACTTGCTACTAGGCTGCCC
Source organism: Allium cepa (assembly GCA_030765085.1). NCBI lineage: Eukaryota > Viridiplantae > Streptophyta > Magnoliopsida > Asparagales > Amaryllidaceae > Allium > Allium cepa. The sequence goes on from CM060942.1 coordinate 293,669,208, forward strand.
GTGTGGAAATAATGGGCACCCAGAGTTTAGAAAGGAAAAAAATAAACTCGGGTATGTCATGGGACTGGTATGAGTAAAAAAAACAGTTGCTTTGAAAGTAAAAGCGGTTTAATTTAAATCAAAAGCCAACAAAAGAATTTGAAAGAAATTCGCAATGCTTTTTGAAAATGAAACTGCCATAAGGCCTCCCGCCACACACACAATGCAAACGCAGACTTGGAGGAGATTTCTCCTTAGGACGGTCAAAAATGCTTAATACGGTAAAATCTCATTTATATTATTACTAGTTCATAGTGTAGCAAAACATTTTTCAAAAATATAATATTAATCTTAGCCGGCATAGACATTCCGAACTATGCCTACTATAGCTACCATTTAAACAGTGGGGCGCCACCACAAGTAAATTCCAGGTAATACAACTAAAACCGTATCGTGTTCGTATTGGTAATTGGATTTCCAACAAATGGTCAGGCTAAGGAACTTCCTGGGTCACATTGGTACACCTCTAGAGTGATGTCCCGAGAACCTAATCGGATCTCTGCCAACACAAGGTCGGGTTACCTCTATAACTAGGTAACTACTACACGAGTATGCCATCCCCCGGTTGTAACCAACCATTATCCGGGGCCCCAACATCAATCAAAAAGGAATATATATATATATATATATATATATATTTGCGATATCCACATAAATTAAGTATCTAGGCTCCAAACGATGATACCACTTCTATCCAGAAGGGAATGCACATACCCTAAGGGGCGCTACCCCCGATAACCTTGCCACATCTTTCCTGTTTCGACCATTACCGGGTTGTGAGGTTCGACGAAGTCTCATCCACAAAGTTACGCTTTTCACAAAAGCCATGCTTTGATCATCTAATGGTCAAAAAATGATCATCAATACACAACAGCACTTAGCGTGCCACACTACCAAATTGGGAGTATATCGCTGATAACCTTCAACTACATAACCGCTGAGCTCGTACGTCTCAGAGAAGTGTGTTTAGTTAAGAGAATAAATTCTTCGCCACCAACAGATATGTGTTTGAAAGAAATTGGCTTTATATCTCAAAGTGTAGTGTCAGACACATGACCATACAAGTCTGTTCCAGGTTCGAACAGAACGAAAGGCACTTCGTCCAATAAAGGAAGAAGTCCTTGCAAATCCGGGCGTCCATAGTCCCGATCGGACTTCCCATCACTTAGGAAATCCCTATACTGGAGCAACCTGGTGCAGAGACAATCGATAGGTTATCCTATCGTTTTCAAAGACACCCGGTCTTCACCACCGGTCTTCAATTGCTCTCCATTCGTCGAATCACTATTCGTAATGGGTTATATGACACAAAGGTCCTTTCCCGGCTAATCCGAATAGTGCGCGTCAATTTTAAAACATATGAATATGTCATTCGCAAAGATTCACAGGTTCGATGTGGGTTTAGGTTAACCAACAGGAATCCGACTCCCTGTCGCATCGAAATTCAAAAGCCGTTTTACGGGCCAAAGGGATTTTATATTCGCACAGAGATATATTCATCACAGATAGCATAGCTTGGCATTAAGAAATTAAATCACGAAGCATCACAAATAAAATCAAAGATGTCAATCAAATACATTATACAATAGTTATCAATCATGCCCAGCTAAGATAAATCAATTGTGTGATTTAAACTAATTAATCACATATTTAATTTCATTAATTATCTTTAATCAATGATTAGTTATCCTTAATTAAAATTAATTAAATCTTTAATTATTTTCATAATTAAATCATCACTTAATTAATTACCCTAATAAATTCATTCTTAATTGTTCATTAATTAAGTCTTAATTACTCTTATTAATTTATTATTTTCCCTGATTAATTATTTTAGTAAGTTAACCCCTAAATAACCATTAAATATTAGGTAATTAATTTAAATAGTTTATTTTAAGTAAATCATTTATTACATAACTAAAACATTTAATCTTTAACATCATTTTTTAATTACATTTTATAACTGATTTTTATATAAGTAATGTGACACGAATTAATTTAAATTAAATTACTTTAAAAAAAATATCTTACTTAACATTAAGTTGTTTTAAATCTAAATCAAAACCATCTTTTAAACATGAGTTTGTAAAATTTTAAAAGTTTTGAAACTTCTTGTTTTTATTTGGGCAAAATTTCCTATATACTGATTTCCCCCGAACCCCTTCGAGTTTTCCCCGAGGATTTCTTCTGCTTGCTTCGGGTTTCCCTAAAATCTGACCCGAGTGACACTTTTTTTTATTTTCAAAATTTTTTCTAAGTATCATTCGAACGACCCATACACTGCTTCGAGTTCATGCTCGAGTTCAAAACCCTATTACCCGATAGCTGCTTCGGGTCCTTCCTTTCTTCCCTAAACTTGCTTTCCCCGACACAACCAAACCCATATGCACCTGCATAACCTCGTCGGCGATCTCTGGTTGAATTTCTGGCCGTCCACATATCAACGACGATGTGCTCGAGCCTCTCAAACACTCAAAAATTTGAACGAAACACGATTTCGAAATTTGGCTCCCAAACCCAAACTTCATTAAAACTGGTTCTAGAAAACCCCCATGCTCTCCCACCTCTGGCCATTGGAAGATACCATAATTTAACCGAAGCTTCATCTCGAACTGACTTTGCCATCCCCACCGGAGCGACCAACTCCGGTGGCTTGACGAGACCACAGCGAACCCATATATTACTGCAATCCAATTTAGGGTTAAAACCCTACAAGAACGTCGCACGGCAACCATGATCAATTAGAATTTTTTAGGTATTTTTCCTAGAAGCCCCAACGCCTCAGCCATTACCACCTACAACTTCGACCATCATCATCACGCCGATGGTCGGAATTTCGCAAAAACTCAAATTTCGGTTACATTGGCTTATCCCAGTAATCACTATCTTAAAATTTTGATTTTTATTTTCAAACATCATAATTTTTTATAAGCATTCAGATGGTATATTTGAAATCAAAAATCAACTAGCTTTGAAGTTGATCATGACTTGAATTTGAACTGTGCTTTCTTGTTCCAAGTTCTAAATACTGAGCATTGGCCTTTTAAATGTTTAAACCTTCAATCTTAAATGAATTTAACCACGTTTTGTTTTTGATACTCCAATCTAATCAAACCAGCATTGATGAATTTGGTTTTAAACAGTTTTTCCCAAAAACTGTTGCTAGAACAGGATTTACAATCCTGTACATCAACATGCACAGGAAAAAAATTATAATTCATTCAAATTTTTGTTGCATGCAAACTATTATTCAACTTGCATATATCAAGTATTAAATCAACCGGATAAGAATCAAATTCCTTGAAAAAATTTACTCACCAATTTGGAATTGAAAGCAGAAGTAAAATAGAGGAAAGCTCTGTAATTCTTTGAACTGCAGTTTTTTTTCTTCTGCTTAGCTTGATTTCCTTTGAGTTGTTATCTGCAGAAATTTTGTATAAAGTTGTTTAAAATTTTGATGTATCTACTCACTTAATTTTTATTAACAATAAAATAAAAAGAATTAAATTTACTCACTCTTTAATCTTAGTTGAACAGAAATGAAATTCTGCCCTGCACCTTAAACTTTGTGAACTGCAGTTTTTTCTTTTCTTTTTATATATTGATTCCTTAACTTCTTAAATCCTTGCAGTTCTCTCTTGATTTTGTAAAACTTGTTGAAGATTTGTATTTTCTTTGAACCCTTCTTCTTATAGCTTGAGAAACTGAAAGTGATTGTTACAGATTTTTTTTCTTCTAGATATGGTTTCTTGATTTAAATTTGTTGAGACAAAGTAGATTTGTTTATCTTTTGATGATGATATTTTTTTGAAATAAAAGATTGCACAAATTCCTCTTTGAAATGAATAAAAGTAAGGGAAAGAAGATATTGTATAAGTTTATTTTCTTTTAAAAAAAATTACTTAAGAAAAGAAATTATTAAAAGGACACTTGTTACTTTTCTTCTTTCCTTGAATTACATTTGTCACTATGGTCATTCTCAATTTAACACTTGTAATAAAAAGATTTTTCTTTATCAACATTAACAATTTACATTATATAATTTATTTTTCAACTTATATTTCCCATTAATAAATATTAGCTTTATATAAATATTAGCTTTATGTTAATGCATATTATCAAAAGAAAGTGTTTTGAATTTTTAATACATATTAAATAATTCTCATAGATATGTATATATGGATGCAAATTATTTTACCAAACATTTAATTTTAATATTTAAATTCAAATTGAAAATCAAATTCAATATATAAATTCAAATCTACCCATGTATGCACACGTACATATATATTTATATATATGAATAAAAGTTAAACTCAAATGATTTTAAAAACTTTTAATATTTCAAATTTTTAAACTTAAAAGAAATTTGAAATTCTTATTCATTTATATCATCATTTATTTATTTATTTTGAAAATTTTCAAATTTTTATTATAATAGTTCAACATTTACAAATTTTAAATTAATGAATTTTGGTATGTTACAGAGGGTGTTGGTTAACGGTGGATCGTCATTTTCACGACGATCGGGTGGTGGCATCGTGCAGAGGGCGTCGTATGGTGGTCATCGGCACGGCTACCTTGGTCTAAGGAGCTTTGGGATCATCAGAATTTGGCTGTTTTAGCATGCGTTGGCGTCGTGCTCAAGGATTCCTGGGGGCCACGCGCAGAGCCTTGGAGGTCGGCCTGAGGGGTACGGCACCGTGGCGCAACCTGATGGGGTGGCTGACGTTCGTGTCATCGGCGTTAGCAATTGTTTGGAGCGGCGGTTGGAAGTGGATCGCACTCTTTAGGCTAGGGTTTCTGAGTGAATTCGCGTAAAGGAGTCGAAGACGTGGCCGTGTTTCATTGGTAGCCTCTTTTGTTTTATTTATTTATTTAAATTCTCAATTCAATCGTTTAATGCGATAACTTTCGCATACGAGGTTGAAATCACACGCGGTTTTCTCTGCTAGGTTCGTATTGTAATTTTGGACATTTTGGCGTATATTTGGACGGATTTGGAGGCTGTTCAATTTTAGGTTTAAATTCAATTTAAATTCAAAAGGTGAGTGTTTTAACCCACTCACAACTTCTAAATTTTTTTATGTTTGTTAAATTTAAATTTGATGTGATTAGAAATTTATTTATGACTGTTTGGCATATTTTTAATCATCATCTCAGCTAAATTGCATTTATTTAATAAAATTGTCATTTACTTATTCATTGCATATAAACTGCCAGTTAAATTGTTATTTATTTATTATTGCATATAAACTGCCAATTAAACAGTTATTAATTTATCATTGAATATAAACTGCTAGTTAAGTCCTGATGATTATTATCCGTTCTATATTAATGCTATTGTTTGAATTGGATGATGATTGTGATAAATGGTTGATGGTTGATACTGGATGAATGTATGCTGTATTTGTATTGTTATAAAGTGTAAGTTATTATGCATTTTCATCTCATTCGGGATTGCTGTTAGAAATGATATACAACCGCATTTTTATTTTTAAATTGCAGATTGAAATGATAAATATCCGTATTACTTGACCATAGGATAGGAAATTATATACAGGCACAGCGGTATATATATACATATATATATACACAATAATTTTTGAAATAATTTTTCTATGGTTTTGTAAAGAAATTTGTATATGGGCTTATGAGATATTGATTTCGGATATTTGATAAAGGTTATTTTATATATAGTTAAATTCTCGGTTTTAAGCTATGTATAAAATTGCTTAGAGTATGAAGTAAGTTTAATAATAAAGTTGATTTTATTAAAATATATTATGGATAAGTATTTGCTTAAACTATATTCTAATATAGATTTGAATTGATTTTTATAAATCCAAGTTGAGAAGATAGTTTTGAAATGGATTTGAGATTTTATTTGATTAAGATCTTGTGGAAATTTAGATTTAAAAAGAATATGGTGTTGTAACTAAATTCGGGTTTAAGATGATTTAAGTGAATAAATATAGTCTAAATAAATTAAGGAATATTCAATTATTGAATTTGAAATTTTTATATAAAGGATACTTTATTTATTTAGTAAGTATTTCAAAATTGAATAATAGTAAAGTGATTTGGCATATATATATGAATTTAAAAGTTCAGTTTTGAAATGGTGGAATATTTAAACTTTGAAATATATGGAAATTTAAATGGTTTATTTGGGAATTCAAATCTGTATTTGAAATTGATTTGAGAAAGTAAAAAGCTAATTTACTTTATAAAGTAATTTATTATTAAACCATTTAAGTATTGAAAATTATGTTTCGAAGCAATGGGTTTAAGGTATATATATTTGAAAGTACTGATTTTTGAAAAAGGATATATTTGAAATAAAAATGATATCATATTAATTTGAGTTTTAAAATAGAAATGATATCATATTTATATGATTTTGAAATGGATATTTTATTTTGGTTTTAAAGTATAAATCATTTTGAAAAGACCGCGGTGTTATAATAACGTTTGGTTGTTGAAGTGACCGGGATCGGAAGTTGTCATACTTTATGCCAACTCCGAAAACCACTTTAACAACCGTGTACGCGATGGAGATTCCAGAATAAAGTAGGATGGAAGCGGCGTTTCCTTTGAGGTAAATACGTGGACCCAACTCCCGTGAGTTGGCATAAGGTGGCTAAAACAGGAGCAATCGACGGGTTAAGAAGGTAGCCCCTTTTATCGAACACATCCCTTCAACATTCTACTCTGACTTTGGATTTATTCGGTGGCAACTTTTGATTTCTTTGATTTGGGGGTGTGGCTCGGGTGGGCCGTAGCTGCGGCTATGCGTTACCACCAACCCGGAAGTGCAATTGGTATATCTACCCTGACATTGCCTAGTTGTGCCGTGTCACCTACCCTAGCACGCCTTATACGATTTTGGTTTTGTACCATACCTATGGAGTGCCCTCTGACGACGCCCGGTACGGGGGAGATTACGGTACTGTATAGACTATGGGAATATATAAATGTGTTAAGATGGAAAATGTAAAGCTTTAACGCTATTTAAAAGTAAGTTTATTTTACAGTTAGACACTATTATAATAGCGAAATATACTACATAGTAAATAGTTTAACGGATCCTTAGGAGATGTAAATCCCGAGCATGTCTTGAGTTACTGCGCTCATATTTATTTCTGTTGATTTGACTTACATAAGATCTTTTAGTTTTGACTCGGGTGTTTTGTCTTTTCAATTCGCTCGGGTCAGTCCGAGCATTTCAGGATCAAAGACTTTATTTCTGGAGAACGAAGACGAAGATTTCATATTATTATTATTATTATATATTATATTTTCCATTACACACTGTATTCCGCTGCATTGATATTTATTGGCATGTGAACTCTAATATTTATTGCATAAAGAAGAATCAAATGTTGTGTAAATAGTTTTATGAACTGTATATTGATTATTATATTTTATCCTTCCACTGTGAGATTCTATTTGTTTTATTTCTTTCTCTATTTTTCTTATTTACCCCATAACAATCCGCCCTTATGTATGGTTTAAGTCTGCCGTGTGTGGTTTATCGTCGATTTAAACCATACGAAAAGGCAGGATGCTACAATGTGGTATCAGAGCTTTGGTTTAGTGATAAACCTTAGCTTTGTGGGGTCTGACTCTTTATTAATAGGGTAGTAATGCCCTATGGGAGTCGCTGAGTGTATATATATGGGAGAGCGTATTTGTTAGTGTTGTAAAAAGGTTTAATATTGTATTAATATATTCTGTTTTGTATTTATAAATTCTGGTTGATGCATGGGACGGTATGACATCAATAGAGGTTTCTAAACACTAAATAGGACAGACCGACATAATATTTCGTTTTAATATAGTTGAATGAAATAATTTTGCCTATTATATATATATATATAAAGTAAATTTTTTAAAGGTTACATTTGGTTGTATTATATTGGTTTTTAAGTAATGAAATTTATAAATAATAGTTGAAATAAGATTGAAAATAAGATAAATCAAATTGGAAACATAGAATTTAAGTCCCGGGGTTTTGAAAATTTCTTTTGAATGATTTTGAAATATAGTAATAATATTATTAGAAGTATTTTGATATAAATATTTAAAAAAATTATTTAAGTAAATTTTGGAAGAAATAAGTTTGTACTTCTATAACAACCCGCATATTTTACGATTGAATATTTAAATATTTTATTTAAATATTTTATTGTTAGTCGATTTTAGTCCGAAAAGTTACTTCTTGCATACGGTCGAATTAGGAATCGGAACTACTTCCATTGGATCCAAAACACCATTTACAATCTTTTTGAGTATAAACTTTGATATGTTTGGAGTTAGTGGAATTTTGCTAGTTTTTCACTTTGAGCTTTGGGCTTGGTTTAGCCCATTAGCCTAAGCTATTAATTCTAGCTCAACACCCTTCCCTTCATAACTTCACTTTCATTTCCTAACACTCAAGATTCATAAAAAATGGAGGAAGGAATGGGAAATTAAAACTCCAAGCTCAAGTTCATTTGCAAATCCAACATCTAACTCCAAATTCAAAGAGAAGCCATTGATTCTTCCTTGCTTTCAAGCTTCTTCTTCACTGATCTTGTGTAAAGGTGAGATTTTTATCTCACATCTTTGTCTATAACTATCTTGATTGCTAGGTATGAATTCCTAACACTTATTCATGTGCATTTTCTATTGATTTGGATTGAATTGGTGAAAATCCCAATTTTTAGTGTTTTGGGTTCAAATCTTTAAAAATCCAATCTTTGATGTTCGAACACGTTTTTGGTGATGAATCAAGGAGCCAATAGGAGTGGGTAGCCGATAGGCGTAATCCCCTAGCGTTCGTGCTTGTCCGGTTGCAAATTGAGAGAGTTTACACTTGTATTGCTTAGGTCGTTTTCGGCCTATTGCTAGGTCGCTCGGCTTGCAACCCCAAAGACCTCGGCCTTCTGCGCATAGGTCGTTCCACCATTAGGTCATGCTATACCTTTAGGTCGCACCCCTTTAGGTCGTTACACCACTAGGTCGCATGGCTTTAGGCCATAACCATAGGTCACGGCAAGTTAGGTCGTCTCCTAATTGGGTCGCTCGGTCTCGTATGCCGTTAGGTCGCTTGGCCTTGTTTAAGCGGCAAACTCTTAGGTTGCTCGGCCATTTATGCCGTTAGTGCCTTAGGTCGCTCGGCCTTCTCCTGCTACTTAGGTCGCGCATCACTCGGCCTATCCAAACCACTTAAGTCGTTTCATGTTAGGTCGCCCATCCCCTTAAATTGTTAAGTCGCTCGGCCTCCTTATCCCTTAGGACGCTGACCTCCTTAGGCCGCTCGGCATGCGCATTGGTTAGGTCGTGCCACACTTTTGGATCGTACCTCGTTAGGTCGCTCAGCTACTAGGTCGCACCACTTCCCTAAGTTGCTTCTACCTTTGGTCGTTCCTCTGTTAGGTCGCGCCGTCTTGAGTCGCTAGGCTATTTCCATTCTGATGAATTTGGAATCAAATTCTTTGGATTTTTATTTACATCTTCGTATGTGAATTTTTGTGATTGATCGTTCCTACGATCATTTTTGTGCTTTGTCATTTTAAAAATATACAAACCTTTACCTCATTCGTACGAGAAATCTAATTAAACGGCTTAGTAAAACAAGTGGTATGAAACGCTTGCGTTTACTTCGCCGGTTAATTCTTGGACTTGTTTGACTGAATCTCTCGTGACAATTTTCTAGTGGAAATCTAGAATTTGTTCGTAAATATTTGAGTTAAGCTAGTGGTTATGGGACATGAAGCTAAGCTTTTATATTTACTAGCTTACTGTAATTGACACTTCTTGATGATCGCTGATGATCATTTTTATGATTTAGACTAGCAAATGTGCGATGTCTCTTTGTCTACGAGTGAGACTAAACCCCATTTCTGTCGAGCTTCGGCTCAAATTGATGGGGTAGCGACCCATGGTCTTTGGGATGTTTTGTGAAGCTTCGGCTCAAAATTATGGTTAGCAACCATGGAATAGCGTTCCATTTTGTGATACACGTGTTGGTGAGTTTTCATGCTCTTTTTTTGTGATAGGCCTCCCCCTTTTTGTGATTTCTGCATTTTCATTGATGATTTCTAGAGTTTGTGTTTCACCAATTTTTGTGATTTACATTGATATGTGTTATCAATATTTGTGCAATGGTGAATTTGTGTGTCATTAACTTTTGTGATTGGCATTGATATTATTGTCAATACTCATGGTTTTGGTGAATGAAAATATAGAGTATGACATTCCGTTTGATCTTTGAGAAGATTCTTGTGATATTGATTAATCTCTTGTTGATTTTCAATTGCTTACTTATCACAGCTTGGCATTATGATTATTATTCGTTTAGTCATATCTCTTATTCTATATCATTTCATCTGATATTTATAGCTAGACTGATCCGTTTATTATTTTCTTATTAAATAATACTCGGGTCAGACCAAGATGTTACAGGTGCTTCTGCTTGACTTCACATCTTGGATTATCACCCTGACTTTTGGCTAACTACTTAGATTAATATTTTTTGTTGTATACATTTGAGATATAGACTCATAGATGTATCCATATTCTTTTGTCTAGCACTTGTAGCTATTCTTTTGTGACATTGTGGACCTTGTTTGACCACTACTCTGATGTACACTTTCACGTGTTATATTCATATCTTTTTCTGCCTTTGTGATATGGATATCTGTGACTGATTCGTGTTATGTTTATTTCTATGTTTGTTTCCGAAGAATATATATATAGCCACTTTGTAGTAGCTTTGAGTTTCTACCGATGTGTCAGATTTCCTCAAAAAATTAAATGCATGTTGTACCATTTGACATATCGGTGCTCGCACAAAGCAATTACACGGATGGTCGCTCCTCAACAGCCTTATTCTCCGTGCTGGTTGACAGCATTACAACGTAGTTTCCTTGGCTAGCATGGGTATAGAGGTGGGGCGTCACAGCTTGGTATCAGAGCCAATCTTCGGAACAATGTACAATAATCTAGCAAGGATCATCGTCCTAAGTCCATCTTAGGAATCATGCTTTAGGATTTAATTCGAGTCTTCATACCGATTCATCCTATTTTCTTTATGATTCCTTGTTTATCTATCAATATTGCTTGATATTCCTTTGGTGAATAACCTTATCCTTCTTCTTTCTTTCTTTCATAAGGAAGAGAAATGGTTAGACCTGGCCATCCTAGCACCAGTCAATCTCGTGCTACTCCCCAAGATGGAGTATTTATGTCTGCTCAGCAGCTTCTTGATCTAGTAAGGAATGCTCAAGCAGCCGGATCTAATCCGGAGTCTACTCACCCTAGGTCTGGATTTGCATTTTTGGGCAGCGATTATACCAATTTGGGTGGGAAGCCATTCAAAGGTTCTGAAACTATTATTGAAGTCCAGGCTTGGTTGAGATCGTGCGATCAAATCTTTTCTTGCATGAATCTTATTGATCTTCACCGTGTTCAGGTGGCTTCTAGTCTGCTCCAAGAAAGAGCATTAGATTGGTATGAGTTTTTGATTTTTGAAATAAATGAGGCGGATCATACTTGGGAGAAATTCCGGGAATGCTTCGAATTAGAATTTGTGCCAAAAGTTGAGAAGGTGACTTTGGTTTGCCGTTTCATTGACCTTGTTCAAGGTGAATCCTCTGTGACAGATTATGTCGCATCTTTCGAGTCACTTTCTAAATACGGGGTCAACTATATAAACACCCCATTGAAGAAAAACTAGAGATTTGTCTATGGCTTGAATAAAAATCTCAAGAAGCCATTACTTCTAAAATTAGAAGTTTCTTTTGATCAACTCGTTGATATCGCTCTTCGTATTGAAGAGGCTGATAGGGAGAGTGATGTTGAAGTTATGAGTGCTAAACCGAACTTCAACAACAAGAAAAGGCCTAATAAGTTTAAAGGTCTTTATCCCAACAATAAGAAAGGGAAGCAGGCCCCTCTGGGAACTAAGACTTCTACCTCAAGTAGTGGACAATGCTACACCTGTGGTTCTAAGGACCATTATGCGAACAGGTGTTCAAAGCCTCGTACTTGTCGCTATTGCAAAAGCCCGGATCATTATTTATCTTCTTGTCCCAAACATCAAAATAGGAAGGAGGGAAAGCTTAATGTTGCTCAAGCCCCTGGAAACCCATCTCGTGGTAAAGGTATTTCTCATTCTACCCTTGATGGCATTATTTTATTTCGCGATCATCCTATTCGAGTTCTTTTTTATACGGGTGCGTCCATTCTTTTATTTCAAAAGAACTTGTTGATACTTTTTCTTTGGATGTTTTGTGTTTAATGACTTCTTTAAGAATTGCGAGTCCGGTTGGTGGATCTGCAACAATCAGTTTATTGTGTAAAGACGTCGAGATTATTTTGTGTGATTTTTCTTTCCGAGCCGATATGCATGTTATGCGCTACTTAGGCTTTGGAATGATTTTGGAAATGGATTGTCTGAACCGCTATAAATCCCAAATCCTATGTCCTAAGCGGAATATTTATCTTCGACGTCCTCAATCTGTTAAGCAGATTTCTATTGACCTTAAAGATTCGGATTCCAGCTTGGTTGCATCTTTATATTCTTTAAATCCTCATGATGACGATAATGGTGATGAGGAAAATATTATTTCTCTTATTCACATTGTTCGTGAATTTCCGACATATTTGAGCCCGTTTTAGGATTACCACCTAAGCGGGCAATTGAGTTCAGAATCAATCTCATCCCTAGAGCTCAACCTATCACTCGTCCTCCTTATCGTATGTCCAATAAAGAAAATGAGGATGTGCAAACAATTATCCGAATTGGAGACGAAGCAATTTATTCGCTCTAGTTCCTCGCCTTGGGGAGCTTCGGCTATTTTTGTGAAGAAATCCGATGGTACACTTAGGCTTTGCATTGACTACCGCAAGCTTAATGATCTTACTATTAAGAATAAATACCCTTTACCTCGGATTGATGATCTATTCGATCAACTTAGTGGTGCTAGAGTCTTTTCACAATTAGACTTAGCTACCGGTTTTCATCAGCTTCATATTGCAGAGGATAACATTCCTTTGACATCGTTCCATACTCGTTATGGATCTTATGAATGGCTTGTTATTCAATTTGGTTTAGCGAATGCTCCGGCTTATTTCCTTTATCTTATGAATAGATTTTTCAAAGACTTCCTCGATCGGTTTGTTCTCATCTTTATTGATGATATTCTTGTGTATTCAAAAATCGAGGAGGTGCATGAAAAGCATCTTCGGATTGTGTTGGAAACTCTTAGGAGTAATCATTTAAAAGAGAAATTTTCTAAATGCCACTTTTAGCAACCTCGTGTGCAATTTCTTGGTCATATTATTTCCAAATTCGAAATTTCCGTGGATCCTTCAAAGATTGAAGCGATTCAATATTGGAAGATACCAGAGCGTGTGACGGAGATCCGTAGTTTTCTCAGATTGGCAGGTTATTACCGCCGTTTCATAAAGGACTTTTCAAAAATTTCCGTGCAACTTACTAATTTGACAAAGAAGAGAGTTAAATACATTTGGTCGGAAAAATGTGAAGCTTCTTTTCAAAAATTAAAAGAACTCCTTTCCAATGCTCCTATTCTTGTTATTCCCGAAGGGAATCAAAATTTTATTGTTTATCGATGCCAGTCGCGTTGGTTTGGGTGCTGTTCTTATGCAAGAAGAACGTGTCATTGCCTATGCTTCTAGGCAATTGAAGCCAACCGAGACTAGATATGCCACTCATGATTTGGAGCTCGCGGCTATTGTTTTCGCCCTTCGTATTTGGCGTCATTATCTTTTGGGAGAAAAATTTATTCTTTACACCGGTCATAAATCTTTGAAGTATCTATTTTCTCAAAAGGAACTTAATTTGCGTCAACAACGTTGGCTCGAGTTCCTTGTAGCTTATGATCTATATATTCGTTATACCACCGGAAGGGAAATCGTGTTGCCGATGCACTTAGTCGTAAGCAACAAGCGGTTGTTTCTATGATGATATCCGAATGGAATGATATCAAGATTTTATCTACTTGTGAGATTCAAGATCGCGTTTTCAATTTGCATTCATCTCTTGCTTTATGTAGTCTTAAGGCTCATCCTTCTCTTTTAGACCGCATTCTTGAAGCTCAATAGCCAGATCACGAATTGGCGCTTCTTGGCCAAAATTTTAGGGATAAAATTGATATTGAAGGTTTGAAAGACTTTGATATTGATTCTCGTGGCGGTATTCGAAAATTTGATATACTTATTGTGCCAAATATTAGTGATCTTCGTAAAGCCATTTTGGAAGATTTTCATCGTTCTAAATTTACCATTCATCCCGGTAGTAGTAAAATGTACGCGGACATGAAGCGACTCTATTATTGGGAGGGAATGAAATCCGATATTGCAAACTTTGTTAAGTGTTGCATGACTTGCCAACTTGTCAAGGTCGAACATCAAAGGCCCGGTGGGTTATTACAACCTTTAGAAATTCCAATTTGGAAGTGGGATCAAATTTCCATGGATTTTATTGATGGCCTTCCCCGTTCTCATTCGGGTCATGATAGTTTATGGGTGATGGTTGATAGACTTACTAAATCCGCACATTTTATTCCCGTTCGGTCCAATCGAACCGTACCTCTCTTGGCCAAACTTTTTATCAAAGAGATTGTAAAATTGCATGGAGTGCCTACTTCTATTGTTAGTGATTGTGATCCATTGTTTGCTAGTGGATTTTGAAAGAGTCTTCAAAAAGCTTTGGGAACGAAGCTTAATTTTAGCACCGCTTTTCATCCTCAGTCCGATGGACAAACCGAGCGTGTGAATCAAACTCTTGAAGATCTACTCCAAGCATATGTTCTTGATTTTGGTGGAATTTGGGAAGATCATATCTCTCTTGTTGAGTTTTCCTATAATAATAGCTTCCAAACTAGTATTGGTATGGCGCCTTTCGAGGCGCTCTATGGAAGGCCATGCCGATCTCCTTGTTGGCTTGAGGCCAGTAAGAGGCTGGTTTTAGGTCCATATTTTATTCGTGATTCCACAGAGAAGATTGACCTTATTCGTCATAGGATGAAAGAAGCCCATAGTAGACAAAAATCCTATGTCGATAACCGGAGAAGGAAATTTGAATTTTCTATGGGAGATCTTGTGTTTGTTCGTGTTTCACCTATGAAGGGTGTGGTACGTTTCAGTCGATCGAGAAAGTTAGCACCTCGATATATTGGTCCATTTCCTATCACTGAACGTACTTGTTCCGTGGCTTATCGCCTTTTATTACCAGCTCAAATTTCTGCTATTCATGACGTGTTTCACGTTTCTCAATTACGGAAGTGCCTTCATGATTCCGATTCTATTCTTGAGCCCGGTGTTGTGGAAGAAATTGTAGTTTAACCTAATTTAACTTTTGAGAAACATCCTGTTCGTATTATTGCTTCGGAGGTCAAGCGCCTTCGAAATAAAGATGTTCCATTTGTTAAAGTCCAATGGTCCTCAAATCCTAAGGACTGCTCTTGATAATCTAGAGAGTTCATCGAGCGAACACATCCGGACTTACTTTCTCGTGCTCTTTGAGGTGAATTTCTTATTTCAAATTTCTTTTGTGTCGTATATGCTCTTATGGTTGTTACTATATGTATTTTTCTTCTTAAATATTGCGAGTGCGCAATTTCTTTAAGGAGGGGAGTCTGTAACAACCCGCATATTTTACGATTGAATATTTAAATATTATTTAAATATTTTATCGTTAGTCGGATTTTAGTCCGAAAAGTTACTTTTATGCATATGGTCGAATTAGGACTCGGAACCACTTCCATTGGGTCCAAAACACCGTTTTCGATCTTTTTGAGTATAAACTTTGATATGTTTGGAGTTAGTGGAATTTTGCTACTTTGAGCTTTGAGCTTTAGGCTTGGTTTAGCCCATTAGCCTAAGCTATTAATTCTAACTCAACCCCCTTCCCTTCATAACTTCACTTTCATTTCCTAACACTCAAGCTTCATCAAAAATGGAGGAAGGAATGGGAAATTAAAATTCCAAGCTCAAATTCATTTGCAAATCCAACATCTAACTCCAAATTCAAAGAGAAGCCATTGATTCTTCCTTGCTTTCAAGCTTCTTCTTCATTGATCTTGTGTAAAGGTGAGATTTTTATCTAACATCTTTGTCTATAACTATCTTGATTGCTAGGTATGAATTCCTAACACATATTCATGTGCATTTGCTATTGATTTGGATTGAATTGGTGAAAATCCCAATTTTTAGTGTTTGGGGTTCAAATCTTTAAAAATCCAATCTGTGATGTTTGAACACGTTTTTGGTGATAAATCGAGGAGCCAATAGGACCGGGTAGCCGATAGGCGTAATCCCCTAGCGTTCGTGCTCGTCCAGTTACAAATTGAGAGAGTTTGCACTTGTATTGCTTAGGTCATTTTCGGCCTGCTGCTAGGTCACTCGGCCTGCAACCCCAAAGACCTCGGCCTTCTGCGCATAGGTCGTTCCACCATTAGGTCGCGCTACACCTTTAGGTCGCAGCCCTTTAGGTCGTTACACCACTAGGTTGCATGGCTTTAGGTCGTAACCATAGGTCGCGGCAAGTTAGGTCGTCTCCTAATTGGGTCGCTCTGTCTCGTATGCCGTTAGGTCGCTTGGCCTTGTTTAAGCCGCAAACTCTTAGGTCACTCGGCCATTTATGCCGTTAGTGCCTTAGGTCGCTCGGCCTTCTCCTACTACTTAGGTCGCGCGTCACTCGGCCTATCCAAACCACTTAAGTCATTTCGTGTTTGGTCGCCCATCCCCTTAAATTGTTAAGTCGCTCGGCCTCCTTATCCCTTAGGTCACTGACCTCCTTAGGCCGCTCGGCATGCGCATTGGTTTGGTCACGCCACACTTTTGGATCGTGCCTGGTTAGGTCGCTCAGCTGCTAGGTTGCACCACTTCCCTAAGCCGCTTCTACCTTAGGTCGCTCCTCTGTTAGGTCGCGCCGTCTTGAGTTGCTAGGCTATTTCCATTCTAATGAATTTGGAATCAAATTCTATGGATTTTTATTTACATCTTCGTATGTGAATTTTTGTGATTGATCGTTCCTACGATCATTTTTGTGATTTATCATTTTAAAAATATACAAACCTTTACCTCATTCGTACGAGAAATCTAATTAAACGGCTTAGTAAAACAGGTGGTATGAGACGCTTGCGTTTACTTCGCCGGTTAATTCTTGGACTTGTTCGACTGAATCTCTCATGAGAATTTTCTAGTGGAAATGTAGAATTTGTTCGTAAATATTCGAGTTAAGCTAGTGGTTATGGGACATGAAGCTAAGCTTTTATATTTACTAACTTACTGTAATTGACACTTCTTGATGATTGCTGATGATCATTTTTGTGGTTTAGACTAGCAAATGTGCTATGTCTCTTTGTCTACGAGGGAGACTAAACCCCGTTTCTGTGGAGCTTCGGCTCAAATTGGTGGGGTAGCGACCCATGGTCTTCGAGCCGTTTTGTGGAGCTTCAGCTCAAAATTAATGGTTAGCAACCATGGAATAACGTTCCATTTTTTGATACACGTGTTGGTGAGTTTTCATGCTCCCGTTTTGTGATAGGTCTCCCCCTTTTTGTGATTCCAGGATTTTCATTGATGATTTCTAGAGTTTGTGTTTCACCGACTTTCGTGATTTACATTGATATGTGTTATAAATATTTATGCATTGGTGAATTTGTGTGTCATTAACTTTTGTTATTGCCATTGATATTATTGTCAATACTCGTGGTTTTGGTGAATGAAAATATAGAGTACGACATTCCTTTTGATCTTTGAGAAGATTCTTGTGATATTGATTAATCTTTTGTTGATTTTCAATTGCTTACTTATAACAGCTTGGCATTGTGATTATTATTCGTTTAGTCATATCTCTTATTCTATATCATTTCATCT
This sequence comes from Allium cepa, assembly GCA_030765085.1. NCBI lineage: Eukaryota > Viridiplantae > Streptophyta > Magnoliopsida > Asparagales > Amaryllidaceae > Allium > Allium cepa. The sequence continues at coordinate 293,687,145 of CM060942.1, forward strand.
GATATTTATGTTGAGTCAAATTTTTTTATAGAGTTCTGATTTCTGACAAAGGGATAAGCCGTGATCAACAAAAAGAAGTTATTCACACACAAAGAGCTCCATATGATTAGAGGTTGATTATTTGGTATGTTAGTAATGATTATTTATGTTAAAATCTATACTTAAATAATCTTATGCCTTCAATCTTCGGATATATATATATTAATATATATGAGTGCACATTAACTGTGCACTCTGGACAAAACCGGTCGACTGGTCAAAACCAGGTGGTCGACCGTTTTTGCCCAGAATGCACAGATAACGTGCACAAGTGAACATAACGTATATATATTCAAATTCCTGTCTACTGGTCCTTTTTGACCTGTCGACCGTTTTCAAACAGAAAGCAATCCTTCGTATAGACACTTCCTTTTCTTCAACGGTTGCTTCTCTTTCTCTTCACCAATGATCATGACCTTTGTTCATACCTTTTCACAAAAAGTTACAACTGTTTATTTCTTATATAAACATCATGAAATCATTATTCCAAAGATCTAACTGATCTAATTTTCTATTCTTCTAATCTCTATTCTATTGATCACTATCTTGTACTCTCAAGCGTTCAAATTGCTCATATTCTATCATATATCATTTTGAATCTTGAAATTTATTTAACATCCTTTTGATTCAATACGATATCCACTTCCAGATCTTCATACATACAAATAATCTATTTGAGGATAAGATTGTAGGAAGTCTGTACTACAAGTGACAAAATAGTGTTAGCAAGAACACATACCGTCAACAAACAATTATATTTATCTTTGTTGAAGTCCTCCGTGTTGTAAGAGGCAAGTGTTGAAGTCCTCGGTGTCATAAGAGGCAAAGTGTTGAAGTCCTCAGTGTACTAGAGGCGTGAAATCCCGTTCGTCTGCTCGGGTGTTGTAAACCTGTTCCTCCGGGTGAAGCGAGGTAGTTGGAAGTGAAAATCCAGATAGAAGTCTAGGACTGGACGTAGGACGGTGCTCCGAACCAGTATAAAAATCTCTGGTGTGATTTTTCTATTTTTATTTACTTTGCTATTATTATCTATTTCCGCATTTATATTATATTCCATATTACACGATCCGTGTGTACTATATTAGCACGTGCACTTGTACATTGCAATCTTCAATTGGTATCAGAGCACGGCCATCACATAACCGTAACACAGTTATTTGATATATTCTTGTAATATGGCAAATAACACAAGTACTAGCACTCAAAATACCACTTACATGGAAGGTCAATCGACACAAAGACCTCCATTTTTCAATGGTCTTAACTATAGTTATTGGGCAACACGTATGTCATTCTTTATGAAATCAAATAGTTAAGATGCTTGGAATGCAACTCAAAAAGAAATAGTGAATCCAACAATTGATTATTCAGAATGAACTGCGGCTGAGGAAACGGCAGCAGCCGTAAATGCAAGAGCAATAAATATGTTGTTTTGTGCATTAGACAAAAATGAATATAACCGTGTTAGTATCTGCACTACTGCATATCAAATTTGGAAAACGCTGACAATCACTCATGAAGGTACTAACAAGGTTAAACAAGCCAAAATAGCCATGCTGAAAAGTCAATCTCAAAATTTCAAAATGAAACCAAATGAGACAATCAATGATATGTATTCACGGTTTCAAACTATCCACCATGTACTTATTGGCTTAGGACAAAAGTATTCTGATTTTGATGTTGTTTCAACAGTCCTACATTCTCTGACTAGTGAATGGGAAGGAAAAGTATTAGCAATTGAAGAAGCTAATGACCTTTCTGTCATGAAGCAAGATGAATTGATAGGAATTCTAATGTCCTACGAAGCAAATTTGCAGACTAGAAAGGAACAAAAAGAAGAAAAGAAAAACATGGATTCCATGCTGAAAAAGACGAAAATGAATCAGAGTTTGAAGACGAAGATCTGGCATTCATAGCAAAAGGTTTCAAAAAATTCCTAAAACAGCGAAAGGCCAGTCGTTATAACAGAAAGAAATCTGGATCAAATAAACCAACATCATCCTCTATAGAATGCTTCAACTGTCACAAAAAGGGGCACATGCACAAGGATTGTCCGGAGCAAAAGAAGAAGTTAGAAAATGACAAATTAACATATAAGAAGGACAAATTAAAGAAACAAGCATTCTCGGTAACATGGGATGATACAGACTCATCATAAAGTGATAGTGATACAGAAGATGAACAAGCAAATGTATGTTTCATGGCAACAGAAGATGAGGTACAAATTCCTACATTCGATGAAATGCTTGATATTAATGTTGAATTGATAGTCAAATATAAAGACATAAAATGATAGCTAAAAGAAGCCAAAGCAGATTTGAGTAGAGCAGAATTTGAACGAGATATGTTAAAAGACGAGAAGAAAATATTAGAAGAAGAACTTGAAAATTTTCAAGAATTATCATCTAATGTTGACTCTCAACTAGTTCTTTTGAGTCAAAAAATTGAAACTTAAAAAGTGAAAAATGATGCTCTCACTACTAAAAATCATGAGCTTGAGGCAAAAGTCAAAATTCTGGACCTAGAAAAGGCTAGTTTACAAACTATGTTAGATAACATTACTCAAAATGTTTCTAATTTTTAACAAAGGTCGAGAAAATTTGACAAAAATCATTAAAAATTCACAATCTCCTTCAAATAAACAAGGTTTGGGATATAAGAAAAAAGAAACTACGAAACGTGGTAATAAAAGGAAGAAGAAAGTACAAAAAACTGAAGCTAAGAAAAATCTTAGTTTATTATATTCCAAACCAAAACCAGTTGTGAAATCTCAAAAGAAAAATGTCAAGACTATCAAAATATGGGTTCCTAAAACAAATAACAATATGATTAGGAACAAATATATTCAGAATTTCATGAATACTGTGCATTTTAATATTAATTATGTATATAAAGGGGATACCAGACCCGTATGGGTTTGGACTCCTAAGACCTAACTCTTAGGACCCCATAAAAAGTGGGTACCATGGACTTAATTTTATTTTTTGCAGGTCCCACATAAGAATAGAGGAAAGTGTATATTGGACAGTGGTTGCTCGAAGCACATGACTGGAGACAAGAGCTTATTAACAAATATTACATACTCGGATGGTGGCTCCGTCACCTTTGGAGATAATTCAAAAGGCTATATCATCAGCAAAGGCTATATCATCGGCAAAGGTGATGTGAGCAATTGCGGTACATCTAACTTACCTCTTATTACTAATGTCATGCTAGTTAGAAATTTAAAACACAATTTACTTAGTATTAGTCAATTATGTGACAAGGGTTTTACAATTTCTTTTTCGAATAATAAGTGTAGTATTTTAGAAAAAGACCATAATTTAATTTTCGAAGGTTATAGAGACAGAAATATGTATATTCTGAATATGAATATTAATCATAATTCAGATATGTGTCTTGTGGCTAATGATGATGATCCATGGCTATGGCACAAACGCTTCTGTCATATAAACTTCAGAACTGTTGACAAGCTAGCCAAAAACAATCTAGCTAGAGGACTACCCAAAATGAGTTTTAAGGTTAACAACATTTGTGATGCATGTTAACTAGGAAAATTGACCAAATCATCTTTTAAATCCAAGAAAGTCATATCAACATTACAACCACTTGAGTTACTACACATGGATTTATTTGGACCTACTAGGGTTCAGTCAATAAATCACAGTCGATATGTGCTTCTAATTGTTAATGATTTCTCTCGTTACACATGGACAATTTTCTTAAAAAATAAAAGTGACACTTTCGATCATTTCAAATCTTTTGTCAAAAGAATTCAAAAATCAAAAGGGATTAAAGTTAAAAATATAAGAAGTGATCATGGCGGAGAGTTTGAAAATAATGATTTTGAACATTTTTGTACAAAGAAAGGTATATGTCATAATTTTTCATTTCTCAGAACTCCACAACAGAACGGAGTTGTAGAACGGAAGAACCGAACTTTACAAGAATGTGCAAGAACATTATTGAATGGAACCATATTACCAAAACATTTCTGGGCAGAAGCCGTCGCAACTGCCTGTTATGTTTTAAATCATGTGTCCATAAGACCTCTTACCAAGAATACTCCTTATGGATTATTTATCAAAAGAAAGCCTAAAATCTCATACTTCAAATTTTTTGGTTCCAAGTGCTTTATTTTAAATACGAAAGACCAACTTGACAAATTCGATCTAAAAGCCAATGAAGGAATATTTGTCGGTTATTCGGAACGAAGCAAGGCCTATCGTATATTTAATAAACGAACCAAAACTACTGAAGAATCACTTCATGTCTCCTTTGATGAATTCTATCGGCATCCTCAAACTATTTCAGATGATGACGAAACAATAGTCACTGACAATCCAATCATCACAAATGTTGATTCTGACTCGGAAATAATTATTGAGAATATTCCTCAAATATGTGAGTTACAATCACCACCAAGAATATTAAGAGACCATCCGGCCCAAAATATAATCGGTGAAGTAACATCACATGTCAGAACAAGGAGTCAACTCAACCAAATGGGTCATGTCGCTTTTCTCTCAAATATGGAACCAAAGAATCCAAAAGAAGCTGCTACAGATGATTACTGGATCATTGCCATGCAAGAAGAACTAAATCAGTTCGAGCGCAATGACGTTTGGGAACTTGTTCCAAGACTAACTGATCAGTCAGTTATTGGTACTAAATGGGTCTATAAAAATAAGGCTGACGAACAAGGAAATATCACCAAAAATAAAGCAAGATTAGTAGCACAAGGTTATAATCAGGAAGAAAGTATCGATTATGAAGAAACTTTTGCACCAGTTGCTCGACTAGAAGCTATTATAATCCTATTATCTTTTGAGCCATAATTTCAAACTTTATCAGATGGATGTCAAAAGTGCTTTTCTCAATGGATTTATCAAAGAGAATGTCTATGTCGAACAACCTCCTTTGTTCGTACATGAAAAATATCCTGACCATGTGTTCAAACTTTAGAAAGCTCTATATGGTTTAAAACAAGCACCTCGTGCTTGGTATGAACGACTACGTAGCTATCTTATTAACTCAGGATTTAAAATAGGCAAAGTCGATCAAACTTTGTTTATCAAACATTCTCAAAAGGATATTCTAGTTATCCAGATATATGTAGACGACATCATCTTTGGTTCAACAAACGATAAACTCTGCAAGGAATTTGCAAGTATTTTGACCAAAGAGTTCGAAATGTCTCATATGGGAGAACTGTCATATTTTCTTGGACTTCAAATCAAACAACTTCCGAATGGTATCTTTATTAATCAAGAAAAATACTACGGAAATCTTATCAATCGCTTCGGGTTAAATAACACATCTGGTAAACCTACTCCTATGAGTACAACTACACATCTTGAAAAAGATGAAAAAGGTAAGAATGCTGACTAGAAACTTTATCGAAGCATGATTGGTTCTCTTCTTTATCTTACAGCAAGTCGTCCAGATATAATGATGAGTGTTTGTCTATGTGCACGCTTTCAAGCAGATCCAAAAGAATCACATCTACGAGCAGTGAAACGTATAATTCGTTATCTTAATAATACCAAAGATTTCGGTCTTTTTTATCCAAAAGAATGTCCATTTGAATTAGTATCATATAGTGATGCTGATTTTGGAGGCTCTCGAACGGATAGAAAGAGTACAAGTGGTACGTGCCATTTTATTGGAAAATCACTTGTCTCTTGGTTTAGTAAGAAACAAAATTGTGTTTCACTATCAACATGTGAAGCTGAATATATATCAGCAGCTCTCGCTTGTACTTAAGTAATATACATGCAACAAACACTTCAAGATTTTGATATTCATTTGTCAAATTCTATTATATACTGTGATAACACAAGTGCTATAAATCTTTCTAAGAATCCAGTGAATCACTCCAGAACCAAACACATTGATATCCGTCATCATTTCCTTAAAGACAATATCGAAAAAGGAAATATATGTCTTGAATATGTCCAAACTGATAATCAACTAGCAGACATTTTTACTAAGCCTCTACTTGAGTCTAATTTCATTAAATTTCATAGAGAACTTGGTTTAATTTCTAGAAAAGAACTTGATAAGTAAAACTTTAATGTCATATTCTAAGTTCTTTTCAGATTATTTCTCCTATTACTTTATTAGGAAATTGAATATGAGCCTCAAATTTTTTATGGCCAAATTTGCATGTCATTTTTCATCCACCAGCTTATATATAGGAATTGTTATATAAGCTTAACAAAAATATTGTTTTCATCACTTCTATCTGAGCCTAATAAGTTTATAGTTCATTATGGCACATATTTGTGATGAGTGTGCTCAAAAATCCCACATTTCGATCACAAGTTCTGAGCCAGAAGAATATTCCTCTCCTGAAACTCCTAAACACAAATCAAAGTGTCATCACCAATGCATTCATACTCCTGGCAATACGCCTACTTCGAAACGAGCAAAGAAGGTATTGTTTTGTTCACCCCATACCAGAGAAAAGATCAATGAGATTCATCATTATCAAAAACATCAAATCGATCTTCAAAGACAGCTGCATTATGAGCAACAACTGACTTCGGAACGTCTATCTCTTCTAGAAAGAATGGCATCATTCTTTTGTGGTTCAAACAAACATGGCGTATACGAGCCAATGCCTCATGCACCTTCATCCTCTAGAAGACCAAATTCATGGGATAAAAACTATGCCCAGAATGAAGGAGCGAAAGAAAAGTGGTCGCCATGGAAATCACGCATTACCGATGTCAAAGAAGAGACTTCCGATCATAATTCTTCTACCTCTCATTAAAACAGTTTTGATATTATGATTGTATTCTCATTCTTATATACATACATACATATATATATATGCATATAATGCTCTTAAATAAATTCAATATTATGTGGACCGTTAACTTCAGAAATTCATGCAAGAAGGAAGGAAAACAACTCACAGAAAAATAAGTCGACCGGCCAAAATGAACCAGTCGACCGTTTTTGTCTCTGTGTAAAAACGGTCGACCGTTTATTTTGGGGTGGTCGACCGGTTTCGTGCTGTTTTGTTTCTGTTACTCTTGATCTATGGTAGTAGTTATTATGTTGCTTATAATCTGTTTTACATCTTCCATTTAACAACTCCTTTTTGTCGATGACAAAAGGGGAGAAAATTGTGCTAACAATATATATGCAGGACACAATCTCAAGGGGATATCATATACAGGGGGAGATTCATAACTAAGTTGTCATCAATCAAAAAGGGGGAGAATGTTGAGTCAAGATTTTTTATAGAGTTTTGATTTCTGACAAAGGGATAAGCCGTGATCAACAAAAAGAAGTTATTCAGACACAAAGAGCTCCATATGATTAGAGGTTGATTATTTGGTATGTTAGTAATGATTATTTATGTTAAAATCTATCCTCAAATAATCTTATGCCTTCAATCTTCGAATATATATATAAGTATATATGAGTGCACGTTAACTGTGCACTCTGGACAAAACCGGTCGACTGGTCAAAACCAAGTGGTCGACCATTTTTGTCCAGAATTCACAGATAACGTGCACAAGTGAGCATAACATATATATATTCAAATTCCTGTCTACTGGTCCTTTTTGCCCCATCGACCATTTTCAAACAGAAAGCAACCCTTCGTATAGACACTTCCTTTTCTTCAACGGTTGCTTCTCTTTCTCTTCACCAATGATCATGACCTTTGTTCATACCTTTTCACAAAAAGTTACAACTGTTTATTTCTTATATAAACATCATGAAATCATTATTCCAAAGATCTAACTGATCTAATTTTCTATTCTTCTAATCTCTATTCTATTGATCACTATCTTGTACTCTCAAGCGTTCAAATTGCTCATATTCTATCATATATCGTTTTGAATCCTGAAATTTATTTAACATCCTTTTGATTCAATACGATATCCACTTCCAAATCTTCATATATACAAATAATCTATTTGAGGATAAGATTGTAGGAAGTCTGTACTACAAGTGACAAAATAGTGTTAGCAAGAACACATACCGTCAACAAACAATTATATTTATCTTTGTTGAAGTCCTCCGTGTTGTAAGAGGCAAGTGTTGAAGTCCTCGGTGTTGTAAGAGGAAAAGTGTTGAAGTCCTCAGTGTATTGGAGGCGTGAAATCCCGTTCGTCTGCTCGGGTGTTGTAAACCTGTTCCTCCGGGTGAAGCGAGGTAGTTGGTAGTGAAAATCCAGATAGAAGTCTGGGACTGGACGTAGAACGGTGCTCCGAACCAGTATAAAAATCTCTGGTGTTATTTTTCTATTTTTATTTACTTTGCTATTATCATCTATTTTCGCATTTATATTATATTCCATATTACACGATCCGTGTGTACTATATTAGCACGTGCACTTGTACACTGCATTCTTCAATTTATAGGTAGACTGATCCGTTTATTATTTTCTTATTAAATAATACTCGGGTCAGACCGAGATGTTACAAGCGTTTCTGCTTGACTTCACATCTGGGATTATCACCCTGACTTTTGGCTAACTACTTAGATTATGTTGTATACATTTGAGATATAGACTCATAGATGTATCCATATTCTTTTGTCTTGCACTTGTAGCTATTCTTTTGTGACATTGTGGACCTTGTTTGACCACTACTCTGATGTACACTTTCATGTGTTATATTCATATCTTTTTCCGCCTTTGTGATTTGGATATCTGTGACTTATTCGTGTTATGTTTATTTCTATGTTTGTTTCCGAAGAATATATATATATCCACTGTGTAGTAGCTTTGAGTTTGTACCGATGTGTCGAATTTCCTCAAAAAATCAAATGCATGTTGTACCATCTGACATATCGGTGCTCGCACAAAGCAATTACACGGATGTTCTCTCCTCAACGGCCTTATTCTCCGTGCTGGTTGACGGCATTACACCGTAGTGTCCTTGGCTAGCATGGGTATAGAGGTGGGGCGTCACAACTTCTCTCTCTATCGCTGGAAAATAACTTCGGTGATGGCAGCCGCATCATCGACATTCATTTTCGAGTTTCGAAAGGGGAAGGCCACTGTAGTAGTTTTACTATAGATTTATTTTGATAAAAAAATATGAATTTTAATTATTTTAAATATAATTGGATATATATATTGTAAGTATATGCATTTATCTATTATTTTAAATGATTCTTGGATAAAAACCTGGTATTTAATTCTCAAGTTTCCGTTAATTAATAGTTTCAATTAGTGTAGTGAAATGGAATTTAATTAATAATTGAAACCTATAATTAAAATAATTGATTTAATGCAAAGTTATAAATGGGATTAAAAGAAAGTAGAAATTGTAAACTTATTAAACAAAGCTGTAATTATTGAACATTAAATTAAATTAAAAGATGACGTAAACTTGTATAAGTTTCATTTGCATTTTTTTTAACATATGTATAACTTACCAAAATATGTAAAAAGTTGAAATTTTAATAAGAAAATATAATAGAAGTTGTACAAGTAAACTTATGAACGAAAGTGGTCAATGAATTTCTTTAATAAATAAGAATTTGATGTTGAAATGGTTATAAACTTAAGTATAATTGAAATACTACTAATTAAATATAATGGAAGGCAGGTATTGTAGGTAATAAATTTTAACTTAAGTAAATAAGTTGAAGTTACTTCTAAATAAAATGGTAAGAAATAAAGGTAAAATAAAAAGATAAATCATTATATGAAAGAAAAGAAATCAAACAACTAATGTATGAAATGAAATTAATAATAAGTAAATTCGATTTGTTGTTTGGAATTGTTGTTTGTTTTGGTTTATAGTTGTTTTTAGTAAGCAACTTTAAAATTGTTTGGATGAATGAATAATCTATTTAGTTTTGCTTAAGATTGTTGAGTGAAGGGTACACTTAGCAGTTATTTTTCATCCTATACGATTTGAGGTTTTCGAACCGAACAACTATTTGTTTTGTTGATATGAATGAATGATTTATGGTGGTTTTAAGTAATTGTTGTATATCGATTTGTTTGTCGATTGGTAAAACTACTTTAAATATTTCGTTTTATATAATTTTTAACCTTTTTAGATTATATAAGTGAAATACAGGTTATGGAAGCAATTGCTACTGCATTTGGTTTTATAATATAAGCGTAAATTGCCTGACAAATAGGTACGTTTTGGATTACGGTTTATAATGTTATTATATTATTTTCCCATGTTAGGATATATATTATTTTGGAAAAAAAATATGTTATATCTTGTTATATTTGATATTATATTTTCTCACGAGCCTCTCCGTACAAAGGAGACTCTGCCGAAATTTTCTGTAAATTTTGGACTTAGAAAATTTCGAAAATATTTTCCAAACTTTATTGATTTAAGTATAAAAAGATTTAATGGTTGTAAATTTGTATATTGTTTTTTAAAGTTATTAATTTTGGAAATTTAATCGTTTATGAAGTTAATGTTTTGAATAAGATATATTGATTTCTTAATTCTTCCTTTCCTTTCTTTTCCTTTTCGGGGACGAAAATTTTTGAGTGGAGGAGAGTGTAACGACCCGTAAAATTCGATGATTAAAAATAGTTAAATTAATAAGATTTTTAGTTAGATTTAGAAGGAAAAGAAAAATCTTCTAATTCATATTGGAGCGAATGTAGAAATTAGATGTATCAATTGTAATTAAAATCAATAATTTAAAATTTATATTGCAATTAATTGAAATAGTGTAAATTGTCATACTTGGTTTTAAGTTTAATATAAGAAACACATAGGAATGTTGAATTTGTGAACTATCAATAAAAATATTTAATAGAATGGAATTCAAATTAATATAACAATAGAAATGTGAAAATTTGGGTGTTAACGCTTAAATTTGAACGCCAACACCCCGGTGTGTGAAGTGTAGTTGTGAAAGCACCACCCGATAGATCGGGAAAGAATTATAAGCAAGTAATAGCGGAAAAGCAGTAAACAACAGCAATTTTATAGTGGTTCGGCTTATGGGTATAGCCTACGTCCACTTTAAGTACTTTTATTGATGATCACGTTACAAGTTGATACAAATCTTCTCAAGTACAATACACTTTGAATTACAAAAGACTTAGAACAAGTAGCTCAAACTTCGATGTTGACAAAAATCTTCAAATCCATGGTGGATGTAGATGATTTCTTTATGAAGTTCTTTTAGACGTTCTTTGAATCTCCAAAGCTTTAAGTGTTGAAGTAGTCTGGAATTCGGCAGAGTAATGGCACTTGAAATTGATCGACCAAAAGTCCCCTTAATGTTGGAGGTAGGTTGGTATTTATAGGCAAAGATCTTGGACCTAAGCTAAGTCGTAACCGGTTCTGAATCGCCCCCGACCCAGCTAAGTCGTGGCCGACTTATGGGAGCACCACTATGATCTAGCTGAGTTGATCTTTCTTCGCTGAATTTGCACAAGTCCAAAGTCGTCACCGGGTCAAGCCAGGTCGTAGGTCGTTCCCTCTCTCTGATGCATGGCCTCCGACTTAAATGGGAAGTGCATGCTCTAATAGGTCGTTGCCGATTTAATGAATTGACGAGCTAAACGTGAACTAACTCCCTTGCCCAGGTCGCGCACATCCTAGCACAGACCATGAGTCGGTCACGACACAAGTGTAAGTCGTGAACTTGTTCCACTCAGTTAGGTCGGTAAACATGTTAAGTCCTTAAGTCGGATCGAATTAGGTCGGCAACTTCATTAGGCAGTTAGGTCGGCACCATGTTAAGTCGGATCCTTTGTTAAGCAGTTAGGTCGGCAACTCCATTAGGCAGTTAGGTCGGCACCATGTTAAGTCGGATCCTTTGTTATTTCTTGAGTCGTTAGGCCAGTTCCTTCTGAAGCACTAGGTCGGCATCTATGTGAAGGCATTGGGTCGGCATGCTCCTTAACCAGTTAAGTCGGTATCGATTTAAGTCGGCCACCTTGTTAATCAGTTAGGTCGGCTATCCCTTTAAGTCCCGAGTCGGCGCCATCTCCACATACTGGACCACTGAGTCGTAACCGAGGCAGGGTTAACATTTGCCCCTCGAAGTATACGCCTTGGGATTAAGTCGTGTGCTTCGATACCTTTTAACTCGGTCACTCTTAGGTCGGTAAGTCGTGAACGACTTATCAGCTAACTCGTGTGTGATGACCCGTATCATTTCACTTCAGAATATAAGCCGGCCTCCTTCAACCTTCTTCGTCACTTATTCATTCACTCAATTTCGATTCTGCCATTAAAATTCTCCTGAGTTCTTTAAGGCGATTCCATCCTACCTGATCACCAGTAATTCCTACTATTCATTGCGTAAGTGATTCTACTCCTCCCTTGATTGTAGATTACCTTCGGTTCTCAAACTTTATCGCTTGAATTCGAACGTCCTCCTTGCATGATGCTTCATCACGAATTCTATCATATTTGCCGTTGATGAAACTCAGGTTGCTCGATTAAAAGTTCGATGAAATAATGAAAGTGGCTCGTCGTCTTAGGCTAATCGTTTGAGATTACCATGCGACAAATTTATGATAACTTCGAACTGATTTAGTAGACGGTCCGGCAGCAGGTAATGGTATGAATGGAATAGGGGTTTTTGCTGGTGGAGGAGCGGTTAGCGGGCTAATGGGTTGAGTGGAGTGAGGTATTGGTTTAGACGCGACCCAGTGATTTTAGGTGACTCATCTTTTGGCCGATTCAAATCATAAATCATGACCGTGTTAGTGCTTGAGTGAGACCCACCGACCTACCATTCTGCCGATCTAAGCTTTAAACCGTGGCCGAGATAATGCCAGAAAGAAGCTTACCGATCTAAACTTTAAAGCTTGAATCGTGACCGAGCTAACACTTGAGAAATTCCTGCCTTTTGAACCAGAGCTTGCGACCTAGGGGAACGAGTTGCCAAGTTAAACTGTTTAGACCTTGACCTGCTACCGACTTAGCTTTATCTTGCAAAAGAATTTTAAACCGTAGCCGAGTTAGTACTTGAGCTTCAGACATGTTATCATTTAGGAGCATGGGCCTACTTTGAGCATTTGCCTTGAGCTAAAGAACTAAATTGTCTGAATTTTTTGAACTTTAAACTTGCCTGAATCTCCTTGTATTATGCCGCATTAACTTATAAGCTGCTAACCTGCTAAAAATAACAAACAAAGAGAACCAAGGCGAAAATACTGCCATTGACTGCCCACGTCAGATGTCAGATTAGTCAAGATAAAACAAACAACTTAATTATATTGCATGAAATGTTTGCGAATCAATCAATTAGGGTTAAGCATTAGTGCAAAGTATCAACAATCTGAACTGATTTGTCTGCACCAACATCTTACTTGCATATTTAGGCTTAAAACAATAATCCCTGAATTTCATAACTAACAAATGTTTGCTAATTTTTATTCCAGTTATATTTGTTTACCGCTTGATTGATTCTACACAACACTTCACACACTTTAGGAAACGTGCACCTTCATGTTTGAATACCCAGTTGTTTATGGAGAATGACTTCCCATCGAGAAGAAGAAGTGGTAACTCAAGAAGAAGAAACATTCCCGACAACAGTTCCGATAGAGAATCCTCCGGAAAGAACTTCGACTATTCTATCTTTGAGAACATTTATTCAGCTGCGCACTCAATTTGGCTTTGCTGAAAATGATGTCCTATTCCCTGGGTCAAATGATACTGCTGATAATCCTCCCTATGGTTTCGTTGCAGTCAACCGCCACATGTGCTTAAGTGGGGCGATTCCTCCTTTTAATGACTTCCTTCGAACTCTTCTTCTCCGGTTGACAATCTCTCCATTTCAACTTCATCCTAATGGTTATGCCATCTTGATGGGGTTGTGTGTTTTGTTTAGAAGAACTCTTGATCGCCTACCGAGTTTTGAAGAAATTCGTTATCTGTGCTCGTTTACAAAGAGTAAAGATCATCCTTCACTCATTATTGTGAGAAGTGCTAGAAACCGCAAGCTCCTTTCCGATCTCACTGAAAGTGTTCATGGATTTTTGAACCAGTTTTTCTTTGCTCGCTGTCCTCCAGGGTTTTATGCCATCTGGAGAATAGGAAGTAAGACTAGTGTTTCCATTTTTTCGTTTTTGAAACTTTTTTCGAGATCCGAACTTTCAGTTGCTAACTTCATTCTTTGCTCTTTTCAGCACTTCCTCTCCCTTCTAGAGATCCGATTCATAAACAAGTTTTTGAGAGGTTGAGTGCCGTGGCTGCGGAAGAAAGGAGCATAAAATTTCTGCTGAAGGATGAATTTTTACACCAATACGGGCTTCTACACGCTTCTCGTTCTACGCATGCTCATGAAGTTCCAACAGAAGTTCCCGATTCTCCGATGAAAACTCCTGACGCCCCGGTTACTGTCGAACAACTCACATCAAAAGAGTCTAATATTGAAGCTTCATTGGTGAAGTGTTCCACTCCTACCGACATTATGGGGTCATCTAGTAAGACGGTGCTTGCCCCGATCGAGGAAGAAGAAGAACCTTCACGGCCTCTCGGGGGATTAGCTGATATAGGAATTGAGAAAACAAGTCCCACCAAGCATGATGGTGACGATGTTTATGAGGGGTTGAGCGACATAATAGTGACTTCGCAGGAGCTTTTTAGAGATGACGTATCTAAAACTATCTCTCCTGTAATTGAGGCGACGTCTCTTCTTCGACAAATACCAACACAAACATCAACTCCTCATACCCAAGCTATCATCACCTCTGCACCAAAGAGTGGTTTGTAGCTTAATGCGTGTAGCTTGCACATCACACAACACTTAGGATTTTTCAGCACATTTATGCACTTATCTTCTTATACTTTAAATATTTCTAAAGCTTATCTTTTCTTATTTCAGATTCTTCAATGACACGCGGCGGATCATATTATCAGGATTTCCAACGCTACGGGGGGCGTGGTCAATATGATTATCGGCGTTACTTTCCCTCCTATAGAGAGTCTGACGAAGAGAGGGCTGCTCGAAAGGCTCGTGAAAGGAGGGATGCAGAAGAGCGTTATGACAGAAGGGATAGGGATAAGCACCATGATTCTCTACAGAGAAGTGATGACTCTCACAAAAGGAAATCTCACGACGACCGAGGAAAAGGTCATGTAGCTGAAGATTCAGGCAAACGAGCCCGATATGGTGAGAGACATGCTTCCACTATTCCCGAAAAGCCTACTGCCCCTGCCCCTCTTGACATTACTTCCGACTCTCCTGCTCTTGGGAAGGAGGACATCCAGACAATAATAAGCAGGCCTAAATTTCAAGTGGGACCTGGTCCAGCCACTTTACAAAGTCGTTTTCCACAATGGTGCTTAAAGGGTGTGAGATTCGACCTAGACTTGGTCCCTATCGACAAGTCTGCTATGTTGCGCAATCTTGATGCAGTCAAGCTCGATATCGAGAGGATGTCAAACTGGCAGAAGCTTGTTGATGAGCTTCAAAGAGTTAACCGTGCCAACTTAGAGGCCATGCTTACCATGGAAAACGATAAGGCTGAGTGGCAAAAGGTCCTTGAGCAGCATGACACCGAAATGAGAAGCATTACTTCCTACAACGAGGAGCTCGAAGCAAAGGTTGAGAAGTTGAAAGATGAGCTTGCTGCTTCCTCTACTTCATACTCTCAAAAAGAAGAAGTGCTTCTCAGACAAGTAAGAGATGCTCATGCCAGTCAGAGGGACGCCGAAGACAGGCTCGAGGCACAAAAAAGAATCAGCGAAGGCTATGTCTCTGATATTTCTGAGCTTCGAAAGAAAAACAACTCCCAGGAGGCGGAGATACAAATGCTTAAGCTTCAGCTTGCCAAAACTGAAAGGGAGCGCGATGAGGCTGTCGCCGGCAAAATCGCAGCCGAAGAATCCCATGAGGCGACCAAAAACAGCTTCGGCTCAACATTATTCGACTTCTACTTGCATAGCGTCTTGGGGCGTGGAAGCCTCGCCTTTCTTGGTCCCAAGTATGAGATCACTTTAGCTGAAGTGTGGGAGGCCGCCCTCGATATGCTTGGTGCTGAAGGTGCTGGTTATGACGAGTCAGCCCTGGAAAGGCATTATTTTGATGACGACGCTCGCGCTGCTCTCGCCAGGGGAAAGGAACAGCTTGCCAAACTAAGAACCGTAGTGACGGAAGGGGACCAGCTGGGGAAAACCACTTCAACTACTCTAGTCCAGCCACCTTCTTCGTCTGAAGTCGACATTATTGGTTCCAGTTCCCATCTCGCATCTCCCACCAAAGTTACCGCTGATATTACAAGCACACAAGGCGGAGACGAGGGTGAAGAGAGCGCTGATGCGCAAGCTTACGAAGTCGATATCACGAAACCAGCTTCTCCAGGTAACTTCACTGTTAATCTCGCTACTGTCGATTCTGCTCAAGCGGGTTACTCGTTTATTTCGCATGAGTTTCACGAGCTCCTTGGCTATTTTCTCAACCTTGACGAGCCTTCATCTCCTCTCTTTACTGACTTTAACCTTTTTTCTTCTGTAGAGAAAGTACCAAGCACTGCTCAAACTTCTACTCCTCCGGTCATCCTTCCTTCATCTCTTCAGGCGGTGCCTCCTTCTGCCTCGCAACCTGGATCACAGGAGGAACAAATAGAGGCTCTTCACGGCTTGGATGATCCCATCGCTTCGCAAGAGCAGAAAGATGAGAGACCTGAGGGAGGTGACATATCCCCGGAACGGACTCCTTCTGACGACATTGTTCTATCAAAACTTGTCACTCCGGGGAGTGAGTCTTCCTCACAAAGGAGAGAGAAGCGTGGGACATCAAAAAGGAGGGGGAAGAAAATCACCGCCACTGAAGAGGAGCCGGAAGTTGAACCGGTTACACCTACCTCTCCTACTTCCCTTATACCCACTGGCCGACCTGGAAAGCTGGTCATTCGACCGGGTAAAGGGTCCAAAGGAGGGAAGAAGAAGTGAAGATTTTAGCTTTTTGTCTTTTATATGAACTGGCCGAGAGTTGTGCGGGTATCGGCCCCCGCTTTTATTTTGAAAACCTGTATCTGCATTATAGTTGAATAAAATGATTCTTCGTTTGTACAAACTTCTGTTTGAATTTGAGAATGCATTTACTATTTATTTTTGCACAAGTTTATTTATATGATATTGCAGCGGGCTTATGGTATGTTGTTTGAGTATTACTTTACTGATGCAGCTATACTACTATACCATGTTGCCCCCATACCTTAAGCTTGCTGCAATATTTTATACTTCGAGGGGACTTGCACTCTTATTTGTTAAAGAATAATTATTTTATTCTTTAAAGAAAATTTTTATAGAGTACAACTCCCTTCGTATAAGTTTCTACGCTTTGTCGTTCGAAGAAATCACTTTTTTCGTTTGCTTACGTGCATATTTTATCAAGTGAATTCCTCTATGTGGTAAAGCGGACCTCTGAAGGGTACTTTAACTTCTTTTTTTTTTTTTTTACAAACATTTTCCATAGTGGGCAAATTACTCTTCCTTTGAAAGTTAAAGTACGCTTTTGATGAGGATTTTTTTTATACAAAATTGTACCTCTGAGGAGGGATTTTTCACGTTTCAACACTTGGAAGTTTTATTTCAATCTCGGTGAAACGTGTACCCCCAAAGAGTTGTGCCTTCGAAGAAAGCCTTTTCACGTTTCAACGCTTGGAAGTTTTATTTCAATCTCGGTGAAACGTGTGCTTCCAAAGAGGTCTCTCTTTTTTTCTTTTTTTTTTGATTGTGTCCCCGGGAGGGGGTTGTACCTCTAAGGAGGGATTTTTCACGTTTCAACACTTGGAAGTTTTATTTCAATCTCGGTGAAACGTGTACCCCCAAAGAGTTGTGCCTTCGAAGAAAGCCTTTTCACGTTTCAACACTTGGAAGTTTTATTTCAATCTTGGTGAAACGTGGGCTTTCAAGAAGGTCTTTGTTTTTGCATTTCAACTTTGGTGAAGTGAAATTCCGAAGAGCGGTTGCTACACTTCAACTCCTGGCGAAATGTGCCTCCGAAGAGGGCTTTTGTTTTGTTTACATTTCAACTCTGGTGAAGTGAAATCCCGAAGAGCGGTCATAACACTTCAACTCCTGGTGAAATGGGCCTCCGAAGAGGGCTTTTATTTTGTTTACATTTCAACTCTGGTGAAGTGAAATCCCGAAGAGCGGTCATAACACTTCAACTCCTGGTGAAATGGGCCTCCGAAGAGGGCTTTTATTTTGTTTGCATTTCAACTCTGGTGAAGTGAAATCCCGAAGAGCGGTCATAACACTTCAACTCCTGGTGAAATGTGCCTCAGAGCGGGTTTTCATCGCCTGGAAGTTACTCTCTCATGGTTGGAGGGTCATGACTCCTCCAATCTTTTTTGTTGAGTAGAGAACTTTCTTTTTTGTGGCGTATGACCCATTAGAGGTCTTTTATCCTCCGAAGAGGACTTGCACTGCAGATGGTAGCTTTGGTTGTTCCTCTGTTCACTTGCTTATGCCTTTTCAGCGATCCTCTCTCTCTCTTTTTTTTTTTTTTTAAGTTTTCGTTCCCCTTTTCTTGCAAGTAGCTTGTTTAATCCAAGGAAGTGTACTTCATTGCCAGGCAAGTTCGTGAGAACGGGCACTAGCTTCCTAATTGGATGTTTGTTTGTTCAAACAATCTCAATTTATCAGCAAGGGCTCGTTTCTATCGAAATCATTAGCCGTTCAATTGAAGTATTTCCTATCTAGGATTTGAATTCGGGGTCTTTGTGACTTGAAATTTGTTTGTTGAATGATGGTGAGAATCGCTCGGTCTTATTATGCGCAAGTTTTATTTCCATTATCTGCAAAAATTTAAATCGACATTTCAGCAATACATTTTATGTATTTTTATATCGAAAACAAAGCAAACATATAATGATAATAAGGAACACAAGATTTATAGTGGTTCGGCCATGAAATCGGGCCTACATCCACTTTATATTCTTTCATTATTTACTTGCATCAGTTTCACATTTGCTTTCAATTACAAGAATCATACATTCATAATTCTTTTTACAATGTTTCAACAAAATTTTCAAGTAAAGTATGGACGCAAGTGATTGCTGTTCCATGCCCTTGGAATTTGATCTCCATCAACAGTGGTGAGCTTGAATGTGCCGTCAAGAAGTTTCTGACCTATTACATACGGTCCTTCCCAATTTGGCCCAAACACACCTGTCGCGGTCATAATTCTTTTCAGGACTAGATCTCCAATTTCAAAGCTGCGTTGACGAACTTTGGAATTGAAATGTCTGGCTATCCTTTGCTGATGAGCTGCAACTCTGAGGTTAGCTTCATCTCTTTTTTCATCAAGGAGATCCAGTGCTTCAAGTTGCAGCTTTTCATTTTCCGCTTGATTGAAATGGATTCTTCTGTGTGAAGGGACCTCTGTTTCAACCGGGATCATTGCTTCCGATCCGTATGCTAACGAAAAAGGAGTATGCCCAGTTGCAGTTTTGTGAGTAGTTCTGTATGCCCATAGCGCAAGTGGTAGTTTATCGACCCAACCACCTTTTGCTTTTTCGAGTTGCTTTTTGATGGTTGATTTGATGATCTTGTTCACTGCTTCCACTTGCCCGTTTGCCTGCGGATGAGCTACTGCCGAAAAGCTTTTCTGGATTTTGAATCGTTTACAAAAATCCTGGAATTCCTCGCTTTCAAACTGAGTACCATTGTCTGTGATTATTTTCTGAGGCACACCGTATCTGCAAATGATATTCTTGGTCACAAAGCTTATCATTTTCTTAGAAGTGATAGTAGCCAATGGTTCAGCTTCAGCCCACTTAGTAAAATAATCAACTGCAACAATAGCATATTTAATCCCTGATTTAGCAGTTGGTAGCGGCCCAATGAGATCCATTCCCCAAATTGCAAATGGCCATGGACTGACCATCTGTGTGAGTTCGGTAGAAGGTGCTCTAGGAATTTTGGCATATCTTTGGCATTTGTCACATTTTCGGGAGTAATCTGCAGCATCCCGATTAATTTCCGGCCAAAAATATCTGTATCGGAGAATTTTCTTTGCTAATGTTTGACCACCTGAATGATCACCACATTCTCCTCCATGCACTTCAGCTAGGATTGTTTTGGACTCTTCCTGGGATACACATCGAAGCAATGGCATTGAGAATCCCCGTCTGTACAATCGGCCATCCTGAATTACATAGCGAGAGGCCTTCCTTAGTAGCTTTCGTCTTTCTATCGAGTTTTCTGGCAGAGAACCTCTGAGTAGGTAATCCAGTATTGGAGTCATCCACGACTCTTGTTCTTGAGATACATTCATAATCCAGTCCATATCCATCTCGTCTATACTTGGCGCTGAAAGGACTTCTACAGGGACCAACCCCAATAGCTGAGCTTCACCAGAACTTGAATACTTTGCGAGGGAATCTGCCTTCATATTCTCTTTTCGAGGAATGTGGCTTATTGAATAGTGATCGAGTTCACATAGGAGTTCCCAAGCCTTTAACAAGTAGGAAGGCAGGTTTCCACCTTTTGCTTGAAATTCCTTCTTGACTTGGCATACAATAAGCTGGGAATCACTGAAAATTTGTAGCGCTCGAATGTTTAGCTCTTTAGCGATTTTCAGACCTGCAATAAGAGCTTCATATTCCGCTTCATAGTTTGTTGAAGGAAATTCCAGTCTTAGTGCATAACATAATGATCGACCTTTAGGAGTTTCAAGTACCACTCCGACTCCAGAACAGTAGTCATTTCTTGCGCCATCAACATACATCTTCCACTGGATTGGAGAATCACTGATCGCTTTTTCCTCACCATTATCTTTCTCTCTCTCTGTGAATTCTGCAACGAAATCAGCTAAAGCTTGTCCGTTGATTGCTTTTCGGGGATGATAAGTGATGTCATATTGACTAAGTTCAATGTTCCATTTTAGAAGGCGACCCGAAGTTTCTGGGCGAAATAGGACTTGCTTTAGAGGTTGATCAGTGAGCACTTTGATAGGATGAGCTTGGAAATATTGCCTCAGTTTCCTCGATGCAACTAGTAGGCAATAGGCGAGTTTTTCCAACTTGGAGTAATTCAGCTCTGCCCCAGTGAGTCTTTTGCTGATATAGTAAACTGGATGTTGAATCCTTTTGTCTTCTCGTATCAGCGCTGCACTTAGAGCATGAGATGATACTGCCAAGTATATAAGAAGATCCTCACCATTACCTGGTCTAGAAAGTATCGGAGGCGTTTCCATATGACGGATCAACTCTTCAAAAGCTTTTTGGCATTCGGGCGTCCATTCAAAGTTCTTCTTTCCTTTTTTCAGGACATCGAAGAATGGGATGCATTTATCAGTAGCTTTGGAAATGAACCGACTCAGGGCGGCGATCTTTCCGTTGAGACTCTGCAATTCCTTCTTTGTTCTAGGAGCTTTAACTTCTTTCAAGGCAGTAATTTGAGCTGGACTAGCCTCAATGCCCCTAGCACTGACGATAAAACCTAAGAACTTTCCGGATTCGACTCCAAATGTACATTTCAGGGGGTTAAGCTTCATTCTGTATTTCCGGAGGACTGCGAACATTTCTGCTAAGTGTTCAATGTGATCCGCTGCTTTCCTGGACTTCACTAACATGTCGTCGACATAGACTTCCATAGTTTTGCCCAATTGCGGTTTGAACATAGCATTCACAAGTCTTTGGTAGGTTGCCCCTGCGTTTTTCAATCCGAAGGGCATAACTCTGTAGCAATAAAGTCCAACATCTGTAATAAAGCTTGTATCCTCCTGATCCGGCTCATGCATCATGATTTGGTTATAACCGGAGTAGGCATCCATGAAGGATAACAATTCATGTCCCGCAGTTCCGTCTACCAGTTGATCGATCCTGGGTAATGGGAAGCAATCTTTGGGGCAAGCCTTGTTTAGATTAGAGAAATCGATGCACACTCTCCATTTCCCATTAGCTTTCTTGACCAACACAGGATTTGAAACCCAATTCGGATACGTAGATTCTTTGATGAAGTTATTTTCCATGAGTCGATCAACTTCTTCTTTTAATGCTGCTGACCTTTCTGGACCTTGGGTTCTTCTTTTTTGTTTAACTGGCGTAAACTTTGGGTCAATATTCAGAGCGTGTACCGCAACTTCCGGGGATATCCCACACATATCGGCATGAGTCCAAGCAAAGACATCCAGATTTGCTTTCAGGAAAGATATCAAGACATTCTGAATTGATACATTAAGCTGTGAACCCACATTCAACACTTTATTTGGGTCCTTCGGGTCAACAGGTACCGGAACTGTCGTTTCCACCGGTACTACTCTATTCTCCCCTGTACTGGCTTTTCTGGGATCCATTTCTTTCCGTGCCCCGCTGTGCTCGCCAGTGCAGGGTCCGCTCTGTAATTGCTACAAGGCTGGTTCCTTGATGCAGACTAGAGTTGCCGCATCCTTTCCCATTTCTCTTTTTCTTGCCTCTCGCAGCTCTGTCAAATAGCATTCTCGCGCAGCATTTTGATCTCCTTTTATAACTCCTACTCCATTGTCAGTAGGGAATTTAATAGTGAGGCACCACGGGGCTAGGATAGCTTTGAATGCTGCGAGTGTTGGACGGCCAAGAAAAGCATTATAAGCAGAATATTCATCGACGATCACAAAGGTTTGCTTTCGGACCACTTTCCTTTCTCCTTCCCTAAGTTCTACAAGCAGATCGATGGTCCCAATTGGTTGTTTTGGCTCCCCAGTGAAGCCAGCGATTTTCTGTGATGAGGCTTGCACATCGATCATAGGGATTTTCATCTGGTCAAATGTCTTTTTGAAGAGGATATTACATGATGCTCCGCAGTCAATAAGGACTCTTCTGACAATGGCTGGTCCAATACCAGCCGAGATGACCAAGGGATCTAAAGTAGGAGCTTCAATACCTGTAGAATCTCTGGCTCTGAAAATAATATCATCGCTGAAAGTTTTCTGTTGTTTAAGGGGCGTAGTGTCTTCTAGAACAAAGACGTCTTCTTCGGCTGGAGCATATTTCAAAGCCCTGGAATATCTCTCCATCTCACCCCAACTCTTGCCAGCTGGGTGAGGTCCTCCTGAAATGACATTGATAACGGGCCTTCCAGATTCATGCCCCGTAGCTTTCTCACCTGCCCCAGGCTGATGAACAGGAGCCCGCTGCCCCTGACTCGACGATGCAGAATCGTTGCTATTCTTTTTCACGAATTGCTGCAACTTGTTTTCTCTTAGCAACTCTTCAATCAGATTTTTCAGCTGGCGGCATTCATCAGTTTCATGACCTGGTTGGTTGTGGAAGCGGCAGAATTTCCCACTTTGTATGGCTTTTCTCCCGGTTCTCAATGGGATAGGTTTAGGGAAAGGGACGGAATCCTTAGTGGCCAGGTAGATGTGCTCCGGTGTGTGTGATAATGGAGTATATTCTGATGGCTTGAAGGACCGGGGCTTCTTCAGATTACCCTGTTTCTTTCCATTATTATTCTCCCTTTTTTGCCCCACCGATTCATTCTTGCGTGG
This sequence comes from Allium cepa, assembly GCA_030765085.1. Lineage (NCBI taxonomy): Eukaryota > Viridiplantae > Streptophyta > Magnoliopsida > Asparagales > Amaryllidaceae > Allium > Allium cepa. Next base: position 293,710,584 of record CM060942.1, read on the forward strand.
AGCGACAGTGTTGTCTTCAGCTTTTTCCAACACTGCCTTTACTGGCAAAGGACGACTTTCCAAGCGAATGAATTCGTCTGCTTTTTTGTAGAACTTCTCGAGAGAGGTTGGCTCTTTCATGTTTAACCATTTCCCAAATTCGCTTGACTTATCGATAGCCCTCATTAGATAAGTCAAGATCATTCGTGGTTCAGCATTATCCACTTCCGCCAGCGCTATATTAAAGCGGTTCAAGAAAGATCTGATGGACTCACCAGGATTTTGCTCTAAACTGGACAATGACATGATATCCTTGGCCTTTGAAGCATAAAGTCTAAACTGCTCCTTGAATTTTCTGGTCAAGTCTGAAAACTGATCTATAGATCGGACTGGCAGCTTGGTAAACCATAGTAGAGCCACCCCTTCAAGGTATACGGGGAAATATCGGCACTTTATTTCGTCAGAAGCTCTGGCACCTGTCATGTGCCAATCATATTTATACAAAAATTCGTTTGGATCACTTGTCCCTTTGTAAGCTGGGATGGTCGGAGGGACAAACTTCCTTGGAAATTCCGCCTTTAAGATTCTTTCAGTAAACGGAGTTTTGCTTGGAGCGAAACCCCATTCCTTCTCATCTTCAACTCTTTGCATACTTTCTTTCATGATCTGCCGGACCATTCCAGAAAGATATTCCTCATCATGCCGAGTTCTAGATCCACCGGCGTCAGGTACTGCCTGCTCAAAGGGACTAGTAGGCCTTTCAGGAGCATTCCTTTCATTAACATCATGAATGTTGCCAGCATAGTTCCTTTCATTACCAGCCGGTTGATTGTTTGCCCCAAGTAAGTCGTTCAACTTATTCAGAATCAGAGCATTCTGGGCACTTTGAGCCTCTAGTTGTGCATTTTGGGCGTTTATCTGCTGGTTTAGCCCTAGAATCACAGCATCCAATTCCGCTTTTGTAACTCCAACAGACGGAGTGGGTAGATTAGGCACAGGGGAAGCGGAGGTTCCCTCTTGAATGTTTCCAGATCTGACAGATCTACTTTTCCTTCCAGGAGCCATAATCTCAGATAGACTTCTGGTCTTTAAAGAAATCCTTTCTACAAATCTTTGTGAAGCAATGATGAGAGTTTTCCTGAGTTGGGTTCTCAGTGAAAGCACCAAAATGTTAACGCTTAAATTTGAACGCCAACACCCCGGTGTGTGAAGTGTAGTTGTGAAAGCACCACCCGATAGATCGGGAAAGAATTATAAGCAAGTAATAGCGGAAAAGCAGTAAACAACAGCAATTTTATAGTGGTTCGGCTTATGGGTATAGCCTACGTCCACTTTAAGTACTTTTATTGATGATCACGTTACAAGTTGATACAAATCTTCTCAAGTACAATACACTTTGAATTACAAAAGACTTAGAACAAGTAGCTCAAACTTCGATGTTGACAAAAATCTTCAAATCCATGGTGGATGTAGATGATTTCTTTATGAAGTTCTTTTAGACGTTCTTTGAATCTCCAAAGCTTTAAGTGTTGAAGTAGTCTGGAATTCGGCAGAGTAATGGCACTTGAAATTGATCGACCAAAAGTCCCCTTAATGTTGGAGGTAGGTTGGTATTTATAGGCAAAGATCTTGGACCTAAGCTAAGTCGTAACCGGTTCTGAATCGCCCCCGACCCAGCTAAGTCGTGGCCGACTTATGGGAGCACCACTATGATCTAGCTGAGTTGATCTTTCTTCGCTGAATTTGCACAAGTCCAAAGTCGTCACCGGGTCAAGCCAGGTCGTAGGTCGTTCCCTCTCTCTGATGCATGGCCTCCGACTTAAATGGGAAGTGCATGCTCTAATAGGTCGTTGCCGATTTAATGAATTGACGAGCTAAACGTGAACTAACTCCCTTGCCCAGGTCGCGCACATCCTAGCACAGACCATGAGTCGGTCACGACACAAGTGTAAGTCGTGAACTTGTTCCACTCAGTTAGGTCGGTAAACATGTTAAGTCCTTAAGTCGGATCGAATTAGGTCGGCAACTTCATTAGGCAGTTAGGTCGGCACCATGTTAAGTCGGATCCTTTGTTAAGCAGTTAGGTCGGCAACTCCATTAGGCAGTTAGGTCGGCACCATGTTAAGTCGGATCCTTTGTTATTTCTTGAGTCGTTAGGCCAGTTCCTTCTGAAGCACTAGGTCGGCATCTATGTGAAGGCATTGGGTCGGCATGCTCCTTAACCAGTTAAGTCGGTATCGATTTAAGTCGGCCACCTTGTTAATCAGTTAGGTCGGCTATCCCTTTAAGTCCCGAGTCGGCGCCATCTCCACATACTGGACCACTGAGTCGTAACCGAGGCAGGGTTAACATTGGGGAATAGATTCAAAGTTATAAATAAATTGTTGAAAGAATACGTAATAAGTGCAATTTGAATGAGTCAATGTTAGTATAGATTAAAGTAATAATTGGAAATCATATCTATGAAATAATAACGAGAATGCAAGGTAATAAATGCTAATTAAGGTTAATAATTAATAAACTTGAATGAAATTCCAATTTTATATAAAATAATTTAATTGTCATGTTTGGCCAAAATTTGAACATAAGTGAATGAATTTAGTAGTATGAAAATAAATGCCAAAATTGATTTTAAGTAATAAAAGATTATTTATGTGACAAAAAGGTAACGGTAATGTTTATGGTAGGTTGCTTTTTTATTTATTTAATTTGTTAGTTGAAATTGGAAATAAGTTTGTAATAAATGTAAATAAATGTTACATTAATGTGAAATGTAACCAATGTTTATTTTATTTGTAATATAACAAGTGGTGGATTTAAGGACTGAAATTGTAAATTTGAAGTTAAGTAATATGGATATAGTAAAGATGGCAATCAAACCAAATATTTAGGAATCAAATTTTATTTAATTTTGAAGGTAATCAATAATTAATGGATTAAATGGTAAGTAATCAGGATTAAATTCTATATTAATTGAAACTGAATGTAGATTTAATGTAATAACGTTAAGGCTAACCAAATTAGCATTATGGATGGAATTATAGTCTGGATTGATAGGTAACGAGCTTATAAATGCAATTAGGAGCAAATAGGTGGCAAATTAATATAGGTGGTTTATTTATTTAATGTGTAAATAAACTTTGGTAAATCAATTTCTATAAATCCAAATTTAACGTTTTGTTAATATAAATTAAAGTATGGAAAGAGATATTTATTAATTTAATTGAAGTATAAAATTCAATAATTGAAGAAATTGCAAGTAAATGAAATTGAATATAGTTAAATAATACGTTATTGAAATTTAGATAAAATTTGAGGATAATATGAACTGGTTGATTTTTAAAAAATGGAAACCAAGGTTTTATTTATCTAATTGAAATGTAAAGTTCAATAATTGAATTAATCGCAAGTAAATGAAATTGAATATAGTTAAATAATACATTATTTGAAATAAAGATAATATGAAAAATTTATGTAATAGTTTTGAATCTAATACTTAATCCATCTATTTGACAGGAATGGATGGAATACTAATTAATTTATTTAACTAAATGCAATTTTAGGGATTTTATTTATAATTAGTGAATTTAATGAAATTAAGGATTGATATTGAAACTTATTGTAGCAGCACGCAAATCCGTACCCCATGAGTCAACACTATTCTACATCAATCAACTCAAGGTGAACGGAAATACGAACCATTAGGGTTAAAGAAGAAGAGGTAGAAGAAGAAAATAGGAAACAACATCAGAATCTAACCATCGCAGCGGAATAAAATATAATAGAAAATAAATAATCTTTACTCAAAAATCAAATATATCTGTTTATATATTACATCATTAGAGTACATCAATCACAGTTCAACATCAATAACATATAACTGGATACACAGCTACTCAACACAGCGGAATATATATAAAACAAGTACGAAAGTACATATCGTCATCCAGCTCGTCTCCTGAGCTCCACAGCATCATATCATGTATCCTATAATACTCGGTCTGACCCGAGCATTATAGTTAAATAACACCCTAGTCAATTTGGAATACCAACGTGAGAAATCACACCCAATTGATTATTAAGTTTCAAAAATCCTTTTGAAAACAAAAGCATCTCGCAAGACCACGCCACAAATAAACATGTCGGGTTTTTCCCTTACGGTAGCTAAAACATTTTTTATTAAAATCCTCTGATATTATAATAGGGTCTATATACAAATACTTATAAAATAGCCAAAATTGTTACATGATTAAATTCCACCTACTAGCCACATAGTGGGTAATACAAACCTAACTCATAAAAGGCTCATAGGGAGAATGGATTTCCAACTAATGACTAGGCACTGGGGTACCACCTGTCACAGTACCTGGTCTAGATCAGTGTACCGAGGATCACTCCTGACCCTCTGCAACACAAGACCGGGACTACCCGTTACTAGAAGTCCCGAGTGAGATCACCCCACGGTTGGGCGTAGCAACCACACCACTAAGCCGAAATAAAAGGGACATCTAGACAGGGACGACCTCACCCTGAATGGGTGCTACCCACCTAGACTTGCTGCATAACCCCTGATTTTCAGTCATTCCCAGTTGATGAGGCTTGAGGCTAAGGGTTACCTTTAAGATTGTTTCACTTAGAGTGCTCATCATCCACCTGATGATGTTCTGAAAGCATTCATCCATACAAGTCCATCCCGGGTTCGAACGGAACCGAAGGCACTATTCCTACTACATCAATTTTGGAAATATCCTCAGCATTAGTAGCGACTAGCCCTTGCACTTCACCACTCCATCTTCGACCCCGAACTCATTTTCCCTAAAAACGTACAAACCGGATCGAAGTGGTTTTCGAGCAATTAATCCTGATCCCGGTCTCTTCGAAATGATCAACGCATTTGGCCAATATCAATAGTCGGTTATTTAACTATCAATTAACATTCACAAACAACCATTAAACAATAAATAATCTCCAAAAATTATTTATTAACCTCAAAATATCTTCACAAGATATATTTCTATTTTCAACCCTTTGAAAATAGTTTCAAACCATTCTCTTTTCAAGGAATGAATTTCCAAATATTTATTTCCACCGGAAACACCAAGTACAAAGCTTTAGATTTTTAAAAATAATAATTTACAATTCCTTATTATAAAAATATACTTTAAAAAATTTAAATTAAAACTACTTCGATATTTTATTAAATATATATACTTTAGGAAAATTTAAAAAGAGGTTACTTTTATAAAATGTAAAACTAAATTTTCTCTTTTCAGACAAATACCAAGTCACTTTTAATTAATTACTACCATAATAGATTAAAAGAAAATACTTACTTTAGAATTTAAATGTTTTAGAAATAATAAATTTTCCAAAACTTGCTTTTTAAAACAACTTTAAAACTTTTAGCTTATATTTAAAAATTTACTTTGAAAACGTACTTGGCCATCCATGGAGAATTTCCAATTTCAACCACTTAAATCAATTTTCCAAATTGATTTCCAATTTACTCCATTTGAAATAAATTTCTCTACTTGCTCAATTCATTTCAAAATTCGTTAATTATGGACTTTATTAATGTTACTATTATTTTTCGTTTGATTTTAAATCTTTTAACTGAAGCATACAAATTTCAGATTTTTTTCCAAATTTCTTCTTTATTATTTTCAAATTTTAAATCCTAAATTTAAAATAATTGCTTTGTTCTTTTAAATAATAACATTGAAGTTTAAAATTCATTAACTTTCTGTTTATTCAAAATTTCCATTTCATATACGTATGTTATTTATTAGAATTTTTAAAACGACTAATATTCTTATCCAGTTCATTTTAATTTATTTAAATTCTCTATAATTACTTCACCTTCACATTCGCTTCCTTTTATTTTCAAAAATCCAATTTTATATAGTTTGATAACTCAGTGTACCGGAATATATTCAAGTAAACCATAACATTCAATAATACAATTATCAATAATATTCACCATAGAATATCGGATAAGCATAACAGAGAATATTAAATAGTCTACAAATTTTGAGGAATCCGGTTGGATCCCTCCAACCTGTTTCCCAGCATCCATAGACGTTAGCACGACATAAAATACCAGTTCCACTTCGAGGTGGAATATCACGGTATATAGGTTTTAAATACAAAATCATCCGCTATTTAATGCGGGAAATCAAACATTCTAAGATATACTATATACTACTATATACAATATAACACACCAAATCAAATAAATCAATCAATTATTTAAATTTAAATATCTAAATTAAAATTAAAATTCAGCTGAGTGAGATTAACTCACCTTTGATTTTTTTTTCATTTAAAGTCCACTTCAATATTGCCTTAGTTTTCCTAATATTTGACCTTGAATATAATTTATATAGTTTATTAACATTTGAGGTAATCAAACATTCTATAACATTGTATAATTTAATTCAAACTAAGTTCCCTTCGAATACATTTTATTAATCAAAATAATTAAATAAGTTAATTGACTGGTTAATCACATAATTCATTATTTTAAATATAAACTGGTAAGTTGAAAATATGTAAACTTATTCCCTTCGAAACTACTTTTATATATCTTAATTACTCAAACAATTATATTAATAAAAATACAGTTAACTGTTTTCAACCATATATTATGAAATTACCTTATTGTCTATACAAATGTATACATGCATAACTGATTCAAAATTTTAAAACCCTTTTTTTATTTTCAAATTTTATTCATACAAAAATAAATTGTCTGTTTTCATAAACAATAAATTTAAAAACTTCTATCTTCTACCCAAAATCCTATCTATATATACATAATTTAACCCTGAACTTGCATCACTAATCCAGTTAAATCGAGAGAAGGGAAAAACGAATACCTCACAGCGCTAGTTCCACACGCACGTCAATAAGAACTCGCTCAATCACTGCCAAACCACGTCGAAACTCAACGTCGATCGACTTTGCTTCAAGCTCGTGCTCAAACACCCAAATTCCCCTTCATACTACTTGGAACCAACATCTGCTAAAGCATCATTACCGTACCCCCTCCTTCAGGTACAACATACCCACCCAGCGACCACACTATCGACTCCTCACCTAAAATCGCGAACGCGGCCTTCACTAGAGATGCAATCGACAACGTACCCTGAGACTTCAAACCCTACCCTAGACAACCCCGAGCTTGAGAATTCCCATTCATCACCTCGTGATTCCTGTAACGATCTCAAATTTTAACAAAGTTTAGAATTGAGAATTAATTTGAATTTTTCAAATTGAATGAGATATATGCTTATTTATTTTTATAAATTGATAGTTTTTGAAAATTTAACTTTAAAATCATTTCTAAAAAATTATATGTGTGTTTATAGAATTTTGAAATTTATACGAAAGTTACTTTGTATTTATAGTATGCATTTTTATTTGAAAATTTTACCTTGAATTTAATACAATGAATTTTCAATGGTTATTTAAAGTTAAATGCTTATATAAAGGAATATAAATTGAACACTTAAGATGATACTAAAAAATAATAACTTTAAAAAAGCACATAGGATACTTGAAAGGAAACCAGACAAGTAATAAGAAACAAAACAAAGAAATAAATGTTAGCACACAAGGAAATATCATCAGCCACCAACAGATGAGATCTGCAGCCACCAAAGTAGAAGAGAAAAATCTCTTTAGTCAATGCAAAGTAAACAAATCAATTTTATATGGAAATATATAAGAAGCTAAGTAAGAACATATACAAAAGAAATGAAATACCATAATGAAGACATGAAGGACTTAAGCCTTTAATGCAAAGATGTCCTTAGCACACAATATGATATATAGCATTTCATATCAGCCGAGATCTTGTTAATCAAACAAAGGAAAAAATAATAAGATGTATACAAACATCTCAGCCATAATGCACAGAAGCTCAACAATGCTTGTTGTACAAACTTAAATATAATATCCTGTACAAAAGATATCATCAGCCAAGACAAGCAAGAAAAAACCTGTCCTTGATTGTACAAAACATATTATAACCTGTAAACTTTTATCTTATATATATTAATCAACTTCATTTAGTTCATCCATAAGCTAAAAAAAATCTAAGATAATATCATTCAAAACTTAAACAAAATTCAAACAAACAAACAACTTAAATCAATTCAACCTGAAGACTTAAAAGCTTCAGCAAGCAAAGAACTCAAGCCTGTTCAACATTATCAAGCTCTTTTCTTTCTTCTAAAAGAAATGTGAGTAACATTTTTCTTCAAAATTTAAAGGTTTAAATATGTGCAAGTATATCTGAGATATGTATGTCTGTGCATATATGATTATCTGTGTATATGGGAAGATTGAAGTATAATATGCAGGCTATTGTTTTAAAATGCATCTGTTCTTTGTTCAAAATGAAAACTGTGGTTTGAAAAATCATTTTCTCTCTTTCTAATTGATGATTGAACTTAAGATTCAAACAAAGGATGTTTGTATCATTATAAACTAAGTTTAAAAATTCAATTAAGATTAAAACAACTTAAAAAATTTCTCTAGAAACCCAAACTTCTGAACAAACTTAAGATTAGCCAAATTTCAATATTCACAAATCATTGATTCAGGTATCTAACTTAAATCCTTACCGGAAGCGATGATTTTTAAGGTGGGTTTTATGATTTTTAGTGGGGTGGTTTGGTAGCAATTCGAAGATGATCGTGGTAGGTATTTCGATCGATTTTCGGCGTTATGATGATCTAGGGAGGTCGAGTTGCCTCGTGGAGATGGAGGGGTCTATGGTGGTCACGGGAAAAATGCAGCGATGGTCGGCCGATGACCATGGAAGCGGCGGCGATGGTTTGAAGTTTTTAAACCTAATTTTCACTATTCAGGGAATATCGATCACCACGGCCAGTTCAGGCGATCGAGTGTACACAGGTTTGAGGGGAGGTAGAGGGGAGATGGATGAAGCTGCGGCCGGAGTTTGGTGGCCTTCGGTGGTCGGGGCATCGAACGCGTGACGTTGTCAGGTTTGAGGGGAAGTGGGGTAGTGTGTTCCAGGTTTTAGTATCAAGTTCGATTTTTTTCGATTTTTGAATGATGGACGTGGTTCTGATGGTGGTGGATGGACCAGTGGGTGGTAGTCGACTTGCTCGTTGACGCAATGATGACCGGATTCGATCATCAACGGTGTGCACGTGCACCATGCCATCGTTGTGACTAGGTAGTTTCGCATCCAAGGGAAGGGATGATGTTCCATCGGGTTAGGTCTCGCGTGAATGCCTGTGCAACTCGAACTAAAATAGAAGAGCCTCGGGTAGTTTTTCTTTTGTTCGGGTTTAAAATATAATCTTCTCCTATTTGAAGTTTAAATTCAATTTTAAAGTTTAAAAGCAAGCTTAGAACTAATATTTAAATCAGGGAATTAAATAAGTTTTCATTATTAAATAGTCTACTAACTTTGTTTAAGTATTTAAGAGGATTTAAAAGAATATAAATATAACTTGGGTTTTGAAATTGTACTTTTAAATCTTGGGTTTAAAATGAAATTTAGGAAGGTAAGTTTGAAATTAAAAGATTTCAAACATATTTGCCAATGATATTTAAATCAATACTAAGAACGAGTTCACCTTAAATTTAATAAAGATTGAATGAATTGTATTACATTAATTATTAAATTAGTTAGAATGGATAATTAATGTTTTGAATCAATTTAATTAGTAATTGTAAGTTCAACTTTATTAATGAAGGTTTAATTTCTTAAATAATTAACAAATTGGTTAATTAATTATTAGTTTAGAAGAATTGATTTAAATTGATACGATTAATCAAGAATAATTTAATTAATTTAAGAAGATTATTTGATAATTGGATAGGTGAATTTACTTAGTGAAATTAATGGAGATAATTAATTATGGGATCGTTAATTTATTTAATGAGTAATTAAGGAATTGATTAATTGATGTAATTAGTTAAGGTGATTGATTAATTAATTTATATCAAATGATTTGTAATTAATTAATCAAGGTTGGATACTTTATTCATAAGTAATTAAATTGAATTAATTAGGATTAAACAATTAATTAACCCTACTTATAAATGATTATTAAATGCTTGACCTTATTTATGAATTATCGTATTATATGCGATGCCTTGAATTGATTGCCCTAACTGATCTGTGACATTTTGTTTTGTGGATTGAACTGAGTATTTTATTCATTTATTGATGATACATCTGCATGTTATCTATGAATTGTGAATGGAAGATAAGCGTTATACTTTATATCGCTTATCAACTATATTTCTGTGTTTTGATCTGTGATGATTGAATGATGTTGCACTATTGTGTTAAACCCCTGGACCACACTTATATACACACACCAATATGGATTTGCCGAGGAAATCGATTAAGTCACCGATTTTTGAAGTGATTTTCAAATAGACAATTTGAATTCAAATGTTTTGGAAATGGATTGGGTTTAAAGTGAAAAGCTTTTGAAATGGAATTTCAAAGAGGAAATTTATTTCGAATAACTTGAATGAGTTTTGAAATTTAAATATTCTGATTTAAATTTGAATTCAATATTCGAAATTGAATTCTATGATCTAGAAACTAGGGACTAAAGATGTTACACCAGTTTATATGGGTTAAAATATTTTAAAGGTATTGATTTGGGAATTTGAATTTAAATTCAAAGGCTTTAACTCGTGTAAATAAAATTGGATCTTTCTGAAACGAAAACTATTTGTTTCCAAATAATAAAAGCTTTCATATAGGAAGTGAACTTCCAAATTGTGTAAAAAAAAGGATTTCAAGTTAAAAATGAAAATGATTTTCCAAGTTATGGAAACGATTTGAAAGTTATAAGTTAAATCTTTAATTTAAAGATTTAACGAGTTAATCCAATTGAAATGGAAATCGTTTTGAAATCCGAGAATGAATCTTTGTGAAAATGGGTGAACTTAGTGAAATAAATCTTTTGTTTAAAAGATTTGAAAATGGTAATTTGTTTAAACCATTTGAAAGAAAGTTTTGAATTATTAAGTTGTGACTTAATTGAAATCCCATATCCATATGTTTTAAATGTTGCGCTCACTATTCGGGTTAGCCGAGAAAGGACCTTTGGGTCGTATAACCCATTCCGAATATGTGATATGACGTTATGGATAGCATTTGAAGACTGGTGGTGACGACCGGGTATTTGTGAGAACGATAGGATGACCTATCGATTGTCTCTGCACTGAGTTGCTCCGGTATAGAGATTTCCTAAGTGATGGGAATTTCGATCGGGATTGTGATTACCCGGATTGCAAGGGCTTCTTTGGAAGTGCCTTCGGTTCTGTTCTAAATCCAGAACAGATTTGTATAGATTGTATGTCTGACATTACATTTTGAGATATAAAGCAGATTTCTTTCAAATACATTTCCGTTGGTGGCGGAGAATTTATTCTCTTAGCTTAACACCCTTAGAGGTTATGTAGTTGAAGGTTATCAGCGATATGTTCCCAACTTGGTAATGTGGCATGCTGAGTGTTGCTGATCATTTGTTGATCAAAGCGTGGCTTTTGAAGAAAAAAACGTAGCTTTGTGGAGGATACTTCGTCGAGCCTCACAAACCGGTAATGGTCGAAACACGAATTGCGCGGCAAGGTTCCAGGGGTAGCTTCCCTAGGGTATGACCATTCCTTCTGGAAAAGGGTAGTGTCATGGTATGGAGTCCAGATACTTACTCATGTGGACACACTATACTTATTTCTATGTGGTTGTTGGTTTAGAGGTGCCTCGTATAAAGTTCCCAAAGGACCGGGGGAGGCATATCTGAGGTTTTGTATATTCCTTGGGAAGGGGGTAGCCGGCCTTGTTTGGCAGAGATCCGGTTTGGTTCTTGGGACGTGCTTCCAGAGGCGTTTTCATGTGGCAATGGGAAGTTCCTTGGCCCGACTATTTGTTGGAAATCCATTCATCCAATACGAACTTTTACGATTGCAATTGTATAACCTGCCATGGAATGTGGCGGTAACCTGCTATTGAACATGGTAGCTATAGTAGGCGTAAGTGCGAAATGCCTATGCTGGCTAAGATTTATATCTTTACTTTCGAAATAATTTTTTCTACACTATGCACTAGTAATAATATCAAATGTTTCTTTTTAATGCATATCAAGCATCTTTGACTATCATAAGGAAAAATATCCTCCGATTCTGCGTTTGCATTGTGTGTGTGCGGGAGGCCTTATGGTAGTCTCATTTCTAAAAAGCATTACGAATCTATTTTAAAATATTTCTTTCTTTGTTTTTAAAGATAAACTGTTTTTGTTGCGCACACCAGTCCCATGACTGATCCGAAGTTTATTGTTTCTTTCCTAAACTCTGGGTGCTAAAAATTTTCTACACGAGCAGTCTAGAGTTGGGTTTTTCAGATAGTTAGGTTCAGTGAATTATCTGGAGCTAGTTCAGTCTTTGGATGTAAACGAGACTTGCTTGTCTTTGCGTATCGTGATGTTGAAACGAGCTGCTGCTGCTGGAGTTCTCTTTTGAAGACTATCTTAGAGTTATATTGTTCCGCTGCTAGATGTTATCTATTTTCCTTTTCCGCTGCTATTTCTTGTATCATATCTCTAATGTATATTGATATTCATTGTATCAGATATTGTATCAAAGTTGTATTTCAATGTATTATTCTTTTATTTCGCTGTGTTGTTTACTTAATTGTCTTATAAGCTCCGGCAACTCGGATTTGAATGGTCGAATCTACGGCATTCGAGTACGATGTAAAGGATGGATGTCGATTTTCGAGCGCAAAAAATCCTTCTCGTCCCATTTTGGTATCAGAGCTAAGGTAAAACTTTAGATCAGGAGTATAACACATTAAGTTGCTCATTAGAGATAGGGTGAAGTAAACCTTAGAATGAGTATATCCCTAAGATATCCGTTCGAATGTCTCAGTAAATTCTCTTACTATTCACTGATAGTAAGTATGAATGCAAGAAGAGAACGAGATAGGGGATAGGGGAATACGACTATAAATGGTCAATGCCCTGCAACAGTGGAAACAATTTTTCTCTACCCATTTCCTTTTATTTGTTTCCAAATTCTTTTGATTGCTTCGTAACAGCTCCAGAATGAAGTTTTGGAATAATGATGGCCCTACAAATCACTGTAGGAAAATTCTTACTTCGTATCTTCATCGATTTCTTATCAGTTTCGATTTAAACCTTAATGAATATGAATTGGAAATTTTAAATTGAGTTAACTTGATTAATAGAATATTAAGGATAAATTGAATTGTATGAATAATACTATTTCGTTTAAAACCGAATTTAAAATTCTATTGAAATTTCTTGGGTATATCGAAGTCCGAAGAGGGACAAGTTAGGTATACTTTAGTTCTAAACTAAAAGTTTTGGAATTGTATCCATATATCTGTCTATTTTTGGGTCCGGATATATTCTACGAACGGTTGGTTATCCTTCGAACTAACCGGTGCCTTTGCTTATTTCGTAGAATTTAATGACCCGAGTATCCTATGTAGTATTGTATGAGTTTGTTCTCATATTGGTGATATTCTGATTTGGTAAGCCAAATGCAGGATTTATATCTAATTGATCTGAAAAGATATTTCTCTATCTTTCATCTGTCTTCGTTATATCTCTCTGGCGAATTTCGAGGACGAAATTCCTTTTAAGGGGGGAAGTCTGTAACGATCTCAAATTTTAACAAAGTTTAGAATTGAGAATTAATTTGAATTTTTCAAATTGAATGAGATATATGATTATTTATTTTTATAAATAGATAGATTTTGAAAATTTAACTTTAAAATCATTTCTAAAAAATTATATGTGTTTTATAGAATTTTGAAATTTATAGGAAAGTTACTTTGTATTTATAGTACGCATTTTTATTTGAAAATTTTACCTTGAATTTAATACAATGAATTTTCAATGGTTATTTAAAGTTAAATTCTTATATAAAGGAATATAAATTGAACTCTTAAGATGATACTAAAATATAATAACTTTATAAAAGCACATAAGATACTTGAAAGTAAACCAGACAAGTAATAAGAAACAAAACAAAGAAATAAATGTTAGCACACAAGGAAATATCAACAGCCACCAACAGATGAGATCTGCAGCCACCAAAGTAGAAGAGAAAAATCTATTTAGTCAATGCAAAGTAAACAAATAAATTTGATATGGAAATATATAAGAAGATAAGTAAGAACATAAACAAAAGGAATGAAATACCATAATGTAGACATGAAGGACTTAAGCCATTAATGCAAAGGTATCCTTAGCACACAATATGATATATAGCATTTCATATCAGCCGAGATCATGTTAATCAAACAAACAAAAAAATAATAAGATGTATACAAACATCTCAACCATAATGCATAGAAGCTCAACAATGCTTGTTGTACAAACTTAAATATAATACCCTGTACAAAAGAAATCATCAGCCAAGACAAGCAAGAAAAAATCTTTCCTTGATTGTACAAAACATATTATAAACTGTAAGCTTTTATCTTATATATATTAGTCAACTTCATTTCAGTTCATCCATAAGCTATAAAAAAAATCTGAGACAATATCGTTCAAAATATAAACAAAATTCAAACAAACAAACAACTTAAATCAACACAACCCGAAGACTTAAAAGCTTCAGCAAGCAAAGAACTCAAGCCTGTTCAACATTATCAAGCTCTTTTCTTTCTTCTAAAAGCAATGTGAGTAACATTTTTCTTCAAAATTTAATGGTTTAAATCTGTGCAAGTATATATTAGATATGTATGTTTGTGCATATATGATTATCTATGTGTATGGGAAGATTGAAGTATATTATGCAGGCTATTGTTTTAAAATGCATCTGTTCTTAATTCAAAATGCAAACTGTGGTTTCAAAAATCTTTTGCTCTCTTTCTAATTGATGATTGAACTTAAGATTCAAACAAAGGATGTTTGTATCATTATAAACTAAGTTTAAAAATTCAATTAAGATTAAAACAACTTAAAAATTTTCTCTGCAAACCCAAACTTCTGAACAAACTTAAGATTAGCCAAATTTCAATCTTCACAAATCATTGATTCAGGTATCTAGCTTAAATCCTTACCGGAAGCGTTGATTTTTAAGGTGGGTTTTATGTTTTTATTGGGGTTGTTTGGTGGCAGTTCGAAGATGATCATGGTAGGTATTTCGATCGATTTTCGGCGTTGTGACGATCTAGGGAGGTCGAGTTGCCTCGTGGAGATGGAGGGGTCTATGGTGGTCACGGGAAAAATGCAGCGATGGTCGGCCGATGACCATGGAAGCGGCGGCGATGATTTGAAGTTTTTAAACCTAATTTTGATTGTTTAGGGAATATCGATCATCGCGGCCAGTTCAGGCGATCAAGTGTCACGCGGGTTTGAGGGGAGTTAGAGGGGAGATGGAGGAAGCTGCGGCCGGAGTTTGTTGGCCTCCGGTGGTCGGAGCAACGAACGCGTGACGTTTCCAGGTTTGAGGGGAAGTGGGGTAGTTTGTTCCAGGTTTTAGTATCAAGTTCGATTTTTTTCGATTTTCGAATGATGGACGTGGTTCTGATGGTGGTGGATGGACTAGTGGGTGGTAGTCGACTTTCTCGTTGACGCAATGATGACCGGAGTCGATCATCAACGGTGTGCACGTGCACCATGCCATCGTTGTGACGGGGTAGTTTCGCGTCCTGGGGAAGGGATGATGTTCCATCGGGTTAGGTCTCGCGTGAATGCCTGTGCAAATCGAAGTAAAATAGAAGAGCCTTGGGTAGTTTTTCTTTTGTTCAGGTTTTAAAACAAAATCTGCTCCTATTTGAAGTTTAAATTCAATTTTAAAGTTTTAAAGCAAGCTTAGAACTAATATTTAAATCAGGGAATTAAATAGTTTTCATTATTAAATAGTCTACTAACTTTGTTCAAGTATTTAAAAGGATTTAAAAGAATATAAATATAACTTGGGTTTTGAAATTGGAATTTTAAATCTTGGGTTTAAAATGAAATTAAGGAAGGTAAGTTTGAAATTAAAAGATTTCAAACATATTTGCAATGATATTTAAATCACTACTAAGAATGAGTTCACCTTAAATTTAATAAAGATTGAATGAATTGTATTACATTAATTATTAAATTAGTTAGAATGGATAATTAATGTTTTGAATCAATTTAATTAGTAATTGTAAGTTTAACTTTATTAATTAAGGTTTAATTTCTTAAATAATTAATAAATTGGTTAATTAATTATTGGTTTAAAAGAATTGATTTAAATTTACATGATTAATCAAGAATAATTTAATTAATTTAAGAAAATTATTTGATAATTGGATAGGTAAATTTACTTAGTGAAATTAATAGAGATAACTAATTATGGGATAATTAATTAATTTAATGAGTAATTAAGGAATTGATTAATTGATGTAATTAATTAAGGTGATTGATTAATTAATTTATATCAAATGATTTGTAATTAATTAATCAAGGTTGGATACTTTATTCATAAGTAATTAAATTGAATTAATTAGGATTAAAAAATTAATTAACCCTACTTATAAATGATTATTAAATGCTTGACCTTAGTTATGAATTATCATATTATATGTGATGCCTTGAATTGATCGCCCTAACTAATCTGTGACATTTTGTTCTGTGGATTGAACTGAGTATTTTATTCATTTATTGATGATACATCTGCATATTATCTGTGAATTTTGAGTGGAAGATAAGCGTTATACTTTATATCGCTTATCAACTATATTTTTGTGTTTTGATCTATGATGATTGAATGATGTTGCACTATTGTGTTAAACCCTTGGACCACACTTATATACACACACCAATATGGATTTCATGAGGAAATCGATTAAGTCACAGATTTTTGAAGTGATTTTTAAATAGACAATTTGAATTCAAATGTTTTGGAAATGGATTGGGTTTAAAGTGAAAAGCTTTTGAAATGGAATTTCAAAAATGAAATTTATTTCGAATAACTTGATTGAGTTTTGAAATTTAAATATTCTAATTTAAATTTGGATTCAATATTCGAAATTGAATTCTATGATCTAGAAACTAGGGACTAATGATGTTATACCAGTTTATATGGGTTAAACTACTTTAAAGGTATTGATTTGGGAATTTGAATTTAAATTCAAAGGCTTTAACTCGTGTAAACAAAATTGGATCCTTCTGAAACGAAAACTATTTGTTTCCAAATAATAAAAGCTTTCATATAGGAAGTAAACTTCCAAATTGTGTTAAAAAAAGGATTTCAAGTTAAAAATGAAAATGATTTTCCAAGTTATGGAAACGATTTGAAAGATATAAGTTAAATCTTTAATTTAAAGATTTAACGTGTTAATCCAATTGAAATGGAAATCATTTTGAAATCCGGGTATGAATCTTTGTGAAAATGGGTGAACTTAGTGAAATAAATCTTTTGTTTAAAAGATTTGAAAATGTTAATTTGTTAAAACCATTTGAAAGAATGTTTTGAATTATTAAGTTGTGACTTAATTGAAATCCAATATCCATATGTTTTAAATGTTGCGCTCACTATTCCGGTTACCCGGGAAAGGACCTTTGGGTCATATAACCCATTCTGAATATGTGATATGACGTTATGGATAGCATTTGAAGACCGATGGTGAAGACTGGGTATTTGCGAGAACGATCGGATGACCTATCGATTGTCTCTGCACTGAGTTGGTCTGGTATAGAGATTTTCTAAGTGATGGGAAGTTCGATCGGGATTGTGAATACCCGGATTGCAAGGGCTTCTTTGAAAGTGCCTTTGGTTCTGTTCTAAATCCAGAACAGACTTGTATAGATTGTATGTCTGACATTACATTTTGAGATATAAAGCAGATTTCTTTCAAATACATTTCCATTGGTGGTGGAGAATTTATTCTCTTAGCTTAACTCCCTTAGAGGTTATGTAGTTGAAGGTTATCAGCAATATGTTCCCAACATGGTAATGTGGCATGCTGAGTGATGCTGATCATTTGTTGATCAAAGCATGGCTTTAGAAAAAAAATGTAGCTTTGTGGACGAGACTTCGTCCAGCCTCACAAACCGCTAATGGTCGAAACAGGAATTATGCGGCAAGGTTTCAGGGGTAGCTTCCCTAGGGTATGACCATTCCTACTGGAAAAGCGTAGTGTCATGGTGGGTAGTCCAGATACTTACTCATGTGGACACACTATACTTATTTCTCTGTGGTTGTTGGCTTAGAGGCGCCTCGTATAAACGTCCTAAAGGACCGGGGGTGGCATATCTGAGGTTTTGTATATTCCCCGGGAAGGGGGGTAGCCGGCCTTGTTTGGCAGAGATCCGGTTTGGTTCTCGGGACATCCTTCCAGAGGCATTTCCATGTGGCAATGGGAAGTTCCTTGGCCCGACCTTTTGTTGGAAATCCATTCATCCAATACGAACTTTTACGATTGCAATTGTATAACCTGCCATGGAATGTGGCTGTAACCTGCTATTGAACATGGTAGCTATAGTGGGCATAAGTGCGAAATGCCTATGCTGGCTAAGATTTATATCTTTACTTTCAAAATAATTTTTTCTACACTATGCACTAGTAATAATATCAAATGTTTCTTTTTAATGCGTATCAAGCATCTTTTACGATCATAAGGAAATATATCCTCCGATTCTGCGTTTGCATTGTGTGTGTATGCGGGAGGCATTATGGTAGTCCCATTTCTAAAAAGCATTGCGAATCTATTTTAAAATATTTCTTTGTTCGTTTTTAAAGATAAACTGTTTTTGTTGCTCACACCAGTCCCATGACTAATCCGAAGTTTATTGTTTCTTTCCTAAACTCTGGGTGCTCAAAATTTTTCTACACGAGCAATCTAGAGTTGGGTTTTTCAGATAGTTAGGTTTAGTGAATTATCTGGAGCTAGTTCAGTCTTTGGATGTTGACGAGACTTGCTTGTCTTTGCGTATCATGATGTTGAAACGAGCTGCTGCTGCTAGAGTTCTCTTTTGAAGACCATCTTAGAGTTATATTGTTCCGCTGCTAGATGTTATCTATTTTCCTTTTCCGCTGCTATTTCTTGTATTATATCTCTGATATATATTGATATTCATTGTATCAGATATTGTGTCAAAGCTGTATATCAATGTGTTATTCTTTTATTTCGCTGTATTTTTACTTAATTGTGTTATAAGCTCCGACGGCTCGGATTTGAATGGTCGAATCTACGGCATTCGAGTACGATGTAAAGTATGGATGTCGATTTTCGAGCGCGAAAAATCCTTCTCGTCACAATTCCCGACATCGTAAACCATCGCGACCCCCACTGAAAAGCTTCGATCGATTAGTGTGACGACCCAGAATTTTCAAGCATTTGAAAATCGGAATATTTAATTGGTTTTAAGTATTCAATAGGGCAACTTTAACTTGAATAACGAATATTACAATTTATTTGATAATTAAGTCAATGAATTAAACAATTTGAAACTGAGTAAAATATTGAATCTGGAATTTTAAGCTTGTTAAAAATAATTTGAAGGTTCGTAAAATTTATATTGATAACGTGGAAGATGATAGAAGTGTTAAAATCAAATTTAACAATGATTTATTCAGCTTTGAAAATATATCGTTTAAATTGAATTTAAAAATATCCTTCCGAGGCACAGTCTCGGAATTCAATGAAACCAGTTTCATTGAGTCCGTAATATTGAAGTATTATCGAGTTTCAATTTTCGTAGTTTTTGGAGTTAGTGTGTGAGCATACGATAAATAAACCGCTGAGATTGTATGTTGGAAATTTAAATATAAAAACTTATTTACTGGTTAAACCCAAATTGTGACAGGTTGACATAAATCATCTCAGAAGTCAACCCTCATCAGTGAAGCATGCTCAAGACGTTTGCCTGGGTTAAATCACAATCTATCTCCTCCTTCCTTTAAAAAAAAGTAGGAATAAAATGCAAACGCAATCAGAGAAAATGATGAAGGGAGCGAAATCGATTTCGCTTGGAAAAATTGAGTCGCGCATTTCGTTCTCCCTTCCCCTTTCAAGTCGCGAAAATGGCAGAACTAGACAATCGATTTTCGTAATCGTTAAGCTAGGAAGAGGGGAAGTTTGAACTCGAGCTTGATTGCAGCCAGGTGATGGTGGTTGCGACATGAAGAGGAGCTCATTCTCGAGCGAGCTGGACGTGGCAACTTCGGCGATGGCGCTGGCTTCGGAGAGGCGTGCGAACGCGAACAGGATTTGGGTTTTGGGGATTCTCGTGTTCGAATTGACGGTGAAGCTAGGGTTCTGGGGTCGCGGTGAGGTGTGCTCGCGTCGGTGGTGGTTTCTTCGATGAGCAAGGAATTGGTGGTGGAGGCGGCGCTGTATGGTTCATTTGAACAGTAAGGAGGCCTGCTCATGATGGTTGATAGTTATTGACAGTGAGGTATATTTGTTAACAATTTAATTTCAAATTTGAATCTGATTTAAATTATATGTTTATAGGTTAGAAAGGAATACTTGGAAATTCTCTTTCAATTTAAAGATTTAAAGATTATACCTATATATATGTATATAGGTTAAGCAGTGAATAGATATATAAAATTTTGAAAATAGATAGGAATTTAAATGTTAAAAAGAATTTATAAAAATTTGATTTTTAAATCTATATAAATGAAATTTTGTTTTTAAGTGAATGAGATTTAAAGTGTGTGTATATATATACATATATATATACATATATATATATATATATAAATAAATGTAGGATCATATCTTCACCAACTAGTTATTGTTAAAAATATATTAAGGAGATTAACTAAAGTAATTAACTTATTTAATCATTTGGTTACTAAAATAACCTGTTAAAAGGGGAATTAGTTAAATTTAAATTTAATTGTTTAAAATGGAATTGATGGTTAATTTAATTATCAAATGGAAATTTAAATCGCTCAATTGACTCGAATATTAATAAAACATCTAATGTTTTTACAAGGTCTGAAATCGAGAAATCAAATCAAGAATGAAGTGGATTGCAAATGTAAAGGGAAAGGTGAGTTAATCTCACTCAGTTTATTTAAATTTAAATTTAAATGATTAAATTTAAATAATGGTTGAATGGTTGAAATTGATTGATGTGCTATAGTGTGGTATATTTTGGGAATTTTCATATTATATTGTGCTAACATCTGTAGACGCAGGGAAAACAGGTTGGAGGGATCCAACTGGACCCTTCAATATTTAGTATTCTCTGATGTGATTACTTGATATTCTATGTTGAATATATTGTGATATTGAATGATATGATAGGATTGGATACATTGGTTATAATGAATTAACAAAAATATATAAATTGGATTTTGGAAAGAAAATAATGGAAATAAAGTTATAAACGAAATAATCTTAGAAATTTTATAAAATTAGAATGAATTGAAAATAAATGGAAGTATGTTAAATACTAATAAATAACTTCGAGTATTAAAAGAAAGGGGTTTGAATAAACAGTAATTATTGAACTGTAAAATCAAGGGATATATTTTTAAAAGGAATAAAGAATCATTTCAAAACTTAAAGTTTTAAGTCTATTTAAAGGAATAAGAAGTAAATTAAGAAAATCTAAATTGGTATTTCAATTAAAAGTATTCTAAATCACAATTAAGGAATAAAATCTGAAATTAAAGGATTTTTGAATAAATGAAGTAAATTGGAAATCAATTTTGAGATTGATTTAAGTGTTTGAAATTGGATAATTGGAAAGAATAAATTCAAGGTGGGAATTTATTAAAGGAATGAGAAAAATGGTTTAAAAATAAATAGTGATTTATTTTTAAAGGTTGTGAAGTGAAGTATATTTCTCTGGATAGCCAAGTACGTTTTAAGTAAATTTTTAAATATAAGATGAAAGTTAATGTTGTTTTAAAAAGCATGTTTTAGAAAACTTATTATTTCTTAATGTTAAAAATTCTAAAGTAAATATTTTTCAAATCTATTATTGTAATAATTATTCAAAGGTGACTTAGTATTTTTTTTAAAAAGGTGAAAACCTAGTTTTATATTTATAAATTAACATTATTTTCAAATATTCATATAGTATGTATTTTTAACAAATTATTGAAGTAGTTTTAACTTAAATATTTTAAAGTGTATTTCAAAGTAAGCGTTTTAAATTATTTTAAAAATATAAAGTTTTGTGCTTGGTGATTTCAGAAGAAATAGAAAATATTTGGGAAATTTATTCAAAAAAGAAAGATAGTTTTGAAAACTGTTTTCATAAGGGTTTGAAAGTGAAAATATATCTTGTAAAGATATTTTTGAGGTTAATAAATAATTTGGAAAAAATTATTTATTGGCTGATGGTTGTTTGTGCATATTAATTGATAGTTAAATCATCGACTATCAATACAGGACAAATACGTTGATCGTTTTGAAGAGACCGGGATCGAGATTTATTTCTCGAAAACCACTTCGATCCGGTTTGTACGTTTCATGAAAAACGATTTTGGATTCGAAGATGGAGCAGTGAAGTGCAAGGGCTAGTCGCTACTAATCCTGAGGATATTTCCAAAATGGATGTAGTAGGAATAGTGCCTTTGGTTCCGTTCGAACCCGGGACAGACTTGTATGGATGAATGCTTGCGAAACATCATCAGGTGGACGATGGGAATTCTAAGGGATATATTCTTAAAAAGGTAACGCTTAGCCTCAAGCCTCATCAAATGGGAATGACTGAAAATCAGGGGTTATGCAGCAAGGCTAGGTGGGTAGCACCCAAGAAGGGTGAGGTCATTCCAGTCTAGATGTCCCTTTTTATTTCGGCTTAGTGGGCGGTTGTTGATCCCAACCGCAGGGTGATCTCACTCGGGATTATCCAGTAAGGGGTAGTCCCGGCCTTGTGTTGCAGGGGAGCGGGCGTACTCCTCGGTACGGTGATCTAGGCCCGGTACTGTGACAGGTGACACCCCAGTGCCTAGTCATTAGTTGGAAATCCATTCTCCCTACGAGCCTTGTACGAGTTTTGTTTGTATTACCCACTCTGTGGCTAGTAGCTGGAATTTAATCATGTAACAATTTCGACTATTTTATAAGTATTTGTATATAGACCCTATTATAATATCAGATGATTTCTATAAAAATTGTTTTAGCCATCGTAAGGTAAAAACCCGACATGTTTATTTGTGGCGTGGTCTTACGAGATGCTTTTGTTTTCAAAGGATTTTTGAAACTTTAATTATCTATTGGGTGTGATTTGCTCACGCTGGTATTCTAGACTGACTCGGGTATTATTTAACTGTAATGCTCGGGTCAGACCGAGTATTATAGAATACAGGATATGATGCTGTGGAGCTCAAGAGACGAGCTGGATGACGATACGTATTGTCGTACTTGTTTTATATATATATATTCCGCTGTGTTGAGTAGCTGTATATCTAGTTGTATGTTATTGATGTTGAGCTGTGATTGATGTACTACGATGATGTAATATGTTAACAGAGATATTTGATTTTTGAGTAAAATTATTTGTTACCTATTATATTTTATTCCACCGCGATGGTTAGATTCTAATGTTGTTATCTATTTTCTTCTTCTACCACTTTTTCTTTAAATCAAATGGTTCGTATTTCTGTACAACTTGAGTTGATTTAGGTAGAATAGTGTTGACTAAAGGGATACGGATTTGCGGGCTGTTACAGTGGTATCAGAGCATAGGTTGGAGTTAACCTTGTCTCTGGTGGTAAATTACTCAATTAAAATAGAGTCCGTAGTACTCTATAATGAGTTTGAGCGTATTAATAGATACGAGTGCGTATTTGTTAGTGGGTATAAATTGTTTTAATAATTGTGTTGATTGATTTATTGAGTGGCATATGAACCTTCATCGACACAGTCTGCGCAAATGCATTGAAGGCGTTTCTAAACACTTGAATAGAACAATCGACACGGTATTGTTTTAAATATGGGTAAATGAAATAATTTTACCCAAAAATATATTTTTGATATATAAAAAAAAGTTTTTGTAAACTATTTAGCTAATATATGGTTCCTTGGATGTTAGGAAAAATAATATTAGAGTATTATCTTTATTAAGTGAAAATTTTAATAGAAATTGAAATATAATTAAATTTAGAGGAATAAATTCATTATAAAATGAAATTTATAAAAATGGATTATGGATGTAATTTACGAATTGAAATACAATCAAATGAGAATTTGTATAATCATAAAGTGTGCAAATGAATTATAGTTAGAATTTATTTAAGCAGGCTTTGGAAATTGAAATCCCGGAGATTTGGAAGTATTTGAAGATAAATAATAGTATTATTGTTTTGAAGGTATTTCTGAATGGAAATTTGTTTTAGAAGGGATTTTGAAAGTGATATAGCATTGAAATCACTTGGATTATTCGGAAATAATTATGATGATGACGGCCGCATCATTAGTATTCATTCTCGAATTTCTAGGTGACGGATTGCTGCAAAAAAAAAAAAAATTATTCGTTCAGAAAAGCTAGTTGTTTTTGAAAGTCTCAAAAGAAATTTGTTGGGAATAAAACAAAGTTGGTTTAACTTTTGAGAAATATGATTTGAGATGTTGAAGATTTCAAAATGATTTGAAACCAAAGTCGGGTGTTTAAAAATCCTGATGAGATAGTTATAAGCTTATAAATTGAGATGATTTTTTAAATCATGAAGGAAATAAAAGCTTTGAATTATGGAATTTAAATATAAAATGAAACGATGTTAACTTGGACGGGAAAATAAAATTTAACTGGATTGAGATTGATTGAATAAGTTGAAAATAATATCCAGTTGTATTTGAATTAAATTGAAATCGAATTGAGATTAAATAAATCCGAGTTAAAATAAAATTGAATTGGAATAAAAATTCAATTGAGTTATCAAATGGAATTAGATTCTTACCTGAATAAATGGAAATAAGTTGGATAAGAAATAAATTGGTTAAGGGTTGGATTGAAATAAATAAATAAGAATAACTTATAAAAGAATTAGAAATCCATGGAAATAAAATATACTTAAGTTATAAATAAGTGTAAATTTCGAGTTAAAAATAAAAGATGAATTTATTCAAACCTAGAATGAATGGAAATGGGTAAAATAATATGCTGTGACTTATAAATTGTAAAATGGGATAGAAAACCCAAAATAAATATTATTGTTGGATTGGAGAATAAAATAAAAATCAAAACTTGAATTATAAACTAAATTGAACTAAGAAAGATTAAATGGAGTGATATTTGGAATTGAAATTCAAGTGTTGTATTATAAATAAGGGACGAACTAGTTGATAATAAATTAGTTAAAGAAATGTGAAAATGGAGTTCAATGTAGCTAAATAGAAGCTGAATTGTAAGCTAATAATGAGTTTGGAAATAGAACTCAAGTTATAAATCAAATTCGACTTGAATAATTAGTGAAGAAAATATAATTGAAGGTGGTCTTGCAATTAATTAAATGAATTGAGAATGGAATGGCAATGTCAGTTAATAAATTGGATGGTAATTTAAAAGTGAATGGTGGAATCAGAACTTGAGCTATTAATTAAAATTCGACTTGAAATGTTAACAAATTAAATATAATTGGAAACGTATCGGATAAAAATGAAATTGGATTAAAATAATAATGGTTTGTATTGAGAATAAAATCCAGATATGTGGAAATAAATTGGATATGGCCTTGGAATCAATTGAGTTAAGTTGAGTAATAAAAGAGAAAAATTTACTTGTAAAATGAAAATGATCTTAAGTATAAAATTTGGAATAAATTGAAGTAAATCGACTTAAGCTGAATAAATGGAAGAGAGTTGAATTTAATTCAACCTAAACTAAGTTTAATAATATTGGATTGGTTTTCAATCAAGTCAAAATAAATTTTAATCGAAATAAAATTCGATGAGTTACAGATAATATTTAATGGAATGAAATTCTTTAATAAATAAATTGTAAACCATTCAAAAATTATTAAGGAATTGAAATAACTTGAGACAATAAGAAAATAGAATGGTTTAAGTTTAATAGAATGTATTCAAATGAATGTGGATAAGAAATGAAGTATAAATAAGTGGGCTGTGAATAAAATTTAATAGGTAATGAAAATGAACCTAAGTTGTTAATGGTTTTGAATAAACTAGTTTGGTTAATAAAATGAAATGCAAGTGAATGGATTCAAATCTGAAATGCAAATGAAAATGAAAATATATGGAAATTTAAAAATGAAATAGAATTAAGTATAAATTTAGTGAAATCAATTTAAATTGTTATAAACATAAATACTTATTTATTCACATAAATCTCGTCGAATTGCATGAAATAAATTGTCGTTGGATGTAAATGGAAGTAATTAAAATTCTTTATGTTGATAAGGGTAAAATAAATTGATTTCGAAAGCAATTGAATTAAATATGAGTCCAGTTTGCTTAAAATAAATTAAATGTAAATTTGTGAGCTGTTAACCATTCGGATTAAGTGAAACGATATGTGGTTGGTTTTAAGCAATTAAAATTAATGTTGGAATATTTAAATGGCTTATAAACAGTGTTTAATGGGCATTTCTTTTAGAATTCTTATGTTTTAATTATTGCAAATAAGTGAAATATAGTTAAACTGTATATATTTGGCACTTACATGTTTAAATTGAGTAAGTACAGGTACCGGGAAGCCGTGTGGATGGATTTTTGGGCACGCTAACTGCTAAATTAATAAGCTGTTTGCTTAAAATGCTAAATAAGGTACGCCTACGCAATAAAAATAGGAAATATGAATTGTTTTTGTTTTTTCCGACCGGGTGGGTCGATGTATATATATTTATATCTTTTGTCAAATTGCAAAAGCTCCTCCGTACAAAGGAGACTGCCAAAATTTCCTGGAAATTTTGGGAGTTAGAAATTTTTTGAAAATTTTTGGAAAATTTTGTTAGCGACAAAACTATTTAGAATTGGGAATTGAAATAAGTTAGTAAATGAAGCTAATTAAAATAATTACATAAATTAGTTATAAATGAAGAATAAAATTTATCTATTCAGAGTTAAAGATAAATTGAATTCATATGGAAATGTAAGAATCAATTTGAATAGAAATAGACATAAACTAAAGTGGTAATGTGAAAATAAATATAAGAAACACATAAATGCTTATACTAACTTAAGAAGGGAATGATGAATTCTTGATTGGGAATTGATACTACAAATATATTCTAAGTTAATATTTGGATTAATAGAGATTGACAGTTGGTAAGGAATTCAATAAAATGTTTTAAATGTTGTGGTTGGATAATATTGCTAAGCAGGATATGCCGGTAATATAAAAGGAAAAGAGAATTGGATTGATTTCAAAGATAAAAATTTGAAATGCTCGACAAAAAGGAATGTATTTAAATTTGGTGTGAATTTGATTGGGAATTTGGATTGAGCCACTTGGCCTTTTGTTTTCTTTTTGGATTTGGGAGGCCGTAGAGCCATTTTGTAGTTGTGCCGAGTCAGCCGCGCAAAGGAGACTCTGGCGAAATTTTTCGGGAATTTAGGGAGTTATAAAAATTTTGAAAAAATTTCGATAATTCAAAATTTGGTTGTATATTGAAACTCGAATGATTAAACAAATAATATAGTTTGAAACTATGGGAGAGTTGAGAAGTTTATAAGATTGATAATGGGTCTTTTGTAAAAAGATAGTTAGTAAGATGTTGAATTGTTTGGTTTTGGAGGTTAGTAAATGGGTATTGGATCATTCTTCCTAACTAGTAATTTCGGGGACGAAATTCTTTTAAGGGGGAAGGAATGTGACGACCCGGAATTTTCAAGCATTTGAAAATCGGAATATTTAATTGGTTTTAAGTATTCAATAGGGCAACTTTAACTTGAATAACGAATATTACAATTTATTTGATAATTAAGTTACTGAATTAAACAATTTGAAACTGTGTAAAATATTGAATCAAGAATTTTAAGCTTGTTAAAAATAATTTGAAGGTTCGTAAAATTTATATTGATAACGTGGAAGATGATAGAAGTGTTAAAATCAAATTTAACAATGATTTGTTCAGCTTTGAAAATATATCGTTTAAATTGAATTTAAAAATAGCCTTCCAAGGCATAGTCTCGGAATTCAATGAAACCAGTTTCATTGAGTCCGTAATATTGAATTATTATCAAGTTTCAATTTTCGTAGTTTTTGGAGCTAGTGTGTGAACGTACGATAGATAAACCACTGAGATTGTATGTCGGAAATTTAAATATAACAATTTATTTACTGGTTAACCCAAATTGGGACAGGTTGACATAAATCATCTAAGAAGTCAACCCTCATCAGTGAAGCGTGCTCAAGACGTTTGCCTGGGTTAAATCACAATCTATCTCTTCCTTCCTTTAAAAAAAAAGTAGGAATAAAATACGAATGCAATCAGAGAAAATGATGAAGGGAGCGAAATCGATTTCGCTTGGAAAAATTGAGTCGCGCATTTCGTTCTCCCTTCCCCTTTCAAGTCGCGAAAATGGCAGAACTAGACAATCGATTTTCGTAATCGTTAAGCTAGGAGAGGGGAAGTTTGAACTCGAGCTTGACTGCAGCCAGGTGATGGTGGTTGCGACATGAAGAGGAGCACATTCTCGAGCGAGCTGGACGTGGCAACTTCGGCGATGGCGCGGGCTTCGGAGAGGCGTGCGAACGTGAACAGGATTTGGGTTTTGGGGATTCTCGTGTTCGTATTGACGGTGAAGCTAGGGTTCTGGGGTCGCGGTGAGGTGTGCTCGCGTCGGTGGTGGTTTCTTCGATAAGCAAGGAATTGGTGGTGGAGGCGGCGCTGTGGGGTTCATTTGAACAGTAAGGAGGCCTGCTCACGATGGTTGAGAGTGACTGGCAGTGAGGTATATTTGTTAACAATTTAATTTCAAATTTGAATCTGATTTAAATTATATGTTTATAGGTTAGAAAGGAATATTTGGAAATTCTTTTTCAATTTAAAGATTTAAAGATTATACCTATATATATGTATGTAGGTTAAGCAGTGAATAGATATATTAAATTTTGAAAATAGATAGGAATTTAAATGTTAAAAAGAATTAATAAAAATTTGATTTTTAAATCTATATAAATGAAATTTTGTTTTTAAGTGAATGAGATTTAAAGTGTGTGTATATATATAGATATAGATATAAATGTAGGATCATATCTTCACCAACTAGTTATTGTTAAAAATATATTAAGGAGATTAACTAAAGTAATTAACTTATTTAATCATTTGGTTACTAAAATAACCTGTTAAACAGGGAATTAGTTAAATTTAAATTTAATTGTTTAAAATGAAATTGATGGTTAATTTAATTATCAAATGGAAATTTAAATCGCTCAATTGACTCGAATATTAATAAAACGTCTAATGTTTTTACAAGGTCTGAAATCGAGAAATCAAATCAAGAATGAAGTGGATTGCAAATGTAAAGGGAAAGGTCTGTTAATTTCTTATGTTTGTTGAATTAATTTATGATATGATTAGAAATTTATTTATGAATGTTTGGCATATGTTGAATCATCATCTCAGTTTATTTGAATTTCTTTGCTTAAAATAGTTATTTAATTTACTATTGAATATAAACTGCTAGTAAATAGCTGTTATTTATTATCTGTTCTATATTGATGTTATTGATTGAATTGGATAATGATTGTGATAAATGTTTGATGATTGATATTGGATGAGTGGATGTTGTATTTTACATTGTTATAAACTGCAAGTTGTTATGGATTTTTATTTCATTCTGGATTGCGGTTTGAAATGATATATAGTAGTATTCATATTTTATATTACGGATTGAAATGATAAATACCGTATCACTTGACCATAGGATAGAATTGTTTGTGTCAAAATTGGGCACAACACTCTTCGGGAGTCGTTGAAGAGATAATAGTCAAGAATGCAAGTTCAAAACAGATATTATCTAACAAAAACTCCAATCAACAGCAAAGTAAATGCATGGACAAGCGATTTATAGTGGTTCGGCGTGTTGCCTACGTCCACTGTGAAGTTTTTTGATGTTTTATTGATTCTCTTTCAATGATTACAAGTTGTTACAGCGATCCACAGCAAGTTACAACTGGAAATTCGAAATCAACAATAGGATTATGATGTAGGATGATGGAGATCTTGATCCGACAGAGTCTCGGCGTCTCAGAGTCAGAAGATCCCTTTTCTGTTGGCCCTGGGGCTCTATTTATAGGTGTAGGCTGCTGGTATCTCGCTGAAAACTCGGGAGACCACTTCTGGCACGTGAGGGGGCCCACACGTACGGTCTTGGGAAGTTTGGGCCCACTTTGGCATCGGTTCGAACTCCATTCGAACCGATCAAGAATTCATCAAATCGAGGTGAAATTTGGCGAGGACATTCTTCAACATGTATGCTAGCATCTGTGAAAATTTCATGACATTTGGATCAGTAGATTGGGAGATATGATGGGTTCGAAATAGGATTCACGGCATGGCTGTTTGGTTCAAACCCATGGTTTCGAAACGATGGTTTCGAATCCATCATGGCACGCGACTTCGTGATGACGTGGAGCGCAAGTTTCGAACCGATCCGGACTTCACTCCGTGTTGACCGCTTCGACTCCGTGTATCTCGGTGATTTCGAACCGATGGAAGACACGTGGGTTGACCCAGTGGGTTCGAACAAGGCAACACAGGATGGGTTCGAAGAAGGCCTTTGTGATGGGTTCGAAGCATGGCTCTATGATGGGTTCGAACACGACTTCAGGGATGGGTTCGAACGAAGCTTATGTATGGGTTCGAAGCATGCATGTCCGATGGTTTCGAACTGAGGCAGCCGAGCATGGGTTCGAACAAGCTACTCTCTGATGGGTTCGAGGTCGAGGCATCCCGAGGGTTTCGAATGTGATGGTTTCGAACTTGATGGGTTCGAAGTGATGGTTTCGAACTGGGGCGTGACGATGGATTCGAAGACAACCATCATTATGGGTTCGAAATCAGTGTGTTCCCTCCAAGTTGCCCCGATCATAACTTGAGCATACGAACTCGGATCGACTTGAAATTTGAAATGCTGACTCCTGTGGCCTTTCTTGCAGTGTCCCATCAATTGTAGCTCATTCTGGACTCGGATAAAATTCAGTGATATCCATGGCGAAAGGAAATACGATCAACCTCTGAGGCAAACGGTCCTTCCTTTTCAATCGCTCTTTTGGTATCGCGGCTTTGCCAAAAAGCGGGATAACATTTTGCCCCCCAAAGTACGTCTTGTGGGAACATGACGTGCTTTGAATAGCTGCCATTTCTATCTGAACAATCATTGCTCTCTTTTTTGTTGAAACTCGTATGCTGTATTGCCGTAACCTTGCGTTGATATGATTGATTGCTGTATAATAGTGCTTAGCCGTTGGCTGTCGCATTTGTAACGGGAATAGTGTTTGATCCCTGTGAATATTCAAAATCGAATGTTAGTCCGACATGTATGCACATATGTTAATTTGGACCTTGTTAACGTCGTGCGTCCACGAGTCGTTGTCAGTTTGGTTTGCTGCAGAATTTCGTATCGATTCTCTCCTGAACCGATTTTGAAATTTGAATTGAGACAACGCTTGGTGGTTGTTGTGGAAATTTCCTCCGTATCGATCCTCTCCTGAACCGATATTGAAGGTTGAAGAAATAGAATTTGTATTGCGCAAGTGTAATGTTTCGAACCGATGCACTTGAGCGTTGATGGGTTCGAAATTCGTGTTTGTATGGACGCGGTATGCCCGTGCAATGATGGGTTGTGTGAATATGAGATTTCGAATCGATGCATTGGAGCATTGATGGATTCGAAATTGACATTCGAAACGGTCCGAAAGTATGGAGTATACTTGTGTGGTGATGGGTTCGAAATTCGTGTTTGTATGGACGCGGTATGCCCGTGCAATGATGGGTTGTGTGAATATGAGATTTCGAATCGATGCATTGGAGCATTGATGGATTCGAAATTGACATTCGAAACGGTCTGAAAGTATGGAGTATACTTGTGTGGTGATGGGTTCGAAATTGCCATTCGAACCGATGTGGAAGGATGGTTTCGAATTAGTAGTTCGTTTCTGTGGTTTCGAAAATGATCTTCGAATCGATGATTTGGATGGGTACGAAACCATTGTTCACGGCAGTGGTCCGTGTGCTTCACACGATGGAGCCTCAAGCGTATGGGTTCGAAGATTGGTTTCGAAACGACTCTGCCTTCTGACCTGTTGCAATCGGTCAACTTCACCGGAACTCGAACCGTCCCGGTCATCACCAACCCTCCATATAAATAGCAGTGGACCTGCTAGTTTTTCACTTTTTACTTTTTCACTGCGCTCTCCATCGCTTCGAAGCTTCTAAGGAGAAAATACTGCGTCGTGTTTTCGAATCCATCAAGATTTTAGACTTAAATCTCTCGAATCCATTGTTTAAACTAGGTAATTAGCTTCGGATTCAAGCGACGAAATTATTTTGAAACCATTTCTCTTCATCGATTGCATAGCTTCGAGATTGGCAAAACCAGATCTGGTTTGGGAGGGATTCGAATCGATGTGTGGGCTCGAGTTCGAAGCGACGACGGTGGTGTGTTTCCATTGGATTTTGAATCGATCCTTGGAATGTCCTTGTTGGGATGCGTAGTTCGCACCGATTGGGGGATTCGAGGGATCCTTTCGAATCGATGGATTCGAACCCATAGGCTATCGCTTCGAAGTCTACAACCTCATATCGATTCGAAGTGGATCGTTTCGAACGCGACCGATGTCAAGTTAAGGTTTTCTGTATCGGTTCGAATTTGTCATTTGGCCATCGTTTCGAAGCGCGCCTGAATGCATGGTTTCGAAACGATGTGAGGATGGGTTCGAACGCATGGGTTCGAAGCACTGTCATGATGGTTTTGAACGCATGGGTTCGAACGAAGTTTGGATGGGTTCGAAGGAAGAGGTGTTCGGTTGGGTTCGAACGAAGCCTCTGTGATGATTTCGAACCCTATATGATGGATTCCAAAATTTGAAATTTTTCAAGCACAACTCCGACGAGCTTCATTCCTGCATACGTGGACTTGAATATTGAACTGCATATTTGATTGCCTTTTGAAGCTCGTCGATGGAACTATAACAACTTATATTCGAACTGACTTCCATCATATAAACGATTTAGCGATGACGGTCAGCGATGACGGTCATTATAGCTGAACTTCGTAGCTTTGTCGTTTGAATGTTCACTTTAACTCTGCAACATTTGTTCAAGTAATGCATGGCACGGTACCACACACATTCATACACTTTACACTGGGGAACACACGGGTTCTTTGTCGTCTAACGATGGTTTCTCCTGAGTTAGCTAGTTATGGAACCTTCAAGTTCACAGCAGCAGGAGATTCAAGGTACAGCCCCTCCGAGGCTAGAAGTTCCGGATATAGATCCTGAGATCATCGGTCCGGCTCCGGACGAACTTCCTGATGCGTCGTTCATTGCCAATCCATCAGATTCCGTTCCATCGAATATCTCTGAAGACATGTTGGGAAGAATTTGTTTGAGGCACGGCTTGTCATTGGACGATGTGTTACTGCCGGGGCCGAATGATAGACCACATAATCCGCCAGAAGGGTACACAGCATTTAATCGCCACGCGTGTGCGGCCGGGACACTTCCTCCATTCAACGAGTATATAAGAGAAGTATTGTCGTTTTTGAGGATCGCCCCATCTCAGCTGCATCCGAACGGATATGCGTCGATCAATAGCTTGTTCATTGCATTTATGGAATGTCTCCATCGACCGCCGCTTCCAATCGAAATTAGATACTTGTTCAACTTCAAAACTCGTGGTGATTATCCTTCTTTCACATTTCTGGAGGCGTTGAGAAACTGTCAAGTGGTCATCGGATCCTGGACAAGGCTGAGTTACTATAGGACAGAATGGTTTTATGTCAGATGTCCTCCAGGATTTGCCCGACGATGGTTATTCAGACGTGAGTATAACCGAGTTCTTAAATAGTTACTACGACAATTGCTGCCGAAGTGGAACTTATATTAATTTTTTCCTTTTACAGCAACGATCTCGCGACCCGAAGGTGAAGAGTTTAAGGAGATGGTGCGAGTACTTCGAGAAGTCCCGAGCGAAGATAGGGACATCGAGTTGCTTTTGACCGATAGGAATCTCCGGACTTATGGGCTGATTGAACGAAGGCAGAGTATAAGATTTAAGGTGGCACAAAGGATCGTTCCTAAGAAACGAGTCAAACATAAGGAGCCCGAAGTTGTCATAGCCGAGGAGGCTGATTCTGAAAGAACTCACACTGATGATGAGCCGCTGACTGAGCCTACGGATGTGGCTTCGGATGTCGCGGAGCAGAAAAAAGGCAAGGCTGCCATGGTTAAGCCAACTAAGCGGGGGAGACGGAAATCGGTTGTCATTGCCCGGCCCTCTTCCGGAGTTCGGATCTCTGAGATGTCTCCTCCGCGTACTGAAAGTCTCTATGAAGGGCTTGCCGACCTTCCAATCCCGGAAGATGTGTCTTTTCAACATGATGCCGGGTTGGAGGAGTTCCATCGTAATCTAGAATTGAGCTAGCCTCTTATTACTAGCGAGGTCGACATTTCTGGTTGGTCGGGGGGAATGCATATTCACACACACTTCACGACACTGCATAACCTTTGATTGTAAACTACCTGATTCGAAGAGTGACTAATTCGATTTTACTTTGCTTTGCAGATACTATGTCTAAACGAGGTTCAATGCTTGGGAGTCTTCGACATGCCCGCAAGTCTTCTTATTATGATTCGCGCAGGCGAGAGGGGGATAGAGACTATGACCAAGGACGCTCCGGGTATTATGACCAGGGACGTTCCGGATATTCTAGTCATGAGAGATATGATTCGGACAAGGGCCATAGGCGTCGATCGCGATCGCGCACCCCTCCTCCTTCCAGAGATCCCGTACAACCTCCCGTTCGCGTCCCTCATGATTCTTCTCGACATGTGTCGGTTTCTCAAGCTTCTAAATCCAAGGTGTCGGCGCCGACAGTTGCGGAGGAACCTCCTACTGAAATTACGGGAGAAGGAGCAATTAGGCTTGCGCAGCTGAAGAGAGAATTCCCGAATATCTACTTCGACAATTATGTCTTTCCCCCGAACTTGAAAAGAATCCCACCGGAGGCCGAGCGGTGGGCGCTTGATTATGTGCACGACTTCTATGCACAGTATAAGGTGTGGTATAAGGCAGCTGAAAAAGCATCGGCCTTGGCCTTCGAACGAGCGGCCACCATTGAAAAATTGCAAGCCGAGTTAGCACAAAGAGATCGCATCATTCAAGTGCTGAATACTGAGGCTGAATCATCCCGTAAATCCGAAATAGAGGCCACTAAAAAAGCCGATGAAGCCCAGGCAATCATGGATAGGATGAAACGCGAACACTACGCCATGGTTGAGGACATGGGTCATCGAAACACATTGGTTACTGCAGAGAGGGACGCAGCCCTGAAGGAGTTGAACGAGCTTAAGTCAAAATTTGCTGAAATCGCCAAGGAAAGGGATGATGCGAATAGCACAGCTCGGGAGGCGTGTGAACAAGCTGCGATTCTTCGCACCGAAAGGGATGCTGCGGTGGCGAAAGTTCAAGCGGTCGAGATAGAGGTGGAGGAGAAAGTTCAACGAGCAGAGGCCAGGCTAGAGGCCGATATCGAAGATCTGCTTATAACTTATAACGCCAACGTGTTAAAACACCGAAATTTAGCCTGGCTTCAAGATTATCCCGTTCACCTTCGCAGCGCTTGGGAGCGATTGGTCGAGGAAGAGGGGGAAGTGCATCCGGGCGAATCGGTTGACCGATTCGAGCTTGAGAACCGGTTATTAACTGAGGATGAAAAGAAGGTCCTTCACGATGCTATCATTGCTCATGAGAAGGAGATGGTGGGTGGTTGTTCCCTGGAAGTCGGAGAGGGATCGGGCGTTGAGCACCATTCTGAAGTTACTGAAGTCATCACATCGCCTTCGTCAGTGCCTGTGTCTGCAGTCAGCTTGCCACCAGTTCCTGCTTACGACCCGGAGCGGCCGCACTTATCTCCTATCCATGAGCACACTTCCGAGGTCGTTCAGCCGTCTGCGAGTCAAACTGGGGAAGGTATTTCAAAATTATCTCAAGTGTTTTCTAAATAAAGAGTTTGTTTTGAAGAAGTTACTAATAACTTATTGTTTTTTTTTGCCTAGTGACGGAGGTTGCGCCGACAGTCGCGGCTCAAGAATCAAGCCAAAGGGATAAGGCCATCGCTACCGAGGCTATTGCTGTAACTGCGGTGTCGATCGAGGCGGCACAGGGGAGTGGGTTATCTCTCGAGGAACAGATGGTGAGCGAGCTGCTCGGTGAGCCGGGCGGTTTCTCCACGGACTTACCGTTTATCATCGTTAGTGATCCCCTGCCGACCTCAAGTTCTTCGATGTAAGCTGCGGATGCCCCCAGCCAAGCCCAAGCGACACGAGAAGAGGAAACTTTGGCTGAAATCAGCGCTGAAATAGAAGCTGCGGGGCACAGTGGTAGCGCCGGTGGCAGCACGACGGCGCATAGTCCAGCGTCTGCTAGGGTAGTGTCGTCGGGTGGCACTATCCCATCTTCCGTCATAGACCCAGTCCCCCCTACTCCTCCGGCGGGAAGCCTCCCCGTTGATTTGGGCTCTGAGGAGGATATCGATATCATGCCCCCAACCGAAGAGTCACCGCCGAAGAGGAGGCACTCAAAAAGAATTTCTGTCGCTAGTGATTCTGATATTGATGAACCACTAATAAGGAAGACGAAAAAGAAGAAGAAGTAGATCGGCTTTACAAGTAGATGTTTTGGTGGATAAGTACTTGTTTTTGTTTTTTATTAGTAAGCCGTGTATAGATGCAGGTTCAGCTCCTGCTAGTAGGGATTGTTTTTGGGAAAACTTTTTCATATGTAAGCCCTCATTTTTGGTTAGTTGAAATAAACTTTAGTTTCTTTGTTTCAACTCTTGTTTTATTTGTGCTTAAGTACTTGCAATGCCTTGTTTTCGGTCCGGTGTACTTGTGGTGTTTTTACCGTTTAAGTAGAGCTCGTTTCATTTGCCACGCCTGAGAACCTTGGTCACAAGTTGTGATTGATGAATGAGTTGAACTTCGGACGTTGTATCACTTCGGTGAGTGATTGACACTTAAGCTTTCGTGCCCCCCAGTCTTGGGGAACAACACTTATATTTTTGGCAGTCGATTGCACTTGTTGCAAATCTTAAGTACACGTCCGCCTTCCGGGGACTTAGAGTAATTTGAGATCGATAACCTGGTTTGCATTCCAGGAGTTCAAGTGTTATTGATACTTGTAACATGGTTCACGCTCCGGGAACTTGGGGATGGTGTTCACATTCCAACTTGCACTCTACTAACTCGGAGTTAGTATTAACGCTTTAGTTCGCACTACGGGAACTTTGACTTGGTGTTGGTGCTCCAATTCACACGCCGGGAGCTTGGATAAAACATGTAAGTTTGGGTTCGTACTTCAGGAACCCGGAATTGACATTTATACTCCAACTCGCACTTCGGGAATATGGAGTTTGCACGGATGCTTCGGTTCGCGCTCCGGGAACCCGCAACTTATGTTTATACTCCAATTCACACTCTGGGAATTTGGAGTCCGCATTGATGGGTTGGTTCGCGCAGTGGGAACGAATTATTGAATGCTTATACTCCAATTCACGCTGTGGGAAGTTGGAGTCCGTACGCACTTCGGGAACGAATTATTAAGTGTTTATACTCCAATTCGCGCTCTGGGAATTTGGAGTCCGCTCGCACTCCGGGGACGAATTGTTAAATGTTTATACTCCAGTTCACGCTACGGGAAGTTGGAGTCCGTTCGCACTCCGGGAACGAATTGTTAAATGTTTATACTCCAACTCACGCTGTGGGAAGTTGGAGTCCGTTCGCACTCCGGGAACGAATTATTAAATGTTTATACTCCAATTCACGCTGTGGGAAGTTGGAGTCCGTTCGCACTCCGGGAACGAATTGTTAAATGTTTATACTCCAATTCACGCTACGGGAAGTTGGAGTCCGTTCGCACAACGAATTGTTGAATGTTTATACTCCAATTCACGCTGTGGGAAGCTGGAGTCCGTTCGCACTCCGGGAACGAATGGTTAAATGTTTATACTCCAATTCACGCTGTGGGAAGTTGGAGTCCGTTCGCACTCCGGGAACGAATTATTGAATGGACTGTCGTGTGTTGGTCCAGTCCAGCCTTCGATGTGTTGGCTTGCCCCCGAGCTGGGGTTTCACTTAGTGAGTGGCCGGTTGTAACGCAATCACTCGCTATTTGAATAAATTCCATTGTTCGATGGAACTTAGCTCTTCGTGTGTCGTGATTGTTGAATGTTGTATTCGATGAATCACAGCTTTAGCTTGAAGAGATAATGTTTTTATTGCTGAAATGAGAAAATATGGCAAAGTCAGTGCCTTGTTACAAAATCAAATTTCAGAATGTAAATGAAATTGCAAAATATTCATAGATTGAATGAGCCTGTCATGTGTGACAGTGACGAAGATCCTCGTCGTTCCAGGCTCCTGAGAAAGTCGGTCCGCCACTGATGGCGTTTATCACCAATCTCCCGCGAGGACCATTGGAGTCCTCATGCCTCGGTCGATCGGGTTCATTGATTTGACATGATGGACCTGCTTCCCTGGGTTGCGGTGTCCGCACAAATCGATCGAGTTTCCTTTCCCTGATCAGTTTTTCAACAAGATCCTGTAGGTGACGACACTCGTTCGTATCGTGTCCGTAGCCTTCATGGAACCTGCAAAATTTTCCCGTCTGGATTTGTTTCTCCGACGACGGTCTTGGAGCAGGTTTTTCATATTGAATCGCATTATGGGTCCGCAAATACAAGTCCTCCAATGAAGTATTCAAAGGAGTATAACTGTCGAACTTCGGATTTTTGCGTTGCGGACCGCGATTTTTGATCTTGTTTTTTAATTTGATTCACACTCTCTCTTCGCCGAGCTTGTTTATTTTTAATGTTCAACTGAACCTTTCCAGAGCTCTCACCGGAGTGTTTTATTGCAACATTGCTTTGGGTTCCTCCCGCGTTTGATCCTGCGTCAGTTTGCTTCCTATACTGTTTCGCGTCTTCCCGTCTCAGGAATTGAGCTGCTTTGGCATGGAAACGGTCCAATGACGCAGGTGGTTTTCCAGCTAGCCAATTGCCGAATTCAGAATCGGGGTCGATCCCCTTGGTTAACGCCATAAGGATGGAGTTATCGTTCGGATTGCTGATCTCCGCGCATGCAGTATGGAATCGCTCTAAGTAGTGTCTGAGTGTCTCTCCGGGAGCCTGAGTGACGCTAGACAGAGTGTTAACATCTTTGGGTCTTGCGACATGCATGCGGAATTGCTCAACGAATTTTGTGGCTAACTAGTCGAACGAGGAGACGGATCGAGGAGGCAATCGGGTGAACCACATGGTAGCGATGCCCCCCAAGGATATGGGGAAACTTCGACACTTTACTGCATCGTCGGCACGGGCTGCAGTCATCGACCATTCATATTTTAGGATATGTTGGTTGGGGTCGGAGTTTCCTTCGTACATGGGTAAAGTTGGCATCCGGAATCGCCGTGGGGGTTCAGCATTAAGAATGTCGTCCGTAAAGGGAGTGTGACTTCGGGAAACTCCCCAATCGTCGTTTGTGAATCCCTGACTCTCACGAATTAGCTGTCGTATCATAGTTGATAGATCCGGCATTTGCGCCGGAGTATGGTCACGTTCCATACTTTGGGTTCGAACCGGATATCGTTGACGGTTCAAATCTCGCCTTCTCGGCTCATAGTCCTCTGGGACGTACGGTTCAGGAGTATGACCGCTTTGACGACGGTCCGGGTCCGACTGATCTCGAGCGTCGACCCCTGGTTCAGCCGCAACGCTAGCGGTGCGGTATTCAGCGGCGTGGTGAGGAATGGCACCCCCTCGGGAGGAGGGTCCGGTTTGGAAGCTGGCTGACGGACCAACTCTTATCTGTCCAACGGTCAATATCGGTTGGTTTCCAGCGGATGGCATACGACCCTCATCTAACCTGGGTCGTGGGGGTCGGTTATGATAATCAGAAGATGAAGAACTTTCGCTAGAAGAGCGATAAGCACGATCTCTCGTGGATCGTTTTCGTTTCTGGCGATCCAGCTGGTTGATTAGCTCAGCGTTGGCACGTAGCCGTTCTTCTAGTTGTCGCCGACTCTGGGTCAGCTCTTGAAGTAACAACTGTAATTCTTGTCGGGTAACCGGACCCGACGGTTCTGAGTGCCCAGCGGCATCTTGATTAGGTGGAGGCAGAGGGGCAGGATTCTGTCTATCCTGTCCTTCTTGATTGACGGCGTTCGAGGTGGTTCTTGTGCTAACCATTTTTACAGTTGAGTTCCTTTCCTAGACTTTATGCAAATCTGAATAGAAGGGAAGGAAGTTGGATTTAACAATCTGGATCTCTCTCTTAGATTTATTCAATCCGATATCGATGACAGATCCAACGAGCAGGAGAAAATCTGGGTTTTCTCAGTGAAAGCACCAAAGTGTTTGTGTCAAAATTGGGCACAACACTCTTCGGGAGTCGTTGAAGAGATAATAGTCAAGAATGCAAGTTCAAAACAGATATATCTAACAAAAACTCCAATCAACAGCAAAGTAAATGCGTGGACAAGCGATTTATAGTGGTTCGTCGTGTTGCCTACGTCCACTGTGAAGTTTTTTGATGTTTTATTGATTCTCTTTCAATGATTACAAGTTGTTACAGCGATCCACAGCAAGTTACAACTGGAAATTCGAAATCAACAATAGGATTATGATGTAGGATGATGGAGATCTTGATCCGACAGAGTCTCGGCGTCTCAGAGTCAGAAGATCCCTTTTCTGTTGGCCCTGGGGCTCTATTTATAGGTGTAGGCTGCTGGTATCTCGCTGAAAACTCGGGAGACCACTTCTGGCACGTGAGGGGGCCCACACGTACGGTCTTGGGAAGTTTGGGCCCACTTTGGCATCGGTTCGAACTCCATTCGAACCGATCAAGAATTCATCCAATCGAGGTGAAATTTGGCGAGGACATTCTTCAACATGTATGCTAGCATCTGTGAAAATTTCATGACATTTGGATCAGTAGATTGGGAGATATGATGGGTTCGAAATAGGATTCACGGCACAGCTGTTTGGTTCAAACCCATGGTTTCGAAACGATGGTTTCGAATCCATCATGGCACGCGACTTCGTGATGACGTGGAGCGCAAGTTTCGAACCGATCCGGACTTCACTCCGTGTTGACCGCTTCGACTCCTTGTATCTCGGTGATTTCGAACCGATGGAAGACACGTGGGTTGACCCAGTGGGTTCGAACAAGGCAACACAGGATGGGTTCGAAGAAGGCCTTTGTGATGGGTTCGAAGCATGGCTCTATGATGGGTTCGAACACGACTTCAGGGATGGGTTCGAACGAAGCTTATGTATGGGTTCGAAGCATGCATGTCCGATGGTTTCGAACTGAGGCAGCCGAGCATGGGTTCGAACAAGCTACTCTCTGATGGGTTCAAGGTCGAGGCATCCCGAGGGTTTCGAATGTGATGGTTTCGAACTTGATGGGTTCGAAGTGATGGTTTCGAACTGGGGCGTGACGATGGATTCGAAGACAACCATCATTATGGGTTCGAAATCAGTGTGTTCCCTCCAAGTTGCCCCGATCATAACTTGAGCATACGAACTCGGATCGACTTGAAATTTGAAATGCTGACTCCTGTGGCCTTTCTTGCAGTGTCCCATCAATTGTAGCTCATTCTGGACTCGGATAAAATTCAGTGATATCCATGGCGAAAGGAAATACGATCAACCTCTGAGGCGAACGGTCCTTCCTTTTCAATCGCTCTTTTGGTATCGCGGCTTTGCCAAAAAGCGGGATAACAAGAATATTATATATAGGCACCGTGGTCTATATATACAAAATGTTTCTGAACTGATTTCTATGGTTTTGTAAAGAAATATATGGTTTTATATAAATATTGATTTCCGGTATTGTATAACGTCATTTAATTTTGATTTTTTTAAGCTATGCATAAATTTGTTTTAATATAGAATAAGCTTAATAATAAGTTTGATATTATTGATGATGATATGGTTAAGTATTTAAATTATATTTTAATACAGAGTTATAATGGTTTGAATAAAGTAAGGTTGGAAGATAAATTTGAGATTTATTTGAAATTGAATTTATTTAAGAATTAAACTCAAATAAGTTGATGAAAATTTATAAATTTGAAATTTTAGAAGGTATGATTTTTATAACTTGATTTTGGTTTAAGGTGAATTAAATGAATATTTCAAGTATAAATAAACTGAAGGAAATATTCAGTTATTTGTAATTGGAGTTTATTTAGATGATAATTGATTTATTAAGTAAATATTTCGAAACCAGATAATAGAAAATTGAACTTGATATGTATATGAATTTATCAAACTTAGTTTTGAAATTGTTGAATACATAAACTTTGAAATATATTGAATTTGAAATGGTTCATTCTGTGGATCAAATCTGATTTGAAATCTATATAAATTGGAAGATTTTATTTCAAAACTGAATCGTATTGAAATTTATGATTTAGGATTTGGTTAGATTTAAAATTTACAAATTTGAGTTGTATTGGAATTGATTAGTGAAATTGAAGAAGCTAGTTATTATATAAAGTATTTTAATATTTAGACCATTTAAGTAGTGGAAGTTATGTTTCAAAGTTATCAGTTTCAAAGTATTATGATTTGTAAGTGTTATATTTCAAGTGTTTGTGATTTCGAAATGTTATAGCTTTGAATGTGCTATGATTTTGGAAAAGGATATATTTGAAGTGAAATTGATATCGCATTGATTTGGTTTTGAAAAGGAAATGATATTTCGTTTTAAAAGCATAAACTATTTTGAAAATGACCGCAGTGTTACAATAACGATTAGTTGTTGAAGAGACCGGGATCGGATATGGCATACTCTCTGTCGATACTGAAAACCACATTAACATCAATGTACGCGGTGGAGACTCCAGAATGAAGTCGGATGGTGGCGACGTTCTATTGAGGTATATATGTGGATCCAAATCCCGT
Organism: Allium cepa; assembly: GCA_030765085.1. NCBI lineage: Eukaryota > Viridiplantae > Streptophyta > Magnoliopsida > Asparagales > Amaryllidaceae > Allium > Allium cepa. The sequence goes on from CM060942.1 coordinate 293,753,644, forward strand.
GTGTTAACGTAAAAAGTCGGACGCTAACACCCCGGTGCAAATATTGACTTGAATGAAAGCACCACCCGTTAACACGGGAAACAAAGAAAGCAGTAATTCACTGAAAAAGCAGTAAGAGACACAGAGTTTATAGTGGTTCGGCTTATAATCAGGCCTACGTCCACTTCAATCCTTCTTTATTGCTAATACGATTACAATCCTTTACAATTTCCTTCGATTACAATTCACTTCAAAAGACAAGTAGCTAGAAAAACTCTTATGCAAGAGAATTCTCCAAATTCATGGTTGAATACGTTGAATCCCAGCTTGAAGTTGATTGAAGCTTCTTGTGAGTTTCAAATGTTGAAGTAAGGCTTAGTTTGAAGACGGCAGAGTCTTGATGCTTTGAAGAAAATGACCGGAAAGTCCCGCTTATGTTGGAGCCCATGCCGTATTTATAGAGGAACTTCCATGTCAAGTTGCAAGTAGTGACCGACCTAACGTAAGTCGTGGATTGTGACCGACCTAAGATGTTAACGCGAAAATCAGACGCTAACACCTCGGTGTAAGTGTAGTGGATGTGAAAGCACCACCCGTTAATACGGGAATCAGAGAGAAACAGTAATTCACAGAAAATGCAGTAAAGAACACAGAGTTTATAGTGGTTCGGCCTATAATCAAGCCTACGTCCACTTCAATCCTTTCTTATTGCTGATTTGATTACAACTTGTTACAATCTCTTTCAAGTACAATCTACTTCAAAAGACGAGTAGCTAGAAAAACTTCAATGCGAGAAAGTTCTTCGAATTCATGATTGAATGTCTTGAATTTCTGTTTGAAGTTGATCTAAGCCTCTTGTGTGTGCTTGGAATATTGTTATGTAGATTGGCTTGAAGATAGCAGAGTCTCGATGCCTTGAAGAAAATGATCCAAAAAGTCCCCTCCACGTTGGAGTTAATGCTCTATTTATAGAGGAGCTTTCATGGGTCTTAAGTCATTTACGACTTAAAGTGAGTCGTAAGCCTTGAGTTAGGGTATAGGATAAGTCGTGGGTCGTTGGCGGGTTAAGGCACCAGGAGTTATGACTTAGCTGGCTCGCTTATGTCCTTTAGTACTAACTGATAGGTACTAGCAACTTAAGGAAAGCGGCACGGTCAAAACCTCTAAGTCCAAGGTCGTTACCGACTTAACCCAGGTTATAGGCCGGCAGCGACTTAGGGATAGGTCATAGGTCGCGTTTCCGAGATAATGCTTAACTGGGTTGCTGTGTCTACTGAGTAAAAGTCCTGAGTCGAGAACGAGTTAACAGGCACCGGTTTAAGTAACACAACATTGGATTTGCCTTTGTGCTTAGGTCGTGACCGACCTAGCATAAGTTGTAAGTCGGCCATGGCTTAAGTGAAGTTGCTTTTGGCCTTTCGTGTCTTGAGTCGTTTGGTCGGTCATCTCTTGAGTCATTTGCCCCCCTTAAACTGTTAAGTCGTCCAACCTCTTGACTCGTTGAGTTGCGTCATTGCTTAAGTCGCTAAGTTGATAACTCGATGAGTCGCTTATCCTTTGAGTCGCTGTCTCCCTTGAGTTGTTGAGTCGGTAACTACCTTAAGGTATTGAGTTGGTAACCCTTCAAGACAGTTGAGTCGGTCTATTCTCTTAGGGCGGTTAAGTCGGCAAGCTGTTAGGTCGGCATCCTTTTAAGTCGCTGAGTCTCCTTAAGTCGTGAGCCTTTTTGAGTCGTTGAACAAAGGAGTTAACATTTGCCCCTCGAAGTACATGCTTAAGTCATGAGTCGTGTGCTTCGACCTAGTTCCTGAGTCATGAACGGCTCAAAGAGGCTCGTAACTCGCTCGTCCTCCCATCTTCTCCCCTACCTCTTACATAAGTTGCCAAGTCGCTTCTTCCTTCTCACTCATCACTTACCTCCTCATTCGATTCTGCCATTAACATTCTTCCGAGCTCCCAAAGGCGATTTTGATTCGATCAGTTACCGGTTAACCTGAGATTACATTACGTAAGTGATCTTGCTCCTTTCTCAATCCTTTATTATCACTGATTCGGGAATTCCACCTTTCAATCTTAAATCACCTCCTTGTGTAATGATTCGTCGTGAATCTCGTTACACCAATGATTGATGGACCTGAGTTAACGATTGATGAGATGATGTCGATGGGTTACTGCTTCAGGCTCACTAATCTTTGATTTGCGTTAGGGTGGCTGAGCATTGAATTTGGGGTGATCCCGAGCAAGTTTTTTACGGATGATTCGATAGCATGAACAAAATGAGGGTTCTTTGTCGATGGAGCGGCTAACGGGTTAACGGGTTAATGGGTTAATAGGATGAGGAGTTTCTGAGTAGATGGGGGGTTTGCTGGTTGAGTAAAGTGGAGCATTTAGCTTGGACACGACCCAGTACTTTTGGGCGACTTAGAAACCTTACGACCTAACTCTTGACCGACTCATCTGGATGGGACATAGGCTTTGAGTCGCAGTCGAGCCAGGACTTAGAGAAATTCACGCCATTTTGAACTGAAGCCTTTCCTCCTTATTATGCCTTACGACTTAAAAGACAAACGACTTAACTTAACTCGCAGGGAACCTCTTAGGTCGTAGACGACTTAGGACTTGGAGAATTTCTGGGTTGAATTGCTATAACAAACTTCTTGGATTTTGTTTAAATTCTAGACTGCTTGAACTTTGTTGTACTTTTTCACAGATCATATCATCTTATAAGCTAACAACTTGCTTAAGGACAACAATTGTAGAAAACCAGGGCGAATATACTACCATTGACTACCCACATCAAATGACAGATTAGTCGATAAAACATAATCAACTTTAAAGAGATTGTATGTAATGCTGTGAATCCAACTCAAATGAAGTATTAAAGCAAAGCTTTGTTTGACTGAAACTGATTTGTTTGCATCAACACTGCACTTGTACTTAGATTTAAAACAAAAAACTTTGAAACTTTACAGTTGACAAATGTATGTTAGTTCAATTTCAGTTATATCCGCTTATTGCTTTATTTGTTTTACACAGCACTTCACACATTTAGGAAACGTGCACCTTCTCGTTTGAATATCCAGTTGTTTATGTAGAATGGCCTCACATCAAGAAGAAGTAACGGAACAAACTAGAGAGGCTCTTCCAATAGCTGCTCCGCTGACCACTCCACCGGAAAGAGTCTCAACTTCCTTGAGTCAACGAGCGTTTAATCTATTACGCGCCCAATTTGGCATTGTTGAAACGGATGCTATATTGCCCGGGCCAAATGATTTTGCTGATAGACCTCCTCGCGGCTTCGTTGCTACCAACCGCAAATGTGCTTGTGCGGTGCTATTCCTCCCTTCAATGACTTTCTTCAACAGTTTCTACTTCGATTGACCATCTCTCCGTTCCAACTGCACCCCAATGGTTATGACATTCTGATGGGGTTGTGTGTTTTATTCATGAGAACTCTGGATCGACTACCGAGTTTCGAAGAAATTTGTTATTTATGTTCTTTCACAAAGACTAAAGATCATCTCTCCATTGTTGTTATAAGAAGCGCTAGGAATTGCAAACTCATGACTGATCTTTTTGAAAGCGTTCATGGCTTCTTAAATCAGTTTTTCTTCGTTCGCTTCCCCCCAGGGTTTTACACCATCTGGAGAGTAGGAAGTAAGATTACCTGTTTCTATTTTTCCGTTCCTGAGCTTTTCGAGATCTGAGTTGCTAAGTGCTAATTTCACTCTTTCCTTTTTCAGCGCTTCCTTCCCCCTCTGGAGATCCAGGCCGCAAGCAAATTTTTGAAAGACTGAATGTCGTGACCACAGAAGAGAGAAGTATAAAGTTTTTATTGAGGGGCGAATTTTTACATCAGTTTGGACTTCTGCATTCTTCTCGCTCTACACACCCCCATGAGGTTCCAGACTCCCCATCTAAAGCATTAGAAGCCCCAGTTTCTACTGACGAACCCATACCAAAAAAACTGCCTCCGAGGCTTCTCTGGTGAAGTGCTCTACTACTGCCGACGTTGCGGGGTCGTCTGGCAAATTCGCACTTGCCCCAGTCATTGAGGAAGAAGAGCCTCAGGGATCTCCCCAACATTCACAGAAGTCTGGTGAAGAAGCCGGGAAAACAAGCCCTGTCAAGCAGAGCTGGGACGACACTTTGGAAGGGTTGAGCGACCTGTTTGTCACCTCACAGGAGCTCTTTAAAGACGACCCTGTCACTACTAGGGTTTCTTCTTCAGCAGTTGAAGCGACTTCTACTTTGCAACAAACTCCGTCGACCCAAGAGTTGACGTTAACTACTACCCCCACGATTCCTCCGCGATCGAAGAGTGGTTCGTAGTTTGACGCATGTAGTTTGCATATTACACACACTTAGAACTTTTCGGCACTTTCATGCACCTAACTCTTTGTACTTTGAAGATTCTAAAGTTACGCTTCTTTTTCAATTTCAGGTTCTTCAATGGGGCGAAGTGGCTCGTATTATGATGACTTTAAGCAGTATGACAGACGCAGTCAATATGATTACAGGCGCTATCTTCCCCCTCATAGGGAAACCGATGAGGAGAGGGCTGCTCGGAAAGCTCAGGAGAGAAGAGCATACGAAGAATGGTACGGGAGAGGGGAAGAACGTCGTGACTGTTCCCATAGAGAGGATGATTCCCTTAAAAGAAAATCCCATGACGACAAAGGGAAGAGCCACGCCACCGAAGGTTCAAGCAAACGGACCAAGCACGATGAAAAGTCATCATCTGACATTCCTAAAGAGCCCATTGCTTCGGTGCCTCCTCAATCTCCTGCTCTCGCTCGTACCGACATTCAGACGATCATTGGCAGGCCCTCATATCAGGTCGGACCAGGCCCAGCTACTCTTCAAAGTCGATTTCCAAACTGGTGCTTGAAGCGAGTTCGCTTTGATCTTGATCTGGTTCCAATCGACAAACCAGCCATGTTGCAAAATCTTGACGCTGTCAAGCTTGATATTGAGAGAATGTCGAATTAGCAGAAACTTGTCGACGAACTCCAGAGAGTGAACAACGCGAACCTTGAAGCTATGTTGACCATGGAGAATGATAAATCTGAATGGCAAAAGACTCTTGATCAACATGACGTAGAGATGAGGAGCATCGCCGCTTATAATGAAAAGCTTGAAGCCGAAGTTGGAAAGCTTAAAGAGGAGCTTGCTATGTCCTCCACTTCCTATTCTCAAAGGGAAAGTGTGCTTCTACAACAAGTGCGGGATGCTCATGCTAGCCAACGAGAGGCCGAAGATAAACTCATGCGGCAGGAAAAGGTTATAGAAGATTATCACGCTGAAGTCGCACAGTTGCGACAACAGACCAGCTCTTAGAACCTCGAAATTGAGAAGTTAAAAACTCGACTTGCTACAGTTGAGAAAGAGCGCGAGGAGGCTGTTGCCGGTAAAATTGCAGCTGAAGAAGCTCATCAAGCCATCAAAGCCGACGTCAGTTCGACATTATTCGACTTCTACTTGCAAAGTGTCCTAGGGCGTGGCAGTCTAGCATTTTTGGGCCCTAAATATGAAATCACTCTGGCTGAAGTATGGGAAGCTGCACTTGACATGCTTAAAGATGCTGGGTATGCCGAAGAAGAACTCGAGGCACAATATCTGGATGATGGAGCTCGTGCAACCCTCGCCAGAGGAAAAGAACAACTCGCTAGAGAGCGTGCTGGGATGATGAGAGAGGAGCATCAAGAGAAAGAAGCACCATCAATTGCCCCTGTCCCTCCTTCAATTTCGGCCGATGTTGACATCACAGGCTCCGGTTCTCATTCTCCGTCCCCTGCTAAAGTTACAACTGAGATTATAAGTGCGCAGGGTGGAGATGAAGGTGAAGAGAGCACCGAAGTACATGCTTATGAAGTTGACATTAGGAGGCCGACTTCTCCAGGTAACTCTACTGTTAATCTTGCCCAAGTGGACTGCTTGTTTGCTTCGACCGAGTTTAATGAGCTTCTTGATTATTTTTTAAATCTCGATGAGCCTTTATCTCCTCTCTTTACTGATTATAATCTCTTTTCTTCTGTAGAGAAAGTGCCTAGTGTCATAGAAACTTCTCCTCCCCCAGCTGTTCCTCCTCCAACCTTTCAAATTACTCCTACTTCCAAGCCGGGATCGCAGGAAGAATTAATAGGAGCCCTTCAAGGCTTGGACGATCCAGCCGCTTCGCAGGAGCAGAAGGCCGGAGGACTTGAAGGAGGCGAAGTATCTCCAGAGCGAACCCTTTCTGATGACATAAAATTGTCTGCTCTTGTCACTCCGGGGAGAGACTCTTCTTCAAGAAGGAGGAGGAAGCGTACAACTTCAAAGAAAAAAGGGAGAAGCATTTCTGCTACTGAAAAGGAAACGGAAGTTGATCCAGAACTAGCTCTCTCTCCTTCTCCCCTAACTCTCCCAAGTCGGCTTGAAAAATTTCCTATTAAACCAGGTGAAGGCTCTAAAGGTGGTGGGAGAAAGAAGTGATGAGCCCCGCTTTCCCTACTTTTCTTTACTTTTTGCTTTTTTGCATGTACTGGCCGGAGATTGCGCGGGTACCGGCCCCCGCTTTTCTTTATCCTGACACATGTACCTGTATAAATTTTTCGTAGTGTTGAATAAAATGTTCCTTTTACCTATACAAACTTCTATATGTATTTGTGAATACATTTATTCTTTATTTTATACAAGTTCCTTGTTTCCTTTGTGTGATATTGCAATGAGCCTATGGTATGTTGTTTGAGCATTGTTTCCATTCTTGTACTTTTGGTGTGCTGCCCCCATACCATGGTTTATTGCAATCTCTTTCACATTGGCAAAGTTTTTTAGAGAACAATTCCTTTGTTTCGAGAAGACTTGTACTCTTTCTTTAGAGAGCAGCTTTTCCATTTGAAGGATGCTTGCATCTGTACTTTATAGGATAATACTTCCATTTTAAGGAAATATTTTTCGTATTTAGTAGGATGTTCCTCATTTTGGAGGAGTTTTTTCTCTTTTCTCTTTTTTTTTGTTGCGAAGTTTTTACACTTCGCTTTTTTGGAGAAAATCACTTTTATTTTGAGTGAACTTTCTTTCGGGGTAAAATGGGCTTTGACTTGTTTGTGCCTCTGGTAAGAGGGCTTTTTGTTTGATTGTGCCTCTCGGAAGAGGGCTTTTTATTTGATTGTGCCTCTAGGAAGAGGGCTTTTTGTTTCTGCCTCTTGGGAGAGGCTTTTATGTTTTCCCTGTTCGCTGGGAAGCGGGCCTCCGAAGAGGGCTTTTCACATTTCGACTAGCGTGAAGTTTTATTTCAGATCACGGTGAAATGTGTGCCTCTGAGTACCTGGAAGTTTGGAGTTTCTTTCTCTTAGTTAGATGGATTCACCGGGTGGACACAAGTGTCCTGTGCCACCGATCAGTCCACAACTTATGTCGAGAAAGAACTCTCTTTTTCTGGCGCGGCCCGCTCGAGGTCTTTTAGCATCTCAACTATGGTGAAATGGGCCTCCTAAGAGGTCTTTTCACATTCCAGCACTTGTGAAGTTTTATTTCAGATCTCGGTGGAATGCATACCTCCGAGTCTACCTGGAAGTTTGTTTCTCATGGTTGGCCCAATTCACGGGGCGGACGCAAGTTACTTGGACGCTTATTTGCGCAGATTGTCTCAGCTAGTGAACAAGCGCCTTGCCCTCTACTTGAGAGGGTGCCTCCGATCACCGTATGGATTCACGGGGCGGACGCAAGTTACTTGGACGCTTGTCTGCGCAAACTGTCTCAGCTAGTAAACGAGCGACTTGCCTTCCAGTTGGGAAGGTGCTCTCGGTCATTCCATACCAATCTTTTTTTGTTGAGAAAGTCTTCTGGCATGCCCCGTTTGAGGTCTTTATCCTCCGAAGAGTTGTGCCTCCGAAGAGGGCTTGTGCCTCCGAAAAGGGCTTTTGCTGTTTGATGCTTGCTCGCCCATGTCTCTTTGCCATCTATTCATGTCGGCGATCCCCGTTATCTTTTCCAAATATCATCCCTTTTTAGTTGCCAACAATTTTCCTTATCCAAAGAAATATACTTCATAGTTAAGCGAGTTGGTGGTGGTAGACACAGGCTATTTAACTAGATGCTCGTTTGTACAAACATTCGCAGTTAGTTAGAAATGATCCACTTCCGGCCACATCGCTAACTTTTGTTCGAAGCACTTCTTTCGTAGGATTTGAGTATGAAAATTTTGAATGGTTTAGCGTTTGCTTGCTCGGTGATGTCGGAGATCGCTTGGTCTTGCGATGCGCAAGCCTTGTTTTTATGGCCTGCATTATTAAATTAACATTTTAGTAACACAATTGACGTATTTTATATGTCGAAATAAAACAAAGCAGTTTATAGTAGTAGAGAACACAAGATTTATAGTGGTTCGGCCAAAAGCTGGGCCTATATCCACTTTATAGCTTTTCATTATTCACTTGCTTTACAATTGCTTTCAATACAAGACTCATATATTCATAATTTTTTTACAACATTTCAGCAAAGCTTTTAAGTAAAATATGGACGCAAATGAATGTTGTTGCAAGCTCTTGGGATTGGTTCTCCTTTGACGGTTGTGAGTTTGAATGTGCCATCAAGAGGTTTCGTGCCTATGACATATGGCCCCTCCTAGTTTGGCCCAAACACACCTGTGGCTGTAATACTTCTCTTCAGGACTAGGTCCCCAACTTCAAAGCGGCGCTGATGAACTTTGGAATTGAAGTGCCTGGCTATCCTTTGCCGATGGGCTGCAATTCTAAGCTTAGCCTCTTCTCTTTTTTCATCAAGGAGGTCAAGCGCTTCCAATTGCAGTTTTCATTCTCATCTTGATCAAAATGGATCCTTCTATGTGAGGGAACTTCCGTTTCCACTGGAATCATTGCTTCTGATCTGTATGCCAATGAAAATGGAGTATGCCCAGTCGCAGTTTTATGGGTAGTTCTGTATGCCCATAATGCAAGTGGTAACTTATCGACCCAACCACCTTTTACTTTTTCCAGCTGCTTTTTGATGGTTGATTTGCGATTTTGTTTATTGCTTCCACTTGCCCGTTTGCCTGCGGATGAGCCACTGCTGAGAAGCTTTTTCGGATCTTGAATCGTTTGCATAAATCTTGGAATTCCTCACTTTCGAACTGCGTACCATTGTCTATGATTATCTTCTGAGGCACACCATACCTGCAAATGATATTTTTAGTCACAAAACTTATCATTTTCTTAGAGGTAACGGTAGCTAATGGTTCAGCTTCAGCCCATTTAGTGAAATAATCAACATCAACGATAGCATATTTAATCCCCGATTTGGCAGTCGGCAAAGGCCCAATGAGATCTATCCCCCAGATGGAAAACGACCATGGACTGACCATTTGTGTTAGCTCAGTGGAAGGTGCTCTAGGAATTTTGGCAAATCTCTGGCATTTATCACTTTCGAGGATAGTCGGCAGCATCTCGATTAATCTCTGGCCAAAAATATCCATAACGGAGAATTTTCTTTGCTAAAGTTTGACCTCCTGTATGATCTCCACACTCCCCTCCGTGCACTTCAGTTAGAATTGTCTTGGCTTCTTCTTTAGTTACACAGCGGAGCGGTGGCATTGAAAATCCCCATCTGTACAATCGGCCATCCTGGATCATATATCTAGAGGCTTTCCTTAACAGCTTCTGTCGTTCTTTTGAATTTTCTGGCAAAGAACCATTGAGCAAATATTCAAATATCGGAGTCATCCATGATTCTTGCTCTTGTGATACATTCATAATCCAATCAACATCCATTTCATCTGTGCTCGGAGCTGACAAGACTTCGATGGGAACTAATCCCAATAGTTGAGCTTCACCAGTACTTGAATACTTTGCGAGAGAATCCGCCTTCATGTTCTCTTCTCGGGGTATATGGCTTATTGAATAACGGTCAAAATCTTCAAGAAGCTCCCAGGCTTTTGATAAATAGGCGAGTAGATTCCCTCCTTTAGCTTGAAATTCCTTCTTGACTTGGCAGACAATAAGCTGAGAATCATTGAAGATCTGCAATGCCTTGATGTTTAGTTCTTTAGCGATCCTTAAACCAGCGATGAGAGCTTCGTTTTCTGCTTCATTATTTGTCGAAAGAAATTCTAGTCTCAGTGCATAACATAGCGATCGTCCTTCTGGGGTTTCAAGGACAACCCCTGCTCCAGAACAGTAATCATTCCTTGCGCCATCGACATACAATTTCCATTGGATTGGGATGCTATCAGTGGCTTCTTCCTCACTATCACCTTTATCCGTATATTCTGCGACGAAATCTGCTAAAGCTTGTCCATTGATTGCTTTCCGGGGATGATAAGTGATGTCATATTGGCTGAGTTCAATATTCCATTTCAAAAGACGGCCCGAAGTCTCAGGACGGAATAGGACTTGCTTTAAAGGTTGATTGGTGAGGACTTTGATGGGATGAGCTTGGAAATACGGCCTCAATTTTCTTGATGCGATCAACAAATAATAGGCGAGCTTTTCCAACCTTGAATAGTTCATCTCTGCCCCAGTGAAGCTTTTGTTGATATAATAGACTGGGCGTTGAATCCTTGCGTCTTCCCGTACCAACGCTGCACTGAGAGCATGAGATGAAATTGCCAAATATATGAAGAGATCTTCACCATTGTCAGGCTTTGAAAGTATCGGAGGCACTTCCATATGACGAACCAACTCATCAAATGCTTTCTGACATTCAGGAGTCCACTCAAAGTTTTTTCTTCCTTTCTTCAGAGCATCAAAGAATGGAATGCATTTTTCAGTAGTTTTTGAAATGAACCGACTCAAGGCAGCAACCTTTCCATTGAGACTTTGCAATTCCTTCTTCGTTCTAGGAGCTTTGAGCTCTCTCAGGGCAGTGATCTGAGCAGGATTAGTTTCAATGCCCCTAGCGCTCACAATGAAACCCAAAAACTTTCCGAACTCCACTCCAAATGAACATTTCAAGGGATTAAGCTTCATTCTGTACTTTCGGAGTACTGCGAACATCTCTTCCAAGTGATCCATGTGGTCCACTGCTTTCTTAGACTTCACTAGCATATCATCAACATAAACTTCCATTGTCTTGCCAATCTGCGGTTTAAACATGGCATTAACAAGCCTTTGGTAAGTTGCCCCTGCATTCTTAAGTCTGAAAGGCATGACCTTGTAGCAGTAGAGTCCAACATCTGTGATGAAGCTTGTGTCCTCTTGATCTGGCTCATGCATCATAATCTGGATATATCCGGAGTATGCATCCATAAAAGATAACAATTCATGCCCCGCCCTCCCATCCACCAACTGATCGATCCTAGGCAGCGGGAAGCAGTCTTTGGGGCAGGCTTTGTTCAAATCTGAAAAGTCAGTGCATACTCTCCATTTTCCGTTAGCTTTTTTAACCAGCACTGGATTTGGTACCCAATTTGGATAATTAGATTCCCTGATGAAACCGTTCTCCATGAGTCGATCCACTTCTTCCTTAAACACTGCCGTCCTCTCAGGACCCTGAGTTCTTCTTTTCCGTTTCGCGGGTGCAAACTTTGGATCAATGTTCAGAGTGTGTACTGTAATCTATGGGGATATTCCATAAATGTCAGCATGAGTCTAAGTGGATACATCCAAATTTTCCTTCAAAAATGAAATCAGAACATTCTGAACTGTTGTGTTGAGTTGTGAACCCACATTCAGCACTTTGTTTGGGTCCTTTGGGTCAACGGGTACCGGCACTGTTACCTCTACCGGTACTACCCTAATCTCCCCTGCACTGGCTTTCCTTGGATCCATCTCTCTTCGTGCGCCACTATATTCACCAGTGCAGGGTCCACCCTGTAATTGCTACAAGGTTGGTTCTTTGATGCGGACTGGAGCCGCCGCACCTTTTCCGTTTCTCTTTTCCTTGATTCACGCAGCTCTGTAAGATAACATTATCGCCCCGCATCTTGGTCTCCTTTAATCACACCAACTCCATTATTTTGGGGAATTTTATAGTCAGACACCATGGGGCAAGAACAGCTTTGAATGCAGCAAGAGTTGGTCGGCCTAAAAAGGCATTGTAAGCGGAAAATTCTTCAACAATTATAAAGGTCTGCTTTCGAGCTACTTTTCTCGGCCCTTTTCCAAGTTCCACGAACAAATCTATAGTCCCAATCGGCTGTTTGGTTTCCCCAGCGAACCCAGCAATCTTAAGTGATGAAGCTTGAACGTCAGCCATTGGAATTCTCATCTGATCGAGAGTCTTCTTGAAGAGAATGTTGCATGAAGCTCCACAGTCAACTAGAACTCTTCTCACGGTAGCCGGCCCAATACCAGCAGATATGACCAAAGGATCTATGGTAGGAGCCTCGATACCCAAAGAATCTCTGGCACTGAATACAATATCGTCAGTAGAAGTCTTTTGTTGCTTCGAAGGTGCATCATTTTCTAATACAAAAACATTCTCTTCCATCGGTGCATGCCTCAAGACCCGTGCATACCTTTCCATCTCGTCCCAGCTTCTGCCTGCTGGGTGAGGACCTCCAGTTATTACATTGATGACGGGTCTTTCCGATTCATGTTCTTCGGCCTTCTCACTTGAGCCAGGACGGTGAGCGGGAACTTGTTGTCCTTGAGTCGACGAGGTTGGGCTGTTTCTATTCCTTTTCACATACTGTTGGAGCTTATTCTCTTTCAATAGTTGTTCAATTACCTCTTTCAAGTGACGACATTCGTTGGTGTCATGGCCGAGTTGGTTGTGGAATCGGCAGAACCTTCCACTTTTCTCCATCTTACTTCCAACCCTTAGTTTGGCTGGTGTCGGATAATTGACATCATCTTTGGTTGCAAAGAAGATGTTTTCAGGGGTATCAGTTAAGGGTGTGAAGTTGAAAGGACGGCCTTTCTTTGCATCTCCCTGTTTTTTTCCACCATCATTTCCCCTTTTCTTAGTGTTAGGTTCTTTCTTGTTCGAAGCAACACCATTATTCCCGGCCTCTGCTGATACTACCTTAGCCGGTGCTTGGAGGCTCTTCAAGCGCACGAATTCATCCGCTTTCTTATAGAATTTGTCAAGCGAGTTTGGTTCTTTCATTTTCAACCATTTTCCGAATTCCTTTGATTTGTCAATCGCCCTCATCAAGTATGCTAGGACCATGCATGGCTCAACATTATCTACCTCAGCCAATGCTATGTTAAAACGATTCAAAAATGATCTGATGGATTCTCCTGGATTTTTCTCTAGACTTGACAGCGACATTATATCCTTTGCTTTTGAAGCATACAATCGAAATTGCTCCTTGAATTTCCTGGTCAAATCGGAGAACTGATCAATGGACCTGACCGGCAGCTTTGTAAACCACAATAGAGCCACACCTTCCAGATATACCTGGAAATATCGACATTCGATTTCATCAGACGCTCTGGCACCCGTCATATGCCAATCGTACTTATACAGAAACTCATTAGGATCACTCGTCCCCTTATAAGCTGGAATAGTAGGGGAACGAATTTCCTTGGGAACTCTGCCTTCAAGATCTTTTCAGTAAATGGAGTTTTGCTTGGAGCAAAACCCCATTCATTCTCTTCTTCATCTCTTCGCATGCTTTCCTTCATAATCTGAAGAACCATGCCTGAGAAATACTCTTCATCATTTAGAGGCTCTGGAGGGCAAATATCAGCCATTCTTTCTAAATTCTGTCTTAACAACCGTTCACGGAGGGTCGGCTGCGGTCCTGATCCTCCATCCTAGAGAGGTGTCTTTTCCACAGCTTCTGCGGCACTTTGAGAAACGTTCCCTCCTTCAACATCTTGAACTCCCGCAGTGTGGTTTCCATCATTATTAACTGGTTGACGGTTAGCCCCAAGTAGATCATTCAACTTACTTAAGATCAGGACATTCTGGTCATTCTGAGCCTCCAACTGTGCATTCTGGGCATTCAATTGTTGATTCAACCCCAAAACTACGGCGTCCAATTCTGCTCGCATAACTCCAACAGTTGGAGCTGCTTCGCTTGAAGGAGGAGAGGTAGCGGTATTCTCTTGAACATTGTCGGATCTTACAGAACTTTGTTTTCTCCCAGGAGCCATTATTTCCAATAAACTTCTGGTTTTAAAAGAAATCCTTTCAACAACTTTTTGAGAAGCAATGGTGAGAACAACCTGGGTTCAATTCTCAGTGAAAGCACCAACAATGTTAACGCGAAAATTAGACGCTAACACCTCGGTGTAAGTGTAGTGGATGTGAAAGCACCACCCGTTAATACGGGAATCAGAGAGAAACAGTAATTCACAGAAAATGCAGTAAAGAACACAGAGTTTATAGTGGTTCGGTCTATAATCAAGCCTACGTCCACTTCAATCCTTTCTTATTGCTGATTTGATTACAACTTGTTACAATCTCTTTCAAGTACAATCTACTTCAAAAGACGAGTAGCTAGAAAAACTTCAATGCGAGAAAGTTCTTCGAATTCATGATTTAATGTCTTGAATTTCTGTTTGAAGTTGATCTAAGTCTCTTGTGTGTGCTTGGAATATTGGTATGTAGATTGGCTTGAAGATAGCAGAGTCTCGATGCCTTGAAGAAAATGATCCAAAAAGTCCCCTCCACATTGGAGTTAATGCTCTATTTATAGAGGAGCTTTCATGGGTCTTAAGTCATTTACGACTTAAAGTGAGTCGTAAGCCATGAGTTACGGTATAGGATAAGTCGTGGGTCATTGGCGGGTTAAGGCATCAGGAGTTATGACTTAGCTGGCTCATTTATGTCCTTTAGTACTAACTGATAGCTACCAGCGACTTAAGGAAAGCGGAACGGTCAAATCCTCTAAGTCCAAGGTCGTTACCGACTTAACCCAGGTTATAGGCCGGCAGCGACTTAGGGATAGGTCATAAGTCGCGTTTCCGAGATAAGGCTTAACTGGGTTGCTGTGTCTACTGAGTACAAGTCCTGAGTCGCGAACGAGTTAACAGGCACCGGTTTAAGTAACACAACATTGAATTTGCCTTTGTGCTTAGGTCGTGAGCGACCTAGCATAAGTTGTAAGTCGGCTTAAGTGAAGTTTCTTTGGACCTTTCGTGTCTTTAGTCGTTAGGTCGGTCATCTCTTGAGTCGTTTGCCCCCTTAAACTGTTAAGTCGTCCAACCTCTTGACTCGCTGATTTGCGTCATTGCTTAAGTCGCTAAGTTGATAACTCGATGAGTCGCTTATCCTTTGAGTCGCTGTCTCCCTTGAGTTATTGAATCGGTAACTACCTTAAGCTATTGAGTCAGTAATCCTTCAAGGCAGTTGAGTCGGTCTATTCTCTTAGGGCAGTTAAGTCGGCAAGCTGTTAGGTCGGCATCCTTTTAAGTCGCTGAGTCTCCTTAAGTCGTGAGCCTTTTTGAGTCGTTGAACATAGGAGTTAACACAAGACAAGTCGTAAGTCGCGTTCTATCTCTTAAGCACGGCTCACGACATAACTGGGATAAGCATGTTCTTCTGAGTACATGTCCTAAGTCGTGGGCGAGTTAACAGGCCCTGGTTCAAGTAACGCTATACTGGGTTTCCCTTTGTTTGCCTACGTCATGAGCGACCTAACATAGGTCGTAAGTCGGTCGCGACTTAATTGAAGTTGTCTTGAGCCTTTCCTGTCTTGAGTCGTTAGGTCGGCAGTCCCTTGAATCGTTAGGTCAGGCTATCAGCTAAGTCGCTAAGCCGTTAAGCCCTTAAGTCGTTAGGTCGGGCTATATGTTAAGTCGCTAAGCCGTTAAGCCCTTAAGTCCTTAGGTCGGGCTATATGTTAAGTCGCTAAGCCGTTAAGCCCTTAAGTCGGCAGTCCTTCTTAAGTCGGTATGTCGTTAAGCCCGCTTCATGTGTTTAGTCGCCAATTCTCTTGTGTCACTGAGTCGCTGACCATAGGAGTTAACATTTGCCCCTCGAAGTACACGCCTAGGTCGTAGGTCGTGTGCTTCGATCTAGTCCCTAAGTCGTGGGGGACTCAAGAAGCTTGTTAACTCGCGCGTCCATCCATCTTCTCCTCTATCTCCTATATAAGCTGTTAAGTTGCTTCTTCCTCTTTACCTTACTGCTTATCACCTTGCCGCCATTGCTGCATCCGAGCTCAAAAGTTAAGACGAAATCCTCCCCTTTGCATCCTTGATCGCTATTTCAACGATAGATTTAGGTAATTCCCATCATTGATCCATTGTGTTTGTCACTAGCTCCTCCATAACCATTTCAATACGGTTTTTGTTTCCACGTTGAAAGATTACACCCCAATTCGTCCTCTGTCCATTGTCGACCGTTGACAACTGCCCTAAAAAATAAGAATCGGCTTAGGATCTTATTGAATTATTTGGCAAGTGTTTGAATTCACGTAATTAGCAATGGTTTCTGGAAATTTAGAGGAGGCGAAGAGGTACTCGGTTACCGGGTTAGTGGATTTTGGGTTTAAACGTTTGATCAATGGGCTTCTGTTGATGGAGAGGCTAACGGGTTAATGGGTTAAGAGGTTAAGAGGATGAGGAGTTTCTGATTTGACGGGGGGTTTGTTGATTGGGTGAAGTGAGACACCAACTTGGACACGACCCAGCAATTTTGGACGACCTATAACCCTTTGCGACTTAACAAGATACGACATAAGATTTGAATCGCGGCGACTTAACTTTTGACTGACTTAATTAGTTGCGACATAAGCCTTGAGTCGCGGCCGACCTAACTTTTGACCGACTTAATTAGTTGCGACATAAGTCTTGAGTCGCGGCCGACCTAACTTTTGACCAACTTAATTAGTTGCGACATAAGTCTTGAGTCGCGGCTTAGCTAGGATGATTTAAAGAACCAACGGCTTAACTTAACTCGCAGGAAATCTTTTAGGTCGTGGACGACTTAGGACTTGGAGAACTTTTGGACTGTGACTACATGGCTTGAACAAAACTTGAAAACTTTGAGATATTGATAGAACTTGATTGTACTCCCAACTCAAACTTTGAACTGCCGAAATAACTTACATGACTTTGCTATGCTTTCTTAATAGATTATACCAAATTTGATGTCGACAACCTGTTAAATACAACATTTGCAAAAAACTAGGGCGAATATACTACCACTGATTGCCCACATCAAATGACAGATTAGTCGATAAAGGATAATTAACTTAAAGAAATTGTATGAAATGCTATGAATCAACAAACTCAAGTGAAGCATTAAAACAACGATAACCAACTAAAGTTGATTCGTTTGCGTTAATATTGCACTTGTATTTGAACTTAAAGCGACAAGTCTTAAAATATTGTAATGACACATGTTTAATTTCAATTATATTTGCTTGTTGCTTTGCTAGCTTTACACAGCACTTCACACATTTAGGAAACGCGTACCTTCATGTTTGAATATCAAGTTGTTTATGTAGAATGGCTTCACATCAAGAAGAAGTGGTAGCCCAAGCTGGAGAGATCTTTCAGACAGCTATTCCCGTAGTGAATCCTCTAGAAAAAACTCCGACTACCTTAACCCAGAGAGCAATTAACCAGCTGCGCATTCAATTTGGCCTTGCTGAGAGTGATGCTCTACTTCCCGGGCCGAATGATACTGCCGACAGTCTACCTCATGGTTTTGTCGCAGTCAATCGCCAGATGTGTCTAAGTGGAGCAATCCTCCTTTCAATGACTTTCTTCAACAACTCCTACTTCGATTGACTATCTCTCCGTTCCAATTGCACCCCAATGACTATGCCATCTTAATGGGGTTGTGTGTTTTATTCAGGAGAACTCTGGATCGACTGCCACGTCTCGAGGAAATTCGCTACTTATGTTCATTTACAAAAACTAAAGATCACCCCTCCATTACTGTTGTAAGAAGCAATAGGAATCGCAAACTCATTACCGATCTTTCCAAAAGCGCACATGGCTTTTTGAATCAGTTTTTCTTTGTTCGCTGCCCTCCAGGATTTTATGCTATCTAGAGAGTAGGAAGTAAGATTACCTGCTTCTATTTTTTCCATTCCTGAGCTTTTCGGGACCTGAGTTGTTAAGTGCTAACTTAACTCTTCCCTTTTTTCAGCACTTCCTCCCCCTCTAGAGATCCAGGCCACAAGAAAATTTTTGAAAGACTGAATGCCGTGGCTGCTGAGGAAAGGAGTATAAAATTTCTGTTGAAGGATGAATTTCTACATCAGTTTGGACTCCTACATTCTTCCCGCTCTACACAACCTCACGAAGTCCCTGATTCCCCAGCTAAGGCATTAGATGCCCCAGTTTCTACTAACAAACTCGTACCAAAGGAACTTACAACTAAGGCTTCGTTGGTAAAATGTTCTACTCCAACTGACATTGCGGGACCATCCTGCAAACCTGCCCTTGCCCCGGTTATCGAAGAAGAAGAAGATCTTCAACAAGCCGGGAAGACTACTGATAAAGGAGTTGAGGTGAAGAGCCCTGTCGAACACAGTGGTAATGACACTTTCGAAGGGTTGAGCGACTTTATATTTACGTCTCAAGAACTCTATAAAGATGATCTTTCCGCTGCTAAAATTGTATCTCCAGTGGTTGAAGCGACATCTGTTCTTCAACAGACTCCTCCAGCTCAACAATCGACATTGGCTGTAAAATCTATCACCACCCCCCAACTGAGGAGCGGTTCGTAGTCCGGCGCGTGTAGTTTTCACACACCACACACACTTAGGATTTATTGGCACTAATATGCACTTAACTCCTTACAATTTGAAGATCCTCAAGTTATGCTTCTTTTTCAATTTCAAGTTCTTCAATGGGGCGGAGTGGCTCGTATTATGATGACATCAAGTAGTATGGAAGGCGCAGTCAATATGATTACAGGCGCTATCTTCCTCCTCATAGGGAAACTAATGAGGAGAGGGCTGCTCGAAAATCTCGTGAAAAGCGTGCCTACGAAGAACGCCATGAAAGACGGACGAGCGACACGATTCTTCCCAAAGGGAAGATGATTCTCATAAATGGAAGTCCCGTGACGACAAGGGGAAAAGTCCGATTGCCGAAGATGTGAGTAAAAGAGCCAAACATGGTGAAAAACCAACATCCGAGACTACTGAACAACCTACTGCTCCTGTACTGCCTCAATCTCCTGCCCTGGCATGTACTGATATCCAAACAATCATTGGAAGGCCCCCATATCGAGTTGGCCCGGGCTCGGCTACTCTTCAGAGCCGATTCTCGAACTGGTGCCTGAAAGGAGTGCGCTTTGATCTTGACCTGGTCCCGATTGATAAGCCGGCTATGCTGCGCAACCTTGATGCTGCCAAACTTGATATCGAAAGAATGTCAGGTTGGCAAAAGCTTGTCGATGAGCTCCAAAGGGTAAATCGTGCGAATCTTGAGGCCATGTTAACAATGGAGAACGACAAATCTGAATGGCAGAAGATCCTTGAGCAACATGATGCGGAAATGAGAAGCATTGCTACTTATAATGAAAAGCTCGAAGCGGAAGTTGAAAAACTCAAAGAAGAGCTTGCTAGTTCCTCCATTTCCTATTCGCAAAGGGAGAAAGTGCTTCAACAACCGGTGCGAGATGCCCATGCCGCTCAAAGTGATGCCGAAGATAGGCTTGATGTGCAAAAAAGAATTAATGAGGGCCATATTGCCGACATCGCAGAGTTGCGAAAGAAGACTAGCTCCAATGACATGGAGATCGAAATGCTAAAACTTCGACTCTCTAAAGCTGAAAGAGAGCGTGATGAGGCTGTTGCTAGTAAAATCGCGGCTGAAGAGTCTCACGAAGCAACGAAGGCCAATATCAGCTTAACATTGTTTGACTTTTACTTGCATAGCGTCCTGGGGCGTGGTAGTCTCTCCTTTCTAGGCCCCAAATATGAAATAACTCTGGCCGAAGTGTGGGAGGCCATACTTGACATGTTTGGCAGTGCTGGCTATACCGAGGCGGATTTAGAGGCAAATTATCTTGATGACGATGCCCGTGCCGCTCTTGCCAGAGGAAAGGAGCAGCTAGCCGAAGAGAGAGCCGGAATGACCGAAGGGGAACATGTAGGAAAGGCAACTTTAACCGACCCAGTTCAACCTTCAACTTTAGCCGATATCGACATTATTTGCTCCGGTTCCCATTCTCCGCCTCCTACTAAAGCCATCACTGAAGGTGCAACTGCTCACAATGGAGATGATAGTCAAGAGAGTGCTTGACATGTTTGGCAGTGTTGGCTATACTGAGGCAGATTTAGAGGAAAATTATATTGATCACGATGCCCGCCCGCTCTTGCCAGAGGAAAGGAGAAGCTAGCCGAAGAGAGAGCCGGAATGACCGAAGGGAAACAAGTAGGAAAGGCAACTTTAACCGACCCAGTTTAACCTTCAACTTCAGCCGATATCGACATTATTGGCTCCGGTTCCCATTCTCCGCCTCCTACTAAAGCCACTGCTGAAGGTGCAACTGCTCACAATAGAGATGATAGTCAAGAGAGTGGTGACGCCTGGGGCTTTGAAGTTGACATAGTAAAGCCTGCTTCGCTAGGTAACCTTACTGCTGATCTTGCTCAAGTGGACTACTCGTTCGCTTCACATGAGTTTGATGAACTTCTTGATTATTTTTTAAATCTCGACACGCCACTAACTCCTCTCTATTCGAGAGATACCGACTTTAACTTCTTTTCTTCTGTAGAGAAAGTATCGAGCATTGTTCATACTTCCCCTCCTCCAGTTATTCCTCGCCCGTCTCTTCAGGTCACTCCTTCTTCTGCCTCTCAACCGGGGTCACAAGATGAGCAAATAGAAGCTCTCCAAGACTTGGACGATCCCATTGCTTCACAAGAACATAGGGGAGAAGAAACTGAAGAGGGTGAAAAGACTCCGGAACCAACTGGTTCTGACGATACGCCGTTAGCCACACTTTTACTCCAGGAAGCGAGTCTTCTTCTAAGAAAAGGGGGAAAAGTGGAGTCTCAAAGAAGAAGAAAGCTTCAGCCGGCGAGGAAAAAGCAGAAGCAAGTCCAATTGTCCCCCTTTCTCCTTCTTCCCCTACACTTTCAAGACGGCGCAAGAAGTTGGTTATCCGACCACGTGCAGGCTCAAAAGGTAGAGGGAAGAAGAAATGATGGCTTTTGGTCCTGTGCTTTTTATCTCGCTCTTTGCTTTTTTTCTTGTATACAATTTTGTGTTGACTGGAGATTGTGCGGGTACCAGTCCCCGCCTTCTTTTACTTTGAAACCTGCACATGTATAAAATTCTCATAGTACAGAATAAAATGGTTCTTTTACTTATACAAATTTATGTCTGTATTTTCAGAACACGTTTATTTTCCATTTTCATGTAAGTTTCTTTATCTTCATTATGTGAAGTTGTGGTAAACCTATGGTATGTTGCCTGAGCATTGTTTTTATTTTTGCGATAACTATATTGTATTTCCCCCATACCATGGTATATTGCAATTTCTTTCACATTGACAAAGTTTCAGAGAACAACTCTTCTGTTTCGAGAAGACTTGTATTCTTCCTTTAGATAACAACCCTTCCATTTGAAGGAGGTTTGCATTTGTACTTTATAGGATAATATTTCCGTTCTAAGGAAATATTTTTTTCTAATTCAGTAGAATGCACTTCATATTGGAGGAGTTTTCTCTTTCTCTTTTTTTTTGTTGCAAAGTTTTTTTTTTTACACTCCGCTTTTTCTATGAAAAGGTCACTTTTGCTTTGGCAAGTGAATTTCACTTCATAGTGCAGTGGGCCTTTCGAAAAAAAAGGGTTTCAACCTGCTTGGGCCTCTGAGGAGATTTTTTTGATTGTGCCTCTGGGAAGAGGTCTTTTTGATTGATTTTGCCTCTGGGAAGAGGTCTTTTTGTTTCTTCCTCTTGGGAGAGGCTTTTATCTTTTCCCTGATCGTTGGGAAGCGGACCTCCGAAGAGGGCTTTTCACATTTTGACTCGTGTGAAGTTTTATTTCAAATCACGGTGAAATGTGTGCCTCTGAGTAGTGCTTTTTCCTGGAAGTTTGAAGCTTCTTTCTCTTAGTTGGATGGATTCACGGGGCTGTGCCACCGATCAATCCACAACTTTATGTCGAGAAAGAACTATCTTTTTCTGGCGAGGCCTGCTCGAGGTCTTTTAGCATTTCAACTATGGTGAAATGGGCCTCCGAAGAGCGCTTTTCACATTCCAGCACTTGTGAAGTTTTATTTCAGATCTCGGTGGAATGCATGCCTCTGGGTCTACCTGGAAGTTTCTTCCTCATGGTTGGCCGGATTCACGGGGCGGACACAAGTTACTTGGACGCTTATTTACGCAGATTGTCTCAACTAGTGAACAAGCGCCTTTCCTTCCACTTGGGAAGGTGCCTCTGATCATCATTTGGATTCACGGGGCGGACGCAAGTTACATGGACGCTTGTCTACGCAAACTGTCTCAGCTAGTAAACAAGTGCCTTGCCTTCCAGTCGGGAAGGTGCTCCCGGTCATTCCATACCAATCTTTTTTGTTGAGAAAGTCTTCTGGCATGCCGCGTTTGAGGTCTTTATCCTCCAAAGAGTTGTGCCTCCGAAGAGGGCTTGTGCCTCCGAAGAGGTCTTTTGCTGTTTGATGCTTGCTCGCCCATGTCTCTTTGCCATCTATTCATGTCGGCGATCCCCGTCATCTTTTCCGAATAACATCCCCTTTTAGTTGCCAGCAATTTTCCTTATCCAAAGAAATGTGCTTCATAGTTAAGCGAGTTGGTGGTGGTAGACATTGGCTATTTAACTGGATGCTCGTTTGTACAAACATTTGCAGTTAGTTAGAAATGGTCCACTTCCAACCGCATCGCTAACTTTTGTTCGAAGCACTTCTTTCATAAGATTTGAGTATGGAAATTTTGGATGGTTTAGCATTTGCTTGCTGGGTGATATCAGAGATCGCTTGGTCTTGCGATGGGTAAGCTTTGTTTTTATGGCCTGCATTATTAAATCGACATTTTAGCAACACAATTAACGTATTTTATATGTCAAAATAAAAAAAAGCAGTTTTTAACAATAAAGAACACAAGATTTATAGTAGTTCGGCCAAGAACTGGGCCTGCATCCACTTTATAGCTCTTATTATTCACTTGCACTGACTTTACAACGGCTTTCATTACAAGAATCATACATTCATCATTCTTTTACAATATTTCATTAAAGCCTTTAAGTAAAATATGGGCGCAAATGATTGCTGTTCCAAGCTCTTGGAATTGGGTCTCCTTCGACATTTACAAGTTTGAATGTGCCATCAAGAAGTTTTTGGCCTATAACATACGGCCCTTCCCAGTTTGGTCCAAGCACGCCTGTAGGTGTCATAATCCTTTTTAAGATCAGATCCCCCACTTCAAAGCTGCGCGGGCGAACTTTGGAATTGAAGTGCCTGGCTATTCTGTGCTGGTGAGCTGCAGTTTTGAGTTCAGTCTCTTCCCTTTTCTCATCAAGGAAGTCAAGGGCTTCATGCTGCAGCTTTACATTTTCGGCTTGATTGAAATGGATTCTTCTATGTGAAGGGTCCTCTATTTCTACCGAAATCATTGCCTCTCATCCATATGCCAATGAAAATGGAGTGTGCCTCGTCGCAGTTTTATGCGTAGTTCTATATGCCCATAGTGCTAGCGGAAGTTTATCGACCCAACCACCTTTTGCTTTTTCCAGCTGTTTTTTGATGGTTGATTTGATTATTTTGTTTACTGCTTCCACTTGCCCGTTTGCCTGCGGATGAGCCACTGCTGAGAAACTTTTCTGGATCTTGAATCTTTTGCAAAAATCTTGGAACTCTTCACTTTCAAATTGGGTTCCATTGTCCGTGATTATCTTTTGAGGCACTCCATACCTGCAAATTATATTCTTAGTTACAAAGTTTATCATTTTCTTTGAGGTAATAATAGTTAAAGGTTCAGATTCTGCCCATTTAGTAAAACAATCCACAGCAACAATAGCATATCTGATTCCGGATTTCGCAGTTGGCGAAGGCCCGATGAGATCCATTCCCCAGATAGCAAATGGCCACGGACTGACCATCTGTGTTATTTCAGTGGAAGGTGCTCTTGGGATTCTAGCAAATCTCTGGCATTTGTCGCACTTTTGGGAGTAGTCTGCAGCATCTCGGTTAATATTCGGCCAAAAGTATCCATAACGGAGAATTTTCTTTACTAAAGTTTGACCACCTGTATGATCTCCACATTCCCCTCAGTGTACCTCAGCAAGAATTGTCTTAGCTTCTTCTTCAGTCACACATCGGAGTAATGGCATTGAAAATACTCATCGGAATAATCAGCCATCTTGAATTATATACCTTGAAGCCTTTCTTAACAGTTTTTGACGTTCTTTTGAACTTTCTGGTGCAGATCCATTGATAAGTTAATCCTTTATTGGAGTCATCCATGATTCCTGTTCTTGAGATATGGTCATGATCCAGTCTATATCCATTTCATCAATGCTTGGAGTTGATAAGACTTCCACAGGAACTAATCCTGATAATTGAGCTTCACCAGTACTTGCATACTTCGCGAGGGAATCTTCCTTCATGTTTTCTTCCCGAGGTATATGGTTTATTGTATAATGGCCCAGGTCCTCGAGAAGCTCCCAGGCTCTTGACAAGTAGGCGGGCAGATTTCCTCCTTTGGTTTGAAACTCTTTCTTGACTTGACACACGATAAGCTGTGAATCACTGAAGATCTGCAATGCCCTGACGTTCAATTCTTTTGCAATTCTCAAACTGGCAATAAGAGCTTCATACACTGCTTCATTGTTTGTCGAAGGGAATTCCAATCTTAAAGCATAACATAGTGACCATCCTTCAGGGGTTTCAAGCACAACCCCGGCCCCGGAACGATAATCGTTTCTTACGCCATCGACATACAATTTCCACCGGATTGAAGGATTATCGGTCACCACTTCCTCACTATCACCTTTATTCGTACATTCTGCGATGAAGTTTGCCAAAGCTTGTCCATTGATTGCTCTCCGGGGATGATAAGTAATGTCATATTGGCTGAGTTCAATATTCCATTTTAAAAGACGACCCGAAATCTCAGGGCGAAACAGGACTTGCTTCAAGGGCTGATCGGTGAGGACTTTGATGGGATGAGCTTGGAAATATAGCCTCAACTTTCTTGACGCAAT
This sequence comes from Allium cepa, assembly GCA_030765085.1. Taxonomy (NCBI): domain Eukaryota; kingdom Viridiplantae; phylum Streptophyta; class Magnoliopsida; order Asparagales; family Amaryllidaceae; genus Allium; species Allium cepa. Next base: position 293,778,629 of record CM060942.1, read on the forward strand.
CAGTAGACAATAGGCGAGCTTTTCCAACCTCGAATAGTTCAATTCTGCTCAGTGAATCTCTCGCTAATGTAGTAGACCGGGTGCTGAATTTTTGCATCCTCCCGTACCAAAGCTGCGCTGAGGGCATGAGATGAGATTGCCAAATACACAAAAAGATCTTCACCATTGTCAGGCTTACAAAGTATAGGAGGCGTTTCCATATGACCAACCAGCTCATTGAAGGCTTTCTGGCATTCAGGAGTCCAGTCAAAGTTTTTTCTTCCTTTCTTTAGAGAATCGAAGAATGGAATGCATTTATCAGTAGCTTTGGAAATGAACCGACTAAAGGCAGCAACTTTTCCATTGAGACTTTGCAATTCCTTCTTCGTTCTTGGAACTTTGACTTCTCTTAAGACAGTTATCTAAGCAGGATTAGCTTCAATGCTCCTTGCACTCACAATGAAACCCAGAAACTTTCCAGATTCTACTCCAAATGAACACTTCAAGGGGTTAAGCTTCATTCCGTACTTTCGGAGGATTGAGAACATCTCTGCTAAGTGTTCCATGTGGTCCACTGCTCTCTTTGACTTTACCAGCATAACATCGACATAAACTTCCATAGTCTTGCCAATCTGTGGTTTAAACATGGCATTAACAAGTCTTTGGTAAGTTGCTCCTGGATTCTTAAGTCTGAAAGGCATGACTTTGTAGCAGTAGAGACCAACAACGGTGGTAAAGCTCGTGTCCTCCTGATCTGGCTCATGCATCATGATCTGGTTATATCCAGAACAGGCTTCCATAAAAGATAGCAATTCATGCCCCGCCGTTCCATCCACCAACTGGTCAATCCTGGGTAACGGGAAGCAGTCTTTGGGGCAGGCTTTGTTTAGATCTGAAAAGTCAATGCACACTCTCCATTTCCCATTAGCTTTTTTAACCAGTACTGGATTTAAGACCTAATTCGAATAAGTAGATTCCCTGATAAAACTAGTCTCCATGAGCCGATCAACCTCTTCTTTCAATGTTGCTGACCTTTCAGGACCTCGACTTCTTCTTTTTTGCTTTACCGGTGTAAACTTTGGATCAATATTCAAGGTATGCACAACAACTTCTGGAGAAATTCCGCACATATCGGCATGAGTCCAGGCGAATACATCCAGATTTGCTTTCAAAAATGATATCAAAACATTTTCAACAGTTACATTAAGCTGCGAACCCACATTCAACACTTTATTAGGGTCTTTCGGGTCAACAGGTACCGGGACTGTCACTTCAACTGGTACCACTCTATTTTCCACTACACTGGCTTTTCTTGGATCCATCTCTCTTCGTGCACCGCTATGTTCGCCTATGCAGGCTCCACCCTGTAATTGCTACAAGGTTGATTCTTTGATGCAGACTGGGGCTGCCGCATCTTTTCCCACTTCTCTCTTCCTCGATTCACGCAACTCTGTAAGATAACATTCTCGTCCAGCATTCTGATCCCCTTTCACCACACCGATTCCATTATCTATGGGGAATTTTATGGTCAGACACCATGGGGCAAGAATTGCTTTAAATGCCGCCAGAGTTGGTCGGCCTAGGAAGGCATTGTAGGCAGAAAATTCTTCAACAATAACAAAGGTCTGTTTTCGAGTCACTTTTCTCTGCCCCTCTCCAAGCTCTACGAACAAATCAATAGTCCCAATTGGCTGTTTCGGCTCACCAGTAAAACCAGCAATCTTTAGTGATGAAGCTTGAACATCAGCCATACGAATCTTCATTTGATCAAAAGTCTTCTTGAAGAGAATGTTGCACGAAGCTCCACAATCAACCAGAACTTTTTTCACAGTAGCTGGCCCAATGCCAGCGGAGATGACCAAAGGATCAATGGTAGGAGCTTCAACACCCATTGAATCCCTGGTAGTGAATATAATGTCGTCATTAAAAGTTTTCTGCTGCTTTAGGGGTGCAGCATCTTCTAACACAAAAACACTTTCATCTACCGGTGCATACTTCAAAGCACAGGCGTATCTTTCCATCTCGCCCCAACTCCTGCCAGCTGGGTGAGGGCCTCCTGTAACCACATTTATAACAGGCCTCTCTGATTCATGGGCTGCCGCCTTCTCACTTGAGCCAGGACAATGAACAGGAACTTGTTGTCCTGGAGTTGACGAGGTTGGGCCATTCTTGTTCCTTCTTACATATTGTTGGAGCTTGTTTTGCTTCGATAGTTCCTCAATTACCTCCTTTAAGTGACGACACTCGTTAGTATCATGTCCGGGCTGGTTATGGAACCGGCAAAACCTTCCATTCTTCTCAGCTTTCCTATTAACTCTTTGCTTAGCTGGTTCGGGCAATTCGACCGTGTCCTTGTTTGTAAAGTAGATGTTCTCCAGGGTATCAGGTAGAGGGGTGAAGTTGAAGGCATGACCCTTCTTTGCATCTTCCTGCCTCTTTCGACCATCGTTCCCCCTCTTCTGATTGCCAGATTCCTTCTTATTCGGGTCAGCATTACTATTTCCGGCCCCTGTCGATACCACCTTAGCCGGTGCTTGGAGGTTTTCCAGACGCATGAATTCATCGGCTTTTTTATAAAACTTGTCCAGTGAATTTGGTTCTTTCATTTTCAACCACTTTCCAAATTCACTTGATTTATCAATCCCCCTCATCAAATATGTCAGAATCATGCGTGGCTCTGCATTATTCACCTCGGCCAAAGCTATATTGAAGCGATTCAAGAAAGCTCTAATGGATTCTCCAGGATTCTGCTCTAAGCTAGATAACGACATTATATCCTTTTCCTTAGACGCATACAGTCGAAAGTGTTCCTTGAACTTCCGAGTTAAATCAGAAAATTGGTCTATCGACCGGATCGGCAACTTTGTGAACCAACATATAGCAACTCCTTCCAAGTATACCGGAAAATACCGGCACTTGATTTCATCAGTGGCTCTGGCACCCTTCATGTGCCAATCATACTTATACAGAAACTCAATAGGATCGCTCGTTCCCTTGTAAGCTAGAATAGTTGGAGGAACAAACTTCCTTGGGAATTCTGCTTTCAAGATCTTTTCAGTGAATGGAATTTTGCTCGGAGCAAAACCCCACTCTCTCTCATCTTCGTCTCTCTGCATACTTTCCTTCATAATCTGGCGAACCATGCCTGAGAAATATTCTTCATTATTTTGAGGCTCAATGGGACAAACATCAGCCATTCTCTCCGAATTCTGTCTTGACAATCGTTCATGGAGGGTTGGTTGCGGCCCCGATCCTACGCCTTGGGGAGATGCCCTTTCCACTGGATCAGCTGGCCTTGGACGGATATTCCTTCCTTCCACATTCTGCATTTCATCGGCAAGGTTTCCCTCCTTAGCTGTCGGCTGGCGGGTTGCCTCAAATAAAGCATTCAACCTTTCCATCATTAAGTTATTCTGAGCTTCCATTTGCCGATGTAGCCCGGATACGGTGGCATCTAGCTCTGCTCGTGTAACTCCGACAGATGGAGTTGTTTGACTTAAAGGAGGAGAGGTTGCAGTAGTCTCACGAACATCGTCATATCTAACAGACTTTCACTTCCTTCCTGGAGCCATTATTTCTGATAAACTTTTGGTTTTCAGAGAAATCCTTTCTACAAACTTCTGCGAAGCTATGATGACAGTAACCTGAGTTCGATTCTCAGCAAAAGCATCAAAAATGTTAACATAAAAAGTCGGACGCTAACACCCCGGTGCAAATAGTGACTTGAATGAAAGCACCGCCCGTTAACACGGAAAATAGAGAAAGCGGTAATTCACTGAAAAAGCAGTAAGAGACACAGAGTTTATAGTGGTTCGGCTTATAATCAAGCCTACGTCCACTTCAATCCTTCTTTATTGCTAATATGATTACAATCCTTTATAATTTCCTTCAATTACAATTCACTTCAAAAGACAAGTAGCTAGAAAAACTCCGATGCAAGAGAATTCTCCAAATTCATGGTTAAATACGTTGAATCCCAGCTTGAAGTTGATTGAAGCTTCTTGTGAGTTTCAAATGTTGAAGTAAGGCTTAATTTGAAGAAGTCAGAGTCTTGATGCTTTGAAGAAAATGATCGGAAAGTCCCGCTTATGTTGGAACCTATGCCGTATTTATAGAGGAACTTCCATGTCAAGTTGCAAGTAGTGACTGACCTAACGTAAGGCGTGGATCGTGACCGACCCAAGACAAGTCGTAAGTCGCGTTGTATCTCTTAAGCACGGCTCACGGCATAACTGGGATAAGCATGTTCTTCTGAGTACAAGTTCTAAGTCGTGGGCGAGTTAACAGGCCCTGGTTCAAGTAATGCTATACTGGGTTTCCCTTTGTTTGCCTAGGTCGTGAGCGACCTAACATAGGTCGTAAGTCGGTTGTGACTTAATTGAAGTTGTCTTGAGCCTTTACTGTCTTGAGTCGTTAGGTCGGCAGTCCCTTGAGTCGTTAGGTCGGGATATCAGCTAAGTCGCTAAGCCGTTAAGCCCTTAAGTCGTTAGGTCGGGCTATATGTTAAGTCGCTAAGCCGTTAAGCCCTTAAGTCGGCAGTCCTTCTTAAGTCGGTATGTCGTTAAGCCCGCTTCATGTGTTTAGTCGCCAATTCCCTTGTGTCACTGAGTCGCTGACCATAGGAGTTAACACCATGAGTTGGCATAAGGTGGCTAAAACAGGAGCAATTGACGGGCTAATGAGGTCGCTCTTCTGATCGGACACACTCCTTCGCTATTATATTCGGAATTTGAGATTGATTCGGTAGCCACTTTTGATTCTATTGATTTGGGGGTGTGGCTCGAGGTGGACGGTAGTAGCTGCTACGCGTTACCACCGGCCTAGAAGTGTAATTTGGTATATCTACCGCGGCATTGCCTAGTTGTGCCGTGTCACCTACCCTAGCGTGCATCGTATGATTTTGGATTTCCCTAGTAGCCCATGGAGTATTTAGAGTAGTCTCTTGATCTAGAGATACACTAATACTGGATGGACTACTGGGGTTATTACATAGTAAGGGCTATATGGGTAACCCCTTGACGCAAATTAAAAGTATGTTTATTTTACTATAGACATTATTATAATAGCGAAATATTACTACATATTAAATAGTTTAACGGATCATTAGGAGATGTGAATCCCGAGCATCTCTTATGTTACTGCACTCACGTTTGACACTGGATAGGAGATGTCAAATCCCGTAAACATCTCTGACGCCGTTTCACTCATATTTATTTTTGTTGATTTAACTCACATAAGACTTTTTAGTTTTGACTCGAGTGTTTTGTCTTTTCAATTCGCTCGGGTCAGCCTGAGCATTTCAGGATTCGAAGACTTCATTTCTAGACGACGAAGACGAAGATTGTATTACTATTAGTTATTATGTTATTCCAGTACATTCATACTATTCCGCTGCATTGTTATTTATTATTCTCTGGTATGTGTAGCTATGATTCTGCGTACTATAAGTATAATCAAATGTTTTGTAAAACAGCTTCATGAATTATTATTTGATTATTATATTTTGTCATTCTGCTATGAGATTCTGTTTTGTTTTGTTTCTTTCTCTGCTTTTCTTATTCACCCCAATAACAATTCGCCCTTATGTATGGTTTGAGTCTGATGTGTGTGGTTTATCGTCGATTTAAAACGTAAAAAAAGATGGGTCGTTACAATTAATGAAACAAATTCAATATTCTAGCAAACAAAGTGTAACGACCCGCAGTTCCGTACCCCTATTCCGAATGAAACGGAAAAGGTTTCGAGTGCTAATTCAATCGTATGGAGAAGATAGCTTTTTGGACTCAGTCTGTGACAACCTGAATATTTTACGATTATACATTTAAATGTTTTGTTTAAATATGGCGTTGTTATTCGGATTTTTTGGTCCAAAGTGTCACTTTTTGCAAACTGTTGAATTGGGACTCGAAACCACTTCCATTGAGTTCAAAATGGCGTTTGCGATCTTTTTGAGTATAAACTTAGATATGGCTGGAATTAGTAGAATTTTGCTACTTTTTCAATTTGGGCTTTGGGTTTGGGTTCAGCCCACTATCCTAACTTAATACTCTAACTCATTAACTCTTCTTCCATTCACTCATTTTCATTTCCTATACTCTAGCTCAACTGAAAATAGGGGAAAATAATGGGAAATAGAAACTCCAAGCCCTAGTTTCCTTTGCCAACTCAAATTCTTGCTCCATAATTCAAGAAAAGCTATTGATAAGCATCCTCTTCTTCTTCTCCAACTCTTTCTCTCTTCAATTTCAGAAATTCCTAAACCTAAATTTAGGAATTATTTGTTTTGATCTTAGATTGGAGCTTTTAGAGTTGAAGTGAAGAGTGGTTGGTCTTCTCTTTGCATTTGAGCCTCTCAATCATTGTTTTTGAGTTAAAAAGGGTGAGTTTTGAACTCATATCTACTTCTCTTGATATCATTGATGTTAGGTATGACTCCTAACACACATTTATGTTCACTTGCTTTTGGTTTGAGTTGATTTGGTGAACATTTCATTTTTTGGTGTTTTGAAGTCAAAAACTCTAAAAATCATAGCTTTGATGTTTTGATCATGTTTTTGGAGGTGTTTAAAAGAGCCAATAAGGTCGGGTTCTTGATTGGCATAAGCCTCTAGCCTCATTGCTTGTCCAGCCGCGATTTGGGAGTTTTTGATCTTCATTAGATAGGCTGAAAAACAGCCCCAGTGCCAGTCAGTCGACTGACCTTTGCAGTTAGTCGAATAGCTATAGCAAATAAATGCTTTGGGGCTATCTATAGAGGCTAGAAGTCTCTGTTTCCTACAATCAGTCGACTGGCCTCTGTAATCAGTCGACCGACTACAGGAAATGAAGCTTCTAGGTTTCTGGATCAGTTGACTGGCCACTGCAGTCAGTCGACTGACCTGCTTGTTTTGTCTATTTTTGCCCATTTTGCTTGATTTCCAAATTTAATCGATTCGTGTTGATTCCATTCAGTTGTTATCACATTTTTGGACTTTGATGATTACTTTTCTATTTCGTACATGGGTTTTTTTATATTATGAAATGATCTTTTCAAATTGTATTAAAAGCTCGTTTCTCCAATATATAATTTCTATTTAAAACGCACACAGACAATTTTGCACTCCGAGGGAAGAGGGAGGAGAATTAAATGATTAGACAAAACGCGTGCTATGAGCACGTGCGTCATCTTTCCAGTTAATTCCTAATCTATTCGTTTGAACATTTTGACCTTTGGGTCTCGTTTATCGATGAGATGAGGTAAACTTGTACTGCTTTAAGTGTGAAATTGACTGACGGATAGTAAACCGTTTAGTGCAGGCGTGTGGTATGGGACTTATGTTAACATTTTTCGGGTTCCTTCCGAGGAGTTTGTGAAACACACTGCCAGTTAGTGGTGTCCAGTGCTGGGCCTCCGGACCTTCACCACTACGGTGTGTTGCCTTTGGGTTTGTTGCCTTCGGGTTTGTTGCCTTCGGGTTTGTGCCTTCGGGTTTGTTGCCTTTGGGTATGTTGCCTTCGGGTTTGTACCTTCATGTTTGTTGCATTCGGGCTTGTGCCTTTGGGCTTATGGATACTTGTTTATACAGTACTGAGCACGTGCATTTCTTTTGTTTCATTGATATTTATATTCCCTAGCGTATCGCCTTTCGGTGTAGGCCCTTTAAACCACACGATATATAGCGGCTACCTTGTGGAACTTGTGTTACCTTCATTGGTATTTGTTATTTGCCTTTTTGGCTTGGTTTGGGATATTCATATCCATTGTTTAATTGAGTTGCCGATGATATGAGACTTGTTATGACTCATCTATTGTTAGATGATTGAGATATTTCTTCTAGAGATATTTGTTGTTCTTTATGACCTTGCAGGTTCATTATTTCTCAGTTTATCTAACTGATTTGTTTAGCTAGACTGACCCATGTGTTTTCATACTCGGTTTACACCGAGATGTTTCAGGTAAGGTACTTGTGGACTTAGCCTCTTTTGCTTCCGCATGGACTGGTCGGCTAGCTCCTTTTTGTTATAGCTTTTTGTGTAGTCCTTTTTGGTTGTAACTCTAACCTGTATTATTTTGACTCGTCTGTATATTGTGGTCTGCTATGCCACTTGATAGGTATTATTTAGTGTACTCTGTTATGTATCTGTATATGTGTATATGATGATCTACTGTTTTGTGATGTGCACTACATTTGAGTTGTTATATTTTCTTTTGATAGATCCTTTAGCCACCTATGGTTTTGTATTAAGTATTTATTGGATATGTCGATCCTCTTGGTATGGCAATTTTCGATGTATTCAATAGGTAGTTAAGGCAAGGCTATAGTTGGTCGCTCCTATCCAGCTCTATTCTCCGTATTAGCAAACGGTATTATCTTGTAATATTCTTTGCTAATGTGGGTCTCGGGGTGGGGCGTCACAGCTTGGTATCAAAGATGAGCTCAGAACAAAATATGATAAACACAGAATAGAAACACATATTACAGTACATCAAAGTGTAATAAGTGTTACAAATCTCTGAATCATCGTGCCTCTATTCCTTCTACTTCAAAGGTTAGTTAGGATTTGGGAATACGTCTAGGAATGCATTATTATTTCATAGTATTCCACATCTGAATTAGTGATGTCTACCTTGTGAATAATCCTTATCTTAACTTTCAGCTTATGGCTGGAAGAGGCAGAGGATAATGCTCGGGTGCTGGGCAATCCAGCGGCACACATCCGAACGGCGTTTATAATTCTGCTGATCAGTTTTTGGAGTTGTTTCGGAGCACTCAGCCTCCGGCTACTACTCGGGTATCTCCTCCTCGCAAGTCTGCCTTAGCACATTTGTGCATTGATTTTTCTCATCTTGGGGGAAAGCCGTTTAAAGTCTCCGAGTCTTTTCTTGAAGTCCGAGCTTGGGTTCGCACGTGCGAGCGTATTTTCTCTCGCATGGATCATTCTGATCATGTTAGAGTTCTTGTAACTTGTAGCTTATTGCAAGAGCATGCCCTTGATTGGTACGAACTTCTTATAGCTGAAATTGATGAGTCTGCTCTTTCTTGGACTCAGTTTCGAAAATGATTCGAACTCAAATTTGTTCCTGAATCTGAGAAAGTTTTATTGGCCCGTCGCTTTCCTAAATTGAAGGAAGGGGAGTCTTCATTTCTGAGTATGTTGCATCATTCGAGGCTTTATCTAAGTATGGTCTTGAATTCATTAGCACCTCTTATAAGAAGAATCTGAAGTTTGTCTCCGGTCTTAAGAAATATCTTAAGAAGTCTATAATGCTCTAGCTTAAGCTTTCTTTTGAGGAGTTGGTTGATTCGGCACTTCATCTCGAAGCTATCGAGAAGAAGCGTGATAGAGTGGTGATGATGTTGAGGTTCGTAAGAACCCCAACAAGAAGCAGTTTCCATTTCAAAAGTCCAAGTCTTTTCCTTCCAAGAAGAAGAAGACTGGTGGTTCTAACTCTTAGACTCAGTCTATTGGAACACCTTCCATTCAAAAGTGTTTCAATTGTGGTTCTCCTGATCATATGATTCGAGCTTGTCCTAAGCCTCTCTTCTGCCACTATTGCAAGAAGGAGGGTCATCATGTTTCCACCTGCCCTACTGTTCCTGCTAGTTCCAAGTCTAGCAGGCTTAGCACTGCTAAGGCTTCTGAAGGTTCTTCTCAGCCCAAAGGTATGTCTCCATCTATTTTGAAAGGTTCTATTTTATTTCATGACCATAGTATTCGAGTTCTTTTCGATACGGGTGCTTCACACTATTTCGTATGTAAGAAGCTCGTCGATGATTTATCTTTGGGTGTTTCTAGTATGGTTAGTTCATTGAGGATTGCGAATCCTATTGGGGGATCCACAACCCTTAGCATGCTTTGTGATGATGTTGAGATTGTTTTATGTGGATTTTATTTTCGTGCGAATCTGAATGTTATTTCTTATCGGGGATTCGATATGATTTTGGGTATGGAATGACTAGTGAGATACGATGCCAGGATTATTTGCTCTGAAAGAATTTTATATCTTCGTCATCCAGATTCGTTTACTCAGCTATCACTTGTTCTTCGGGATGTGGATAATTTTGAAATGGCTTTATATTTCCCGACTCTCGAGATGATGATGATATATCTCGTATTTCTATTGCTTGTGATTTTTCTGATGTTTTTGAGCTTGTTTCGAGTTTGCCACCCAAGTGGGCAATTGAGTTCCGCATTGATCTCATTCCAGGCACGTAGCTAGTTAGTCGTCCTCCCACGAGGTTGTCTACAAAGGAGAATGAGGAAATCAAGAAGCCGCTTTTAGAGCTTGAGTCCAAGCTGTTGATTCAGTCCAGTTTCTCACCGTGGGGAGCCGCGGTTGTCTTCGTGAAGAAGTCTGATGGAACTCTTAGGGTTTGCATTGACTATCGCAACCTTAACGAGTTAACCATCAAGAACAGGTATCCATTGCCTAGGATCGTTGATATGTTAGATCTATTGGGTGGTGCTAAGGTCTTTTATCACCGCGACCTTGCTACGGGTTTTCACGAGTTACGAGTCGCGGAGGATAGCATACCTCTTACAGCTTTCCGCACTCGATATGGTTCTTTTGAGTGGCTTGTTATGTCATTCGGTTTAACGAACGCCCCTGCTTTCTTTGTCGATCTCATGAATCGAGTATTCCGAGAATATCTCGATAAGTTCATCCTTGTGTTTATTGATGACATTCTTATTTATTCTAAGTCTGAAGCCGAGCATGCTAATCACTTAAGAATTATCATGAGTACTCTCCGTCACCATCAGCCTAGAGCCAAATTTGCCAATGCCATTTTTGGGAGAATAAGGTTAAGTTCTTATGCCGTGTTGTATCTTCCAATGGTATTTCGGTTGATCCTTCAAAGATCGAAGCCATCCAGAATTGGAAGAGGCCTGAGAATGTGTATGAGATTCGTAGTTTCCTTGGGCTTGCGGGTTATTACCATCGGTTCATTAAGGATTTTTCCCATGTCGTGCTTCCTCTCACCAGCCTTACTTGGAAAGGCACTCGTTATATTTGGTCCGACAAGTGTGAAGCTTCCTTTCAGACGTTAAAGGAACTTCTCACTAAAGCTCCGATTCTTGTGGTTCCCCAGGGGATTCATGATCTTGTTGTCTACACTGATGCTTGTGGTAGTGGTCTCGGTGCTGTTCTTATGCAGAAGTGAATCTTTTTGTGTAAAAGATTTGAAAATGGTAATTTATTTAAACCATTTGAAGAAAGGTTTTGGGCTTTAAGTTGTGACTTAACTAAGATCCTAATATCCATATGTTTCAAAATTTGAGCGCTCATTATTCGGTTTTGCCGGGAGAGGACTTTGTGTCATAAAACCCATTCCAAATAACGATATGAAGTTATGGATAGCATTTGAAGATCGACGGAGAAGACCGGATATTTTCGAAAGAGAAAGGACAACTCGTCAAATGTCTCTGCAACGGCTGATCCCCGGTATAGAGATTTGGTCATCCTTTGTGATGGGGAGTTCGGACGTGATTAGGGATTATTTAGATTTGCAAGGGCTTCTTTGAACCGCTCGAGCCCAGAACAGACTTGTATGGATGTGTGTCTGACGTTACACTTTGAGATGTAAAGCTGGTTTCTATCAAATATATTTCTGGTTGGTGGCGGAGAATTTTTCCTCTTAGCTTAACACCCTTCTTTGAGACGTACGAGCTCAGAGGTTATGTAGTTGATGGTTACTAGTGATACATTCCCAATTTGGTAATGTGGCATACGAAGTACTGCTGATCATGTGTTGATCGAAGCATGGCTTTTTTGAAAAGCGTAGCTTTATGGACGTGACCTCGTCGGACCTCACAACCCGGAATAGTCGAAACAGGAAAGATGCAGCAAGGTTATTTTAGGGAAGCGCCCCCTGAGAGTATGTCCATTTCCTTCTGGATAGAAGTGGTATCATGATATGGAGCCTAGATACTTAACTTATGTGGTTGCTGCAAATTTATTACTTTGTGGTTGTAGCTTTGTGGTTGAGGGACCTCGGATAAAGGTTGGTTACGACCGAGGGATGGAATACTCGTGTAGTAGTTACCTAGTTATAGAGGTAACCCAACCTTGTGTTGGCAGAAAGCTGGTTAGGTTCTTAGGGCGTCCCTCTAGAGGCGTACCCTTGTGGCCTCGGAAGTTCCTTTGCCTAACCATTTGTTGGAAATCTAATCACCAATACGCGCGCTTTACGATTGCAGTTGTACAACCTTCCATTCTTAAATGGTAGCTATAGCAAGCATAATAAAATGGTACCTATGCTGACTAAGATTAATATTATACTTTCGAAATTAATTTCTGCACTATACGCTAATAATAATATTATCAAAAGGTTTTTGCGTATCAAGCATGTTTGACTATCATAAGGAGAAATTTCCTCCAATTGTGCGCTTGCATTGTGTGTGTGGGGGGAGGCCTTATGGTAGCTTCATTATTCAAAAAGCATTGCGGGTTTAACATCTTTTTTTGTTTTTATTCAAATAAAACTATTTTTGTTTGCTCACACCAGTCCCATGATTGACCTGGAGTTTATTGTTCCCCTTCTAAACTCTGGGTTGCCACAATTTCCAAACGGGTAGTCTAGAGTTAGATTTTCAGATAATCAGCTAGTAGATATAAATTCGATATCTTTGAAGCCCTATGGATTTTGCGATAGCATTTGTTTAACTTCAACTGTTACCTAGTTTGCTTCACTACAACATGATGGTGGTTCGAGCTTTCGATTAGGAGATTGGAGACTTTGGAGCTTTGGTCATGGAGTTGCAGTTCTTGATTCTATCTCTCTTTCTCTCTTGAAGATCGTATTGGAGATATTTTTCTGCTGCTGTTGTTATTGTTCTTCTACTGTTGTTTATCTTGTATCTTTGATTATGTGATATTCATTGTATCTGAATATTGTATCAACTGTTGTGTATCAATGATATTATTCATTTCTTCCGCTGTGTTGTTATAATTAATGTGTTATAAGCTTCGACGAACCAGATTCGACGTTTGAATCTGCGGCATTCGAATACTGGTGATGTATTCGGTGTCGATTTTCGAAGGTCGAGTCAGGGTCGTGACAATATATGTTAATACAACAAAGTCGAATTTGAAGATGTCAAATAATGACATGAAGTAGTATTCCAAATTATGGGTACTGTAGATCTTAAGTAACCATAATATACCTTTATTATAGTCAATCACATGATATTGCAATCATGCTTTGACTATAGTTCAGTATATGTTGAACTATATGATGTGAAACATCATTCAAGAGAGGGTTCTTCTATTTCCTTATAAAAGGCTATTATCATTATAACTAGTTGTTAACTCAAAATCAAAATCTTGGGCTGTAGTAAATCCATTAATAACTAATAATTGAACCAATGACTCTAAAGTAGTCAAAGCAGTTACTATATATTATTATAGCTTTTTTAAATATCTTAATGATATAGTGATGATGAAAAGTAAACCTGGATAAAATATCGTTATATGGTGTAGGTAATAAAGATTAGAAATAAAATTTCACCAAAATGATATACAAGTAACTAAACTAATGCCTATTAATGTACTTCAACAAAATCCATATTGGATTTAGTAATTAAATTATTTAAATATTGACTGAGGACTTAGTTGAGAGCAGGGAGTTAACACAACCATGTTGTTAGCTTGTTTCTAAGTTCAACCATTGTGAAATTTAATTTATAAATGTTATATATCAATAATAAAATTAATTTAAATAATATATTGAATTTTGGTGGTAAATTATTTATTTATTTGAAGCCTTAAAATTAATTAAAATAAAATATATAATTGTTAAATGTTGATTTAATTAAACATATGGGCTTGAATAATTAACTAAATAATTAATATATGGAATGTATTAGTCAAGCCCAAAGATTGGAAGCCTAGAAATACGTAGGCCGGCTATAGATGGAGGAAAGGAGGGGGAAAAACTTAGTTTGTATATCTAGAAAGAAAGGAGCTAAATATTTGATATCAGCTGTCTCTCTTGTTCTAGAGACACTCCAAAAACAAAAACCTAGCATCCATTAAAGAATTAGTGGAAGCTTAGTTGTTGGGATTTGCACACCGTATTTGATGGAATCGAACAAAGGATCCGAAGAGGAAATAGCTAACTACTAAAGTTTCCATAAATAGTAGGATCTGAAAAAGGTAAACATCTTGCTTTACACATACATATATACAGATATATAAATAATTTATATAACTTGTATGCTTCTAGCCATAACTGAATAAACAATTGAAATATATTTTGGAATTTTCATGCATTTTTGGGAATTTTCCAATTAATTTTAAAAAATTTATGAGTTAATTAGTGAAGAAAATATTACCGTGGTTAACAGAAAGTAATTAAGGAAAGTATTTAAGAAAGGGGCTTAATTTTTGGTCTAGTTAGAGAATATTATTGTAAATTAAAATTAGCAAGTGAATAAATGACATATGTAATAACTAGGTCCAAGATCCTTCTTTACTAAGGAAATATATCATTTTCACTTAATTACTGATTTGCCATCTTGACTTACGATAGCATTAAAATGATGGAATGCAATAGCTTTTAAGACTCAACCTTCGATAGCTTTTAAGTCTTGACCTTTTATGGCTTTAAATATGGCAAGTGATAGCTTATATAAAGCCATCTTCATTTTTCAACCTTTGATTGCATATAAAAAAGTCAATGTATAATAGCATAAAAAGGAGGCATGCGATAGCTTTTAAAACTCAATCTTTGATAGCTTTGAAAATTGGGACGAGATAGCTTCATTGTGCGATTACTTGAAGTGGTCGTAACATCAAGGCACGATAGCTTTATGATGCCATAACTTTGTTGTATGATAATCCTAATATGCAATAGCTTCTTGGAGCAATAGATTTTTAAAACGTGATAGCTTTGGGATGTGATAGTTTTGTAGTGTAATAGTTTCAAGGTGGATAGCTTCAACACGTGATAGTTTTTTGCTGTGATATCTTTGAGTCATGATAGGTTAACATGTGATAGCGTTGACAAGCGATAATCAGAGATGCTAAAATTCCTTAAGTAAATAAAAGATTATTAAGTACAATATTGGAGGCCAGTTCCCAATTTGTTCATTGAGAATTTCATAGAGATGAAACTAAGATGGGGAAAAATAAACTTAGTATAGTAAGATGGGAAAATGTAATATCTTAATTAAGCTATGAATGATACTTTCATCATTTAAATTAAGGATTAAAAATTGTATTATCTAAGGAATGTGTGGGGTACACAATCAAAGAATGAAAGAAACGAATTGAACCCAAGATTTTAAATATACCGACTCATGGACTTGTTGAATGGTAGGATGCTAAAAGTAATGATGTCTAAAACTCAATGGTATATGGTAGGGTGCTAGGAATAGGGATGCCTATAGGGTTCAATTCCAGAAATTAACTCTTAGGAGAGCAAAAAAAGGATGTACTTTAGTGAATGAGTCGAAAATGAGAAGTGTCTGTGTTTTTTGGTAGATTTAGGGGTATGCCCTTGGGATAATTATGTAATTTGTTACATATATCTAACTTGATAACTAATTTTGCTCGAAATAAAAGGTGTTTTCTTTACATTATATACTAGATACAATGTGTTATATTAATTGATTAATTTGATTTAAATTATATTTAATAAAAAATCCATAAATGGTATATTTAGTGATAGTAGTTACAATGTATTTTAATCATGAGTGATTTATCATAATAGAACAAAGATACCATTTTCAATTTTCCTAGTTAAAATTTATCGAGATTGGACATCTATACATTTATATAGACTAGTGTACGCAAAGTGCTCCAAATGTTGGGCATTGTGTTGCTCATGACTACTAGGGGACTAAGGGATTATGTACTGATAGTTATTGGATAACTATAGAATGACCCACTTGGTAGTTTTCATTTGGATAATATAATTAAGCTCAAACAGAAATATCGATGTGATAATATTAAACAATTCCTTCACCTTGAGAATACTATCATGCTTCATGGAAACTCCATTTTGATTATAGCCAAATAGTGCTACGACATCCAACGAACAACTATAATTGGGCCGAGTGAAAGCATTTAAAGTGAGACATTACTGAAGAGGGAATTCATATCCTCGGTTATAGAAGGTCAGTGTCACAGTGAACTAAAGTCAACTCAAAGTCAAAATGTCTGGCTAGAATAGTTCATTTAATAATATATGTTATTATTGATCCAAAAATATGTCTTTGGACTGTAAAATTGAATATGGATGTTAATGGAATTTTACCTATTACCAAATTCCATAAGCACTAATGTGATATAGTTTTAATATAAATAATTTTTAGTACATGGTAATGCTTAAATAAAGTAAAATTAGATTTAGCCGAATTTGTGTGTAAGTGACAAATTTTTCCATAATGTCGCACCATATGCTAAGTGATGTGTGAACATTAGTATTCGAATTGTTTAATATTAATCACTGACAAAATTTACAAATAAGAGTCACATAACCGAAATGTTGAATACTCTTACTACCACGTGATTTAATTAATTCCAATTGTTATAAATTAATTATTGTTTATGAAATATTAATTATTAAATTTTATTAAATTTGTGCTGATAAAAATTAAATAATGTGTACATAATAGTTATAAACACACGCATCGATATACTATATCGATGTGAATTTAAGTTGGATGTAATTGAATATTTATTCGATTGGGCTTGAATAGTTCAAAAGGCCCAAGTGAGGGATGGTATGACCAGCTCTGTGAAGGGTTAAATGGGGTTGAACAATGATTCAAAAGGGTGGAAAGGTATGAGAAAAGTGTGGATCTAGATCCTCCTTTTGCTATTCTAAACTCTCGCTATTTATGCACTTCACATCCTATTTAGAAAATGTTGCTGAATCCTCCACTCTCCCAGGATCAAGCCAGGCGCTTTTTCCACTTTCCTCCTCTCTTTTCCAGCTTCCAAGTACCCAAACTAAATCAAATTTGAAGACCAATAGTGTAAAAACCCAAGGTTTCGTATCGATTGATCATCGTCATTAGATGATTAAATCGGTTAGCTAATTGCTTTTGGGAGTTTTTAAATCGGGTTAAAGTTCTTTTAAATATTCGTTAAGGGTTTGCGGGCTTTGAATCTTGGCCCAAGTTTTGTGGTGCTGCGATAATTAAATAAGGCCGGTGCTCATTCTTTTTTCCTCCATTCAATTTTCGCTAGCCCTAATTGAAGCAAACGAAAGAAAAAAAAGGAAATGGCGGCTCTGTTCATTTTCTTCGTTCGATCAAAATTAGGGTTTGCGACTACGGCGATCTGAAGGGGGGAAAGAGGAGGACCTCGGCTGCTCGATTGAATTCGAATGCGACTGCTCATTCTTTGTTGGCCTCGGCTTCAACTCTGGCTGTCGGTCTTCCATTCGTGCTAAGGGAAACAAAGGTGAGTGATTTTTTTCACTCACATATGAATTCATTCTCAAATGTGTGCTTCGGCTATTCTATTTTTATTCTGATGTTGAGGATTTTCTGACTCGGTTTGATTTATTTGGCTTCGGCCTTGACTTTTGATTTTTGCATACTGAACTTTTGTTTGTAGACTAATTAATCAAATTGTGCTATATTAAATAAAGTGGCTGTTTTAGGGTGTGCCTGAAATATTTATACTTTTGACAGATTCATTCTTTAAGTACGTTAGCTGAAGGGGTATTTGTAATACACATTTTAGGTTTCAGAGTTTGGTGAGGTGAAGTTTAGAAGTTAATGGCTGATGATTTATCCTTTTTGTGCATCTGTAATGACATTTATCATTAATTTGATTTGGTTATCTACTATTGTGTCAAGTATGTTTCAACAGACAGTAGCTAACCAAATGATTGCTATATTAGGATGGAATCGTACATGTGTTTGGCAGTTAACTGTTACGGTGAAATCCCTGACATTTTGATTTGCGAATCAATGTCACAGCCTGTTCCTGTTTCCAGTCATCTTGTGGTTGCATAGCTGGTTCATCACTTGTGTCTACTACATACATGTTCATTCATTGTGTCTCTAGTTGATGTACTCGAGTTTGGCACATTTTGAAGTTTGCATTTGTAGTTGCACCTGTTTGTATGTGCAGTCCCACATGAGCCCATGTTGTCTGGACTTCATGTAGCATGCATTGTTCATATTATTTCTCCGATGTAGATTGTTTTGCATCTCCAATTGTGTACTCGAGTTACTTGATTCATTTGCATTTTTACTACTTGTGTGTGCACCTTCTCGATCCAATTTCACAGTTACATACTTGACCATTATTGTTTCGTCACTTCTTTGGTGTGTTGGAGACCACTTGATCACTGCATATCACTGCATATCACTACATTGTCACTTGTAATGTTCATTTGAAGCTGTAGCTTTTGTACTCGAGTCATGGTTCATATATTCATTGAGATTTCCGCTGCTCGACTTTGTGGTCGGGTTCCTTCATGTGGCTAGTGTTCGTGCATCATTATTGTTGCATACGCATGTTTGTCTATTCATGCTATCCAGACCTGACCTTGTTTGTTTCTTTGGAATACTGCCTTGATGTTTCTAGCTTCAAGTATAGTTGATGTGTATTGCCATTGTTGTTCTGTTGCTCCATATTGCTTTTGCACAGGCCGTGCCTTATATTGGATTATATATCCAGATTTTGCATTGAGATATTTGATGTTGTTCAGTCAGTGACTTGTCCTTTGCATTTTATTTGTGGGTAGGTGCTAATTGATTCTGCACTGATTCGTTGATCTTTTGTGTAATTCATCATTGTAGTGGCGAGGCAGTGCACGCGTGCGTGTGCTGCAGCCCTACCCGAATTGACATTTTAATTGATATTTCAATGTTTGAATTATTTAGTGTGTCCAATTCAATATTTTAAATCGTATTTTGATTTGGTTTAATTTGATGATTATGTTGATATCTAATTATCTTTTTGATAATTAGATTATGAGTTTCTAATTATTTATTTAATAATTAGATTTTGTCGTTAATTTCTGTTTAAGCAACTCTGTTGTTTTCTAAATTATCTTCATTGATAACCCTTTTATTTATCTTCACCGATAAATTTGAATTTGTTGGTTAGTTGGTTAAACTGTTACGTGTTATATTTATCATTATCCGATTTCCTTATTTAAGAATTGGATAGGTATATTTATTTGGACTGTCGTTTAATTGTTATTTAATTATTATTGCTTCTGCGCATTAATAACTGAGTTTTAATTAGACTGACCCGTGTATTATTTTCTTTTGAATTTAATACTCAGGTCAGACCGAGTTATTACAGGTAGCAGATGTCTTGCTTTGGGTTGCTGCTAGAGCTGTGAAGTCTTTTCATACCTTTTGGAGTAGTCGTGTCATAGCATAGGAAGAAATGTATTCATGTATATTATTCACGATAATGTACTTGTATATGTAACTTCCTGAGTCGACAGTTATAGTTGTATCATATGTATGGTATCACATGTATTGTAACTGACATCAGTTGTGTGTATATATATATATATATATATATGAGACTTTTTATTATCTGTGTTCCGCATTTAGCTTATCTGTGTTGTATTTATATATATTGTCCTAAACTATTATCAACCATCGTAGTTCGTTTTGTACTGGAATTGAATACGTCGATGGGAGTAAATAAATAAGAGATGGAAATTTAAAATATATACCACTCCTATCGAGGTAACCAATACTAGTGTAAGGCCTAACTACGGATGGCCGCTCCTATCCAGCCTTGTTCTTCGTAATAACAGATAGTATTTCTTTTAATACTGTTTATTATTGTGAGCATAGAGGTGGGGCGTCACAGTTGGTATCAGAGCTTAGGGTTTATGGACATAATATAAAACATAACTTAGATGGAACATGTGTTACAACTAATCTGTTGATGTTTTATTGTACTTTGAGTCAAAACTAAAGTTTTGAAATTATGAGGAAATTTTTAAATAGCCTCATTTAAAAATAAAAGTGAAATTGTGTTTTGATGATTGGTTGATTTGTGTATGTTTATTAGAGTGCACAGCGGAAATAGTGAGACTGTCTTCGCTGAATACAGCTGATAAATTTTTTGATTTAAAAATCAAAATATGAAATTGAAATAAATTTCATTTGTTGTTTACATAGCTGTGTTTATTTTGTTTTCTTTAAAAATTTCGAATCCGATTTGAGGATCCGAAGCGATTGCAGTTATATGATTTGTTGAAATTTTTGCTGCTTTGAATTATCTTCATTGAAGATATATTCGACTGATTTCTTTATTCATTTTGTAATATGCGTGCAACACTGAGTTGTACGTTACTGCATTAATTTTACGTTGAACCGGTGTTTGGTTTTAAACATATTTTGTTGCCGTTATTTTTATAACGGGATTTTTACATCGGTGCTAAATTTTGGAGCACAGTGTTTTGTTGACATTTTAATGAATGAAAATTCACTGGTATTATATTTTGATGCAAATTATTTTGATGAGATTTTGACGTTTGAAATTATTGTCGCTTTGACTTCAGTAACCGTCAAATTTTAAAATGGATTTTCAAGCGGTTATCCCGCAATGCTGATTTTGTTGTCCGTTTTTACGCTATTTTGAGAAGTGCAATTTCCTTGTCAAGTTGCTACTGATGTTGCTTTTTTAATCACGTGTTGTAAAAATAGTTTCCAAAAAAAATTGTTTTCAAAATTTTTACAGTTTACGGTTTCAAAAGAACGAGGAAGCGATTTAGACGTTTCAGCAAAATCGAGGACTATGACCCCTTTCTTTTACTGATTCGCTTAATTTCGGACTTGTCCATTTGAGAATGTAAATTATTACTTTTATAAAATAAATGAAATTGTTTTCAGAATTTTACAGTTTGCGCTTTCAAAAGAATGAGGAAGCGATTTAAGCGTCAGCAAAATCGAGGACTATGACCCCTTTCTTTTACTGATTCGCTTAATTCCGGACTTGTCCGTTTGAGAATGTGAAATGTTATTTTTGGAATACATGATTTTGCACTTTCAAGGAAACGATGAAGAGAATCGAGCGATTTAGCAAAACACGTGGTATGGGACATGTGCGTTTGCTATTTTGGTTTATTCCGGACTCGTTAACTAAAACATCTGCTATTTTGATGATATGATGGACCTTCGGGTCATTTGTTGGGCTTTCAGGCCACTCTGTTGGACCTCTGGGTCATTTGTTGGGCTTTTGGGCCACTCTACGGACCTTCTGCTCAAATACCAGTACTAGACCTTTGGGTCACTCTACGGACCTTCGGGTCATCTGATGGGCGTCAAAATTATGTTGATAGTACTTGGTAGGCTTCAGCCATTTGTTGATGCACGTGCGGCGTAGCTAAAACCTCGTCATCTGATGGGATTGATCCAACCTTTTATGTTGATTTTCTAGATTATATTAATTGATTTCTAGATATTTGTTTTTTCCAATCATCTGCAGGTAATTGGATATTTGTTGTTTCTGATTATCGTTTTTGATAATTAGATATTTGTTGTTTTAAGATTTCTGATTATCGTTTTTAATAATTGGATACTTGTTGTTTCTGATGATCGTTTTTGATAATTAGATATTTGTTGGTTTGAGATTTCTAATTATCGTTTTTGATAATTAAATATTTGTTGCTTTGAGATTTCTGATTATCGTTTTTGATAATTAGATATTTGTTGATTTGAGATTTCTGATTATCGTTTTTGATAATTACACATTTGTTGATTTGAGATTTTTGATCGTCCTTTTTGATAATTAGATATTTGTAGATTTGAGATTTCTGATCATCGTTTTTGATAATTAGATATTTGTTGATTTGAGATTTCTGATTATCGTTTTTGATAATTTATATGTAGATTTGAGATATTTGATTATCGTTTTTGATAATTAGATATTTGTTGATTTGAGATTTCTGATTATTGTTTTTGATAATTAGATATTTGTTGATTGGAGATTTCTGTTTATAGTTTTTGATAATTAGATATTTGTTGATTTGAGATTTCTGATTATCGTTTTTGATAATTAGATATTTGTTGACTTGAGATTTCTGATTATCGTTTGTGATAATTAGATATTTGTTGATTTGAGATTTCTAATTATCGTTTTTGATAGGTGAATATTTGCTGATTTGAGATTTATGATTATCGTTTTTGATGGTTGAATATTTGTTGTTTTGAGATTTCTGATAATCGTCTTTGATATTTGGATATTTGTTATTTCTGATTATCGTTTTGGATAATTAATAATTGCTGTTTTCTATCTATCATAGTTGGAGTTTGCTGATTATGGAGTTCGTGTTTTCTAATTATCTGGTTGATAGCTAAATGTTTGAGGTTTTGCGATTTATGATTTTGTATTCTAGTTATCTAATTGATAATTAAACATTGCTGATAATCGTATTTATTCAGTTTTGCTATTTTCTGAATTATCTATTGATAATTAGATTTTGTTGAGAATTTGGTGAATTCTTTTATGGAATTAAAAGATTTCATTGGCGTTTGTATTCTTGACCTTTATTTTTCTAGCTTAACCAGTTTATGTTGGAAAAATAATTGTTATTGACGCCTTTAAAGGAGGGGAGTTTGTAACAACCCTGGGTTTCGTATCGATTGATCATCGTCATTAGACGATTAAATCGGTTAGCAAATTACTTTTGGGAGTTTTTAAACCGGGTTGAAGTTCTTTTAAATATTCGTTAAGGGTTTGTGGGCTTTGAATCTTGGCCCAAGTTTTGTGGTGCTGTGATAATTAAATAAGGCCGGTGCTTGTTCTTTTTCCCTCCATTCAATTTTCGCTATCCCTAATTAAAACAAACTAAAGAAGAAAAAAAGGAAATGGCGGCTCTGTTCGTTTTCTTCGTTCGATCAAAATTAGGGTTTGCGGATACGGCGATCTGAAGGGGGGAAAGAGGAGGACTTCGGCTGCTCGATTGAATTCGATTGTGACTGCTCAATTCTTTGTTGGCCTCGGCTTCAACTTTGGCTGTCGATCTTCGATTCGTGCTAAGGGAAACAAAGGTGAGTGATTTTTTTCACTCACATCTTAATTCATTCTCAAATGTGTGCTTCATCCATTCGATTTTTGTTCTGATGTTGAGGATTTTCTGACTCGGTTTGATTTTATTTGGCTTCGGCCTTGACTTTAGATTTTTGCATACTGAACTTTTGTTTGTTGACAAATTAATCAAATTGTGCTAAATTAAGTAAAGTGGATGTTTTTGGGTGTGCCTGAAATATTTATACTTTTGACAGATTCATTATTTAAGTACGTTAGTTGAAGGGGTATTTGCAATACGCATTTTAGGTTTTAGAGTTTGGTGAGGTGAAGTTTAGAAGTTAACGGCTGATGGATTTATCTTTTTTGTGCATCTGTAATGACATTTATCATTAATTTGATTTGGTTATCTACTGTTGTGTCAAGTATGTTTCAACAGACAGTAGCTAACCTATTGATTGCTATATTAGGATGGAATCGTACATGGGTTTGGCAGCAAACTATTACAGTGAATTCCCTGACATTTGGATTTGCGATTCACTATCGCAGCCTGTTCCTGTTTCCAGTCATCTTATGGTTGCATAGCTGGTTCATCACTTGTGTCTACTGCATACATGTTCATTCATTGTGTCTCTAGTTGATGTACTCGAGTCTGGCACATTTTAAAGTTTGCATTTGTAGTTGCACCTGTTTGTATATGCAGTCCCACATGAGCCCATGTTGTCTGGTCTTCATGTAGCATGCATTATTCATATTATTTCTCTGATGTAGTTTGTTTTGCATCTCCAATTGTGTACTCGAGTTACATGATTCATGTGCATTTTTATCACTTGTGTCTGCACCTGCTCGATCCAATTTCACAGTTACATACTTGATCAGCATTGTTTTGTCACTTCTTTGGTGTGTTGGAGACTACTTGATCACTGCATATCACTACATTGTCACTTGTAATGTTCATTTGAAGATGTAGCTTTTGCACTCCAGTCATGGTTCATATATTCGTTGAGATGTCCACTGCTCGACTTTGTGGTCGGGTTCCTTCATGTAGCTAGTGTTCATGCATCATTATTGTTGCATACGCATGTTTGTCTATTCATGCTGTCCAGACCTGACTTTGTTTGTTTCTTTGGTTCAAGCTTCAAGTATAGTTGCTGCGTATTGCCATTGTTGTTCTGTTGCTCCATGTTACTTTTGCACAGGCCGTGCCTTATATTGGATTGTATATCCAGGTTTTGCATTGAGATATTTTATGTTGTTCATTCAGTGACTTGTCCTTTGCATTTTATTTGTGGGTTGGTGCTAATTGCTTCTGCATTGATATGTTGATATTTTGTGTAATTCATCACTGTAGTGGCGAGGCAGCGCACGCGTGCGTGTACTGCAGCCCTACCCAAATTGACATTTTAATTGATATGTCAATTGTTTGAATTATTTCATGTGTCCAATTCAATATTTTGAATCGTATTTTGATTTAGTTTGATGATTATGTTGATATCTAATTATCTTTTTGATAATTAGATTATGAGTTTCTAATTATTTATTTAATAATTAGATTTTGCCGTTAATTGTCGTTTAGGCAATTTTGTTGTTTTCTAAATTATCTTCATTGGTAACACTTTTATTTATATTCGTTGATAAATTTGAATTTGTTGGTCAGTTGTTTAACACCGTTACGTGTTATATTTACCGTTATCTGATTTCTCTATTTAAGAATTAGATAGGTATATTTATTTTGACTGTCGTCTAATTGTTATTTAATTATTATTGCATCTGTGCATTAGTAACTGAGTTTGAATTAGACTGACCCGTGTATTATTTTCTTTTGAATTTAATACTCGGGTCAGACCGAGTTATTATAGGTTGTAGATATCTGGCTTTGGGTTGCTGCTAGAGCTATGAAGTCTTTTCATACCTTTTGGAGTAGTCGTGTCATAGTATAGGAAGATATGTATTCATGTATATTATTCACGATAATGTACTTGTATATGTAACTTCCTGAGTCGATAGTTATAGTTGTATCATATGTATGGTATCACATGTATTGTAACTGACATCAGTTATATATATATATATATATATATATATATATATATATATATATATATATATATATATATATATATATGATACTTTTTATTATCTATGTTTCGCATTTAGCTTATTTGTGTTGTATATATATATATTGTCCTAAACTATTATGAACCATCGTAGTTCGTTTTATACTGGAATTGGATACGTCGATGGGAGTGAATAAATAAGAGATGAATATTAAAAATATATGCCACTCCTATCGAGGTAACCAATACTAGTGTAAGGCCTAACTACGGATGGCCGCTCCTATCCAGCCTTATTCTTCGTAATAACAGACAGTATTTCTTTTAATACTCTTTGTTATTGTGAGCATAGAGGTGGGGCGTCACATGCTACATTCAGATTGGTAGCTCTTTCTAGAATTTGGAATTTGATTTAAAAAGTTTCATTCAACATCTCAAGGCGATTCACCTTAGCTATAGAAATGGTAAGTTTGCTAAATTTTCATTTACATATTCATATATAACTGTTAATTTATTATTATATGTTAAAGTAGTATATATATACAACTAATATACATATATTGGTGTTGTCTCATTCAGATGATAATATATATACACATACACATATATGCATGTTTCTGTGTATAAATTAGGAAAAAGTATATAACTATTGTCATACATATTGCTCACAGCGTATATTTTTTTAATAATATTTAAATGATTTACAGCAAAATTGATTCAAATATAAATATTATTTAGTAAAGTATGTTTTATATATTACTTATATATACATACTCAAAAATAAAAAAGGTTTTTATTCATGAATATATATCATAAATCCGAGTATAATGTAATATTTTACTTAATTTAAATGTTACACCTAATTCATATGTATTAATAGATAAATTACATAAAATATGTATATATAAATTTATGTACAAGATGTATAAGTGCAAACTTATTTTTGGAATAAAAAATTTGTATTAATTCCATATGGAATTAATTGAGTTAATTTCCTATTATTTTTATTCAATTAAAACAATTTAAAACTGAAAAAAGAAATTTTATGGAGCAAAAATAAGTATGTTTACATATATACATTTATTATTAACTTAAATGAAAACATATTTATGTATATAAACATTATATTTCTTTTTTTAAATATATGTATTTTATTTATATATATTTCAAAAAATTATTTTTGAAATACATATACATGTTATACATATTATTTTTATTTAAAATAAATATATTGATTTAAATTTGAAGTTAGTAGATAATTTTTTATAGATCTGGATCTAAAATTTTAAGTTTGATTTTGATTTTCATTATTATCTATAATTTATTTGTAGTTATGTTATATTACAATATATAGTGTATGTATGTGTATACGTGTGTATGTAAAATAAATGCATATATTTATAAACACTATTTTGTAATTACATTTACATACATACCTATATATATACGTATGTATGTATGTGTGCGTGTGTGTATGTATGTATGTATCTATATGTATATGTATATATTTGGTAGTGCACATATATATAGAGGAGCTAGTACGTCTGTGTCGATGTAAATCCCAACATCTATACATGGATATATCACCATGTACACCATTTAGTCTGTAGGTACACACATGGGTATATGATACACATATTACATATTACATTATAATTATAAGTATTACAATAATACAAAATTTATATTAAAAATTATTGATTTTCTTTAAAGTTAATTTAGATAAGATCTGAATATGTTTAAACTTAATAGGCCTAACAAGATTCCAAATGAAATAGATTTTTTGACATCTACCCATTTACCCCGCTGCATGCTAGCCTTGTTCTAACAATGGTATCAAAGTCAATTTGGCTATGCGGTCTAAATTAGTAGTATTGGGGCAAACCTATCAAAGCCTACCTAGATAGTAGGGTGTCTAGAAATGTAGTATCTAAGATTGGTTTCGGTAATCAAATACTCAGCCCTACTTGACTTCTGACCTAGTCTAAAATGATGAGGTAAGACTGAAGGTTATCCTTAATAGGAAAGTCCTAATTTGAATTGGGCCTTTGGCTAATTTCAAATCATTTTGAAAACTAAAATAAAACGTTTTAAAAGTCAAAAGTAAAATTCAAAATAAAACACATATCATAAAAGTAATAATATAATTTTGCAAAATGTATGATAATTTTATAAAATTTATTTTAAAATTATTATTTATTAACAAGGTTAGTAAAATAATTAATTAATTTAATAAGTTAATTAATTAGATATATATAAATGGATAATATACATAAAGATATGTGTTATGTTGACTTGAATTTTTTGTGGCAATATGAGTATACATTGTGTACAAATAAAATTTGCGAAAATAATAAAATCTACTTAAAATTGTTCAATTAAATAAATTAAAGTCAATTAATAAATTAAAATACGTATGTGTAAGATATATGTTATTGTGTACATATTTAATATAATATGTTATAATTGAATAATATAACAATTTATTAAGTGTTAATTAAATTAACAAATTAAATTAACAAATTAAATTAAAAAAGTACTTAATATAATGTTATATATAAAATATTATATAAGTTAAATAGTGCATAAAATTACATAATAACAAAACTTATATGATTTGAATGTATAGATTAATTATGGAATATAAAGAAATCCTTGATAGACTTAAGGAATATATATATATATATATAAGTACGTATATTGTGATTTAATGGGTAAAACACTTGAATCACGAGGGTATTTCTATAAGAAATACATTATTTCATAAGTCAATATCAATCATTTAAATATATTGAAGATTATGAATATGTAATATAAGTTTTTTTCTCTACCATTTATATATTAATAAGTTGCTTGCATGATCTTAAGTTGTTGAGGAAATACAGGTTATACATGTAATGTATAGTATTGTTAATATATTCAACAGATAAGGTAAGATTATTAAACGTATTTATTAAGCAACCTCAAGGTGCATATACTATACTTAGGCCGTTGCGAAATGGTAAGTATGAGGTGGATATTTTCTTTCGATTTGTTAAGCAAATTCATGGTTGAAATGAAATTAGGGCAAGAAACCATGGGTTAGAAGTTGTATATGATACAACTGATAAGGAGTTATCCATTGTTTATTAGGCTATGACTTGTTGAGAAAACTCGTGATCAGAATCCTAAGACAGACGAGTCCTAACACTACCTAGTGAAGTTGAAAAACTTCTATTTTTGTCTTAGAGTTTGGAGAAACTTAAAAGACTTGTTGGAACCTTATTATAAAAATGAAATACTAACATTTAACCTTTGTAATATTATAAAAACATATGTAAAGTAATAATAATCTACATCGATAAATCGTTACGATTAATATAATTGATAAATGTTTATCAATTAAAATGTGCCATAAATTAATATTGACAAATAGATGTACAAAATATACTTACCAATTAATTTTTGCATGTTGACTTGTGCAAGCTTCTAATTATACAACTAGATACGTTTATATCTTAGTCACTTGCGAGTTTACTTGCCTACACAATATATTATCTTCAATGAGTATTTAACTTCAAAAGAAATACAAAAATATGGATATTTGATTCATACAAAATCTCATATAAATGTTATGTGGTGAATGATCACAATTTATAATATAAAATTAGTTCATGAAAATAAGCAAGTAAAGGGTAGCGTGAGATCGTGTATTCAATATCATTAATTAAAATAGTGATCTTGCTGGGTTAAATATGACATTGGACAAAAGGTTACAAGAGAGACTAAGAATTCGATCATCGAAATGTTAGTTTGATCAGTTTATATAAAGTGGAATTTATTTGATATCCTTTAAAGTTAAGGATAATCAAATGCACTTTTATAAAGAGTTCCTTATGATATTGTATATGAGTTTCCTTTGGATTGATCAACAATTTAGAAAGGAAATCGAATGTTTAAGAGTGTACGTAACCTAAGGCATGGTTGGAATGAAAAGAGCGAATGAACACTTCTACTTCATAATAAAACATAGGAAATGAGAATTCAAAATAATAATTGATACTTAAATTTGGAATGAGAAATACGACTTTATTCAAAATGTATTTTCATATAGAAAATTGTTTTCTATATGATTTATTTCTTTGAATTTGTGATATTTGATCCGAAAATTTTGACTTTAAATCATTTACAGTAAATGAAATAACTAACCTATATTAAGTGGTTTAATGGAACTTTGTAATGACTATTACGTCCACTGTATTGCATGCTGATCAATCGAATGCTATAAAACCCGAATGTTAGAGGAAAAGAAAAAAAAGAAACTAAACAACATAGAATCTCACATTCGCAGTGGACCATTATATAAAATAATATTAATGATCTTTACAAAAGAGAAATTATTATATACATACATCTACTAGAGTACAACAACAATCACAATCATCAGCGTAAATAGTTATAACAACCTGTCCTCACAAATGCTGATGATTTCAATACGGAATAGCGGAAAGAAACATATACTTAAATACGCCATTGGGCCTCTAGCTCATCGCCTGGAGCTCCAAAGCATCCAACTAAATCTGTAATATGCTCGGTCTGGCCCAAGCATTATAATAAAATAACATCTGAGTCAGTCTGGAAAACCAGCATGAGAAAAACACACCCAACTAATCATTTAAAGTTATCAAAATCTTTCAAAAATCAAAGGTATCTCGTGAGACTACATCGCACATAAACATGGACCGGTTTTACCTTATGATAACCAAAACATTTCATATGAAATCCTCTGATATATAATAGTGTCCAATATACAAGTACTTATTAATCATAGACGAAATTATTACATTATTTAATTCTAGCATACTAGGTTCTACAATCAAAACCAAAGGCTCGTGGTGGATAATGGATTCCAAATATGAAAGGGTAAGGGTATACCCGCCGAATCGGTACAACTCTAGATAAAATGAGCGGGATGCTAGAACACATTGCACTTCTGCTACTAAGGACCGACACTACCCCCTTCTCAGGTAGCACCGAATATGATCACCCCTTAGTTGCAATTGACAACCGCACAAGATCCCCAACCAAAGAAGAATATCACTCTAGATTTAGGATGATCATACCCTACTTGGGTGCGACCCACTTAGCCCTATCGCATGTCCCTACTTTATTAATTTGCAGGTATGAGGCTCGAAGAGGCCACACTCTCACCATTACCTTCTAGCAAACCATCTTGGAGTGCAGGTATTGCGCTTCAGGCAACAAATGAAATAGTATCATTCAACCATACAAGTTTATTCTAGGACGGAACGGAACACTTCAGAACCCCATTTCCAAATCCCATCATCTTTCAGATGTCATTACTTTGAATGTTGAGTTCGATCAAAGTGGTTTTCGGATAACATATCTGATCCTGATCTCTTTGAAACAACATTCGATAATTTCCGTTAAACTCAATCCTGGTTCTTTAGGAAATAAATAGTCAAATTTAAGATTGTAGATCACCTCCTAATCATTAGTAGATGGATTTTTCTTATCATTTGTCCTAGAGGAACAAAAAGAGATATATACGCACAGTACAACATCAACGGAAATGATTGTGCCATATAAATCACATGTTTCTCCTAGATATTTCCAAGTTAATGTTTGGGCCATATTTGATAGTCGGTTATTTAACTACCAAAAACACATATCCAAATTAGGATTTATTTCCAAATGAAAAACCAACATTGGTTAAGCTCGTAAGCAACCACTAGCCTCTTTAATTAATCTTTCAGTAATTAAATTTGTAAAAAATTACATTTACAAAGGTATATCCATGATCCTTATATTTAGAATACATAGAAATATTTATATAGGTATCTCGACGGTATAAGTATATTCATACACATTACACCTCACATCTTAGAAAATGCACCGATATACTTATCACTATCGTATAAGTATATTTACAAAAATTGAGAAAGACTTTCTTTTTATTAGATTCTTAAATCATTTATAAATTCCTTACACTCTCCAAGACCCTTTATAAACTACTTTATAAATCTTCCGAAAACATTTATAAAACTCTTTTATACATTTCAATCGCTTATATATTTTTTTATACATTTCTAAGAACATTTAGAAATCCTTTATAAATCCATAGAACCATTTATAAAACCTCTTTTATAAATCTATAAACCCATTTCTTAAACCCGTTTATAAATATCTACCCATTTATAAAACTCTTTCACCTTGTAAATCATCTTCCTTTATGTCTTAATTTTTTTAATAAACATCCCCTATAATATCCACGTCCATTTATAAACTCTATTTATGTCTTTTAGAGGCATTCAAAAATAATTAAAAATCATTTACTTTAAAACGCCATTATATTATTACAAATATTAACAATAAACATTATAATTAAATGGAAATTTTTAATTTTGAAACATATTAAAAATAATAATTAATGATTTCAAATCATTATGAAACAAAAAAAAATAAATAATCTTTACCATTTTAATAATAATTTGTTTATCCAAACCTTATTAATAAATCCTTATTATTAATTTCAAATGATAATTATCTTAAAATAATTAACCTTTCGAAATATTAACATTTTGATTAATACTTAAAAATAGTATTAATTATAAGGAAATAACTTTAAAATAAAACTAATACAATTTAATAACTTTAAGAAAGTATTAATGTAATTAAATAGCATTAAATATAATATTTTCCTAAAACCTAATTTCGCATTCAAAATCATTTCTTTTGTCAAAACCAATTCCAACTCAATGGCAATTATAGTATTTTTAAAATAGAAATTTAAGGCCAATAGCCACCAAATGCTCAACCAATATTGATATTGATTTTCTATCACTATGGGATTTCAGTTTTTAACATATAACGCTGTCATAACCCATATTTCTACAAATCAGGTTTACTATCCAATAATTCATATAATTGGAATATTATTGATACCAATTCAACAGTAGCGAGCAATCTCGTTGGATCCCTCCAACCCGTCCCCCTACATCGTAACTCATACATATCAACACATATATATGTAAATAAACTAAACATTAGTGAGAAATCTTGTTGGATCGCTCCAAACCATCCCCTTGCATCACAACAGTATATAATCATAAAATATAAATCAACCACTTCGAGGCATGATTCGAATAAAAGGGTTATCCGTTCTTACACGGGAACGTAGTAAGATCTCATCCGCTCTAGGGGTGGGAATATATCAAAACCAACTAATAAATACAGTAAATCAGCCAAATAATAATTCAATAATTTTTATTAACTATATATCATACTGGCTAACCGAAAATGTGAATTTAACTCACCGAAATTTCTATTGTCGTCAAGGCGTTCCGATTTGGAACTAAAATCGAACGTCGTCCGATTTTAGCCTAAATGTCAACAGCTTCCATATTCGTCCAAACCAGTTGCATTTCGAAGCTAACATCCTTATTGGTGCAATGCAAAAATCCGCTTCTCGATTGGACCTTGTATGAAGGTGTTTTCAATATTATAAGATTTACAACATTAAATAATATAATATATGTACAAAGCACTTAAATAACATTTAATTACAATATTAATGACCTTTCCTAATTTATTCGAACACAACAAATCCATTCATGACCATTCTCACACCGCCTCAGGCCACACCAGCCCATCGCTCGGCCTCCGAGCTCCGTCTCCCTTTGAGGAACCCAACCCCATCGGCTCGTCCATACTATCACCCCGTAGCTCCTCGAAAATGCAATAGAACTGCATGCGTCAAACTTGAAAATTTCAGCACCGCTGCCACTTCCGTGCCATCGCTTGATCGCACGAACACTACCTTCACATCACCGTTCCAATGCCATAGGCCTCGAACGCCATTTCGATTCCACCACCTTGGTCGAGATCTATAGCTCAATTTCTGTTTATCCTCCGATATACGACACCTTGCTCCACAAAACCAATCACTGTCGTCCAATACCTTCATATCCCTATGCCGAATAACTTTTATGAAGGAACCTTAGCTTTAAAACTTTTCGAGTGGCTCCGTTCAACGGCCTTCATTGGATCGGTGATGGTTTGAATCGAAAGAAATGGAAAAAAATTCACAGATAGGCAGGATATACGTAGGAGAAGGGGTATGGGTTAGGTATGGGTACATGTACTATGGTATAGGCTGTTGTGCTAGGCATGATTAAAGCATGATTAACAATATATATTCATATTAAATTATAATAGTGTCCATCTTGTAAACGTTCAAAGTTCTCGAACTTCAAACAAGGCATGCCGTTTGGTGTTCTATATGTTGTATCCCTATTTCGAACACAATGGAACTTGTTTCAAGGCCTAATTCGATCATATGCAGAAGTTAACTTTTCAAACCCAATCATATTATATTAATTTCTAAAATTAAATTTTAAGCATTACGATCTCCCATGACCAAACGATACGTCTGATTGCAATAAAAACTGGTAGCATAAAATAACTCAATAATATGGATCCAACGACACTAGTTTCGTCGAAATCAGAGACAGTGCCCCCAAAGGCTATTTTTACTTGTTAATTAAAATGAATCCTTAAAAAAACCAAACTGATCACTTTTAAATTTACTTTAGAAGTTTTACTATCTTCATTCTTATTAAATAAAATATATATAAGCTTTGAAATCATTTTTATCCAACTTAAAATCCAAGATTTAATTATTTAAACAATCTCAAATATAAATTTCAACAATTAAATTATCCAATAAATTGCTATATTTGAAACATAAGTTATTTAACATAAAAATTAACATTTCCATATTTAAAATCGATTAAATATTCCAAATTTAAATAACTAAAATTCTGGGTCATTATATTCTGTCCCTCTTAAAAAGAATTTTGTCCCCAAAATTGCCAAGGTAAGAAAAATGGCCAAATCCATTAATTTTTAAAACCAATTAATCGAAATAACTTACCAAATTCTTTTAAGCCTTTAACTTCCCAATACCAATTTTTTGAAACCTTGTTATTACCTTTTTATGTCTCAAATTTCATCCATAGATTCCAACTAATATTATCCCATTCAATCATTTCATTTATAACACAAAATCAAATTTTAGTTATTAAAATTTCCTTTATAATTTCCCAAAAATCTTCTAAGTCTTAAATTGTCGGAAATTTCGTCAGTATCTCCTTTGCGCTTGTAACACCCAATATTTTTATAACATTATTTAGAATAATTAATTGGCTAAACTAAATAAAATTATGTGGAGATTAATAGGTTGAACTTGATTAAATTAAGGGTAGCCATGCCATGTTAATTGTAAATCAAATAAAATAATTTGCACTAATATTTAGAAATCAGTAAGGGCAATATGGGAAATAGGAAGGGATTAACCCTAAACCCTTGAAATGAAACTCACGTTCTTTTCATTTTTACACTAACCAAAATTTTATCAAGGCCGGCCGCCATTATTGTTCGCAGAGAAAGATTAAAGCTAGGATTCAAGTGATAGAAGATAATCGACATAATCAACATCAAATCTCACATCTTTTAATCTCAAAGCTAAGGTGAATAATTACTGCATCCCTTTTTCATATGGTTTTTGGTTTTTGATTAGATCCAAAATGTTTTTGCAGGTATATGCCATGTTTTGATGATTATAGTTATATATATGCTTGTTGATGAATTATGTAAGTTCATGTTAGTTTTTATGATATATTTGATATGAAAACCCTATTAGATGACAAGAAAATGCCTTAACAACTTAAATATAGATCAGGAATGATATTTTAGTGATGATGTTCAATTTTCATAATTTTCTAAAGTAATGCGGATTTTATATAAATTTTATGGTAAAGAAAATGATTTATTGGTTTTTAAATTATTTACGGAAAAAATAATGATTATTTAAGTTTGAAATTTTTATATGTTAGGCAGCATGATAAAATTAGATTTTTGGAATTTTTCTAGATTTTTCCTGGGTGTTTTGGCGAATATATAAAATTATTTAATGTATGGGACTTAAATGTTTTATATATTTAATAAAGGAGAATGGACATTTTATAAAATAAAATGATTATTTAATTCTGAAAATAGCGGTAGCGCTTATTTGAAAAATATTTGTTAGCCAATGAGAATTTGACAAACAAAGGCAGGTTAGTTGAAAATTTATCCGTTTTAGGTTAAAAACAAAGAAATCGTACTTTTAGCATGTTTGAGAAAATTTTGGCATCAGACCCTCCGACACAGACCTCTCGACTAAGTTGGAAGGTTCTAGCTTTCAACAAGATTAAAATTCAATGCATATGATATCAAGTATCTTAGTACGTAATGAATTAGACAAGGTCGAAGGGTTCTTAGTCGAAAGGTTGGTTACCAAAGAGGTTGGGGCATGTTTGTGTTATGAACCAAAAGCTTTCACCTGCTCTGCTTTCGAAAAGAATTAAAATAAAGGTTTTAAACCTTTCGACAAAGTCTAAAGGTTACTGCCGCTTTAATGGTTTTGCTTCAAACTTTCCGACAAAGTCAAAAGGTTACTGCTGCTTTGTTTTGTTTTGAACCTTTTGAAAAAGATGAAAGATTTACTTGTTTTACAACGAGCCGCTTCTCTATGCTTTCGAAAGAAGGCTTTCCACTTAGGTGATTTAAACTTGTTTCATAAATTGATGTATGACCCAAAGCTTTCGAAGGAGTTGTTTTAAAGGCGGGGGCCAAATGTTTTAAATGATATGTTTAAAGCTTTTGAAGCAGAACTTTCGACAAAGTCGAAAGGTAGCTTCCAGTAAGGTCGAAAGATTTTAAAAGTAGATTTCCACTTGTTTTAAATTGAACCCAGTAAGTCTTCAAAAGGTTTCCTTTAAATGATTTTTGAAGGTTTAAGTTGAATGATTTTGAAAGGTTTGAGTTGGTTTCAAAAGGTATTATTTTATTGGTTTCAAAAGGTTTGAATTCAATGATATCAACATGTGTTAATTCATTGGTTTCAAAAGGTTAAGATAGATGGTTTTCCAAGGTTTCTCCAAGGCAATGTTTTAGAATAATTATAAAGAAGATGTCCAAAGTTCTATTACTTTCGAATGGTTTACTTTTCAATGGTTTAGAAAAGTTTGATGAATAGTTTCAAATTGTTTGATGAGTGGTTTCGAAAGGTTTGATGAATGGTTTCGAAAGGTAAGGCCTTGGCGTATTGGCCTAGATAATTAAAAGGTTTTGACTTGGTTTTGGAAAGAGGCGCTTTAAAAGATTTAGAAATAAGAACTTTCAAATGGTTCAATGTTTTCATCAACTAAAGTTTGAGTAAAAAAGATATATTTGACATGGTGATATGGTTTTAAGTAAAGCATAAAGATTATATACTTTTCCTTATGTAAGTTTGATTTGAAGGTTCTAAATCGTTTTGAAAATGTTTTCAAGGAAAATTATAGGAGGGGATCCTTAAGTTATAATGACTCAGATATTAAAATACTAGATGGGACTAGTATGGTGTACCTTTTTTACATTATCAATTAGCCCCAGCGAATTTGTTTCTATAATTCCAGTGTGTTGGGATTTGTCAAAGGTAAAGTAAAATTATGATTACATACCAAAAGGAATATATGTTTGTATGTAGATATGTTATTGGTGAGCCTAAAAAAACATTAGGATTAGGATGACTTGGGAGATGATTAAGTTAGAGACAGACTGTCCTAGGGCTGTCAATGGATACCCAAAAATTTCGAAATCCGTCTGCATCTTGTCCGAAAGGCGGATAACATCCGATATTCGAAAAAAGAATGAGGATGCGGATAGGAAGACATCCGCATTCGAAAATTATCCGTCCAGTATTTGTCAAGATTATAGTAAAAATTATGTGTATCTTAGTATAATGAGAGATATTTATTTACTGATTTATTAAGTTAGTTGTTTGTATTATATACACTTAATGCTTATTAACAGTTCAAAACTATTTATTATCACCGTATTTGTTTATATTCAACACATTTATAATCAATTGGATTGAAAAAAATGTATGATAAACTTAAAATTTATATTTATATTTCTTGATTTATCAGTCGTTAGCGGCTAGGATAATTATCCGATATCCGCCTGTATCCGCGGATGCGGATATCCGATATTTGAAAATCATTTTGGATGCGGATGCGATGGAACTATCCGCATCCGAAAGTATCCCTTGACAGGCCTAGACCGTCCAGAAGCCAGGTTTTTAACAGATAGCTAAGGACAGGCCATCCAGAAGTGAATTGTTTAACAGGTTAAGGATAGATAATCCAGAGGAAGAATATCTAACAGGTGTTAAATTAATTTTGATTTTATTGTCTGGTAAGACCGAGTCAGCCAAAGGTTAAAAGTTAGCTAAACAAAACTTATGAGTATGAATCGATAGTTCATTGTTACCTGAAATTTATGTATGTTTACATAATTATTGCTTTATAGTGTTTAATCAGTTTTGATTGTAGGAAAAGGTTTTGCGTAGATATGTTTTAAAAGGATGTTAGTGAGGGAAAACCCGTTCCACTAAGCTACGTGGTCTCACTTTAGATATATATTCCGGGATGTATAGTATTATTCATACCAGGCTTTATGTCTGACTCGAAGTTCATGTTTTCCCCTTAAACTCTTAGGTGCTCAAAATT
The DNA here is from genome assembly GCA_030765085.1 of Allium cepa. Taxonomy (NCBI): domain Eukaryota; kingdom Viridiplantae; phylum Streptophyta; class Magnoliopsida; order Asparagales; family Amaryllidaceae; genus Allium; species Allium cepa. Next base: position 293,816,206 of record CM060942.1, read on the forward strand.
AATTTGAGTAGGATGAGGGGTTAAGGTTTTTGACGTTTTAGTAGGATGATGAATAAGGCTAGCAGAGGCTTGTAGGAGGCAAACAGATAGCTATTTAAGAGTTGCAGTTCTTTTTTTTAAGTTTTGATGTATTTCTTCCATGTTTTGTATTAAGTCTAGTATTACTTTATGACTCTGTTCATCTAAGGGGGTATCTTTATATACCGCTCTTGGCGTATTTGTAATAAGTATATTTTATCTGTGCCTGGGAATGAACTTGGGATTATGTGTTAAAAATGTGAAGCATTTGGTTTTGAAATGTAAGGAGTAATTTTTTTTTAAATCTATGTTTTGTTTCGTATTCAAGTGCTTCTGGTATTATTGATACCATTAACATAGCTGTATTTAGTGGCCAGAAGCTAATGTAGCACCTGTTGTTAACTCAGCTTTTTCAGCAAGGCCGTGACATCAAAAATCGACCGAGAAGCCAATGATAGTTCATCTCGAAGGATGGTCGATTTAACCTCCCAATAAAGCAAGTTCTGTTAAATGAATTTTCAGATAAGATCCCCTACGGAGGGGGGGTCCAGGGGGGGTGCCAACCCCCCAAGGTGGGGGTGCGGGGGCAACGCCACCGCCTACGGTGTTCGACCTGACCGGTCAGGTCGCAGGGGTCCAGGGGGCAGCGCCCCCGGCGGGGTGCGGGGCAGCGCCCCGACCAAAACGGTATACGACTTAAAGAATGAAGCGACCTATCTTCTATTCGAGGCCAGCAACCTAACAACTCAATAAGTGGCGACTCAAGTGGTGGCACCGACTTAAGGAGTTAAAGGGTCAACCGACTTAACGAGATAAGCGGGTGCCGACCTAGTAACATAGCATGGAATGCCGACCTAAGGCCTGATGGGATGCCGACCTAAAGGTGCTACCGACCTAAGGCATGAAGGGATGCCGGTCTAATGAGGCTATGCCGACCTAAGGAGAGTTCCGACCTAGTATGGAAGCCGACCTAGTACTTTACAAGGTCTACGACCTAAGGCAGCTACCGATCTAGTGCCTTAGAAGGATTACCGATCTAACGAGTTAGAAGAGGTACCGATAAAACGCTCAGAAGGGGGGTTCCGACCCAGCATGTATGCTGACCTATTTACTCGAACTAATGGCCGACCTAAATGCTAAAAGTAAAGTGGTTCATACTTATCTCGGCAACGACCTAGAGCTTAACCTATCTCAGCCCCGACCTAGGACTTCAACCTAAAACCGGAGACCTCGCATTAGAAAAGGAAAGTAACCTGCGACCTAGCCTAACCCGGAGCTGACCTACGACCCAATTTTAGACCGGTCTAAAGTTGCGACCTAACTCCGAGCAGAGCCTATAAATACGCAACCACCTATAACATGGAGAGGACTTTTGGCCATCACTTTCTTGAAGAGAACGACACCCTGCCACTTCTGAATTCAAGCAATACAACGAACTCCGAGAAAGGATCTACATCATTCATCATGAATTCAAGAGATTGCTTTTCATCGAAGTTTGAGCTATTCGTCAAAATGTGTTGTAATCGAAGTGTTTTGTAAAGAATTGTAATCAAATCAGTAATAAAGGAGATAAAGTGGATGTAGGCTTGATTATAAGCTGAACCACTATAAATATTGTGTCTTTTACTGCTTTTCTGCTAGTTTTCTGCTTGTTTCTAATTCCCGTACGAACGGGTGGTGCTTTCACAATCACATCCTATACACCAGGGTGTTAACATTTTGGTGCTTTCACTGAGAACTGAACTCAGGAATACTTTCACCATTGCTTCGCGAAAGTTTGTTGAAAGAATCTCTCTAAAGACCAGAAGTTTATTGGAAATAATGGCTCCTGGGAGAAAGCGAAGTTCCGCAAGATCCGATAATGTGAATACCGCTACCTCTCCTCCTTTAAGTCAAGCAGCTCCAACTGCTGGAGTTACACGAGCAGAATTGGACGCCGTAGTTTTGGGATTGAATCAGCAATTGAATGCTCAGAATGCGCAGTTGGAAGCCCAGAATGCCCAGAATGCCTTGATTATGGATAGGTTAAACGCCCTACTTGAGGAAAATCACCAACGACAGGATAATGAAACAATCTATGCTGAAGATGCCCGTGACCCCCAAGAGAAAGGTATTCCTCAAAAAGAAGACAACGCCACTGCAAGGGGACCTTCCCAAGCTGAAGGTTCAAGGCCGCAACCAACTTTTCGCGAATATTCGCCCAGGCAAACTTCCGAAAGAAGAGCGGACGCGGACGTCTGCCCTGCAAGACCTCTGAACGATGAGGAGTACCTATCAGGGATGGTTCGCTCGATTATGAAAGAAAGCATGCAAAGGCAAGAGGATGAAAAGGATTGGGTATTTGCCCCGAGTAAGACACCGTTCACCGAAAAAATCTTAAAGGCAGAGTTTCCCAAGAAATTTGTACCTCCTACCATCCCAGCTTATCGAGGGACAAGTGACCCTAACCAATTCCTGTACAAGTACGATTGGCATATGACCGGGGCAAGAGCAACAGATGAGATCAAGTGCCGTTACTTTCCGGTATACTTAGAGGGAGTGGCCTTACTTTGGTTCACAAAGCTGCCAGTTAGATCCGTGGATCAATTCTCTGACTTAACACGAAAGTTCAAGGATCAGTTCAGGTTATATGCTACAAAAGCCAAGGATATAATGTCTCTCTCTAGTCTAGAACAAAACCCCAGAGAATCTACCAGATCATTCTTAAATCGTTTCAATATAGCCCTAGCTGAAGTCGAGAACGCAGAGCCAAGGATGGTTTTGACTTATCTAATGCGGGCTATCGATAAATCAAGTGAATTCGGTAAATGGCTAAAAATGAAGGAGCCAAACTCACTTGAGAAATTCTATAAGAAGGCTGATGAATTTATGCGTTTGGAAAGCTTTCCTGCGACATCAAGAGCAATCGAGGCCGAAATTTTGAATGTCGGTGTTACTTCTGATAAAAGAGAATCTAGAGGACAGAAGAGGAAGAACGATGGTGGAAAAAAGCAGAGAGACTTGAAGAAAGCTCGCCGCTTTAAACCTTCAGACTTTACTCTCTTAACTGATACTCTGGAGAACATCTTTCTCGCAACCAAGGATGCTTTTGATTATCCTAAGCCACCTGAGTTGAAGGTTGGGAAAAATGCTATGCATAATGGGAGGTTCTGTCAGTTCCACAACCAACCTGGTCATGACACCAACGAATGTCGTCATTTAAGGAATTTGATTGAAGAACTATTGAGACAGAATAAACTCCAGCAATATGTCAAAAGAGACAGGAATGACCCATCCTCATCCACTCAGGGGAGCCCCTCACCCGGCAGGCAGGAATCATGATAGGATGGAATGATACGCTCATGCTCTAAGAAAAGCCCCGAAGGGAGAGAATGTTCCTGTTCTCGCACCGGAGATTCGATCACGAGAAGTTTGGGACAGCATGGACTTGCATCCATGTTTTACTTTAAAGCTTTGTTACAAATTTGTAAAAGAATAATGGATTTATCATTCTCGTATTAAAAGTCGTTGTAAAAACATTGCAAATGAAATATAAGAACTATAGATCTTGTGTTTTCTATTACTATAAAAGACCTGTTTCATTTCGATATGCCAAATATCTTGAATATATTGCTAAATTGTCGATTTAATATTGCAGGCAATCAAAGCAAAGCTCACCTATTCAACACATCACGAAGCTAAGCGATTCCCATAAATCATTCAGCAAACAAATGAAGAAGCCAGAAAAGTTCCAAATTCAATTCCGGTATAAGAAGTGTTCCTTACAAATAGTCGATTCCACCAAAGGGGCACCTTCCTAACGTGAAGGTTTCAGGCCCTTGCTAACCAACAAAGATCGTTTGTGCAAACAGACATCTAGTTGAATAGTTTGGGTCTGCCCTGTGGATTCACTTAATAATGTAGAGCACTTCTCTGGAAAAGGAATGAATAACTGTCAAAGAAAAGAACATGGGCTTGGAAATGACGGCAAGGAATCGCTAAAAAGCAAATGGTGAAAAGATATCGGCAAGCAGACAGAAAACACACAAGCCCTCTTCGGAGGCACAAGTCCTCCAATGAGGCACACTTCCCAAGTTTGAAGTGCAAACTAAAGTCCTCCAATGAGGCACACTTCCCAAGTTTGAAGTGCAAACTCAAGTCCTCCAATGAGGCACGCTTCCCATGTTTGAAGCGAAAACTAAAAGTCCTCCAATGAGGCACACTTCCCAAGTTTGAAGTGCAAACTCAAGTCCTCCAATGAGGCACGCTTCCCATGTTTGAAGCGAAAACTAAAAGTCCTCCAATGAGGCACACTTCCCAAGTTTGAAGTGCAAACTAAAGTCCTCCAATGAGGCACACTTCCCAAGTTTGAAGTGCAAACTCAAGTCCTCCAATAAGGCACGCTTCCCATGTTTGAAGCTTAAACTAAAGCCCTACTCAAAGGCACAACCCTTCAGAGGATAAAGACCTCTTCGGGGGCACATTTCACCGGAGCTGAAGTGCAATCTCTGTGGAGGCCCATTCCTCCAAAGTTGAAATGTCAAATCAAAGCCCTCCAACGAGGCGCAAAAAAAAAAAAAAAAAAAAAAAAAAAAAGGAAGAAGAAAAGGCTTCTCCAATACAAGGCGCACTCTACCAGAGCAAGAATAATATTTCCTCAAAAATGGAAAATTATTCTCTAAAGAAAGAGTGCATGCCTTCTCAAAATGGAAGAGTTATTCTCTAAAGTAAGAGTACAAGTCTTCTCAAAACAGAAGAATTGTCCTCCAAAATCTCCGCAAAAATGGAGAATGTTACAATAAGCTGTGGTATAGGGACAATAAAATATCGCTATATTAGTCAAAGCAATACCCAAGAAAAAGACCACAAGCTCACCGCGGTATTATGCAAAGAAAATGAAAAACTTATATGAAAATGAGCAATAATTGCATTCTCAAATACAGACAAAATTCTGTACAAGTGGGAAGAATCATCTAATTCCATACTATAAAAAAATTTCATACATTTGCAGGTCTCCTAGATGCAAGTTCCTCTGCGGAAGCTGGGGCACCTGAAGTCGCTGCTTGAAAATCAGGGGCATCATAAGGCCAAGTCAATCAAAAGAGGGAAAAAGTCCGAATTAAGTGCAAAAATTCGTCTTTCAGCAGAAATTTAACACTCCTCTCTTTAACCGCCACAGCACTTAGTCTTTTAAAAAATTGACTTATGACTGAAATATTCGGAAAGAGAAGGGAATGATACAAAGTAAAGAACGAAATTAGCACTCAACAACTCGAATTCTGAAAATCTCAGAGGTGAAAAAATCCAGCTTGCTCCACTAATTCTTCTTATCAAGAAGACATTCTACATAAAGAACTGAGTATTCGAAAATAAAGGTACACGTTTCCTAAAAGCGTGTGAAGCGTTGTGCAAAGCTACTTGAATAACAAGCTAATAAAGTAATACTCGAAATAATACTGGTTGGCAAATATCTCAGTTCAGAAAAATTCGAGGCTTGTAAGTGTAGTATCAATGCAAATAGCAGTTATAACTGTGTAAATTTTTTGTTGATACTTCATTCAAGATAGTTGATTCGCAACACTTCATCAAATCCATACTAATTTACTTACCGTAAAATATTAGTTCCTTGATCTAATCCATCACTCGATATGGGCAATCAGTGATGAGTATATTCGCCCCATTTTTCCGCAAATGTTGCATTTAATAGGTTGTTAAAATAATCTATAAAGAGATGCAACAAGTTCTGGTCAAGTTCAAAAGGCTTCAGGACAAAACAAAGTAAAGTTGCCTAAGTACAAGCTCAGCAGCTCAATAAAGCACGAGTTAAGAAGAATCGAAGCACACGACCTAGTCCCTAGGCGTATACTTCGAGGGGCAAGTGTTAACTCAGCTTTTTCAGCAAGGCCGTGACATCAAAAATCGACCGAGAAGCCAATGATAGTTCATCTCGAAGGATGGTCGATTTAACCTCCCAATAAAGCAAGTTCTGTTAAATGAATTTTCAGATAAGATCCCCTACGGAGGGGGGGTCCAGGGGGGGTGCCAACCCCCCAAGGTGGGGGTGCGGGGGCAACGCCACCGCCTACGGTGTTCGACCTGACCGGTCAGGTCGCAGGGGTCCAGGGGGCAGCGCCCCCGGCGGGGTGCGGGGCAGCGCCCCGACCAAAACGGTATACGACTTAAAGAATGAAGCGACCTATCTTCTATTCGAGGCCAGCAACCTAACAACTCAATAAGTGGCGACTCAAGTGGTGGCACCGACTTAAGGAGTTAAAGGGTCAACCGACTTAACGAGATAAGCGGGTGCCGACCTAGTAACATAGCATGGAATGCCGACCTAAGGCCTGATGGGATGCCGACCTAAAGGTGCTACCGACCTAAGGCATGAAGGGATGCCGGTCTAATGAGGCTATGCCGACCTAAGGAGAGTTCCGACCTAGTATGGAAGCCGACCTAGTACTTTACAAGGTCTACGACCTAAGGCAGCTACCGATCTAGTGCCTTAGAAGGATTACCGATCTAACGAGTTAGAAGAGGTACCGATAAAACGCTCAGAAGGGGGGTTCCGACCCAGCATGTATGCTGACCTATTTACTCGAACTAATGGCCGACCTAAATGCTAAAAGTAAAGTGGTTCATACTTATCTCGGCAACGACCTAGAGCTTAACCTATCTCAGCCCCGACCTAGGACTTCAACCTAAAACCGGAGACCTCGCATTAGAAAAGGAAAGTAACCTGCGACCTAGCCTAACCCGGAGCTGACCTACGACCCAATTTTAGACCGGTCTAAAGTTGCGACCTAACTCCGAGCAGAGCCTATAAATACGCAACCACCTATAACATGGAGAGGACTTTTGGCCATCACTTTCTTGAAGAGAACGACACCCTGCCACTTCTGAATTCAAGCAATACAACGAACTCCGAGAAAGGATCTACATCATTCATCATGAATTCAAGAGATTGCTTTTCATCGAAGTTTGAGCTATTCGTCAAAATGTGTTGTAATCGAAGTGTTTTGTAAAGAATTGTAATCAAATCAGTAATAAAGGAGATAAAGTGGATGTAGGCTTGATTATAAGCTGAACCACTATAAATATTGTGTCTTTTACTGCTTTTCTGCTAGTTTTCTGCTTGTTTCTAATTCCCGTACGAACGGGTGGTGCTTTCACAATCACATCCTATACACCAGGGTGTTAGCGTTCAAATTTTAGCGTTAACACCTGTAGCGCTTAGTTTCGAGACTCTAGATAGGGGATGTAACAAGCTGCTAGATTGGAATAACTACAACTTGCCACTACGAGCCCAAACCAACAAAAGAAAACAAAAGCCAAGTGGCTTAACCATTAAACCATCAAACCCAAACAGTAATATAAACATGTACCTTTTAGTTGGGCAACCAATTTTTACGTATGAAATCAAAGACGTCGAACTAGCTCTTGCTTTTATATACTTGCATCTTATGTACCAAGGGTACCCAATCATATAGTTCATAATTATATTATTCTACATTTTAAATCGTCATCATTTGCTTACTAAAACCCGTACGATGTACATATATCATCCATACACAATATCAAATTTGATCGTTCGCTCGATCACATAATTTCATTTCCGAACTAGTATCATTCACATGACCATTCTAGTACGGACACAGATCCGGTTCCTTGATTGGAAACTGCTATCCTCCTTGCATAGCCACATACTATGATACAGAATTTCAGCATCAATCAAAAATCCATATCCACTATTCACCATCGAGAATCGAGTGAAAAATCCAAACTTAGACAGATGAAAATCGTATCAAAACTATGTACTTTAATCTTGATCAAACCCTTATGTGAATAAAATAATATTTATACAACTTACGTATTTATATAAATTGATTTCTTAGCTATACCAAATTTTATTTTATTCACATTCATTTTATTCTCCTTTATTTTATCCACATTCAGTTGATCTACATTCAATTATTCACATTCACTTATTACTTGGTATATTCTTTTCAATACTAACATCATTTAAGAACCATTTCATTAGATTTTATGTTTAACAACATTTTACTCCATACTTAATTCATTTATGAATTATTTCACAAAATTTTACTTAAGTTTATAAACATTTTAAACAACACTTCTCATGTTTAATACACTTATAACTTAAGTTCAATTTGTTTCTATCAACAACATTATAAACCATATTCAGTTCATTTTATAACTCAAATTGAATTGCTTTTTATAATTTAATTTCACCTTCATTACGAAAGCCAAATTCCAATTTATTTAACTCGTTTTATGTAACGACCCGTAAATTTCAATAATTTGAATTTGTTAATTTGGTAAAGTTTTGATAATTTAATATTAAAAGAATGAAAAATTTGTTAATTAATAAGGAGATAATAACTTAAATGAAAAGTAACAAGGTTAACCAATGTTAATTTTTAACTATTTGAATAAAATTGCAATAAATGAAATAATGTAAAATAGTATAACTTGGTTATAAGTGAATGTATGTAATGAATGTAAATGTTGATCTATTAATATAAATCTGCGTAATAAATGGGAATTGAATAGGATTAGTGTGATTTGAGTTGATATAATCATTAGTGACCAATAATGAACATTTCTTTAATGACAATTAGTATTATAACGGAAAGTGTGAAAGTATAAATTTCATAGAAACGTAGTGTAGGTATAAGTAATAAATTGGTACTAGAATGGAATTCAAATTAATTGAATTAGTGGGAATAATATAATTTGCTATGAATGAAACATAGGTAAACAAATGTAAGTATTGAATTTATGTATGTTAGTTATTTAGTGTGTTAAATAAAATTGGTAATCAAATTTCAATTTAAGGTAATTTTATCTATTTGGTAATAATGGATTAATAACAGGAATGAAATGTAAGAATGTTGTTGTAAGCTAATTAATAATTTATTCAATGCAATCCCAATTGATTGAAACAACTATTTGGGTATAACTAATTTTAAATAGGAAAATTTGGTAATAAATTAATATAAGAAACATAAATGTAAATATTGAATTAATCAATAAATTAATAATGAATAAATAGCGATTGAATAAAAATTAATGTTCTGTATGTAATTGTTTACTTATATAAATAATGTGTAAAAAGAAATAAATTTATACGTTCACTTGACACGTTTTATATCCATTCTTGTTTAATTATTTGGCATTATAAATCATGTTGGACGAAGTCCTACCGGACCGAGACCACCGGACCAACCCCTTCGGCACCAATCCACTCACCATCGAATCAATCCCAACTCCACTCACCTCCGAATCAATCCCAACTCCACTCACTACCGAACCAGTCACCTCCAACCATCACCGAACCAATCAACGCCTCCATCCACTGCCGAACCAAAGCACCACCGGACCAGAGCTCAACGCTCCACCTACCACCGGACCAATCCATGCTCCACTCACTACCGAGCCAAGGCGTTACCGAATCAACAATGCCAGGCCAGGTCATATCAGCCCAGACCCACCAGCAGCTATATACATCCAAGACCCCTACTCCTAACCTCACTCTATAAATAGAGGGGCAGGGGTACAACAATGGTAGAAAAGTTTGAGAGCTCGAGCACGGACAGAACTTTCAAACAACTTTCACACACTGATAATCAAAGCTTTTACTTGTAATCTGAACAGCGAAAGGGAATAACATATGAAGTGGACATAGACACATTCTGGCCGAGCCACTATAAATCTGTTTATCTTTTACAGTTTAGTCCCTTCTTTTTACACATTTGCATAAATCACCCAAATCATTAAGAACAACATAAAATCGACTAAATCATACGACTTGTAGGTGTTTGCCCATTTTTTGTGCAAATATTTTTGGTGCTTTCACTGAGAAATCGAGCTAGAAGCTTTAGCTTCTACCACTTAACCTTCTTCCCGACAGCATCGCTCATTGCTTGGAAGACATGCCTCCCAGGCAGAAGAAAGATGTTAGCAAAGGAAAGAACATCGCAACCAGCAGCATTCCAGATCCAGTGATCACAGGTCAAGAGAACCGCCCTGTCTCAACAGCGGTACGAAATGGAAATCAGGCAAATCCGACAGCCCCTTCCACGGAACAACCTGCAGCAATTACTAGGGCAGATCTGAACAGGGTTGTGGCTGAGGTGACTAACCGCTTCACATCCCAACAAGAAGTCTTGGTAAACCGACTCATGTCACGCTTAAGGGATGCTGAAGAATCCAACCGCAACACTGTATCATGGGATGAGTCCTAGTCTGGAGGATCTGGGAGGCGACAAAGTTCTTTCTTCTTCGAAGAAGCTAATAACAGAAACAACAACGATAGGAGCCGAACCCGAACTCAGCCCGAACTCCGACCTGAGGAAACGCTTGGGACCAAACCCAACGGGGGAGGTACCAGGCGAGGGTCGGCTGTGGCTGAGCCGGTCATGCTACCAAACCATGGAAACGCCAATGAACGGGGCCGAGCTAGAGTCCAGCCCGAAGTCGGACCCGAGGAAGTGCTCAAAACATAACCCAGCAGGGGAAGATCAAGGCAAGGGCCAACTATAGCTGACCCTAGCATGCTCCCAGAAGACCAGAGACAGCCACTGGAAAATATTAGGATTGATAGACGATACCACCCCTACAGATCATCCGGACGGAATCAACCATGCAGAGAAGAACCAAACTCATTTCTATCTGCTCCAAATTCTGATGAAAGGATGGCGCGATTGTTCAGAGAGTGCGTCCAACGGGATCAAAGAGATCGAGGGATAGGCGCTAGGGTAACCAGCCCTTTCACCCGCAATATCGAAATTGCCATCACCCCCCGAGAATGGAAAATGCCAACAATGGAACCTTACAAGGGGATCTCTGACCCCGTTGTACACTTGCAGAGATACACACAGCATATGCTCATGAGCGGAACCACAGAAGGAGTATTGTGCAAATGCTTTCCACTGTTCTTGGCAGATCTAGCAACCTCCTGGTTCTGCCATCTACCCCAAGGATCCATCAGCTCATGGGAAATGTTCAAAGAAAAGTTCATCAGCCAGTTCCGCATTCATGTGGAACAACCCAAGGACGCTTATTCCCTATCTAATATCAAATAGAAGCCTGTAGAGACAGTGCAGCAATATCTAACCCGATTCAATGCGGCAGCAGCCATAGTCCAAGATGCCGATGAGAAACTTATCTTAATGGCCCTCTATAGTGGTGTGCATCCAGATACTAAGTTTGCTAGAAGATTAACGAAAGATAAACTAGCTATCTTACCGGATTTCTTCCATGAAGCCGGAAGATATATGAGACTTGAAGACGCTGCCACTGAAAGACAGACAAGGCAACAAACCAAGGCAGCTCATGGCGACACTTCCGCTGTAGCAAAGGACGTTCGAAGAAATGACTCTAGAGACAATGTTGGGGGCAAGAAGGGAGAAAAACGTCTATATCGACCAGGACCGAGATTTGACACCTACACTCCTTTGAATGAGACAATCGAAAACATCTTCCTGGCCACCCAAGACGAAGTTAAATACCGACGCTCCCTGTCAAGAAGGAATGAGATAACGCAATTAAGTCTGGAAAGTTCTTCCGCTTCCACGAATCTCATGGGCATGATACCAATGAATGCCATCATCTCCGGGACTTAATTGAAGAACACATCATAAGGAAGAGACTGGAACGCTATGTAAAAGGTCAGAACAGGACCCCAGCTCCTGCCAATGATAACCCAAGGCTACCCCTCCCAGAAACAGGAGGGGGAAATCGCAACACCAGCGGCTCCAGTCAAGAGAAGATAGTGGTCCATACCATATCGGGAGGGCCACACATCGCCGACAGAAACTGGCCAGAGATGGAAACATACGGATAGTCACTTAGAAACAATGAAGGCTACGTCAATTCTATTATGGAGGAACGCCACCCGAAGCGAAAAGAGAATGATGACATCACATTCAATAGGCGTGACCTAGAAGGAAGGCAGTACCCTCACATGGATCCTATGGTCATCTCTGCCCGGTTCGGCCCAGCCGAAGTTTTCCGAATTCTAGTGGACACTGGAAGTTCAGTAAAAATCCTATTCAAGCATGCTTTCTACAGAATGAGGCTGTCAAAGAAGGATGTGTCTCCCTGCAACAAACCACTGCACGGTTTCACCGGAGACGCGAAGATGCCCCTCGGGCAATTGGACATTTTTGTTGAAATAGGAAGTCACATCCGCTCCGTTGTGCGGAAACAAACATTTGTGCTAATAGATAACCACTCGGCCTACAATGCCTTTTTAGGTAGACCCGCCATGTCTGATTTCCAAATTGTCCTGGCCCCGTGGTGCCTGAGGATGAAATTTCCAACAGACAATGGAGTAGAGGAAGTAGAGGGAGATCAAGACGCTGCTCGAGATTGCTAGGTAACTGAACTTCGTAATAATCGCAGGAAAGATAGAGGGAAGAATCTAGAGACTACTCTCTGCATGAAAAACTTGGAATCATAGCAACTAAAGAAAGCCCCTCCTCTTCGATATACTAGTGATCCTTTCAACGAATTAGACCCCAGGAGCAAAGAGGAGGAGGCCACCGCCGAGCCTGTAGAGGCTATGTGATGCAGCACGATCTACAATTCCTCAAGGGGTAAGTCGGCCACGAGTTAACATAGCTCTAGGTCGTGTGGAGGAAGCTTCGGACTTAGGTCGTTCGGAAATTTTAAGTCGTTGCCGACTTAAGGAACATTTCTCACGACCTAAGGAAAAGACTCTAAGTCGTCCGCGACTTAACAAAGTAAAAGGGAACGAGTTAAAAAAGGTCACGACCTAACCTATCTGAAGAAGAGGAGCTACAACCTAAGTAAAGCCGCTCTGGAAGTTAACTCGTTACCGACCCAAGAGATAAGTCGCTTGACTCTTGAGTCGTTTATTTCTTAAGTCGTATCATTTTGGGGTCGTGTATGTGTGTGTTGTTTTATTGAGTCGTTCTGTTTTAGGTCGTACCTAATTGGGTCGGCCATGTGATGTAAGTCGTGTGTGTTGTATCATAGGTCGTGTACTGTTCTGTAACTCGTAGGTCGGCAAGTAGTAGGTCGGCCATGTGTATGGGCTGATATATCATGTTGTATTGGGGTGTTAGGTCGTTAACGACCCAGATAAGTCGTGAGTCGTTGTAATGGTGAGTCGAGTATTGGACATGTATGACGCTGTGTTATGTATAGTCTTGTGTTAGGTCGGAGGCGACCTTAGTGGAGTCGTAAGTCGTGAGTCGGGGACGACTTAAGGAGCCGGTTGTGAAAAACTATAAACAGGGGGCGTGTTGTCCATTTCAGGGGGGTTGATTTTTGAATAAAATTTCTTGTTGATTGTTGTGTGCTTTCGTCCTAAATTGGTAGTTGAGTGTAATCTCCTATCTCCACTTTCGGTTATTCGAGTGCGCCCGAATGAACGATTGTTGAAGCCGATTCGCGGAATCAAGTGCGCTTGATCAACGCTTGAAGAATTGAAGATCTTCTCTCACGGTATCGTGCGCGATAAACGTGTCGAAGATAGCTAGAATTCGGTATCTTTGTGATCAACGAATTTGGGCATTTCAGTATCTTCAATCCACCGATTGCTACTTTCATCGATCCATATCGTTTTGTTAATTATCCGCTGCGTCAGTTTTGGTATCGGAGCTTGACTTAGCCAATCATAGCTAAGACGAGTTTTGGAGCCAAGGAGTTTGAAGTTTGGTGTTCATCGTGCTCATCTTGAAGTTGCAACAAGTTGGGAGTTTTCGATCCACTTCATTTTGGATCAAAGTGTGAAAGTTGTTTGAATTTGATTTGTGTTGAAGAGTGAAGGACGAGCATAACATTGTGTTAAGTATAGGCCGTGCGTCAGTTTTGGTATCATTGTTTGAAGTGTTAAGCCGTGCGTGCTTTGTTGAGTCGAAACCGACCTAACTTTGGGTCGTTGCAAAGTTGAGGCCGAGCCAAGTTGAATTGAGCCGAGATTTGTTTGACTTGTGTTGAAAGTCTTGAAGTATTTGTGAAGTTTTTGAGAAGTTTTCAATCATGCCGCCGAGGAGAGCTAATCGTCATCAAAATGTTGAAGCGTTGTATAGAAGAGAAGAATCCGAGCAAATGGAACAGCGTATTAATGAGAAATTTGATGAAGGCATTGGAAAGTTAGAGAAGTTGATGAATGATTGGAATCAAAATCAAAGGAGGAGATCACCAATCTCGAACCATGGAGGAAACCGAGTTTCGCCTTTGGTTACGGAAGCGAGAAGGGTATCACTGCAATCTTTTAGAGAGAGAAGAGAAACATCAATTTCATCAAGGAGAGATCACCATGATTATGGACATGAAGAGAGAAGAACTCCACGTGAGTTTGAAGATAATCCATATAGAGAAGAAGAGAGACATAGTAGAAGGGACATGCGTGATCGAAGGGATGTCGATGGTCGAGATTGATATAGACGTACATTTGATTTTGATGAAGAGGGTGACAGAGCAAGTATTCATTATCGAGATCGAGACCAAGTTCGAAATTCTTATCGGGATGTTGAAGAAGATCGTCGATGGGAGTCGGGAATGAAGATGGAGATTCCAGAATTTAAAGGCGGAATGGTTGCTGAAGAATTTTTAGACTGGTTGTCAAATGTGGAGGAAATCGTTGATTTCAAGGAGGTTCCAGAGAATCGCCGAGTGAAGTTAGTTGCTACTAGGTTGAGGGGGAGAGCTTTGGCATGGTGGCAGCAAACTAAACTTACACGAGAATGGATGGAAAAGTCGAAGATTGTAGATTGGGGGAAAATGAAGAAATTGATGAGAGCTACATTTTTACCATACAACTATCAATCACTCATGTACCAGAGATTGCAGAATCCACGGCAGGGGACGAAATCAGTTAACGACTATGCAGATGAATTTTACCAACTCATTGCCAGGAACGATATAATGGAAACAGAAGAGCAGCTGACAGCAAGAATTGTTGGAGGGTTACGAATGCAGATCCAGGATATGGTTAATATGTTCGATCCAAGATCTGTGGCGGAAGCACATAAAAAGGCGTTGGCTTGGCAAAAGCAGGGAAGGCGTGGAGGTGGTGTGTTTACTAATTCTAACAATCAAGTGAAGGGAGTCAGTGGAAGTTATAATGTTCCTAAAGCTGTTACAAAACCAGTTGTGAAGGAGACTGAGAAGGCGAAGGTTAACAGTGGATTCAAATGTTACAATTGCCAGGAGATGGGTCATAAAAGCAACGAGTGTCCGAAGCCGAAGAAGATAACTATGATAGTTGAGGTTGAAGAAGAGGAAGAAGAGGCAGAGTGTTCTAATTCCTTACCGGTTGAGGAGGAAGACTTGTTATCGGGAGACGAAGGATATTCACTGATGATGAGGAGGAGTTGTTTGACACCAAAGCAAGAGGAGGACGACAGTTGGTTCAGAAACAACATATTTCAGTCTACTTGCACTATTCTTGGAAGAGTTTGTAAATTCGTTATTGATGCTGGGAGTTGCGATAACATTATCTCTACATAGGCAGTAAAGAAGTTGGAATTGAAAACCGATAAGCATCCTAAACCGTACAAGTTAGCTTGATTGAGGAAAGGAGGTGAGGTGAAAGTCGGAAGAAGAGCTTGTGTTAAATTTTCGATTGGGAAGAAATACAAGGACGAAATTTGGTGCGATGTAGTGGACATGGATGTGTGTCATATGTTGTTGGGCAGACCATGGCAGTTTGATAGAGTAGTACAACACGATGGTCGTGCTAACAGCTATAGTTTCATGTTTGAAGGTACTAAGATTATTCTAGTTCCTGAGAAGCAACAACAGAAGGAAAGCAAGTTGGAGGAGATTGAAGAGCTGAAAACTTTGCTATCTTTGAAGGAGTTTGTTAAAGAAGTTGAAGAGGAGCCTGAAGTCTATTTGTTGATTGGACGAGAGAGTCATGAAGAGGTTGAAATTCCAGAAGAAGCAAAGCCGGTTTTGAATGAATTTGAAGACGTATTTCCAGAAGAGATGCCTAAGGAGTTACCGCCACTGAGAGACATTCAACATCAAATCGATCTTGTTCCGGGAGCAATATTACCGCATAGACCGCATTATCGAATGAGTCCGAAGGAACATGAAGAGTTGAGGAGGCAGGTGGAAGGGTTGCTTGAACAAGGGCGTGTGCAGGAAAGTCTGAGTCCTTGTGCGGTTCCAGCCTTGTTGGTACCAAAGAAGGATGGAACATGGAGAATGTGTACCGATAGTAGAGCTTTGAACAAGATTACTATTCGTTACAGGTTTCCTATGCCTAGACTGGATGACTTACTAGATCAGTTGAGTGGGGCTACTACCTTTCCGAAGATTGATTTGAAGAGTGGTTATCATCAGATTCGAATTAGACCGGGAAATGAATGGAAGACCACATTCAAGACGAGGGAAGGATTATATGAATGGTTGGTTATGCTGTTTGGTCTATCGAATGCCCCAAGTACGTTCATGAGGGTGATGAATCAAATTTTCAGACCGTACATTGGGAAGTTCGTGGTGGTGTATTTCGATGATATTCTGATATACAGTGGGAGTTCGGAGGAACATTTGCATCATTTGAAGGAAGTATTGATGGTCCTACGACAGGAATAGTTTTATGCCGCAATAAAGAAATGTGTGTTTATGACGAGAAGTATTTTATTTCTGGGATATGTTGTGTCAGGAGAAGATATCCAGGTGGATCAAAGTAAAGTTGAAGCTGTTAGAAATTGGCCACAGTCGAGGACTATCACTGAAGTTAGAAGTTTTCATGGGTTGGCATCATTCTACCGAAGATTCATTCCACGCTTCAGTAGCGTGATGGCACCAGTTACTGATTGCATGAAAGGAAAGAAGTTTGAGTGGTTAGAGGAAGCAGGGGTTGCTTTTGAGAAGATCAAGGAACTATTGACGACAACACCGATTCTTGTTTTACCAGATTTTCAGTTGTTGTTTGAGTTACATATTGATGCGTCGAAGGTTGGGGTTGGTGGAGTTTTGAGTCAAAAGGGAAGACCAGTTGCTTATTTTAGTGAGAAGTTATCAGGGGCAAAGATGAGATATAGTACGTATGATGTAGAGTTTTATGCTGTGGTGCAAGCAGTGAAACATTGGAGACATAATCTGTTCCATAAGGAGTTTGTTCTTTACACAGACCACGAAGCTTTGAAGCATTTGCAGGGGCAGGACAAGATTTCAGCAAGACATGCATCATGGATTGCCTATTTACAGCAGTTTACTTTTGTTGTGAAGCACAAGTCAGGGGTGACAAATCGTGTGGCTGATGCTTTGAGTAGGAGGAGTCATTTATTAACAACAATGAAAGTTGAAGTGACAGGTTTTGAATTATTGCCAGAACTGATTGAAGAAGATCCTTACTTTGTGAAATTTGTTGAGAAAGTCAAGGAAGAAAGTACTAATGAATTTGTGTTGGTTGATGGTTTTCTGTTTAAAGGAAATCAGTTATGTATTCCAGAGAGCAGTTTGAGATTGAAGATTATCAAGGAGTTACACGAAGAAGGCCATGTGGGTAGAGATCGTACTTTGCAGTTAATTTCTCAATCTTATTATTGGCCGTCAATGAGAAGGGAAGTTGAAAGGTTTGTGTGCAGATGTCATGTTTGTCAGGTTTCAAAAGGGACAGCTTTGAATGCAGGATTATATATACCGTTACCTGTACCGACTAAACCTTGGGTTGACGTTAGTATGGATTTCATTTTGGGATTGCCGAGAACGCAAAGGGGAAATGACTCGATATATGTTGTGGTGGATCGTTTCTCGAAGATGGTACATTTTGTTGCTTGTAAGAAGACGGCGGATGCTGTTCAAGTTGCTCAATTATTTTTCAAGGAGATCTATCGACTTCACGAGTTGCCAGAATCTATTGTTTTAGATAGGGATACTCGTTTTCTGAGTCACTTTTGGTTAAGTTTGTGGAAGATGATTGGAACGAAGTTAAACTTTAGCAGCGTCTATCATCCGCAAACAGATGGACAGACAGAAGTTGTTAACAGATCGCTGGGAAATTTATTGCGATGTCTTGTGAAAGACAATCTGAAGAGTTGGGATGTGAAGTTATGCCAAGCAGAGTTTGCTCATAATCATATAATGAATCGTAGTACGGGATTCAGTCCATTTCAGATTGTATATTCAAATTTACCCAGGGGACCGTTGGATTTAGCAGTCGTACCACAACCGAAGGGGACGGTTAAACGAGCTGCTGATTTTGTTGAAAGTTTGACAGAATGTCATAGAATCGTTCAGGAACGATCGGAAAAGTCGAATGAGAAATATAAAAAAATTGCAGATTTGAAGCGACGAAATGTTGAATTTAGCGAAGGTGATTTGGTTTACGCCGTGTTAACGAAGGATCGTTTTCCAGTAGGCGCTTATAACAAGTTGAAAGCCAGAAAAATTGGTCCTGTAAAAGTTGTGAAATGGATTAATGAAAATGCTTATAAGTTGAAGCTGCCGGAGGATGTGTACACTTCTGACGTGTTCAATGTCAAGCATCTCGTACCATATTATGGAGATGAACCATCTGATGTAGGAGAATTTACAAATTCGAGGACGAATTTCTGTCAACCGGGGGAGGATGATGCAGCACGATCTACAACTCCTCAAGGGGTAAGTCGGCCACGAGTTAACATAGCTCTAGGTCGTGTGGAGGAAGCTTCGGAGTTAGGTCGTTCGGAAATTTTAAGTCGTTGCCGACTTAAGGAACATTTCTCACGACCTAAGGAAAAGACTCTAAGTCGTCCGCGACTTAACAAAGTAAAGGGGAACGAGTTAAAAAAGGTCACGATCTAACCGATCTGAAGAAGAGGAGCTACAAACTAAGTAAAGCCGCTCTGGAAGTTAACTCGTTACCGACCCAAGAGATAAGTCACTTGAGTCTTGAGTCGTTTATTTCTTAAGTCGTATCATTTTGGGGTCGTGTATGTGTGTGTTGTTTTGTTGAGTCATTCTGTTTTAGGTCGTACCTAATTGGGTCGGCCGTATGATGTAAGTCATGTGTGTTGTATCGTAGGTCGTGTACTGTTCTGTAACTCGTAGGTCGGCAAGTAGTAGGTCGGCCATGCGTATGGTCTGATATATCATGTTGTATTGGAGTGTTAGGTCGTTAACGACCCAGATAAGTCGTGAGTCGTTGTAATGGTGAGTCGAGTATTGGACATGTATGACACTGTGTTATGTATAACCTTGTGTTAGGTCGGAGGCGACCTTAGTGGAGTCGTAAGTCGTGAGTCGGGGACGACTTAAGGAGCCGATTGTGAAAAACTATAAATATGGGGTGTCTTGTACATTTCAGGGGGGTTGATTTTTGAATAAAATTTCTTGTTGATTGCTGTGTGCTTTCATCCTAAATTGGTAGTTGAGTGTAATCTCCTATCTCCACTTCCGGTTATTCGAGTACGCTCAAATCAACGATTGTTGAAGTCGATTTGCGGAATCAAGTGCGCTTGATCAGCGCTTAAAGAATTGAAGATCTTCTCTCACGGTATCGTGCGCGATCAACGTGTCGAAGATAGCTAGAATTCGGTATCTTTGTGATCAACGAATTTGGGCATTTCAGTATCTTCAATCCACTGATTGCTACTTTCATCGATCCATATCGTTTTGTTAATTATCCGCTACGTCAATATGGAGTTTGTATCTGTAGACAAACACGACACGAGTAGACCGTTGAAAATCGGATCTCAGCTAAGAGAAAAATTGAGGGATCAACTCATTGATTTTCTCCGCCATAATTTGGATGTATTTGCATGGACGCACGCTGACATGACTGGAATCACCCTAGACGTGGCATGCCACATACTAAACATCGATCCTACCAAGGCACCAGTAAAGCAGAAAAAGAGAAGTATGGGGGTAGAACGATCAGCAGCCCTCGATGAAGAAGTAAAGAACCTACTTGCCAATAACTTCATATGAGAAGCCATCTACCCAGAGTGGATCGCTAACCCAGTGCTAGTAAAGAAGGCTAATGGGAAGTGGCGAACATCCATTGACTTCTCCCACTTAAATGACGCTTGGTCGAATGATTGCTTCCCACTCCCCCGAATCGATCAGCTTGTGGACAGCACCGCCGGGCACGAACTCTTATCTTTTATGGACGCATACTCAGGATATAACCGAATTCCTATGCAAGCCCCCGATCAAAACCACACTAGTTTCACCACTGACCGGGGATTGTACTGCTATAGAGTAATGCCTTTTGGACTCAAAAATGCCGGGGCTACCTACCAGCGCCTCGTCAACAAGATGTTTGTGGAACTGATAGGACAAACTACGGATGTTTATGTGGATGACATGCTAGTAAAATCGAGGAAAGCCAACGACCACGTAAGCCACCTGGGCGAGATGTTTCAAGTACTTCGCCAATATGGAATGAAGCTGAATCCTCTAAAGTGCTCATTTGGAGTATCGTCAGGAAAGTTCTTGGGATTCATCATCCATGCCAGAGGAATTGAAGCAAACCCTGAACAAGTCCAAGCCCTGAAAGATATCAGGATACCTTCCACTCGAAAAGAATTGCAAAGCCTAAATGGGAAGGTGGCCTCCCTAAGCAGATTCATCTCTAAAGCGACTGACAAGTGCGTCCCCTTATTCGAGGCTCTAAAGAAAGACAAAGGAAAGTTCAAATGCATCGACGGATGCTTAACAGCCTTTCTTAATCTAATCGAACACCTCCAGAGATCACCAGTACTCTCAAATCCAAACGAAGGCGAAGAGCTATACCTATACCTTGCTGTGTCATCTCATGCTCTAAGCGCCGCTTTGGTGAGAGAAGACAACTGCGCACAACGGCCAGTATACTTTGTAAGCAAGAGGTTAACAGGGGCAGAAGACAGATATCCTAAACTTGAGAAGCTAGCATATTGTTTACTAATCACGTCACGGAAACTACAACACTATTTCCAATCTCATTCCATCAGAGTTCTAACCAATCAACCGCTAAGGCAGGTACTCCATCATCCCGACACTTCTAGACGACTACTTAAATGGTGCGTTGAACTGAGTCAATATGATATCACCTACCATCCTCGCACCGCCATCAAGGGACAAGCCCTGGCCGATTTCATTGTCGAATTCACTACCAACGAAGGTAAGGAGCAATCTGAGATAGCAAATAACATTAAGTGGAATCTTTTTGTGGATGGAGCATCAAACGAACAAGGCTCGGGGGCAGGTATTGTAATGATCACTCCTAGGGGAAGGAAGCTGCACTATGCTCTAAGGTTGGAATTCGCTGCCACCAGCAACGATGCAGAGTACGAAGCAATAATAGCTGGATTAGAACTTGCCTTAGAGATTGGAGTCAATTCTTTATGCCTTCATAGTGATTCTCAACTTATTGTAAACCAAATACTAGGAGAATTTTAGACTCGAGGAGAACGACTTACAGCATATCTAAAGAAGACCAAGCCGCTACTCGACCAATTAGATCAATATTTAATCAAACACATCCCTCGAGAAGAGAACCAAGAGGCCGACGAGCTGGCAAAGCAAGCTAGCATGAAAGACGGTACCATTTCCAGAACAGTAGCCATCTCAAAGCAACTAACCCCAAGTTTCGAGCAAGTGAATCTGGTAGTTGCAATCGAAGAGGAAACTTGGATGACTCCCATCCGAAAATTCTTACAAGATGGCACTGCCCAGCGAGCGTAACGAAGTCAGGAAAATCTTGAGTAAAGCTTCCCGCTACACAATACAAGAAGGCATCCTCTATCGGCGCGGCTTCTCTAACCCCTTATTAAGATGTGTCGCTAGAAGGAAAGCTAAGGAAATCTTATCCAACATCCACCAAGGAAGCCGCGGAGATCACACTGGAGGGCAGACTCTGGCAAAGAAAATACTCCGATATGGATATTTCTGGCCCGCCTTAAAAAAAGATGCCTTAGACTTCATTAAAAAATGTGACAGATGTCAGAAATTTGCCAAGATTCCTCGTCTACCAACAAATGAGATTACTCAAATGACTATCCCTTGGCCCTTTGCAGTATGGGGAATTGACCTGATTGGCGAACTGCCGGTGGGCCGAGGCGGAGCCAAATATGCTATAGTGGTAGTCGACTATTTCACCAAATGGGTGGAAGCAGAACCTCCAAATAAAATATCCTCGGCAAAAGTTATTAACTTCTTGATCTAAAATGTTCTATGCAGGTACGAGGTTCCACTTAAAATCATATCGGACAATGGACTTCAGTTTGACAGCGAAGAGTTTGCCGACTGGTGCCAAAAGCACGAAATTCACAAAAGCTTCTCATCTGTGGCTTACCCCTAGGAAAATGGACAAGTTGAAGCTGTCAACAAAATTCTCAAAACTTTAATCAAAAAGAAGCTTGAAAAATCGAAAGGCCCTTGGGTGGATGAACTTACTACGGCACTTTGGGCCTACCGCACATCATTCAGAACATCAACGGGGCATACTCCTTTATCTTTGGCATACGGATCGGAGGCCATGCTCCTAGTCGAAACTGTAGTACCTTCCCACCGCAGGATCCACTATAACCCAGAAGAGAAGGAAGAACTCCTTCACATGTCTTTGGATCTAATTGAAGAGAGGAAAACGATGCAGCGCTCAAAGAAGCAGCTCACAAGCAAAAAGTGGCGGCGCAATACAACTCCAAAGTCTAGCATCATAGCTTACAAGAAGGAGATCATGTCCTCAAACGAATCTTCCCGCGCCCCGGTACACTATATCCAATCTGGGACGGACCATATGTAATTCATAAAGATCTCCACAACGGAGCTTGTATTTTGTCAACAGTGGACGGAGAGGTGTTCCAGAGGGCATGGAACATCCAACACCTTCGTCGATACTTTTCTTAACTTGTACTGCCCATATGAAGTGAAATAACAAAGGGAATTAGTGGACGTAGGCATTTTCGCGCAGAACCACTTTAAAAACTTGTCTCTTTTTTAACTTGTTCCATTATATCTTGGCCTCTTGTTAACTTTATCCTTTTCTGTTGAACAAAATCCTGTGTAATGGCATTTCCATTCAAGACACATCACAGCGCGACTTCACCTGGACAAGACCTAATAGGTACTTACGAACCTATGCCCTCGCCAATGAGACACTTTTGCTCCAGCATCCCTCTGCTGCAGGTTATCTCATTGCTGGCGATCGGCCCTTAAATCCAACTGTAATGAGCCGATTATAAGCCACCGAGAAGGCCGACTATTGCCGAGGCAGCTCATTACGGCGTTCGGCTCACCGACAACCGTGAACCTACTTTAAGGCCCAACATAAGGTGTGGCCAGCCAGGGGTAGTTCACAGTTGACGATCGGCACCAACGCCAGCCGGCCCCGGTAAATCGAATAATACCCACGATTACGGGCCATAATGGCCCGGGTAGTTACTTTGCGCGATCTTGGCTCCGAGTGTCTTAAGTACGGCTGTGGTAAAAAAGAGCAACTCCCCACGGAGGCGTAAGATGGGTGACAAATGTCTCCAAGACCCACAACTAGGGAAAGTGACTAAAAAACCCGTTTGCCACGAACTTAAGCACATCGCAGGCCTTCCGTAATTGGAAGTTTTACTATTTCTTATATTTCTATTTTATTTAAAAACTTTCCTCTTGTCCTCTATAACGATCCCTAAAGTACAGGACACAAAATAGGAGACGCTTGCTAATGGGAATAGGAACTCACAACTGGATGACAGGTCACTCAGCTGCATTCCATGCTCAGTCATACAAGACGCTGAAAGCAACCGTCTACGACTAAAACATGAAGGGCGGTACGTTCTTCTTTTGTATATGAATACGTAGCCATAATTTATTCGCACGTCACACTAACATTGCAAGATATGAAATTATATTTTAAGCAAGAACTTGACATCAAATATAATTAAATCACAGTACTATGCACAGCTATATTTCTCATGCAACACACCAAAATAACGATAGTATTCAAATATGTCAAAATCAGCTTAAGTTAAAAATTACATGCCAAGAATAAAGTCGTTCGTTACGAATAACATAATTACAGCCTAAAAGTTACATTAATGTTTTGCGACTACCATAGATAGCAATGTCAAGTAAACCAAAAGATATTCAAATCAAGTCAAGGAGTCGACTGCATCAGAGCTTCACCTCTACCCTGCTAGCCCTCCGAGATCTACTTAACCGCAGGATCAGAACTCTCAGCATGTTGACCAGAGGTAGTTAGTGCTTCAGAGGTCCCGCCTGTCCAATTCAGGAGAAGAATCCATTAAATAAACAATAAGAAATCAAGTTATGAAAAGCTAAAAGGGAAGACATACCAGCATCTGCTCATTGATCATCATCCTCCAATTACACACCTACCTCCTCAGCGGTAAGCAGCTGCATACCCTCCTTCGCCGCCACTTTCTCCTCCTTGGTGAATTGAGCCGTAACCACATCCATTCTAAAGGCCACGCTACCCTCTTTATCTGCATTGGCCTTAGCCTCCTCCAGGGCCTTGAGATAAATCCTGGCCATGACTCGGGGATAACCATCCATCCAAGATAAGTTACCCTGTTTCCAAGTACGAAAGTATATATCCTGAAGCATCTCATCCATTATCCCCTCGTTCTCCTCGAACTCCCTTATTCGGCCCTCAGAAGCCAACAGCTTTGCAGTAGCGGCATCCCTCTCTGATTGGTATCGCGAGCAATCATCCTGAAAGGATTTCCTCATCGCCTCCATCTCCTCCTTCAGCCTGGTTTGAGCAAGCTCTGCGGCTTCAAGTTTACCACATAACTCCTATACCCTCTCAAGATCCGCTTTCCGAACCTCATCCACCGTTGCAATAGCCATGTCAATCTATTCCTTACAAACAGCCTCCATTTTCCGTAACTCTGCCCTACTGGCCTCTTCCATGGTTTTATTTAATTGCCTAGAAGCGGCCTCATGTTGAGAGATCTGGATGGCCTGATCAGCGAGTTGCTTGGCCCGGTCGGAAACCATTAACCGCAATCGAATATTAGCACTCCCGATTTCTTCTCCAGCCTTGACCAGTTGGGCATGATGCCCCATTAGCTTCCTGGTTTCCTCAGCAACCCGGTCAATGTTTGCCTTAGCTTCGTCCCCCAAACTTAAGACCCGAGTGGTAAGCAAATCAAGGTCCAAGGACTTAGCTTCATCCAGTACTCTTACCATAGGATTATGGGGAAGAAGGTGCTCACCGGTAGCCTCATCAAAGGTAATATCACAAGAACCCGAATCTAGATCCGGATGACCTGCAAATGGATTACGAGCCAAGCCGGGATGGCCTATTCGGGTAACGGTAGGATTTTCAAAAGGGTGCGGAGGAGGTATAAATTCAGTATTCTTCTCCGTTGTATCTCGAAGAGGCTGAGTTGGGGACTGAGGACCAGGTTAGTGTTCAAACAAGGAACGACTCCTCTTCTTCCTTTGGATATCCTCTTCTATAACTCCAAGAAGAGGGCAGTAGCCGAATACGTCTCTAGGGCGGGTAGTCGGAGGCTTTGGTTTGGTCGAAGCCTTGAGAAGTTTGTATTGTTCAAGGCGGTGCCGAACATCTGATGTCTTGGCCACTTTACCTGCTTCTGTGATAAAAACCAAGTGTTACAAGCATACATTGAGCTATAATTCAAGAAATATATCAACTTCAGAAAAGTAAAGAGACGCTTTTGTTATACAAACCCTGGGGAGGAGTAGGATACTGCAAATGAGTCATGGATCTCATTCCAGGACGGGAGCTGACCATAAAATATTCCTAAATCCTTATGATAAATGGAGTCGGCAGGAGTCAAAAATTCACCTTGAATCGCAGGAATTGCATTGGCTGAAGCGCTCTTAGAAGATAAATCGGCGCCGGTCCCGACCTTATCAGCTTTTTTAGGCTTCTCCACTAAAGCAATCCTTCCTCCAACCCTTCAAAAGCTAGGCGGAAGGCGTCATCTGTCCACTCCTAGATCACACCTGCTTGCTCAGAAGTCAAAGCTCCAGTGTCATCACCACTCTGTCCGTCGCCACCATCTCCGCTATGACCATCACCTTCTCCACCACTTCCACTCTCCGCCTTACCTCCTTTATCCTCGCCTCCTTCCTCCTCCATATCTTCCTCCTCCGGGACATCGAGACATGTGCTGGGGAAGGGTCCATCGGACTTCTTAAGTTTCTTCCCCCCGGCAATTGGATGTTTCGAGAAGGGCTTCCTTTTGCTGCTCTTCGCCGTAGCCCCTCCTTTAGCTTTGGCAGCTCTCTCCTCAGCTGTGTCTCTTTGCTTGACCATAGACTGGCGTGGCAGAATCAAACTGTGCTCCAAAAGCGTAGCATTCCTAATCAAATAAGAAGCAGCCCTCTCCTTTTCCGGAATGGTTTCTATTTCCCCGGCCATCCGAACTAAATGATCATTCTCTACAACCGCAAAGCCACCTGTCGCTAGCAAGAAACAAAGCACATAAGGAGGAGCATTATAGTTAGAACGGAAATTATAAGTAAGAGTCAACTTACGGCCAGAGGTGAAGCGGTGGAAAGAAACAGAGTCATCCTTGACAAAGAACCATTCCTTGTTCAACATGCTAAAGACTAGCTTGAAAGACACGGCCGATTCTAAGCTAATGTATGGGACCCCTTCTTGTACCCTCTCTGGTTGTACAAATACCGAATTTCCCGATTGGAAGGGGGACGCCCGTACTTTCTCTGGAAGATAATAAATAGGCTCACCAAAATGGCATAGGAGTTGGGCTGAAGCTGGAAAGGGGCCACCTTCAAGTATATGATTAAGCTGATGATCCAAGCGTTGATCGGAGGAATGGCCCCGCACATGCAGTGATATCTACTATAAGAAAAATATCCTTCAGGGGGGTTATACGATATCGCTTCTTTCCCTGGCAACAGCATATGCGCTCTGTCAATCAAAAAGGATCTAGATATAGCGTCAAGCTGCTCTTCTTTGAGGGAGCTAGGAAAGCAGTCAGGCGGTGAGTTCAAAAGCTCCTTAGGACTGTACCCATCTACTAATGATCTTAGGGATGGTCCATGTCGTTCTAACTCTGACTGAGCTAGGGCACTATAGGGGACTCTCCATTATCCTTAGATTTCTTCTTGTCAGAATGAGTTTCTACTTTATGAGACATTATCTGCAACACGAGAAAATGCATCGTTAGAACGAGAGATATAAACTAGTGAGTACGTGCAGCTTGGAATCTCATTCATAATTCAAAACACAAAATTTCATTCGGTAGTACGAGTCTGAGAATCCATTCGGAACTCACACTCCCGAAATTTCATTCGTGAGTGTGAGTCTAAGGATACATTCGGCCCTTGTACTCCCAAAGTCCCATTCCGTAGTTCGAGTCTAGGAGTCCATTCGGTACTCATCCTCCATAAGTTTCATTCGGTAAAGTTTATTCGGCAAGAGAATGCCTCACCTGGTCCGGCAGTCGAATCTGATTCGGCGCTAGGATTGATTCGGCAGTTAAGAATTTGGATCGGCTCTTTCAAAAGGTAAGGAGTAACGGAGGCATGGAGCCCATACTTATAGGCAAGAGAAGGATAGCCGGACCAACCGGTTCGGCACTCGGAACGAATGAGGGTGTCCAAATAAACAAAGCGGGCATATGCCCACCTTGGGGGGCAAATGTTGGACGAAGTCCCACCGGACCGAGACCACCGAACCAACCCCTTCGGCACCAATCCACTCACCACCGAATCAATCCCAACTCCACTCACCACCGAATCAATCCAAACTCCACATACTACCGAACCAGTCACCTCCAACCATCACCGAACCAATCAACGCCTCCATCCACTGCCGAACCAAAGCACCACCGGACCAGAGCTCAACACTCCACCTACCACCGGACCAATCCATGCTCCGCTCACTACCGAGCCAAGGCGTTACCGAATCAACAATGCAAGGCTAGGTCACATCAGCCTAGGCCCATCAGCAACTATATACATCCAAGACCCCTACTCCTAACCTCACTCTATAAATAGAGGGGCAGGGGTACAACAATGGTAGACAAATTTGAGAGCTCAAGCACGGACAAAACTTTCAAACAACTTTCATACACTAATTAAAGCTTTGTACTTGTAATTTGAACAGCGAAAGGGAATAACATATGAAGTGAATGTTGGCACATTCGGGCCGAACCACTATAAATCTGTGTGTCTTTTACAGTTTAGTCCCTTCTTTTTACACATTTGCATAAATCACCCAAATCATTAAGAAAAACATAAAATCGACTAAGTCATACGACTTGGAGGTGTTTGCCCATTTTTTGTGCAAACAAATCGTATGTTATTTACTGAAATATTCTTTAGCATATATTTTACTAAATAAATAAGAAACATATAAATCTAAATTACGTTACTTTGTTAATTATTTTGGGCATACGTTTCAGTTTAATTTTGCTTCTTATACGAACTCTTTAATTTCCTACCTTGGCCGTTAAATCAGAAACCTTGCAATTTTCGTGTAAAGCGATCCCTTTCCATTTTCTTCTTTGTAATTGATGAGAATAAAATCTTTGATTTTCCTAGCCGTTTCAAAATCATTTATTGCTTGCATTCTTTCCACTTTATCAACTTGAGGCTTCTCTTATAAACACAAATCACACGTGCACCATACCCTACTCCATATACTTAAATATCTTCATCTCCATCTCTCACGTGAGCTTCAGCCATCAGGTAAATGGCCGCATGCTTTTCCTTTATTTTGTTTATTTATTTTTATTTTTTCTCTTCTTCTTGTTTTTCTTTTGTTTTCATTTTCTGATTTTGGGTTTTTGTATATATTTATATGTTTATTTATAGATGACAACGTATGTTTTATAAAAAAATAACAATAAAAATAAATAAATTAGATATATATATAATATGTATAAGGAAGCATATATTTTATATGTTGGTTAAAAACATTCGTATGATGTATATTTTAAAAGTTATTTTATAATGATAAAGTTTTTAAAAAGTTTTAAAAGTTATTTTAACTGTGTAGTGTATAAAATATATATATATATATAATGATAAAGTTTTTAAAAATTATTTTATACTTGTTGTTTTGTATAAAAGTGCATGACCGCTTATATATATAACTCGTTATTGAGTATACTAAGTGCACAAGAAAGTATAAAAAGGTATTATATATTCTCAACTACAAATACGTTTGCAGTATAGTTATGTTGTTAGCTTTTGAATAAAAATATTTGTGTACAGTTGGGTTGTTGTCCTTATTTAAGTTATAGTACATCTTCCTTCTTACCTACTAAGTCGTGATACGTGTCAGCATATAATATAGTTCGGTTTATATATACTCATTTAGGTTATATAATATTTATACTATCGGTTAGTTTATATATATACTGAGTTGTGCTAAATAGGTATCTGTATATAAATATATAGCAAGAGTTTTGATATAACTGAATATTAACAAAAATATAAAAGGTTGTTCTCTATGTTTGTATTAAAACTAAAATTTTACATTTTATATATAAAGTAACATATTTTGTTATAAGTGTATTGTTAAATATTATATTTATAGTCTTAACGTGTATTGTAATAAGTGAATTGTATATTATATTACATTACTATACATAGTATAATTTAAATATAGTCTAGTTTACATGTATAATGGATATATGTTGATTATACAGAATGTATGGTCTATAGTTGTTTCTAAGCTATTTATATTTTTGGAAAATGTATGTATATAATTTTAATGAGTCTCAGTGTTAATATTGGTTAAGCAAATAATATTTAGGGATTTTATATATTTTGTTTCGGTCTACATCAAGCAGTTTCTGATCTATTTTCATCGATCTCTATTTATCAGCTCTGTTCGTCCTCTTCGTGCCAATCTTATTCATTTTGGAAAATCATTCTTTGATCCGTAACCCATTTCAAATCTCTCTAGCCTCAAAAATGCGCAATCACACACGATTAACATTCTTGTATTTGTAAAATTTGATTTCAATTGAAACGACAATTGAAATATGCTGTTGTAGTTATTAAAATTGTTATATATGCTATTTTCTATAACTGTTCACCTGTGGATATGACACAATATCCTATTGTTTATATTTTATTTAATTATTGATAATATATACTTATTGTTATATGTTAAATTATACATGTTATCACTCTCCAAGTTCCATGTTAGTATAGAATTCACTATGGGTTGAAATGATACATACCCGAAAAGACTATAGAATAGGAGAAAATGGTTATGGGTTGAAATGATAGACCTTAGCGATTTTTCATTTGAATTGAATTTGGGATTATGAGTCAAAATGATATCCACCCGTATATATATTAAATTATGGATTGAAATGATAATATCTGTATCACTTTACCATAAAATAGAAAATTATACACCTACGCCGTTGGTCTATATAAACATTTTGAAAATGAACTTCATGGTTTGGAAAGAAATATATAGTTGTAATAAATATTGATTCTTAAATGTATCATATATATAAAATGGTAATGATATATATAGGTTAAGTGATAATATTAAATTAAATTAGGATTGATTAAATACATATAATATGTTTAAGCATTTTAATTTATATTTCAAATAGATTTTGGTAATAACTTGAATAAGTTAAGGTTGGGAACGTAAAACTGAAATGTATTTGAAATTTTAATCAATTAAGAATTTAATTTGATTAAATCGATTTTAAACTTCTTGAAATTGAGATCTAAAGATATGATTGTAAAACGTGATTTTGATTTAAGTAAGCTAATGAATATTTCATGTTTAAATAAGTTAAAGAAAATATTTAGAAAAATGTAATTTAAGGTTACTTAGATGATATTTAATCTAATTATGGAATATTTCAAGATTAAATAATAATGAAGATAAACTAAATCTATATGAAATCGTTAAATTTAGTTTGATTGTTGAATATTCAAAATTTTGAAATATATTGAAATGTAAATGGGTATTTAGTGATTCAAACCCGGGTTTGAGATTGATAAAATTTAAAATGGTTATTTAGGAATTGAGTTGAATTTAAATTGATAAATCGAGATTGGATTAAATTTGAATTTGGAATTTGAGTAGATTTGAATTATAATTTTTGAAGTGTTACAATTTGGTAATATACATATATTTGAAATGAAATGATATTTTGGTTTTGAAGTATAAACTAATAAGAAATGACCACGGTGTTTATAGTATATATCTCTGCATTGTAGATAGTCCTACGGATCCTTAGAGGATGGTTATCCCAAACATCCTTTGAGTTACTTGTATTTCAATTGATATTTCATTTGCGTTGGATTTATTAATATAAGAATGTTAATCCTGACTCGAGTGTTTTGTGTTTTGCTTTACACTCGGGTCAGACTGAGTGATACAGCTTTTGAGACTCACCTTCGGAGTTTGGAGCTTTGCTTGGATATTCAACTATCGTTTTAGCTTTCAGATCTTCTAGTTGATTTGTTTAGAGAAGTCATCCGTTGCATTGGAGACTTCACTGTATTCGAGATATTCTGCTGTATTTTATTTCTAACTCTGAAGTTTATATAGTTGCTTCATGAACTACTATTTATCTATTCCGCTGCCATCCGTTGCCTTTTACTTTTAGCATTGTTGAGCGTATGCATTGCCAAGACATACTAGTAAATAATAAACAGAGAAGTAAGGCAAAGGGTGAACACATTATTTTAAAAGCAAATTGAAACATTGCTTTACTCTGCCACGGCCATATGTAGCCGTGTACCATATTTGCAAATACACATTTGCATTTAATGAAATGGTACAAAACACTTTTCCAACACTCATTTCTTTGACTGTTGCCAATTTGAAGAAAGGAGTCAGCTGTAGCATTTATTCCTTTTTTCTTAAAAAGCTTGTTTGAAGCATTAATGGCCGAGTGAAGTTCTCTCTTTCAGATCTGGGGTATTAATTGGTTTGGAAGCAATTATTTTGTGAGTTCAATACTCACAATTTCTAGTTTATTCTCTTCCCCGTTTTTGTGTAAAAAACTTTGTTACCCTGATTGTTTCATTTCTTCCACTGCATGCGTAAAAGAGTAGCCTGGAAACCAGGTTAAAGTAAACTGGTGCATATTGTGAAAGTTTTGTGAAATTGTATGCATTTCAAAACCTGAGTGCAAAGTTAAAATATATTCAAGTTTCCTTCAGGTGCGCGCATATCAGGAATGCGTGTAAATCATGCATGTATTTCATGCATGCATCTCAGTAGCATGCTTAGGTAGTAAATTTTGAACTCTGTCCCCTCTAAAGTAGTAGGCGTACCATATTAGTTCAGGTTGCTTGCCTTGATCACCTGGACTTCATGTGTATAAGTTACCTTTTTACTTGAATCAGTGGGTTTAGGGGTTACCCTATTTTTGCCTATACACTAGCCTTTGATGGTTCCTCTTACTCCGGTTCATTATTTCACTGCATGTGTGTGCACTGTCCCTGATGCTTTGAAAACTTGCTCATGCAATTCCTGTAGCCTTGAGTTAAGTGCGTCCCTGCCCTTACCTTCTAATGAGTACACTTTTGCTTGTTAGCTTTGGCTCCTTGCAATCTTTAGAAAAATAATAATAATAAGAACGTCCCTAGTATTTTTTTAAAATTGTCTTTGCTTTGAAAGATGATCATATAAGCAAACATACTTGCTTCTGAGTTTTTGTCCCTGCCTACTACTAAATGAATTATAAGTTGCCTTGACTTTCGACAGGCCTTTTGATTTGTCTTATGTCTTGAAGTATGGGCATGTATTTCTCTGTTAAGAAAGCATTTTATGCGTACCCTTGCATTAGCATTATTTTATGTTTTTATGCACAGGTCCATTTTCGTTTATTAACACTTGCCTAGAAAAAATATTGTAAATTATGATTTGGTGCGTGAGTCTTGTACATGCCTATTGAACTGCATATTGTAAATTATTATTTGGTGCATAATTCTTGTACATGCATGCTAATATTCACTGCATATTATTTACATTTATAAAAGTTGTGCATCCTTCCTTTCATGTTACATTGTTTTAATTGTGCATTCAGTACACGTGTATAATTCCTTGTCGTGAGTCCAGATAGGAAATTCCATGCGTCGTTTTCAAGGCATATTTGAATGCATTAGACTGCATGTATAAAAAAAATTCAAGTTATGTTTTCCATGCTGTCTAAACTAAGTTTTGTCTAAGTATGTGTTTATACCTTTGGTGCATCATGTTACAAAACTGTGTACATACATATTATGTTGCCAGTTAGTTTTAAAGCATTGTGTAATTTTTTTTAAAGTTTATAGTTGCATTGATTTAGTGTACGTGTGTTGTGGTATCATCATTTAGGATGTTATTGCCAAGCTATCAATTATTTTTAATTAATTTATAGCAATAGTGCAATCTGATGAAAACTTTGCCTTGAACCGATGTATGTTTTAAAACGTGTTTTTGCCCCGTTATTTTTATAACGAAATTTTTACACCGGTATCGTATTTTGAAGCGTGCTGTTTTGATGATATTTTGACAAATAAAAGTTACTTTTTTTGAATTCAGTAACCTTCAATTTTAAAGTGAATTTTTAAGCGTTTATCCCACAACACTGATTTTGATATCTGTTTTTACGGTGTTTTGTAAAGCACAATTTCCTTGGCGAAATTGCTACAGATGTTGCTGTTTAATCATGGGTTTTCCAATCATTTTAAAATAAAATTGTTTTCAAAAATTTTACAGATTGCGATTTCAAAATAATGAGGAAGCGATTTAAAGGCTTCAACAAAATTGAGGACTATGAACCCTTACTTTTACTGGTTCATTTAATTCCGGACTTGTTTGTTTGAGAACGTAAAATGCTATTTACATAGAATATAGAATTTTGCACTTTCAAGGAAACGATGAAGATATTTAAACGATTTAGCAAAAGTGCGGAGTGTGGAACCACACTTTTACTATTTCGATTAATTCTGGATTCGTTAATTGAAACATCTGCTGTTTTGATGAGTTTGTTGGGCTTTCGAGCCACTCTGATGGACCTTCGGGTCATTTCTTGGACCTTCGGGTCATTTGTTGGGCGCCAAAAATATAGTACTTGGTAGGCTTCGGCCATATGAGATGCACGTGCGGCGTAGCTAAAACTCACCGTTTGCTGGGATCGATCCATCTTTTATGTTTATTTTCTAGTTATCTTATTTTGATTTCTAGATTTTGTGACTGCTGATTTGTCTAATTATCTTATTTGATTTCTAGATTCTGTGTATTATTGCTTTGAATTCAATTGTAAATTTGGAAGTTGATTTTGATGATGTTTAATGGGATATCTTCCTTTAAACTATGTTGATTACTACGTTGTATAGTCTCTTTCGAGACTATAATTTTGTGTATAGTCTCTTCTGAGATTATAATTTTGTGTATATTCTCATCTGAGTTTATAAATTTGCGTATTTCTGTGTTGAATTCAGTTGGAAATTTAAAAGCTGATTTTGATGGAGTTTAAATTGAGATTTCTTTATTTAAACTATGTTGAATATTTATGTTGTATAATCTCATTCCAGATTATAACTATTTGCTTAAGTATTGTTTATCATACACTTATTTTTGAAGTTTAAATTAGACTGATTCGTTTATTATTTTCTTTTAAATAATAATCGGGTCAGACTGAGTTATTTCAGGATATTCACTTTCTCTGATTCTGTCGCTGCTTCAGATTTTGAGGTTTCACATCATCTTTTATCTAGACTTCGAGGTGTTACTTTTGGTGTTGACTCCTATCTCATGTATGTGGATGTATATGTATATGTACATTGGTTCTTGTGAACCATCGAGTGTTGTAGCATAATTCCAGATTTGTCTTCCGATATATATATATCTGATATTTCTGTTTTGATGTGATTATACTATCAGTGTTGTTGTTATTATGAGTTTTTCTGGATTTTTCTTAACCACTGTAGTTTCATTTTAGATTTGGATTGAATTTATATCTTTGGGAGTAATTTTCAGAACTCCTATCGATGTAATCAATACTCGTCTAAGGCATAACTTACGGATGGTCTCTTCT
Source organism: Allium cepa (assembly GCA_030765085.1). Taxonomy (NCBI): domain Eukaryota; kingdom Viridiplantae; phylum Streptophyta; class Magnoliopsida; order Asparagales; family Amaryllidaceae; genus Allium; species Allium cepa. The sequence goes on from CM060942.1 coordinate 293,851,146, forward strand.
AACAAGCCTTATTCTTTGCAATAGTAGACGTTATTCCTTATAATATCCTTTGTTATTGTGAGCATAGAGGTGGGGCGTCACAGCTGAGTATCAGAGCTGAGATTCAGAAAAATTATAATAAACACAGAGTAGAAGTAGAATGGAACATGTGTTACAACTATTCGAGGGTTTTGTTCGTGCCTTTCTAATTGATTCTTTCGATGTTCTTAAACCTTTATCCTATTTAACAGATTGGAGTATGTCTAGGGATAAATTTCATATCCCCGTAGTATTCAAATTGTTAAATTCCTTTTCAATCTTAGATTTGAAAGTAGGACGTCGGGTTTCTGATTGTCTTACTGCTCCTAGGGGTTTCAAATCTGGGAAGCTTAATGTTGCTCAAGCTTCTGGTGATTCTTTCAGCCCAAAGGTATTACTCCTTCTATTTTGGAAGGTTATATTTTTTCGTGGCCGTTCTATTAGAGTTCTTTTCGATACGGGTGCATCGTATTCGTTAGTATCGAAGGAGCTTATAGATGACTATTCCTTTGGGTGTTTTGTCTTTGCAACCCTTTTAGGATCGTAAATCCTATTGGTGGATCCGCTACTCTTGGTTTGTTATGTGTTGATGTTGAGATTATTTTTTGCAGTTTCTCCTTTCATGCAAATCTGCATGTTATGGATCATCTTTATTTTGATACGATTTTGGGAATGGATTGGCTCGTCCATTATGAAGTTCAATCCTATGTCCCGAAAGAATTTTATATCTCAAACATCCCGATGCTATCGAGCAGTTATCTATTATATTTCGAAGTATGGACCATCCTTCGAATGCTATCATTTCTTCCTTCGAATTGGAGGATACCTTAGCTAATATTCCAGTTGTTTATAATTTTTCTTTTGTCTTGGAGTCTATTTCGAGTTCTCCGTCGAATAAGGCAATTGAATTCCATCTTGATCTTATCTCTGGTGCTCATCCTGTCAGTCGTCCTCCCACAAGGATGTCTACTAAGGAAAATAAGGAGCTCAAGCAACAATTATATAAATTGGAAGCCAAACGATTTGTTCGTGCTAGCTCTTCTCCCAACTCGACCTTGCTACCGGTTTTCATCAGTTAGGAGTGGCAGAAGATTGCATTCCACTTACCGCATTCCGCAATCGTTATGATTCAAATGCATGACTTATTATGTCATTCAGTTTGCCCAGCTTATTTCATCCAATTTATGAATTGAGTATTCCACGAATATCTCGATGACTCCATTTGTGTATTTATTGATTTTGGATGAAAACTACAATTTAAAATTTTGCAAATCTTTTTCATAAGATTTATTTACAAGTATAATTGGATTATGTTTATCATATAGAAGATGATTTTGTGATTATATTGCTCATTGAGTGCTTTAAGAATTCTGGTTGATGCGCTTGATCAACGTTATCGATAGGAATCTCCTAAACGCTCTGATGAGACAATTTGACACAGTAAATTGACCTATAAAAAGTAAATTTTTTAGAAAATGATTTCATAAAGATAAATGAAATTTTGGAAGTTTTAGCTTTTCAGAAAAGAAGATTATTTAAAAGAACTCTTTTCTGATACTCTTATCCTTGTGTTTCCCAAAGGGAACCATCAGTATTTGTACAAGTACTAGCCGTATTGATTTCGGTGCTGTTCTCGTGCGGAAAGATATAGTAGTTTCCTATGCTTTTAGACAACTAAAGCCTAACGAGATTCGTTATGCTACCTATGCTTTGGAGTTAGCTGCCATAGTTTTTGCTCCAAAGATTTGGCAACATTATTGGGCGAGTGATTTGTTCTCTTCACTGACCACAAATCTCTGAAGTATCTATTTACTCAGAAAGAACTTAATTTGAGACAACAACGTTGGCTCGAATTTATAGCTTCATATGATTTCGACATTCTTTATACCCCTTGTAAGGGTAATCGAGTTGCTGATGCACTTAGTTGTAAGCAACAAGTTGTTGTTTCCATGATGCTAGCAGAGTGGAATGTGTTAGAAGCTTTATCTCTTTGTGATATTAGAGACCGTCCTTTGGTTTCTGATTCTCCTTTGCTTTTATTTAGCATGGAAGCTTGTCCTTTTTTGTTGGATCGTGTTGCCGATTCCCAGAAACAAGATCGAGATCTCTTATCTTTTTCAGAATTGTAAATCGGAATCCCGAAGTGATGATCTAATGGATTTCGATATTGATGTTCATAGTTGTATTCGGAAGAGGAGTATTTTGATCGTGCCTAGTATTTCTAATCTTAGAAATGACATTCTTGAGGACTGTCATCGTTCTAAGTATACTATCCATCCGGGTAGTAGTATGATGTATGTTGATATGCAATGCTTATACTTTGGGAAGGGTATAAAGCATGATGGTGCAAGTTATGTGAGGCGTTGCATGAGTTGTTAACTTATTAAAGCAGAACACCATCGTCTTAGTGGTCTTATGCAGCCTCTTGAGATTCCATTACGGAAATGGGATCAAATTTCTGTGGACTTCTTTGATGGTCTACCTTATACGAGGTCGGGCCATACTAGTGTTTGGGTGATTGTTGACCGATTGATCAAATCAGCACATTTTATTCCTATCAATTCCAATCGAACTGCTTCTTGACTTTGGTGGTAGTTGGGAAGACCAATTATCTTTTGTTGAATTTTCTTGTAACAACAGTTTTCAATCCAGTATCGGTATGGCTCCTTTCGAAGCTCTTTAGGGAAGGCCGTGTCGATCGCCATCTTGTTGGTTGAAATCGAGGGAAATGTTAGTTCTCGGCCCCGGTTATATTCGTGAATCTTCGAAAAAGATTGATATCATCAGACAGAGAATGAAATAGGCTCAGAATAGGCCGAAATTATATGCCGATCCTCGTAGGAAGCCTTTGGAATTTTCTGTTGGCGATCTTGTATTCATTTGTGTTTCCCCGATGAAGGGTGTGGTGCATTTTAGTAGCTCTAGGAAATTGGCTCCTCATTATATTGGACCGTTTCCTGTTACGGAACGTATTGGCCCAGTTGCTTAACGAGTACCGCTACCTGTTCAGTTTTCAAGAATTCATGACATATTTCATATATCTCAGCTTCGTCGATGCCTTCGAGATTCAGATTCAATTATTGATCCTCATGTGTTACAAGATCTTGAGATATCACCCGACGTGCCTATGGTGCAAAATCTTATTCGTGTGCTAGCTACAGGGGTGAAATGCCTTCGGAACAAAGAAGTTTCGCTCGTGAAGATTCAATGGTCCGCAAACCCTAAAGATTGCACTTGGGAAACCAGAGAATTCATCGAGCGTTCTTATCCTGGTTTCTCTCCTCTCGGGGTGGGGGTGAGCATTCATATCCATCTTTTCTATTTTTATCTTTGTTGTGACGGATTATTTGAGAAATTGACTACTTCTAGTATGAAAATTGCGGCGACGCAATTTTTATAAGGGGGGTCTGTAACGACCGTGATTTCTGAATCACTGTCGTAATAAATATTCTAAAAATCTGTAACGACCGTGATTTTTAAGTTACGGTCAGAGTAAATATTTTATATAGAAATTTTTAAATTAAAATTTGGAAAGAAAAAAATATGGATGCAAATTTAAAAACAAGGTTGAAATGATTTTCAGCTTGCCGTTCTTAAGCTAAGTTGACAATTTTATAAAACAAATTTTTTCTATTACAACTATAGTCTAAAATGCAAAGTGAACTGTCAGTTGGAAAAAATACTTCAACACATTTTGCCTTTTACTTTTAGCATTGCTGAGCGTATGCATTGCCGAGACATACTAGTAAATAATAAATAGAGAAGTAAGGCAAAGGGTGAACACATTATTTTAAAAGCAAATTGAAACATTGCTTTACTCTGCCACAACCATGTGTAGCCGTGCACCATATTTGCAAATGCACGTTTGCATTTAATGAAATGGTACAAAACACTTTTTCAACACTCATTTTCTTTGACTATTGCCAATTTGAAGAAAGGAGTCAGGTGTAGCATTTATTCCTTTTTTCTTAAAAATCTTGTTTGAAGCATTAATGGCCGAGTGAAGTTCTCTCTTTCTGATCTGGGGTATTAATTGGTTTGGAAGCAATTATTTTGTGAGTTCAATACTAATTTTTTTTAGTTTATTCTCTATCCCATTTTTGTGTAAAAAAATTTGTTACCATGATTGTTTCATTTCTTCCACTACATGCGTAAAAGAGTAGCCTGCAAACCAGGTTAAAGTAAACTAGTGCATATTTTGAAAGTTTTGTGAAATTGTTTGCATTTCAAAACCTGAGTGCAAAGTTAAAATATATTTAAGTTTCCTTCAGGTGTGCGCATATCAGGAATGCGTGTCAATCATGAATGTAGTTCATGCGTGCATCTCAGTAGCATGCTTAGGTATTAAATTTTGAACTCTGTCCCCTCTGCAGTAGTAGGCGTACCATATTAGTGGGTTTAGGGGTTACCCTGTTTTTGCCTATATACTAGCCTTTGATGGTTCCTCTTACTCTGGTTCATTATTTCACTGCATGCATGTTCACTGTCCCTGATGCTTTGATAACTTGCTCACGCAATTCTTGTAGCCTTGAGTTAAGTGCGTCCCTGCCCTTACCATCTAATGGGTACACTTTTTCTTGTTAGCTTTGGATCCTTACAATCTTTAGAAAAATAATGATAAGAAGAATGTCCCTTGTGATGATTCGACTTTCTTCTCGTAGAAAATCGCATCATCTTTAAGAAAGAAAGGGATAGAAAAGAGAAAAGAAAGAAGAGAAAGAAGAAACAACAACAGAATCCAAACAGCAGAACGAATAAATTATATTAATAACATAAGTATTACATAGTATACAACAGATATCAGAGCACACAGACAATAAAACACATACTAGACAGTTATAAGCACCTGTCTAGTTATTACAACTCAAAACACAATACAGAAGACACTCAGAGATACCAACACAGCGGAAAACTAAATATCTACACGCAGAAGCCTCCTGCTCCATTTCTCCTCCACAATTCGTCAAAGATAACCTGAATCCCTTGGCTACTCGTAAAAATTTGAGTACCCAAGAGTTTAAGAAAAACAGAAATAAACTCCGGGTCAGACATGGGTCTGGTGTGAGTAACAGGTTAAAGTTGCTTAACTTTGAAAAAACCTTTGAAAGAAAAGGTATCACGTAAGACTTCCCACACATAAACATGGAAAAGTTTTTACCTTATGCTAACCAAAACATTTGATAGGAAATCCGATGATATTATAATAGTGTCTAGGGTTTTCAAGTAAATATGAAATAGCCGAAATTGTTACATTTATTAAATTCCGGCTACTAGCCACAAAAGTGGGTAATACAATCAAAACCGTTGGCACTTATTGGATTTTGGATTCCATAAAATGGCAGGGCTACCGAGGTACCGCCCGTCACAGTACGTGGCCTAGATCACCATATCGTGGAGTACGCCCGGTCCCCTGCAACACGAGACCGGAAACATTCCTTACTGAACAGTTCCAACAAGACCACCCCGTAGTTGTGATCAGCAACCGCACCACAAAGCCGAAAATAAAGGGTCATCTAGACAGGGGTAAATCTCGTCGTACTTGGGCATGACCCACTTAGCCTTACTGCACCTCCCCTGTTTTAGCCATTCCCCGTTGATGAGGCTTGAGGCTACGAATCATTATAGGACATATCACTTGGAATGCTCATCGTCCACCTGACGATGTTCTGAAAGCATTCAATCCATACAAGTTCGTTCCGGGTTCGAACGAACCGAAGGAATTATCTCATTACACTCATTTTGGAATCACCCTCAAAGTTAACGACGATAACCCTTGCACTCTGAATCTTCATCTTCACTTCAGATTCACGACCTAACGTTAATTTGGATCGATGTGGCTTTCGGATATACAAATATGGAAACCCGATCTCGATCTCATCGAAATCCAGAACGTGTCTTTCAAGGCCAAGTTGTTTTAGAGTTTAAAACAATTCCAATTCATTATCTATATACACACAGATAGATAATTCACAACATAACAATGGATAATCAACATTATCATCAACAGATAATCTGTATCATCATTATAAACAAATAACCTATATTATCATCCCAATGCAACCAATGCATACATATCACATACATTTTCATCTCATAGTTGAGATTACAAACCATACATGGCAACCAATATCATTCATACATAAGCAATGATGTAATGATTACTCCATTTATAATTAATTTATAATGAATTAAATTAATTACTTAATCTCCAATTAATTTAAAGTGAATTAAATTAATTGCTTCATTATTATAATCCTGCTTAACTTAACCATTAATTGATTTACAAATCAATTAAATAAATCACCATCACATTAGTTATCTCAATTAATCATTACTGATTAATAATTCCCTAATTGCAATAAGTAATTAGCCGTTAAATTAATTACACAAGTTAATTATACTTAACCCTTACAATAATTAACTTTTAATTACTTAAGTAATTAATTAACTAAAATTAATTACATTAATCCTTTACTAATTAATTACTTCATTTATTAATTAACCCTTAATTAATAAATTTTAAATTACATCATTAATTTTATTAACTAATGATTTCTAATTACATTTTAAATTAATCTCACTATATAAATTAATTACATCAAGTAATTAATCTTCAATTAAACCACATATATATTAATCACCCATGATTAATAACAATCTAGTAATTAACTACCCTTAGTTTCTTCATTAATAAATTAATCCTTAATTTATTATCTCTATTAATCCCTTGATAAATTTCAAAGTAATTTAATCTAAATTACTTCCATCATTAACACCTTTAATTACATTCAGTAATTATTAATTAATTACATCCCTAAGTAATTACAATCCCATTAATTACATAAAGTAATTATTAATCAATCCTCAAGTGTTTGAATTAATTAAACTTAATTAATTAATATAAACTAATCACATTCAACCAATTAATTACATTAAGTAATTAACTCATTAAGTACTTCCATTAAGTAATTAAACATAAACGATTACATAAATGATTATTATTAATTAATTAATCTAATTAATTATCAAAATTAATCACATTAATTAATTGTTAAATAATCTTAAGTTAATGACCTTCATTAACATTTCTTAATTACTTAATTAAGAAATTAACTCAGATTAACCATCATCAATTACAAATTAATTAATATTTAATTACAATTTAATTAATCTCTAATTATTAATTAATTAAGTGTTAATTACAATCTTAACTAACCCTTAATCACTTGAATAATTAATTCTTTAATTCTTAGTTAAAATTTAATTAATAATCCCTAATTACAGATTAATTAACCTTAATTAATTAATCTTATTCTAATTAATCAATTTAAAAATTCTTTATTACTTAATTAATCATCCTATCATTAATTAATTAAATAATTAATTATCCATCTTAATTATCTTAATAATTTAGTGAATCCAATCATTAAATTTTTATTTATCTTTTAGATAAACATTTCATACTTAATTAAGCATTTAAAAACAAATTGCTTTTGAATTTACTTTAAATTCCATTAAAACTTCATTTTAAATTTGAGATTTTAAAATGAATACAAATTTTAACTTCAACATGATTTTAAAACAAATTCAAAACCTTTATCTTATATGTCAAAAGAAACATCCACTTTATAAAATAAGTTTTAAATAATTTAAATACCAATTCAATTTAAATCCAAATCAAATTAAAAACACACTTAAACATTCCAATTATTAAAAATAATTTTAATTCAAAAATTTGCTTTAATTTAAAAACTAAAATACAGTTTTTAAACTCATTCTAGATTTAACTTAAATGTTAAAAACTTTACTTACAATTTTCATCTTCATTTTAAATTCAAATCATTTAACCATTTTAAAGTGATTTAAACAATTTAAATTTAAACTCATTTTATTTTAAAAACTGAAGTTCCAATTTATTTCCAGATTTAAAAACTAGAATTCAAACTTATTTTAAATTTCTAATTTACCAATTTAAACTTACAGTTTTAAATTCAAACCAACATATACCTTTATACAAAAAAAATTAAATCTAAATTTAAATTTCAAAATTTAAATTAATTCAAACTCAGATTTAACTACTTTGAATTCATATTCAAATTTCAGCTTTTAAACCTGGTTTAAATTTTCCAGTTGGCATTTTAAACTTTACTTTTAAATTTAAAAACAGAAAACATGTTTCTATTTAAAACCAAACTTGAATTTTCTGAATTCAAATTATTTCAAAACCCAAAATTTTAACTAATTGAATTCATATTCAAATTTCAGGTTTAAATCCTAAGTTGAATTCCAGTTTCTATTTAAACTTTACTTTAAATTTCAAAAACTACAACAGGTTTTCTATTTATAATTTGTAAAACCTGAAACCTGAAACCACTTATACACACGAGTCTCCATAATATCACTTCGAGTTACAACTTAAATTTCCCGAGACCATCACGAGGCACCAAAACCTGTAACCCAACATCACCAACATGTCCATCACAACCCTCTGTGCACATGTACAACGACGCCGGCCTCCTCCGATCAACTACGCGACCTTCCCGCTATCTTCATCCAACTCCTCAGGCCATCCAAACAAAAACCAATTCGACATAAGCAAGATTTCAGAATCGCGACCCAAAAATCCCCAAACCTGGACAACAGTACCCAAACAACTTCAACCTGTCAATGCCAATTCCTCACGTCTCCGGCCACCGTTATCAATCAAACTTCGACGAAGGCTTCAACAACCCATCAATCTCCATTCCCCAAAACCCTAAGCAACTCGAACATCTATACATGCCGAAAAGATCGATTCTTCTAGCCTTAGAAAAACTAGGGTTCAAAACTGTAAAACCCAATCACAAACTCAAAAACAAATTGCAACACAATCCCATAATTTTCTCAACATCCCTGATAACTCCACCTCCTGCAGAAACAATCTCGGCATTTCTTATCGCTTGTGGCAACAAAGATGCCCCAAAACTCAGTTTACAGTCAAAATAAAACTGCACTTTAAAAATATCATTAAAAATTGTAATTCTTGGTTTAAAATTAATGATTTTGAATGATGTTTTGATATATAACCCTGAAATATAGATTCATATAATTTGAATTTTACACTTATACAATTTATTGCTCTGTTATTTATATTTCCAGTAAATTCCTATTTAATTTTAACTTGAATAAAATCTTAAATCCTAATCTTTGAAGTGAACATATATGTCTTGTTTAAATCCTTCATGCTAACAGAAACTAATTCAAGAAATAAGGATTTTAATAAAACTTGTGCCAGGAAAACAATACAGAACAAAGCAATTTAACAGCATGCATACAAATACAATTACACATCAGACAGTCAATTATAAACATATGCAATATTTATTCATTTTAGTATATTAGCATGCAACAAATTTTTAACTTTTAAATTTTTTTACGAAAAATTGCTCACCTGATTTTAACATGCAGATCAGAGCACAGATTTTTGAATAACCCTGATTCCTTTAAACTCTTGAATGAATGCTTTAAAACTGGATTTGTTTGCCTTAAATCTTGATTGTTGCTGATGATTTAATTTGCTTTAATTCCAGGTTTTAAAGAAATGCATGCAGGTAGCTTAACTTCAGATTTTTAATGAATGGAAGCTTTTGTTCATTTTCTAGATTTTTTTAAGAATGAATGCTTTAATTTTTGCATGCAGGTATTTAACTTGCAGGTTTTCAATGCATTTGATTCTCAGATTTGCATGTGTTAACGCTAAAAATTGAACGCTAACACCCCGGTGTGTAGAAGGTAATTGTGAAAGCACCACCCGTTGGTACGGGAACAAAATATAAGCAGAGAAATCACAGAGAAGCTATAAAAGACACAATATTTATAGTGGTTCGGCTTAAGATCTAGCCTACGTCCACTTTAAAGCTCTTTATTGCTGATTTGATTACAATTCTTTACAACAATCTTCAATTACAACACACTTAGACAAATAGCTCAAACTCTGATGTAGAAGAATCCCTCGAATGCATGGTGAATGAGTTAGATTTCCTCTTGAGATTTGTTGAAATGTCTTTGGTGATTGGAGTGATAGAAGTGTTGCTTGAACGTTGCTTGAAGTCGAGTCGATGGCAGAGTAATGGCGTCCAGGAAGTCAGTCCAAAAGTCCCCTGAATGCTCAATGTGGTCATGTATTTATAGGCAATTTTCTAGGCTGAAATTGTTAAGTCATGAGTCGTGACCGACTCAAGATGAGTCGTAAGTCGTGACCGACTCAGGATGAGTCGTATGTCGTAGGCGACTCAACTGGTTGAGCCCTGACTTCATATCAGAGCGTCTCCGGTCCTCTGTATACAGCACAAGTCCTAACTCGTCTGCGAGTTAATAGGTTGTGGTCCAAAATGAGGCGGCATAAGATTCCTACATAGTAGCTGTAAGTTGTAGACGACTCAGGATAGGTCGTGAACGACCTATCATAAGTCGTAGGTCGGTCCCATGTTTTTTGGGAGTTTAGTCAGTTAAGTCATTTGACACCTTAGGTCGTTGAGTCGTTAGAGAACTTGAGTCGCTAGCTCCATGAGTCGTTAACCCGTTGAGTCGGCCGGCACCTTTAAGTCGCTAAGGTTATAACCCGGTGAGTCGTTATTCCTCCTGAGTCGCTGAGTCGTAACCCTTCAAGGACGTTGAGTCGGTAACTCCTCCAGGCTGTTGAGTCGGTAACTCCTCAAGGTTGTTGAGTCGGTTTCTTCCTGAGTCGGTAGCTTCTTGAGTCGGTAGCCTTATGAAACGTTAAGAACCTTAAGTCGTGAGTCGGCCCAGACCTTGACTCGTTGCCTAAACGGAGTTAACATTTGCCCCTCGAAGTTCACGCCTAAGTCGTAGGTCGTGTGCTTCGACTCATCATAACTCGTGTGCCGATTCAACTATCACTGCTCAAAGCTATAAAAGACTTGAGTCGTTCCCCTTACTTCCTTCTTCTCATTTCTTATCCTTTGAACCGTGTCTGCCATTAACGCATCTTTGAGCTCTCAAAGGCGATTCCAACCTGATTTATTTTCGATCATCTTTAGCATCACACCGTGTAAGAGATTTCGCATCTTTTTTCAATTGCTGATGATTGCCGATCTCCGCCTTTGTTTTTCCCCCTTGACTCTTGCGAATATTGTTACATCGGACATTGATGGATTAAAAGCAGGCGGTTTGATCTTACTTGTAACAATTCTAGATTTGAGGCGACCTAGTGGTGTGATGGAACTGGGGTTAACCATTGCGAGGTTATTGGGTTATCGGGTTATGGATTAGATGATCAATGGGTAAGGAGTTAGATGGTTAATGGGTCAGGAGTTAGATGGTTAACGGGTCAGATTGATTTGAACGTTGCCGTAGGTTTGACTCGGCTACTTTTGTATGATCCAGCGACCCTTGTGATTTAACCATGATACGACTCATCATGCTCCTCGACTTAAGCCCTGAGTCGTGGCCGAGATAAAACCCTTGAGTCGTGACCGAGATAAAACTCCTGAGTCGTGACCGAGATAAGCCCCCTGAGTCGTGACCGAGAAAAGACCCCTGAGTCGTGGCCGAGATAAGACTTGTAGATAATCTCCTTATTTCTTCGACTCAAGGCATAGGGTACTGCCGACTCGGGACTTTTGAAACGTTGACGAGTTATGACTTGTGTGAATTCTGTTTGAACTTTGGACCATTGCATTAACCTTGAACTGTTGAATTTTATTGCATTCATTCACAGGTTATTTTGACTTGCAGGCTAACAACCTGTTCATTCACAGAAAACTGGGACGAATATACTGTCATTGATTGCCCATATCAAATGACAGATTAGTTAATAACAGATAATTAACTTAAACAAATCGTGTGAACGAAGTGCTATCGATTTCAAGTAGAATATTAAAGCAACACTGAAACAATCAATTGAAACTGACCAGCCTGCACTAATATTATGCTTGAACTCTAAATTAACAAGTTTTGAAATTACCATAGTCGATCAATCGTCAACCAGTTTAATTCCAGTTATATTTACTTGTTATTTTCATTAGTTTTGCACAACACTTCACACTTTTGGGAAACGTGCACCTTCGCATTTGAACACCCAGTTGCTTGTGTAGAATGACATCTCAACAAGAGGAACCGATGGGCCAGGCTGAAGATGTCTTCCCAGTAGCCAACTTGTTGGATAATCCTCCGGAAAGAACTCCCACCACTCTGAATCACCGGGTGTTTACTCAACTGCTCACCCAGTTTGGCATTGCCGAAGCTGATGCCTTACTGCCGGGGCCAAGCGATACTGCAGATAGGCCTCCTTCTGGCTTTATTGCTGTCAACCGCCAAATGTGCTTGAGCGGTGCCATACCACCTTTTAATGACTTCCTTCGGCAGCTCTTGCTTCGATTGTCTATCTCTCCATTCCAATTGCACCCCAATGGCCATGCCATTCTGATGGGGTTATGTGTGCTTTTTAGTAGAGTTCTGGACCGATTACCGAGCTTTGAGGAAATCTGCTACCTCTGCTCATTCACAAAGATCAAAGATCATCCCTCTATCGTAATCATAAGGAGTGCTCGAAATCGACAACTCATCACCGATCTTTCTGATAGCGTTCACGGATTTCTAAATCAGTATTTCTTTGTTCGTTGCCCTCCAGGGTTTTATGCCATATGGAGAGTAGGAAGTAAGATTTTCCTGTTTTTATTTCTCCATTCTTGGGCTTTTCAAAATCTGAGTTGCTAAATGCTAACTTTGTTTCTTTTCCCTATTTTAGCACTTCCTCCTCCCTCTAGAGATCCATGCTATAAACAAATTTTTGAGAGACTGAACGCCGTGGCGGCAGAAGAGAGGAGTATAAAGTTCTTGTTAAATGATGGGTTTTTACATCAATATGGGCTTCTTCATCCTTCTCGCTTCACTCAGTCTCGTGAAGTCCCAACTGAAATTCCTGATTCTCCGACGGAAACTTCTGATGCCCCGGTCCCTATTAAAGAGCACATTCAGGGAGGAACCTCTATAGAAACTCCACTAGTGAGATGTTCAGTTCCGAAGGACGTTGCGGGGCCGTCTGATAAGTCTGCACTTGCCCCAGTTATCGAAGAGGAAGAAACTCCACGATCCTCCGGAAGATCTGCCGACGAAGGGGTTGAAAAAACCAGTCCCAAAAAACATGAGGGTGATGATGTTTTCGAGGAGTTGAGCGATTTAATTGTGACTTCTCAAGAACTTTTCAAAGATGATGTTTCCAAAACTGTTTCTTCTATAATTGAGGCGACATCTTCTCTACAACAAATGTCAACTCCTCCTACTCAAGTTATCACTACATCTATTTCACAGAGTGGTCTGTAACTCGCTGCGTGTAGTTTACACGTTACACAACACTTAGGATTTTTCATCACTCCTACGCACTTATCTTCTTATACTTTAAAGATTTCTAAAGCTTATTTTTTTTATTCCAGATTCTCCTATGGGGCGCAGCGGCTCGTACTATGATGATTTCCAGCGCTACGGGAGGCGTAGCCAGTATGATTACAGGCGTTACCTCCCTTCTTACAGAGAATCGGATGAAGAGAGGGCTATCAGGAAAGCCGACGAGAGACGAGCATATGAAGAACGTCACCGAAGGGAACAAGAAAGACATGACCCTCCCCACAGTGATGATGATACTCAAAAGAGAAAAGCTCACGATGAGAGAGGTAAAGGTCACATAGACGATTCTTCTAGCAAGCGGGCTAGACTTACTGAAGAAACAATGCCGATAGCTACTGAACATGTTCCTGCTAAATCTCCTGCTCCCGTTCGCTCCGACATCCAAGCAATCATCAACCGGCCCGCATACCAAGTCGGGCAAGGTCCTCCCACTCTTCAAAGTCGATTTCCTCAGTGGTGCTTGAGAGGGGTTCGATTTGATCTCGACTTGGTTCCTCTCGACAAACCGGCTATGCTGCGAAATCTTGATGCTGTCAGGACCGATATTGAAAGAATGTCGAACTGGCAAAAACTTGTCGACGAGCTTCAGAGGGTTAACCGAGCCAATCTCGAGGCCATGCTCACAATGGAGAACGATAAGGCTGAGTGGCAGAAGACTCTCGAACAGCATGATGCCGAAATGAGAAGTATTGCTTCCTATAATGAAAAGCTGGAAGCGGAAGTGGAAAATCTTAAGGAAGAATTAGTTACTTCATCAACTTCCAATTCTCAAAAGGTGAGCATGCTTCAGCAACAAGTACGAGATGCGCATGCCAGTCAAAGAGCAGTCGAAGATAAGCTTGCACATAAGGAAAAGGTCATAGAAGAATATCGTGCTGAAACTGTACAGCTGCGAGAACAAACCGGCTCTCAAAGCTTGGAGATAAAGTTGTTAAAAACTCGACTTGCTATGGCCGAAAAGGAGCGCGACGAGGCTGTTGCTGGTAAACTTGCGGCCGAAGAGGCCCATCAAGCAACCAAAGCTGACATTAGCTCCACACTATTTGATTTTTATCTGCACAGCATTTTGGGGCGTGGCGGCCTTGCCTTTCTAGGCCCTAAATACGAAATTACATTAGCTGAAGTCTGGGAGGCAGCACTTGATATGCTAGGTGGCAAAGGTGCTGGCTACGCTGAGACAGCTCTTGAAGAGCATTATCTCGATGATGATGCCCGCGCTGCTCTTGCCAAGGGAAAAGAGCAACTCGCCAAGGTACGGGCCGGAATGGCGGAAGTGGAACATTCTGAGAAAGAAATACCGCCTACCTCTTCCGAACGTCCTTTAGTTTCTCCCGAAGTGGACATTACAGGCTCTAGTGCTCATTCGCCGCCTCCTATACGAACCGGGGTAATTACCCCTACTGATGATGAGGCTTTGGAAGACATTGGGGCTCAAAATTATGAGATTGAACTAGCGAAGCCAACATCTTCAGGTAATTTCGACATTGGTCCGATTCAGGTGGATTGCCTGCTTATTCCTCAAAAATTTGATGAGCTTCTCGATTACTTCTTGAATCTCGATGAACCCATATCTCCCTTCTTTTGGGAAGATACTAACATTTTCAATTTCTCTTCTTCTGCAGTTGAAACTACAAGTGCTGTGCAGACTTCGCCTCCTCTAGTTATTCCTCCTCCATCTCTTCAGGTGACTCCTCCTTCTGCTTCACAACCCGGGTCACAAGAGGAGAAAATTGAGGCTCTTCATGGCTTGGATGACCCTATTGCTTCGCAGGAGCAAAAAGATGAGGGACTTGAAGGAGGCGAGATCTCTCCGGAGCGGACTCCTTCTGACGACGTAGTTTTGTCCGCTCTCGTTACTCCAGGGAGTGAGTCTTCTTCGAAGAGAAGAAAGAAGCATGGGACATCGAAGAGGAGGGGGAAGAAAATTATCACCACTGAAGAGGAACCGGAAATTGCACCAGTTGCACCTCCCTCCCCTTCTTCCCTTATGCCTTCAGACCGACCTGAAAGACCTGAAAAGCTAAGCATTCGGCCGGGTAAAGGGTCTAAAGGCGGCAAGAAGAAATGAAGAGTTGAGCTTTTTGATTCCTTTTTTATGTAATGGTCGGATGTTGTGCAGGCACCGGCCCCTGCTTTTTATTTTGAAACCTGTATCTGCAATATCTGCAATTGAATAAAATGATTCTTTATTTGTACAGACTTTTGAATTTGAGAATGCACTTATTATTCATTTTTGCACAAGTTTATTTATATGATATTGCGGTGAGCTTGTGGTATGTTGTTTGAGCGTACTTTACCGACATAGCTATACCACTTTGTATGTAACTATACCATGTTGCCCCTATACCATGAGCTCACTGCAATATCGTATACTTTGAGGGGACTTGCACTCTCGTTTTCCAAAGAATAATTACTTCATTCTCGAAGAGAATTTTCGTTGAGTGCAACTTCCTTCATATAAGTTTCTACGCTTTGTCCTTCGAAGAAATCACTTTTTCCTTTTGCGTATGTATACATTTTGCCAAGTGAATTCTTCTATGTGGTAAAGCGGACCTCTGAATGTACTTTAACTTTCTTCCTCCCTTCTTTTTTTTAGAATAGGTAAATCGCTCTTCCTTTGAAAGTTAAAGTGCGCTCTTGATGAGGATTCCCTTTATTTTTTTTATTTTTTTTTAATAAAAATTTGTGCCTCTGAGGAGAGATTTTTTCACGTTTCAACACTTGGAAGTTTTATTTCAATCTTGGTGAAACGTGTTCCTCCAAAGAGTTGTGCCTTTGAAGAAAGCCTTTTCACGTTTCAACACTTGGAAGTTTTATTTCAATCTCGGTGAAACGTGGGCTTCTGAAGAGGTCTTTCTTTTTAATTGTGTCCCCGGGAGGGGGTTGTACCTCTGAGGAGGGATTTCTCACGTTTCAACACTTGGAAGTTTTATTTCAATCTCGGTGAAACATGGGCTTCCAAGAAGGTCTTTCATTTTAATTGTGTCCCCAGGAGGGGGTTGTACCTCCGAGGAGGGATTTTTCACGTTTCAACACTTGGAAGTTTTATTTCAATCTCGGTGAAACGTGTACCTCCAAAGAGTTGTGCCTTCGAAGAAAGCCTTTTCACGTTTCAACACTTGGAAGTTTTATTTCAATCTCGGTGAAACGTGGGCTCCCAGGAAGGTCTTTATTTTGTTTTGCATTTCAACTTTGGTGAAGTGAAATCCCAAAGAGCGGTCATAACAGTTCAACTCCTGGTGAAATGGGCCTCCGAAGAGGGCTTTTATTTTGTTTGCATTTCAACTTTGGTGAAGTGAAATTCCGAAGAGCGGTCATAACACTTCAACTCCTCGTGAAATGGGCCTCCGAAGAGGGCTTTTATTTTGTTTGCATTTCAACTTTGGTGAAGTGAAATTCCGAAGAGCGGTCATAACACTTCAACTCCTGGTGAAATGGGCCTCCGAAGAGGGCTTTTATTTTGTTTGCATTTCAACTTTGGTGAAGTGAAATTCCGAAGAGCGGTCATAACACTTCAACTCCTGGTGAAATGTGCCTCAGAGAGGGTTTTCATCGCCTGGAAGTTACTCTCTCATGGTTGGAGGGTCATGACTCCTCCAATCTTTTTTGTTGAGTAGAGAACTTTCTTTTTTGTGGCATATGACCCATTAGAGGTCTTTATTGTCGAAGAGTTGTGCCTCCGAAGAGGACTTGTGCTGCCAATGATGGCTTTGGTTGTTCCTCTGTTCACTTGCTTATGCCTTTTCAATGATCCTCTGCCCCTCTTCTTTTTTTTTTCTTTTTTTTTTCTTTTTTTTAAGAGTACTGAAGTGTGTTTCATTGTCAGGCAATTTCGTGAGAACGAGCACTAGCTTTTTAATTGGATGTTTGTTTGTTCAAACGATCTCAATTTATTAGCAAAGACCCGTTTCTGTCGAAATCATAGGCCGTTCAATTGAAGTACTTCCTATCTAGGATTTGAATTCGGGGCTCTTGTGACTTGAAATTTGGCGAGAATCACTTGGTCTTTTTATGTGCAAGTTTCACTTCCATTGTCTGCAAAAATTCAAATCGACATTTCAGCAATACATTCTATGTACTTTTTATATCGAAACTAAAGCAAACATGTAATAATAATAAGGAACACAAGATTTATAGTGGTTCGGCCAGGAAATTGGGCCTACATCCACTTTATATTCTTTCATTATTTACTTGCATCAGTTTTACAATTGCCTTCAATTACAAGAATCATGCACTCATAATTCTTTTTACAATATTTCAACAAAATTTTCAAGTAAAGTATGGACGCAAATGATTGCTGTTCCATGCCCTTGGAATTTGATCTCCTTCAACAGTGGTGAGTTTGAATGTGCCGTCAAGAAGCTTTTGACCTATGACATATGGTCCTTCCCAATTTGGCCCAAACACACCTGTCGCTGTCATAATTCTCTTCAGGACTAGGTCTCCAATCTCAAAGCTGCGTTGGCGAACTTTGGAATTGAAATGTCTGGCTATTCTTTGCTGATGAGCTGCAATTCTGAGATTAGCCTCATCTCTTTTTTCATCAAGAAGATCTAGCGCTTCAAGTTGTAGCTTTTCGTTTTCTGCTTGATTGAAATGGATTCTTCTGTGTGAAGGTACTTCTATTTCTCCCGGAATCATTGCCTCTGACCCGTATGCCAATGAAAACGGGGTGTGCCTAGTCGCAGTTTTGTGAGTGGTTCTGTATGCCCATAGTGCCAGTGGTAGCATATCGACCCAACCACCTTTTGCTCTTTCAAGTTGCTTCTTGATGGTTGACTTAATAATTTTGTTCACGGCTTCCACTTGCCCGTTTGCCTGCGGATGAGCTACCGCTGAGAAGCTTTTCCGGATTTTGAATCGCTTGCAAAAATCTTGGAATTCTTCACTTTCAAACTGAGTTCCATTGTCTGTAATTATTTTTTGAGGCACACCGTATCTGCAAATGATGTTTTTAGTCACAAAACTTATCATCTTCTTTGAGGTGATAGTAGCTAGTGGTTCAGCTTCTGCCCACTTAGTAAAATAATCTACAGCAACAATGGCATATTTAATTCCAGATTTGGCAGTTGTTAACGGTCCTACAAGGTCTATCCCCCATATTGCAAACGGCCATGGACTGACCATCTGTGTGAGTTCAGTGGAAGGAGCTCTAGGAATTTTGGCGAATCTTTGACATCTGTCACATTCTCGGGAATACTTTGCTGCATCTCGATTAATTTCTGGCCAAAAATATCCGTACCGGAGAATTTTCTTTGCTAATGTTTGGCCACCTGAATGATCACCACATTCTCCTCCGTGTACCTCTGCTAGGATTGCTTTAGACTCTTCCCTGGATACACATCGAAGTAATGGCATTGAGAATCCTCGTCTGTATAACTGGCCATCCTGGACTACGTATCAAGAGGCTTTTCTCAGTAGCTTTTGTCGTTCTTTCGAGTTCCCTCGTAAGGATCCATTGAGCAGATATTCTATTATCGGAGTCATCCATGATTCTTGTTCTTGAGACATGCTCATGATCCAATCAATGTCCATCTCATCAATGCTAGGAGTCGACAGGACCTCTACTGGAGTTAGCCCCAGAAATTGAGCTTCGCCTGTGCTCGAATACTTTGCGAGAGAATCTGCTTTCATGTTTTCTTTTCGAGGAATGTGACTTATCATGTAATGGTCGAAATCACCCAGGAGTTCCCAAGCCTTTGACAAGTAGGCGGGCAGATTCCCCCCTTTTGCTTGGAATTCCTTTCTGACTTGGCATACAATAAGCTGAGAATCACTGAATATTTGTAACGCTCGGATGTTTAATTCTTTAGCAATCCTTAAGCCAGCGATAAGGGCTTCGTATTCTGCTTCATTTTTTATTGAAGGAAATTCCAATCTTAGTGCATAGCATAATGATCGACCTTCAGGAGTCTCAAGTACAACTCCGGCTCCAGAACAGTAGTCGTTTCTCGCACCATCGACATATAACTTCCACTGGATCGGGGAATTGTCGACCGTTTCTTCCTCACTGTTATCCTTATCTGTAAATTCTGCAATGAAATCCGCTAAAGCTTGTCCATTGATTGCTTTCCGGGGATGATAAGTGATGTCATACTGACTGAGTTCAATATTCCACTTTAGAAGACGACCCGAAGTTTCAGGGCGAAACAGGACTTGCTTTAAAGGTTGATCAGTGAGGACTCTGATAGGATGAGCTTGAAAATATTGCCTCAACTTCCTAGACGCAATTAGTAAGCAATAGGCGAGTTTTTCCAACTTAGAGCAATTCATCTCTGCCCCAGTGAGTCTTTTGCTGATATAGTAAACTGGATGTTGAATCCTTTTGTCTTCCCGTATCAGCGCTGCACTTAAAGCATGAGATGATACTGCCAAGTATATAAGAAGATCCTCGCCATCGCCAGGCCTAGAAAGTATTGGAGGCGTCTCCATATGGCGAATTAATTCGTCAAAGGCTTTTTGGCATTCGGGAGTCCAATCGAAGTTTTTCTTTCCTTTCTTTAGGGCGTCGAAGAATGGGATGCATTTATCTGTGGCTTTGGAAATGAACCGACTTAAGGCGGCGACTTTTCCATTGAGACTTTGCAATTCCTTCTTTGTCCTAGGAGCTTTGACTTCTTTCAATGCAGTAATTTGAGCTGGACTGGCCTCAATGCCCCTAGCGCTCACGATGAAACCTAAAAACTTGCCGGATTCCACTCCAAATGAACATTTTAAAGGATTGAGCTTCATTCCGTATTTTCGGAGGACAGCGAACATGTCTGCTAAGTGTTCTATGTGATCCAGTGCTTTCTTAGACTTTACTAACATGTCGTCGACGTAGACTTCCATAGTCTTGCCCAGTTGCGGTTTGAACATAGCATTAACGAGTCTTTGGTATGTCGCCCCAGCATTCTTCAACCCGAAGGGCATAACTCTGTAGCAGTAAAGACCAGTGTTGGTGATAAAGCTCGTGTCTTCCTGATCTGGCTCATGCATCATGATCTGGTTATATCCGGAGTAAGCATCCATAAAAGATAACAATTCGTGTCCCACTGTTCCGTCTACCAGTTGATCGATTCTGGGTAATGGGAAGCAGTCTTTGGGGCAGGCCTTGTTTAGATCTGAAAAATCGATGCATACTCTCCATTTTCCGTTGGCTTTCTTAACCAGCACTGGATTTGAAACCCAATTCGGATATGTAGATTCTTTGATAAAATTATTCTCCATGAGCCGATCAACTTCTTCTTTTAATGCTGCTGACCTTTCCGGACCTTGAGTTCTCCTTTTCTGCTTTACAGGTGTAAATTTTGGATCAATATTTAGAGCATGCACTGCAACTTCTGGGGATATTCCGCACATATCGGCATGAGTCCAAGCAAAAATGTCCAGATTTGCCTTTAAAAAAGATATTAAGATATTCTGAATTGACGCATTAAGTTGTGAACCCACATTCAACACTTTGTTTGGGTCCTTTGGGTCTACAGGTATTGGTATTGTCGTTTCCACCGGTACCACTCTATTTTCCCCTGCACTGACTTTTCTAGGGTCCATCTCTTTCCTTGCTCCGCTGTGCTCGCCAGTGCAGGGTCCGCCCTGTAATTGCTACAAGGCTGGTTCCTTGATGCGGACTGGGGCTGCCGCATTCTTTTCCATTTCTCTTTTTCTGATTTCTCGTAGCTCTGTCAGATAGCACTCTCGCCCAGCATTTTGATCACCTTTTATAACTCCTACTCCATTGTCTGTAGGGAATTTAATAGTGAGGCACCACGGGGCAAGAACAGCTTTGAACGCTGCCAGAGTTGGGCGACCAAGGAAAGCATTGTAAGCAGAAAATTCGTCGACAATCATAAAAGTTTGCTTACGGACCACTTTTCTTTCTCCTTCTCGAAGTTCCACAAACAAATCAATGGTCCCTACCGGCTGCTTTGGCTCCCCAGTGAAACCAGCAATTTTCTGCGATGAGGCTTGCACATCAGCCATAGGGATCTTCATTTGGTCGAATGTTTTCTTAAAGAGAATATTGCAGGATGCGCCACAATCAATGAGAACTCTTCTGACAATAGCTGGTCCGATACCAGCCGAGATGACTAGAGGATCCAAAGTAGGAGCTTCAATACCTGCGGAATCCCTGGCTCTGAACACAATATCATCATCGAAAGTTCTTTGTTGCTTAAAAGGCGTAGCACCTTCCAAAACAAATACATCTTCCTCAGTCGGCACATACCTTAAAGCTCTGGTATACCTTTCCATCTCACCCCAGCTTCTGCCTGCTGGGTGAGGTCCCCCTGTAATGACATTAATAATGGGCCTTCCAGATTCATGCCCTGCAGCCTTCTCAATCGTCCTAGGCTGTTGAGTAGGAGCCTGTTGCCCCTGACTAGATGAAGCAGGATTGTTGTTATTCTTTTTCACAAATTGCTGCAGTTTGTTTTCCCTTAGCAACTCTTCAATCAGATTTTTCAACTGGCGGCATTCATCGGTCCCGTGACCGGGTTGATTATGGAAGCGGCAGAACTTCCCACTCTGTATAGCCTTTTTCCCGGTCCTTAGAGGAGGAGGTTTAGGGAAGTCAACAGAATCTTTAATGGCAAGGTAGATACGCTCCGGCGTATCTAATAAAGGAGTATACTCTGATGGCTTGAAGGATCGGGGCTTCTTCAGGTTACTCTGTTTCTTCCCATTGTTATTTTCCCTTTTTTGCCCTACATATTCATTCTTGCGTGGAGCAACAGTGTTATCTTCAGCTTTTTCCAACACTGCCTTCACCGGTACGGGACGGCTTTCTAAGCGTATGAATTCATCTGCTTTTTTATAGAATTTTTCAAGGGAATTTGGTTCCTTCATGTTTAGCCATTTCCCAAACTCGCTTGACTTGTCAATACCCTTCATCAGATAAGTCAATATCATTCGCGGTTCTGCATTGTCCACCTCAGCTAACGCTATATTAAAGCGGTTTAAGAAAGATCTGATAGTCTCTCCTGGACTCTGCTCCAAACTTGATAGTGACATGATATCTTTGGCTTTTGAGGCATATAGTCTGAACTGCTCCTTGAACTTCCGGGTCAAGTCAGAAAACTGATCGATAGATCGGACAGGCAGCTTGGTGAACCAAAGCAGAGCTACGCCTTCGAGATACACAGGGAAATATTGGCACTTTATTTCATCAGAGGCTCTGGCACCTGCCATGTGCCAATCATATTTGTATAGGAATTCATTCGGATCACTTGTCCCCTTATAAGCTGGAATGGTTGGAGGGACAAACTTCCTTGGGAATTCAGCCTTTAAGATTTTCTCAGTAAATGGAGTCTTACTTGGGGCGAAACCCCATTCTTTCTCGTCTTCAACCCTCTGCATACTCTCTTTCATAATTTGTCGGACCATTCCAGAAAGATACTCCTCATCATGTCGAATTCTAGATCCACCAACCTCTGGAAGTGTTTGTTCAAAGGGGCTAGCAGCCCTTTCAGGAGCATTTCTTTCTTCAGCATCATGAAGGTTGCCAGCAAAATTCCTCTCATTACCCGCTGGTTGACGGTTTGCCCCAAGCAGATCGTTCAACCTATTTAGAATTAGGGCATTCTGGGCATTTTGAGCCTCGAGTTGTGCATTTTGGGCATTGATCTGTTGGTTCAGCCCTAAAATTGCAGCATCCAGCTCTGCCTTTGTAATTCCGACAGCTGGAGTGGCTTGATTCGATATAGGGGAAGCGGAGGTTCCCTCTTGAATATTCCCAGATCTGGCAGATCTACTCTTCCTTCCAGGAGCCATAATCTCGGATAGACTTCTGGTTTTCAAGGAAATTCTCTCTACAAATCTCTGTGAAGCAATGATGGCAACTCGCCTGAGTTCAGTTCTCAGTGAAAGCACCAAAAATGTTAACGCTAAAAATTGAACGCTAACACCCCGGTGTGTAGAAGGTAATTGTGAAAGCACTACCCGTTGGTACGGGAACAAAATATAAGCAGAGAAATCACAGAGAAGCTACAAAAGACACAATATTTATAGTGGTTCGGCTTAAGATCTAGCCTACGTCCACTTTAAAGCTCTTTATTGCTGATTTGATTACAATTCTTTACAACAATCTTCAATTACAACACACTTAGACAAATAGCTCAAACTCTGATGTAGAAGAATCCCTCGAATGCATGGTGAATGAGTTAGATTTCCTCTTGAGATTTGTTGAAATGTCTTTGGTGATTGGAGTGATAGAAGTGTTGCTTGAACGTTGCTTGAAGTCGAGTCAATGGCAGAGTAATGGCGTCCAGGAAGTCAGTCCAAAAGTCCCCTGAATGCTCAATGTGGTCATGTATTTATAGGCAATTTTCTAGGCTGAAATTGTTAAGTCATGAGTCGTGACCGACTCAAGATGAGTCGTAAGTCGTGACCGACTCAGGATGAGTCGTATGTCGTAGGCGACTCAACTGGTTGAGCCCTGACTTCATATCAGAGCGTCTTCGGTCCTCTGTATACAGCACAAGTCCTAACTCGTCTGCGAGTTAATAGGTCGTGGTCCAAAATGAGGCGGCATAAGATTCCTACATAGTAGCTGTAAGTCGTAGACGACTCAAGATAGGTCGTGAACGACCTATCATAAGTCGTAGGTCGGTCCCATGTTTTTTGGGAGTTTAGTCAGTTAAGTCATTTGACACCTTAGGTCGTTGAGTCGTTAGAGAACTTGAGTCGCTAGCTCCATGAGTCGTTAACCCGTTGAGTCGGCCGGCACCTTTAAGTCGCTAAGGTTATAACCCGGTGAGTCGTTATTCCTCCTGAGTCGCTGAGTCGTAACCCTTCAAGGACGTTGAGTCGGTAACTCCTCCAAGCTGTTGAGTCGGTAACTCCTCAAGGTTGTTGAGTCGGTTTCTTCCTGAGTCGGTAGCTTCTTGAGTCGGTAGCCTTATGAACCGTTAAGAACCTTAAGTCGTGAGTCGGCCCAGACCTTGACTCGTTGCCTAAACGGAGTTAACAGCATGCATTTGTTTTTGCATGATGTTTCGAAGATGGTTTGTGTTTGGATATGTGGATGAAGAGTATGATTGAAAATGCTTTGCAGATTTCAGTTTTGGTTTGAATTTGGGAATGTGAAATAAAGAGAGAAAATGAAAGGAGAAAAGAGTATGGGTTTCAGCTGAAAATTCTTTGTTTTTAGAATTGAAGATGAAGAAAGAAAAAAGAAATGAAAGATGGCAAGTGTTTTTATAACTATATTTATGATTTATTTAAAATCAACGAAAATAAAAATTTTAAACAACGACACTTGTATAAAATATGAACACTTGTAAATGTCTTGTTTGTTTAAATTACACATGTTAATTATGCTTTAATATGCTTACACGTCATTTTAAATAATTAGTATTTTTAATTAAGGTTAATGAAAGTTTAAACTTAGTTAATTAGTTTTAATACTTAGTTATGTTTAGATAAATAATTAAAGAATAAACCAATTATAGTTATAAATAAAAACAATATACAAATCAATTATTTGAAAATAACATTTTTGATTAATTTAAATAAATTTATAAAAGAGATTGTAACTTATTTGTTATTTAAATGAATACATGTTTCATATTTTAATATGTATTTTAAACTTCATATCTAATTTACAAATCATGATTATTAATCGACAATTTAAAAAGAAATAAAACAAACATTTTTATAACTTTATTTTAATCCAAATTAATATTCAAACTTAAATTAAAATATATTTAAACAAATAAAACATTTGCCTTATATATTTAAAATCATATTGTTACTTATAAAATAGTTTTGAAAAGCTTAATTCAAAAAAAAATCATAATTTCCCAACTTCAAAATATTAAAATTAGAAAATATGCTACACTAATTAAATTTAAAACCCACTCATCTATTTAAAATATATATAAATATATATACATATTATAAATAGAAAACAGTTTATTAACTTATTAAAAATAAATTGACTAATAAAATATTTAATAAAATAGATTATTAAATCAAATTCAAATTTATTACAATACATTATCAAATAAATTTAATTTTTAAACATAGATTATTAAATTTATATTGTAAAAAATTCCGGGATATCATAATCCTCCCCCCTTAAAAGAATTTCGTCCCCGAAATGTAAAACAAACGTAATTTAATAATCTCATTAAGGATTTAATTTTAAAATACAGCATATGTTAATCATATGCTAACAACGAAAGCAACCAATTCACACAATCAAAACAAATCTAATTATCCAGTAAAAATTCTGAATACAACTTCCACGAGTTTCCCCGGTATAAATATCGAGATACTCGCTCTATGGAATTCAAATAATCAATACCACTAAGCTACAGAGCTCTTATTCATCTAAATCTACAAATCTAATCAAGATATCAGACTACAGAAGAGTCTGACTCAACAACCAAACCTCCTGAACTGCTGGTTCCCAAAACCAGAGATAGATCATACACGTACTCCCTCGGAGATACGTGAAACACACTGAATCGCAGTCATCCAAACTGGCAATTCAACTGTTGAAGAACGAAACACTTATCTTACCAGAACACAGAAGAAACCCAAAACCTCTCGGAGCTAGCTTCATAGACTTACCAAAACTTATAGCTCCTTGGATCGGAGAAAACTTATCCCAAAACAAATCTCCGACTCCGGAATCTAAATTCCTCTGTCTCTTATCCTCAAAAAAATTTGGACGATCCTGGACCACCAACATCCTTCTTGATCAGCTCAACTCTAGCTGATGCCCATAGAAACAGACTGGATCAAAACAACTCAACATAATGATCTCCTCAAGATCAATCCAAAACCAGGAATACAAAATCTACTCCTTAACAAAAGAAGACAGAACAAACTTCTCCTTATCCGAAAAAGAAAAAAAGATGCACCCCAAAACTACTTCCGCTACACAACTCTGATCCAAAGTAGAAGAAAATGCTGATGAAGAACACAGACACAAAACTGGACCACACATCCCAGAAATATGGTTCAACGGATCTATAAAGAAAACTCAGAAATTCCTCTGAAACCTGAGCTGCTTCACCAACTTCTATCTCAAGGTACCATCCATTTACTAACTGAACCACCGGTAACAATCCTGGAATTCTAGCCGATAAGAAAATTCGATCTCCAGATGCGGACAAACCTATGACTTCTCTGAAGACATCCAGAAAATCTTCAATAACCCAAGAGAACATTCAACTATCGTAAGTCACTTTTGCGATCAACTCAGCCTAATTCCAAAGAAAAACTCACCTCTCCCTCTCAACCAATCCGAACAGCTTATGTTGGCCTAGCCAATTCACCGAAGAAAAAGATCCACTCTGTTGCTTATGAACTCCACTTCAGAAAAACTACTCAGCCAGAATACTTCCTACAGGACACTCCGAGCTGCACTGCTAATACCAATGCCAAAGAATTCTTAATCCAAAGCTCTTCGAGAAACTCGGACTTCAAAGCAAACAAAAAAGCCCTGCTGGACTCAGCCACATCACCGAAACAGACGCACTTTCTTACTCTTGTTCCAAAGAAACATCTTCGAAAATATTCATAGTCACTGCATCTCATCACACAGCTACTACTTCCTGAGGTATCAAGATACCATCACTCACTTGCTCTGCCCAACCGACAGATCCAAACTCAACTCATCCAACTCTGCACTTCAAAGATGAACTTTGAACCTTAACAGGTTTCCTTCAGAGATGATGAAATCCTTATACCAAGCAAAACTCACTCAAGACGGTATTAGGTCTACAGTCTCGACAGATACACTTCCAACCTCAACCATTCAAAACTCACTCAAGACGGTATTTTGCCCCCGCACCCCCACCTTGGGGGGTTGCCACCCCCCCTGGACCCCCCCTCTGTAGGGGATCTTATCTGAAAAACATTGAGCTGATTTCCTTGGATTTTATTCACATCTCCGTATGCGATTTTTGTGACTGATTGTTTCTACAATTGCTTCTGTGTTTTGTCACTTTATAATATAAAGGTTTCAATACTAGTAGTAAATATCAAAACTCTTTTAACAAACAATTTCAACTCTATTTTTAATAACAAAGCTCTTTTCTTAAACCGTTTTCCAATCTATTAGTATATACAAGCCTTTACCTCACTCGGATGAGAAATCTAATTAAACGACTTAGTAAAACAAGTGGTATGAAACGCTTGCGTTCACTTCGTCGGTTAATTCTTGGACTTGTTCGATTGAACCTCTTGTGACAATTTTATTAGTGAAGATTTACAGTTTGTTCGTAAATATTTAAGTTAAGCAAGTGGTTATGGGACATGAAGCTAAACTTCTATATTTACTAGCTTAG
Source organism: Allium cepa (assembly GCA_030765085.1). Taxonomy (NCBI): domain Eukaryota; kingdom Viridiplantae; phylum Streptophyta; class Magnoliopsida; order Asparagales; family Amaryllidaceae; genus Allium; species Allium cepa. The sequence goes on from CM060942.1 coordinate 293,878,847, forward strand.
TGTAATTGACACTTCTCGTTGATCTTGATGATCGCTTTATGAATTAGACTAGCAATTGCGCGATGTCTCTTTCATTGCAAGGTTAGACTAGACACCACTTGTGTGATTCCATTCACACATACCTTTCTGCATTTTGGTTAGTCTTGACCTCAATCTGTGTGATTCCATTCACACATGCGGGGTAGCTCCCCATGGTCTTCGGACCGTCATGTGATAGGCCTCTTTCCCTTTTTATGATTTCTGGATTTCTCGTGTTGATTTTTGGAATTTATGTCATTGACTTGTTATGAGTACAAGTTTAGGGTATGATGCCCTCTTCGAATCTTTGAGAAGATTCTTGTGATATTGATTATCTCTTATTGATTGATCTTCTGTTGATCATTGTTTACATACTTATAGTGGTATGTCGTTATGGATGTTTATGTTTATGCCATATCTTTTATGTTATATCATGTCATCTGATATTTATAGCTAGACTGATCCGTTTATTATTTTCTTAAATAATACTCGGGTCAGACCGAGATGTTACAGGTGCTTCTGCTTAACTTCTTCCCAGGGATTCATCACTCTGACTTTTGGCTAACTGTTTAGATTAGCAGTTTTTGTTGTATACACTTGAGATATAGACTCATAGTCGTATTCTTTTGTATAGCACGTGTTGCTATTCTTTTGTATTATCGTGGATCTTATTGACCACTACTCTGATGTACACTTTCATGTGTTAGTTATATATTCATATCTTCTTCCGCCTTTGTGATATGGATATCTGTGACTGATTTGTGATATGATTATTTCTACGTTTGTTTTCGAAGATTATTTATAGCCACCGTGTGATAAGCAATTACATGGATGGTCGCTCGTCAACAGCCTTATTCTCCGTGCTAGTTGACAGCACTACTCCGGAGTGTTCTTGGCTAGCGTGGGTATAGAGGTGGGGCGTCACACCGGTATTTCGCGTCGATTTACAATCGACATTAAACGATTAATATTGACACAAATTTCCATTTGAAGTTTTTAAATTTGAACTAAAATTCTTTTATAAATTGTTAAAAGAAATTCTGGGCTTTGAAACTAAATAGTGGTCCATGTTTTTATATTGGGCCGTCATTAATTCTCAAAGCATAAAACCCGATCCCCCTTTATCCATTTTTCTTTCGTTCACCAACCCTAACCAAATCACAAAAATAATGGCGGTTGTTCCTTTCGTTCTCTTCGATAATTAGGGCGTTTCAAAGTCAGGGGCGTCGTCTTCAATTCAATCGAGTTCATCTTCGATGGAGCATGGAGCCTTCGCACGTCTTCAGTAGCTAGGGCTTCGGCAATCGATCCCCCAATTCGAACGGCAACTTCAAAATTGGTCGAGCCGTCTTCACTTTCATAACAAAGTTGAGTAATTTACATTACTCACTTCTAATTCGAAACTGATTGACTTTGTGTGCTTAATTTGTTTTCGTGGTTGTTTCGTCTTCGATTTGATATTTGTTCATGTTGATGCTTTTCTGCCTTGAGTTGATTTTGGGTCTGCTTTTGATCCTGGCTTGACTTGTTCGACTCTTTGATCTGGTTTGGTTCGCTTTCTTGTTATTTCGGGTTTGCACTTGCATAGCACTGAACTTTGTTTTGAATTCTGTCTGTCTTTACCTCGTTTACCACCAGTGTTCATTCATGAGTATAACTGGTTCGATCTGTTCGATCATTGACTTACATTCACCCAGATGCTTTTGACTTCACTTGAGTATATTGTAGCCTGGTCCTCATTTTATGTTGTTACTGCCTCATGCTCTGTTAGTTGCTGGCCTTTGTTGTTGCTTCGGCAATGTGCTTTGTTTTTGGTTGTGATGCTTGCATTATCCAGTTTCATGTATTTGATTACTGGTGCCTCATTTGGTTCAAAATGCATTCACTTGCCTACCCATTCATCACATAGTTTCTGTATTGAGTTTAGAACAGGGTAGATGATTGATGTACACCCCTATGTACATTTCTCTATGCACATTGAATTTGTTGTATTTATGAGTAGTTACTGTGTTGGTCATAACTTCATTTAAGGCCCAGTTAAAACCATTTGATAGTTGCCAGTTTGCGTAGTTGTAATTATATCGCCTTTGTTAGTGCTCGAGTTTGATACATTGCATTAATGCATTGTATTCATTTGGCCCATTGTATTTAATTGGTTGTGTGCTGTGGTGCCATAATTTTGGTGCCCTCACCTTCATCCTACTGCCTTCATGTAATTCACGTGCAGTTTGTAGTTTCTGTCTTGTATAACTTGTGTCACTTGAAGTTGCACTTGATAGGCCCAGGTCCATTCTTTCTTGAGCCTGTTGTGCTGTGCATTGAGCATTGTTTTGTTTTCTAGTCTTCATTGTTGTTTCGGCTGTTGCATGCTTTGTTCATGCACCTTGTGTTACTGTCCAATTTCTTTTAGTGTTTGCTGATGCATTTGTGTCATTTGGTTGATAAAACCACGGCTTGACTTGACTTTGCTGCAGTGTGCATATATGGTTATTTATAACCATTTCATTTTGAGGCTGTGTCACTGATGTCGGCTTGCCTTATTCATTTCTCAGTCGAACTTTGGTTCATTTTACAGTGTCATCCCCCATGTAATTTGCAGTTACATTTCTGGTCAATATTTGCACCTGTGTCATTGATGTTGGTTTGCATTATTTTGTTCATTTGGATTCAACAATCTTGTTGAGTTCACTTGAAATCCCCGTATGCATGTCATATGGGTTTACTTTGTGGTACACTGTACTGCATTTATGAGTTAGTTATTGTCATTTTCTACATATTTATATATGTGGCCTTGTACCACTTGATGGCATTTGGATTGATTTTTGAATTACACTTGAGTTGAATCTGGTGACTCGGGTTTGATCTTGTGTTTGCTTGTGAATTTTCATTGGGTATATCATCACTTTTAGGGCAAGGCAGTGCACGCAAGCGTGAACTTCAGCCACACGATATTCATTGGGCACGTCATCAATGTAGTGGCAAGGCAGTGCACGCAAGCGTGAACTGCAGCCACACGGTACTGCTTTCATTGTTATTTCTTTTGCTTTTGATTTATGGATCTATTTCGTATCCCATATGTTGTAGTGGCGAGGCAGTATACGCGTGCGTATACTGCAGCCCTACTCGTGTTGACCTTTTAATTGATGTTCCAATTGTTTTGAATTGGTTCGCGTTATATTTACCGTTATCCGATTTCTTATTTAAGAATCGGATAGGTAAATTTACTTCTGTGACCGTCGTCTATTCATTATTTAATTATTATTGCTTATGTGCACTAATAACTGAGTTTGAATTAGACTGACCCGGGTATTATTTTCTTTTGAATGTAATACTCGGGTCAGACCCGAGTTATTTCAGGTTGTAGACATTCTGCTTTGGGATGCTGCTTGAGCTATGAAGACTTTTCATATCTTTTGGAGTTTTCGAGTCATAGTATAGGTTGATATGTATTCATGTATATTAGTCGATAATGTACTTGTATATATAACTTCCTGAGTCAACTGTTGTAGTTGTATCACATGTACCGTGTCAAATGTATTGTAACTGACATCAGTTATTATATATATATATATGAGACTTTCTGTTTCATCTGTCTTCCGCATTTATATTATCTGTGTTATTATTTTATATTTTTGTCCTAGACTGTTATAGCCACTGTGTAGTAGCTTTGAGTTTGCATCGGCATGTCGGATTTCCTCCTGAAATGAAATGCACGTTTTTACTATCTGGCATATCGGTGCTCGCACAAAGCAATTACACGGATGGTCGCTCCTCAACAGCCTTATTCTCCGTGCTAGTTGACGGCACTACACCGTAGTGTTCTTGGCTAGCGTGGGTATAGAGGTGGGGCGTCACAGCTTAGTATCAGAGCCTGGGGTTTAGGACGAATATAAAACATAACTTAGATGGAACATGTGTTACAACTATTTGTCGATGTTTTATTTCACATCTTTGTCTAAGATCATCTTTGATAGTTAGGTATGAATACCTAACTCTTTTTCATGAGCATTGCTGCTATTCTCTGTTGCGTTTGCTCATTTGAGTATGCACTACTAAGTATCATTGTGTATATGCTCCACCAAGTTGCATATTGCTGCAACTCGTACCCACTTCGATTTGAGCTCGCATTGTTTATTCGAACTGCTGTATCTATGCATTCTTATCTCTGATTCGTGTACTGGATGGAGTCTCCATGCAATTGGGTTTTGGGTATCAATCTTTGAGACAAATTGAGTTTCAATTGCCGACTCTGTCTGCTTATCCATGGTTTGTTGGTTTTCATGTGCCTCTTTGATAGTTTTAAAATTTCTTTGGTATAAAAAAAATTGTCTTGGACTTTGCCTGGTCGATATCGACATTGACTTGACTTTTACTTTTGTTAAAGTCATTCTTGCATCTGTGCTTGTTTTGCTTCGTTTTTCCAATTGTTGATCGATTCTTCTTTTCCGATTAGTTGTTATCACCTTTGTCAACTTTGATAAGTTCTATTTCAGGAATTTTTGGGTATTCCTACTTTGATGGATTGGAATCGAATTCTTCGGATTTTATTCACGTCTTCGAATGTGAATCTTAGTGAATTGATTTGGTTTTCGAATTTAATCGATTCTTGATTATTTCCCGATTTGTTGCTATTATTTATTAGCAACTTTAATGACCTTTTCTTCGGGATTTTTGTGAACATACCTTTCGATGAATTCGGTATCGATTTCTTTGGATTCTATTCACGTCTTCGTATGTGAATTCTTATGATTGATTGTTTCTACAATCATTTTTGTGATTTGTCACTTTAAAAATATAAAGGTTTCAATACTAGTAGTAAATATCAAAACTCGTTTATCAAAATGTTTTCAACTCTATTTTCAATACCAAACTCGTTTTTAAAACCGTTTTCCAATCTATTAGTATATACAAATCTTTATTTCACTCATATGAGAAATCTAATTAAACGGCTTAGTAAAACAAGTGGTATGAAACGCTTGCGTTTACTTCGTCGGTTAATTGTTCGACTTGTTCGATTGAACCTCTAGTGACAATTTTATTAGTGAAGATTTACAGTTTGTTCGTAAATATTTAAGTTAAGCAAGTGGTTATGGGACATGAAGCTAAACTTTTACATTTACTAGCTTAGTGTAATTGACACTTCTCGTTGATCATGACGATCACTTTTATGATTTAGACTAGCAATTGAGCGATGTCTCTTTGTCGGCGAGGATAGCTTAGGCCTCGTCGGTGTGATTTTGACTCACACATATCTCTTTGTCGGCGAGGATAGCTTAGGCCTCGTCGGTGTGATTTTGACTCACATATATCTCTTTGTCGGCGAGGATAGCTTAGGCCTCGTCGGTGTGATTTTGACTCACACATATCTCTTTGTCGGCGAGGATAGCTTAGGCCTCGTCGGTGTGATTTTGACTCACACATATCTTTTTGTTTGCGAGGTTAGACTAGACACCACTTGTTTGATTCTACTCACACATACTTTTTTTGATTTTTGGTTAGTCTAGACCTCAATCTGTGTGATTCCGACTCACACATGTGGGGTAGCGCCCCACAGTCTTCGGGCCAGTCGTGTGTCAAAATTAATGGCTTGCAACCATGAGATAGCGTCTCGTTATGCGTTGCACGTGTTGGTGATTTTCATGCTCATGTGTAGGTGAGATTCTGTGCTCCCGTTCTCGCTTTGCGTTGCACGTGTTGATGATTTTTCATGCTCGCGTGTAGGTGAGATTCCGTGCTCCCGTTCTCGCTTTGCGTTGCACGTGTTGGTGATTTTCATGCTCACGTGTAGGTGAGATTCCGTGCTCCCGTTCTCGCTTTGCATTGCACGTGTTGGTGAGTTTTCATGCTCGCATGTAGGTGAGTTCTCGTGTTCCCTTTCTCGTTATGCGTTGCACGTGCTGATGAATTTTCATGCTCGCATGTAGGTGAGTTTTCGTGCTCCCGTTCTCGCTTTGCGTTCCATGTGCTGATGAGTTTTCATGCTCGCGTGTACGTGAGTTTTCGTGCTCCCGTTCTCGTTATGCGTTACATGTGTTGATGAATTTTCATGCTCGCGTGTAGGTGAGTTTTCATACTCTCCTTCGAGTTTTCATACTCTGTTCGAGTTTTCATACTCTGCTCATACTCTCCTTCGAGTTTTCATACTCCGTTTGAGTTTTCATACTCTCCTTCGAGTTTCCATACTCCGTTCGAGTTTTCATACTCTCCTTCGAGTTTTCATACTCCGTTCGAGTTTTCATACTCTCATTCGAGTTTTCATACTCTCGTTCGAGTTCTCATACTCTTATCTTGTGATTTCTGGATTTCTTGTGTAGATTTCTAGAATTTGTGCTTCACCAATTTTCGTGATTTCTATTGATAAGTTTTATCAATTCTTGTGCATTGGTGAATTCGTGTGTTATTGACTTGTTATGAACACAAGTTTAGGGTATGATATCCCTTTCTATCTTTGAGAGGATTCTTGTGACATTTTTGATGAATGAAAATCCACTTATCGATGTTTCTACTGATATCGCTGTTTTAATCACGTGTTTTAAAAATTGTTTCAAAATAAAAATCGTTTTCAAAATTTTTATAATTTACGCTTTCAAAAGAATGAGGAAGCGATTTAAACGTTTCAGCAAAATCGAGGACTATGACCCCTTTCTTTTACTGGTTCGTTTAATTCCGAACTTGTCCGTTTGAGGGTGAAAATTTGTAAATTCCTTTTATGAAATTAAGAGAATATTTTGTGATTGTATTTCCCATTGAGTGCTTTAAGAATTCTGGTCGATGCGCTTGATTAACGTTATCGATAGGAATCTCCTAGACGCTTTGATGAGACAATCAGACACAGTAAATTGAATTTTAAATGTAAATTTGTCTGAAAAGATAATTGCATAAAGTAAAACTGTAAATTTCGAAAGTATTAGATTTTCGGGAAAGAGTATTATTTAAAACAACTCTTTTCCGACACTTCTATTCTTGTGATTCCCGTGGGAACCAAGACTCTATCGTTTGTACCAATGCTAATCGTGTTGGTTTGCATGCCATTGTTTTGCAAAAGAGAACGTGCTGTCTCTTGTGTTTCTAAATCATTAATGCCTATTGAGACTAGATATGTCACTCATGATTTAGTGCTCTTGGCTATTGATTTCGTTCTTCAAGATTTGGCATCATTATTTTGGGTTAGAAATTTGTTCTCTACCCTGATCATGAATCTTGGGAATATTTATTTTCTCATAAGGAACATGATTTGCGTCAACCACGTTGACTCGAGTTTCTTATATATCTCATGATCTTGATATTCTTTACCACTCCCGTATGGGAAATCGTGTTACCGATGCACTTGTCGTTGGCAACAAGTGGTTGTTTCTTTGATGATGTCCGGATGGAATCATCTTTTTACCAAGTTCATCAGACGTTTCGATGTACTTCGTTTTATTGAGCTTCGTCTCGTTCCTTTTATGGACTTACGTCTGATGTTCTTTGTTAGCCTCGTTTTACTCAACGACTCATCTACTTAAGGACTAGACCGACTCAGTGCATTACCGACTCAACTGGTAGCGACTCAGTTAGCTGACGAGTTAATTAACGATTTACTTTATTTTTACGTTCCAAAACCATAAATAAATTCGCATACTTCAAAAATAAATCAACGTTTATTTTTAAACATATTCCCCTTTTCATTTATAAATTCCATAGTGAATTTACATTTCCAAAATATCTATAAATATATGATTCCCAAATCGATTTCTAATATTCATTTTCAGTTTGTCTTCGAAAAGATAAATTCTCAAAACGTTTCATTTCGCATTGGAAAAACATTTCCATACTTATTTATTAAAAAGTAATTCACAAATCCATTTATTTTCAATACTTAGAAAATATTCAATATACTTAATATCGAAATTAAGTATATATTTCATTCTTTAAGAAATCATTTCTTAAACACATTTATTTGGGCCAAAACGAATGTTGCGTAAAACACCGTTACGACGATCCAAAATCACTAGTATCGGGATTCAAAATTAAAATAGATATATAAATCCCGATACTATATAAATCATTTCCTTTCGGAAACCATTCACTATAACAACAGTGTTATAGTCTATCATTTCCTTCTATTTCTCGAAAACGTCTATTTCAACAATGAATGTTGAAATCTATGTATTCGATTCATAATACATTTTAAAACATCGTTAAAATGATTAACTTCATTTTATAATATTCATTTTCCCAAGCATATCCATTTTATTTGATATTATATTCACTATCCAAAACCGTGAATGTACTTCCTTAACCAATTTCAACTTTCAGTTTATCAAATTCCATTGATTTCGAATTTATAAACAATGTCTATAAATTCCATTTCTATTTATAAGCTTCGATTTATAAATCTCCTTTATTAATCCAATTTTAATTTATATAACTCAATTATATACCAAAAGTCCATATTATAAGTTAAATGCTTATAATCCATTTATTTACAAAATCGTTCTTTTAAAACTTCACAAATTATAAATCTTATTACTTATAAGATTTCATTTATAACCCTATTTTCAACATTAATAGAACTCCTTTTAAAATTCTATTGTTTCGATTTATAAAATATATATTTTATAAACCTCAACTATAAACCATTTTTGCTTCATCAAAGATTTCAATTTACATGCAAAAAATCCGATTTATAAGTTAATTCCTTAAAATCTTTTGTCTTACAACATCTATTTATTTTATAACTTCACAATTCATAATATATATTGTCTTACATAATTTATAAAATCTTACAACATCTATTTATTTTATAACATCTATTTATTTTATAACATCTATTTATTTTAAAATCTTTTATCACGCAGTCCGGACCATCAACCAACTTGCTGCCAATCAACCAACTACATGCGTTAATATATATACTGTTATAGTATTTTAATGTATGTTAACATTTTTGTATAGGTTTAATAACTTCATATATATATATATATATTTGGTTTGGTGGTTGCTTTGTTACCACATTCGCCTATATATATATATATATATATATATATATATATATATATATTATATAAGTTGCATAAGATTTTGCGATCTTTTGTTATATGTATGAAGCTTCTTATATGTATAGTTTCAATTGCATCAAGGTTTGAATATTTGAGTTCACATATGGTTTAAAAAGGAATATATAAACTTTCACATATATAGATTTAAAAAAAAAGGAGTTTTATAGTTTCAAATATACATCGGTTTCATGTATACGAATATATTGGCTATTTCTAGTACACCATATTTTATCACACCTTCTATATATATATATATATAAGTGAATTTTTAGAGTCAATTATACTTGCAAATTTAAGGGTAGCTAGTAGGTTTTAATATTTTGTTACACGTGTAAACATTTATATTGTATGTTATATATTATATGTTTTAAATGTTTATTCAATGTATAGAATTCTTTTAAAGTTGATTTTATAATAACGCTTATATATAAAATATGTTTGTAACGACCCTGAAATTTGGACCTGATTTAAAACTTTAAAATCCATCGTTTAATATAAAATTTTTAAATTTATAAACGATCTCAGTTAACGTCCAAAATTTATTTATGACATATGTCTAGTTAGATATGAGCATAGAAAAAGTTTCGTCGCAAATTATTGCAGTAAACTTCGTTCGCATTTTACTGTATATCAGTCCATATAAAGCTGCGTAAAATTTATCTTCCAAGTCCAAATATTTTTACACAGTTATGTTGCAAAAATTATTCTGATCTTGATTATGAAATTCGTTTCGTCAAAAACTGTCATCACCTGTCCCGTTTAAATTGTTTTGCAAAACGTACAATTTAAACGGCGTAAATGCAAATTTTATAAAACCATCGTATTGCAATAATCTGTGTACCGTTGGAATTGCCTCATCGCACTGATCATAACAGTATATTTATTTGCGCGAATCGGAGTCCGGCATAATCCGTCGCCTTGATTTAACGGTTCCGGATGGACCGGTTAATTTAATTTCAGCCCAAGTTTAGACCGTTTACAAAAGAAACAAATTTATCTCAGCTGAGGCTTTGAAGAGGGGTAGTTGAAAGCTAAGAGTTGCATGGAAATATGTATGGACGTTTGGGAATTTGGTGAGCAGTTGGGAAATTCACGTGACTCTTGGGAAGCTCGGAAATTTATTACCGTTACTCAAAAATATAAATTTGAAATTTGGAGGAACTTTTCATTGTCATTCACTGTTTTGTTCCATCTTTTCGTCAGGTACTTTTTCCCCTCCTCCCTTTTGTTTTCTTTCTTCTGCGAAAAATATAAAGCCTACATTCATTCCGTCCAGATCCATGCGCACACCACTCCTCTCCCCATTTCTTCTTCTTCATACTTCTTTCTGCAACAAAAAAAGAAAAAAAGAAACTGGGCCGCGTGTAGTTGTTAGTTGGCAGCAAGTAGGGGAGGAAGGTTAGTGGTGCATGTACAAAGCTGTACAAGCATACATACGGGGGGAAACGATGATTTCTGCAAAAAAAAAAGTCTCGGCCATGTTATAAAAAAAAAAAAATTGATGTGTATATTTAGTGCATGCTTGTGTACCATGCGTGTGTATATTTAGTGCATGAAACTGGTGGCGCATGACTTGAATGAAACTGTACAATTGGTTTGTACATAAAAAAAGGGGAGTGCGTGCGTATCAAAATGTGGAGTTGTGCGTGTGTTGTATGCAAGGGAAGTTGGGGAGTTTGATGAAGCCATGACTTCAGATGGCAATCTTAGGCTCTGTTGAAATTATGTTTATGCATGCATGTTCCTTGCATGCGTGAGTAGCTACATGCAAGCAGAGAAGAAGTAAATGTGTGTGTGCATGCGTTTTAAAAAAAAAAAAAAAAAAAAAAAAGAGGAAGAAGAAAGGGAAAAAAATTGAAATTGAACGGTACCGATTTGTTGAGTAAACAGTAACCGTTTCTTTTTCTCTGTTGTTGCAGCAACCGACTGAGTTTCTTTTTGCGGCAGCAACGATATTCAGCTTTTGTTCTCTTCTCCATCGTCGGTAAGCGTATTTATATAAATTTATAAATTATATACAAACGTTCATTGTATTAATATCGTTTTCTTTGTCGATATTACAGTGTTCGTTGTTCGTGTTGTACCGACTTCTATTCGTGCTTTTCTTGCTTCGCCGTCAATTTCCTTATCCACGAAAGGTAAATTAATTTTCACGACCATATTTTATGCTAGTTTGTATTGATGAATGATTGTTATGTGATGTTCAATTGGATGTAATTGATATTGTTAAGTGACAAATAGTTTGCAAGTGAAATTTGAATAGGATAGTTAAACAATTTAAATCGGATTATATACGTCGAACCTTGATTTGTTAAATTTGAGCCCTTCATATGTTGAATACTGATTAGTTAAACTTGATACTTTAATTGTTAAGTAAATTGACGTAGAAATTGGTTAATTACACTTTGTACCATGTAACGTATATCGGATTAATTGTTTAGCGTAAATTCGAAATAGAAATTGAACGCAAGTGAAAAACCGTAATGTAATAATCTTTAGTCTACATGAAATGATAGTGTAGATTCTAGAAATAATTATATTAATTTACATAAATAACAAATGTAAATTAATACGATTATTTCAGGATTATTTAATAAATTGTTAAATTGTTGTGAATGGATGCTATTGTTTGTTTATTTACTTTGACACCATCCCAGCTATCACACTGCAAGTTCCCTTTGTATGTTTTGTTTTTGAATTGAAATGGAATCGGGTTGAAATGATAAATACCCAAATAACTTTGAATAAATTAAAACCGATTGGTCAATGTTTTGATTTAGAATAAAATAAAATTTATTTGACTAATAATAAGGTTTTGAATAAAAATTGGAATTCAAATTCGAATGAATTGTAAATGTGAATATTTAAGTTTGAAACAAATATGAACGTCCTAATTGACAAAAAGAATATTGATTAAAATTTAATTATGTAATAATTAAATTAGAATTAATTGATAATTAAATTTGAAATCGTTAATAATTATGTTTGAAATAAGTAATAATTAAATTGGAATTACTAATAATCAAGTCTTGAAACTTATTAATTAAATTTGGAATTATAAATAACGAAGTTTGAAATTGTTAATAATTAAGTTTTGAAAATTTTGATAATTAAGTTTTGGAATTGTTAATAATTAAGTTTGAAATGATTAAAAATTAAGATTTGAAATTATCGATGATTGAATAGATTAAATTATTTAATGATTAAAATAAATTGAATTGGATTTGCTTATTAAGAAAAATCGAATTTTGAATAAGGGAAACTAATTTCTTTAATTGAGTTTGAAATTGGCAACGAAGGTAATAAATGAATGAATTTAATTTCTTTAATAAGAAATAGCAAGCGTTTATCGAATAAATGAAAGATTTGAAAGTTAAGAAATTGGATTTGACAAATTTTAATTTTAATTTAATTTGTAAGCTTTGATAAATGAAGTTGAACTTAAGAAAGTAATGTAATGAATTGGAAATTTAATTGAAATTGTTTAATGATAAATTAATTTAATGAATATCGAATGAAATCGATAATCGAGTTTAAATCGTTTGAACATTAAATGATTTTGTAATGAACTTATACATGAAATTAAATGAATATTTGAATTGTTTTAAAATTGAAACTTTGAAATTGTATTATAGAAGTTTTGAAATGAAATTGTGAATTTATGAAATGTAAATTTTGGAACTTGATTAGAATGTGGATTTATGAAATGTAAATTTTGGAACTTGATTAGAATGACTAACGAAATGTCGATTTACGAATTTTTATTGAAATTGAATTGGTTTTGAAATATATTAAGCGACCAATCGGTAAAATAATTACGAAGGTTATTAAAGGAACCGGAATCGGTTAGGGACATACTCAGTGTCTAAACCGAAAACCACTTTAATAACTATACGCGGAGTGTGATCCAGAATGAAGTGGTTGGATTGACGTACGCGATGACTGAAGAAAGTGAACGATAATGGATAGCCTTGACACTTGTGTCAAATTGGAAATGACTAAAATCAGGAGTCGTGCCAGGCCAAATAGGGTTAGCTACCTCGAGCGAACACACTTCTTCGTAAATTACTCATTTACTTTTGTGATTGATTGATGCACACCCTTTAATTTGGAGTGTTGTTTTCGCGGTGTTACGATCGTTGAGGTGATGCATTCTCACCCGTCCAGATCAGGTAAACGGTAGTTTCACTACCTTGGGTATTGCCTCATTTGCCTTGTCATACTTGTATTCCCATATACGCGACCACTACGATTTTGTTTTGTATTATACCTATGGAATACTCCCTGATATCCCACTAGTTTACGGTGGAGTTTACAGTGCTGTATAGTCTATAATGCTATATGAAATGTGTTAAGGGGGACAATGGTAACGCCTTAACACTATTTTGATATTTTACTTTACTGTTAGACATTATTTATGTATCGTACACTATTATGTATAAATAGTTTAACGGATCCTTAAAGATGTTATTCCATTCAACTTTGGGTTATTGTTATTTGAATTTGAACCATATTATCTGTATAAGAATATATGTCCTGATTCGAGTGTTTGTTTGTGCATATGCTCGGATCAAATTGAGGATTGCTGCCGCTGTTTATTTGGAGGTGAAGACTGAAGACTTTCACTATCTTATCTTATCAGTATTTGTTCTTTGCATTTGGACTATTTAGACTTCTATGTTGTTTATTTCCTTTTATTTGAGACATTGTTGTACTTATGGGTAGCTTCATGAACTACTCTTATGACTATGTTATATTTCCGCTGCACTATTCTGTTATGATGTATTTTCTGTGATTCTGTGATGATTCTCATTTATATATATATACTCCATTAACGATTCGTGTTTTGTACTATTTAAGTTGACATGTGTGGATTATTGTCAAATTAAATGGTCCAAATATACGAGTTGTTACAATGTTAGATATTTGTTTGAAAATTTGTGGAAAGAGATAATGATTTAAAAATATTATATAAAAGATTTAGTTGGATTGGTGTTTTAAATTAAATATTGACTTTAAGAAAGAAAACATAATATATATATATATTGTTTCGATCATTCTGATTCCTTTTTATCAATCCCTGTCTTTCAGCTTTGCCCGTCAAATACATTTTCATCTTACTTCGCTTGAGATTGTTGTTTGAATTTGTTCGATTATCAAGATCGTGAAACAATTCGTAGCTTGTTGTGTGTCGAACTCCTTTAGCCTCAAAAGGTGAGCAATGACTCGCGATTAATGTTCTTATATTTATTAAATTTGATTTCAACTGAAACGACAATTGAAATATACTGCTAAATTGAACCATTAATTATTTTCATTGTTATGTATGATATGCATTTATATGTAATTATTCACCAGCGGGATATGACACCGTGTCCTATTATTTATATTATATTGTTATTGATGATACATGCATATTATATTTGTTAACGCTAAAATTTGAACGCTAACACCCCGGTGTATGAAGTGTAATTGTGAAAGCACCACCCGATAGCTCGGGAACAGATTATAAGCAGATAATAGCGAAAAAGCAGTAAACAACAGCAATTTTATAGTGATTCGGCTTAAGAGAGAGCCTACGTCCACTTTGAATATCTTTATTGACGATTTGATTACAAGTCGATGCAATTACACTTTGATTACAACACACTTTGAGTTACAAGTGACTTAGAACAAGTAGCCTAAACTTCAATGTCGATCAAAATCTTTGAACTCATGTTGGACATGTATAATTTCTTTGTGAAGTTCCCTGAGGCGTTCTTTGTATCTCAAAAGCTTTAAGTGTTGAAGTAGTTCGGAATGCAGCAGAGTAACGGCGCTTGAAACGAATCAGCCAAAAGTCCCTAAAATGTTGGAAGTGGTCATGTATTTATAGGAGTTTTCGTTCTTGAGTCGTGAGTCGTACCCGACTCATCGTTAACTCGTAGCCGAGTCAGGTTGGGTCGTGGACGACTCAACAGGTTGAACCCTAGCTTCGTACCAGAGCGCCTTCGATCCTCTGAATATAGCACAAGTCTTAAGTCGTATACGAGTCATTTCCCTTTGATATAAGTATCATGATAGCGGGCTGCGACTTAGTGACTTTAGGTCGTGGACGAGTCGTGGTAAATCGTCTCATGTTAACACGCGGCCGACCTACTGGGTTAGCTCCCGGCTTGGTTCCAAGCTATGCTCCCATTCCTATGAATAACACAAGTCCTGAGCCATTCACGAGTTAACCAGTGCAACTTTCCTTGATGTTAGTATGAGTCGTACACGACTCATCATAAGTCGTATGTCGTCAACGAGTTATCTCATTATAGCGTGGCTTTGAACTTGTCTCTGAAGACTTAGGTCGCATCACCTTTATGTCGCATTCCTCTTAAGTCGTAGACCTCCATAAGTCGTGACATTCCTCAGGTCGTTAATGTCCTAACTCGCAAGCCTTCCTTAACTCGTAAGGTTCCTTAAGTCGTACAATCTCTCCTTGGGTCGTTGAGTCGTAACCCTTCAAGTCGCTTTGAGCTTTAGGTCGTTAACTCGTTGAGTCGGTGACTTGTTGAGTCGTGAGGCTTCCTGAGTCGTAGATCCTTCCTGAACCGTTAAGCACCTTGAGTCGTGGCCCATCCCAGGCCTTAACTCGTTGACTCCTTTAACTCGTGGGCCTCTTAACTCGTAGGCTGGAACGGGGTTAACATTTGCCCCTCGAAGCACACGCTTAAGTCCTAAGTCGTGTGCTTCGACTCATCATAACCCGGGTGCGCCGATTCGAGTTCCAGCTCTTCCAGATATAAAATGCTTGACTCGTTCCTCCTATCTCCCACTTCTCATTTCTTATCCTTTAAACCGCATCCGCCATTAACGCATCTCCAAGTTCTCACAGGCGATTCCAACTTGATTCTCCTCCGATCATCTCTGACACCACACTACGTAAGCAATCTTGCTTCCCTTCCGATTGTCGATCATCATTAACCTATGCGCCCCGTCCTTACCTCCAATTTACTCCCTTGAGCCTTGCAAGTTTGGTCACTCTAACCATCAATGGATTTAAGGTTGTCTGATCTGATGATTTGCGTCTTGAGGCGATTTAGTGGCGTGATAAGACTAGGGTTGTTGATTGAGAGTTTTTGGGTTAATGGGTTAAAGGTTGGAAGATAACCTGGTTAGGAGTTAGGTGGTGAGTTGGCCAAATAGAGTTGAATATTGCCTTAGGTATGACTCGGCCATTTTTGTATGATCCAGCAATCTTTGCCACTTAACCATCATCCGACCCAACATGCTTCACGACTTAAGCCTTGAGTCGTGGCCGAGATAGGACTTGGAGATTTTCTTACTACTTTGAACCAGAGCTTTTCCCTTTTTCCACGACTTACGACTTAGGGCACTGCCGACTCAAAACACCAACGACTCAAAATCGAAGTAACCTGACTTAACTTGCTTCCCAATCCTTAGGTCATGGACGAGCTAGCCAGAGAACCAACGATTTATCTTAACCCGTAGGAGAAAAAAATTGAGCCGTTGACGAGTTAGGACTTATATGAATTCTGTTCGAACTTTGAACCATTACATAAACTTTGAACTGTTAAATTTTATTGCATTCATTCACAGGTTACTTTGATTTGCAGGCTAACAATCTGTTCAGTACAACATTTACAGAAAATTGGGACGAATATACTACAATCGACCGCCCACATCAAATGACAGATTAGTTAATAACAGATAATTAACTTAAATGGATTGTGTGAATGAAGTACTTTAAACGAACGAATCCAAGTAGAGTGGTAAAGCAATGTTGAAATAGTCAACTGAAATTGACCGGTTTGCACTAACACTATACCAGAAACTTTAAATTAACAAGTCCTGAAATTTAGTAATTGATCAATTGCCAACTAGCTTAACTTCCATTATATTTACTTGTTTTTTTTTCATCAGTTCTTCACAACACTTCACACTTTTAGGAAACGTGCACCTTCGCATTTGAACATCCAGTTGCTTGTGTAGAATGACTTCTCAACAAGAAGAACCGATGGGCCAGGCTGAAGATGTCTTCCCAATAGCTAACCCAATGGATAACCCTCCGGAGAGAACTTCCACAACTCTGAATCAGCGGGTGTTTAACCAATTGCGCATCTAGTTTGGCATTGTCGAAGCTGATGCCTTACTGCTGGAGCCAAATGATACTGCAGATAGGCCCCCTCTTGGTTTTGTTGCTGTCAATCGCCAAATGTGCTTGAGCGGTGCCATCCCACCTTTTAATGACTTCCTTCAGCAGTTCCTGCTTCGGTTATCTATCTCTCCATTCCAATTGCACCCCAACGGCCATGCCATTCTGATGGGGTTATGTGTGCTATTTAGGAGAGTTTTGGAACGATTACCGAGCTTTAGGGAAATCTGCTACCTCTGCTCATTCACAAAAATTAAAGATCATCCCTCTATCGTAGTTATAAGGAGTGCTCGAAACCGCAAACTCATCACTGATCTTCCTGATAGCGCTCATGGATTTCTAAATCAGTATTTCTTCGTTCGCTGTCCTCCAGGGTTTTATGCCATCTGGAGAGTAGGAAGTAAGATTTCCTGTTTTAATTTCTCCATTCTTGAGCTTTTCGAAATCTGTGTTGCTAAATGCTAACTTCGCTTTTTTTTTCTTTCAGCACTTCCTCCTCCCTCTAGAGATCCATGCTATAAGCAAATTTTTGAAAGACTGAATGCCGTGGCGGTAGAAGAGTGGAGTATAAAGTTTTTGTTAAATGATGAATTTTTACATCAATTTGGACTCCTTCACCCTTCTCGTTCGACTCAGCTTTGTGAAGTTCCCGATTCTCCAGCGAAGGCTGAAAAGCTTATGCCAAAAGATCCCTCCACTAAAACTTTACTGGTGAAGTGCCCCACTCTCACTGATGTTGCGGGGCCGTCTAGCAATTTGACACTTGCCCCAGTTATCGAAGAGGAAGAACCTCCACGATCTTCCGGGAGATCTGCTGACGAAGGAGTTGAGAAAGCAAGTCCCAAAAAGCATGATGGTGATGATGTTTTTGAGGGGTTGAGCGACCTAATTGTGACTTCACAAGAACTTTTTAAAGATGATGTTTCCACAACTATATCTTCTGTAATCGAGGCGACATCTTCTCTACAACAAATGTCAACTCCTCCTACTCAAGTTATCACCACCTCTACTCCACAGAGTGGTCTGTAGCTTGATGCGTGTAGTTTACACATTACACAACACTTAGGATTTTTCAGCACTTGTTTGTGTTTGACTTCTTTTCTCTAAAGGCTTTTATGACTTGTCTTTTTGCCTTTCAGATCCTTCAATGGGGCGTAGCGGCAACAGCTCTTACTATAAAGACTTTCAGCGCTATGGAGGGCGTGGCAACTATGATTACAGACGCTACCTTACTGGTCCTAGAGAAACCGATGAGCAGAGAGCTGCTCGAAAAGCTAGAGAGAGGAGAGAATATGAAGAATGTCATGAGAGGGTAGATGTGCGACATGAGTCTTCTTCAAGAGGCGATGACTCCCACAAACGTAAAACACATGATGGTCGGGGGAAGAGCCACATTGTTGAGGACCCGAGCAAGCGGGCCAAACCTAGTGAGAAGCACGCATCTGCAATATCTGAAAAGTTTGATGCTCCCATCTATATCGACATTCCTTCCAAATCCCCTGCTCTTGAAGGAAGCGCTATTCAAACACTTCTTAAAAGGCCTTCATATCGTGTTGAAAGGGGCCCACCGACCCTACAGAGCCGATTCCCGAATTGGTGCTTAAAGGGGGTTCGCTTCGATCTTGATTTAATTCCCATCGACAAAGAAGCCATGTACTAGAATCTTGATGCCGTCAGACTCGATATTGAAAGAATGTCTGGATGGAAAAAGCTTGTTGATGAACTTCAAAGGGTCAATCGGGCCAATATCGAGGCGATGCTAACTATGGAGAACGATAAGTCGGAATGGTAGAAGATTCTTGACCAGCACAACATCGAGATGAAAAACATAACCGGTATAACGAGAAACTTGAAGCTAAAGTCAAGCAGCTTAAAGACGATCTTACCACCTCTTCTAACACTTACACTCAAAGAGAGGAGGTGCTACAAAAACAAGTGCGGGATGCACATGCTGGCCAAAGAGATGCCGAAGCTAAAGTTGAGAGGCTAGAAGAGGTCGTAGAGAATTACTGCACTGATGCCGCTCAGTTGCGGAGTAAAATGAGCGCCCAAGACATGGAGATTGAAGCGTTAAAAGCTCAACTTGCTAAAATCGAAAAAGAACGAGATGAGGCCATGGCTGGTAAAATCGCAGCTGAAGAATCTATTCAAGCCATGGAAGCCAACGTCAGTTCAACTCTATTCGACTTTTATTTGCACAGCGTCTTGGGGCATGGCAGTCTCTCCTTTCTCGGTCCTAAATACTGAATCACCTTGGCTGAAGTGTGGGAAGCTGCTCTCGACATGTTCAGAGGCGCCGGGTATACCGAGGAAGAGCTTGAGGCGCGTTACCTAGATGAGGAAACTCGCGCTGCTCTTGCGAAGGGAAAAGAGCAACTCGCCAGAGTGCGGACTGGGATGGCGGAAGAGGAACATTCTGAAAAAGAATTACCACCTACTGCCTCTGAACGTCCTTTAGTTTCTCCTGGGGTTGACATCACAGGTTCCAGTGCTCATTCCCCGCCTCCTACAAGAACCGGGGTAATTACCCCTACTGATGATGAGGCTTTGGAGGATATTGGAGCTCAAAATTATGAGATTGAACTAACGAAGCAAATATCTTCAGGTAATTTTGACATTGGTCCGATTCAGGTGGATTGCCTGCTTGCTCCTCAAAAGTTTGATGAGCTTCTCGATTACTTCTTGAATCTCGACGAACCCATATCTCCCTTCTTTTGGGGAGATACTAATATTTTTAATTTCTCTTCTTCTGCAGTTTAAACACCAAGTGCTGTGCAAACTTCGCCTCCTTCGGTTATCCCTCCACCGTCTCTTCAGGTGGCTCCTCCTTCTGCTTCACAGCCCGGGTCACAAGAGGAGCAAATTGAGGCTCCTCATGGCTTAGATGACCCTATCGCTTCGCAAGAGCAGAAAGATGAGGGACTTGAAGGAGGCGAGATCTCTCAGGAGCGGACTCCTTCTGATGACGTAATTTTGTCTGCTCTTGTTACTCCAGGGAGTGAGTCTTCTTCGAAGAGGAGAAAGAAGCACGGAACATCGAAGAGGAGGGGGAAGAAAATCATTGCTACTGAAGAGGAACCGGAAATTGCACCAGTTGCACCTCCCTCTCCTTCTACCCTTATGCCTTCAGACCGACCTGAAAAGCTAACCATTCGGTCGGGTAAAGGGTCTAAAGGTGGCAAGAAGAAATAAAGATTCCAGCTTCTAGCTTCTTGTCTTTTGCATGTACTGGTCGAGAATTGTGCGGGTACCGGCCCCTGCTTTTTATTTTGAAACTTGTATCTGCAATACAATTGAATAAAATGATCCTTTATTTGTACAGACTCCTGTTTGAATTTGAGAATGCATTTATTATTCATTTTTGCACAAGTTTATTTATATGATATTGCAGCGGGCTTATGGCATGTTGTTTGAGCATTACTTTCGCCGATGTTGGCTATACCATATTATATATAACTATACCATGTTGCCCCCATACCATAAGCTTGCTGCAATATTTTTATATTTCGAGGGGACTTGCACTCTTATTTTCTGAAGAATAATTATTTCATTCTTGAAGAAATTTTTCGTAGAGTACAACTCCCTTCATATAACTTTTTACGCTTTGTCCTTCGAAGAAATCACTTTTTTTCCTTTTGCTTATGTACACACTTTACCAAGTGAGTTCTTCTATGAGGTAAAGCGGGCCTCTGAAGGATACTTTAACTTTTTTTTTTTGAGGAAGATTATTTTGCAGAATAGGTAAATCACTCTTCCTTTGAAAGTTAAAGTGCTCTCTTCCCTGGATACACATCGAAGTAACGGCATTGAGAATCCCCGTCTGTATAACTGGCCATCCTGGACTATATAGCGAGAGGCTTTCCTCAGTAGCTTCTTTCGTTCTTTTGTGTTTTCCGGTAAAGAGCCATTGAGAAGATATTCTGTTATTGGAGCCATCCATGATTCTTGCTCCTGAGACACGCTCATGATCCAATCAATATCCATCTCATCAATGCTCGGAGTCGACAGGACCTCCACTGGAGTTAACCCCAGAAATTGAGCTTCGCCTGTGCTGGAATACTTTGCGAGAGAATCTGCTTTCATGTTTTCTTCTCGAGGAATGTGACTTATCATGTAATGATCGAAATCACCCAGGAGTTCCCATGCCTTTGACAAGTAGGCGGGCAGATTCCCCCTTTTTGCTTGGAATTCCTTTTTGACTTAGCATACAATAAGCTGAGAATCACTGAAGATCTGTAATGCTCGGATGTTTAGTTCTTTAGCAATCCTTAAGCCAGCGATAAGGGCTTCGTATTCTGCTTCATTGTTTGTTGAAGGAAATTCCAATCTTAGTGCATAGCATAATGATCGACCTTCAGGGGTCTCAAGTACAACTCCGGCTCCAGAACAGTAGTCGTTTCTTGCGCCATCGACATATAACTTCCATTGGATTGGGGAATCGTCGATCGCTTCCTCCTCACTGTTACCCTTATCTGTGAATTCTGCAATGAAATCCGCTAAAACTTGTCCATTGATCGCTTTTCGGGGATGATAAGTGAGGTCATATTGACTGAGTTCAATATTCCACTTTAGAAGACGTCCCGAAGCCTCAGGGCGAAACAGTACTTGCTTTAAAGGTTGATCAGTGAGGACTCTGATAGGATGAGCTTGGAAATATTGCCTCAACTTCCTAGATGCAATTAGTAGGCAATATGCGAGTTTTTCCACTTAGAGTAATTCATCTCTACCCCAGTGAGTCTTTTGCTGATATAGTAAACTGGATGTTGAATCCTCTTGTATTCTCGTATCAGCGCTGCACTTAAAGCATGAGATGATACTGCCAAGTATATAAGAAGATCCTCGCCATCGCCAGGCCTAGAAAGTATTGGAGGCGTTTCCATATGGCGAATCAATTCATTAAAGGCTTTTTGGCATTCGGGAGTCCAATCGAAGTTTTTCTTTCCTTTCTTTAGGGCGTCAAAGAATGGGATGCATTTATCTGTGGCTTTGGAAATGAACCGACTTAAGGCGGCGACTTTTCCATTGAGACTTTGCAATTCCTTCTTTGTTCTAGGAGCTTTGACTTCCTTTAAGGCGGTAATTTGAGCTGGACTAGCCTCAATGCCCCTAGCGCTCACGATGAAACCTAAAAACTTGCCGGATTCCACTCCAAATGAACATTTTAAAGGATTGAGCTTCATTCCGTATTTTCGGAGGACTGCGAACATGTCTGCTAAGTGTTCTATGTAATCCACTGCTTTCTTGGACTTTACTAACATGTCATCGACGTAGACTTCCATAGTCTTGCCCAATTGCGGTTTGAACATAGCATTAACAAGTCTCTGGTATGTTGCCCCTGCGTTCTTCAGCCCGAAGGGCATAACTCTGTAGCAGTAAAGACCAATGTCAGTGATAAAGCTCGTGTCCTCCTGATCTGGCTCATGCATCATGACCTGGTTGTATCCGGAATAATCATCCATGAAAGATAACAATTCGTGTCCCGTTGTTCCGTCTACCAGTTGATCGATTCTGGGTAATGGGAAGCAGTCTTTGGGGCAGGCCTTGTTTAGATCTGAAAAATCGATGCATACTCTCGATTTTCCGTTGGCTTTCTTAACCAGCACTGGATTTGAAACCCAATTCAGATAGGTAGATTCTTTGATAAAATTATTCTCCATGAGCCGATCAACTTCTTCTTTTAACGCTGCTGACCTTTCTGGACCTTGAGTTCTCCTTTTCTGCTTCACAAGTGTAAATTTTGGATCAATATTCAGGGCGTGTGCTGCAACTTCTGGGGATATTCCGCACATATCGGCATGAGTCCAAGCAAAAACATCCAAATTTGCCTTTAAAAAAGATATTAAGATATTCCGAATTGACACATTAAGTTGTGAACCCACATTCAACACCTTGTTTGGGTCCTTTGGGTCAACAGGTACTGGTATTGTCGTTTCCACTGGTACCACTCTATTCTCCCCTGCACTGACTTTTCTAGGATCCATCTCTTTCCTTGCTCCGCTGTGCTCGCCAGTGCAGGGTCCGCCCTGTAATTGCTACAAGGCTGGTTCTTTGATGCGGACTGGGGCTGCCGCATCCTTTCCCATTTCTCTTTTTCTGGTTTCTCGTGCTCTGTTAGATAACATTCCCGCCCTGCATTTTGATCCCCTTTTATAACTCCCACTCCATTATCTGTGGGAAATTTAATGGTGAGGCACCGTGGGGCCAGAACAACTTTGAATGCTGCGAGAGTTGGACGGCCAAGGAAAGCATTATAAGCAGAAAATTCGTCGACAATCACAAAAGTTTGCTTGCGGACCACTTTTCTGTCTCCTTCTCCAAGTTCCAAAAACAAATCAATGGTTCCTGTCGGCTGTTTTGGCTCCCCGGTGAAGCCAGCGATTTTCTGCGATGAGGCTTGCACATCTGCCATAGGGATCTTCATTTGGTCGAATGTTTTCTTGAAGAGGATATTGCAGGATGCGCCACAATGAATGAAAACTCTTCTGACAATAGCTGGCCCGATACCAGCCGAGATGACTAAGGGATCCAAGGTAGGAGCTTCAATACCTGGGGAATCCCTGGCTCTGAACACAATATCATCATTGAAAGTTCTTTGTTGTTTCAGGAGCATAGCACCTTCCAAAACGAATACATCTTCCTCGGTCGGTACATACTTCAAAGCTTGGGTATACCTTTCCATCTCACCCCAGCTCCTGCCTGCTGGGTGAGGTCCTCCCGTAATGACATTGATAACAGGCCTTCCAGATTCATGCCCTGCAGTCTTTTCACCTATCCTGGGTTGATGAGCAGGGGCTCGTTGCCCCTGACTGGTCGAAGCGGGATTGCTGCTATTCTTTTCCACAAATTGCTGCAGCTTGTTTTCCCTTATCAATTCTTCAATCAAATTTTTCAATTGGCGGCATTCGTCGGTATCATGACCAGGTTGATTATGAAAGCGACAGAACTTCCCACTTTGCACAGCTTTCATCCCGGTTCTCAGAACAGGAGGTTTAGGATATTCAACAGAATCTTTAGTGGCAAGGTATATATGCTCCGGTGTATCTGATAAAGGAGTATATTCCGATGGTTTGAAGGAATGAGGCCTCTTCAGATTTTTCTGTTTCTTTCCATCGTTATTTTCCCTTTTCTGTCCTGCAGATTCACTCTTGCGTGGAGCAATGTTATCTTCAGCTTTTTCTAACACTGCCTTTACCGGTACAGGACGGCTTTCCAGGCGTATGAACTCATCTGCTTTCTTGTAGAATTTTTCAAGGGAATTTGGTTCCTTCATGTTAAGCCATTTTCCAAATTCGCTCGACTTGTCGATGGCCCTCATCAGATAGGTCAAGATCATCCGTTGTTCTGCATTGTCTACCTCGGCCAGCGTTATATTAAAGCGATTCAAGAATGATCTGATAGTTTCACCTGGATTCTGCTCTAAACTTGACAACGACATAATATCTTTGGCTTTTGAAGCGTATAGTCTGAACTGCTCCTTGAATTTCCGGGTTAAGTCAGAAAACTGATCTATAGACCGGACCGGCAGCTTGGTGAACCAAAGCAGAGCTACACCTTCCAGATATACAGGAAAATATCGGCACTTTATTTCATCAGAAGCTCTGGCACCTGTCATGTGCCAATCATACTTATACAAGAATTCGTTCGGATCACTTGTTCCTTTGTAAGCTAGGATAGTTGGAGGGACGAACTTCCTTGGGAACTCAGCCATTAGGATTCTTTCGGTAAACGGGGTTTTACTTGGAGCGAAACCCCATTCCTTCTCATCTTCATTCCTTTGCATGCTTTCCTTCATGATTTGTCGAACCATTTCAGAAAGATATCCCTCATCATTTCGAGCTTTAGATCCACCAATTTCAGGAAGTGTCCGCTCAAAGGGGCTAGCAGCCCTCTCGGGAATGTTTCTTTCTTCATCCTCATGAATGTTGCCAGCAAAGTTCCTTTCATTACCCGTTGGTTGACGGTTTACCCCAAGCAAGTCATTCAACTTATTCAAAATTAGGGCATTTTGGGCGTTCTGAGCTACCAATTGTGCACTTTGGGAATTTATCTGCTGGTTCAGCCCTAAGATTACAGCATCCAACTCCGCTTTTGTAACTCCAACAGGTGGAGTGGCTTGACTAGGTACTGGGGAAGCGGAGGTTCCCTCTTGAGCATTTCCAGATCTAACAGATCTACTCTTTCTTCCCGGAGCCATGATTTCGAATAAACTTCTAGTCTTCAGAGAGGTTACTTCAACAAACTTTCGTGGAGCAATGATGACGATTTGCCTGAGTTCGACTCTCAATGAAAGCACCAAAAATGTTAACGCTAAAATTTGAACGCTAACACCCCGGTGTATGAAGTGTAATTGTGAAAGCACCACCCGATAGCTCGGGAACAGATTATAAGCATATAATAGCGAAAAAGCAGTAAACAACAGCAATTTTATAGTGGTTCGGCTTAAGAGAGAGCGTACGTCCACTTTGAATATCTTTATTGACGATTTGATTACAAGTCGATGCAATTACACTTTGATTACAACACACTTCGAGTTACAAGTGACTTAGAACAAGTAGCCTAAACTTCAATGTCGATCAAAATCTTTGAACTCATGTTGGACATGTATAATTTCTTCGTGAAGTTCCCTGAGGAGTTCTTTGTATCTCAAAAGCTTTAAGTGTTGAAGTAGTTCGGAATGCAGCAGAGTAACGGCGCTTGAAACGAATCAGCCAAAAGTCCCCTAAAATGTTGGAAGTGGTCATGTATTTATAGGAGTTTTCGGTCTTGAGTCGTGAGTCGTACCCGACTCATCGTTAACTCGTAGCCGAGTCAGGTTGGGTCGTGGACGACTCAACAGGTTGAACCCTAGCTTCGTACCAGAGCGCCTTCGATCCTCTGAATATAGCACAAGTCTTAAGTCGTATACGAGTCATTTCCCTTTGATATAAGTATCATGATAGCGGGCTGCGACTTAGTGACTTTAGGTCGTGGACGAGTCGTGGTAAATCGTCTCATGTTAACACGCGGCCGACCTACTGGGTTAGCTCCCAGCTTGGTTCCAAGCTATGCTCCCATTCCTATGAATAACACAAGTCCTGAGCCATTCACGAGTTAACCAGTGCAACTTTCCTTGATGTTAGTATGAGTCGTACACGACTCATCATAAGTCGTATGTCGTCAACGAGTTATCTCATTATAGTGTGGCTTTGAACTTGTCTCTGAAGACTTAGGTCGTATCACCTTTATGTCACGTTCCTCTTAAGTCGTAGACCTCCATAAGTCGTGACATTCCTCAGGTCGTTAATGTCCTAACTCGCAAGCCTTCCTTAACTCGTAAGGTTCCTTAAGTCGTACAATCTCTCCTTCGTTCGTTGAGTCGTAACCCTTCAAGTCGCTTTGAGCTTTATGTCGTTAACTCATTGAGTCGGTGACTTGTTGAGTCGTGAGGCTTCCTGAGTCGTAGATCCTTCCTGAACCGTTAAGCACCTTGAGTCGTGGCCCATCCCGGGCCTTAACTCGTTGACTTCTTTAACTCGTGGGCCTCTTAACTCGTAGGCTGGAACGGGGTTAACAATATTATTGTCAAATCTTTTATTGCACTACAAGTTCCCTGTTAGTATAGAATTCCCTACGGGTTAAAATGGTACATGCCCAAATAATCTGCATAATAGAAGAAAATCGTTATTGGTTGAAATGATAAATCCAGGCGTTTTTCATTTGAATTGAATTTGGGATTGCGGGTTGAAATGATATATACCCGTATATATTTATGTTATGGATTGAAATGATAAATATCCATATCACTTGACCATAGGATAAAAAATTATATATAGACACCGTTGGTCCATATATAAATATCTTAAAATGATTTCTATGGTTTTGAAAGGAAATATAGGCGGTTTTATTTAAGTTTGAAAATATTAAGTATATAAATAAGTTTTGATATAACATAGATTTACTAATAAGCTTTAAATTTAGTAAAGTTCGATTTAGGTAAAATATAACATGTTTAAGTATTTATTTAAAAATTATATTTTAAAATAGATTTTACAATGATTTTTATAAATTAAGGTTGGGAAGATAAATATGAAATTGATTTGAAATGGCATTTAATTAACAAAATTATGTAATTAAATCGATTTGAAACTTATTGAATTTGAGATTTTTTAAAGGATATAATTTTATAACTTGATTTTGGTTTAAGTTGATTTAAATGTATATTTCAAGTTTAAATAAATTGAAGGAAATATTTAGTTTATTCATAATTTAGGGTTTTATTTAAATGATATTGGATTTATTAAGTGAATGTTTCAAAACTAAATAATAATGAACTTAAATTTTGATATATATGAAATTATCAAATTTAGTTTTGAAATTGTTGAAATATTTTGACTTTGAAATATATTGAAATTGAAATAGTTTATTTTGTGGTTCAAATATATATTTGAAATTGATATAGTTCGAAATGGTTGTTGAGAAATGGAATTGAAATTGATGAATTGAGATTAAAATTTAAATTTTGGAATTCGAGTTGATTAGAATCGACTTATGAAATTTGAGGAAACTATTTTATATTATATAAAGTATTTTTAAATTATATTTAATCTATATAAATATTTTACTTTATAAACTATTTTAATATAAACTATTTTAACTTATATTTATTTTTAAATAAACTGTTTTATTTTATGAACTATTTTATTATATATACTATTACTAATATCTAAACTGTTTAGAGGAAAGTGTTATTGTTTTCTAAAGTGTTGTGATTTCAAAGTGTTACGATTTCCAAAGTGTTATAAATTCAAGTATTTGGTTTCAAAATGTTACAACTTTAAAAGTGCTATAGTTTTGGAAATGTATATATTTGAAGTGAAAAATGATATCGTATTGATATGGTTATGAAATGGATATGATATTCTGGTTTTGAAGTATAAATTTTTTGAAATAACCATGGTGTTATAATAACGATGGCTTGTTAAAGAGACCGGGATCGGATATTGTCATATTCTCTGCCAATACCGAAAACCACCTTAACAACTGTGTACGTGGTGGAGATTCCAGAATGAAGTAGGATGGTTTGGTGACGATTCTGTATGGTATTTACGTAGCCCTGACTCTCGGGAGTCAGCTTGATGCGGCTAAAACAAGAGCCGCACCAGGCCAAGTGAGGTCATTCCTCCCATCGAACACAATTCTTCGATACCATTCTATTGCTTTTGTAATGGATTGGGTGCACCCTTTGATTTGGGAGTGTGTCACGAGGTGGGCGGTAGTAGCTGCTATGCGTTACCACCAGTCTGGATACGCGAACGGTATATCTACCCTACATTGCCTCGAGTGCCCTGTCGCATGCCCTATCGTACCTTCAACGAGTTTTTTTGTGTCGTACCTATGTGATGTCCTCTGGGTAAACCTCTAGTTTATGGCGGAGCATATGACATTGTATAGACTACGAGAATATGTAAAATGTGTTAAGGGAGATATGGGTAATGGCTTAACGCTATTTTAATACTTTTACTTTACTATAGACATATTATAATTGCGTATATTACTACATAGTAGATAGTTTAACGGATCCTTAGAGGATGTTTATCCCAAACATCCTTTGAGTTACTTGTATTTCAGTTGATATTTCACTTGAGTTGGATTTATTGATATAAGAATATTAGTCCCGACTTGAGTGTTTTGTGTTTTGCTTTACATTCGGGTAAAACTGAGTGTCACAGCATTTGAGACTCACCTTTGGAGATTGGAGCCCTGCTTGAAGATTTGTCTAATCTCTTTAGCTTTTCCAGTTGATTTATTAAGAGGTGTCATCTGCTGGTATTCGAGACTTCATTGTATTTCAGATATTGTGCTGTATTTTACTTCTAATTCTGATGTTTATATTGTAGCTTCATGAACTGCTATTTATCTATCCCACTGCTAATTTTTATATTACTCTGTGTTTGTGATTCTATGATTTATTTACTGTATATGCTGAGTTTTTCCAAATTTAAATTAACAATCTGATATTTTGAGCAATTCAAGTCCGACATGTGCGGATGCAAATGGCACACAATGTCAAGTCGTTGCAAATGCGGTACCACATTCTGAGTAAAAAAGGTTCATAGAAATTATACTAATTTTGCTCAATATCAATTTCTGTATCCAACCTTTACTCTCCATCAGATAACGGTGAAATCACCTTGCACGGGTAGTATGGTTCCTTCCTTGGAATTAATACCAGGTATAAAAAGATTATTTCTATACAATCCAAGTTGTATTAAATTTGGAAAAATGAAATCTTTTATACTTTCCATGTTTCCGACATTTCGACACTATCAATTCCTCGCCCAGGAAGAGGCCGGGTGAACCAGGGAATTGGTTGCTCCTGAACATCTCCTTATTTTCTAAGCACCCCACGTCCGGATTTCACGAAAAGAAAAATCCATTGTAACTGCCCGTAAATTTTAAAGGTGTATTTACGTAATTAATTGAAATTTTATGAAATTTTTAACAATAAAATTTGGAAATAAAAATTTTATATTTGAAATACGTATACTTAAACATAGCAGATGGTAAATTTTCAATTTATTATATGGTAGTTTATTTTATTGTGTAATTCTATTAAATTCAAGTTAGTTGATAATAGTTGATAATAAAATATTTTCCAAACCTAAATATTTTTACATAGAAAATTTCTAAACCCTCTTCTGAGTGAGTAGCATCTTTTATTTTTCCAAATTCGGACTTTTTTAGCACCGTCGATCTTATTTTTTTGTGTTTTAGCTGCATTTTTCCCCTCGCGAAAATTAGAAATTTTATAGTTCGATTATATCACCTATATTTGTATGCTGTTTTGATCGTCTCATCATGCTGATCTCTATCGTATATTTATTTCTATATTTTTAAGGTCTGGTACACGATGAAGTCAGTGAAACGATCAATCATGGCGGTTCCGTGTCTCGACCTTTTCACTTTTTTAAGCCTATTCATATATCCACCTGCTGAATTAAAAACAGTCATCTACCTTCAAAATTCCCAGATATTAATGGTGAACTCTTTCCATTCCATCGGTTCGTACTTTGCTTTTGGTAAATTGTTCTAGTTGAGAATATTGTACAATATGTTAAATTATAATTGTATTAGTATGTAGATTTGTCCTTCACCATTTCCTTGCACGCAAAGACTTCTCCTCTCCCCTTCTTTCACTTTTCATTTCCTTTTATCTCCTTACATCACCTTTTCTCTGAGCATCTTCTCCTCCAACGTCGAGGATAGCTCCGCCATGCACCAGCCTAGCCGAGAACCCACCATCGGACGCAAACCCCGCCTCCACCGCATCCCCTCCGCCATCAGCCTTCCGCGCCCCTCCCGGACGTTGATCCACCTCCCCCTATCAATGCAACCACCAATCCCAAGCAACCCATCAACCCACCGCATCACGCTCACCCTCCTCTCCACCAGTAACCTTACCTCCACCTCCTCATCTCCTGCCGCAGCCACTTCCCTCACTCGTGCTCCTCCCCTCTACTTGTGGCATCAAACAGTAAAAAAAAACCACCTCCACCTCGCCCTGAGCGCCAACCACCAAATCCGCTGTTGTGCCACCTACGACCATGACTACCTATCGCTGCCATCTCCTATCTTCCTCCTCGTCTTCCGTCAAACCGCTGTGTGAAGGTCAGTTAATATATATAAGAAGCATATACGAGTTTTTTAAAAAAAACAAAAAGAAACTTGTCTATTCTGTCTTATATTTTGTTATACCTATATCATGCGCAAGTAGAGACACAGTATAACCGTATATTGTTCATGTTGTCTATACAAATTCTATATGATTTGATTTAATATAAGGTTACATCAGTGTGTATATATAATATCAAATATATATATATATATATATATATATATATATATATATTAGTTTGTATAAAAGTTTATACATATGTTTAGGCAGGCGCAGGCTGTAACTGTAGGTTGTTTTATGTATATAAAGTTTCAAAAATATAAGTTTATATCAAATATATATATATATATATATATATATATGAGCTTTGGTTATACTGATGTGATGAAGTAAATGTATGGTTTAGTTTATGCATATGGATACACTATTTTTTCGAAAGATGTTGTATAATATGAAAGAAGTATTATAGATATGGTTACTGGTATATTTTATATACGTATTATATAATGGAAAATCTTAAATATGTTTTACAGTTTATAAAAGTTATAAAATTTGTAGATTTTTATCAGCTGTCAGTTACATTGGTTATACATGTTAGATTTTATAAAGCATATTCATGTCAGTATAATTATGTATATGGTCAGTATGTGTATATTTATATAAGTAGTAAGTAATGTGAGATCTGTGCTTTGTGAATACAAATTTATATTGGTTAATATGATCTTCTTTTTATATGTGAGCTATGCATTGCAACTATGTAACGTACGCGATTTTTCGTTGCCGAAAAACCGAATAGTTAGGGTTTTAAGAAAAAGAAAAAGGGAGAAGAAGAGAAAGAAGGATAGAAAATAGAGAGAAAAGAAAATAGAACAGAAAGAAAACAGCAGAACAATAACAGAATCTCACAATTTGCAACGGAACAACATATAATAGATAAATGAATAATCTTTAAACAAAGAACTATATCAGTTATTACATCACATCACATTACATTACATTACATCAGAGTGTACAACAACAAACAACATCAAACAGCGGAAAAGAAATACTATATACTAGTAATACTCCATGCCATCTAGCTTGCCTCCAGCAACTCCTGAATATCCTGATAAACCTTAACTCTCGACTGCCCGTGTGGAAATTGGTGGGCACCCAGAGTTTAGGAAGGAAAACAATAAACTCCGAGTCAGTCATGTGACTGGTGTGAGAACTCAAAACAGTTTATTTATCTTTAAAAACAAAATAGAGGGATATTTTTAAAGTCAGTTCGCAATGCTTTTAAAAATGAGACTACCATAAGACCTCCTGCACACACACACAATGCAAACGCAGAATCGGAGGAGATTTCTCCTTATGATAGTCAAAGATGCTTGATATGCATTTAAAAGAACATTTGATATTATTACTAGTGCATAGTGTAGGAAAACATTTCGAAAGTAGAATATAAATCTTAGCCAACATACGACCATTATCGTATGCCTACTATAGCTACCATCCAAACAGTGGGGCGCCACCATAAGTGAATGATAGGTTCTACAACTAATATCGTACAAGATCGTATTGTTTCTTTGGATTTCCAACGAATGGTCAGGCCAAGGAATTTCCCATTGCCACATGAGAACGCCTCTGGAAGGACATCCCCGAGAACCAAACCGGATCTCTGCCAACACAAGGCCGGGTTACCCCTAACTGGGTAACAACTGACACGAGTATGCCATCCCCCTGTCCCATTGGACCTTTATCCGAGCGCTCGTCATCAACATCACACAATCATAAATAAAGTGTTTCAACATGAGTAAGTATCTGGGCTCCATACCATGATACCACCCTTTCCAGAAGGAAATGCACATACCCTAAAGGGAGCTACCCCTCATAACCTTGCCGCATCTTTCCTGTTTTGACCATTCCGAGGTGTGAGGCTCGACGAAGTCGCGTCCACAAAAACATACTTTATACAAAAGCCATGCTTTGGGTCAACAAATGATCATAGAAATGATCATAGAAATGATCCTATCAACATAATGATCATTTCACAGCAACACTCAGCATGTCACATTACCAAATTGGGAATGTATCACTGATAACCTTCAACTACATAACCTCTGAGCTCGTACGTCTCAGAGAAGGGTGTTAAGCTAAGAGAATAAATTCTCCGCCACCAACATAAATATATTTGAAAGAAATCTGCTTTATATTTCAATCTGTAATGTCATACATACAATCCATACAAGTCTGTTCCGGGCTCGAACAGAACCAAAGGCACTTACAAAGAAGTCCTTGCAATCCGGATATCCACAATCCTGATCGGATTTCCCATCACATATGGAGAACTCTATACCGGAGCAACTCGGTGCAGTGTCAATCAACAGGTCATCCTATCGGTCTCGTAAATACCGGGTCTTCAACACCGATCTTCAATGCTATCCATTACGTCGTATCACTATTCGGAATGCGTAATCCGAATAACGAGCGCAATAATTTAAAAATAAGTGTAGCATTCAAATTCAGCAAATCACAACAAATACCTTTCAAAGGTAAATATTGATAGTCGGTTATTGAACTATCA
Organism: Allium cepa; assembly: GCA_030765085.1. NCBI lineage: Eukaryota > Viridiplantae > Streptophyta > Magnoliopsida > Asparagales > Amaryllidaceae > Allium > Allium cepa. Next base: position 293,912,269 of record CM060942.1, read on the forward strand.
ATGGATATGCACAACATCACCAGATCCCAAATAATTTTCCAAATTATTTATTTCCCAAAAATATCTTTACAAGATATATAATTTCAATATGTCAAAAATAAATCAATATTTATCTTTAAACAACTTCCCTTTTCATTCATAAATTCCATAATGAATTTATATTTCACAATATCCATGCATATGCGATTTTAATTATTCATTTCAATTTATCTTCAAAGAAGATAAATTCTCAAAACATTCACTTTATATTGGAAAACATTTCCATACTTACTTATTAAGTAATTCACAAATCTTTTATTTTCAACCTTTGGAAAATATTCAATATACTTCAATCGAAATTAAGTACATATTTCATTCTTTAAGGAAATCATTCTCTTAAACATATTATTTGGGCCAAAACGAATGTTGCGTAAAACATCGTTACGACAACCCAAAAATCACTACTACAGGGATTCGAAATTAAAATAGATATATAAATCCCAATACTAAATCAAACATTTCCTTTCAGAAATCATTTACTATAACAACAGTGTTATAGTCCACCATTTCCCTTTATTTCTCGAAAACGTCTATTTCAACAATAAATGTTGAAATGTATGGTTTCGAATCTCTACACATTTAAAACATCGTTAGATTGTTTTAATTCTGTTTAAAACACCTAATCCAAAACATTTTCTTTAACATATTATTCACTATTCAAAAACGTGAATATACTACGTTAACCAATTTCATCACTTCTATACATTTTATTTTAAAGGATTTTTCACAGTCTAAAACCTGACTAGAACTCCATAAATAAGTTACAACAATTTACTTATCAAAATAAGTCGTTGCGAATTTATAAAACAACGTTTATAAATTCCATTTCTATTTATCTTATAACATGTTCCTTTCTATAAATCTCCTTTATTAACCTATTCAATTTCATATCCCAATGATATACTAAAAATCCATATTATAAGTTAAATACTTATAATTTATTCATTTGTAAAATCGTTCCTTTGAACTTCATAATTATAAATCTTATAACTTATAAGATTCAATTCTTTATCCAAAACCATTCTTTTAAAAACTTTATGAATTTTATAAACCTACTTCTTATAAAATTCCATTTTATAACTTCACCGTTTATAATTTTATAAATTTCATTCATTTATGAAATTCATTCACAATTCTTCTAACAATTATAAAAGCTCGTTTTATTATTCCAACGTTCTAATTTATAAATATCAATTTATAAATCCTTTATAAAATCAATTTATACTATTAGTTTAAAACATCTTTAATCTCCTTTATAATTTCACCATTTTGATTTATAAAATAATCAAATTTTATAAATCCTATTTTTAAACTTTTTTATAATAAATTTAGAAATTCCAATTTAAGCTATTTTATAAAGTCATTAATCCCATATTTTCAAAAATCAACTTTTAACTATTTTTCTCAAAAATCATAATTTTATAACATTAAAATTTATACGTTTATTTATTCAAAATGGATAAATTCCAAAAATATTTTATAAACGTATACTTTCAAAAATCACTTTAAAATCATTTTAAAATTCCAAAACTTGGTCCAATGATGCTACACACCAAATAGTCAATCACGACTACAACGACATCATATATCGATATGATAATCAACGAATATCAAAATATCCATAATCAAATAAATACTGTTGAGGAATCCAGTTGGATCCCCCAACCTATTTCCTGCATCCAAAAACATTAGCACAATACCAATTCCGCTCCAGTACGGAATTATCGCGGTATATGGGATTTAAAATATTATCCGCTTAATAGACGGCGCAATAGGGTCTCATCCGCCAAAAAATGTGGGAAATCAACAACTGCAATATATACATATGCCAATATATATATATATTGCTATTATATATAATACCAATTTCACTGTTTATGAAATATTCGCGGTATATGTTTTTAATAAATAACATCCGCTTACTAACGGCGCATAATGTCTATTTTAACAATCAATAGATAACAATCATCATTCAAACATGCATTCAAATATTTTAAATCTAACTATTTAAAATAAAAATCGAAACCGATTCGATTGAGTGAGAAGTTCTCACCTTGATTTCAATTTCGTTTTAGCGATTTATTTCGAATAAAATTAAATGGACGTTTAATTTTACACGAAATTTTCACTAACTCCAAATGACTCCAATCCAATTTCATAGCGTAGTGCTCGTCCATACGATTCCAACGCAACTGGTTTCGCGCGTTTTCGACCTCGTATGAAAAAAGATATTGATTTTTAAAGTCACACGATTTTTATAAACTAATTTACAACATTTATTATAAAATTTTAAACCTAGCTCAATCTAAGCCGTAGGATCTCACTTGCTTGCATCAGGGCCGCACCCCCCCCTTCTTCCTCATGTGCGTCCCCTTCTCCAGTATGATACGCACGCATACAAACCCAACTCTAGAAACTAGGGCTCGACTTTGCAACCACCACACCACGCTACAACACGATCAACAACCATCACCTTGTAGCCCTCACCCAACTCCACCTTCGCCGTGAATAGCTCAGAGCTCGTCCCTCTATTGTGCTCGAAAACTGTGCGCGTTCGGCCCCCCTTCCATCTCGATTTGCCGCCAATCCATTTACCCATTTGCGATCATAGCCGTATAGATCTTTAGCTCGTTGCGTGCTCTTCAACTTTGATGTTGAACGTTCTTTGAATTGATGAATGGATTAGAAGAATTTAAGGGAGGAAGGTCGTTGTTTTCTGGCCACTGATGTTAGGGGGTGGCGGCTAGGCTTAAAAGAATTTCATCCTCGAAATTATCAAGTAAGAAAAGTTACTAAATCTATTAACTTTCCTAAAATCCAAAGTTAAACATTTTACAATAACTTTACTAAGTTTTCAAATCATACTTAGTTATCTTTTCAAAAACAACTACTATTGTTTAACTTTCAATTCCAAATCAAAGTTAAAGTTTTCAAAATTTTCCAGTTTTCTCAAATTTATTCTAACGCCTTAAATTTCCGAAAAAATTCGCCATAGTCTCCTTTGCGCGGCTCGATCCAAAAAAAAATGACAGTATATATATCACAAATATACATCTCATCAAGTAATGAGGCATCCCATAGGGAAAAATTGTAAAAGTACGGTATGTAATCCGAGATATGTACCTTATATTTTATTAGCGAGCATATACGGCTAATATTGCGCGAAAGCGAGCTCCAAATGCGAAGCAAACGCGATCCGCACCTACTAATCACTCAACAAACAACATGAGAACATGCATATATGAAAATAGTATCAACATACAACATATAGCAACATAATAACTATATATGCCAACATAGCCAATGTAGTAAAAGCAATAAATTCAACCATCAACCAACTATCATCCAACTAGCATCCATAACCAATAAATATTCATTCATATTCTCATTAATATTCAATGAAATGGTTTTCCAATTTAATCACATTTGATTCATTAACAGTGGATGTTTTTACTAACATTCATTTTCAATTAGTTTATATTCACTAATTCATATTCAAGTTGGTTCACTTCCAAATCAAATTCAATTCCATTTAAGATTCACTTAACTTCCAATTGGATTTCAATTACTTTAGCTTCCAATTTCATTAACTCTTAATGAATTATGTACAATCAACTAACAATAATATAACAACCAGTGTATATCAATTACAACCAAATTCCTTTGCATATATTCATTCAATTTGGTTTAACACCATCACTTTCAATTGGTTTAATTAAATTGATTTTCATTCAACTATTCTTAAGTTATATTTCCATTTTACAAACATCACTTATTTTTACTTAACTTAAATTCCAACTTATAAATAAATTCAGATTCAAATTCTAAAATAAATTTCCATTTAACTTTAAATTAATTTTTATTTATAACTCATATTCATAAATATATTCATTAGTCGCATTTCTTATATATATAAGTTTATTTCACAATTGTAAATCACTTTAATTATAATTCAATTCTTATAATTCTTTTGCTTATACAATTATTCTTTAATTTAGATTATTCAAACAACTAAACAATCAACTTATATACACTTTAATAATTTTGAAAAATTATTCCTTTATATATAAAAATATATTCAAGGTAAAATTATTTCATTTACCCAAATTTTAAAATCAATATTGTGCCGAATTGTTCTATTTAAGTGTTTAGAAACTCCTTCGGCATAGTTTTGCAGACCGTGCTGACGAAAGTTCATATGCCACTCAATAAACTAATCATCACAATATAAAACAATTTTTATATTCACTAACAAATACGCTCTCATAGCTATTATTACACTCAAACTCATTCTAGAGTACTACTGACTCTATCTCTAATGAGTAATACCCAACAGAACCATGGTTGTCGCTTAACCATATGCGCTGGTACCAAATGTAACGTACGCGATTTTTCGTTGCCGAAAAACCGAATAGTTAGGGTTTTAAGAAAAAGAAAAAGGAAGAAGAAGAGAGAGAAGGATAGAAAATAGAGAGAAAAGAAAATAGAACAGAAAGAAAACAGCAGAACAATAACAGAATCTCACAATTCGCAGCGGAACAACATATAATAGATAAATGAATAATCTTTAAACAAAGAACTATATCAGTTATTACATCACATCACATTACATTACATTACATCAGAGTGTACAACAACAAACAACATCAAACAGCGGAAAAGAAATACTATATACTAGTAATACGCCATGCCATCCAGCTTGCCTCCAGCAACTCCTGAATATCCTGATAAACCTTAACTCTCGACTGCCCGTGTGGAAATTGGTGGGCACCCAGAGTTTAGGAAGGAAAACAATAAACTCCGAGTCAGTCATGTGACTGGTGTGAGAACTCAAAACAGTTTATTTATCTTTAAAATCAAAATAGAGGGATATTTTTAAAGTCAATTCGCGATGCTTTTAAAAATGAGACTACCATAAGGCCTCCCGCACACACACACAATGCAAACGCAGAATCGGAGGAGATTTCTCCTTATGATAGTCAAAGATGCTTGATACGCATTTAAAAGAACATTTGATATTATTACTAGTGCATAGTGTAGGAAAACATTTCGAAAGTAGAATATAAATCTTAGCCAACATACGACCATTATCGTATGCCTACTATAGCTACCATCCAAACAGTGGGGCGCCACCATAAGTGAATGATAGGTTCTACAATTAATACCGTACAAGATCGTATTGTTTCTTTGGATTTCCAACGAATGGTCAGGCCAAGGAACTTCCCATTTCCACATGAGAACGCCTCTGGAAGGACATCCCCGAGAACCAAACCGGATCTCTGCCAACACAAGGCCGGGTTACCCCTAACTGGGTAACAACTGACACGAGTATGCCATCCCCCGGTCCCATTGGACCTTTATCCGAGCGCTCGTCATCAACATCACACAATCATAAATAAAGTGTTTCAACGAGAGTAAGTATCTGGGCTCCATACCATGATACCACCCTTTCCAGAAGGAAATGCACATACCCTAAAGGGAGCTACCCCTCATAACCTTGCCGCATCTTTCCTATTTTAACCATTCTGAGGTGTGAGGCTCGACGAAGTCACGTCCACAAAAACATACTTTATACAAAAGCCATGCTTTGGGTCAACAAATGATCATAGAAATGATCACCAAGATAGACGATCAAATAAATGATCCTATCACAAATAATCAACACAATGATCATTTCACAGCAACACGCAGCTTTTCACATTACCAAATTGGGAATATATCACTGATAACCTTCAACTACATAACCTCTGAGCTCGTACGTCTCAGAGAAGGGTGTTAAGCTAAGAGAATAAATTCTCCGCCACCAACAGAAATATATTTGAAAGAAATCTGCTTTATATCTCAATCTGTAATGTCAGACATATAATCCATACAAGTCTGTTTCGGGCTCGAACAGAACCGAAGGCACTTACAAAGAAGTCCTTGCAATCCGGATATCCACAATCCTGATCGGATTTCCCATCACATATGGAGAACTCTATACCGGAGCAACTCGGTGCAGAGTCAATCAACAGGTCATCCTATCGCTCTCGTAAATACCGGGTCTTCAACACCGATCTTCAATGCTATCCATTACGTCGTATCACTATTCGGAATGGGTAATCCGAATAACGAGCGCAATAATTTAAAAATAAGTGTAGCATTCAAATTCAGCAAATCACAACAAATACCTTTCAAAGGTAAATATTGATAGTCGGTTATTGAACTATCAATGGATATGCACAACATCACCAGATTCCAAATAATTTTCCAAATTATTTATTTCCCAAAAATATCTTTACAAGATATATAATTTCAATATGTCAAAAATAAATCAATATTTATCTTTAAACAACTTCCCTTTTCATTCATAAATTCCATAATGAATTTATATTTCACAATATCCATGCATATACGATTTCAATTATTCATTTCAATTTATCTTCAAAGAAGATAAATTCTCAAAACATTCACTTTATATTGGAAAACATTTCCATACTTACTTATTAAGTAATTCACAAATCTTTTATTTTCATCCTTTGGAAAATATTCAATATACTTAAATCGAAATTAAGTACATATTCATTCTTTAAGGAAATCATTCTCTTAAATATATTTATTTGGGCCAAAACGAATGTTGCGTAATACATCGTTACGACAACCCAAAAATCACTAGTACAGAGATTCGAAATTAAAATAGATATATAAATTCCTATACTAAATCAAACATTTCCTTTCGAAAATCATTTACTATAACAACAGTGTTATAGTCCACCATTTCCCTTTATTACTCGAAAACGTCTATTTCAACAATAAATGTTGAAATCTATGGTTTCGAATCTCAACACATTTAAAACATCGTTAGATCGTTTTAATTCTGTTTAAAACACCTAATCCAAAACATTTTCTTTAACATATTATTCACTATTCAAAAACGTGAATATACTACGTTAACCAATTTCATCACTTCTATACATTTTATTTTAAAGGATTTTTCACTGTCTAAAACGTGAATAGAACTCCATAAATAAGTTACAACAATTTACTTATCAAAACAAGTCGTTGCGAAATTATAAAACAACGTTTATAAATTCCATTTCTATTTATCTTATAACATCTTCCTTTCTATAAATCTCCTTTATTAACTTATTCAATTTCATATCCCAATGATATACTAAAAATCCATATTATAAGTTAAATACTTATAATTTATTCATTTGCAAAATCGTTCCTTTGAACTTCATAATTATAAATCTTATAACTTATAAGATTCAATTCTTTATCCAAAACCATTCTTTTAACAACTTTATGAATTTTATAAACCTACTGCTTATAAAATTCCATTTTATAACTTCGCCGTTTATAATTCTATAAATTTCATTCATTTATTAAATTCATTCACAATTCTTCTAACAATTATAAAAGCTCGTTTTATAGTTCCAACGTTTTAATTTATAAATATCAATTTATAAATCCTTTATAAAATCAATTTATACTATTATTTTAAAACATCTTTAATCTCCTTTATAATTTCACCATCTTGATTTATAAAATAATCAAATTTTATAAATTCTATTTTTAAACTTTTTTATAATAAATTCAAAAATTCCAATTTAAGCTATTTTATAAAGTCATTAATCCCATATTTTCAAAAATCAACTTTTAACTATTTTTCTCAAAAATCATAATTTTATAACATTAAAATTTATACGTTTATTTATTCAAAATGGATAAATTCCAAAAATATTTTATAAACGTATACTTTCAAAAATCACTTTAAAATCATTTTAAAATTCCAAAACTTGGTCCAATGATGCTACACACCAAATAGTCAATCACGACTACAACGACATCATATATCGATACGATAATCAACGAATATCAAAATATCCATAATCAAATAATTACTGTTGAGGAATCCAGTTGGATCCCCTCAACCTGTTTCCTGCATCCAAAAACATTAGCACAATACCAATTCTGCTTCAGTACGGAATTATCGCGGTATATGGGATTTAAAATATTATCCGCTTAATAGACGACGCAATAGGGTCTCATCCGCTAAAAAATGCGGGAAATCAACAACTGCAATATATACATACGCCAATATATATATATATATATATATATATATATATATATATATATATTGCTATTATATATAATATCAATTTCACTGTTTATGAAATATTCGCGGTATATGTTTTTAATAAATAACATCCGCTTACTAACGGCGCATAATGTCTATTTTAACAATCAATAGATAACAATCATCATTCAAACATGCATTCAAATATTTTAAATCTAACTATTTAAAATAAAAATCGAAACCGATTCGATTGAGTGAGAAGCTCTCACCTTGATTTCAATTTCGTTTTAGCGATTTATTTCGAATAAAATTAAAGGGACGTTTAATTTTACACGAAATTTTCACTAACTCCAAATGACTCCAATCTAATTTCATAGCGTAGTGCTCGTCCATACGATTCCAACGCAACTGGTTTCGCGCGTTTTCGACCTCGTATGAAAAAGATATTGATTTTTAAAGTTACACGATTTTTATAAACTAATTTACAACATTTATTATAAAATTTTAAACCTAGCTCAATCTATGCCGTAGGATCTCACTTGCTTGCATCAGGGCCGCACCCCCACTTCTTCCTCATGCGCGTCCCCTTCTCCAGTATGATACGCACGCATACAAACCCAACTCTAGAAACTAGGGCTCGACTTTGCAACCACCACACCACGCTACAACACGATCAACAACCATCACCTTGTAGCCCTCACCCAACTCCACCTTTGCCGTGAATAGCTCAGAGCTCGGCCCTCTATTGTGCTCGAAAACTGTGCGCGTTCGGCCCCCCTTCCATCTCGATTTGCCGCCAATCCATTTACCCATTCGCGATCATAGCCTTATAGATCTTTAGCTCGTTGCGTTCTCTTCAACTTTGATGTTGAACGTTCTTTGAATTGATGAATGGATTAGAATAATTTATGGGAGGAAGGTTGTTGTTTTCTGGCCATTGATGTTAGGGGGTGGCGGCTAGGGTTTTTTTTTTCATTTGTGAAAGGTAAGGGTCTATTTATAGAAGTAAAACGACACTATTCATCCCGGAAATTTCAAACTCCGATTTACGTACAGTGACCGACGTTTCTAGGGTTTATCCCACGTTTCGGACACAATGGAACAGGTTTCGGAAGCTAATTCGGTCATCTGTGCGAGTTATGGTAATAAACGTTCAATTTGAATTAAACCGATTTAAACGATTTTCTAGGCGTTTTAGCTTGCACCGGACAAACGATAAATCCAATTGACATGAAATTTGAAACCTTACAATAATATCACATTACGGATCCGATGAATCCGGTTTCATCGAAATCCGAAATTTTTTGAAAAATGGCCATTTTAACTCGCCAATTTAATATTAAAACAATTTAGATGCGTTTCGAGCTGCCACGATCAAACGATAAGTCCGATTGATACGAAAATTGAAATCCGATAATAACTAACTATTACGGATCCAATGGAACTGGTTTCGTTCAATTCTGAGACTATTCAAAAACTGACTATTTTCAATAGTCGATTAAATATTAAAATATTCAATTTTCACAAATTAACTTTTAATTCAATTTGAAAAGTTCTAAAATATCACTTTAACTTCAATATGATATAATAAAATTTTACAAATCATTTTCAATCATATTTAACTCAATTTTCTATTATTTCCTTATTTAACATATTAAGTTATCGATTTAATTATTCAATTAAATCCAATTATTCGAATTAAAATTTATTCGACTTATAAATTCACTTATTAATATTTAAAATTAATTAAATATTCAAATTTTAATTAATAAAAATTCTAGGTCGTTACAAACTATATATATTTTATAAAACTATGCTTATATGTGGTGTACATTAGCATGTGTATGCCTGGGTGACGGTGGCCATATACTGCATGTATATTAGTTGTATATATGATTTTATGTTATATATATATATAATTATATTAGTCAGGACATCTCCGGTTTGATATGTATATGTTATAATGTATGCAAGTTATGTATTTTGATGTAAGTATATATATATATATATATGAATATATATTTATTATTTTAAGTAAATATATTGGTTTTAATGTTTTAATATACTAAAAATAATATAATATAATATATACTTTGTTCAGTCTATATCAAACTGATTATGGTTAGTTCTGATCGATTTCCCATTTATCATCTTGGCTCGTCGTGCCTGTTTTCTTCGTCAAATCATGTTCATCTAGAGTTTCTTTTGATTTCATAGCTTATTTCTTTGTTATATCTATTTAGTCTCGAAAGGTGAGCAATCACTCACGATTAATATTTTTATATTTATTGAATTTGATTTCAATTGAAACGATAATTGAAATATGCTGTTATTATTTATTTACACTGTTATATATGTTATTACCTATGTCTGTTCATTTGTGACATTTGACACCATTATCAGTTATTTATATTGATGATATATGCATGTTATATAGTTATCATATATGTTGTCACTCTGCAATTTCCCTTTCAGTATAGATTTCACTATGGGTTGAAATGATACAAACCCGAACGGACTTTACAATAGGAGAAAATAGTTATGGGTTGAAATGATAAACCCAAGCGATTTTCATTAAATTGAATTTGGGATTGCGGGTCGAAATGATATCTGCCCATATATATTTAAATTGCGAATTGAAATGATAAATATCTGTATCACTTGACCATAGGATAGGAAAATATATATACATAAACCATTGCTCCATATATAAATGTTTTGAAATAATTTCTGTGGTTTTGAAAAGAAATATATGGTTTTAAATAAATATTGGTTCTTAAAATATTATATATATATATATGGTAATTTTCTTTAAAGATTTAATAATATTATTATTGAGATTGATCTAATACATAAAAATATGTTTAAGTATTTATTTAAATTTATTTATCAAAATAGATTGTTGTAATATAAATTTATAAGGTTGAGAAGATAAAGTTGAATTAATTGAAATTGTATTTAGTTAAGAATTCTACTAAATTTAAATTGATTTGAACTATTGAATTTGAAGTCTAAGATTTGATCATATAAGTTGATTTCTGATTTAAAGTGATTAAATGGATATTTCAAGTTTAAGTAAATCGGAAGGAATTTTTAGTTTGAAGGTAACGGTTATTTAAATAACATGAATTTATTAAGTGAATATTTCAAGAATAAATAATAATGAAGTTAAATCGAGATCTATATGAAATGGTTAAATTTAACCTTGAAATGTGGAATACTAAAGCTTTGAAATATACTGAAATTTAAGTGGTTTATTTGTGATTCAAATCGATATTTGAAATCAGTATAATTTGAATTTGTTATTTAGAAAACTGAACTGAATGGGAATTGATAAATTGAGATTCAATTTGATTTGAACGAGAAAGTCGAGTTGATTTTTGAAGCGATTTGTGAAATCAATGGAGGCTGAAAATACTTTCTTTATAAATTAATTTTTATTTATATATATACACTATTTTAGGAAATAGATATATTTAAAATGAAATGATATCTCGGTTTTGAAATATAAATTAATTTGAAATGACCATGGTATTATGGTGTATATTTCTACCTTGCTGATAGTTTCACGGATCCTTAGAGGATGGTTATCCCAAACATCCCCTAAGTTAATTATATTTCAGTTAATATTTCACTTGAATTGGATTTACTGATATAAGAATGTTGATCCTGACTCGAGTGGTTTGGGTTTTGCTTTATGCTCGGGTCAGACTGAGTGATACACCATTTGAGACTCACCTTTGGAGTTCGGAGCTTCATTTCGAGATCCAACTATTGATGCAGCTTTCAGCCTTTCTAGTTGACTTGTTCAGAGATGTCATTGGTCTGTATTTGAGATGTTCTATTGTATTTTATTTCTTACTTTGATGTTTATATAGTAGCTTCATGAACTACTATTTATCTATTCCGCTGCATTATTGTTATATACTCTGTGTCTGTGATTCTGTGATTTATTATTTACGTATATGTTGAGTTTTGCCAAATTTTAAATTAACAATCTGATATTTTGAGCAATTCAAATCCGACGTGTGCTGATGCGAATGGTTGAAAATATTAGGTTGTTACATCCATTCTACCCGTAGGCTTTTAGAGCTAAGATTAAATCACTTGATTTTAACAGCTTTTCTTTAAACCTTTTATTTAAACTCTTTAAAATAAATTATAAAACTCCATGTTATATTTAAATACTTAATTTTTTTTGTAACCATTTAAAAAATATTTGAGAAATAATACTTAAGTTTAAAGTCATATTTCAAAAGTTATTAAAAGTGCAACAAAAAGGGCTGCGAATAGTGCTGCGGATAGTGCTGCGGATAGTGCTTTTATGGTTTATTTGATCAAAGCAACTTTTTAATCATTTGGAAATCCATTTTTATAAATCAAATCACTTCTAAAACATTTTAACATATTTATAAAATTTATTCCATATTTTTAAATAATTAAAAATATCAATTTTAAAGAAATTGCCGCTTTGGTTTCCAAACTACCAAACCGCGACTATTTCGAAAACTTGATTTGCTCATATTTCAAAATCTGCTAAACAAAATCTCGAATATTTTATTTTGTATGAAAACTATTATTACAATATTTCATAAAATTCTTATTCAAAAGAATTCCAACTCCCAATCCATCGTATAAATTGATATAATTTTCTATGGCGTGAAATCACGAACTACTATAACACGGCGGGCAATTGACTCAATTTTCATAACTTATCAGAACTTCACCAAAATCAGATTTTAGTGTTTATAAAACATTTATGAACCATTTAAAATAGGTTTAATGATTCCAAATCAGTTTTATAATTTCATTCGAAAAGTGATTTTCTTATGTAATATCAATATATATTTAATGTGACTTGCTTACACAATTTGTAACGACCCGTATATTTTGTGGTTTTAATTAATTTAATTGTTATGAATTTTTAAATAATAAAATTTTTAAATAAAAATATGATATTTGGAATATGTCTATTTAGACATAACAACTGGTAAATTTTTATCTGAAAATACTGAAGTTTATTTTCTAGTCCAATTCTATTTCAATTTAAAATCAGTTAATAATTGATGAGAATAAAATATTTTCCAAACCTGAATATTATTTTACAGAAAATTTGTAAATCATCTTATGAGCAAGACATCATATTTCATTTCTCCAAGTTTTGACTGTTACTGCTCCGTCGATCTTATTTTCGGCGAATTTAACAACATTTTTTGTACCAATTATCGAATTTTGATAGGTTGTCGTACCACTGATATCTTGTGCCATTTTGATTGTCTCATTGTGCTGATCTTCGTAGTACATTCGTCTGTGTGTTTCGGGGTCCAGGAAACGGTGAAATCTACGAAACGACTCTTGTGTCGGTTCCGCAACTTGGCTTTTGATTTCACGTGACCATTCACTGTCCACTGAGTAAACCAATAGTTATCGATCATCAATATTTCCCCTCGATTTGTGTGCCTTTCACTATTCCTGACATATCAAAATACTTAGTTCGTCCTCTGTCTTTATCTCTATCAATTTGGAAATATAAATTATAAAAGGGTTGTATGTTTGCAATTCTTTATCGGTTAAACTATTCATTTGCTCTTCATCTTCGAACTACGCTCCTCCTCCATTTCATTCTCCTCTTTTTTTTGTTCTGTACTTATCTAAAAAAAGGATAATTTAAGAAATAGAGTGATATAACCATATAAGTTATGTATGCAGTGAATCGAAGACGCACGTTTTTTTTTTGAAACCTGAAGCTTGCTTGCTGTGCTCGGCTTCTCTCCTCACCACATCTCCACTATTGCACCTTCCCGTGTCCTCGCTCATGCACACTCTTTTTCCTTTCCTCCTTATTCTTCTCGGCTGAAGCTTGTGCCATTTCCATCGATGAAACCCATCCGCCTATGACAAAGCCTCACCCGAGCACCCATTGCCTCCACTTCCCTGATCCACGCGTGGCCTCACCCTCATCGACGAGCGCAGCCAAGCGTTCTCCGCCCATCCACCATAGGAACCGACCCGCATACCACTAAGAGGCTTGCCGAACTCAAACTGATCTTCATCTTCTCCAAATCGTGCCGATAGCCTTGCTCGAGACCACCTTCAGCCTTCGCTTATGGCAAAACAAGTTTTCCACCTCCATCGTTGCAAAAACTCAGCCGATCAAAACTTGCTCTTGTCATGTGTTTCTATAGAAGGTATATATTTATATATACGTTATTTTATAAATTTTAGCTAAGTGAATTTGTTATTTTATGTGTATATATACCTATTTAAATTACGGTAAGCATATTTGTATTTATAAAAGCCTATATAAAATAGTTTATATATATTTTATATGTGTTACTGTCGGATATATATTGTAAGTCATATATATACTTTACGTAAAGTTTTATATTAGTTTCCAAAAACCGTTGACATATGTATTGGTTATATATTAACTTTTATATGTAAGTTGCGGTAACGTATTATATATTGTTACTTTGCTTATTCTATCTATATTATATATAAATAAATTTAAAATATGAACTGTGTTTCGTGTATACATATATACAATATACGTTTATATAAAGTTTGTATAGGATTTGTATTATCAGTTTGAGTTAATATATACGTTAAATAACTTTTATGATGGGTTAGCTTATGCCTGTAAACTATATAAACTAATTGTTTTATTAATATATATAGGTTATGTATATTAATATATTGTGTGTTTAGTATATTTTATTATAAAATTATGATATATTTTATGGTTGTATACCTATTAGTTTATGTATGTATAACTTTTTCATCAATATAAGTATATTATTTGCTGTCGATACAAGTTTATATATATATATAGTTCTGACTTGATTTTAAGTATTATATATTATATTGTAAAGTTGTTTATACTGGTTGTTCAATTAAAGTTGTGTTTATAGTTTTGTATATATGATATATTATTTTATACGAGTCTACTACTATCTATATATGTGCATTGGTATATAAGTCTTCTTATATATGTGCTTGATTTCAAGTTATATAACTGTTCAACTATGTAAGTTGTGCGTGTATATAGGACACATTTTATATGTTGGTCTATTTTATATATAATCTATTTTAGTAGTCTATATATATACTATAAAGTATGTTTTATGTATAAGGGAAGCATTATATATGTTTTATACATATTTCTTTGTCCAAGCATGTATTGGAGTTTGGTGTGATGATTTTATAAATACTACCTACATATATTTAATTTACACTTTATATTTCAATACAAATGATCTTATATGTATATATATATATATTAATTCAAGGGGAAATCATAGTGATTTTATACTGGCCAGTTTTATTTCGAAATGTGTATTTCTAAAATTAAATTTATGTTATATATGCTATGAGTCTCGTTTCTTATATATTCAGCTGATTTTGATTTTTTTCCATCGGTTTTGAATTCCCAGCTTTGTCTTTTCATTCTCGATTCTACTTGCTACATTTTGAGATTTGTAGTTGGATTGGTCGATTGGCTGGTTCATAATTCAATTTGTATCTTGTCGAGTCGTCAAATTCTTCTAGCCTCGAAAGGTGAGCAATCACTCACGATTAACGTTCTTATATCTATTCACCCGTGACATCTGACACCATTATCTGTTATTTATATTGATGATATATGCCTGTTATATTATTATCATATCTGTTATCACTATGCAAATTCACTGTTAGTATAGAACTATGGGTTGAAATGATACATACCCGAACGGACATTAGAATATGAGAAAATCGTTATAGGTTGAAATGATAAACCCAAGTGATTTTCATTTGAATTGAATTTGGGATTGCGGGTTAAAATGATATATACTCGTATATATTTAAATTACGGATTGAAATGATAAATATCCATACCACTTGACCATAGGATAGAAAATTATATATACAAACAACACTGCTCTATATATAAATATTTTGAAAAGGGTTTCTATGGTTTTGGAATGAAATATATGATTTAATAAATATTGATTTTTGATATTATATAAATATTATTTTATACATAGTTAAATTGTTAAAGTTAAGCAATGTATAATATTTTTTAATATAAAGTAAGTTTAATAATAAAGTTTGATTTTACTAAAATTTAATATGGTTGAGTATTTATTTAAATTATATTTTAATTAAGAATTTATAATGATTTTAATAAATTAAGGTTGAGAAGATGGATTTGAAATTGATTTGAAATCGTATTTAATTAAGAAATATATTAATTAAAATCGATTTGAAACTTATTGAATTTGAGATTTTAAAGGATATGATTTTATAAATTGATGTTGGTTTAAAGTGATTAATAAATATTTCAAGTTTTAGTTTTATTTAAATGATACTGAATTTCTTAAGTAAATATTTCAAAACTAAATAGTAGTAAACTAAATTAAAATATGTATAAAATTATCACATTTAGTTTTAAAATTATAGAATATTTAAAGCTTTGAAATATATATTTCGAAATGGTTTAGTTATGGTTCAAATCTGTATTTGAAATCATTATAATTTTGAATGGTTTATTTAGAAGCTAAATTGGAATTAATGATTTAAGATCTGATTAAATTTGAATTTTTGAAATTCGAGTTGATTTCGAATTAATTTGTGAAATTTAAGGAAAACAATTTTATCATATATATTATTGTAATGTTTAAATCGGTTAAGTGGGAAGTATTATGATTTAAAAGTATTGTGTTTCGAAAGTGTGTTAATTTCATGTGTTTAGTTTCGAAAAGTGTTATAACTTTGAAAATGCTATGATTTTGAAAAAAGATATATATGCAATACGGATATCGTAATTGGTTTTGAAATGAAAACGATATCGTATTTGGTTTTTAAATGGCAATGATATTTTGGGTTTTAAAGTATATACTATTTTGAAAATAACCGCGGTGTTATAATAACATTTGGTTGTTAAAAAGACTAGGATCGAAAGTTATCATACTCTCTGCCAACTTCGAAACCCACTTTAACAACCGTGTACGCAGTGGAGATTCCAGAATGAAGTAGGATGGTGGCGACGTCCTATTGAGGTATATAGGTATATACGTTGTAACGGCCCGCAAATCTGCACCCCTTGAGTCAACACTATTCTACATCAATCAACTCAAGATGTACAGAAATCCGAACCACTGGGTTAAAGAAGAAGAGGTAGAAGAAGAAAATAGAAACAACATCAGTATCTAACCATCGCAGCGGAATAAAATATAATAGATAATAAATGATCTTTACTCAAAATCAAATATATCTGTTTATATATTACATCATCAGAGTACATCAATCACAGTTCAACATCAATAACATACAACTGGATATACTGCTAATCAACACAGCAGAATATATATAAACAAGTACGAAAGTACGTATCGTCATCCAGCTCGTCTCCTGAGCTCCACGACATAATATCCAGTGTCCTATAATACTCGGTCCGACCCGAGCATTATAGTTAAATAACACCCGAGTCAGTCTGGAATACCAACGTGAGAAAAATCGTGCTCAGTTGATTATTAAAGTTTCAAAAATCCATTGGAAACAAAAGCATCTCGTAAGACCACGCCACAAATAAACATGTCGGGTTTTTACCTTACGATAGCTAAAACAATTTTTATAGAAATCCTCTGATATTATAATAGGGTCTATATACAAATACTTATAAAATAGCCGAAATTGTTACATTATTAAATTCCAGCTACTAGCCACAGAGTGGGTAATACAAACAAAAACTCATTCAAGGCTCGTAGGGAGAATGGATTTCCAAATAATGACTAGGCACTAGGGTACCACCTTTCACATTACGTGTCCTAGAACACAGTACCGAGCAGTACGCCCGCTCCCTTGCAACACAAGACCGGGACTACCCCTTACTGGATAATCCCGGGTGAGATCACCCCGCGGTTGGGATCAGCAACCGCACCACTAAGCCGAATAAAAAGGGACATCTAGACAGGGATGACCTCACCCTGAATGGGTGCTACCCACCTAGCCTTGTTGCATAACCCCTGATTTTCAGTCATTCCCGGTTGATGAGGCTTGAGGCTAAGCGTTACCTTTAAGAACAATATCCCTTAGAATGCCCATCGTCCACCTCACGATGTTCCGAAAACATTCATCCGTACAAGCTCGTCCTGGGTTCGAACGGAACCTAAGGCACTATTCCTACTACATCCATTTTGGAATACGTTCAGGATCAGTAGCGACTAGCCCTTGCACTTCACTGCTCCATCTTCGTATCCAAACTCGTTTTCCCACGAAAACGTGCAAACCAGATCGAAGTAGTTTTCGGGAAATAAATCTCGATCCCGGTCCCTTCGAAACGATCAACGCATTTGTCCAATATTGATAGTCGGTGATTTAACTATCAAGTAACGTTCACAACATCCATCACACAATAAATAATTTTCGAAAATTATTTATTTATCTCAACAATATCTTCACAAGATATATTTCTATTTTCAGTCCTTTGAAAACATTTTCCAACCTTCTTTCTTTTCAGAATAAACTTTCCCAAATATTTTCTATCTCCACTGAAATCACCAAGCACAAAACTAGATTTTTAAAATAATTTAAAACACTTTACGTTGAAATATACTTTAAAACATTTATTTTAAAAACTACTTCAATAATTTATTAAAAATACATACTATATGAATATTTGAAAATAAAGTTATTTAATAAAATATAAAACTAGATTTTCACTTTTAAAAACAAAATACTAAGTCACTTTTTAAGTAATTACTACTATAACAGATTAAAAGGAAATATTTACTTTAGAATTTAAATATTCCAAAAATAATGAATTTCCAAAACTTTCTTTTTTTAAAACAACTTTAAAACTTTTAATTTATTTTTAAAAATTTACTTTGAAAACGTACTTTTCTATTCCGGGAGAATTTTCAATCTCAATTACTTAAATCATTTTTCCAAATTGATTTTCAATTTATTCCATCTGAAATAAATTTATTTACTTACTCGGTTCATTTCAAAATTCATTAATTATGGATTTTACTACTATTATTATTATTTTCCGTTTGATTTTAAATCTTTTAACTGAAATATACAAATTTTAGATTTTTTTTTCAATTTCTTCTTTATTCTTTCAAAAATTTAAATCTTAAATTTTAAACTAAATGCTTCGTTCTTTTAAATAATAACATTGAAGTTTAAAATTCATTAACTTTCTAATTATTCAAAAATTTCCTTTCCAATTCATTCTTAAATTTATTCAAATTTTCTATAATTATTTTACTTACAATTCACTTCTTTTATTTTCTTTCCATAATCCAATTTATATATTTTTGGTAACTCATTATACCCAAATATATTCAATCAAACCGTAGCATTCAATAGTCTAATATAATCCATCATAGGATATCAAATAATCACAACTGAGAATGTTAAACAATTTAAATAAATGTTGAGGGGCCCTGTTGGATCCCTCCAACCTGTTTTTCCTGCATCCACAGATGTTAGCACAACATAAAATACCAATTCCACTTCAAGGTGGAATATCATGGTATATGGGTTTTGAAATATAAAATCATCCGCTATTTGACGTGGGAAATCTAACATTCCAAGATATACTATATACTACTATACGTAACATAACACAGCAAATCCAATCAATCAATCGATTATTTAAATTTGACTACATAAATTTAAATTTAAATTCACTGAGTGAGATTAACTCACCTTTGATTTTTTTTGTTTGGAACCCATTCACAAACCAGCTTGTTTCGTCACAATTCTTCATAATTTACCTTGTATAAACAATTTATATAATTTATTAATATTTGGATCAATCAAGTAACAAATTTTCATTTGGTAATTTTTTTTTCCAATGATTTTTTTTAACCCAACTTCTTTTAATAAATTTTATGCAACTAACAATTAGATTTAAAACTGGATTTCCTTTTTAAAGATCTTTTAATCACCAAGATAATTAATAAGCTAGCTAAACATTTTTTTTCCAAATTCATTATTTAAAATAACTAGTAGATTAAAATTGATATATATATAATAATTTCTTTTTAGCTTTATCTATATAAATAAATTTCCTCTCTATATATAAAAAATCTGATAAAAATTTCATCTCACTGCTAATTTATTTCATTATCTACATGCATATAGATATATAAATAAAATTGTTTCCTTCAACAAATTCTTTTCAGTTGAACTCGATTGAATCTTACAACATTTTATAAGTACTATATACATAATAATTTTATTTTAAACCGTATGTATCTAAATATTCTATTCTGTTAAGATTTGTGAACATGTATATATATAAATCAAATAAATAAGCAACACAACAAAGTCTCACCTCCCAGCACACGGCACAGGTCGAAACCAAGATCCACCTGAAATCGAAACTCCATCTCGCGGTCATGGAGTTCCAAATTCGCGAGCGCTACCACCCGCTGCCTCGCTTCCACCCTTAATCCATTCGCTACCGAAACCCTGTTCAACTGAATCGCGCCTCAAAGCCCTCAGTGCCGCCACCGCGACTCCCTCCCAGTCACGCGTCGAAGTCGCCGACCCCCATCCTTTTGCTTAGAACCCTAGATTGATTCCCTCCCGCGGCCGTGTTCGAACTCGTCTCCACCTGATTCGAATGCGACTCGTATCGCGAGTCCCTTCGCGATGCCATAGAAGTCCTTACACGTGCCTCCGATGATGAGCATACATGAGCTCTACCTTTTTTTTTCTGCGAATCAATTCGAATGCGGCCATTTCAATTTCGTGAAGTTATAGGAAAGGGAAAGGAAGAGTAAAGAGGGGCCTTGATTTTTATCAGTCATTTTTTTAGCTTTCTTTAGAATTTATTGAACGGCTCGCTTGCTTTTAAAAAGAAGAGGGGAGGGAACAAGAAATGACATTAGCGTATGCGAGAAGGGCTGCAGTTTGAAGAGGAGACCAAAAGCTCTGGTGTGAAATTATTACGGCGGCTGATTAGGTTTATTAAGAGATATTTATTATTATTTTTATATTTTTATATTAGATTCTCGATATAAATTTCAGTGCTTTCATATGTCGTACGCTCACACGACGACTCCAAACGGCACAAAAATTGGAATCCAATAATAATTCAATATCACGGACCCACTGGAACTGGTTTCGTCGAATTCTGAGACTGTGCCTCGGAAGGCTATTTTTAAATTCAATTTAAACGGTGAAATTTCAAAACTGAACAAAGTACTTCCAAATTCAATTTTAACACTTCTATTACCCTCAGTATTATCAATATAAATTTTATAAGCCTACAAATTATTTTTAACAGGCTTAAAATTCCAGATTCAACATTTTACCCAACTTCAAATTATTTAATTCAATAATTTAATTATCAAATAAATAGTGATATTTGAATTCAAGTTAAAAATTAACTTTTAAATATTTAAAATCAATTAAATATTCCAATTTCTAATGTTTAAAAATTCCGGGTCGTCACGTTCCTCCCCCCTAAAAGAATTTCGTCCCCGAAATTACTAGTTAGGAAGAATGGTCCAATGCCCTTTTACGTTCCCAAAACCAAATAGTTTCTAACAACTTCCCAAAACAATCTTTTTATTAAGAACAATCCTATCAACTATCTTTTTATAGAAGACGCATTATCATTCTTATTAACTCCCCAAACTCTCCTAAATTTTCAAAAAATTTCGCCAACGTCTCCTTTGCACGGCTAGCTCGGTGCAATTACAAAAGGCCTCTACGGGCTCCCAAATTCCAAAAGAAGACAAAAAGCCAAGTGGCTCGATCAAGAACCCAATCAAATTTCATACCGAAATTTAAATACATACCTTTTTGTCGAGCAATTCAAATTTATCTTGCGAAATCAAAATCAATTCTCTTTTCCCTTTATAATACCTGCATATCTTACATAGCAATATGTCCAATCACAACATTCAAAAACATTTATCGACTTCCTTGCAAAATGTCAATATTTATTCATCCAAATATTAACTTAGAATATATTCGTAATATCAATTCCCAATTAAGAATTCACCATTTCTTTCTTAAGTTTAGTATAAGCATTCTATATGCTTCTTATATTTTTTTTCAACTTACCACTTCAGTTTATATCTATTTCTATTCAAATCAATTCTTTCATTTCCATATGAATTCAATTTAACTTTAACTCTGAATATTTGAATTTTATTTTTCATTTATAACTAATTCATGTAATTATTTTAAATTAGTTTCATTCCTTAATTTATTTCGATTTTCAATTTAGAATCGTTATGTCGCTAAATAAAAATTTTTCCAAAAATTTTCTAACTCCCAAAATTTCCGGAAAATTTTGGCAGAGTCTCCTTTGTACGGAGGAGCTTTTGCAATTTGACAAGAGATATATATATATACATCGACCCACCCGGTCGGAAAAACCAAAAACAGTTCATATTTTCTATTTTTATTGCATAGGCGTACCTTTAGCATTTACAAGCAAACAACTTATTTGTTTAGCATTTTATGCAATCAAATCCAGCCCAACGACTTCCATGAACCTGTACTTACTCAACTAAAACATGTAAGTGCCAAATATATGAAGTTTAACAACATTTCACGTATTTGCAATAGTTAAAAACATGAATTCTAAAAGAAATGCACATTAAACAGTTTTCGTAAGCATTTTATATAGTTTTCATATTAATTCAACTGTTTCAATTAACTTATAAACCATTTTCATTAAATTTGCACGGTTTTCAACCCACTTGCTTACATCCTGTTCATTTATAATTCTAAACAAATCCATATTATTCCAATTGGTTAAAACATCAACTCCATTTACCTCTGCTAGTACATTTATCTTCATTTACGATAGAATGACAAATTTTCTATGCACCTTTGAGGTTATTCATGCCAATAACAATTTTCATAAGCACATGCAAGATTTTGCTACCAATTTTAATTGCTTACAACCAAATCACACATCGCTTTACTTAACCCGAAAGATTAACAACTCACATGCTTACACTCAATTTATTTTTAAAAAAAATCAAACTCATATTTAGTTAAATTGATCTCAACATCAATTTATTTAACTTCTATCAACTCAGAGGATATTTAATTTTTTTTCTCGTTTTCATCAAACGACAATTTATTCTATGCAATTTTACGATATCCATGTGAATAAATAATTACTTAAAGTTTATGACCAATTTACATTGATTCCAACTCAATTTTTTATTTAATTCCTTCCATTATTAGTTCATTCACAACCCTTTTATTTAGCTCGACATATTCTATTTAAATTTTATCCCTTTTCAATTTTATTCACGATACATTCATTTACATTTCATTCCATATTTGTTTATTCCAAACTATTTTATTTAGCTCGAAAACAATCCGGGCTATTTCATTCAATAACTATTTCTCAACTTATTTAAACCATACTTCATTTTGAGTTCGGCTTTCATTCAACACTTACTTAAGTCAATAGCTTAAGTTCATTTCCATTTCTTTTTATAATAAGTTCTACTTCCATCTTTCGTTTGATTCTTATTTATTCCATCCATTTATTAATTCAATGTAATTAGTTTATCCACTCAATCATTATGAATTTTCATTTCCTTACTCAATTCATCCGAAATTATTTTATTAATCACAAGGCCATTTCCAATGTATTTCTACTTATTTGGATTTTATTTGCAATTCAAACCATTACCACTTTAATCAAATTTCATTTTTATTCGATACATTTCCAAGTATATTTAATTTGTTAACACTGCAAGTTGAATTTTAATTAATAACTCAAGTTCTGATTCTACCATTCTCTTTTAATTTACCATCCAATTTTGTTAACTCACAATTCAATTTCTACTTAACCAATTTAAATTCCATTAACAAATTCAATTAACAAATTTTATTCCAAATTAATCCTCCCCCTATTTATCATTCCATACTTGATTTTTAATCTCCAAATCTCTTTATTTAATTTTCTTAAGTTTAATTTATTTTATAATTTAAGTTTGGATTTTTATTTTATTTTCCAATTCATCAAAAATATTTATGTTGGGTTTTCTACCCTATTTTTCAATTTATAAGTCACAGCTTATTATTTTACACATTTCATTCTAGGCTTGAATATATTCATCTTTTATACTTAACTCGAGCCTTATGCTTATTTATAACCCAAGCATATTTTATTCCATGCATTTTTAATTCTTTTACAAGTTATTCTATTTTATTTATTTCAATCTAATCCTTATCCAACTTATTTTCCATTTATTGAGGTAAGATTCTAATTCTATTCGATAACTTCATTGAATTTTTATTCCAGTTCAATTTTATTTTAACTCGGGTTTATTTAATTCGAATACAACTGGATATTATTTCAGTCAATCCAGTTAAATTTTATTCTCTAATCCAAGTTAATTTCATTTTTAACCTATCACCTTAAATTTAAATTTCCAACATTCAAAGCTTATATTTCCTTCCTGATTTAAAAATCATCTCAATTTATAAGCTTACAACCTATCTTATCAGGATTTTTTTTAAACATCCGGCTTTTGGTTTCAAATCATTTTGAAATCTTCAACATCTCAAATCACATTTCTCAAAAGTCAAACCAATCCTGGTTTTATTCCCAACAAATTTCATTTGAGATTTTCAGAAACAACTAGCTTTTCTGAACAAATCAATTTGGCAGCAATCCGTCACTTAGAAATTTGAAAATGAATACTGATGATGCGGCCGTCATCATCAGAATTATTTCCTAATAACCCAAGTGATTTCAATGCTACATCACTTTCAAAATCCATGTAAAACAAATTTCCTTTCAGAAATACCTCTAAAACAATAATGTTATTTTTATCTTCAAAACACTTCGACAAACACTTCCAAAGTCTCCGGGATTTTAAATTTCCAAATCCTGCTTAAATAAATTTTAACTATAATTCATTTGCATAGCTTATGCTCATACAAATTCTCAATTGATTATATTTCAATTTATAAATTACATTTATAATTCATATTTATAAATTTCATTTTATAATGAATTTATTCCCTTAAACTTTGGTTATATTTTCAATTTCTAGTTAAATTTATACACAACGATGATAATAATTTAATATTATAATTTCTAACATCCAAGAAACCATATATTAGCTAAAATAGTTTACAATAACTTTTCTTTATATTAAAATATATTTTTGGGTAAAATTATTTCATTCGCCCACATTTAAAATAATACCGTGTCAAATTGTTCCATTCAAGTGTTTAGAAGCCCCTTCGATACAGTTGTCCAGACTGTGCCGACGAAGGTTCATATGCCACTCAATAAACCAATCAACACAACATTAAACAATTTATATTCACTAACAAATACGCGCTCATATCTAGTAATACGCTGAAACTCATTCTAGAGCACTACGGACTCTATTTAAATGAGTAATTCCCACCAGAGCCAAGGTTATCACCAACCTAAGCTCTGATACCAACTGTAACGACCCGTAAATCCGCACCCCTTGAGTCAACACTATTCTACATCAATCAACTCAAGATGTACAGTAATACGAACCATTGGGTTAAAGAAGAAGAGGTAGAAGAAGAAAATAGAAACAACATCAGAATCTAACCATCGCAGCGGAATAAAATATAATAGAAAATAAATGATCATTACTCAAAATCAAATATATCTGTTTATATATTACATCATCAGAGTACATCAATCATAGTTCAACATCAATAACGTACAACTGGATTTACAACTAATCAACATAGCGGAATATATATAAACAAGTACGAAAGCACGTATCGTCATCCAGCTCGTCTCCTGAGCTCCATGGCATCATATCCTGCATCCTATAATACTCGGTCTGACCTGAGCATTATAGTTAAATAACACTCGAGTCAGTCTGGAATACCAGCGTGAGAAAAATCACACTCTATTGATTATTAAAGTTTCAAAATTCCTTTGGAAACAAAAGCATCTCGTAAGACCACGCCACAAATAAACATGTCGGGTTTTTACCTTACGATAGCTAAAACAATTTCTATAGGAATCCTCTGATATTATAATAGGATCTATATACAAATACTTACAAAATAGCCAAAATTGTTACATTATTAAATTCCAGCTACTAGCCACAGAGTGGGTAATACAAACAAAACTCGTACAAGGCTCGTAGGGAGATTGGATTTCCAACTAATGACTAGGCACTGGGGTACCATCTGTCACAGTACGTGGCCTAGATCACAGTACCGAGGAGTACGTCCGCTCCCCTGCAACACAAGACCAGGACTACACCTTACTGGATAATCCCGAGTGAGATCACCCCACGGTTGGGATCAGCAACCGCACCACTAAGCCGAAATAAAAAGGGACATCCAGACAGGGATGACCTCACCCTGAATCGGTGCTACCCACCTAGCCTTGCTGCATAACCCTTGATTTTCAGTCATTCCCAGTTGATGAGGATTGAGGCTAAGCATTACCTTTTAGAACAATATCCCTTAGAATGCCCATCGTCCACCTCACGATGTTCTGAAAACATTCATCCATACAAGTCCGTCCTGGGTTCGAACGGAACCGAAGGCGCTATTCCTACTACATCCATTTTGGAATATCCTCAGGATCAGTAGCGACTAGCCCTTGCACTTCACTGCTCCATCTTCGCATCCAAACTTGTTTTCCCACAAAAACGTACAAACCGGATCGAAGTGGTTTTTGAGAAATAAATCTCGATCCCGGTCTCTTCGAAACGATCAACGCATTTGTTCATTATTGATAGTCGGTGATTTAACTATTAATTAACATTCACAACATCCATCACACAATAAATAATTTCCCGAAATTATTTATTTATCTCAAAAATAACTTCACAAGATATATTTCTATTTTCAATCCTTTGAAAACAGTTTCAAACCTTCTTTCTTTTTAGAATAAACTTTCCCAAATATTTTCTATCTCCACTGAAATCACCAAGCACAAAACTAGATTTTAAAATAATTTAAAACACTTTACTTTGAAATATACTTTAAAACATTTATTTTAAAAATTACTTCAATAATTTATAAAAAATACATACTATATGAATATTTGAAAATAAAGTTACTTAATAAAATATAAAACTAGATTTTTAATTTTAAAAACAAAATACTAGGTCACTTTTTAAGTAATTACTACTATAATAGATTAAAAGGAAATACTCACTTTAGAAGTTAAATATTCTAAAAATAATGAATTTTCCAAAACTTGATTTTTTTAAAGCAACTTTAAAACTTTTAATTTATTTTTAAAAATTTACTTTGAAAACGTACTTGGTTATTCGGGGAGAATTTCCAATCTCAATTACTTAAATCAATTTTCCAAATTGATTTCCAATTTATTCCATTTGAATTAATTTCCTTACTTACTCAGTTCATTTCAAAATTCATTAATTATGGACTTTATTATTATTATTATTTTCCGTTTCATTTTAAATCTTTTAACAGAAATATACAAATTTTAGATTTTTTCCAATTTCTTCTTTATTCTTTTAAAAATTTAAATCTTAAATTTTAAAATAAATGCTTTGTTCTTTTAAACAATAACATTGAAGTTTAAAATTCATTAACTTTCTAATTATTCAAAAATTTCCTTTCCAATTCATTCTTAAATTTATTCAAATTTTCTAAAATTATTTTACTTACAAATTCACTTCTTTTATTTTCTTTTCATAATCCAATTTATATGTTTTTAGTAACTCATTATACCCAAATATATTCAATCAAACCATAGCATTCAATAGTCTAATATAATCCATCATAGGATATCAAATAATCATAATAGAGAATGTTAATCAATTTAAATAAATGTTGAGGGGTCCAGCTGGATCCCTCCAACCTATTTTCCCTGCATCAACAGATGTTAGCACAACCTAAAATACCAATTCCACTTCAAAGTGGAATATCACAGTATATGGGTTTTGAAATATAAAATCATCCGTTATTTGATGTAGGAAATCAAACATTCCAAGATATACTATATACTACTATGTATAACATAACACAACAAATCCAATCAATCAATCGATTGTTTAAAGTTGACTATTTAAATTTAAATTTAAATTTAGCTAAGTGAGATTAACTCACCTTTGATTTTTTTTTGTTCGGAACCCATTCCCAAACCAGCTTGTTTCGTCATAATTCTTCACAATTTACCTTGTATAAAAAATTTATACGATTTATTAATATTTGGATCAATCAAGTAACAAATTTTCGTTTGGTAATTTTTTTTCCAATGATTTAATTTTAACCCAACTTCTTTTAATAAATTTTATGTAACTAACAATTAGATTTAAAACTGGATTTCCATTTTAAAGATCTTTTAATCACTAAGATAATTAATAAGCCAGCTAAGCATTTTTTTTCCAGATTCATTATTTAAAATAACTAGTAGATTAAAATAGATATATGTATAATAATTTCTCTTTAGCTTTATCTATATAAATAAATTTTGTATTTGCATATAAAAAATCTGATAAAAATTTCATCTCACTGCTAATTTATTTCATTATCTACATGCATATGGATATATAAACAAAAAAAATTCCTTCAACAAATTCTTTTGAGTTGAACTCGATGGAATCTTACAACATTTTATAAGTACTATATGCATGATAATTTTATTTTAAACCGTATGTATCTATATATTTTATTCTTTTAAGATTTGTGAACATGTATATATATATATATATATTAAATAAGGAACACAACAAAGTCTCACCTCCCAACATACAGCACAGGTCGAAACCAAGATCCACCTCAAATCGAAACTCCTTCTCGCGGTCATGAAGTTCCAAATTCACGAGCGCTACCACTCGCTGCCTCGCTTCCACCCTTAATCCATTCGCTACCGAAACCCTATTCAACTGAATCGCGCCTTAAAGCCCTCAGCGCCGCCACCGCGACTCCCTCCCAGTCGCGCGTCGAAGTCGCTGACCCCCTCCTTTTGCTTAGAACCCTAGATCGATTCCCTCGCGCGGCCGTGTTTGAACTCGTCTCCACCTAATTTGAATGCAACTCGAATCGCGAGTCCCATCGCGATGCCATAGAAGTCCTTACACGTGCCTCCGATGATGAGCATACGCGAGCGCTACCTTTTTTTTGCGAATGGATTCGAATGCGGCCATTTCAATTTCATGAAGCTATAGGAAAGGGAAAGGAAGAGTAAAGAGGGGCCGCGATTTTTATCAGTCATTCTTTTAGCTTGCTTTAGTTTGTTGAATGGCTCGCTTGCTTTTAAAAGAAGAGGGGAGGGAACAAGAAATGACATTGGTGTATGCGAGAAGGGCTGCAGTTTAAAGAGGAGACCAAAAGCTCTGGTGTGAAGTTATTACGGCGGCCGAGTAGGTTTATTAAGAAATATTTATTATTATTTTTTATTTTTATATTAGATTCTCGATATAAATTTCAGTGCGTCTATATGTCGTACGCTCACACGATGACTCCAAACGCCACAAAAATTGGAACCTGATAATATTCAATATTATGGACCCATTGGAACTAGTTTCGTCGAATTCCGAGACTGTGCCTCGGAAGGCTATTTCTAAATTCAATTTAAACGATAAAATTTCAAAACTGACCAAAGTACTTCCAAATTCAATTTTAACACTTCTATTATCCTTAGTATTATCAATATAAATTTTATAAGCCTACAAATTATTTTTAACAGGCTTAAAATTCCAAATTCAACATTTTACCCAACTTCAAATTATTTAACTCGATAATTTAATTATCAAATAAATAGTGATATTTGAATTCAAGTTAAAAATTAACTTTTAAATATTTAAAATAAATTAAATATTCCAATTTTAAATGTTTAAAAATTCTGGGTCGTCACGTACGTGGACCCGACTCCCATGAGTTGGCAAAAGGTGGCTAAAACAAGAGTAATCGACGGGCTAATGTGGTAGCTCCTCTAATCGGACACACTCCTTCGATACCATTCTATTATTTTGTGATTGATTAAGTGCACCTTTGATTTTAGGAGTGTGGCTCGAGGTGGGTGGTAGTGGCTGCTACGAGTTACCATCGGTCCGGAAGTGTAGTTGGTATATCTACCCTGGCACTGCCTAGTTGTGCCACGTCACGTACTATAGCATGTCACCTACGAGTTTGATTTGCGTCATACCTATGGAGTATCCTCTGATAGCCTTCCGATCTAGAGGTATTACAGTACTGTGTAAACAATTGGCACTATAAAATGTGTTAATGGGATATGGGTAACGCCTTAACGATATTTTTAAATATATTATACTTTATTTTAGATATTATTATAATAGGATATATTACTACATAGTAGATAGTTTAGCGGATCTTAGAGGATGGTTATCCTAAAAATCCTTTAAGTTACTTGTATTTCAGTTGTTATTTCACTTGAATTGGATTTATTGATATAAGAATGTTAATCATGACTCGAGTGTTTTTTGTTTTGCTTTACGCTTGGGTCAGACTGAGTGATACTGCCTTCAAGACTCACCTTTGGAGTTGGAGCTTCATTTGGAGATCCGTCTACGTCTATCATCTTGTAGTTATTCGGTTGATTCCAGTTTTGTATTTTGATCTTGTATCTGACTATTGTATTTGACACTTCTGTTGTATCTTATTTAACTCTGATATATATAGTAGCTTCATAAACTACTATTCTTCTGTTTCCACTGCATATTATTATATTAGTATGTGTCTGTAATTCTATGATTTCTCTATTTACTGTATATGCTGAGTTTTGCCAAATGCAAATTAATTCCGGCATGTTTGGATGCGAATGGTTGAAAATATCAGGTCATTACATTTGGTATCAAAGCTTTGGTTTGACGCAAAACTCAACATATAGGGTAAATTTTATTACAGAATCACTTTCGTTCGAGCTTGAATCCCTTCCTCTTTGATTGGCTTTCCTTTGAATTTTGGAATGTTCCCCTCGGTTCCAAATCCTTATCTCTCCCTATTCGTATTCTGGAGTATCCTATAACTCCACTTCGAATAACCTCTATAATAAATCGACGGTCTAGCCAATCTTCGAATGATTTGTAAAGGGGTGAAACTCCTTTACAATAGGCATTGATTTACCGAAGATTTCTGAATCCTCGGTTTACGATGTTATTTACCTCCTGCTATGCCTGAATTCTATCTCTTGAGATCAATTTCTGATTTGCCTCAGAATACTACATTGATCTTTTCATTGAAGTCACGACTGACCCGGTTAAGGTTGCCCATGATTTATATAAGCCTATCCACCTCCCTATTGAGTTATTTAATCATCTTATCTTTTGTTTCGAGCCTATCTTCGAATCAAAATTCTTTTTGATTTGAGTCCATCAAATTTGAATCTCTATCCTTGCTTTGAAATCCATTCTTATATCGTCGAGCGAGGAAGTGTATTTGTGAATTAATATTGAAATGTTATATATATATATATATATATATATATATATTGTGTTGTTTGAGATGTTGATGCTGATTTGGGTTTTCGATCGATTCGTCTGATCAATGCTATCGATACGATTTTCAAAACACTTGAATAGAGCAAACTGACAAAATATTGTTTTCGAACTTGGTAAATGAAATAAATTTGTATGATTATATTATGAATATATAAGTAAATTTTCTTAAATTTAATAAGTTAATTGAATTATTTGTTTGAAATGATAATATATCATTATCATTTATTTTTCTGCAAATGAATTTATAAACTTGATTCATAAATTGTTTTAGAATTTGAAATGAATATAAATTAAATATTTGAGAATTTAATTTCCCGTGACTTCAAACTTTGGTTTTAAAAGTTTTAATATGTATATTAAGTATTTTAAAATAGAAATTGTTTCTAAAGAATTTTAAAGTTTATACAAGTACTCTTCTCTTTTGTCGCTGGAAAATAATTTCGGTGATGACTACAGCATCATCGACATTCATTTTTGGGTTTCAAAGTGGAGAGGCCACTCTGTAGCTTTGCTACACTTCGTTTTGGAAAATGAAATTACTTTGAATTCGTCAAATATGACTTGATTTATTTATATTAGTAAATGATTATCGATTTGATTTGATATATAAATATATGGATATATTTATCACTAAATTATTTGAGGTTAATCAGAAATTTAAATTATTAAAATTCATGTTAAAGGATGTTTTCAATTATAAAATGAAGTTAAAATTTTGAATAAACATTTAAACTTGAAATAATTGAAAAAAATATTTACTTGTATAATACTCAATTACATTCCAATACTACTTACCTAAACCATTCAGAAGTTGAATATGTAATTGAATAATTTACAATGTAAAATGATGATTACTGATTTTATAAATAAAATTTGAGTGGTTATGACAAATGTTATACACTTAAATTTTAATTATACAAAATTATTGATAGAGATAAATAGAAAAATAAGTTAATTGAATAATAAATGAAATAAATAAAATAAATTTTGTTTTGAAGGAATGAACAAATTGAAATTAAACCAACATAATGAAATACTTTGAATATAAAATCAATTATTAAATATTAATTAATTTAAGTTGAAATTTATATGGTTTTTAACTTAATTGTTTTATTTTTTTTCAAATCTAATTTTCTTTTTGGTTGTTTTATTCTCCTACCTCACCTCCATCCTTTTCGAGGACGAAAAGTTTTCAGTGGGGAAGAGTGTAACGACCCGTATATTTTGTGATTTTAATTAATTTAATTAATTGAATTTTTGTAAAATTTTAAATAATAAAATTTTGAAATAAAAATTTAATATTTAGAATATGTTTATTTAAACATAGAAAGTGGTAAATGTTTATCCAAAAATACCGAAGTTTATTTTCTAATGCAATTCTATTTCAATTTAAATCAGTTAATGATTGATGATAACAAAATATTTTCTAAACCTGAATAATTTTTCTATAGGAAAGTTGTAAATCATCTTCTGAACAAGACGACATATTTCGTTTCTCCAAATTTTAACTGTTACTGCTCCGTCGATCTTATTTTCGGCGAATTTAACAACAATTTTGGTACCAATTATCGACTATTGATAGGATGGTAGTACCACTGATATCCTTGCACCGTTTTGATCGTCTCATTATGTTGATCTCCATAGTACATTCATGTGTGTGTTTCAGGGACTGGGATACGGTGAAATCTATAAAACGACTCTTGTATCGGTTTAGCAATTTGGCTTTTGATTTCACGTGACAATTCACTGCCCACTGTGTAAACCAATAGTCGTCGATCATTAATATTTCCCATTGATTCTTGTGCCTTTCACTATTCCTAGCATTTCAAAATACTTGGTTCGTCCTCTGTCTTGATTTCTATCAGTTTGGAAATATAAATTATAAAAGGGTAGTATGTTTGCAGTTCTTTATCGGTTAAACTATTCATTTGCTACGCTGCTCCTCCATTTCTTTCTCCTCTTTTTTTTTGCACTTATCCAAAAAAAAGGATAATTTAAGAAATAGAGTGATATAACCATATAAGTTATATATGCAGTGAATCAAAAATGCACGTTTTTTTGAAACATGAAGCTTGCTTGTTGTGCTCGGCTTCTCTCCTCACCGCATCTCCACTATTTCTCCTTCCCTTGTTCTCGCTCATGCGCACTCTTTTTCCTCGCCTCCTTTTTCTTCTTGACCGAAGCTTACGCCATTTCCATCGATGAAACCCTTCTGCCCATGACAAAGCCTCAACCGAGCACCCATTGCCTCCACTAACCTGATCCATGTGCGGCCTCACGCTCATCGACGAGCACAACTAAGCATTCTCCACCCACACACCACAGGAACTGACCCGCATACCATTTGGAGGCCTGCCGAACTCAAACTGATCTTCGCTTTCTCGTAATCGTGCCAATTGCCTTGCCCGAGACCACCTTCGGCCTTCTCTTACGACCGAACAAGTTCTGCACCTCCATCATTGCAAAAACTCAGCTGATCAAAACTTACTCTTGTCTTGTGTTTCCATAGAAGGTATATATTTATATATATGTTGTTTTATAAATTTCAGTTAAGTTGAGTTGTTAGTTTATGTGTATATATACCTATTCAAGTTACGGTAAGCATATTTGTATTTATAAAAGTTTTTATATATTTTATATGTGTTACTGTCAGATATATATTGTAAGTCATATATATACTTTTACATAAATTTTTATACTAGTTTTCAAAAGCCGTTGACATATATATTTGTTATATATTAACTTTTATATGTAGGTTGTTGTAAGGTATTATATATTGTTACTTTCCTTATTCTATCTATATTATATATAAATAAATTTAAAACATGTACTGTGTTTGGTATATATGTTTGCTGATATAAGTAATGGATTTTTAAAGTGTATATATATATATATATATATATATATATAAATAAGATACGTTTATATACAAGTTTGTATAGGTTTTGTATTATCAGTTTGAGTTAATATATATGTTATATAACTTTTATGATGGGTTAGCTTATGCATGTAAACTATATAGACGGTTGTTTTAATTATATATACAGGTTACGTATATTAGTATATTGTGTGTTTAATATATTTTATTATAAAAGTACGATATATTTTATGGTTGTATACCTATTAGTTTACGTGTATATAACTTTTTCATCTACATAAGTATATTATTTGCTGCTGATACAAGTTTATATATATATATATATAGGTCCAACTTGATTTTAAGTATTATATATTATATTGTAAAGTTGTTTATACTGGTTGTTCATTTACAGTTGTGTTCATAATTTTGTATATATGATATATTATATTTATATGAGTCTACTACTATCTATATATGTGCAATGGATATAAGTCTTCTTATATAGGTGTTTGATTTCAAGTTACATAACTGTTCAACTATGTAAGTTGTACGTGTATATAGGGTATATTTTATATGTTGGTCTATTTTATGTATGATCTGTTTTAGTCTATATATATATATATTATAAATTAAGTTTTATATATAAGGGAAGCATTATATATGTTTTATACATATTTCTTTGTCCAAACATGTATTGGAGTTTGGTGTGATGATTGTATAAATACTACCTACATATATTCAATTTGTAGTTTATATTTTAATACAATTGATCACACACACACACACACAGATATATATATATATATATATTAATTTAGGGGGAAATCATAGTGATTTTATACTGGCCAGTTTTATTTCGAAATGTGTATTTCTAAAATTAAATTTCTATTATATATATACTATGCGTCTCGTTTCTGATATATTCAGCTGATCTTGATTTGTTTCCATCGGTTTTGAATTCCCAGCTTTGTCTCTTCGATCTCGATTCCATTTGCTTCATTTTGAGATTTGTAGTTGGACTGGTCGATTGGCTGGTTCACAATTCAATTTGTATCTTGTCGAGTCGTCAAATTCTTCTAGCCTCGAAAGGTGAGCAATCACTCACGATTAACGTTCTTATATTTATTAAATTTGATTTCAATTAACAGGATAATTGAAATATGTTGTTGTTAGTTATTTACATTGCTATATATATGCCATTTTATGCTATCTATTCACTTGTGACATCTGACACAATTATCTGTTATTTATATTGATGATATATGCCTGTTATATTATTATCATATCTGTTATCACTCTGCAAATTCCCTGTTAGTATAGAATTCACTATGGGTTGAAATAATACATACCCGAACGGACATTAGAATAGGAGAAAATCGTTATGGGTTGAAACGATAAACCCAATCGATTTTCATTTGAATTGAAATTGGGATTGCAGGTTGAAATGATATATACCCGTATATATTTAAATCACGGATTGAAATGATAAATATCTGTACCACTTGACCGTAGGATAGAAAATTATATATACAGACACCGCTGCTCTATATATTAATATTTTGAAAAGGGTTTCTATGGTTTTGGAAAGAAATATATTATTTAATAAATATTGATTTTTGATATTATACAAATATTATTTCATATATAGTTAAATTGTTAGATTTAAGCTATGTATAAATTTGTTTAATATAAAATAAGTTTAATAATAAAGTTTGATTTTATTAAAATATAATATGGTTAAGTATTCATTTAAATTATATTTTAATATAGAATTTATAATGATTTTAACAAATTAAGGTTGAGAAGACGGATTTGAAATTGTATTTAATTAAGAATTATATACAATTAAAATCGATTTGGAACTTATTGAATTTGAGATTTTAAAGGATATGATTTTATATCTTGATGTTGTTTTAAAGCGATTAATAAATATTTCAAGTTTGATTTTTATTTATAT
This sequence comes from Allium cepa, assembly GCA_030765085.1. Taxonomy (NCBI): domain Eukaryota; kingdom Viridiplantae; phylum Streptophyta; class Magnoliopsida; order Asparagales; family Amaryllidaceae; genus Allium; species Allium cepa. Next base: position 293,948,616 of record CM060942.1, read on the forward strand.
GATATTGAATTTATTAAGTAAATATTTCAAAACTAAATATTAGTAAATTGAATTAAGATATGTATAAAATTATCACATTTAGTTTTGAAATTATAGAATATTTAAGCTTTGAAATATACATTTAGAAATGGTTTATTTGTGGTCCAAATCTGTATTTGAAATTAATATAATTTTGAATGGTTTATTTAGAAGCTAAATTGGAATTAATGATTTGAGATCTGATTGAATTTTAATTTTTGAAATTCGAGTTGATTTGGAATTAACTTATGAAATTTGAGGAATTTTTTTTATTATATATATTATTGTAATGTTTAAATCGGTTAAGTGAGAAGTATTATGATTTCAAAGTATTATGTTTCGAAAGTGTTTTAATTTCAAGTGTTTAGTTTCAAAAAGTGTTATAACTTTGAAAATGCTATGATTTTGGAAAAAAAATATTTGAAATGAAAAGATATCGTAATTTGTATTGAAATGAAAATGATATCGCATTTGGTTTTGAAGTGGCAATGATATTTTGGATTTTAAAGTATATACTATTTTGGAAATGACCACGGTGTTATTATAACGTTCGGTTGTTAAAGAGACCTGGATTGGAAGTAGTCATACTCTCTACCAACTCTGAAAACCACTTTAACAGCCATGTATGCAGTGGAGATTCCAGAATGAAGTACGATGGTGGCGACGTTTTATTGAGGTATAGAAGTGGACCCGACTCCCATGAGTTGGCAAAAGGTGGCTAAAACAACAGCAATCGACGGGCTAATGAGGTAGCTCCTCTGATCGGACACACTCCTTCGATACCATTATATTATTTTGTGATTGATTAAGTGCACCTTTGATTTTGGGAGTGTAGCTCAAGGTGGGTGGTAGTGGCTGCTACGCGTTATCACCTGTCCGGAAGTGCAATTAGTATATCTACCCTGGCATTGCCTAGTTGTGCCGTGTCACCTACCCTAGCGTGCCTTCTACGAGTTTGATTTGTGTCGTACCTATGGAGTATCCTCTGGTAGCCTCCCGATCTAGATGTATTATGGTACTGTATAGACAATTGGCACTATAAAATGTGTTAATGGGGATATAGGTAACGCCTTAATGCTATTTTTAAATATATTATACTTTATTTTAGACATTATTATAATAGCGTATATTACTACATAGTAGATAGTTTAACGGATCCTTAAAGGATGGTTATCCCAAACATCCTTTGAGTTACTTGTATTTCAGTTGTTATTTCACTTAAGTTGGATTTATTGATATAAGAATGTCAATCATGACTTGAGTGTTTTGTGTTTTGCTTTACGCTCGGGTCAGACTGAGTGACATAGCTTTCGATACTCATCTTTGGAGTTGGAGCTTCGTTTGGAGATCCATCTACGTCTTCCAGCTTGTAGTTATTCGGTTGATTCCAGTTTTGTATTCTGGTCTTGTACCTGCTATTGTATTTTGACACGTCTGTTGTATCTTATTTAACTCTGACATATATAGTAGCTTCATGAACTACTATTCTCCTGTTTTTGCTGCACATTATTATATTACTCTTTGTCTGTAATTGTGTGACTTATCTATTTACTGTATATGCAGAGTTTTTTCAAATATAAATTAACAACTTGATATTTTGAACAATTCAATTCTGACATGTTTGGATGTGAATGGTTGAAAATTTCAGATCTTTGCATTTGGTATCAGAGCTTTGGTTTGAGGCAAAACTCAACATATAGGGTAAATTTAATTACAGAATCACTTTCATTCGAGCTTCAATCCCTTCCTCTTTGACTCGCTTTCCTTTGAATTTTGGAATGTTCCCCTCGATTCCAAAATCCATCCTTATCTCTCCCTATTCGTATTCTGGAGTATCCCATAACTTCACTTCGAATAACCCCTATAATAAATCGGCGGTCTAGCCAATCTTCGAATGATTTGTAAAGGGGTAAACTCCTTTACAATAGGCGTTGATTTACCGAAAATTTCTGTATCCTCGGTTTACGAGATTATTTATCTCCTGCTATGCTTGAATTCTATCTCTTGAGATCGAATGCTGATTTGCCTCAGAATACTGCATTGATCTTTTCATTGAAGTCACGATTGACCCGGTTAAGGTTGCCCACGATTTATATAAGCTTATCCACCTCCCTATTATGTTATTTAATCATCTTATCTTTTGTTTCAAGTCTATCTTCGAATCAAAATTCTTCTTGATTTGAGTCCATCAAATTTGATCTCTGTCCTTGCTTTGAAATCCATTCTTGTATCGTCGAGCGAGGAAATGTATTTGTGAATTAATATTGAAATGTTATATATACATATTGTGTTTTTTGAGTTGTTGATGTTGACTTGGGTTTTCGATCGATTCGTCTGATCAACGCTATCGATAGGATTTCCAAAACACTTAAGCAGAGCAAACTGACACAATATTGTTTTCAAACTTGGTAAATGAAATAAATTTGTATGATTATATTATGAATATATAAGTAATTCTGGAATTTAAGAAGTTAGTTAAATTCTTTGTTTGAAACGATAATTTAAGATTATCATTTATTTTTCTAAATGAATTTATAAACTTGATTCATTAATTGATTTAGAATTTGAAATTAATATAAATTATAAATTTGACAATTTAATTTTCGGTGATTTCAAACTTTGGTTCTAAAAGTCATGAATTACATATTAAGTTTTTTCGAACAGAAATTGTTTCTAAAAAAAATTAAAGTTTATATTAGTACTCTCCTCTTTTGTCGCTGGAAAATAATTTCAGAGATCACTACAGCATCATCGACATTCATTTTCGGGTTCTAAAGTAGAGAGGCTATTCTGTAGCTTTGCTGCACTTTGTTTTGGAAAATGATATTACTTTGAATTCTTCAAATATGACTTGATTTATATATTTTAGCATACAATTATAGACTTGATTTGATATATATATATATATATATATATTATATGTATGTATTTATCTCTAAATTGTTTGAGGTTAATTAGAAATTTAAATTCTTAAAATTATGTTAAAGGATGTTTTCAATTATAAAATGAAGTCAAAATTTTGAATAAACATTTAAACTTGAAATAATTGGGAAAAATATTTACTTGTATAATACTCAATTACATTCCAATACAACTTACCTAAACCATTCAGAAGTTGAATATGTAATTGAATAATTTACTATGTAAAATGATGATTACTGATTTTATAAATAAAATTTGAGTGGTTATGACAAATTTTATACACTTAAATTTTAATTATACAAAATTATTAATAGAGATAAATAGAAAAATAAGTTAATTGAATAATAAATGAAATAAATAAAATAAATTTTGTTTTGAAGAAATGAACAAATTGAAATTAAATCAACATAATGAAATACTTTGAATATAAAATCAATTGTTGAATATTAATTAATTTAAGTTGAAATTTATATGGTTTTTAACTTAATTGTTTTATTTTGTTTTTTTCCTATCTAATATTCTTTTTGGTTGTTTTATTCTCCTACCTCACCTCCTTCTTTTCGAGGACGAACAGTTTTCAGTGGGGAAGAGTGTAACGACCCGTATATTTTGTGGTTTTAATTAATTTAATTAATTGAATTTTTGTGAAATTTTAAATAATAAAATTTTGAAATAAAAATTTATTATCTAGAATATTTCTATTTAAACATAGCAACTAGTAAATTTTTATCTGAAAATACTGAAGTTTATTTTCTTGTGTAATTCTATTTGAATTTAAAGCAATTAATAATTGATGATAATAAAATGTTTTCCAAACCTGAATATTTTTCTATAGGAAAGTTGTAAATCATCTTCTGAGCAAGATAACATATTTCGTTTCTCCAAATTTTGACTGTTACTGCTCCATCGATCTTATTTTCGGCGAATATATATATATATATATATATATATATATATATATATATATATATATATATATGTCTAACTTGATTTTAAGTATTATATATTATATTGTAAAGTTGTTCATACTGGTTGTTCATTTACAGTTGTATTTACGGTTTTGTATATATGATACATTATTTTATATGAGTCTACTACTATCTATATATGTGCATTCGATATAAGTCTTCTTATATATGTGTTTGATTTCATGTCATAACTGTTAAACTATGTAAGTTGTATGTGTATATAGGGTATATTTTATATGTTGTGTTTTAATAGTCTATATATATCATAAAGTAAGTTTTTTGTATAAGGGAAGCATTATATATGTTTTATACATATTTCTTTGTCCAAGCATGTATGGGAGTTTGCTGTGATGATTGTATAAATACTTCCTATATATATTTAATTTACACTTAATATTTTAATACAAATGATCTTTTATATATATATTGTGTATATATATATATATATATATTAATTCAAGGAGAAATCATATGATTTTATACTGGCCAGTTTTATTTCGAAATGTATATTTCTAAATTTAAATTTCTGTTATATATATTATGACGACCCGCCCTTCTATTACCAGAAAGACGTATTATCATTAAGAAAGAAAGTGATAGAAATGGAAAGAAAGAGAAAGAAAGAACAACAACATCAGAATCTCACAGCGGAACGGAACAAAATATAATATATCACATAAATATTTCAAAGTTTTACATATATCAGAGTTATACAATATCAATACATATGACAGTGACACATACATCTATCACTATATACATCAGAGGTACAGTGCACATCAACTAACACAGCGGAACTGTATAAATACCTATATACGTCTGGAATCTCTTGCTCCAAGCTCCTCTAGAAATCAAAGTCCAAAACCTATCACTTGGCTACTCATAAAAATTTGAGTACCCAAGAGTTTATGAAAATCAAAATATAAACTCAGGGTCAGACATGGGTCTGGTATGAGTAAACGGTTTAAAGTTGTTTAACTTTGAAAGACATTTGAAAATAAAGGTATCACGTAAGACTCCCCACAAATAAATACGGGTAAGTTTTTACCTTACGCTAACCAAAACATTTTAAAGGAAATCATGTGATATTATAATAGTGTCTAGGGTTTTCAAGTAAATAGAAAATAGCTGAAATTGTTACATGATTAAATTCCAGCTACTAGCCAGAAAAGTGGGTAATACAAATCAAAACTGTAGGGTCTCGTAGGGAAAATGGATTTCCAACAATGGCAGGGCTACTGGGGTACCGCCCGTCACAGTACGGGGCCTAGATCACCGTACCGAGGATCACTCCCGACCCCCTACAACACAAGGCGGGAACCATTCCTTACTGAACAGTCCCGAACAAGATAAACCCTGCGGTTGTAGCTAGAAACCGCCCACACAGCCGAAATAAAAAGGGACATCTAGACAGGGGAAATATCTTGTCCTCCTTGGCCATGACCCACCTAACCTTGCTGCATTTCCCCTGTTTTAGCCATTCCCGGTTGATGAGGCTTGAGGCTGCGATTACCTTTACAGAACATATTTCTTAGAATGCTCATCGTCCGCCTGACGATGTGCTGAAAGCATTCAATCCACACAAGTTCGTTCCGGGTTCAAACGAAACCGAAGGCATTATCTCGTTACACTCATTTTGGAATCACCCTCAGAGTCAACGACGATAACCCTTGCATTCTGAAAACACCAACTCGATCTTCATTTCAGGATTCACGACCTAACGTTTAAATTGGATCGATGTGCTTTTCGAAGAATCAAATTTGATTCTTCTGATCCCGGTCTCATCGAATCCAAACGCCATTTTAAAGGCCAAGCTGTCTACTAACGTAACAGTTTAAATAATTTAAATTCAACAATTGAATTAACGTAGCATTTATCACAGATAAAACATATGCAAACATCATAGATATATCACAACATATCAGAGAGCATCACAGAATATCTTCAATCTAAACATCACAAACCAGACATTCTACATACATAACAATCCATAAGCAAATACCTTTAAATCTTATTTGTAATTAATTCAATTTAGAATTAATTACCTGAGAGTTAATCACTTAACTCTATTTTACTAATCATTAATTAACAATTAATTTCCTATTTCATTTCAAATTGTTTAATTAATGATTTCTTTATTTATCCTTAAGTCTTAATTACATAATTGTTTTATTTCACACTATCAATTACTTAATTACTTCTTAACCCAGTTATTTACTTTAATTAATAATTTAATAGTATTAATTATTAATCAAACATAATTGCCCATTTAATTACTACTAATTACTTACTTAACCATTTATTTATTCTTAATTAATTTACTCGATTAATTAGCCATTAATCATTCATAAATTGACTTTAAGTAATTAATTCCAAATTTACCCCTTTTTCTTAATTATTTACTCGATCTTTGATTATAAAGTGATTACTCCCAATCACTTCCCAAAAATAATTAATCTATCGCTAATTACGAGTTAAAAGTAATTGTTCTTAATTTCTTTCTAAAACAATTTATTTATCTTATATGTTCAACTTAATTAAACATGTAAAAGTTTTCTTTTAAATTTTGATAATCAATTATAGTATTAACTACAACTTTAATTATTAGTTAACCTAACACTTAATTTAAATTAATTCCATAATTAAAATAGCAGCTAAGAATTTGAAACATTGTAAAACATTAATTTCATAATTAAACTAGTATTAAATTTTATCTTATTTTTGTTAAACATTTCCACTGAAACAGCAGATCCAAAATCAACAGTCCCGATACTTTCCCACTAAAAACCCGAGACCTTCCATGTTCTTACTCGGGTGCTGCTTCGAGTTCCACCCCACCTTTTCCCGCGTCACCCCTGATTCATCTTCTTCTACCTCCCCTTTTTCCCCTTTCTTTTAAGAAAACTTTTAAACTAAGTGAAAGGAACAACCAGTATCACACTCGAATCGACACGAAACAAGACCCGAAGCTCCTCCCCATTACACTCGAGAACGACTCGAGTAAGAATACAACACTACCTTGAAACGACGACCTGCCTCCAAACGCCATCGTGCACATGCACGGTGGTTCGGCGCACCTCCGACAACTCGCACCATTTCTAGCAAACCCCAATCCATCTTTATAATCGAACACAAATCCAAAAAAACGAATAAAGGTCAAAACTAAAAATTTGCCTACAGCTAGAAAAAAATGCAACAAACACTCAGGAGAAACCGCCTGGCCACCACCGCAGGGATCATCGGCATCGCCCATACTACGTCTACACCTTGACAACTCGATCATCCTCCCTCTCCCACACTCACGCACAGCTCGATCATGTTATGGTGGCGAAATCGATTATTTACAGAGAAGAACAAAACACCTAATAAAAACCCTAAATAAATCTCGTGTTCGAATTTCAATCAATAGAAAAATTAATTCATATTTTTCCCGAGTTCATGGACGTATAGACTTGCTTCAATCCAAATTCCAACTTTTTCCATTGATTAAATTTTCTGGAATTGATAAAAATGTAGTTTTATTTCAAATTCGAACTGCTCATGAATTACAAATTTAAAAATCTTTATTTTGTGTTAAAAATCATAAATTCCAGTAGACACTCATGTTATGAACTTGAATTATCTTTCTATAACAATTGAATTTATCAATAGATTTCTTTATTACCTGTAAACCCATCCTCCAGCAGATTTATTCACTTATCATATTTAATCTTACTTCGAAATCTTATTTGGTGTATTAGTATCTTATTTGATTTAAAACTTTACAATGATTTAGATGAAAAACACTAGAGTTTAAATAATATCCAACCTTAATCTATAACAGAGAAGATACTATGCAGATGACATATATACATACACATATCCAAATAAAACCATGTACAAACTAAACTGGTTAAAGAATCATGAACCAATTTATTAACTTAAACTTAAAACAAAATCTTTGTTCACTCACCAAAACATTCCTGAACAAGAACAATCATATTCCATGAAACTGCAGTATGAATATGCATGAGGCCTGAAATTGTCTTTATATATTTTTCTTTGTTTTTGTATTGAATTTAAAATTTTGAGTTTGCTTGCTTTATTATTTGTTTCAGGTTTCCTAAGTTCCTTTATCTCAACGAATTGAAAAGAAAATGTATTCATATGTATATATAGAAGATAAGAAGAGATATAAAGGGAGGCTCAACTGGTCAGGTATTTACTTAGCTTTGTTTTGTTTTAAACAGATTTCATTTATTACAAAGAAAAGATTTGCTATATTTGCTTTGAACAAAAGAGTGGCTGAGATGATAGCAAGTACATATTTTGCTTCTTAATAGGTCTACACACTATAATTTTGTTTACACCATCATCATTTTGTAGTTAACTTACGGCCTGTACATAACACTATATTTGTACATAGACATATACTTGCAGGAAAACTTGTTCTTAAAGGCTTGTATTTATCCTTCTCTCTGTTTTTTTTAATTATTAGTGCAGCCTAACTTATCTCAATGGCATATACATATAGTTTGTTCTTGTTTCATTTCGTACTTGACATCATCTCCTTGTTTGTAAAACCTGATTTGTTTTGAGGATAAAAATAGACTTGAATATGCTGTAAACACCTGTCTTTCTGCATTGAACAAATGTATTTTACAGTTCATTATTAGCATACTAGTTTTACTTTATTTGTACTGTTCATGTATGATTATTATGGTTAAAATTGTTAAATCTTATCCTATTAGTAATTTAAATTACCAAACCTTTGATACTTGTATTTTATTTTTCTAGTTATAACTTATGTTTGCATATTTATATCCTTAGTTACATCTTATATTTAATAATTATATGTTATACTTATGTTCATAATTATGATTTATACTTGACTTGTATGTATATATTTATAACCATTTATATTGTTTTACACTTAAGTTTTAAATTTCCATATTTAATACCCATATGATTATTATTTAAAGTTCTACAATTAGATATACATACATATATTATCAAATAAGAAAATATTGAACCCTTTGATTCAATAAGAAAGATTTTGTCTTAAACAATTTTGAAGGTTTTCTTTACAGTCACATGCAAAACTGGTAAATGATTGAGATCTCATCAGTTTATAAATTGAAAAGCTTGTATTTCATTTAAATTAGAGTAATTATTATTCATATGTATATTTATCAGATGTAAACAAAGTATCGTATTTTAATTTAATTAAAAATAAATAAATTTTATTATAATATTATTAAAAGATTTTATTTTGAATTCTCAAAGTCTAATTCCCTTTAAAAATACAATTTAAATAAATAAATTGGCAGTATTCCCAAATCATAACCATTTTAACATGATCAAATTACATTTTATATATATTAGATTAAACATTTATTAAAATAAACAGGGCCAAAAATCCAGGGTCGTTACATTCCTCCCCTCTTAAAAGAATTTCGTCCTCAAACTTTAAAACAAAGGTAATTTAAAAGTTGTTATACCAACCATTCAAACATATGTATCATTCATATATTAACAAACTACCCAACAGTCTATCCTAACAAACAACACTAGCTATCTGAACACAAGTTCGGATAAGTTTCCCTAAAATTATCGAGAGTTTGTCTCTCGATGATCAATAATCCGAACTGGATTCTTGACCACAGTCAAATTTGATTTGGCTTCCAAATTCCTGAGCTACTAGTTTAACAACTAATGAAGAACCATGAACAAATTTCTAAGATAGGGTATATGGAATACATAATGAATTCCACATATCTACTCTGGCAATTCAATTCTAAAATCTACAGTACTAACTCTTTCCAATTGTATTGACTTGTTTACAGAAATTCAATTTCTATTCAATTAAGTCCGTACGATGTACATATACCATTCGTACACAATATCAAATTCGATCGCTTGCTCGATCATACAATTTCACTTCCGAACTAGTATCGTCCACCCGACTTCCTAGTGCGGACTCAGATCTGGTTTCTTGATCAGAAACTGTCTTTCTCCTTGCATAGTCACTACTATGATAGAGAATTTTCGGAATTAATCAAAATCCATATCCATGGTTCGTCGTCGAAAATCGGTCGAAAAATCCCAACTCGGATCGATATAACTATCTCGAAATTCTATGCTCGAATCTGGATCAAATTGTTGTGCGAATAAAATAATATACGTACATCCTACGTATTTATAGCTATACCACTTTTCTTTTATTCACATTATTTTGATTTCTATTCACTTGGAATAATTCTCTCAACATCAAATTTACTTAAGAATCTCACCATTCATTTCTTAAGTTTAATATAAACATTATATATATACTCTTATATTAATACTCTACCACTTTAGCCTTTATCTTCTCTTATATCTACTTATTTCCAATTTGAATTTCTAATTCCATGTGAATTCAAATTTTCTTCAACTCTGAATATTTAATTTTATTGACTATCTTCAATTTAAACTGATTCCTATCACTATGTTAAATTAGTTTCATCCACTAATTTACCTTAAATTTTCAATTTGAAATTGTATTGTTGCTAAAGTTTTAATTTCTCTCTTTTTTTTAGCATTACATATTTTCATAAGCACATATTTAAGGTCTCAATCCTTATCACAATTAATTCCAATCAATTCTCAAACCATTCCCTTTAGTTTAAGCGATTTACAACTTACTTGCTTATATATATTCCATTTAAGCAAAACAAACTCATATTCATTCCAAATGATTTCAAAATCATCCTATTTTGCTTCTAATAATTCATAGAATTTTATCTAATCTTGTTTACTTCAAAATAACTCATTTTCTTATGCAATTCGACAAAACTATTTGTGAATAAATAATTACTCAAGCTTTATGACAAATCTTAAATTGATTCCAATTCAATTTAAACTTGACTCCACCACAATTAATTTATTCACAATCCTTTCGTTGCATTTTCTTTCATTTCAATCAGGTTTTGATTCCAAACCATTTTATTAAAATTCGACAACCAATATTTCAAATAATCATCTCACAATTTACTTAAGTCATTTATTTTCTTCAATTGTTTCACCCAATAACTTAAGTTTATTCTATTCCACCAATTTCCATGTAAATCTTTTGATTTTATTTTCTTTTAATCAAATCCCAACTATTTACTGATTAGTTTATTCTTTTATCCATTCTTAAATTTTAATTAATTTTTTTATTAACAATTCACTATTGAATTTATTTGTAAAGTCATTTAATTTATGCTTGAATTAGATTTGTTTACCACTTACTCCAATTCTATTTTAACCCAATTCAATATTACTTATTTACATAAGAATTTTATTCCATTCAAAATTATCTGTAACTCGATTGAATTCATTTGAATTCAATTTTATTTCTCAATATATGAGCTCAAAACTTATTTATGTACTTAACAGCTTATATTACTCATTTGGGTTATTTCATCTTATAATCTCAATTTCAAATTACATATAACACTTAACATCTTAAGGTATAAATTTTCATTTCACAATTACAATCATTTTACCTTCAAATTTTTATATCTAATTAAGTTCATTTTGAACTTCAATTCCATTTAACTTATCTCAGGTTAAGCTCCAACATGTTTTCTTATTTTCATTTACTTAAGGTAAATTTTAACTCCCGGATTAAAATTCCAATTTCTTCTTATTAATATCAACTTTACTTTATAAGTTCGATAGTTGATTTATTCAAACTTTTCACATTATTAAATAGAATTCTTAGAATTCAATTGCCCGGTTTTTATTTCCAAAACCATTTTGAAATGATATCTACACATACCCACTTGGTATATCAAATCAAATTTTCAAATTCCAAACACTTTTTTTCACCAAAACAAATTTTCTCTTTTAAAAATTTCTAAAAAAACTTGTATACCCAACAAGCCCAAACAATTTATCATGACCAACTATCCTAGTAGCAATTCATCACTTTAGAAACTCGAAAATGAATACTGATGATGTGGCCATCATCATCAGGATTATTTTCCAGCGACTTGAAGTGAGTTCAGTGCTTCCTTATTTCCACTAATTCCTCCCAAAACAATTTCCATTCAACAATATTTTCCAAAATAATATTCTTATATTACCTTCAAATTTTTGGAAAAACATTTCAAACATTCCCAAGATTTTTAAATTTCCCAAATCCTTTTGTTTAAATTCATTTAAACATCTTTCAAATTTCCGGGACTTAAATTCTAGTTTAGTCAAGTTTTAGTTATATTTCTTTTATTAGATAATTTTATTTGGTTATAAGCCACTCAAATTTTAAATTGTAGTATTAACAACCAATCATCCAAATATATATATATATATATATATATATATATATAATTATTTTAGAAAAATATTTCTTTTATATCCAAATATAATTTTGGGTAAAATTATTTCATTTACCCTACTTTAAAAAAAACAATATTGTGTCAGTCTACCTTGTTTAAGAGTTTAGAAATCCCTATCGATGAAATGGCATCCCACACATTGACCAGAATCCATAAACACTCAACATATAAATCAACACAATATAAAAACAATTTTATATTCACTAACCAATACGCGCTCATATCTATTAATACACTCAAACTCATTTTAGAGTACTACTGACTCTATTCTATGAGTAATTCCTACCAGATCCAAGGTTATCACCAACCTTTGCTCTGATACCAACTGTGACGATCCGCCCTTCTATTACCAGAAAGACGTATCATCATTAAGAAAGAAAGGGATAGAAATCGAAAGAAAGAGAAAGAAAGAACAACAACATCAGAATCTCACAGCGGAACGGAACAAAATATAATATATCACATATATATTTCAAAGTTTTACATATATCAGAGTTATACAATATCAATACATATGACAGTCATACATACATCTATCACTATATACATCAGAGGTACAGTACACATCAACTAACACAGCGGAACTGTATAAATAGCTATATACATCTGGAATCTCCTACTCCAAGCTCCTCTAGAAATCAAAGTCCAAAACCTATCACTTGGCTACTCATAAAAATTTGAGTACCCAAGAGTTTATGAAAAACAAAATATAAACTCCGGGTCAGACATGGGTCTGGTATGAGTAAACGGTTTAAAGTTGTTTTAACTTTGAAAGACATTTGAAAATAAAGGTATCACGTAAGACTCCCCACAAATAAATACGGGTAAGTTTTTACCTTACGCTAACCAAAACATTTTATAGGAAATCATGTGATATTATAATAGTGTCTAGGGTTTTCAAGTAAATAGAAAATAGCTGAAATTGTTACATGTTCAAATTCCAGCTACTAGCCACAAAAGTGGGTAATACAAATCAAAACCGTATGGTCTCATTGGGAAAATGGATTTCCAACAATGGCAGGGCTACTGGGTTACCGCCCGTCACAATACGGGGCCTAGACCACCGTACCGAGGATCACTCCCGACCCCCTACAACACAAGGCCGGAACCATTCCTTACTGAACAGTCCCGAACAAGATAAACCCCGTGGTTGTAGCTAGAAACAGCCCCCATAGCCGACATAAAAAGGGACATCTAGACAGGGGAAATATCTTGTCCTGCTTGGGCATGACCCACCTAACCTTGCTGCATCTCCCCTGTTTTAGCCATTCCCCGTTGATGAGGCTTGAGGCTGCGATTACCTTTACAGAACATATTTCTTAGAATGCTCATCGTCCGCCTGACGATGTGCTGAAAGCAATCAATCCATACAAGTTCGTTCCGGGTTCGAACGAAACCGAAGGCATTATCTCGTTACACTCGTTTCGGAATCACCCACAAAGTCAACGACGATAACCCTTGCATTCTGAACACACCATCTCGATCTCCATTTCAGGATTCACGACCTAACGTTTAAATTGGATCGATGTGGTTTTCGGAGAATAAAATTTGATTCTTCCGATCCCCGTCTCATCGAATCCAAACGCCATTTTAAGGGCCAAGTTGTCTATTAACTTAACAGTTTAAATAATTTAAATTCAACAATTGAATTAACATAGCATTTATCACAGATAAAACATATGCAAACATCATAGATATATCACAGCATATCAGAGAGCATCATGGAATATCTTCAATTTAAACATCAAACCAGACATTCTACATACACAACAATCCATAAGCAATTACCTTTAAATCTTATTTGTAACTAATTCAATTTAGAATTAATTACCTGAGAGTTAATCACTTAACTCTATTTTACTAATCATTAATTAACAATTAATTTCCTATTTCATTTCAAATTGTTTAATTAATGATTTCTTTATTTATCCTTAAGCCAATTACATAATTGTTTTATTTCACACTATCAATTACTTAATTACTTCTTAACCCAGTTATTTACTTTAATTAATCATTTAATAGTCTTAATTATTAATCAAACTTAATTATCCATTTGATTACTGCTAATTACTTACTTAACCATTTATTTATTCTTAATTAGTTTACTCGATTAATTAGCTATTAATCATTCATAAATTGACTTTAAGTAATTAATTCCAAATTTACCCCTTTTTCTTAATTATTTACTCGATCTTTGATTATAAAGTGATTACTCCCAATCACTTCCCAAAAATAATTAATTTATCGCTAATTACGAGTTAAAAGTAATTGTTCTTAATTTCTTTCTAAAACAATTTATTTATCTTATATGTTCAACTTAATTAAACATGTAAAAGTCTTCTTTTAAATTTTGATAATCAATTATAGTATTAACTACAACTCTAATTATTAGTTAACCTAACACTTAATTTAAATTAATTCCATAATTAAAATAGCAACTAAGAATTTTAAACATTGTAAAACATTAATTTCATAATTAAACTATTATTAAATTTTATCTCATTTTTGTTAAACATTTCCACTGAAAACAGCAGATCCAAAATCAACAGTCCCGAGACTTTCCCACAAAAAACCCGAGACCTTCCCTGTTCTTACTCGGGTGCTGCTACGAGTTCCACCCCACCTTTTCCCGCGTCACCCCTGATTCATCTTCTTCTACCTCTCCTTTTCCCCACTTTTTTTAAGAAAACTTTTAAACTAAGTGAAAGGAACAACCAGTATCACACTCGAATCGACACGAAACAAGACCCAAAGCTCCTCCCCATTACACTCGAGAATGACTCGAGTAAGAAGACAACACTACCCTGAAAGGACGACCTGCCTCCAAATGCCACCGTGCACGTGCACGGTGGTTCGGCACACCTCCGACAACTCGCACCATTTCCACCAAACCCCAATCCATTTCATAATTGAACACAAACCCAAAAAAATCGAATAAAGGTCAAAACTAAAAATTTGCCTACAGCTAGAAAAAAAACTGCAAAAAACACTCGGGAGAAACCGCCTGGCCACCACCGTAGGGATCATCGGCATCGCCCATACTACGCCTACGCCTTGACAACTCGATCATCCTCCCTCTCCCACACTCATGCGCAGCTCGATCACGTTATGGAGGCGAAATCGATGATTTACAGAGAAGAAAAAACACCCAATAAAAACCCTAAAAAAAATCTCGTGTTCGAATTTCAATCAATAGAAAAATTAATTCATATTTTTCCCGAGTTCATGGATGTATAGACTTGCTTCAATCCAAATTCCAACTTTTTCCATTGATTAAATTTTCTGGAATTGATAAAAATGTAGTTTTATTTCAAATTTGAACTGCTCATGAATTACAAATTTAAAAATCTTTATTTTTGTGTTAAAAATCATAAATTCCAGTAGACACTCATGTTATCAACTTGAGTTATCTTTCTATAACAATTGAATTTATCAATAGATTTCTTGATTACCTATAAACCCATCCTCCAGCAGATTTATTCACTTATCATACTTAATCTTACTTCGAAATCTTATCTGGTGTTTTAGTATCTTGTTTGATTTAAAACTTTACAATGATTTAAATGGAAAACACTAGAGTTTAAATAATATCCAACCTTAATCTATAACAGAGAAGATACTATGCAGATGACATATATGTGTAAACATATCCAAATAAAACCATGTACAAACTAAACTGGTTAAAAAATTATGAACCAATTTATTAACTTAAACTTAAAATAAAATCTTTGTTTACTCACCAAAACATTCCTGAACAAGAGCAATCATATTCCATGAAACTGTAGTATGAATATGCTTGAGGCCTGAAACTGTCTGTATATATTTTTCTTTGTTTTTGTATTGAATTTAAATTTTTGAGTTTGCTTGCTTTATTATTTGTTTCAGGTTTCCTAAGTTCCTTTATCTCAACGAACTGAAAAGAAAATGTATTCATATGTATATATGGAAGATAAGAAGAGATATAAAGGGACGCTCAACTGGACAGGTATTTACTTAGCTTTGTTTTGTTTTAAACAGATTTCATTTATTACAAAGAAAAGATTTGCTATATTTGCTTTGAACAAAAGAGTGGCTGAGATGATAGCAAGAACATATTTTGCTTCTTAATAGGTCTAAACACTATAATTATGTTTACACCATCATCATTTTGTAGTTAACTTACGGCCTGTGCATAACACTATATTTGTACATAGACATATACTTGCAGGAAAACTTGTTCTTAAAGGCTTGTATTTATCCTTCTCTTTTTTTTTTTTAAATTATTAGTGCGGCCTGACTTATCTCAGTGGCATATACATATAGTTTGTTCTTGTTTCATGTCGTACTTGACATCATCTCCTTGTTTGTAAAACCTGATTTGTTTTGAGGATAAAAATAGACTTGAATATGCTGTAAACACTTGTCTTTCTGCATTGAACAAATGTATTTTACAGTTCATTATTAGCATACTAGTTTTACTTTATTTGTACTGTTCATATATGATTATTATGGTTAAAATTGTTAAATCTTATCCTATTAGTAATTTAAATTACCAAACCTTTGATACTTGTATTTTATTTTTCTAGTTATAACTTATGTTTGCATATTTATATCCTTAGTTACATCTTATATTTTATAATTATATGTTATACTTATGTTCATAATTATGATTTATACTTGACTTGTATGTATATGTTTATAACCATTTATATTGTTTTATACTTAAGTTTTAATTTTCCATATTTAATACCTATATGATTATTATTTAAAGTTCTACAATTAGATATACATACATATATTATCCAATATGAAAATATTGAACCCTTTAATTAAATAAGAAAGATTCTGTTTTAAACAATTTTGAAGGTTTTCTTTACAGTCACATGCATAACTGGTAAATGATTGAGATCTCATCAGTTTATAAATTGAAAATCTTGTATTTCATTTAAATTAGAGTTATTATTATTCATATGTATATTTATCAGATGTAAACAAAGTACGGTATTTTAATTAATTAAAAAATAAATAAATTTTACTATAATATTATTAAAAGATTTTATTTTGAATTCTCAAAGTCCAATTCCCTTTAAAAATACAATTTAAATAGATAAATTGGCAGTATTCCCAAATCATAATCATTTTAACATGATCAAATTTCAGTTTTTTATATATTAGATTAAACATTTATTAAAATAAACGGGGCCGAAAATCCAGGGTCGTTACATATATACTATGCATCTCATTTCTGATATATTCAGCTGATTTTGATTTGTTTCCATCAGTTTCGAATTCCAAACTTTGTCTCTTCGATCTCGATTCCATTTGCTTCATTTTGAGATTTCTAGCTGGATTGGTTAATTGGTTAGCTCACAATTCAATTTGTCTTGTCGAGTCGTCAAATTCTTCTAGCCTCGAAAGGTGAGCAATCAGTCATGATTAATGTTCTTATATTTATTAAATTTGATTTCAATTAAAACGACAATTGAAATATTTTGTTGCTAGTTATTTACATTATTGTATATATGCCTTTATATGCTATATGTTCACCTATGACAACTGACACCATTATCTATTATTTATATTGATGATATATGCATGTTATATTATTATCATATCTGTTATCACTCTGCAAGTTCCCTATTAGTATAGAGTTCACTATGGGTTAAAATGATACATACCCAAACGGACTTTAGAGTGGGAGAAAATCGTTATGGGTTGAAATGATAAACCCAAAAGATTTTCATTTGAAATGGATTTGGGATTGCGGGTTGAAATGTTATATACCCATATATATTTAAATTATAGATTAAAATGATAAATATCCATATCACTTGACCATAGGATAGAAAATTATATACAGACACCGTTAGTCTATATATAAATATTTTGAAAAGGGTTTCTATGAATTTGGAAAGAAATATATAATTTAATAAATATTGATTTTTGATATTATACAAATATTATTCTATATATAGTTAAATTATTAAATTTAAGCTATGTATAAATTTGTTTAATATAAAATAAGTTTAATAATAAAGTTTGATTTTATTAAAATATAATATGGTTAAGTATTTATTTAAGTTATATTTTAATATAGAATCTATAATGATTTTAATAAATTAAGGCTGAGAAGATGGATTTGAAATTGACTTGAAATTGTATTTAATTAAGAATTATATTTAATTAAAATGGATTTGGAATTTAATGAATTTGAGATTTTAAAGGATATGATATTATAACTTGATGTTTGTTTAAAGTGATTAATAAATATTTAAAGTTTGAGTTTTATTTAAATGATATTTAATTTATTAAGTAAATATTCCGAAACTAAATAATAGTTAACTGAATTAAGATATGTATAAAATTATCACATTTAGTTTTGAAATTATAGAATATTTAAAGCATTGAAATAAATATTTAGAAACTGTTTATTTGTGGTTCAAATCTGTATTTGAAATCGATATAATTTTGAATGATTTATTTAGAAGCTAAATTGGAATTAATGATTTGAGATCTGATTAAATTTGAATTTTTGAAATTCGATTTGATTTGGAATTAATTTATGAAATTTGAGAAAAACAATTTTATTATATATATTATTTTAATATTTAAATTGGTTTAGTGGGAAGTATTATGATTTCAAAGTATTATGTTTCGAAAGTGTTTTAATTTCAAGTGTTTAGTTTTGAAAAGTGTTATAACTTTGAAAATGCAATGATTTTGGAGAAAGATATATTTGAAATGGAAATGATATCATAATTGGATTTGAAATGAAAATGATATCGTATTTGGATTCGTAATGGCAATGATATTTTGGGTTTTAAAGTATATACTATTTTGAAAATGACCGCGGTGTTATAATAATATTTGGTTGTTAAAGAGACTGGGAACGGAAGTTGTCATACTCTCTACCAACTCTGAAAACCACTTTAACAACAATGTATGTGGTGGAGATTCCAGAATGAAGTCGGATGATGGCAACGTTCTATTGAGGTATATACGTGGACCCGACTCCCATGAATTGGCATAGGTGGCTAAAACAGGAGCAATTGACGGGCTAATGAGGTAACTCCTCTGATTAGACACACTCATTCGATACCATTCTATTACTTTATGGTTGATTGGGTGCACCTTTGATTTTCGAAGTGTGGCTCGAGGTGGGAGGTAGTGGCTGCTACGCGTTATCACCGGTCCGGAAATGCAATTGGTATATCTACCCTAGCATTGCCTTGTTGTGACGTGTCACCTACCCTAGCGTGCCTTCTATGAGTTTGATTTGTGTCAGACCTATGGAGTATCCTCTGGTAGCCTCCCGATTTGGAGGTATTACGGTACTGTATAGACTATTGGCACTATAAAATATGTTAAGGGGGATATGGGTAAAGCCTTAACGCTATTTTTAAATATATTATACTTTACTTTAGTCATTATTATAATAGCGTATATTACTACATAGTAGATAATTTAACGGATCCTTAGAGGATGGTTATCCCAAACATCCTTTGAGTTACTTGTATTTCAGTTTTATTTCACTTGAGTTGGATTTATTGATATAAGAATGTAAATCCTAACTCAAGCGTTCTGTGTTTTGCTTTACGCTCAGGTCAGACTGAGGATAGAGCTTTTGAGACTCACCTTTGGAGTTGGAGCTTCGTTTGGAGATCCGTCTACGTCTTTCAGCTTGCAGCTATTTTGTTGATTCAAGTGATGTATTCTAATCTTGCATCTGACTATTGTATTTGACACTTCTGTTGTATCTTATTTAACGCTGACGTATATTGTAACGATCTCGATTTTTAATTAAATTTAAATTGTTAATTAAAATGAATTTTGGATAAAATTGTAAATTAATTTGAATTTTTCAAATTAAATAGGATATTTATTTATTTGGGTATTAGTTTTAAAATTTAATTTGGGTTTTGAATTTGTACATTTAAAATCTTATAAATAAAAAGCAATATCCCAAAATTTTATCAATTTAAATTAATAATATAGTTTAAACTTTTGAAAATTTAATTTGGAATATAAATAAAAAACTCAAACAAATAAAATAAGTAATGAATATATATGGATAAAGCTCCAATTTCTTTTGAGTTTAACAATCTTGAGATAATAAATATTTTAAGAAATCATTTGAATTCAAATTGTATACATATATACAGTACATACTTTCTTTTGAAAAGAAAAAAAATTCCCTTATTAATAAAATTAGTTTTTAAAATCATTTCTTTCTTTAAATTGGTATAAGCAGAAGTAATAGACACAAATGAATTTATTCAAGTGAATTAGGATTGAATCTACATTTAAAATAAATGTTTTAAAAATTTATGGCATTTAAAAATATTAAGGAATAATGTATATAATGAAATATTGGTTAAATTATTTTAACATTGTATATGTATACACACACATACAAATGAAATAAAAGGTACATTCATTTATAAAGTGTATATAATATAAGAATAAAATTTTATAAACATTCTCTTGTGTTTGTAAAATTACAAATGTTAAACATATACATATGAAAGTGTGAATTTGTACAAGTGTTTAGGCCTCATGATCACTTCCTTACAAATGGCATTCAACATCATTCCAAATAAGATAATAAAATTAAAAATTACCAGAAAACTTTTCAATTCCCCATATAAAATTATTAAGCATCTCAGCAAAATCTGAAACAAATCAGTAATAAGAGATTGAGCATGTCAAAACTCAAGATCAAAGAAAAAAAATCAAAACTCAGTTTTAAAAAGCGGTTTTCAAAAGATAAAATAAAGTTAGAACAAAGATCTGAAATCTTCTTCAACATCAAGCTATAGATCAATCTCGAGTAAGTTTTTTTAACTTTATAGTTAATAAATTTGTAGTTTTAAAATATAAATTTAACACTAATTCAAAAAAAGCTGCAGATTATAAATGAAACAAGTGCTGTAATTTTGGCCAAAGGAAGCAATGGAGTAATTTCTGGAAATATTTAAAGGCAAGTGGATTTCTTTTTTTTTAAATCTGAATTTGAAATTGTTAAACAATATTAGAGCAGGGATTAATCAATTATGTTAATCAGTAGCAGGAAAATCAAGTTCAAGAGTGAAGTCTGCAGCTTGGAAATAAAGCACATTTGAAGCTTTAAAACAAATTCAAACTTTAAGTAAGAAAATTAAAATTTATGTTATCAATGAACAGAATAAATAAATATAATAAGTGATTAAGCAAAGATTTTATTTATAAGTCCCAGATTCAAAGCTACAAGCAGCTAGACACAAACAAAATGCTTATCTGTCAATTTCCAGTTTTCAAAATATCCAGTTCTTGTTTCTGCTTCATCAACCAGGTGAGCAAATCCCTTAGCCTGCTATGTTCTTTTATGCTTGGATTTGTCTTTGAAGTATGTTATGGATTATGGTTGAATGACCGTGTGAATTGGTTTGTATGCTTTTATATATGGGAAAAAATTGGGTGCATATTAGTGTGCAGGAAAAACAACATAGCTCTGTCCCAGGTTTCAAACTGTACCTAAAAAATTTAAAATTTCCCCAATACAAAACATATTAGGTTTGGATTGTTGAATCAATTATGTTTATATGGGTATGACATTATTATAGAAATGTAAATAAGCAAAATTAACAGACAGTTCTTTGGGGATTGAGGAATTCACAGTAATGACCTTATTTAATGATAAAAATCAAGTGATTTAATTTCTATTTTTGATTATGCAATCTGATTAGTGCTCGGGAATGTTGAATTTTATTGTCAATGAAATCGAGGCTGGAGGTGGAGCATGTGTTGTAGATTGTAGGAAAAATGGAAAAGTATTTTTTGGATGATCGTCGTGGCGATGCGGCGTTGGTTTAGGTTTGTCAACCCATTTGGTCGAACGAAAAGGAAACGACGAATTCATCGTCGAGGTTAAGCCAGAGGGGATCAGACATGGGGGAGTGGATTGGATGCGAGAATGCATGGATGAGCTATGGCCAGATTCATGTGAACTCCGGCGGTGTTGAGCGTCGTCTCGGTGAGGTTCTGATAATTTGGTTGACTCCAGATTTTTCATTCGAGTGCTCAAATTCTATTTGCCATCGATTTCTTCCTTCCCGGAGTTCGCGTGCTATGGCAAGAGGTTTGTTGACTTGCCGGAGGGTGCAGGGTTGATCAGAAAAGCTTCGATCGTTGGTGCATATGCACAAGTTGTTATCGCGTATCAGCAATGGTTGGGAGATGAGGAAGAAAGTGTGGGGCTCGAAGTTGAACACGAGGGGTTTGGATTATGGCTCGGGTATTTGTTCAGGGGGGTTTAGCTTGGGATCATGTGGTTTTTAATTAGCTGGGTTTTAAAAATTTAAAGCCAGAAAGGAAAAGAAAATTTTGCTAGGGGGTTTACTGGGGAAAAGCCACATCTGGCTTGAGTTTTACTCGAGATCTTCTCGGGTGCTTGCGTTATCAATTTAAAATATGAATTAAAGTTCTCTTTTAAACTTTAAACTATTGTCTCTATATAATATTTGTTTTAAAAGGGTTTGGTTAAAGAAAGGTTGTATAATTTATCAACTTAAAATAATCAAGTTAATTTTCATGATGATAAAATGTATTAATTATTAAATAAGTTTTAAGAAAAAAAATTATTATTTTTAAAGCTAATTTTTTTTTTAAATTGTTTGATTCCGATAATGATATTAGGAAGGTTGCAAAAATTAAGAAGATTTCAAAAGATTTTGTAACAATTTCAAGCACTTAATTGGGATTTAAAAAAATTTGAAGTTAAGTGATAAATTAAGACGAGTGAAATTGAACTTTGAATCAACAAATTTTTTTTAAGTGATTTTGTATAGCAAAATTTATTACAAACTTAGATAAATTTAAAGGATATAATTGGATAATTTATTAAATAGTAATCAATTAAGAGTTAATTTAATAATGTAATTAATAAAAGGTCAATTAATTAATGAAAGTGATTAAATGATGATTACTTTAATTAGAGATTGATTAATTTATAAAAGTAATGATTAATTACTTAAAGATAATTACTTAATTAAAAGTAATTAATAAATCAATGGTTAAAGTTGATTAAGTAATTAAGGAGTGATTAATTGTAATTAGTTAAGGACAATTAATCAAATGGTAATTAATTAAGGATTGATTAATTGTAATTAATTAAGGACAATTAATCAAATGGTAATTAATTAAGGATTGATTAATTGTAATTAATTAAGGACAATTAATCAAATGGTAATTATTAAGGATTGATTAATTAATGTAATTAATTAAGGAAAAATAATTTAGGGGTTAATTATTTAATGATTAAAGGTTGGTTAATTAAAGATTAATTAATTGATTAAAGGTTAATTAATTTAAATGGTTGAAATTAATTAATACCAATTAACCAGGATTAGTGTTTCTTCATAAGTAATTAGTCAGATTTAAGTTAATCGGATAATTAATTGATTTTGCTTATGGATGTATGAATTGTATGAATGCCTTGAGTTGATCCGTAATGATTCTGTGATGTGGATGGATTGAGCTATGTGTGTATATATATTCATCTATAATATATTTACATATTTATCTGTGATAAATACAACTGTGATTTGTGATTGAAAGATAAGCGTTATGGTTTATACCGCTTATCAAATATAAGCATAATAGTTTATACGGCTTATCAAATATATTATTGTATTTGAATCTGTGCTGACTGAGGATGTTTCACTTTTATTGTGTAAAACCCCCTGGACTGCAATTATAAATACACAAATACGGATTGCATGTGGAAATTGGTTAAGTCACAGATTTTTGAAATTGTTTTGAAATTTAATTTTTGAATCCAAATTGTTTTGGAAATGGGTTGGGATTAAAATAAAAAGTTTTTGAAAGGGGGATTTCAAAGATTAAAGTTATTTTTGAATAACTTAATTTAGTTTTGAAATCTGATTTAAATTTGAATTCAAAAAATGAAATTGAACTCTATTTATGATTTAAAGAGGTTATACAAGTTATATGGGTTTCAAACCATTTTTAAAGTGTTGTTTTGGACTTTAAATTTAACCCAAGTCTTTAACTTGTATAAGTATAATTGGATTTTTTACGAAACAAAAACTATTTGTTTTCAAATAATAAAAGATTTCACATAAGAAGTGAACATCCAATTTGTGTTATAAGGAATTTAAGTTTAAAATGAAAATGGTTTTCCAAGTCATGAATAAATCTTTGGAAACGAGTTTGAAAGCTATAAATTAAATCTTAAATTTAAAGATTTAATTCAGTTAATCCAAATTGAAATAGAAATTGTTTTGAGAATTTATAAATAGATCTTTGTGAAACTAGGTGGATTTTGTGAAATAAATCTTTTTGTTTAAAAGATTTAAAATGGTAATTTGTTTAATCCATTTGAAAAGGAAGTTTTGGGTTTTTAAGTTGTGACTTAATCGAAATCCTATATACATATGCTTTTAAATATTGCGCTCATTCTTCGGTTTAGCCGGGAGAGGACCTTGTGTCATATAAACCCATTCTGAAAATGATACGACGTTATGGATAACATTTGAAGACCGGTGGTGAAGACCGGATATTTTCAAAAATGGAAGGACAACTCATCGAATGCCTCTGCATCGACTGGTCCCCGGTATAGAGACTCCGTATGTGATGGGAAGTCCGGACGTGATTAGGAATTATCCGAATTTGCTAGGGCTTCTTCGAAAGTTACTTCGGTTCTGTTCGAACCCAGAACAGACTTGTATGGATGTGTGTCCGACATTACACTTTGATGTGTAAAACTGGTTTCTATCAAATACATTTCTGCTTGGTGGCGGAGAATTTATTCTCTTAGCTTAACACCCTTCTCCGAGACGTACGAGCTAAGAGGTTATGTAGTTGATGGTTACTAGTGATACATTCCCAATTTGGTAATGTGGCATACGAAGTGCTGCTGATCATTTGTTGATCAAAGCATGGCTTTGTGAAAAAGCGTAGCTTTGTGGACGAGACTTCATCGAGCCTCACATATCGGTAATGGTCGAAACAGGAAAGATGCGGCAAGGTTTCTGGGGTAGCTCCCCTAGGGTATGACCATTCCTTTTGGAAAAGGGTGGTATCATGGTATGGAGCCCATATACTTACTCATGTGGGCAATGTAGTATATTTATTACCGTATGATGTTGTTGGTGTAGAGGATCCTCGAATAAAGGTCCCAAAGGACCGGGGATGGCATATCTTACATTTTATTCCCGGGGAAGGGAGTAGCCGGCCTTGTGTTAGCAGAGAGCCGGGTAGGTTCTCGGGGCATCCCACCAGAGGCGTTCCCATGTGGCAATAGAAAGTTCCTTAGCCTGACCATTTGTTGGAAATCCATTCATCCAATACGCGCCTTGTACGGTTTTAGTTATATTACCTGCCATCTACTTATGGTGGTGCCCCACTGTTTTGATGGTAGCTATATTAGGCAAAGTTCGGAACGTGTATGCTGGCTAGGATTTATATTATACTTTCGAAATGGTTTTCTACACTATGCACTAGTAATAATATCAAAGAAATTTTCTCGTATTAAGCATATTTGACTATCATAAGGTGAAATCTCCTCCAATTCTGCGTTTGCATTGTGTGTGTGGCGGGAGGCCTTATGGTAGTTTCATTTTCCAAAAAGCATTGCGGATTTGAACTTTAAAAGCTTTTGTTGTTTGTTTTTAAAAGGCAAAACTTTTTTTGTTCGCTTACACCAGTCCCATGACTGGCCTGGAGTTTATTGTTCCTTTCCTAAACTCTGAGTGCCTACTATTTTCCATAGGGGCAATCTAGAGTTGGGTTTTTCAGATATTTGAATTGTAGGAATTGATTCGATAGCTTCCAGCCTTTTTGATTAGTGGATCGTATTTGCTACACTTCAGCATCCACAGACCACACTTGCTTATCTTTGTGCAACTTGATGAGGGTTCGAGCTAGCTTCGGATTAAAGATGGAGTTCTTGGAGTTTGGCATTGAAGACATTATCTTTCCGCTACTATTCTCTTGTATCACTGACAATATTGATATCTATTGTATCATTCTATTGTATCAGATATTGTATCAAATGTTGTATATCCAATGTATTATTTCATTTCTTTCGCTATGTTGTACTTAATGTGTTATAAGCTCCAGCGAACCAAATTCGACGTTTGGATCTACGGCATTTGAGTACGAGTTTCGTATTTGGTGCCGATTTTCGAAGGTCGAGTCAGGATCGTTATATATATATATATAGTAGCTTTATGAACTACTATTCTTCTGTTTCCGCTGTATATTATTATATTACTCTGTGCCTGTAATTCTATGATTTATCTATTTACTGTATATGCTAAGTTTTGCCAAATATAAATTAACAGCTTGATATTTTAAACAATTCAATTCCGTCATGTTTGGATGCAAATGGTTAAAAATATCAAGTCGTTAAACACAATTAAACAATATAATGAAACAAAAAATACTTGATGATCAAAGCATAGTAAATATCCATAGCTATCATATCACGTCATCATTATATATATAAATAGAATTTGTCACCTTCATTAGTTTCTAACTTCACGAAAATTCGTTATAGCTTCACTATGAGCAAATCAAAGCCTATGAAATCGAGCCATAGTCCTTTGAATGGGCTCGGCCTAGCTTGAGAATGGAGAGGGGATCGACCTTGGGTGGTGGATGATGTGGATGTCGATTTAGAGAGATGAGAGGAGTGGGTTTGAGCTTGTTTTTAAGTGGATTGCAAATGTATATACACTTATATAAATTTATTTTCTTTTGCTATTTTTTTCATAAATTTCCAAAGTAGAGAACCATAAAGAGAAGTACAAAGGGATGAAGAAGCTTAGCAATTTATGAATAAATGAAGAGAAGATGGAGAGTGGTATTTATAGGAAAATATGTGAACCAAAATATCATGATATTTATATGCATATACATCACCATTTCATTGCCACAACACCCTTCTCCACCACCACTATGCACGGTCGAACACGCCTTCCCCTATTTGTGTAGCCATGTGTGTGAGTTGATGTGTGTAAGTGTGAAGTGAAGTTTGCTTTTTAAGTGAGTAATATCTTAAATCTTTTTGTGATATACATATAAGTGTATATGTACATTTGTGTGTGTGTGTGCGTGTGTGTGTGTGTATATATATATATATATATATTCATGTATATGTTGGGTGTGCATTTGTATGTTATATGTGCACAAGACATCTAAACATGGTTACAACAATTTTGAACAACTTCCGTTCGTTAAAAATCGAAAAGCCGATTACCGTTCACATTTTCACTTGTAGATTAATTTACATATAATATAAACAAAATTTAAAAACTGATTTCTTATCACTTATAACTACTTAAAATGATCTTGTCTGAACTATAAAACCATATAAATTAATATTAAACAACTGTTTAGAAAAGTTGTTATATCGATAAAGCGATACGAATTTTCTTATATTTTCAAATCAAATATACATCTTTATAAAACTATTATAAATGATTTATTATCACTTCATAACTAATTAAAATGAATTATTATAATTTTAAAAATAATTATTTGAATAATTATAATAATTATTAAATCATTAAATCTTAATTTAAATTCATAAATCAATTATTAAATATGAATGTCATTATTGATGATGTCATAATACATTTTATTCCCAAAAATAAAATAATTTTTTTATTTCATACTATTATGTATATGGATAAATAAATTTATGTACCCGGCTTCGCATGCAACTTCTAATAATTATAGAGTTGTTTATTGATAAAACAGTTCTCGACCATTTTATCAATATTTTTCTCAAAGTATATATTTTTTTAAACACTTATTCAAAATGAGATTTCCATATTACTTATTGTTCAATAAAACATAATCTATATTAAAACGGATTATATTTGAATATTTTGAAAATAAATATAAGTTATCATGGTGATAAATTTGTGGATTTTTACTGACTCCCCTCCTTAAAAGAATTTCATCCTCGAAATTACAACACGAAACCGAAAGGTGTTTGCCCAAAATATTTATTTTTAAAATTACACTTGTATAATGACTACAGAATATACGTATGCAATATTTGATTCGATCAACTATTCAAATATACAACTTTACTTTCGAACTAGTATTAACCTTCCGATCCTCTAATGCGGACTCCGATCAGGATCAGAAATTTATATTTTCCATGAATAGCTCACAACTATTGTAGAATATGTAAGGATCTGACTATAATTCCTCCCCAACGTTTTCCCTAAAGCATCGAGTGATAAATTCTTTTCGAATATCTAAATCCTATATTTAAATCTTTTGGCCAAATTTGCATTACGAAATAACTTGTGTAAAATGCATATACTTTTTTATCTTTTCCAGAATATTTTGAAAATCTTGGTTTATATTTTTAAACATTTTATAAAGATATAGTTTTATTCTTATGAAATTTTCTTAATTGCTTTGTGTATTTGCATTTGAACAAAGTCATAGCCAAAGAACAAAATTATATCATACATGCTTAATATTTTATGTTTATCCTTATCTTACACATATCATTTCTCCTTACATACTTAAACAATTCTTATGTCCTTCTACTTGAGTTTTCATAATACTGGTACAAACATAACTACCTTACAAGACATATATATATGACATTACGCAATATTGATACAAGGTAGGTGTTTCCAAATATTCTAATCTCACAACATAATCACCAATATGAGTCCGATGCTGACGGCCCATTTCCATATCCAAAATCAAACAAGACTTATCCATCGTTATCACTATCATGTTGTTTGTTATCAGCTTCATTTCCATCCTTAATTTATGGCATCACATCCACTTCATATGGCAGCCAGGACTGGTTCCATGGCACATGCCCAAGTCCGGTTGGAACTTCTTGTATAACTTCTCCTTCTACTAGTTCTTCTAAACCTTGCACTTTTCTTCTTCAGGATCCTCAAATTCTTCCACTTCGTCCTAAATGTTGTCCCATTGGCTGGGGGAATCTGACGACTCCTCACGCCAAATAATATGGCCATCGTCTATCTTCCATATGATGTTACTGTTGTTGTTTGATTCATAGTATACCACAGTGTTCGGGTCCTCTTCAAATTCAGATTCTTTTTCCATTGGCTCGTCCTCATGGATTTTTTCTTCCAGCTCGGGTTTTGAACTTAATGGGTTAGTGGTCCACATTCCTTTTGAGGCCTGAGGGTCTCTTCATCATTAGACGCTACAATTGGAGTTAGGGGAGATGTAGGAATTTCGGCTGTAGGGTAACCGACTTTATCTAGTTTGATGTATGGATCTAATTCTCCTTTAACCATGGGCATAATATTGCTAAGTGGACATTTCTTGGGCTCTTCCTCATCACTTGAAAGAACGATTAGATCATTCTTCTCACTGTAGTTTGCTCTTGAGGTCTCCCATTTTGAATACTTTCTCTCAAAACTTGAGGTTTCTGCAATTATCAACAACAAATACTTAGATATTACGAATTTTGATTGTCTTAACTAAATCTAATGTTAGGTTATAAATCTAAGTTTATGCCAACATAAATCCATTTTAATTATATGATGTTAAGGTTGATAGTTTGCTAAGCACGTGATATTGTTTCTCCAAACCAATACTTAGTATTTCAAATAAAATCCTTTGCAAATTCTCTTCCCCAAAACCCTATTTTAGATAAAAGTTCTCATTATCCAAATCCTTTTCCGAAGTATTACTCTTAATCTTCTTCGTTATTATCAAACATCTTATAGTCCAAATTTGAAATTCTAATCATAAGATTTTTGTACTTAGATTTTACTAATCTTGATTTCAATCTAACTTTGAAGTTATAACATATCCAACTATATTTTTTTTTCAAAATATATTCTTTATATTCAAAATATAATTCTAGATGAAATTATTTCAGTTACCATATTTTTCTAAAACAAAAATCATTTGTATATCATGAACAAATAGCGCTCTTATATAATATACTCTTAATTTATTCTAGGGTGTTAATAGCCCTATCTCTAATGAGTTACTCATCCTGGGGTGTTACTAACCCTATCTCTGATGAGATTTACCCCTATTAGGCTTAGGTGTTCACCCAACCTAAGCTCCGATACCAAATGTGACGACCCTCCTTTTCTACCCTCGGAAATCGACACTAATACATCCTCGGTATTCACATGCCATAGATCCAAGCGCTGGAGAGGCGGATGGTCAAGGGTAGAAAGAAGAAAAGAACATAATCATACATGAATAAAATAACATATATTATTTCAACATATAATCTTTATAACAAAAATTTAGAAATACATTTATCAGAGTTTAACTTGACATTTGCATTTACAGTTATAAGTATCCGACCTTACAAATGCTGAATGCAATAGTACATAAGTGTGGTGGAAATGGGCAACAATCTTCAGAAGAATCTTCTAACTCTATGCTCTGAGCTCTTCCAAAATGCTCCAAACAAAACCTGACTACTAGGCTGCTCGAAAAAATAGAGCACCCAAAGTTTAAGGGATAGAAAATAAACTTTGGGTCAGTCATGGGATTGGTGTGAGAAACTCAAAATAGGAGTTTTTGAAAACAAAGTGTTTCATATAAGATCACGCCGCACACAAACATGGAACAGGTTTTAACCAAATGATAACCAAAACATTTCTATGCGAAATCCAATGATATTATTTTTAATGACATTCTTTTGAAAACATTGTTCAAATAAACATATTCAAATAGCTGAAATTGTTACATCGGCGCATAATAGGTTTAAAACTAAAATTGAAGGCACTTATTGGAAATTTAGATTTCCAATGAATAGCGAGGTGAAGGACTACCTACCGTATAGTGCATCTCCAAAGGAATGCACCGAGGCCACCGACAAATGGTCCTTTATGATTTAAGATCAGCCTACTCGAGATCAATAGATGGTACAGAAAGCACCGAGTATGATATCACCCTGGCAGTTCCCAACCTAAACAGAGCTCTCGTACCATACACTATATATATTTTTACCTGACTCCATAGCATGTGCAAAATAAATCTAGAAAGGTTATATCATACACTAATGGTTGCGAACCACATAGCCTTAAAGCAACCCTTATTTCACAATACCCCGGGTGTGAGGTTAGAGGTAACATTTACCTTTATTAGAACATGTTCACTTATAATGCCACATTGTCATTTCTAACAACACACTATTGATTTCAACAAAAGTACAACCTCTAAGCTCGCGTTAAGTATAAGAGGAGTTACCTCTAACACCACCAACAGATGTACATTTATAGGAATAAGTGTACCGTGATATTAGAAATACAATGTCAAACATCCATTTATACAAGCTTTCCAGAAACAACACAAACCGAAGGCACTCTCCTACAACATCCTGTTGGGAATTACCCCTAGAATTTGTAGCGAGTAGCCCTTGCATAAGAAGATCCTCAAGGGACCACTGCTGTTTATTTATCTCGCGAGCTACATTGAAATTATAAACAAGCGGTCCTTCCATTATGAAGATCCGACCTTCAACTTCATTGTCTTCAACATATCTTCACTTTCGAACTCATAAATTGGTTTGACATTGTTTTTGATAGGAATCGCCCAAATTCGACCCTTGTTTCTCCGAACCAATTATCAAAAAAAATGTTAAGTTTGAGGGTGATTGTCATTTCAGTCATTAATATCTTTTATCAAATAAAATATCTCTTTTAGAGATATAAATCTTTAAATCATATTCTTTTTTAGTATATACGAAACTATTAAACCTTTCTTTAACTTTAGAAATACCAAATCAAAATCATTTCCCATAAATCATATTGCAGAACCTTTTTGAGTAAAAAACGTCGATAGAAATTGTACTAGTTTTACTCAATATCAATTTCTATATTCAATCTTTACTGTCCATCGAATAATGGTGAATCATCTTTTAAATTCACACAGATAGTACGGATTTCCTCCTTGGAATTTAATGCCAAGTATAAGAAGATTATTCTATACAATCCAAGTTGTTCTAAATTTGGAAAAATTAAATCTTTTATACTTGCCTTGTTTCTAACATTTCGACCTTATCTAATCCTAGCCCTGGAAAGAAGTTAGGTGAGCCAGGGCACAGGTTACTCCTAAACTATGACGACCCGGAAAATTTGAATATTTGAAATTAGAATATTTAATTGATTTTGAATATTTAATAGTTAGTTTTAATATGAATTTCAAATATCACTATTTACTTGGCAATTAAATTATTGAATTTAATAAATTGGAAATTGGGAAAATTGTTGAATCTTCAGTTTTAATCCTGTTAAAAATAATTTAAAGCTTGTAACATTTATATGGATAACACTGAAGATAAAAAATGGGTTAAAATTGAATTTAACAGTGGTTTGTTCAGTTTTAAAAATATATTGTTTAGATCGACTTTTAAAAATAGCCTTCCGAGGCACAGCCTCGAAATTTGACGAAACTTGTTCCATTGGATCCGTAATATTGTATTATTATCGAATTTCAATTTTCGTAATGTTTGAAGTTGTTGTGTGAGCATACGATATATAAACGCGCTGAAATTTATATCGAAATTTTAATATAATAACAGGGTCCAAAAGCTATCTTCTCCATACGATAGAATTACGGCTCGAAACTTTTTCCATTGCGTTCGGATTGAGGCTATAACATTAGAAACACCAAGCAGCATGCCACAAGAGGAATTTAGAAACTCAAGATATGTGATGCGGAAATTTTGAAAAAAAAATCAAATCAACATTTCAAGCCAACCTAGTTTGTACGTCATCCTAGTTATGTTTGTATAGTTGTCTTCACCCTTTAAATCAGGTTATCACCTATCTTCCTCTGGAATTTAAATCAGGAAATCAAAAGAAAGAAAAAAAATGAAAACGATGAAGCAAAGGATAATAAAACAACTAGTTCAATCAAATATATGAAATCAATGGCCGAAGCCTTTCTCGTGTTAAAAAAGGGGGCAATTCGAAATCAAATATAGGCCGAGCAAATTCAAATCAAACGAATACCTTCATATTAAAATAGTGGTAGTATAGATCATCGCGGAAAATCGCGATTCAAGGCCGCAAGTTCGAATTCACTCGAACAAGAAAAGGGGGGTTTTGTGCGCGGTGGTGTTTGGATGAAGTTTGGTGTTCGTGGTGTGACGTTTGGTGGTCGAGGATGGTTGAAATCGCTGATCTACGTTATTCAACGTTGTAATTTGTCGCAGGCAAGGGTGGTTGAGGCTCGATTCGAGCGGCGCAGGGAAGTAGAGCTAGTGGAAGGAGGCAGAGGAAAGGCCGACGCGGTGGTTTTGAGTTGGTGGTTTTCTGTAGCTGCCGCGATCGAAGCGCGCGTGTGTATACAACAAGATTCGATCTGGAGTCGAAGTCGTTCGATGGTGCAGTAAGGTATAAGTTTAGTTAATTGTTTTAATCTGATTTAGATTATAAAATTCAAACTGTTAGGAAAATTAATTAAATTAGATAGTAAGGTTTATTTTGTAATTTATTTAATTTGATTTCTAAATCTGGGTTGTTGGAAAAAAATAGATAGATATGATTTTTATCTTTAGCAGGATATAAAACAAACTATTTTTTTCAAGCTTAAGATTTATATATGTATATGAATCCAGTAAAGAAAAAGTATAACATAAATATAAATATTTATTTTCACATGCCTATTTTAATTGTAGGTAAAAAAGAAAAGTTATATATATATATATATATTTATATATATATATATATAAAGACTTTGGAAGATATATAGGAATTTTTTTTAAAGTGTTGAAAAATTTATAAAAGTTAGATTTTTGAAATCTATAATCTATTTCTATAAGTGTATATGTAGTTTAAAAAGGAAAATTACTAATTTAAAATTAAATCATTAGTTAAATTAATAAATGGTAATTGACTGTTCGATTATTTCAACTGTTAATAAACCGTACCATGTTTGTACAAGGTTCAAAATCGTGAAGAAATAGTCGAGATTGAAGTGGATTGCAAATTAAAGGTCAAAGGTGAGTTAACCTCACACTTCTACATTGCTATTTAAATTTAAATGGTTAAATTTAAATAATTGGTTGAATGATTGAATTGATTTAATGTGCTATATTATATGTAGTAGTATATATAATATATATTGGAGTGATTGATTTCCCGCATTATGTAGCGGATGAGACCCTATGCGCCGCATAATAGCGGATGATATTATATTAATCCCATATACTGCGATATTCCACCTCGAAGTGGAATTGGCGTTGTGCTAACGTCTGTGGATGCAGGAAAACAGGTTGGAGGGATCCAACTGGATTCCTCAAAATTATTTAGATTGTTTAATATTCTGTGTTATGAATATTTGATATTCTGTGATGAATTATATTAATAATTAGAATATTGAATGCTATGGTTTGCTTGAATATATTTCGGTACACCAAGTTATCAAAATATATAGAATTGGATTTTTGAAAAGAAAATAAAAGAGTGAACTTTTAGATAAAATGATTATAGAAAAATTGAATAAATTTAAGAATGAACTGAAAAGGAATAAAAGTGATTTTAAAATTTTAATAAATAAAATCCAAGTATGGGAAGGGAGATTTTGAATAAAAGGGAAAATAATGAATTTTAAAACCCAAGTGATATTATTTAAAGGAATAAAGAATTTATTTTAAAATTCAAGGTTTAAATTTTTTTAAAATGATAAAGAAGGAATTTAGGGAAATTTGAAATTGGTGTTTTCAGTTAAAAGATTTTAAATCATAATTAAGGAATAAAAATCTGAAATCAATGGGTTTTGGAATAAATTGAGTAAGTAAGAAATTTATTTTTAAATGGGGTAAATTGGAAATCAATCTGTAAATTGATTTAAGTGTTTGAAATTGGAAATTTAAAGGAGAATGTGGCTATGAAATTTATAAACTGGGTTTATAAAAGTGAAGCAATATATCAGTGGATATTTGGAAGAATAAATTCACGGTGGGAATTTATTAAAGAAATGGGTAAATTTGCTTAAACATAAATAGTGATTTATTTTCAAAAGATGTGGAAGAGAAGCGTATTTCCCTAGATAGCCAAGTACGTTTTCAAAGAAATTTTGTAAATATGAGTTAAAAGTTTAATGTCGTGTTAAAAAGCATGTTTTAGAAAACCTATTATTTCTAAATGTTCAAATTCTAAAGTAAGTATTTTCTTTTGATCTATTATAGTAGCAATTATTTAAAGGTGGCTTTGTATTATGTTTTAAAAGAAAAAAATTTAGTTTTATACTGTACAAGTAGTTTTATTTTGAATATTCTTAAGTATATATTTTGGAGAAGTATTAAAGTAATTTTTAAATTTAAATGTTTAAACTGTATTTTATAATAAAGTGCTTTTAAATTATTTTAGAATCTAAAGTATTTGTACTCGGTGTTTTCCATGGAAATAAGTATTTTGGAATTCATTCCATGAGAAGAGTGTGGTTCGAAAACTATTTTCGAAGGGTTGAAAAGTGGAAATATATCTTGTGAAGGTATTTTGAGATTAATAAATAATTTGGTGAAATTATTTATGTTTGATGGTTGTTTGTGAATGTGATTTGATAGTAAATAACCGACTATTAGTATTGGCCAATGCGTTGATCGTTTCGAAGAGACCGGGATCGGGATTAATTTCTCGAAAACCACTTATATCCAGTTTGTACGTTTTCATGAGGAAGACGAGTTTGGATTCGAAGGTGGAGTAGTGAAGTACAAGGACTAGTCGCTACTAATCCTAAGGTGATTTCAAAATGGATGTAGTAGGAGTAGTGTCTTCCATTCCGTTCGAACCCGAGATGGACTTGTATGGATGAATGCTTTCAGAACATCGTCAGGTGGACGATGAGCATTCTTAGTGATATATTCTAAAAAGGTAACACTTAACCTCAAGCCTCATCAACAGAGAATGACTGAAAATCAGGGACATGCAGCAAGGCTATGTGGGTAGCACCCATTAGGGTGAGGTCAACCCTGTCTAGATGTCCCTTTTTATTTCGGCTTAGCGGGCGGTTGCTGATCCTAACCGCGAGGTGATCTTACTCAGGATTATTCAGTAAGGGGTAGTCTCGCTCTTGTGTTGCAGAGGATTGGGAGTTATCCTCGGTACGGTGATCTAGGCCACGTACTGTGACAGGTGGTAACTTAGTGCCTAGTCATTAGTTGGAAATCCATTCTCCCAACGTGCCATTTACGGTTTTGTTTATATTACCCACGACTGTGGCTAGTAGCTAGAATTTAATTAATGTTACAATTTCGGCTATTTGAATAAGTATTTGTATATAGATGCTATTATAATATCAGAGGATTTTATAATAAATGTTTTAGATATCATAAGGTAAAAACCCGACATGTTTATTGGTGGCGTGGTCATACGAGATGCTTTTGATTTTCAAGAGAATTTTGAAACTTTAATAATCAATTTGAGTGTGGTTTTCTCATGCTGGTAATCAATACTGACTCGAGTGTTATTTAACTATAATGCTCGGGTCAGACCGAGTATTATAGATTACAAGAAAGGATGCTGTGGAGCTCGGGAGACGAGCTGGATGGAGATACGTACTTCCATACTTATTACGACCCTGACCCGACCTTCGAAAATCAGCACCAAATACATCGCTCGTATTCAAATGCCGCAGATCCGAACGTCGAATCTGGTTCGTTGGAGCTTATAACACATTAAGTATACAACACAGTGGAAGAAAATGAATAATATCATTGATACAACAATGAATACAATATCTGATACAATGTGATACAACAATATCAGAGACAAATATACACATCGGAATATGATAGCAACGGAAAAGATAACTCAATATGATCTTCAATGAAGAGTGAATCCAAACTCTACAACTCCAAACCAAAAGCTTATCCCAAAAGCTACGAGGATACCAATCCAATAAGTTCTAACCACCATTAATGTTGTACTGAAGCAAATGTGATCTCGAAATACTATCGCCAAAATCCAAAGGCTGAAAGTTATCGACTCTACTCCTACTACTTGATTATCTAAAAAACCCAACTCTAGACTGCCCGTGTGGAAAATTATGGGCACCCAGAGTTTAGGTAGGGAACAATAAACTCCGGGTCAGTCATGGGACTGGTATGAGCAAAAAAAACAGTTTACCTTTAAAACAAACAAAAGATTTTAAAATTTAAAATCTACAATGCTTTTTGAAAAATGAAACTACCATAAGGCCTCTCGTCACACACACCATGCAATCGCACACTTGGAGGAGATTTCTCCTTATGATAGTCAAAAATGCTTACTATGCAAAAACCATTTTTTGATATTATTATTAGTGCATAATAGAAGACATTTCCAAAGTATAATATTAATCTTAACCATCATAGGTACCATTATATTATACCAGCTATAGCTACCACCTGAAGTGGCAGGTTATACAATTGCAATCATATTGGGCTCGTATTGTTTGATTGGATTTCCAACAAATGGTCAGGCTAAGGAACTTCCTATTGCCACATGGGTACGCCTCTGGAGAGATGCCCGGAGAACCTACCCGGCTCTTTGCCAACACAAGGCCGATGCACTCCCTTCCCGGGAGTAACACCTAAGAATGCCACCCCCGTTCATTTGCGACCTTTATCCGAGGTACCTCTACACCAACAACGTCACACAGTAATAAATATACAGTGTCCACATGAGTAAGTATCTGGGCTCCATACTATGATACCGTCCATTTTCAGAAGTAATGGACATACCCTAGGGGTGCGACCCCTGAAACCTTGCCGCATCTTTCCTGTTTCGACCATTACCAGGTTGTGAGGCTCGATGAGGTCTCGTCCATAAAGCTACACTCTTTCACAAAGTCATGCTTTGATCAACAAATGATCAGCAGCACTTCGTATGCCACACTACCAAATTGGGAATGTAGTAAACATCAACTACATAACCTCTGAGCTCGTACGTCATAGAGAAGGGTGTTAAGATAAGAGAATATATCTCCGCTACCAAACGGAAATGTATTTGATAGAAATTGGTCTTACATCTCAAAGTGTAATGTCAGACACACATTCATACAAGTCTGTTTCGGGTTCGACCGAAATGGAAGGCGCTTCCAAAGAAGCCCTTGCAATACGGGTATTCACAATCCCGATCGGACTTCCCATCACTAGGGAATCTCTATATCGGCGCGACTCAGTGTAGAGACAATCGACGGGATATCCTTTCGTTTTCGAAAATACCCGGTCTTAACCACTGGTCTTCCAGTGCTATTCATAATGACGTATCATTATTCGGAATGGGTTATATGACACAAGGTCCTCTCCCAGCTAAACCGAATAATGAGCACAATATTTAAAAACATATGGATATAGGATTTCAGTTAAGTCACAACCTATTATCCAAAACCTTTCTTTTAATGGTATAAAAAAAATTACCATTTCAAATATTTTTTAAATAAAAAGATTCATTTCACGAAGTTCACCCACCTTTCACAAAGATGCAATAATTTCAAATTGGATTAACTCATCCACTCATTTAAACAAAAGACTCAATTCATAATTCCCAAAACCATTTCCAAAAATTTATTGCCTTTCAGAAACAATTTTCATTTCAAATCTTTTATTCAATAGAAACACCTTCTAAATCTTCTTCAATTTCAAAATAAGATTCAATTATCTTTCACAAAGATTAATTCATAGCTTTCAAAACAATTCATATTTTCATTTAAAACTTGAAATCTTTGGATACAAATCGAAAATTCTTTCCATATATGAAAGCTATTATTTGAAAACAAATAGTTTTCGTTTCGGGAAAAACTGATTACATTTACATAAGTTAAAGCCATTCAAGTATAAACTTGGGTTTAAATTTAAATTCCCAAAATAATACTTTTTTTAAATGGTTTAAAACCCATATAAACATCTTTATAACTTGTATAACCTTTTTAAACCATAGTTTCCAAATCATAGAATTCAATTTCAAATATCGAATTCAAATTTAAATCAAATTATTTAAATTTCAAAACTCAATCAAGTTATTCAAAATAACTTATATTTTTGAAACTCATTTTCAAAAAGCTTTCAATTCCAATTCCAAAACTATTTTAAATTCAAAAATTCAATCTTTAAAATCATTTCATAATATTAGATTTAAATATCTGTGACTTAACCAATTTCCTCGTGCAATCCATATCTGTGTGTGTATAGTGTAGTCCAGGGGTTTAACACAATAATGGTGCAACAACATCATCAATCATTACAGATTCAAACACAAAAATAACGATAAGCGGTATAATCTATAATGCTTATATTCATTCACAGATCATAAGTAAACAATATAAATTTATCACAGATAAATAAATTGCATTCGTCATAGATAAACGAATTACTTCACAGATGAATAAATTGCATCACGGTTCACAGCTCAATCAGAATAATTCATATCACACAATTTAAAGCATCCAATTCAATTCAAACATTCATAAGTAAGATTAATTAAATATCTGATTAATTTAAATCAGATCATTTACCTATGAATAAATTTTCTAATCATGGTTAATTAGTAATTAATAACAAACCATTACTATTAATTATTCTTTAATCATTAATTAACTTTTGATTAATAATTAACAATTAGATTAATTATTCTTAATTAATTAAAATAATTAGTTAATTAATCATTAATTAATAATCATTCCTTAATCACCTTCATTAATTAATTATCCTTTAATTAATCAATTATTCTCAAATTAATTACCTTAAGTAATTAATTACATTAATTAATTAATCTTTAATCACCATTAATACCAAAATCAACTCAAAAGATTAAGGTTAATAACATTTCATCTTAATCATGTTTATAATTACACTATTCATTTCAAAATAATTAGTCTATAAATTATGTTACAAAGTTAAATAAATTAAAGGCTCAATTGCTTGAAAACAATTTACTTTTGAACTTAAACTAACCCCATACTTAAAACAAAACAATTATTTATAGAAATGGGTTAAACATATTTAAAATTTGAATTTGTTTAAACATCTCGCTCTACATTCAAACATTTCATATATCTTTAAAACTGGCTAGTATATACTTGGAAATTTCTTTTAAAAACCTTATTTAAGATTAATCTCTACTTCCTAATTTGGAAATTCATCTTTCAACTTAAGAAATGGGCAGGATTCTTAAAAACTCAAAACCTGGTAATAAATCGACCCGAGCCTTCCCTGGTTGTCACCCGAAACACCGGCCTGCCTTCTCCGAGTTGTTCCAGAGTAATTCCCAAATTTTTATTTTCAAAACTTTTGATTTTTGTTTTAAGTTTTATAAAACCCGGTATAACACAAAAACGCTCGAATAGACACTCGAGCCTGCACCCAATTTTCCTAAGGAATACTTCAAGTTTTCTTCCTTCGTTCCCAAATCATCCAAAACATCATCACAGATACACGGTGCACCGTGCACACCACCACGTCCAACACCTGATCGTCACTGCCATCATCGACAACTCGTTCTCGACCATCTCCCTCGATTCTGGCCATCAAGCTACTGAGTTAAACACGATATCAATGTTTTGGTTGTCTGAAACTCCCCTGGAACCAACTCAAACACCCAAAATCGCCTCGCCTGATCATCACCACCCTCCGATAACACTGCGACTTCGATTGGAACTTCACACTCCCTACCTTCTATTTCCATCAGACCGAACGACTCCGATCAGCCCACGCTTCTGCACGAGCATGCAGAACAGCGTCAACCAAATTGGGTTCTTAAACCCAAATTCTTCGAACCCAAGACTAATTGATCATTAAGAAAATTTCGTACCATTTTTCAATCGACCAACATCATATCGTCTATCCTTAGACTCGAGCTTGAAGCTCGACTTAATGTTGATCGTTGGAAATTAACGATTTTGTATTCTCCTTCCAATTCGAGAATTCACGATGTATATACGCTTAAAATTTTTGAAACTATGATCAAAATTCATCAATTGCAAGTACGAATCAAGTTGTAAAATCAAAACTTGAAATTATGAACCGTGATTTTTGACTTGAAAATTGATTTTTACTGTTATATTTTTTTTAGAATATTATTAAATATTTCCATCCGAAATTATTTTTAAAAACAATGTTACATCCTTGTTCGCATTTTATCTTTAGAGATTCTAGCCAACTTTTGATTATAGGAGGGGGATTTAATTTTTTTTCTTTTGAAAACCAAATTTGAAAACCTATAGACAAGACTGTAAACAAGGCAGAGGCAATCTGCCTA
This sequence comes from Allium cepa, assembly GCA_030765085.1. Classification (NCBI taxonomy): domain Eukaryota; kingdom Viridiplantae; phylum Streptophyta; class Magnoliopsida; order Asparagales; family Amaryllidaceae; genus Allium; species Allium cepa. The sequence goes on from CM060942.1 coordinate 293,990,073, forward strand.
ATTCACCGACATGCACACACTCAATCTATGGATACATACAACATACAGGCACATTCAGATCCATACCAAAACATTATCACAAACAGATTTGAGGTTGAAAATTTTGCTCACCTATCATGAAGAACAGAGGACATGTTTTTTTTTTGATCTGAAATCTGGAAATTGATTGTTGCCTGCTTGTTTTAATTTAATCCATTTGAGTTGATCTTTAGCTTGATGACTTCAAATTAATTCTGAAGTCTTAATCTTTGAATTGCATTTACTTGATCAGGTTGATTTTAAATCCTTTCTGGTTGAAGATTTGATCTTTCATGCTAATTTCCTGGGATGATGTTGTTTTGAATTCTTTTGCTTTGATTGAGTTTTTTTTATGACCTGCAATTCCAGGTTGAAGATTTTCATTGCTTATTGTTTCCAGATTTGCTTTGATTTCATTTTGTTTTTAGATTGAAAACTTGAATCTAGACTTGATTGATATGCATCTGAATTTAAGCTAATACTTGTTGTTTGCCTTGATCAAATTTTGAAATATATTCAGGCTTCAGGCTTTTGATTTTGATTTTTGTTTCAGGTCTTTTTTTTTTTGAATGCAAGAGATTTTTTTGGAAGCCTGGTTTTACTTTCTTTTGATTTACATTATTAAGAAATTTTAGAGAATATGACTGGCCACTTGTTTAACTAAGCCTACAAGTGTCTATTATTTATTTTCATATTTTTACAAATGTCTTAATTTAATTCTAAAACACTTACACTTGTCAAAACTCAATATTAAAGACCTTAACGAAAAAATATTTATAAATTTTGTTTTAAATCCCTATTCCAAATTAAATTTACGAAACATGTTTTCATCTATGTTATGTATTTTAAATCTTATACTTCATTCCAAAAGATATACTCATACTAACATTGGAAAACAAAATTTTATTAGCTCCAAATACATAGAGATTTGAAATCCAATTTATTTGCAATACATTTCTATTTGAATTTCATAGCAAATTTTCAAATTAATTCACAATTAAATTCACAATTTAATTTAAAAATTCATTTAAATTGCAAACTTAAATTTGCCTCAAAAACTTGGGATCGTTACAGATTTCCCTCTCAAGAAAATTTCGTCCTTGAAATTTGCAAGGGAGATAACAAGATGGATACACAAAGATAGAGAATCGACTCATCAGTCAAACTGAATATGTTATATCCCGAAATTTTTGGCAATATCAATTCAATAATCTGTATTAAAATTTAAATTGATTTGATAATCTTTGTAATAAAATTTGAATTTGATTTAATAATCTAATTGAATAAATATTTAATTGGTGAATTTTTATCTTTTAAAGCTAATAAATTGGTTTCTATTTATAATGTAAATATATGGTTTATATTGTAAATAGATTAGCTTTGTTTTAATTTAAAAAATAAAGTCTTATTTTCTAATTCTAATATTTTTGATAATCTAGAAATTTTATTTTTATTTAATATTAAGCTTTTCAAAGCTATTTAATAACTATATGATTTTAAAAATTGTTAAGATAAAAGTTTAAATTGTTTAAAATGATTTTGGCTTAAGCTTAAATTTAAATTAATTAATAATGAGGTTTCTTTTGTTCTTTTTAAATATAGCTTGATAAAATAAGTAATATATTAGTAAAGAGAAAATTTCTTTTATAAATTATTTTAATTTGATATTTTCAAACAATATTAATAATGTATTGTTTTTGCTAATAGATTTTAGTATAAATAGAATTTTTCTTTTAAAATTTAAGTTTAGAATTTGATTTGAATTTGAATTTCAAGTTTTTAAATTCAAAATATATATTTTAAATTGTTTTGGATTTTAAAATATTTGTATAAACTTTTATATTATAAATATAATTGGATTTATTTATTTAATATTATCTTCATATAAATACGTACATATTAACTAATTAATTAAACATAAGTTTACTTTAATCTTATATTAACACTTAACTAAATATTAATTTACTTTAAAAAGACATGTCTAAATTGTTAAGTTTATCAAAATGACAAACGTTGTCATATAGGACAAGTGTCAAATTTAATTTAGTTTTTCTTTTATTTTTATTTCAGCCATTATATTAACAAATCTCCTTCTTCATTTCTTTTCTTTTTCTAAATCTAGAAGCTAAGTTCAAATCTAAAGCTAAGAAAACAAATCCGACCAAAATCTGAAAACAACTCTTCAAAACTAAAATCGTTAATCCTCTTCATTTCAAAGTGCAAATCAAATCCCTGTAACATTTTCAAATCAAGGCAACTCAGTTTCTAACAAATAAGAAAATCTGAGATCTGTTCTAAAGCCTGCATTATATTTCTTCTTCAATCTGGAGTTTTTCTACATGCAACTACATTTTCAAGAAAAAGCATTTCCGTTTGATAAAGCAACTCATATCCAAGAACAAAGTTCTAACTCAAGCAAAGGATTTCAGTTTTTAAAAAGAGTTTAAAGTTTTCTGAGTCAAAAGCTTTTCAAAATGGAGGCTGTGTTCTTCTTTAAAAAGGTGAGTAATATCACTTTTTAAAATTTAAGAATGAATATGGTTGCTTGATTATCTTTGGAAATAAGTATGCTATGAATATATATAAGTGCATTTTTGTATGTTTATGTGAATGTATAGATGTGAGCATGCATGTTGTTATCTGTTGCACCTCTGCTTAAAATTTTCAAACTAAGATTTAGAACAAAATTCATATTCTCTGGAACTAATTGCTGTTAGGATCTAGACTATAACAAAACTTGTTTGTTAGAGGATAGAGTAAAGATTAAAAATTTATTTAAGTTAAACTAAATTTAGTTTTGCCCTGGAAAAACCAAAGGAACAGGCAAGCTCTAGCTTGTCTAAATTTCAAACAAATTAATTTATTTAGTCAGGTATGTAATCTGAAATCTAAATCAAAGACTTGATTTTTAAAACTTAGATCATGATTTTTAGTAATGGATTACGGGTGCATTTCTGGTTTAACCGGAAATTGGTTATTTGGGGTTTTCTGGTGATCCAATAGATTGAAGGGGACGGGGTTCTTCCTGATAATGGTGGTGTGATCAGTGTTATGGCAAAAATGGCTGGTGGTGTTGCATTTCATCGAGAAGGCGGCGGTGGTGACTTCTTTTCTGCAGCCCTAGTTTTCGATAGGCTTAGTAAATTGGTCGACACGGCTTCTATAATTGATCGATTGCAGTGAGGTTTGGAGGGGTGAAAGTGTAGCCATTGACGAGATTGTGGCCGAAGGTGCAACATTCCTGGTAGTTGGAGTTTCTTGGTCGAGGCCATGACAGGTTTTGGGTTTGTGTTGTTCAGTTGTTCCAGTTTGAGTTTAAATACTCAAATTCAATTTCGAGACTTATAATTGATCTGATGTTCGAATTTGGCTATGAGGGCGATCGTCGACCTGCGTGAATCATCGTTGATGATCGGAATTAGCTGTGGCGACGGTGCATGTGCATGGTGCATCGTTGATGTCCGGAGTTGCAGCATTCCTGGTGGTCGGAGTTTCTTGGTCGAGGCGATGATAGGTTTTGGGTTTGCATTGTTCAGTTGTTACAGGTTTGAGTTTAAACACTCAAATTCGATTTTGAGACTGTATAATTGACCTGATGTTCAGATTTGGCTATGAGGATGATTGTCGACCTGTATGGATCATCGTTGATGAACGGAATTAGCTGCGGCGATGGTGCATGTGCACGGTGCACTGTGTTCTAGTGAACTTGCTTTGGTTCTGATTTGTATTCGAGTTAATGGTGATTGACTCGAAGTAAGTAGATGCTTTGCTCGGAGCAAAGTGGGTTTTGACTCGAAGTAAGATAGGTTAGCTCGGGTTAAAATATTGTTACAGGTTCTTAAAAGAAGCCTGTAGTGTTTTGCTTTAAATTTTAAAACTGAAAATCTAAAATGAAAAGTAAAGTTTTTAAACAAGTTTAAATCTAAGTTTAAATCTGATTCAAGTTTAAGTTTAGATCTTAGTTTTTTGTTATAAAATAAAGCTATAAATTTGAATTGTTTTAACTACTTTAAAAATGTTTAAGTAGTTTGAATTTTAAAAATGAAGATTTAAAATGTAAGTAAAGTTTTTAATCAAGTTTTAATCTGGAAATTCAAATTTGATTCGTATCTTAGTTTGAAGATAAATAAGTTTAAAATTTAAATTGTTTTAAACAATTTTGAATGTATAAAGTATATTTTAAATATGGTTTGAATTTAAGATGAATTTGGTTTTAATTTTTTTTAAGATTTCTTTTATAAGACAAATACTTCTTTAACATGTAATTCAAAAGGGGGTTTTAAATTGTTTAGAATTTTGTTAAAGTTAATTTGATTCATTTTAAATCTTAAATTTAAATGAAATTTAAAATGAAATTCAAAATGAAATTTGAAAGTAAATTTAAAAGTAAATTGTTTTTAAATGCTTTATTAATGATAATTTGATCATTAATAAGAAAAATGTTTTTATCATTAAATAAATAAAGATTTAATGTTTAGAATTATTAAGTTAATTAAAATGAATAATTAATTTAATTAATTAATTAATGACTTGGATTAATTAAATAAGTAATTAAAGGTTTAAATTAATTAATTAAGGTTTAAGATTAATTAATTAAGGAATAATTAATTTGTAATTAAGGATTATTAATTAGAATCTTAATTAATAATTAGTGATTAATTAATCAAGTAATTAAGAATTAATTAAATTATAGTTAACACTTAATTAATTAAGTAATTAGAGATAAATTAATTGGTTATTAAAGATTAATTAATTTGTAATTAATAATGATTAATCTAAATTAATTACTTAAGGAAAGTAATTAAAGAATTAATAATAGTTAATGATGGTCATTAAATTAAGATTATTTAATAATTAATTAATGGATTAATTTTAATAAATAATTAGATTAATTAATTAATGATAAACCTTTGTGAAATTGTTTAAATGTAATTACTTAATGGAAGTAATTAAGGAATTAATTACTAAATGTAATTAATTGAGTTTAATGTGATTGGTTTAAATTAATTAATTAATTAAGTTTAATTAATTTTAATCAGTGGATGATTTGTTAAGTAATTACTTAATGTAATTAATAGAGTGCAATTTCTTAGTGAAGTAATTAATGATAATTACCGGATGTAATTAATGGAAGATGGTTTAATAGTGAAAGTAATTTGGACTAAATTACTTTGTATAATTAATCAAGGGATTAATTGAAGAAATTAATTAAGGAGTAATTAATTTATTAATTAAAGTAATTAAGGGTAGCTAATTATTGAATGTGAATAATAAAAGGTGATTAATAATTATGGTTTAATTGAGATTAATTACTTAATGTAATTAATTTAAATAAGTTATTAATTTAAATTTAATTAAGGATCATTAATTTAATTAATGATGTAATTAAAGATTGATTAATTAAGATTAATTAATCAATAATAAGTGATTAAAGAGTGATTAATTAATGTAGTTAATTAAGGATTAATGAAATTAATTTCAGTTAATTAATTAATGAAGTAATTAAAGGTTAATTACTATAAGTGGTTAAGAATAATTAACTTGTGAAATTAATTAAAGGATAATTACTTGAATTAATTAAAGGATAATTAATCAAGGGTGATAAATTAAGGTGGATAATTAGAGAATAATTAATTAAATTGTAATTAATAAATGGCTATGCAAGCAAGATTTATATGATGAACATAATTAATTTAATTCACTTTAAATTAATTAGAGATGGAAGAAATTAATTTAATTCATTTTAAATTAATTATAGATGGTGTGATTATTAATCATTGCTTATGTATGGATGAATGATTATTGATTCCTTTGAATGGTTTGAGATCGCAGTTATGAGATAAGTAATGATGTGTGATATGAATGCTTTGGTTGCATTGTGATAATAATATGAATTATCTATTTGTGATGATAATGTGGATTATCTGTTTACGATGATAATGTTGATTATGTATTGTGGTATGTGAATTATCTATCCGTGTGTATATAGATAATAGAATTGAATTGTTTTAAACTTTAAAACAACTTCGCCTAAAAAGATACGTTTTGGGTTTCTATGAGACCAGGATCGGGTTTGCTGCATCATGAGAGGGGGTTCTCGCTTTGCGTTAGGTGGCGAACGGGAGACTCTTACCTCTACATGTCCCCGGGGGTAGTATATGGCCTTGTGGGGTTGGTTTGCTAGGTGCTTACAGTCGAGAGGCTGGCCGTAAAAGCAAACCCAAGGTATCATTGTGAGCCACGGCGGGGCTGGGATGGTTGAAAAGCCTACCAGTCGAGTGAGCCATTGTCGATGGTTGAAAAGCCTAGACTATTATAGTTGGTATCAAAGCGCTAGGTTGTGTGAATACCTAGGCTTTGGAGTGTTTTCTTTCTTGAGATAGCGTATTTGTATTTTTAATATATATATATACATACATTTATATATATTTATACCAATCCGTTGGGTTACCTGTTCGGGTTTTTTCAACATAAGTTATAAAGGTAGATGGGGTAATGGTGTGTATAACGCGACTACCATTGGTTGGAGTTTGTATGTTTGAGGTTGGAAGTGTGTCTGTCGAGACTATAGACCTAATACTGTCTTAAGTATGTTTGTGCAGTGTGTAGAGATTTCATTGATCTTTGAAGGAATCCTTTTAAGGTTCAGAGTCCATCCTTGAAGTGCAAAGTTTGATGAGTTGAGTTTGGATCTTTTGGTTGGAAGAAGTGAGTGATGTTATCTTAGCAACCTCAGGAAGTAGTAGTTGCGTGATGAGATGCAGTGATTATGGATTGTCTCCGAAGATGTTTTCTTTGGAACAAGTTTTAGGAAGTGTGTCTGCTTCGATGTTGTGGCTGAGTTCAGTAGGTTGTTACTGTTTGGTTTGAGGTCCGAGTTTCTCGAAGAGCTTTGGATTAGGAAGTTTTTGGCATCTGTGTCAGCATTGCAGCTCGGAGTGTTCTATGTGCTAGCAGGAAGTTTTCTGGCTGAGGAGTTTTTCTAGCGGTGGAGTTCAGAAGTAGCAGGGTGGATCCATCTCTTCGATGGATTGGCTAGATAAGTGTAAGTTGTTCTTTTTGGTAAAGAGAGAACGGTTTTCTTTGGAATTAGGTTGGGTTGATCATAGTAGTAACTTGTGATAGTTGAGTGTTCTCTTGGGTTGTTAGAGATTTTTCGAATGTCTTCAGGGAAGTCAGAGGTTTGTTCACATCAGGAGATTGAGTTTTCTAATCGACTAGGATTCCAGGAGTAATATCGGTGGTTCAGCTAGTGAAAGGATGGTTCTTTGAGATAGGGTTTGGTGAAGTAGCTCAGGATTTGGTGGAACTTCTGAGTTTTCTCTTTTGGATCTGCTGAACCATATGTCTGGGATGTATTGTCCATTTTGTGCTCGTGTTCATCATCAGCATTTTAATCTACTCCAGGTCAGAGTTGTGCAGCGGAAGCAATTGGGGGTGCATCTATTCTTTTTCGGATAAGGAGAAGTAAGTTTAGTCTTCTGTTTTTTGAGGAGTAGAGTTTGTTCTTGATTTTGGCTGATCGTGAGAGGATCATTTTGTTGAGTTAATTAGTTTTGTTTGTTTCGAGAGGCATCAGAGTAAGGTGAGCCGATCAGTAAGAATGTAGGCAGCCCAGGATCATCCGAAGAGTTCTGTGGATAAGAGACGGAGGAATTTGGATTCTGGAGTCGAAGATTTGGTTTTGGTTAAGTTTTCTCCGATCTAAAGGAGCCATAAGTTTTGGGTACGATTGGGAAGCTAGCTCCGAGGTGTTTTGATCTTTTTCGTGTTCTTGTGAAGATTAGTGTTTTGGTCTGCAAGGTTGAATTGCATTTTCGATAACTGGGATTCGATGTGTTTTATGTATCTCTGAGGTAGTACATGTATGATTTAGCTCTGGTTATAGAACCAGCAGTTCAGGAGTTTGGTTGTTGAGTCGGACTTGTCTATAGTCTGATATCTTGTCTACTTTTGTAGATCTAGATGGGTAGGAGCTCTGTAGATTAGTGGTGTAGAATTGGTTGGATTCTGTAGGGCGAGTATTTTGGTAATTATACTTGAGAAACTCGAGGAAATTCTATCCAGAATTTTGCCTGGATAGTTAGATTTGTTTGATTGGATGAATTGGTTTCTATGGTTGTTAGCATATTATTGATATACGCATGTGTTTTAAAATTAAAATCTTTAATGAGATTATTAAATTACCTTTGTTTTAAATTTCGGGGACGAAATTCTTTTAAGGGGGAGGAATTTGATATCCTGGAATTTTCGGCGATATCAATTTAATAATCTATATTAAAATTTAAATTGATTTGATAATCTTTATAATAAAATTTGAATTTAATTTAATAATCTAATTGAATAAATATTTAATTGGTAAATTTTTATCTTTTAAAGCTAATAAATTGGTTTCTATTTGTAATGTAAATATATGGTTTATATTGTAAATAGATTAGCTTTGTTTTAATTTAAAAAATAAAGTCATATTTTCTAATTCTAATATTTTTGATAATTTGGAAATTTTATTTTTATTTAATATTAAGCTTTTCAAAGCTATTTAATAACTATATGATTTTAAAAATTGTTAAGATAAAAGTTTAAATTGTTTAAAATGATTTTGGCTTAAGCTTAAATTTAAATTAATTAATAATAAGGATTGTTTTGTTCTTTTTAAATATAGCTTGATAAAATAAGTAATTTATTAGTAAAGAGAAAATTTCTTTTATAAATTATTTTAATTTGATAATTTGATATTTTCAAACAATATTAATAATGTATTGTTTTTGCTAATAGATTTTAGTATAAATAGAATTTTTATGTTAAAATTTAAGTTTAGAATTTGATTTGAATTTGAATTTAAAGTTTTGAAATTCAAAATATATATTTTAAAATGTTTTGGATTTTAAAATATTTGTATAAACTTTTATTTTATAAATATAATTGGATTTATTTATTTAATATTATCTTCATATAAATAAGTACATATTAACTAATTAATTAAACATAAGTTTACATTAATCTTATATTAACATTTAACTAAATATTAATTTACTTTAAAAAGACATGTGTAAATTGTTAAGTTTATCAAAATGAAAAACGTTGTTATATAGGACAAGTGTCAAATTTAATTTAGTTTTTCTTTTATTTTTATTTCAGCCTATATATTAACAAATCTCCTTCTTCATTTCTTTTCATTTTCTAAATCTAGAAGCTAAGTTCAAATCTAAAGCTAAGAAAACAAATCCGACCAAAATTTGAAAACAACTCTTCAAAACTAAAATCGGTAATCCTCTTCATTTCAAAGTGCAAATCAAATCCCTGTAACATTTTCAAATCAAGGCAACTCAGTTTCTAACAAATAAGAAAATCTGAGATCTGTTCTAAAGCCTGCATCATATTTCTTTTTCAATCTGGAGTTTTTCTACATGCAACTACATTTTCAAGCAAAAGCATTTCTGGTTGATAAAGCAACTCATATCCAAGAACAAAGTTCTAACTCAAGCAAAGGATTTCAGTTTTAAAAAGAGTTCAAAGTTTTTTGAGTCAAAAGCTTTTCAAAATGGAGGCTCTGTTCTTCTATAAAAAGGTGAGTAATATTACTTTTTAAAATTTAAGAATGAATATGGTTGCTTGATTATCTTTGGAAATAAGTATGCTATGAATATATATATATATATATATAAGTGCATTTTTGTATGTTTATGTGAATGTATAGATGTGAGCATGCATGTTGTTAGTTGTTGCACCTCTGCTTAAAATTTTCAAACTAAGATTTAGATCAAAATTCATATTCTCTGGAACTAATTGCTGTTAGGATCTAGACTATAAACAAAACTTGTTTGTTAGAGGATAGAGTAAGGATTAAAAATTTATTTAAGTTAAACTAAATTTAATTATGCCCTGGAAAAACCAAAGGAACAGGCAAGCTCTAGTTTGTCTAAATTTCAAACAAATTAATTTATTTAGTCAGGTATACAATCTGAAATCTAAATCAAAGACTTGATTTTTAAAACTTAAATCATGATTTTTAGTAATGGATTACGGGTGCATTTCTGGTTTAACCGGAAATTGGTTATTTGGGGTTTTCTGGTGATCCAATAGATTGGAGGGGTCGGTGTTCTTCCTGATAATGGAGGTGTGATCAGTGTTATGGCAAAAATGGCTGGTGGTGTTGCATTTCATCGAGAAGGCAGCGGTGGTGACTTCTTTTCTGCAGCCCTTGTTTTCGATAGGCTTAGTAAATTGGTCGGCACGGCTTCTATAATTGATCGATTACAGTGAGGTTTGGAGGGGTGGAAGTGTAGCCATTGATGAGATTGTGGCCGAAGGTGCAGCATTCCTGGTAGTCGGAGTTTCTTGGTCGAGGCGATGACAGGTTTTGGGTTTGTGTTGTTCAGTTGTTCTAGTTTGAGTTTAAATACTCAAATTCAATTTCGAGACTGATAATTGATCTAATGTTCGGATTTGGCTATGAGGGTGATCGTCGACCTGTGTGAATCATCGATGATGATCGGAATTAGCTGTGGCGACGGTGCATGTGCACGATGCATTATTTTCTGGTGAAGTTGCTTTTGTTCTGATTTGTATTCGAGTTAATGGTGATTGACTCGAAGTAAGTAGATGGTTTGCTCGGAGTAAAGTGGGTTTTGACTCGAAGTAATATAGGTTGGCTCGTGTTAAAATATTATTACAGGTTTTTAAAAGAAGCCTGTAGTGTTTTGTTTTAAATTTTAAAACTGAAGTTCCAAAATGAAAAGTAAAGTTTTTAGACAAGTTTAAATCTGATTCAACTTTAAGTTTAAATCTCAGTTTTTTATATAAAATAAAGTTATAAATTTGAATTGTTTTAACTGCTTTAAAAATGTTTAAGTAGTTTTAATTTTAAAAATGAAGATTTAAAATGTAAGTAAAGTTTTTAATCTGGAAATTCAAATTTGATTTGTATCTTAGTTTGAAGATAAATAAGTTTAAAATTTAAATTGTTTTAAACAACTTTGAATGGTTAAAGTATATTTTAAATATGGTTTGAATTTAAGATGAATTTGGTTTTAATTTTTTTTTAAGATTTCTTTTATAAGACAAATACTTCTTTAACATGTAATTCAAAAGTGGTTTTTAAATTGTTTTAAATTTTGTTAAAGTTAATTTGTATTCATTTTAAATCTTAAATTTAAATGAAATTGAAAATGAAATTTGAAAGTAAATTTAAAGTAAATTGTTTTTAAATGCTTTGTTAATGATAATTTGATCATTAATAAGAAAAATATTTTTATTACTAAATAAATAAAGATTTAATGTTTTGAATTATTAAGTTAATTAAAATGAATGAATAATTTAATTAATTAATTAATGACTTGGATTAATTAAATAAGTAATTAAAGGTTTAAATTAATTAATTGAGGTTTAAGATTAATTAATTAAATAATAATTAATTTGTAATCAAGGATTATTAATTGGAATATTAATTAATAATTAGAGATTAATTAATCAGGTAATTAAGAATTAATTAAGTTACAGTTAACATTTAATTAATTAAATAATTAGAGATAAATTAATTGGTTATTAAGGATTAATTAATTTGTAATTAATAATGATTAATCTAAGTTTCATTACTTAAGGAAAGTAATTAAAGAATTAATAATAGTTAATGAAGGTCATTAACTTAATATTATTTAATAATTAATTAATGTGATTAATTTTAATAATTAATTAGATTAATTAATTAATGATAATCCTTTATGAAATTGTTTAAGTGTAATTACTTAATGGAAGTAATTAAGGAATTGATTACTAAATATAATTAATTGAGTTTAATGTGATTGGTTTAAATTAATTAATTAACTTTAATTAATTTTAATCGTTGGATGATTTGATAAGTAATTACTTAATGTAATTAATGGAGTGTAATGACTTAGTGAAGTAATTAATGATAATTACCGGATGTAATCAGTGGAAGATGGTTTAATAGTGAAAGTAATTTGGATTAAATTACTTTGTATAATTAATCAAGGGATTAATTAAAGAAATTAATTAAGGAGTAATTAATTTATTATATGAAGTAATTAAGGGTAGTTAATTACTGAATGTGAATAATCAAAGGTGATTAATAATTATGGTTTAATTGAGATTAATTACTTAATGTAATTAATTTAAAAAGTAATTAATTTAAATTTAATTAAGGATCATTAATTTAATTAATGATGTAATTAAGGATTGATTAATTTAGATTAATTAATCAATAATAAGTAATTAAAGAGTGATTAATTGATGTAATTAATTAAGGATTATTGTAATTAATTTTAGTTAATTAATTAATGAAGTAATTAAAGGTTAATTACTATAAGTGGTTAAGAATAATTAATTTGTGAAATTCATTAAAGGACAATTACTTGAATTAATTAAAGGATAATTAATCAAGGGTGATTAATTAAGTTGGATAATTAGAGATTAATTAATTAATTTTTAATTGATAAATGGTTATTTAAGCAAGATTTATATGATGAAAGTAATTAATTTAATTCATTTTAAATTAATTAGAGATGGAAGTAATTAATTTAATTCATTTTAAATTAATTATAGATGGTGTGATTATTAATCATTGCTTATGTATGGATGAATGATTATTGATTCCTTTGAATGGTTTGAGATCGCATTTATGAGATAAGTAATGCTGTGTGATATGGATGCTTTGGTTGCATTGTGATAATAATATGGATTATCTATTTGTGATGATAATGTGGATTATCTATTTATGATGATAATGTTGATTACCTTTTGTGATATGTGAATTATCTATCTGTGTGTATATAGATATAAGATTTTAATTATTTTAAACTTTAAAACAATTTGGCCTTAAAAGATATGTTTTGGAATTCGATGAGACCGTGATCGGGTTTCCAGACTTTGATATCCGGAAACCACATCGATCCAAGTAAATGATAGGTCGTGAATCTAAAGTGAAGATGAAGATTTAGAGTGTAAGGGTTATTGTCGTTAACTCTGAGGGTGATTCCAAAATGAGTGTAACGAGATAATGCCTTCGGTTTCGTTCAAACCCGGAACGATTATATGGATTGAATGCTTTCAGAACATCGTCAAGTGGACGATTAACATTCTAAGAGATGTGTTTTTTAAAGGTAATCGTAGCCTCAAGCCTCATCAACCGGGAATGGCAAAAACAGGGGAGGTGCAGCAAGGCTAAGTGGGTCATACCCAAGTAGGACGAGATTTTTCCCTATCTAGAGGTCCCTTTTTATTCGACTGCGTGGATAGTTGGAATGCACGCCAACTAGGGGGTTGTCTTGTTCGGGACTGTCCAGTAAGGGATGGTTTCTGTCTTTGTTGCAGGGTGTTAACGCAAAAAGTTAGACGCTAACACCCGGATGCAAATAGAGATTGAATGAAAGCACCACCCGTTAACACGGGAAACAGAAAAAGCAGTAATCCACTGAAAAAGCAGTAAGAGACAAAGATTTTATAGTGGTTTGGCTTATGATCAAGCCTACGTCCACTTCAATCCTTCTTTATTGCTAATATGATTACAATCATTTACAATTTCCTTCAATTACAATTCACTTCAAAAAACAAGTAGCTAGAAAAACTTCGATGCAAGAGAATTCTCCGAATTCATGGTTGGATGTGTTGAATTCCTATTTGAAGTTGATTGAAGCTTCTTGCCAGTTTCAAGTGTTGGAGTACGGCTTGGTTTTAAGATGGCAGAGTCTCGATGCTTTGACTAAAATGATCGAAAAAAGTCCCCCTCATGTTGGAGATAGTACCGTATTTATAGAGGAATTTCCATGTCAAGTTGTAAGTAGTGACCGACCGAAAGTAAGTCTGGATCGTGACCGACCCAAGACAAGTCATAAGCCGCGTTCTATCTCTTAAGCATGGCTCACGGCTTAATCGGGATAAGCATGTTCTTCTGAGTAAAAGTCCTAAGTCGTGAACGAGTTAACAGGCCCTGGTTCAAGTAACGCTATATTGGATTTCCCTTTGTTTGCCTAGGTCGCGAGCGACCTAACATAGGTCGTAAGTCGGTCGTGACTTAAGTGAAGTTGTTTTGAGCTTTTCCTTTCTTGAGTCGTTAGGTCGGCAGTCTCTTAAGTCGTTAGGTCGGCAGTCTCTTGAGTCGTTAGGTCGGCAATCTCTTGAGTCGTTAGGTCGGCAATCTCTTGAGTCGTTAGGTCGGCAATCTCTTAAGTCGGTAGGTCGTGCTATCAGTTAAGTCGCTAAGCCGTTATACTCTCAAGTCGTTTGCCTATTGAGTCGCTGGCCACCTTAAGTCGTCTTCCTATTGAGCCGCTGAGCATAGGAGTTAACATTCGCCCCTCGAAGTACACGCCTAATGGTTAGGTCGTGTGCTTCGATATCCTTTAACCCGTCCCCCTCTAGGTCGCTAAGTCGCGCGCGACCTAAAGGTTAGGTCGTATGAGCCGCTTCAGGTTTCTCCACTATAAGTCGTCCATCCCCTTCTTTCTTCTCATTACTTACCTCCTCATCTGTTTCTGCCATTAACACTTTCCTGAACTTCCAAATGCGATCTCGACCCGATCAGTCACCGATTAACTTGATATTACATCGCGTAAGTGAACTTGCTTTTTTCTTGATCCTTTACCATCTTTGATTCGTGAATTCCATTTCCTCAATCCTAAACCACCTCTTCATGCAATGTTTCATCGCGAATTTTGTTACTTCGATAGTTGACGAATTTGAGCTAGCTCGATTTGGGTTTAAACGTTTGATCAATGGGCTTCAATGCTTCAAGCTAATTGATCTTTGATTTGCGTTAGAGTGACAGGGCATTGAATTTGTGGTGATTTAGTTTTTTGGATGATTCGACATCATGAGAAAATGAGGGCTTCTGTTGATGGAGAGGCTAACGGGTTAACGGGTTAAGAGGATGAGGAGTTTCTGATTAGATGGGGGGTTTGTTGATTGGGTGAAGTGAGATACCAACTTGGACACGACCTAGCAATTTTGGGCAACCTATAACCCTTCGCGACTTAACAAGATACGACATAAGCTTTGAGTCGCGGCCGACTTAACTTTTGACCGACTTAAATAGACGCAACATAAGCCTTGAGTCGCGGCCGAGCTAGGATGATTTAAAGAACCAACGACTTAACTTAACTCACAGGAAATCTTTTAAGTCATGGACGAGTTAGCACTTGGACAATTTTCCACTGCCGAATTGCTTCTTGCGACTTATACCCATCTCATCCTACTCGTTAGGTCGCGAGCGACCTTGGACTTGAGCGAATCTTCACCCCCTTGACTTGAAGCTTTGCGATTTAACCTTTAGATTGTGAACGACTTAGGACTTTGATACGCATTGCCATGCCTTGTACTTTTAACTCAAACCATACGGCCTAGGACTTGAACAAGTTGGGAACCTAAAAATTTTGATAGGACCTGATTGCATTTCCAACTCGAACTTTGAACTGCCGAAATAACTTGCATGACTTTGCTATGCTTTCTTAATAGATTATACCAAATTTGATGCTAATAACCTGTTAGATATAGCATTTCAGAAAACTAGGGCGAATATACTACCACTGATTGCCCACATCAAATGACAGATTAGTCGATAAAAGATAATGAAATTAAAGAAATTGTATGAAATGCTGTGAATCAACAAACTCAAGTAAAGCATTAAAACAATGTTAACCAACTAAAGTTGATTTGTTTGCGTTAATATTGCACTTGTATTTGGACTTAAAGCGACAAGTCTTGAAATATTGCAATTGACACATGTTTAATTTCAATTATATTTGCTTGTTGCTTTGTTAGCTTTACACAACACTTCACACATTTAGGAAACGTGCACTTCATGTTTGAATATGCAGTTGTTTATGTAGAATGGCTTCACATCAAGAAGAAGTGGTAGCTCAAGCAGAAGAGATCTTTCCGATAGGTATTCCCATAGTGAATCCTCCAGAAAGATCTCCGGCTACCTTAACCCAGAGAGCATTTAACCAGCTACGCATTCAATTTGGCCTTGCTGAGAGTGATGCTCTACTTCTCGGGCCGAGTGATACTGCCGATAATCCACCTCACGGTTTTGTCGCAGTAAATCACCAGATGTGCCTAAGTGGAGCAATTCCTCCTTTTAACGACTTTCTTCGAACGCTTCTCCTTCGGTTGACCATCTCTCCGTTTCAACTACATCCCAATGGCTATGCTATCCTGATGGGGTTATGTGTTTTATTTAGGAGAACTCTTGATCGTTTGCCAAGCTTCGAAGAAATTTGCTACTTACGCTCATTTGCTAAGAATAAAGATCATTCCTCCATTACTGTTGTAAGAAGCGCTAGGAATAGTAAACTCATTACCGATCTTTCCGAAAGCGCACATGGCTTCTTGAATCAGTTTTTCTTTGTTCGCTGCCCCCCAGGGTTTTATGCTATCTGGAGAGTAGGAAGTAAGCTTACCTGCTTCTTATTTTTTCCATTCATGAGCTTTTCGAGATCTGAGTTGCTAAGTGCTAATTTTACTCTTTCCTTTTTCAGCACTTCCTCCCCCCTCTAGAGATCCAAGCCACAAGCAAATTGTTGAAAGACTGAATGTCGTGGCTGCTGAGGAAAGGAGTATAAAATTTCTGTTGAAGGATTAGTTTCTACATCAGTTTGGACTTCTACATTCTTCCCGCTCTACACAACTCACGAAGTCCCTGATTCTCCAGCTAAGACATTAGATGCCCCAGTTTCTACCGACGAACCCGTACCGAAGGAACTTACAACTGAGGCTTCGTTGGTAAAATGTTCTACTCCAACTATCATTGCGGGACCATCTTGTAAACTTGCTCTTGCCCCGGTTATCGAAGAAGAAGAAGATCTTCAACAAACCGGGAAGACTACTGATGAAGGAGTTGAGGTGAAGAGCCCTGTTGAACACAGTGGTAATGCCACTTTCGAAGGGTTGAGCGACTTTATGGTTACGTCTCAAGAACTCTTTAAAGATGATATGTCCGCTGCTAAAATTGTATCTCCGGCAGTTGAAGCGACATCTGCCCTTCAACAGACTCCTCCAGCTCAAGAATCAACATTGGCTGTAAAAGCTGTCACCACCCCCCAACTGAGGAGCAGTTCGTAGTTCGGCGCGTGTAGTTTGCACACACCACACACACTTAGGATTTATTGGCACTAATATGCACTTAACTCCTTGCAATTTGAAGGTTCTCAAGTTATGCTTCTTTTTCAATTTCAGGTTCTTCGATTGGGCGAAGTGGCTCGTATTATGATGACTTTAAGCAGTATGGCAGGCGCAGTCAATATGATTACAAGCGCTATCTTCCCTCTCACAGGGAAACTGATGAGGAGAGGGCTGCTCGAAAAGCTCAGGAGAGAAGAGCATACGAAGAACGGTACGGGAGAGGGGATGAACACCGTGACTCTTCCTACAGAGAGGATGATTCCCTTAAACGAAAATCCCATGATGACAAAGGAAAGAGCCATGCCGCCGAAGGTTCGAGCAAACGGACCAAGCATAATGAAAAGTCATCATCTGACATTCCTAAAGAGCCAATTGCTTTGGTGCCTCCTCAATCTCCTGCTCTTGCTCATACCGACATTCAGACGATCATTGGCAGGCCCTCATATCAGGTCGGACCTGGCCCAGCTACTCTTCAAACCCGATTTCCAAACTGGTGCTTGAAGGGGGTTCGCTTTGATCTTGATCTGGTTCCAATCGAAAAGCCAGCCATGTTACGAAATCTTGATGCTATCAAGCTTGATATTAAGAGGATGTCGAATTGGCAGAAACTTGTTGACGAACTCCAGAGAGTGAACCGCGCAAACCTTGAGGCTATGTTGACCATGGAGAACGATAAATCTGAATGGCAAAAGACTCTTGATCAACATGACGCAGAGATGAGGAGCATCGCCGCTTATAATGAAAAGATTGAAGCGGAAGTTGGAAAACTTAAAGAAGATGTCGCTACTTCCTCCACTTCCTACTCTCAAAGGGAAAGTGTGCTTCAGCAACAAGTGCGGGATGCTCATGCTAGCCAACGAGAGGCCGAAGATAAACTCAAGTGGCAGGAAAAGGTTGTAGAAGATTATCGCGTCGACGTTGCACAGTTGCGACAACAGACCAGCTCCCAAAACCTCGAAATTGAGATATTAAAAACCCGACTTTCTATAGTTGAGAAAGAGCGCGATGACGCTGTTGCCGGTAGAATTGCAGCTGAAGAAGCTCATCAAGCCACTAAAGCCGATGTCAGTTCGACATTGTTCGACTTCTACTTGCAAAGTGTCCTAGGGCATGGCATTCTCGCATTTTTGGGCCCCAAATATGAAATCACTTTGGCTGAAGTATGGGAAGCTGCGCTTGATATGCTTAAAGATGTTGGGTATGCCGAAGAAGAACTCGATGCACATTATCTGGATGACGGAGCTCGTGCAGCCCTTGTCAGAGGAAAAGAGCAACTCGCTAGAGAGCATGCTGGGATGATGAGAGAGGATCATCAAGAGAAAGAAGCACCATCAATTTCCCCCGTCACTCCTTCAATTTCGGCCGACGTTGACATCACAGGCTCCTTTTCTCATTATCCGTCCCCTGCTAAAGTTATAACTGATATTACAAGTGCACAGGGTGGAGATGAAGGCGAAGAGAGCACCGAAGCACAAACTTATGAAGTTGACATTAGGAAGCCCACTTCTCCAGGTAATATTAACGTCGAACTAGGTCAAGCGGATTACTCATTTGCTTCGGCCGAGCTTGATGAACTTGTTGCTTATTACATAAGACTCGATGAGCCGTTATCTCCTCTCTTCGCAGGAGATACTAATATTTTTTGCTTTTCTTCTGTAGCAAGAACGCCCAGTGTCATAGAAACTTCTCCTCCTCCAGCTGTTCCTCCTCCTACCTTTCAAATTACTCCTACTTCCCAGCCGGGATCGCAGGAAGAATTAATAGGAGCCCTTCAAGACTTGGACGATCCAGCCGCTTCGCACGAGCAGAAGGTCGAAGGACTTGAAGGAGGCGAAGTATCTCCGGAGCAAACCTTTTCTGATGACATAAAATTGTCTGCTCTTGTCACTCCGGGGAGTGAGTCTTCTTCAAGGAGGAGGAGGAAGCGTACAACTTCAAAGAAGAAAGGGAGAAGCATTTCTGCTACTGAAAAGGAAACGGAAGTTGATCCAGCACTAACTCTCTCTCCTTCTCCCCCAACTCTCCCAAGTCGGCCTGAAAAATTGCCTATTAAACCAGGTGAAGGCTCTAAAGGTGGTGAGAGAAAGAAGTGATGAGCCCCGCTTTGCCTACTTTGCTTTAGTTTTTGCTTTTTTGCATGTATACAAGTTTGTGTCGACTGGAGATTGTGCGGGTACCAGTCCCCGCTTTTCTTTATCCTGAAACCTGTACCTGTATAAAATTTTCGTGGTGTTGAATAAAATGTTCCTTTTACCTATACAAACTTCTGTCTGTATTTGAGAATACATTTACTCTTTATCTTTATACAAGTTCCTTGTTTCCTTTGTGTGATATTGCAATGAGCCTATGGTATGTTGTTTGAGCATTGGTTCCATTCTTGTACCTATAATGTGCTGCACCCATACCATGGTTTATTGTAATCTCTTTCACATTGGCAAAGTTTTTAGAGAACAATTCCTCTATTTCGAGAAGACTTGTACTCTTTTTTAGAGAACAACTTTTCCGTTTGAAGGAGGTTTGCATCCGTACTTTATAGGATAATATTTCCATTTCAAGGAAATATTTTTCGTATTTAGTAGGATGTACCTCATTTTGGAGGATTTTTTTTTTTTGAAGAAAATCACTTTTGTTTTGGCGAGTGAATTTTCTTTCGTAGTAAAGTGGGCTTCGACTTGCTTATGCCTCCGGTAAGAGGGCTTTTTGTTTGATTATGCCCCTGGGAAGAGGGCTTTTTGTTTGATTGTGCCTCTAGGAAGTGGTCTTTCTGTTTCTGCCTCTTGGGAGAGGCTTTTATCTTTTTCCCTGTTCGCTGGGAAGCGGGTCTTCGAAGAGGGCTTTTCACATTTCGACTCGTGTGAAGTTTTATTTCAAATCACGGTGAAATGTATGCCTCTGAGTAGGGCTTTTGCCTGGAAGTTTGGAGCTTCTTTCTCTTAGCTGGATGGATTCACGGGGCGGACACAAGTGTTTTGTGCCACCGATCAGTCCGCAACTTTATGTCGAGAAAGAGCTCTCTTTTTCTGGCGAGGCCCACTCGAGGTCTTTTAGCATTTCAACTATGGTGAAATGGGCCTCCGAAGAGGGCTTTTCACATTCCAGCACTTGTGAAGTTTTATTTCAGATCTCGGTGGAATGCGTACCTCCGAGTCTACCTGGAAGTTTCTTCCTCATGGTTGGCTGGATTCACGGGGCGGACACAAGTTACTTAGATGCTTATTTGCGCAGATTGTCTCAACTAGTGAACAAGCGCCTTGCCTTCCACTTGGGAAGGTGGCTCCGATCATCGTATAGATTCACGGGACGGACGCAAGTTACTTGGACGCTTGTCTGCGCAAACTGTCTCAGCTAGTAAACAAGCGCCTTGCCTTCCAGTTGGAAGGTGCTCCCGATCATTCCATACCAATCTTTTTTGTTGAGAAAGTCTTCTGGCATGCCCCGTTTGAGGTCTTTATCCTCCGAAGAGTTGTGCCTCCGAAGAGGGCTTGTGCCTCCGAAGAGGTCTTTTGCTGTTTGATGCTTGCTTGCCCATGCCTTTTTGCCATCTGTTCATACCGGCAATCCCCGTTATCTGTTCCAAATACACCGCCCTTTTAGTTGCCAACAATTTTCCTTATGCAAAGAAATATACTTCATAGTTAAGCGAGTTGGTGGTGGCAGACACAGGCTATTTAACTAGATGCTCGTTTGCACAAACATTCGCAGCTAGTTAGCAACGGTCCACTTCCAGCCAAATTGCTAACTTTTGTTCGAAGTAATTCTTTCGTAGGATTTGAGTATGGAAATTTTTAATGGTTTAGCGTCTGCTTGTTGGGTGATGTCGGAGATTGCTTGGTCTTGAGTTTTGTTTTTATGGCCTGCATTATTAAATTGACGTTTTAGTAATACAATTGACGTATTTTATATATCGAAATAAAGCAAAGCAGTTTATAATAGTAAAGAACACAAGATTTACAGTGGTTCGGCCAAGAACTTGGCCTACATCCACTTTATAGTTCTTATTATTCACTTGCACTGACTTTACAATGGCTTTCAATACAAGAATCATACATTCATCATTCTTTTACAATATTTCATTAAAGCCTTTAAGTAAAATATGGGCGCAAATGATTGCTGTTCCAAGCTCTTGGAATTCGGTCTCCTTCGACAGTCACAAGTTTGAATGTGCCATCAAGAAGTTTTTTGCCTATAACATACGGCCCTTCCCAGTTTGGTCCAAGCACGCCTGTAGGTGTCACAATTCTTTTTAAGATTAGATCCCCCACTTCAAAGTTGCGCCGGCGAACTTTGGAATTGAAGTGCCTGGCTATTCTTTGCTGGTGAGCTGCAGTTTTGAGCTCAGTTTCTTCCCTTTTCTCATCAAGGAAGTCAAGGGCTTCAAGTTGCAGCTTTTCATTTTCGGCTTGATTGAAATGGATTCTTCTATGTGAAGGGACCTCTATTTCTACCAGAATCATTGCCTCTGAGCCATATGCCAATGAAAATGGAGTATGCCCCGTCGCAGTTTTATGCGTAGTTCTATATGCCCATAGTGCTAGCGGAAGTTTATCGACCCAACCACCTTTCACTTTTTCCAGCTGTTTTTTGATGGTTGATTTGATAATTTTGTTTACTGCTTCCACTTGCCCGTTTACCTGCGGATAAGCCACTGCTGAGAAACTTTTTTGCATCTTGAATTTTTTGCAAAAATCTTGGAACTCTTCACTTTCAAATTGGGTTCCATTGTCTGTCATTATCTTTTGAGACACTCCATACCTGAAAATGATATTCTTAGTTACAAAGTTTATCATTTTCTTAGAGGTAATAGTAGCTAAGGGTTCAGATTAAGCCCATTTACTAAAATAATCCACAGCAACAATAGCATATCTGATTTCGGATTTTGCAGTTGGCAAAGGCCCGATGAGATCCATTCCCCAAATAGAAAATGGCCACGGGCTGACCATCTGTGTTATCTCAGTGGAAGGTGCTCTTGGGATTTTTGCAAATCTCTGGCATCGGTCACATTTTCGGGCGTAACTCGCGGCATCACGATTAATATCCGGCCAAAAATATCCATAACGGAGAATTTTCTTCGCTAAAGTTTGACCACCTGAATGGTCTCTACACTCTCCTCCGTGTACCTCAGTTAGAATTGTTTCAGCTTCTTCCTTGGACACACATCGGAGTAATGGCATTGAGAATCCCCGCCTATACAATCGGCCATCTTGAATTACAAATCTGGATGCTTTTCTTAACAACTTCTGGCGTTCTCTTGGGTTTTCTGGTAGAGAGCCGTCGCGCAGGTATTCCAATATTGGAGTCATCCATGATTCTCGCTCCTGTGATACAGTCATGATCCAGTCAATATCCATTTCATCAATGCTTGGAGTTTGACAGGACTTCTACAGGAACTAATCTCAATAATTGAGCTTCACCGGTTCTTGCATATTTTGCGAGGGAATCTGCCTTCATGTTTTCTTCCCGAGGTATATGGTTTATTGTATAATGGTCCAGGTCCTCGAGAAGCTCCCAGGCTCTTGACAAGTAAGCGGGCAGATTTCCTCCTTTGGTTTGAAACTCTTTCCTGACTTGACACACAATAAGCTGCAAATCTCTGAAGATCTGCAACAATTTGATATTCAACTCCTTCGCAATTCTCAGACCGGCAATAAGAGCTTCATACTCTGCTTTATTGTTTGTCGAAGGGAATTCCAATCTTAAAGCATAACACAATGACCGTCCTTCAGGAGTTTCAAGCACAACCCCAGCCCCGGAACAGTAATCGTTTCTTGCGCCATCAACATATAATTTCCATAGAATTGGGGGATTATTGGTTACCATCTCCTCACCATCTCCTTTGTCTGTGCATTCCGCGATGAAGTCTGCCAAAGCTTGTCCATTGATTGCTCTCCAGGGATGATAAGTGATGTCATATTGGCTGAGTTCAATATTCCATTTCAAAAGACGACCCGAAGTTTCAGGACGAAACAGGACTTGCTTCAAAGGCTGATCGGTGAGGACTTTGACGGATGAGCTTGGAAATATGGCCTCAATTTTCTTGATGCAATCAATAGACAATAGGCGAGCTTTTTCAACTTTGAATAGTTCAATTCTGCCCCAGTGAATCTCTTGCTGATGTAGTAGACCGGATGCTAAATTTTCGCATCCTCCCGTACTAAAGCTGCGCTGAGGGAATGAGACAAGATTGCCAAATATACAAAAAGATCTTCACCATTGTCAGGCTTAGAAAGTATAGGAGGCATTTCCATATGACGAATCAGCTCATCGAAAGCATTCTGGCATTCAGGAGTCCAATCAAAGTTTTTTCTTCCTTTCTTTAGAGCATCGAAGAATTGAATGCATTTATCAGTAGCTTTGGAAATGAACCGACTCAAGGCAGCAACTTTTCCATTGAGACTTTGCAATTCCTTCTTCGTTCTAGGAGCTTTGACTTCTCTTAAGGCAGTTATCTGAGCAGGATTAGCTTCAATGCCCCTTGCACTCACAATGAAACCCAGAAACTTTCCAGATTCTACTCCAAATGAACGCTTCAAAGGGTTCAGCTTCATACCGTACTTTCGGAGGATTGAGAACATCTCTGCCAAGTGATCCATGTGGTCCACCGCTTTCTTTGGCTTTACCAGCATATCATCGACATAAACTTTCATAGTCTTGCCAATCTGTGGTTTAAACATGGCATTCACAAGTCTTTGGTAAGTTGCCCCTGCATTCTTAAGTCCGAAAGGCATGACTCTGTAGCAGTAGAGACCAACATCGGTGATAAAGCTCGTGTCCTCCTGATCTGGCTCATGCATCATGATCTGGTTATATCCGGAATAGGCATCCATAAAAGATAACAATTCATGCCCCGCCGTTCCATCCACCAACTGGTCAATCCTGGGTAACGGGAAGCAGTCTTTGGGGCAGGCTTTGTTTAGATCTGAAAAGTCAATGCACACTCTCCATTTCCCATTAGCTTTCTTAACCAGTACAGGATTTGAGACCCAATTCGGATAAGTAGATTCCCTGATAAAACCATTCTCCATGAGCCGATCAACCTCTTCTTTCAATGTTGCTGACCTTTCAGGACCTTGAGCTGTTCTTTTCTGCTTTACCGGTGCAAACTTTGGATCAATATTCAAGGTATGCACCGCAATTTCTGGAGATATTCCACACATATAGGCATGAGTCCAGGCGAATACATCTAGATTTGTTTTCAAAAATGATATCAAAACATTTTGAACCGTTGCATTAAGCTGTGAACCCACATTCAGCACTTTATTCGGGTCTTTCGGGTCAACAGGTACCGGGACTGTCACTTCAACTGGTATCACTCTATTTTCCCCTGCACTGGCTTTTCTTGGATCCATCTCTCTTCGTGCACCGCTATGTTCGCCTGTGCAGGGTCCACCCTGTAATTGCTACAAGGTTGATTCTTAGATGCGGACCGGGGCTGCCGCATCTTTTTCCATTTCTCTCTTCCTCGATTCACGCAACTCTGTAAGATAACATTCTCGTCCAGCATTCTGATCCCCTTTCACCACACCGACTCCATTATCTGTGGGGAATTTTATGGTCAGACACCACGGGGCAAGAATAGCTTTAAATGCTGCCAGAGTTGGTCGGCCTAAGAAGGCATTGTAGGCAGAAAATTCTTCAAGAATAACAAAGGTCTGTTTTCGAGCGACTTTTCTCTGCCCCTCTCCAAGCTCTACAAACCAATCAATAGTCCCAATTGGCCGTTTCAGCTCCCCAGTAAAGCCAGCAATCTTTAGTGATGAAGCTTGAATGTGAGCCATTGGAATCTTCATCTGATCAAAAGTCTTCTTGAAGAGAATGTTGCATGAAGCTCCACAATCAACCAGAACTCTTTTAACAGTAGCTGGCCCAATGCCAGCGGAGATGACCAAAGGATCAATGGTGGGAGCTTCAACACCCATCGAATCCCTAGTACTGAATATAATGTCATCATTAAAGGTTTTCTGCTGCTTCACAGGCGCAGCATCTTCTAACACAAGAACACTTTCATATGCCGGTGCATACTTCAAAGCACGGGCGTATCTTTCCATCTCGCCCCAACTCCTGCCAGCTGGTTGAGGGCCTCCTGTAACCACATTTATAACAGGCCTCTCTGATTCATGAGCTGCCGCCTTCTCACTTGAGCCAGGACAATGAACAGGAACTTGTTGTCCTTGAGTTGACAAGGTTGGGCCATTCTTGTTCCTTCTTACATATTGTTGGAGCTTGTTTTGTTTAAATAGTTCCTCGATTACCTCCTTTAAGTGACGGCACTCGTTAGTATCATGCCCGAGCTAGTTATGGAACCGGCAAAACCTTCCATTCTTCTCATCTCTTCCATTAACTCTTTTCTTGGCTGGTGCGGGGAATTCGACCGTGTCTTTGTTTGCAAAGTAGATGTTTTTCGAGGTATCGGTCAGAGGGGCAAAGTTGAAGGGACGTCCTTTCTTTGCATCTCCTTGCTTCTTCTGGGCATCGTTCCCCTTCTTTTGATTGCCAGATTCCATCTTA
This sequence comes from Allium cepa, assembly GCA_030765085.1. NCBI lineage: Eukaryota > Viridiplantae > Streptophyta > Magnoliopsida > Asparagales > Amaryllidaceae > Allium > Allium cepa. Next base: position 294,015,732 of record CM060942.1, read on the forward strand.
TTCGGAGCAGCATTACTATTTCCAGCCTCTGTCGATACCACCTTAGCCGGTGCTTGGAGGCTTTCCAGACGCATGAATTCATCGGCTTTCTTATAAAACTTGTCAAGTGAATTTGGTTCCTTCATTTTCAACCATCTCCCGAACTCACTTGTCTTATCAATAGCCTTCATCAGGTACGTCAAAATCATTCTCGGCTCCGCATTGTCCACTTCAGCCAGAGCTATATTGAAGCGATTCAGGAAAGCTCTAATGGATTCTCCAAGATTCTGTTCCAAGCTGGATAACGACATTATATCCTTCGCCTTTGACGCATATAATCGAAACTGTTCCTTGAATTTCCGGGTCAAATCAGAAAATTGGTCTATCGATCGGACCGGCAGCTTTGTGAACCAAAGTAAAGCAACTCCTTCCAGGTATACCGGAAAATACCGGCATTTGATTTCATCAGAGGCTCTGGCACCGGTCATGTGCCAATCATACTTATACAGAAACTCATTAGAATCGCTCGTTCCCTTGTAAGCTGGAATAGTCGGAGGGACAAACTACCTTGGGAATTTTGCTTTCAAGATCTTTTTAGTGAATGGAGTTTTGCTCGAAGCGAAACCCCACTCTTTCTCATCTTCGTCTCTCTGCATACTTTCCTTCATAATCTGGCGAACCATGCCTGAGAAATACTCTTCATCATTTTGAGGCTCAGCGGGACAAACATCAGCCATTCTCTCCGAATTCTGTCTTGACAATCGTTCACGGAGGGTTGGTTGCGGCCCCGATCCTCCGGCTTAGGGAGGTGTCCTTTCCACTGGGTCGGCTGGCCTTTGAGGGATATTCCTTCCTTCCACATTCTGCACTTCATCGGTAAGGTTTCCCTCCTTAGCTGCCGGTTGGCGGTTTGACTCAAATAAAGCATTCAACCTTTCCATCATTAGGTTATTCTGAGCTTCCATTTGTCGATGTAGCCCAGATACCACGGCATCCAGCTCTGCCCGTGCAACTCCGACGGTTGAGTTGTTTGACTTAAAGGAGGAGAAGTGGTAGTAGTCTCGCGAACATCGTCGGATCTAACAGACTTGCATTTTCTTCCGGGGGCCATTATTTTTGATAAACTCCTGGTTTTTAGAGAGATCCTTTCTGCAAATTTCTATGAAGCTATGATGACAGTATCCTGAGTTGGTTTCTCAGTGAAAGCACCAAAAATGTTAACGCAAAAAGTTAGACGCTAACACCCCGATGCAAATAGAGATTGAATGAAAGCACCACCCCTTAACACGGGAAACAAAAAAAGAAGTAATCCACTGAAAAAGCAGTAAGAAACACAGATTTTATAGTGGTTCGGCTTATGATCAAGCCTACGTCCACTTCAATCCTTCTTTATTGCTAATATGATTACAATCCTTTACAATTTCCTTCAATTATAATTCACTTCAAAAAACAAGTAGCTAGAAAAACTTCGATGCAAGAGAATTCTCCGAATTCATGGTTGAATGTGTTGAATTCCTATTTGAAGTTGATTGAAGCTTCTTTCCAGTTTCAAGTGTTGCAGTAAGGCTTGGTTTTAAGATAGCAGACTCTCGATGCTTTGAAGAAAATGATCGGAAAAAGTCCCCCTCGTGTTGGAGATAGTGCCATATTTATAGAGGAACTGCCATGTAAAGTTGTAAGTAGTGACCAACCTAAAGTAAGTCGTGGATCGTGACCGACCCAAGACAAGTCATAAGTCGCGTTCTATCTCTTAAGCACGGCTCACGGCTTAACTAGGATAAGCATGTTCTTCTGAGTACAAGTCCTAAGTCGTGAACGAGTTAACAGGCCCTGGTTCAAGTAACGCTATATTGGATTTCCCTTTGTTTGCCTAGGTCGCGATCGACCTAACATAGGTCGTAAGTCGGTCGTGACTTAAGTGAAGTTGTTTTGAGCTTTTCCTGTCTTGAGTCATTAGGTCGGAGGTCTCTTAAGTTGTTAGGTCGGCAATCTCTTGAGTCGTTAGGTCGGCAATCTCTTGAGTCGTTAGGTCGGCAATCTCTTGAGTCGTTAGGTCGGAAATCTCTTAAGTCGTTAGGTCGACAATCTCTTAAGTCGGTAGGTCGTGCTATCAGTTAAGTCGCTAAGCCGTTATACTCTCAAGTCGTTTGCCTATTGAGTCGCTGGCCACCTTAAGTCGTCTTCCTATTGAGCCGCTGAGCATAGGAGTTAACACAGGGGATTGGGAATAATCCTCGGTACGTTGATCTAGGCCACGTACTGTGACAGGCGGTACCCCAGTCGCCCTGCCATTGTATGGAATCCAAAATCCAATAAGCGCCCTCGAATTTGATTGTATTAACCACTTTTGTGGCTAGTAGCTGGAATTTAATCATGTAACAATTTCGGCTATTTCATATTTACTTAAAAACCCTAGACCTATTATAATATCACTGGATTTCCTATCAAATGTTTTGGTTAGCGTAAGGTAAAAACTTACCCTTGTTTATGTGTAGGAGTCTGATGTGATACCCTTTGTTTTCAAAAGGTTTTTGAAAGTTAAGCAACCTTAACCTGTTACTCACACTAGACCCATGTCTGACCCGGAGTTTATCTTCTGTTTTTCTTAAACTCTTGGGTACTCAAATTTTTACGAGTAGCCAAGGGATTCAGGTTAGCTTTGACGAATTATGGAGGAGCAATGGAGCAAGAGGCTTCAGCGTTGTAGATATGTATAGTGTTCTGCTGTGTTTGGTATCTCTATGTTTTCTGTGAGTTGTTTTGATTTGTAATAACTAGACAGGTGTTTAAAACTGTCTAGTATGTGATGTATATCTGTGTAACTCTGATAGTAGTTGTATACTATGTAATACTAATGTTGTTAATATAATTTATTCATTCCGCTGTGAGATTATGATGTTGTTTAGTTCTTTCTTCTCTATCTTTTCCCTTTCCTATCCCTTTCTTTCTTATTAATGATGCATCATTCTGTGTAATGAATGGCGGGTCGTTATAGAATATATATTCTGCATTTGGCTTACCAAATCAGAATATCAATAATAGATACAAGAACGAATCTATTTAACACTTCACAAGATATTCGGGTTACCAGATTTACGAAATATGTAGGGCATTGGTTAGTTCGAAGGATAACTAACCATTTGTAGAATATATCTGGACCCAACAGAACAAACAGTGGATACAATTTAATTCAGGTTGGAATATCCCAAAGTATACACTCGCTCGTTCCTCTTCGGACTTTGATCCTTACAACAAAACTTTAAACTTTGGTTTTAATCGAAATCGTTTTATCAATACAAATCTTCATATTCAACTTATACTCAATTTACCAATTTATTTCAATAAAATTTCAATTTTTTATTAAAGTTAAAAACGAAAAGCTGATAGGAATTTGATGAAGAGAATACGAGATAGAAACTTATCTACATGATTTGCAGTACCACCACACCAAAGCTTCTCCCTCGAGCTGCCACGAAGCAATCTAAGAATCGAAATTGAATGGTGATCAAAAGAGATTGATAGGAAAAGATTGTTTCCGTTGTTGTTACAGGTTCTGATCATTTGTAGCGGTACTCCCATGTCCCCTACCTCGTCCTCTTCTTGCACTCATACTTACTATCAGTGGATAGTAAGAGAATTTACTGAGGCACACAAACGGATCTTAGGGATACTCATTCTAGGGTATACTTCACCCTATCTCTAATGAGTTACTTAATGTGTTATACTCCTGAGCTAAAGTTTCAACCTTCAGCTCTGATACCACTTATAACGACCCTGACTCGACCTTCAAAAATCGACACCGAATACGCCACTCGTACTCAAATGTCGCAGATCCAAACTTCGAATCTGGTTCACCGGAGCTTATAACAAACTACGTATACAACACAGCGGAAGAAAATGAATAATATCATTGATACAGCAATGAATACAATATTTGATACAATATGATACAACAATATTAGAGAAAAATATACACGGCGGAATATAATAGCAACGGAAAAGATAACTCAATATGATCTTCAATGAAGAGTGAATCCAAAATCTGCAATTCCAAACCAAAAGCTTATCCCAAAAGCTGCGAGGACTCCAATCCAATAAGTTCAAACCACCATCAATGTTGTACTGAAGCAAATACGATCTCGAAATATTATCGCCAAAATCCAAAGGCTGAAAGCTATCGACTCTACTCCTACTACTTGATTATCTGAAAAACCCAACTCTAGACTACCCGTGTGGAAAATTGTGGGCACCCAGAGTTTAGGAAGGGAACAATAAACTTTGGGTTAGTCATGAGACTGGTATGAGCAAACAAAAATAGCTTATCTTTAAAACAAAAAAAGATTTTAAATTTTGAAGTCCGCAATGCTTTTTGAAAAATGAAACTACCATAAGGCCTCTCGGCACACACACCATGCAATAACACACTTGGGGGAAATTTCTTCTTATGGTAGTCAAAAATGCTTACTGCGCAAAAACCATTTTTTTATATTATTATTAGTTCATAGTGGAACACATTTCGAAAGTATAATATTAGTTTTAACCAACATAGGTACCATTATATTACGTCAGCTATAGCTACCACCTGAGGTGGCAGGTTATACAATTGCAATCGTACTAGGCTCGTATTATTTGATTGGATTTCCAACAAATGGTCAGGCTAAGAAACTTCATATTGCCACATGGGTACGCCTCTGGAGGGATGCCTCGAGAACCTACCCGGCTCTCTGCCAACACAAGGTCAGTGCACTCCCTTCCCGGGAGTAACACCTAAGATATGCCACCCCCAGTCGTTTGCGACCTTTATCCGAGGTACCTCTGCACCAAAAACATCACACAGTAATAAATATACAGTGTCAGTAAGTATCTGGGCTCCATTCCATGATACCACCCTTTTCCAGAAGGAATGGTCATACCCTAGGCGTGCGACCCCTGAAACCTTGCCGCATCTTTCCTGTTTCGACCATTATTGAGTTGTGAGCCTCGATGAGGTCTCGTCCACAAATCTACACTCTTTCACAAAGTCATGATTTGATCAACAAATGATCAGCAACACTTTGTATGCCACACTACCAAATTGCGAATGTATCACTAGTAACCATCAACTACATAACCTCTGAGCTCGTATGTCTCAGGGAATGGTGTTAAGCTAAGAAAATGAATCTTCTCCACCAAACAGAAATGTATTTGATAGAAACCGGTTTTATATCTCAAAGTGTAATGTCAGACACACATCCATATAAGTCTATTCCAGGTTCGAACAGAACCGAAGGCACTTCCGAAGAAGCCCTTGCAATCCGGGTATTCACGATCCCGATTGGACTTCTCAACACTTAGGGAATCTCTACACCGACGCGACTCAGTGCAGGGACAATCGACGGGTTATCCTTTCATTTTCAAAAATACCCAGTCTTCACCATCGGTCTTAAAATGCTATCCATAATGACGTATCATTATTCAGAATGGGTTATATGACACAAGGTCCTCTCCCGGCTAAACCGAATAATGAGCGCAATATTTCAAAACATATGGATATAGGATTTCAGTTAAGTCACAACCTATTATCCAAAACCTTTCTTTTAATGGTTTAAAAAAAAACTACCGTTTCAAATCTTTTTAAATAAAAAGATTCATTTCACGAAGTTCACCCACCTTTCACAAAGATGCAACAATTTCAAATTGGATTAACTCATCCACTCATTTAAACAAAGGACTCAATTCATAATTCCCAAAACCATTTCCAAAAATATTAGCCTTTCAGAAACAATTTTCATTTCAAATCTTTTATTCAAAAGATATACGTTTTAAATCTTCCACAACTTCAAAACAAGATTCAATTTTTTTCACAAAGATTAATTCATAGCTTTCAAAACAATTCACATTTTCATTTAAAACTTTAAATCTTTGGATACAAATCGAAAATTCTTTCCTTATATGAAAGCAATTATTTGAAAACAAATAGTTTTCGTTTCGGGAAAAACTGATTATATTTACATAAGTTAAAGCCATTAAGTATAAACTTGGGTTTAAATTTAAATTCCCAAAACAATAACTTTTTTAAATAGTTGAAAACCCGTATAAACATCTTTGTAACTTGTATAACCTTTTTAAACCATAATTTCCAAATCATACACTTCAATTTCAAATATTGAATTCAAATTTAAATCAATTTGTTTAAATTTCAAAACTCAATCAAGTTATTCAAAATAACTTTTATTTTTGAAACTCATTTTCAAAAAGCTTTCAATTCCAATTCCAAACCTATTTTGGATTCAAAAATTCAATCTTTAAAATCATTTCATAATATTAGATTTAAATATCTGTGGCTTAACCAATTTCCTCGTGCAATCCATATCTGTGTGTATAGTGTAGTCCAGGGGTTTAACACAATAATGGCGCAACAATATCATCAATCATTACAGCTTCAGAAACAAAAATATCGATAAGCGGTACAATCTATGACGCTTATCTTCATTCACAGATCACAGATAAACAGTATAAATTTATCATAGATAAATAAATTGCGTTCATCACAGATAAATGAATTACTTCACAGATGAATAAATTACATCACAGTTCACGGCTCAATCAGAATAATTCATATCACACAATTTAAAGCATCAAATTCAATTCAAACATTCATAAGTAAGATTAATTAATTATTTGATTAATTTAAATCAGATCATTTACCTATTAATAAATTCGCTAATCATGGTAAATTAATAATTAATAACAAACCATTACTATTAATTATTCTTTGATCATTAATTAATCTTTAATTAATAATTAACCATTAGATTAATTATTCTTAATTAATTACAATAACTAGTTAATTAATCATTAATTAATAACCATTCCTTAATCACCTTCATTAATTAATTGTCCTTTAATTAATTAATTATTCTCAAATTAATTACATTAATTAATTATTCTTTAAATTAATTAATCTTTAATCACTATGAATACCAAAATCAGTTCAAAAGATTAAGGTTAATAACATTTCATCTTAATCATGTTTATAGTTACATTATTCATTTGATAATAATTAATCTATAAATAATGTTACAAAATTAAATAAATTAAAAACTCAGTTGCTTGAAAACAATTTACTTTTGAACTTAAACTAACCCCATACTTAAAACAAAGCAATTATTTATAGAAATGGGTTAAACATATTTAAAATTTGAATTTGTTTAAACATCTTGCTCTACATTCAAACATTTCATATATCTTTAAAACTGATTAGTGAAATTTCTTTTAAAAACCATATTTAAGATTTAACATTACTTCCAAATTTTGAAATTCATCTTTAAATTTAACAACTGGGCAGGATTCTTAAAAACTCAAAACCTGGTAATAAATCGACCCGAGCCTTCCCCGAGTGTCACCTGAAACACCTGCCTTGTTCGAGTCGTTCCCGAGTAATTCCCAAATTTTTATTTTGAAACTTTTGATTTTTGTTTTAAGTTTTATAAAACCTGGTATAACACAAAAACGCTCGAACAAACACTCGAGCCCGCACCCAGTTTTCCCGAGGAATACTTCGAGTTTTTTTCCTTCGTTCCTAAATCTTCCAAACCATCATCACAGATACACGATGCACCGTGCATGCCACCACGACCACCACTGATCGTCATTGCCATCATCGAAAACTCGTTCCTGACCATCTTACTCGATTCTGGCGATCAAGCTACTGAGTTAAACACGATATCAATGTTTTGGTTGTCTGAAACTCCCCGGAACCAACTCAAACACCCAAAATCACCTCGCCTAATCATCACCACCCTCCGATAACCCTACGACATCGACTGGAACTTCATCACACTCCCCACCTTCTATTTCCACCAGACCGAATGACTCGGATCAACCCACGCTTCTGCACGAGCATGCAGAACAACATCGACCAAATTAGGTTCTTAAACCCTAATTTTTCGAACCCAAGAGTAATTGATCATTAAGAAAATTTCGTACCATTTTTCCATCGACTAGCATCACATCGTCTATCCTTAGACTTGAGCTTGAAGCTCGACTTCATGTTGGTCGTTGGAAATTGACGATTTTGTATTCTCCATTCAACTCGAGAATTCACGATGTATATATGCTTAAAAAATTTGAAACTATGATCAAAATTCATCGATTGCAAGTACGTATCAAGTTGTAAAATCAAAATTTGAAATTATGAACCATGATTTCTGACTTGAAAAATGATTTTTACTGTTATATTTTTTTTCAAAATATTATTAAATATTTCCATCCGAAATTATTTCTAAAAACAATGTTACATCCTTGTTCGCATTTCATCTTCAGAGATTCTTGCCTACTTTTGATTATAGGAGGAGGATTTAAATTTTATTTTTTTTGAAAACCTGTAGCAAGACTGTAAACAAGGCAGAGGCAATCTGCCTAATTCACAGACATGCACACACTCAATCTATGTATACATACAACATGCATGCTCATTCAAATCCATACCAAAACATTATCACAAACAGATTTGAGGTTGAAATTTTTGCTCACCTATCATGAAGAACAGAAGAACAGAGGACATGTTTTTTTTTTATCTGAAATCTAGAAATTGATTGTTGCCTGCTAGTTTTAATTTAAATCCATTTGAGTTGATCTTTAGCTTGATGACTTCGAATTAATTCCGAAGTCTCGATCTTTGAATTGCATTTACTTGATCAGGTTGATTTTAAATCCTTTCTGGTTGAAGATTTGATCTTTCATGCTAATTTCCTGAGATGATGTTGTTTTGAATTCTTTTGCTTTGATTGAGTTTTTTTTGTGATCTGCAATTCCAGGTTCAAGATTTGCATTGCTTATTGTTTCCAGATTTGCTTTGATTTCATTTTGTTTTCAAATTGGAAACTTGAATCTAGACTTGATTGATATGAATCTGAATTTAAGTTGCTACTTGTTATTTGCCTTGATCAATTTTGAAATATATTCAGGCTTCAGGCTTTTGATTTTTCTTTTTGTTTCAGGTCTGGTTTTTTTTGGATGCAAGATATTTTTTTGGAAGCCTGGTTTTACTTTCTTTTGATTTACATTATTAAGAAATTTTAGAGAATAGGATTTGCCACTTGTTTAACTAAGCCTACAAGTGTCTATTACTTATTTTCAAATTTTTACAAATGTCTTAATTTATTTCTAAAACACTTACACTTGTCAAAATTCAAATAAAATTTTGTAAAGACCTTAACAAAATTTTATTTATAAATTTGTTTTAAATCCCTATTCCAAATTAAATTTATGGAACATGTTTTCATCTATGTTATGTATTTTAAATCTTATACTTCATTTCAAAAGATATACTCATATTAACATTAGAAAACAAAATTTTATTAGTTTCAAGTACATAGAGATTTGAGATTCAATTTATTTGCAATACATTTCTATTTGAATTTAAAAGAAAATTTCAAATAAATTCACAATTAAATTTACAATTTAATTCAAAACTTCATTAAAATTACAAACTTAAATTTGTCTCAAAAACTTAGGATCGTTACAGTACTTGTTTTAAACATTCCGCTGTGTTGATTAACTGTGTATTCAGTTTCGTGAGGACGTGTTATGATTGCTGTTCAGTTGGGTGTGATGTGTGCTCTAATGATGTAATGTATAAACAGATTTGCTTTTGTATAAAGATCAGTTATTATCTATTATATTTTATTCGGCTGCGATGGTTAGATTCTGATGTTATTTTCTATTTTCTTCTTTTATCTCTTCTTCTTTAACCCAAATGGTTCGTATTTCCGTTCATCTTGAGTTGATTGATGGAGAATAGTGTTGACTCTAGAGGTACGGATCCGCAGGCCGTTACAGTTGGTATCAGAGCTGAAGGTTAAGCGAGAACCTTGGCTCTACTGGGAATTACTCAAATAGAGTCTGTGGTACTCTAGAATGAGTTTGAGTGTATTAATAGATATGAGCGCATATTTGTTAGTGAATATAAAAATTGTTTTTATATTGTGTTTACTTATCGGTTAAGTGTTTATGTATTCCGGTCGATATATGGGACGCCATGTCATCGATAGGGGTTTCTAAACTCTTAAACAAGATAAACCGACGCAGTATTATTTTAAATAGGGTAAATGGAATAATTTTACCCAAATTATTTTTGTATATAAGAGAAATAATTTTCCGTAAATTATTATAGTTATATATGGTTGCTTCGTTGTTAGGAGATGATAATATTAAAATATTACCATTGTTAAGTGAAAGTTGAATAAAGGATTAAAATTTTAACCAAAGGTTAAGAAATAAATTTATATACAAATGGAAATTATAAATGTTATTTATAAAATGAATAAAATTCCAGAGTAATAGTTGAATACGAATTGGAAGAATTTGGAATTTGAAATTTTTAGGAAAGGGTTTAAATTTCCTTTGGATTTGAAAATGGTTTTCAAAGGTTTTGCAGAAACAATAGTGGTATTATTTGAGAAATATTTTTGAATTGGATTTGGAGTCTGGTGAGATTTGGGATTTAAAAATATTTGAAGGGATTTTAAAGAGGTGAAAGCATTGAACTCTTTTCACTCACTGGAAAATAATTCCGATGATGATCGCGACATCATCGGTGTTCATTTTCGAGTTTCCAAAAAGGAGGATTGCTACCTGGATGTTTTGGATTAATTTTTGTTTGAGGAATTGGGTTTGATTTTGAAAATAAAAAGGAACAGTTTGAATATATATTTTCAAAATTGGATTTTGAACATCTTAGTAATGGTTTAAGCTCTGGAGTTGGTTTGAAATGTTGGATGAAACTCTGGAAACTTATAAAAAATGTTTATGGAATGGTAAATAAGTTCGAAAAATTTTAAAAAAATTTTTGAAAAGTTGTTTAGAATAGAAAATTTTGACTTGGAGAAGGGTTAAAAAATTGAAGTAAGTAAGAAAACGAAAATAAGTTAGAATGTATTGGTTGAAAATAATTTGTGAATGAGCAAATGAATTTATAAATGTAAGTAAATGAATTGAAATTGGATATCGGAAGGGGTAAGCCAAAATAAAATGTATTTGGTATTTTGGAAAGTGAAATAGAAATCTAAACTCGAATTATAAATTAGATTGAACTCAAGTAAAGTAATAAAGTGATTTTTGAAGACAAAAATCAAAGATTGAATTGTAAACGGGAAGTGAGCGAATTGGATAATTAACTACTTAATATGGAAATGGAACACTAGTTGGATAATAAAAGTTGAAATTTGAGTTAGTGATGAGTTTGTAAATGAAACCCGAGTTGTAAATAGAAATTCAACTTGGAACTGTAAGTGAATTAAATATGGCCTTGGATATTATTTTAACGAATTGAGAATGGAATTAAAAATTTAAATGGATTCGGAGAATGGCTATTTAACTTGAATGAGTCGTGAACGAATTGAATTTAGAAATTAGAATTTATAATGAACAAAACAAAAGAACTAATCAAATAAATTTGTAGATTGAAATGAGATTTGATAAGGTAAAGTGAAAAAGAAAATTTATTTGCAAATGAAGTGAGATTAATTTTTGAAGTTGGAATAAATTGAAGCAAATTAACTTAAGTTAAAAATAATTAGAAGTTCAACTTCGGGTAAGAATTAAGTTTATTAAATAAAAGTTCTATGAATTGGTAGAGGTAAATAAAATTGATTTTTGGAATCAATTGAAATAAATGTGAGTTGTCGGGTTAAAAATGAATTGAATGTAAGCAATTGAGTTGCAAACCATTTAAATTGAATGATGTATACGAATTGGTTGTAAACAATTAAAATTAATGTCGGAACCCAATAAGTTGCTTATAAATATTGTTTAACCAGCATTGCTTATAGAAACTCGTATGGTTGCTAGTTAAACATGTTAAATGTTGTTAAATTACATGATTTTGGTACTTACATGTTTGAATTGAGTGAGTACAGGTATCTGAAGGCCGTTTGGCAAGATTTTGGTCGTGCTAATTGCTAAAGTAATAAGTCGCTTGCTTAAAAATGCTAAATAAAGGTACGCCTACGCAATAAAAGTTAGGAAATATGAACTATTTTTAATTTTCCGACCGTGTAGGTCGATGTTTTTGTGTGTGTGTGTCCATATATATATATATATATATATATATATATATATATATCTTGTTAAATGGCAAAAGCTCCTCCGTATAAAGGAGACTCTGCCAAAAAAATTCGAAAATTTTGGGAGCTAGAAATATTTTTGAAACTTTTTGGAAAAATTTTTGTTGGCGACGAAACAATTTCAAATTGGTAATTGAAATAAATTAGTCGATGAAACTAATTTAAAATAATGATATGAATCAGTTATAAATGGAAGATAAAATTCAATATTCAGAGTTGAAGATAAATTGAATTCATATGGAAATGGGAGAGTCAATTTGAATAGAAGTAGATACAAACTAAAATGGTGAAGTGAAAATAAATATAAGAAGCGTATAAAATACATATATTGAACTTAAGAAGAAATGGCAGAATTCTTAAGTAACATGGGTGTCGGGAAAATATATTGAATAAGCATTTGAGTGAAGATTTAATAAAAGTATGTGAAATGATAAGCATTGATAAGTGAATAGAAATCAAAATGAATGCGAATAAAAGAGAATGGATATAAATAAGTAAGATGTACGTATATTATTTTATTCGCATAGCGATTTGATCTAGATTCGAGCACAGAATTTCGAGATAGTTATATCAATTCCAGTTAGGATTTTTCACTCGATTTTCTACGACAGACCCAGGATATGGATTTTGATTGATTCTGGAAAATTCGCTATCATAGTTATGACTATGCAAGGAGAATGACGGTTTCTGATCAAGAAACCAGATCTGAGTCCGCACTAGAAAGTCGGGTGGACGATACTAGTTCGAAAATGAAATTGTGTGATCAAGTAAGCAATCGGATTTTGTATTGCGTATGAATGATATAGGCACATCGTACGGGCTTAAATGGAATGAATACTGAAAATTTTGTAAAGAAATGTATAAAATGATTTTGAATGTTGTGATTGGATATTATTGCTAAGTAGAGTATACAGGTATTTAAGAGCAGGAGAAAAAATGGGATTTTGATTTCAGAAGATAAATTTGAATTGCTCGGCAAAAAAGGTATGTGTTTAAATTTATGTATGAAACTTGATTGAGTTTTGGATCTAATCACTTGGCCTTTTGTTCTCTTTTGGAATTTGGGATCCCGTAGAGGCATTTTGTAGTTGTACCGAGCTAGTCGTGCAAAGGAGACGCTGGCGAAATATTTCAATAATTTAGGGAGTTAGAATTTTTTTGGATACAACCCACCATTCACTTCATTTGTTCATAAATTCAGAAGCTTCTTCATCTCTTTATACTCCTCTTTAATAGCTTTTTTACTTAGAAAAATTATGAATAAAAATTAGCAAAAACAAAATAAATTTATATAAGTATATATACATTCGTAATCCACTTAAAAACAAGATCAAATCCACTCCTCTCCTCTCTCTAAACCCATGACCACATCAACCACCACTCAAGGTCGACGCCATCTATACTTTCAAGCATAGGCCGAGCCCAGTCAAAGGTCCAAGGCTCGATTCCGTAGGCTTTGATTAAATTGTAGCGAAGCTACATCGAATTTTCATGAAGTTAGAAACCAACGAAGGTGAGAATATATATATATATATATATATATATATATAATGATGATGACGATGATGATGATGATGTGATACAATTGCTTTTGATGTTTAATATGCTTCGATCATCAAGTATTGATTGTTTTATTATACTTTTTAATTTTGTAAGCAAATCACGTTAAATACATGTCGATATTGAATAAGGGAATCACTTTTCGAATCAAGTTATAAAAGTGATATGAAATCATTAACCTCTTTAAAATGGTTTATAAATGATTTATAAACACTGAAATTCAGTTTGGTGAAGTTTTGAAAAGTTATGAAAATTGAGCCAAAAATAGATGCGGCGCGTAATGGCACTTCACGATTTCGCGTCGTAGAAAGTTAAATCCACTTATACGATGAATTCAAAGTCGGAACTATTTGGATTAAAAAAATTTCGAACTATTATAATCATAGTTTTCATACAAAAGACAATGATTGAGGTTTCTTTAGTAGATTTTGAAATATGAGCAAATCAAGTTTTTAAAATAATCGTGATTTGGCAGTTCGGAAACAAAAGCGATAAATTCTTTAAAATTGATATTTTTAATTCTTCAAAAATGTGGAATAAATTCTATAAATATACAAAAAAATTTTAAAAGAGGTTTTAGTTATAAAAATGGAATTCTAAACGGTCGAAAAGTTGTTTTGATCAAATAAGCCTTAAAAGCACCATCTGCAGCACTATTCACAGCAATTTTTGTAGCACTTTTAATAACTTTTGAAATATGGCTTTAACTTAAGTATTCTTTCCTAAATCTTTTATAAACTTATTAAAATAAATAATTAAATATATTAAAAATAATGTGGAGGTTTTATAATTTATTTTAAAGAGTTTAAATAAATGATTTAAAGAAAGTTGTTAAAATCAAGTTATTAAATCTTGGCTCTAAAAACCGATGAGTAGACTAAATTTTTCTATTCTTGAGATCCAGATGTGAGGTGCTTAAATTAAGTAGATGTTTATGTAACTTCCCGTGAATCCGTACCCCTTGGGTCGACACTATTCTCCATCAATCAACTCAAGATGAATGAAAATACGAACCACTTGGGTTAAAGAAGAAGAGATAGAAGAAGAAAATAGAAAATAACATCAGAATCTAACCATCGCGGTGGAATAAAATATAATAGATAATAAATGATCTTTAAAAAAAAGCAAATCAGTTTATGCATTACATCATCAGAGTACACATCATACCCAACTGAACAGCAATCAAAACATGTCCTCACAAAACTGGATACACAGTTAATCAACACAGCGGAATATTTAAAACAAGTACGGAAGTACGTATCGCCATCCAGCTCGTCTCCTGAGCTCCACGGCATCCTTTTCTGTAATCTATAATACACGGTCTGAGCCAAGCATTATAGTTAAATAACACCCGAGTTAGTCTGGAATACCAGCGTGAGAAAACCACACTTAAATTAATTATCAAGGTTCCAAATCCTTTTGAACATTAAAAGTATCCCGTAAGACCACGCCACAAATAAACATGTCGGGTTTTCACCTTACGATGGCTAAAACATTTATTATAAAATCCTCTGATAATATTATAGCATCTATATACAAATACTTAATCAAATAGCCGAAATTGTTACATTAATTAAATTCCAGCTACTAGCCACAGTCATGGGTAATACAAACAAAACCGTAAATGGCACGTAGGGAGAATGGATTTCCAACTAACAACTAGGCACTGGGGTACCACCTGTCCAGTACGTGGCCTAGATCACCATACCAAGGATTACTCCCAATCCCCTACAACACATGACCAGGACTACCCCTTACTGGATAATCCCGAGTAAGATCACCCCGCGGT
Organism: Allium cepa; assembly: GCA_030765085.1. Classification (NCBI taxonomy): domain Eukaryota; kingdom Viridiplantae; phylum Streptophyta; class Magnoliopsida; order Asparagales; family Amaryllidaceae; genus Allium; species Allium cepa. The sequence goes on from CM060942.1 coordinate 294,031,167, forward strand.
TGGGATCAGCAACCGCCCACTAAGCCGAAATAAAAAGGGACATCTAGACAGGGATGACCTCACCCTAATGGGTGCTACCCACATAGCCTTGCTGCATAACCCTTGATTTTTAGTCATTCCCGGTTGATGAGGCTTGAGGCTAAGCGTTATCTTTTTAGAACATATCACTTAGAATGCTAATCGTCCTCCTGACGATGTTCTGAAGGCATTCATCCATACAAATCCATCCAGGGTTCGAACGGAACCGAAGGCACTACTCCTACTACATCCATTTTGGAATCACCTCAGGATTAGTAGCGACTAGCCCTTGTACTTCACTGCTCCACCTTCGAATCCAAACTCGTCTTCCTCACAACAACGTACAAACCGGATCGAAGTGGTTTTTGAGAAATTAATCCCGATTCCGGTCTCTTCGAAACGATCAGCGCATTGGACAATATTGATAGTCGGTTATTTGACTATCAAATAACATTCACAAACAACCATAAAACAAAAATAATTTCGCCAAATTATTTGTTAATCTCAAAATATCTTACGAGGATATATTTCCACTTTTCAACCCTTTGAAAACAGTTTTCAAACCATACTCTTCTCATGGAATGAATTCCCAAATATTTATTTCCTCGGAAAACACCAAGTACAAATACTGTAGATTTTAAAATAATTTAAAAACACTTAATTATAAAATACACTTTAAACATTTAAATTTAAAAATTACTTTAATACTTATCCAAAATATATACTTAAGAATATTCAAAATAAAACTACTTGTACAGTATAAAACTAAATTTCTAACTTTTAAAACATAATACCAAGCCACCTTTATATAATTACTGCTATAATAGATTAAAAGAAAATACTTATTTTAAAATTTGAACATTTAGAAATAATAAGTTTTCTAAAACATGCTTTTCAACACGACATTAAACTTTTAACTTATATTTAAAAATTTGCTTTGAAAACCTACTTGGCTATCCAGGGAAATACGCTTCTCTTCCACATCTTTTAAAAATAAATCACTATTTATTTTTAAACAAATTTACCCATTCCTTTAATAAATTCCCACCGTGAATTTATTCTTCCAAATATCCACTGATATATTGCTTCACTTTTATAAACCCAGTTTATAAATTTCATAGTCACATTCTCCTTTAAATTTCCAATTTCAAACACTTAAATCAATTTCCAAATTGATTTCCAGTTTACCCCATTTTGAAATAAATTTATTTACTTACTCAATTTATTCCAAAACCCATTGACTTCAGATTTTTATTCCTTAGTTATGATTTAAAATCTTTTAACCGAAAACACCAATTTTAGATTTCCCCAAATTCCTTCTTTATCCTTTTAAAAAAATTAAACCTTGAATTTTAAAATAAATTCTTTATTCCTTTAAATAATATCACTTAGGTTTTAAAATTCATTATTTTCCCTTTTATTCAAAATCTCCCTTCCCATACTCAGATTTTATTTATTAAAATTTTAAATCACTTTTACTCCTTTCTAGTTCATTCTTAAATTTATTCAACTTCTCTATAATTATTTTACTTAAAAGTTCACTCTTTTATTTTCTTGTCAAAAATCCATTTCTATATATTTTGGTAACTTAGTGCACCGAAATATGTTCAAGCAAACCATAGCATTCAATATTCCAATTATCAATATAATTCATCACAGAATATCAAATATTCGTAACACAGAATATTAAACAGTCTAAATAATTTTAAGGAATCCAGTTGGATCCCACCAACCCATTTCCTTGCATCCATAAACGTTAGCACAATACCAATTCCACTTCGAGGCGGAATATCGCGGTATATGGGATTAATATAATATCATCCGCTATTATGCAATGCACAGGGTCTCATCCGCTATATAGCGCGGAAAATCAATCACTCCAATATATACTATATATATACTACTACATATAATATAGCACATCAAATCAATACAATCATTCAAACAATTATTTAAATTTAACCGTTTAAATTTAAATAGCAATCTAGAAGAGTGAGATTAACTCACCTTTGACCTTTAATTTGCAATCCACTTCAATCTCGACTATTTCTTCACGATTTTGAACCTTGTATAAACATGGTACGGTTTATTAACATTTGAAATAATCGAACAATCAATTACCATTTATTAATTTAACTAATGATTTTATTTTAAATTAGTAATTTTCCTTTCTAAACTACATATACACTTATAGAAATAGATTATAGATTTCAAAAATCTAACTTTTATAATATTTTCAACACTTTAAAAAAAATTCTATGTATCTTCCAAAGTCTTTATATATTGTTAACGCTAAAATATGAACGCTAACACCCCGGTGTGTGAAGTGTAGTTGTGAAAGCACCACCCGGTAGATCGGGAAAGAATTACAAGCAAGTAATAGCGGAAAAGCAGTAAACAACAACAATTTTATAGTGGTTCGGCTTAAGGGTATAGCCTACGTCCACTCTAAGTACTTTTATTAATAATCCCGTTACAAGCTGATACAATTCTTCTCATGTACAATATACTTCAAGTTACAAGTGATTTGGAACAAGTAGCTTAAGCTTCAATGTCGATTAAAGTCCTTAAATTCATGTTGAAGATGTGTGGTTTCTTCGTGAAGTTCTTTGATGTATTCCTCTAATCTTGAAAGCTCTAAGTGTTGATGAAGTTCTCAATGCAGCAGGGTAACGGTGTATGAAGAGAATGTGCCAAAAGTCCTCTTGAAGTTGGAAGTGGTTGGCTATTTATAGGCGTGATTTTCTGGGCAGAATTCTCCAAGTGTTAGGTCGTCTTCGACCTAAAGTAGGTCGTAGGTCGGCAACGACCTAATAGTATGGGATCATTTTCTAAGCCTTGGGTCGTGGATGACCTAAAATAGGTCGTAGGTCACAAGTAGGTAACGACTTACTGAACCTCTCATCCCTGATGTATTTCGTCTTCGCCTTCTTAAGTTGTGAGCGACCTATCATAGGTCGTAGGTCGTCTTCGACCTAAGGAGATCCGGCTTTCCTTTTTTATGAATGAGCGCATCTTTTTTCAACAAGTTCTAGGTCGTACGCGACCTTACTAGCAGCGGCACAGAAAGGGCGGCCTTCCAATGCAATGTCCTTAGGTCGTGAGCGACCTACCTTAGGTCGTGTGAGCTCTATAGGTCGCGGCGTCCCCTTAAATCGTTAGGTTGCGAAGTCTTTAAACCGCTAGGTCGCAGCCTTCCTTAGGTCGCTGAGAACCGTTAGGTCGCGGCCTTCCTTAGGTCGCTGAGAACCGCTAGGTCGCTACTTTCCATAGATCATAGGTCGTGACGGTGCTTAAATCTTTAGGTCGCATAGTTGCTTTATGGAGTTAGGTCGTGCCCTTTCTTAAATTGCTAGGTCGCGTGTTCGGTTAGGTCGCTGATGAGGAGCAGTTAACATTTGCCCCTCGAAGTATGGGCCTATGACATAGGTCGCGTGCTTCGACTCGACTTAGCTAGGTCGTGAGCGACCTAACACTTGTATCAACACGCGTGCCTATTTGCCTTCCCATTTTTACCTCATATAAATATGTTAGGTCGTTTTAATTCTTCTTCACCTCATTGCTCTGACCTCCTACCGCCACTAACGATTTTCTGAACTTCAAAAAGCGAATTCAAGTTCAATCATTCACCGATTCATCCTTGCTACCAAATTACGTAAGTGCCTTCGGTTTCTCTCCATTCCACGATCATCGTTGAATCCCAAGCTCTAACCTCCGAACCCCAAATCAATTTTGTACGCCATGCTCCACTTTGAGCCGCGTTGTGATCGATTTTTGATTGTCAGTGATTATTGTTGTTGCAGCGATTCACGAACGCACAATAATGAATTTGATTTATGATAGATCGGAGGTATTTTGAGTCGGTTTTCAAATGGTTTAGTGGTATGGAAAGATGATGAATCTCATGAATAGGATGATGGATTTAAGTGTAGTGGATAGCGGGTTATAGGGTCCGATGAAGCATTGCGTGGAGAGGAAGTTATTGACCCAGTGAATGTGAGCGATTCAAGACAATTCGCGATCTAAGAACCCCTGCGACCTAAGGAGTAGTCTCGACCTACACTAGGTCGCTGAACGACCTAAGACTATCCATGAGCTAAGAGCTATACTTAGCCAGGACCTGCGCGACCTAACTTTCTTGTGACATAGACTCTAGGTCGTGGCCGAGCTAACACTGTATTGGAATGCCTCATCCTTTACTTTGACAGCACGACTTAAGAAGGCTTCGACCTATGCTAGGTCGCTGGACGACCTATGACTTGTGAAATTCTGTGAAGACTTGGTTGAATTGAACTGGATTTTTTAATCTCGAATTCTGTTGCGCTTTGTTGTAGATCATCTCTAACGCTAATAACCTGTTAAACATAATATTTGCAGAAAACTGGGACGAATATACTGCCATTGACTGCCCACATCAAATGACAGATTAGTCGATAAAGAGTAATTAACTTAAATGAACTGTGTGAATGAAATGTTGTGAACCAATGAACTCAAGTGAAGTGCTAAAGCAAAACTTTAAATATCCAGTTAAAGCTGATTCGTTTGCATTAACACTATTCTTGAGCTTTATATTAACAAGTCCTGGAATCTCATAGTCGACTAATTGTCAACTAGTTTAACTTCAGTTATGTTTGCTTTCTGTTTTCGTTAGTTCTGCACAACACTTCACACTTTTTAGGAAACGTGCACCTTCTCATCTGAACATCCAGTCGCTTATGTAGAATGATGTCTCAACAAGAAGAGATGATAGAACACGTTGAAGGGGTTTTCCCGATTGCTATTCCACTAGAGAATCCTCCGGAAAGAACTTCTACCCTTTTGAAACAGCGGGCGCTTAATCAATTATGCGTTCAATTTGGCATTGCCGAGGCAGAAGTTCTACTCCCTGGACCAAATTACTCTGCTGATAGACCACCTTACGGTTTTGTTGCCATTAATCGACAAATGTGCTTGAGTGGAGCAATTCCTCCTTTTAATGAATTTCTCCGGCAAATCCTACTTCGACTGACGATCTCTCCTTTTCAGCTGCACCCCAATGGCTATGCTATTTTGATGGGATTGTGTGTTCTGTTCAGGAGGACTCTTGATCGTCTTCCGAGTTTTGAGGAAATCTGTTACTTGTGCACTTTTGCGAAGAACAAGGACCATCCTTCAATTGTACTTGTAAGGGGTGCGCGGAACCGCAAACTTATTTTGGATTTGCCGGAGAGTGCACATGGATTCCTGAATCAATACTTCTACATTCGTTGCCCCACAGAATTTTACGCAGACTGGAGAGTAGGAAGTGAGATCTTTTTTCTCTTTAATTTTATTCTAAGTTTTACCTGGTTCGTATTGCTAGATGCTGATTCCATTCCTTATTTTTCCAGCACTTCCTCCTCCTTCTAGAGATTCCAGCCATAAGTCAGTTTTTGAAAGGCTAAGCACTGTGGCTGCTGAAGAAAGAAGCGCAAAATTTCTATTGACAGAAGAACTTCTTCATCAGTTTGAGCTTCTACATCCTTCTCATTCCACTCAAAAACATGAAGTTCCAACGGAGGTTCCTGATTCTCCGACGAGCACTCCTGATGCCCCAGTCTCCACTAAAGAGCACTTGCAGGGAGGAACCTCTATAGAAACTTCACTAGTTAAGTGTTCAATTCCGAAAGATGTTGCGGGGCCATCTGACAAGTCTGTACTTGCCCCAGTTACTGAAGAGGAAGAACCCCCTCAATCTACTAGTGAAGGAGTCAAGAAAGCAAGCTCCAAAAAACAAGATGGCGATGATGTTTTTGAGGGGTTGAGCGATTTAATTGTGACATCTCAAGAACTTTTCAAGGATGATGTTTCTAAAACTGTCTCTTCTGTAATCGAGGCGACATCTTCTTTTCAACAGATGTCAACTCCTCCTACTCAAGTTATCACTACCTCTATTCCGCAGAGTGGTTTGTAACTCGATGCGCGTAGTTTACACGTTACACGACACTTTGGATTTCTCATCACTTCTATGCACTTATCTTCTTGTACTTTAAAGATTTCTAAAGCTTATTATTTTAATTGCAGATTCTCCTATGGGGCGCAGCGGCTCGTACTATGATGATTTCCAGCGCTACGGGAGGCGTAGCCAGTATGATTACAGGCGTTACCTTCCTTCTTACAGAGAGTCGGATGAAGAGAGGGCCATCAGGAAAGCCGACGAGAGACGAGCATATGAAGAACGTCGCCGAAGGGAACAAGAAAGACATGATCTTCCCCACAGAGACGATGATACCCAAAAGAGAAAAGCTCATGATGAGAGAGGAAAGAGTCACATAGACGATTCTTCTAGCAAGCGGGCTAGACTTACTGAAGAAACAACTCCTTCAGCTTCTGAACATGTCCCTGCTCAATCTCCTGCTCCCGTTCGCTCCGACATTCAAGCAATCATCAACCGGCCCGCATACCAAGTCGGGCAAGGTCCTCCCACTCTTCAAAGTCGATTTCCTCAGTGGTGCCTGAGAGGGGTTCGATTTGATCTCGACTTGGTTCCTCTCGACAAACCGGCTATGCTGCGAAATCTTGATGCTGTCAGGACCGATATCGAAAGAATGTCGAACTGGCAAAAACTCGTCGACGAACTTCAGAGGGTTAACCGAGCCAATCTCGAGGCCATGCTAACAATGGAGAATGATAAGGCTGAGTGGCAGAAGACTCTCGAACAGCATGACGCTGAAATGAGAAGTATTGCTTCCTACAATGAAAAACTGGAAGCGGAAGTAGAAAAACTTGAGGAAGAATTAGCTACTTCATCTACTTTCCATTCACAAAAGGACAGCATGCTTCAGCAACAAGTACGAGATGCGCATGCCAGTCAAAGAGCAGTCGAAGATAAGCTTGCATACAAGGAAAAGGTCATAGAAGAATATCGTGCTGAAACTGTACAACTGCGAGAACAGACCGGCTCTCAAAGCTTGGAGATAGAGTTGTTAAAAACTCGACTTGCTATGGCCGAAAAGGAGCGCGACGAGGCTGTTGCTGGTAAACTTGCGGCCGAAGAGGCTCATCAAGCAACCAAAGCTGACATTAGCTCCACATTATTCGATTTTTATCTGCACAGCATTTTGGGACGTGGCAGCCTTGCCTTTCTAGGCCCCAAGTATGAAATCACACTGGCTGAAGTTTGGGAGGCAGCACTTGATATGCTCGGTGGTAAAGGTGCTGGATATGCTGAGTCAGCCCTTGAAGAGCATTATCTTGATGATGAAGCCCGTGCCGCTCTTGCTAAGGGAAAGGAGCAGCTTGCCAGAGCGCGGGCCGGGATGGCGGAAGAGTAGCGTTCTAAAAAAGAAGTACCGCCTACTACCTCTGAACGTCCTCTAGTTTCTCCCGAGGTGGACATTACAGGCTCTAGTGCTCATTCGCCGCCTCCTACAAGAACCGGGGTAATTACCCCTACTGATGAAGAAGCTTTGGAGGACATTGGGGCTCAGAATTATGAGATTGAACTGACGAAGCCAACATCTTCAGGTAATTTCGACATTGGTCCGATTCAGGCGGATTACCTGCTTATTCCTCAAAAATTTGATGAGCTTCTCGATTACCTCTTGAATCTCGATGAACCCATATCTCTCTTCTTTCGGGAAGATACTAACATTTTCAATTTTTCTTCTTCTGCAGTTGAAACAACAAGTGCCGTGCAGACTTCGCCTTCTCTGGTTATTCCTCCTCCATCTCTTCAGGTGACTCCTCCTTCTGCTTCACAACCTGGGTCACAAGAGGAGAAAATTGAGGCTCTTCATGGTTTGGATGACCCTATTGCTTCGCAGGAGCAAAAAGATGAGGGACTCGAAGGAGGCGAGATCTCTCCGGAGCGGACTCCTTCTGACGACGTAGTTTTGTCCGCTCTCGTTACTCCGGGGAGTGAGTCTTCCTCGAAGAAAAGAAAGAAGCATGGGACATCGAAGAGGAGGGGGAAGAAAATTATCATCACTAAAGAGGAACCGGAAATTGCACCAGTCGCACCTCCCTCCCCTTCTTCCCTTATGCCTTCAGACCAACCTGAAAGACCTGAAAAGCTAACCACTCGGCCGGGTAAAGGGTCTAAAGGCGGCAATAAGAAATGAAGAGTTGAGCTTTTTGATTCCTTTTTTGTGTAATGGTCGGATGTTGTGCAGGCACCGGCCCCTGCTTTTTATTTTGAAACCTGTATCTGCAATATCTGCAATTGAATAAAATGATTCTTTATTTGTACAGACTTTTGTTTGAATTTGAGAATGCATTTATTATTCATTTTTGCACAAGTTTATTTATACGATGTTGCGGTGAGCTTGTGGTATGTTGTTTGAGCGTACTTTACCGACATAGTTATACCGCTTTGTATGTAACTATACCATGTTGCCCCTATACCATGAGCTTACTGCAATATCGTATACTTTGAGGGGACTTGCACTCTCGTTTTCTAAAGAATAATTACTTCATTCTCAAAGAGAATTTTCGTAGAGTGCAACTTCCTTCATATAAGTTTCTACGCTTTGTCCTTCGAAGAAATCACTTTTTCCTTTTGCGTATGTATATATTTTGCCAAGTGAATTCTTCTATGTGGTAAAGCGGACCTCTGAATGTACTTTAACTTTCTTCCCCCTTCTTTTTTTTTAGAATAGGTAAAGTCATCAAGTACGCTCTTGATGAGGATTTTTCTCTTTCTTCTTTTTTTTAATAAAAATTTGTGCCTCTGAGGAGAGATTTTTTCACATTTCAACACTTGGAAGTTTTATTTCAATCTCGGCGAGACGTGGGCTTCTGAAGAGGTCTTTCTTTTTAATTGTGTCCCCGGGAGGGGGTTGTACCTTTGAGGAGGGATTTCTCACGTTTCAACACTTGGAAGTTTTATTTCAATCTTGGTGAAACGTGTACCTCCAAAGAGTTGTGCCTTCGAGGAAAGCCTTTTCACGTTTCGATACTTGGAAGTTTTATTTCAACCTCGGTGAAACATGGGCTTCCAGGAAGGTCTTTATCTTGTTTTGCATTTCAACTTTGGTGAAGCGAAATTCCGAAGAGCGGTTGTTACACTTCAACTCCTGGTGAAATGGGCCTCCGAAGAGGGCTTTTATTTTGTTTGCATTTCAACTTTGGTGAAGTGTAATTCCGAAGAGCGGTCATAACACTTCAACTCCTGGTGAAATGGGCCTCCGAAGAGGGCTTTTATTTTGTTTGCATTTCAACTTTGGTGAAGTGTAATTCCGAAGAGCGGTCATAACACTTCAACTCCTGGTGAAATGGGCCTCAGAGAGGGTTTTCATCGCCTGGAAGTTACTCTCTCATGGTTGGAGGGTCATGACTCCTCCAATCTTTTTTGTTGAGTAGAGAACTTTCTTTTTTGGTGGCGTATGACCCATTAGAGGTCTTTATCCTCCGAAGAGTCGTGCCTCCGAAGAGGACTTGTGCTGCCGATGATAGCTTTGGTTGTTCCCCTGTTCACTTGCTTATGCCTTTTCAATGATCCTCTGCCCCCCCCCCCCCTTTTTTTTTTTTTTTTTTACAAGTAACTTGTTTAATCCAAGGAAGCGTGCTTCATTGTCAGGCAATTTCGTGAGAACGAGCACTAGCTTTTTAATTGGATGTTTGTTTGTTCAAACGATCTCAATTTATTAGCAAAGACCCGTTTCTGTCGAAATCATAGGCTGTTCAATTGAAGTACTTCCTATCTAGGATTTGAATTCGGGGCTCTTGTGACTTGAAATTTGACGAGAATCACTTGGTCTTTTTATGTGCAAGTTTCACTTCCATTGTCTGCAAAAATTCAAATCAACATTTCAGCAATACATTCTATGTACCTTTCATATCGAGAATAAAGCAAACATGTAATAATAATAAGGAACACAAGATTTATAGTGGTTCGGCCATGAAATTGGGCCTACATCCACTTTATATTCTTTCATTATTTACTTGCATTAGTTTTACAATTGCTTTCAATTACAAGAATCATACATTCATAATTCTTATTACAATGTTTCAACAAAATTTTCAAGTAAAGTATGGACGCAAATGGTTGCTGTTCCATGCCCTTGGAATTTGATCTCCATCAACAGTGGTGAGTTTGAATGTGCCGTCAAGAAGCTTCTGACCTATTACATACGGTCCTTCCCAATTTGGCCCAAACACACCTGTCGCTGTCATAATTCTCTTCAGGACTAGGTCTCCAATCTCAAAGCTGCGTTGGCGAACTTTGGAATTAAAATGTCTGGCTATTCTTTGCTGATGAGCTGCAATTCTGAGATTGGCCTCATCTCTTTTTTCATCAAGGAAATCTAGCGCTTCAAGCTGTAGCCTTTCATTTTCTGCTTGGTTGAAATGGATCCTTCTGTGTGAAGGAACCTCTGTTTCTATCGGGATCATTGCTTCCGACCCGTATGCTAATGAGAAAGGAGTGTGCCCAGTCGCAGTTTTGTGAGTGGTTCTGTATGCCCATAGTGCAAGTGGTAGCTTATCGACCCAACCACCTTTTGCTCTTTCGAGTTGCTTTTTGATGGTTGATTTGATGATCTTGTTTACTGCTTCCACTTGCCCGTTTGCCTGCGGATGAGCAACTGCTGAAAAGCTTTTCTGGATTTTGAATCGCCTGCAGAAATCTTGGAATTCCTCGCTTTCAAACTGAGTACCATTGTCTGTGATTATTTTCTGAGGCACACCATACCTGCAAATGATATTCTTGGTCACGAAACTTATCATCTTCTTAGAGGTGATAGTAGCCAACGGTTCAGCTTCAGCCCATTTTGTAAAATAATCAACTGCAACAATAGCATATCTAATTCCTGATTTGGCAGTCGGTAGCGGCCCAATGAGATCCATTCCCCAAATTGCAAATGGCCATGGACTGACCATTTGTGTGAGTTCAGTTGAAGGTGCTCTAGCAATTTTGGCAAATCTTTGGCATTTGTCACACTTTCGGGAATAGCTTGCAGCATCATGATTAATTTCTGGCCAAAAATATCCGTATCGGAGAATTTTCTTTGCTAATGTTTGACCACCTGAATGATCACCACATTCTCCTCCATGCACCTCAGCTAGGATTGTTTTGGACTCTTCCCGGGATACACATCGAAGCAATGGCATTGAGAATCCCCGTCTGTATAATCGGCCATCCTGAATTACATAGCGAGAGGCTTTCCTTAGTAGCTTTCGTCTTTCTATCAAATTTTCTGGCAGAGAACCTCTGAGTAGGTAGTCCAGTATTGGAGTCATCCATGACTCTTGTTCTTGAGATACATTCATAATCCAGTCAATATCCATCTCATCTATACTTGGTGCTGAAAGGACTTCTACAGGGACCAATCCCAATAGTTGAGCTTCACCAGAACTTGAATACTTTGCGAGGGAATCTGCCTTCATATTCTCTTCCCGAGGAATGTGGTTTATTGAATAGTGATCGAGCTCACACAGAAGTTCCCAAGCCTTCGACAAGTAAGCGGGCAGGTTTCCCCCTTTCGTTTGAAATTCCTTCTTGACTTGACATACAATAAGCTGAGAATCGCTAAAGATCTGTAATGCTCGTATGTTTAGTTCTTTAGCGATTTTCAGTCCTGCGATAATAGCTTCATATTCGGCTTCATTGTTTGTTGAAGGAAATTCCAATCTTAGTGCATAGCATAATGACCGACCTTCAGGAGTCTCAAGTACGACTCCGGCTCCAGAACAGTAATCATTTCTTGCACCATCGACATATAACCTCCACTGGATAGGGGAATTGTCGAATGCTTCTTCCTCACTGTTTCCTTTATCTGTAAACTCTGCAATGAAATCTGCTAAAGCTTGTCCATTGACCGCTTTCCGGGGATGATAAGTGATGTCATACTGACTGAGTTCAATATTCCACTTTAGAAGACGACCCGAAGTTTCAGGGCGAAACAGGACTTGCTTTAAAGGTTGATCAGTGAGGACTCTGATAGGGTGAGCTTGAAAATATTGCCTCAACTTCCTAGATGCAATTAGTAAGCAATAGGCGAGTTTTTCCAACTTAGAGTAATTCATCTCTGCCCCAGTGAGTCTTTTGCTGATATAGTAAACTGGATGTTGAATCCTTTTGTCTTCCCGTATCAGCGCTGCACTTAAAGCGTGTGATGATACTGCCAAGTATATAAGAAGATCCTCGCCATCGCCAGGCCTAGAAAGTATTGGAGGCGTTTCCATATGGCGAATCAACTCATCAAAGGCTTTTTGGCATTCGGGAGTCCAATTGAAGTTTTTCTTTCCTTTCTTTAGGGCGTCAAAGAATGGGATACATTTATCTGTGGCTTTGGAAATGAACCGACTTAAGGCGGCAACTTTTCCATTGAGACTTTGCAATTCCTTCTTTGTTCTAGGAGCTTTGACTTCTTTCAAGGCAGTAATTTGAGCTGGACTAGCCTCAATGCCCCTAGCGCTGACGATAAACCCTAAGAATTTTCCGGACTCGACCCCAAACGTGCATTTCAGAGGGTTAAGCTTCATTCTGTATTTCCGGAGGACTGCGAACATTTCTGCCAAGTGTTCAATGTGATCCGCTGCTTTCTTAGACTTTACTAACATGTCATCAACATAGACTTCCATAGTTTTGCCCAATTGCGGTTTGAACATAGCATTAACAAGTCTTTGGTAGGTTGCCCCTGCATTCTTCAAACCGAAGGGCATAACTCTGTAGCAATAAAGACCAACATCGGTGATAAAGCTCGTGTCCTCCTGATCCGGTTCATGCATCATGATCTGGTTATATCCGGAGTAGGCATCCATGAAAGATAACAATTCATGTCCCGCTGTTCCATCTACCAGTTGATCGATCCTGGGTAAAGGAAAGCAATCTTTGGGGCAGGCCTTGTTCAGATCTGAAAAATCGATGCACACTCTCCATTTTCCATTAGCTTTCTTAACCAACACAGGATTTGAAACCCAGTTCGGATATGTAGATTCTCTGATGAAGTTATTTTCCATGAGTCGATCAATTTCTTCTTTTAATGCTGCTGACCTTTCTGGACCTTGGGTTCTTCTTTTCTGTTTTACTGGTGTAAACTTTGGGTCAATATTCAGAGCGTGTACTGCAACTTCTGGAGATATTCCACACATATCAGCATGAGTCCAAGCGAAGACATCCAGATTTGCTTTCAGGAATGATATCAAGTTATTCTGAATTGACATATTAAGTTGTGAACCCACATTCAACACCTTATTTGGGTCCTTCGGGTCAACAGGTATCGGTACCGTCATTTCAACCGGCACTACTCTATTCTCCCCTGCACTGGCTTTTCTGGGATCCATCTCTTTCCGTGCCCCGCTATGCTTGCCAGTGCAGGGTCCGCCCCGTAATTGCTACAAGGCTGGCTCTTTGATGTGGACCGGAGTGGCCGCATCCTTTCCCATTTCCCTCTTTCTTGACTCTCGCAACTCTGTCAAATAGCACTCTCGCGCAGCATTTTGATCCCCTTTTATAACTCCTACTCCATTGTCTGTAGGGAATTTAATAGTGAGGCACCACGGGGCTAGAATAGCTTTGAATGCTGCGAGCGTTGGACGGCCAAGGAAAGCATTATAAGCAGAAAATTCATCGACAATCACAAATGTTTGCTTGCGGACCACTTTCCTTTCTCCTTCCCCAAGTTCTACTAGCAGATCGATGGTTCCTATTGGTTGCTTTGGCTCCCCGGTGAAGCCAGCGATCTTCTGCGATGAGGCTTGTACATCGACCATAGGGATTTTCATTTGGTCGAATGTCTTCTTGAAGAGGATATTACATGATGCTCCGCAGTCAATGAGAACTCTTCTGACAATGGCCGGTCCAATACCAGCAGAGATGACCAAGGGATCTAGGGTAGGAGCTTCGATACCTGAGGAATCTCTGGCTCTGAAAATAATATCATCACTGAAAGTTTTCTGTTGTTTCAGGGGCGTAGTGTCTTCTAAAACAAAGACGTCTTCTTCGGCTGGAACATATTTCAAAGCTCTGGCATATCTCTCCATCTCTCCCCAGCTCTTGCCAGCTGGGTGAGGCCCTCCTGTAACGATATTTATAATGGGCCTTCCAGATTCATGCCCCGTAGCTTTCTCACCTATCATAGGCTGATGAGCAGGAGCCTGTTGCCCCTGACTTGACGATGCAGGATTGTTGCTATTCTTTTTCACAAATTGTTGCAGCTTGTTTTCTCTTAGCAATTCTTCAATCAGATTTTTCAACTGGCGGCATTCATCAGTCTCATGACCGGGTTGATTATGGAAGCGGCAGAACTTCCCACTTTGTATAGCCTTTTTCCGGTCCTCTAAGGGATAGGTTTAGGGAGGTCAACAGAATCTTTAATGGCAAGGAAGATATGCTCCGGTGTGTCTGATAAAGGAGTATACTCTGATGGCTTGAAGGATCGGGGCTTCTTCAGATTACTCTGTTTCCTCCCATTGTTATTTTCCCTTTTTTGCCCTACAGATTCAATCTTGCGTGGTGCAACAGTGTTATCTTCAGCTTTTTCTGACACTGCCTTCACCGGTACAGGACGGCTTTCCAGGCGTATGAATTCGTCTGCCTTTTTGTAGAACTTTTCGAGGGAGGTTGGCTCCTTCATGTTTAACCATTTCCCAAATTTGCTCGACTTATCAATAGCCCTCATCAGATAAGTCAATATCATTCGCGGTTCAGCATTGTCCACCTCTGCCAGCGCTATATTAAAGCGGTTCAAGAAAGATCTGATAGATTCACCAGGATTCTGTTCTATACTTGACAATGACATGATGTCTTTGGCCTTTGAAGCATATAGTCTAAACTGTTCCTTGAACTTTCGGGTCAAGTCTGAAAACTGATCAATAGATCGGACTGGCAACTTGGTGAACCACAGTAGAGCCACACCTTCAAGGTATACGGGGAAATATCGGCACTTTATCTCGTCTGAGGCCCTTGCACCTGTCATGTGTCAATCATATTTATACAAGAATTCAATCGGATCACTTGTCCCTTTGTAAGCTGGGATAGTTGGAGGGACAAACTTCCTTGGAAACTCCGCCTTTAAGATTTTCTCAGTAAATGGAGTTTTACTTGGGGCGAAACCCCATTCTTTCTCATCTTCAACCCTTTGCATACTTTCTCTCATGATTTTCCGGACCATTCCAGAAAGATACTCCTCATCATGTCGAGTTCCAGATCCACCAACCTCAGGAAGCGTTTGCTCAAAGGGACTGGCAGCCCTTTCTGGAGCATTCCTCTCATTAGCATCATGAATGTTGCCAGTATAATTCCTTCCATTACCAGCCGGTTGATTATTTGCCCCGAGCAAATCATTCAACTTATTCAGAATTAGAGCATTTTGGGCACTCTGAGCTTCTAATTGTGCATTCTGGGCGTTTATCTGCTGGTTCAGTCCTAATATTACAGCATCCAACTCTGCTTTCGTAACCCCAGCAGACGGAATGGGTTGATTAGGTACAGGGGAAGCGGAGGTTCCCTCTTGAATATTCCCAGATCTGACAGATCTACTCTTCCTTCCAGGAGCCATTATCTCGGATAGACTTCTGGTTTTCAGGGAAATTCTCTCTACAAACCTCTGTGAAGCAATGATGATAACTTTCCTGAGTTCAATTCTCAGTGAAAGCACCAAAAATGTTAACGCTAAAATATGAACGCTAACACCCCGGTGTGTGAAGTGTAGTTGTGAAAGCACCACCCGGTAGATCGGGAAAGAATTACAAGCAAGTAATAGCGGAAAAGCAGTAAACAACAACAATTTTATAGTGGTTCGGCTTAAGGGTATAGCCTACGTCCACTCTAAGTACTTTTATTAATAATCCCGTTACAAGCTGATACAATTCTTCTCAAGTACAATATACTTCAAGTTACAAGTGATTTGGAACAAGTAGCTTAAGCTTCAATGTCGATTAAAGTCCTTAAATTCATGTTGAAGATGTGTGGTTTCTTCGTGAAGTTCTTTGATGTATTCCTCTAATCTTGAAAGCTCTAAGTGTTGATGAAGTTCTCAATGCAGCAGGGTAACGGCGTATGAAGAGAATGTGCCAAAAGTCCTCTTGAAGTTGGAAGTGGTTGTCTATTTATAGGCGTGATTTTCTGGGCAGAATTCTCCAAGTGTTAGGTCGTCTTCGACCTAAAGTAGGTCGTAGGTCGGCAACGACCTAATAGTATGGGATCATTTTCTAAGCCTTGGGTCGTGGATGACCTAAAATAGGTCGTAGGTCACAAGTAGGTAACGACTTACTGAACCTCTCATCCCTGATGTATTTCGTCTTCGCCTTCTTAAGTTGTGAGCGACCTATCATAGGTCGTAGGTCGTCTTCGACCTAAGGAGATCCGGCTTTCCTTTTTTATGAACGAGCGCATCTTTTTTCAACAAGTTCTAGGTCGTACGCGACCTTACTAGCAGCGGCACAGAAAGGGCGGCCTTCCAATGCAATGTCCTTAGGTCGTGAGCGACCTACCTTAGGTCGTGTGAGCTCTATAGGTCGCGGCGTCCCCTTAAATCGTTAGGTTGCGAAGTCTTTAAACCGCTAGGTCGCGGCCTTCCTTAGGTCGCTGAGAACCGTTAGGTCGCGGCCTTCCTTAGGTCGCTGAGAACCGCTAGGTCGCTACTTTCCATAGATCATAGGTCGTGACGGTGCTTAAATCTTTAGGTCGCATAGTTGCTTTATGGAGTTAGGTCGTGCCCTTTCTTAAATTGCTAGGTCGCGTGTTCGGTTAGGTCGCTGATGAGGAGCAGTTAACATATATATATAACTTTTCTTGTTTACCTACAATTAAAATAGGCATGTGAAAATATATATTTATATTTACATTATACTTTTTCTTTACTGGATTCATATACATATATAAATCTTAAGCTTGAAAAAAAATAGTTTGTTTTATATCCTGCTAAAGATAAAAAATCATATCTATCTTTTTTTTCCAAGAACCCAGATTGAGAAATCAAATTAAATTAATTACAAAACAAACCTTACTGTCAAATTTAATTAATTTTCCTAACAGTTTAAATTCTATAATCTAAATCAGATTAAAACAATTAACTAAACTAGTACCATACTGCACCATCGAACGACTTCGACTCCAGATTGAATCCTGTTGTATACACATGCGCGCTTCAATCGTGGCAGCTACAGGAAAACCACCAGCTCAAAATCATCGCGCCAGCCTCGTCCTCTGCCTCCTTCCACTAGCTCTACTTCCCGCGCCGCTCGAATCGAGCCTCGACCACCCTAGCCTGCGACAAACTCCAACGTCGAATGATGTGGATCGACGATTTCGACCATCCCCGACCACCAAACGTCACACCATGAACACCAATCTTCATCCAAACACCACCGCGCACAAAAGCTCCCCTTTTCTGGTTCGAATGAATTCAAACTTGCATCCTTGAATCGCGATTTTCCACGATGTTCTACACTACCATTATTTTAATACGAAGGTATTCATTTGATTTGAATTTGCTCGGCCTATATTTGACTTCGAATTACCCCTTTTTTTAACACGAGAAAGGCTTCGGCCATTGATTTCATATATTTGATTGAACGAGCTGTTTTATTATCCTTTGCTTCATCGTTTTTGTTTTTTCTTCCTTTCTTCTGATTTCCTGATTTTAAATTCCAGAGGAATATAGGTGACAACCTGATTTAAAGGGTGAAGACAGCTATACAAACATATATGGGGTGACGTACAAACTAGGTCGGCTTGAAATGTTGATTTGATTTTTTTTTAATTTTTTTTCAAAATATCCGCATCACATATCTTGAGTTTCTAAATTTATAATGGTTGATGTGTTCATGGGTTTAGAGAGAGGAGAGGAGAGGAGTGGATTTTTTCTTGTTTTTAAGTGGATTACGAATGTATTTATACTTGTATAAATTTATTTTATTTTTGCTAATTTTTATTCATAATTTTTCTAAGTAAAAAAGCTATTAAAGAGGTGTATAAAGAGATGAAGAAGCTTCTGAATTTATGAACAAATAAAGTGAATGGAGGGTTGTATTTATAGGAAAAAATGTGAACTAAAATATTATGATATTAATGTGCGTATGCATCACCATTTAACCACCACCACACCCTCCTCCTCCATCATTATGCATGGCCAAACAACCCCCCCCCCCTCCCCCTCTTCCATCTGTGTAGCCATGTATGTGAGTTGATGTGTGTAAGAGTGAAGTGAAGTATGTTTCTTAAGTATGTAAATATCTTAGATCTTTTCGTAATATACATATATATAAGTGTATTTATATATTTGTATGTATATATGTGTTCATGTACTTGTTAGAGTGTACTTGTTAGAGTGTGCTTTTGTATGTTATATATGTGCACAAGACATAAAAACAAGGTTGCAACAACTTTGAACAATTTTCGTTCAGTAAAGCTTTGAAAATTGGAAACTGATTCCTGATCACATTTTCACTTATAAATTAATTTACATATAAATTAAACAAAATTTGAAAACTAATTTCCTATCATTTTTACCTAATTAAAATGATCTCATTTGAATTATAAAACTATAAATTAATATTAAACAACAGTTTACAAAAGGTGATGTTATATCGATAAAGCGATACGAATTTTCTTATATTTTCAAATCAAATATACATCTTTATAACACTATTATAAATGATTTATTATTACTTCATAACTAATGAAAATGAATTATTATCATTATAAAAACAATAATTTAATAATTATAATAATTATTAAATCATTAAATCTTAATTTAAATTCATAAATCAATTATTAAATATGATGCCATTATTGATCCTGTCACAAACACATTTTATTTCCAGAAATAAAATAATTTTTTATATTTCATATTCTTGTTTATATGGATAAATAAGTGTATCTATCCAGCTTCATGCGTGACTTCCGATAATTATAGAACTGTTTATTGATAAAATGGTTTTCGATCATTTTATCGATATTTTTCCCAAAGTATATATTTTTGTAAATACCTATTCAAAATAAGATTACCATATTATTTATTGTTCAAGACAACATAATCTATGTTAAAAATAATTATATTTGAATACTTTAAAAATACATATAATTTATCAAAGTGATAAATTTATGGGTCGTTACATAAGCATAGAAAACCTTAATAGGATAAATTGAGGGTTATAAAAGGCAAAGATAGAGGATTTTCTATATCTCAATATTCTTCATCAACCATTAGAGAGCAAAGGGAAGAAACCTAGTAATGTATCTGAAGCAAATTGGAAGACTTTTGATAGGAAGGCTGCAGCGGCTATTAGATGTTTTTTTTGAAGAATACGGTGTTTCATATTGTTGCTAATGAGACATTGGCCTATTCAATTTGAAAATAAACGAAAGGAATTTATGCAAATAACTCCACGACAAATAAGTCTCTTCTTATGAAAAGATTGATGAATCTAAAATTTAAGGAAGGTGGGTCAATTGGAGAGCATCGTAATAATTTTCAAGAAATTGTGAACCAATTAGCAGTCATAAATTATAAGGTGGATAATGAAACACAAGCATTGATGTTGATAAGTTCATTACCTAAAAGTTAGGAAACGCTTGTGGTTGCATTGAACAACTCAAATTCAGATGAAATTATTTCAATGGGTTCATGATTAGTAGTCTACTTAATGAGGAGATAGAGAGAATAAACTTCATGGAAGGAAATGATGAGAAGGAAAAGGAAAGTAGAAATCCAATTGATGAAGTCATTCTTGCAAGGAGGGTTAATCGCCTAATATGAAAAGGTGGCCAAATAGATCAAATATGAAGAGGGATTTCATCTGCTATTACCATGAAAAACCTGGTCATCGGTTGAGATTTTGCAATAAGCTTGAAAAGGACAAGGAGAGGATGAAGGCAATGGAAGAAGACCAAAAGGAATAAAAAGATAATAACGATAACGAGATGCATTTTGGTGAGGAATTTAATGACAATGTCATATTTGCGGTTAAAGGCAAAAGCAAAGATTGGGTGCTTGATTCAAGCGCTTATTTCTGTATATACAATCAAAAGGAATCATTTATTGATTATAAAGAGCAAGATACTAAGGTGGAATCTGCTAATGGTGGTGATTTGGATGTTAAAAGCATATGTTTTGTTAGATTGAAGATGCATGATGAAAGGATGATGAAGCTTACAGGGGTTAAACACATTCCACAAATTAAAAAGAATCTCATTTCATTAGGACAGTTGGACATAAAAGGCTGCAACTTTTAAAATCGAAGTGGAGTTATAAGGATTTGGAAGGGCAACAGGGAGTTGCTGAACGCAAAAGGGAGAAGCAACAATGTGTACAGGTAGCTTGGAAGAATGGTGGAGAATGAAATGCCTCCTTAAAGTGGCTTTCGAGAGGCAAATTTGTTAGAATCAAGGTAGAGCATGCAATAAAAATTATAAAGTTTTCTTTGAGTCCTTTGTCGTATTAGAAATAGTTCTGATTTATTGATGATATGCATATTCAATTAGGGGGCATGCATATTTAGACAGTTTGGGTGTTTCTAAAGATTTCCTTAGGGGATGGAGACATTTGTTTCCCTAGTAATATTGGAGATTATTTGAAGTTTTGGATTCTGGGTGGAGCTTGGATTACGTTTATGGAATATTTTATCAAGGTGAAGATTGTTAGATTTTGATGTTACAATATTCCATACTTAAGTACATTTTGAAGACATTTCAGTCAAGATGGAATTGTGACTCAAACACATAGTCTCTTCTATAGCTTTTGTGAATTTGATAGAGTGATCGGTTGCCTCTTTTATTGTATTAGAGAAAACAACATATTATCTACGTGAAAATGGTTTATTTTAAAAGATGAAAGTAATTAAACGACGATTAATGAAGGCATTTTGTCAAGTGTATTATAAATGGGCATGTAAAGGATTCATTATGTGTGTTAAGAAAAAATACATCCTCTTGGGTGTCGGGACTGAGATTTTCTTCTCAATATTAAGATGCTTTTTTTTTAATTAATAAAGATTTTTGTTTGAAGGACTTTGTGTGTTTGTTTTTTTTCTTTCACTACTTCCTATCTCTTCTACTGTCTAATTGTTCAAGGATCGTAGGAAAAACCCTAACAATATATCTTTGGATCGGCTTAAGTGGATGCTCGATATTTCGTGTCTTGATCAATTCTAAAAATGGCTTGGAAAAGGCAGTTCTTCGCCTTATGATCCTTCAACCATGTCTCTTCCATGCTCCTCCGTCATGCTTCTGCTGCCTAAGCTCCTCCAGCTACAGTGAGAATCCCTTTCTCCTCAAGACGTGATGAAGAACATACCTCAATTCGATCAATTCGAGATCGCCAACCCTCCTCCTTGAGTCGCTCCGCTTTGAGTCGCTCTGCCGCCTTGAGTCGCTCGGCCGTGCCCCTTAAGTCGCGCGTGCGAGAAGCCCCAATAGGTCGCGAATGAATTATGCCAACTCGCGAACGATATGACAACCTAACCATAAGTCGCGAGCGACATATCCAAGGTCGCGAGCAAGCAGATCCATATGTCCTCCACCATAGGTCGCGTACGACCTTCATTGCTCCACCTTAGGTCGTGTACGACCTTCGTTACTCCACCAGAAAGTCGCGAATGAAGGGGAAGGTCGCTGGGATGTTTAAATCGCTCCAGTTTATCTCTTTTCTTTAGGTCGCTCTGAAAGTAAGGTCGCTAACGACGTAAGATTGTTGCATTATTTTAAGTCGTAGATCGCTCCATCTCAAGTTTTGCCGCATTCCTTATGTTGATATGTGGAAGGTCGCATTGTTTTAGCTCGTTTGTGGAAGACACTTGCGTACGGCTTTCTTTAGGTCGCGAACAGTTTTCTATAGGTCGCGAACAGTTTTTTTTAAGTCGTTGCTTGTATTTTTCTTATGTCGTTTGTTTTGTAAGTCATTTGTGTTGTAATTTTCTTAAGTCGTGTGTTGAATTGTAAACTACTATAAATAGGCGAGTCGTGTCATTTGTAAACGTTGTTGAAATTTGAATAAAATTTGGTTTGTGCTTTGTGCCTCCATTTTTAAATTGGTAGTCGAGTGTTATCTCCTATCTCCACTTTCGGCATTCGAGTGCGCTGGAATCAACGAACGTTGATGCCAGTTCGCGGAATCAAGTGCGCTTGATCAACGCTCAAAGAATTGTAGATCTTTCTTCACGGTATCGTGCGTGATCAATGTGTCGAAGATTTGCTGGGTGTTTGGGTATTCTCCAATCCATCGATTTATCATCGATTCACCGATTATTTCCTCTAATCATGTGAGATCCTGGACGGATTCTATTTACATTATCGAATTCGCTTCCCACGCTGCGTCAGTTTGGTATTAGAGCTAGATCGCAAGGAGTTTGCGTCATTTGAAGTTTGAATCATTTGGAGAAATAGGTTGCAAGAAGTTTGTATCATTTGGAGTTCAGATTTTCAATTGTTGAGAAGTTTGGTGTTAATCGTGTTCATCGTGAAGTTACAACAAGTTTGGAGTTTTCGATCCATATCATTTTGGATCAAAGTTCGGAAAGTGTTTGGAGTTGAGCCGTGCATCACTATGAAGTGTTCAAGGCCGAGAGCCAAGTGTTGGAGAAAGCCGTGACTTGTTTTTTTTTTCAAGTTTGAGTTGAAGTTTTTGAAGATTGTTTGATTTGTTGAAGTTCAATCATGCCGCCGAGATGAGCTCAACGTCATCGCAATATTAATGCTTTGTATGGAAGAGAAGAGGCCGATGAAATGGAACAATGAATCAACGAGAGTTTCACCGAAAAATTGAATGAAGGGATTGGTCGATTAGAGAGAATGATGATTGAAATGAATCAAAGTAGAAGAAGGGTTTCACCTGAATCGAGTCATGGGGGGACAGAGTTTCACCACTGGCAGATCGGGAGAGAAGGGAAGTTCATGATCGTAGAAGTGTTGACAATCGTGATAGGAATGAAGATAGAAGATGTGACATCCCGGAATTTTGACTCCATTATTATCATAAGTTTTTAATCAAATTTAAATAAAATATAATATTTTCATTTATAACTAAATAAGCTGTGGGATATTATTAGTTGTATATGGGTTATAAAAGACTTTATAATTTCAAAATATTAATAGACTCCTTAACAATATTCAAAAATTAAATCTGTTTTATTTAATTAAATTAAAAGTTATGTATGAATGGCATTTAATATCAGATAGAGGAATGTAGTTAATAAAAATAAAATACAATAATACAATTTTATTCATATTAAATATAAATATAAAATACATAGGTGCAAATACATTACAAATCCAATATTGGAAAGTTAATTTTAAATAAAAAAAGATCTAAGTACTGTTTTTACACAATAATTTTTATAACTAAAATAAATTAAGCTTATAAATATTTAACATGAGTTTCTATACAAATATATAAAAAAAATATACTTATAAATATGGTTATAAACATAAGCTTCTTTGTATCTAACATAATTATAACATAACAGTAGGATTATAAATATAAGTACAAATACAATAGGTATAAGATATAAATGGAAATGAAAATATTTAGTTCAAACACTAATGTAAACCTGCAAGCAACATTGATCTAAATGTTAACATAAGTATGTCTATACAAAAATCTGCAAGTATGAAATTATGAATACACCTTAATACAAATACACTGCAGATATCTTTGTATAAAAGTTTGTGTCAGCAAAACATTAATAGGATGTTAGAATAAATGAGTACATTTAGTACAAACTTAAGCCTGTAAAAATCTGTATACCAATATGTGTCAGTAAACATTGATTGTGTTAACATAAGTAAAGACACATATATTAATTAGCCTACTTTTATGTACTGAAAAATCAATTATTATCTTTCAGCCGAAATTTGAATGGTCTTAGGCTTTAGTACATAATAAAATAAGGCAAGATATTTTAGCAAGCCTAAGCTTGTGCAAGAAGACAGTATTGTTCACTGTTATAAATATATGTATACATCTTCTTATTCATTAATTCATTTGTAACTGCAAAAGCATAGAACCTGAAAAAAATCTAAACAAAACTTCATAGTGGCAAGTTCAAAGAAAAAGTCAGAAGCAATAAGGTTACAGGAATTTCAAAACTGCAAATTTATCAAGCATATTCAATTTCAAGTTACAGATTTCTTGCATCATCCTCGGTTCTACTGCAAACATGGGTGAGTAAACATGTTTTTTTTTCAATCTAACTTTTAATTTGCATATTCATGAAGTATTGTTATGATTTAAATTTCTGGAATGTTTTTCATAGTTTTATTTTTTTTTTTGCATCTTGATATTCTTACAAGTTTAAATTTATGTTGAGTCAAAGGAAGTAAGAATAATTCATACTTTTATATAAGTCATCTTGATTAGTTAGTAATTTAACTAAGTAATAGTTGTAAAGCTTCAGTTTAAAGTTTGTAGTGATTGAAGATAACTGTATAATCTAAACACTAGAAATTTATCTTGCAGTAAAAAAAAAAGTAAGTAATGATCAAAAATTCAAGTTGCTTAAATTGTAAATTCAAAGTTATATCTTGAAACATCATACTAAGTTAAGAATTTTAAGACTCAAATTATAAATTTTAGTGAACAAGTTTGGGAGCAGTTTGATAATAACCCATTTTTACTTTTCTATGAATTTCAGATGATTTATTCAATAACTTTTACTGAAATTCGACTTGAAGCTAGAACAATGCTGTAAGATCACCAGAAAATTGTAAAAATAATTTTCGAATGCAAGTATTGTTGTGGGGAATCAAAAGTAGGGTTTAAGGGGCCGGTGTATTGTTCTCTGTTCATTCGTAGATTGTGTCACCGTTGCTTAGCCGAGTGATTTGAGGCTTTGGAGGAAGCTAGGAGGTGATGTCGGCAAGCCATGGACGAAGTTGGAACGTCTCTGGTGGTCGTGATCGCAAGCGCGAGGCGATTTTCTGAATTGGGTTTGTGGTACAGTTCGACTTTACAGTCGAATTTTTGAATTCGTGTTTTGGAGTTGATCTGGGTTTTTGCAGTCGGGTGAGGGAGTGGTTTGTGACTTGTTGGCGATGACGCGTGGTGGTGGCGCGGCGGTGGACCGCCGTTCACATGCACGACGGCGGAGATGATCGTGTTTGGGTTGACTCAAGGAAAACCCGAGTTTGTTTGTTCGTGGCTTCGAGTCGTTTCTGAGTCGTGCTTTGAACGCGCGCGTATGTATTAATTTGTTTCAGCAGTTTAAAACTTAAGCTTTTATAAAAAAAATAGAAACTGGAGAGAACAGGGGAGAAGATAAGGGGAAGCAGGAGTTTGTCGCGAGAGATGAATTGGATGGACCCGAGTACTACACGAGTTGAGCACGGTGTATGCTTCGGTTTTCAGTGTCTAGAATTTTGTTAAGTATGTTAACTGTAATTTAAGTTTAAGTTTTATAAGCTAGTATTAATCAGGTTATTAATGTTTACAAGCAGAATAAGCCAAGAAGAACCTTAAAGATTTATGGAAAACAAGAAAGAGTTAATTATTTAAAATCAAAGTTAATTATGTATGTAATACATTTTATAATTGCTATTTAATAAATACTCAAAGTATAATCAAAATTTGTAATTAAAGATTTTAATAATCTTGTTTGTAATTAAGAATTTAATCGATCATTGATAGTTAATAAATTAGCAAATCATAGTTAACAGATCAAATAATTAATTAATGAACAAACGGTTAAGTTAATTAATAATTAATGATTAATTAATTAAATAATAATAATTAATTGTGTAATTGGGTTTTATAAATCAACAATTAAGGTTATTGATGAGTAATTGAGAATTATTCATTAATTTAGTGGATAATTAATAAGTAATTAATAAATTGAAATAAGTTAATTAATCGTAATTGATTAAGCAAGAATAAAATATAATTTACTCTTGAATATGCAATTAAGTTTAAACCAATCAATCTTGTTGATGTGAATCGATAATTAAATTGATTGCCTCTGATGTTTATTTATTTCTGTGATGTTCTGGATATTCTAGATATGTCTGTGATGATTGTGTATGATTTATCTGTATTAAATTGCTAAATGTTTATCTGATGTTATTTATCTGTATTAAATTGCTGTATGAATTCAATTGTTAAATTTAAACTGTTAAGTTAATTAGACAACTTGGACTTTAAAATGGCGTTTGGATTTCGATGAGACCGGGATCGGATATCAATTGATATTCCAACAACCACATCGATCCAAATTAAACGTTAGGTCGTATAATCTCAAGTGAAGATCGAGATGGTATTTTTAGAATGCAAGGTTTATCTTCGTTAACTCAGAGGGTGATTCCAAAATGAATGTAACGAGATAATGCCTTCGGTTTTGTTCGAACCCGGAACGAACTTGTATGGATTGAATGCTTTCAGCACATCGTCAGGCGAACGATGAGCATTCTAAGTGATATGTTCTATAAAGGTAAACGCAGCCTTAAGCCTCATCAATCGGGAATGGCTAAAACAGGGGATGTGCAGCAAGGTTAGGAGGGTCATGCCCAAGCAGGACGAGGTATACCCCTGTCTAGATGTCCCTTTTATTCGGCTGTGTGGGCGGTTGGTCTGCAGCCAACTGCGGGGTTATCTTGTTCGGAACTGTTCAGTAAGGAATGGTTCCGGCCTTGTGTTGCAGGGGTGTTAGGGTGGCTCCTCGGTACTGTGATCTAGACCACGTACTGTGACGGGGGTACCCCAGTAGCCCTGCCATTGTATGGGATCCAATTTCCAATAAGCGTTGTACGTTTTGATTGTGCCCAACTATGTTGAAATGTGAGATGTAAGCATTTCAGCTATTTCTGTATTTTACTTGAAAACCCTAGACACTATTATAATATCACTGGATTTCCTATAAAATGTTTTGGTTAGCGTAAGGTAAAAACTTACCTGTATTTATTTGTGGGGAGTCTTACGTGATACCATTATTTTAAATGTTTTCAAAGTTAAACAACTTTAACCCGTTTACTCATACCAGACCCATGTCTGACCCGGAGTTTGTATTTTGTTTTCATAAACTCTCAGGTACCCAAATTTTTACGGGTAGCCAGGGGATTCAGGTTAGCTTTGACGAATTCTGGAGAAGTTGGAGCAGGAGACCAGACGTATGTAGCTATCTATATAGTTCCGCTGTGTTAGTTAGTTTTTGATATTTGGGATGTATGTCCTGACTGATATGTATATGATAGTCATGTTGTATGAAATTGTATAACTCTGATGTATATAATTATGTAATAGTTATGTCGATATATTATATTTTATTCCATTCCGCTGTGAGATTCTGATGTTGTTATTCCTTCTTTTCTTATCTTTTCTATTTCTATCCCTTTCTTTCTTATTGATGACTTGTCTTCCTGGGCGTAAGAAGCCGGGTCGTCACAGCTGGTATCAGAGCGATAGGTTGAGCGAATACCTATGCTCTGGAGTAATATTTATCTTAAGATTGTGTATTTGTATTTTTCATATATATGTATATACCTATCTAAATTTGTTGGTTGCCTGTTCAGGAGGCCAACATGAGTTCTGGAAGGAGAAACAGAGTTAGGGCCAGTACTTCAACTGATGATGTTCGAAGTCAAATTGATAGAGAGGCTCTTAATCCAGTACCGCCTCAAGTTAGTTTTGCAGCCTTATATAAAGATTTTAACGATCTTGGAGGCCAACCATTTAAAGGTTCAGAATCGATAATTGAAGTTCAAGCCTGGTTACGTTCTTGTGATCGTATTTTTAAGAGGATGAAATTGGCGGATGATCAGAAGAGGGATATGGCATCATGGCAATTGCAGGGAAGCGCAGCATCATGGTGGGATGCAACGATTGCAAATATTCCTGAAGAAGATATTTCGTGGGAAAGATTTAAGGAGTTATTTGAGGAGAAGTTTATGCCGACGGCAAGGAAAACTCAATTGTTTCATGATTTTCTGAATTTGAAGCAGGAAAGCATGACTATTTCTGATTATGAGACCAGATTCAACGAACTTTCGTGTTATGGATCAGGACTCATTGATACTCCTCTCAAGAAGAATGAAAAGTTTGTGCAAGGATTGAGGTCCGAATTCCAGAGTAAGATGACGGTGCTCTTGAAAGGATCATTTGTTGATTTAGTTGATATGGCATTGAGGTATGAAGATTTGATGAGCAAGGAATTGGAGACAAAAGTAGCAGTTTCAAGAGGGAATTCCATTATCCCAAATAAAAGAAAGTTCAACCCACTTTGGAAAAGACAAGTTAGAGGAAAGAAATCGGGAAGAAGCAATAACGGACCCCGTTCTGTCAGCAGATTGGACATTTGGCGGATCAGTGTTCTCAAGGAGGATCTCAGCAACAACGTCAGAGTGGTCCAGAATTTGCAACAGTCCAGAGATCGTTGTGTTTTAATTTTCGTCAGCCCGGTCATATGATTAAGAATTGTCCACTATTGCAGAGGACACTTCAGGATAAAGTTTTTGCTTTGGAAGCTGCTTCATCTTCTTCTTCTCAAGGCAAAGGAGTTTTGTAAGGTACCTTACTACTAAATGACAAGTATATTAAAGTTTTATTTGATTCGGGCGCATCTTTGAGTTTCATAACTTCAGAATCAGTAGAAAAGTTTTCTCTTAACCCTAGTACCGTGGATAGACCCATTATTGTATCTAATCCTATTGGTGGAGCAACCAAATTGGATACGATCTGTAAGGACTTGAAGCTTTCTTATTTGTCTCATAGTTTTTCTTGTGACCCGTATGTGTTAGATTTTAAAGGATTTGATCTTATTTTGGGAATGGATTGGCTCGATAAGTATACAGCAGTCCTGAATTGTGATGAGAGGACAGTTTCATTGGAGACTGATTTGGGTAGGATTGCCAAAGTGTCGTGCGATAGCTCTGGATTTCACTTGAGTAGTCTTTTGCAAGGAGTTGAGACTTCTCAAGAGAAAGTTGAGGAAATTGATGTGGTTCAAGATTTTCCTGATGTTTTTGAAGAAGTTAAGTGTCTTCTGCCACATCGAGAGATTGAGTTTCGTATTGATTTGATTCCAGGTGCTGTACCGGTGATTCAACCCAATAGGAGAATGCCTCCTCGAGAGAGAGAAGAGTTGGTTAAGCAGACGCAAGATCTTTTGGAGAAGGGTTTGATTAGACCTATTTTTTCTTGTTGGGGCTCTACTGCGGTGTTTGTCACCAAATCGGATGGTTCGCTAAGATTTTGTGTTGATTATAGAGAATTGAACAAAGTGACTATTCGAAATAAATATCCTTTTCCTCGCATTGATGATCTTTTTGACCAATTGCATGGAGCTTCTATCTTTTCTCAACTAGATCTAGCTTCAGGTTTCCATCAATTGAGAGTAGCTGAAGATAGTATTCCCTTGACAGCATTTTGGGGACCGAATTGTTTTTATGAGTGGTTGGTTATGCCGTTCGGATTAGCCAATGCTCCAGCCTATTTTGTGGACCTCATGAATCGAGTCTTTAGGGATGTGCTGAATAAGTTTGTGCTAGTATTCATTGATGATATCTTGGTCTATTCCAAATCGAAAGAGGAGCACAAACATCATTTGAGGATTGTATTGGGGACTCTGAGGAAGAATGTGTTGAAGGCAAAGTTTTCAAAGTGCCATTTTTGGAAATCGGAAGTTAAATTTTTAGGGCACATTGTTTCTGGTGAAGGCAATTCTATAGACCCAGCGAAGGTTGAAACTATTTTGCAATGGAAACAGCCGGAGACACCGACGGAGGTTCGCAGTTTTCTGGATTTGGTGGTTACTACGGAAAATTCATAAAGGATTATTCCAAAATTTCTTCGCATCTGACCAAGCTAACAAGGAAAGGAACTAAATTCAAGTGGACACCTCAGTGTGAAGAAGCTTTTCAGGAATTGAAGACAAGGCTGACTAGTGTACCAGTACTTGCTATTCCGGATGGAAGAAGCAAATTTGAAGTATATACAGATGCATGTTTAGTTGGATTGGGTGCAGTTCTGATGCAGAACGGCAGAGTTATTGCGTATGCTAGTCGACAATTGAAGTCACATGAGAAGAACTATGCTACGCATGATCTAGAACTGTTAGCTATTGGTTTTGCTTTGAAGGTATGGAGACATTATCTTTTGGGAGAAAAGTTTGAGTTATTCACGGATCACAAACCGTTGAAATATATTTTCTCTCAAAAAGATCTTAATTTGAGGCAGCAGAGATGGGTCGAATTTTTGGCATCTTATGATCTGAATATTTTGTATACGCCGGGGAAAGCAAATGTCGTGGCAGATGCTCTTAGTAGAAATGCTATTTTATCTCTTTTGGAAGTCGTTCCATCTCTCCAAGAAAAGATCGTTAGTAAGCAAACAGAGGATAAATCTTTTGAGGAAATAATTCTTGGAACTAAGGACGGTCGATATTCAGATTTCAAGATAGACGATCAAGGTGTTTTAAGGATTAATGGTCGTTTGTGTGTGCCTAATATCGATGGGCTGAGACAAGAAGTTTTAGCTGAGTGTCACCGTTCTAAATTGAATATTCACCCGGGGATCTCGAAGATGTATAAGGACATGAGGAGAGTTTTCTGGTGGCCGAATATGAAGAAGGATGTAGCTGCTTTTGTAAATAGTTGTGCCATTTGCCAGCAAGTGAAGGGAGATCAACAAAAGTCTGCAGGACTATTGCAACCTTTGGAAATTCCAGATTGGAAGCGGGAAATGATCTCGATGGACTTCATCGATGGTTTGCCTAGAACCAGGAAAGGAAATGAAGGAATATAGGTTATTATGGATCGTTTAACGAAGAGTGCTCATTTTATTCCGGTTAAGGCAAATCGTACTGCGGTTTCTTTGGCCGAAATTTTCTTGAAAGAGATAGTCAGATTACATGGTGTTCCTGTTAGCATAGTAAGTGACCGAGATCCTATTTTCACTAGCAAATTCTAGGAAGCTCTACAATCAGCAATGGGAACAAGTTTGAGATTACGTACAGCCTATCATCCTCAGACAGACAGACAAACGGAAAGACTTAATCGTATTCTGGAAGATATGATGCGAGCTTGTGTATTGGATTTTGGTGGATCATGGGAAGACCATCTTCATCTAGTGGAATTTTCCTATAATAACAGTTATCAAGCGAGTATTAAGATGGCTCCTTATGAAGCTCTGTATGGAAGACCGTGTAGATCCCCATCTTGTTGGATTGAATCGAATGATCGACTTGTACTTGGACCCGATCTTATTCGTGAAGCTTCTGCGAAGGTTGAGCTAATCAAGAAAAGGATGAAAGCTGCTCAAGATCGTCAGAAGAAATATGCAGATAAGAGACGAAGACCCTTGGAATCAAAAGTAGGGTTTAAGGGGCCGGTGTATTGTTCTCTGTTCATTCGTAGATTGTGTCACCGTTGCTTAGCCGAGTGATTTGAGGCTTTGGAGGAAGCTAGGAGGTGATGTCGGCAAGCCATGGACGAAGTTGGAACGTCTCTGGTGGTCGTGATCGCAAGCGCGAGGCGATTTTCTGAATTGGGTTTGTGGTACAGTTCGACTTTACAGTCGAATTTTTGAATTCGTGTTTTGGAGTTGATCTGGGTTTTTGCAGTCAAGTGAGGGAGTGGTTTGTGACTTGTTGGCGATGACGCGTGGTGGTGGCGCGGCGGTGGACCGCCGTGCACGTGCACGGCGGCGGAGATGATCGTGTTTGGGTTGACTCGAGGAAAACCCGAGTTTGTTTGTTCGTGGCTTCGAGTCGTTTCTGAGTCGTGCTTTGAACGCGTGCGTATGTGTTAATTAGTTTCAGCAGTTTAAAACTTAAGCTTTTATAAAAAAAATAGAAACTGGAGAGGACAGGGGAGAAGATAAGGGGAAGCATGAGTTTGTCGCGAGAGATGAATTGGATGGACCCGAGTACTACACGAGTTGAGCATGGTGTATGCTTCGGTTTTCAATGTCTGGAATTTTGTTAAGTATGTTAACTGTAATTTAAGTTTAAGTTTTGTAAGCTAGTATTAATCAGGTTATTAATGTTTACAAGCAGAATAAGCCAAGAAGAACCTTAAAGATTTATGGAAAACAAGAAAGAGTTAATTATTTAAAATCAAAGTTAATTATGTATGTAATACATTTTATAATTGCTATTTAATAAATAGTCAAAGTATAATCAAAATTTGTAATTAATGATTTTAATAATCTTGTTTGTAATTAAGAATTTAATCGATCATTGATAGTTAATAAATTAACAAATCATAGTTAACAGATCAAATAATTAATTAATGATTAAACGGTTAAGTCAATTAATAATTAATGATTAATTAATTAAATAATAATAATTAATTGTGTAATTGGGTTTTATAAATCAACAATTAAGGTTATTGATGAGTAATTGAGAATTATTCATTAATTTAGTGGATAATTAATAAGTGATTAATAAATTGAAATAAGTTAATTAATCGTAATTGATTAAGCAAGATTAAAATATAATTTACTCTTGAATATGCAATTAAGTTTAAAACCAATCAATCTTGTTGATATGAATCGATAATTAAATTGATTGCCTCTGATGTTTATTTATTTCTGTGATGTTCTGGATATTCTTGATATGTCTATGATGATTGTGTATGATTTATCTGTATTAAATTGCTAAATGTTTATCTGATGTTATTTATCTGTATTTAATTGCTGTATGAATTCAATTGTTAAATTTAAACTGTTAAGTTAATTAGACAACTTGGACTTTAAAATGGCGTTTGGATTTCGATGAGACCGGGATCGGATATCAATTGATATTCCGAAAACCACATCGATCCGAATTAAACGTTAGGTCGTATAATCTCAAGTGAAGATCGAGATGGTATTTCAGAATGCAAGGGTTATCGTCATTAACTCTGAGGGTGATTCCAAAATGAATGTAACGAGATAATGCCTTCGGTTTCGTTCGAACCCGGAACGAACTTGTATGGATTGAATGCTTTCAGCACATCGTCAGGCGGACGATGAGCATTCTAAGTGATATGTTCTATAAAGGTAAACGCAGCCTCATGCCTCATCAATCGGGAATGGCTAAAACAGGGGATGTGCAGCAAGGTTAGGTGGGTCATGCCCAAGCAGGACGAGGTATACCCCTGTCTAGATGTCCCTTTTATTCGGCTGTGTGGGCGGTTGGTCTGCAGCCAACTACGGGGTTATCTTGTTCGGAACT
Source organism: Allium cepa (assembly GCA_030765085.1). NCBI lineage: Eukaryota > Viridiplantae > Streptophyta > Magnoliopsida > Asparagales > Amaryllidaceae > Allium > Allium cepa. Next base: position 294,064,227 of record CM060942.1, read on the forward strand.
GTTCAGTAAGGAATGGTTCCGGCCTTGTATTGCAGGGGAGTTAGGGTGGCTCTTCGGTACTGTGATCTAGACCACGTACTTTGACGGGCGGTACCCCAGTAGCCCTGCCATTGTATGGGATCTGATTTCCAATAAGCGCTGTACGTTTTGATTGTGCCCAACTATGTTGAAATGTGAGATGTAAGCATTTCAGCTATTTCTGTATTTTACTTGAAAACCCTAGACACTATTATAATATCACTGGATTTTCTATAAAATGTTTTGGTTAGCGTAAGGTAAAAACTTACCCGTATTTATTTGTGGGGAGTCTTACGTGATACCTTTATTTTAAATGTTTTCAAAGTTAAACAACTTTAACCCGGTTACTCATACCAGACCCTTGTCTGACCCGGAGTTTGTATTTTGTTTTCATAAACTCTCGGGTATCCAAATTTTTACGGGTAGCCAGGGGATTCAGGTTAGCTTTGACGAATTCTGGAGAAGTTGGAGCAGGAGACCAGACGTATGTAGCTATCTATATAGTTCCGCTGTGTTAGTTAGTTTTTGATATTTGGGATGTATGTCCTGACTGATATGTATATGATAGTCATGTTGTATGAAATTGTATAACTCTGATGTATATAACTATGTAATAGTTATGTTGATATATTATATTTTATTCCATTCCGCTGTGAGATTCTGATGTTGTTATTCTTTCTTTTCTTATCTTTTCTATTTCTATCCCTTTCTTTCTTATTGATGACACGTCTTCCTGGGCGTAGGAAGCCGGGTCGTCACAGAAGAAGTGGTGGTGGAAGAGAGGTTGGTGGTCGTGATCGACATCGATATACTTCAGATTTTGATGAGGAGTTTGATGGTGATATAGGTAGTGTGCATTATCAAGATCGAGGTCAAGTACGAAATCGAGACAGAGATTTTGAAGATGACCGTAGATGGGAATCGAGAATGAAGATGGAAATTCTAGAGTTCAAGGGTGGAATGGTTGCAGAAGAATTTTTGGATTGGTTGTCTAATGTTGAAGAGATCTTTGATTTCAAGGAAGTACCGAAAGATCGTCGAGTGAAGTTGGTTGCTACTAGATTAAGGGGGAGAGCTATTGCATGGTGGCAGCAAACCAAACTTACATGAGAACGGATGCGGAAGTCAAAGATTGAGTCTTGGGAGAAAATGAAGAAATTGATTAAAGTTACATTTTTACCTTACAATTATCAATCACTCATGTATCAGAGATTGCAGAACTTGAGGCAAGGGACGAAGACTGTTAATGATTATGCTGACGAGTTTTATCAACTGATTGCTCGAAATGACATTATGGAGACAGAGTAACAGTTGACTGCTAGGTTTGTTGGAGGGTTGAGAATGTAGATTCAAGATATGGTAAATATGTTTGATCCGAGATCTGTTGCAGAAGCACACTAGAAGGCGTTAGCTTGGGAGAAGCAAGGCAGAAGAGGAGGTGGTGTGTTTATAAATTCCAATAATCAAGTGAAGGGAACTAGTGGCAATACTACTGTTTCAAAGGTTGTCAGTAAACCAGTTGTGAATGAGGTTGCGAAGGCAAAGATCAATAGTAATATCAAATGCTTTAATTGTCAAGAATTTGGTCACAAGAGCAATGAATGTCTAAAGCCAAAGAAGCGAGCGATGATTGCTGAGATTGAAGATGAGGATGCAGAAGCTGAATGTTCCAATTCACCATGTGTTGAGGAGGAAGAAGAATTGTCGGGAGACGAAGGTTGCAATTTGATGATGAGGAGGTCGTGTTTAACACCGAAGCAAGACGATGAAGCTAGTTGGTTGAGGAGTAACATCTTTCAGTCGACATGCACTATACTGGGAAAAGTTTGCAAGTTTGTAATTGACGTAGGGAGTTGTGACAATATCATTTCTACCGAAGCTGTAAGAAAGTTGAAGTTGAAAACGGATAAACATCCTAATACAAGTTAGCGTGGCTAAGAAAAGGAGGAGAGGTGAAGGTGGACATGCGAGTTCGAGTTCCATTGTCTATTGGGAAGAAATATAAAGATGAAATTTGGTGTGATATTGTGGACATGGATGTATGTCATCTATTGTTGGGAAGACCGTGGCAGTATGATAGAGCTGTGCAACATGACGGTCGTACCAATAGCTACAGTTTTATGTTTGAAGGCGTTAAGATTATTTTAGTTCCAAAGAAGAGACAGCAGGGAGAGAGCAAGTCAGAAGAGATTGAGGAGCTTAAAACTTTGTTGACTTTGAAGGAATTTGTTGAAGAAGTAGAGGAGAGTCCAGAGGTGTTTTTGTTGATTGGACATGAAGCTACTGAATCCGTTGAAGTTCCAGAGGAAGTAAAACCGATATTGGAAGAATTCAGTGATGTGTTTCCAAAAGAGTTACCAAAGGAGCTACCGCCTTTGAGGGATATTCAACATCAGATTGATCTTGTTCCAGGGTCAATTTTACCTCACAGGCCACATTACAGGATGAGTCCTAAAGAGCATGAAGAACTAAGAAGGCAGGTGGAGGAATTGTTAGAACAAGGGCGTGTTAGGAGAGTTTGAGTCCATGTGCCGTGCCAGACTTATTGGTACCAAAGAAGGATGGGACGTGGAGGATGTGTACGGACAGTCGGGCTCTAAATAAGATCACTGTGAGATATAGATTTCATATGCCGAGGTTTGATGATTTGATTGACCAGTTGAGTGGGGCTGTTGTGTTTTCCAAGATTGACTTAAAGAGTGGATACCATCAAATTCGTATTAGACCGGGTGATGAGTGGAAGACTGCTTTTAAAACCAGGGAGGGTTTATTCGAATGGTTGGTTATGTCATTTGGCTTGTCAAACGCTCCTAGTACTTTTATGAGAGTAATGAACCAGATTTTCAGACCATTTGTTGGGAAGTTCGTGGTTGTTTACTTTGATGATATTTTGATTTATAGTAGGAGTACGGAAGAGCACATCCAACATTTGCGAGAAGTACTTGTTGATTCTACGACAGGAACAATTCTATGCAGCAGCAAAGAAGTGCGTGTCTATGACGGACAGTGTTTTGTTTTTGAGATATGTACTGTCGAAGGAGGGTATTCAAGTGGATGAAAGCAAAGTGGAAGCTTTCAAAAGTTGGGCACAACCGAAGACAATTACAGAAGTAAGGAGTTTTCATGGGTTGGTATCTTTTTACCGAAGGTTCATTCCACACTTTAGCAGTGTGATGGCACCTGTAACCGATTACATGAAAGGAAAGAAGTTCATGTGGACAGAGGAAGCAAAGTTAGCTTTTGAGAAGATCAAGACACTATTGACGTCAGCGCCAATTCTAGTTTTACCTTATTTTCAGTCGTTGTTTGAGTTACATACTGATGCGTCGAAGGTTGGGATTGGTGGAGTTTTGAGTCAGAATGGAAGACCAGTTGCTTATTTCAGTGAAAAATTATCTGGAACCAAGATGAGATATACTACATATGATGTAGATTTTTACGCGATTGTTCAAGCCGTGAAGCACTAGCGACATTACTTGTTTCAGAAGGAGTTTGTTCTTTACACTGATCATGAGGCGTTGAAAGATCTACAAGGGCAGGACAAGATTTCAGCGAGACATGCTTCGTGGATAGCATATCTACAACAATTTACTTTTGTTGTGAAACACAAATTAGGGGTGACAAATCGTGTAGTGGATGCTTTGAGCAGGAGGAATCACTTGTTGACAACGTTGAAGGTTGAAGTGACAGGATTCGAATTATTGCCATAGTTGGTTGAAGAGGATCCTTACTTTGCAAAGTTTGTTGAGAAGTTAAGGATGGGAGTACTGGTGAATTTGTGTTGGTTGATGGATTCTTGTTCAAGGGGAATCGATTATGCATACCAGACTGTAGCTTGAGAATGAAGATTGTTAAAGAGTTGCATGAAGAAGGACATGTTGGACGGGATCGCACCTTACAGTTAATTTCACATCTTATTTTTGGCCGTCAATGAGAAAAGAGGTAGAGAGATTTGTGAAGAGGTGTCATATCTGTCAGGTTTCGAAGGGAACAACGACGAATGCGGGATTATACATGCCATTACCCGTGCCTACTAAACCATGGGTTGATATTAGCATGGATTTTGTGTTGGGTTTGCCAAGAACTCGGAGTGGAAATGATTCTATATATGTTGTAGTGGATAGGTTTTCGAAGATGGCGCATTTTATAGCCTGTAAGAAGACAGCTGATGCCGTCCGAGTTGCTCAATTATTTTTTAAAGATGTGTATCGATTACATGGTTTACCAGAATCTATTGTTTCTGATCGAGATACTAGATTTCTAAGCCATTTTTTGTTAAGTTTGTGGAAGATGGTTGGAACGAAGCTGGATTTTAGTAGCGCGTACCATCTGCAAACTGATGAGCAAACGGAGGTGGTTAACCGATCGTTGGGAAACTTATTGAGATGTCTTGTGAAAGACAATTTGAAAAGCTGGGATATGAAGTTATGTCAAGCAGAGTTTGCACATAATCATGTAGTTAATCGAAGTATTGGACTCAATCCGTTTCAAGTTGTATATTCAGCCATTCCAAATGGACCGTTGGATTTAACGACAGTGCCATATCAGAAGGGAGTCGTTAAGCGGGCTAGTGATTTGGTGAATAAGTTACAGGAATGCCACAAAGTTGTACAGGAACGATTGTTTAAGACGAATGAGAAATACAAACAAATGGCGGATAAGAAACGAAGAAGTGTTGTCTTCAAAGAATGAGATTTTGTATATGCCATTTTGACGAAAGATCGTTTCCAGTTGGAACTTACAACAAGTTGAAAGCATGAAAAATTGGTCCAGTAGAAATCTTAAAGAAGATCAATGATAATGCGTATCGGTTAAGATTGCCGGAAGAAGTTCATACTTATGATGTTTTCAATGTCAAACACTTAATTCCGCATTATGAGGAGGAACCTATCAAAGATGACGAGAGTGTGAATTCGAGGACGAATTCCTTCCAAGAAGGGGAGGATGATGAAAAACATACCTCAATTCGATCAATTCGAGATTGCCAACCTTCCTCCTTGAGTCACTCCGCTTTGAGTCGCTCTGCCGCCTTGAGTCGCTCGGTCGTGCCCCTTAAGTCGCACGTGCGAGAATCCCCAATAGGTCGCGAACGACTTATGCCAGCTCGCGAACGATATGACGACCTAACCATAAGTCGCGAGCGACATATCCAAGGTCGCGAGCAAGCAGATCCATATGTCCTCCACCATAGGTCGCGTACGACCTTCATTGCTCCACCTTAGGTCGCGTACGACCTTCGTTACTCCACCAGAAAGTCGCGAATGAAGAGGAAGGTCGCTGGGATGTTTAAATCGCTCCAGATTATCTCTTTTCTTTAGGTCGCTCTGAAAGTAAGGTCGCTAACGACCTAAGATTGTTGCATTATTTTAAGTCGTAGGTCGCTCCATCTCAAGTTTTGCCGCATTCCTTATGTTGATATGTGGAAGGTCGCATTGTTTTAGCTCGTTTGTGGAAGACACTTGCGTACGGCTTTCTTTAGGCCGCGAATATAGGTCGCGAACAGTTTTTTTTTAAGTCGTTTCTTGTATTTTTATTACGTCGTTTGTTTTGTAAGTCATTTGTGTTGTAATTTTCTTAAGTCGTGTGTTGAATTGTAAACTACTATAAATAGGCGAGTCGTGTCATTTGTAAACGTTGTTGAAATTTGAATAAAATTTGGTTTGTGCTCTGTGCCTCCATTTTTAAATTGGTAGTCGAGTTTTATCTCCTATCTCCACTTTCGCCATTCGAGTGCGGTCGAATCAACGAACGTTGAAGCCAATTCGCGAAATCAAGTGCGCTTGATCAACGCTCAAAGAATTGTAGATCTTTCTTCACGGTATCGTGCGCGATCAACGTGTCGAAGATTTGCTAGAATCCGGTATCTTCGTGATCAACGGATTTGGGTGTTTGGGTATTCTCCAATCCATCGATTTATCATCGATTCACCGATTATTTCCGTTAATCGTGTGAGATGCTGAACGGATTCGATTTACATTACCGAATTCGCTTCCCACGCTGCGACAAGACCCCATTGCACCTATCATAAGAGATTCTCGGTCAACATAAACATATGGTCGTAGTGACCAAGTCTAGGTGTAGCAGGTTGCTCAAAGTTGTTCCCTGCTGCCACCCTCCCCCCCCCCCCCCCCCCCCCCCCCCACAACTCTCACACAGTATCTCTCTTTGTTTCACTCCTATGAAATCTATAACTACCTCTCAGAGAAATGGCAATTCTTTAACTCAACCTCGCAATGAAATACCAGACTGATAACTCACAAACTGAAAATGAACTGATTCCCAAAGTGTAGTTGGAGAATGCTTTTTACTTACTAAATTCAACAACTCGCTGATGGCTTTATAAATAGCTTTACAAGGGAATGGAAAACGAACATATATATACGTGGGATAACTAAGGAAACATTCAAACACTATTTCAGTACCCTAAGACAATAGGGATTATTCAAACAGACTTGACAAAGTAAGCCACCATGAACAGAGCTGGCAAATATTATTGGGAATAATATGTCTCCAGTAATATCCTCAAGTCCTTACTCATACATAACAGACTCTGGTGCAAATGGAATAGCATAGGGAGAATTCCAATCTGCGTCGAAAACTTCTTTCAGTTTCGCTACAATACCAGGATTATAAGTACCGAAGCTTGCACCAGCTGTAGCATAAAAATAGTCCCATATTAGATTGCTTGTTCCAATATGCGCCCTAACATCACTGACTGCATATTTTCCATGATTAACCCACGTAAAACCCGGATATTTACTTTCAGTGGCCACTCCATTGACGATAGCAGGACCAGTTTTATCATATCCAGGCACCTCGTAGTACTTTATTTCAACTTTTCCAGAGCATTTGTTACGCTTCGAAGATGTGCATAGGGTGTTAGTGTGTAGGAGCGACTTTAAATATTGGTCAGTGTTTACAATGAAATGTGCCCAATGGGCTACAAGTAGCTGTACTGTTGCGCTCTTTGAAAATACCACCTATGAAATTCAAGGCCAAATTATTGGTTTTTATGAAGATCTCAAATGAATTAAAGTCAAGAGAGGCTAGGTATATACCTATGATATTGCTGTGGAGAGAGAAGACCAGTAAATAGTTTGATCTGCATACTGTGACTGCCCCAGCCAGTCCATTGTGTTAATCCTCACAATTCCCTTGTATCGCACTGATTTAATGGTTTCAACCCATGCTTGTTCATCGGATTGGTATGTATCAAACAACAGCTGCAGTATAACATTCATTAATGGAGCCATAAGTGGTTAGCACAGTACGTAGAGTCCTAACATTATTCTATACTAGACACTGAAGCAGAACCACTTCAATATCAACAAATGAATCACGAAAAACCTTAGATATTATATTGAGCACCAGTTACCTCAGGTGGTGCAAATGAAAGATAGCTAGAATAGCTTGATGATGTATCGCTATTGGGACCAGGAGTCTCAAGTGGAACACTGAGCATATAAGGGTCTGATATTACTGGGTAGCCATGGACATGAGGAACATTCATGTACTCAGGGAGAGGAGACCTAGTAAACAGCAATTAAGTCAAGTTTTTAGTGTATTGGTGTTACTATCAAGGTAATATAATCAATGCAGTTCAAAGAAACAAATCATACTCGCATCTCTCTTTTTTGTTAATGAAATGTGACCAGCAAGGCACTCTCCGCTTCGCTTGCCATTGCTCATGCCACACGAGTTTCGTATACTCTGCTGGATCGAGCGATCAAAGTTTCCATAAATTGTTGAAATAAACCTTTATCTTTTTGGCTATGACAGGACAATCGGTTAAATAGATTCTGAGTTCTTTCACCTATACAATTTGAAATACTCAGGTTAATATTTCTACATACAGCATCATTATTGAAATGTGTGTGTAACAAGGAGATAGACTTCAAATGTAATAAAGTAACACCTGTGTAAGGGATTTCCAGTCATTGTTTGCAGACCCAATATAGACATCCTTATCATCTGAAATCCAAGCTTTAGTGTGAACTATACCAGATCCCCACCAATTAGCAGATATCAATGTATCATTTTCAACATTCGGTCTCCCTGCAGCAAGTTTTGCTGATTCGTTTGCATAATTGGGATAGACTCCTGAATGCTGTAGAATCCTGGATGTATGAAGCCATAGCTCTTCATTTATGTAACCCATATATTCAAAGAAAATACAAACATATACTGATATATCAATGTCCCCTGATATGCTATCATAAGAGTATTTCGATGCTACACTGGTTTTATTTTTGAATAAATCCCCATTACAAAAAAGGGTAGCTAATTTTATTTTTGAATAAATACCCATTACAAAAAAGGGTAGCTAATTTTATTTTTGAATAAATCCCCATTCCTCTGTTCCCATTTTCCATGAGGGGTTACATTCCTCTATTCCCATTTTCCATGTCACCCTGTACCAAATTGATTTAAGTCGTCAATTTTTAAATCATCCGGTTACTTTAATAATATGGTGGAACTCACTCGGCAATCATATCATACGATATGTGCTTGAGATTAAATTGGTTACATGGAATAGTGGAAATGGGAATAGAAAAATTGAGCTGTATATGACCTTCCTCGTAAGCAACTGAAACCAAATTAAATAACTAGCCCGTTCGGCAACAACTTATTTTGCACTCCTTAAAAGTAATTTTGAATAGTAAGTGATTCATGAGTAAAATTGTTTGGATGTATCTTAACTTATAAGTTGGATTAAGTTAATTTTAATGTTTGGCTGTTATGACTTATAAGTAATGAATGTATGACAAATTGCATAATTGAACATACAACTGTACATGAAAGACACATTTTGCATATGCACAATATATTAAGTTAATTTGTTAATTTGTTTGGTCAAAATTACTTATGAAATTAGATTATAAGTCATAAGCAAAATATAGCTGCTTTTCATATTTCAACTTACAAGTAACTTTTGCAAGTTCCTTAATAGAAGTTGGTAAACCACAAAAATGTAACAAGTTAGTTTTAAATAGTTTTGACTATTTTTAAGTAATTTTGACTACTTTTAAGTCATTGTCATACGGGGCTCTAAATATAATAGATGTGATCACTCACATTAACAAAAATATTGGCTTTGGGCATCTCACTAACCACCAAACAAAATAACATAATCTCTAATGCTATTCAGTCGGCAATAATTTCAAACAGCCTCAATTAATCAATGCAAAAGTCATAAACAGTTTACATCAATGAGTAAAACGAAGATCATTATTTAGGGTCAGTACCTCAAATTGACATTTCTGTCTGCAGCATCCTCAAGAGCCACGAAAACATTTCTCCCTTCATCGGCACCAAATCGAACCATATCCTCATCTGAATATCCGAAATCGCCGGATTCCGAGTTTTTGTTCCCGGGCACAAACTGCCAGTACTGAGCTATTATATCTAATCTTTTCGTCGCGTTCCTGGTCATCCACTTGAGCACCTCCCCTAATCAATTCAACCTTTCCGCCATTGAACATTACAAAAATAAAGGAAGAGGAGTCATTTAGTATTAGGTTAAGTCTTACCGGTGGAGAGGACGTCAGCGACGCGGGGGAGGAGAGGCATGTCGGTGGGGATGGACTGGACCAGCCATGCTTTGCATGACGTTTCCGGTCTGGATACGGATACTGTTATCGATGGTGACCATAGTGCGAAGAGCAGTAGGAAGGGTACCAACTTCATATTTGTCATTGCGACTTGTTAGCGAGTACGTTCTGCAGTGAGTGGCCAGTGGATATTTATAACAGGGATAGGAACCCACGTCCATTCATGGCACGTTTTTTTGTTAAGATTTCTACGTAAGAGAAATTTCGCATATGTTGCACGCTTTGGGCAAATTTGTGGACATCTCGACAGACATTTGCCATTGATTTCACTTCAATGATCATGTAGCTCCAGTATTAATTTTGACTTTTAAACGTTTATAGCTATTCAATTTGTTTTGTTCAGAACTTAAAAGAAAATAAAAAAATAAAAAATAAAAAACTTTAGAATTACAAGATTCAAGTCCATCTATCTCTAAACAAACGGGTATACACAACCATACATACCTCCTTTTAATTATTTACGCTGGTGAAAATTTTACGTCCCCACAAAGAGGTGGCAAGGATGGATGTATGCACAACATTACCTGGGCTAGAGCCCGGGTGCTATTTTCTTAAAAAAAAATACTCTGCATTATTCAGCCCAATATAATTAGAACCCAGTACCCACTTACCACTGGTCCACTATCTATGCATTCATTCAATTGATATCAAACTCCTACTCAGCAGTCAATTAATTACACACATTACTTTTTACTTTTCTTCTCTGCAAAGCTGCACAGGCAATAGAAAAATTTCATTCAGTTGTTCAAGCTGCTGTCTTTGATCCGTTCAAAGCTTCAAGCTGCTGTCTTTGTGGTAAATTTATCATTTTTTATGTGTTCTAATTCCCTTTTGTTCATTAATGTCTCATCTTATGTTCATAAAATTGTTGCAAACTTCAAATTATTTGTCATATTGTAATCAATTTTTATCCTAGTTTGCTCATTCTTTTTATTCCATTCAATTGAAACAATTTGTTGAATGTATTACTTTCTTTTGATGTAGTCAAAATTACTATTAGAGAACTAAAATATAAAACCCTAATTTTTTATTAGCATAATTGTTTCTGTGTGTGATTTAATATTATGTTCATGTCAATTGTTAGAAACCAAAAATTAACGTGTTTCATTTATTTTTGATTTTTATTTTAAAAAAAACTTATGTAACTTAGGTATTTTTTTACGTAATGTCAAACTCAAAGTCTAGCAAAACTTTGTTTTCGTTTTACAAGTTAAAAGGAGATAACACTTTGGATCCAAAAAATGAAACTTCTACAAGCTCTAACGAACAACGTCCTTGCAAAATGCAAAGAATCATAGTAGATAATGGCGGAGGTCATTTTACAAGAGATCTGAGGAGGCGTCAACAAATATGGAAAGAACATGTAAATGATAGAGATGAAATTCAGAGAAAATATCTTAGATTGGGACCATTTCAACCACTTCTTGACATTTATCCACCAACAAAAGATGGAAAACAACTCCGTCGGTTTCAAAGTAGTTGGTTTAAAAAAATATCCATGGATTGAAAATTTGATTGAATGCAATATGGTCTTTTGTTTATATTGTTTCTTATTTGAAAGCAATCCGCCAACACGTACATCATTTACAGTTGATGGGTTTCAAAGTTGGAAAAGAGTGGGAGGAGTTAATTGTGCATTTTTGCAACATGTATGAGAGTTGGGTTCATTCCATTTGTGTGCCGTTAAGGCCGCAGATGATTTAATGAATCATTCTTTGCGTATCAAAAGAGTATTTGATGCACAATCAAAAGAAATGGTTGAGAGAAATCAACTACGCCTTAAAACATCTATTGAACGCGCCCGATGGCTTGCTTTGCAATCATGCTCTTTTAAAGGTAATGATGAATCTCTTGAATCTAAAAATCATGGAAACTTTATTGAGTTGATAAAGCACTCGGCAAAATGTAGTGAAGATATATCTAAAGTGGTTTTGGAAAATGCTCCGGGAAATACAAAGTATACTTCGCCTACTATTCAAAAGGAAATTTTAACTATTTTAGATGATAAACTAAGAAATAAAATTCGAGAAGAAGTTGGAGATGGAAATTTTTGTATTTTGGTTGATGAAGCACAAGACACTTCTACCAAAGAGCAAATGGCTATTGTCTTAAGATTTGTTAATAATGGTGGTTTAGTTCAAGAACGTTTCTTTAGGATTGTTAGTGTTAAATCCTCTTTTTCACGACTCGGCGACCTAACGAGTTAAAGGACTCAGCGACCTAACGAGTTAAAGGACTCAGCGACCTAACGAGTTAAAGGGATCAGCGACGTAACGAGTTAAGGGACTCAACTAGCTAACGAGTTAAAGGACTCAGCGACCTAACGAGTTAAGAAGCAAGCGACCTAATGATCTAAGCATTCAGCGAGCTAGCCTGAGAGCAACCCAGCGACTTAACGACCCAACGGCTTAATTCACAAAGCGGCATAACACGGCGCGACCTACCGACCTAAAGGGATTAGCGACCTAACGACCTAAAGGGATCGGCGGCCTAACGACCTAAAAGGTCCGGCGACCTAGTGAGTTAAAACAGAGTAAAGCCGCTTACATATAGGTCGCTCCCAACCTTAAGTCCTAAGTCTCTCCATATAAGTCGCTCCCATAGGTCGCTACAACCTACCAGCATAAGCAGTTGATCAATCACAACCATTTTAAGCCATAGCATGTCCCTTAGGTCGCTCACGACCTACGACCTAACCTTAAGTCGCCCACAACCTACGACCTACTTCCAAATTTCACTATAAATACGCTGCCTACTCCACCAGGAAAGGGACTTTTGGATCATTTATGGAACGTCAATACTTTGTTGTTTTCTCGACTCCTTCAACACTTCAAACACTGAAGACGCTTCAAGAACTTTGGAAAAGATCTAACTCATTCAACATGAATTCAAAGAGCTTCTCTACATCGAAGTTCTAGCTACTCGTCTTAATCGTGTTGTAATTGAAGAATCATTGAAAAAGTTGTAATCGAATCAGCAATAAAAGAGATTAAGTGGACGTTGGTTTGACTTTAAGCCGAACCACTATAAAAACTGTTGTCTCTTTACTATTTCTTTGCTATTTTCTGCTTATTTTCAGTTCCCGTACCAACGGGTGATACTTTCACTATACTACAACTTACAGCGGGGTGTTAGCGTACATTTTTAGCATTAACATTTTTGGTGCTTTCACTGAGAACTCGAACTCACGGGTGCTGTCATCATTGCTCCGCAAAGATTTGTTGAAAGACTCTCTCTAAAAACCAGAAGTCTATCTGAGATTATGGCTCCTGGAAGAAAAGGTAGATCTACTAGATCTGGAAGTGCTTATGAGAATACGGGCACTTCTCCCGCGTCAAATCAGACAGCTCCTAGTGTTGGAATTACAAGGGCCGAATTGGACGCTGCAGTTCTGGGTTGTATCAACAAATGGAAGCCCAGAACACTTTGAAGTTGGACAGGATAAATGCTCTACTTGGAGTTAACCGTCAACCGGAAAAAATGAAGAAACCTTTGCTGAAGATGTTCATGATTCCCAAGAGAAAAGTATTCCTCACAGGGCAGCTGGCACCGTTGAAGCCCAAGTCGGAGGTTCAAGGCCGAAGCCAACTCTTCGCGAACGTTTGTCCAAACTAACTTCCGAAAATGTAGCTGACGTCTATCCCGCGAGGCCTCTAAACGATGAGGAATAGCTCTCGGGAATGATTCGACAAATTATGAAAGAAAGCATGCAAAGGAGAGAAGATGAGAATGAATGGGGGTTTTCTCCAAGCAAGACTCCTTTTACTGAAAGGATGCTGAAAGTTGAATTTCCAAAGAAGTTTGTTCCTCCCACTATTCCAACTTATCGGGGAACAAGCGATCCTAACCAATTCTTATACAAGTACGACCGGTATATGACTGGTGCCATAGCATCAGATGAGATCAAGTGCAGATATTTTCCGGTGTATTTGGAAGGAGTGGCTCTGCTTTGGTTCACGAAGCTGCCAGTTCGTTCTGTGGATCAATTCTCTGACCTCACTCGGAAATTTGAAGATCAGTTCAGGCTATATGCTTCGAAGGCCAAAGACATAATGTCACTATCCAGCCTCGAACAAAACCCCGGAGAGCCTCTCAAATCTTTCTTAAACCGCTTTAATATAGCCTTGGCTGAAATTGGCAATGCGGAGCCTCGGATGATTCTCAATTACTTGATGCGAGCTATCGACAAATCTAGTTAATTCGGGAAATGGCTAAAGATGAAAGAGCCAAATTCTCTTGAGAAATTCTACAAGAAGGCCGATGAATTTATGCGCTTAGAGAGCCTTCGTATGCCGGTAAAAGTAGTCATGAACGAAGTTGAGACTAACAACATTGCTTCTAACAAAAAGGAATCTGGTGGTCAGAAGAGGAAAAATGGCGGTGGAAAAAAGCAAAAAGATGCGAAGAAAACTCGCTACTTTAAACCTTCAAATTTTACTCCTTTAACTGATACTCTAGAGAATATATTTTTTGCAACCAAGGATGTTGTTGAATATCCTAAACCACCTAAGTTGAGGCTTGGGAAAATGTTGCGCATAATGAAGATTCTGTCGATTCCATAATCAACCTGGCCATGACATTAATGAATGTCTCCATTTAAAGAGTTTGATTGAGGAGCTGTTGAGACAGAATAAACTTCAACAATATGTGAAGAGAAACAGAAACGACCCAACCTCATCTACTCAGGGGCAACAAGTTCCCGCTTATCAATCCGGCTCAGGTGAGAGAGCTGCAGCGTAGGAATCCGAGAGGCCTGTCATTAATGTTATCACAGAGGGTCCTCATCAAGGGGGCAGAAGTTGGGGTGAGATGGAAGGATATGCTCAAGCTTTGAGATATACCCTGGATTGTTCTGTGTCAAGTCAAGAAAGAGTTTCAGACTAAAGGAGGAAATCTGCCTGCTTATTTGTCAAAGGCCTGGGAGCACCATATATCCTAGGAAGGGAACATAAAGGCGGATTCTCTCGCAAAGTATTGAAGCTCTGGCAAAGCTCAATTATTGGGATTGGTCCCTGTGGAAGTCTTGTCAGCTCCAAGTACTGATGAGATCCAATTCCGAGTGCTTGAAACAGCGATCACATGCGTCCATAGTTTACTTAAAAGCAATGTTTAAATTTGTAAAATGATTATAGATGTATCATTTTTGTATTGATTCACACTGATTTTTCTATAAATCTTGTGTTCTTTATTACTATAAAATTCCTGTCTCATTTCGATGTGTATATATCTTAAATATATTGCTAAAATTTTGATTTAATAATGCAGACTATCAAAGCGAAGCTTACCTATTCAACATATCACAAGGCCAAGCGATTCCTATAAATCACTCAACAAGCAAATGTCAAGTCACAAAAATTCCATATTCAATTCCTACATAAG
The DNA here is from genome assembly GCA_030765085.1 of Allium cepa. Lineage (NCBI taxonomy): Eukaryota > Viridiplantae > Streptophyta > Magnoliopsida > Asparagales > Amaryllidaceae > Allium > Allium cepa. The sequence goes on from CM060942.1 coordinate 294,079,235, forward strand.
GATTGCTTCTCACAAACAGTTGGTGACTCTACCGGAGGGGCACCTTCCCAACGTGGAGGTTCCAGGCCCTTGCTAACTGATTGCGATCGTTTGTGCAAACGGACATCCGGACAAGTAGCTTGCGTCTGCCCCGTGGATTAACTTAACAATGAAGTGCACTTATTTGAAAAAAAGAAAACAACTTGCAAAAGAAAGGAACATGTGCTTGGAAACGATAACGAGGAATCGCTGAGAGGCAGATGGTGGAAAGACATGGGCAAGCAGACAAAGAACAGCCAAAATGTAATCTTGTACCTCAACCAAAAAGGTTAGTGGAACCACCGAAGGGGCACCTTTCCAAAGTGAAGGTTCCAGGCCCTTGCTAGTTAATTGCGATCGTTTGTGCAAACAAACATCTAGTTAGGTAGCGTGCGTCTGCTCCGTGGATCCACTTAACTCTGAGATGCAACCCTCCAGGCGAACAACAAAGCCCTCTTCGGAGGCCATCTTCTCCTCACAAGAGGGAAGAGCCAAAAGCCCTCTTCGAAGGCCCTCTTTTCCTCACAAGGGGAAAGATCCAAAAGCCCTCTTTGAAGGCCCTCTTCTCCTCATAAGGGGGAAGAGCCAAAAGCCCTCTTCGGATGCCCACTTCACCAAGTTGGAGTGCAAAAGCCCTCTTCAGAGGCACACTTCACCAAGTTGGAGTGAAAAATCCATCTTCGGAGGCACGCTTCCCCACGTACAGGGAAAAAACAAAAGGCCCTTTCCAAAGGCACAAACGAAAGCCCTCTTCGAAGGCACGCTTCCCCACGTACAGGGAAAAACAAAAAGCCCTCTCTAGAGGCACAAATAAAAAACCCTCTTCAGAGGCCCAAACAAACAAAAATCCCTCTCTAGAGGCACGAACAAAAAGCCCTCTTCTGAGGCACAAACAAATCAAATCCCTCTTCGGAGGCCCACTTCACCGCGTAGGGGAATCCACTTCTCAAAAATAAAAGTGACCATCTCCGAAAGTGAAGTGTAAAAACTTTTTCAAACAAAAGAGAAAGAAAACTTCTCCAATACAAAGCACACTCTACTAGAGTAGAATAATATTTCCACAAAATGGAAGAAGTATTCTCCATGGTAAGAGTACAAGTCTTCTCAAAGTGGAAGAATTGTTCTCCAAAGTAAGAGTACAAGTTTTCTCAAAATGGAGAAGATTGCAATAAGTCGTGGTATGGGGGCAATATAATATATCCGCATAAATAAAGCGACGCTCAAGCAACATACCACGAGCTCACTGCAATACCATACAAGGAAAATAAAGAAACTTTGTGATAAAAAGGAATAAATGCATTTATAAATACAAACAAAAGTTTGTACAAGTAAAATGAATCATTTCATTCCATACTATAAAAATCCGTATACATGTGCAGGTTTCAAAAAGCGGGGGACGGTATCCGCACAATTTCCGGTCAATACAAGCAAAAAGCAAAAAAGCAAAACAAGAGGGATAAAGCCGGACCCATCACTTCTTCTTCCCTCCGCCTTTGGTGCCTTCGCCTGGCCTAATGGTTAACTTCTTAAGTCGGCTTGAACGGGTCGGGAAAAGAGGAGAAAGAGGTGCAATTGGGTCCTCTACTGCTTTCTCATCACCAGCAGAAGTCTCCTTCCTTTTCTTTGAAGCTCCACGCTTGCCCCTCTTCTTTGAAGAAGATTCGGTGCCCAGAGCAATAAGATCAATCAAGTTTGTATCGTCGGCTGTGAATTCTTCCGGGGTCCTCTCACCCTCTTCAATTTCTTCAGCCTTTTGTTCTTGTGAAGCGGCCGGGTCATCCAAGCCTTGAAGAGCTTCTATCTGTTCTTCTTGAGACCCCGGTTGAGAAGCAAGAGAGGGAGTAACTTGAAGAGATGAAGGGGCAACAGCTGGAGGAGGCGAAGCTTGTGCAATACTTGTTGTTTTCAGTACAGAAGAGGAAGAATTAAATGTCAGTATTTCCCGCAAAAAGAGGAGATAGTGGCACGTCAAGGTTTGAGTAATAATCAAGAAGTTCATCAAACTCATGTGATGCAAACAAGTAGTCCACTTGAGCTAGATCAGTGTTGAAGTTACCTGGAGGAGTTGGCTTTATCACGTCGATTTCAAAATCGTGGGCTTCGATGTCTTCCTGGGCCTCAGTGTGGGCAGTTGTAATTTCGGTCTCGGCTTTGGCAGGAGGTGGAGAATAAGAACTAGAGCCAATAATGTCGACGCCAGCGGAAGCTGAAGGATGAGTCGGGTCAGTCAAAGGTGCCTTCCCTAAATGCCCTCTTTCCGCTGCTTCGGCTCGTTCTTTGGCGAGTTGTTCCTTCCCTCTAGAAAGGCGGCTTGACCTTCATCGTCCAAAAAATGAGCCTCAAGACCCTCCTCAGCATAGCCGACACCTTTAAGCATTTCAACCGCTGCTTCCCACACTTCCGCCAGGGTAATTCCATACTTTGGGCCCAAAAATGAAAGACTGCCATGTCCCAAGACGTGTGAATGTAAAACTCAAATAAAGTAGAACTGACGTTGGCCTTCGTCTCCTCATGAGACTGGTCAGCTGCTGCTTTTCTAGCAATGGCCTCGTCGCTCTCTTTTTCAACTTTAGAAAGCCGAGCTTTCAACATTTCAATCTCCATATTCTGAGAGCTAGTATTTTCCCGCAACTGAGCAATATCAATGCGGTAGCTTTCCACAATTCTCTATTGTGCCTTAAGTCTAGCCTCAGCATCTCGTTGACTAGCATGGGCATCTCTTACTTGCTTTTGAAGAACCTCTTCCTTTTGAGTATAAGAAGTGGAAGAGATAGCAAGGTCATCTTTAAGTTGCTTGACTTCAGCTTCGAGTTTCTCATTATACGTAGTGATGTTCTTCATCTCCGTGTCATGCTGGTCAAGAACTTTTTTCCATTCAGATTTGTCACTCTCCATAGTCAGCATAGCTTCGAGATTTAGACGGTTCACTCGTTGAAGCTTATCAACTAGGTTTTGCCACCTGAACATTCTTTCAATGTCAAGCCTAACAACATCAAGATTTCTTAGCATAGCCTGCTTATCAATAGGGACCAAGTCCAAATCAAAGCGTACTCCTTTTAAGCACTAGTTTGGAAACCGACTCTGGAGTGCAGGCGGAGCATTCTCAACTTCATACGGAGGCCTGTTAATAATTGTCTGAATCTCAACTCTTTTGAGGGCAGGGGAGCTAGAAGGGATGTCCAAAGAAATAGAAGTAGCGGGCACTTTAGAGATTTCAGCTGAAGTTCTTTCGCTAGGCTTGGCCCGCTTGCTGGACTCTTCAGTCTCATAACTCTTCCCTTTGTCATCGTGAGACATTCTTTTATGAGAGTCATCATCCCTTTGGCGGGAGTCATGGCGGTCATCTCTTCTTTAATATCGCTCCTCGTAAGCCTGCCTCTCACGAGCTTTCCTGGCAGTACTTTCTTCATCGGTTTCTCTGGGAGCAGGAAAATAACGCCTGGGGTCGTAAGAATCGCGCATCCCGTAGCGTTGAAAGTCATCATAGTACGAACCACTGCGTCCCATTGGAGAACCTGAAAGTGAAGAAGAGACAAGTTTAGAAATCTTTGAAATAAAGAAGCTAAGTATACATAATTGCCAAAATCCTAAGTGTGTGTGGCGTGTGAACTACGCGCGTCAAGCTACAAACCACTCTTCGGCTTAGGAGTCATTTCTTGGATTGATAGAGTTGACCGCAAAACAGAAGTTGCTTCGATTAATGGAGAAGTGAGCTTAGAGGTGATGTTTGTCGTCTTCAAAAAGCTCTTGGGAAGTCACCATAAGGTCACTCAGTCCCTCAAAGACATCATCACCATCATGCCCAACAGAATGAGTCATGACCTCTTCAACACACTTTTCGCTCTTTATAACAAGACTTTCTTTCTCGGCTCCCTCACTAGATTCTCCAGTAGCTTTCCTAGAACGTTGAGGAAGTTCCTCTTCTTCAATAACTGGAAGAATTTCATATTTGCCGGATAACCCTCACCGCCAACGGAACTGGAGCACTTCACCAACGAAGTCTCAACAATTGATTCCTTTGGTGTGGATTCCTTCATGGAGGCTGGGGCATCTGACACTTCCGCCTGAGAACTAGGGGCATCACGGGGCTGGATAGACCGAGAAGGGTGCAAAAGTCCGAATTGGTGCAAAAACTCGTCCTTCAGCAGAAATTTAATACTTCTCTCCTCAGCAACTACAACACTCAATCTATAAAAGGTCGGTTTATGGCAAGAATCTCTTGATGGAGGAGGAATTACTGCATAAGTAGTGAATGAAGTTAACGCTTGGTGACTCGAATTTTGAAAAGCTCAGAAATGAAGTAATCTGAGATAAGTAGTCTTACTTCCTACTCTCCAGATGCCGTAGAATCCCGGGGGGCAGCGAACAAAGAAGAACTGATTCAAAAACCCGTGGGCACTTTCAGGAAGATCAGTAATTAGTTTACGGTTTCTTGCGCTCCTCACAAGTGTAATAGAAGGACGATCTTTGTTCTTCGCAAATGTGCACAAATAGCAAATCTCTTCAAAGCTCGGAAGACGGTCGAGCATCCTCCTGAACAGTACGCACAATCCCATCAAAATGGCGTAACCGTTGGGGTGCATCTGGAATAAAGAGATAGTCATTCGAAGGAAGAGTACTCTAAGAAAATCATTGAATGGGGGGATAGCTCCGTTCAAGCACATTTGACGATTGACGGCAACGAAGCCAGGAGGTGGCCTATCGGCAGTGTCGTTTACCCCTGAAAGCAAAGCATCCGCTTCAGCGATGTCGAATTGAGTGCATAGCTGATTGAAAACCCGTTGGCTCAATGAAGTTGTAACTCTTTCTGGAGGATTCTCTAAGGGATCAGCTATTGGAAAGACCTCTTCGGCCCGCTCTATTATCTCTTCTTGCATTCATTGAGAAGTCATTCCACACAAGGAACTGGATATTCAAATATGAAGGCGCACGTTTCCTAAATGTGTGAAGTGTTGTGCAAAACTAATAAAATGACAAGCAGATATAATTGGAACTAAATTAATTGGCATTTGTCGATTATAAAGTTTCAGGGTTTGTTATTTTAAGTCCAAGTACAGTGTCGATGCAAACAGATCAGCTTTAGTTGATTGTTTTAGCTTTTGCTTTAATACTTCACTTAGACAGTTGATTCACAGCACTTCATCTTTAATCAAATTCATATTATTTTACTTAAGTAAAATGTTTCTCTTTGATCTAATCCATCACTCGATGTGGGCAGTCGATGATGAGTATATTCGTCCTATTTTTTCTGCAAAATGTTGTGTTTGACAGGTTGTTAGCTTAAAAGTTAATTCAATCTTTGGAAAAATGCAACATGTTCAAGCAGTTTATCCTGGCAGTTCAAGTTGAAGATTCAATTAAGTGTTGTCAAATTTTACAAGTGATCAAGATCAAACGGCTTAGCATAGGTCGAAGCTTCCTTAAGTCGCTTCGTGCGAGTTACGGAGTTTATTATTCATGCTTCTGTGAGTTAAACATATGCTGCAGGATAAGGCATAAGGCTTTTGGTCAAGACAAGGCATATTTGTTTAAGTGTTAAATCGTTTGAGTACACCCGCGACCTAAAGGTTATGTCGTAAGAAGTTAAGTCGCCCAGATCACAGTACGACCGAGAGATAGGTCGTTAAGAGGGTTGTCCCGTCCCAAGAAGTACGCTATGCAAGTTAAGTCGCAAGTTCGAAAGTCGTTTAGCTCCCCTTAAGTCGCAAGGCTCTTAGGTTGCTCAACTCATTAGATCGCTCTAAAAGAAACTCGGAAATGCTGAGCTTTCGCCCATCAAAAAACCCTAAGGCCTGCTCTCCACTCACACTTTGCCACACGTCCACCGCCCTTGCATCACCAGAAGCACCACGGCTTAACCTAAAATCCTCTAACCCGTTAAGCAAGCATCCCTTCGTCTCCCCAAGCACCTAAAGCCTCATCGTCTCCTCCAAAGTTCCAGGAACCATCGTTAACTCCATAAATTCAAAAACTCACCAAATAACTCTGTGAAACCCTAAGCCGATTCATTTTTAAAGCAATTGCCAATGATTCGACGAAAATCGGGGGGCGAATCAGCATATAGTCTTACAACATGGTATTGAAAATTGTATGGAGCTGATTATGGAGGAATCGACGGTAAACGTGACGGATAGATGATCATAATTACCTAAATTTACTGTTGAAATCAACGATTGGGGATGAAAAGGAGAGGATTTCGTGTTAACTCCTGAGGTCGAATGCAACAATGGTGGCAAAGTATAAGCAATGAAGTGAAGAGGACGAAGTGGTTTAAAGGCTTATATGGGCGAAAAAAGGAAAAGACGAATAGGCACGCGAGTTAACGAGCTACTTGAGTCGCTCACGACCTAGCAAAGTTAGATCGAAGCATACGACCTATAACCTAGGCATATGCTTCGAGGGGCAAGTGTTAACTCCTCTTTTTCACGACTCAACGACCTAACGAGTTAAAGGACTCAGCGACCTAACGAGTTAAAGGAATCAGCGACCTAACGAGTTAAAGGGATCAACGACCTAACGAGTTAAGGGACTCAGCGACCTAACGAGTTAAAGGACTCAGCGACCTAACGAGTTAAGAAGCAAGCGACCCAATGATCTAAGCATTCAGCGCGCTAGCCTAAGAGCAAACCAGCGACTTAACGACCCAACGGCTTAATTCACAAAGCGGCATAACACGGCGCGACCTGCCGACCAAAAGGGATCAGCGACCTAACGACCTAAAGGGATCAGCGACCTGACGACCTAAAAGGTCCAGCTAGTTAAAACAGAGTAAAGCCGCTTGCATATAGGTCGCTCCCAACCTTAAGTCGCTACCTCTTCTAAGTCGCTCCATATAAGTCGCTCCCATAGGTCGCTACAACCTACCAGCAGAAGTAGTTGATCAAGCACAACCATTTTAAGCCATAGCCTGTCCCTTAGGTCGCTCACGACCTACGACCTAACCTTAAGTCGCCCACGGCCTACGACCTACTTTCAGATTTTCACTATAAATACCCTGCCTACTCCACCAGAAAAGGGACTTTTGGATCATTTCTTGAACGCCAATACTTTGCTGTTTTCTCGAATCCTTCAACACTTCAACACCGAATACGCTTCAATGAACTTTGGAAAAGATCTAACTCATTCAACATGAATTCAAAGAGCTTCTCTACATCGAAGTTCTAGCTACTCGTCTTAATAGTGTTGTAATTGAAGAATCATTGAAAAAGTTGTAATTGAATCAGCAATAAAAGAGATTAAGTGGATGTAGGCTTGATTTTAAGCCAAACCACTATAAAAACTGTTGTATCTTTACTATTTCTCTGCTATTTTCTGCTTATTTTCAGTTCCCGTACCAACTGGTGGTGCTTTCACTATACTACAACTTACACTGGGGTGTTAGCGTACATTTTTAGCGCTAACAGTTAGTGTTGAAGATACCACATCATTGACTTTGAAGAATGAAATATCAAAAGTTCTTTCTCTTTATAATCATGGAATTAATAAAATAAGAGGACAAGGATATGATGGTGCAAGCAACATGAGAGGAGCATGGAACGGTTTGCAAGCATTATTCCTAAAAGAATGCCTATATGCATATTATGTACATTATTTTACCCATCAACTACAACTTGCATTGGTTTCTGCTTCAAAAGACGTTCAAGATATTTGGTTATTCTTTTCAAAATTGAGTATTATTGTTAACCTTGTTGATGCTTCTCCTAAGCGTCATAGCGAATTACAATCAAGTCAAGAAGCAGAGATTGCCAATAAAGTAGCACTTGGTGAAATTGAAACAGGCCGTGAGCTAACCAACTTAAGACATTACAACGAGCCGGAGTTACCCGTTGGAGCTCTCATTTGAGTTCCGTAAGTAGTTTAATTGATCTCTTTTCTCCTTCCTGTGATATAATTAAGAACATATGGGAAAGTCGAGACATGAAACCAAATAAATGTGCTAAAGAAAAAGGTGCCTGCCTCGCTATGACTTCATTTGAGTTTGTTTTCATTCTTCATTTGTTGAATGAGATATTAAGTATCATGGATGTGCTTCGTAAATCTCTTCAACTAAAAGCACAAGATATTGTAAATGCTATGAATCTTGTCACCACTACAAAAACACTCCTTCAAAAGCTAAGAGACAAAGGTTGGCTTGTTTTCTTGAAGAAAGTGGAAGAATTTTGTAGGAAATGTTTCATTGACATACATGATATGAATATGTCTTACAGAATTGGCACATCTCGCTCTTGTCAACAACACAATGATATTAATATTCTCCATCATTATCATATTGACATCTTTAATACTGCTATTGATTTTCAAATAGTTGAGTTGAACACTGGATTCTCTGAAGGAGCAATTGAGCTACTAATCCTTAACACTGCTTTCGATCCAAGAGATGCTTATAGATCGTTAAAAATTGATGACATTTTCATTCTAGCGGAGAAGTACTACCAGCAAGATTTCACATTCTAAAAGATACATATATTAAAGTGTCAACTACAACATTATGAGCTTGATATTCCATCTCATCCAAGTTTTCAAAATATATCAACTATCTCCGAGTTGTGCAAACAATTATTTGAGACAAGAAAGAAAGACATTTATTATTTGGTTGATCGATTGACTCGTCTTATTTAAACTCTTCCAGTTTCCATGGCAACGACGGAGCGAGCTTTTTGGGCTATGAAAAATGTTAAAAGTATTCTATGTAACAAAATGGGTGATGATTTTCTTGAGGATTGCATGATTATCAATATAGAAAGGGAACTTGCTGAAGATATTGATTTGGATTTGGTAGTTTGTGACTTCAACTCACGTAAAGAGCGTAGAGTACAACTTGTCTAGATAGCATGTCTACCTTTTGTATTTATCTAAGTCACACATGAAATATACATGAATGTCTCATGTTTTTGTAAGCTTTCACTAGACATGATTAAAAATTAGTTGTTGCAATTTTTATATTATTTAGCTTTGTTTTTCATTTCTTTCATATCTTTTTATTAGCCCAGGTCACAATAAAATCCTGCCTCCGTCTCTGGAGGTAGGTTTCTCCAATTTTCAACTTTTCTATTAAAGTAGCATATTTACTAAACAAAATGATAGCATTTATATGATACTCTATTTTTCCAATTTGAATGATCAAACGTGAAATATTTTCAAATTTTTATGTATCTTCTCCAGAATTTGTTGAAAGGATATTTTTTTTTGGTAAAATGTGTTTATTTATTTTCGAAAAATGGATGTTTGAGCAATATTTAAAGTTTATTTTTGGGTTGAAATTTTAACTTTTTAAAAAGGGTTATATAGATAGATTTAGTTTTTTAAGAACACTAAACTTTTATAAAGAACTAAACTTTTTCAAAATAAATATTAATTTTTATTGATAACTTTTTTAAATGTGCACCAATTTTTCTAGGATAACGATTTTCAATCAAATTGGAGCAAAATGGTTTTTTATCATATCGTATTAATAAATAAGAGAGAGAAAGGATTAAAGTTGGACAAGGCCAATATTTAAGGAACATACAATGAAACAATCATAGAATGACTACTTTTTTGAAGATCCAGTTAAACTTCCTTGTTTATGTCCTTGAGCCACCTAAAGGATCATGAACATAGAATGATGAATCCTAAGAAAACTTTTATCCCAGTCACCTCATATTCATATACCATTATGTTCGCCTAACTGTTTTTTGGTGCCCATGATCAAAATATCTTCCTTGATGGAATAATAGTGGATTTCTACGCTCATCATCAAATCCATATGTCATAGCAGTCATGTTCCAAGTAAAAACGCATTTCATGTCACTAGCATAATGGTGCAATGTACATTCATTAGCATTCCATTCAACGAGTACATCCATATAGTCACTAGTCATTGGAGGTGGAAAATGTACCATCACTAAAAATAAATACGTTAGGCGAGGAAGGAAGTAATGGAGAGGCGGAGGTAAAAGGAAATAACAACGGGACAATGATTAGTGAAGGATAAACATTAGTTTGACGTTGACAGAAGGACAAAAGGGACAAAAGCTCCAAAGTATAAGGTAGAGAAAATGAATTTAGTGATGGAGCTGGAGTAGCAGTATGAAGGGCTAATGCAAGAAGTTGATCACTACAACAAAAATACCTTTTCGCAACTGCCGAAAATAGTTGTAATATGTCAATTACAACGGACGGCCGCCAGTCTTAATATTTGAAGTTGTACTAGAGTTGAATATTTTTATAACTGTTGCTGACAGTTGCAGGAGAAGTTGTAAAAACTCTTTTTACAACTGCTTTTGAAAGTTCTGGTAATTGTTGCATTGACAGTTGTAGTAGGTCTCTTTTGCAACTGTTAATAGCAGTTGCAACAATAACTTTTGCAACTGCTTTTGGCAGTTGTAATAGATTCATTTACAACTGTTATTGATAGTTGCAATAAATCTTTTTACAATTTCTACCAACAATTGCAATTCATCTTCCGACAACTTCCATTAACCATAAATTTCACAACATTATAATTAAAACCGATATTTCACTAATAATAACTACAATTAATAACTACAATCGTTAACATTACTTGAATCAACATGAACCATTCACATTTAATAAATGCTAAAACCATTCAATTTTACACCATTTTTGAATTCATAATTTTATTACAAAATATAACTAAATCCATAACATACGTCAATATAAATATAGATACGTACTAATTAAAAGACATAAATTCCCCGTGCTAAGCAACAATCTTCCCAACCGCCTGTCCAATAGTACATACGTATGAAGTAGGCCTATATGGAATAGCTTAGGAATCCAGTTGAGTGCAATCTAGTTGAGTGCTTAAGAATCCAGTTTAGTCTAATAGTACGGACCTATGATGCAATATAAATTAGCATATGAGTGCAATCTAGTTGAGTGCTTTTAAGCATAAGATCCTGCAATGTATACTCAGATTGTTACTGAATTATAATCAAGAGCTAATTATAACAGCAGTATTCATATAATTAAGCCGAAAGCTTGTCATATAGATGCATTTGAATCTTATAAGTTTGGTTAAATAATGCATAATTAAAACAGCTATGCATGTGAATCTTATATACAAATAGATGCTGTTAAATCATCCCACTATATCAAGTTACCAATGTTTTTCTGTTCTAAAATTAAATACCTTTTAGTTGTACTTCTGTAATTAATGTAGGCTGAAAAATTGGAATAAGACTTCTGAACCTCTCTTGCCCAGCAGCGTCACTAAATAATAGACAGACTATTTATACGTGATTTCTATTTTTATAAGTTTGGTTAAACAATGTATTTTTGAAATACTGCTAGTAAATGCTGCAATTATACTAGAAGTGAGGTGTAAAAGGAGGTTTTACTACTTTTACATGTAATGTGATCACACTGGTCACATAATGAATATAAATAACACAGTTCGATCCATAGAGCATAATGCATGTAACTTTAATATAGTTGTAAACAAACTGTGTGATCTATTCCAATTGTAGCCTAAAAGTAAAACCAAATGCATAGGAAAACAACACAAGCGTGTATGGGTCTGTTCAAACGAAACTTCACACTTACATCCCCTACCATACGTTCAACTTCATCATTACACTCCACAGCCAAGTCCACACTTCAAAGCACATTCAAACTGCTGATAAGCAACATCAACTGTTGTTATTTTACAAGCTTGCATTATAACTTTGCATGCACAACCTGACCATTTTCCATCTTCCCCTTCATACAACAACTATATACAAACACTAAAACAACTCCTCTTTGCAACTAAGCTTTGCCTCTGTATCAGCCATACAACAGTCCCCTCCATCATACATGCTCAACTGGAACTCATTCCTCCAACCAACATCCCCTACTTGCCTGCATATCATCACTATTATAAAAAAACTGCTATCATAACCATACTTTTCCACAAAACCTCCTCTGCCTACAAGTGCATACCCACAATAGTACTTCTCTATTACTTCAAACCCTCTGCCAACTCCAACTTCTACCTTCTCTACACACTTTTCCTTGCACTAACTTCTGCACAGTACTCAAACAATTCAATTTCAGTACACACATTTGTGCACATAACCGCCTGATCACTGCTACACCATCAACTACTGCCGCTGCCTCAAAAATTTCATTACCTCTACAAAAACCACGACACCCCTTCTCTTCTTAGTTTACCTCATCGCTACCATTAAAACAACCCACTGCCAATAACGCCTGCTTACCTCTTCACAATTCATCACCACAGCCACACAACAGCACGACAACCCAATCGCCGAAACCACCTCGACTACCGCAGTTTCAAACTCCATAGCGACAAAAAAATTAAATGCAACAACCATCACGAACACGCGATCCTAAGGAAATCACCTACCTCTCCACCCTATCGCATCACTAATTCATGACCCCAAGCGCAGCCTCACCACTCGACTCACCTCAAATCGCCAACCCCAAATTCGATTTTTTCGTGTATGGGTCTGTTCAAACCAAAATCATATTATGACATTCTTTTTAGGTTCAAATAACCTAAATCCAAAACATTTGTGTCAAGGCGTGCCCAACCAAATACTAAGAAGATCGTTCTTCTCTATGCTATTTGTGCTTTGCACTGAAACAGTTAAACTTATCATTATACCCATTCAGATTGAATTTTATAGTCTAAGTTAATATAGTCAATTTTTTTTATTAATAACATAAATATTAATAATTGAAACGGCGCATGTTTAGACTACTGAATAATAAAAAGTAAAAAGATTTTTCCTTTAGCCAAATTGATACTATTAAAAGCAGCCCTTTAAGAAATCGTGTGATTTTACCTGTCATGATATATTCTGGAGCGGTGTAGCCATGAGTTCCCATAACCCGTGTTGTTACATGTGTATCCTCTCCCTCTGGACCCATCATTGCTAAACTGAAATCTAATAGCTTAGCAGTAAAATCCTAAAAATTCATAGTAAAATGAAATCAGAGTTAAGTTGTAATTTGAGTATATGGGCCAAGTTATGTCACAGACAGAATCAAGCAAGATTTTCGATACTTTGAAGTCACGGTAAATGACTGGTTTCCCTGCACCATGTAGAAAAGCAAGGCCTCTTGCTGCTCCAATGGCAATCTTTAGTCTTGTTCCCCACGACAGAGTTACAGACATTCCTGTTACATTATCAGTGATAAATTATGATTCTGGTTAATAACCTTGAGTTTTTCACTGCAAATTAAATAAGTGGTAGGTCACCTATAAGATTCAAATATTGAATGTATCCATACAACTTCACCTTAAATCCTCATGTAAATTTGTCAAATCTTATATTATAAGTACTCGGGAAACGAAATTTGCTACCCTAGCAGCCGCCACGTCTTCGTGGCGACCACGTCTCCTCCATCGTTCTCACCTCAATCTCTCGTGAACGTTTCCAGTTTTTAACGCTGCCGCTGATCTCCTTGTCGCCTGATAGTCCAGTTTCCATGCCACCTATTGAATCTTCCGAATTGACGCCCACTTCCCTTGATCACCCACCGGGCTTCGCGTCGAGTCAAACAGTACCGACTTCCATCACATCTGATGATGGATTCACTCCAGTTAGATCGCGTAAATGGAAGAGGCAACATAAACCCTCTCCTTCTAGTCGTCTGGACAAAGTTGAGAAGCAATCGAACCGAATCCCTTCCTCAAGTTACGTTGGTCGATCCACTAATCAAAATACTAATCCAATCCCTAATGGTCCTGAATCCCAATACAACGGACGTTTTATTGATAAGCAAAGTCCCCCAGTTTGGAATTTCGCTTCACAAACGAGTAAAGCGTGGAATGAAATTGTTAAAGGTAATAATATTCCACTCTCTGTACCACTGAAATTTTATCCACCTCGAGAAGTCAATTCTATAAAATGCGCTAAAATGTCTAATGAAGTTATTATGGATGCTAGAAAACAATGGAATAACGCCATAGTGGTTTACGTAGTAGGACCTAAACCATATTATCTATACTTCAAAGAATATATCATCAGAGTTTGGAAACCAGTAGAGGAATTTTCAATTTTCTCAATGGAAAATGGTTTTTATGTGATTAAATTCAACAAAGAGCAAGACTGTCTGAATATTTTGGAGGGAGGACCATACTATTATAACAAAAAATTGTTGATGTTGAAGAGATGGCATCCCGGAATGCAATTTAATAAAGAATTACTTCACTCTATCCTGATCTGGATCCGTCTCCCTAATCTGCCACTTGATTTCTGGACAGAAGAAGGGATCAGTCGAATTGCTTCTGTGCTCGGAACTCCTATTAAACTTGACAAATTCACGGAGGGAATAATAAAAATCGCTTTTGCTAGAGTCCTTATTGAAATTGATAATAAGTTTACTTATCCTAGCAAACTTCCTATTTTAAATGAGAAGGATGAAATAATTTGGCAAGATATAGTTTATGAATGGAAGCCTATCGTATGCCCCATTTGCTCGAGCTTTGGTCATATAGGAAATCACTGTCAATTCCCTAAAGCATGGGTGCCTAAGAAGAACCACAACACAGAAGTAGGTAACACTGAAATGATAATAGATTCCACTGATTCCACTCTGGAAAATTGTAACATAACTGAAAACCCTATCAAACAAAACTCTGGGTTGGAAACTAAGGATCAGTCACAACAAAAACATGGCACTGAATCTGAACAGATTAGACAAACTGATCCAATGTCAATTATAAATGAAACAAATCCTATCCATATCACACAAACAACCACTCAAACAGCTCAACCAAATAAAGGACACATCATCAATAATTCTACTAAAGGACACAACATGAATGCCAAAGTGGATTCAACGTCTACAGATTATAATACAGGTGATTCTAATGTACAACTAGATGCTATACATGATGTAGCTTCAGCCATGGAAGAATCTAATAACGCAGACGTGCCCCCTCTCCCCAGTCAAAGGAATGGTTGCCCAAATCCAGACTTATCATCAATAGCCAGAACAAAATCAACTCGCAAAACGAGAACAGAGGAAGCTCCATTTGAATTCAAAGCCTCTTTGAATCCTGACGTTTTGGAGAACCCTGCATGGTCAAATCTTGTCATTCAGCTAAAAAATAAAAGCAAAAAATCAAAAAAAGCCAAGACGACGGGGAAAGCTACTCCTCTGGAAGAAAGTAGCACTCCTAACAATAAAAGTTAATGCAGTTCCTAATTTGGAACATAAGGGGGATGAATGCACCCCACAAACAACTGAAAATTCTAAAAATCATTAATTCGAATAATTTTTCTTTTTTTGGCATCCTGGAAAACAAACTTTCTCTTAATGCTATTGAACGCTTCATGAATAAAATTGACAATAAATGGAAAATGTCTCACAACATTTCTGATCGAAAAAGTCGTATTATTATTCTCTAGAATTCATTGGTATGGACTAACATCATTCTTCACTCCACAGACCAATACATTACCAGTATCTTGTATAATAATAATGATATCAGAGTATTATGCACCATTGTTTATGCTCATAATGAAGAAAACAATCGATCCACTCTATGGGAAGATATCATATCGCTATCCAACAAAGTTAATCTACCATGGATTGTGGCAGGCGACTTCAATATGATTCTATATCACGATGAAAGAATGAATTATGGTAGCTTTAACTCTACTGGTGATCCCTATTTTATGGACTGTATTACTCTATCGAGACTGGTGGAACCTGAATTTACAGGCAATTTCTTTACTTGGCGAGGAGGTAATTCTTTTTCTATTCATAGTAAAATAGACAGAGTTTTTGTTAATTCGCTATGGCTAGACAAATTTGTCAATTTTGGCATCCATTTTGGCAATCATTCTTTGAGCGATCATACTCCTATCTCAATTATGCTACAAACTCAAATTTTTATAAAGAGGAACATACCTTTTAAGTATAAGAACTCATGGCACACATTCTCTGATTATAATCAAATCGTTACCGACGCTATGGATATTAATCCCCCTGGTAGCCCTTTGTACAAACTGCTCTTCAAGATAAAGAGGGTGAAAAGCAGTCTGTAGAATTGGTTAAGTACTAAACCCAATATACAACTACTGATTGACAATTTGAAAGAGCATAATAACAACATTTACAATCAATTAGTTAACAACCCACTGGATGATAACCTCCTACAAACATACACTGCTGGTTGTGATGCAATGCATGATATGTTGAGAAAATCTGCCATTGAAAATGATCAAAAAATGTAACTCAATTGGCTTCTAAAAGGGGACAGGCCTACAGAATTCTTTTACAGTAAAATCTCAAAACTCAAAAACAGTCGAAGAAACATTTTTACTGTTAACAGTCAAGGAACATGGATCTCAGCATCAGAAAAATTAACTCAAGAAGTTGTTATTTACTTCTCTGATCTATTTCAATTGCCACAAGCCTCAAATAAATTTCCAAACATTACCTGCAAGAATATTCTATCTGAAAATGCTAAGATGAATTTGTGCAAATCTTTTACAATGGAAGAAATTAAAGAGGCCATTTTTCAGATTAATGATAATAGTTCTCCTGGGCCAGATGGATTCAATTCTAAATTTTACAAAGTGCACTTGGACAGCATGAAAAAGGATATTTGGGAAGCTATGAATGGCATACTTCAAAGTGGTAAAATCATTAGAGAAATAAATCACACTTTCATTTGCCTCATACCAAAAATTCCAGAGGCTAAGAATATATCTGATTTTAGACCTATCTCTCTTTGTAATGTCACATACAAAATCTTAGCCAATTTATTATGCAACAGAATGAAACCTTTTATGAATGAATTAATCTCTGTTAATCAGAATGCATTCATCCCTAATAGAAATATTTCTGAAAATTCCCTCCTTGCCCATGAAATGGTCAGAAGCTTTAATAGAAAAAACTCAAGCAATTTATGTTTGAAAATTGACTTACACAAGGCTTATGACAAAGTTAATAGAGAATTTATCCATCATATGCTGATTTCTATGGGATTTCCTATTCCCTTTGCTAATATCATCTATGATTGCATATCCACCCCTTCGTTCTCTATTTTAATTGATGGCTCCCCACACGGTTTCATTAATAGCACAAGAGGACTAAGACAAGGGGACCCTCTCTCCCCCTACTTACTTGCTATGGTCATGGAATACCTCACTATAAAGATGGACATAGAATTTCTAAAAGGCAACATCTGTCCAATATATCAAGTTGAGCCAATAATTACCCACCTTCTTTATGCTGATGACATTTTAATTATGGAAAAAGCTACATTTAAAAATGCAGAAGCTGTTTATCATATTTTACAAGAAATGAAAATTGTCTCAGGTCTCGAACTAAATACTGAAAAATCCAAATTATTTTTCAGTAAAGGTGCCAAAAATAAACAGGAGATTGCTGACAGCATTAGATTCAAAATTGAAAATCTGCCAATCATCTATTTGGGAATACCTCTTACTAATAATTCTTTAAAATCAAGAGACTTTGGATGGCTTATTGACAAAATTAACAAAAAGTTCAATCATTGGCAAACCAGATTTCTCAATATAAGTGGAAGAGCTGAACTTATCAAAACTGTCATCCACCCACTGTTGCAGTCCTGGATTCAAGTATCCCAGTTCCCTGCATCAGTTATTCATAGGATCAATTCAATATGCTCAAACTTCCCGTGGAAAACTAAATCACATAATATGAGTTGGAATGATGTATGCAAAACCAAAAATGAAGGGGGTTTAGGCATCAGGAAAATTGAAGACTTAACTGTAGCAGCTGCAACCAAACTGCTATGGAACTACATTAATGGAGAATCTTTGTGGGCAAAATGGATGCATAATAGATATTGTAAAAAGAATAACTTTTGGATTACCAATGTGGATAACAATGCTTCCCATACTTGGAAAACCATACTACGTGCGAGACAATGGTGTAAAGGTTACATAGACAGGAAAATTGTAAATGGTGCTAATACTGATATTTGGTTTGATCCACGGTTACAAGGCCATTCATTGATTGACAAATATGGCTGGAACTGCACGAGAAATCTAAAGGGTTGCCATAAACAAGTATCACAACTCATGTCGAATAACAACTGGAAACAAAATCTCAACTTCATTCCCATGCAATCACATAATGATGTAAGGAACATTCACATACATCACCACATGAAGCACGATTACTGGTGGTGGATTCCTAGTAAACGGGGACAATTTTCTTTGAAATCTGCATGGAACACATTTCGAAACAAATATCCTGAGCTTGACTGGACCAAAACTATTTGGGAGAAAGGTTGTGCACCCAAAATGTCAATATGCTCTCTACTTCCCATCAAAAACAAACTGAATACTAAAGACAGAATCAGCAAATGGTTCCCGAATATAGACCAAATATGTGTCTTATGTACTAACCACAATGAAGACAGAGATCATCTATTCTTTCAATGTACATATTCGAGGACCATCCTAATGGAAATTCTTCCCAAGGTTAATATCACAGGACTCTCCAATTTTGAAATCTATCCTACTATGACTGCTATTAAACAAGCTCAGGATCAAATGAAAGTTTCCAACTCTAACATTTTTAGTATCATTTTTACTAATATAATATGGAACATTTGGTGCGAATGAAATAACCGAGTGTTTAATGGAATTGAACAACCAGTCGAACTAAGAATTAAACACATTCTTATAGGCGGTAAACATCTTATCCAACAAAAGACTCAATCTGGTGATTTAAACTCTGACGAGAGACGTATCTTGGTGAATCTCAGCATGGCGTCAGTTCTCCACGTCCAATTCCGACCCCCTTGAGCTGATGTTGATCTGTGACTAGTGATAGTTTGTGATAGTCGATTTAGGAGTCTGATGATTTCGTTGTTTTCTCCATTTTCTTCGGCGAATGTTGATTTAGATCTGTTAGTTTGGGGCTTTGCTTCTCCCCCAACACGTGGCAGGATAGCAAAAGAAGAAATGACGTCTTTTGAGTTTTATTTTGTTTTAATACTTAAGTTGGAGTATGGTTTGTCTTCATATCTGGTACCAGCTGCTCGTACGGATGATTTTGAGAGTGTTGCTTATATGTTTTTTTCTCCTCCATCTGTTTGACAGTTTGGTCCAGTATTTGAATTGATGTATTGTTAATATATGGAATTGATATGTACTCTTTTTTCTTACAAGGTACCCATATAGGTTAGGGGGTTGTAAGGTTTTAATGAGGCATATCAAGGAAGTATATGCTCTGTTTTGTCCATCAATAAAAAGTACCATTTTCAAAAAAAAAAATTTGCAACAAACGCTAATAAAATTGTACTATTGATTAATGGACAACACTAATAAGTCAAAATTAAAATAGTATGAAAGAATTTGGTGTTAATTACCAAGATTGGCATGAAATATCCATTTATCATCTGGCAATACGATGATATCCACATATAAAGCTACAAATACAATGATTCTGATTTTGTGAAAATTCATATAAGAGTGTAAGCAAGTGTTTTGCAAATAACTGAAAGAAATTCAAATAAACACTTTAGGAATTAGAAATATACCAAAATCAAGTACTCACTGTCGTTGATTTCAATTTTACTTAGCTACTAGCATGCATAAGTGAGTTTGCGCCATGGTCCGGTCCAAATAGCCTTTATGTACCTATGCTTAACTCAAATCAAAAGATAAGTTTCGCATGTATACAAAGTTTGATAGCATGACATACATTCAACTTCATTAAACAATTTTTGAACAAGATTTAATGATCGAAACCATAAAATTAATTAATGTTTTCAAAAGTTGATTAGTTGTGTATCGTGTTGACTTCCCAAAATAACTTTCATATTACAAAATGTGAAATACAAAGTGAGTTATAGGGTATTTACTAATTCTTGCAAAATTTGGAAATCTTATTCAATCTGCAAGCTACTTCCTAAGCAAGCATGTTGTATGAGCAATTTGTATCAATAATATATTTAAAAATATACTATGTATTATCCCCATTCATATCAAATAATCCATTTAAAACATTGATTTCGATCTGCTATATGATTTTTAGCAGAAATATGCTACCGTGCAACAAATTCAATATGTTATATACTTTAAAGTAAGAAACACGTACAGGCATATATAAGAAAGCAAATACGTGCTGCTGTTCAATTCAAGACAACATGTAGCTATTCTAAGCAAGGCAACATGCTACTGTTTAAAGCAAGACGACTTGTACATGCTATTATTTCACAAAACCAGTTGCAAAGCAAGAATTCATAATAGTAAGTAATAAAAGGTTATCCTGCCAACTGCAAACAATATTTTAGTATGCAATCCTGCGACAAAAGAAGTAATAAGCCTACCTCAAAGCACCAACAAACACACTCCTCGTGCCTCTCTGTTAGAAAACGAAGGGTTGAACTTTAGAGTCGGTTTCGGATTCATTTATGTGATTCACAAAAGCAAAGCTTGCTGATTTACCATACCGACAATGATGGCTCCATCGAGGAAGTGAATGGTGAATTAGAGGATGTAAACATGCAGAAGATAGGATTTTGCCTCATCCGCAACAAGCCCTGGTTCTATGTTTCTCCTCATGAGGAAAGCCTGTTTAAGCTTCAGTCCTAATGTAGAAGAAGAATCTGATCATCTGACCTGATAAGAAGTTTACCTGCTAATATTTATTAATAAAAGTAAAAGGATTTTGCACATTTGTTTGTTGATTCATATAAGCACTGTTTTCTTTGATATGAATACAACAGAACATAGCAATAACAACTTCATTATAACTTTGTTAACAATTAAATTGCAGACTTTCGTTACTGCATAACCAAAATTTAGCTTGTATAAACCATATCGAAAATCCAATAATCCATAAACAATTTATATTGTATGAAAATAAGAAGGTTTAACTCGCTACAAATCATTTATTTTAAGTCGATAGAATTAAAGGAGAGGATTGGAATTACATTTATTATGAAACTCAATTGAAATAAAAATCAAATTTATTTCATTTGCGAAATAAATAAAAAGAATAAAATGTTTTATTTTTTAAAATAGAACTTCATTGAAATAACAACTTTCTTTATGAAAATCTAGAAATCCATATTGGATAACACTTTTGATATGCAGGATACTATAAATCCGAGTGAGCCTAAAGGTAAAGAGCAGTGGCCAAACCAAGGAATATTGAAATCCATTAATTTGGATTCCATGAAACCAGAACTCTGTATAGGTGTGCATATATTATTTAAAGATTCAACCAACTAGGAATCTCTCTATCATGTCAAAGGAGATCAGTATGCATGTTGAATAACAAGCAAAAACAAAGTATGGTACTAAAGTTATACGCACACATACTATAAGTTTAAACTTGCACCAGAATACTAAAAAGAATTTTTTTTTTCATTTGACAGTGCATCCAAGTGCATATAAGCAAAACCAATAACATCTTCATTTGATTAATGATATTTTATGGAGCGAATATATTCTAGAACTTGCATTTCCTTTGAATGAAGAACTGAAGAAGGCAATTTCCTAAACTAGAATGATAGTGAATTACCCATTATTGGTGCCTTAGAACCAAGATGAATAAAAAAAATAAAAAAAACAAAACTTAGATTTGTTTTTACTAATGAACTCCGATTTGCTATTTATTTCATAGATATCAAGAAGCAGCAGGGAACATTTTACAAGCTTGAAATAGAATTGTAATACAAAATGAGTTAATTATTCAATATGATTCAATAATATTTTTCAAAGGAAATTCTACAAACATCCAAAAGTGGATAAAATTCACATTTGCTAAACTATTCACCAAAAATCACCCATTAATAAAAAAAAATGAATTCAATTGTAAATCGGCTCAGAATAGGAAAGACGTTCGACCAGTAAAGGATAGAAAGAATTCAAGGAAAAAGAAGTTGACCTCGATTCGTAAGATTCGTCAACGCAGAAACAACACTGGTGTATGGTTTGGCAATTCGTCAAAAGGCTCTTGGCAGGGTTTAGCTTCGATGATGGCAAGGCGACGAGAACATCGTGGGATGGAATTGCAATTTTAGGTTTAGAAATTTTGATGATGATGTTTGATTTTAGGAATTTAAGAAAAGAGCGGCTATTGAAATGTTAGGAGGGAAATGGAATTTTCATGAAGCGGCTGTTGGAGAAGCATGAAAAGTTCCAAGATATTACAACTGTAAAAAATGGAGCGGTTGTCAGATGTGTATATTACAATTGGCACATGAACAAAGTTGTTAGAGGTAACCTTATTACAAATGTTAAAAATAAACAGTTATTATAAAATACCTATTACAACTGTCAGCTTATGCTAGTTGTAAATCAATAGTTGTAATATGGTTGTTTTGTTGTAGTGGATCCCATCTTACTCAAGAACAACAGCAACCACGGAATGGCTCCTTACGTTATCATGGATTACGACAATAGATAATGTTAGGTTTAGGGGAAGAAGGACGAATGGGAAGAATAGGAAAATCTTACGTTTGAAAATGGGCGTTATAAAGGTAGAAATATGTGAGCACTTGAAGGCAAGTTTCATTAGTGGCAGAACAAAAAAAAAATGTCAAGGTTTCAATCATATGACATGGAGATGTAAGCACAAGGCTACCTAAATGGAGAATTGGAATTACACCTTATTGAATTATGTTGTAATGAAATTTTTATAAAAGTGGGTTATTAAATGATTTATGTAGTTTATGTTAAAGGAAAGCAGTGGAATTTTTTTTAGAATAAGCATGTTATTTATTTAAGTAGAATACTCTTTTGGATATCTCGTGTAGTTCGAAAGTGGATAATTTAATATACCATACATCAAATATGGTTAAGTAAAAATATACTTATGTTTCAAAAAATGCAAATTTTGTTGTAATTTTTGCAATAACACTCAAAAGCTAGTTTCGAGGCGAAAGTCTAAACCTGGAGTTTAGAGATAAACTGGAGACTAAAGTCGAATATCGGGTATAAGACTACAATTAAAAAACTAAAGTAAGTGGTGAAGAACAACAATGCAATAATGGTTTGGATTTTCGCTTCATTCAATATCAACTGATTTTTCAATGGGTTTAGGTCGGGAAGACTAAAATCACCTTAGTAGCAATTTTTATACTTTGACAGGGCTTGAGTTTTTTAGTTTTGATTAAAATCAAAATTAGGAAACAATTTGGTAAAATATCCTTTCTTTCATATTACGGTGATCACTTTCTTAATGTAGCGCGGCCTCTTAGTCTTTACGCTCGCAATTGGTGGAGAGCTTCTTCTCGTGGATTTTTGGCCTAGGAAAATAGAGGGTTATGATAAAGGAACTTGTCATAATCTTGTTGCATATTGAATAACGTGGAACAGTGATGTGCTATTTGTTAATGGAGCATGCGAGTAGTGTTGCAACAGGTAAATGTGGCATAGGTCATATTAACTAATTATCAATAGTCATTGAATTCAAAGAAGTGTAGAAAGAAAATATTGACTACAGTTATCTTTTTGGGAATTTTGATTATTCCATTGTGTTAAGAATATTCGAGAAACGAATTTTGAAATATAATATATTAGGTTTTGGGTACACTGACCGAATTATGTATTTTCGGGTTCAGGACTACTTTGCACCTAAAAACTCGAATTGTAAATATATGTTGTACTTAACCCTTGCCGCAATAAATTCAGTTTCTCCTCCCTAATCTTGTAAGTCATCTTAGTCGTATTTTAATGGCGGATAATTTTCTATAATCACAAATTATTCTAGAAATTCATAGCTTCCAAACCTCATCAATATCAAATCGTTAGTATGGACATAACAAAGAGATGAAAAAATTTGTTTTCTAATATGATGCATGAATGGATCAGAAATCATGAATAAAGTTCAAGGCTGCGACCTACGGTTTGTAATCTAGGTATTTTCGATTGGGAATGATCGACGATAATTTTGGTGTCATTGGTTCGTATTGAGGAGAAGAGTAGAGTAGTGGTTGGATTAGGATGAGGTTTGAAAAGTGTTGGCTAGAATTTTGGTATTTACGCGGTGCCTAGGTTTTCTTGCTGGCAAAATAGGCGATAAGAGGCGGCAAGGGTTAGGTGATCACCACTGCAGTAGTGAGCTAAGGCGAACATCAGTGGTCATGCGACATATGGGGCTAAGGTGATAGTATTCAATGGTCAGATTTGGGAATCGCCAGTGCAGTGCAATTTGGGAGAAAGTATTTCGCAATTTAGTCCCCTATCTTTATTATTTATTTAAACCCTAAATCTTCTAATTGCGATAACTTTTATATACGACCTCCATTTAATGCGTAGTTTATTGAAATGTGTTTGTAGCAAGATTCTAGAAATTTTAGCTTATTGTTTTCTCGCTTTGACATTGTTTGTGAAAGTTTCTTTATATGATTTAATGGTTTCAAGTATTTATATTCTTTAAATATTTGATGGGTATTATTGATATGATTATATCCATGAAATATAACTATATCCTTTTATCATTGTTTTGATTTTTTGGTGATATATGCTCTAATATGGTTATCCATTGACTATATTATTACATTGTTGAATGGGGAATATTTTATGGTAATGAATTATGGATTAGGAGAAAACAAATAATTAACTAAGATAATTCTAAATGAGTGATAAAAGATTTAATAGGGTTATTTAATAAATTTAGGGTTAATATCTGCAAAAAATCGTATTTGATAAATTGTTTGAAAACTAACGTGTATATTTTCAAAAGGTTATTATTTAAGAATTTCAAGAAAATTTTATAAATAATAATGAAATACCTATTTTAAAGCAAATTTGTGAAAATATTATTATTTATAAAGTAAAGTGGAGTTTAATAAATAATAATATGGTATTTTTCTGGTGACTTACTATTTTTTCAATTTTGTAGTAATAATTTAAATAGAAAAATAGTATGAAGGACAAAGTTCATCATTTTTTTTAGCTTCAGGGAAATGCTCTTGATTTTTTAACGATAAAGAAAAAATTTTCAACTAAATATAGTAGAAAGACAAAACTTGTGAGCATGAATTTTTTTTGTGAGAAGGAATGTGCTATTGTGTAGAATCAGTTTTGTATTTACGGTATTAAAATAAGGATAAAACACTTATGTTTGAATTTTATTATATAATAGTTTATCTTACCTTGTGGTAACATTTTATTTTCAAATGATACGACTTGTACTTGATAGTTTTCTATTTGCATAATGCTTTCATATAATGATGCCATACAATATCATTTTTACTTACCATGTCTTTATGACTAATTTTTGAGGAGGTTGTCCTAGAAGCTAAAATCATTGGATACTGACATGGTTTTGGATAAATAGTAATATTGAGCTTTTCGAAAATTTAAATGAGTACAATTACTATTCTGGATAAATAATAATATGATTTCATTTGCTATATTTTGGTCAGTGATATTATTATTATTATTTAAGGTAATGAGAAATATTCGGGGTAATAATAAAGATATGTTTTCTGAAATACCTTAAGTTAAAATATTATTATTTTCAACATAGATGATAATATCATTTTATTATCTTAAAAAGTGTAGTATTATATATTTTTAAAATGGCTAGTTTGGATTGTTAGTATTGTTATTTTTGTTTGAAAGGTGTAAAGTGATTTAAAAAGGTGTTTTCATGAATAAATTACAATTTTGAAAAAATAATAATAAGTTCTGAATGGGAATTTCTATATTAGTTACTATTATTTCACAAAATATATAATATTTTTAGACATATTTAAAGTGAATTAATATTATTATTTGGGAACTAAATAAAAAAAATTGACCTTCGAGTGTACTAAGTTAACTATTATTACTTTAGACTCCATAAATAATGATTAGATAATTTATACTATCTGAAGAAAACTGATGATGTTGGAATAAATAATAATGGAATGTTTCCTTTATATTGGGAATGAAGTAATATCATATGTTATTGTTCATTTGTTATGAGAGTCATTTTTTGTCATTATAAGGCATTCTATTAGGGTGGGTATTTACTATTTGGTGATATATCCTTTTTTATTTAGCATGTGGGGAGGCGATTACTGTTTGACGTGGTAATTGCTTTTTAGTGGTATTTACTCAATTTGGGGGTGTGTATATTTATATATGTATAGTTTTTAGTAATTATCATTATTCATCGTGCGTTGTTTGATGGTTTATATTAAGGGTGTAAATCAGTTGGACTCGCCCGGACGTTGGTGTGTTCAGTTTCTGTCCTAAATAAAATCGGACTGGACACGGACCGATGAGATTTATATTCGTACAATTTTTGTTGTCCTAGCTCGTGTCTAAATGAAATCGAACGGATTCGTACATATGTTTTTCGAACACGGACTCGAACGGACACGGGCGAACATTGCTATTTACATCAAATTTTATGTTGTTTAATAGAATTTCCATCGGCTATATTATTTTTATCAAGGTGTATTGAAGTATTAGCATTTTATGAATCCTTTCACAATTAACCGACCAAAAAGTTGTCATATATGTTTTGGGAAACATAGAGGAAATACTGAATCATAAGAAATTCGGATGAATTTAAACGAACATGGATCGAATGAGATTATTGTTTGCACAAATTTTGTTGTCCTAGCTCATGTCCTAATCGAAAATCGAACGAACTCTGATGGACGTATTTCGGCCACGGACACGAACGGACAACAGACACTCGTACAACACTTACAGCCTTAGTTTATATTGAAAGTCATTATTTATGTTTTATGTGTTAATAGTATTGTTATTGCTTGTGAATTTGTTTTCTCATGTTTGTGTCGAGCATCGATGTTTGTTCGATACATTTTATCAGCATTGCTGAAATTAGGGTTTGGATAACTTTTGGTTATGTTTGTATGTTAGCGCATTATTCCTAATTTTGTATTATCATATTGTAGTTGATATGATAAATATGCATATATCATTCTATTGATGTGCTAACAATAAATGTTAACATATGCTAATAGTTGCATTTGTGGAGAAAAGCAGGACCATATATGAAAATAGAACAACGTGGGCTTGATCCCAAAAAGGTAATTAGGATGTCATTTTCTATATAATAGTCACTGAATCCCTTTGGTTGGGTTGTTCTGCGTAGAGTTAGGCACAACCCAAACTAGTTGAAAACCTTTTCCTCTTTCCTTTTTCCTTCTTTACTACTAGATATGTCATATGCGTGTGTGTATGTATATGCGTATATGTGTGTATATGTATATATTTCTTTGATTTACAGGTAATGGCATGGGGAATGGATAGAGATGAGTCTAGCTTTCAAGTTGCACATTTCCTCGCATCTTTAACGAGTAATTGTTTCTATTTTACATTGAAGAACCGTGAATTTAATATGGATGTGGAAAAATTAAAGATGTGTTGATTGTAATATTGGGTATTGTATAATAATATATATATATGTTTAAGTAATATATTGTTGCTTAATTCCGTTTGAGATATAAATTAATGAATAAAATAGTTGGTCTAAATTACTCACTCATAGAACCGCTATTTTTAACATATGCGATCAGTATGCTAGCGTATTTTGATGGCATTTGATGCTAGTTTAGGCGTTAAGAATAATAGAGCATTTCATGTTGTATCAGAGCTTAGGTTAGTGATTACCTAACCTTGGGTAGTTTTAACCTGTCTAAAATTGACAAATTTACCCCTTAAGTTAAGGTGGGACGAGTGAGTGCACTAGTTTATTTTTGTATTCTCTGTGTGTACATATATATAAGTTGTATCTATAACCACTATTAGCCAATACAAAAATGATGTTTGATTTATGATAACCTACGTTTAGGAAGTTGGTGTTATACGAATAAGATACATTAAGCAATTATAAATGGGGTTGAGTGCTGGTTTCAATTTGAGTATTAGACACATAACATTAAGATATGCAATGAAAACTTAAAGCTTAATGAACAAATTTATTGTTAAATTTGTGAAGTGTCTAATGAAAAGATTTTGTTGAAAAACTATATAAAACAATGAAAATATACATTATTGACTTTGAAGACATTTTACTAAAAGGAAAATGTATATTTTTGAATTACAAACAAGAGAAATTTACTGAAATTCTTACATGAGATAAAAATGTTTGACCTGAGGAATAAGATATTCTAAATTGAGGGTATTTTGATAGAAAGGAGAATTAGCTATGAAATATCTTATAGAAGCATGCTGCAAAAAATATCTAGTTTAAAATAGTTGGAATATATTTTGTAAAAAAAATGTTTGTGAAAACATTCTTCTGGAAATCTTTTTTTGAAAAGTACAAATTTGAGAATATTTTATGAAAAGCATTTTTGTTGAGTAATTTTTTAGGAAAGAGGAAGGGGTGGGCACTTCATTGAGAGGTAAACAGAGAAGTACTTTTCTTTAAGGAATATTTTATAAGAATTATTACCTGATTTAAGAAATGTTTATCTCAAAAGATTTAGGAAAAAAATATATTTTTCTATAGAATATCTTGAGAAATATTTTTATCCAGAAAATTATTTTAGAAAATTATTTTCATTTTTGAAATACCATTTGAAGCAAAAATGTGGAAACATTTTGTTAAGAGAAAGATAACATTTTGTAGGAGATATATTGTGATAACCTGGATATTTGTACATCTGTTAATTGGTAATTAACAGGATTAGATTTATTAAAATACTAATTTGTAAGTTGAAAAAATAAAATTATGATATATATATACATATATATGTGTGTGTGTGTGTGTGTGTGTGTGTATGTATGTATATATCTGGATATAAGTATTAATCTAATAATCTCCTTATATTCTTTAAATCTACAAAACTTATCATTTTAAACAAATAAAATATGCTATCTATTTCTACTATTCTTATGTAAATTTTGAATAAAACTATGATTTGAAATTCAATATGTATATCATAAAAATAAATTGGATTCAAGAACTCTACATTTAAACACTAAGTATATATAGTTATTAATTAACGTATAAGTAGGTTCTATAGCATTTTCTTTTGAAGTTATATAACTATAAATAATAGAAAATGTATATATAAGAATATCAAACATAATATAAAATAAAAAAGAAATAAATATAAATGCATGCACTTGACATTTGTAGGCCAAGTATAACATGCAAAATACAAATGTCATGTTTAATTTTAATACTAGCGTGTGTGTGTGTGTGTATATGGTTATTAATTAATGTCTAATTAGATCATTTTCTTTGAAATATATAAATATAGGTAAATAGAAATGTATTAATGGAAATATAAAAACACATAAAATGCATGCAATGAACATTTGTAAGCAAAGTACTACATGCAATTTACAGGTGTCTCATTTAATTTATTTTCTTTATTTTTAAAAAAAATATATAATAAAACAAGGTTATATATTCATCTCCACTACTTCTCTTTTCAGTTTTCTTTCATTTTTTTCATATCTTAAAATTTAACCAGAGAATAAAAACTAAAACTAAACAAATGTAATGACCCGTAAAATTTGATAAATAAAATTGGTTAATTTAATTAGATTTTTGAAATTAAATTAGGAAGGAATAAAATTATTATAATGTATATTGAAAGAAATATTAATAATGAATTGTAGAAATGGTTATTAAACCTAATTTTTGAAAATTTAAATGAAATACCAATCAAGAAATAGTGTTAATTGTTGCACTTGGATAAAATTTGAAATAACTAATTAAAGGCAAGAATTTAATTTACCTATGCATTAATATATTGATAAACTGTAACTGTATGAGAATTAAGGTAGTAATGTAAATGGCAGTTGATGAATAACCAGTTTATTGCAATTCAAATTTGATTGAAACGACTGTTTATGTTATAATGGAATGTAAATAGAAATATTTGGAAATAAATTGAATATAAGAAAACTAAGGCAATTAGTGAATTAATTAATGAATTCATAATAATAAAGAGTGATTAAGTAAAATCAAGGTTCTATATGTAATTGTTTGGAAAAAATAACTGGAATAAATTTCAACAGTAAAAAAAAAGTAAGTTAACTGTAATAACTTGGATGTAATTCCAATAAGTGAAACAATGTAAATGCTATAACCTGGTTACCAAATTTATAACGGAAAGGTGAATGTAAATTGAAGAGAAGCGTAAGTTTATTTATAAGGCAGCAATTGACGAAATAAAAGTTGGAAACAAAGTAAATAAATTATTGAGGACATTTAATCATAATTAATGCATATATATTTGGCAATTAAATCAAGTCAATTTATAGAAATCAATTTTAAATTAATTGGAAGGAAATCTATAATAAATGAATTTATTTCTAAGTGAATGAAGTTTATTTCTATATTAATTGGAAATCGGAATAAGATGGTAATTGTTAATGTAATAAGAGTAAGCCTATAGTAATTCTTCCCTTAAATTGATAACTGATTAAATAATGAAATACTATCCATAATAAGGCAATTTGATTGAATAATAGAATGGAAAGTCTATTAAATGGGATTATTGAAAATAAAATTGGTAATTTCTGAATTAGTGAAAGTGGAAGTAAGGATAGTAATTATTGTAATAATTAAAATGGGATTCAATTAGTATTTAATGAACCTTAATGCATATTAATGAGAATTTAAGGCAATAGCCACCAGAATTGAAGGAAATAAGATAAATTGAAATGTAGTTTATTTGTAAAACAATAAGTGGTGTAATATAGGAATGAAATAAAAATAGATAAGTTTAATTGAGACTTTAATTTCAAATAACGGGTGAAATTGACCAAAATATATTAGCTGAAAATATGATAGTCAATAAATAAAGGATGGAATGAGAGCATTAAGGTAATGAATGGGGAAAATAGGGTAATTATGTTTATAGAGTGGTAATGAATTTAATAAGAAGATTTGATTCGAAACAAAAAAATCCATTGAAATCTAATTTATGGTAAGTGTAATTATTGGGGAAATTGAAATTAAATGTTATGCAATTGAGATAAAGAAATTGGAAAAAATGTTAATGTATCTGGATATATATACCAAAATAAACGGTACCTAAGATGATAATACGATAAATAGTGAATTTAAAGAATAGGAATCGGGATTTATTTATTTAGTTGAAATTTAAGTTAAATAATTATTGAGTTTATTGCAAATAGGTAGGATTTAAACATTAAATTTTCGTTATTTGAAATGAAAATGGAATAAGAAAATATTAATGCAATAGCTTTGAATCCAAAGATAAATCCATCTATTTGGCAAACACGAAAGGAATAATCTTTAATTTATGTAATTAAATTGAAATTTTGACAATAAGAATTATAATTTGTGAATAATGAAATTTTAAATTTAACATTGAAATTGATAAGTTAACTAACTTCAAATTGACATCATAAATTTGTTAAATTAGTGTGAATGATTTGGAAATATAAAAATGAGAAGAATTGTCAATTTTAAAAGTTGAAATTGGGAATTTGTTAATTAATTTTTAATTTATTTAATTAATGTAAAAATAGCCATTTTGGCCACTGACTCGGATTTCGATGTACCCAGTTTCATCGGATCCGTAATGGTGAATTATTGTAGGGTTTCAAGTTTCGTAGCGATCGGACTTGCCGTTTGATCATACGAACACGAAAATCCTTGAAATATATGCAATTGAAATCAACTGAAATCAATTTGGAAAATACTTGTTTTAGCATAACTTCTTCATACAATGGAATTTGGACTTGAAACCTTTTCCATTGCGTTTAAAATATTTTTAAACATCTATTTTGATATATGGGTTGACCCAATTTCGTTCCGGAGTCAGAATGGGCTTTTTGGGTCACTTTGTCATTAGCGCGTACATCTATCTTATCTGATCCATCCTATTTCAACTTTGCCTAAATAAACCCAGTTTTAAACCCTCATTTTCCCTCATTTTCATTTGTCTGTAGGTATATCTCAACTCTCTCTCCTCCTCGATGGCAGAAAACATAATTTCAGATCCAATTACAATTCAAAATCAAAGTCAAAATTTAAAGCCCTCAGAAAAATTTGAAAAAAATATTCGTTGAAGCTCTCGACTGGAGTAGTTCATTGGTGGTGTTCGTTTTTCGATTCAGTTTGTTGTTTGATCAGTAAAAATCAAAGAATTGTCGACCGTTCATCGCGTGACGATGACCATCGTCGGATCGAGAAACCCTTTCTGGGTTTTGAAGAGAGGACCGAGGGGACTTCATCCATGCAGTTTATTTCATGAATCGACGGATAAATCGTTGTGTAATTTTGATTAGGGTTTTATATTTTGTGATGGCTGTTGTTTTCAGTCAGGACCGAAGTCGCAGGTTCGAGCGAGGCTTCGGAGGGGTCGCGAATGGTCGCAGCAAACATCGGGGGGAGCGGCGCTCGGCATCAGGTGGCGGCGGTCTCTGTCGAACGCGAAACGGTATGTTGAGGTCAGGGCTCTTCGTGTTCTGGTATGGGTGTTGCGTGTTCCCTATAGATGCGTGAAGAAATGAAGATGATGACGTGCCAACGTGCATGGGCGAGTTTTGTTTGTTTTGTTGTTTTAATTAAATTTTGTTTTCAATCGCATTTATCGTAATAATTTTTGCATACGATATCCGATTTACGCGCGGTTTCTTTTGTTAGGATCGTATTAAAATTCCAGACTCGATGATTCTCCTTGGACGAATTCTGAGATGGTTAAATTTTTGGGTTTAAATTGAATTTAAATTCAATTTAAATTCAAAAGGTGAGTGTTTTAACCCACTCACAACTTCTAAAATTTCTTGTGTTTGTTAAATTAATTTATGATGTTTTAGAAATTTATTTATAGCTGTTTGGCATATATTTCATCATTATCTCAGTAAATTTGCATCCATATAATTTGCTTATTATTTAATTCATTTTTGCATATAAACTGCCAGTTAAAATTTGTCAAATTTATTATTGCATATAAAATGCTAGTTAAATTTATTTATTATTGCATATAAACTACAGTTATAAAGTTATTTAATTCATTATTGAAAAATTAACTGCCAGTAATTAATTATTATTTATTGATGTGATTGTTCGAATTGGATGATAAATTGATAAATGTTTGATGATCGATATGATGGATGAATGGATGCTGTATTTATATTGTATAAACTGCAGGTTACAATGCATTTTCATTTCATTCGGGATTGTGGTTTGAAATGATATACAACCGCATTTTTATTTCTAAATTGCGGATTGAAATGATAAATATCTGTATCACTTGACCATAGGATAGAAAATTATATATAAGCACCGCGGTATATATAATTATTTTTGAAATGATTTTCTATGGTTTTGGAAAGAATACGTTTTAATAAATATTAAATTTTGATACATATATAGTTAAAATTTTGAATTTAGCTATGTATAAACTTGTTTCGAATTTATAAATAAGCTAAATAATGAAGTTAATTTCCTTTATATAATATGGTTAGGAATATATTAGAAATTCTATTGTATATAGAGTTTATAATAACTCAAATAAAAGTAAGGTTGAAGATAAATGTGAATATGATTTGAATTAAAGTATTTAAGAATTTCCTCGAAAAATTTGTTTTGAAA
Organism: Allium cepa; assembly: GCA_030765085.1. Classification (NCBI taxonomy): domain Eukaryota; kingdom Viridiplantae; phylum Streptophyta; class Magnoliopsida; order Asparagales; family Amaryllidaceae; genus Allium; species Allium cepa. The sequence goes on from CM060942.1 coordinate 294,112,727, forward strand.
TGTAAATAAATTAAGATTTAAAAGGTATGATCTTATAACTTGATTTTTGATTTGGGGATTTAAAGGAATATCAAATTAATTTAAAGAATATTATCAAGTTAATTTAATTAAAAAGAATATCCGGTTATTGAAGTTTAAGGGTTTTACTTAAATAATATTTGTTTTATTAAGTATACATTTTAAGTTTTAAATAATAGGAATTGGATTTGATATATTAAATTTTCAAAGAATCCATTTGAAATAGTGGAATATTTAAAGAGTGGAAAATACGAACTATAAAAATTTAAGTTTTGAAGTATAGAATATTTAAGCTATGAAATATATGGGAATTAAAATGGTTTATTTGGAGGCTCAAATTGATATTGGGATTTTATTGTGAAATTTAAAGAAGCAATTTTATTTTATTAAGTAATATAGTATTTAAACCATTAAATATTAAAAGTTATGTTTCAAAGCTATGGTTTCAAGGTATATATATTTGAAAAGGCTATGATTTTTGAAAAAGATATATTTGATATCATATGGATTTGGGTCTTTAAGATATAAACGATGTCGAATTTATGTAGTTTTGAAATGAATATTTTATTCTGGTTTTTAAAGGTATAAATTATTTTGAAATAACCGCGGTGTTATAATAACATTTGGTTGTTGAAGAGACCGGGATTGGAAGTTGTCATACTCTCTGCCAACTTCGAAAACCACTTTAACAACCATGTACGCGATGGAGATTCCAGAATGAAGTAGAATGGCGGCGGCGTTTCCTTTAAGGTAAATACGTGGACCCAACTCCCGTGAGTTGGCATAAGGTGGCTAAAATAGGAGCGATTGACGGGTTAATTGAGGTAGCACCTTTGATCGGACACATCCCTTCGATATTATACTTTGACTTTTGGATTGATTCGGTGGCCACTTTTGATTTTTTTTTATTTGGGGACGTGGGTCGAGGTGGGCGGTAGCTGCTGCTACGCGTTACCACCGGCCCGGAAGCATAATTGGTATATCTACCCTAGCATTGCCTAGTTGTGCCGTGTCACCTACCCTATCGCGCCTTGTACGAGTTTGCTTTTCTCCCGTAGCCCGTGGAATATTTAGGGTAGTCTCCCGATCTGGAGAAGCGCTGATATTGGATGGACTACTGGGACTATTACGTGTTAAGGGCTATATGGGTAACCCCTTAATGCTGAGAAAAAAGTTAGGTTATTTTACAATTAGACGCTATTATAATAGCGAAATATACTACATAGTAAATAGTTTAACGAATCCTTAAGAGATGTGAATCTCGAGCATCTTTTGAGTTACTGCACTCATGTTTATTTCTGTTGATTTAACTTACATAAGATCTTTTAGTTCTGATTCGAGTGTATTGTCTTTTCAATTCGCTCGGGTCAGTACGAGCGTTTCAGGATCGAAGACATTAGCTCTGGAGGACGAAGACGGAGATTTCTATTGTTATTATTTATTATATTCCACTACACTCATATTGTTTCGCTGCATTGTTATATGGTATGTGTAACTCTGATGCATGTTGTATAAGTATAATCGAATATTTTAAAACAGCTTTATAAACTGTATATTTGATTATTATATTTTATACTTCCGTTGTGAGATTCTGTTTTGTTTTATTTCTTTCTCGTTTTTCTTATTTACCCCATAACAATCCTCCCTTCCGAACGGTTTGAATCGGCACGTGTGTCGATTTGAAGCGTACGAAAAGGCTGGATGTTACAATGTGGTATCAGAGCTTTGGTTTACCGATAAACCTTAGCTTTGTGGGGTTTGACTCTTTATTAATAGGGTAGTAATACCCTATGCGAGTCATTGAGTGTATATATATGAGAGAGCGTATTTGCTAGTGTTATAAAAAGGTTTTAATATTGTGTTAATTTGTTCCGTTTTGTATTTATAAACTCTGGTTGATGCATGGGATGCTATGACATCAATAGAGGTTTCTAAACACTTAATAGGACAGACCGACATAATATTTGGTTTTAATATAGGTGAATGAAATAATTTTGCCTATTATATTTTCTATATATAAAATAAATTTAAAAAAAATGATATATATATATATATATATATATATATATATATATTTGGTTGCAATATATTGGTTGTTAGGTAATGAAATTTTAAATAATAGTTGAAATAAAATTTGAAATAAGAATAAATCAAATTGGGAATTTAGAACTTAAGTTCCGGGCTTTTGAAATGTCTTTTGAACGATTTTGAAATATAATAGTAATATTATTTAGAAGTACTTTCAGATATAGATATTTCAATATAATTCGAAAGAATAGTTTTAAAAGAAATGTTGAAAAGAAAATTTTATGTACTACCCTCTTTGTCGCTGGAAAATAATTTCGGTGATGAGTGCACGCATCATCGATATTCATTTTCGAGTTTTGAAGTGGGAAGGCCACTGTAGCAGTTTGACTACAGAATGATTTTGATAAACAAAAGTGAATTTTTAATTTGTTTTAAATCTACTTGGACATATAAATTGTAAGTTTATATTTATCTATTATTTTAAAATGAATTGAAATTTAAAACCCGGTATTTAATTCTTGAATTTTCGATAATTAATAGTTTTAATTAGGGTAGTGAAATGGTAGTTAAGTAATAATTGGAACCTTCAAATGAAATAAGAGATTAAATGCCTGGTTATAAATGAAATTAAAGGAAATTTGAAATTTGTAACATATAAAACAAAGGATTATTATTGAACAATAAATTAATTAAAAGAATTAAGAAAATTTGTATAACTTTCAATTACATTCTTGAAGGCATATATATAACTTACCAAAAGAGATAAAAGTTGAAAATGTTAATAAGAAAATGTAATAGATATTATACAAGTAATTAACTTGAGGTAATAAAGGTAATTGATGAAATTCTTTGTTTATAAGAATTGATGTTATAAAGTTATAAATTTAAGTTGTAATTAAAATTTTACTATAATTAAATATAATAGAAATGTAATCATTAAATAAATGAATGAAATTAAGAAATGCATAAATGTGATACAACAAAAAGAAACTTACATGACTGAATATACAAAAATGAATAATTGTAGGCAATAAATGAAAATGAATAGAATTAAAAAGAATAAACCAATCATTATTGTTGTTTTGGTTTATGGTTGTTTGGGTAAGGAAATTTAAAATTGTTTAGATGAATAAATAATCCATTTTGTTTCATCTAAGACTATTGAGTAAATGATGCACTTGATAGTTTATTTTTCATTCTATGCAATATAAAGTTTGAACCCGAACAACTATTTGCTTTGTTTGATATGAATGAATGATTGATTTGTTTTGATTCTATGTGATGGTTGCAAATGATTGTTGGTTGATTGATTTTTTGTTTAAGGTTGAAATGACTTTAATATTTCTTTTATAAAATTGTAACCTTTTTAGATTATATAAGTGAAATGCAGGTTATGGAAGCAATTGCTACTACTTTTGGTTACTTAAAATAAGCGTAAATTGCCCGACTAATAGGTATGTTTTCAGATTACGTTTTATAGCGCTATCATATTGTTTTCCCAGGTTGGGATATATATTATTTTGGAAATTATATGTTGTATATTGTTATAATTGGATATTATATTTTCTCCCGAGCCTCTCCGTACAAAGGAGACTCCGCCAAAAAATTTCCTTAAATTTTTGGACTTAGAATTTTCGTGAAAATACTGTCCAAACTTTATAAATTTAAGTATAAAAAGATTAATGGTTATAAATTGGTATATTTTATTTTAAATTATTTTATTTTGAAAATATAATTATTTGTTTATAAATTTAATATTGTAAGTAAGATATATTGATTTCTAATTCTTCTTTTTCCTCTATTTTCCTTTGAGGACGAAAAGTTTTGAGTGAGGGAGAGTGTAACGACCCGTAAAATTTGATAAATAAAATTGGTTAATTTAATTAGATTTTCGAAATTAAATTAGGAAGGAACAAAAATTTTATAATGTATATTGAAAGAAATATTAATAATGAATTGTAGAAATGGTTCTTAAACCTAATTGTTGAAAATTTAAGTGAAATCCCAATTAGGAAATAGTGTTAATTGTTGCACTTGGATAAAATTTAAAATAAGTAATTAAAGGAAAGAATTTAATTTACCTATGTATTAATATATTGATAAACTGTAACTGTATGAGAATTAAGGTAGTAATGTAAATGGCAGTTGATGAATAACCAATTTAATGCAATTCAAATTTGATTGAAACGATTTTTTATGTTATAATGGAGTGTGAATAGAAATATTTGGAAATAAATTGAATATAATAAAACAAAGGCAATTAGTGAATTAATTAATGAATTCATAATAATAAATAGTGATTAAGTAAAATCAAGGTTCTATATGTAATTTTTTGGAAAAAATAACTGGAATAAATTTCAACAGTAAAAAAAAAGTAAGTTAACTGTAATAACTTGGATGTAATTCCAATAAGTGAAACAATGTAAATGCTATAACCTGGTTACCAAATTTATAACGGAAAGGTGAATGTAAATTGAAGAGAAGCGTAAGTTTATTTATAAGGCAGCAATTGACGAAATAAAAGTTGGAAACAAAGTAAATAAATTATTGAGGACATTTAATCATAATTAATGCACATATATTTGGCAATTAAATCAAGTCAATTTATAGAAATCAATTTTAAATTAATTGGAAGGAAATCTATAATAAATGAATTTATTTCTAAGTGAATGAAGTTTATTTCTATATTAATTGGAAATCGGAATAAGATGGTAACTGTTAATGTAATAAGAGTAAGCCTATAATAATTCTTCCCATAAATTGATAACTTATTCAACAATGTAATACTATCCGTAATAGGGCAATTTGATTGAATAATTGAATGGAAAGTCTATTAAATGGGATTATTGAAAATAAAATTGGTAATTTCTGAATTAGTGAAATTGGAAGTAAGGATAGCAATTATTGTAATAATTAAAATGGGATTCAATTAGTATTGAATGAACCTTAATGTATATGAATGAGAATTTAAGGCAATAGTCACCAGATATGAAGGATATATGATAAATTGAAATGTAGTTTATTTGTAAAACAATAGGTGGTGTAATATGGGAATGAAATCAAAATAGATAAGTATAGTTGAGACTTTAATTTCAAAGAACGGGTGAAATTGACCAAAATACCGTAATTGGAAATACGATAGTCAATAAATAAAGGATGGAATGAGAGCATTAAGGTAATGAATGCGGAAAACATGGTAAATAAGTTTATAGAGTGGTAATGAATTTAATAAGAAGATTTGGTTTGAAACAAAAAAATCCATTGAAATCCAATTTATAATAAGTGTAATTATTGGGGCAATTGAAATTAAATGTTATGCAATTGGGATGAAGAAATTGGAAAAAATGTTAATGTATCTGGATATATATACCAAAATAAATGGTACCTAAGATGATAATACGATAAATAGTGAATTTAAAGAATAGGAATCGGGATTTATTTATTTAGTTGAAATTTAAGTTAAATAATTATTGAGTTTATTGCAAATAGGTAGGATTTAAACATTAGATTTTTGTTATTTTCCATGAAAATGGAATAAGAAAATATTAATGCAATAGCTTTGAATCCAAAGATAAATCCATCTACTTGGCAAATATGAATGGAATAATCTTTGATTTATGTAATTAAATTGAAATTTTGACGATAAGAATTATAATTTGTGAATAATGAAATTTTAAATTTAACATTGAAATTGATAAGTTAATTAACTTCAAATTGACATCATAAATTTGTTAAATTAGTGTGAATGATTTGGAAATATAAAAATGAGAAGAATTGTCAATTTTAAAAGTTGAAACTGGAAATTTGATTAATTAATTTTTAATTTATTTCATTAATGTAAAAATAGCCATTTTGGCCACTGACTCGGATTTCGATGAAACCAGTTTCATCGGATCCGCAATGGTGAATTATTGTAGGGTTTCAAGTTTCGTAGCGATCGAACTTGCCGTTTGATCGTACGAACGCGAAAAGCCTTGAAATATATGTAATTGAAATCAACTTGGAAAATATTTTTTTCAGCATAACTTCTTCATACGATGGAATTTGAACTTGAAACGTTTTCCATTGCGTTTAAAATATTTTTAAACATCTATTTTGATATATGGGTTGACCCAATTTCATTCCGGAGTCAGAAAGGGCTTTTTGGGCCACTATCATTAGCGCGTACATCTATCTTATCTGATCCATCCTATCTTCCCTTTATTTTCATTTGTCTGTATGTATATCTCAACTCTCTCTCCTCCTCAATGGCTGAAAACATAATTTCAGATCCAATTACAATTCAAAATTAAAGTAAAAAATTCAAAGCCCTCAAAAAAATTTGAAAAAAATATACGTTGAAGCTCTCGACTAGAGTAATTCACTGGTGGTGTTCATTTTTCGATTCAGTTTGTCCTTTGATCAGTAAAAGTCAAAGTATTCTTGGCCGTTTATCGCTCGACGATGATCTTCGTCGGATCGGGAAACCCTTTCTGGGTTTTGAAGAGAGGACCGAGGGGACTTCATCCATGCAGTTTATTTCGCTTATCGACGGTTAGATCGTTGTGTAATTTCGATTAGGGTTTTATATTTTGTGGCGGCTACTGTTTTCGGTCAGGACCGAAGTCGCAGGGTCGACCGAGGCTTTAGAGGGGTCGCTAATGGTCGCAGCAAACATCGGAGGGGAGCGGTCCTCCGCATAAGGTGGCGGCGGCCTCTGTCGAACGCGAAACAGTATGTTGAGGTCAGGGTTCTTCGTGTTCTAGTATGGGTATTGTGTGTTCCCTGTAGATGCGTGAAGAAATGAAGATGATGATGTGTCAACGTGTACGGGTGAGTTTTGTTTGTTTTGTTGTTTTAATTAAATTTTGTTTTCAATTGCTTCATATGATATCCGATTTACGCGCGGTTTCTTTTGTTAGGATCGTGCTAAAATTCCTGACATGATGACACTGGTTTGGACGAATTATGAGACGGTCAAATTTTTGGGTTTAATTGAATTTAAATTCAATTTACATTCAAAAGGTGAGTGTGACAACCCGGAATTTTCGAGCAATATCAATTTAATAATCTGCATTAAATATTAAATTGATTTGATATATCTTTTTAAATTAAATCTGAATTTGATACTTTTCTTTAATAAATATCTGATGGATAAATTTTACCTGTTAAAAATTAATTGATTTGTTTTCTATTTATAAATGTATATACATGTATACATCGTAAATAGATGAAATTTGTTTTAAAGTTTAACTATTAAGTTATGTTTCAAATGTTAATATACATTTTAGTGAATTAAAAATTATGTGTTATTTAATATAAACTTTTCAAAGTTAAATAAATAGATATGTGATTTTAAATACATAAGTAAATGTTTAAATAGTTTAAAACTTATTTAACTTAAGTTTAAATTTAAATTTATTAACTAAAGGATTTGTTTACTTTTCTTTTTAGTATAGCTTGATAAAAATTTGGATTTAAGATTTTATATGAGTTTTAATATAATTTTGTCAAACAATACATTAACATACATTAATAAAATATGTAGTTAATAATAAAAAGATAATTTATTTCTTTATCATTTCAAGTTGATAAAGAGTTACTTTTAAATAATGTTAATAAATATAAATACAAGACTACAAGATAATTGGGAAAATATAAAGTAATTACATTAACTGCATTATAATAACATAACAACTATCAAGTTCAATTAGTTTTCAAACAGCAAAATAAAATGATAACATTTACATACATTTCAAAAATAATAACAAGTCACATACATTCCAAAAAAATACAATAACTAGACAATAATGAAACTTGAAACAAAAGAATTTTCAAATTTGTAAACCAATATAAGTAAATTGCAACATATATGTATATGTTTAAAGCACCAAGGCCATTATATGATTATACAAATTTGGTTGAATATGTGCAGGCTGAGTTTTCAAAAGGAAATAAAATATAAGATAAGTAACATATTTATGCATAACACATAAATAACTAAGTACAAGCAAATCAAATATAGGTGCAGGCCAAATTAAATAAAACAAAGTAATCAATGAAAAATCTTTCTAGCATACAACAAATATATCTGTTTTGTTGTACAAACATCATGATGTTATAAACTGCAAATGTAAGTATCTATTAACTTACCTTCATATCAGTTTAAGTGTTATTTGGAAAGCAAGATAAAAACAAAAACTAATGTATGTATAAAGCTTGCTAGAGAAGACAGAAATACATTCTTAAGCAAACAAAACAAATAAAAGTAATTAATGAAAGATCTTTTAGTACACAATTGTAATACATATCAGCCTACATTTATAAAATATCTTTGGTTTAAAATCTGCAAACAAGATTGTATGCTATATTGTCATAATTTCATGAAACATAATTATAACCCTGTCTCTTTTCCTATTCTATAAAACTGCATATTCAGTTCGAACTAAGTGAAAACTAAAATAACTTCATTAAAAACCTATTTCAAACTCAACAAAGCTTCTTCTTGAACATCAACCAAGAATAATACAACTGAGAATCAAGGAAAGTGAAGCCTGTAAATTTCAAAGCCTGCTTCAACAACAGTGCCTCTGTTCTTTCACATATTGGTGAGTAACACTTTTGCGATTTACTTAAGTTTTATATTCTGATGCATGCCAATATTTGAATGCTTAAATAAATTGTGTGAACATTTATATACTCATTTTTCTCTGGATATTTGTAAGATGAAGTTCTGCATATCTCAAGCCTGCATACTGTGTTTTCTATTTGCTGTGAGTAACTTTTTATTTTAAGGAGTTAAAAGTATAACTTAGTTTTGAAGTTATTGCAGTGATAAATATTGTATTATAGAGTATGGTTGTGTGCTTTTGTTTCTGAATTCCTGAAGTATGTTTGTGTGCAGGTAATTAAACTTGGTATATTCTCTGTTTCCAGTTTTGTTCTTTTAAATTCAAACTCTTTAAATAAATCCTTGTTTAGCTCTAAGATTTAAAGGAAATCTGTAAGTTTTATTTCTATATTAGTTTAAGATTTCAGTTAAACCAAAGTGATAATGATATGACTCTGGAAACAGAAAAAGGAAAAAAATAGAACTGAGCATCTCAATAACATCAAAAATTTCAATATCTTGTTTTATCAATTCAGGTACATAAATCGAATAGTTGAATCAAATTATGATTTTTAAAATGAATATGGTGATTTTTACTGGAGGGGGTGAGGTATAGTTCGAGTTTAACCATTTAAGGCATTTTGAGTGGCCTTGGGTGATGAAGTGGATATGGGGGGTCGAGACTCTGACAAGGGGTAGAGGAGGTTGCTGTGGAGCTAGGAAAAATAGGTGATGGCGGCGAATTGGGTTGTGGAAGCGTCGGCATGGATTTAAAGTTTCTAAACCTAATTTTTACTGCGTCTGGAAGTTGTGATCACCGCGACTAGCGTAGGCGTGCGAGTGACACGTGGTTTTGCAGGGAGGTTGAGGGGAGGTGGTTGATGACGTAACCGGAGTTTGGTGGCCTCCGGTGGTGGGGGCACTGTGCGCGTGGCGTTGACAGGTATTGAGGTGTGTTGAGTTTTTAAAAAGAATTTTAAGAAAAGAAAAGGAGAGAAGATGGAGAGGGAAGAAAAGAAAATAGAAAATTTTTAAAATAGAAAGAAAAGAGAATAGAGAACAAAATAGAAAGATAGAACGGAACAGAAAGCAACAGAACAACAACAGAATCTCACAATTCGCAGCGGAACAACATATAATAATAAATGAATAATCTTTAAACAAAGAACTATATCAGTTATTACATTACATCACATTACATTACATCATATCATCAGAGTGTACAACAACAACATCAAACAGTGCAGCGGAAAAAGAAATACTATATAGTAGTAATACGCCATGCCATCCAGCTTGCCTCCAGCAACTCCTGAATATCCAGAATATCCTGATAAATCCTAACTCTTGCAATCATAGCCGTGCACTTCATCTCCCTCTCCCTCACAACGCAAACGTCCCCTACAGGCCGCACTCCCAACCCATTAGCATATATTAGGGTTTCAAATTTGCAACGTCAAAACTCGATGAAACTCGATCAAACCACTTGCAATTCGAAGCTCTTCGCGATAGCTACCTCCACCATCCACCACCTGAAGCTCGGTCGCCTATATTGCCTTGGGTTGCGTGCGCAAGTCGCTGCAAACGCGGCCATATATCTCACGATCCACTCGCCCATATTCAATCACAGCCGTTCAACTTGAAGCTCTCGTCGTGCTCTTCAATACTCTAGTTGAAAGATTCTCGAATCGTTGAGTGGAAGGAGAGATAATTGAAGAAAAGCGAGGGTGATTTTCGGCCATTGACCCATAACTGGCGGCTAGGGTTTCTTTTTTTTTTTTTTTTAAAGTTATGAAGGCATTGGTCTATTTATAGAAGAAAATCGAACACTATTCATCCGGAAATTCCGAACTCCGATTTACGCGCCGTAACCAGCGTTTCTAGGGTTTACCCCGCGTTTCGGACACAATGGAACAGGTTTCGGAAGCTAATTCGGACATCTGTGCGAGTTATGGCTATAAACGCTCAATTTAAATTAAACCGATTTAAGCGATTTTCTAGGCGTTTTAATTTGTACCGGACAAACAGTAAATCCAATTGACTTGAAATTTGAAACCTTACAATAATATCACATTACGGATCCGATGAAACTGGTTTCGTCGAAATCTGAGACTTTTTGAAAAATGGCTATTTTAACTCGCTAAATTAATATTAAAAATAAATCGATGCGTTTCGAGCTGCCACGATCAAACGATAGCTCCGATTGACATGAAATTTGAAATCCGGTAATAACTAACGATTACGGATCCAATGGAACTAGTTTCGTTCAATTCTGAGACTGTTCAAAAATTGACTATTTTCACTAGTCGATTTAAATATTAAAATATTCAATTTTCACAAATAAACTTTTAATTCGATTTTAAAAGTTCTAAAATATCATTCTAACTCCAATATGATAAAATAAAATTTTACAAATCATTTTCAATCATATTTAACCCAATTTTCAATTATTTCCATAATTTAACATATTAAATTATCGATTTAATTATCCAATTAAATCCAATAATTCAAATAAAAATTTATTCGACTTATAAATTCACTTATTAATATTTATAATTAATTAAATATTCAAATTGTAATAAATAAAAATTCTGGGTCGTTACAATCTTCCCCCCTTAAAAGAATTTCGTCCTCGAAATTACAAGTAAGAAAAATTACAGAATCTATTAATTTTCCCAAAACAAATTTAAACGTCTTTACAATACTTTACTAAGTTTTCAAATCATACTTAGTTATCTTTTTCAAAAACAATTACTATTGTTTAACTTTCAACTTCAAATCAAAATTTAAAGTTTTCAAAATTTTCCAAATTTTCTCAAAATTTTCTAACGCCTTAAATTTCCGGAAAAATTCGCCATAGTCTCCTTTGCGCGGCTCGATCCGAAAAAAAAATGACAGTATATATATCACAAATATACATCTCATCAAGTAATGAGGCATCCCGCAGGGAAAAAATGTAAAAGTACGATATTTAATCCGAGATATGTACCTTATATTTTATTAGCAAGCATATACGGCTAATATAGCGCGAAAGCGAGCTCCAAATGCGAAGCAAACGCGATCCGCACCTACTAATCACTCAACAAACAACATGAGAATCATGTATATATGCAATAGTATCAATATACAACATATAGCAACATAATAACTATATATGTCAACATATCAAATGTAGTAAAAGCAACAAACGCAAACATCAACCAACTAGCATCCAACAATTCATAACCAATATATATTCACTTATATTCTCATTAATATTAATGAATTGGTTTTCAATTTAATTTATTTCAACTAGTTTATATTTACTAATTCATATTCAAGTTGGTCCACTTCCAAATCAAATTCAATTCTATTCAAATTTATTTACTTCTAATTTGAATTCAATTACATAGCTTTAAATTTCACTAATTCACTTTCATTAATACTTAATGAATTATATACAATCAACTATAATCCATAACCAATATCAACCAATGTTTATTAATTGCAACCAAATTCCTGTGCTTATCAATTGGTTTAATTTAATTGATTTTCATTCAATTATTCAACTTTCTAATAACATTAGATTTTAATGAATTTCACTTATATTCATTATTTCATATCAACTTAATTCACATTCAATTGATTAACATTTAATCCATTAATTCAATTTAATTACAACAGTTGAATTTTCTTTATATAACTTAAGTTCACATCCATTACTTAATTTTATTAATTTACTTTGATACTAATATCAACTTATATACACTCCTTTAATAATTTTGAAAAATTATTTCTTTATATATAAAATAAAATCAAGGTAAAATTATTTCGTTTACCCAATTTTAAAACAATATTGTGCCGAATTGTTCTATTCAAGTGTTTAGAAACCCCTTCGGCATAGTCGTACAGACCTGCTGACGAAAGTTCATATACCACTCAACAAACCATTCATCACAATATAAAACAATTTTATATTCACTATCAAATACGCACTCGTATCTATTATTACACTCAAACTCATTCTAGAGTACTACTGACTCTATCTCTAATGAACAATACCCAACAGAACCATGGTTGTCGCTTAACCATAAGCTCTGATACCAAATGTAACATGTCGATTTTTCGTTGCCGAAAAACCGAATAGTTAGGGTTTTTAAAAAGAATTTTAAGAAAAGAAAAGGAGAGAAGAAGAGAGAAGATGGAGAGGGAAGAAAAGAAAATAGAAAATTTTTAAAATAGAAAGAAAAGAGAATAGAGAACAAAATAGAAAGATAGAACGGAACAGAAAGCAACAGAACAACAACAGAATCTCACAATTCGCAGCGGAACAACATATAATAATAAATGAATAATCTTTAAACAAAGAACTATATCAGTTATTACATCACATCACATTACATTACATCATATCATCAGAGTGTACAACAACAACATCAAACAGTGCAGCGGAAAAAGAAATAGTATATAGTAGTAATACGCCATGCCATCCAGCTTGCCTCCAGCAACTCCTGAATATCCAGAATATCCTGATAAATCCTAACTCTTGCAATCATAGCCGTGCACTTCATCTCCCTCTCCCTCATAACGCAAACGTCCCCTATAAGCCGCACTCCCAACCCATTAGCATATATTAGGGTTTCAAATTTGCAACGTCAAAACTCGATGAAACTCGATCAAACCACTTGCAATTCGAAGCTCTTCGCGATAGCTACCTCCACCATCCACCACCTGAAGCTCGGTCGCCTATATTGCCTTGGGTTGCGTGCGCAAGTCGCTGCAAACGCGGCCATATATCTCACGATCCACTCGCCCATATTCAATCACAGCCGTTCAACTTGAAGCTCTCGTCGTGCTCTTCAATACTCTAGTTGAAAGATTCTCGAATCGTTGAGTGGATGGAGAGATAATTGAAGAAAAGCGAGGGTGATTTTCGGCCATTGACCCATATCTGGCGGCTAGGGTTTCTATTTTGTTTTGTTTTTTTTAAAGTTATGAAGGCATTGGTCTATTTATAGAAGAAAATCGAACACTATTCATCCGGAAATTCCGAACTCCGATTTACGCGCCGTAACCAGCGTTTCTAGGGTTTACCCCGTGTTCCGGACACAATGGAACAGGTTTCGGAAGCTAATTCGGACATCTGTGCGAGTTATGGCTATAAACGCTCAATTTCAATTAAACCGATTTAAGCGATTTTCTAGGCGTTTTAATTTGTACCGGACAAACGGTAAATCCAATTGACTTGAAATTTGAAACCTTACAATAATATCACATTACGGATCCGATGAAACTGGTTTCGTCGAAATCCGAGACTTTTTGAAAAATGGCTATTTTAACTCGCTAAATTAATATTAAAAATAAATCGATGCGTTTCGAGCTGCCACGATCAAACGATAGCTCCGATTGACACGAAATTTGAAATCCGATAATAACTAACTATGACGGATCCAATGGAACTGGTTTCGTTCAATTCTGAGACTGTTCAAAAATTGACTATTTTCACTAGTCGATTTAAATATTAAAATATTCAATTTTCACAAATAAACTTTTAATTCGATTTTAAAAGTTCTAAAATATCATTCTAACTCCAATATGATAAAATAAAATTTTACAAATCATTTTCAATCATATTTAACCCAATTTTCAATTATTTCCATAATTTAACATATTAAATTATCGATTTAATTATCCAATTAAATCCAATAATTCAAATAAAAATTTATTTGACTTATAAATTCACTTATTAATATTTATAATTAATTAAATATTCAAATTGTAATAAACAAAAATTCTGGGTCGTTACACGTATGTTACTCGAAGTAACAAGTGAGGGGGACGGGTTTTTGGTATTCAGGTTTTTAAACCTGTAGCTATTTTTTTTACAGTTCTGAAAACTTGGTTTTAAAATGTAATCAAAGTTGAAACTAGCTCTATCTCAAGTTTAAATAGTGAATATAAGTTAGTTTGAAAGAGAGTTAGAAAAAATAAAGTTTTCAAAATTTAAATTATTTGAATAATTTAAAAGTGCTTAAAAATTAAAGTATTTTCAAAACTAGAATTGAGTTCAAATGAAAATTTAAACTGTTAAGGAAAATTGAATCAAGGTAACTCGAAAATTGAGATCACGACTTGGACTTGAATTCTAGATTTGAAACTAAATTAAAGTTTTATAATTAAAATTTATTCAAATAAGTTTTAAGTGCAATTGAACATGTAAGTTTACAAAGAGTTTTGAAAAAAAAAAAATTGTTTTGAAACTTTATTAATGATAAATTGGTTTTTAATTAGAAAGTAAATCGAAATAAATGTTTTAAACATATTGAATTGAAAACATAATCAATAATAAGAATGATTTACTTTAATTCATGAAGTTTTAGAATTTTATATACATTAATCTTTAAGTTAATTAGATAAGGATAATTAATGATGAATATTAATTAATTTAGTAAGTATGAGTTTAAAAGTAGTAATTAAAGTTAATTAATTAATTAATTAACTAATATGTGATTAAGGATCATAAATTAGATTTTTAGTTAAATTATTAAATTTTAATGGTTAATCAAAATTATAATTAATAATGATAAAACTAAGTTAATTATTTTAGAAGAAAATAATTAAATAAGTATTAATGAAGATCCTTAACTAGATTATTTCATAATTAATTAATGTGTTTGATTTTGTAATAAATTAATTAGATTAATTAATTCAATAGTTTAAATGTAAATTATTTATTTGAAAAGTAATTAGAAATTAATTACTTATTAATTGTGAAAATTGATTTGAGTTAATTAATTTAGTTTAAATTGACTGATATTTTGGAATTAAATTACTTAGAGAAGTAATTGGTGGATAATTACTGGAAGTAAATTTCTGGATAATGTTGTTAATGGAAGTAATTGGAATATAATTACTTTAAATAAATCAAGGGATTAATTAAGAGTGTTATTAAGAAGTAATTAATTATGAATGATTAATTACTGTATGAATTAATCAAGAGGATTAATATTTGTAATTTGAAGATGTGTATTCTTAATAAAGTTAACAAATGAAGATGTAAATAGAAATCATTAATTAATATAATTAATGATGAAATGTAATTAATAAATTGGTTTATTTGGAAATAATAAATCAACAAGATTATTAAATGGTAATAAATCTATATAAATGTAATTAATTAATGGACTTATTCAAAATTAATTTCTGTAAATAAATCAAGGAAAACTACTGGAATGCAGCAAAGGATATTTAAATCAAAGATGATTAATTTGAATTTAGAAGTAATTGATAATAAGATTTAAATTAAGTTAATTAATTAATTTTAAGAAATCATTTGATGATTTGGTATGTGTAATTACTTGGTGTAATTAATGGGATATAATTACTTAGAATAGTAATTAGATGATAATTACTTGATGAAATTAATACAAGATGATTTGTAAGTGAAGTAATTTGGGAATTTCTTTTGTAATTAATCAAGGGATTAATTTATGGAATAAATTAATCATGGGATGATTAATAAGTAATTAAGGGTAGTTAATTACTGGTTTGTTATTAATCAAGTGTGATTAATAATTGTGTTTAATTAAAGAGTAATCACATAATATAATTGGATTAAATAAAACAATTTAATATAATGGAAGATCATTAATTAATATAATTAATGATGTAACTTAAGAATTGTTAATTTGCTATGAATAATTTAGAATAATTCATTTGAGAAATTAATTGAAGACTAAATCTCTTCTTGTAATTAGAGAATGATTAATTAATTTGATTGATAATCAATTATTAATTGGGAGAGCAGGATTTATGGAATGAGTAATTAATTTAATTTATTTTAAATTAATTAAAAATAGAAGTAGTTAATTTAATTCATTTTAAATTAATTATAGATTGTGATTCATAAATCATGCTTATGGATGATATTGATATTTCGTTGATTGATTGTGATCTCAGATGTGGATGAATAACATCTATGTGATTTGGATGTATAGTTTAAGTATGATAATGTTTAATTATCTGTTTGGATGATGATATTAATTATCTGTTTATGATGATGATGTGATTATCTATTATGAGATGTGAATTGTCTATCTGTGTATATTGATAATATTGAATTCACTGTTAAGACTAAATAGACAACTTGGCCTTAAAAGACACGCTTTGGATTTCGATGAGACCGGGATCGGTTTTCCGCATTAGGAATATCCGAAAACCACATCGTTTCCAAATTAACGATAGGTCGTGAATCTGAAGTGAAGATGAAGATTCAGAATGCAAGGATTATCGTCGTTAACTCTGAGGGTGATTCCAAAATGAGTGTAACGAGA
The DNA here is from genome assembly GCA_030765085.1 of Allium cepa. Lineage (NCBI taxonomy): Eukaryota > Viridiplantae > Streptophyta > Magnoliopsida > Asparagales > Amaryllidaceae > Allium > Allium cepa. The sequence goes on from CM060942.1 coordinate 294,129,671, forward strand.
TGATGCCTTCGGTTTCGTTCGAACCCGGAACGAACTGTATGGATTGAATGCTTTCAACACATCGTCAGGCGGACGATGAGCATTCTAAGAAATATGTCCTATAAAGGTAATCGTAACCTCAAGCCTCATCAACCGGGAATGGCTAAAACAGGGGAGGTGCAGCAAGGTTAGGTGGGTCATGCCCAAGCAGGACAAGGATATTCCCCTGTCTAGATGTCCCTTTTTATTTCGGCTTAGTGGGCAGTTGGTCTGCAGCCAACTGCGGGGTTTATCTTGTTCGGAACTGTTCAGTAAGGAATGGTTCCGACCTTGTGTTGTAAGGGATGAAGGGAGTAATCCTCGGTACGTTGATCTAGGCCACGTACTGTGACGGGCGGTACCCAGTAGCCCTGCCATTGTATGGAATCCACAATCCAATAAGTGCCAACGGTTTTGATTGTACTACCCACTTTTGTGGCTAGTAGCTGGAATTTAATCATGTAACAATTTCGGCTATTTTCTATTTACTTGAAAACCCTAGACCTATTATAATATCACTGGATTTCATATCAAATGTTTTGGTTAGCGTAATGTAAAAACTTTCCCATGTTTATGTGTGGGAAGTCTTACGTGATACCTTTTGTGTTCAAAGGATTTTTCAAAATTAAGCAACTTTAACCTGTTACTCATACCAGACCCATGTCTAACCCGAAGTTTATTTTTGTTTTCCATAAACTCTCGGGTACCCAAATTTTTACGGGTAGCCAAGGGATTCAGGTTTAGCTTTGACGAATTCAGGAGGAGCAATGGAGCGGGAGGCTTCAGCGTTATAGATATATATATAGTTCCGCTGTGTGGTATCTCTGTGATGTATTGTGTATTGTGTTGTATTAAGTAGACAGGTGTTTATAACTGTCTAGTATGTGGTGTACTATACGTATCACTCTGAATGATGTTATATACTATGTAAATACTTATGTGGTTATTATATTTTATTCGTTCCGCTGTGAGATTCTGACGTTGTTGTTCTTTCTCCTCTAACTTTTTCTATTTTCTCACCTCTTTCTTTCTTATTAACGATGCTTCTTCCTAGGAGTAGGAAGTGGGGTCGTTACAGTGAGTATTTTAACCCACTCACAACTTCTAAAATTTCTTATGTTTGTTAAATTGATTTATGATGTGTTTAGAAATTTATTTATAGCTGTTTGGCATATATTTCATCATTATCTCAGTAAATTTGCATCCATTTAATTTACTTGTTATTTAATTCATTTTTGCATATAAACTGCCAGTTAAATTTTTTGTTAAATTTATTATTGCATATAAACTGCTAGTTAAATTTATTTATTATTGCATATAAACTACAGTTAAATAGTTATTTAATTCATTATTGAAAAATTAACTGCCTGTAATAAATTATTATTTATCGATGTGATTTTTTGAGTTGGATGATAAATTGATAAATGTTTCATGATTGATATGATGGATGAATGGATGCTGTATTTATACTGTATAAACTGCAAGTTACTATGCATTTTCATTTCATTCGGGATTGCGGTTTGAAATGATATACAACCGCAATTTTATTTTTATATTGCGGATTGAAATGATAAATATCCATATCACTTGACGATATGATAGAAAATTATATACAGGCACCGTGGTATATATTTATATATAATTATTTTTGAAATGATTTTCTATGGTTTTGGAAAGAATACGGTTTAATAAATATTAAATTTTGATATATATATTGTAATTTTTTTTGAATTTAGCTATGTATAAATTTGTTTCAAATTTTAAAATAAGCTAAATAATGAAGACGATTTCGTTTATATAATATGGTTAAGAATATATTTGAAATTCTATTGTATATAGAGTTTATAATAACTCAAGTAAAAGTAAGGTTGAAGATAAATGTGAATATGATTTGAATTAAAGTATTTAAGAATTTTCCTCGAAAAATTTGTTTTGAAATGTAAATAAATTAAGATTTAAAATGTATGATCTTATAACTTGATTTTTGATCTGAGGATTTAAACGAATATCAAATTAATTTAAAGAATATTATCAAGTTAATTTAATTAAAAAGAATATCCGGTTATTGAAGTTTAAGGGTTATACTTAAATAATATTTGTTCTATTAAGTATACATTTCAAGTTTTAAATAATAGGAATTGGATTTGGTATATTAAATTTTCAAAGAATCCATTTGAAATAGTGGAATATTTAAAGAGTGGAAAATATGAACTATAAAAATTTAATTTTGAAATATAGAATATTTAAGCTGTGAAATATATGGGAATTAAATGGTTTATTTAGAGGTTCAAATTGATATTGGGATTTTATTGTGAAATTTAAATAAGCTATTTTATTTTACTAAGTAATATAGTATTTAAACCATTAATTATTAAAAGTTATGTTTCAAAGCTATGGTTTCAAGGTATATAGATTTGAAAAGGCTATGATTTTTGTAAAAGATATATTTGATATCATATGGATTTGGGTCTTTAAAATATAAATGATATCGTATTTATGTAGTTTTGAAATGAATATTGTATTCTGGTTTTTAAAGATATAAATTATTTTGAAATAACCGCGGTGTTATAATAACGTTTGGTTGTTGAAGAGACCGGGATCGGAAGTTGTCATACTCTCTGCCAACGCCGAAAACCACTTTAACAACCGTGTACGCAGTGGAGATTCCAGAATGAAGTAGGATGGTGGCAGCATTACCTTTAAGGTAAATACGTGGACCCAACTCCCGTGAGTTGGCATAAGGTGGCTAAAACTGGAGCGATTGACGGGTTAATTGAGGTAGCACCTTTGATCGGACTCATCCCTTCGATATTATACTTTGACTTTTGGATTGATTCCGCCGCCACTTTTGATATTTTTTTTGGAGGTGTGGCTCGAGGTGGGCGGTAGCTGTGGCTACGTGTTACCACCGACCTGGAAGCGTAATTGGTATATTTACCCTGACATTGCCTAGTTGTGCCGTGTCACCTACCCTATCGCGCCTTGTACGAGTTTGGTTTTCTCCTGTAGCCCGTGGAATATTTAGGGTAGTCTACCGATCTGGAGATGCGCTGATATTGGATGGACTACTGGGACTATTACGTGTTAAGGGCTATATGGGTAACCCCTTAATGCTAAGAAAAAAGTTAGGTTATTTTACAATTAGACGCTATTATAATAGCGAAATATACTACATACTAAATAGTTTAACGGATCCTTAAGAGATGTGAATCTCGAGCATCTTTTGAGTTACTGCACTCATGTTTATTTCTGTTTATTTAACTTACGTAAGATCTTTTAGTTCTGACTCGAGTGTGTTGTCTTTTCAATTCGCTCGGGTCAGTCCGACCGTTTCAGGATCGAAGACTTTAGCTCTGGAGGACGAAGACGGAGATTTCTATTGTTATTATTTATTACACTCATATTGTTCCGCTGCATTATTATATGGTATGCGTAACTCTGATGTATGTTGTATAAGAATAATCGAATATTTTAAAACAGCTTTATAACTTGTATATTTGATTATTACATTTTATCCTTCCGTTGTGAGATTCTGTTTTGTTTTATTTCTTTCTTGTTTTTCTTATTTACCCATAACAATCCGCAGTTCCGAACGGTTTGAATTGGCATGTGTGTCGATTTGAAGCGTACGAAAAGGTTGGATGTTACAACAACTACTTTAAGCTTTCAAAACTGAAGCAAAGATTCAAGATCCGATCAATTCAAGCTTGCAGTTCCAGATTTTCTAATCATTCTCTGTTCAACATTTTAAAGATGACTAAACATAAACCTTTTAAAATTTAAGCATCTGTAATACTTGTGCATGCGACAATTAATCATTGCAATGATTCAAACATGTTTTGCATGGTTGTATAAATGTGTTTGCCTAATGTAAAGATTTGATTTGTTGTGTATTTGTGTGTGCATGTCTGTGTAAGAACTTCTGGCCTCTGTTCTTGATTTTCAAACCTCAAAACCCTTTCAATATTCTTACCTTTTAACTCAAATACTTTCAGGCATTGATGATTAAATAAATTTTGACTGTAAACATGATATCTTATTTTAAAAAATGATTACTAGTGAAATTACTAAGAAATTATTTCGAAAACAAGGAATTACAGCAAAATCATTTCAAGTTAGAAAAATCAATGATCTAAATTTCATGTTTTGATTACAGAATTGATTCGTACTAGAGAATGATGAATTTTGATAATAATATCATGATTTTTAATTTTGGGATTGAGGAGAAATTTTGAGTTGAACGGAAATTGAACTTCGCTCGATTTCTCGGCAATCGGTGATGGTTGAGGTCATTGCTGGAGGTAGTGTGAAGGTTGGCGGTCAAGGGAAAAATGGCCGGAGGATTTTTAGATCATCGGTGTGTCTTGGCAATGGCAATCTAGGGTTTATCGACCTATTCTGGTCGATGATGTTGTCGAGGCTCGTGTGTCATCGTGGGAGCATCTGAGTTGATTGAAGTGAGGGGGGTCAAAGCGTGGGATAGTGACGCATCTTTGGGTTGATCGGCGGAGTGTCTGGTGGTCATAGGCGATGGTGCAAGAGGGATTTCAATTATGGGTGTGGGTTCTGTGGTGACTCGACTTGCTCGATTTTGAATTTCCAAGCGCGATCGATTTGCTGGGTGGTCGGCTTGACTTGGGGAAGATCGGCGACGTGTTGATGGTCGCAGTGTTGATCAGAGCAGCGGCATCCTTGTGTGCACATGCATATAGTTCTACGTGTATCTGTGGGTTTGTTTTGGTTGCCTTTTGATTTAAGGAGAAGAGAGAGATCTCGGGTTTGGACTTGGGGAGGTGGAGGGTTGGCTCGAGTGTGCTTTCGAGTGTATGCGAGTGTTTTACATGTTGCAACAGTTTTCAAATTTAAAACAAAGTTTTAAAAAAGAAGAAGAAGAAGAAGCTTTTACTCGGGTTTGAGTAGGATGGAAGCATGGGATAGACTCGGGTTGTCTATAGGGTATTAATAGTTTTTAAAAGCTAAAATAAAATAATTTTCAAACAATTTTTCTTAACCAATTTTCTTTTAAATTATTAATGTTGATTAAATATTTGGGTTAGTTAAAAGTTGCATAGTAATTTATTTTAACTTAAATTAATTAAGTTTAAAAAGTATTTTTATTATATGTCCATTTCTTTGTTTAATTCCTAAAATTATTAAAGTAAAATTAAGTAGAGTTGTTAAATAGATGGTTAGGAATAGTAAAATATTTTAATTATTAACTAATTTAAAGATCTTAGTTATTTCATATGTTAATAATAAATTAAGTCCAAAGGCTTATTAAATAAAATTAAGTGATGTAATTAAGTAAATAATTAAGGTAAATGCTTTATATTTTAATTAATTAAGGACTTAAGTAATTATAAATGATAATTAATTATTTCCAATATTTAATTAAAATAAAATAAAATGGTTTGTAATTAATCAATGATAACTAAGCAAGGTTATAAGTAATTAATTCATTTATAATCAATTTAATTTGTGATTTAAATTAAATTAATTATAAATTGTGTGATATAATTAATCTTGCTTGGGGATGATTAATTATATTGAATGTTCGATTTGATTAATATCCCAAGTATGTTAATCTGTGGTGTTTTGTGATATGAAGTGCTTGGATTGAACTGTTGATACATGAATCATTTATTTGAATAGTTATCTGAGATGAATTGTGGTGTGAATATGATATTCTAAAATTAAATTGAATTGTTGTTTTGCATTATGATAGGAACTCCCATTTCTTTTGCGAATACAACCCTTTTGATCATTTCCTCACATGTACCTGTAGTTGCATTCAAGTAATGCCCTTTGATTTCACCTATTTCAGCTTTCGCTTTATAAATAGCTTCAGCACAAAATAAGAAATGGTCTCTCCAACGCATAAAAGGCTGGAAGTTCACATTTTCATCATCCTACTAAAGCAACTTGTCTTAAAGGATGTCATTGGATTAACAAAGACCGAGATCGAATATCGGTAATATCCGGAACCATTTTGAATTAATTAAGCATTATAATTCTTTTCGGATCTGATTATAAATCAAATAGGCTAGAATGGAATAAATTAAGTAAACTTGACCATTTAACTATGTAACGCTACTTAGATGTTGTTTTAGTAAAATAAGTATTTTCCTATAACAAGATTAGAACTTGTAGTAAGGTACGAGTTACCCCGGATTTTCAAATAAGTTTTATAACTTAGTATTTCAAGTTAAATGGGTTTACTCACACTAGGTTTCAGCCTGACTCGGTTGTTACTTTATTATAATGCTCGGGTCAGAACGAGTATTACAGATTTTCAGGTTAGGACGTTCTAAAGCTCAGGAGAAGAGCTGGATAGAAGGAACCTATGGAGTGTATTCCCTTGTGTACGTGGGATTGTACCGATTGTAGTTAGGGTCAAGTTGTTACAACTGCCTAGTTTGTTTGTAAATGGTTGTACTCTGATATATTGTCTGAAATTGATAGCTACAACTTTTCTTTGTATAAATGCTATTATTTGATATTATATTTTGTTCCGCTGCGATTGTAAGATTCTGTGCTGTTGTTTTTTTGTTCTTCTTCTACTTCTATTTCTTCTTTACCCTAATAATCTGGAATTTCCGGCGCTCGATTTCTCAGCACTTCTACAGCTAAATATTAGTGTTGAATTTTTAGGGTCCAAAATTTCGGGTCGTTACATTTAGTACCAGAGCAAGGTTAAGCGAGAACCTCGGCTCTGGTGGGTTTACTCATTAAGGATTGGGTAGTACCTAGAATGAGTCGAGCATATTATATGAGGGCGTACTTGTTAATTTCTTATATAATGATTTTAAAAAAATGGTTTTTAAAATGATTTATATGTATAAGTTTATATTTTGGTACATAAAGCAATAATTTTTCTAATTATTATATATTACGATAATTGTTTATGGTTATTGAAATTGAATAAGATCATAAGAATTTAAGTGGTAATATATATAACCAAATAGGAATTGGATAATATGAACTATACAAATAAGATAAGCTAGAAATGGATTCAAAGCAGAAAATAAAATCCTAAAATTTGTAGAAGTGTTTTTAGAATGTTTAATTAAGTTACCCTGATTTTATCTTTCCAACAAATTATGAGATAATATATAGTGAATTGGTTTTCAGATATGATAATCTTGGTTATTGTCATAAATTGGTTGTTGTATCTTAATAAAGGGATGTTTATTTTCTAAAAATAAATAACGATAAAGCAAAATGGAATGTTTTAAGGAAGTAGTAATTTATGTAAGAATAAGTTCTAAATTGAAAGGGATTTAAATTGTGAAGTTTTAAATCTATGTCAAGAAAATTTGAATTGTTTAAAGTATTGAAAGATATAGGAAATAATATTATTTAGAATAATTTATGAGTGTAGAAATCTTATTTTAAAACAAGAGTTGTTTTAAAAAATTTAAAGGGATTTATTTGAATTAAAAACCAAGAAAGGTTTAAAATTGGAAGTTTGACTTGATGTGCGAATGAAATAAATATGTATATATGAATAGATATACATAATATCAAGTTGAGTGAAAGTAAACACTAAGTGTTGAGTTTCGAATTTTCCCCAGAAGTGTGATGTAAAACCCAAAGTGAAATAAGTTTTTGAACTTATAAATGGGAAAGAATATTGATAAGAATTTCAAAATTTGAAATGAAGAATTCAAATTTGATAAGGTTGACTAGATTAAATAAATTGAATTTAACCTAGGGGAAATTAAATAAGTTTAACGGACAACCTGAATTGGAAATTTCAAGATGAAATTGAGATTTAACTTGAGGAAGTTAAATGGGTTGAATTGAAATGGGAGTTATATGTTATCTCAAAACAAGTTGAGTTTTGAAAATTGGTAATGGATGCTATTGATGGATGTTTTAGATAATTTGGATGTTTATTAACCTTGACTTATCCTGATATCATCCCGTTGTTATTATTAACCTAGGGAACTATGAAGCTAGAATATTTAAATGAATTAAGAAGTGGATTGAGGTAATATACATCCAATTCTAAAATAAAATGGAAATAAAACATTAATTTGAAATTATTTAAATAATTTTGATTTTAAGAGATAAAGATTGAATATATGAAAATGGAATCATTGAACTTAAGATTTAATGTTTAGGATGAACTTGCAAATTGAAATTGAATTAGTTTCAAAGTTAAAATTGGGTAATAAATTGGATTCCGAAGATTAAATTGTTTTAAAAGGTTGTGAACTCTCACTTGAATCTTGAAAGTTAAGTAAAAGTAATTTAAAATGAATATTTGAAATTTGGACTCAGAATTAAATTAATTAAAAGCTTGGGTTGTGAATAAAAGGTTAGGGGTTAATTTGATTTGAGGGATTAAATCAACACTAGTAAATTTAACTCGAATTTATATAATTCGAGATGGTTTAAAAGTTGAGATTGGAATTGAAATTAGTTCAAACTGAAATTTGTTTTGTATTAATTGAAATTGAAATCGAAGTTGAATAAGTAAATTCAAATGGGAATTGATTTGAATTTAGAATGAGAATCGAAGTTAATTTAAATTGAATTGAAATTGAATCAATTTAATGGAAGTGGAAATTGAAAATTTGTTTGGAATGGGAGATTGGGAAATTGAACTAGTTTGACTCTAAAACTATTTTCAAATAAATTGTTTTAATATAAACTGTTTTAAATCTATTTTCTTAGATATTTACTATACCTCCTTTCTTTTAAAAACCCAAACTATCTTATACTTATTTTACAACTATTTTGAAAACTAATTACTATTTTAAAACCATTTTGCAACTATCTAACTATTCTATAACTATTTAACTAGTTTACAACTATTTTATAATTGGTAACTATTTTATTGCTATTTATAACTAATAATTATTTTACAACTACTTATCTATTTTAAACATTTCAAGCTACTTTCTAAATTTTAAACTGGTCAGAGTAGAAACTGTTTGCGATTAAATACAAACCGAGATAAGAATTGAAGTGATAACTCAAATGAAAATTGAAGCAATTGTGAATAAGTGAATAGAAATCAAAACGAATGTGAATAAAAGGAAAATTGATTTAGTTGATAATCAATGAAGATAAATACGTGGGATGTACGTATATTATTCTATTCGCATAATGATTTGATCAAGATTCGAGCATAGAATTTCGAGATGGTATATCAATCCGAGTTGGGATTTTTCACTCGATTTTCGACGGCGAACCATGGATATGGATTTATGATTGATTCTGAAAATTCTCTATCATAGTTATGGCTATGCAAGGATAATGACGATTTCTGATCAAGAAACCAGATTTGGGTCCGCACTACGAGGTCGGGTGGACGATACTGTTTGGAAGTGAAATTGTGTGATCGAGTGAGCGATCAAATTTGATATTACGTACGAATGATATATGTGCATTGTATGTGCTTGGATGAAATAGATATTGGAAATTTTGAAAGAAATGTAAAAATGATTTTGAGATGGAAAGGTATATTTTGAGAAATATATGATGAAAAAGAATGGAAGTTGGATATCACTATAATTAAAACTCATTTTATAAAAGGTAAGTAGTGTGGCAAATAATTTTATACAAAAAATCAAATTTGAATATTTGATTTGGCATAAATAAAATTATATATATATATATATATATATATATATATATATATTAATGATTTTTGAAAATGGATCTGAAAACGTTTCTGGAAACCCATAGATTTTGAAGGGCTTTGATTTTTGGAAAAAATCAATTTTGGGAATTTGGAAAGTCAAGTTTGGAACTATCTATTTGAGATATCGATTTTCTGTGAATGGGACTTATATGTGATACATATAAAGAGTACGATTTGGAAGATACTATAAGTGTATAGTATAAAAATGTTTTAGAATAGTTGTGGGGAAAAAGATGCTCCCATTTAGAATGAATTTCTAGTAGGAGATCCACGGGGTTGTTCTGCCTTAAGTCGTAAAGGGGGTTCTAAATTTGATCTTAGGAGGAGGTTCAGACAAACTGAGGTTCCTGAGGAATATGTTGGGGTAGCGAAAGTTGAGGGCGCTGATGCCTACAGAGACATTTGGGTTATGTTGTGACGATAGTATAACTTGATGTAACTACGATCCACTACGCATCGTAGCGAAAGTCGAGGGGCAGCGATTGCCTATGGTCTACGTTTGGTTTCGATGGGAGAGTGACGTAACATAGGTAGACTACGATCTATGAAGATACAGTGAAAGTCGTGTGGTAGTGACTGCCTACAGGCTACATTGGGACTTAACTGATGTAGTCTGCGATCTATGTGGTTTGTGTGGAAGTATCATTTGCAATGAAATTCGAGGGGGCTTATGCCTACAGCTACATAGGTTTTTACCGTGATGGCGACGTAACCCTAGGTGTAGCTGCGATCTTTGGCGGTTCCATGGTAGTCGAGAGGCACGGATGCCTATAGTTTTCTATGGTTTTGCAGGGATGACGACGTAATCATCAGGCGTGATGATATCCAAAGCATTCTCACTAAAAATGTTTTTTATATTTTCGAAAATGTTTTCTAAGTATTTTCACTAGATGTTGGAAATGGGTCTGCTAAGTACTTATAGATTTTCTTTCCTACGTCTGATCAACGTATAACCGAATTTCTATAAGAACAAGGACGGACTTGTTGAGACATCGAGCTATAAAAAATATTTTTATAAAGCTATGCAATATTATGTAGATTTTAAAAGTGTTATAAATTGTTTAATAATGGGAGTTGAGAGTTAAAAATGCTTAAAGGATAATTTAACTAATAACAAACACTTTAATAAAATTATGGCTTCGTTCCTTTTCGAGAACGAAAAGTTCTGAAAGGGGGAGGAATGTGATAACCTGGATTTTTGAACATCTGTTAATTGATAATTAACAGGATTAAATTTATTAAAATACTGATTTGTAAGTTGAACAAATATAATTATGATATATATATGTATATATATTCGGATATAAGTATGAATCTAATAATCTTCTTACATTATTTAAATCTACAAAACTTATCATTTTAAACAAATAAACCATGTTATCTTTTTTCTACTATTCATATGTAAATTTTGAATAAAACTATGATTTTTAATTCAATATGTATATCGTAAAAATAAATTGGATTCAAAAACTCTACCTGTAAACACTAAGTATATATATAGTTATTAATTAATGTATAAGTAGGTTCGATATCATTTTCTTTTGAAGTTATATTAGTATAAATAATAGAAAATGTATAAATAAAAAAATAAAACATAATACAAAAGCAAAAAAAAATTCATGCACTTGACATTTGTAAACCAAGTATAACATGCAAAATACAAATGTCATGTTTAATTTTAATACTAGTATACATATATGGTTATTAATTAATGTATAATTAGATCATTTTCTTTAAAGATATATAAATATAGGTAAAAAGAAATGTATTAATTTTAAAAACACATAAAATGCATGCATTTTACATTTGTAAGCTAAGTACTACATGCAATTTACATGTGTCTCATTTAATTTAACTTCCTCATTTAAAAAATAATAGTAATAATAATAATAAAGCAAGGCTATATATTCATCTCCACTCCTTCTCTTTTCATTTTTCTTTCATATTTTTCGATATCTTAAAATTTAATCAGAGAATAAAAACTAAAACTAAATAACTACTTTAAGCTTTCAAAATTGAAGCTAAGATTCAAGGTCAAATCAATTCAGGATTGTAGTTTCCAGATTTTCAAATCATTCTCTATTCAACATTTTGAAGGTGAGTAAACATAACCTTTTAAAATTTAAGCATCTGTAATACCTGTGCATGCAACAATTAATCATAGAAATGATTCAAACATGTTTCGCATGATTGTATAAATGTGTTTGCCTGATATAAAGATTTGATTTGTTGTGTATTTGTGTGTGCATGTTTGTGTAAGAACTTTTGGCGTCTGTTCTTGATTTTCGAACCTCAAAACCCTTTCAAAATTCTTACCTTTTCACTCAAATACTTTAGGCATTGATGATTAAAGATATTTTGATTGTAAACATGATATCTTATTTTTAAAAATGATTTCTCGTGAAATTATTAAGCAATTATTTCGAAAACAAGGAATTACAGCAAAATCATGTCAAGTCAGAAAAATCAATCATCTAAATTTCATGTTTTGATTACAGAATTAGATTCGTACTAGAGAATGATGAATTTTGATAACAATATCATGATTTTTAAGTTTGGGATTGAGGAGAAATTTCGAGATGAATGTAAATCAAACTTTGCTTGATTTCTCTGCAATCGGTGATGGTTGAATGTCGTGTTCGTTGTTAGACATAGTGCGAAGGTCGGAGCCAAGGCAAAAATGGCCGGATCATTTTTAGATCGTCTAGGTGTCCTGGTGACGGCAATCTAGGGTTTATCGACCTGTTTTGGTCGATGATGTTGTTGAGGCTCGTGTATCGTCATGGGAGCATTAGAGTTGATCGAAGTGAGGTGGATCGAAGCGAGGAGGATCGAAGCGTGGGATAGTGACGCATCTGGGTTGATCGACAGAGTGTCTGGTGATTGTAGGTGGCGGCATGAGAGGGATTTCGATGATAGGTCTGGGTTCTGTGGTGAATCAACTTGCTTGATTTTGAATTTCCACGTGCGATCGATTTGTTGGGTGATCGGCTCGACTAAGGGGAAGATCGACGACGTACCGATAGTCGTAGTGTTGATCGGTGCAGTGGCGTCCTCGTTTGCAGTTGTACATGGTTCTACATGTATTTGTGGGTTTGTTTTGGTTGCTATTTGTTTTGAGGAGAAGAAGAGAGAGCTCGGGTTTGGACTTGGGGAGGTGGAGGGTTGGCTCGAGTGTGCTTTCGGGTGTATGCGAGTGTTTTACCTGTTGCAAAAGGTTTCAAATTTAGAACAAAGCTTTTTTTTGAAAAGAAGAAGCTTTTACTCGAGTTTGATTAGGATGGTAGAACGGGACAGACTCGGGTTTTCTATAGGGTATTACATCCTTTAAAAGCTAAAATAAAATAAGTTTGAAATAATTTTTCTTAACCAATTTTCCTTTAAATGATTAATTTTTGATTAAATATTTGGGTTAGTTAAAATTAATGCAGTAATTTATTTTAACTTAAATTAATTAAGTTTAAAAAGTATTTTTATTATATGTCCATTTCTTTGTTTGATTCCTAAGATTATTTAAGTAAAATTAAATAGAGTTGTTAAGTAGATGGTTAGGAATAGTAAAATGTTTTAATTATTAACTAATTTAAAGATTTTAGTTATTTCATATGTTAATAATAAATTAAGTCCAAAGGTTTATTAAATAAAATTAAGTAATGTAATTAAGTAAATAATTAAGATAAATGGTTTATAATTTAATTAATTAAGGTCTTAAGTAATTATAAATGATAATTAATTAATTCCATTAATTAATTAAAATAAAATGGCTTGTAATTGATCAATGATAATTAAGCAATGTTATAAGTAGTTAATTCATTTATAACCAATTTAATTTGTGACTTACATTCAATTAATTATAAATTGTGTGATATAATTAATCTTGCTTAGGGATGATTAATTATATTGAATGTTTGATTTGATTAATATCTCCAATCTGTTAATCTATGGTGTTCTGTGATATGAAATGCTTGGATTGAACTATTGATAGTGTGAATCATTTGTTGGAATAGTTATCTGAGATGAGTTGCGATGTGAATATGATATTCTAAAATTAAATTGAATTGTTGTTTTACTTAAACAACTTGGCTTAAAGGACGGCATTGGTTCTAAAAGACCGGGATCGGATATCGGTAATATCCAGAACCATTTCGAAATAATTAAGCATTAAAATTCTTTTGGATCTGATTATAAATCAAATAGGCTAGAATGGAATAAATTAAGTAAACCTGACCATTTAGCTAAGTAAAGGTACTTAGATATTGTTTTTGTGAAATAAGTATTTGCCTATAACGAGATTAGAACTCGTAGTGAAGTTTGAGTTACCTTGGATTTTCAAATAAGTTTTATAACTTAGTATTTCAAGTTACTCACGCTGGGTTCTAGCCTGACTCGGGTGTTACTTTATTGTAATGCTCAGGTCAGACCGAGTATTACAGATTTTCAGGTTAGGACATTCTGGAGCTCAGGAGGAGAGCTGGATGGAAGGAACATATGGAGTGTATTACGCTGTGTATTTGGGATTGTATTGATTATAGTCAGGGTCACGTTGTTACATGTCCAATTTATTTGTAAATGATTGTACTCTGGTATATTGTCTAAATTGACAATTACAACTTTTCTTTGTATAAATGCTATTATTTAACGTTATATTTTGTTCCGCTGCGATTGTGAGATTCCGGGTTGTTGTTTTCTGTTCTTCTTCTACCTCTTTTTCTTCTATAGCCTAACAAATCTGGAATTTTCGGTGCTCGATTTCTCGACACTTCTATAGTGAACGTATTAATGTCGAATTTTCAGGGTTGAAAATTTCGGGTCGTTACATATATTTTTGTAAAAATACTCAAAGTTTGGGAGAAAATTTTGTTTGGAAATAATCATAGTTGAAATAATACTAATTTGAAAGGCACCTCTTGTTACAAATTTTTTTGGATGAAAACATTTTCAGTGGAAATATATTGGTTGAAAGGTATTTATTTTAATAATATTTTACTGCGAAAATTTAGGAAAACATTCTATGATAGAAGATAATTTATATTATAAAATATGTTTGGAATATGTTGTTAGGAAGATCTTTTATTTTTTAGAATGGAATCTGATTTGGAAACACATAGTCTGGAAAAAGAACGTGGTTGAAGAAACTAAATTTTTTGCGAGTAGAGATATTTGGTTTTAAAGTTTTTTTTGAGAGTGCTTTATTACTTTATTTGGGTAATGAGGTGAAGAGAGATAGTTTGGTAAAAAATATATACTTATTTTGGAGATATTTCGTTGAAATATATTTTGCTGATAAAGTTATTATTATAGAGAGTACACAAGGTGAATCCTAATGTTTTACTCCAAAATTAATTTGATGTGAGTTATTATTAACATTGAGACTAAAACACTAAAGATTATTTTTTATGAATGTGGATTGTGGTTAATTACTAAATTCATTAACTTATTATTAATATTTATTTATGAGTTATGGGGAAATTTAATAAAAAATAGTGATAGGTTTCTTAGGTTCTTAATTAAGAAAGTTATCATTTTGATATAAAACCATAATATACTTTAAGTGCTCGAAGAAAATTATTATTACATTTGAGTAAATTTTGATAGTATAACTCTAAATGGATCATTTTTACAAACTAAATAACGTTGAGATTATTTCTGAGAATTGACATAGAATTTTTCTATGTTAGGATAAATACAGATAAATGGATTTTTTTAATTGGTTGTATATGGTACGGACGAGGGGATGATATGATTTTTGCGTTTGCCCAGCATCCATTAAGATGAAATAGCTTATATGCCTATTTTGTGTGTGAACTTGACTAATGAGTCATAGGGACGTCTATTTTATCCACTTCAAGAGTGATGGGCCATGATATTGTGATTATTCACTTATGAAAGTAGAGTAGTGATGTTTTATTTTTGATAGAAAATTAAGTTTTATTTGACCTTTATAATTACTTGATTTGTTTTGATTGCTTGCTTTGTTTATCTTGTTTGGGTTGTTCTTAAAACTATTGAGTGCTTACTTTACCTATTTTAGTTGGTTATTTATATATGTTGTAGATTGCATTAATATGACGACTATTTGGTTACAATATTGCTTCATTGATGTTTGCTTATTTGATTGTGTTGCTTCCTTAATGATTTGGCCGTGTAGTTTTTCTTGTTTTTTTTGTTTATGTTACTGCTTTAATATATTGCACTAGAAACGATGGGAGAATAAAATCTGTCTTAAATTCAAAAGCTCTTTATCACTCCCGTTGATCCAAATGCATCTTTCATGTGAAGCGTTAACAGACTTTGAATTTTCATTTGGATGGACTATCATAATGTACACTCACCAAATTCTTGTATCCATATTGTGCAAAATATTTTGCAATTGAAGCCCTATGAAATTAAGTCTAGTGATGATATACCTTTTAGACCCCTGCGAATGACACTTAAAACATCTACGGTGTTCATGTGCCGTTAGCCAAGCATCCGAAAGACGAGTTGTCGTGGGGTAAAATAAAAGAACATAAGAAAAACTTACAATGGAATGGTTAAATATAATACAACAATAATTTAGTGCATAAGGTTACTCCTTAACTTGGAGATATTAGAGTTACATAAAAGTACTACAACTATCAGTTTATGTAGTTATACACCCCGCCTTCACACTTGCTTATCTAAAACACACACACACATATAGACATAACAGTAGAAATATGTAACTAGATAGATAAGGAGCCCCCTACTTGTCCATTATCTTCAAAAGAGCCCAAGAAACCTGCTACTCCTGGATTACTTAAAATAATTGAGTACCCAAGAGTTTAGGTAAAATAAACAACTCGGATCAAACGATGGGTCTTGTATGAGTAAAACTCTAAACGTGGGTTGAAATAAACAACAATATGTGAGACCATCCGCCCAATGCAGAATGGATTTCCCCTCCCAATAAAAACATCCAACCACTAGTATAGAACCAATTTAGAATAAAACGGAAACTTAAAGGAATTGGCCTAAAAAAGATCAAAATACAAACTTAGTTAATGGACACAAATAATTAATCATCAAGAAGAGCTCTAAACACTTCTCGATGAAATTAATAAAACAAATTCTAACATTTGAATCAAAGGCGAGGAAAATGAAGTTTTCCAACAAAGACTAGGAGGCGCATGCCCCTTACTGAAAGTATACATCTATAAATACACTTGAGAACTCACTCCAAGAAGATATGCCTTTTACCAAAAATATTGCGATTCTCCGGATGCATTGTTTGAAAAAAACAGTGTATAAAACACTGCCCGTATAAGTCATCATGAAAAGGCGGGGGAAATAAAAAAAATTCACACGCCTCTATTAATCAACGTCTCCCTATCTCCCACATATCCTTGGCCCTATCTTGAAACTAGCTGAAAAACCACTCTCCAATGCGCATCGACCTCTCCCTCTCTCCCGCGTATCCCTATCCCTAACTCTGTTGTCGATCTCCAGAACGCATGACAACTCCACCGTCGATCTCCAGAATGCGCCACCACTCTGTCGTTTGATTAGGTATGTTTCTTTATTAGCAATCACTCTTCTCATTCATTGATCTAAACTTTATTTAGCAATAGGAGAAGATCATAATTAGGTATGTTTTCAGATGTTGATCGAGATCCAGATTGATGGCTAATTGAAGCACCTGGTTATTTGACTTGTAAATATTCATTATACCTACCAATCTTGAGCATAGGTACTATTTTAATAATATTCTTCTTCCTCCTAATAATAAGGATATCGCATTGTTAAGGCTTTCTTCTTTTCATCAGATGTATAGTTTTCAATCCTGTTAAGTATCACATTTTTTGCGAGCTATAAAACATATCAATAATATAAGTATTTATTTAAAAGATTTGGAAGTTAACTTAGATATAGAAGAACTAATGATCATTTTAAGTAAAAGAGAAGTTAAAAACTAAATAAATTAAATTCAACTGGCTTAAATTTGATCTTGGCCATGAAAAAAAAGAAGGAAAAGTTAACTCTATTTTCTTTGCAAAATCCAATTGGTGCACTTGATATATTTCACCCCGTATTGTGCATCGCCTATGCATTGGTACACCTGGATAATAAGTCCACATATAAGAAATGCTTATGGATTTTATAGAATGTATATAATTTTCTAGCATTTCATTTTCCTATTTTTCATTTGATATAGATGTATCTTCTAAGTGATTTGTTGTTTTTTATTTTGTAAATGTAGTTACCCTTTATGTATGGGTTATTGGTATGTAAATATATTTCTTCCCTTTATCACAATAATTACCATTAGTACTCAAATGCTTATTACAATCTCTTTAAACCATTTTTTCGAAACAAAATTTGGTAGAAAAAAGATTTTAATTGAAGAAAAATTATAATCGTGTCTTACATTTTAGTATGAAAGTTGGTTTAGAGTGATTTAGTATGGTGTATAAAAGACTTTAGTTTAAAAAAAGTAACTTGTTTCTTGCTTTTTAGCAAGAAAATTGTTTTAAAGCGTAATTTTGTTTCAAAGTATAGTAAATGAACTGAAAATATCAAGGCATTTAGCAAAATAAGTATGAACTATTGGGATATATTCAATAGTGATGAAAAATGCATTTTTAAAAATCAATTAACAGAAATTAAGTATGCATTAATAGGAATTAATTCATTATTAAACCATTCACAAAATTACTACACATATTAAAATCAACATGAAGTATTGTGATATATGTCATAATGATGAAAATTGCAATTTGAAAAATAAATTAACAAAGATTAAGTATGCATTAATAAGGATACATTCATAACTGAACTATTCAAAAAATTATTGCACATTGGGCTTCTGGCATAGAAGATGGCTTGTATTGGCCTTGTGAAATTAAAATAGATGATAAACTGAACTTCCTTGTTTTTTTTTGTTTTATTCATTTTGCTGCTTCATATTTGCATTTTGACATTGTAATACATAAACCAAGCCAAATGTTTAAAACTAGGCTGTTTGTAACTTTCGTTCTTTATCACTTTCTACAACAAGTACTTCTTCGCAGAAATGAAATATATGAGGATCCCACACACTCGTTTTTTGGCTATCCCTAAGCATTATAATATATTATATTTCATTATTCCATAAAAATTTATTCTTATGTACTTCATATTCTATAGGTACTTATTTAACTACCAAAAGAGAGGCCATAATTTATATATGCTGTTGAGATCCTTTATTAATGCAGTATTGGAAGATACAAACTCCTATAATCTTCTCACAAATAAACACTTGATCAGATGTGGACTTATGAGTAATTACAAATAAAATATTAAGGGTCTATAAAGAGACCGAAATTTTCCTTTGGTTATAGTAAAAAGAGGAGTCAGTGTTTTAATAATAAGACTTATGGACAAATCATAGGCAACCCTTCTTATTATTTTGATATTCATTCCATTACCCAATCTTTATCCATCAAAAGTTTTATGAGGGATAAAATCATTCAAGTGACTTGTGACGTGTAACATCCCGCCTTTTTGTACGCTTTAAATCGGCGATAGACCACACACGTCAGACTCAAACCATACAATAGAGCGGATTTGTTATTGGAGTGAATAAGAAAAGCAAAGGAAGGAAAAACAAGACAGAATCATGCAGCGGAACAACAAAATATAATAATCAAATAAACAGTTCATGAAGCTGTTTTATAAAAAATTTGATTATCCTTATACAATACAAAATCAAAGTTACACATACCAAAGAATAATAAATAATAATGCAATAGAATAATGTGATGCAGTGGAGCAATATAGTAAATAAAGTATTAATGAAATCGTTGCCTTCGTCCTCCAGAAATAAGGTCTTCAAAACCTCAAATGATCAGACTGACCCGAGCGAATTAAAAAGACAAAAAACTCGAGTCAGAACTAAAAGATCTTATGTAAGTTAAATCAACGGTAAAATATGAGTGGAATGGCGTCAGAGATGTTTACGGGGTTTGACATCTCCTATCCAGTATCTAACATGAGTGTAGTAACTTAAGAGATGCTCGGGATTAACATCCCCTAAGGATCTATTAAACTTTTTGCTACGTAGTAATATACGCCATTATAATAACTTCTATTGTGAAATAAACTTACTTTTAAATAGCGTTAAGGCTTTACATTTTCCACCTTAGCACGTAATAGTCCCAGTAGTCCATCCAGTATCATAGTCTCTCCTGATTGGGAAGCCAGCAAAGGATACTCCACGGGCTATGGAAGAAAATCAAACTCGTACAAAGCACGCTAGGGTAGGTGACATGGCACATAAGGCAATGTCAGAGTTGATGTACCAATTACGCACATGGGCTGGTGGTAACACATAGCAGCTACCACCGCCCACCTCGAGCCACACCCCTAAATCAAAAATCAAAAGTGACTACCAAATAAACCTCAAAGTCAGAATATAATATCGAAGGAGTGTGTTCGATAAAAGGTGCTACCTCCTTGGCCCGAGATCGCTCCTGTTTTGGCCACCTTATCCAACTCATGGGAGTCGGGTCCACACATATACCTCAAAGGAAGGACGCCACAATCCTACCTCATTCTGGAATCTCTGTTAGTCTGTGAGATGATGGTTTTGATGACAAAACCCTTAGAATAGATTATAAAATATAAATACTAACATTATAAGTTTAGATATATATGTATATGCAAGATTTAACCATGCAGGTACCAAGAATGAAGACTGTACTGTATAAAGATTCAAGATATCAAGATTGAAGACTCATGAGTATCAAGATTATCAAGAGTTCAAGAATTCAAGTAATTTATTGTTTAATTAGAAATTTTGTTAAAACTCATAGAAAAGCACTGGAATCTTAAAATCCAATTTATTCGTGGAATGGAATCCACTTTGAGCCTGTTAAAGGGATGGAACCCTAAGTAGGATGGAACCTATGAAAAATCTAGTGGAATATTGTTTTGTATCCGCTAACTTTTTATTCAAAATGATTTTTCTTTAATTATATCTTGTTTTCAACATGATTTCAAAACCTTCCTTTTGAAAGCATCAAAAACGTCTATCCTGATTTTTAACAATTTTAGCCTCAAAATCACATTTAATTTCAAAGTCAAAATACTCCTGATTTTAAACTATCTTTTAATATAATATATTTGACTTTTAAATATTTATATTTAGATTTAAATATAAAATTATAGTTAAATTCTATATATATTTTTCTCTATATTTACTTATGAATTTTAACTATAGTCAAGTATATTTATAAAGTTTGAAATAGTTCTAATATAAAATAAAAGTTATTTTCAAAGAAAATCAAAACACGAAAAAATCCTTTGGGATGTCGACATGCCCAAGTACGCTATGTTGACATGGTGTCAGTTGAGTTAAAAATTTAAATTTCAAAAGAAATGTCTATTCGTCATAACCTTCACGAATTGACATGACTGTTGTTCTTCTATAAATAGGGGTCAGTTTCAATGAATTTTACATCAGATTTTCTGGTTTTTCACTTCTCTTCTTCTTTCACTTTTCTTAATACATATTCTTGCCATTACTATGCCGAAATCAACATTGAATCAAACTCTATCATTCATAGTTTGATTCTTTATCACTCTTTCAAGAAGATCCTCAATGCTATTCTGAGTTACATACTTTTTGTAATCAACTTAGCGACAAAAGGTGTGATTGTAGCCTTGAAATCAATCAAGCGAGATAAGGTATGATTGTAGCCTTGGGAAATCAAGTGGGTGAGCTTGTCGCCCGTAAAATCAAGTGGGCGAACTTGTTGCCCGGAAAATCAAGTATCTCTATCCAGAGGATTGTTATTCTGGAGGGTGTACCTCGTAGCCTTGAAATCGAGGGTGTAATTGTAAAGATTGCTTTTGAAAATAAATCCGTACTTGTGTGCGGGACTAAATGTAGGGTAACTCCAAACCAGTATAAAATCCGTTGTGTTCTTTCTTTTACTACTTTCTATTTTATTTCTGCATCTTTGTTTGTTTCTGTGATTATATCTATATCTGTATATTGCATACATATGTGTATAAATCAACATAAACTCAAAAAGATTTATTAACTCTTTATAAACACTATTCACCCCCACTCTAGTGTTAACTCTAGCGTTAAGATCCGTAATCTGCATTTCTCACAATTGATATCAGAGCAAGGTTTTCAAAGTTTCATATCTGATTTTTGAAAAGTTTTCAAAATGGCTACCAACACTGGTACTGTTACTGTTACAAACACTATATTCCTGTCACTAGTTCATTTGTTGAAGGTCAGTCTACTGTCAGACCACAACTTTTTAAAGGCAGTAACTATGCATATTGGGCACGTAGGATGAAAATATATTTACAATATATAGGATTAGATACTTGGAATATTACATAAACTGGACATTCTGAACCAGCGACTGATTTTGCACAGTGGACTGCTGAGCAAAAGACTGTTGCACAAGATAATTCTAAGGCAATGAATATTTTGTTTTGTTCGCTAGATAGAAATGAATTCAATAGAGTGTCGTTTGTAAGTCTGCATATGAAATATGGAAAACTTTGCAAGTTACTCACGAAGGAACAAGCAAAGTTAAACAGACCAAAAATTTCCGAGCTCACAAATCAGTTTCAATTATTTAAAATGAATCCTAATGAGTCTATTTCAGATATGTATAGTAGATTTCAGGATATTGTGCATTCTCTGATATTTTTGGGAAAGGAATTTTCTGAAGAAGATCAAGTCAAAAAGATTTTAAATTCTCTTACTCTATAATGGGATGAAAAGACACTTGCTATCGAAGTGGCAAATGACATCAGTACTTTAAAGATAGAAGAATTAATTGAAAATCTAATGTCGTATGAAGTTCAATTGATCGGGAGAAGAGAAAGCAAAACATCTGAAAAGAAATCAATGGCATTCAATGCATTGACTGATGGATCAGATTCAAATAGCGATAATAATGAAGAGATAGCCTTGATGACCATAAATTTTTGGAAATTCCTAAAATACAGAAAGATGAATAATCTCAAGAGAAACAACTATAAGAAATCTGGAAATCAGAATATAGTGCCAAATAATGTCAAATATTTCAACTGTGATGAACCAGGCCACATCAAAAGAGACTGTCCGTATCTAGATAGGCAAAATCCTCCTATGAGCAATGATCTAGAAAAGAAACGAAAGCTTGCATTTACTTCTACTCTAGATGACTCGGACTTATCCTCAAGTGATGATGATCAAAAGACAAATAATTCGAATTTGTGTTTCATAGCAGTTCATGGCTCCGACGAATTCAAAGAAACGGACTCAGAAAAAGGTACACATTTACAATATAATTGGTTGAAATTGCTTGCATAGAATTAGATGTTTGATTGCTTGACTGATTGATTTTGAATTGGTGTGTTGTTTGAATTTTAAAAAAAATATTTTCTATTTTTTATTATTTTATTATTATTATTTTTATTTATTTTGTATTATTATTTTTTAATAGTATAATAATACTTTCTGAAATATATTATTAGTCCAATAATATTTCAGAAATATATAATAAAGTATATATATTTATTAGAGAATTTAGGAAAAATAATTCACAAAAATTCGCTGGCACATGTCGACATGGTCCCTACCATGATGTTGACATGGGTACCAGAAATTGAATTTCTAAATTTGAATTCAAATGTTTGAATTTTCCTCCATCTTTTCACTTCATTCAATTCTCTGAAAAGCGATCTTTTGACCAGAGAATATGTCATTTGAGAATCTATTTATTAACTATCCCTTATCATTCATTTTCAAATTCAAACTCTGTCTTCATAACTTCAAGCTCTCTACTCTCTACTTTAATGGCTACTTCAAGCAACCCCTCCACCATGAGAATTTCCAGAAAAATAAAAGAGCAACTATTCAATGATCCGAAGGCAATAAAAACATACATCAATTATGCTAATTATGCCAAAGTCCATCCTGGAAAGTTTGCTATTTTTCAAGATTTCTCTTCTTATGAACTTGATTCTCTTTTTGCAAACAATGGAGTTCTTAGTCTTATTGATGCTTCTCAAAATGATTTTGTTTGCTATCCAAATATTGCAAAATTTTCTATGCTAATTTAAACCGTGGATTTTATCATGGAAATGAAGATGAAATTTGGAGTAGTGTCAAAGGCACAAGAATTGTTTTGAATTGTGATCTTTTGGGTAACATTCTCAATTGCAAGTGTAGGGGAATGGATCTTTCTAATTTTAAAATCGTTGAAAATGATCGTGAGATATTTCATCACATTTTCGAAGGGAATGATAATTTTGAATTCCAAAATCGAAATTTTCGACCAAAGGCAAGAATTGCCAGTCTTCTTTTGCAACATACTTTGACCCCAAGATCGGGGAATTTAACCAATCCTACTTCAAAAGTTTGCAAAGCACTTTTTGCTATTTTTGGAAATTATGACTTAAATTGGGCGCAAGTTATTTTCGATGAACTTTGTCCTAAAAATCTTGAAATGGGTGAGAATACATTGCATCATGGAATTTATCTCACTCGGTTTTTTAACTATTTTGGAGTGGATTTCAAAGGAGAAGAATTTGTTTCTAGAAAAGTTTTCAATCATTCCAACATTTCGCTTATGAAAATTCCATTTGTTTTTCAACCTTATGAGACCCTTGCCGAAAAGGAAGAGCGTTTGGCTAATGAGGAAATGGAAGAAGAGGAAGAGGAAGAAGAAGAAGAAAGGGATGGAATGGAAATTGAAGAAGAAGAAGGCGAAACCTCTTTGGAAAGCATCGACTATCCTCCTAATCCATCGACCAAAACCCTTCCCAAAAACCAAAAGACAATTGTTGAGAATCAACGGATTCTTAAACGATCCGTTAGTAAGAAGTTGGACAAAATTTCATCCAAGATGAACAAGTTCATTTCCAAAGTCAGCAAGAAACTTGGACTTTCTTCATCATCATCATCCTCTAACTAGTTTTATCTTTTCGTATCTTGTTGTATGTGTTTTAGCTTGTTTTATTTCAAAAGTTCATGTAGTGTCATATGTTTAATCTTTGTATCATCTTAGTATGCAATGAAATGAAATTTTCTTTCTGTTATCTAGTTTATCGTATCTCCAGAATAAATGTTAGTATATTATATAAATATAAATATATACACAATTATTCACAAAATCAAACTAGTCACATTTTTTTCACTAACCCATGTCGACATACCTCCTATGACCATGTCGACATGTGCTGGTCAGAAATGACAATTCATTTTGAATTTGAAATTTGATTGACAACCATATGTCTATTCATTTCAAATGAATTTCTACACCTATATATACCTATTACTTCTAGAACTCTTCACTAAAAATTATTTCCTATCTTCTAATTCTTCATTTCTTTCACAAATTCAACTATGGCTAATCCAATTTACAATTTATCCAAAAATCTTGAAGAAACTCTAAATTCGTTGAAGAGTATTCTCTCGTTCATTCTTCATAACCATGGACACTTAGATTTGAGTCAAATGCAGATGATCAAGGAGCAAGAAAGACATTTCGATGCAATACGATGGATGATTTCCTCCCTACACGAGGATGATAACGAAGCACATCCTCCAGTCTCTCTGACCAACGAAAATGAAAATTGTGATGCTATTAAGGCAGACCCAATCTTTCTAGAAGAAGGATGGGTGGAAGTTCTACGTAACGTTTGATTTTATTTATTTGCTTTGTTTGAATTGTTTGTTTGAATTAATTTGATTTGGTTTGGATTGATACTCGGTGTGGATTGATTGGTTTAATGTTTGCTACATAAAACATGTGTATATATACACACACACACATTGAAATGTATATAATCTTTGATTAATTATCATGTTCATAAGGAATAATTATCTATTCCATTGTATAGTTTATTAATGTAGGTACAATTATGAGGGGGAGTTTGTTTATTTGTTGATAACAAAGGGGGAGAAGTATAAAATAGGGTAATTAGGGCATATATTAAAGGGGAGTTATTAGTTTTAGGGGGAGTTATTAGGACAGAAGTAATATTTTATAAACAAAGGTTGTCATTATCAAAAAGGGGGAGATTGTTAGCCCGTGAGATGATGGTTTTGATGACAACAACCTTAAAATAGATTATAAAATATAAATACTAACATTATAAGTTTAGATATATATGTATATGTAGGATTTAACCATGCAGGTACCAAGAATGAAGACTGTACAGTATAGAGATTCAAGATATCAAGATTGAAGACTCATGAGTATCAAGATTATCAAGAGTTCAAGAATTCAAGTAATTTATTCTTTAATTAGAAATTTTGTTAAACCTCGTAGAAAAGCACTGGCATCTTAAAATCCAATTTAATCGTGGAATGGAATCCACTTCGATCCTGTTAAAGGGATGAAACCCTAAGTAGGATGGAACATACGAAAAATCTAGTGGAACATTGTTTTGTATCCGCTAACTTTTTATTCAAAATAATTTTTTTTTTAAAATTATATCTTGTTTTCAAAATGATTTCAAAACCTTCCTTTTAATAGCATCAAAAACCTCTATCCTAATTTTTAACAATTTTAGCCTCAAAATCACCTTTAATTTCAAAGTCAAAATACTCCTGATTTTAAACTATCTTTTAATATATTATATTTAACTTTTAAATATTTATACTTCGAGTTAAATATAAAATTATAGTTAAATTCTATATATATTATTCTCTATATTTACTAATGAATTTTAACTATAGTCAAGTATATTTATAAAGTTTAAAATAGTTTTAATATAAAACAAAGGTTATTTTAAAAGAAAATCAAAACACCAAAATATCCTTTAGGATGTCGACATGCCCAAGTACCCCATGTCAACATGGTGTCAGTCGAGTTTAAAATTTAAATTTCAAAAGAAGTGTCTATTCGTCATAACTCTTCATAAATGGCCATGACTGCTGTTCTTCTATAAATAGGGGTCGGTTTCAACAAATTTTACATCATATTTTCTGGTTTTTCACTTCTCTTCTTCTTTCACTTTTCTTAACACATATTCTTACCATTACTCTGCCGAAATCAACATTGAATCGAACTCGATCATTCGTATTTTGATTCTCTATCACTCTCTCAACAAGATCCTCAGTG
Organism: Allium cepa; assembly: GCA_030765085.1. Classification (NCBI taxonomy): domain Eukaryota; kingdom Viridiplantae; phylum Streptophyta; class Magnoliopsida; order Asparagales; family Amaryllidaceae; genus Allium; species Allium cepa. The sequence goes on from CM060942.1 coordinate 294,156,425, forward strand.
TTATTCAGAGTTATAGGCTTTTTGTAATCAACTTAGCGAGAAAAGGTATGATTGTAGCCTTGAAAATCAATCAAGCGAGATAAGGTGTGATTGTAGCCTTAGGAAATCAAATGGGTGAGCTTGTTGCCCGTAAAATCAAGTGGGTGAACTTGTTGCCTGGAGAATCAAGTACCTCTACCCTAAGGATTGTGATTCTGGAGGGTGTACCTCGTAGCCTTGAAATCGAGGGTGTAATTGTAAAGATTGCTTTTGAAAAGAAATCCGTGCTTGTGTGCTAGACTGGACGTAGGGTAACTCCGAACCAGTATAAAATATGGTGTGTTCTTTCCTTTACTGTTTTTTATTTATTTCTGCATCTGTGTTTGCTTCTGTGATCATATCTATACCTGTATATTGCATACATATGTGTATAAATCAACATAAACTCAAAAAGATCTATTAACTCTTTATAAACACTATTTACCCCCCCTCCAGTGTTAACTCTAGCCTTAAGATCCATAATCCACATTTCTCACAATGTCCACCGCGTAAACAGTTGTTAAAGTGTGTTAACGCTAAAAATGTACGCTAACACCCCAGTGTGAGTTGCGATATAGCGAAAGCACCACCTGTTGGTACGGGAATTAGAAGCAAGCAGAAAATAGTAAAGAGACAACAATTTTTATAGTGGTTCGGCTCAAAGTCAAGCCTACGTCCACTTAATCTCTTCTATTATTGATTTGATTACAAGTTTTCTAATAATTCTTCAATTACGACACCATTAAGGCAAACAGTTAGAACTTTGATGCAGAAAAGCTCTTTGAATTCATGTTGAATGAACTTGATCTTTTCCCAAGGTTCTTTGAAGTGTTTTTGGCATTTGAGGTGTTGTAGAAGTCGTGAAAACAGCAAAGTCTTGGCGTTCCAGCCAAAATCCCCTTCCAATATGCAGTAGGCGGGGTATTTATAGGGGAGTTTTGGAGTTAGGTCGTGTGAAGTAGGCCGTGGGCGGCTTAGGAGTTGAGTTAGGTCGCGGGCGACCTAATGGGTACGGGTTACAGCTTGTAGTGGGTGTATTTGGCCATTTGCGTTGGCTGGTAGATCGCAGGGACCTATGTGGAATGGAAGGCGATCTATACGCTGGGGCACTAGGTGGAGCGACTTAAGATAGACTTGGGAGAAGCAACGACCTAATATAGGTTGGAGCGACCTATATAAAAATGGCATAAGGAAATGCGGCTTATTTAGGTGTAGCTGTGGGCTCATAACCTGCTAGATCGCTAGGTCGCTACCTCATTGAGTCGCTGTAGTATTCAACCCACTGTTGTGTTTGAGTCGATATGCCGTTGATCTATTTAGGTCGCTTAACTCGTTGAAAGCCGCTGGGAGGTTGATTTGTTAACTCATTGCAATGCTAGCTCGCTAGATGCTATAGGTCGTAAGTCGCTTGGAGCTGTGAACAGTTAAGTCGCTTGGGGTTTTGGGGTAGCTAACCCATTGTTATGTCAGGTCGTTAAGTCGCCAGCTTTTCTTAAGCAGTTGGGTCGCCATTCAGAAAAGGGATTAACACTTGCACCTCGAAGTACATGCCTAGGTTATAGGTCGTGTGCTTCGATTTAACCTTGCTAAGTCATGGGCGACTCAAGGATCTTGCTAGCTCACGCGCCTATTCATCTTTCCCTTTTTCTTCTATATAAACCGCTAAGCCGTTTCACCCTCTTCATTTTACTGTTTATCATCTTGCCGCCATTGTTGTATTCAAGCTCAAGAGCTAAAGCGAAATTACCTTCCTCGTATCTTCGATCATCATTTGCAACAGCAAATCTAGGTAAATCCGATCATCTAACTATCGTGTTCACCATTGATTCTCCCATAACCAATTTCACGCAATTTTTGTTGCCATGTTGAAAGACTATACCCTTAATCACCTTTTGATTATCGTCGAATGTTGGTAACTGCGTTATTCTCGAAAAATTAATCGACTTAGGGTTCCATGAAGTAATTAGGTGAATGTGGTGTTTTTGGAGTTGATCATGGGTTTTGGAAGTTTGGAGGAGACGAGGAGGTTTTGGGTTAACGGATTTCGAGTTGTGTTGTGGCGTTTCTGGTGAAGTAAAGGGGATGAACATGTGGCAATATGCGAGTGGAGAGCAGGACTTAGGTTTTTAGTGGAAGAGAGCTCGGTATTTCTGGGAAACCCTTAGTGCGACCTAGGGCATGAGGCGAATTAATCATGTAGAGAGACTTACAGAGTTGAACGACCTAAGAATCTTGATGACTTAGGGAGCCCGAGCGACGTATGAGCTTGGAAACTTAAGGAGCCTGAGCGACTTATGAACTTTGGCAACTTAAGGGAGTCTGAACGGCTTAGAGAGCTTGCGACTTAAGCTAAGTCGTTGGAACAGGGCACATGAATAACTTTTTGAGCGACATAGTCATCCTGCGACTTAACTTAGGTCGTTAAGAGCTCAATGGAATAACTTAAGAACTCAAGGGACTTAAGATATATAGTATACTGCTTCAGACGTGATAACTCCCTTAACGACCCATCTTTGGGTCGCACTATAATTTGGGAGAGCTAACTTTTTACGGCATAATCTTTAGGTCGCTCTTATACTTGGACGAGCTAAGACTTAAGCACATTTGCCTCATCCTGACTAAAGCCTTATAGCCTTAACCCGTGACCTTCTACCTTGCACGTGGTTTATTATTCCATGGCTTTGGACAATACGAACAGCATAAGTTGAACAAGATAAAGTATCGCACTGCTTAATTCGTAAAATGCGACTAGACCTTTAACTTGAACTACTTGCTTGAACTTTCAACTTCCTCTAAACAGATTGCACCAATATTTGATTGTTAATAATGTGTTAATATAATGAAGAAAACTAGGACGAATATACTCATCATCGACAGCCCACATCGAGTGATGGATTAGGTCAAAGAGATAATATTTTACTTAAGTAAAATAATATGAATCTAATTAAAAATGAAATACTATGAATCAACTGACTTAAATGAAGCATCAAAGCGAAATTCATACAGTTATAACTGCTTATTGCTGAATATTATCTGCATTGATACTACACTTAATTTTGATCCAATAACAAGCCTTGAATCTTCCTGAACCGACGTGCGCCAACCAGTATTATTTCATGTTTTGCTTTATTTACTTGTTATTTCAGTAGCTTTGCACAACACTTCACACGTTTTTAGGAAACGTGCACCTTCATATTTGAATATCCAGTTCCTTGTGTAGAATGGCTTCTCAACAAGTGCGAGAAGAGATAGTAGAGCGGGCCGATGAGGTTTTCCCATTGGCTGACCCTTTGGAGAATCCTCCGGAAAGAGTTTCAACTACATTGAACCAACGGGCTTTCAGCCACCTACGTATTCAATTCAGCAATGCTGAAGCGGATTCTCTGCTTCTTGGGATAAATGACACTACCGATAGGCCGCCTTCTGGCTTCATTGCAGTCAATTGTCAAATGTTTCTGAATGGAGCTATTCTCGCCTTGAATGATTTTCTTAGAACACTCCTCCTTCGACTAACTATTTCTCCATTCCAATTGCACCCTAATGGCTATGCCATTATGATGGGGTTGTGCATACTATTTGGAAGGACGCTTAACCGCGTCCCAAGCTTTGAGGAGATCTGCTATTTGTGTTCATTCAAGAGGAACAAAGATCACCCTTCCATTACTCTTGTAAGGAGTGCAAGAAACGCAAGCTGATTACGGATTTCCCCGAGAGCGCTCACGTGTTTTTAAACCAGTTCTTCTTTGTCCGTTGCCCCCGGGATTCTACGGTATCTGGAGAGTAGGAAGTAAGACTACCTATCTCCATTCACTTCATTTCTGAGCCTTTCAAAATTCGAGTCGTCAAGTGCTAACTTCATTCTTTACTTTTGCAGCACTTCCTCCTCCCTCTAAAGATTCTAGTCACAAATCGACTTTCCAAAGATTGAGTGCCGTAGCTATCGATGAGAGAAGTATTAAGTTTCTACTGAAGGACAAATTTTTGCACCAATTCAGACTGTTGCACTCTTCTTGATCCATTCAGTCCCGTGATGCCCCCAGTTGTCAAGAAGAAGCGTCAGATGCCCCAGCCTCCGCAAAGAAATTCGCACTGAAGGAACCTATTGTAGAGGCTTCATTAATGGAATGCTCTAATTCCGTTGACGGTGTGGGATTACCTGGGAAATCTAAACTTCCCCCAGTTATTGAAGAAGAGGAATTTCCTCAACATTTTGGGAAGGCTACTAGAGATGCTGATGAGGGAGCTGAGAAAGAAAGTTCCGTTACGAAGAGTGTAAAGCGTGCTGAAGAGGGCACTGCTGATATGACCCATTCCGTTGGGCACGATGGTGATGATATCTTTGGAGGACTGAGCGATCTTATGGTGACTTCCCACGAGCTCTTTAAAGATGACACCACCACTTCTAAGCATGTTTCTCCAGCAATCGAAGCGACATCCGTTTTGCGATCAATTCCATCAACCCAAGAGTTGACTCCTGCTGCAAAAGCCGACATCCCTCTTAAGTCGAAGAGTGGTTTGTAGCTTGACGTGCGTAGTTCGCAGGCCACACACACTTAGGATTTTTGGCGATTACGCGCACTTAGCTTCTTTATTTCGAAGATTTCTAAATTTTTTCTCTTCTTCACTTTCAGGTTCTCCAACGGGACGCAACAGCTCATATTACGATGACTTTCAGCGCTATGCGAGGGGTGATTCTTATGACCCCAGGCACTACCTTCCTGCCCCTAGGGAGACTGATGAGGAAAGAGCAGGTAGGAAAGCTCACGAAAGGCAGGCTTATGAGGGGCGTTATGGAAGAAGAGACGATCGACATGACTCTTACCAGAGGGATGATGACTCCCATAAGAGAAAGTCTCATGACGATAAGGGGAAGAATCATGTAGCTGAAGATTCAAGCAAGCGAGCCAAGCTTAGCGAAAAGTCTACATCTGAAATTTCTAAAGTGCCCGCTGCTTCTATCTCTCTAAACATCCCTTCTAGCTCTCCTGCCCTTAAAAGAGCTGAAATTTAAGCAATCATTAATAGGCCTCCTTATGAAGTTGAGAAGCCTCCGTTTGCACTCCAAAGCCGATTTCTGCATTGGTGTTTAAAAGGAGTACGTTTTGATCTGGACTTGGTTCCAATTGATAAACATGCCATGTTGAGAAATCACGACACTGTCAAGCTTGATACTGAAAGAATGTCTGGCTGGCAAAAACTAGTTGAGGAGCTTCAAAGAGTAAATCGTTTAAATCTCGAGGCTGTGCTGACCATGGAAAGCGATAAGTCTGAGTGGCAAAAAGTTCTTTATCAGCATGATACGGAGAAGAAGAGCATCACCGCCTATAACGAGAAACTTGAGGCTGAAATCAAGTAGCTTAAAGATGATCTTGCCACCTCTTCCACTTCTTATACTCAAAAGGAAGAGGTTCTTCAAAAGCAAGTAAGAGCGCCCACGCTACTCAACGAGATGCTGAGGCTAAACTTGAGGTGAAGCAGAAAATCGTGGAAATCTACCGCAATGATGCTGCTCAGCTGTGGAAAAATACTAACTCCCAAGATTTGGAGATTACAATATTAAAGGCCCAGCTTTCTAAGGCTGAAAAGGACCGTGACGAGGCCATCGCCGGAAAAGCAGCAGGTGAACAATCACATGAGGCGACTAAGGCCAACGTCGGCTCCACTTTATTCGAGTTTTATGTTCACAGCGTCTTAGGGCGTGGCAGTCTATCATTTTTGGGCCCAAAGTATGAGCTTACCCTGGTTGAAATGTGGGAGGCAGCAGTTGGAATGCTTAGAGACGCTGGCTACGCTGAGGAGGATCTTGAGGCTTATTTTTTGACGATGTGGGTCGTACCGCCCTTGCCAGAGGAAAGAACAACTTGCCAAGGAACGAGCCGAAGCGGCGGAAGGAGAGCATCTAGGGAAGGCACCTTTGGCCGACCCAACTCGTCCTTCGGCTTTGGTTGACATCAATATTATTGGTTTCAGTTCCCACTCTCCGCCTCCTGCCAAAGCCGAAACCAAAACTACAACTGCTCATGCCGAAGATGAGGCCCAAGAAGACACTGAAGCCCAACATTTTGAAATTGACGCGATAAAGTCAATCTCTCCAAGTAAACTTCAACACTGATCCAGCTCAAGTTGACTACTCGTTTGCTTCACATGAGCTCGATGAACTTCTTCCTTATTACTTAAACCTCGACGTGCCACTATCTCCTCTCTTTACGAGAAATACTAATGTTAACTTTTCTTTTTCTGTAGTGAAAACAATAAGTGTTGTACAGGCTTCGCCTCCTCTAGCTATTGCCCCTCCACCTCTTCAAGTTACTCCTTCTTTGACTTTCAACCGGGGTCGCAAGAAGAACAAATAGGAGCTCTTTAAGGCTTAGATGACCCGGCCGCTTCACAAGAGCAGAAAGCTGAAGAACTTGAGGAGGGTGAGAGGACCCCGAAGAAATTTACTGCTGATGATACAAAGCTGATTGATCTTATCACTCCGGGTTGCGAATCTTCTTCAAAGAAGAGGGGAAAGCGTGGAATTTTGAAGAAAAAGAAGGGCACTTCTGCTAGCGATGAGAAAGCGGAAGAGGACCCAATTTCACCTCTTTTTCCTTTTTCCCCGGCTCGTTCAGGCTAACTCAAGATGTTAACCATTAGGCCAGGCGAGGGCTTCAAAAGCGGCGGGAAGAAGAAGTAATGGGTCTGGTTTTATCCTTCTTGTTCTTCTTTTTTGCTTTTTGCTTGTATCTAAAGACTTGTATCGACCGGAGATTGTGCAGGTACCGGCTCCCACTTTTTGAAACCTGCACATGTATACAAATCTTTTATAGTATGGATAGAATGACTCTTTTACTTGTACAATCTTTTGTCTGTATTTTGAAAATGCATTTATTCCTTATTTTCACACAAGTTTCTTTATTTTCTTTGTATGATATTGCAGTGAGCTCGCGGTATGTTGCTTGAGCGTTGCTTTTGTTAATGTACTATATTATATTGCCCCATACCATGGCATATTGCAATCTTCTCAATTTTGAGAAGACTTGTACTCTTATTCTGGAAAATAATTCTACCATTTTGAGGAAATATTATTCTGCTCTAGTGAGTGTGCTTTATATTGGAGAAGGATTTTTTATAAAAAGTTTTTATACTTCAACTTTCGGAGATGGTCACTTTTATCTTTTGAGAAGTGGATTCCCCTATGCGGTAGAGCGGGCCTCTGAAGAAGGCTTTGATTTGTTTGCCAGAAAGTTATATCTCATCGCTAAGTGGGCCCACGGGACTGGCGTCAACTGCTTTATCGGATATTTGTTTGCACAAACGATCGCGAGCAGTTAGCTGCAGCGTAGAACCCACTTTTTGAGAAAGTGCCCCTTCGGTGGTTCCACCAACGACTTTTTCAAGAGATAACATTTCATTTTTGGGTGTGTCTCCTTAGAGGGCTTTATTTGTTTACCTGAAAGTTACTTCTCGTTGTTAAATGGATCCACGGGGCGGACGCAAGCTACCTAATTGGATGTTCGTTTGTACGGACGATCGCAATTTGTTAGCAAGGGCCTGGTGCCATCATTTTGGGAAGGTGCCCCTTCGGTGGTTCCACCAACCTTTTTATTTGAGAAAAATATTTCATTTTTCAGCGTGCCTCGTTGGAGGGCTTTCTTTCGCACTTCAACTTTTTTGGGGAAGAATGTTCTCATTATGGAGAAATTGATCTTCCCTTGAGAGTAGAAGTGCGCCTCCGAAGAGGGCTTTTTTTTGGCACTTCAATTTTTTTGGGGAAGAATGTTCTCATTATGGAGAAATTAATCTTCCCTTGAGAGTAGAAGTGTGCCTCCGAAGAGGGCTTTTTTTTGGCACTTCAACTTTTTTGGGGAAAAATATTCTCATTCTGGATAAATTGATCTTCCCTTGAGAGTAGAAGCGTGCCCCCAAAGTGGGATTTTTTTGGCACTTCAAATTTTTTGGGGAAGAATGTTCTCGTTATGGTGAAATTGATCTTCCCTTGAGAGTAGAAGTGTGCCTCCGAAGAGGGCTTTTTTGGCACTTCAACTTTTTTAAGGAAGAATGTTCTCATTATGGAGAAATCGATCTTCCTTTGAGAGTAGAAGTGTGCCTCCGAAGAGGGCTTTTTTGTTTCATTTGCCAGGAAGGTTGCATCTCACAGTTAAGTAGATCCACGGAGCAGATGCAAGCTACCTAATTGGATGTTTGTTTGCACAAACGATCACAATTAACTAGCGAGGGCCTGGAACCTTCACTTCGTGAAGGTGCCCTTCGGTGGTCCCACCAACCTTTTTGTTGAGAGACAAGATTCCATTTTGGCTGTTTTTTGCCTACTTTCCCATGTCTTTTCACCATTTGCCCCTCAGCGATTCATCGTTATCATTTCCAAGTACATGTTCCTTTCTTTTGCAAGTTGTTTGTTTTTTTCCCGGAGAAGTGTATTTCATTGTTAAGTGAATCCACGAGGCAAGCGCAAGCTACTTAACCGGATGTCCGTTTGCACAAGCGATCGCATTCAGTTAGCAAGGGCCTAGAACCTCCACGTTAGCAAGGTGCCCCTTCGGTGCAATCGCCAACTGTTTGTGAGCACTTCTTATGTAGGAATTGAATCTGGAATTTTTGTGGCTTGACATTTGTTTGTTTAGTGATTTGTAGAAATCGCTTGGCCTTGTGATGTGTTGAATAGGTAAGCTTTGCTTTGATAGCCTACAATATTAAATCGACATTTTAGAAATATATTTAAGATATTTCCACATCGAAATAAGACATGCATTTTATAGTAGTAGAGAACACAAGGTTTATAGTGGTTCGGCCAAGAACCGAGCCTACATCCACTTTATAGTTCTTATTATTGATTCAAACTGATTTTTCAATGGATTACAATACAAGAATGATACATCAACATATATTTTACAAATTTAAGCATATCTTCTAAGTAAAATATGGACGCAAGTGATTGCTGTTCCAAGCTCTCGAAATTGGATCTCCTTCGACAGTTGTGAGCTTGAAAGTGCCATCAGAAGTTTTTTGCCTATGACATATGGCCCTTCCCAGTTTGGCCCAAACAATACTGTTGCTGTCATGACCCTTTTCAAAACTAGATCCCCAATTTCAAAGCTGCGTTGGCGAACTTTAGAATTGAAGTGCCTGGCTATCCTTTGCTAATGGGCTGCAACTGTGAGCTTAGCCTCTTTCCTTCTTTCATCAAGCAAGTCAAGTGCTTCAAGTTGCAGCTTTTCATTTTCAGCTTGGTTGAAATGAGTTCTCTTGTGTGAGGGGACCTCTATTTCCACTGGAATCATTGCTTTTGATCCATATGCTAATGAGAAAGGAGTGTGCCCAGTCGCAGTCTTGTGGGTAGTTCTGTATGCCCAAAGTGCTAGTGGCAGCTTATCGACCCAACCACCTTTTGCTTTTTCCAGCTGTTTTTTGATGGTTTATTTGATAATTTTGTTCACTGCTTCCACTTGCCCGTTTGCCTGCGGATGAGCCACTGCTGAGAAGCTTTTTTGGATCTTGAATCGCCTGCAAAAGTCCTAAAATTCTTCGCTTTCGAATCGGGTACCATTGTTTGTGATTATCCTCTGAGGCACACCATACCATTTAGTGAAATAATCAACAGCAACAATAGCATATTTGATTCCGGACTTGGCATCGGCAAAGGCTCAATGAGATCTATCCCCCAAATGGCGAATGGCCATGGACTGACCATCTGTGTTAGCTCGGTGGAAGGTGCTCTTTGGATTTTTGCAAATCTCTGGCATCTGTCACACTTTCGGGAGTAGCTAGCAGCGTCTCGATTAATATCTGGCCAGAAATACCCATAGCGGAGAATTTTGTTTGCTAGAGTTTGGCCACCTGAATGATCCCCATACTCTCCTCCGTGCACCTCAGCTAAAATTGTCTTAGCCTCTTCCTTGGTTACACATCGGAGTAATGACATCGAGAAGCCTCGTCTGTAAAACCGACCGTCTTGAATTACATATCTCGGGGCTTTTCTTAACAGCTTCTGGCGCTCTTTTGAGTTTTCTGGCAGGGAGTCGTTGAGTAGATATTCCTTGATCGGGGTCATCCACGACTCCTACTCTTGAGATACAGCCATAATCCAGTCAATATCCATCTCATCAGTACTTGGAGCTGTCAAGACTTCCACAGGGACCAATCCCAATAATTGAGCTTCGCCAGAGCTCGAATATTTTGCGAGAGAGTCTGCCTTCACGTTCTCTTCCCAAGTTATATGGATTATTGTATAATGATCAAAATCATCGAGAAGCTCCCAGGCCTTTGAAAAGTAAGCAGGAAAATTTCCTCCTTTAGTTTGAAACTCTTTCTTGACTTGGCATACAATAAGGTGGGAATCACCGAAGATCTACAATACTTTGATGTTAAGTTCTTTAGCAATCTTCAAGTCGGCAAAAAGAGCTTCATATTCTGCTTCATTATTTGTCGAAGGAAATTCTAGTCTCAATGCATAGCACAATGACCACCCTTCGGGGGTTTCAAACACAGCCCCAGCTCTGGAACAATAGTCGTTTCTTGCACCATCAACATATAATTTCCATCGGATAAGGATGTCATCAGTCACCTCTTCCTCACTGTCACCTTTATCTGTGTATTCTGCAATGAAATCTGCTAAAGCTTGTCCATTGATTGCTCTTCGGGGATGGTAGGTGATATCGTATTGGCTGAGTTCAATATTCCACTTTAGAAGACGACTCGAAGTTTCAGGGCGAAATAGGACTTGCTTTAGAGGTTGATCAGTGAGGACTTTAATAGGATGAGCTTGGAAATATGGCCTCAACTTTCTGGACGCAATCAACAGACAATAGGCGAGCTTTTCCAGCTTTGAATAATTCATCTCTTCCCTAGTGAATCTTTTGCTGATGTAATAAACCGGGCGCTGAACTTTTGCGTCTTCCCGTACCAATGCTGCACTGAGAGCATGAGATGAAACCGCTAAATATATGAAAAGATCTTCACCATTGCTGGGCTTAGAAAGTACTGGAGGCGTTTTCATGAGACGAATCAGTTCATCAAAAGCTTTCTGACATTCAGGAGTCCATTCAAAGTTTTTCTTTCCTTTGTTCAGAGCGTCAAAGAAGGGAATGCATTTATCAGTGGCCCTGGAAATAAACCACTCAAAGCAGCGATTTCCCGTTGAGGCTTTGCAATTTCTTCTTTGTCCTAGGGGCTTTGACTTCTCTTAAAGCAGTAATCTAAGAAGGATTAGCTTCGATGCCCCTAGCACTCACAATGAAACCCAAGAATTTTTCGGACTCTACCCGGAATGAACATTTCAGAGGATATAGCTTTATCCCATACTTTTTGAGGACCGCGAACATTTCTGCCAAATGATCCATGTGGTCTACTGCCTTCTTCGATTTCACCAACATATCATCAAAATATACTTCCATAGTCTTGCCAATCTAGGGTTTGAACATGGCATTAACAAGTCTTTGATAAGTAGCCCACATGTTCTTTAGTCCGAAGGGCATGACTTTATAGCAGTAAAGACCAACATCAGTGATGAAGCTCGTGTCCTCCTGATCTGGCTCATGCATCATGATTTGATTATATCCTGAGTAAGCATCCATAAAAGACAATAATTCATGCCCGACTATTCCATCCACCAACTGATCAATCCTGGGTAACGGAAAACAGTCCTTGGGGCATGCTTTGTTCAAGTCTGAAAAGTCGATGCATACTCTCCGCTTTCCATTTACTTTTTTAACCAACACCGGATTAGAAACCCAATTTGGATAAGTGGATTCTCTGATGAAGCCATTTTCCATGAGCCGATCTACTTCTTCTTTTAATGCTATCGACCTTTCAAGACCCTAGGTTCTTCTTTTCTGCTTTACGGGTGTGAATTTTGGATCAATATTAAAAGCATGCACTGCGATTTGTGGAGATATTCCACACATGTCGACATGACTCCAAGCGAATACATTCAGGTTTGCTTTCAAGAATGATATCAACATACTCTGAACCGTCACGCCGAGTTGTGAACCCACATTCAACACCTTGTTTGGATCATTCAGGTCAACAGGTATTGGCACTGTCACTTCCACCGGCACCACTCTACTCTCCCCAGTACTGGTTTTTCTAGGGTCAATCACTTTTCTTGCACCACTATGATCACCAGTGCATGGTCTACCCCGTAATTGCTACAAGGTGGCCTCTTTGATGCGGAGTGGAGCAGCCGCACCCTTACCCATTTCTCTCTTCTTTATCTCCCGTAACTCTATGAGTTAGAATTCTCGCCCGGCATTTTGGTCCCCTTCACAACACCGACGCCATTATCAACGGGGAAGTTCATAATTAGGCACTATGGGGTGAGAATGGCCTTGAATGCGGCAAGAGTCGGTCAACCCAAGAAGGCATTGTAAGCGGAGAATTCATCAACAATCACAAAAGTTTGTTTTTGGATCACCTTCTTTTCCCCTTCTCCAAGCTCTGCAAATAAGTAAATAGTCCCTATAGGCTGTTTTGGTTCTCCAATGAATCCAACAATTTTCTGTAAGGAAGCATGGACATCAGCCATGGGAATTTTCATCTGATCAAATGTCTTTCTGAAGAGCACATTGCAAGAGGCGCCGCAGTCAACAAGAACCCTTCTTATAATGGCTGGTCCGATGCATGCAGATATCACCAAGGGATCCATGGTGGGAGCCTCAACACCAACAGAGTCTCTAGCCCGGAATATGATGTCATCGTTAAAAGTTCTTTGCTGTTTTAATTGTGTATCATCTTCCAAGACAAAAACATTTTCTTCCACTGGGGCATATCTCAATGCGGGAGCATATCTCTCCATCTCACACCAACTTCTGCCCACTGGGTAAGGACCCCCGTGATAACATTAATGATAGGCCTCTCAGATTCCTGCGCTGCAGTCCTCTTACCTGAGCCAGATTGATGAGCAGGAACTTGTTGCCCTTGAGTAGATGAGGTTGGGTCACTTCTGTTTCTCTTCACATATTGTTGTAGTTTATTCTGTCTCAAGAGCTCTTCAATCAAATTCTTTAAATGGCGACATTCATTAGTGTCATCGCCAGGTTGATTGTGGAACCGACAGAATCTCCCATTATACACAACATTTTTCCCAGGCTTAATCTTTGGTAGTTTATGGTATTCAACAGCATCCTTCGTTGAGAAAAAGATATTTTCTGGAGTATCAGTTAAGGGAGTAAAATCTAAAGGTTTAAAGTGGCGAGTTTTGTTCACATCTTTCTGCTTTTTTCCACCGTCATTTCCCTCTTCTGGCCACCAGATTCCCTTTTGTTAGAAGCAACATTGTTATTCTCAACTTCAGTCACGACTACTTTTGCTGGCACAAGAAGGCTTTCTAAGCGCATAAATTCATCGGCCTTCTTATAGAACTTCTCAAGTGAATTTGGCTCTTTCAACTTTAGTCATTTTCCGAATTCACTTGATTTGTCAATAGCTCGCATCAAGTAAGTCAGAATCATCCGAGGCTCTGCATTATCAACTTCGGCCAAGGCTATATTAAAGCAGTTTAAGAAAGATTTGATAAACTCTCCGGGGATTTGTTCGAGGCGGGATGTCATTATGTCCTTGGCCTTCAAAGCATGTAACCTGAACTGGTCTTTGAATTTTCGAGTTAGGTCGAAGAACTGATCCACGGATCGAACTGGCGGCTTTGTGAACCAAAGCAGGGTCACTCCTTCCAAGTACACAGGAAAGTATCTGCATTTGATCTCGTCTGTTGCTCTGGCACCTGTCATATGACAGTCATACTTGTATAAGAACTAGTTAGGATCGCTTGTCCCCCGATAAGCTGGAATAGTGAGGGGAACAAACTTCTTTGGAAATTCAGCCTTCAAAATTCTTTCAGTAAAAGGAGTCTTGCTTGAAGCAAACCCCCAGTCACTTTCATCATCCTCCCTTCGCATGCTCTCCTTCATAATTTTTTGAATCGTTCCCAAGAGGTACTCCTCATCGTTTAGAGGCCCCGCGGGATAGTCGTCGGCACTTTTTCGAAAGTTTGCCTGGGCAAACGTTCACGAAGAGTTGGCTGAGGCCTTGAACCTTCAGCTTGGGGAGGTGCCCCTTCGACGGTGCCAGTTGCCCTCTGAGGAATACTTTTCCCTTGGGAATCATAAACATCCTCAGCAAAGGTTTCTTTATTATTTTCTGGTTGCTGGTTAACTCCAAGCAAAGCATTCAACCTGTTCAACATCAAAGTGTTCTGGGCTTCAATTTGTTGATACAACCCAAACACTACAGCATCCAATTCCCCCTTTGTGATTCCAACACTAGGAGCCGCTTGATTTGAAGCGGGAGAAGTGGAGGTGTTGTCATAATCATTTCTAGATCTAGTAGATCTACTTTTTCTTGCAGGAGCCATAATTTCGGATAGACTTCTGGTTCTTAGGGAGAGTCTTTCAACAAATCATTGTGAACCAATGATGAGAGCACCCCTGAGTTCAGTTCTCGGTGAAAGCACCAAAAATGTTAACGCTAAAAATGTACACTAACACCCTAGTGTGAGTTGTGATATAGCGAAAGCACCACCCGTTGGTACGGGAATTAAAAGCAAGCAGAAAATAGAAGAAACTAGTAAAGAGACAATAATTTTTATAGTCGTTCGGCTGAAAATGAAGCCAACGTCCACTTAATCTCTTCTATTATTGATTTGATTACAAGTTTTCCAATAATTCTTCAATTACAACACTATTGAGGCAAGTAGTTAGAACTTTGATGCAGAAAAGCTCTTTGAATTCATGTTGAATGAACTTGATCTTTTCCCAAGGTTCTTTGAAGTGTCTTTGGCATTTGAAGTGTTGTAGAAGTCGTGAAAACAGCAAAGTCGGTGTAACGACCCATAAATTTCATGGATTTAATTTAGTTAAATTAATAAGTTTTGTAATTAAATCTAGTAGAAAGAAGAAAAAAGAAAAAAAACTTACAACAAATATTGAAATAAAAGCTAATTTAATTTTTATAAATGGTGGCATAAACCTATTTACTAGAAATTTGAATAAATTTCAATAAATGAAATGGAGTAAGTATTATACCTGGATATAAAATTCATTTAAAGGAAATTTATTTATATGTTAATGTAAATTAAGAAAATAGTAATAATAAATAATAATTCCATTCGTACGTGTAAGCTGTTACTATAGGTTGCGTGTTGAAAAGGGTAGATTGAATTGAAATTTATATTTAATTTAAATGGAAATATTAAAGGCTTACAATAAGGGAAAATTTAGGTAATAAAAGTTAGAACAAGTGAATAAATAATAACCATATAAGGGAATAGCATTAATATAAATTATGTTGGAACAAATTGGATGTAGAGAAATAAATGTAAGCATTTAATATACTAATTAATGTTGGTTTGATGATAACGTTACTTGGTGATTAATTATATAGTAACGGAAGTGTGAAGGTAAAGTAAATAAAGAACAAATTTATGTTAAGTAATAATTTGTGTATACACGGGATTTTAACGGTGATTGTTAAGTAATAAACTGTGACGACCCGGAAATTTTTAACAAATTAAATTGGAATAATGAATCGATTTTAAATATTCAAAAAAAATTAATTTTAACTTGAATTCAAGATATCAATATTTACTTGATAATGAAATCATTGAATTGTATGGTTTAAATTTGAATTAAATAATTGAACTTGGGTAATTGTTGAATTTGAGATTCTAAGCCAGTTTATAAATAATTTGAAGCCTTATAAAATTTATAATGATAATTCCGAAGATAATAGAATGGTTGGGATTTAATTTAAAGATAATTTGTTCAATTTTAATAATATATCGTTTAAATTGGAATTTAAAAATAGCCTTCCGAGGCATAGTCTCGGAATTCGACGAAACCAGTTCCATTGGATCCGTAATAGTTAGTTATTATCGGATTTCAATTTTTGTAGCATTCGGAGTTGTCATTTGACCCTGGCAGCTCGAAACGCTTAGAATTATTTCAATCAAATTAATTTAAAATCGATCGTTTTCTTTTGTAACTCGCGCATATGATCGAGTTAGCTTCCGAAACACGTTCCGTTGTGTTCGGAACGCAGGCAAAACCTTATAAACGCCGTCGACACGTCTGATTCGGGTTCAGGATTTCGCGTTATACCACGCGAGATATTTTCAATGTTTAATAATATATAAAAAAAAATTTAAAGTACATATATCAGAGATATTTTGTCCAAGGCGTACTCGTGAAGCTTTCTCAAACGATACTTATCACCGTCCTCATCTTTAATCTTCTAATCGAAGCCGAATCCTTTCGTTAAAAAAAAAAATGGCCGCCCTTTCATTTTAAATCCACGAATTTATAAGGAGGAAACCCAAATCGATTTATATCTAATCGAGATTTGGTACTCGGCAGTAAAGGTCGAATGGGCAGAGGGAATAGGGTTCCACTTTTCTCAGCCTACGATAATCGATTGAAGACATGAATAGTATTGTTGGGTTTCTCGGGTCGTTTAGCATCTGCGTGTGGATTTTTGGAGGATGCGACGTCGATTCTAGGGTTTGGGCTTGGGAAATTCAGCGACGATCGAAGTAGCGCCGTGATTGTTGTTGACGTCTCAGAAGGGGGATGACGACAAGCTGTCGCGACCTGAAGGGGGAGTGAGGCATTCGCGTTTGAGCCCATCTCAGCGATGGTCAACCTGAAGCAAAAGAGACGTTGGTAGCTCGCGTGCGCTGAGACATCTAGGGGTGTCATCGTCTCCATGGCTTGTCCTCGGCGGCAGGGAGCTAGGGGGCTCGCGAGTTGTCGTCGGCAATCAAGGGCTCTCGTAACTAGGGTTTCAATCATGCTGTAGCAAATTATATCGTTGAGGTGAGGATTCCTGCCCTATTTAAATTAATTCAATTAATGTCTATGAAGAAAAAAAAACAGTAGAAATATTTATGTTGTTTACTGAAAGGAGAAAATAAATAAATATTACAATAAAGTTTAAAAAAAATTCTTGTTTATTTTATTTTAATACCTATATATATAGTTTTGAAAATAAAAGTATAGGAATTTTATAAATGTTGAAGTGTATATATAAAATTAGACTTTTGAAATCTATAGATTTTGTTATGTAGGTACAAGTAGTTTCATAAGAAAATAAACAATTAACTAAGTAAACTTATCTATAGAAATTGTTCAGTAAGTTTACATATTAATAGATCATCCATTGTTTATCCAAGGTCGATGATCGTGAAGGACAAGTCTTAAAGAAAATGGGCTGCAAAACAATAAAGGTGAGTAAATCTCACTCTGTTAGAGTTTTATTTAAATTTAAATAGTTAAATTTAAATATTTGGTTGAGTGGTTGAATTGATTAGATGTGCACTGTGAATTGATGACCTGTTGATTTTGGTTTTTGATTGATTTTGTTGTTTGACTCGAAGCGTTTGGGAATTTAAATAGTAAATAAGAAAAATGGTTCAGTTTAAAATCAATAAAGGTTTAATGATTAGTGATTCATTAAATAAAAAGGATAACTTAAGGGATAATTAATTAATTAAATTAATTTATGATTTGGGTCAATTAATTGGGTCTAAATAAATTGAAATGATCATTGGATGGATTGATAAATAATTGCTTAATGGAATTAATAAAAATATAATTACCTTGTGGAATTTATCAAGAGATAAATTGTAATGATTAATTAAGGAGTAATTAATTTATATAATAAAGTAAAATAAGATAATTAATCTTCGGTGGAGATAAATCAAGAATGACTTATATATATATATATGTTTTCAATTAATGATTAATTATGTAATATTATTAAAATTGATTAGAAATGTAAATGAGAAATCATTAATCTATGAAATAAATAATGTAAATAGAGATTGATTAGTTAAGAAATAAATCAATACAAGTGACTTATGAGAAGTTAATTAATATAAGTAATTATGGACTAATGTGATTAAAATGCTTAATTCATTCCTGAGGTAATTAGGATTTCTTATTGATTTGGGTCAAGAACAACTAATATCGTGGAATGAAATTTAAGGTAATTACTTGAACGTAATTGAAGAATAACTAATCCAAGTTGATTAATGCTTATGAATGTTGAAGTGATAATTGAGTTATTTGATTTGGAATTAATTAATATAATATGAAGGAATCTAAGTGAATATGGTTAGAAATTCAATTGGAATCAATTGAATTGGTTTGTATGTGGTTAAGTTTTGTTTATGGATGAGTGAATGGTATTGGATGATTTGAATGAATTGAAATCTCTGATATGCAATGTGATGTATTTCATTTGAATAACTTGGATTGGATAACTTGGTTTTCGAAGAGCCTGGGTCGGGTATTGGGAAATACCCGAAAACCACTTCGAATTTTTATAAATTGATTTGTGAAATCAATAGGCAGGGATGAAATGATATAAGTGGATTGGATTATTTTATCTAAGTTTGGTACTTGGAAATTTAAATGTGGAATAAGTCTTGACTATAGCAAATTGTGAAGTGGATAATTTGAGACAAGTTACCCCGGGTTTTATTTAAGTTGTATGCTTTTGTATTCCTTGTTAGTTGGGTTTACTCACGCTGGTTTCCAGCCTGACCCGGGTGTTACTTTGGTGTAATGCTCGGGTCAGACCGAGTATTACAGATTTTCAGGTAGGTACGTTTGGAGCTCAGGAGGCGAGCTGGATGGCAAGTACGTACGGAATATTTCCGCTGCAGTATATTATTGTGTATCTGGGACATGATTTATATGTCTAGTGTCTGTATATATATGTGAAACTCTGATGTATATTAAATGTAATCAACAAATATAGTATTCTTTTGTAAACTATTATTTATTATTATATTTTATCAGCTGCGAATGTGAGTTGTTGATGTTTCTTTTCTTCTTCTTCTTCTATCTCTTTCTTCTTTTTCATAACTATCTGGAATTTTCGGGTAAGAAAATTTCGGGTCGTTACATTTGGTATCAGAGCGAGGTTAAGCGAGAACCTTGGCTCTGGTGGGGATTACTCATTATATAGAGGTCGTAGAACTCTAGAATGAGTTGTGTGTGTATATATATATATATGAGCGCGTACTTGTTATTTGCTTATAAAGATTTTAAATGGTTTTATATAAAAGTATATTTTGATATATAAAGCAATATTTCATTCTAATAAATATTAAGGTGATTGGGTGTTGAATTATTGGGAATAAGTTAAGAAGTAATATAAAATACAACCAAATTGAAGTCTTGAATTGGAATTAAATTAAGTGGTAATAGAAAATACAACCAAATTAAAATTAAATTTAATTAAGAATGAAACGGAATTAAATACAGGATGAGTTAAAATTAATTTAAAGTGGTTATGAATTGGAATAGATACTATATTAAGAGAGTACCGTCGAATTTGCATAAAAATAGTTGTCATTGATGTAAACAAAAGTAATTAAAATTTTATGAGTTGAAAGAGATTAAATAAAATTGATTTGAATCATTTGATGTGAATATGTGTTTGTTTGGATTTAAAATCAATTGAATGTAAACACTTACAGTAGTAAATCATTAAAATAGAATGAAATGGAATGTGAATTGGTTGAAAACAATGGAATTGGTTTATAATAAAAAAAAAGGAATTTGAAATATAGATTGTAAATGTAATTTATAAGCTGAAATAAACTTCATAAATAAATGAGATTATAATTTGAAATAGAATTCCAGAGAATATTTGAAATAGAGTAAGATGAAAATTCCAGAGTAATGTTTAAATATGAATTTGATGGATTAGGAGTTTGGAATTTTGGGAAAAATTAAATTCCTTTGGGTTTGAAAGTGGTTTCCAAGGGTTTTGAAGAAAGTATAGTATTATTTCAAAAATATTTTTGTGTTTGAAATTTGGAGGTTTGAAATCAAAAATATTTGGAAGTGTTTTTAGAGAGATAAAAGCATTGAACTCTTTTGGTCACTGGAAAATAAAGTCGGTGATGACTGCAGCATCATCGATGTTTATTTTCGAGTTTCTAAAAGAGAAAATGCTACCAAAATGTTTTAATTGGAATTGTTTGTGAACTGGGTTTGAATTTGAAATTCTAGAACCTTGATAAAATGTTTATGAAATAATAAAAAAATATAAGTAGAGATAAGTTGAAATGAAGAATTGGACTCAGAAATTTGAGATTGTTTAGAAACTTTAAATAAAAGTTAATTTGGTTTAAAAGGTTAAATCAACCTTTGAGAATTTAACTCGAATTTATATAATTCAAGGTAGTTTAAAATTCAAGATTGAAATTGAATTATTTCAAAATTTAATTTGATTTGAAGTCGGAAGGAAATTGAGAATCAATTTAATTTAGATTTGGGACTAAATCAAGTCCCACGGAAGTTGGCGTTATTTAAATTGGAATTGGGTCAATTTAAATAGAGTGGAAATTTAAATTGAATTGTTGGGGAAGTGAACAGTTTTGACTCGAGACCATTTTCAATATAAATTGTTTTAATGTAAATGGTTTTAAATCTATGTTCTTATTTATTTACTAAACAACTTTCTTTTTAAAACCCAAATTATTTTATACTGGTTTTTGCCACTACTTTTGGAACTATTTAACTATTTTACAACTGTTTTATAAACTAATTACTAATTTCAACTGAGTGATGAATTAATTACTAATTTACAACTATTTTGCAATTATTAAGATTTCTATAACTATTTAACTATTTTCTACCTATTTTACAATTAGTTAACTATTTTACAATTATTTTGCAAACTAATAATTATTTTTCAACTACTTACCTATTTTTAAACTTTTCAAGCTATTTTTCTAAACTGGTCGGAGTTGAAACTGTTATTGATTAAAATACCCAACTGAGATAAGGATTGAAGTAATAATCCAAATGGGGATTAATGTAAAGGTGAATAGGGAATGTGAAATGATTCTTTTGAACTGAAAGAATATTTTGAGAAATATGAAATGAATAAAGATGGAAATTGGATATTTCTATGGTTTCTGAGAGTGTTTGGAGTATGAAAGGTGTTTTATACAAGAAGGTAAGGATCCAAAGTTTTAAAAATTTATATATATATATATATATATATCTGAATATATATAAAGGATCTTATGAGGATTTTGAGAAAGGCATTTGATTTTTGAAAAAAAAAAAAATCAATATTGAGTTTTGGAAAGCCTATTTGGAGAATTATCGATTTTGGGATAATCGATTTTATGTAAAGGAACTCTGTATAATATCATGCTAGGTGTATGATTTGAAGATACTATATATGTATAGTATAAAATGTTTTGATGATGACTCTGGGGAAAAAGGCGCTCCCTTGAAATGGACTTCTCAGGAGTGCCACCGGGTGGTGCTGCCTTGGGCCCCAAGGGGGTTCTAAAGTTGATCCTGTGAGGAGTCCGGACAAAACTAGTTCCTGAGGATTTTGAGTTGAGTTTACCATAGCGTAAGTCGTGTGTGCCGCGGAGAGCCAACAGTTACATGGACTTTTGTTGTGCTGCAACGTAACCCAGAATGTAACTGCGACCTATGGTAACATTGCGAAAGTCGTGTGTGCCGCTGAGAGCCAACAGTCTGCGGTTGAGTTTATCTCGGTAGACTGCGACCTATGTAGGAGTGGAAAAGTTTCATTTCGACAGCGAAATCAGAGGCCGCGGAGAGCCTGCAGTTACATGGAATTTTGCTGCGACGGCAACGTAACCCTGGATGTAACTGTGATCTGTTGTGTGGGATCCATGGCGTAATCGAGAGGCCGCGGAGAGCCTACAGTTACATGGACTTTTGTTGAGACTGCAACGTAACCCTGGTATGTAACTGTGACCATGGATGGGTGTGATGATTTCCAGAGCATTCTCACCAAAGATATTTCCTCTATTTTCAAAAATTGTTTTCTGTATTTTCAATAAAATTATTTTCCAAATATTTTCACTGGGTGTTGAAAACGGGTTTACCAAGTACTTATAGATTTTCGGTCCTACGCCTGATCAACGTATGACCGAATTTCTGTGAGAACAAGGATGGACTGGTTGAGACATCGAGTTATAAGAAATATTTTATAAAAGCTATTTTAATATTATTATGAGATTTTATAGGCATTTCTAAAATTTTAAAATAAAGGAGATGAAATTTTGGAAAATCAAGGGAAGTTCAAACTGAAATTGTAAAATAAAATTGAAACTCGGGAAAGTTTAATGAAGTGATTTTTTGTAATTAAAAATCCAATGTTGAATTAAAAATTGGAAGTAAGCTAAATAACTAAATAATTATGTGATAGAGTATGTTAATAAAATTTAACCCTGTTAAATAAATGGATTTGTAAGTTAATAATGGAGTTAGGAGTTTAACTCGAATTTATAAATTGAATTCGACTCGGATCTGCTAATGAATTAAATAAGAGGAGATATTGTAAAATAAAAATGAAATAGAGTTGGATTGATAAATGCGATGGTTAGAGTTGTAAATCATAACCCAAGTGAATAGAAATAAATTGAGAATAGCCTTGTATTAATAAAATAAATTCAATAACGAATTAAGTAGTTGAATTAAAAAAAATGGGTTAATTGAGTTAAAAAATAAATGGATGAAGTTTGGTTGAATAAAAACTGAACCAAAGTTGTGATTGGAATTGGATTATCAGAATGAACTTAAATTTGTTGGTATATTAATTTGAAGAATAAACGAGTTGTGTTTGTGCTTGGATATTATTCTGATAAATTGAGAAGGTGAATTTAAATTTAAAATTTAAAATGGATGGGCTAACTGAATTAGATGGAATTTGATTTAATGAGAATCAAATTTAATAGAAGTGAACTTAAGTTGATGTTGGAATAAATTAAAGTAATTAACTTAAGTTTAAAATGCATGGAAGCTTGGCTTCGAATAAGAATGAAAGCCCATTAATAAAAGCTTGGATTGAAGTAATTTGGGAATGACTAGTATACAAGAATGGAATGTGGCGAACTAAATGAATGGGTGTGAATAAGTTAGTATGGAATTGAATGAAATAAAATTAAGTTGGGATCAATTTTATTTGGTTATAAAACCCAAGTAATTATTCATTCACATGGATATTATCTAATTGCGTAGAAATGATTGTCATTTAACGTAAATGAGATTTAATTAAATTCTATGAAGTAGTGGAAGCAAATATAATTGATTTTTGAATCAATTGATATGACTATGAGTTTGTTTTGCTTAAAAATGAAATGAATGTAAACAATTGCGTTGTAAACCATTAGAAATTAAATGAAATAGCATATGAATTGGATGGAAGCATTTAAATTAGCTTTAAAAACCATATAAATCGTTTCTAGTAAGTGTTTGGTGCTTATTGCTTTCGTAATACTTGTTGTTTATGTAATTCCTGGGTTAGCTATTAAAAGTAAGTGTAATGCTAATAGAATTTCTATATATGGCACTTACATATTTAAATTGAGCAAGTACAGGTACCGGGAAGCTGTTTGGTTGATTTGGATTGCGCTAATTGTTAATATAAATAAGCTGCTTGCTTAAAATGCTAAATAAGGTACGCCTACGCAATAAAAATAGGAAATATGAACTGTTTTTGGTTTTTCCGACCGTGTGGGTCGATGTATACATATTTATATCTCTTGTCAAATTGCAAAAGCTCCTCCGTACAAAGGAGACTCTGCCAAAATTTTCTGAAAATTTTGGGAGTTAGAAAATTTTTGGAAAATTTTGGTTAACGACAAAACAATTTCAAAACGGGAAACTTAAAGTAAACTAGTAAATGAAACTAATATGAATCAATTTAAATGAATGATATAACTCAATATTAGAAATCGAAAATGAATTGAATTCATATGAAATGGCGAAAACTAATTTGATTAGAAATGGATATAAAACTTATCTGAAGAGATGTATAAAATGATTTTGGGATATTGTGTCTGAATATTAGTGCTAAGCAGGATATGCAGTTATTATAAAAGAGAAGGAAATTGGATTTGATTCCAATGATAAATTTGAATTGCCCGACTAAAAAGGTAAGTATTTTGATTCCGTATGATATTGGATTGGATTTTTGATGTAGCCACTTGGCTTTTGTTTTCTTTTTGGAATTTGGGAGCCCGTAGAGGCCTTTTGTAGTAGTACCGAGCTAGCCGCGCAAAGGAGACGCTGGCAAAAATTTTCGGGAATTTAGAGAGTTAGAAAAATTTTGAGAAAATTTTGATAATTCACAATTAGAGTTAAAATTGAAATTTAGGTAAGTGAGCAAAAGGATATGATTTGAAACTATGGAAGGTTTTGAGAAATTGGTTGATGTGATAATAGGTTTTCAATAAAAGATAGTTGGTAGAATGTTGAATAGTGAGTTTTGGAAAGAGGCAAACGGGTATTGGTCCATTCTTCCTAACTAGTAATTTCGGGGACGAAATTCTTTTAAGGGGGGAGGAATGTGACGACCCGGAAATTTTTAACAAATTAAATTGGAATAATGAATCGATTTTAAATATTCAAAAAAAATTAATTTTAACTTGAATTCAAGATATCAATATTTACTTGATAATGAAATCATTGAATTGTATGGTTTAAATTTGAATTTAATAATTGAACTTGGGTAATTGTTGAATTTGAGATTCTAAGCCAGTTTATAAATAATTTGAAGCCTTATAAAATTTATAATGATAATTCCGAAGATAATAGAATGGTTGGGATTTAATTTAAAGATAATTTGTTCAATTTTAATAATATATCGTTTAAATTGGAATTTAAAAATAGCCTTCCGAGGCATAGTCTCGGAATTCGACGAAACCAGTTCCATTGGATCCGTAATAGTTAGTTATTATCGGATTTCAATTTTCGTAGCATTCGGAGTTGTCATTTGACCCTGGCAGCTCGAAACGCTTAGAATTATTTCAATCAAATTAATTTAAAATCGATCGTTTTCTTTGGTAACTCGCGCATATGATCGAGTTAGCTTCCGAAACACGTTCCGTTGTGTTCGGAACGCAGGCAAAACCTTATAAACGCCGTCGACACGTCTGATTCGGGTTCGGGATTTCGCGTTGTACCACGCGAGATATTTTCAATGTTTAATAATAAAAAAAAAAATTTAAAGTACATATATCAGAGATATTTTGTCCAAGGCGTACTCGTGAAGCTTTCTCAAACGATACTTATCACCGTCCTCATCTTTAATTTTCTAATCGAAGCCGAATCCTTTCGTTAAAAAAAAAATGGCCGCCCTTTCATTTTAAATCCACGAATTTATAAGGAGGAAACCCAAATCGATTTATATGTAATCGAGATTTGGTACTCGGCACTAAAGGTCGAATGGGTAGAGGGAATAGGGTTCCACTTTTCTCAGCCTACGATAATCGATTGAAGACATGAATAGTATTGTTGGGTTTCTCGGGTCGTTTAGCATCTGCGTGTGGATTTTTGGAGGATGCGACGTCGATTCTAGGGTTTGGGCTTGGGAAATTCAGCGACGATCGAAGTAGCGCCGTGATTGTTGTTGACGTCTCAGAAGGGGGATGACGACAAGCTGTCGCGACCTAAAGGGGGAGTGAGGCATTCGCGTTTGAGCCCATCTCAGCGATGGTCAACCTGAAGCAAAAGAGACGCTGGTAGCTCGCGTGCGCTGAGACATCTAGGGGTGTCATCGTCTCCATGGCTTGTCCTCGGCGGCAGGGAGCTAGGGGGGCTCGCGAGTTGTCGTCGGTAATCAAGGGCTCTCGTAACTAGGGTTTCAATCATGCTGTAGCAAATTATATCGTTGAGGTGAGGATTCCTGCCCTATTTAAATTAATTCAATTAATGTCTATGAAGAAAAAAAAACAGTAGAAATATTTATGTTGTTTACTGAAAGGAGAAAATAAATAAATATTACAATAAAGTTTAAAAAAAATTCTTGTTTATTTTATTTTAATACCTATATATATAGTTTTGAAAATAAAAGTATAGGAATTTTATAAATGTTGAAGTGTATATATAAAATTAGACTTTTGAAATCTATAGATTTTGTTATGTAGGTACAAGTAGTTTCATAAGAAAATAAACAATTAACTAAGTAAACTTATCTAAATGTTAACGCCTAAATTTGAACGCTAACACCCCGGTGTGTAGATGACTGTTGTGAAAGCACCACCCGTGAATACGGGAACAAGATACAAGTAAAGAGATTGCAGAAAAGCAGTAAAAACACAAGTTTTATAGTGGTTCGGCCCAAAATCAGGCCTACGTCCACTTAGATTCTCTTTATTGCTGATATGAATACAATTTATATCACTTTCTTCAATTACAATTAACTTCAGACAAATAGCTCAAACTCTCATGAAGAATAATCTTTCGAATTCATCTTGAATGAATGTGATTCTTCTTTGAAGTGTGTAGTAGCGTCCTTGGAGTTTGGAGTGCTTGGAGCGTTGCTTGAGTTGAGAAAATGGCAGAGTAACGGTGCTTCGAGAATTAGCCCAAAAAAAGGTCCTTTGAATGTTGGTGATGGTCGTGTATTTATAGAGGTTCTCGGTGTTGAGTTATAGGTAGTAGCCGGGTCAAACTGGGTCGTGAGTTGGTGCCGAGCTAGGCTAGGTCGTAGGTCGCCCCCCTTCTCTTATGCATGGTCTTCAGTTTAAGTTGACGTCATGTGCTAAGTCCTAGGTCGTTACCGAGATAATGTGTTACGTGTTAAACTCCTGCGCAACTTCACTCCTCAAATCCATAGATCGGTCACGACTCATCATGAGTCATAAGCCGGCCACGGTTTAGATTGGATGAGTTTGTGCCTGATAGTTAAGTCGGCTAGCATCTTGGATAGTTAAATCGGTAAATAGGTTAAGTCGGTGGGCTTTTATAAGTTTTTAGATCGGGTCCTTCTAAGGCACTAGATCGGTAGCTGCCTTAGGTCGTAAACCTTGTAAAGTACTAGGTCGGCTTCCATACTAGGTCGGAACTCTCCTTAGGTCGGCATAGCCTTGTTAGACCGGCATCCCTTCATGCCTTAGATCGGTGTCCTTGTAATTCCCCTTAGGTCGGTAACCCTATTAGGCAGTTAGGTCGGCAACCATGTTAAGTCGGACCCTTTGTTATCTCTTAAGTCGTTAGGCCAGTCTCTTCTGAGGCACTAAGTCGGCACCCGTGATAAGGCATTGGATCAGTACGATTCTTAACCAGTTAGGTTGGCATCGAATTAAGTCCTGAGCTCTTAGATCGGCAAACCCTCTGGGTCGTAACTTTCGGCCGAGGCAGAGTTAACATTTGCCCCTCGAAGTACATGCCTATCGGTTAGGTCGTGTGCTTCGATATTCTTTAACTCGTCCTCCACCAAGTCGGTAAGTATTTAGACCGTACGCGATCCAACAGTTCTCCCCAATGTAAGGTATAAAACATCCATCCTCTTCTTTCTTTTCATCACTTACTCCTTTGCTCGATTTCGCCATTAAAATTTTCTCAAGCTCTTACAAGCGACCTCATTCCAGTCGATCACCGATAATCACTACTATCCATTGCGTAAGTGAATCCGTCCCCTTCTCGATCATAGGTTGCTGTCGGTTCATGAATTCTGTCATTTGAATACGAATCGTTTCTTTGCGCAACGTTCCATCACGAATCCCACTATACCTGTAGTCGATGGAGTTTAGGTTACTCGATTTTGGCTTCAGATGATCGTTGAGATGATGAAGATGGTTTATCACTCAGGTTCAATGATCTCTGAAGGCAGAGCAATGGATTTATGCAATTTGGAGCTGTTTTATTGGGTGACCCGATAGCTTGAATGAAGGCTGATGTTGATTGAATGACTATCGGGTTAATGGGTTGAAACCGAAAGAGATGTTTGACTCGGAAGTGGCTCAGTGAATTTGGGTGGCCTAACTTTTGACCGATCTGACCTTGAAATGGCCTTAAGTTGTGGTTGAGATAATATTTGAAAGAAACTCGCCGATCTGAACAAGGCTTGGACCGTGGCCGAGTTAAAACTTAGGGAAATTTCGGCCTCTTGAACTGGAACGTGCCTTCTTATTTTTCCCCTTGCGACCTAGGGAAATAAGTCGCCAAGCTGAACCACCTAGACTTTGACCCGTTACCGACTTAGTCTTATCTCGCATGAGACTTTTGACCCGTAGCCGAGTTAATCTCATCTCGCATGAGACTTTTGACCCGTAGCCGAGTTAATACTTAGGCTCTGGACGTATTGACATTTAGGAGCATAGGCCTTCTTTAAGTATTCTGACCCGGACTACCGAACTAAATTGCCTTTATTTTGAACATCTTGAACTGCCCCAACTTAAAATTTGTTTGAGTCTCAATGTATTATCTCACAGATCGTATTAACTTATAAGCTGCTAACCTGCTGAAAATAACAGACAAACAAAGAAAACCAAGGCGCACATACTGCCATTGACTGCCCATATCAAATGACAGATTAGTCAAGACAAGATAAGAGACATGAAATGTTGTGAATTAACTGACTAAAGTAAAATATTAATGCAAAGTATCAACAATTTGAAATGATTTGTTTGCATCCACATTGTATTTGCATAATCAAACTCAAAACAAAGATTCCTGGTCTTTATAACTAACAAATGTTTGCTAGGTCTTATTCCAGTTGCCTTTGCTTATTGTTTGATTGATACTTGTACAACACTTCACACACTTTAGGAAACGTGCACCTTCATGTTTGAATATCCAGTTGTTTGTGTAGAATGACTTCTCATCAACAAGAAGAAATGGTTGCTCAAGAGGAAGAGACTTTCCCGGTGGCTGTTCCCATAGAGAATCCTCCGGAGAGAACTTCAACCATTCTAACCCCAAGAATGTTTATTCAGATACGCACTCAATTCGGCTTTGCTGAAAGTGATGTCTTATTGCCCGGGCCAAGCGACGCTGCCGATAATCCTCCTTACGGTTTTGTTGCAGCCAATCGCCAAATGTGCTTAAGTGGGGCAATTCCCCCTTTCAATGACTTCCTTCGAACTCTTCTTCTCCGGTTGACGATCTCTCCATTTCAACTTCATCCTAATGGTTATGCCATCTTGATGGGGTTATGTGTTTTGTTTAGAAGAACTCTTGATCGCCTACCGAGTTTTGAAGAAATTCGTTATTTGTGCTCATTTACAAAGAGTAAAGATCATCCTTCACTCATTATTGTGAGAAGTGCCAGAAACCGCAAGCTCCTTTCCGATCTCACTGAAAGTGTTCATGGATTTTTGAACCAGTTTTTCTTTGCTCGCTGCCCTCCAGGTTTTTATGCCATCTGGAGAATAGGAAGTAAGACTAGTGTTTCCATTTTTTCGTTTTTGAAACTTTTTCCGAGATCCGAACTTTCGGTTGCTAACTTCATTCTTTGCTCTTTTCAGCACTTCCTCTCCCTTCTAGAGATCCGATTCATAAACAAGTTTTCGAGAGGTTGAATGCCGTGGCTGCGGAAGAAAGGAGCATAAAATTTCTGCTGAAGGATGAATTTTTACACCAATACGGGCTTCTACACGCTTCTCGTTCTACGCATGCCCATGAAGTTCCAACAGAAGTTCCCGATTCTCCGATGAAAACTCCTGACGCCCCAGTTACTGTCGAACAACTCGCATCAAAAGAGTCTAATATTGAAGCTTCATTGGTGAAGTGTTCCACTTCTACCGACATTATGGGGTCATCCAGTAAGACGGTGCTTGCCCCGATCGAGGAAGAAGAAGAACCTTCACAGCCTCTCGGGGGATTAGCTGATGTAGGAATTGAGAAAACAAGTCCCACCAAGCATGATGGTGACGATGTTTATGAGGGGTTGAGCGACATAATAGTGACTTCGCAGGAGCTTTTTAGAGATGACGTATCTAAAACTATCTCTCCTGTAATTGAGGCGACGTCTCTTCTTCGACAAACGCCAACACAAACATCAACTCCTCATACCCAAGCTATCATCACCTCTACACCAAAGAGTGGTTTGTAGCTTAATGCGTGTAGCTTGCACATCACACAACACTTAGGATTTTTTGGCATTTGTTCACATTTAACTTCTTTTCTCTGGAAGTTTTTAAGACTTGTTATTTTTTCCTTTCAGATTCCTCTATGGGGCGCAGCGGCAGCGGTTCTTATTACAAAGACTTTCGACGCTATGGAGGGCGTGGCAGCTATGATTACAAGCAATACTATACCGATTCCAGAGAGACCAATGAGCATAGAGCTGCGCGAAAAGCTGAAGAGAGGAGAAAGTATGAAGAACGCCACGAGGGAGCAGGCACGCGATACGAATCCTTCCCAAGGGGTGATGATTCCCATAAACGTAAAACGCATGATGATAGGGGGAAGAGCCATATTGAGGATTCGAGAAAGCGGACCAAACTTGGCGAGGAACACGCGCCTGTGACATCTGAGAGACCTGGCGCCTCATTTTCTACTGACATCCCTTCCAAATCTCCTGCTCTTGAAGGAAGTGCCATTCAAACACTCCTCAACAGGCCTTCATACCATGTTGAAAGGGGCCCCCCGACTTTGCAGAGCCGATTCCCGAACTGGTGTTTGAGGGGGGTACGCTTCGACCTTGATTTGGTCCCCATCGACAAAGAAGCCATGTACAGAAATCTCGATGCTGTCAGGCTTGATATTGACAGAATGTCTGGTTGGCAAAAGCTTGTTGATGAACTTCAAAGAGTTAATCGGGCTAACATCGAAGCAATGCTGACCATGGAAAATGATAAATCAGAATGGCAGAAGATTCTTGATCAACACAACGTTGAGATGAAGGAGATAGCCGAATACAATGAAAAACTCGAAGCCGAAGTAAAGCAGCTCAAAGATGATCTTGCCTCTTCTACTAATACTTACACCCAAAGAGAAGAGGTATTGCAAAAACAAGTGCGAGATGCGCACGCCAGCCAGAGGGACGCCGAAGCTAAAGCTGAGAGGCTAGAGCAAGCTGTAGAGAACCACCGCACTGATGTCACCCAGTTGCAGAATAAACTGAGCGCCCGGGACATGGAGATTGAAGCGCTAAAAGCCCAACTTGCTCAGACCGAAAAAGATCGAGATGAGGCCATGGCTGGTAAGATTGCAGCCGAAGAAACTGTTCAAACCATGGAAACCGACATCAATTCGACTTTATTCGATTTTTATGTACACCGTGTCTTGGGACGCGGCAGCCTCTCTTTTCTTGGTCCTAAATATGAAATCACCCTGGCCGAGGTGTGGGAAGCTGCTCTTAGCATGTTTAAAGACGCCGGGTATGGCGATGAAGATTTTGAGGCGCGTTACCTGGATGAGGAAGCTCGCGCTGCTCTTGTGAAGGGGCAAGAACAACTTGCCAGGATGAGAGCTGGAATGGCGGAAGAGGAACATTCTGGAAAGGAATTACCACTTACTCCCTCTGTCCAACCTCCAGTTTCTCCCGTGGTTGACATCACGGGTTCTAGCTCCTACACTCCGCCTGCGACTAAGATAGTAACTGAAACTACAAGTGCACAAGGCGGGGATGAAGGCGGTGAAAGCAACGAAGCACAGCAATATGAAATCAGCATCAGAGATCCAACTGCCCCAGGTAAACTTGACATCGGACCAGTCCAAGTGGTGAACTGCTCGTTTGCTCCTTGTGAACTTGACGATCTTCTTGATTATTTTTCGAATGTCAATGAATTCCCGACTTTTGATTATTCTTCAAACGTCAATGAATTCCCGACTTTTGACGAGCCGTCATCCCCTCTCTTTTCGAAAGATACTGATATTTTAAGTTTTTTCTCCTTTGTAGTGAAAGCACCGAGCCAAACTCAAGCTTCTTCTCCCCCGGTTATCCTTCCTCCATCTCTTCAAGTGGCGCCTCCTTCTGCCTCGCAACCTGGATCACAGGAAGAACAAATAGAGGCTCTTCACGGCTTGGATGATCCCATCGCTTCGCAAGAGCAGAAAGATGAGAGACCTGAGGGAGGTGACATTTCCCCAGAACGGACTCCTTCTGACGACATTGTTCTATCAAAACTTGTCACTCCGGGGAGTGAGTCTTCCTCACAAAGGAGAGAGAAGCGTGGGACATCAAAGAGGAGGGGGAAGAAAATCACCGCCACTGAAGAGGAGCCGGAAGTTGAACCGGTTACACCTGCCTCTCCTACTTCCCTTATACCCACTGGCCGACCTGAAAAGCTGGTTATTCGACCGAGTAAAGGGTCCAAAGGAGGGAAGAAGAAGTGAAGATTTTAGCTTTTTGCCTTTTGTATGAACTGGCCGAGAGTTGTGCGGGTACCGGCCCCCGCTTTTATTTTGAAACCTGTACCTGCATTATAGTTGAATAAAATGATTCTTTGTTTGTACAAACTTCTGTTTGAATTTGAGAATGCATTTACTATTTATTTTTGCACAAGTTTGTTTATATAGTATTGCAGCGGGCTTATGGTATGTTGCTTGAGTATTACTTTACTGAGGCAGCTATACTACTATACCATGTTGCCCCCATACCTTAAGCTTGTTGCAATATTTTATACTTCGAGGGGACTTGCACTCTTATTTGTTAAAGAATAATTATTTTATTTTTTAAAGAAATTTTTTATTGAGTACAACTCCCTTCGTATAAGTTTTTACGCTTTGTCGTTCGAAGAAATCACTTTTCTCTTTTGCTTATGTGCATATTTTACCAAGTGAATTCCTCTATGTGGTAAAGCGGACCTCTGAAGGGTACTTTAACTTCTTTTCTTTTTACAATCATTTTCCATTTGAAAGTTAAAGTACGCTTTTTGATGAGGAATTTTTTTTATACAGAATTGTACCTCTGAGGAGGGATTTTTCACGTTTCAACACTTGGAAGTTTTATTTCAATCTCGGTGAAACGTGTACCCCCAAAGAGTTGTGCCTTCGAAGAAAGCCTTCTCACGTTTCAACACTTGGAAGTTTTATTTCAATCTCGGTGAAACGTGTGCTTCCAAAGAGGTCTTTTTTTTTTTTTTTTTTTGATTATGTCCCCGGGAGGGGGTCGTACCTCTAAGGAGGGATTTTTTTTATGTTTCAACACTTGGAAGTTTTATTTCAATCTCGGTGAAACGTGTACCCCCAAAGAGTTGTGCCTTCGACGAAAGCCTTTTCACGTTTCAACACTTGGAAGTTTTATTTCAATCTCGGTGAAACGTGTGCTTTCAAGAAGGTCTTTGTTTTTGCATTTCAACTTTGGTGAAGTGAAATCCCGAAGAGCGGTTGTTACACTTCAACTCCTGGCGAAATGTGCCTCCGAAGAGGGCTTTTATTTTGTTTACATTTCAACTCTGGTGAAGTGAAATTCCGAAGAGCGGTCACAACACTTCAACTCCTGGTGAAATGGGCCTCCGAAGAGGGCTTTTATTTTGTTTGCATTTCAACTCGGGTGAAGTGAAATCCCGAAGAGCGGTCACAACACTTCAACTCCTGGTGAAATGTGCCTCAGAGAGGGTTTTCATCGCCTGGAAGTTACTCTCTCATGGTTGGAGGGTCATGACTCCTCCAATCTTTTTTGTTGAGTAGAGAACTTTCTTTTTTTTGTGGCGTATGACCCATTAGAGGTCTTTTATCCTCCGAAGAGTTGCGCCTCCGAAGAGGACTTGTGCCGCTGATGGTAGCTTTGGTTGTTCCTCTGTTCACTTGCTTATGCCTTTTCAGCGATCCTCTTTTTTTTTTTTTTTATAAGTTTTCATTCCCCTTTCTCTCACAAGTGGCTTGTTTAATCCAAGGAAGTGTACTTCATTGCCAGGCAAGTTCGTGAGAACGGGCACTAGCTTCCTAATTGGATGTTTGTTTGTTCAAACAATCTCAATTTATCAGTGTTAATCCCGTTTCACCAACGAGTTAAAGAGTCCACGAGATAAGAGCCCACAAGGTAAGATCTATGAGTTGAGGAGCCTGCGACCTAAGAACTACGACTCAGGAAGCTTACGACCTACGACTTAAGGCAGCAAACAGTTCTAGAAGGACTAACGAGTTAAGCAGTCTCCGACTTATGGCCTCCACGGTTTAAGGCTTTTACGAGTTAAGGAACCTTACGAGTTAAGGATGGCACGACTTAAGGAGATGAACGGCCTACGACCTAAAACATGTTGCGACCTAACAATGGCTACGGTTGAACGGCCTAAGGAAAGCTATGCGACCTAAAGGAGTAACGACTCAAAACATTGGAAGGAAGGATCAACAACACATAAGTCGTTGACGACTTACGACTTATGATGAGTCGTGTACGACTCATGCTAGAACGAAGGAAGTCATGTTTGGTTAACTCGGGAACGACTTATCACTTGTATCGTTCATTCGAACAGGAGATAACATTAGACCAAGCCGAGAGTCAAATCCAGTAGGTCGGCCGCGACCTACCATGAACCACTGACAAGCCCGCGACTTATCATATGAGACAATTCACCATGACTCGTCCACGACCTAAGGTCACTAAGTCGTAGTCCACTGCTATGATGTCCATACTAAAAAAGGATGACTCGTGAACGGGTTAGAACTTGTGCTATATTCAGAAGACCGAAGGCGAGTTTGAGCTCAACATGGTGAGTCGTCCACGACCCAACCTGACTCGGCCACGAGTAACCCATGAGTCGGGTACGACTCACGACTTAAGACCGAAAACCCCTATAAATACACGACCATTTCCAACATGAAGGGGACTTTTGGTCGATCAATTTCAAGCGCCATTACTTTGCCGAATTCCAGATTACTTCAACACTTAAAGCTTTTGAGATTCAAAGAACGTCTAAAAGAACTTCATAAAGAAATCATCTACATCCACCATGGATTTGAAGATTTTTGTCAACATCGAAGTTTGAGCTACTTGTTCTAAGTCTTTTGTAATTCAAAGTGTGTTGTACTTGAAAAGATTTGTATCAATTTGTAACGTGATCATCAATAAAAGTACTTAAAGTGGACGTAGGCTATACCCATAAGCCGAACCACTATAAAACTGCTGTTGTTTACCGCTTTTCCGCTATTACTTGCTTATAATTCTTTCCCGATCTATCGGGTGGTGCTTTCACAACTACACTTCACACACCGGGGTGTTAGCGTTCAAATTTAGGCGTTAACATTTTTGGTGCTTTCACTGAGAATTGAACTCAGGACAGCTGTCATCATTGCTTCGCAGAGATTAGAAGAAAGAATTTCCTTAAAAACCAGAAGTATATCTGAGATTATGGCTCCTGGAAGGAAAAGTAGATCTATCAGATCTGGGAACATTCAAGAGGGAACCTCCGCTTCCCTGTGCCTAATCTACCCACTCCGTCTGTTGGAGTTACAAAAGCGGAATTGGATGCTGTGATTCTAGGGCTAAACCAGCAGATAAACGCCCAAAATGCACAACTAGAGGCTCAAAGTGCCCAGAATGCTCTGATTCTGAATAAGTTGAACGACTTACTTGGGGCAAACAATCAACCGGATGGCAATGAAAGGAACTATGCTGGCAACATTCATGATGTTAATGAAAGGAATGCTCCTGAAAGGCCTACTAGTCCCTTTGAGCAGGCAGTACCTGACGCCGGTGGATCTAGAACTCGGCATGATGAGGAATATCTTTCTGGAATGGTCCGGCAGATCATGAAAGAAAGTATGCAAAGGGTTGAAGATGAGAAGGAATGGGGTTTTGCTCCAAGTAAAACTCCGTTTACTGGAAAAATTTTGAAGGCGGAATTTCCAAGGAAGTTTGTCCCTCCAACTATTCCAGCTTACAAAGGGACAAGTGATCCGAATGAGTTCTTGTATAAATATGATTGGCACATGACAGGTGCCAGGGCCTCCGACGAAATAAAGTGCCGATATTTCCCCGTATACCTGGAAGGCGTGGCTTTACTGTGGTTCACCAAGTTGCCAGTTCGATCTATCGATCAGTTTTCAGACTTGACCAGAAAATTTAAGGAGCAGTTTAGGCTATATGCTTCGAAGGCCAAGGATATCATGTCGTTGTCCAGTTTAGAGCAGAATCCTGGTGAGTCTATCAGATCTTTCTTGAACCGTTTCAATATAGCATTGGCTGAAGTGGACAATGCTGAACCACGAATGATATTGACTTATCTGATGAGGGCTATTGATAAGTCAAGCGAATTTGGGAAATGGTTAAATATGAAGGAGCCAACCTCTCTCGAGAAGTTCTACAAAAAAGCGGACGAATTCATTCGCTTGGAAAGTCGTCCTTTGCCAGTAAAGGCAGTGTTGGAAAAAGCTGAAGACAATACTGTCGCTCCACACAAGAATGAGTCGGTGGGGCAGAAATGGGAGAATAATAATGGAAAGAAACAGGGTAATCTGAAAAAGCCCCGGTCCTTCAAGCCATCAGAATATACTCCATTATCACATACGCCGGAGCACATCTACCTTGCCACCAAAGATTCCGTCGATTTCCCTAAACCTATCCCTTTGAGAACTGGGAGAAAAGCCATACAAAGTGGGAAATTTTGCCGCTTCCACAATCAACCAGGTCATGAAACTGATGAATGCCGCCAGCTGAAGAATCTGATTGAAGAGTTGCTAAGAGAAAACAAGTTGCAGCAATTTGTGAAAAAGAATAGCAACAATCCTGCATCATCGAGTCAGGGGCAGCGGGCTCCTGTTCATCAGCCTGGGGCAGGTGAGAAAGCTACGGGGCATGAATCTGGAAGGCCCGTTATCAATGTCATTTCCGGAGGACCTCACCCAGCTGGCAAGAGTTGGGGTGAGATGGAGAGATATTCCAGGGCTTTGAAATATGCTCCAGCCGAAGAAAACGTCTTTGTTCTAGAAGACACTACGCCCCTTAAACAACAAAAAACTTTCAGTGATGATATTATTTTCAGAGCCAGAGATTCTACAGGTATTGAAGCTCCTACTTTAGATCCCTTGGTCATCTCGGCTGGTATTGGACCAGCCATTGTCAGAAGAGTCCTCATTGACTGCGGAGCATCATGTAATATCCTCTTCAAAAAGACATTTGACCAGATGAAAATCCCTATGATCGATGTGCAAGCCTCATCACAGAAAATCGTGGGCTTCACAGGGGAGCCAAAGCAACCAGTAGGAACCATCGATTTGTTTGTAGAACTTGGGGAAGGAGAAAGGAAAGTGGTCCGAAAGCAAACATTTGTGATTGTCGATGAGTTTTCTGCCTATAATGCTTTTCTTGGCCGTCCAACACTCGCAGCATTCAAAGCTATCCTAGCCCCGTGGTGCCTCACTATTAAATTCCCTACTGACAATGGAGTAGGAGTTATAAAAGGGGATCAGAATGCTGCGCGAGAGTGCTATTTGACAGAGCTGCGAGAGTCAAGAAAAAGAGAAATGGGAAAGGGTGCGGCAACCCCAGTCCGCATCAAGGAACCAGCCTTGTAGCAATTACAGAGCGGACCCTGCACTGGCGAGCACAGCGGGGCACGGAAAGAAATGGATCCCAGAAAAGCCAGTACAGGAGAGAATAGAGTAGTACCGGTGGAAACGACAGTTCCGGTACCTGTTGACCCAAAAGATCCAAATAAGGTGTTGAATGTGGGTTCACAGCTTAATGTGTCAATTCAGAACATCTTGATATCTTTCCTGAAGGCAAATCTGGATGTCTTTGCTTGGACTCATGCCGATATGTGTGGGATATCTCCAGAAGTTGCAGTACACGCTCTGAATATTGATCCAAAATTTACGCCAGTTAAACAGAAAAGGAGAACCCAAGGTCCAGAAAGGTCAGCAGCATTAAAAGAAGAAGTTGATCGACTCATGGAAAATAACTTCATCAGAGAATCTACATATCCGAATTGGGTTTCGAATCCTGTGTTGGTCAAGAAAGCTAATGGAAAATGGAGAGTGTGCATCGATTTTTCTGATCTAAACAAGGCTTGCCCCAAAGATTGCTTCCCATTACCCAGGATCGATCAACTGGTAGACGGAACTGCGGGACATGAATTGTTATCCTTCATGGATGCCTACTCCGGTTATAACCAAATCATGATGCATGAGCCAGACCAGGAGGATACAAGCTTTATCACGGGTGTTGGACTTTATTGCTACAGAGTTATGCCCTTCGGATTGAAAAACGCAGGGGCAACCTACCAAAGACTTGTTAATGCTATGTTCAAACCGCAATTGGGAAAAACTATGGAAGTCTACGTCGACGACATGTTAGTGAAGTCCAGGAAAGCAGTGGATCACATTGAACACTTAGCAGAAATGTTCGCAGTCCTCCGGAAATACAGAATGAAACTTAACCCTCTGAAATGTACATTTGGGGTCGAATCCGGAAAGTTCTTAGGTTTTATTGTCAGTGCTAGGGGCATAGAGGCTAGCCCAGCTCAAATTACTGCCTTGAAAGAAGTCAAAGCTCCTAGAACAAAGAAGGAATTGCAGAGTCTCAACGGAAAGATCGCCGCCCTGAGTCGGTTCATTTCCAAAGCTACTGATAAATGCATCCCATTCTTCGATGCCCTGAAAAAAGGAAAGAAGAACTTTGAATGGACTCCCGAATGCCAAAAAGCCTTTGAAGAGTTGATCCGTCATATGGAAACGCCTCCGATACTTTCTAGGCCAGGCAATGGTGAGGATCTTCTTATATACTTGGCAGTATCATCTCATGCTCTAAGTGCAGCGCTGATACGGGAAGACAAAAGGATTCAACATCCAGTTTACTATATCAGCAAAAGACTCACTGGGGCAGAGCTGAATTGCTCCAAGTTGGAAAAACTCGCCTATTGCCTACTAGTTGCATCGAGGAAACTGAGGCAATATTTCCAAGCTCATCCTATCAAAGTACTCACTGATCAACCTCTGAAGCAAGTCCTGTTTCGCCCTGAAACTTCGGGTCGTCTTCTAAAATGGAACATTGAACTTAGTCAATATGACATTACCTATCACCCCCGAAAAGCAATCAACGAACAAGCTTTAGCTGATTTCATTGCAGAATTCACAGAGAAAGATAATGGTGAGGAAAAAGCGATCAATGATTCTCCAATCCAGTGGAAGATGTATGTTGATGGCGCAAGAAATGACTACTGTTCAGGAGCCGGAGTGATACTTGAAACTCCTGAAGGTCGATCATTATGTTATGCACTAAGACTGGAATTTCCTTCAACAAACAATGAAGCAGAATATGAAGCTCTTATTGCAGGTCTGAAAATCGCTAAAGAGCTAAACATTCGAGCATTACAAATTTTCAGTGATTCTCAGCTTATTGTATGCCAAGTCAAGAAGGAATTTCAAGCGAAAGGTGGAAACCTGCCTTCCTACTTGTCAAAGGCTTGGGAACTCCTATATGAACTCGATCACTATTCAATAAGCCACATTCCTCGGGAAGAGAATATGAAGGCAGATTCCCTCGCAAAGTATTCAAGTTCTGGTGAAGCTCAACTATTGGGATTGGTCCCTGTAGAAGTCCTTTCAGCGCCAAGTATAGACGAGATGGATATAGACTGGATTATGAATGTATCTCAAGAACAAGAGTCATGGATGACTCCAATACTGAATTACATACTCAGGGGTTCTCTGCCAGAAAACTCGATAGAAAGACGAAAGCTTCTAAGGAAGGCCTCTCACTATGTAATTCAGGACGGTCGATTGTACAGACGGGGATTCTCAATGCCATTGCTTCGATGTGTATCCCGGGAAGAGTCCAAAACAATCCTAGCTGAAGTGCATGGAGGAGAATGCGGTGATCATTCAGGTGGTCAAACACTAGCAAAGAAAATTCTCCGATACGGATATTTTTGGCCAGAAATTAATCGGGATGCTGCAGATTACTCCCGAAAATGTGACAAGTGCCAAAGATATGCCAAAATTCCTAGAGCACCTTCTACCGAACTCACACAGATGGTCAGTCCATGGCCATTTGCAATTTGGGGAATGGATCTTATTGGGCCGCTACCAACTGCTAAATCAGGGATTAAATACGCTATTGTTGCAGTTGATTATTTTACTAAGTGGGCTGAAGCTGAACCATTGGCTACTATCACTTCTAAGAAAATGATAAGCTTTGTGACCAAGAATATCATTTGCAGATACGGTGTGCCTCAGAAAATAATCACAGACAATGGTACTCAGTTTGAAAGCGAGGAATTCCAGGATTTTTGCAAACGATTCAAAATCCAGAAAAGCTTTTCGGCAGTAGCTCATCCGCAGGCAAATGGGCAAGTGGAAGCAGTGAACAAGATCATCAAATCAACCATCAAAAAGCAACTCGAAAGAGCAAAAGGTGGTTGGATCGATAAACTACCACTTGCACTATGGGCATACAGAACTACTCACAAAACTGCAACTGGGCATACTCCTTTTTCGTTAGCATACGGATCGGAAGCAATGATCCCGGTTGAAACAGAGGTCCCTTCACACAGAAGAATTCATTTCAATCAAGCAGAAAATGAAAAGTTGCAACTTGAAGCGCTGGATCTCCTTGATGAAAAAAGAGATGAAGCTAACCTCAGAGTTGCAGCTCATCAGCAAAGGATAGCCAGACATTTCAATTCCAAAGTTCGTCAACGCAGCTTTGAAATTGGAGATCTAGTCCTGAAAAGAATTATGACCGCGACAGGTGTGTTTGGGCCAAATTGGGAAGGACCATATGTAATAGGTCAGAAGCTTCTTGACGGCACATTCAAGCTCACCACCATTGATGGAGATCAAATTCCAAGGGCATGGAACAGCAACCACTTGCGTCCATACTTTACTTGAAAATTTTGTTGAAAAATTGTAAAAAGAATTATAAATGTATGATTCTTGTAATTGAAAGCAATTGTGAAACTGATGCAAATAAATAATGAAAGAATATGAAGTGGATGTAGGCCCAATTTCATGGCCGAACCACTATAAATCTTGTGTTCCTTATTATCATTATATGTTTGCTTTGTTTTCGATATAAAAATACATAAAATGTATTGCTAAAATGTCGATTTAAATTTTTGCAGACAATGGAAATAAAACTTGCGCATAATAAGACCGAGCGATTCTCACCATCATTCAACAAACAAATTTCAAGTCACAAAGACCCCGAATTCAAATCCTAGATAGGAAATACTTCAATTGAACGGCTAATGATTTCGATAGAAACGAGCTCTTGCTGATAAATTGAGATTGTTTGAACAAACAAACATCCAATTAGGAAGCTAGTGCCCGTTCTCACGAACTTGCCTGGCAATGAAGTACACTTCCTTGGATTAAACAAGCCACTTGTGAGAGAAAGGGGAATGAAAACTTGAAAAGAAAAAAAAAAAAAAAAGAGGATCGCTGAAAAGGCATAAGCAAGTGAACAGAGGAACAACCAAAGCTACCATCAGCGGCACAAGTCCTCTTCGGAGGCGCAACTCTTCGGAGGATAAAAGACCTCTAATGGGTCATACGCCACAAAAAAGAAAGTTCTCTACTCGACAAAAAAGATTGGAGGAGTCATGACCCTCCAACCATGAGAGAGTAACTTCCAGGCGATGAAAACCCTCTCAGAGGCACATTTCACCAGGAGTTGAAGTGTTATAACCGCTCTTCGGGATTTCACTTCACCAGAGTTGAAATGCAAACAAAATAAAAGCCCTCTTCGGAGGCCCATTTCACCAGGAGATGAAGTGTTGTGACCGCTCTTCGGGATTTCACTTCACCCGAGTTGAAATGCAAACAAAATAAAAGCCCTCTTCGGAGGCCCATTTCACCAGGAGTTGAAGTGTTGTGACCGCTCTTCGGAATTTCACTTCACCAGAGTTGAAATGTAAACAAAATAAAAGCCCTCTTCGGAGGCACATTTCGCCAGGAGTTGAAGTGTAACAACCGCTCTTCGGGATTTCACTTCACCAAAGTTGAAATGCAAAAACAAAGACCTTCTTGAAAGCACACGTTTCACCGAGATTGAAATAAAACTTCCAAGTGTTGAAACGTGAGAAGGCTTTCTTCGAAGGCACAACTCTTTGGGGGTACATGTTTCACCGAGATTGAAATAAAACTTCCAAGTGTTGAAACGTGAAAAATCCCTCCTCAGAGGTACAATTCTGTAAAAAAAAAATTCCTCATCAAAAAGCGTACTTTAACTTTCAAATGGAAAATGATTGTAAAAAGGAAAGAAGTTAAAATACCCTTCAGAGGTCCGCTTTACCACATAGAGGAATTCACTTGGTAAAATATGCACATAAGCAAAAGAGAAAAGTGATTTCTTCGAACGACAAAGCGTAAAAACTTATACGAAGGGAGTTGTACTCAATAAAAATTTTCTTTAAAAAATAAAATAATTATTCTTTAACAAATAAGAGTGCAAGTCCCCTCGAAGTATAAGATATTGCAACAAGCTTAAGGTATGGGGGCAACATGGTATAGTAGTATAGCTGCCTCAGAAAAGTAATACTCAAGCAACATACCATAAGCCCGCTGCAATACTATATAAACAAACTTGTGCAAAAATAAATAGTAAATGCATTCTCAAATTCAAACAGAAGTTTGTACAAACAAAGAATCATTTTATTCAACTATAATGCAGATACAGGTTTTCAAAATAAAAGCGGGCGCCGATACCCGCACAACTCTCGGCCAGTTCATACAAAAGGCAAAAAGCTAAAATCTTCACTTCTTCTTCCCTCCTTTGGACCCTTTACTCGGTCGAATAACCAGCTTTTCAGGCCGGCCAGTGGGTATAAGGGAAGTAGGAGAGGCAGGTGTAACCGGTTCAACTTCCGGCTCCTCTTCAGTGGCGGTGATTTTCTTCCCCCTCCTCTTTGATGTCCCACGCTTCTCTCTCCTTTGTGAGGAAGACTCACTCCCCGGAGTGACAAGTTTTGATAGAACAATGTCGTCAGAAGGAGTCCGTTCCGGGGAAATGTCACCTCCCTCAGGTCTCTCATCTTTCTGCTCTTGCGAAGTGATGGGATCATCCAAGCCGTGAAGAGCCTCTATTTGTTCCTCCTGTGATCCAGGTTGCGAGGCAGAAGGAGGCACCGCCTGAAGAGATGAAGGAAGGATGACCGGAGGAGTAGAAGTTTGAGCAGTGCTTGGTACTTTCTCTACAGAAGAAAAAAGGTTAAAGTCAGTAAAAAGAGGAGATGAGGGTTCACCAATGAAGTCAGTAAAGAGAGGAGATGAAGGCTCGTCAAGGTTGAGAAAATAGCCAAGGAGCTCGTGAAACTCAGGAGAAATAAACGAGTAACCAGCTTGAGCAGAATTGACGGTAGCGAGATTAACAGTGAAGTTACCTGGAGAAGCTGGTTTCCTGATATCGACTTCATAAGCTTGCGCATCAGCGCTCTCTTCACCCTCGTCTCCACCTTGTGTGCTTGTAATATCAGCGGTAACTTTGGTGGGAGATGCGAGATGGGAACTGGAACCAATAATGTCGACTTCAGACGAAGAAGGTGGCTGGACTAGAGTAGTTGAAGTGGTTTTCCCCAGCTGGTCCCCTTCCGTCACTTCGGTTCTTAGTTTGGCAAGTTGTTCCTTTCCCCTGGCGAGAGCAGCGCGAGCGTCTTCATCAAAATAATGCCTTTCCAGGGCTGGCTCGTCATAACCAGCACCTTCAGCACCAAGCATATCGAGGGCGGCCTCCCACACTTCAGCTAAAGTGATCTCATACTTGGGACCAAGAAAGGCGAGGCTTCCACGCCCCAAGACGCTATGCAAGTAGAAGTCGAATAATGTTGAGCCGAAGCTGTTTTTGGTCGCCTCATGAGACTCTTCGGCTGCGATTTTGCCGGCGACAGCCTCATCGCGCTCCCTTTCAGTTCTGGCAAGCTAAAGCTTAAGCATTTGTATCTCCGCCTCCTGGGAGTTGTTTTTCTTTCGAAGCTCAGCAATATCAGAGACATAGCCTTCACTGATTCTTTTTTGTGCCTCGAGCCTATCTTCGGCATCCCTCTGACTGGCATGAGCATCTCTAACTTGTCTGAGAAGCACTTCTTCTTTTTGAGAGTATGAAGTAGAGGAAGCAGCAAGCTCATCTTTCAACTTCTCAACCTTTGTTTCGAGCTCCTCGTTGTAGGAAGTAATGCTCCTCATTTCAGTGTCGTGCTGCTCAAGGACCTTTTGCCACTCAGCCTTATCATTTTCCATGGTGAGCATGGCCTCTAAGTTGGCACGATTAACTCTTTGAAGCTCATCAACAAGCTTCTGCCAGTTTGACATCCTCTCGATATCGAGCTTGACTGCATCAAGATTGCGCAACATAGCAGACTTGTCAATAGGGACCAAGTCTAGGTCGAATCTCACGCCCTTTAAGCACCATTGTGGAAAACGGCTTTGTAAAGTGGCTGGGCCAGGTCCCACTTGAAATTTAGGCCTGCTTATTATTGTCTGGATGTCCTCCTTCCCAAGAGCGGGAGAGTCGGAAGTAATGTCAAGAGGGGCAGGGGCAGTAGGCTTTTCGGGAATAGTGGAAGTATGTCTCTCACCATGTCGGGCTCGTTTGCCTGAATCTTCAGTTACATGACCTTTTCCCCGGTCGTCGTAAGATTTCCTTTTGTGAGAGTCGTCACTCCTTTCCAGAGAATCAT
Source organism: Allium cepa (assembly GCA_030765085.1). Taxonomy (NCBI): domain Eukaryota; kingdom Viridiplantae; phylum Streptophyta; class Magnoliopsida; order Asparagales; family Amaryllidaceae; genus Allium; species Allium cepa. The sequence goes on from CM060942.1 coordinate 294,200,733, forward strand.
GGTGATCATCCCTATCCCTTCTGTCATAACGCTCTTCTGCATCCCTCCTTTCACGAGCCTTTCGAGCAGCCCTCTCTTCGTCAGACTCTCTATAAGAGGGAAAGTAACGCCGATAATCATATTGACCACGCCCCCCGTAGCGTTGGAAATCCTGATAATACGATCCGCCGCGTGTCATTGAAGAATCTGAAATAAGAAAAGATAAGCTATAGAAATCTCTAAAGTATAAGAAGATAAGTGCATAAATGTGCTGGAAAATCCTTAGTTGTGTGTGAAGTGCAAGCTACTCGCGTTGGACTAACGAACCACTCCTCTGTTGGGGGGAAGTGATAGATTTCACTGTTGATGACAATTCTTGAGATGAAGGAGTAAGAGTCTGTTGGAGGGCAGATGTTGCTTCAATCGTCGGAGGTATAGCTTTACCATGAGCAGGGTCTTCTTTAAAGAGCTCTTGGGAAGTAATAATTATGTCACTTAAATCCCCAAAGACGTCATCACCGGCATGCCCAACCTGATTCCCTCCATCATCTCCTTTGTCAGCACTCTCCCTGGTTTGGGAAAGGGGCTCCTCTTCTTCTTCAATAATGGGAGCAAGTGCGGGCTTTTCGGAGGGTCCCGTATCGTCTCTGGGAGTAGAGCACTTTACTAATAAGGTTTCTGCAGAAATTTCTCCTCGTATGTGCTCTTTAGTGGAGATCGGAAGATCAGGAGTTTTCACCGGAGAGTCAGGAACCTCCGTTGGAGCTTCACGAGGCCGAGTAAAGCGAGAGAGATGGAGGAGTCCGTATTGATGTAAAAGTTCATCGTTTAGCAGAAACTTTATGCTCCTCTCTTCTACCGGCACGGCATTTAATCTTTCAAAAATTTGCTTGAGACTTGGGTCCCTAGCAGGGGGTGGTAGTGCTAAAAACAGAAAAAGAATGAAATTAGCAGCTGAGAGTTCAGATCTCGAGAAAGTTTCAAAACGGAAAAAGTAGAGACAGGAAATCTTACTTCCCACTCTCCAGATGGCATAAAACCCTGGAGGGCAGCGAACGAAGAAAAACTGATTCAAAAATCCGTGAGCGCTTTCGGAGAGATCGGTAATAAGTTTGCGATTTCGAGCGCTTCTTACAACCACGATGGAGGGATGGTCTTTAGTTTTCGTGAATGAGCTAAAATAGCAGATCTCCTCGAAGCTTGGTAACCGATCCAAAACTCTCCTGAATAGAACACATAACCCCATCAAAATGGCGTAGCCATTGGGGTGTAATTGGAATGGAGAGATAGACAACCGAAGCAGAAGCTGTTGGAGAAAGTCGTTAAAAGGAGGAATCGCCCCACTTAAGCACATTTGGCGATTGACTGCAACAAAGCCGTAGGGAGGATTGTCAGCAGTGTCATTTGGCCCCGGAAATAAGGTGTCAGCATCATCAATGCCAAACTGGATGCGCAGTTGGTTAAACACCCGCTGATTCAAAGTTGTGGGTGTTCTCTCCGGAGGGTTGTCTATAGGGATGGCTACTGGAAAGACATCTTCAGCCTGACCCATCGGCTCTTCTTGATGAGAGGTCATTCTACACAAGCAACTGGATGTTCAAATGCGAAGGTGCACGTTTCCTAAAAAGTGTGAAGTGTCGTGCAAAGCTAATAAAAATAATAATAATAACAAGTAAAGATAACTGGAATTAAACTGGTTGACGATTGATTGACTATGGTAATTTCGGAACTTGTTATTTAAAGCTCAAGCATAATATTAATGCGGGCTGGTCAGTTTCAATTGACTAATCCAGTGCTGCTTTAATATTCCACTTGAAATTGGTAGCACTTCGTTCACACGATTTATTTAAGTTAATTATATATCATTAACTAATCTGTCGTTCGATGTGGACAATCAATGACAGTATATTCGTCCCAGTTTTCTGTGAATGTTGTATTAACAGACTATTAGCTTACAAGTTGAAGTAATCTGTAAAAGAATGCAGCAGTATAGCAGTTCAGAGTCCATGCAATAATTCGGAGTTCAAACAAAATTTACAAGTACTAAGTCGTAAACGACTCAAGGATTCTTTGTACGGGTTAAGCTAAGTCGTTGGCTATTTAGGTGACTCGACTACGACCTAAGGAAAGTGAGGCGAGTTAAGTTAGGTTACTCCAACTCTAAACCGCTGATGTTATAAGTCGGCAGTACTATGAGTCGTAAGTCAAAGAACAGGAGGAAGGCTCCAGATCAAAGCAATAAGAAACCTTCTAAGTTCTAACCCGGTTACGACTCATGGATTTTGTCGTAAAATTTGCTAAGTCGGATTAAAGTCGATAGTAAAGGCTACTGGGTCGCATGGAAGCCACTGAGTCGTACACGGCTTATGGTTTAAGTCGTGCACGGTTTAAAGGATAAGTCACGGGAAAGTAGCAAGTACTGAGTCGTTGACAGCTCATGGTTTGAATCATTCACGGTCTATGGCTTAAGTCGTTCACGACTTATAGCTTGAGTCGTTTGTGGTTTATGGCTAAAAGCATTAAGTCGTGTACGGTTGTGATTGCAAGGTATTTCAGAATCAGTGGCCGAAAAGCAAAACCAACTAAGTCGTGAGATCCTAAGTCGTTTCCTCAACCAGTCAACCCCTTTCTAACCCGTTAACCCGTTAAGAACTTCCTCATCTCCTCCGAACCCACGGGCCGGTCAAATCGAGATATTGTAATTCATCATCTTCTCCTCACATCACCAGAAAGCACCCAAAAACCAATTCGAATCGCTTCAAGTGTACGGCGAATCAAGCGCAATGTTATAATCTAAAGGATCACAACAACAACGTAGCCAACAATGGTCAGAGTCGTTCACAACTCAATTCAAAGCCTGAGTACGACATACGGCGGCGATTTGGGAACAGGAAGCAAAAATTTATGCCTTAGCAATGGTCGTGGTTGGATTGAAGTTCAAAATGACTTACGCGATGTGGAGGAAAGGATGGATTAATGATCAGTAAGCTTGGAGAGTCTCTAATGGCGGATGCGTCTGTGAGATAAGAAGTGGGAGAGGAGAAACGACTCAAGCGTTCTTATATCTGGAGACATTGGAACTTGAATCGGCACGGGTTATGATGAGTCGAAGCGCACGACTTACGGCTTAAGACGTGTGCTTCGAGGGGCAAGTGTTAATCCCGTTTCACCAACGAGTTAAAGAGTCCACGAGATAAGAGCCCACAAGGTAAGATCTATGAGTTGAGGAGCCTGCGACCTAAGAACTACGACTCAGGAAGCTTACGACCTACGACTTAAGGCAGCAAACAGTTCTAGAAGGACTAACGAGTTAAGCAGTCTCCGACTTATGGCCTCCACGGTTTAAGGCTTTTACGAGTTAAGGAACCTTACGAGTTAAGGATGGCACGACTTAAGGAGATGAACGGCCTACGACCTAAAACATGTTGCGACCTAACAATGGCTACGGTTGAACGGCCTAAGGAAAGCTATGCGACCTAAAGGAGTAACGACTCAAAACATTGGAAGGAAGGATCAACAACACATAAGTCGTTGACGACTTACGACTTATGATGAGTCGTGTACGACTCATGCTAGAACGAAGGAAGTCATGTTTGGTTAACTCGGGAACGACTTATCACTTGTATCGTTCATTCGAACAGGAGATAACATTAGACCAAGCCGAGAGTCAAATCCAGTAGGTCGGCCGCGACCTACCATGAACCACTGACAAGCCCGCGACTTATCATATGAGACAATTCACCATGACTCGTCCACGACCTAAGGTCACTAAGTCGTAGTCCACTGCTATGATGTCCATACTAAAAAAGGATGACTCGTGAACGGGTTAGAACTTGTGCTATATTCAGAAGACCGAAGGCGAGTTTGAGCTCAACATGGTGAGTCGTCCACGACCCAACCTGACTCGGCCACGAGTAACCCATGAGTCGGGTACGACTCACGACTTAAGACCGAAAACCCCTATAAATACACGACCATTTCCAACATGAAGGGGACTTTTGGTCGATCAATTTCAAGCGCCATTACTTTGCCGAATTCCATATTACTTCAACACTTAAAGCTTTTGAGATTCAAAGAACGTCTAAAAGAACTTCATAAAGAAATCATCTACATCCACCATGGATTTGAAGATTTTTGTCAACATCGAAGTTTGAGCTACTTGTTCTAAGTCTTTTGTAATTCAAAGTGTGTTGTACTTGAAAAGATTTGTATCAATTTGTAACGTGATCATCAATAAAAGTACTTAAAGTGGACGTAGGCTATACCCATAAGCCGAACCACTATAAAACTGCTGTTGTTTACCGCTTTTCCGCTATTACTTGCTTATAATTCTTTCCCGATCTATCGGGTGGTGCTTTCACAACTACACTTCACACACCGGGGTGTTAGCGTTCAAATTTAGGCGTTAACAATCAGCAAGGGCTCGTTTCTATCGAAATCATTAGCCGTTCAATTGAAGTATTTCCTATCTAGGATTTGAATTCGGGGTCTTTGTGACTTGAAATTTGTTTGTTGAGTGGTGGTGAGAATCGCTCGGTCTTATTATGCGCAAGTTTTATTTCCATTGTCTGCAAAAATTTAAATCGACATTTTAGCAATACATTTTATGTATTTTTATATCGAAAACAAAGCAAACATATAATGATAATAAGGAACACAAGATTTATAGTGGTTCGGCCATGAAATTGGGCCTACATCCACTTTATATTCTTTCATTATTTATTTGCATCAGTTTCACAATTGCTTTCAATTACAAGAATCATACATTCATAACTCTTTTTACAATTTTTCAACAAAATTTTCAAGTAAAGTATGGACGCAAGTGGTTGCTGTTCCATGCCCTTGGAATTTGATCTCCATCAACGGTGGTGAGCTTGAATGTGCCGTCAAGAAGCTTCTGACCTATTACATATGGTCCTTCCCAATTTGGCCCAAACACACCTGTCGCGGTCATAATTCTTTTCAGGACTAGATCTCCAATTTCAAAGCTGCGTTGACGAACTTTGGAATTGAAATGTCTGGCTATCCTTTGCTGATGAGCTGCAATTCTGAGGTTAGCTTCATCTCTTTTTTCATCAAGGAGATCCAGCGCTTCAAGTTGCAACTTTTCATTTTCTGCTTGATTGAAATGAATTCTTCTGTGTGAAGGGACCTCTGTTTCAACCGGGATCATTGCTTCCGATCCATATGCTAACGAAAAAGGAGTATGCCCAGTTGCAGTTTTGTGAGTAGTTCTGTATGCCCATAGTGCAAGTGGTAGTTTATCGACCCAACCACCTTTTGCTCTCTCGAGTTGCTTTTTGATGGTTGATTTGATGATCTTGTTCACTGCTTCCACTTGCCCGTTTGCCTGCGGATGAGCTACTGCCGAAAAGCTTTTCTGGATTTTGAATCGTTTGCAAAAATCCTGGAATTCCTCGCTTTCAAACTGAGTACCATTGTCTGTGATTATTTTCTGAGGCACACCGTATCTGCAAATGATATTCTTGGTCACAAAGCTTATCATTTTCTTAGAAGTGATAGTAGCCAATGGTTCAGCTTCAGCCCACTTAGTAAAATAATCAACTGCAACAATAGCGTATTTAATCCCTGATTTAGCAGTTGGTAGCGGCCCAATGAGATCCATTCCCCAAATTGCAAATGGCCATGGACTGACCATCTGTGTGAGTTCGGTAGAAGGTGCTCTAGGAATTTTGGCATATCTTTGGCACTTGTCACATTTTCGGGAGTAATCTGCAGCATCCCGATTAATTTCTGGCCAAAAATATCCGTATCGGAGAATTTTCTTTGCTAGTGTTTGACCACCTGAATGATCACCGCATTCTCCTCCATGCACTTCAGCTAGGATTGTTTTGGACTCTTCCCGGGATACACATCGAAGCAATGGCATTGAGAATCCCCGTCTGTACAATCGACCATCCTGAATTACATAGCGAGAGGCCTTCCTTAGAAGCTTTCGTCTTTCTATCGAGTTTTCTGGCAGAGAACCCCTGAGTAGGTAATCCAGTATTGGAGTCATCCATGACTCTTGTTCTTGAGATACATTCATAATCCAGTCTATATCCATCTCGTCTATACTTGGCGCTGAAAGGACTTCTACAGGGACCAATCCTAATAGTTGAGCTTCACCAGAACTTGAATACTTTGCGAGGGAATCTGCCTTCATATTCTCTTCCCGAGGAATGTGGCTTATTGAATAGTGATCGAGTTCATATAGGAGTTCCCAAGCCTTTGACAAGTAGGAAGGCAGGTTTCCACCTTTCGCTTGAAATTCCTTCTTGACTTGGCATACAATAAGCTGAGAATCACTGAAAATTTGTAATGCTCGAATGTTTAGCTCTTTAGCGATTTTCAGACCTGCAATAAGAGCTTCATATTCTGCTTCATTGTTTGTTGAAGGAAATTCCAGTCTTAGTGCATAACATAATGATCGACCTTCAGGAGTTTCAAGTATCACTCCGGCTCCTGAACAGTAGTCATTTCTTGCGCCATCAACATACATCTTCCACTGGATTGGAGAATCATTGATCGCTTTTTCCTCACCATTATCTTTCTCTGTGAATTCTGCAATGAAATCGGCTAAAGCTTGTCCGTTGATTGCTTTTCGGGGGTGATAGGTAATGTCATATTGACTAAGTTCAATGTTCCATTTTAGAAGACGACCCGAAGTTTCAGGGCGAAACAGGACTTGCTTCAGAGGTTGATCAGTGAGTACTTTGATAGGATGAGCTTGGAAATATTGCCTCAGTTTCCTCGATGCAACTAGTAGGCAATAGGCGAGTTTTTCCAACTTGGAGTAATTCAGCTCTGCCCCAGTGAGTCTTTTGCTGATATAGTAAACTGGATGTTGAATCCTTTTGTCTTCCCGTATCAGCGCTGCACTTAGAGCATGAGATGATACTGCCAAGTATATAAGAAGATCCTCACCATTGCCTGGCCTAGAAAGTATCGGAGGCGTTTCCATATGACGGATCAACTCTTCAAAGGCTTTTTGGCATTCGGGAGTCCATTCAAAGTTCTTCTTTCCTCTTTTCAGGGCATCGAAGAATGGGATGCATTTATCAGTAGCTTTGGAAATGAACCGACTCAGGGCGGCGATCTTTCCGTTGAGACTCTGCAATTCCTTCTTTGTTCTAGGAGCTTTGACTTCTTTCAAGGCAGTAATTTGAGCTGGGCTAGCCTCTATGCCCCTAGCACTGACAATAAAACCTAAGAACTTTCCGGATTCGACCCCAAATGTACATTTCAGAGGGTTAAGTTTCATTCTGTATTTCCGGAGGACGGCGAACATTTCTGCTAAGTGTTCAATGTGATCCACTGCTTTCCTGGACTTCACTAACATGTCGTCGACGTAGACTTCCATAGTTTTGCCCAATTGCGGTTTGAACATAGCATTAACAAGTCTTTGGTAGGTTGCCCCTGCGTTTTTCAATCCGAAGGGCATAACTCTGTAGCAATAAAGTCAAACACCTGTGATAAAGCTTGTATCCTCCTGGTCTGGCTCATACATCATGATTTGGTTATAACCGGAGTAGGCATCCATGAAGGATAACAATTCATGTCCCGCAGTTCCGTCTACCAGTTGATCGATCCTGGGTAATGGGAAGCAATCTTTGGGGCAAGCCTTGTTTAGATCAGAAAAATCGATGCACACTCTCCATTTTCCATTAGCTTTCTTGACCAACACAGGATTCGAAACCCAATTCGGATATGTAGATTCTCTGATGAAGTTATTTTCCATGAGTCGATCAACTTCTTCTTTTAATGCTGATGACCTTTCTGGACCTTGGGTTCTCCTTTTCTGTTTAACTGGCGTAAATTTTGGATAAATATTCAGAGCGTGTACTGCAACTTCTGGAGATATCCCACACATATCGGTATGAGTCCAAGCAAAGACATCCAGATTTGCCTTCAGGAAAGATATCAAGATGTTCTGAATTGACACATTAAGCTGTGAACCCACATTCAACACCTTATTTGGATTTTTTGGGTCAACAGGTACCGGAACTGTCGTTTCCACCGGTACTACTCTATTCTCCCCTGTACTGGCTTTTCTGGGATCCATTTCTTTCCGTGCCCCGCTGTGCTCGCCAGTGCAGGGTCCGCTCTGTAATTGCTACAAGGCTGGTTCCTTGATGCGGACTGGGGTTGCCGCACCCTTTCCCATTTCTCTTTTTCTTGACTCTCGCAGCTCTGTCAAATAGCACTCTCGCGCAGCATTCTGATCCCCTTTTATAACTCCTACTCCATTGTCAGTAGGGAATTTAATAGTGAGGCACCACGGGGCTAGGATAGCTTTGAATGCTGCGAGTGTTGGACGGCCAAGAAAAGCATTATAGGCAGAAAACTCATCGACAATCACAAATGTTTGCTTTCGGACCACTTTCCTTTCTCCTTCCCCAAGTTCTACAAACAAATCGATGGTTCCTACTGGTTACTTTGGCTCCCCAGTGAAGCCCACGATTTTCTGTGATGAGGCTTGCACATCGATCATAGGGATTTTCATCTGGTCGAATGTCTTTTTGAAGAGGATATTACATGATGCTCCGCAGTCAATGAGGACTCTTCTGACAATGGCTGGTCCAATACCAGCCGAGATGACCAAGGGATCTAAAGTAGGAGCTTCAATACCTGTAGAATCTCTGGCTCTGAAAATAATATCATCACTGAAAGTTTTTTGTTGTTTAAGGGGCGTAGTGTCTTCTAGAACAAAGACGTTTTCTTCGGCTGGAGCATATTTCAAAGCCCTGGAATATCTCTCCATCTCACCCCAACTCTTGCCAGCTGGGTGAGGTCCTCCGGAAATGACATTGATAACGGGCCTTCCAGATTCATGCCCCGTAGCTTTCTCACCTGCCCCAGGCTGATGAACAGGAGCCCGCTGCCCCTGACTCGATGATGCAGGATTGTTGCTATTCTTTTTCACAAATTGCTGCAACTTGTTTTCTCTTAGCAACTCTTCAATCAGATTCTTCAGCTGGCGGCATTCATCAGTTTCATGACCTGGTTGATTGTGGAAGCGGCAAAATTTCCCACTTTGTATGGCTTTTCTCCCAGTTCTCAAAGGGATAGGTTTAGGGAAATCGACGGAATCTTTGGTGGCAAGGTAGATGTGCTCCGGCGTATGTGATAATGGAGTATATTCTGATGGCTTGAAGGACCGGGGCTTTTTCAGATTACCCTGTTTCTTTCCATTATTATTCTCCCTTTTCTGCCCCACCGACTCATTCTTGCGTGAAGCGACAGTATTGTCTTCAGCTTTTTCCAACACTGCCTTTACTGGCAAAGGACGACTTTCCAAGCGAATGAATTCGTCCGCTTTTTTGTAGAACTTCTCGAGAGAGGTTGGCTCTTTCATATTTAACCATTTCCCAAATTCGCTTGACTTATCAATAGCCCTCATCAGATAAGTCAATATCATTCGTGGTTCAGCATTGTCCACCTCAGCCAATGCTATATTGAAACGGTTCAAGAAAGATCTGATAGACTCACCAGGATTCTGCTCTAAACTGGACAATGACATGATATCCTTGGCCTTCGAAGCATATAGCCTAAACTGCTCCTTAAATTTTCTGGTCAAGTCTGAAAACTGATCGATAGATCGAACTGGCAACTTGGTGAACCACAGTAAAGCCACGCCTTCCAGGTATACGGGGAAATATCGGCACTTTATTTCGTCGGAGGCCCTGGCACCTGTCATGTGCCAATCATATTTATACAAGAACTCATTCGGATCACTTGTCCCTTTGTAAGCTGGAATAGTTGGAGGGACAAACTTCCTTGGAAATTCCGCCTTCAAGATTTTTCCAGTAAACGGAGTTTTACTTGGAGCAAAACCCCATTCCTTCTCATCTTCAACCCTTTGCATACTTTCCTTCATGATCCGCCGGACCATTCCAGAAAGATATTCCTCATCATGCCGAGTTCTAGATCCACCGGCGTCAGGTACTGCCTGCTCAAAGGGACTAGTAGGCCTTTCAGGAGCATTCCTTTCATTAACATCATGAATGTTGCCAGCATAGTTCCTTTCATTGCCATCCGGTTGATTGTTTGCCCCAAGTAAGTCGTTCAACTTATTCAGAATCAGAGCATTCTGGGCACTTTGAGCCTCTAGTTGTGCATTTTGGGCGTTTATCTGCTGGTTTAGCCCTAGAATCGCAGCATCCAATTCCGCTTTTGTAACTCCAACAGACGGAGTGGGTAGATTAGGCACAGGGGAAGCGGAGGTTCCCTCTTGAATGTTCCCAGATCTGATAGATCTACTTTTCCTTCCAGGAGCCATAATCTCAGATATACTTCTGGTTTTTAAGGAAATTCTTTCTTCTAATCTCTGCGAAGCAATGATGACAGCTGTCCTGAGTTCGATTCTCAGTGAAAGCACCAAAAATGTTAACGCCTAAATTTGAACGCTAACACCCTGGTGTGTAGATGACTGTTGTGAAAGCACCACCCGTGAATACGGGAACAAGATACAAGTAAAGAGATTGCAGAAAAGCAGTAAAAACACAAGTTTTATAGTGGTTCGGCCCAAAATCAGGCCTACGTCCACTTAGATTCTCTTTATTGCTGATATGAATACAATTTATATCACTTTCTTCAATTACAATTAACTTCAGACAAATAGCTCAAACTCCCATGAAGAATAATCTTTCGAATTCATCTTGAATGAATGTGATTCTTCTTTGAAGTGTGTAGTAGCGTCCTTGGAGTTTGGAGTGCTTGGAGCGTTGCTTGAGTTGAGAAAATGGCAGAGTAACGGTGCTTCGAGAATTAGCCCAAAAAAAGGTCCTTTGAATGTTGGTGATGGTCGTGTATTTATAGAGGTTCTCGGTGTTGAGTTATAGGTAGTAGCCGGGTCAAACTGGGTCGTGAGTTGGTGCCGAGCTAGGCTAGGTCGTAGGTCGCCCCCCTTCTCTTATGCATGGTCTTCAGTTTAAGTTGACGTCATGTGCTAAGTCCTAGGTCGTTACCGAGATAATGTGTTACGTGTTAAACTCCTGCGCAACTTCACTCCTCAAATCCATAGATCGGTCACGACTCATCATGAGTCATAAGCCGGCCACGGTTTAGATTGGATGAGTTTGTGCCTGATAGTTAAGTCGGCTAGCATCTTGGATAGTTAAATCGGTAAATAGGTTAAGTCGGTGGGCTTTTATAAGTTTTTAGATCGGGTCCTTCTAAGGCACTAGATCGGTAGCTGCCTTAGGTCGTAAACCTTGTAAAGTACTAGGTCGGCTTCCATACTAGGTCGGAACTCTCCTTAGGTCGGCATAGCCTTGTTAGACCGGCATCCCTTCATGCCTTAGATCGGTGTCCTTGTAATTCCCCTTAGGTCGGTAACCCTATTAGGCAGTTAGGTCGGCAACCATGTTAAGTCGGACCCTTTGTTATCTCTTAAGTCGTTAGGCCAGTCTCTTCTGAGGCACTAAGTCGGCACCCGTGATAAGGCATTGGATCAGTACGATTCTTAACCAGTTAGGTTGGCATCGAATTAAGTCCTGAGCTCTTAGATCGGCAAAACCTCTGGGTCGTAACTTTCGGCCGAGGCAGAGTTAACACTAAAGAAATTGTTCAGTAAGTTTACATATTAATAGATCATCCATTGTTTATCCAAGGTCGATGATCGTGAAGGACAAGTCTTAAAGAAAATGGGCTGCAAAACAATAAAGGTGAGTAAATCTCACTCTGTTAGAGTTTTATTTAAATTTAAATAGTTAAATTTAAATATTTGGTTGAGTGGTTGAATTGATTAGATGTGCACTGTGAATTGATGACCTGTTGATTTTGGTTTTTGATTGATTTTGTTGTTTGACTCGAAGCGTTTGGGAATTTAAATAGTAAATAAGAAAAATGGTTCAGTTTAAAATCAATAAAGGTTTAATGATTAGTGATTCATTAAATAAAAAGGATAACTTAAGGGATAATTAATTAATTAAATTAATTTATGATTTGGGTCAATTAATTGGGTCTAAATAAATTGAAATGATCATTGGATGGATTGATAAATAATTGCTTAATGGAATTAATAAAAATATAATTACCTTGTGGAATTTATCAAGAGATAAATTGTAATGATTAATTAAGGAGTAATTAATTTATATAATAAAGTAAAATAAGATAATTAATCTTCGGTGGAGATAAATCAAGAATGACTTATATATATATATATATGTTTTCAATTAATGATTAATTATGTAATATTATTAAAATTGATTAGAAATGTAAATGAGAAATCATTAATCTATGAAATAAATAATGTAAATAGAGATTGATTAGTTAAGAAATAAATCAATACAAGTGACTTATGAGAAATTAATTAATATAAGTAATTATGGACTAATGTGATTAAAATGCTTAATTCATTCCTGAGGTAATTAGGATTTCTTATTGATTTGGGTCAAGAACAACTAATATCGTGGAATGAAATTTAAGGTAATTACTTGAACGTAATTGAAGAATAACTAATCCAAGTTGATTAATGCTTATGAATGTTGAAGTGATAATTGCGTTATTTGATTTGGAATTAATTAATATAATATGAAGGAATCTAAGTGAATATGGTTAGAAATTCAATTGGAATCAATTGAATTGGTTTGTATGTGGTTAAGTTTTGTTTATGGATGAGTGAATGGTATTGGATGATTTGAATGAATTGAAATCTCTGATATGCAATGTGATGTATTTCATTTGAATAACTTGGATAGGATAACTTGGTTTTCGAAGAGCCCGGGTCGGGTATTGGGAAATACCCGAAAACCACTTCGAATTTTTATAAATTGATTTGTGAAATCAATAGGCAGGGATGAAATGATATAAGTGGATTGGATTATTTTATCTAAGTTTGGTACTTGGAAATTTATATGTGGAATAAGTCTTGACTATAGCAAATTGTGAAGTGGATAATTTGAGACAAGTTACCACGGGTTTTATTTAAGTTGTATGCTTTTGTTTTCCTTGTTAGTTGGGTTTACTCACGCTGGTTTCCAGCCTGACCCGGGTGTTACTTTGGTGTAATGCTCGGGTCAGACCGAGTATTACAGATTTTCAGGTAGGTACGTTTGGAGCTCAGGAGGCGAGCTGGATGGCAAGTACGTACGGAATATTTCCGCTGCAGTATATTATTGTGTATCTGGGACATGATTTATATGTCTAGTGTCTGTATATATATGTGAAACTCTGATGTATATTAAATGTAATCAACAAATATAGTATTCTTTTGTAAACTATTATTTATTATTATATTTTATCAGCTGCGAATGTGAGTTGTTGATGTTTCTTTTCTTCTTCTTCTTCTATCTCTTTCTTCTTTTTCATAACTATCTGGAATTTTCGGGTAAGAAAATTTCGGGTCGTTACATTTGGTATCAGAGCGAGGTTAAGCGAGATCTAAATTCATTTCCTCAGCTCCTCCTCTTCCCAATGGCTGCAAACCCTAGATCTAAATTCAAATTTCAAAAATCAAATCCAAAGTCAAAATTCAAAGTCCTCAGAAAATTCCAGAAAAAATATATGTTGAAGTTTTCAATGAGCGTAATCTTCTAGTGTAATTCGTCTTTCAATCCGATTCACCGTTTAGCCAGAAATCACGAATCAATTCCGGCCGTCAATTTTAGGGTTTTGACGATCCGACGGCGAATCATTGCCCGATCGATGATCGGGAAGTGGCATTTGAAAGAGGGCGTCGTGCTGGTCGTGGTGATGGTCTTTATTCGTCGCAAAAGGCCATAGGTTCGCCAGAAATTGCAGATGACGGTCGCAGCGGCGGGGGGAGGCATCGACCTCGAATCGCGTGCGCATGGAGGATCTTGGGTCGGCTCGAGGTGCTGATGCCAACGGCGGAGGTCGATCTTGCTGGATGTTGACTTGGGCGCGACGATTTGCGGTCAAATTTGTGGTCAACTGTCCGCCGTGGATTTCCTGAAGCGTGCTAGGGTTTCGAACGAGAAGGGGCATGTGGTTTTCGTGATGATGTGGTAGGGATAAAGGAGATTATTTTATTTTATTTAATTTTAAACCATAGTTGTTCAAATGCTTATAACTTTTACGTACAAAGTCGTATTCACATGCGACTCTTTTTGTTAGGATCGTAATAAAATTCCGAATATTTTGGCACTGGTTTGGACAGATTCTGAGACCGTGAAATTTTTGGGTTTAAATCGGATTTAAATCTGATTTAAATTCAAAAGGTGAGCGTTTTAACCCACTCACAACTTTTAGAATTTCGTATGTTTGTTAAATTGATTTTAGATATGAGTAGAAATTTATTTATAATTATTTGGCATGTTTTATTCATTATCTCAGTTAAATCGCAATTATTTAAATTAAATATGAATTAATTTTATTATTGCATAAAAATTTGACAGTTAAAATTTATATATTTGCATATAAACCGCTATTTAACAGTTATTAAATTTATTATTGAATATAAATTGTTAGTTAATACCTGTATTTATTATCTGTTATATTTTATATGCTCTATATTGATGTTTGTTTAAATTGGATGACGATTTGTAATAAATGGTTGACGATTGATATTTGGATGAATGAATGTTTATTTATATTAACTACAAGTTGTATGCATTTCATTTCCTTTGGGATTACGGTTTGAAATGATATACAACCGCATTTTTATTATTAAATTGCGGATTGAAATGATAAATATCTGTATCACTTGACCATAGGGTAGAAAATTATATACAGGTACCGCGGTATATATATACAAAATTATTTTTTTGAAAGGATTTTATGGTTTTGGATAGGATACGGTTTAATAAATATTAATTTTTGACCTTATATAAAATCTTATTTTATGTACATATATGGTTAAATTATTGAATATAAGCTGTGTATAAATTTTAAATAAAATAAATAAGATGAATAATGGAGTTTGATTATTTATATTATATGGTTAAGTACATGTTGAGATATTGAGAATATATAGAGTTTTTAATGTTTTAAATTAATTTGTATTGGGAGTTAAGTTTAAAATTCATTTGGAATCGAGCTTAAATAAGAATTAACTTCGTAAGTTGATGTAGAATTTATTAACTTGAAATTTTAAAAAGGTATGATATTTATAACTGAAATTTTATTCAAGATGGATTGAATGAATATTTCTAGTATAAATAAATTGGAGGAAATTTGATAGTTAAAAGTAATTTGAGTTTTATGTAAAATGATTTCGGATTTATTATACCGATATTTCAAAATAAATAATAGGACTTTGAATTGTTGAACAGAAATTTCCAACCTTAGTTCCAATTGTTTAATATTCAAAGTTTGAAATATATTGACACCGAAGTGGTTTATTAAAACTGAAAGCGATTTTAAATTTATGGATCTTGACTTAATCTTAAGTGAAATAAATGGTAAAGGCGTGGAAATTATTTACTTTATAAAGTAATATGAAAACAATTATTTTATTCTATATACTGTTGAATATCCAAAACCATTCAAGTTTTAGAAGTTATGGTTTTAAAGCTATGAATTTCGAAGTATTATGTTTTGAAAGTTATAATCCAAATGTTTGGTTTCCAGTTATTATAAATTTTAAGTAGTATGATTTTGGAAAAGAAATATATTTGAAATAAAAATGATATTATTGATTTGGGTTTTATAAAAATAATATAGAAATGAGTTGTTTTCGAAATGGGAATGATATCATATTTATGGGTTTTGAAATGGATAATTATTTGCTAGTTTTAAGTATAAACTATTTTAAAGACCGCGGTGTTATAATAATGTTTGGTTGTTGAAGAGACCGGGATCGGAAGTTGTCATACTCTCTGCCAACCCCGAAAACCACTTTAACAACCGTGTACGCGGTGCAGATTCCAGAATGAAGCAGGATGGTGGTGGTGTTTTCCTTTAAGGTAAATACATGGACCCGACTCCCCTGAGTTGGCATAAGGTGGCTAAAATAGGAGTGATCGACGGGTTAATAAGGTAGCACCTTTGATCGGACACATCCCTTCGATATTATACTTTGACTTTGGATTGATTCGGTGGCCACTTTTGATTTTATTTGGGGGTGTGGCTCGAGGTGGGCGGTAGTCGCGCGCTATGCGTTACCACCGTCCCGGAAGCGTAATTGGTATATCTACCCTGACATTACCTAGTTGTGCCATGTCACCTACCCTATCGCGCCTTGTACGAATTTCTATTTGTGTCGTACCTATGGAGTATCTCTGGTAGCCTCCCGATCAGGAGGTATTATGGTCTGTATAGACTATTGGCATTATTTGTGTTAAGGGCTATATGGGTAACCCCTTAACGCTATTCAAAAGTAAGTATATTTTACAAATAGACAGTATTGTAATAGCGTAATATGCTATCAAGTAAATAGTTTAACGAATCCTTAGGAGTGTAAATCCCGAGCATCTCTTGAGTTACCGCACCCATATTTATTTCTATTAATTTAACTTACATAAGATCTTTTAGTTCTTACTCGAGTGTTTTGTCTTTTCAATTCACTCGAGTCAGTCCGAGCGTTTCAGGATTTGAAGATTTATTCTGGAGGACGAAGACGAAGATTTGTAGTATTACTATCTACTATATTATTCCACTAAACTATTAAATTCCGCTGCATTGATATCATTGGTATGTGAACTCTGATATTTATTGTAAAAAGAAGAATCAAATGTTTGTAAACAGTTTTATGAACTGTAATTTATTATTATATTTTATCCTTCCGCTATGAGATTCTGTTTTGTTTTATTTCTTTCTCGTTTTTTATATTTACCCCATAACAATCTGCCCTTCCGTATGGTTTGAATTGGCACGTATGTCGATTTAAAGTGTGCGGAAAGGCGGGACGTTACATCTGGTATCAGAGCTTTGGTTTAGCGATAAACCTTAGCTTTGTGGGCTTTGACACTTTAATAGGGTAGTAAAACCCTATGGTTGGTGTTATAAAAAGGTTTTAATATTTGTTAATCTATTCCGTTTTTATTTATAAATTCTGGTTGGTGCATGGGACGCTGTGACATCAATAGGGATTTCTAAACACTTAATAGGACAGACCGACATAATATGTGTTTTAATATAGGTGAATGAAATAATTTTGCCTATTATATTTTCTATGTATAAAATAAAAATTTTAAAAAGATATCTATATGTGGCTGCAATAGATTGGTTGATAGGTAATAAAATTTATAATAATAGTTGAAATAAGATTTAAAATAAATAAATAAAATTGGAAATTTAGGACTTAAGTTCCGGGGTTTTGGAAATTCTTTCAAATGATTTCGAAATATTATAATAATATTAAAAGAAGTATTTTCTGATATAAGTATTTCAATATAATTTGAAAGAAATGTTTTTAAAAGAATATTTTGGAGAAAATAAGTTTTGCACTTTCCTCTCTGTCCCTGGAAAATAATTTCGGTGATGGCGGCCGCATCATCGACTTTCATTTTCGAGTTTCGAAGAGGGAAGGCCACTGTAGTAGTTTTACTGCAGATTCAATTTGAAAAATATACAAATTTTGAATTGTTTTAAATATAATAGAGATATATAAGTTGTAAGAATATATTTATTTATTATTTTAAAATAATTTGAAATTTAACCCGGCATTAAATTCTTAAATTTCCATTAATTAATTGTTTCAAATATTGTAGAGTAGTGAAAGGTAAGTAATTAATAATTTAAACCTCTAATTTAGGTAAGAGATTTAATGCCAAGTTATAAAAGAAATAAAAAGGAAATTGAAATTGTAACTTATAAGAAAAGGGTAAAAAATTATTGAACAGTGAGTTAATTAAAAGAAATAAGATAAACTTGTATGATTTTCAATTACATTCTTAGAGGCATATATATAACTTACCAAAAGATATAAAAGTTGAAATATCTAATAAGAAATTGTAATAGAATATTATACAAGAAAATCTGAAATAATGAAAGTATTCAATGAAATTTCCATAATAGATAAGAATTTGGTGTTGTAGATGTTAGGAACTTAAGTATGATTGAAAGACTATTAATTAAAATAGAAAGGTAAGTATTATAAATGGAATTTAGTAATAAATGAAAGTAAATAAATGAAATTAAGTAGTATATACGAAAGATAATAGACTTAAGTAAATGACTGAAGCTAATTATTAATAAAATAAGCAGAAAGATGAATACTGCAAATAAGCGAAGATAATAAAAGGATAAACCATTATATGAATAAAAAGAGAAATTAAACTACAAATGTATGAATAAAATTAATAAGGATAAACAAAATTTGTTGTTCAAATTGATTGTGGTTTGTTTTGGGTTTTAGTTGTTTGGATTTGTTGTTGTTTAGATAATGGTTGTTTGGGTAAGGATACTTTAAAATTGGATTTGGGGTGAATGAATAATCTATTTAGTTTATCTAAGACTGTTGAGTAAATAACGCGCTAGTAGTTATTTCTTCATTCCGTACAATTTAAAAGTTTTGAACCCGAACAACTATTTGTTTGTTTGGTTGAATGGTTGCTTTGTATTTGTTGTGTATGCTGGTGTTAAAATTGGTGGTTGTTGTATTGATTTGTTGTTAGTAATTGAAACCACTTAAATATTTCACTTTACATAAATTGTTAACCCTTTTGGATTTTATAAGTTAAATGCAGGTTTTGGAAGTAATTGCTACTGCTTTTGGTTCCATAAATTGAGCATAAATTATCCGACAAATAGGTACGTTTTGGATTTTGGGTTATAGCGCTAGTTTATATATTTTCCCGGGTTGGGATATAATATTTTGGATAATATATGTAATATAATTTTTATATTTTGATATTATATTTTCTCCCAAGCCTCTCCGTACAAGGAAGACTGTGCCAAAAATTTCGTAAAGTTTGGACATAGAAATTATTTTGAAATGTTTTTCCAAACTTTATTTATCTAAGTATAAGAAGATATAAAGGTTATAAAATTGGTATATTTATTTAAAGTAATAAAATTTGTAAATTATTGTTTATAAGTTAATATTTGAATAAAATGTATTGTTTATTTAATTCTTTCTTCTCCCTTCTTTTTCCTTTTCGGGGACGAAAAGTTTTGAGTGGGGTTGAGTGTAACGACCCGTAAATTTCGTGGATTTATTTTGGTTAAATTAATAAGTTTTGTAATTAAATCTAGTAGAAAGAAGAAAAAAGAAAAAGGAAAAAAAAGAAAAAAAAAAACTTTATAACAAATATTGAAATAAACGCTAATTTAAATTTTATAAATGGTGGCATAAAACCTATTTACCAGCAATTTGAATAAATTTCAATAAATGAAATGGAGTAAGTATTATACCTGGATATAAAATTCATTTAAAGGAAATTTATTTATATGTTAGTGTAAATTAAGAAAATATTATGATAAATAATAATTCCATTCGTACTTGTAAGCTGTTACTATAGGTTGCGTGCTGAAAAGGGTTGATTGAATTGAAATTTATATTTAATTTAAATGGAAATATTAAAGGCTTACAATAATGGAAAATTTAGGTAATAAAAGCTAGAACAAGTGAATAAATAATAACCATATAAGGGAATAGCATTAATATAAATTATGTTGGAACAAATTGGATGTAGAGAAATAAATGTAAGCATTTAATATATTAATTAATGTTGGTTTGATGATAACGTTACTTGGCGATCAATTATATAGTAACATGATGCAGCTAAGGCCAGAGAAGAAATCGTGCAATCTTTAATTCCTGAAAACACGAGTCTATGGTGTAGTTTGATGAGTTGGCCACGACTCAGCGAAGGCTTGAGTCATTTCCGAGCTAAGGAAGGAGGGCCCCGAGTTAACAAGCCAAAGGGGAAGGTAGGCCGAGTTAACGAGGCATCGGGCTTGAGTCGTCCACGACTCGAGAGAAGCATGAGTCGCTTCCGACCTAACTGTGACACTCTAAGTCGTTTACGACTTAACGAGATAAGAGACAACGGGTTACAGGAACAAGAGCATATTTTAGGTCGACCCCGACCTAAGAAGGAGAAGCTGCGAGTTAATGAAGCCACTTTAGGTCATCCGCGACCTAAAGAGTCTCGAGTTATGATGTGCCGACTTAACCAAGATGAGTCGTGAGTCGTAGGTCGGCATGAAGATGAGTCGGTCGAAGGTGTGGTGTTGTAATATGTTGAGTCGGTAATAGCTTAAGTCGGTCACGTTGAGTTGTATGTTGTATGTTAGGTCGTACTTGTTAAGTCGGCCAGGTTTTGAGTCGTTTACATTGGGCTATATTGTAAAGAGCTTGAGTCGCCATTGTATAAGTCGGTACCGACTTAGTTAGGTCGTAAGTCGCTCGCCGACTTAAGGATCTGGGTCAGAAACTCTATAAATAGCCGTGTGTTGTAATTTTTGGAGGTTGATTTTGAAATAAAATTTCTTGTTGATTGCTTTGTGCTTTCTTCTCCAATTGGTAGTTGAGCGTAATCTCCTATCTCCACTTACGTCATTCGAGTGCGCTCGAATCCACGTTTGTTGAAGCCGATTCACGAAATCTAGTGCGCTAGATCAACGTGCGAAGAATCGTAGATCTTTAAACACGGTATAGTGCGCTATCAACGTGTTTGAGATAGCTAGAGTTCGGTATCTTTGGATCAACGAACTTGGGCATTTTGGTATCTTCAACTCACCGATTGCTACATTCCATCGATTGAAGTTTTGATTCGATTTATCCGCTGCGCCATAACAGAAGTGTGAACGCAAAGTAAATAAAGAACAGATTTATGTTAAGTAATAATTTGTGTATACACGGGATTTTAAACGATGATTGTTAAGTAATAAACCTACAAGGGCATATAAGGAAATGGGTAACAATTTATATGTTGTTTATTTTATTTAGTATGATAAATAAAGGTTGGAATTCAAATTACAATTAAAGTAGAGTAGGTAGTACGTTATTAGGAAGTAAATATAAGGGTAGATAACAACTATTATAAAATCCCTAATTAACTGGTCGATAAATTTATTTGAAATAACGATCATATGAATGTGAGTAATTACAATGTCGTTATTTATTTTAAGCGTTATTTTATTAATTATGATTAATTGAGAAATTAATACGAGAAGTATGTAAAGTAATAACTAAGAAAGAAATACATTATAAATTGATTTAACCTAAACTTACGTGTAAGGTTGAAATTGAACCTAATCCGTTTAATTGGAAACTTATTGTAATAAATTGGATTCAAAGTGTAACAAAGGAATTATTTTAAGGGATTAAAATAAATAATATGATTAGTGAAATAATTTGTATTTTAAAATTTGAGATGAGAATTTGTTTAAGGAATTTTAAATTTACGAGTAAATCAAGGTGATAAAATTTAGGAATTTTAGAATTTGGATTTTTTTTATCGTGAGTTAATTTATTTAATTTATAATAGTTGGATTTATTGCAAATGAATAAAAATCAAATATGTAATTATTACGTTAATTTAAAAATTAAGTGGAAAACAGGAAATATTTATGTGATGATTTTAAAACGAATGGTAAACCCTTTTATTTGAAATTTATGAATATATGTTAATTCAATTAAAAGGAAATATTGGGAATTTATCTATAATTTTTAATTTTATGAAATCGAAGATTTATATTGATTTAATCTTTAATAAATTGACATTTAAAAATTGTTAAATCATTTTTAAATGTTTGAGAATTATTAAGTGATAAAAATTTCCAATTCTAAAACTGAAATATAAAAATTGGATTTATTTACTAATTCTTAATTTATTAATTAATATAAAAAATAGCCATTTTGGTCACGGACTCGGATTTCGACGAAACCAATTTCATCAGATCCGTAACAGTGAATCACTGTAGAGTTTCAAGTTTCGTAGCGATCGGACTTGTCGTTTGATCGTACAAACGCGAAACGCCTTGAATTCGATTTAATTGAAATCAATTTGAAATCAATTTGAAAATATTGATTTCATCATAACATCTTCATACGATGGAATTTGGACGTGAAACTTTTTCCATCGCGTTCAGAATATTTTTAAACACCTATTTTGATATATGGCTTAACCAATTTCGTTCCGGGGTCAGAACGGGCTTTTTGGGCCAATTATCGTTCAGCACGTTTATTTATTCGGATCCATATACTCTAGTTTCTAACCTACCTATACAAACCCAGTTATAAACCTTAGCCTCCATCTATTCTCATATGTTTGTGCGTTCATTTCCTTAGCTCTTCTTCCCAGTGGCTGCAAACCCTAGATCTAAATTCAAATTTCAAAAATCAAATCCAAAGTCAAAATTCAAAGTCCTCGAAAAATTCTGGAAAAAATATATGTTGAAGTTTTCAATGAGCGTAATCTTCTAGTGGAATTCGTCTTTCAATCCGATTCACCGTTTAGCTAGAAATAACGAATCAATTCCGGCCATCCATTTTAGGGTTTTGACGATCCGACGGCAGATCGTCGCCCGATCGATGATCGGGAAGTGGCATTTGAAAGAGGGCGTCGTGCAGGTCTCGGTGATGGTCTTCATTCGTCGCAAAAGGCCACAGTTCGCCAGAAATTGCAGATGACGGTCGCGGCGGAGAGGGGAGGCATGGGCCTCGAATTGCGTGCGCATGGAGGATCTTGGGTCGTCTCGAGGTGCTGATGCTGACGGCGGAGGCCGATCTTGCTGGATGTTGACGTGGGCGCGATGATTTTCGGTCAAATTTGTGGTCAACTGTTGGCCGTGGGTTTCCTGAAGCGTGCTAGGGTTTCGAACAAGAAGGGGCGCATGGTCTTTGTGATGACGTCGTAGGGATAAAGGAGATTATTTTATTTGATTTAATTTTAAACCATAATTGTTCAAATGCTTATAACTTTTACGTACAAAGTCGTATTCACACGCGATTTTTTTGTTAGGATCGTAATAAAATTCCGGAGATTTTGGCACTAATTTGGACAAATTCTGAGTCGATGAAATTTTTGGGTTTAAATCGGATTTAAATCCGATTTAAATTCAAAAGGTGAGTGTTTAACCCACTCACAACTTCTAGAATTTATTATGTTTGTTAAATTAATCTTAGATATGAGTAGAAATTTATTTATGACTGTTTGGCAGGTTTTATTCATTATCTCAGTTAAATCGCATTCATTTAAATTAACTGCGAATGAATTTTATTATTGCATAAAAATTTGATAGTTAAAATTTACTTATTTGCATATAAACTGCTAGTTAAATAGTTATTAAATCTATTATTGAATATAAACTGTTAGTTAATACCTGTATTTATTACCTGTTATATTTTATATGCTCTATATTGATGTTTTTTTAAATTGGATGATGATTTGTAATAAATGGTTGACGATTGATATTTGGATGAATGAATGTTTATTTATATTAACTGCAAGTTGTATGCATTTCATTTCATTCGGGATTACGGTTTGAAATGATATACAACCGCATTTTTATTATTAAATTGCGGATTGAAATGATAAATATCCGCATCACTTGACCATAGGGTAGAAAATTATATACAGGCACCGCGGTCTATATATATAAATTTTTTTTTGAAAGGATTTTATGGTTTTGGATAGGATACGGTTTAATAAATATTAATTTTTGACCTTGTATAAAATCTTATTTTATATACATATATGGTTAAATTATTGAATTTAAGTTGTGTATAAATTTGTTAAATAAAATAAATAAGATGAATAATGGAGTTTGATTATTTATATTATATGGTTAAGTACATGTTGAGATATTGAGAATATATATAGTTTTTAATGTTTTAAATCAATTTATATTGAGAGTTAAGTTGAAAATTCACTTGGAATCGAGCTTAATTAAGAATTAACTTTGTAAGTTGATGTAGAATATATTAACTTGAAATTTTAAAAAGGTATGATATTTATAACTGAAATTTTATTCAAGATGGATTAAATGAATATTTCTAGTATAAATAAATTGGAGGAAATTTGATAGTTAGAAGTAATTTGAGTTTTATGTAAAATGATTTCGGATTTATTATACCAATATTTCAAAATAAATAATAGGACTTTAAATTGTTGAATAGAAATTTCCAACCTTAGTTCCAATTGTTTAATATTCAAAGTTTGAAATATATTGAAACTGAAGTGGTTTATTGAAACTGAAAGCGATTTTAAATTTATGGATCTTGACTTAATCTTAAATGAAATAAATGGTAAAGGCGTGGAAATTATTTACTTTATAAAGTAATTTGAAAACAACTATTTTATTCTATATACCGTTGAATATCCAAAACCATTCAAGTTTTAGAAGTTATGGTTTTAAAGCTATGAATTTTGAAGTATTATGTTTTGAAAGTTATAATCCAAATGTTTGGTTTTCAGTTATTATAAATTTTAAGCAGTATGATTTTGGAAAAGAAATATATTTGAAATAAAAATGATATTATTGATTTGGGTTTTATAAAAATAATATCGAAATGAGTTGTTTTCGAAATGGGAATGATATCGTATTTATGGGTTTTGAAATGGATAATTATTTATTAGTTTTAAGTATAAACTATTTTAAAGACCACGGTGTTATAATAACGTTTGGTTGTTGAAGAGACCGGGATCAGAAGTTGACATACTCTCTGCCAACCCCGAAAACTACTTTAACAACCGTGTACGCGGTGGAGATTCCAGAATGAAGTAGGATGGTGGTGGCGTTTTCCTTTAAGGTAAATACGTGGACCCAACTCCCGTGAGTTGGCATAAAGTGGCTAAAACATGAGCGATCGATGGGTTAATAAGGTAGCACCTTTGATCGGACACATCCCTTCGATGTTATACTTTGACTTTGGATTGATTCGGTGGCCACTTTTGATTTTATTTGGAGGTGTGGATCGAGGTGGGCGGTAGCTGCGCGCTACGCGTTACCACCGACCCAGAAGCATAATTGGTATATCTACCCTGGCTTGCATAGTTGTGCCTTGTCACCTACCCTATCGCGCCTTGTACGAGTTTCTATTTGTGTCGTACCTATGGAGTATCCTCTGGTAGCCTTCCGATCAGGAGGTAATACGGTAGACTTTTGGCATTATATGTGTTAAGGGTTATATGGGTAACCCCTTAACGCTATTAAAAAGTAAGTTTATTTTACAAATAGATACTATTGTAATAGCGCAATATACTATGTAGTAAATAGTTTAACGGATCCTTAGGAGATGTAAATCCCGAGCAATTCTTGAGTTACTGCACCCATATTTATTTCTATTAATTTAACTTACATAAGATCTTTTAGTTCTGACTCGAGTGTTTTGTCTTTTCAATTCGCTCGCTCTGTTCGAGCGTTTTAGGATTTGAAGATTTTATTCTGGAAGACGAAGACGAAGATTTGTAGTGTTACTATCTACTGTATTATTCCACTACACTATTAAATTCCGTTGCATTGATATCATTGGTATATGAACTCTGATATTTATTGTAAAATGAAGAATCAAATGTTTGTAAACAGTTTTATGAACTGTATATTTATTATTATATTTTATCCTTCTGTTGTGAGATTCTGTTTTGTTTTATTTATTTCTCGTTTTTCTTATTTACCCCATAACAATCCACCCTTCCGTATGGTTTGAATTGGCACGTATGTCGATCTAAAGTGTGCGGAAAGGCGGGACGTTACAGTCTTGGGGTTCCAGCCAAAATCCCCTTCCAATGTGGAGTAGGCGGGGTATTTATAGGGGAGTTTCGAAGTTAGGTCGTGTGGTGTAGGCCGTGGGCGGCTTAGGAGTTGAGTTAGGTCGTGGGCGACCTAATGGGTATGGGTTATGGCTTATAGTGGGTGTATTTGGCCATTTGCGTTGGCTGGTAGGTCGCAGCGACCTATGGGGAATGGAAGGCGATCTATACGCTGGAGCACCAGGCGGAGCGACTTATGATAGACTTGGGAGAAGCAGGGACCTAATATTGGTTGGAGCGACCTATATGCAAACGGCATAAGGAGACGCGGATTATTTAGGTGCAGCTGTGGGCTCATAACCTGCTTGGTCGTTAGGTCGCTACCTCATTGAGTTGCTGTAGTATTCAACCCACTGTCGTGTTTGGGTCGCTATGTCGTTGATCTGTTTAGGTCGCTTAGTTCGTTGAAAGCAGCTGGGAGGTTGAGTCGTTAACTCATTGCAATGCTAGCTCGCCAGATGCAATAGGCCATAAGTCTCTTGGAGCTGTGAACAGTTAAGTCGCTTGGGGTTTTGGGGTAGTTAACCCGTTGTTATGTTAAGTCGTTAAGTCGCCGGCTTTCTTAAGCAGTTGGGTGAAAATTCAGAAAAGGGATTAACAAAGTGGTTTTCGGAGTTGGCAGGTAGTATGACAACTTTCGATCCATGTCTCTTCAACAACCAAACGTTGTTCTAACACCGTGGTCATTTGAAAATAAATGTACTTCAAAATCAGAATATAATATCCATTTCAAAACCATATAAATACGATATCCTTTCCGTTTCGAAAACCAAATTAATATGATATCATTTTTATAAAAGCTCAAACCAATATAATATCATTTTTATTTCAAATATATCCTTTCCCTAAAATCATAGACTTTCATAGTTATAACGCTTCGAAATCAAAACACTTGAAGTGTAACAATTTCAAATCTTAATACTTTGAAACCCATAACTTTGCAACATAACTTCCACCACTTAAATGATTTACAAAAAATTAAAATACTTTATATAAAACAATAGCTTCTTCAATTTCACAAATCAATTCCAAAACAACTCGAATTTCTACATTTTATATTTAGCCAAATGCCAAATCATAAATTTCAATTCGATTTAGTTTTCAAATAAACTATTCTAAATTTTATCGATTTCAAAACAGATTTGATCCACAAAATAAGCCATTTCAAATTCAACGTATTTCAAACTTTAAGTATTCAACAATTTCAAAACTAAGTTTGGTAATTACGATTCAACAATTCAATTTTCTATTATTTAGTTTCAAAATATTTTACTTAATTAATCCATTATCATTAAAATAAAACTCAAATTTCAAATAACGAAATATTTCCTTCAATTTATTTATACTTGAAATATTCATTTAATTCACCTTAAACCAAAATCAAGTTATAAAATCATACCTTCTAAAATTTTAAATTTAATAAATTTCACATCAAACTTATTTTGAATTTAATTCTTAAATAAACTCATTTTCAAATAAATCTCAAATTTATTTTCCAACCTTAATTTATTTAAGTCGTTATCAACTCTATATTGAAATATAATTTAAATACTTAACCAAAATTATCTTCAATAAAAATCAAACTTATAGTTAAGCTTATTCTATATTAAACAAATTATACATAGCTTAAAATCAAAGATAAAATAACATTTATATAATATCTAAAATCAATATTTACCTAAAACCATATATTTCTTTACAAAACCATAGAAATATTTTCAAAAATATTTTTATATATAGACCACGTTGTCTGTATATAATTTTCTATCCTATAGTCAAGTGATAGGGACATTTATCATTTCAATCCGTAATTTAAAATATAAATACGGTTATATGTCATTTCAGACCGTAATCCCGAATGAAATAAATATCTATAACAACTGGCAGTTCATAATAATATAAAATCAAACATCCATTCATCCAATATCAACCATCAAACATTTATCACAATCATCATCCAATTCAATCAATAACATCAATATAGAACAGATAATAAATAACAGGCATTTACTTGTAGTTTATGTTCAATAATAAATTAAATAACTATTTTATCCAAATAAATTCAAATAAACTGAGATGATGATTCAAAATATGCCAAACAGTCATAAATAAATTTCTAATCACATCATAAATAAATTTAACAAACATAAGAAATTTTTAGAAGTGTTGAGTGGGTTAAAACACTCACCTTTTGAATTTAAATTTAATTAAATCCAATTTAAACCCAAAATTTCAATAGTCTCAGAATCCGTCCAAACAAGCTTCAAAATGTCAGAAAATTGAAAACGATCCTAATGGAAAAACTGGGCCCAAAACCGATCTCATATGCAAAGTTATGATCATTAGAACGATCGAAATCAAAATTAAAATAAATAAATAAATAAGTTAAACAAATCAAACCAGACAAAGGCTGTCACGCCACCTTTCGTTCGCGCGTTCACCAAACCCTAGTGAGCTTCCAGATCGAGCATGTGAACCAAAGGCCTCGCCTACATCGCTCCAGACTTCGTCATTGACCGGTCACAGCCCACCAGACCTCGTTCCGACCTCCACTACCATGATCGATCGCCTCTCGATCAGCCCGTCTCCGTCTAGATGCAACGCCAGGAGCAACCACCGCCGGATTATTTAAACCCTAATCCAATTACTGCTGCAGATCCGACCGTTGATTCGACGAATGACCACCACTGATGAGTAGCGTGCGATGATCTCCCCCACCCTGTACCCTTCAATCGACGATCGGTCGTAGTTGATCGTGACACGATAAACAACCACAGTTTGTTCGTCAATTTCTGGATAGTCAGAGCTTAAGATCGAAAAATGAATTTAAAATCTGAGATGCGCTCGTCGAGAGCTTCAGATCGATGTATAATTTGATATGTGAGGAGTTAGAATTTTTGACGTTGAATTTTGTATTGAAACTAGGTTGTGAATTTTAGGGTTTGTCTGCCATTGAGAAAGAGGAACAGCAGAAATTTCTATACATACAGAAATAAGAAATAGAAAGGCTGCTAGGGTTTATAGCCATATATATATATATATATATATATATATATATATAGGCAGATTGGAAATAGGAACAAATGGATTGAACCGGTTGGAAAGTTGGACGATATACATCCCAAAAAGCCCATTTCGACTCCGAAACGAAAATGGGTCAACCCATATATCAAAATAATGTTTTCAAATATTTTAAAATCAATAGAACAGGTTTTAAATCCAAATTTCATCATATGAAGAAGGTATGCTAAAATTAAATTATTTCAAATTGATTTCAATTGAATTGATTTTCAAACGTTTCGAGCTCGTATGATCAAATGACAAGTCTGATCAATACGAAACTTGAAAGCGTATAATAATTCACCGTTACAGATCCGATGAAACTGGTTTCATCGAAATCCGAGTCAGTGGCCAAAATGGCTATTTTCCAATTAATTAAATAAATTAATATTAATTAATTAAATCACTTTTCAATTTAAATTCTATAATCAACAAATCTTTTCATTTTTGATTTCTTAAACAATTACAATAATTTAAACAAATTTAGATGTCAAATTAAAGTTGATTTATCCATCAATTTCAGTGTTTAATTTCAATTTCATTAAATTCAAAAATTGTAAATTAAAATTCCCAAAAATCCATTTATTAAATTTCTAAACCATTGTATTCACATCTTTTATCGCAATGAGGATGCAACCAATATTAGTTTATGGTTTATTACATTAAAATCTTCAAATTTCATCTTAATTTCCCACTAACGTAATATCTAAATATTTAATTTTGTTTATTTGCAACAAACTCAATTACTATAATAATTCAAATAAATTAATAAATCGTGATTTTGATTCTTTAAATCAACCAACTGTCATATTATAAATGGAGTTGACATTATTTCCGAATATTATCTTAATTTACATTAACATAATATTTAATTACCTTTATTGAAATTTATTTCCAATTTAAAATACCAGGCTAAATGAATACATAATATACAATAATTATTACCATCAACTTTCAATTACACCTATAAGTTATTATTAATTAAAAAAAATGTTATAATTGCTTACATAATACTATTTTTATCCAATTATCAAAAATCATATACTAATCTCCCAATTGATTCAGCATTACACTTGTTTTCTTATATTCACTTTATAACCAAGTTATAACCTTTAAGTTATTTTGTTTAATTGGAATTTCATTCAAGTTCATAAATTGTTAACCTTAATTAACTTTGTTCCATTTCATCTTAGTTATTTTTTCATTATTACCTTAAAACTTTTTATTTCTTCCAATATTAAATAACAAGATTCATTAAATTAACAAATTTAATTATCGAATTTTACGGGTCGTTACATGATGACCCGACATTTACGATATCCGGAACTAGTGTCAAAACAACACATTTCACTCTCAAATACCATTAGTGGAGGTTGCAAGTTTAATTAAAACAAAAATTATCTAACATGAAATATGTTCTCCATAAACATGGAAAAACATTGTCGAAACGGGTATTATGATCTCAAACTTTGCCTAATTACTAGATCTGTATGTGTTCTCTTAGTAGAACCCAATCTTCATCAAAGACAAATTTTATCTGAAGCCCGCCTCCATTCAAAATGTTAGATAGTTGACGCAATGTGGGAAGCGAATTCGACGATATGAATCGAATCCGTCCAGGATCTCACACGATTAGCGGAAATAATCGGTGAATTCGACGAAGAATCGAGGGATTTAAGAATACCGAAAGGTCCAAATCTGTTGATCACGAAGATACCTGATTTTAGCAATCTTCAACACGTTGATCGCGCACGATTCCGTGAAGAAAGATCTACAATTCTTTGAGCGTTGATCAAGCGCACTTGATTCCACGAATTGGCTTCAACAATCATTGATTCGAGCGCACTCGAATGCCGAAGTGGAGATAGGAGTTAACACTCGACTACCAATTTAATGGAGGCACAAAGCTTCACAAACAAAATTTTATTCAATTTTCAACAACCTTTTTACCAATGACACAACCCCTATTTATAGGAGATTACAACACATAAGACTTTACACAGTGGTACAACAAACACAGCGACTTAAAAAAAAATGAAATACAAAGAGTACAACGACTTACGAACAACACACACGACCTAAAATGCTTCATGCGACTTAAAATAACTCGCTCGCGACTCAATAAACTCAGCTGCGACTTATTGCACGCGACATAAGGAGACGGCTCGCGACTCAGCTTCCTTCGCGACTTATTAAATCATTAACGACTTAAAATAAATCTCCCAGGCAATGATAAGTCGGTCGCGACTTAAAACTAAGGTCGTTCGCGACCTTCCTCTTCACGTCCTTTGCCAAAGATATGTCGTACGCAACATATGGAAAGTCGTTGCGTATATGGGGGGTCGATTTCTATTTGTTCGCGACCTAGATAAGTCGCTCGCGACATATGGAAGAGGGGAGTAGGTCGTAAGTCGCTTGCGAGACGAATGTTCGTGATTTGGGTTGAGGTCGGGAAATTGTTTAAGTTGCGGAGGCGAATTAGATTTAGGTCGTGGGTTCTCGTGGGTTCTTGGATCGCGGCCATGGGGAGGAGTTGAGTCCTTAGGTCGCGGGTCGCGAGATGGGGGGTTTTAGGTCGTGGGTTGCGGTATATGGTGACGTGGTGGGTTGCGGCAAGTGGTGATGTGGTGGGTCGCGGCAAGTGGTGATCGAGGTTGGTGGAGGTGCGGAACGAGGTAAGTGTTTCCCCTGTATCTTCCTCCCTGGGTACGAAAGAATTCGTCCTCGAATTCGCATTTTCTCGATTGTCAGCATAATACGGAATCAAGTGTTTCACATTAAACACATCAGAATTATGAACCTCTTTCGAAACCTTAACCGATACGCATTATCATTGATTTCTTCAAGATTTCTAATGGAACAATTTTCCGTGCGTTCAACTTGTTGTAAGTTCCAACTGGAAAACGATCTTTCGTTAAAACCGCATATACAAAATCTCCCTCTTTGAAGACAACTCTTCTTCGTTTCTTATCTGCCATTTGTTTATACTTCTCATTTGATTTAAGTAATCGTTCCTGTACAACCTTGTGGCATTCCTGTAACTCATTCACCAAGTCACTAGTCCGCTTAACTACTCCTTTCTGATATGGTACTGTCGTTAAATCCAATGGTCCCTTTGGAATGGTTGAATATACAACTTTAAATGGTCTGAAACCTGTACTCCGGTTAACTGCATGGTTGTGAGAAAACTCCGCTTGGCACAATTTCGAATCCCAACTCTTCTAATTGTCTTTCACAAGACATCTCAGTAAATTTCCCAACGATCGGTTAACCACCTCCGTTTGTCCATCAGTTTGCGGATGGTAAGCGCTACTAAAATTCAGCTTTGTTCCGACCATCTTCCACAAACTCAACCAAATGTGGCTTAGGAATCGAGTATCCCTATCAGAAATAATGGTCTCCGGTAATCCATGCAATCGATAAATCTCTTTAAAGAATAATTGAGCCACTCTAACTGCATCCGCTGTCTTCTTACAAGTTATAAAATGTTCCATCTTCGAAAACCTGTCCACTACAACATATATGGAATCATTTCCCCTTTGAGTTCCCGGCAAACCCAACACAAAATCCATGCTAATATCAACCCATGGTTTAGTAGGCACGGGTAATGGCATGTATAATCCCGCATTCGTCGCTATTCCCTTCGAAACCTGACAGATATGACATCTTTCCACAAACCTTTCAACCTCTTTCCTCATTGACAGCCAAAAATAAGATTGAGAAATCAACTGCAATGTACGATCTCTGCCTACATGGCCTTCTTCATGTAACTCTTTGATAATCTTCATTCTCAAGCTACAGTTTGGTATGCATAATCGATTCCCCTTGAACAAGAATCCATCAACCAACAAAAATTCATCAGTATTCCCATCTTTAACTTTCTCAACAAACTTTGCAAAGTAAGGATCCTCCTCAAACAACTCTGGCAATAATTCGGATCCTGTCACTTCAACCTTCAACGTTGTCAACAAGTGATTCCTCCTGCTCAAAGCATCCGCTACACGATTTTTCACCCCTAATTTGTGTTTTACCACGAAAGTAAATTGTTGTAGATATGCTATCCACGAAACATGTCTCGCTGAAATCTTGTCCTTCCCTTGTAGATGTTTCAATACCTCATGATCAGTGTAAAGAACAAACTCCTTTTGAAACAAGTAATATCGCCAGTGGTTCACGGCTTGAACAATCGCATAAAACTCTACACATAAGTGCTATATCTCAACTTGGCTCCAGACAGTTTTTCACTGAAATAAGCAACTGGTCTTCCATTCTAGCTCAATACTCCACCAATTCCCACTTTCGAAGCATCAGTATGCAATTCAAAATACAACTGAAAATTCGGCAGTACCAGAATTGGTGCTGTCGTCAACAGTGTCTTGATCTTCTCAAAGGCAACCCCTGCTTCCTCTGACCATACAAACTTCTTTCCTTTCATGCAATCGGTTACAGGTGCCATCACACTGCTAAAGTGTGGAATGAATCTTCGATAAAAAGACACCAATCCATGAAAACTCCTCACTTCTGTAATTGTCTTCGGTTGTGGCCAACCCCTGACAGCTTCCACTTTATTTTCATCCACTTGAATTCCTTCCTTTGACAGAACATACCCAACACTGTCCGTCATAAACACGCACTTCTTTGTAGCTGCATAAAACTGCTCTTGTCATAGAATCAACAATACTTCTCGCAAATGCTGGATGTGTTCTTCCGTACTCCTACTATAAATCAGAATATCATCAAAGTAAACGACCATGAACTTCCCAACAAATGGTCTAAAAATCTTGTTCATCACTCTCATAAAAGTATTAGGAGCGTTTGACAAGCCAAATGGCATAACCAACCATTCGTATAAACCCTCCCTGGTTTTAAAAGCAGCCTTCCATTCATCACCCGGTCTAATACGAATTTGATGGTATCCACTCTTCAGGTCAATCTTGGAAAACACAACAGCCCCACTCAACTAATCAATCAAATCATCAAACCTCGGCATAGGAAATCTGTATCTCACAGTGATCTTGTTTAGTGCCCGACTGTCCGTACACATCCTCCACGTTCCATCCTTCTTCGGTACTAATAAGGCTGGCACGACACATGGACACAAACTCTCCTAGACACGCCTTTGTTCTAGCAACTCCTCCACCTGCCTTCTCAGTTCTTCATGCTCCTTCGGACTTATCCGATAATGTGGCCTGTGAGGTAACACTGACCCTGGCACAAGATCAATTTGATGTTGAATATCCCTTAACGGCGGTAATTCCTTTGGCAACTCCTTTGGAAACACATCACTGAATTCTTCCAATACCGGCTTCACTTCCTCTGGGACTTCAACTGATTCAATAGCTTCATGTCCAATCAACAAAAACACTTCGGGACTTTCCTCTACTTCTTCAACAAATTCTTTCAAAGTCAATAAAGTTTTCAGCTCCTCGATTTCCTCAGATTTACTCTCTTCCTGTTGTCTCTTCTTTGGAACTAAAATAATCTTAACGCCTTCAAACATAAAACAATAGCTATTGGTTCGACCGTCATGCTGCACTGCTCGATCATACTGCCACGGTCTTCCCAAAAGCAAATGAAAAACATCCATCTCAACTACATCACACCAGATCTCGTCTTTATATTTCTTCCTAATAGAAAATGGAACTCGAACTCGCCTGTCCACCTTCACTGCTCCTCCTTTTCTTAGCCACGCTAACTTGTAAGGATTAGGGTGTTTCTACGTCTTCAACTTCAGCTTCCTCACAGCTTCAGTAGAAATAATATTGTCACAACTTCCTGCATCAATCACAAACTTACAAACTTTTCCCAGAATAGTGCATGTATATTGAAAAATGTTGCTCCTCAAGTAACAGCCTCATCCTCTTGCTTCGGTGTTAAACAAGACCTCCTCATCATTAGATTACATCCTTCATCTCCCGACGTGATATCCTGCTCATCTCCCTCCACTGGACTAGAATCACCTTCACCAACATCCTCGCCTTCAACTTCAGCAATCATCGTTCTCTTCTTTGGCTTTGGACATTCGTTACTTTTATGACCCATTTCTTGGCAATTATAACATTTGAAATTGTTGTTGACCTTTGCCTTCTCAACCTCCTTCACAACTGGTTTGCTGACGGCTTTAGAAACATTGGAACTCCCATTAACACCTTTGCTTTGAATATTGGAACTTGTAAACACACCTCCTCCTCGTCTTCCCTGCTTCTCCCAAGCCAACGCTTTCTGGTGCGCTTCAGCCACAGATCTCGGATCAAACATATTAAACATATCCTGAATCTGCATTCACAAACCTCCAACAAACCTAGCAGTCAGCTGTTCCTCTGTCTCCATAATATCATTTCGAGCAATCAGTTGATAAAACTCGCCAGCATAATCATTAACACTCTTCGTCCCTTGCCTCAAGTTCTGCAACCTCTGATACATGAGTGATTGATAATTGTATGGTAAAAATGTAGATTTCATCAATTTCTTCATTTTCTCCCAATCCACAATCTTCGACTTCCCCCATCCGTTCTCGTGTAAGTTTGGTTTGCTGCCACAACGCCATAGCTCTCCCCCTCAACCTAGTAGCAACCAACTTCACTCGACGATCTTTCGGTACCTCCTTGAAATCAAAGATCTCTTCAACATTAGACATCCAATCCAAAAATTCTTCTGCAACCATTCTACCCTTGAACTCTGGAATTTCCATCTTCATTCCCGATTCCCATCTACGGTCATCTTCAAAATCTCTATCTCGATTTCGTACTTGACCTAGATCTCGATAATGCACACTACCTCTATCACCATCAAACTCCTCATCAAAATCTGAAGTATATCGATGTCGATCACGACCACCAACCTCTCTTCTACCACCACTTCTTCGATCTTCATTCGTATCACGATTATCAACACTTCTATGATCTTGATCTTCTCTTCTCTCCCGGTCTGAATGTATCGAAGCTCTACTTCCCCCATGGTTTGATTCAGGTGAAACTCTTCTTCTACTTTAATTCATTTCAATCATCATTCTCTCTAATCGACTAATTCCTTCATTCAACTTTTCAGTGAAACTCTCGTTGATTCGTTGCTCCATTTCATCGGCCTCTTCTCTTCCATACAAAGCATTAATGTTGCGATGACGTTGAGCTCGTCTCGGAGGCATGATTGAACTTCAAACAAACTCAAGAATAAATTTCAGACACTTTTCGAACTTTGATCCGAAGTAAGATGGATCGAAACTCCCAACTTGTTGCAACTTCACGATGAACACGATGAACACCAACTTCTCCCAATTTGCAAATTCGTTCTCCAAACTTCAAATTATCGAAACACAAGTCTCCAAATTATGCAAACTCCTTGCGATCTAGCTCTGATACTAAACTGAGGCAGTGTGGGAAGCGAATTCGACGATATGAATCGAATCCGTTTAGGATCTCACACGATTAGCGGAAATAATCGGTGAATTCGACGAAGAATCAAGGGATTTAAGAATACCGAAAGGCCCAAATCCGTTGATCACGAAGATACCTGATTTTAGCAATCTTCGACACGTTGATCGCGCACGATTCCGTGAAGAAAGATCTACAATTCTTTGAGCGTTGATCAAGCGCACTTGATTCCGCGAATTGGCTTCAACAATCGTTGATTCGAGCGCACTCGAATGCCGAAGTGGAGATAGGAGTTAACACTCGACTACAAATTTAATGGAGGCACAAAGCTTCACAAACAAAATTTTATTCAATTTTCAACAACCTTTTTACCAATGACACAACCCCTATTTATAGGAGATTACAACACATAAGACTTTACACAGTGGTACAACAAACACAACGACTTAAAAAAATATGAAATACAAACAGTACAACGACTTACGAACAACACACACGACCTAAAATGCTTCACGCGACTTAAAATAACTCGCTCGCGACTCAATAAACTCGACAGCGACTTATTGCACGCGACATAAGGAGATGGCTCGCGACTCAGCTTCCTTCGCGACTTATTAAATCATCAGCGACTTAAAATAAATCTCCCAGGCAATGATAAGTCGGCCGCGACTTAAAACTAAGGTCGTTCGCGACCTTCCTCTTCACGACCTTTGCCGGAGATATGTCGTTCGCGACATATGGAAAGTCGCTGCGTATAGGGGGGTCGATTTCAATTTGTTCGCGACCTAGTTAAGTCGCTCGCGACATATGGAAGAGGGGAATTGGTCGTAAGTCGCTTGCGAGACGAATGTTCGTGATTTGGGTTGAGGTCAGGAAATGGTTTAAGTCGCGGAGGTGAATTAGATTTAGGTCGTGGGTTCTCGTGGGTTCTTGGATCGCGGCCATGGGGAGGAGCTGAGTCGTTAGGTCGCGGGTCGCGATATGGGGGTTTTAGGTCGCGGGTTGCGGGATATGGTGATGTGGTGGATTGCGGCAAGTGGTGATGTCGTGGGTCGCGGCAAGTGGTGATCGAGGTTGGTGGAGGTGCGGAACGAGGTAAGTGTTTCCCCCGTATCAATAGTTAGTGTATTTTCCTTGGTAAAAGGTAGCATAGGCACTTTTCCTTAATTATTTCGAACCCTGCAGATTGATTTTTGCCCACTTCAGGCTGCATACATTCGTTTAGAATACATAGTGTCATTGTATTGTTGTTTGTGTAGTCTGGTTGCATTAAATGAGCATGCGTCCTCCTAGCCTGCATAGGCCTTTTTGACACTTGAACCTCGGTGAACTAGATTTTGATTGTGTAGTCCTCCCAGTTCCTGATATTTTTGTTAGTGTCGAAAGTTCATACTGATTCTGGATCTGAAACGTGTAATAATGCAATGTTTGAGGGTTGGCTACAGTTGCGTAGTTGTAGTTTTAAATTTATTGACAACTATCCAGGTGACATCATGCTATGATTTGATGGTACCAGGCTTAGTTATGTAATCTTCTTCTTCCACCTTAATCAATTATTAACAGATAAAAACAAAAATCAATATACTAGGCAGTTTGATATATTTGAACTTCGTCATTGAGAAAACTGTGTTTCATATGTATTAAACTCTCCCATCAGTTGGGACTGAACTACGTATGAACTAGTGCTGGCATTTTTATTTGGTTCTTTATTGTTTGTTGATTTGAAGATGTGTATGAAGTTCCATTTTGAGTATTTGCTGAATCCCATATCATATTTGAACTATCATTGTATACTTATTTTTGTTTTGGTGTCCGCATTTTAGTTATTTGACACCGAGTTTCTTTTTGTTAAAAACCGTGGCAGTTTTTGCATTTGGATAGGAGCCATTTTGAAGTATTTTGTCGCAGTCTTGTTTCGGGTTGACCAACTTCTAGTCTGACAAGAAGGGCTCTTTCTATTGGGTCAGAGGTATGAGCTTTCTTTTATTTTACCATTTTCAAAATGATAATGTGTTATAGTATAATGGTTTCTCTATGTTGAAACAGAGAAAATTTAGTAAAAGTATTACAATTTGTTAACGTATGATCGATCACAAAATATTTACGCTGTTAGCGATAGTCCAGTCTATTGGAGAAAAATAAAAATTAGTTGAAAGATGAATTTGTCAGCTGCTATAATTTAGTATAATCAAGTATAGGCTAAAATTTTGTGTTTAGGGGTAATATCGTAAAATTTGATATTGGAGTTATACCAATAATTTACATGTAAATACGTATATTTTTTGATGTATGAACTGAACCTTTTGAGTATTTTAGAGAGTATAAAAAGCCATATTGAGAATCAGGCCATAGGTTTTCTAATTCCAAGAACCAACCTAGTATATTTGATGGATTTTATGGGCAATATTAACACGCTGACTCATCCACCATTGAGTAATTGATATGTAGCTTTCAACGAAAATTATCTTATCACTATATGTGCAATTTTCCACCTTTTTAATTTGTAGTTTTGTTTTACCATAGTAGAAGCTTGGTTAGGCAATTTCATAGTCGTGTAAAAAGTATATTCAATAATTAATTCGTGTATTTGTACTCGTGTATTTTAGAGGTCATAGATAAACACAAACTTTTGTAGATTTACGATTTTAACTTCCTTT
Organism: Allium cepa; assembly: GCA_030765085.1. NCBI lineage: Eukaryota > Viridiplantae > Streptophyta > Magnoliopsida > Asparagales > Amaryllidaceae > Allium > Allium cepa. Next base: position 294,239,409 of record CM060942.1, read on the forward strand.
TGTTCAATTCGTGTAAAACAAATGCAATGTACATCTTGCAAAAATATAAATGGAGATATCTACCCTTAACCTATCAGTTCTACCAAATTGGGTGAAACTGATTGAATTCTTGAATAAATTTATTTATTGATGGATATTCATATTTATAACTAGCATATGACATTCTGCAATTCAAAGTTTAAAAGTAATAAAATGCAGGTCACTTGCATGAACAATTTCCATTTGTTGCTTAGGATAACTTTTGAAGAACGTAGTTAAAGGCACATCTGCTTTAATTTTACCATTGTACAAAAGGGAATTGTTCTGTAACACATAGAAAAATAATCATAAATTATAGAAAGACTATAGTGTGAAAATTAAAAGGATTATTCAAAGATATCCCCTTTTAAATACCTTAACGGAGCCCTTTGCATTTATCAATTCCTCCGCATAGAATAAATTGATAACTCCGGATTTTTTTATTTTGCTTATAATCAAAACCTGATTATTATTTCAAATTTTAGAAAATTGCTAGCTTACGTATTTTGCTTGTTATCAATAACCGATTATTACTTCAATTTTTTTAATTTTGCTTGTAATCAATAACTGATTATTTTGTCTCTTATTTTTATAAGACATGCCAGTTGCCCTTTTGATTGATTCGCAAGTGTTTATCATGATATGAAAATCTCAAGGTTTATCGTAGTTTGTATATTAAAGTAGAATGAGGCCATTCATGTGTAAAAGTCAGGGCTTTTGATGTCAGTTTTTTTTTCATTTAAGCTCGAGCATGTGCTTTATCATGCACGAGGTAACTTTGAAATGGTAATCTACAGGTATAGAACTTATTAATCGTCTAGAATGCACAAATTCATAATCTTTTATAAGAAACTAGAAAGTAGTTTGGACAATGTGTGTCAAAAATACATACATCGTTAATGGCCACTCAAGATACGCAGAAACTAACAGTGGGTAATTTAATTATCAGCCCTAGACTCAAATCAGCTGCTACCATGGCGGGATGTGATAAGGAGGCTCTCCTTGCTAGTCTTATTTTAGAAGATACGACAATTAAAGAATCAAGGCATAACAAAAGACCGAAGTTTAAATCCTATTTTAATTCTAAAAGGTATTTTAGTATAAAAGAAACACGTTTTTAACAATTTTGCTTGATTTGCAATGATTTAAAACTGCCACGTCTTTCATTTTGCTATAGAAAAAGTAGGCTAAGGAGACAATCAGCTGATTCAATACCACCAGTAGTTCTTTGTTTAGACGATGAAGAAGACGATGATGCCAGAAAGGGTACTTTGAATAATTTGTATATATTTATAAGTGTCTAATCCTTCGTTTATGTTGATATACAAGATTTATAATGAAAAATCATAGAAGTAAAACTTGTTTAGGATTCCGATTAACATATCACCAAAAAACAAAGAAAAGAAGCATGTTGATGTTGAAGAAGAAGGTCAGAAGAAAATTAAAGAAGTAGATTCTTATAAAAAAAGATTGTTCTAATAAAGGAATAATATGCATGGATAAGTTGAGAGAGGAGCTTTCATGTGCGGTTAGTTGTTTTATAAATTAGTTGAGTTCATTTACATCATTTACATTATTTGCAAAGGTAATTCTTTTTTCTTTCTTTCTTACGTTGATTATTTTGATAGATTTGTTTGGAGATATGCTTTGAACCAAGCAATACTCACTACTCGATGTGGACACAGGCAATTAAATTTAGTACTTTGAAGGTGTACACCTAGTAAAATTAAGAAATTGTGTTTAGTCAAAAGAATGCTTCAATATTATGACAGAATTTCTAGGGTTAAGCGAAATGTATGCTTCTAATGGATAGAATGTTACAAGTTAGAGTAAAGAATTAAATCAATTAAATCAATTAAGAATCAGAACCATGTATACTTGTTTTTCTTTAATGTATTATATAATTGCATTTCAATCCCTCTCACAACATGGTATAGAAATTACTGCAGAATTACAAAATGAAAAAGAACAAATTTAATAGTGTTTATTGAGTAATCAAGTTTTTGTTCTTGTAGAATATGGATGTTACCTGACATTATTCCTCAAATAAATTTTTATTGGATCAGTTGATATTATGAGATCAGTATCCATAAGCTCGGTTGCAATATAGACATCACAGAAAGCACCAGGTATAGGAAGAAGAACTACTTCTTAATTCCACTAAATTAATCTATTCCACTACTGCCAAATAAGGCCACGTTTTTGAGCACCTTTGCACATATAAAATGTCTTCTCAAATAATAAGTTTGAATCATATGTCATTTATATTCTGATTAGATAACATACTTTCAAGACTTTGGTGGTAGTTTATGCAAAAAATTAGGAACTTATCCTGGTATTATAGCAGTAGGCACTAACTCTACAAGAATTATTTTGATACAAGAATATTTGGTTTTGATAACCTGAACATGTACATAATTTCCTAATAGATTCCATGCAATCTTAGGCATTCTGAATTATCTTCACTACCACAACATATTGACCATAATATACACATATAGGAGGCATGTTCAACTTAAGACACTATATAAAGAGACTTTTCCAAGGACCATATATTAATTAAATAATATACTACAATCCAAAAGGAAAAGGAACACTTGAAAACCAGAGCCTAGGCATTGAGATGAAAATGATTAGTGGATGTTTTCTATGAATGGAAGGAAAAAAAACATCCATATAAAAGTAAATTTCCTTGGCATACTTATTCATGACATGATTAGTTTATGTTTGTAACTATATGAATTATTTTCTATTGTTCATGGTACCCAACTATTTGTAGTAGTTTTCACAGCAAGTATAAGAAACCCTAGGGAGTTAAAACTAGGCATTTCCTTAGTTACTTTTGCACATGTATAATGATTATATTATTGAGTAGAATTAGATAGAGATGCATTTATATTATGTGGATTCAATTGGATAGCGGTGGGAGAAGGAGTGTGTTGGTCGAACAACGGTTGGTTTGGATGGATGTGTTGCAGGTTGAATATGCGATTGGTTTGGATGGCGATTCAATGTGATGGAGGAGTATTTAATGGTTTTGTTTCATGTAGGTTTGTGGTTTGGAAGGAGAGTGTTTGCAAGGAGTTTGGTGTTTGCAGTATGTGGTACAACAGTTTGAGGTGGGGTTGAGAAGCGATTTGGATTTAATTCTAGTTGTGAAGTGATGCATGGAGTTGCTGGAGTGAAGGAGATGGTTGAAGGTGTGGTTCAGGTGGCTGGGAGGAAATGAAAATTTGCAGGGGAAGGAGTAATTTCTATAGCAGGGTGGTTTGGGTGATGATTGGTGTAGGATGTTGTTGTTATAGGTCGCAGATTGTAAGTTGTTATTTGAGGAGGGCGGTGTCGTGTTGTTGCTATTTCAAAAGTGCAATTGGTTGAGACTGAGGCAAGTACGGTTGAAGAGGGATGCTTAAAGAGGGGTAATAGAAAGCAAACAGAAATTGTAAAGAAAAAATGGTGAAGCAAATGCAAATGAAAGAAAAGGGAATGCTTTTTTTTAAAAGAACGTTGTAATTTTCTAGTGATGGTGATGGGGTTGGTGAAGCAGGCAGAGGTTGCAGATGTGGTTCTGGTTGGTTGTGAAGTTTTTTTTGTGTGTGATTGTTGTAGGTTGATTTAAGAGTGGTTTACTATTTAGTTAGGGTTGTATTTGGATGTTGAAGGCTGTAGGTTGCAGTGGCAGGTCGTTGTAGTGGCAGGAAGGAGTTGAAGATTGTAGGATGATGGTTTTGGGAAGTGATTGAAGTAGTGCTTGGATTGTTGTTAAAGCAGTTGAAGTGGATTATAGGTGGTGTAATTTGAGTGGATACTTATGATTAGAATTTTGCGATTGCGTTATTTGATCGAGTTTGATGGTTTTGGAAGGATGTAGTGTTGTGATTGATGTGGAAGGTGTTACTGCTTAGTAAATGTAATTCAGGTCGTAGTTGAAGGAGGGTGGATGAAATGTAAAAGCAACTTAACCGAGAATGAACAACTTGAGCATGCCAACTAAAAAAGAACATAGACTTTTGAAATGTAGTTGAAGGAAGGTGTTGCTAGTGAAATAATTGTTATTACTGTGCATAGGATTTGTTACTATATCCGTCATTTCACTCGTTACAGTTAAATAGATATTGTTTCAAAATTTTCATATTCTGCCATATTTGTTCTCTTCTATCTCTAATCTCTAATTGCAATTTTCATAGGCGTATTGGAGTTTTGAAGAAGACGGATTTGGACTTCCCTTGATTATATTTTCTCTTTTAGTAAGCTCTTTTTGTAAGATTTTATGTCATTAAAATTTGTGCTTAAACCATTTAAAATGTTGTATATAACTAAATTTTATGGTGTATGAAATTGATGTAGCTTTGATTATGTTAACCTTTGTAACTGTTTATAATATCAAATTATATCTATTAGTGTTTTATAAATTAAACAGCTTGTTTTTGAATATATTATTCATGGCTTTTATACCTGTTTTAAAACTGCTGCGGTAATTGTAAAATGCAGCAAAATTGTTGACATACAGTAGTGTTTCAAAAGAGATGCAATACTAAAAGTAACAAAAAGCTGATGGTAGACAATGTTCTCAAAAACGCTTCTGATTATTTTTGGCACGTTTCAAAATTGCTGTATATTAATGGTTCTACTTGAAACATGTTGTTAGACCGCGTTTCAAAAATGATGCTGAATGAGTTTACATCGTTTAATAAACGTTGAAAATTTATTTACCGCAGCATTTCATAAAAGCTTGGTACCCATTTTTAGCAACATTTTAGAAACGTTGCAGTATTCCCTGACTCTGTTGCAGCATGTGAATATGCAACGTTCTTCGAAACGATGTGAATGATTATGGCGACATTATTAAGACACTGTGTAAGTTCTTTCTTATGGTAGTTAAGACGATGGCTCTTGAAAAATGCACAGGCCGAACCCCACTAACCTTACTGAGCATCCAAGTTTTTGACATCTCCATTCACATATAACCAAACCTAATCTTGAGCAGACGTGAAAGATACACTAATGAGAGCAAAATCACATAACTTGACGTCCACATATGCTTTGATTTTAGTAATTTTCGACAAAGGATATCAACGCTCAAAGAAGCAATAAATCTTCTTAAATTGATGATACGCAAAGAAGAAAGCTGAATCGATAGTCTATAAATTAACTAGTGGGATTACTTAAAATGATTGTATATGGAAAGTAAATCTCATATTCTTATCACTACTCATTGATTTCAAACTTATGCTATCCCTTGGTTAAAAATGAAGTTGAGCAAGTGAAGGTAGTGTTACCTTCAGGCATTGCCTTGACAACACTTTTAGCCTTCGAGATTGAAACGAGTTTCCATACCTCATCGTTTAGTGCTAAGAGTATGACCGAATCTTTTCCATATAAGCGATATCATTTGTGGAAATTAAATTCCTTATCATTTCAATAACCGAATCAACTTTTAACTTTTAAAACTGGACTTGTGCTAGGATTTCTCATTTCAAATATTAACTTTAAACACCATTATTAAAATTGATTAATTTACTTTAACCATGATTTATTGCTTAAATTATCATCATTTAAAATGATCAATCAATTTTAAATATGATTAGTTACTTCTAACATCATTATTTTCAATGATAAAATAACTTTAATAATCATTATTAGGATGATTAATCAAATTTAAAACACCATTATTAAAACGGTTAATTAACTTTAAAACATCATTATTAAAATAATTAATTAACCTTAAAACATCATTATTAAATGATTAATTAACTTTAATCCATATTCACTAAAATGAATGATTAATTTTAAAACATCATTATTAATATGATTAATTAACTTTAATTAGCATTAGTCAAAATGGCTAATTAATTTTAAACATTATTATTAAAATGATTAATTAACCTTAAACATCAATAGTTAAAATGATTAATTAAATTTAAACCCCGTTATTAAAAAGATTAATTGGCCTTATATATCATTATTTAAAACGACTAATGGATGTTTAATCATCATTATCAAAATGGTTAATTAACTTTATTTTTTTTTGTAAAAATCCAAGTACAAGATCCAACAAAAAGATTTTCCAAAGAGATGATATTTGCAAAGTAATGATATAGCAATAGTCGCTATACAGACAATTCCATAAAAACATTCATAAGTCATTTATTCATCCAAACATCTCTTACATAATCACAAACATATATATAACATTCATATATCATGGAGAGAGCATAACTTGAACATGACCACATAACATTTCTAATGAATCTCATTAAATAATTGTCAAGGGTGGCATCCACTTAAAGTGGAAACCAAACCAAACCAAACCAAACCATCCTTATTTTACACACATATAAACACAAGTAATTAACATTTATTTTCACTACAACAATAAAGGTTAAAATTTCCTTTAAAAGGTGAGATTTACTCACCGAAACCAACACAAACTTCAACCAAACTTGCAACCAACATGCGAATAGAGTTTCCTTTTGTAAAATCTCAGCTTTTGGACCTAGATAGTGTCTAAATTGTTCGACCTAGGTGGTGGTTTTGGTTCCTATTTCGATTAGTTAAGTGCTACAAAGAAGAAATAAGGAAGTTTGAGTGATTTTGTTAAAGAAAAAGGTGAAAAGGAAGTGATTTTTCTAACTAGGAATTATTTTAGAAAGCCATGGAAATGTAAGAAAGCTTGAGGTGGAAGAAGATAAAGTTTTGAAAATGAAAATGAGAAAAATATGGAGTTACTTCTATATGAATTTACTAAGTGAAAGGTAAAAAAGACCCTTAATGATTTCAATGTACACTACCCTCCGCATTCAATTGCCACATCACCACCTCCCTTCACCCATTCCACATGCCACCCTCCCCTCACCAACTCATCCCCATCATTTCACGCCCTTTTTGTTTGTACTTTGATGTGTCACATTATATGCCATTTCCTTTTTCATTTTCTTTCACATGAAATTTTAAAAGAAAAGTCTACATTACTTTATTTTCTTAAGTAAATATTTTTAAACTTATTAACTCAAATCATTTTCTATGCAATTTATATAAGTGTGTGTGTATACTCTAGTCTACAAAAAATTTTTTAACAACTTTTATGCGATGAAAGATCGAAATTTCAAAAAACAATTTCCGGCCATATTTTTGGTTTTTCTCCGAACTACTTATTTTTACAAACCAAATTTTAAAATGATTTTACCATCATTAGTTATTACTAAAAAAAAGTTTATTTGAGTTCTAAAATCAATTATTTTTTAAAAATATATTAATTATTCGAAGTTTAAAATGATTAAATTATAGATCGTTACATCCTCCACCCCTTAAAGAAAATTTCATTCCCGAAATTAATCATACGCAACAAAAGTTGTCAAAAGAAACCCAATTGATATTATTCAACAAACAAGTACAAAGAAAGTGACTCCACGACAACCTAGTGAGTACACTAAAAAGATGCAATAAAATACAAATATCTACAGCAACAGCTACGAATAAGAATCCTTAATGTAGTTCTCGGCTTCCTAAGTATAACCACTATCATTTCCACTCCACTAAACCTTAACAAGATTAACATGCCTCGTCCTCAAATCGTTTTTTAGGTCGACTGATGATACGAATAGGCCGCCTAAGAATAGTCAAGTTAGGCTAAACTTTCAAATCCACTTGTTGTGACGGTTCTACTATAATCGAAGGCCGTGTACATATTTAGATAAATGAGAGACATGAAATACATTGTGCACATCTGATAATCAATCTAGTGACTTCACTCTACATGCATTGTGATATTTTGGAATTTCAAACCTAATTTAAATGTGATAATCTCTTTAAATATTTCATTAAAATTGATAAAATTGTTATTTTAAACGATAATAATAATTGTATTGTAAATATATTGATTTTAAATGGAATTAATATATACAAATGGAAAATGGATTTATTAAAATTATATGCATATATCATATTGATTTTTTTAAATTGAATTTGAAATTTGATTTGAATTTGGATTGTTAGATTGGAATTCAAAAGATAATTATTTATATCTTAAATCATACTTTGATTTTAAAGTGTATTTTTATGATTTTATTTAGAATATAAAATTTGTTTTATATTAATTTCTTTTTAGAGAGATTGATTAAAAATGTATTTATAAACTAGAAAATTTATTATAAAAACATTTAAAAATCTATTTTGCATGAGAATTACATGTGTTAATTTGTAAATCCCTCTTATAACATGTGTTAAGAAATTAAACATGCTTAGTGACAAGTGTCGCATTTTTTTTATTTTCTTAATTTTAATAAATCAAAAATTTAACCTATATAATTCTACTTCATCTTCTTCATTCAAATTTTCCCATCTCATTTTCTAAAAGAAAGAAATAAATCACTCCTTCATTCACAAATCTGAAATTTCATCAATCTCCACTCTTTCAACCAAAAATTAAAGCAAAAACTCATGTTCTTTTCAAAGTTTCCAAATCTACAAACAAAAATACAAAAGCCTGTAAAATCAAATACCAGCAATAAGCTTAAATCAAGAAATTCAAAGCTTCATCAAATCTGCAGCAAGTCTTCACAAAATTAGGCTAAAAATCATCATGGATCTTTTTCAGATTTAAAAGATCTGCAGTAAAATCTTTCCAGATTTCAATATTTTAGAATCTCTGCTTTTAAAACAAGAACCAGGTAAGTAAACACATAAATTAAAAAGAATTTAGGAAGTTAATATCCTACATGTGACCTTTGTGATGAATCTTTGCTTGCATGTGTATGTTTAAGCTTCTATGTATATGCATGTTGAAACTGTATATGTTGTAGTGAGTATTCATCCCTGTTTTGGAAATACAGAGTCTAGAACTAAAAAATAATAATTCAAATCTCCTGATCCAGTTACTACTGGACTTGAAGTTTCAAAACAAATATGATCATAGGATCAAAATCTAAGTTTTAAAATTTTGTTTAAGAATTTTAGATTTGAAAACTTTCTGAAATAAAGAATAAAATAGTAAAATCTTTATATGTGTTAAAAATCAAGCATACTGTTTTCTAGATTCGAGTATGCAACTAGAATCAACATTGTAAAACTTGAGTTTTAAAAACAAAATTAAGAGTTTTAGATTGGGATTGTTGGAGCATTTCTAGGATGACCAGAAATGACATTTTGATCGAAATCTGGTGACTGGGTGGATTGGAGTGGTCGTGGGTTGGGTCGGAGCCGGTTGGTGATCGGCGAACCTGAGAAAAACATGGAAGAAGTGATCGATCGTCGTGGAGATAGAAATTGGGTGGACTATGGTTTAACACTATGATTGGGTCGTGACCGGAAATAAGGTGACTAGGAAATTTGTGGTGAATCGAGTGGCACATGATCAAGGGGATAGTTGCGTGGAAGGCTTGCGGAGTTGTGGCAAAAATTTCTAGGAGTACTGTGGTCGATATCGTGGATTTGATGGGTTTTCAGGTGAAGTTATTGTTCCGTATGTGTGCTAGGTACCTTGATTTCGATTAGGGTTGTGCAATGGCTGGTCAGAGGTCGGAATTGAACCAATGATCGATGGGGGACATGCACGCGGTATCGCTGGAGGTGGTGGTGACGTTGATGCTTCGTGCATGTGCACGGTGTCAGGGAGTTGTGTCAGGAAGGGACGTATCGTTGTAACTCGAAGTGTTGATCGAGTGAGGAAGGGTTTTTGCTCGCGTTGATGCTCGGGTTGATGTTTGTTTTGTTTATGCCTGGATTAGTGTGTGGAGTTGCCTTTCTTTCCTGTTGTAAGAGTTTAAATTTTAACTTAAGCTAAAGAAAAGAAAAAGAAAAGGGAGAAGAAGAATGGAACTCGAGTTTGTCTCGAGTTTGGGTTAGGTCGAACTCAAAGCGAAGTTGATGTTTAGAAGGTTTTTCAAAATAGATTTAAAATTTAAAATATAAATTGATTTAAACTACTTTATGATAAATGTTAAACTATTTGATTTAAAGAAGTTTTGTACTTTGGTAACTAAAATTTGAGATGTTTATGTATTCTTTTAAATTTAACTTTTAAAAAGTAATTAAGTTAAAATAAGTTGAAATGTTTTAAATTTGTGTTAATTTTAAGTAATTAATGGAATTGAATTATTTTGGAAAGTTAATTAACTTTATATGATTCAAGATTGTTTAATTAATAAAGTACTTAAAGTTAAATTAATTAATAATTTTGGATTAAATAATTTATAAAGGTTAGGTTAATTAATTACGGATTAATTAATTGATAATTAAGAATTAATTTAATTAAGTAATTAAGGATTAATTTAATTATAATTAATAGATCATTAATTAAATAATTGAATATTAATTAATAAATGATTAGTAATTAATTAATTAAGTGACTAGTGATTAATTAATTAATAATTAAGAATTTATTAATAAATAATTAGGGTTAATTAATTAAGTAATTAAATATTAATTAATTTATAATTAATAGTTAATAGTTAATTAGCTAATGATTAAGAATTAATTAATTAAATGATTAATTAAGTAATTAAGATAATTAATTTATAATTTGTAATCAATTAAGCAATCAATTAAGATTAATTAATTGTAAATTAAGGATTAATTAGTAATTAATTAAGGAATGATTAATTTTTAATCAAGTTTTATTAATAAATAGTTAGAGTTATTAATTAATAGTTAAAGGATAATTAATTAATTAAAGATTAATTAATTGATAATGAGGTAAATTGAGAAGTGATTGATTAATTAAATGATTGTAATTAATTAATTAATGACTGATTAAGCAAGATTAAATGGTTAATTCTTAAGTAATTAATTAAATTTGAATTAATTTAAATTAATTACAATATGGATTAATGATGCTTGCTTATGGATGATTGTTTGAGTTGAATGTCTGGATTTGGTTGATATCCGTTGGATGATAATCTGAGATATTCTATGATGAGATATTGTATATATATTTGTGATAGATGTTGGTTATTATCCGTGGATAATGCTGCGTGAATTCAATGTTTTAAATTGAATTGAATTGTTTAAATCTTTAAACAACTTAACCTTTAAGATGGCATTTAGATTTCTATGAGACCAGGATCGGGAATCAAGTTTAATTATCCGAAAACCACAACGATCCAAGTTAAACGTTAGGTCATGACATTTCAAAGTGAAGACAAAGATGGAGCTTTAAAGTGCAAGGGTTATTGTCGTTAACTCTAAGGGTGGTTCCAAAATGAGTGTAACGAAATAATGCCTTCGGTTTCATTTGAACCCGGAACAAACTTGTATGGATTGAATGCTTTCAACACATCGTCAGATGGACGATGAGCGTTCTGAGATATATGTGTTCTATAAAGGTAATCGTAGCCTTAAGCCTCATCAACCGGGAATGGCTAAAACAGGAGAGGTGCAACAAGGTTAAGTGGGTCATGCCCAAATAGGACGAGATTTACCCCTGTCTAGAAGTCCCTTATTTTTTTGGCTGTGTAGGCAGTTGTTGGCCACAACTGCGGGGTTGTCTTGTTCGGGACTATCCATTAAGGAATGGTTCCGGTCTTGTGTTGCAAAGGATATAGGGTGGATCCTCGATACGGTGATCTAGGCCCCGTACTGTGACGGGCGGTACCCCAGTAGCCCTGCCATTGTATGGAATTCAATCTCCAATAAGTGCCTATACGGTTTTGATTGTGTCCAACTATGTTGGAATGTGAGATGTAAGCATTCTAGCTATTTCTTTAATTTATTTGAAAACCCTAGACCCTATTATAATATCACTGGATTTCCTATCAAATGTTTTGGTTAGCGTAAGGTAAAGAATTACCCATGTTTATGTGTGGGAAGTCTTACGTGATACTTTTGTTTTCAAATGATTTTAAAGTTAAACAACTTTAACCTGTTTACTCACACCAGACCCATGTCTAACCCGGAGTTTATTTTGATTTTTCCATAAACTCTTGGGTACTCAAATTCTTATGAGTAGCCAAGTGATCAGGTTGGATTGTTAAATGTTTTGGAAGTTGAAGCTAGAGTCCAGACGTATCTATCTATCTTTATCCGCCATGTAGTGACATCTTGATGTTTTATTTTGGGTTGTATGGTTAGGCAGACTCTTATAAATGTCTAATGTAATGAAGTCGTATTATTTTGTGTACTCTGATATCTAAAATTATGTAATGGATATGTGTAATATTATATTTTGTTCCCTTTCCGCTATGAGATTCTGATGTTGTTGTTCTTTTCTTTCTATCTTTTCTATTTCTATCTCTTTCTTTTCTTATCGATGATACGTCTTTCTGAGGTTTGAAAGACGGGTCGTCTCATGCATGCCTACCAATCCAGTCCTGTATGGGAAAGGGAAAAAATATCGAGGGGCTAGATTCCCTAATTTCCCAAACTTCATAACACTTCTCAATGGAGAGGCCTACACAAACATCGAATCCCTTATCGAGAGCTCTCGATCCCTATGCCTTTGATCCACATAACACTTCTACCGATCCTGCAATTCCTTTATTTTTCTTTTAATATCAGCTATCTTCTCACTGGGTTTTAAGATCATGTCAGGCCTAAGAACATTCCTATCACTAAAATCAATCAACATGAAGGAGAATGACACGGACGACCATAAAAAGCTTCAAAAGGTGCCATGCCGGTACTTGCCCAATAGCTGTTGTTGTAAGTGAATTCAACCAAGGGTAAATGATCTTCCCAAGAACCTTCGAAATTGAGGATGCATGCTCGCAAAAAATCTTCCAAGATTTGGTTTACTCTCTCTGTCTTCCCATATGGCTACGGATGGTAAGCTGTACTCAGACATAGCTCGGTCCCTATGGCAGTTTGTAGTCCCTCCTAGATCCTGCTAGTGAATATCGAGTCTCGGTCACTTATAATACTACAATGAACACCATGGAGCCTCACAATCTCCTTCACATAAAACTTGTCAAACTTTCGGCAATCCTATTCGGCTTAACAAGAATAAAATGTGCACTCTTGGTCAACCATTGACTAAAACCCAAATGCCTTCGTTACCTCTTCTTGACCTAAGAAGTCCATTAATAAAGTCCATAAAGATCTACTCCTACATCCACTTCGATATCTCAAGTGGCTAGATCTGGCCGACTTCTACTAGTCACTGTTAATCTGCTGGCAGTTTGCATGCTAACCCACAAAGATCAAAATGTCTTGCTTCACCCCTTTCCACTAGAGTACTCTCTTCATATCTTTGAACATATTGGGATGGAAAGATAACTTTAAATGGTGGCATTTGGTTAACACTTCTCGCCTAAGCCCACTAACATTTGGAGCACATATACGCCCTTCCATTTTCAATACGCCTCGAAGATCAATCTCAAAAATAGAAACAATACCATCTTGAACATCCTTCTTAAGTTGAGCCAAAATAGGATCTTCTTCTTGACTAGTTGCAATCCTCTCCATCAATACGGGCTTGACTTCCAACTTTGCAATCATTATTACATTTCTACTCAACGCATTCGCAATAAAATTTCCATTCCTAGGGGTATAGAGAATCTCCAGATCATAAGAAGCGAGAAACTATTGCCATCTCTAATGCCTCAAATTCAAATCTATCTGGGTAAAGGGAAATTTTAAGGATTTGTGGTCCATATATAACTTGAACTTTTCACCCAAAAGATAAAACCTTCATATCCTAAGTGCGAAGACAACATCCATAAGCTCCAAATCGTGCGTATCATAATTTTTCTCATGTGGCTTTAGCTAAGGACTTGCATAGGTAATAACTTCCCACGCTGCATCAAAACTGCTCCCAAACCGGTACCGCAAGCATTTGTATATATGGCTAAACCTCTGCAACATCTAAAATAGTCATAACAAGAGTGCTAGTCAACTTCTCCTTCAATTCATTAGATGCTTGATCACACTTAGGCATCCACACGAGCTAAGCATCTTCTTTTGTTAACTTCATCAGATGAGAAGCAATCTTCGAGAAATCTTTGATGAACCAATTGTAAAAACTAGCAAATCCAAAGAAACTTCTAGCTTCCATCGCACTTTTGGGCTTCTTCCAGTATTGAATTGCAACAACTTTTGGTGGGTCAACCGATATGCCTTCTGTCATAACAACATGCCCTAGGAATCTAACTTTGGATTTCCAGAGTTGGCATTTAGAAAACTTAGCCTTTAACACATGGCTTATTAAGGTATTGAGAACGACACAGAGATAGTACCTGTGCTCCTCCAACATATTTGAATAAACAAGAATGTCATCAATAAAGAAAAGAATAAATTTGTTAAGAACATCTTGAAATACTCGATTCAATAAGTCCACAAAGCAAGTGGATGCATTAGTCAGCCTAAATGCCATAATCACCACTCGTAAAAACTGATTAGAGTCGCAAAAGTTGTTAAAGGAACACTCTCCTCTACTACTGTTAATTGGTGGGAACTGTGGCATAATCCAACTAGAAAAATATCCAAACGTCGTGGAGCTGATCAAACATGTCGTCGATCCTTAGTACAGGGTATTTATTCTTCATGGTCCTTTTATTCAACTCCCGGTACTCTACACATAACCTTATGAACCATCCATCTTTGTAACAAAGATGATAGGCAATCCCTAATTTGAGGTATTTTGTCTTATCAATCTCTTCAGCAATAAGTCAAATGTCTAGCTTTGTAAGCCCCCCTTCTTTATCGGAGCCAACCTTTGTGAGGGTTGTACGATAGGTCTAGTTTCTAGAATCATACCATTTATAGAACTGCACTTCACGGTGGGGAGGTAAACCATGCACTTCATTAAAAATATCGGTCCAAACCCGAAAACTGGTATATCCCTAAGCTCCTCTTCAGCTACGTCGAGTGAATAAAGAAAATTTCTCATAAACTCGTTGGGCACTTCACAAAAAATATTAATGCTTCTTCCTACCGCATCCTTCACCATGACCCTCCTCCTACCATAATCCAAGATGGCCTTAAACCTAGACAACCAATCCATTCCCAACAATATTCCAAAACCAACCCAAGAATAAACTGTTCAAAGAGAAAGAGATGATTTCACCAAGAAATATGCACATTTGGACACCTAATGTCAAGATTTGTCGGAGCCTATTTGGGTTTGACACAAAAATAGGATTACTTAAAATAATATATTTTTGGTTTAGTTTGTTCATGAGGTCATAGGAAATAAAACTATGGGAAGCATCTGTATCGAATAATAATCTTATAAGAATATCGTAGATGGATAATGTACCTTGCAACATCTGCTTTCCTTTTTTTTCCTGAAAATGTGGATGGTGTCTCCTCGATAGAAAAAGCCTATCCTTACGACCCCTTCTTTGGAAAAGGATACTCATTCTTTGTATGTCCTTGCTTGTGAAATTTTAGCAAGCGGAAATTGGGCAAATTGACCCATTTTGTTGCACTTGAAATATGTAATATTAGCTAAGTCGAGCGGCTTCTTCTATGCTGTAACCCCACCTACGGTTCCTTTTCTGCCCATTGCTTCTTCCCCTTAAACTTGCACTTGAAATTTTGCTTGCCTCTAACTGGTATCACTGGCAAAGGCTTGGCACTAACTATTGGCACAACTCCCATATGGGCTCCTTCCTTAGTATCGAGAGCTTAAACCTCAAGGCCATGCTGATAAGGTTAGTGAACAAATCCCTAAGATGATTAGTCATTTCATGCTGGAACTTTGATTGCATCCTATTCATAATCATTTCATTCTTTTTTAGCGGTGTTTCTATCAATCCAAGTCCCAAATAGGAAAATGCACAAACCTTATGCTCATACTACGCCACCGTCATATGCTTTATATCAAGAAACCCCTAAACAGTTGGGTCCTTCTAGCTTTTGGAACAAATTGTGCTTTAAAAAATTCCTTAAACTGAGCCCATGAAATTCTTCTTTTGTCATGTTAGCTGTTATCTAATCCCACTAATCCATTGCCAACTTTTGAAGTTGCCGCGATGCCAATAGTTGTTCCTCTCCACCTTCTATACTCATAGCTCTAACTATCCTTTCACAAGATCGAAGCCATGTTTGCACTCCAAGAATATCTTCAATTCCATAGAACGGTATCCCGTACAAAGTGGTAAAATTATTGCATAAACCCGCAAAGTTCATAGGAGATTGAACTTCCGCTACACTTCCTCTACCAGATCTACACCTAGATTAGTAGCATTTTAAGGTACCCTGTCGTTATTGGTCATGCTAGTTACAGCTCCTCTCCTTCCTCCTCTTCTTGTATCCATCTTCTGTTACTTGAACACACAGCAGGTATCTTTAGAATAAAAGAATAGAATTAAAATGGTCTAAGGAAACAACACCAAAGGCTCTAAAACAAGACTTTAGATGATAAATATTATTATTATTATAGAAGTTATAAATACGCTTTCTTAAGATTAACTCATTCTAGGGCATCACTACCCTATCTCTAATGATTTGTACCAATAAAGCTAAGTTGTTCGCTAAACCAAAACTCTAATACAAACTGTGGCGACCCACCATTAAGACCCTTAGGAACGAAACTTAATACATCCATGATATTCATGAGACATTACCCAAAAAAGCGATAGAAGAGTTGTCGTGGGAAAATAATAGAACATAACTGAAAATCTCACAACGGAAGTGTTAAAATAATACAATAGTAATATAGTACATAAGGTTACTCTTTAACGTGGAGTTATTAGGGTTACATAAAAGTACAACACGTATCAACCTAGGTCGTTATATACCTGCCTTTACAAATGTGGATCCAAAATACACATACATATATAATCATAAAAGCTGAAATATATAACAAGATAGATAAGGAGCCTCCTGCTCATCCATCATTTTGGAAAAAGCCTAAGAAACCTGCTTCTCTCGGACTACTAAAAAATAATTGAGTGTCGTGAGTTTAGGAAAAACAAACCACTCAGATCAAACAGTAAGCCTGGTATGAGTAAAACTCTAAACAATGGTGGAAATAAACAACAATATGTGAGACTACACCACCAAATGCGGAACGAGTTTCCTACTAAAAACTCCAATCACTAGTAATAGAAACAATTTAGAGTAAAAGCTGAACTTGAAAGAATGGGCCTAAACAAGATCAAAATCTGTACTTAGAGAATGAACACAAATAATTAAACATCAAGAAGTGATCCAGACACTTATTGATGAAATTAAGAAAACAAATTCAAAGATATGAATCAAAGGGAAGGAAAATGAAATTTTCCAACAATGATAAGGAGGGTGCACCCACCTTCCCAAAAGTATACCTCTTGAAATATACATGAGAATAAAATGGCTCCCGGAAAATGCACAAGCTAGACCTCACCAATCTTACCGTGTATCTGAGTATTTCACATCTCTGAGCACATATTAAAAAATTCAATCTAGAGTAGATGTGAAGATACCCTAATGGGAGCATTCCCATATTAATTGACATCCACTCGGGCTTTGGTCTTATTCATTTTCGATAAGGGATATCAATGCTAAAATGAGAAACAAATCATCTTAAATTGGCCATACACAAAGAAGAAAGCTGAATCGATAGTTAATAAATTAACTATCAGGAATAATTAAAGTGATCGTATATGAAAAGTAAATCTCTTATTCTTATCGCTACTCGTCGATTTCAAACTTGTACTATCCCTCGGTTAAAAATGAAGTCGGGCAATTGAAGGTGGTTTTACCTCTAGGCATTGCCTTAATAACACTTTTAATCTTCGTGATATAAATGAGTTACCATACCCCGATGTTTGGTGCTAAGAGTATGACTAAATCCTTTCCTTGTAAGCTATATGATTCATGGAAGTTAAATTCCTTATACTTTCCACAACCAAATCAACTTTTAATTTTTACAACCGAACTTGCACCGGGATTTCTCATTTCAAATATTAATTTTAAACAACATTATTATAATTTATTAACTTACTTTAACCATGATTAATTACTTCAATTATCGTTATTTAAAATGCTTAATTAACTTTAAACATGATTGATTACTTCTAACATCATTATTTGGAATGATAAAAAAACTTTAATAATCATTATTGGGATATTTAATTCACTTTAAAACACAATTATTCAAATGATTAATCAACCCTAAAACATTATTATTAAAATAACCAATTAACTATAAAACATCATTATTAGAATGATTAATTAATTTTAAAACATCATTATTAATATAATTAATTAATTTAAATTATCATTAATCAAAATGGTTAATTAATTTTGAATATTATTATTCAAATGATTAGTTAACCTTAAACATCACTAGTTAAAATGTTTAGTTGACCTTAGATATCATTATTTAAAATGACTAACGAATTTTTAATCACCATTATGGACATAATTACTATCACGACACTTTCACAAATCAAATAGGATTTCATAAATATTTCAACCAAATATCAATATAAGTTACAAAAGAATATAAGTAAACCGATATTGGCGAGAAACCCCTTAGGGTCTTTAGAAAAAAGTCCCATGTAAATCACACATATGTATATGTATTTCGAAGTGGTCCGTAGTGAATTATTCGTACGTACACTTCGACTTCCTCTTGCTTTTGTTCCCTACAAAACAATGGTTATTTATACCATCCGCTTCTATGTAGAAATCAAATCCAAACAAATAAGCAAACTATGATATATAAACTATTATCCAAGCATTCAATAATAATCTTTAGCAATAAAGATATCATATAGTTTATTTAAAGGTGAGTAAACTCACCAAAATTTCAGCGGACGTTTAAGCGTTCCAGTTTGATCTTGATTTTAGATCAAAATTCCACTTGCCCCAAACTCAATGAAACCAATTCCAATGTGTAGATGCTGCTATTACGAGCACAATGTAAAAGGTTGCATCTTACTTAGTCTTCGTATGAAGAAGTTATTCATTTTTTACGATTTTAAAATTAAATAATATAATATATTCACTAATCCTTAACTAATTACCAAATACACCTTTAAACTTTCTTCTCCAAATCCAAATCCCACTCCCTCATGTACACGAGACATACACACACAGAGGCCGTGCATAATACTCCATCACGAGCTACAAACCATGATTTGACAATCCGACTCCACCATCGCAATTCACCTCATGTGAGAATCTGATCCCTCACCACCATGCCAAGTTCGCCCCCCTAAGGAAATCGTGACACCCCCATCCACCTTGACTTGGTAAAAATCGCAACGTCCTATTGATGATCTATCTCTACCAATCTCGGCCGCAAGCTGCCTCTTACCTCCATAAACCCAACGACCACCTCTGGTTCCACTCACTCCCCCCTACTCATCCACAAAAGCAAACCCTAGCCTCACTTCCTCACATTGACTATCACTAAATTTGACCGCAACCACTCAAACTCACATAGATTCAAAGATCTCACCAATACGAACTCAAAGAATCCAACTTTATAGTTTTTCGTTAAGTAGATTACTTAAGTTGGATTTTTAAAAGAAGTGGGTGAATTTTTCTTTTACAGGAAATGAAGAAAGAAAAGCAAAAAGGAAAAGAAAAAAAGTAAAAGTGTTGAAAAATCTATGTTTATGTTTATGTTTTTTTACAAATTTTCGGCATTTCGCTACATAGGATTTCATCCGCTTAAAAATCGAATTGGAAGAGGCCCGAGAATGTATCTAAGATTCATAGTTTTCTTGGATTGACGGGTTATTATCGTCGGTTCTTTAAAGATTTTTCTCGCATTTTAAATTTTTATATCTTATTTTTTATTTTTTTATGTTATATACTTAAAGGAATTCTACGCACAACAATGCGATATGATCATAAAACAACAATAAAATACACTGATACCTTATTCGGTGAAATTTCAAAAATACCATCGTTTACCCAAACAAGTCAAATGAATATTTGAATATTTTCCAAAATAAAAATTATGAAAAAATCCTATAAATTAAAATTAAAATATGTCATTAAAATGAAGTCGTTTTTATTAGTAATTGATTTTATTTTTATTTTTTAGACTACTTATTATTGTAAATAAATTTACAAAATGAGTGCATCATTATTATTTATTAATTAAAAGGAGTTAAACAAGGCTGTCAAATCCATTTAATTATATTTAATTCAAAATTCAAATATTTAAATAATACCTATATTTAAATATAACTTATTTATGTTCTAAAAACCAATTATTTAAATATTTAAAATTAATTAGATATTTAAAATTAAAATGATAAAATTTTGAGATGTTACATTCTCCACCCTTAAAAGAATTTCATCCTCAAAATTCCTGAGGAATAAAATATCCGCCCAACGTTAGGTTTTGAACTTCTTTATGTTACGAAAAACTTCGACAGCACCTTCTTTGTGCGGCGAGATCCAGACAAACAACAACTGGCCCAAATCAACAAAGATAACAAAAGCCCGAAAATGGCCTCTCATATCTGGGCATAAAATCATCAGTTAATCACCAATCTCTAAATCTACTACAAATCCCTTTTGCATTTGATTTTTTTTGGCAAGCAGCATACTATCTCAATGCGCATATAGGTGCACAAGAAATCAAACAGTAATGTCTTACTTCTCTATACTATCTTGTACTTACATAATCCAAAAAAGAAGCATGTGGACAAAAGAGCAATACACTAGCTATTTCTATCATAGGCAATAGCAATATAAACAATACAACTATTCTATGCAATAAGGAAATATGATGCAACTTATAATGATATAGCTCTAGTGTGATATGAAGTCACATGCAACAAATAGAAATATAACAACCATATGCAAAAAAGTATAGAGAATAGTTTATAATAAAATACAGCGCATCCAATCTTTTCAAAAGATAAATTTAGAACTAAATCCCCGTGTTTTTATATCCAAAATATATTTTCAAATTCCTCCAAAGATAAATAAATCAAAACCAAAATTAATTATGACAAGGAGGGGGCTCCTCCTATCAAAGCATGGCACTACTCTAAAATCAAAACAACACGGAGCATCCACTGGTATTGCAGTTCCTCTTAAAATAATAACTAGAGTAAAAAAATATACCTGACGAGTCTTCCAAACTGGAAACTCGCAATCACCCAACTTTGGTCATAACAAAGTATTTGAAAAACCACTTCACAAAGACTCGTTTCAAACATCCTGAGATGATAATACTTCACCAAAGTTTTCAAAGTAATAATACTATTCATTCTTTCACAAATTTCTTTTGAAATCACTTTTTCAAAAGTATTAGAATTTAAGTCCTAATAAACAACAACTTTATAAACCATAGTCAATAAAATCAAACATCAACCAAGTCAGATTCCACAAAAAAACAAACTTACACTTAACTTTATTTAAAATATTGACTAGTAAACAAAATTTAGAATTTTGTTATATTCACAACTTTCTTGATCATCCAAGGGTATTGATGTGCACGTAAATGTGCATATTTTTCCCACCATATTTAATCTATCTAAATTAAATAAATGATCATAATGAGTATTTTAACTTATTTAAACACAATTCATATTATTTTCAAATTGTCACATATTCATCTTCGTTTAGAGGAAAAATGGTCATTTTTGTGCATTTATTAATTTGTTAAATTTTATTTGAAATTTACTATGTTGTTTTGTAGGAATTTTAGTGAATTTTACAAGAGGTTTCATGAGGATATATGCATGCACAAGAGTAAAGGGAACAAATGTAACGACCCGGAAATCCATACCCCTTGAGTCAACACTATTCTACAACAATCAACTCAAGTTGCACAGAAATATGAACCATTTGGGTTTAAGAAGAAGAGGTAGAAGAAGAGAAAACAAAATCAACATCAGAATCTAACCATCGCAGCGGAATAAAATATAATAGATAATAAATAATCTTTACTCAAAATCAAATATATCTGTTTACATACATTACATCATCAGAGTACATCAGTCACAGCTCACATCAATAACATACAATGGATACACAACAACTCAACAGCGGAAAAATATATATAAACAAGTATGAATGTACGTATCGTCAATCCAGCTCGTCTCCTGAGCTCCATGGCATTTCCTGTATCCTATAATACTCGGTCTGACCCGAGCATTACAGTTAAATAACACCCGAGTCAGTCTGGAACACCAGCGTGAGAAAATCACACCCAATTGATTATTAAAGTTTCAAAAATCCTTTGAAAACAAAAGCATCTCGTAAGACCACGCCATAAATAAACATGTCAAGTTTTTACCTTACGATAGCTAAAACAATTTTTATAGAAATCCTCTAATATTATAATAGGGTCTTTATACAAATACTTATAAAATAGCCGAAATTGTTACATTATTAAATTCCAGCTACTAGCCACAAAAGTGGGTAATACAAACAAAACTCGTACAACGATCATAGGGAGAATGGATTTCCAACTAATGACTAGGCACTGGGGTACCACCTGTCACAGTACGGGGCCTAGATCATCGTACCGAGGATTACTCCCTTCATCCCCTACAACACAAGGCCGGAACCATCCCTTACTGGACAGTCCCGAGTGAGATCACCCCGCGGTTGGGATCAGAAACCGCATCACTAAGCCGAAAAATAAAAAGGGGCATCTAGACTGGAATGACCTCACCCTGCTTGGGTGCTACCCACCTAGCCTTGCTGCATATCCCCTTATTTTCAGTCATTCCAATTTGATGAGGCTTGAGGCTAAGCGTTACCTTTAGAACATATTTATTTCAGTCAGTCCACCTGACGATGTTTCGCAAGCATTCATCCGTACAAGTCCGTCCCGGGTTCGAACGGAACCAAAGGCACTATTCCTACTACATCCATTTTGGAAATATCCTCAGGATTAGTAGCGACTAGCCCTTGCACTTCACTGCTCCATCTTCGAATCCAAAATCGTTTTCACGAAACGTACAAACCGGATCGAAGTGGTTTTCGAGAAATAAATCTCGATCCCGGTCTCTTCGAAACGACCAACGCATTTGTCCAATATTGATAGTCGGTTATTTAACTATCAATTAATATTCACAATCAACCATCAACCCATAAATAATTTCCCGAATTATTTATTAAGACCAAAAATATCTTCATAAGATATATTTTCACTTTCAAAACCCATTTTGAAAACAGTTTCAAATGTTTTCCTTTCTCAGAATAAATTTCCCAAATAGTTTCTATTTCCTCTGAAATCACCAAGCACAAAACTTTTAGATTTTTAAAATAATTTAAAAACGTTTTACTTTGAAATATACTTTCAAACATTTAAGTTAAAAACTACCTCAATAATTTGTAAAATATACATACTATATAAATATTTGAAAATAAGGTTACTTAAAAAGAAAAATATATAAAACCAAGTTTTCACTCTTAAAAATAAAACACTAAGTCACATTTAAATTGTTATTACAATAATAGATTTTGAAAAAAATTGTTTACTTAAGAATTTTAAACATTTAGAAATAATAAATTTTCTTAAAATATGCTTTTTAAAACCTCATTAAAACTTTTATCTTATATTTAAAATTTTCTTTAAAAACGTACTTGGCTATTGTTAACGCTAAAATTTGAACGCTAACACCCCGGTGTATGAAGTGAGATTGTGAAAGCACCACCCGATAGCTCGGGAACAGATTATAAGCAGATAATAGCGAAAAAGCAGTAAACAACAGCAATTTTATAGTGGTTCGGCTTAAGAGAGAGCCTACGTCCACTTTGAATATCTTTATTGACGATTTGATTACAAGTCGATGCAATTACACTTTGATTACAACACACTTCGAGTTACAAGTGACTTAGAACAAGTAGCCTAAGCTTCAATGTTGATCCAAATCTTTGAACTCATGTTGGACATGCATGATTTCTTCGTGAAGTTCCTTGAGGCGTTCTTTATATCTCAAAAGCTTTAAGTGTTGGAGTAGTTCAGAATGCAGCAGAGTAACGGCGCTTGAAATGAATGAGCCAAAAAGTCCCCCCAAATGTTGGAAGTGGTCATGTATTTATAGGAGTTTTCGGTCTTGAGTCGTGAGTCGTACCCGACTCATCGTTAACTCGTAGCCGAGTCAGGTTGGGTCATGGACGACTCAACAGGTTGAACCCTAGCTTCGTACCAAAGCGCCTTCGATCCTCTGAATATAGCACAAGTCTTGAGTGGTATACGAGTCATTCCTCTTCGATATAAGTATCATGATAGCGGGCTGCGACTTAGTGACTTTAGGTCGTGGACTAGTCGTGGTAAATCGTCTCATGTTAACACGCGGCCGACCTACTGGGTTAGCTCCCGGCTTGGTTCCAAGCTATGCTTCCATTCCTATGAATAACACAAGTCCTGAGCCATTCACGAGTTAACCAGCGCAACTTTCCTTGATGTTAGCATGAGTCGTACACGACTCATCATAAGTCGTATGTCGTCAACGAGTTATCTCATTATAGCGTGGTTCTGAGCTTGTCTCTGAAGACTTAGGTCGTATCACCTTTATGTCGCATTCCTCTTAAGTCGTAGACCTCCATAAGTCTCCTTGGGTCGTTGAGTCGTAACCCTTCAAGTCGCTTTGAGCTTTAGGTTGTTAACTCGTTGAGTCGGTGACTTGTTGAGTCGTGAGGCTTCCTGAGTCGTAGATCCTTCCTGAACCGTTAAGCACCTTGAGTCGTGGCCCATCCCGGGCCTTAACTCGTTGACTCCTGTAACTCGTGGGCCTCTTAACTCGTAGGCTGGAACGGGGTTAACATTTGCCCCTCGAAGCACACGCTTAAGTCGTAAGTCGTGTGCTTCGACTCATCATATCCCGGGTGCACCGATTCGAGTTCCAGCTCTTCCAGATATAAAATTCTTGACTCGTTCCTCCTATCTCCCACTTCTCATTACTTATCCTTTAAACTGCATCCGCCATTAACGCATCTCCAAGTTCTCACAGGCGATTCCAACTTGATTCTCCTCTGATCATCTCTGACACCACACTACGTAAGAAATCTCGCTTCCCTTCCGATTGTCGATCATCATTAACCTATGCGCCCCGTCCTTACCTCCAATTTACTCCCTTGAGCTTTGCAAGTTTGGTCACTCTAACCATCAATAGATTCAAGGTTGTCTGATCCGATGATTTGCGTCTTGAGGCGATTTAGTGGCGTGATAAGACTAGGGTTGTTGATTGAGAGTTTGTTGGGTTAATGGGTTAAAGGTTGGAAGATAAACTGGTTAGGAGTTAGGTGGTGAGTTGGCCAAATAGAGTTGAATATTGCCTGAAGTACGACTCGGCCATTTTTGTATGATCCAGCAATCTTTGCGGCTTAACCATGATCCGACCCAACATGCTTCACGACTTAAGCCTTGAGTCGTGGCCGAGATAGGATTTGGAGATTTTCTTATTACTTTGAACCAGAGCTTTTCCCTTTTTCCACGACTTACGACTTAGGGCACTGCCGACTCAAAACACCAACGACTCAAAATCGAAGTATCCTGACTTAACTTGCTTCCCAATCCTTAGGTCATGGACGAGCTAGGCAGAGAACCAACGATTTATCTTAACCCGTAGGAAAAATCTTTGAGCCGTTGACGAGTTAGGACTTATATGAATTCTGTTCGAACTTTGAACCATTACATAAACTTTGAACTGTTGAATTTTATTGCATTCATTCACAGGTTACTTTGATTTGCAGGCTAACAATCTATTCAGTATAACATTTACAGAAAATGGGGACGAATATACTGCCATCGACCGCCCACATTAAATGGCAGATTAGTTAATAACAGATAATTAACATAAATGGATTGTGTGAATGAAGTACTTTAAACCAACGAATCCAAGCAGAGTGCTAAAGCAATGTTGAAATAGTCAAGTGAAATTGACCAGTTTGCACTAACACTAACCTGAAACCTTAAATTAACAAGTCCTGAAATTTAGTAATTGATCAATTGCCAACTAGCTTAACTTCAGTTATATTTACTTGTTTATTTTCATTAGTTCTGCACAACATTTCACACTTTTAGGAAACGTGCACCTTCGCATTTGAACATCCAGTTGCTTGTGTAGAATGACTTCTCAACAAGAAGAACCGATGGGCCAGGCTGAAGATGTCTTCCCAATAGCTAACCCATTGGATAACCCTCCGGAGAGAACTTCCACAACTCTGACTCAGCGGGTGTTTAACCAATTGCGCATCCAGTTTGGCATTGCCGAAGCTGATGCCTTACTGCCGGGGCCAAATGATACTGCAGATAGGCCCCCTCTTGGCTTTGTTGCTGTCAATCGCCAAATGTGCTTGAGCGGTGCCATCCCACCTTTTAGTGACTTCCTTCAGCAGTTCCTGCTTCGGTTATCTATCTCTCCATTCCAATTGCACCCCAACGGCCATGCCATTCTGATGGGGTTATGTGTGCTATTTAGGAGAGTTTTGGACCGATTACCGAGCTTTGGGGAAATCTGCTACCTCTGCTCATTCACAAAAATTAAAGATCATCCCTCTATCGTAGTTATAAGGAGTGCTCGAAACCGCAAACTCATTACTGATCTTCCTGATAGCGCTCATGGATTTCTAAATCAGTATTTCTTCGTTCGCTGTCCTCCAGGGTTTTATGCCATTTGGAGAGTAGGAAGTAAGATTTCCGGTTTTTATTTCTCCATTCTTGAGCTTTTCGAAATCTGAGTTGCTAAATGCTAACTTCGCTTCTTCTTTTTTCTTTTTGTTTTAGCACTTCCTCCTCCCTCTAGAGATCCATGCTATAAGCAAATTTTTGAAAGACTGAATGCCATGGAGGTAGAAGAGAAGAGTATAAAGTTTTTGTTAAATGATGAATTTTTACATCAATTTGGACTCCTTCACCCTTCTCGTTCCACTCAGCTTTGTGAAGTTTCCGATTCTCCAGTGAAGGCTGAAAAGCTTATGCCAGAAGATCCCTCCACTGAAACTTTACTGGTGAAGTGCCCCACTCTCACTGATGTTGCGGGGCCGTCCAGCAATTTGACACTTGCCCCAATTATCGAAGAGGAAGAACCTCCACGATCTTCCGGGAGATCTGCTGACGAAGGAGTTGAGAAAGCAAGTCCCAAAAAGCATGATGGTGATGACGTTTTTGAGGGGTTGAGCGACCTAATGGTGACTTCACAAGAACTTTTTAAAGATGATGTTTCCAAAACTATCTTCTCTGTAATCGAGGCGACATCTTCTCTACAACAAATGCCAACTCCTCCTACTCAAGTTATCACCTCCTCTACTCCACAGAGTGGTCTGTAACTTGATGCGTGTAGTTTACGCATTACACAACACTTAGGATTTTTCAGCACTTGTTTGTGTTTGACTTCTTTTTCTAAAGGCTTTTAAGACTTGTCCTTTTTGCCTTTCAGATCCTTCAATGGGGCGTAGCGGCAGCGGTTCTTACTATAAAGACTTTCAGCGCTATGGAGGGCGTGGCAACTATGATTACAGACGCTACCTTACTGGTCCCAGAGAAACTGGCGAGCAGAGAGCTGCTCGAAAAGCTAGAGAGAGGAGAGAATATGAAGAACGTCACGAGAGGGTAGATGTGCGACATGAGTCTTCTTCAAGAGGCGATGACTTCCACAAACGTAAAACACATGGTGGTCGGGGGAAGAGCCACATTGTTGAGGACCCGAGCAAGCGGGCCAAGCCTAGTGAGAAACACGCATCTGCAATATCTGAAAAGTTTGTCGCTCCCATCTCTATCGAAATTCCTTCCAAATCCCCTACTCTTGAAGGAAGCGCTATTCAAACACTTCTTAATAGGCCTTCATATCGTGTTGAAAGGGGCCCACCGACCCTACAGAGCCGATTCCCGAATTGGTGTTTAAAGGGAGTTCGCTTCGATCTTGATTTAGTTCCCATCGATAAAGAAGCCATGTACCAAAATCTTGATGCCGTTAGACTCGATATTGAAAGAATGTCTGGATGGCAAAAGCTCGTTGATGAACTCCAAAGGGTCAATCGGGCCAATATCGAGGCGATGCTAACCATGGAGAACGATAAGTCGGAATGGCAGAAGATTCTTGACGAGCACAACATTGAGATGAAAAACATAACTGAGTATAACGAGAAACTTGAAGCTGAAGTCAAGCAGCTTAAAGACGATCTTGCCACCTCTTCTAACACTTATACTCAAAGAGAAGAGGTGCTACAAAAACAAGTGCGGGATGCACATGCTGGCCAAAGAGATGCCGAAGCTAAAGTTGAGAGGCTAGAAGAGGTTGTAGAGAATTACCGCACTGATGCCGCTCAGTTGCGAAGTAAAATGAGCGCCCAAGACATGGAGATTGAAGCATTAAAAGCTCAACTTGCTAAAACCGAAAAAGAATGAGATGAGGCCATGGCTGGTAAAATCGCAGCTGAAGAATCTATTCAAGCCATGGAAGCCAACGTCAGTTCAACTTTATTCGACTTTTACTTGCACAGCGTCTTAGGGCATGGCAGTCTCTCTTTTCTCGGTCCTAAATACGAAATCACTTTGGCTGAAGTGTGGGAAGCTGCTCTCGACATGTTCAAAGGCGCCGGGTATACCGAGGAAGAGCTTGAGGCGCGCTACCTAGATGAGGAAACTCGCGCTGCTCTTGCGAAGGGAAAAGAGCAACTCGCTAGAGTGTGGACTGGGATGGCGGAAGAGGAATGTTCTGAAAAATAATTACCACCTACTACCTCCGAACGTCCTTTAGTTTCTCCTGAAATTGACATCACAGGTTCCAGTGCTCATTCCCCGCCTCCTACAAGAACCGGGGTAATTACCCCTACTGATGATGAGGCTTTGGAGGATATTGGAGCTCAAAATTATGAGATTGAACTAACGAAGCAAATATCTTCAGGTAATTTTGACATTGGTCCGATTCAGGTGGATTGCCTGCTTGCTCCTCAAAAGTTTGATGAGCTTCTTGATTACTTCTTGAATCTCGACGAACCCATATCTCCCTTCTTTTGGGGAGATACTAATATTTTTAATTTCTCTTCTTATGCAGTTGAAACACCAAGTGCTGTGCAAACTTCGCTACCTCCGGTTATCCCTCCTCCGTCTCTTCAGGTGGCTCCTCCTTCTGCTTCACAGCCCGGGTCACAAGAGGAGCAAATTGAGGCTCTTCATGGCTTAGATGACCCTATCGCTTCGCAAGAGAAGAAAGATGAGGGACTTGAAGGAGGCGAGATCTCTCCAGAGCGGACTCCTTCTGATGACGTAATTTTGTCTGCTCTTGTTACTCCAGGGAGTGAGTCTTCTTCGAAGAGGATAAAGAAGCACGGAACATCGAAGAGGAGGGTGAAGAAAATCATTGCTACAGAAGAGGAACCGGAAATTGCACCAGTTGCACCTCCCTCTCCTTCTTCCCTTATGCCTTCAGACCGTCCTGAAAAGCTAACCATTCGGCCGGGCAAAGGGTCTAAAGGTGGCAAGAAGAAATGAAGATTTCAGCTTTTAGCTTCTTGTCTTTTGCATGTACTGGTCGAGAACTGTGCGGGTACCGGCCCCTGCTTTTTATTTTGAAACTTGTATCTGCAATACAATTGAATAAAATGATCCTTTATTTGTGCAGACTCCTGTTTGAATTTGAGAATGCATTTATTATTCATTTTTGCACAAGTTTATTTATATGATATTGCAGCGGGCTTATGGCATGTTGTTTGAGCATTACTTTCGCCGATGTGGCTATACCATATTGTATATAACTATACCATGTTGCCCCTATACCATAAGCTTGCTGCAATATTTTATACTTCGAGGGGACTTGCACTCTTATTTTCTGAAGAATAATTATTTCATTCTTGAAGAAATTCTTCGTAGAGTACAACTCCCTTCATATAAGTTTTACGCTTTGTCCTTCGAAGAAATCACTTTTTCTTTTGCTTATGTACACGTTTTACCAAGTGAATTCTTCTGTGAGGTAAAGCGGGCCTCTGAAGGGTACTTTAACTTTCTTCTTTTTTTTTTTTGAGGAAGGTTATTTTCCAGAATAGGTAAATCACTCTTCCTTTGAAAGTTAAAGTGTGCTTTTGATGAGGATTTTTTTTTTACATACAAAGTTGTACCTCTGAGGAGGGATTTTTTCACGTTTCAACACTTGGAAGTTTTATTTCACTCTTGGTGAAACGTGTACCTCCAAAGAGTTGTGCCTTTGAAGGAAGCCTTTTCACGTTTCAACACTTGGAAGTTTTATTTCAATCTCGGTGAAACGTGGGCTTCCGAAGAGGTCTTTCTTCTTGATTGTGTCTCTGGGAGGAGGTTTTTTTTTTTTTTTTGCATTTCAACTCTGGTGAAGTGAAATTCCGAAGAGCGGCTGTTGCACTTCAACTCCTGGTGAAATGTGCCTCCGAAGAGGTCTTTATTTTGTTTGCATTTCAACTCTGGTGAAGTGAAATTCCGAAGAGCGGCTGTTACACTTCAACTCCTGGTGAAATGTGCCTCCGAAGAGGTCTTTATTTTGTTTGCATTTCAACTCTAGTGAAGTGAAATTCCGAAGAGCGGTTGTAACACTTCAACTCCTGGTGAAATGGGCCTCCGAAGAGGGCTTTTATTTTGTTGTACATTTCAACTCTTTTGAAGTGAAATTCCGAATAGCGGTTGTAACACTTCAACTCCTGGTGAAATGGGCCTCCGAAGATTGCCTGGAAGTTACTCTCTCATTGTTGGAGGGTCATGACTCCTCCAATCTTTTTTGGTTGTGTAGAGAACTTTCTTTTTTGCGGCATATGCTTCGTTAGAGGTCTTTATCCTCCGAAGAGTTGTGCCTCCGAAGAGGACTTTAGTTGTTCCTTGTCCACTTGCTTATGCCTTTTCAGTGATCCTCTATTTTTTTTTTTTAAGCTTGCACTCCCTTCTCTTACTAGTAGCTTGTTTAATCCAAAGAAGTGTACTTCATTGCTAGGCCAGTTCACGAGAACGGACATAAGCTTCTTAATTGGATGTTTGTTTGTTCAAACTTCTCAATTTATTAGCTAAAGCCCGTTTTCGGCGAAATCATTGACCGTTCAATTGAGGCACTTCTTATCTAGGATTTAAGCTCAGGAATTTTGTGACTTGGAATTTGTTTGTTGAATGATAACAAGGATCACTTGGCCTCGTAATGTGCAAGTTTTGTTTTCGTTGCCTGCAAAAATTTAAATCGACATTTCAGTAATATATTCAATGTACTTTTCATATCGAATATAAAGCAAACATGTATCAATAATAAGGAACACAAGATTTATAGTGGTTCGGCCAAGAATTTGGGCCTAAATCCACTTTATAGTCTTTCATTATTCACTTGCATCAGTTTTACAATTGCTTTCAATTACAGGAATCATACATTCATAATTCTCTTTACAATATTTCAACAAAGCTATCAAGTAAAGTATGGACGCAAGTGATTGCTGTTCCAAACTCTTGGAATTTGATCTCCTTCGACAGTAGTGAGTTTGTATGTGCCGTCCTGAAGCTTTTGACCTATGACATATGGTCCTTCCCAATTTGGCCCAAACAAACCTGTTGCTTTCATAATTCTCTTTAGGACTAAATCTCCAATTTCAAAGCTGCGTTGGCGAACTTTGGAATTGAAATGTCTGGCTATCCTTTGCTGATGAGATGCGATTCTGAGCTCAGCCTCTTCTCTTTTTTCATCAAGGAGATCTAGTGCCTCAAGCTGTAGTTTCTCATTCTCCGCTTGATTGAAATGGATTCTTCTATGTGAAGGGACCTCTGTTTCTACCGGAATCATTGCCTCCGATCCGTATGCCAATGAAAAGGGAGTATGCCCAGTCGCAGTTTTGTGGGTAGTTCTGTAGGCCCATAGTGCCAGCGGTAGCTTATCGACCCAACCACCTTTTTCTCTTTCAAGTTGCTTCTTGATGGTTGACTTGATAATTTTACTTACGGCTTCCACTTGCCCGTTTGCCTGCGGATGGGCTACTGCTGAGAAGCTCTTTCGGATTTTGAATCGTTTGCAAAAATCTTGGAATTCTTCACTTTCGAACTGAGTACCATTGTCTGTAATTATTTTTTGAGGCATACCGTATCTGCAAATGATACTTTTAGTCACAAAACTTATCATCCTTTTTGAGGTGATAGTAGCCAGTGGCTCAGCTTCCGCCCACTTAGTAAAATAATCTACAGCAACAATGGCGTATTTAATTCCAGATTTGGCACTTGGTAACGGTCCTACAAGGTCTATTCCCCATATCGCAAATGGCCATGGACTAACCATCTGTGTGAGTTCAGTGGAAGGAGCTCTAGGAATTTTGGCGAATCTTTGGCATCTGTCACATTTTCGAGAATAGTCTGCTGCATCTCGATTAATTTCTGGCCAAAAATATCCGTATCGGAGAATCTTTTTCGCTAAAGTTTGACCACCTAAATGATCACCACATTCTCCCCCATGCACCTCAGCTAGGATTGTTTTGGACTCTTCCCTGGATACACATCGAAGTAACGGCATTGAGAATCCCCGTCTTTATAACTGGCCATCTTGGACTATATAGCGAGAGGCTTTCCTCGGTAGCTTCTTTCGTTCTTTTGAATTTTCCGGTAAAGATCCATTGAGCAAATATTCTGTTATTGGAGTCATCCATGATTCTTGCTCTTGAGACACGCTCATGATCCAATCAATATCCATCTCATCAATGCTTGGGGTCGACAGGATCTCCACTGGAGTTAACCCTAGAAATTGAGCTTCGCCTATGCTAGAATACTTTGCGAGAGAATCTGCTTTCATGTTTTCTTCTCGAGGAATGTGACTTATCATGTAATGATCGAAATCACCCAGGAGTTCCCAAGCCTTTGACAAGTAGGCGGGCAGATTCTCCCCTTTTGTTTGGAATTCCTTTTTGACTTGGCATACAATAAGCTGAGAATCACTGAAGATCTGTAATGCTCGGATGCTTAGTTCTTTAGCAATCCTTAAGCCAGCGATAAGGGCTTCATATTCTGCTTCATTGTTTGTTGAAGGAAATTCCAATCTTAGTGCATAACATAATGATCGACCTTCAGGGGTCTCAAGTACAACTCCGGCTCCAGAACAGTAGTCGTTTCTTGCGCCATCGACATATAACTTCCATTGGATTGGGGAATCGTCGATCGTTTCCTCCTCATTGTTACCCTTATCTGTGAATTCTGCGATGAAATCCGCTAAAGCTTGTCCATTGATCGCTTTTCGGGGATGATAAGTGATGTCATATTGACTGAGTTCAATATTCCACTTTAGAAGACGACCCAAAGTCTCAGGGCGAAACAGTACTTGCTTTAAAGGTTGATCAGTGAGGACTCTGATAGGATGAGCTTGGAAATATTGCCTCAACTTCCTAGATGCAATTAGTAGGCAATAGGCGAGTTTTTCCAACTTAGAGTAATTCATCTCTGCCCCAGTGAGTCTTTTGCTGATATAGTAAACTGGATGTTGAATCCTCTTGTCTTCTCGTATCAGCGCTGCACTTAAAGCATGAGATGATACTGCCAAGTATATAAGAAGATCCTCGCCATCGCCAGGCCTAGAAAGTATTGGAGGCGTTTCCATATGGAGAATCAATTCATCAAAGGCTTGTTGGCATTCGGGAGTCCAATCGAAGTTTTTCTTTCCTTTCTTTAGGGCGTCAAAGAATGGGATGCATTTATCTGTGGCTTTGGAAATGAACCGACTTAAGGCGGCAACTTTTCCATTGAAACTTTGCTATTCCTTCTTTGTTCTAGGAGCTTTGACTTCCTTTAAAGCGGTAATTTGAGCTAGACTGGCCTCAATGCCCCTAGCGCTCACGATGAAACCTAAAAACTTGCCGGATTCCACTCCAAATGAACATTTTAAAGGATTGAGCTTTATTCCGTATTTTCGGAGGACTGCGAACATGTCTGCTAAGTGTTCTATGTGATCCACTACTTTCTTAGACTTTACTAACATGTCATCGATGTAGACTTCCATAGTCTTGCCCAACTGCGGTTTGAACATAGCATTAACAAGTCTTTGGTATGTTGCCCCTGCATTCTTCAGCCCGAAGGGCATAACTCTGTAGCAGTAAAGACCAATGTCAGTGATAAAGCTTGTGTCCTCCTAATCTGGCTCATGCATCATGATCTGGTTGTATCCGGAGTAAGCATCCATGAAAGATAACAATTCGTGTCCTACTGTTCCGTCTACCAGTTGATCGATTCTGGGTAATAGGAAGCAGTCTTTGGGGCAGGCCCTGTTTAGATCTGAAAAATCGATGCATACTCTCCATTTTCCGTTGGCTTTCTTAACCAGCACTGGATTTGAAACCCAATTCGGATAGGTAGATTCTTTAATAAAATTATTCTCCATGAGCCGATCAACTTCTTCTTTTAACGCTGCTGACCTTTCTGGACCCTGAGTTCTCCTTTTCTGCTTCACAGGTGTAAATTTTGGATCAATATTTAGAGCGTGTAATGCAACTTCTGGGGATATCCCGCACATATCGGCATGAGTCCAAGCAAAAACATCCAAATTTGCCTTTAAAAAAGATATTAAGATATTCTGAATTGACGCATTAAGTTGTGAACCCACATTCAACACCTTGTTTGGGTCCTTTGGGTCAACAGGTATTGGTACTGTCGTTTCCACTGGTACCACTCTATTCTCCCCTGCATTGACTTTTCTAGGATCCATTTCTTTCCTTGCTCCGCTGTGCTCGCCAGTGCAGGTTCCGCCCTGTAATTGCTACAAGGCTAGTTCTTTGATGCGGACTGGGGCTGCCGCATCCTTTCCCATTTCTCTTTTTCTGGTTTCTCGTAGCTCTGTTAGATAACATTCCCGCCCCGCATTTTGATCCCCTTTTATAACTCCCACTCCATTATCTGTGGGAAATTTAATGGTGAGGCACCATGGGGCCAGAACAACTTTGAATGCTATGAGAGTTGGACGGCCAAGGAAAGCATTGTAAGCAGAAAATTCGTCGACAATCACAAAAGTTTGCTTGCGGACCACTTTTCTCTCTCCTTCTCCAAGTTCCACAAACAAATCAACGGTTCCTATCGGCTATTTTGGCTCCCCAGTGAAGCCAGCGATTTTCTACGATGAGGCTTGCACATCAGCTATAGGGATCTTCATTTGGTCGAATGTTTTTTTGAAGAGGATATTGCAGGATGCGCCACAATCAATGAGAACTCTTCTGACAATAGCTGGCCCGATACCAGCCGAGATGACTAAGGGATCCAAGGTAGGAGCTTCAATACCTGCGGAATCCCTGGCTCTGAACACAATATCATCATTGAAAGTTCTTTGTTGCTTCAGGGGCATAGCACCTTCCAAAACGAATACATCTTCCTCGGTTGGTACATACTTCAAAGCTCGGGTATACCTTTCCATCTCACCCCAGCTTCTGCCTGCTGGGTGAGGTCCTCCTATAATGACATTGATAATGGGCTTTCGAGATTCATGCCCTGCAGCCTTCTCACCTGTCCTAGGCTGATGAGCAGGAGCTTGTTGCCCCTGACTAGACGAAGCAGGATTGTTGCTATTCTTTTTCACAAATTGTTGCAGCTTGTTTTCCCTTAGCAACTCTTCAACAGATTTTTCAACTGGCGGCATTCGTCGGTCTCATGACCGGGTTGATTATGGAAGCGGCAGAACTTGCCACTCTGTATAGCCTTTTTCCCGGTCCTCAGAGGAAGAGGTTTAGGAAAATCAACAGAATCTTTAGTGGCAAGGTAGATACGCTCCGGCATATCTGATAAAGGAGTATACTCTGATGGCTTGAAGGATCGAGGCTTCTTCAGATTACTCTGTTTCTTCCCATTGTTATTTTCCCTTTTTTGCCCTACAGATTCATTCTTGTGTGGAGCAATAGTGTTATCTTCAGCTTTTTCCAACACTGCCTTTACCGGTACGGGACGGCTTTCCAGGCATATGAATTCATCTGCTTTTTTATAGAACTTTTCAAGGGAGTTTGGTTCCTTCATGTTTAGCCATTTCCCAAATTCGCTCGACTTGTCAATAGCCCTCATCAGATAAGTCAATATCATTCGCGGTTCTGCATTGTCCACCTCGGCCAGCGCTATATTAAAGCGGTTTAAGTAAGATCTGATAGTCTCCCCTGGATTCTGTTCTAAACTTGACAACGACATGATGTCCTTGGCTTTTGAAGCATATAGTCTGAACTGCTCCTTGAATTTCCGGGTCAAGTCCGAAAATTGCTCAATAGATCGGATTGGTAGCTTGGTGAACCACAGTAGAGCCACACCTTCTAGATATACAGGAAAATATCGGCACTTTATCTCATCAGAGGCTCTGGCACCTGTCATGTGCCAATAATACTTGTATAAGAATTCGTTCGGATCGCTTGTCCCCTTGTAAGCTGGAATGGTTGGAGGGACAAACTTCCTTGGGAATTCAGCCTTTAAGATTTTCTCAGTAAATGGAGTTTTACTTGGGGCAAAACCCCATTCTTTCTCGTCTTCAACCCTCTGCATACTCTCTTTCATGATTTGTCGGACCATTCCACAAAGATACTCCTCATCATGTCGAGTTCTAGATCCACCAACCTCAGGAAGTGTTTTTTCAAAGGGGCTAGCAGCCCTTTTTAGGAGCATTCCTTTCTTCAGCATCATGAATGTTGCCGGCAAAGTTCCTTTCATTACCTGGCGGTTGACGGTTTGCCCCAAGCAAATCGTTCAACCTATTCAGAATTATGGCATTTTGGGCACTCTGAGCCTCGAATTGTGCATTTTGGGCATTAATCTGCTGGTTCAGCCCTAAGATTGCAGCATCCAGCTCTGCCTTTGTAACTCCGACAGCTGGAGTGGCTTGATTCGATACAGGGGAAGCGGAGGTTCCCTCTTGAGCATTTCCAGATCTTACAGATCTACTCTTTCTCCCCGGAGCCATGATTTCGGATAAACTACTAGTCTTTAGAGAGGTTATTTCAACAAACTTTCGTGGAGCAATAATGACGATTTTCCTGAGTTCAGTCCTTTCAATGAAAGCACCAAAAATGTTAACGCTAAAATTTGAACGCTAACACCCCGGTGTATGAAGTGAGATTGTGAAAGCACCACCCGATAGCTCGGGAACAGATTATAAGCAGATAATAGCGAAAAAGCAGTAAACAACAGCAATTTTATAGTGGTTCGGCTTAAGAGAGAGCCTACGTCCACTTTGAATATCTTTATTGACGATTTGATTACAAGTCGATGCAATTACACTTTGATTACAACACACTTCGAGTTACAAGTGACTTAGAACAAGTAGCCTAAACTTCAATGTTGATCCAAATCTTTGAACTCATGTTGGACATGCATGATTTCTTCGTGAAGTTCCTTGAGGCGTTCTTTATATCTCAAAAGCTTTAAGTGTTGGAGTAGTTCAGAATGCAGCAGAGTAACGACGCTTGAAATGAATGAGCCAAAAAGTCCCCCCAAATGTTGGAAGTGGTCATGTATTTATAGGAGTTTTCGGTCTTGAGTCGTACCCGACTCATCGTTAACTCGTAACCGAGTCAGGTTAGGTCATGGACGACTCAACAGGTTGAACCCTAGCTTCGTACCAAAGCGCCTTCGATCGTATGAATATAGCACAAGTCTTGAGTGGTATACGAGTCATTCCTCTTCGATATAAGTATCATGATAGCGGGCTGCGACTTAGTGACTTTAGGTCGTGGACTAGTCGTGGTAAATCGTCTCATGTTAACACGCGGCTGACCTACTGGGTTAGCTCCCGGCTTGGCTCCAAGCTATGCTTCCATTCCTATGAATAACACAAGTCCTGAGCCATTCACGAGTTAACCAGCGCAACTTTCCTTAATGTTAGTATGAGTCGTACACGACTCATCATAAGTCGTATGTCGTGAACGAGTTATCTCATTATAGCGTGGTTCTGAGCTTGTCTCTGAAGACTTAGGTCGTATCACCTTTATGTCGCATTCCTCTTAAGTCGTAGACCTCCATAAGTCTCCTTGGGTCGTTGAGTCGTAACCCTTCAAGTCGCTTTGAGCTTTAGGTTGTTAACTCGTTGAGTCGGTGACTTGTTGAGTCGTGAGGCTTCCTGAGTCGTAGATCCTTCCTGAACCGTTAAGCACCTTGAGTCATGGCCCATCCCGGGCCTTAACTCGTTGACTCCTGTAACTCGTGGGCCTCTTAACTCGTAGGCTGGAACGGGGTTAACATTTGCCCCTCGAAGCACATGCTTAAGTCGTAAGTCGTGCGCTTTGACTCATCATATCCCGGGTGTGCCGATTCGAGTTCCAGCTCTTCCAGATATAAAATTCTTGACTCGTTCCTCCTATCTCCCACTTCTCATTACTTATCCTTTAAACTGCATCCGCCATTAACGCATCTCCAAGTTCTCACAGGCGATTCCAACTTGATTCTCCTCTGATCATCTCTGACACCACACTACGTAAGCAATCTCGCTTCCCTTCCGATTGTCGATCATCATTAACCTATGCGCCCCGTCCTTACCTCCAATTTACTCCCTTGAGCTTTGCAAGTTTGGTCACTCTAACCATCAATAGATTCAAGGTTGTCTGATCCGATGATTTGCGTCTTGAGGCGATTTAGTGGCGTGATAAGACTAGGGTTGTTGATTGAGAGTTTGTTGGGTTAATGGGTTAAAGGTTGGAAGATAAACTGGTTAGGAGTTAGGTGGTGAGTTGGCCAAATAGAGTTGAATATTGCCTGAAGTACGACTCGGCCATTTTTGTATGATCCAGCAATCTTTGCGGCTTAACCATGATCCGACCCAACATGCTTCACGACTTAAGCCTTGAGTCGTGGCCGAGATAGGATTTGGAGATTTTCTTATTACTTTGAACCAGAGCTTTTCCCTTTTTCCACGACTTACGACTTAGGGCACTGCCGACTCAAAACACCAACGACTCAAAATCGAAGTATCCTGACTTAACTTGCTTCCCAATCCTTAGGTCATGGACGAGCTAGGCAGAGAACCAACGATTTATCTTAACCCGTAGGAAAAATCTTTGAGCCGTTGACGAGTTAGGACTTATATGAATTCTGTTCGAACTTTGAACCATTACATGAACTTTGAACTGTTGAATTTTATTGCATTCATTCACAGGTTACTTTGATTTGCAGGCTAACAATCTATTCAGTATAACATTTACAGAAAATTGGGACGAATATACTGCCATCGACCGCCCACATCAAATGACAGATTAGTTAATAACAGATAATTAACATAAATGGATTGTGTGAATGAAGTAGTTTAAAGCAACGAATCCAAGCAGAGTGCTAAAGCAATGTTGAAATAGTCAAGTGAAATTGACCGGTTTGCACTAACACTAACCTGAAACCTTAAACTAACAAGTCCTGAAATTTAGTAATTGATCAATTGCCAACTAGCTTAACTTCAGTTATATTTACTTGTTTATTTTCATTAGTTCTGCACAACACTTCACACTTTTAGGAAACGTGCACCTTCGCATTTGAACATCCAGTTGCTTGTGTAGAATGACTTCTCAACAAGAAGAACCGATGGGCCAGGCTGAAGATGTCTTCCCAATAGCTAACCCATTGGATAACCCTCCGGAGAGAACTTCCACAACTCTGACTCAGCGGGTGTTTAACCAATTGCGCATCCAGTTTGGCATTGCCGAAGCTGATGCCTTACTGCCGGGGCCAAATGATACTGCAGATAGGCCCCCTCTTGGCTTTGTTGCTGTCAATCGCCAAATGTGCTTGAGCGGTGCCATCCCACCTTTTAGTGACTTCCTTCAGCAGTTCCTGCTTCGGTTATCTATCTCTCCATTCCAATTGCACCCCAACGGCCATGCCATTCTGATGGGGTTATGTGTGCTATTTAGGAGAGTTTTGGACCGATTACCGAGCTTTGGGGAAATCTGCTACCTCTGCTCATTCACAAAAATTAAAGATCATCCCTCTAGCGTAGTTATAAGGAGTGCTCGAAACCGCAAACTCATTACTGATCTTCCTGATAGCGCTCATGGATTTCTAAATCAGTATTTCTTCGTTCGCTGTCCTCCAGGGTTTTATGCCATTTGGAGAGTAGGAAGTAAGATTTCCTGTTTTTATTTCTCCATTCTTGAGCTTTTCGAAATCTGAGTTGCTAAATGCTAACTTCGCTTCTTCTTTTTTTCTTTTTGTTTTAACACTTCCTCCTCCCTCTAGAGATCCATGCTATAAGCAAATTTTTGAAAGACTGAATGCCGTGGCGGTAGAAGAGAAGAGTATAAAGTTTTTGTTAAATGATGAATTTTTACATCAATTTGGACTCCTTCACCCTTCTCGTTCCACTCGGCTTTGTGAAGTTCCCGATTCTCCAGCGAAGGCTGAAAAGCTTATGCCAGAAGATCCCTCCACTGAAAGTTTACTGGTGAAGTGCCCCACTCTCACTGATGTTGCAGGGCCGTCTAGCAATTTGACACTTGCCCCAGTTATCGAAGAGGAAGAACCTCCACGATCTTCCGGGAGATCTGCTGACGAAGGAGTTGAGAAAGCAAGTCCCAAAAAGCATGATGGTGATGACGTTTTTGAGGGGTTGAGCGACCTAATGGTGACTTCACAAGAACTTTTTAAAGATGATGTTTCCAAAACTATCTCTTCTATAATCGAGGCGACATCTTCTCTACAACAAATGCCAACTCCTCCTACTCAAGTTATCACCTCCTCTACTCCACAGAGTGGTCTGTAACTTGATGCGTGTAGTTTACACATTACACAACACTTAGGATTTTTCAGCACTTGTTTGTGTTTGACTTCTTTTTCTAAAGGCTTTTAAGGCTTGTCCTTTTTGCCTTTCAGATCCTTCAATGGGGCGTAGCGGCAGCGGTTCTTACTATAAAGACTTTCAGCGCTATGGAGGGCGTGGCAACTATGATTACAGACGCTACCTTACTGGTCCCAGAGAAATCGACGAGCAGAGAGCTGCTCGAAAAGCTAGAGAGAGGAGAGAATATGAAGAACGTCACGAGAGGGTAGATGTGCGACATGAGTCTTCTTCAAGAGGCGATGACTCCCACAAACGTAAAACACATGATGGTCGGGGGAAGAGCCACATTGTTGAGGACCCGAGCAAGCGGGCCAAGCCTAGTGAGAAACACGCATCTGCAATATCTGAAAAGTTTGACGCTCCCATCTCTATCGACATTCCTTCCAAATCCCCTGCTCTTGAAGGAATCGCTATTCAAACACTTCTTAATAGGCCTTCATATCGTGTTGAAAGGGGCCCACCGACCCTACAGAGCCGATTCCCGAATTGGTGTTTAAAGGGAGTTCGCTTCGATCTTGATTTAGTTCCCATCGATAAAGAAGCCATGTACCAAAATCTTGATGCCGTTAGACTCGATATTGAAAGAATGTCTGGATGGCAAAAGCTCGTTGATGAACTCCAAAGGGTCAATCGGGCCAATATCGAGGCGATGCTAACCATGGAGAACGATAAGTCGGAATGGCAGAAGATTCTTGACCAGCACAACATTGAGATGAAAAACATAACTGAGTATAATGAGAAACTTGAAGCTGAAGTCAAGTAGCTTAAAGACGATCTTGCCACCTCTTCTAGCACTTATACTCAAAGAGAAGAGGTTCTACAAAAACAAGTGTGGGATGCACATGCTGGCCAAAGAGATGCCGAAGCTAAAGTTGAGAGGCTAGAAGAGGTTGTAGAGAATTACCGCACTGATGCCGCTCAGTTGCGAAGTAAAATGAGCGCCCAAGACATGGAGATTGAAGCATTAAAAGCTCAACTTGCTAAAACCGAAAAAGAACGAGATGAGGCCATGGCTGGTAAAATCGCAGCTGAAGAATCTATTCAAGCCATGGAAGCCAACGTCAGTTCAACTTTATTCGACTTTTACTTGCACAGCGTCTTAGGGCATGGCAGTCTCTCTTTTCTCGGTCCTAAATACGAAATCACTTTGGCTGAAGTGTGGGAAGCTGCTCTCGACATGTTCAAAGGCGTCGGGTATACCGAGGAAGAGCTTGAGGCGCGCTACCTAAATGAGGAAACTCGCGCTGCTCTTGCGAAGGGAAAAGAGCAACTCGCCAGAGTGCGGACTGGGATGGCGGAAGAGGAATGTTCTGAAAAAGAATTACCACCTACTACCTCCGAACGTCCTTTAGTTTCTCCTGAAGTTGACATCACAGGTTCCAGTGCTCATTCCCCGCCTCCTACAAGAACCGGGGTAATTACCCCTATTGATGATGAGGCTTTGGAGGATATTGGAGCTCAAAATTATGAGATTGAACTAACGAAGCAAATATCTTCAGGTAATTTTGACATTGGTCCGATTCAGGTGGATTGCCTGCTTGCTACTCAAAAGTTTGATGAGCTTCTCGATTACTTCTTGAATCTCGACGAACCTATATCTCCCTTCTTTTGGGGAGATACTAATATTTTTAATTTCTCTTCTTCTGCAGTTGAAACACCAAGTGCTGTGCAAACTTCGCCACCTCCGGTTATCCCTCCTCCGTCTCTTCAGGTGGCTCCTCCTTCTGCTTCACAGCCCGGGTCACAAGAGGAGCAAATTGAGGCTCTTCATGGCTTAGATGACCCTATCGCTTCGCAAGAGCAGAAAGACGAGGGACTTGAAGGAGGAAAGTTCTCTCCAGAGCGGACTCCTTCTGATGACGTAATTTTGTCTGCTCTTGTTACTCCAGGGAGTGAGTCTTCTTCGAAGAGGAGAAAGAAGCACGGAACATCGAAGAGGAGGGGGAAGAAAATCATTGCTACAGAAGAGGAACCGGAAATTGCACCAGTTGCACCTCCCTCTCCTTCTTCCCTTATGCCTTCAGACCGTCCTGAAAAGCTAACCATTCGGCCGGGCAAAGGGTCTAAAGGTGGCAAGAAGAAATGAAGATTTCAGCTTTTAGCTTCTTGTCTTTTGCATGTACTAGTCGAG
Source organism: Allium cepa (assembly GCA_030765085.1). Lineage (NCBI taxonomy): Eukaryota > Viridiplantae > Streptophyta > Magnoliopsida > Asparagales > Amaryllidaceae > Allium > Allium cepa. Next base: position 294,282,093 of record CM060942.1, read on the forward strand.
AACTGTGCGGGTACCGGCCCCTGCTTTTTATTTTGAAACTTGTATCTGCAATACAATTGAATAAAATGATCCTTTATTTGTACAGACTCCTGTTTGAATTTGAGAATGCATTTATTATTCATTTTTGCACAAGTTTATTTATATGATATTGCAGCGGGCTTATGGCATGTTGTTTGAGCATTACTTTCGCCGATGTGGCTATACCATATTGTATATAACTATACCATGTTGCCCCCATACCATAAGCTTGCTGCAATATTTTATTCTTCGAGGGGACTTGCACTCTTATTTTCTGAAGAATAATTATTTCATTTTTGAAGAAATTCTTCGTAGAGTACAACTCCCTTCATATAAGTTTTACGCTTTGTCCTTCGAAGAAATCACTTTTTCTTTTGCTTATGTACACGTTTTACCAAGTGAATTCTTCTATGAGGTAAAGCGGGCCTCTGAAGGGTACTTTAACTTTCTTCTTTTCTTTTTTTTTGAGGAAGGTTATTTTCCAGAATAGGTAAATCACTCTTCCTTTGAAAGTTAAAGTGTGCTTTTGTTGAGGATTTTTTTTTTACATACAAAGTTGTACCTCTGAGGAGGGATTTTTCCACGTTTCAACACTTGGAAGTTTTATTTCACTCTTGGTGAAACGTGTACCTCCAAAGAGTTATGCCTTTGAAGGAAGCCTTTTCACGTTTCAACACTTGGAAGTTTTATTTCAATCTCGGTGAAACGTGGGCTTCCGAAGAGGTCTTTCTTCTTGATTGTGTCTCCGGGAGGAGGTTTTTTTTTTTGTTTGCATTTCAACTCTGGTGAAGTGAAATTCCGAAGAGCGGCTGTTACACTTCAACTCCTGGTGAAATGTGCCTCCGAAGAGGTCTTTATTTTGTTTGCATTTCAACTCTGGTGAAGTGAAATTCCGAAGAGCGGCTGTTACACTTCAACTCCTGGTGAAATGTGCCTCCGATGAGGTCTTTATTTTGTTTGCATTTCAACTCTGGTGAAGTGAAATTCCGAAGAGCGGTTGTAACACTTCAACTCCTGGTGAAATGGGCCTCCGTAGAGGGCTTTTATTTTGTTGTACATTTCAACTCTGGTGAAGTGAAATTCCGAATAGCGGTTGTAACACTTCAACTCCTGGTGAAATGGGCCTCCGAAGATTGCCTGGAAGTTACTCTCTCATGGTTGGAGGGTCATGACTCCTCCAATCTTTTTTGGTTGAGTAGAGAAATTTCTTTTTTGCGGCATATGCTTCGTTAGAGGTCTTTATCCTCCGAAGAGTTGTGCCTCCGAAGAGGACTTTAGTTGTTCCTTGTCCACTTGCTTACGCCTTTTCAGTGATCCTCTATTTTTTTTTTTTGTAAGCTTGCACTCCCTTCTCTTACTAGTAGCTTGTTTAATCCAAAGAAGTGTACTTCATTGCTAGGACAGTTCACGAGAACGGACATAAGCTTCTTAATTGGATGTTTGTTTGTTCAAACTTCTCAATTTATTAGCTAAAGCCCGTTTTCGGCGAAATCATTGACCGTTCAATTGAGGCACTTCTTATCTAGGATTTAAGCTCGGGAATTTTGTGACTTGGAATTTGTTTGTTGAATGATAACAAGGATCACTTGGCCTCGTAATGTGCAAGTTTTGTTTTCGTTGCCTGCAAAAATTTAAATCGACATTTCAGTAATATATTCAATGTACTTTTCATATCGAATATAAAGTAGACATGTATCAATAATAAGGAACACAAGATTTATAGTGGTTCGGCCAAGAATTTGGGCCTACATCCACTTTATAGTCTTTCATTATTCACTTGCATCAGTTTTACAATTGCTTTCAATTACAGGAATCATACATTCATAATTCTCTTTACAATATTTCAACAAAGCTATCAAGTAAAGTATGGACGCAAGTGATTGCTGTTCCAAACTCTTGGAATTTGATCTCCTTCGACAGTAGTGAGTTTGTATGTGCCATCCAGAAGCTTTTGACCTATGACATATGGCCTTCCCAATTTGGCCCAAACACACCTGTTGCTTTCATAATTCTCTTTAGGACTAAATCTCCAATTTCAAAGTTGCGTTGGCGAACTTTGGAATTGAAATGTCTGGCTATCCTTTGCTGATGAGATGCGATTCTGAGCTCAGCCTCTTCTCTTTTTTCATCAAGGAGATCTAGTGCCTCAAGCTGTAGTTTCTCATTCTCCGCTTGATTGAAATGGATTCTTCTATGTAAAGGGACCTCTGTCTCTACCGGAATAATTGCCTCCGATCCGTATGCCAATGAAAACGGAGTATGCCCAGTCGCAGTTTTGTGGGTAGTTCTGTAGGCCCATAGTGCCAGCGGTAGCTTATCGACCCAACCACCTTTTGCTCTTTCAAGTTGCTTCTTGATGGTTGACTTGATAATTTTATTTGCGGCTTCCACTTGCCCGTTTGCCTGCGGATGGGCTACTTCTGAGAAGCTCTTTCGGATTTTGAATCGTTTGCAAAAATCTTGGAATTCTTCACTTTCGAACTGAGTACCATTGTCTGTAATTATTTTTTGAGGCACACCGTATCTGCAAATGATACTTTTAGTCACAAAACTTATCATCCTTTTTGAGGTGATAGTAGCCAGTGGTTCAGCTTCCGCCCACTTAGTAAAATAATCTACAGCAACAATGGCGTATTTAATTCCAGATTTGGCAGTTGGTAACGGTCCTACAAGGTCTATTCCCCATATCGCAAACGGCATTGGACTAAACATCTGTGTGAGTTCAGTGGAAGGAGCTCTATGAATTTTGGCGAACCTTTGGCATCTGTCACATTTTCGGGAATAGTCTGCTGCATCTCGATTAATTTCTGGCCAAAAATATCCGTATCGGAGAATCTTTTTCGCTAAAGTTTGACCACCTAAATGATCACCACATTCTCCCCCATGCACCTCAGCTAGGATTGTTTTGGACTCTTCCCTGGATACACATCGAAGTAACGGCATTGAGAATCCCCGTCTGTATAACTGGCCATCTTGGACTATATAGCGAGAGGCTTTCCTCAGTAGCTTCTTTCGTTCTTTTGAATTTTCCGGTAAAGATCCATTGAGCAAATATTCTGTTATTGGAGTCATCCATGATTCTTGCTCTTGAGACACGCTCATGATCCAATCAATATCCATCTCATCAATGCTTGGGGTCGACAGGATCTCCACTGGAGTTAACCCCAGAAATTGAGCTTCGCCTGTGCTAGAATACTTTGCGAGAGAATCTGCTTTCATGTTTTCTTCTCGAGGAATGTGACTTATCATATAATGATCGAAATCACCCAGGAGTTCCCAAGCCTTTGACAAGTAGGCGGGCAGATTCCCCCCTTTTGTTTGGAATTCCTTTTTGACTTGGCATGCAATAAGCTGAGAATCACTGAAGATCTGTAATGCTCGGATGCTTAGTTCTTTAGCAATCCTTAAGCCAGCGATAAGGGCTTCATATTCTGCTTCATTGTTTGTTGAAGGAAATTCCAATCTTAGTGCATAACATAATGATCGACCTTCAGGGGTCTCAAGTACAACTCCGGCTCCAGAACAGTAGTCGTTTCTTGCGCCATCGACATATAACTTCCATTGGATTGGGGAATCGTCGATCGTTTCCTCCTCACTGTTACCCTTATCTGTGAATTCTGCGATGAAATCCGCTAAAGCTTGTCCATTGATCGCTTTTCGGGGATGATAAGTGATGTCATATTGACTGAGTTCAATATTCCACTTTAGAAGACGACCCGAAGTCTCAGGGCGAAACAGTACTTGCTTTAAAGGTTGATCAGTGAGGACTCTGATAGGATGAGCTTGGAAATATTGCCTCAACTTCCTAGATGCAATTAGTAGGCAATAGGCGAGTTTTTCCAACTTAGAGTAATTCATCTCTGCCCCAGTGAGTCTTTTGCTGATATAGTAAACTGGATGTTGAATACTCTTGTCTTCTCGTATCAGCGCTGCACTTAAAGCATGAGATGATACTGCCAAGTATATAAGAAGATCCTCTCCATCGCCAGGCCTAGAAAGTATTGGAGGCGTTTCCATATGGCGAATCAATTCATCAAAGGCTTGCTGGCATTCGGGAGTCCAATCGAAGTTTTTCTTTCCTTTCTTTAGGGCGTCAAAGAATGGGATGCATTTATCTGTGGCTTTGGAAATGAACCGACTTAAGGCGGCGACTTTTCCATTGAGACTTTGCAATTCCTTCTTTGTTCTAGGAGCTTTGACTTCCTTTAAAGCGGTAATTTGAGCTAGACTGGACTCAATGCCCCTAGCGCTCACGATGAAACCTAAAAACTTGCCGGATTCCACTCCAAATGAACATTTTAAAGGATTGGCTTCATTCCGTATTTTCGGAGGACTGCGAACATGTCTGCTAAGTGTTCTATGTGATCCACTACTTTCTTAGACTTTACTAACATGTCATCGACGTAGACTTCCATAGTCTTGCCCAACTGCGGTTTGAACATAGCATTAACAAGTCTTTGGTATGTTACCCCTGCATTCTTCAGCCCGAAGGGCATAACTCTGTAGCAGTAAAGACCAATGTCAGTGATAAAGCTCGTGTCCTCTTGATCTGGCTCATGCATCATGATCTGGTTGTATCCGGAGTAAGCATCCATGAAAGATAACAATTCGTGTCCCGCTGTTCCGTCTACCAGTTGATCGATTCTGGGTAATAGGAAGCAGTCTTTGGGGCAGGCCCTGTTTAGATCTGAAAAATCGATGCATACTCTCCATTTTCCGTTGGCTTTCTTAACCACCACTGGATTTGAAACCCAATTCGGATAGGTAGATTCTTTAATAAAATTATTCTCCATGAGCCGATCAACTTCTTCTTTTAACGCTGCTGACCTTTCTGGACCCTGAGTTCTCCTTTTCTGCTTCACAGGTGTAAATTTTGGATCAATATTTAGAGCGTGTACTGCAACTTCTGGGGATATCCCGCACATATCGGCATGAGTCCAAGCAAAAACATCCAAATTTGCCATTAAAAAAGATATTAAGATATTCTGAATTGACGCATTAAGTTGTGAACCCACATTCAACACCTTGTTTGGGTCCTTTGGGTCAACAGGTATTGGTACTGTCGTTTCCACTGGTACCACTCTATTCTCCCCTGCACTGACTTTTCTAGGATCCATTTCTTTCCTTGCTCCGCTGTGCTCGCCAGTGCAGGTTCCGCCCTGTAATTGCTACAAGGCTGGTTCTTTGATGCGGACTGGGGCTGCCGCATCCTTTCCCATTTCTCTTTTTCTGGTTTCTCGTAGCTCTGTTAGATAACATTCCCGCCCCGCATTTTGATCCCCTTTTATAACTCCCACTCCATTATCTGTGGGAAATTTAATGGTGAGGCACCATGGGGCCAGAACAACTTTGAATGCAATGAGAGTTGGACGGCCAAGGAAAGCATTGTAAGCAGAAAATTCGTCGACAATCACAAAAGTTTGCTTGCGGACCACTTTTCTCTCTCCTTCTCCAAGTTCCACAAACAAATCAACGGTTCCTATCGGCTGTTTTGGCTCCCCAGTGAAGCCAGCGATTTTCTACGATGAGGCTTGCACATCAGCCATAGGGATCTTCATTTGGTCGAATGTTTTCTTGAAGAGGATATTGCAGGATGCACCACAATCAATGAGAACTCTTCTGACAATAGCTGGCCCGATACCAGCTGAGATGACTAAGGGATCCAAGGTAGGAGCTTCAATACCTGCGGAATCCCTGGCTCTGAACACAATATCATAATTGAAAGTTCTTTGTTGCTTCAGGGGCATAGCACCTTCGAAAACGAATACATCTTCCTCGGTTGGTACATACTTCAAAGCTCGGGTATACCTTTCCATCTCACCCCAGCTTCTGCCTGCTGGGTGAGGTCCTCCTGTAATGACATTGATAATGGGCTTACCAGATTCATGCCCTGTAGCCTTCTCACCTGTCCTAGGCTGATGAGCAGGAGCTTGTTGCCCCTGACTAGACGAAGCAGGATTGTTGCTATTCTTTTTCACAAATTGCTGCAGCTTGTTTTCCCTTAGCAACTCTTCAATCAGATTTTTCAACTGGCGGCATTCGTCGGTCTCATGACCGGGTTGATTATGGAAGCGGCAGAACTTGCCACTCTGTATAGCCTTTTTCTCGGTCCTCAGAGGAAGAGGTTTAGGAAAATCAACAGAATCTTTAGTGGCAAGGTAGATACGCTCCGGCGTATCTGATAAAGGAGTATACTCTGATGGCGTGAAGGATCGAGGCTTCTTCAGATTACTCTGTTTCTTACCATTGTTATTTTCCCTTTTTTGCCCTACAGATTCATTCTTGTGTGGAGCAACAGTGTTATCTTCAGCTTTTTCCAACACTGCCTTTACCGGTACGGGACGGCTTTCCAGGCACATGAATTCATCTGCTTTTTTATAGAACTTTTCAAGGGAGTTTGGTTCCTTCATGTTTAGCCATTTCCCAAATTCGCTCGACTTGTCAATAGCCCTCATCAGATAAGTCAATATCATTCGCGGTTCTGCATTGTCCACCTCGGCCAGCGCTATATTAAAGCGGTTTAAGTAAGATCTGATAGTCTCCCCTGGATTCTGTTCTAAACTTGACAACGACATGATGTCCTTGGCTTTTGAAGCATATAGTCTGAACTGCTCCTTGAATTTCCGGGTCAAGTCCGAAAATTGATCAATAGATCGGATTGGTAGCTTGGTGAACCACAGTAGAGCCACACCTTCTAGATATACAGGAAAATATCGGCACTTTATCTCATCAGAGGCTCTGGCACCTGTCGTGTGCCAATCATACTTGTATAAGAATTCGTTCGGATCGCTTGTCCCCTTGTAAGCTGGAATGGTTGGAGGGACAAACTTCCTTGGGAATTCAGCCTTTAAGATTTTCTCAGTAAATGGAGTTTTACTTGGGGCAAAACCCCATTCTTTCTCGTCTTCAACCCTCTGCATACTCTCTTTCATGATTTGTCGGACCATTCCAGAAAGATACTCCTCATCATGTCGAGTTCTAGATCCACCAACCTCAGGAAGTGTTTGTTCAAAGGGGCTAGCAGCCCTTTTTAGGAGCATTCCTTTCTTCAGCATCATGAATGTTGCCGGCAAAGTTCCTTTCATTACCTGCCGGTTGACGGTTTGCCCTAAGCAAATCGTTCAACCTATTCAGAATTAGGGCATTTTGGGCACTCTGAGCCTCGAATTGTGCATTTTGGGCATTTATCTGCTGGTTCAGCCCTAAGATTGCAGCATCCAGCTCTGCCTTTGTAACTCCGACAGCTGGAGTGGCTTGATTCGATACAGGGGAAGCGGAGGTTCCCTCTTGAGCATTTCCAGATCTTACAGATCTACTCTTTCTCCCCGAAGCCATGATTTCGGATAAACTTCTAGTCTTCAGAGAGGTTATTTCAACAAACTTTCGTGGAGCAATAATGACGATTTTCCTGAGTTCAGTCCTCTCAATGAAAGCACCAAAAATGTTAACGCTAAAATTTGAACGCTAACACCCTGGTGTATGAAGTGAGATTGTGAAAGCACCACCCGATAGCTCGGGAACAGATTATAAGCAGATAATAGCGAAAAAGCAGTAAACAACAGCAATTTTATAGTGGTTCGGCTTAAGAGAGAGCCTACGTCCACTTTGAATATCTTTATTGACGATTTGATTACAAGTCGATGCAATTACACTTTGATTACAACACACTTCGAGTTACAAGTGACTTAGAACAAGTAGCCTAAACTTCAATGTTGATCCAAATCTTTGAACTCATGTTGGACATGCATGATTTCTTCGTGAAGTTCCTTGAGGCGTTCTTTATATCTCAAAAGCTTTAAGTGTTGGAGTAGTTCAGAATGTAGCAGAGTAACGGCGCTTGAAATGAATGAGCCAAAAAGTCCCCCCAAATGTTGGAAGTGGTCATGTATTTAAAGGAGTTTTCGGTCTTGAGTCGTGAGTCGTACCCGACTCATCGTTAACTCGTAGCCGAGTCAGGTTGGGTCATGGACGACTCAACAGGTTGAACCCTAGCTTCGTACCAAAGCACCTTCGATCCTCTGAATATAGCACAAGTCTTGAGTGGTATACGAGTCATTCCTCTATGATATAAGTATCATGATAGCGGGCTGCGACTTAGTGACTTTAGGTCGTGGACGAGTCGTGGTAAATCGTCTCATGTTAACACGCGGCCGACCTACTGGGTTAGCTCCCGGCTTGGTTCCAAGCTATGCTTCCATTCCTATGAATAACACAAGTCCTGAGCCATTCACGAGTTAACCAGCGCAACTTTCCTTGATGTTAGTATGAGTCGTACACGACTCATCATAAGTCGTATGTCCTCAACGAGTTATCTCATTATAGCGTGGTTCTGAGCTTGTCTCTGAAGACTTAGGTCGTATCACCTTTATGTCGCATTCCTCTTAAGTTGTAGACCTCCATAAGTCTCCTTGGGTCGTTGAGTCATAACCCTTCAAGTCGCTTTGAGCTTTAGGTTGTTAACTCGTTGAGTCGGTGACTTGTTGAGTCGTGAGGCTTCCTGAGTCGTAGATCCTTCCTGAACCGTTAAGCACCTTGAGTCGTGGCCCATCCCGGGCCTTAACTCGTTGACTCTTGTAACTCGTGGGCCTCTTAACTCGTAGGCTGGAACGGGGTTAACAGCTATCTAGGAAAATATACTTCACTTCACATTTTCTTGAAATTCCAATTTCAAACTCTTGAATCAAATTCCAAATTGATTTCAAATTTACTCTATTTATCTCAAAAACCATTAATTTCAGATTTTATCTCTTAATTATTATTTAACATGCTTTAATTGAAAATACACGTTTTAGAATTTACAAATTACTTCTTAACCCTTTTTAAATAAATTTAGACTTTGAATTTTAACAGAATTCTTTATTTCTTTGATTAATATCACTTAAATTATAATTCATTAATTTTCTGTCTATTCAAAATTCTAATTCTTTTCCATACTCGAAATTTATTTATTAGTATTTAACATACTTCTATTTCTTTTCAATTCATTCTAATTTTATTAAATTTTCCAAGATTGTTTTGTTTACAACTTTACTTCCTTTATTTTCTTTCCAAAATCCAATTTATATATTTTTGTTAATTCATTATACCCAAATATATCCAATCAAATCATAACATTCAATACACCAATATATTCATCATAGAATATCAAGTAATCACAACAGAGAATATTAAATAATAAATGTTGAGGGATCCAGTTGGATCCCTCCAACTTGTTTTCCCTGCACCCACAGATGTTAGCACAATAATATGCCAATTCCAGAATTTACCTTACTATAGCACATCAATCAATTTCAACCAATTAAACAATTTAAATTTAAATTTACTGAGTGAGATTAACTCACCTTTGCTTTTAAATTTGCAATCCACTCCATCTCGATTTATTCTTCATTATTTTTGACCTTGAGTCAACATTATAAGTTTTGTTAATATTTGAATTGATTGAACAATTAATTTCTATTTATTTACTTTAAGTTAATAATTTGGTTTTAACCTAAAAATTTACTAACTAAAAATTCTAGTCCTAACTAATAACTAAATACACTAATTAAACAAGTTAATTACCTTAGTATATATATCCTAGAGTTTAACAGTAGGCTTACTATATATATATATGTATTTAACCAAACTAAACATTTCATTATTATTCTATATATATGTTGTTATTGTTTTTTTTCCTCCTATATATATCTAATCTGTAGACTGAAATACAAATAGGCAGTATTTTTTTTTCTTACTGCAAATAAGTCTCTGTCCACATAATAAATTTAGTAAAACAAAAATTGAATACCTTATTTAAACTGTGACTTCTTTCCTGACACCACACCGCGATGGCAAGGAAACCCTACATCGAGAACTGCATCACCAAAGTCACCTCGCGAACATGGGCACCCTGTCGAACAACACCTTGAACCATCAACCTACCTCGCCGCCTCGCGTCAAGTTGCCAGAACACGGCTTGAATTCAAACTCCTCGACATCGCGAAACCCTCAAATCTCGGCCTCGATTAAACTTTGCATACACGAGAGCCACTCGAGATTCAATCGTCTCCCTGAAGCGGCAACCACGAACTCGATCGAGCTCTCGCCCCCCGATGATTTTGATTCTGAGGAATTAAGGCTTCAGCCATTTTTTTAACCTATTCTATTTTCGTTTGGATCCGAAGAGGGGAAAGGAGGGGGTCGGCCACTTGTTCGATTCGTGATATTTAGGTTTTTGAATTGGGAAAAGGAAGGCTCGATTTTGAGAAGTCGATTTGGTTTTTGTACGAAGAAGAGGGAAAACGAGACAGGAAAGTAAATAGGTTGGCATCTAAAAGAAGATAAGATGGGCACGGATTGGAATTAAGGGGAGTGGCGTAGAGAAGAAGGTTTGACCAATTTATTTAACTTTCATTAAATTATTATCACTTAAACTTCCCGTGTGTTTATATATCGTACTCTCACATACTAATTCTGATCAGAACGAAATTTGAAATCTGATAATAACTCAATATTACGGACCCAATGGAACTGGTTTCGTCAAATTCCGAGACTGCGCCTCGAAAGGCTATTTTTTAATTCAGTTAGACGATATAAATTTTCAAAACCGAACAAATCGTCTTTAAATTCGATTCTGTCACTTTTATTATCTTCAGTATTGTCAATATAAATTTTACAAGCCTTCAAATTATTTTTAACCAGCTTAAAATTCCAGATTCAATATTTTATCCAACTCCAAACTATTTAATTCAATAATTTAATTATCAAATAAATTGTGATATTTGAATTCGAGTTAAAATTAACCTTCCAAATATTTAAAATTAATTAAATATTCCAATTTAAATTTCTTAAAATTCTGGGTCGTCACAACAAATGAAGATGGAAATAATTCAAAACCAATATCATGGAGGACCCTACTTATGCATCTACCTTAATGTACACTTAGGAGCTAATGCACATGCTAAAAGGCCATTAAATATTCATGCACAATGGATGATTATATGATGCTAATGATTACTTGACCACCTCATTACCTCAAGGGAAATTTGGGCATTTTCCAAAAATATGAATTAGGGTTTCATACATGTACAAATACCACTTATGTTTCATGTAACCCTCTTCTTCTTTTGGTTTCTCTTAGGCCATCTTCCTCTTATTTAGTTTTAGTTAAGGAACAAAAAAAATGAATAAAGCTCTTCTCTTTTATTTTTCATGGCTACTTAGCCATTTTTTTTGTTTCATGTAATCTTTCTTTTTATGCAATGTTATTTAATGTTCTTTTACATTTACATGCTCTCTTTCTAATTTTATTAGTAGCTTAGTGTTCATTTCTTTTTACTTAGCTTTACTTTTCATTTTGCTCTCTTTTTCCTCTTGTTTATTTCATGCTGCTTTCTACATTTATTGATTTAATAATAAATATGAGAGGCTAATCCTTAACAATTTAGGGGAAACGAAGCTCTCTTGAATCATGTAGATGCAACATAATATTTCATTATGTCTCTTTTGTGCTTAATGGAAAGTTAGATGTTTGTATGATTTTGTATTTAATATTGAGTTCGATAGCTTATGTTGTTCAAAACAAATAGGCTATGCTTGGTCATATGAATCACTAACCATCTCTTCTTTTACATATGATCATGGTAATGGAAGTGGATTTAGAATCAAAATTTGATGGTTTATGTTTCTAATTCAATAGTTAATAAGCCATGCTTAAAATAGATTCTACTTTTAGTTACATGTCATTTTCATTAAAATTAGTAAGTGGGTGAGAGGGGTGCATTAAAGTTTGATGTTTAAGTGTGTTAATTAATAATACAATTAGGCCATGCTTATGATAAATGCATCAACTAAACTCACAATGACCAAAAAGAGATCATAAGTTCATTATGTTGATTATGTGATTATGGGAAGGGATTTGCCTCTAAATTGCTCTTTAATATCATATTTTTATTTTTCTTAGTTTTATTTTGTTTTTAATTTCTTTTAGTTAGTTAACAACCCCTCGACTTTGGTTTAATTTCATTGAATAGAATTACAAAATCTATGCAGTTCCCTATAGATCGACCTGTACTCGCATGCATGCTACAATTGTGCACCGTGGCTTGCAGTTAATTTTAATTTGAAATTTAACGACGGTTTTATAGGTATAGATAATTTCTTAAGTGTACCATTACGCTCATCAGCCTTTGTTTATTGCTCTAAAGATTATCTAAACTTTCTTAGACAAAACTAAAAGTCTCTCCTCAAACTTTCCTAAGCCGCACAACAAAGCATAGAAATATGTTTAAGCCCGTATGATGTACGTGGATCATCCATACGCAATATCTGATTTGACCACTTGCTCAGATACGTAAACTTTACTTCCGAACTAGTACCACACACTCGACCTCCCTAGTGCGAAATTCGATCTTGTTCCTTGATCAGAAACCTTTGTTCTCCTTGCGTAGCCATATAGTATGACAGAAAACCTCAGTATCATATCAAGATTAATTCTAATCATATGTTTGTTGACAGGAATCAAGTGAGAATCCTTTTTCGGACTAGTGTGATTCACCCCAAAGTTATGTATTTGAATCGTAGATCAAGAACTACGCGAACAAAATGATTTACATATAACTTACATACTTGATTTTATTGGTTTCTTAACCATACCAATCTCTTTCTAAATCACTTCCGTTTTCAATTATATTTTTTCATTCAATACTAAATTATTTATGAACTACTACATAAATTTTCACTTAAGTTTATAAACATTTTATAAAGACATAACTTTATAAAATAATAAATTAAAAACTTACTCCACTCTTATTTACTTGTGTAATACTCTTCTAAATCCTAAGAGCATATACAAAATGTCCATTTCTTTTTACCTTTCAAAATTTATGTGGACGCTAAATCAAAATACGGCTCTTTAAAACCGAGTCAACCTTTTGACCACTTTACCTTAGAGCGCTCTAAGGAAAGATGTTTTTGGGTTGGCCCAATGACATCAAATAGTTTATGAGAATTAGATATTTAAACAAATACCATGGTCTTAATAAAAACAGTGCTTATTAAAACAGTCCTATCAAATTTAAATCATTTAAAAACTTGAGTTAAATTATCTCTTTTTTATCCAAGAGTCTAAATTTCCATTTATCAAAACATTTATTTATCAAAATATATTTTATTTTAAATTAGTTTTTTTGAAAGAAATTTAAGAACAAAATACCCGTTTTTGGGTTCATTCAGATTCGAATTCATTTCAATCGCATAATGATAAAGAGAATAATTTACTAAGTGTAATATAACATTTGCCGAAGAAAACATTCAATCGTCACTTAGAAGATTATTCAGATTATCATTGAACTAATCGAGATGTTTTCCCCAAACTATCAAATGAAAATGTATCTTTATTAAAAATTCACTTTGAAATATTTATACTTATAAAAATTCCAAGTAATACTACCATTTATTTTCTCAAAATCTTTTTGGAATCATTTCAAGCAATCTAGAATTTAAGTTCTCAAAAACTCTTCTTTTACTTAATAAATACCATTTATAAATCATACAAATTATTTTATATATCATACTCATATAAAAAATTTCCTTTAAAATCATCTTATATTATATTAACTTTCCTTTTTTATAATAAAACTTTTCCAAATATTTATCCTTTAAATGTCTTAACTTTCTATTTATATTAAATAAAACAAATTTATTAAAAGATGACTTTTAACTTAACATTTTCTTATAGTTAAATTGTGAAACTCAATTCACAAAGGGTACTTTTTAATGTACTTTCAATTATCAAAATAATGAATGCCTACAAACTGGTCGAGCATAAATCAACGATTAACAAATGTAATCAATGCTTCTAAACTATCTGAGCATGACAAATCAAATAAAAATGATAATAAATATATACTACCACTAAAAAAAGCACACCATACATAACTACATAAATTCGAAAAATATTCCTTTACAGATATAAAATATGTAATCCTAAGCAAAATATTTCATGTACCAAATTTTTAAAATTATCATCGTGTCGGTTTGCGTTGTTCAAGTCTTTTAAAATACCTGTCGACATCGTAGGGTCCTACATCTCGACTAGAATTTGAAATACAAACTTAACAGACCAAATAACACAATACGTTTATATAGCAATAACAAATACATCCTCATATGTATAGCTTCTCAACTCATTCTAGAGTGTCACTTATCCTATCTCAAATGAGTTTACCCCACCAAAGTGAGGGTTTTCATTTACTTCAACTCTGATACCATTTTGTAACGACCTATGTAACGACCAAAATTTTTAGTCATTTGATTTTGAATGTTTAATTAATTTTAATTATTGAAATGTTGCTTTAAAAGCTTTAAAACCTGAATTAAATTATAGAAATTATTTAAAATCATTGAATTGTGAATACATATTTGAATGGTGCTTTAAATATCGGGATTTTTAAATTGAATATAAATTCAATAAGCTAACGGTCTTATATAACTCATTAGAATTAATAAATAATAATAGTTAATTCATTTCGTAAATTTATTTGTAGTAATAAATGGTTCGAGTAATTAATTAAAAAATTTATTTTTATTTTTACAACTTTATTTTTATTGACTTTTAAATTCAATTCAATTGATATTTCCATAATTTTTAGTTTGGAAAGTATTTAAATTTATCGTTTGACAATTTTTCGGCAAACGATAGTGTTTTTATGATTTTTAGAATATAATAAACGATGAATATACTTTTTGAGGTCGTGTAACTATTTTGAGCAGGACTGAATTTTTGTTTTGCCGTTTGGGGTCCGCATGTGAACAAAAAGATGTGCAACGTAATGCCGAAAAATTTAAATACAAATTTAATTGAAGACAGTTCATACATCCAGCACCCTTCTTTCTTTTCTAATTTTTTGTATGTTATTCTGTAAGGACCCATTTCTTCGGCCCTTGGAAATAGACATGAATACAACATTGGTATTCATGTGCCACAAATCCGAGTGTCAGAGAGGCGGTTCCTTAAGGGTAAATGGAAAAATAGACATAGAACAAAATCTTACTCTAATGGAATAACATATATTATTTCAGTATGTAAAATCTTTGCAACAGAAATTTTAAATACATTTATCAGAGTTAAACATGGACAGTTATAAATCTCGGTCCGTACAAATGCAGGATAAAATAGTAAACAAGTGCGGTAGGAAAGAGGTAATAGTATACTAAAGAATCTTTTAACTCCATGCTCCGAGCTCTTTCAGATTTCTTCTAAATAAACCTGACCACTAGGCTTCTCGCAAAAAATAGGGCACTCAGAGTTCAAGAAAGGGAAATAAACTCTAGATCAGTCACAGGACTAGTGTGAGAACTTAAAATATGTGTTTGAAAACAAAAGAGTATCCCATAAGACCACGCCGCACATAAACATGGAACAGATTTTTGCCTTATGATAAAAAAAAACATTTTTTACGTGGAAATTTGGTAATGTTATTTTTAATGACATTCATTTGAAAACATTTACAAGTAAACTTATGGATCTTAGCCAAAATTGTTACCACATTCAATTTTTGACCTAATCATTTAAGGTTCTACAAAATAAAACCGAAGGCACTTATTGGAGATTGAATTCCCAACTGGCTAGCGAGGTAAGGAACTACCTCCCGTGCAGTGTATTTCTAGAGGAATGCACCCGAATCTCCTACGTTAATGCCCATGTGAATTAAGACCCGCCTATCCGAAAATATAGTATTCAAATAGCACTGAGTATTACATCACCCGACCATTCCCGAACTATCCAAGACGTCTCATAGCATTTACCACTTAATTTGAACCCGATGTTATACGGGTAGAAATTTTATCCATCTTGAAGGTGATTCCATACACCGATTGGTTGCGACCCACATTTGCCTTAAAGCATCTCATGTTTCACTGTTTTCCGTCTCGACTCTTTGAGGTAATAAATACCTTTTATATGGCGCATCTTCCACTTTGAAATTACTTTTCCATTTCACAATCACACAACTGATTTCTACAAATGTATAACTTCTGAGCTCGTACGTCTGAGAAAAGGGTGTTAAGCTAAGAGGAGTTGCCTTTCCGCTACAAAACGGATGACACGTTCATAGAGATCAATAAATATAAACTAGAAATGCAACATCAAACAATTGTCCATACAATTTGTCTAGAATAGGACAAACAAACGGTACATTCCTACCACATCCTGTCAGGAATTGCCTCTAGGATTAGTAGCGAATAGTCCTCGTGTTTCGAAGATTTTATGAACGAAGGGACCGCTACTATTTATTTATCTTGGAGCTACCCTAAGATTATCAACTAGCAGTCCTTTCGAAATGAAGATCCTCTATCTTCCAAAAAAATTGTCTTCAATATATGTCTTCATTTTCGGACGCGTGAATTGGTTCGAAATGGTCTTGGGATAGGAATTACCCAAATCGGACCTCGGTTCCTTCAAACCAATCATTGTTAAAAAGATGGTCTACAAATAGGTGACTAATATTTAATTAATCAATATCTTTTTATTCAACATATCTTTTAGAGATATTTTTCTTTGAAAATCATTTCTTTTCATTATATATAGAATTCATTAAAACTATCTTTGTTGAATTCTTCGATTTAATTAAACTCCTTTTAAAACTTAGAATAATTCCAAATTATTTACTTGAATTTTAACAAAGATTTCTTGATTCCAAAAAAAGTAACTTTTTAATAAGTTGAAATAATGTTATCTAAGGTGGTAAATCCAAATTAGTTAATATTTGAATGAAATGGATCCGTAGTAATTATTCAACTTATACTTGATGTTAATTTCCGTATTCAACAAATGCTATCCATCAAATAATGGTGAAATCACCTTTTAAATTCATATGAGCAGTACCAGTTTCCTGCTCGGAATTTAATATCAATTATAAGATGATTATCTCTATAGAACCCAATTTGTTTAAATTTGAAAGTGTAATCTTTTACATTTAACTCATTTCTGACATGTCGGGCTTATCTATCCCTCACGGCCAGGTGAGTTAGGGCACTGGTTGCTTCTAAACATCTCCTTAGTTTAAGCACCTCAACTAGATCTCATGAATAGAAAAATCAGGTGTACTCATCGACTTAATAGAATCAAGATTAAAACAATTGGTTATGACAACTTTTCTTTAATTCTTTAATTAAAATACTTTTAAATAAATCATTAAATCTCTAAATCATTTTTAAAACACTTAGTTATCCATTTGAAAAAATTATAAAAGATTTGGGAAAGAACTGTCAAGTTATCAGTATGTTTGAAAAGTTACTGAAAACCGCCGCGAATAGTGTTTTCAAAGTAATATTAACCAAAATGACTTTTCTATCTTTTGAAAATTTATTTATAAAACTCAAATCTCTTTTAAAATATTTTAAAAATATTTATAAATATTTTTCCATATTTTTAAAATATTTGAAAATATTAAATTTTATGAAATCCTTTTTTACATTCCCAACTGCAAAACCGCGATTATTTCAAAAACTTATTTTACTTATATTTCAAAATCTATAAGATGAAGTCTTGATTTTCTTCCTTTTTAAAAAACTATGGATATGATAGTTCGGAAAGTTCTTATTACAAAGAATACCAAGCTATATTTCACCTTATATAATAATTTAACTTTTGCGACGTGAAATCGCGAACTACCGTTACAGGATGCACCTACTTTTGACTCGTTTTTTCATTTCTTGTTCAAACTTCAACAAAAATTTTTTATTGTTCATAGAACATATTTAAATCATTTTAAAACCGTTTAAAAGAGTTTTAATCATTCCGTACTACTTTTATAATTTATTCGAAAAGTGATATCCTTGAGTAATATCGACATGTATTTAACGTGACTTGTTTATATATCCAAACTGTAATATTTTCACAACATCCAACCATGATAAACAATCATCATCAACAACCATAGTCAAACATATACATCATCCAGTATATAGTTTATATATATAAATAGAGTTCTCGCCTTCATTAGATAACTTGACTTTGTAACTTTTGAACTATGGACTCTAACAAAGAACTGTTTGCATAATTATCTCATACGGGCTCAATGTAGGCACACTTGACTAAGTGTCCCATCTTATTCAAGTTTCATTGGCTCCTTGAAATCAAAGAAAATTAAGGGGAATCAAATTTTAATCCTAACTGTTCCTTTACATAACCTATTGACCCTTCAACGATCGTGAGTATATCATTGTCCATCATGTGGAGACCATTATGCATATCAGTCTTTCAAGTGCAACAATATCCTATACTTGGAACACTTAAGACTACGAACAATAAGGATAAATGTCGGTTGGTACAATCCAATGCTCATGATTATTAACACTTTCATAACTGTAATCGACTAAAAAAAATTTCTAGGAATTTTTACTAGTACATTATAATGTGCTCTAAAACATTATATAATGATAAATACGATATAAACAAAACCAGAAGGCATAATTTTATTTGAACAAGATGTGTTACAAGAGTTAAATAATATAATAAAATTACATAATTACCCCTAGGTTGTCCCTTAAATTTATCAACATCTTTTAATAACGATCCATCCTTATAGTGCACCACGAGATGGTTGGGAGTCAAGTGGTGAATGTAAGCTTACCCCAATCATAAACTGATCATAGTATACTAGTAAATACGGTGATGTAACCATAAAATACGATGGTGTACTAATATAAAAAAGTGGGCTAACTTGAAGGGTGGGAGTAACTTGAAAACTTATGAGTAGTGTTAACCAAATGAAGCAATTATGCAAATTTGAAGAAAAGTTGCAAAAGTCGACCGATGTTGGTGGTAAAGTTGTGTAGGCCATATCTTTTTTGTATTAGGATGGTCAGTGTAGGTTGTCAAGTTGTGTTGGTCAATTACTTGTGTAGAATTAAGAAAGGCAGCGTAGATCGCGATGTTTTGTTAGGTCATATAGTAAGTAGAATTTTGGGCCACCAATGTAGCTTGTAAAGTTCTATAAGTCATAGAGTTGCGTAGAATTAAGATGGTCAGTATAGGTTGCATTACTGTGCAGTTATAGTTATAAAATAGGATGAACGACCCTATTTTGTTTATTAATATGTTGAATACATGGACTTTGTGTAATATGTGAATATGGATGAGAAAGAGTGAACCCTTGAACCCAGTTGTTATGTGCAAGTAGAGAGCTTTTTATGGAGGTCTAGCAATTGTCGGTTACGTGTGAACTATCAAGTTTTGTTATGTCCCTTATAGATTGTTTATTGGTCAGTGTGGGTGTACTTCTATAGTGTCATACTATACTAATGTTGATTTAAACTATTTATGCAAAATTAATATAACAGATTTTGCAAACATCTTGAAGGTTGTTGTGTACAAATTTTACATTATGAAGTATTAGATTTATGGTATGTTTGAGAGTTACTCACACCGAACTTGCATTGATATGATTGTTTCGTCAATGTAACTTCTTGATATACCCTACTGTGTGAGTAGACCATAGAGAGTAAGTTTGATGGATACACGGTGATCATCTATGAGCTAAGGAGTTGAGCGGGAGGAAAGTTTATACATAATTCTATACTGCTGTAATAAATTGGTGAACGCATATTTGTGCTTGATGCTCGACATGTGAGTTTGAAACTATGATTTCTTTGTTGCTTATTTGTAGTTTATTTTCCACTGAAATCTTTCTCGCCATGAGAAAAATATGTCTCTGGATTTGCCTTAGTGGACGCTTCATTTTTTGAGGCCTGATCAGTTCTAAAAATGGCTTGGAAAAGGCTATTCTTGACCTTGCAATCCTTCAACCATATCTTTTTCATACTTCTCCGTCGTGCCTCCACTTCCAAGTTCCTCTAGCTATAGTAGGAATCCCATTCTCCTAGAGACCCAAATGTAACTATCATAAGAGATTCTCGGTAACATAAACTTATAGCCATAGTGACCACCAAGTCTAGGTGCAGTTTGATCATAGTTGTTCTATGCTGCCCCAACTCTCACATAATATTTCTCTCTTTATTTCACTCCAATGGAACCTATAACTCCCTCTCAGAGAAAGACATGTCTTAACTCAACCTTCCAATGAAGTACCAGACTGATAACTCACAGGCTGAAAATGAGCTGATTCCTACAGTTTAGCTGAAGAATTCATTTTTACTTATTAAATTCAACAACTCGCTAATGGCTTATAAATAGCATTATAAGGGAGTGAAAAAGATTACATATATATGTAGGCTAACTAAGGAAACATTCAAACACTATTTCTGTACCCTAAGGCCATGGGGACTATTCGAACAGACTTGACTAAGTAAGACAACATGAACAGAGCTAACAAATATTATTGGAAATAATATATCTCCAATAATATTCTCAAGTCCTTGTTGAAATTATGCGACTCAAACATGTACAGACCAAACAAGAGAAGTCATGAAACCGTAGGTCGACGTGGGGGAAGAAGCAACGTCGTCTGGTGATGTGCTACGGCTTCTAGGCGAACCGGGAATTTAATTCGGCGGTGGAGATGCCGGACCAGAAATCTATTTTGGTGATGATCTTCTTTTAAAGCGGTGATGTGCAGAATGTCGAACGAGAAATCTCATCCGGTAATGGTTTGTTCAGTAGCCGACGAGGAGAAGAAATGTTTGTTTGATGAAGTAGCAATCTCGTCCGGTAGTCATAGTGATACCAAACCAAATATTTGGTTAGGTGGAGGAGTGGATTTCGTTCGATGGTGATAGTATTTTTTAACAAAGGGAAGTATGGATGCCGATCTAGATTTTTGGTTCGGTAAAATACCGAACCAAAGTGTTGCCTCTCTAGATTTTTGGTTCGGATGTACTTTTCCAATCTAGATGCCAAGTATTGATGCCAAACCAGATGATTACGAAGCTAGTCTTTGTCGAACCAGATGATTGCCAAGCCAATCTTTGCCAAGCAGATCTCGAAGTTGATATGTTATAGCTTCCCTGCTCACTTTCTCATGTATAAGTACCGGAGCTTCTACACTTTAATGGTGGACAATTTAGAGAGCAAAAACTCTGCCAATTTTTATGCTATGTTTTGTAACTCTTCAATTGAGTGATACATTAGAGAGAATCACCATGTATGTTTTAACTCTCTAATCTTGAGTGGCTTGTAATCTCTTGTGCTTGCTGAATAAAAGAAGTTGTTAGGTCTCCTTGGACGTAGGATATTCATATCTAAACCATGTTAAATCTTTTGTGTCTCTTATTTCTGCTATTATTTCTGTAAGATTGCATAATTGATTTTTAAGTTGCATTGATATCTAAATAGACGATACTAGATCCTAATCAAATAATTCGCTTCCGCTCAAATTAAAATAAATTTCATTATAGTTTGGTATCAGAGCTAATGTTATTGTTCCTGTCTGGATATTAATGGCTACTTCTAGTAAGTCTATTAATAGATCTGGTATCAATTATAGAGTAATACATTTTGATAGAAGGGGAGATTTTGGTACTTGGAAGATGAAGATGGAGGCTGCATTAAAGAAGGAGAAGAATTATAAGGTTGTTTCTGCGCCTGAGAAATTGAAAGATATTGGTGCAGCTGATTTGAAGGAGATGGAAGATGAAGCTCTCACAACAATTCGGTTGAGTCTTTTAGATGACGTTTTTAGAGAACTCTCTATAAGAAGACGACAAAGGAACTATGGGATGCATTATCGGATGCATATCAAGACAAGTCTCTCACTAATCAGACTATTCTTCAACAACAACTATATTTGTTCAAGATGAAGCCTGGAGCCGATCTTATAGAGCACGTAGATGCTTTGACCACTTTGATTATGAACCTGAAGGCAGCGGAAGTTGATATTACTGATGAGGCTCAAGATGTGATCCTCTTATGTTCCTTGCCTAAGAAGTATACTACTTTTATTAATTCAATGATTTATGGCCATAGTGAAATTAGCATGTCTAATTTAAAGCTGTTCTTCATAGTGAAGTGTTAAGAGTTAGATTGACGAGCACTAGCTTGGATAGTGATACCGAAGGCTTATCTGTTAAGAGAAGTAGAAGCCAAAGAAAGTCGAAGAAAGGTAGAGGATGAAATTCTTTACGGTCTTAGTCTAGGTGACCTAAGAAGTTGACTTGTCATTATTGTAAGAAGCTAGGGTACTTCATAGCACAATGTCCCAAGCTTGAAGGTAGAAGAAAAGATCCAAAGCCAGCCTCAGCTTCTATAGCAGAGAAATTAGATATAGAGAGTGACACCGATGTGTTTATATCTTCTAGCTCATCTAGAAAGTGCAACTTATGGCTGATTGATTCTGGCGTGTCCCATCATATGATACTTGATAGGAACTGATTTTCCACTTATCGTCAAATTGATGGAGGAGAAGTTCTAATGGGTAATGGTGCTTCTTGCCATATGATTGGTGATGGTAATGTGATGCTTAGGAAGTTTGACGGTGTTATTCGTACGATCACTGATGTTAGACATGTACCTAATTTGAGGAGGAGCTTGATTTCTATTGTGGCGTTGAGTGGACTTGATTTGAAGATTTTAGTGGAAGGAGAGAAAATGAAGATGTCAAAGGGTTCCACGATTGTGATGAAAGGTGTGAGGGCAGGAAGTCTTTACCTATTAAAGGGCACTATTGTAGTTGGTGAATATGCTTTTGTTACATCTGTTGATTTAGATTCTTTCAAATTATGGCACTTACGGATGGATCACATCTGCGAGCGCATCATAGATGAGTTAAGAAAACGAGGGTTGATTGATGGAGTTCATCATTCAAAACTTTGATTTTGTGAAGAGTGCGTTTCTGGAAAGCAGACGAAGATTTCTTTTGATACAGGATAGCATAAAGCAAAAGTTGTCTTGGAGTATGTTCATACATATGCTTGGAGTCCTTCCCCTTGTCAGTCTTTAGGTGGAGCCAGATATTTCGCTTCATATATAGATGATTTCTCTCGTAAAGTATGGGTATACTTTCTTTATTCAAAGAGTGAAACATTTTCCAAATTTCGAAAGTGGAAATCTATGGCTGAGAAGCAAGCAGGGAAGAAATTGGAAGTTCTCCGTTTAGATAATGACGGTGAATTTGTATCACAGGAAATCAACAATTATTATGAGTCTAAAGGCATTAAGAGGCATTACACCACACTAAGCGAACCTAGTCTAGTGGAGTCATAGAAAGGATGAATCAGATATTACTTGAGAGAACAAGATGCTTCAAACTGACTGCTAAATTGAAGAAGGGCTTTTGGGCTGAATCTTTATCTATGGCGCTTTCCTCATCAACCGCACACCTTCTACTACCATAGATATGAAAATCCCTGAAAAAGTATGGAAAGGGGATCCTATTAGCTATTCATTTCTCAGAGTGTTTGGTTTCCCAGCTTATATGCATGAGAGTAAAGGGAAGCTAGAACCTAGAGATCGCAAGTTTATCTTTCTAGGTTATAGGAGAGGAGTAAAGGGATATAGGTTGTGGTGTCCTATTAGCAAGAAGATTGTTATAAGCAGGCATTTGACTTTTGATGAAAGCCTATGTTGAAGGTGCATCCTTCCTCATTGGGTGACAATGAGAGGACATGTGAAAAATACCAGACACAAAGCAAGTCATATATTGATTCTTTTCATAGACATTGAAATGGTGTGTCCAATGACAACGCGGTTGATGAGGATAATACCGATGTTGGTACAGAGGATCAGACTCAATGTGGAGCTCATTTTGAACCTAGGCATGTTAGACAAAGAAGAAAGCCTAAGTGGCTTGATGAGTTTTTTGGATTGAGCATCGAATACATTAACTTCGATGATATGGCAACATATTCTTTGAATGTTGTCCTTGATGAACCCTATGATTATAGAGAACCTATCACATTAATTAACAGTTCTAGTTGGTTAGTTGCTATGGAGGAGGAGATTGAGTCATTGTAGAGAAATCATAATTTGGATTTGGTGCCTCTTCCGACCGATAATAGAGCTATTGAATGCAAGTGGACCTATAGAATGAAAGATGGTGAAAATGGTGATCTCAAATACAAGGCATGATTAGTCGCAAAGGAATATATTCAGAAGAAAGGGGTAAAGTATCATGATATCTTTGCGCCAGTGACTAGGCTTGCTTCTATTAGTTTTATCTTGGCATCAGTTGCTCATTATGATATGGAATTAGAGCAACTAGATGTCAAAACTGCATTCTTGTATGGTGATCTGGATGTGGAGATTAATTTAAAGCAGTCGGACGGGTTTATTGATAGTAGCAGACCAGATTATGTTTGCAAACTCAACAAATCTTTATATGGACTGAAGCAGTCTCCTAGACTATTGTATAAGAGGTTTAATAAGTTTATGCTTTCACGGGGATACTCCAGAACTTTCAAAGACCAGTGTGTTTATTTCAAGGGATGTGATGGTGATATGATTTACTTGTTGCTATATGCTAATGATATGTTGATTCCATCTCGGAGTATGGTCAGAAGTAAGAAGTTGAAAGCGGAGTTCAGTAGGGAGTTTGACATGAAGGATATGGGAAAGGCACAAAGAATATTGGGTATGGAGATAAGCAAGAATAGGAAGCGAAGAGAGTTAAGGCTCACTCAAGCGTAGTACATCGAGAAGGTTCTCGCTCGATTTAGTATGGAGATAGCCAAACCGGTTGGCACTCCATTAGGCTTTCATTTATGTTATCAAAATACTTATCTCCCTCATCGGAAGAAGGCAAAAGGTATATGGCTAATATACCATATTCTAGTGCTATTGGTGGTCTTATGTATGCAATGGTGTGCATAAGATCAGATTTGGCCCATGCAATGATGTTGTGAATCGATATATGTCTAACACAGGCAAAGAGCATTGGTAAGTAGTGAAGTGGATTCTTAGATATCTTCGAGGCACTTGTTCGGTGGCCTTGTTATATGGTGGAGTGGATGGTGACATCTCTCTTAGAGGATACTATGATTCTGATTATGCTAGGGATAGAGAAGCTAGGAAGTCAATGTCGGGCTATGTTTTCACACTTGGCATAGGCTCGATTTCATGGATATCAAAGGTGTAATCTAATGTAGCTTTGTCGACTAATGAAGCAAAGTTGATATCGATTATAGAAGCAACAAAGGAGGGATTATATTTACTTCAGTTATTGATGATCTTTCAGTGGTGCAGCGGACAGTAGAGTTATTTTCAGACAATCAGAGTGCGATTACTCCTGTAGAGAATCAAGCTTATAGTTCACGGAAGAAGCATTGATGTTAGAGGTTTATTTCTTATGCTTGAGGAAGAATGAAGCAAGATCAAATTGTTGAAGGTGAGTATTTGGATAATTTTCAGATATGATGACAAAGTCACTTCCAAATAACAAGTTTGAGCATTGCTCAAACTTGATCAGTGTGATTCCTGTTACTTGAGTGCCATGGGGCGCAAGAACCAACACTTCTATGTTGATTGTTTGATGATGAGACGTGCATAATTGAATCGAGGTGGAGTGCTGAAATTGTGCGATTCAAACATGTACAAACCAAATTGGAAAAGTCATGAAACTCTAGGTCGACGAGGAGGAGGAAGCAATGTTGTACGGTGATGTGCCAAGGCTTTTAGGCAAGCCAGGAATTTCGTTCGGTGGTGGAGATGCTGTACCAGAAATCTAGTCCGGTGACGATATTATTCTGAAGCGGTAACGTGTAGAATGCCGGATGAGAAATCTCATCCAGTAATGGTTGGCTTGGTAGCAGATGAGGAGAAGAGATGGTTGTTTGGTGAAGTAGTAATCTCGTTCGATGGTCATAGTGATACTGAACCAAATATTTGGTACGGTGGAGGAGTGGATTTCTTTCGGTGATGACTATATTATTAGCAAAGGGAAGTATGGATGCCGGTCTAACTTTTTGGTTCGATAGAAATACCGAACCAAAGTGTTGTCGATCCAGATTTTTGGTTTGGGTGTACTTTCCCGATCCAGATGCCAAGTACCGATGCTGAACTTGATGATTGTCGAACCAGTCTTTGTCGAACCAAATGATTGCCGAAACAATCTTTGCCGAACTAGATCTCAGAGTTGATATGTTGAAGCAGCTCTACTTTCTTTCTCATTCTATAAATACCACAGCTTTTACACTTTAACGATGGACAATTTAGAGAGCAAAAACTCTACCAATGATTGTTCTCTACTTTGTAACTCTTCAATTGAGTGATAGATTAGGAAGAATCTCTACATATGTTTTAACTCCTAACCTTGAGTGGCTTGTAATCTTTTGTACTTGTTGAATAAAAGAAGTTGTTAGGTCTCCATGGACGTTGGATATTCATATTCAAACCACGTTAAATCTTCTTATCTCTTATTTCTGCTATTGTATCAGTAAGATTGCAATAAAAGAATAATACATTGATATACAGCTTTGATACAATATCTGATACAACAGATGATCCAATAGATATCAATATACATCAGAGATACAATAGAATAGCTGCGGAAAAGAAAATAGATAACATTAGCAACGGAACAAATAACTCCAGATAGTCTTCAAAAGAGAACTCTAGCAGCAGCTCGAACCAACA
Source organism: Allium cepa (assembly GCA_030765085.1). Taxonomy (NCBI): domain Eukaryota; kingdom Viridiplantae; phylum Streptophyta; class Magnoliopsida; order Asparagales; family Amaryllidaceae; genus Allium; species Allium cepa. The sequence goes on from CM060942.1 coordinate 294,308,617, forward strand.
TCACGTTTCACCAAGAAAAGCAAGTCTTGTCCACATCCAAAGTCTGAACTAGCTCTAGATTACCTTCTAATATGACTATTTGAAAAACCAAACTCTAGACTGCCCGTGTGGAAAAAATTTGAGCACCCAGAGTTTAGGAAAGAAACAATAAACTCTGGGTCAGTCATGGGACTGGTGTGAGCAACAAAAACAGTTTATCTTTTAAAACAAACAACAAAATATTTTAAAATCAATTCGTAATGCTTTTTAGAAATGAGACTACCATAAGGCCTCCCGCACGCACACACAATGCAAACGAAGAATCGGAGGAGATTTCTCCTTATGATAGTCAAAGATGCTTGATACGCATTAAAAAGAAATATTTGATATTATTACTAGTGCATAGTGTAGGAAAAATCATTTCGAAAGTAAAGATATAAATCTTAGCCAACATACGACCGTTATCGTATGTCTACTATAGCTACCATGTTCAATAGCAGGTTACCGCCACATTCCATGGCAGGTTATGCAACTAATACCGTATAAGGCTCGTATTGGAAGAATGGATTTCCAACAAATGGTCAGGCCAATGAACTTCCTATTGCCACATGGGAACGCCTCTGGCGGGACGCCTCGAGAACCAAACCGGATCTCTGCCAAACAAGGCCGGCTAACCCCCTTCCCGGGGAATATACAAAACCTCAGATATGCCACTCCCGGTCCTTTGGGACCTTTAAACGAGAGCTCTCTAATCAACAACATCACACAGTAAATAATATAGTGTGTCCATATTTGTAAGTATTTGGGCTCCATACCAAGATACTACCCTTTTCCAAAAGGAATGGTCATACCCTAGGGAAGCTACACCTGAAACCTTGCCGCACAATTCCTGTTTCGACCATTACCAGTTTGTGTGGCTCGACGAAGTCTCGTCCACAAAGCTACGCTTTTTACAAAAGCCACGCTTTGATCAACAAATGATCAGCAACACTCAGCATGCCACATTACCAAGTTGGGAATATATCGCTGATAACCCTCAACTACATAACCTCTAAGGGTGTTAAGCTAAGGGAATAAATTCTCCACCACCAACGGAAATGTATTTGAAAGAAATCTGCTTTATATCTCAAAATGTAATGTCAGACATACAATCCATACAAGTCTGTTCTAGATTTAGAACAGAACCGAAGGCACTTCCAAAGAAGTCCTTGCAATCCGGAAAATCCCTAATTACGTCTGGATTTCCCATCACATATGGAGTCTCTATAACGGGGACCAGTCGATGCACTGACATTCGACAAGAAACCCTTTCATTTTTGAAAATATCCTGTCTTCAGCACCGGTCTTCAAATGCTATCCATAACGACGTATCATTATTCGGAATGGGATATATGACACAAGGTCCTCTCCCGGCTAAACCTAATAAATGAGCATAATATTTAAAACATATGGATATGGGATTTCAATTAAGCCACAACTTAAAACCCAAAACTTTCTTCGAAATGGTTTAAACCAATTACCATTTCAAATCTTTACAAAAAGATTTATTTCACAAAGATCAATTCATAGATTTCCAAAACAATTTCATTTCGATAGGATTAATCCATTAATATCTTTAAATCAAAGATATAATTTATAATTTCAAACCGTTTCCAAAACTTGAGAGTCATTTTCATTTTCAAACTTGAATTTCTTTCTAACACAAATTGGACGTTCATTTCTTATGTGAAAGCTTTTATTATATGAAAACAAACAGTTTCGTTTCAGAAAAAAAATCCAATTATATTTACACGAGTTAAATCCCTTGAATTTAAATTCAAAATCCCAAATCAATACATTCAAAGTAGTTTAACCCATATATAACTGGTATAACATCTTTAATCCCTAGTTTCGAATCATAGAATCCAATTTCAAATCTTGTATTTAAGTTTAAATCAAATTATTTAAACTCCAAACTTTATCAAGTTATTCAAAATAAATTTCGTCTTTGAAATTCCATTTCAAAAGCTTTTCATTTAAACCCAATCTTATTTTCAAACCATTTGAATTTAAAAATTCAAATTCAAAACTATTTTCAAAAATCTGTGACTTAATCGATTTCCTCATGAAATCCATATTTGTGTGTGTATGGTGTGGTCCAGGGGTTTAACACAATAGTGCAACATCATTTCAATCATTACAGATTAAAACACAGAAATATAGTTGATAAGCGATATAAACTGTAATGCTTATCTTTCATATACAGATTCACGGATAATATACAAATATAAATAAATGAATAAACTATACACAGCACAATCCACAGAACAAAATATCATAGATCAGATAGGAAAATCAATTCAAGGCATCTCATACAATATAATCATTCATGAGTAAGTTTAAGCATTTAATAATCATTTATAAGCAGGATTAATTAATTGTTTAATCCTAATAAATTCAATTTATTTCCAATTTAATCCATTACTTGTGAGTTAATTATCTAATCTTGATTAATTAATTAATTAAAAATCATTTGATATTAATTTATTTATCAAATACTTTAGTTAATTAAATTATTCATAATTAATCATATTAATTATATCAACCTTTAAACTAATTTCATAATTAATTAACTTTAATTAATAAAAATATCTAAATTTAATTACAATAAGTGATTAATCCTTAATTACTTCCATTTAGCCATTTACATTTAAAAATGTATAATTGATTATCTAAATTAATCAATCTAATTAATTATCAAGATTTATCACATTAACTTAATTACTTAATAATCTCTAGTTAATTATCTTCATTAACTACTAACATTTCTTTAATCACTTTCATAAGAAATTATCTTAGATTAATTCATTATTAATCATTTCTTAATCTAATTATTAATTCATAAACTAAATCAATCATTTTTAATTACCCTATTAGTTAAATCATTTTATTACCTTAATTATCTCTAAGATAATTAACTTTTTTATTAATGATTTCATTAATCATTTAAGTGTATTTTAAAGCTTACACTTTTAAATTTGAATTTGAATTTCCATTTGAATTTAAGATTCAAGATGAATATATATTTAAATATTAACCAATTTAAATATTAATTTATAAACCTATATAAGAAAAGTTCTAACTAAATTACATAAATTTTTATTTTAAATTAAGCTTTTGAATTACATTTTATTTTATCTTGCAAAAATTCATGTTTTAACTTTTCATTCAAAATCCTTTTTATACAAGAACTTTATAAAGATTCAATTCAAATATTTATTTGAAAACAATTTACTTTTAAAAGGCTATTTGATTTGAACTTGTTTAAACATTCAGATTGGAAAACTGATTTAAATCACAAATTTGAATTCAAAGAAACTTGAATCGATCCATTTATCTTTGATTTTTATACTTTGGTTTTAACTTACTTTTAAAACTTGATTTTTTTAAATTCTGATTTAAAAATCCAAATCCATTTTAAAACCTTAAGATTCAAAAATTTCATTTGAATATATACTTTATCTTTGAATTTAAACCACTATTAAAATCCTGTTTTCAAATTTTAAATTAAATTCAAAATCTGAAAACAGTTAGGTTTTTTTTAAAACCTGAAATCCACCTTTAATTATTTTAAACTTTTATTTCATTTCAAATTTGAATTCAAAAATAAACTTGAATTCAACTTCAACCTGGATTTAAGCTTTGTTAAATCTAGTTTACAAATGAAAGTTCATTTGAATTTGCTTTAGAAAAAAAAATTGCTTCCAGGTTGTCTAAAACCTGTAACCACTACTGTCTCGAGACAAACCCAACTTGCTTCGAGTCTTCCTCCCGCTGCTTTGAGTAACGTACTCGAATAACTTGAGTCTTCCCCGAGTCTCACACACGAACCCAACACCGAGCACAAATGCCTGGCCGTACACGTGCACGCCACCGTTCGCTCGGTTCGCCACCAATGCTTTGAGCAAGTCGAAGGTCATCCCCAGCTCCGATCCCAACCATCGAAACACACGCAACAACTCGAATTTGAAATCGAGCACTTGAGCCCATACCTGGAACAACAATCCTGGAATCAACCTAAACCTGGAACAACTCACCGTGCTTGCTTCCCCGACCATCAGCGGCGATGAAATTTCAGCCGAGCCTTCGTCAGCTCACCTCCTTCCATCCCCCTGAGCTTGGTTGAACTCGATCAACCAGAGAATACGTGCTAGACAAAAACCCATCCCAGTTAAAAACTAGGGTTACAAACTTGATTCGATCGCCTCCCTCACCACAATGCTTAGATTACTCATCTGGCGTTTTTCTCATCATCGTCGATCATCCTTCTTCCACCAGGAAGAACCGCGACCATCAAAACACTCGAGATCATCAGAAATTGCTCAGATACCAATTTCTGGTTAAACCAGAAATGCACTCAAAACCCTATCCTAAAAATCGTGATTTTAGTTTCAAAAATCCCATTTTAGTTTGAGTATTTGGTACATATCTTTGAATTCTTGAATCATGATAATTTTATTTTGACTTATTTAAAGGGTTGCTTTGTTGTTTCAAATTTTCCAGAGTCCATGCGAATTGGTTTAACTTAAACATATTTTCCAGCTTAAAACTATGATACAACAACATATTTTTTTTGAAATCTAAATACTAGCATAGATTAAATTATGTGAAAAAAATAGGTTTTTGAACAATTCTTGAACCTGGAAACAAAAGATAGTGAAATAAAGAGACCACATATACACCTATATCTATCCATATATATTCACAGCTAAAATGCACTTACACAATACATATTTATCACTCATAATAACATACTATCATATCAATATTTAAGTTATACAAACAAAATGTTACTCACCTTGATAAGTTTTAGAAATAAACAGAGGTTGCTTTTCCATGTTGATACAGCTTTGAAATTTGCAAACTGGAATCTCTTCTTTCATATCTGGCTTTGTAGTTGATTTGTTTGATGTTTTAAATTGAATTTTTGTTTGAGTTTATAAGATATAGCGATTTTTATATTTTCTGCACTGATAAGTTTTGCTGAACGGAATGAACAAGGAGATGATGCATATAAAGAAATTACAGGGTATAAAATTTGTACAGCAAGATCTTTTTTTCTTCTTTTTTTATTAATATGCTCAAAATTTCTCTTTGCTTGGTGGCTGTAAAATCTTGTTTGTACTAAGGTATGGCTGCTTTACAGAGGTATGTTGCTATTGCTTGTAATTGTTTATTTGTACAAAGATATTTTTTTTAATGTTTTGTTTATGTTCTTGCTTTGGCTTGTTTGCTCGGCTGAGAATATATATTTTGTACTTGGGAAGATGTGGTATTAAATGCATTGGTACCTTATGTCTTCATTTTCTTATGCATAGAATTACATGTTGTTATTATTTTTATTTATTTGTTTTGTTTGCGGTTTTATATTGGGCTGATTAGTTGTTTTTAGCAATTTGTTTACATAGTTTTTCTTATGTGTACTGTTTATCATTTTATTTACAGCATATTTTTTTGTCTTCTTCTTTTATTTACTTTTTACTTGTTTCATTTTTATTTTATACTACTTTTATCTTGTTTGTATGTAGTTGATGTATAAATTCTTTCTTGTCTTTATTTTGTTTTCTATTAATGTGTATTGATTTTATAACATAAGGTTAGATTTGAGTTAATATGTTTACTTTAAAATTTGCATAATTTATCAATATGTTTGAATACTTGAATATTTTTTTTGATGCTTTGTCTTATTTCTTAGTTGAATGGCTTGTATATACTTGATTTTACTATCTTGCTTTGCATTATGACTCTATAATATAAATTACCAATTAATTCACAATTTTTTTACTCAAAAATTAAATAAATTATCAATTTAAACTTAATTAAAATTCGGGATCGTTACATACAGCATGTTTGAGACTTACTCATACCGGACTTGTGTTTGATATGAATGTTTCATAATGTAACATCTTGATATACCATATTGTATGAGTAGACCATAGAGAGTATGTTATTTAGATGAATGCATGTTGATCGTTTGAGAGCTTGTGGAGTTATATGAGGAGAAATTTTATACATAGTCTATATTGCCATAATAAATTGATGAACGCATATTTGTGCTTAATGCTCGGCATATGAGTGTGAAACTATGAATGCTTTGGTGCTTATTTTTAGTTTATTTGGCATTGAGATCTTTCTTGCCTTTAGCTACATATATGTTATATTTCGGAGATATTTGAGTCAAGATGGAATTGTGACTCAAATACATTATCACTTTTATAGATTTTATGGATTTGGTAGAGTGATTAGTTGCCTCTTTTATAACATTAGAGAAGATAACAAATTATTTGCATGGTAATTATTTATTTGAAAAGATAGAAGCAATCAAATGATGATTAATGAAGGCATTTTATCAAATATATTATCAATAGACATGTATATGGTTCATTGTGTCTAGGAAAGTATACTCATTGGGTGTTAGGGATTGAGGTTTCTTCTCAATTTAAAGGCATTTTTTTGTAAAAAAATTGGCGAATCAGTAAAGGTTTTTGTTTCGAGGAATTTGCGTATTTGTTTTTTCTTCACTTCTTATCTCTTCTAAAATCTAATTGTGTAGGGATCCTAGAAAAAACCCAAATAGTTGGTATCAGAGCTTACTACATAAATTTTGGAAGAGATTTTGATTATGGAGAAGATAAGTTGTGGCGACCTACCTTTCCGACCTTCAGAAATGGAGACTAATACATCTCAAGTATTCACATGACGCAGATCCAAGTGCTAGAGAGGCGGGTTGTCAAGGGTAGAAAGAAGGAACGAAATATACAAAATTTTACAAGAATGGAATAACATATATTATTTCAATATATAATATTTACAGCGGAACATTTTGATACATTTATCTGAGTTTAAATTAACAATAACATGGACAACTATAAATATTTGCCCTTACAAATGCGGAATATAATAGTACATAAGTGTGGTGGAAATGGATACCAGTCTTCAAAAGAATCTTCTAACTCATGCTACTAGCACTTCCAAAATGTGCCAAACAAAACCAGACTATTATGTGACCTGGAAAAATAGGACACCCAATGTTTAAGGAAAAGATAATAAACTCCGGATCAGTTATGGGACTGATTTGAGAAACTCAAAATGCGAGTTTTTGAAAACAAAGGGTATCTCATAAGACCATGTTGCACATAACCACAGAATGGGTTTTTACCTTATCATAACCAAGCACTTCTACGTGAAACCCAGTGTATTATTTTAATAACATTCTTTTTAAAGCACTTTTCAAATAAACATATCCAAATAGTCGAGATCGTTGCATTGGTAAAATTGGATGGCATAATAGGTTTACAACTAAAACTGAAGGCACTTATTGAAGATTTGGATTTCTAATCAATAGCGAGGTAAGGGACTACTTCCTATATAGTGCATCTCTAGAGGAATGCACCAAGACCACCTATAGATGGCCCTCTTTACGAATTAAGACCGGCCTAGCGAAGACCAATAGATGCTACGGATAGAACCAAGTATGATATCATCATAACCGTTCACAGCCTATTCGAGAGCTCTAATATCATACACCATATATTTTTAACTTGACGTTATAGTGGGAGGAAAATAAATCTAGAAAGGTGATATCATACTGGTTGTGAACCACATAGCCTTGAAGCAACCTTGTTTTCATAATTCCTTGGTTGTGAGACTAGAGGTAATGTTTACCTTTTTTAGAACATTTTCATTAAAATGCCACATTGGCATTTCTAACAACATATTAGTGACTTTAACGAAAGTACAATCTTTGAGCTCGTATGTCTCATAGAAGGGTGTTAAGATAAGAGGGATTACCTCCTACACCACCAGCAGATGTATGTTTGTAGAGATCAATGCACTGTGATCGTAGAATTGCAATGTCAAACATCCATCTATACAAGTCGTCCAGGAACTTGATAAACCGAAGGCACTCTCCAACCACATCATGTCGGGGATTACCTTTAGGATTAGTAATGAGTAGTCCTTACAGATGAAGATCCTAGAACAAAGGAACAACTGTTATTTATTTATCTCAGGAGCTACTCCGAAATTATGAACAAATGGTCCTTTCAATATGAAGATCCCTGCCTTCAACTTCATTGTCTTCAACATATTATCATTTTTGAACTCATATATTGGTTCGTTGTAGTTTTTGGATATAAATCATCCAAATCGTATCCCGGTTTCTCCGAACAAATTATCGAAAAAAGATGTTGAGTTTGAGGGTGATTATCATTTCATTCATTAATACTATTTGTCAAATAAAATTTCTACTTTAGAGATATAAATCTTTAAATCATATTATTTTTCAATATATACAAAATCATAAAACCTCTCTTTAACTTTGGAAATACGAAATCAAAATCATTTCTCATAAATCATATTGCAAAACGTTTCTGGGTAAAAAAAAGGTTAATAAAAATTATGCTAATTCTCCTTCGGATAACGGTGAAATAACCTTTTAAATTCATATGGGTAGTATGGGTTCCCTTCTCAGAATTTAATATCAAGTATAAGAAGATTATTTCTATGCAATCCAAGTTGTATTAAATTTGGAAAAATGAAATCTTTTATATTTTCCTTGTTTTCGACATTTCGAAATTATCAATTCCTCACCAGGAAGAGGCTAGGTGATCCAGGGCACTAGTTTCTCCTAAGCATCTCCTTAGTTTAAGCACCTTACATCCGGATCTCACAAATAGAAAAATCCATTCTACTCATCGGTTTTAAAACCAAGATTATATCACTTGATTTTAACAGCTTTTCTTTAAATCGTTTATTTAAACTCGTTAAAATAAATTATAAAACCTTCACATTATTTTTAAAATAATTAATTATTTATTTGAAAAGAATTATAAAATATTTGAGAAAGAATATTAAGTTTAAAACCATATTTCAAAAGTTATTGAAAGTGCAACAAAAAGTGTTGCGAATAGTGTTGCGGAGTGCTTTTAAGGTATATTTGATCAAAGCAACATTTTGATCATTTAAAAATCTATTTTATAACTCAAATCAGTTTTTAAACATTTTAACATATTTATAGAATTTATTCTATATTTTTAAATAATTAAAAATATTAACTTTAAAGAATTTATCGCTTTGGTTTCCAAACTACCAAACTACGACTATTTCGAAAAATTGATTAGCTCATGCTTTAAGATCTACTAGACGAAATCTCGATCTATTTTTCTGTTTGAAAACTATAATCATAAAAATTCAAAAAATTCTTATTTGAAAGAATTCCAACTCTGAATCCATTGTATAAATGGACATAATTTCTATGGCACGAAATCGCGAACTGCCGTTACACGGCGCGCCTATTGACTCAATTTTCAAAACTTATCAAACTTCATCAAATTGGATTTTAGTGTTTATAAAACATTTGTAAACATTTTTAAATTTTTTTAATGATTCCATATCACTTTAATAATTTGATTCGGAAAGTGATTCCCTTGTGTAATATCGATATGTATTTAGCGTGGCTTGTTTACACAATCAAACACTATAATGAAACAAACAATACCTGATGATCAAAACATGGTAAATATCCGTAGCTATCATATCACATTATCATCATTATATATATATATATATATATATATATATAAATAGAGTATCTCACCTTTATTTATTTCCAACTTCACAAAAATTCGCTATAGCTTCACAACAATCAAATCAAAACCTATGGAATCGAGCCTTGGAACTTTGAATGGACTCGGGCTGTGCTCGAGAATGGAGATGGGCTCGACCTTGGGTGGTGGATGATGTGGATGTCCGGTTAGAGAGATGAGAGGAGTGGATTTGAGCTTGTTTTTAAGTGGATTGCAAATGTATATATACTTAATTAATTTATTTTTCTTTTGAAAATTTTTCTTTATAATTTTTCGAAATAGAGAAGCCATGAAAGAGGAGTATAAAGGGATGAATAAGCTTAGGAATTTATGAACAAATGAAGTAAAGATGGAGAGTGGTATTTATAGGAAAATATGTGAACTAAAATATCATGATACTTATATGCATACACATCACCATTTCATTACCACCACACCCTCCTCCTCCATCACTATGCATAGCCGAACTCCCCTACCCCCTGTTTATGTATTTATTTGTGTGAATTGATGTGTGTAAGAGTGAAGTGAAGTTTGCTTTTTAAGTATGTAAATATCTTAAATCTTTTTGTAATACATATAAGTTTATATGTAGGTTTGAATGTATATATGCGTTCATGTATATGTTTGGGTGTGCATTCGTGTGTTATATGTGCATAAGACATATAAACAAGGTTGCAACAACTTTGAACAACTTCCATTCGTTGAAAATCGAAAAACCGATTACTGGTTCACTTTCACTTATAAATTAATTTATATATATTGTAAACAAAATTTAGAAACTAATTTCTCATCATTTTTATCTAATTAAAATGATCTTATTGGAATTATAAAACCATATAAATTAATATTAAACAATTGTTTACAAAAGTGTTGTTATATGAATAAAGCGATACGAATTTTCTTATATTTTCAAATCAAATATACATCTTTATAAAACTATTATAAATGATTTATTATCACTTCATAACTAAATAAAATGTGACAACCCGAAATTTCTGGATATTTGAGATTGAAATATTTATTTTATTATAAATATTTAAAAGCTAGTTTAATTTGAATTTCAAATACCATTATTTATTTGGCAATTAAATTATTGACTTTAATAATCTGAAATTGGATAAAATATGAAATTTGAGGTCGCGAGCTTGTTAAAAATATTTAAACGGCTTGGAAAATTTATATTGATTTTACTGGAGATAGTAAAAGTGTTAAATTTGAACTGAAGGTGTTTTGTTCAGTTTTGTATTTAGATCATTTAAATCAATATTTTGAAATAGCCTTCTGAGATACAGTCTCGGATTTCGACGAAACCGGTTCCATTGGATCCGTAATAGTGTATTATATTGGATTTCAATTTTCGTAGTGTTTGGAGTGATCGTTTTTCCATATGGTAGATAAATGCGCTGCAACTATAGATAATTTAATATAAAAACTGGGTCCAAAAAGCTATCTTCTCCATACAATTGAATTAGGACTCAAAACATTTTCCATTGCGTTCGGAATTGGGGTTTAACATTATAAATGCCTAGGGGTGCGCCTCGATAGGAGATCGAGATTTTAGGCTTCATTTTCTAAATGATTTAAGTTTAAATTCGAAATATATATATATATATATATACATGTTTAATATAATATTGTTTCACCAAAAAAATTTACCACGTATCTTGCCATTCAGCACGTGTTCATTTGGTTAAAAATGCGTCTCATTCAAAAGAAATGTACCGAGAAAAATAAATAAATAAATAAAAGAAAATTGATTCCCACTTCATAAATTTAATCCTTGGCTGTGCTCCCCTCTCCTTCAATTTCAAATCGGAAAAAAAACCAATCGCATCCTTTGTTATGTTTTTTCTCATTTCAAACAAATTTGGGTTATAATCTAATGGCGATGCAGTTTCCCCCCAAATCGAGCTCGAGATCTGGGCGCGGCTTGGAGTGTTGAATCGAGGAATCATCGCGATGTCGTCCCGATTTGGGCAAGCATGGCCTGAGGGACCCAACAGTTTCGTTGATCAAATGTTTGCTAGGTTTCATCGACGACCATAATAAGGGGATGTACGGCATTCGGTTCATCTAAGTTTGGAGGCAGTTGAGCGGCGTAAGGTTGCAGACGACGGCATGAGGGCAGCTTGCTATCTAGGGTCTAATGCCGCAATTGTTGTGATTGGTTCATGCGCATACGCAGGGCAAAGGCGGATGCTCGATTTGGGGTTCGCGATATAGTGGTCAAAGTGGAGGACTGATGGCAGCAAGGTATTATCGGGTTTTGATGTTTTTGAAATAAATGATTTGATTATATAAAATCGTTAACTCAAATGAGATATTTAATTCTCAATAATTCGAGAGTTAATTATTTTAATAAATGAATTTGAATTGTTACTGGGAAAAGCAGTATTGGAATTTGAAGGGAAATTAGGAAAATTTGTTTAAAAATTAAATAATCAGTTTAATCTATTAAATGGAAATTAATTGTTCAATTAGCTCAAAATGTTAATAAATCGTGAATTGTTTATACTAGGTTAAAATCTGTAAAGGAAATAGCTGGTTTGGTTTGGGTTGTAAAACAGAAATCAAAAGTGAGTTAATCTCACTCATTTGGGTATTATTTAAATTTAAATAGTTAAATTTAAAATATTTGGTTGAATGATTGAATCTATTTGATGTGGTATATTATATAGTCATATATACATACATACATACATACATATATATATATATTGGAGTGTTTGATTTCCTGAATTATATAGCAGATGAGATCCTATGCGACGCATAATAGCGGACGAGATAATATCACCTCCTATACCGCGATATTCCACCTCGAAGTGGAATTGGTATTTTATATTGTGCTAAAATATGTGGATGTAGTAAAAAAAATAGGTTGGAGGGATCCAATTGGATTCCTCAAAACATTAGAATTTATTTGATACTTTCAGCGATACGATTATGTGATGAATTATACTGATCATATTGGGAAGTGGAATTTATTGAATACTCTGGCTTGGTTAAATATATATATTGGAATTTTGAAAATTGAAAAAAATATAAAGTTTGGAATTTTTTTTAAAAGTAAATAAAAAGGGTAATTTTAAATAAAATAATTATAAGGAATTTGGATAATTAAATGATTTGGAAGAATAAAAGTTGGTTTTTAATTTTAAATAAATAAAATCTGAGTATGAAAAGTATATTTTGAATAAAGAAGAATAAATAATCTTTTTTAGAATTAGTGATATTATTTAGAGGAATAAAGACGTTATTTTCTAATTTAAGGTTTGAATTTGGAAAAGATAAAGAAGAAATTTGGGAAAATTATGAGATTTGTATTTCAGCTTAAATAAGATTTTGAATTAAAATAAAGAAGATAAATCTGAATTTAATAAGTTTTGAAATGAAAATTGGGTAAGTACAGAAATTTATTTTGAATGGAGTAAATTTTGAAAATCAATTTGAAAATTGATCTAAGTATTTGAAATTGGAATTTTAGAGGGAGATGAGACTATGAAATTTATAAACTGGGTTTATAAAGTGAAATGGATATCGGTGGATATTTAGGAGTATAAATTCACGGTAGGGATTTATAAAGGAATGGGCAATTTGTTTCAAAAATAAATAGTGGTTTATTTTTAAAGTTATGGAAATAGGAAGTGTATTTCCTTGGAAAGCCAAATATATTTTAAAGGAGACTTTTTATAAGTTAAAGGTTTTAAAAATTTGTTTTAAAGAAATATTTTATAAAATTTATTATTTCTTAATGTTTTAAATTTCAAAGTAAATATTTTCAAATTTATTTTAGTAGTAATTATTTAAAGGTTAATTGGTATTATGTTTAGAAAGAAAATTTTTAATATTATATTTTATAAAATAGTTTTATTTTAAATAGTTTGGTTAAAATTTTATAGAATTTCATAACTCTTATTTTAAAATTTAGTTAGGCTTAACTTGTATAAAAGAATTAGTTTTTATATTTTATAAAGTAGTTATTTTTAATATTTTTAGAAGTATATATTTTTGAATAAAGTGTTTAAGTAATTTTGATTTAAATGTTTTTAAGTATGTTTTAGAATAAAATGATATAAATTGTTACCTTTTTAAAAAATTTATGTATTTAGGACTTGGCGGTTTTTGGTGGAAATAAAATAATTGGGTGGAAATTTATTTCCACGAGAGAGAAGAAAATGACTTGAAATTATTTTCAAAGGATTGAAATGTAGGAAAATATCTTGCGAAGATATTTAAAAATAAATAAATAATTGGATGAAATTATTATGGATTGATGATTGTTTGTGAATGTTATTTGATAATTAAATAACTGGCTATCAATATTGGCCAATGTGCTGATCGTTTCGAAGAGACCGAGATCAGAATTTTTTTTCCAAAAACCACTTCGATCGGTTTGAATGTTTTCGTGAGGAAGACAAGAACTGGGAGTCGAAGATGGAGCACTGAAGTTCAAGGGCTAATCACTACTAATCCCAAGGGTGATTCCAAAATGGATGTAATAGGAGTAGTGCCTTCGGTTCTGTTCGAACCCGGAACAGACTTGTATGAATGAATGCTTTCAGAACATCGTCCGGAGGACGATGAGCATTCTAAGTGATTATGTGCTAAAAAGGAAACGCATAATCCTTGAGCCTCATCAACCAGGAATGGCTAAAGCAGGGGAGGTGCACACAAGGCTAAGTGGTTGGCAACCAATTAGGGTAAGGTCACCCCTGTCTAGATGTTCCTATATATATTCGGCTGTGTGGCGGCTGTTGATCCCAACCGCTGGGTGAAATTATGCAGACTATCCACTAAGGGGTAGCTTCGGCTTTGTGTTGCAGGGGATTGGGAGTGATCCTCGGTACTGTGATCTAGGCCACGTACTGTGACGGACGGAACCCCAGTAGCCCTGCCATTGATGGAAATCCATTTTCCCTACGCGCCTTTACGATTTTTGTTTGTATAACCCACTTTGTGGCTAGTAGCTGGAATTTAATAATGTAACAATTTAAGCTATTTGAATAAGTATTTGTATATAGACACTATTGTACTATCAAAGGATTTTATAAGAAATGTTTTGGTTATCGTAAGGTAAAAACCCAACATCTTATTTTTGGCATGGTCTTACGAGATACCTTTGATTTAGAACGATTTTGAAAACTTTAATAATCCAATTGAGTGTATTTTCTCATGCTGGTTTTCCAGACTAACTCGGGTGTTATTTAGCTATAATGCTAGGGTCAGACCAAGTATTATAGAGTATAGATTCTGGATGGACTGCTGTGGAGCTCAAGAGACGAACAGGATGGAGAGACATATCCGACATATGTGATGTATTTTCCGTTGTGTACTCTATTTTGGAAGGATGAGATATTATAGCTGTCTTGAGTTGTATTGTTGTTTGTATTGAACTCTGATGCACTACTCTGATGATGTATGTATAAAAAAGATATAATTTCTTTTGTGTATAGATCTATTATCATCTGTTATATTTTATTCCGCTACGTTGGTAAGATTCTGATATTGCTTCTATTTCTTCTTCTGCCTCCTTCTTCTTTAACCTTGATGGTTCAGTTTTTCGGTTTTCGATTGTTCAGCATCTAATACAGTGGATGTATTGATGTCAATTTTCGGGCGTTGAAAAATCGGGTCATTACTTTTGCTATCAGAGCTGAAGGTTAAGCGAGTACCTTTGCTCTGGTGGGAATTGCTCAACAGAGTCCGTAGTACTCTAGAATGAGATTGAGCGTAATATAGATAAGAGCGCATATTTGTTAATGAATATAAAATTTCTTTTTATATTGTATTAACTTATCGTTTAAGTGTTTATGAATTCTGGTCGATTTATGGGACGCCATGTCATCGATAGGTATTTTTAAACTCTTAAACATGATAAACCAACACAGTATTATTTTAAAATAGGGTAAATGAAATAATTTTACACAAATTATTTTTGTATATAAAAGAAATAATTTTCTGTAAATTATTATAGTTATATATGGTTGCTTGGTTGTTAGGAGATGATAATATTAAATTATTATCGTTGTTAAGTGGAAATTGAAAAACGAAATAAAATTATAACCAATGGTTAAGGAATAAATTTATATAATAAAATAAGATTTATAAATGTGAATTATAAGTGTGAATTATAATTTAAATAAAATTCCAGAGTAATATTGAGTATGAACTGAAAGAATTTGGAATTTTGGGAAAGTTTAAATTCCTTTGGGTCTGAAAATAGTTTTCAAAAGCTTTGGATAAATAATGGTGATAGTATTTGAGAAATATTTTGAATTGGGTTTGGAATCTGGAGAGATTTGGAATTTAAAAATATTTGAATGGGTTTTAAAGAGATAAAAGCATTTAACTCTCTTCGGTCGCTGCAAAATAACTTCAGTGATGACTGCAGCATCATCGATGTTCATTTTTGAGTTTTCAAGAAAGAAATTGCTACCCAAATATTTTAAATTGGTATTTGTTGCAAAATTGAGTTTACTTTTGTAATGCAAAGGAATATTTTGGTTTGGATATAATTGATTTCAAAAATTATTTTGAAATGTTGAGTAAATTATTAAAAGACTTTGGAATCTTATTTAGAATGTTTATGGAATTTAAATAAGTTAGAAACTTAAGAAAGTTTAAAATTTGAATGGAAATAGGAGATAATTGAATCTAGTTAAATAAAAGTGAATTTGAGGAAAAGTCTAAGTAGACTAAACAAAATAATGAATTGAAAATTTAATCTTGGAATCAATTTGAATTATGTTAAGTGGAATTGAGAAATATTGTTTAAGTGGACTAAAAGAATAAAGTTCTAAGAATCTAAAATTTATTGGGAGTAAATTTATGGGAGAACAAATTTATTTTATTTGTAGATAATAGAACTAGAATTAAAGTTGAATAATGAAATCAATTTAAATTATGTCAAGAAAGGTGAATTGAAGATTTGTTTGAAGGGATTAAAGGAAGTAAAAGTTTAGAAATAAATTTTTATTAAAATTTGCAATTTGTGGAATAAGATTCAACTTGAAAGGGTCAAATAAAGGTAAGTGTGACCAGAGAATAAAGTTAGAAAGATAAGCCAATTAAGAAAGTTGGTAAATGGAATGGAAATAAAAATGTGGATAGAAAACTGAATTTGCATTTGTAAGAAAATAGAAATGAAACCGAATATTGGGAATTAATTCAAACTGTGTGCAATGAAAATTAGTCAAGATTTGACTAAATAAAATAAAGGGATGAAATAGATTAGTGAGTAAACTAATTGATTCAAGTGGGTAAGCAAATTAATTGGAATTTTATATTGGATAATATTTTAAAAGTGTAAATAAAGTGAAGTTATAAAATTAATTCGAAGTGAAATAAAATTATAAAAGTTTGGAAATAAGAAATTGTTTAAGATTTAAAATAAATAAGTAAGTGGAACTGATTTAAATAATAATATGAACCAGTTGTGAATGGAAGATAGTTGATAAAATTCAATATTTAGAATTGAAAGATAAACTAAAATCAAGAAGAATTGTAAATGAAAATCCGGATGAAAATTGGGAATAGAAGTGTTTGAGATTTGCAAAAAATAACAGTGAGACTAATTAAAGTAATGATTAATTGAATATGGTTTGAGATAAAGGAAATAGAATTCAATATCTAAGATGAAGATAAATTGAATTTATATGGAATTGGAGATCCAGTTTAAAAATAAGTGGATATAAAGGCTAAAGTGGTAGAGTAAAAATATAAGAGTATATAAAATGCTTATATTAAACTTAATAAATGAATGGTGGAATTCTTAAGTAAGTTTGGTATTGGAAATATACTAGGTAATTTTGGAATGGAGATTAAGTAAAGTTGTGAAATGGGATAGTTATGGATAAGTGAATAGAAATCATAATAATGTGAATAAAAGAGAACTGATATAGTTAATAATCAATGGATATAAATATGTAAGATGTACGTATATTATTTTATCCGCATAGCGATTTGATCCAGATTCGAGCATAGAATTTCGAGATAGTTATACCGATCCGAATTGGGATTTTTCACACGATTTTCGACGGAACCCTGGATATGAATTTTTGATTGATTTTGGAAATTATCTATCATAAATTATGGCTATGCAAGGAGAATGACGGTTTCAGATCAAGAAACCAGGCCTGAGTCCGCACTAGGAAGTCGGGTGAACGATACTAGTTCGAAAGTGAAATTATGTGATCAGGTGAGCGACTGAATTGGGTATTGCGTAAGGATGATATACGTGCATCATACAAATATGAATGAAATAGATATGAAATTTTTGTAAAGAAATGTACAAAATGATTTTTGAAAGCTATGTTTAGATATTATTGCTAAACAGGATATTCATGTGTTAAAAAGCAAAAGGGAATTGGGATATTTTGATTTTTGAAGATAAATTGAAATTTTATTGGAAAAGGTATGTATTTAATTTCTATATAAAATTTGATGGTTTTCTGGTCTAGCCACTTGGCTTTTTGTTCTCTTTTGAAATCTGGTGGCCCATAGAGGCATTTTGTAGTTGTACCGAGCTAGCCGCGTAAAGGAGACGCTGGCGAAATTTTTCTTAAATTTAGGGAGTTAGAAATTTTTTTAGATAGTTTGGAGTTCGTTTTAAACTATATTTTGAATTGATGAGTAATTAAGGCTTGTGGAAATTGTGGATATGTTTGGGAAGTTAATAAGCATGATATTGGGCCTTTAATAAAAGATGGTTTTGGGTATTGTTAAAACTGAACGGGTTACAGACCATTCTTCCTAACTGGCAATTTCAGGGACGAAATTCTTTTAAGGAGGGAGGAATGTGGCGACCGAAATTTCTAGATATTTGAAATTGAAATATTTAATTTATTTTAAATATTTGAAAGCAAGTTTAATTTGAATTTCAACTAACACTATTTATTTGGCAATTAAATATCGAATTTAATAATCTGAAATTAATAAAATATGAAATATGAGGTTTTGAGTTTGTTAAAAATATTTAAGTGGCTTGGAAAATTTATATTGATTTTACGAGAGATAGTAAAAGTGTTAAATTAGAATTTGAGGGTGTTTTGTTCAGTTTTGTATTTAGATTTAAATCAATATTTTGAAATAACCTTCTTGGGTATAGTCTCGAATTTCGACGAAACCAGTTCCATTGAATCTATAATAGTGTATTATTATCGGATTTCAATTTTCATAGTGTTTGAAGTGATCATTTGGCCATACGGTAGATAAACGCGCTGGAATCTATATAGATAATTTGATATAAAAACTAGGTCCAAAAAACTGTCTTCTCCATACGACCGAATTAGGACTCGAAACCTTTTCTATTGCGTTTGGAATAGGGGTTTAGCATAATAAACGCCTGGCGGCATGCCTCGATAGGAGATCGAGATTTTAGGCTTCGTTTTGTAAACGATTTAAATTTGAATTCGAAATATATATATATATATATATATAGACACACACACATGTCTAATATAATATTATTTCACCGGTTAAATTTACCATGTATCTTGCCTTTCAGCACGTGTTCATCTGGTTAAACACGCGTCTCGTTCAAAAGAAAATGTACCGAGCAAAATAAATAAATAAAAGAAAATCGATTTCCTCTTCACAAATTTAATCCATGGTCGTGCTCCCCTCTCCTTCAATTTCAAATCGGGAAAAGAATCCAATCGCGTCCCCTATTATTATTTTTCTCATTTCAAACAAATCTGGTTCATAGTCTAATGGCGAGGCAGTTTCCTCGCAATTCATGCCCGAAATCTGGGCACAGCTTGGTGTGTCGAATCGAGGAATCATCGCGACGTCGTCGCGATTTGGGTGAGCACGGCTTATGGGACTCGACTGTTTCGTCGATCAAATGTTTGCTAGGGCTCGTCGATTGCAGTAATAAGGGGATGTTCGGCGTTTCGATTCATCTAGGGTTGGAGGCAGTTGAGCGACGCAAGGTTGCAGACGACGGCGTGAGAGAAGCTCGCTATCTAGGGTATAATGCCGCAACTATTGTGATTCATTCATGCGCATACGTAGGGTAGAGGCGGAAGCTCGGTTTGGGGTCCGCGATCTAGTGGTCGAAGTGAAGGACTGATGGCAGTAAGGTATTATCGGGTTTTGATGTTTCTGAAATAAACGATTTGATTATTTAAAATCGTTAACTCAAATGCGATATTTAATTCTCAATAATTAAAGAGTTTATTTATTTTAATAAATTAATTTGAATTGTTAATGGGAAAAGCAGTACGATAATTTGTAGGGAAATTAGGAAAATTAGTTTAAAAATTAAATAATTAATTTAATCTATTAAATGGAAATTAATTGTTCGATCAGCTCAAAATGTTAATAAATCGTGAATTGTTTATACTAGGTCAAAATCTGTAAAGGAAATAGCTGGTTTAGATTGGTTTGCAAAACAGAAATCAAAGGTGAGTTAATCTCACTCATCTGGGTATTATTTAAATTTAAATAGTCAAATCTAAAATACTTGGTTAAATGATTGAATTTATTAGATGTGGTATATGATATAGTAGCATATATATATATATAATATATATATATATATTGGAGTGTTTGATTTCCAGCATTATATAGCGGATGGGATCCTATGCGTCGCATAATAGCAGATGAGATAATATGACCCCATATACCACGATATTCCACATCGAAGTGGAATTGGTATTTTATATTGTGCTAACATTTGTAGATGCCGGGAAAAACAGGTTGGAGGGAATCAACTGGATTCCTCAAAAGGTTTATTTGACATATTCAGCAATATGATTATGTGATGATCTATGATGAATTATATTAATCATATTGGGAAGTGGAATTTATTGAATACTCTGGCTTGGTTAAATATATATATTGTGGAATTTTGAGAATTGAAAAAAAAAATGATGTTTGGATTTTTTTTTTAAATAAATAAATAAGGGTAATTTTAAATAAAATAATTGTAAGGAATTTAGATAATTGAAAGATTTGGCAGAATAAAAGTTGATTTTCAACTTTTAAATAAATTAATTCCTAGTAGGGAAAGTATATTTTGAATAAAGAAGAATAAATAATTTTTTTTGACTTAATGATATTATTTAGAGGAATAAAGAAGTTACTTTCAAATTTAAGGTTTAAACTCGGAAAAGATAAAGAAGAAATTTGGGAAAAATATGAGATTTGTATTTCAGCTTAAATAAGATTTTGAATTAAAATAAAGAAGATAAATCTGAATTTAATGAGTTTTGAAATGAAAATTGGACAAGTAAAGAAATTTATTTTAAATAGAGTAAATTTTGAAAATCAATTTGAAAATTGGTTTGGGAGTTTGAAATTGGAATTTTAGGGGGAGATGAGACTATGAATTTATAAACTGGGTTTATAAAGTGAAATGGATATCGGTGGATACTAAGCAGTATAAATTCACGGTAGGGATTTATAAAGGAATGGGTAATTTGTTTAAAAATAAATATTGGTTTATTTTTGAAGGTATGGAAATGGGAAGTTTATTTTCCTGGAAAGCCCAGTATATTTTAAAGGAGACTTTTTATAAGTTAAAGGTTTTAAAATTTTGTTTTAAAGAAATATTTTAGAAAATATATTATTTTTAAATGTTTTAAATTTCAAAGTAAATATTTTCAAATTTATTTTAGTAGTAATTATTTAAAGGTTAATTGGTATTATGTTTAGAAAGAAATTTTTTAATATTATATTTTATAAAATAGTTTTATTTTAAATAGTTTGGTTAGAATTTTGTAGAATTTCGTAACTCTTATTTTAAAATTTAGTTAGGCTTAACTTTTATAAAAGAATTAGTTTTCATATTTTATGAAGTGGTTATTTTAAATATTTTTAAAAGTACATATTTTTGAATAAAGTGTTTAAGTAATTTTGATTTTAATGTTTTTAAGTATGTTTTAGAATAATATGATTTAAATTATTTTAAAAAAAAAACTTAAGTATTTAGGACTTGACGGATTTCAGTGGAAACAAAATAATTGGGTGGAAATTTATTTCCACGAGAGAGAAGAAAATGAGTTGAAACTATTTTCAAAGGATTGAAGTGTAGGAATATATCTTGTAAAGATTTTTAAAAATAAATAAGTAATTTGGGAGAAATTATTATGGCTTGATGACTGTTTGTGAATGTTATTTGATAGTTAAATAACCGACTATCAATATTGACCAATGCGCTGATCGTTTCGAAGAGACCGGGATTGGAATTTATTTTCCAAAAACCACTTCGATCTGGTTTGAACGTTTTCGTGAGGAAGCCAAGAACTGGGAGTCAAAGATGGAGCGGTGAATGCAAGGGCTAATCGCTACTAATCCTGAGGGTGATTCCAAAATTGATGCAGGAGGAGTAATGCCTTCGGTTTCGTTCGAACCTGAAACGGACTTGTATGGATGAATGCTTTCAGAACATCGTCAGGAGGACGATGAGCATTCTAAGTGATTGTGTGCTAAAAAGGTAATGCATAAACCTCGAGCCTCATCAATCAGGAATGGCTCCGGATTTGTGCGGCGGTTGCTGATCCCAACAATGGGGTGAACTTGTTCGGACTATGCAGTAATGGGTAGCTCCGCCTTTTTGTTGCAAGGGATTGGGAGTGATCATCGGTACGGTGATCTAGGCCACGTACTGTGACAGGCGGTACCCCAGTAGCCCTGCCATTGATGAAAATCCATTTTCCCTACGTGCCCTTTATGATTTTGGTTTGTAGAACCCACTTTGTGGCTAGTAGCTGGAATTTAATAATGTAACAATTTCGCCTATTTGAATAAGTATTTGTATATGGACACTATTATAATATCAAAGGATTTTATAAGAAATATTTTGGTTATCGTGTGGTAAAATCCCAGCATGTTAATTTGTGGCATGGTCTTACGAGATATCTTTGATTACAAAGGATTTTGAAAACTTTAATAATCCATTTGAGTGTATTTTCTCATGCTGGTTTTCCAAACTGACTCGGGTGTTATTTAACTATAATGCTTGGGTCAGACCAAGTATTATAGAGTAAGATTCTGGACGGACTGATGTGGAGCTCTGGAGACGAGCTGGATGGCGAGACGTATCCAACGTATGTGATGTATTTTCCGCTATGTATTCAGTTTTGGAAGGATGAGATATTATATATGTCCTGAGTTATGTTTGTATTGAACTCAGATGCTGTATTCTGATGATGTATGTATAAAACGGACATAATTTCTTTTGTGTAAAGATCTATTATCATCTATTATATTTTATTCTGCTGCGTTGGTAAGATTTTGGTATTGATTCTATTTCTTCTTCGACCTCCTTCTTCTTTAAGCCTAATGGTTCAGTTTTCCTGTCACGGTCCAAATTTCAGCATTCGAAAATCGACACCCGTACTTCACTTCTACTCGAATGCCGCAGATTCAACCGTTGAAATCTGACTCGTGCCGGAGCTTATAACACATCAAGTACAACACAGCGTAAGAAAATGAATAATATAATTTGATATACAATGTTTGATACAATATCTGATACAACAATGAATGCAATAGGATGATACAACTGAATATCAATACTATCAGAGATACAAGAAATAGCAGCGGAAAGATAATGTCTTCAATGTCCAACTCCACGAACTCCATCTTCAATCCAAAGCTAGACCAAACCATTATCATGTTGCACCAAGCTAAGCAAGGTCAGCTCTGAAAGCTGAAGTGTAGAAAATGTGATACATGATCCAAAAGTCTTTGAAGGCTATCAAATCAGTTCCTATTATTCGACAATCTGAAAAACCCAACTCTAGACTGTCCGTATGGAAAAATTATGGGAACCCAAAGTTTAGGAAAGGAACAATAAACTCCAGGTCAGCCATGGGACTGATATGAGTAAACAAAAACGGTTTTTATCTTTAAAACAATCAAAGAATTTAGATTGAAAGCCGCAATGCTTTTTTGGAAAATGAAACTACCACAAGGCCTCTCGGCACACACACAATGCAATCGCACACGTGGGGGAGATTTCTCCTTATGATAGTCAAATATGCTTACTACGCAAAATTCTTATTTTTATATTATTATTACTGCATAATCTTAGCCAGCATATGTACCATTATATTATGCCAGCTATAGCTGCCATTTTAAATGACTGGTTCTACAACTAAAACCGTACAAGGCGCGTATTGTTTTGTTTGGATTTTCCAACAAATGGTCAGGCTAAGGAACTTCCTATTGCCACATGGGAACGTCTCTAGAGGGACGCCCCGAGAACCTACCCGGCTCTTTGCCAACACAAGGCCGGTTACCCCCTTCCTGGGGAGCAAAACCGAAGATATGCCACCCTCGGTCCTTTGGAACCTTTATAGGAGAGCTCTCAACACCAACAACATCACACAGTAATAAATATACTACAGTGTCCACATGAGTAAGTATCTAGGCTCCATACCATGATACCACCCTTTTCCAGAAGGAATGGACATAACCTAGGGGAGCTACCCTGAAACCTTGCCACATCTTTCATGTTTCGACCGTTACCGATTTGTAAGGCTCGATGAGGTCTCGTCCACAAAGCTATGCTTTACACGAAAGCCATGCTTTGATCACAAACGACCAACGAATGATCATCAATACACAGCAGCACTTAGCATGCCACACTACCAATTTGGGAGTATATCGCTGATAACCTTCAACTACATAACCGCTGATCTCGTACGTCTCAGAGAAGGGTGTTAAGCTAAGAGAATAAATTCTCCGCCACCAATAGATATGTATTTGAAATTTTTTTGCTTTATACCTCAAAGTGTAGTGTCAGACATACAACCATACAAGTCTGTCCCGGGTTCGAACAGAACCGAAGGCACTTCCGAAGAAGCCCTTGCAAATCTGGGTATTCACAATCCCGATCAGACTTCCCATCACTTAGGAAATCTCTATACCGGCGCGACTCAATGCGGAGACAAACGACGGGTTATCCTTTCATTCTCGAAAATACCCGGTCTTCACCACCGGTCTTCAAATGCTATCCATATCAACGTATCATTATTCGGAATGGGATATATGACACAAAGGTCCTCTCCCGGCTATAGGGAATAATGAGCGCAATATTAAAAAGTATATGGATGATGGGATTTCAATTAAGTCACAACTTAAAATCCAAAACCTTCCTCTCAAATGGTTTAAACAAATTACCATTTTAAATCTTTTTAAATAAAATATTTATTTCACAAAGTTCGCAAAGTTTACCAAGTTTCACAAAGATTTATTCACGGTTTTTTCTAAACAATTCCATTTCGAATTGGATTAACTCATCAATCTTTCAATGAAAGATTAAATTCATAACTTTCAAATTCCAATCCAAATCTGGTATAAGGAAGATATACTATTTAAAATCCTCTTTGATTACAAAACAAGATTTAATCGTCTTCACAAAGGTTAATTCATAGTTTTACCCAAACTATTTACAATTTCATTTCAAACTTGAAATCTTTTGAGACAAATTGGAAATCCTTTCTTTTTATGAAAGCTATTATTATTTAAAACAAATAGTTTTCGCTCTGGGAAAAACTGATTACAATTATAATTTAAAGCCATTTCAAGTATAAAACTTGGATTTTAATTTAAATTTCGAAACCATACTTTTTAAATGGTTAAAAACCCGTATAAACACCTTTATAACTTGTATAATCTTATTAGATCATTATTTCCAAATCATTGAATTCAACTTCAAATATTGAATTCAAATTTAAATCAAATATTTAAATTTCGAGTTTTATTAAGTTATTTAAAATAACTTGATTTTTTTAAAAACTCATTTTCAAAAGCTTCCAATTCCAATTCCAAAACTATTTTGGATTCAAGAATTCAATCTTTAAAATTGTTAAAAATATGTGACTTAGCCGATTTCCTCGTGCAATCCATATTTGTGTGTGTATAGCGTAGTCCAGGGGTTTCACACAATAGTGCAACATCATCAATCATCACATCACAGATTAAAGCACATCAATATCGATAAGCGGTATAATCTATAACGCTTACCTTTATTCACAGATTCACAGATAAATGTATCACAGATAAAATAAATTACATTCATCGTAACTTGAATTAAAACAATCTACATCACAAAGCATCACACAGTAGAGATATTAACCAATACACAACATTCAATAGAACATAGACATCCATAAGTAAAACCAATTAAGGTATCTGATTAATCTAAACCAGGATCATTTGCCTTTAAATAAATTTCTAATCATGGTTAATTAATAATCAATTAATTACAAATTATTTAATTAATTATCCCTTAATTAATCATTAATTAACCTTTAACTAATAATTAATCCTTAATAAATTATTCTCAATTAATTGCAACAATTAATTAATTACTCCTTAATTAATCGTTATTTCTTAATCACTTTCATAAATAAATCAACCTTTAATTATAATTATTCTTAAATTAATTACCTTAATTAATTAAATCACATTTATTAATTATTCTTTAATTTAATTACCCTTAACATTGATTAGTCAAACTTTAATCATTAATTATGCATTTTTAATTACTTCCATTTAAGTAATTATTTTTAATAAATCTTTCATTAATTACTTATTAATTAACATGAATTATTAATTAATTTTTTTATATTAATTACTTTTATTAAGTAATTTACTTCAAGCAATAAATTTTCTTTAACAAATATGTTTAACTCAAACTTTAAAAAGTTAATTAATCATCAAAACATTAATTAACTAACCTTTAATATCATCAGGTTAAAATAAAATTTTCAAAATAAAAGGGTATATTTATTTTTAAACCATTTTAAAACAAGATCAAATAAAACGATTTATTTAAAACTGTCCTTAACTGGTTTTAAAACTTTAATAACATTTAATATTAAAAGAAAATTGATTTAACAAGATTTATATTTTAAAAACTTATTTTTCTTTGAATTCTAAAACTGTTTTGGCTAACATCAATAAACCCGAGAAAATCCCTTGACTACTTCGAGTTTGGACCCGAGCAAGGCCACCCTTCAGCTACTTTGAGGAAAACAACAGTTTGCACAAGCTTGGACCCGAGTTCCAACTTTCTTCCCCAACATCTCAAATCACTGATACCAACCGATGCATGTATACGTGCACAACCACGATGACACTCGTCGATCGACGACGACACACTTGACATATCGACTTTCGGTGCAACGACCAACTCCTACCACCAAAACACTCACACAAACCCACGATTCAAATCGAGGCACACGGTTTAAACTGGAACAAACCAAAACCAGAAAAACTCCACGACCAACCAATTCTGACCACCAGAGGTAGAGCAACTCCGGCTACATCTTCCCAACCCTTCCACTCTGCCTTCCACCAAGTTTCGCACAACTCGATCACTTGGAGGCGATGCAGTAGACATAAAACTGACCTAAACAAAAACGAGGTTAAAAATTTGATTCGATCTATCACTGCTACCATGGCGAACTATAACAACCCTCTTTATTTTTCTTAACACCACTGATCACCCGCCTAGCCTCAAACAAAACCCCAAGACTTCTCCACCCCCAGATCGCCAAAGATTGCCTCAAATGCAAATTCCAGTTAAACCCAAATTGCATACTCAATGCAACATTAAAATTCTTGATTTTTATTCTAAAAATCAAAACTTTCCAAGTGAATTCGAGTTACAATCTTGAAACAACAGTATTTAATGTTTGAAACTTAACATATTTTAAATTTTGACTGTAGTTTCCAAATTCCCAGAGAAACTTTGATTTGATTTACGTAAAACTATGTTTAAATTTTAAATCTTGTTAAAACTAACATCTTTTGTTTAGAAACTATTACCCTAAAGTAAATCAGAAGGATGAGGAATGATTTTTGAACAAATCAAGGTCTGTAAGCCTAATTTTTTTCTTCACATGACTGATATTCAAACATGCACAGTACTACACACATATAAACATATTTTAGTGTCTTAACCATCATTCCATTCCAATTTCAAACATACATTACTAACTTACTTCAACCATTTAGCATATGCATCAAATTTAGAGATGATTCATGCACACAGTTTGAAAGATAGAGGCACAAACTAAGAGAAGAGATGATAAAACCAACGGAGATACACACAGGCTTACATATACACAGATATGCAAAGCAACCATCCACACAGTAATTGACATATTGCCTAAGGTTTAAATTTAAAAGTTTACTCACTGAAAACAAGTTTAACAGAGCTGAGAACTGCGTTTTGATCTTCCTGCAATCACTTTTCTGTTTTGTTTTTGTGGAGGCTGAAATGTTGTTATTTCGGTGCTGAGATGATATTAGTAAGTACATATGTTTCTTTTTTTTGTTTACATGAATCATCTCATTTGTCTTTTGCATGACGATTTTCTTCTTCTTCTTCTTTGTTTTATTATCTTTTTGTATACATTTTGTTTTTATTAACTTGCCTATACTTGTTAATTTCTTATTACATGTTTAATACTTGTATTTCTCATTAATTAAAAGCTTTTAAATAAATTTTATATCACATTTTTATTAATTTGTAAATACATCTTATTAATCATTATTATATACATATTATTTAAAAGAAAATGCTTCTAAAACTAGTTACCTATTAATTTATTTACATAAATAATATTTTTAAACCCAAATCATCTTTCTAAGTTATTTATTTAAATTTTAAATTTAAATACAAATTCAATATTCAATTTCAAACTCTAAAGTCAAATTCAAATTTACTCATATATACATATGCATATATATTTCAAATTCAAATTAATTCCAAAATTCATTCCAAAATTTACATTAACTATTAAACTTAATTCAAAATTGGGATCTTTACAGATTCCCCCCTTAAAAAAATTTCATCCTCGAAATTTGCAAGCACGGAAATAACAAAGATAGATACACAAAGATAGAGAAACAGTTTTCCGAGGTCAAACTGGATATCTATTATGTATTTGGCTTACCAAATAAGAATATCACCAATATGAGAACAAACTCACTCAATACTACACAGGATGCTCGGGTCATCAAATCTATGAAATATGGCATGGCATTGGTCAAATACTACACAGGATAACTAACCGTTCGTAGAATATATCGAGAACCAAACTATGGATAAATGGATTTAATCTTCCACAATTCTCAGAAACTAGATATGGATTCCAAACTCAAGTCGGAATACCCCAAATTATATATAACCTGTCCCTATTCGAAATTTGTTATTCACAAGAAATTGCAATAGAATTTCAAATTTGGTTGAATCAAAATTGTTTTATCGATACCAATCTTAATATTCAACTTTGTATTTAATCTACCAATTTATTTCAAATAGAATTTCAAATTCATTAAAGTTAAAACAGAAAGCTGATATAAATTTAACGAAGAGAATACGAAATGGAAGTTTATCTACACGATTCGTAAGGGCCACGATCACACCAAAGCTTCTCTCCCGAGCTGCCACAAAGCCAATCAAAGAATTGAAATCGAATCAAAGGAAATTGATAGAACAAGATTGTTTCAGTTATTGCAGGGTATTGACCATTCGTAGTGGTACTTCCCTGTCCCCTACCTCGTCCTCTTCTTGCATACACACTCACTATCAGTGGATAGTAGGAGAATTTATTGAGGCATTCGAACAGATATCTTAGGGATTACTCATTCTAAGTTTTACTTCTCCCTATCTCTAATGAGCTACTTAATGTGTTGTACTCCTGAGCTAAAGTTTTAACCTTCAGCTCTGGTACCAAAATATAGAAGAATAGACCATATAAACATTTACAGTGCACAGAAATTATGCAGAACTACTTGTTTAAAACCAGACAGCAAAGCACATTCCATTCATAAATGTACAAGTTTAAATTTGAAAAAAAAGTATGTTTACTCACAGTGTTTCCAGAAATGATAGGGTTTTTCAATTTGAAACAGGCTTCGGAACTGCAAGCTGAAATCTTTTGATTTCTGGTTTGAGTTGAGTTAAATTATTGTTCAAGTTGATTTTTTATTAAAATTTGAAATGGTATTTACTTCAAATGCTACTAAGTTTTGAAGGAACGAAACTGAGATGAAGAAGATTGATATATAGGAAGAAGCTTATAGGGTAATTATATTGTTTTCTTTTTAGAACAATATAGGATCAGAGATGTTTTTTTTCTGTTCTTTGTTTGACAAAAGATTTTTCTACTTTGGTGGCTGATGTAATCTATATTTTTGTGGCTAAAGATACTTGTATTAATTGTTATTGTCTTGTTACACACTTCATACTTATCTTAATTAGCTTGTTCATACTTGAATGTATTTTGCTACCTTCCTTTGCCAGCCTACATATATAATTATTTTTATTATTATTTTTTGTAGTATATTTTTTCTTTTATTTAATCAGATTTTCCTTCCTGCCTACATTTTTTGACCAAAGATATTTCTGTTTTTGTGGAGGCTGAATTGATGTTTTTTCGGTGCTGAGATGATATTAGTAAGTACATATGTTTCTTTTTCCTGTTTA
The DNA here is from genome assembly GCA_030765085.1 of Allium cepa. NCBI lineage: Eukaryota > Viridiplantae > Streptophyta > Magnoliopsida > Asparagales > Amaryllidaceae > Allium > Allium cepa. The sequence continues at coordinate 294,338,677 of CM060942.1, forward strand.
CATGAATCATCTCATTTGGCTTTTGTATGAAGATATTTTTTTGTTTTCTTCGTTTTATTATCTTCTTGTATACATTTTGTTTTTATTAACTTGCATATACTTGTTAATTTCTTATTACGTGTTTAATTCTTGTATTTCTCATCAATTAAAATCTTTTAAATAAATTTTATATCACATTTTTCTTAATTTATAAATACATCTTCTTAATCATTATTATATACATATTATTTAAAAGAAAATGCTTCTAAAACTAGTCACCCGTTAATTTATTTACATAAATAATATTTTTAAACCCAAATCATCTTTCTAAGTTATTTATTTAAATTTTAAATTCAAATACAAATTGAATATTCAATTTCAAACTCTAAAGTCAAATTCAAATTCACTCATATATACATATGCATATATATTTCAAATTCAAATTAATTCCAAAATTTACATTAACTATTAATTTAAACTTAGTTCAAAATTGGGATCGTTACATTTCCGGTTTCCGATTGTTTGGCATTTAATACAGTGGATGTATTGATGTCAATTTTCGGACGTCGAAAAATCGGGTCGTTACATAAAATGAATAATTATAATTTAAAAAAAATTATTTGAACAATTATAATAATTATTAAATCATTAAAACTTAATTTAAATTCATAAATCAATTATTAAATATGATGTAATTATTGATGACGTCATAAATAAAATAAATTTATTCCCAAAAATAAAATTAATTTTTTTATTTCATATTATCGTGTATGTAGGTAAATAAGTTATGTATCCAGCATCGTGCTCGACTTTTGATAATTATAGAGCTGTTTATTGATAAAATGTTTCTCGATCATTTTATCAATATTTTTCTCAAAGTATATATTTTTGTAAATACTTATTCAAAATAAGATTACCATATTACTTATTTTTTAGGAAAACTTAATCTATATTAAAAAATATTATATTTGAATATTTTAAAAATAAATATAAGCTATCATGGTGATAAATTTGCGGTCGTTACAGACTCCCCTCCTTAAAAGAATTTCATCCTTGAAATTACAGCGCGAAACCTAGAGGTGTTTGCCCAAAATATTTGTTTTTTAAACTTACGCTTATATAATGTATATAGATTATACTATGCAATATCTGATTCAATCAACTACTCGAATATACAACTTTACTTCTGAACTAGTATTAATCTCCTAGTCCTCTAATGCGGACTCCAATTAGGATCAGAAAAATATATTTTCCTTGCATAGCTCTTAACTATGGTAGAAAATGTAAGGATCTGATTACAATTCTTCTTCAACGTTTTGCCTAAAGCATCGAGTGATAAATCCTTTTCGGATATCAAAATCCTATATTTAAACCTTTTGGCCAAATTTGCATTACGAAATAATTCGTATAAAATGCATATATTTATTTTCTTTTTCAAAAGATTTAGAAGATCATGGTTCATATTTTTAAACATTTCATAAAGATATAGTTTTATTCTTATGGTATTTTGTCAAGTGATTTGTGTATTTACATTTGAACAAAGTCATAGCCAAAGAACATAATTATATCATACATGCTTAATATTTTATATTCATCCTTATCTTAAAAACATCATTTCTCCTTACATACTTAAACAATTCTTAAGTCCTACCACTTGAATTTTCATAATACTGATACAAACATAACTACCTTACAAGACATACATATATATGCCACTATGTAATATTAGTACTAGATAAGTGTTTCCAAACCTTCTAATCTCACATCATAATCACCCCTCTAAGTCTAATGCCGACGGTCCATTTCCATATCCAAAATCAAATAAGACTTATCCATCGTCATCATTATCATCTTGTTCGTTATCAGCTTAATTTCCGTCCTTAATCTATGGTATCACATCCACTTCATACGGTAATCAGGGTTTTTTCCATGGCACATACCCAAGTCCGGCCGGCACGTCTTATATTACTTTTCCTTCTTATGGTTCTTTAAAACCTTGCACTTCTCTTCCTTAGGATCCTCAAATTCTTCCTCTTCGTCCTCCATGTTATCCCAATGAATGGGGGAATCTAACGACTCATCACGTCAAATAATATGGTCAGCGTCTATCTCCCATATGATGTTACTGTCTCTACTGTTGTTGTTTGATTCATATGATACCATAGTGTTCGGGTCCTCTTCAAATTTAGATTTGTATTCCATCGGTTCCTTCTCATGAATTTTTTCTTCCATCTTGAGTTCTGAACTTACTGGGTCAGTGATCCACATTCCTTTTGAGGTTTGAGGGGTCTCTACGTCACTAAACACTATAATAAGTTCTGTATTAGGGGAGATGTAGGCATTTCGATCGTAGGGTAACCGTCTTTATCTAGTTGGGTGTATGGATCTAATTCTCCTTTAATAATGGACATAATATTGCTAAGTGGCCATTTCTCGGGTTCTTCCTCATCACTTAAAAGAACGATTTGATTTCTTCTCACCCAAGTTTGCTCTTGAGGTCTCCCCTTTTGAATACTTTCTCTCATAGCCTGAGCGTTTCTAAAATTATCAACAACAAACACTTAGACATTAAGAATTTTAATTGTCTTAACAAAATCTAATGTTAGGTTATAAATATAAGTATATCCCAGCATTAATCCTTTTTAACTATGCAATGTTAAAGTTGATAGTTTGCTAAGCACATGATATTGTTTCTCCAAACCAATACTTAGTATTTCAAATAAAATCCTTTGCAGATTCACTTCCCCAAAACTCCTTTTTAGATAAAAGTTCTCTTCATCCAAATCATTTTCCAAAGTATTATTCTTAATCTTCTCAATGTTATTATTAAACATCTTATAGTCAAACTTTGAAATTCTAATCATAAGAAGTTTATACGTAGATTTTACCCATCTTGATTTCAAACTAACTTTCAAGTTATAGCATATCCAACTATATATTTTTTCAAAATATATTCTTTATATTCAAAATATAATTCTAGATAAAATTATCTCATTTATCTTAGTTTTCAAAAACAAAAATCATTTGTATATCATAACAAATACGCGCTCTTATATAATATAATCTCAAATTATTCTAAAGTGTTACTAGCCCTATCTCCAATGAGTTACTCATCGTAGGGTGTTACTAACTCTACTGTTGATGAGATTTACCCCTATTAGGGTTCGGTGTTCACCCAACCTAAGCACTGATACCGAATATGACGATCCATCTTTTCGACCCTCGGAAATCGACACTAATACATCCTGATATTCATGTGCCGTAGAACCAAGCGCCGGAGAGGCGAATGGTCAAGGGTAGAAAGAAGAAAAAACAGATAAAATCATATACGAATGGAATAACATATATTATTTCAACATATAATCTTTACAATGAAATTTTTTAAATACATTTATCAGAGTTTAACTTAACATTAACATTTACAGTTATAAATATCTACCCTTACAAACGCTGAATACAATAGTACATATGTGTCGCAGAAATGTGCAACAATCTTCAGAAGAATCTTCTAACTCTATGCTCCGAGCTCTTCTAAAAAGCTCCAAACAAAACCTAACTGCTTGGCTGGCGCAAAAATTAGGATACCTATAGTTTAAGGGATAGAAAATAAACTTTGGGTCAGTCATGGGATTGGCGTAAGATACTCAAAATAAGTGTTTTTCAAAACAAAGGGTATCTCATAAGACCACGTCACATATAAACACGGAACGGGTTACCTTATGACAACCAAAACAATTCTACGTGAAATCTAGTGATATTATTTTTAATGACATTCTTTTGAAAGCATTGTTCAAATAAACATATTCAAATAGCCGTAATTGTTACATTGGTTAAATTTGACGGCATAATAGGTTTAAAACTAAAATCGAAGGCACTTATTGGAGATTTGGATTTCCAATGAATAGCAAGGTGAGGGACTACCTTCCGTACAGTGCATCTCCAAAGGAATGCACCAAGGCCATCGATAGATGGTCCTTTATGAATTAAGATCGGCTTACTTGAGACCAACAAATGGTATGGAAATCACCGAGTATGATATCGCCCTGGCTGTTCCCAACATATCTGAGAGCTCTCATATCATACACCACATTTTTTTTACCTGACGTCATAGCGCATGCAAAAGAAATCTAAAAAGGTTATATCGTACATTAATGGTTGCGAACCACATAATCTTAAAACAACCCCTATTTCACAATTCCTCGAGTGTAAGGTTAGAGGTAACATTTACCTTTATTAGAACATGTTCACTTAAAATGCCACATTGTCATTTCTAACAACACACTATTGATTTCAACGAAAGTACTACCTATGAGCTCGTATGTCTCAAGGAAGGGTGTTAAGTATAAGAGGAATTACCTCCTACACCACTAACAGATGTACATTTATAGTAATCAGTGCACTATGATCTTAGAAATACAATGTCAAACATCCATCTATACAAGCTGTCTAGGAACAGAACAAACCGAATGCACTCTCCTACAACATCCAGTTGGTCATTACCCCTAGGATTAGTAGCGAGTAGTTCTTTCATACGAAGATCCTAGAATGAAGGGACCCCTGCTGATTATTTATCTCGGGTGCTACTCCGAAATTATCAACAAACGGTCCTTGCATTATGAAGATCCCACCTTTAACTTCATTGTCTTCAACATATCTTCACTTTCGAACTCATAAATTGGTTTGACGTGGTTTTTAGATAGGAGTCGCCTAAATTCGAACTCGGTTTCTTGGAACCAATTACTGGAAAAAAATGTTAAGTTTCAAGGTGATTATCATTTCATTCATTAATATATTTTATCAAATAAATATCTATTTAAGAGATATAAATCTTTAAATCATATTCTTTTTCAGTATATACGAAATTATTAAACCTTTCTTTAACCTTAGAACTACCAAATTGAAATCATTTCTCGTAAATCGTATTGCAAAACCTTTTGGAGTAAAAAGGGTCGTTAGAAATTATACTAATTCTACTTAATATCAATTTCTATATTCAATCTTTACTATCCGTCGAACAATAGTGAAATCGCCTTTTAAATTCAAACGGTAGTATAGGTTCCCTCCTTGGAATTTAATACCAAGTATAAGAAGATTATTTCTATGCAATCCAAGTTGTTCTATATTTGGAAAAATTAAATCTTTTATACTTACCTTGTTTCCAACATTTCGACCTTATCCAATCCCCGCCTAGGAAAGAGGTCGGTGAGCCAGGGCACTGGTTGCTCTTGAACATCTCCTTAGTTTACGTGCCTCACATCTGGATCTCAAGAAGAGAAAAATCCAGTCTACTCATCAGCTTTTAGTCCCAAGATTAAATAACTTGATTTTAACAGCTTTTTATTAAACTATTTATTTAAACTTTTTAAAATAAATTATAAAAATTCAACATTATTTTTGAAACATTTTATTATTTATTTTAAAACATTTATAAAATATTTGGAAAATAATACTTAAGTTTATAGCCATATTTCTAAAGTTATTAAAAGAGCTGCAAAAAGTGTTGTGAATAATGCTGCAGATGGTGCTTTTAAGGCTTATTTGATCAAAACAACTTTTTAATCATTTAGAATTCCATTTTTATAACTAAAATCTTTTTTAAAACATTTTAAATATTTATATAATTTGTTCCATTTTTTTAAAGAATCAAAAATATCAATTTTAAAGAATTTATCGTTCTGTTTTGCGAATAGCCAAATCACGACTATTTTGAAAAATTGATTTGCTCATATTTCAAAATCTACTAAAAAAGTCTCAATCTTTTTCTTTTGTATGAAAACTATGATTATAAGAGTCTGGAAAATTTTTATTCCAAAGATTTCGAACTTCGAATCCATCGTATAAACGGATTTAACTTTTTACGACGTGAAATCGCGAACTGCCACTACGCGACGAGTCTATTTTTGAATCAATTTCATAACTTGTCAAAACTTCACCAAACTTGATTTTAGTGTTTGTAAAACATTTATAAACCATTTTAAAAGGTTTAATGATTTCATATAACTTTTATAGCTTGATTCGAAAAATGATTCCCCTATGCAATATCGATATGTATTTAACGTGACTTGCTTACACAATTAAACACTATAATAAAAAAACTAATACTTGATTATCAAAGCATATTAAACATCCATAACAATCGTATCACATCATATATATATATATATATATATATTGTTTCTCACCTTCGTTGGTTCCAATCTTCGTGAAAATTCGATGTAGCTTCGCTACGATCGAATCGAAGCCTATGGAATTGAGCCTTGGACCTTTGAATGGGCTTGGCCTACGCTTGAAAATGGAGATGGACTTAGTCTTGGGTGGTGGATGATGTGGCTGTTTGTTAAGAGATAGGAGAGGAGTTGATTCGATCTTGTTTTTAAGTTGATTACGAATGTATATATACTTGTATAAATTTATTTTCCTTTTGCTAATTTTTATTCGTAATTTTTTTAAATAAAGAAGCTATTAAAGAGGAGTATAAGTAGATGAAGAAGCTTCAGAATTTATGAACAAATGAAGCGAAGATGGACGGTGGTATTTATAGGAAAAAATGTGAATTAAAATATTATGATATTTATGTTCATATAAATCACAAATATTTCACCACCACCAGACCCTCCTCCTCCATCACTATGCACGGCCGAACGACCCTCCCTCCCATGTATGTAACCATGTGTATGAGTCGATGCGTGCAAGAGTGAAGTGAAGTTTTCTTTTTAAGTGTGTAAATATATTAGATCTTTTCGTAACATATGTGTGTGTGTGTGTCTTTTTATGTTTGTATGTATATATGTGTTCATGTACTTGTTAGAGTGTGCATGTATATGTTATATATGTACACAAGACATATAAATAAGGCTGCAACGACTTTGAAAATTTTTCGTTCATTAAACCGTTGAAAATTGGAAAACCAATTCCTGGTCACATTTTCACTAATATATTAATTTACATATAAATTTAAACAAAATCTGCAAATTAGTTTCTTATCTTTTTTTGACTAATTAAATGATCTCATTTGAATTATGAAACCATATAAATTAATATTAAACAAATGTTTACAAAAAGTGCCATTATATCGATAAAGCGATACGAATTTTCTTATATTTTCAAATCAAATACACATCTTTATAAAACTATTATAAATGATTTATTACTACTTCATAACTAATTAAAGTGAAGTATTATCATTATAAAAAAAATTATCTGAATAATTATAATAATTATTAAACCATTAAATCTTAATTTAACTACATAAATCAATTATTAAGTATGATGTCATTATTGATGATGTCACAAATACATTTTATTTCCAAAAATAAAATAATTTTTTTATTTCATATTCTTATTTATATGTATAAATAAGTGTGCGTATCCAGCTTCATATGCGACTTTTGATAATTATAGAACTGTTTGTTGATAAAATAATTTTCGACTATTTTATTGATATTTCTCCCAAAGTATATATTTTTGTAAATACTTGTTCAAAATAGGCTTACCATATTATTTATTGTTCAAGATAATATAATCTATGCAAAAAATCTTATATTTGAATATTTTAAAGATACATATAATTCATCAAAATGATAAATTTACGTGTCATTACATAAGTGTAGAAAACCCTAATGGGAGAAATTAAGCGTTATGGAAGGCGAAGATGGAGGATTTTCTATATCTCAATGATCTTCATCAACCATTAGAGAACAAAGGAGAGAAACCTAGTAATGTATCTGAAGCAAATTGGAAGACTTTGGATAGGAAGGCTGCAACGGCTATTCGATGTTTTTTGTAGAATATGGTACTTCATATTATTGCTAATGAAACATCCGCTTGTTCGATTTTTAAGAAATTGAAAGGAATTTATGCAAATTAATCCGCAAAAAATAAGGCTCTTCTTATGAAAAGATTAGTGAAACTAAAATTTAAGAATGGCGAGTCAATTGGAGAGCATCTTAATAATTTTCAAGCAGTTGTGAACCAATTGGCAACCATAAATCATAAGGTAGATGATGAAACATAAGCATACATGTTGATAAGTTCATTACCAAAAAGCTAGGAAACACTTGTGGTTGCATTGAACAACTCAAATTCATACATAATTGTTTCGTGGGGTTCAGTAGTTAGTAGCCTACTTAATGAGGAGATAGTGGGAGTAAACCTCATGGAAGGAAATGTTAAGAAGGTGAAGGAAAGTAGAAATCCAATTGAAGAAGTCAATCTTCCAAGGAGGATTAATCGCCTAATACGAAAAGGTGGCCAAATAGAACAAATATGAAGAGGGATTTCATCTGCTATTACCATGAAAAACTTGGTCATCGGTTGAGATTTTGCAATAAGCTTGAAAAGGAAAAGGAGATTATGAAGGCAATGGAAGAAGACCAAAAGGAATAAAAAGATAATAGCGATAATGAGGTGCATTTTGGTGAGGAATTTAATGACAATGTCATATGTGTAGATAAAGGCAAAAGCAAAGATTGGATGCTTGATTCAAATGCTTGTTTCTATATATGCAATCAAAAGGAATCATTTATTAATTATGAAGAGCAAAATGCTAAGGTGGAATTTGCTAATGGTGGAGATTTAGATGTTAAAAGAATAGGTTTTCTTAGATTGAAGATGCATGATGGAAGGATGGTGAAGTTTACAGGGGTTAAACACATCCCAGAAATTAAAAAGAACCTCATTTCAGTAGGACAATTGAAGATAAAAAGCTGCAACTTTTTAACTCAAAGTGGAGTTACAAGGGTTTGGAAGGGCAACAGGGAGTTGCAGCATGCAAAAATGGGAAGCAACAATGTGTACAAGTTGCTTGGAATAACAGCGGAGAATGAAAGATCTTCTCAAAGTAGTTTTCAGGAGGCAAATTTGTTAGAATCAAGATGGAGCATGCAATAAAAAATTACAAAATTTGCTTTAAAACCTTTGTGGCTTTACAAACGATTCTGATTTATTGATGATATGCATATTCAATTAGGGGGCGTGCACATTTAGGCAGTTTGGATGTTGTTAAAGTTTTTCTTAAGAGATGGAGACATTTGTTTCCCTGGTAATATTGGAGATTATTTGAAATTTTGGGTTCTGGGTGGAGCTTGGATGACATTTATGAAATATTTTATCAAGGTGAATATTGTTAAATTTTGGTGTTTTAATATTCCATACTTAAGTACATTTCTGAGACATTTCAGCCTAGATGGAATTGTGACTCAAATACATTATATTTTTTATAAATTTTGTGGATTGACAGAGTGATTAGTTATCTCTTTTATTGTATTAGAGAAGATAACATATTATCTATGTGAAAATGATTTATTTTAAAACACGGAAGTAATTAAATGATGCTTAATGAAGCCATTTTGTCAAGTGTATTATAAATAGGTATGTTCGGGATTCATTATGTGTGTGAAGAAAAGGCACATCTTCTTGGATGCTGGGATTGAGATTTCTTCTCAATATTAAGGTGCTTTTTTTTGAATTAATAAAGGTTTTTGTTTGAAGAAATTTGTGTGTGTATTTTTTTCATCACTTCCTATCTCTTCTACCGTCTAATTGTACAAGGATCATTGGAAAAACCCTAACAATATATCTCTGGATCGGCTTAAGTGGATGCTCGATATTTCATGTCTTGATCAATTCTGAAAATGGCTTGGAAAAGGCAATTCTTCACCTTATGATCCTTCAACCATGTCTCTTCCATGCTCCTCCGTCGTGCTTCTGCTGCCTAAGTTCCTCCAGCTACAGTGAGAATCCCGTTCTCCTCAAGACCCCATTGCACCTATCATAAGAGATTCTCGGTCAACATAAACATATGGTCATAGAGACCACCAAGTCTAGGTGCAGCAGGTTGATCAAAGTTGTTCTCTGCTGCCCCACCTCTAACACAATATCTCTCTTTGTTTCACTCCTATGGAATCAATAACTCCCTCTAAGAAAAATTGCAATTCTTAACTCAACCTTGCAATGAAATACCAGACTGATAACTCACAAACAGAAAATGAACTGATTCCCACAGTTTAGTTGGAGAATGCATTTTACTTACTAAATTTAACAACTCACTGATGGCTTTATAAATAGCTTTACAAGGGAATGGAAAAAGAACATATATATACGGGGGAAGTGGGATAACTAAGGAAACATTCAAACACTATTTCAGTACCCTAATACAATAGGGATTATTCAAACAGACTTGACAAAGTATGCCACCATGAACAGAGCTGGCAAATATTATTGGGAAAAATATGTCTCCAATAACATCCTCAAGTCCTTACTCATACATAACAGACTCTGGTGCAAATGGAATAGCACAGGGAGAATTCCAATCAGCATCGAAAACTTCTTTCATTTTCGCTACAATACCAGGATTATAAGTACCGAAGCTTGCACCAGCTGTAGCGTAAAAATAGTCCCATATTAGATTGCTTGTTCCAATGTGCGCCCTAAGATCACTGACTGCATATTTTCCATGATTAACCCGTGTAAAACCCGGATATTTACTTTCAGTTGCTATTCCATTGACGATAGGAGGACCAGTTTGATCATATCCAGGCACCTCGTAGTACTTTATTTCAACTTTTCCAGAGCATTTGTTAAGCGTCGAAGATGTTCATAGGGTGTTAGTGCATAGGAGCGACTTTAAATATTGGTCAGTGTTTACAATGAAATGTGCCCAATGGGCTACAAGTAGTTGTACTGTTGCGCTCTTTGAAAATACCACCTATGAAATTCAAGGCCAAATTATTGGTTTTTATGAAGAAGAAGAACCCCAATGAATCAAAGTTAAGAGAGGTTATGTATATACCTCTGATATTGCTATGGAGAGAGAAGACCAGTAAATAGTTTGATCTGCATACTGTGACTGCCCCAGCCAGTCCATTGTGTTAATCCTCACAATTCCCTTGTATCGCACTGATTTAATGGTTTCAACCCACGCTTGTTCATCGGATTGGTATGTATCAAACAACAGCTGCAGTATAACATTCATTAATACAGCCATAAGTGGTCTGCACAGAAAGTAGAGTCCTGACATTATTCTATACTAGACACTGAAGCAGAAGCACTTCAATATCAACAAATGAATCACGAAACCTTAGATATTATATTGAGAACCAGTTACCTCAGGTAGTGCAAATGAAAGATAGCTAGAATAGCTTGATGATGTATCGCTATTAGGACCAGGAGTCTCAAGTGGAACACTGAGCATATAACAGTCTGATATTACTGGGTAACCATGGATATGAGGAACATTCATGTACTCAGGGAGAGGAGACCTAGTAGACAGCAATTAAGTTAAGTTTTTAGCATATTGGTGTTACTATCAAGGTAATAGAATCAATGCAGTTCAAAGAAACAAATCATACTCGCATCTCTCTTTTTAGTTAATAAAATGTGACCAGCAAGGCACTCTCCGCTTCGCTTGCCATTGCTCATCCCACACGAGTTTCGTATACTCTGCTGGATCGAGCGATGAAAGTTTCCATAAATTGTTGAAATAAACCTTTATCTTTTTGGCTATGATAGGACAATCGGTTAAATAGATTCCAAGTTCTTTCACCTATACAATTTGAAATACTCAGGATAATATTTCTACATACAGCATCATTATTGAAATGTGTGTGTAACAAGGAGATAGACTTCAAATGTAATAAAGTAACACCTGTGTAAGGGATTTCCAGTCATTGTTTTGCAGACCCAATATAGACATCCTTATCATCTGAAATCCAAGCTTTAGTGTGAACTATACCAGATCCCCACCAATTAGCAGATATCAATGTAACATTCTCAACATTCGGTCTCCCTGCAGCAAGTTTGGCTGATTCGTTTGCATAATTGGGATAGACTCCTGAATGCTGTAGAATCCTGGATGTATGAAGCCATAGCTCTTCATTTATGTAACCCATATATTCAAAGAAAATGCAAACATATACTGATATATCAATGTCCCCTGATATGCTATCGAAGAGTATTTCGATGCTACACTGGTTTTATTTTTGAATAAATCCCCATTACAAAAAAGGGTAGCAAATTAAACGTATAGTTACTATAAAATGAATCAGAATCGTGGCATCAATAAAGACCATCACAAAAGTTTTCTGTGATATTGATACATCAACGGATTAAATTCCTCTGTTCCCATTTTCCATGTTACCCTATACCAAATTCATTTAAGTCGTCAATTTTTAAATCATCCAGTTACTTTAATAATATGGTGGAACTCACTCGGCAATTATATCATACGGTATGTGTTTGAGATTAAATTGGTTACATGGAGTAGTGGAAATGGGGATAGAAAAATTGAGCTGTATATGACCTTCCTCGTAAGCAAGTGAAACCAAATTAAATAACTAGCCCGTTCGGCAACTTATTTTGTACTCCTTAAAAGTAATTTTGAATAGTAACTGATTCATGGGTAAAATTATTTGGATGTATCTTAACTTATAAGTTGGATTAAGTTAATTTTAATGTTTGGCTGTTATGACTTATATGTAATGAATCTATGGCAAATTACATAATTGAACATACAATTTACATGAAAGATACATTTTGCATATGCACAATATATTATGTTAATTTGTTAATTTGTTTGGTCAAAATTACTTATGAAATTACACCATAAGTCATATGTAAAATATAGTTGATTTTCATATTTCAACTTTCAAGTAACTTTTCCAAGTTCCTTATAAGAGTTGGTAAACAACAAAAATGTAACAAGTTACTTTTAAATAGTTTTGACTACTTTTAAGTAGTTTTGACTACTTTTAAGTTGTTGTCATACGGGCTCTACATCTTATAGATGTCATCACTCACATTAACAAAAATATTGGCTTTGGGTATCTCACTAACCACCAAACAAAATAACATAATCTCTAATGCTATTCAGTCGACAATAATTTCAAACAGCTCAATTAATCAATGCTTTAAAGTCAAACAGTTTACATCAATGAGTAAAACGAAGATCATTATTTAGGGTCAGTACCTCAAATTGACATTTCTGTCTGCAGCATCCTCAAGAGCCACGAAAACATTTCTCCCTTCATCAACCCCAAGTCGAACCATATCCTCATCTGAATATTCGAAATCGCCAGATTCCGGGTTTTTGTTCCCCGGCACAAACTGCCAGTACTGAGCTATTATATCTAATCTTTTCGTCGCGTTTCTGGCCATCCACTTGAGCACCTCCCCTAATCAATTCAACCTTTCCGCCATTGAACATTACAAAAATAAAGGAAGAGGAGTCATTTAGTTTTAGGTTAAGTCTTACCGGTGCAGAGGACGTCAGCGACGCGGGGGAGGAGAGGCATGTCGGTGGGGATGGACTGGACCAGCCATGCTTTGCATGACGTTTCCGGTCTGGATACGGATACTGTTATCGATGGTGACCATAGTGCGAAGAGCAGTAGGAAGGGTACCAACTTCATATTTGTCATTGCGACTTGTTAGTGAGTACGTTCTGCAGTGAGTGGCTTCTGCATATTTATAACAGGGATAGGAACCCACGTCCATTCATAGCACTTTTTTTGTTAAGATTTCTACGTAAGAGAAATTTCGCATATGTTGCACGCTTTGGGCAAATTTGTGGACACCTCGACAGATATTTGCCGTTGATTTCACTTCAATGATCATGTAGCTCCAGTATTAATTTTGACTTTTGAACTTTTATAGCTATTCAGTTTGTTTTGTTCAGAACTTAAAGAAAATAAAAAAATAAAAAATAAAAAACTTTAGAATTACAAGATCCAAGCCCATCTATCTCTAAACAAACCGGTATACACTACATACATACCTCCTTTTAATTATTTACATTGGTGAAAATTTTACGTCCACACAAAGAGGTAGGTTTCTCCAATTTTCAACTTTTCTATCGAAGTAGCATATTTGCTAAACAAAATGATAGCATTTATATGATACTCTATTTTTCTAATTTGAATGAACAAACGTGTAATATTTTCAAAATTTTATGCATCTTCTCCAGAATTTGTTGAAAGGATAATTTTTTTTTAGAAAATGTGTTTATTTATTTTTTGAAAAATGGACGCTTGAACAATATTTAAAGTTTATTTTTGGGTAAAAATTTTAACTTATTTAAAAAGATTATTTAGATAAATTTAGTTTTTTAAGAACATGAAACTTTTATAAAGAACTAAACTTTGTCAAAATAAATATTAATTTTTATCGATAACTTTTTTTAAATGTGCACCAATTTTTCTAGGACAACGATTTTCAATGAAATTAGAGGAAAATGGTTTTTTATCATATCGCATTAATAAATAAAAGAGAGAGAGAGGATTGAAGTTGGAAAGGGCCAACAATTAAAGTAACATACAATGAAACAATCATAGAATGACTACTTTTTTGAAGATCCAGTTAAACTTCCTCGTTTATGTCCTTGAGCCACCTAAAGGATCATGAATATAGAATGATGAATCCTAAGAAAACTTTTATCCCAATCAGCCTCATATTAATATACCATTATGTTCGCCTAACTGTTTTTTTGATCAAAATATCTTCCTTGATGGAATAATAATGGATTCTACGCTCATCATAAAATCCATATGTCATAGCAGTTATGTTCCATGTAAAAACGCATTTCATGTCACTAGCATAATGGTGCAATGTACATTCATTAGCACTCCATTCAACGAGTACATGCACATAGTCACTAGTCATTGGAGGTGGAAAATGTACCATCAACAAAAATAAATACATTAGGCGAGGAAGGAAGTAATGGAGAGGTGGAGGTAAAAGGAAATAACAACGGGACAGTGACTAGCAAAGGATAAACTTTAGTTTGACGTTGACAGAAGGACAAAAGGGACAAAAGCTCCAAAGTATAGGGTAGAGAAAATGAATTTAGTGATGGAGCTGGAGTAGCAGCATGAAAGGCTAATGCAAGGAGTTGATCACTGCAACAAAAATACCTTTTCGCAACTGCCGAAAACATTTGTAATAGGTCTATTACAACGGGCGGCCGCCAGTTTAATATTCGAAGTTGTAATAGAGTTGAATATTTTTACAACTGTTGCCGACAGTTGCAGGAGAAGTTGTAAAAAAGCTTTTTACGACTGCTTTTGAAAGTTGTGATAAAGTCTATCGTAATTGTTGCATTGACAGTTGTAGTAGGTCTCTTTTGCAACTGCTAATAGCAGTTGCAACAATAACTTTTGCAACTGATTTTGGCAGTTGTAATAGATTCATTTATAACTGTTATTGATAGTTGCAATAAATCTTTTTACAGCTGTTATCAACAATTGCTATTCATCTTCCGACAACTTCCATTAACCATAAATTTCACAACATCATAATTAAAACCGATATTTCACTAATAATAACTATAATTAATAACTATAATCATTAACATTACTTGAAACAATATGAACCATTCACATTTAATAAAAGCTAAAACAATTGAATTTTACACCATTTTTGAATTCATAATTTTATTACAAAATATAACTAAATCCATAACATACGTCAATATAAATATAGATACGTACTAATTAAAAAAGATAAATTCCCCGTGCTAAGCAACAATCTTCCCAACCGCTTGTCCAATAGTACAGACGTATGAAGTAGGCCTATATGGAATAGCTTAAGAATCCAGTTGAATGCAATCTAGTTGAGTGCTTAAGATTTCAGTTGAGTCCAATAGTAAAGACGTATGATGCAATATGAATTAGCATATGAGTGCAATCTAGTTGAGTGCTTTTAAGCATAAGATCCTGCAATGTATACTCAGATTGTAACTGAATTATAATCAAGAGCTAATTATAACAGCAGTATTCATATAATTAAGCCGAAAGGATGTCAAACAAATGCATGTGAATCTTATAAGTTTGGTTAAACAATGCATAATTATAACAGCTATGCATGTGAATCTTATGTACAAATAGATGCTGTTAAATCGTCCCACTATATCAAGTTACCAATATTTTTCTGTTCTAAAATTAAATACCTTTTAGTTGTTCTTCTGTAATTAATGTAGGCTGAAAAATTGGAATAAGACTTCTGAACCTCTCTTGCTCAGCAGCGTCCTTAAATAATAGACAGACTATTTATACGCCTTTTCTATTTTATAAGTTTGGTTAAACAATGTATATTTGAAATACTGCTAGTAAATGTTGCAATTGTACTAGAGGTGAGGTGTAAAAGGAGGTTTTACTACTTTTACATGTAATGTGATCACACTGATCACATAATGAATATAAAAAACACAGTTCGATCCATAGAGCATAATGCGTGTAACTTTAATATAGCTGTAAACAAACTGTGTGATCTATTCCAATTGTAGCCTAAAAGTAAAACTAAATGCATAGGAAAACAACACAAGCGTGTATGGGTCTGTTCAAACCAAACTTCACACTTACATCCCCTACCATACGTTCAACTTCATCATTACACTCCACTGCCAAGTCCACACTTCAAAGCACATTCAAACTGCTGGTAAGCAACATCAACTATTGTCATTTTACAAGCTTGCATTATAACTCTGCATTCACAACTTGACCATTTGCCATCTTCCCCTTCAAACAACAACTGTATACAAACACTCAACTACTCCTATTTGCAACTAAGCTTTGCCTCTACATCAGCCATACAAAAGTCCCCTCCATCGTTCATGCTCAACTGGAACTCATTCCTCCAACCAACATCCCCTACTTGCCTGCATATCA
Source organism: Allium cepa (assembly GCA_030765085.1). Taxonomy (NCBI): domain Eukaryota; kingdom Viridiplantae; phylum Streptophyta; class Magnoliopsida; order Asparagales; family Amaryllidaceae; genus Allium; species Allium cepa. Next base: position 294,355,314 of record CM060942.1, read on the forward strand.
TCACTGTTATAAAAAAACTGCCATCATAACCATACTTTTCCACAAAACCTCCTCTGCCTACAAGTGCATACCCATAACAGTACTTCTCTATTACTTCAAACCTCTGCCAACTCCGACTTCTACCTTCTCTGCACACTTTTCTATACACTAACTTCTGCACAGTACTTAAACAATTCAATTTCAGTACACACATTTGTGCACATAACTGCCTGATCACTGCTACACCATCAACTACTGCCGCTGCCTCAAAAAATTCATTACCTCTACAAAAACCACGACACCCCTTCTTTTGTTAGTTCACCTCATCGCCATCATTAAAACAACCCACCTAACGCCAGCTTACCTCCTCACAACTTCATCACCACAACCACACAGCAGCACGACAACCCAATCGCCGTAACCACCTCGACTACCGTAGTTTCAAACTCCGTAGCGGCAAAAAAATTAAATGCAACAACCATCACGAACACGCGATCCTAAGGAAATCACCTACCTCTCCACCCTATCGCATCACTAATTCACGACCCCAAGCGCAGCCTCACCACTCGACTCACCTCTAATTGCCGACCCCAAATTTGATTTTTGCGTGTATGGGTATGTTCAAACCAAACTCATATTATGACATTCTTTTTAGGTTCAAATAACCTAATCCCAAAACATGTGTGTCAAGGCGTGCCTAATCAAATACCAAGAACACCGTTCTTCTCTATACTATTTGTGCTTTGCACTGAAATAGATAAATTTATCATTATACCCATTTGGATTGAATTTTATAGTCTAAGTTAATATAGTCATTTTTTTTATTAATAACACAAATATTAATAATTGAAAAGGCGCATGTTTAGATTGCTGAAAAATAAGAAGTAAAAAAAAATTTCCTATAGCCAAATTGATACTATTAAAAGCAGCCCCTTAGGAAATCGTGTGATTTTACCTGTCATGATATATTCTGGTGCGACGTAGCCATGAGTTCCTATAACCCGTGTTGTTACATGTGTATCCTCTCCCTCTGGACCCATCTTTGCTAAACTGAAATCAAATAGCTTAGAAGTAAAATCCTAAAAATTCACAGTAAAATGAAATCAAAGTTAAGTTGTAATTTGAATATATGGGCCAAATTATGTCACAGACAGAATCAAGCAAGATATTCGATGCTTTGAAGTCACGGTAAATGAATGGTTTCTCTGCACCATGTAGAAAAGAAAGGCCTCTTGCTGCTCCTATGGCAACCTTTAGTCTTCTTCCCCACGACAGAGTTACAAACATTCCTGTTAAATTACCTGTGATAAATTATGATTCTGGTTAATAACCTTGAGTTTTTCACTGCAAATTAAATAAGTGTAGCTCACCTATAAGATTCAAATACTAAATGTATCCATAGAGCTTCACCTTAAATCCTTATGTAAATTGCAACAAACGTTAAAAAAATTGTACTATTGATTAATGGACAACACTGATAAGTCAAAATTAAAATAGTATGAAAGAATTTGGTGTTAATTACCAAGAATAGCATGAAATATCCATTTATCATCTGGCAATACGACGATATCCACATATAAAGCTACAAATACAATGATTCTGATTTTGTGAAAATTCAAATAAGTGTGTAAGCAAGTGTTTTGCAGGAAACTGAAACAAATTCAAATAAACACTTCAGGAATTAGAAATATACCAAAATCAAGTACTCGCTATCTTTTATTTCAATTTTACTTAGCTACTAGCATGCATAAGCGAGTTTGCGCCATGGTCCGGTCCAAATAGCCTTTATGTACCTCTGCTTAACTCAAATCAAAAGATAAGTTTCGCATGTATACAAAGTTTGATAGCATGACATACATTCAACTTCATTTAACAATTCTTGAACAAGATTTAATGATCAAAACCATAAAATTAATTAATTGTTTCAAAAATTGATTAGTTGTGTATCGTGTTGACTTCCCAAAATAACTTTCATATTACAAATTGTGAAATAGAAAGTGAGTTATAGAGTATTTACTAATTCTTGCAAAATTTGGAAATCTTATTCAATCTGCAAGCTACTTCCTAAGCAAGCATGTTGTATGAGCAATTTGTATCAACAATATATTTATAAATACACTATGTATTATCCCAATTCATATCAAACAATCCATTTAAAACACTGATTTCGATCTGTTATATGATTTTTAGTAGAAAATATGCTACCGTGCAACAAATTCAATATGTTATATACTTTAAAGCAAGAAACACGTACAAGCATATATAAGAAAGCAAACACGTGCCGCTGTTCAATTCAAGACAACAAGCATCTATTTTAAGCAAGGCAACATGCTACTGTTTAAAGCAAGACAACTTGTACAAGCTATTATTTCACAAAACCAGTTGCAAAGCTAGAATTCATAACAGTAAGTAATAAAAGGTTATCCTGCCAACTGCAAACAATATTTTAGTATGCAATCCTGCGACAAAAGAAGTAATAAGCCTATCTCAAAGCACCAATAAACACACTCCTCGTGCCTCTCTGTTAGAAAACGAAGGGTTGAACTTAAGAGTCGGTTTCAGATTCGTTCCTTCCACTCAAGCTTAGAAACTAACCCAATTTTTTTTACAGGTCATTCGATTTGAAAAGGAAAAGGTACAGCATGGGATTTGAAGTTTTCACTTTAGGAACAAGTAAATCTTGGAGAGTGCTTGCTCACGACCCTCCTTATCCAATATAATCCAGTTGTTTTAACTTCACGGGCAAATGTATTTATTATCGTATATGGCATCTTCTTGACCCCGATGTACCTAATGCCTTCCTCTGTTTCAACCTTACAAAAGACTGGTTTTTCGTATTGTATCCACCATATTCTTTGAAGCATGTTGATGTTGCCGACATGAAGCTGACGAATCTACAAGGCAAACTCTGTCTTTGTGTCCTTTCTATGAATCGAACAAAGCTCACTTTGTTCACTAGTAAACAGGGCAAAAACCATGATTGGATGCATACGTTTTCCTTCAATGTGCTGCCTCCCTCAACATTTCTTTTAGTTAGGCCTCTTATGGAGTATGCAGGTCAACTTTTGATTCATTTAGGTGATTGCTTGCTGATTTAACATACCGATAATGATGGCTCCATAGAGGAAGTGAATGGTGAATTAGAGGATGTAAATATGCAAAAGATGGGATTTAGCCTCATCCGCAACAAGCCCTGGTTCTATGTTTCTCCTCATGAGGAAAGCCTGTTTAAGCTACAGTCCTAATGTAGAAGAAGAATCTGATCATCTGACCTGATAAGAAATTTACCTGCCAATGTATATTGATTAAAATTAACAGGATTTTGCTCACTTTTTTGTTGATTCATATGAGCAATATTTGCTTTGATATGAATACAATAGAACATAGTCATAACAACTTCATTATAACTTTGTTAACGATCATATTGCAGACTTTCATTACTGCATAACCAAAATTTAGCTTGTATAAACCATATCGAAAATCCAATAATCCATAAACAATTTATATTGTAGGAAAATAAGTAGGTTTAACTCACAACAAATCATTTACTGTAAGTCGATACAATTAAAGGAAAGGATTGGAATTTCACTTATTATGAAACTCAATTGAAATAAAAATCAAATTTGATTCATTTGCAAAATAAATAAAAAGCATAAAATGTTTTATTTTCTAAAATAGAACTTCATTGAAATAACAACTTTGTTTATGAAAATCTAGAAATCCATATTGGATAACACTTCTGATATGCAGGATACTATAAATCCGAGTGAGCCTAAAGGTAAAGAGCAGTGGCCAAACAAAGGAATATTGAAATCCATTAATGTGGATTCCATGAAACCAGAACTCTGTATAGGTGTGCATATATTATTTAAAGATTCAACAACCTTGGAATCTCTTTTTCATGTCAAAGGAGATCAGTATGCATGTGAATAACAAGCAAAAACAAAGTATGGTACTAAAGTTATACACACACATACTATAAGTTTAAAACTTGTACCAAAATACTAAAAAGATTTTTTTTTTTCATTTGACAGTGCATCCAAGCGCATATAAACAAAACCAATAACATCTTCATTTGATTAATGATATTTTATGGAGCGAATATATTCTAGAACTTGCATTTCCTTTGAATGAAGGACTGAAGAAGGCAATTTCCTAAACTAGAATGATAGTGAATTACTCATTATTAGTGCCTTAGAACCAAGATGAATGAAAAAAATAAAATAAACAAAACTTAGATTCGTTTTTACTAATGAACTCCGATTTTCTATTTATTTCATAGATACCAAGAAGTGACAGGGAACCTTTTACAAGCTTGAAATAGAACTGGAATACAAAATGAGTTAATTATTCAATATGATTCAATAATATTTCTCAAAGGAAATTCTACCAAACATCCAAAAGTGGATAAAAATCACATTTGCTAAAACTATTCACCAAAAATCACCCATCAATAAAAAAAGAATTCAACTGTAAATCAGCTCAGAATAGGAAAGACGTTCGACCAGTAAAGGATAGAAAGAATTCAAGGAAAAAGAAGCTGACCTCGATTCGGAAGATTCGTCAACGTAGAAAACAACAATGGTGTATGGTTTGGCAATTCGTCAAAAGGCTCTCGGCAGGGTTTAGCTTCGATGATGACAAGGCGGCGAGAACAGTGTGGGATGGAATTGCAGTTTTAGATTTAGAAATTTTTACGATGATGTTTAATTTTAGGAATTTAAGAAAAGAGCGGCTATTGAAATGTTGGGAGGGAAATGAAATTTTCACGAAGCGGCTATTGGAGAAGCGTGAAAAGTTCCAAGATATTACAACTGTAAAAAATGAAGCGGTTGTCAAATGTGTATAGTACAACTAGCATACGAACAAAATTGTTAGAGGTAACCTTATTACATCTTTTAAAAATAATAAGTTATTATAAAATACCTATTACAACTGTCAGCATATGCTAGATGTAAATCAATAGTTGTAATATGGTTGTTTTGTTGTAGTGGATGAATCAACTGAAAACTAATGATGGGAAGGCTCTAACTCAAGAACAACAGCAGCCATGGAATGGCTCCTTACATTATCACAGATTACGGCAAGATAATGTTGGGTTTAGGTGAAGAAGGTCGAATTGGAAGAATAGGAAATCATACGTTTGAAAAGGGGCGTTATAAAGGCAGAAATATGTGAGCACTTGAAGGCAAGTATCATTAGTGGAAGAACCAAAAAAAATGTCAAGGTTTCAATCATATGACATGGCGATGTAAGCAACAATGCTACCTAAATGGAGAATTGGAATTACACCTTATTGAATTATGTTGTAATGAAATTTTATAAAAGTGGGTTATTAAATGATTTATGTAGTTTATGTTAAAGGAAAGTAAAAGTGGAATTTTTTTAAGAATAAGCATGTTACTTTATTTAAGTAGAATACTCTTTTGGATATCTCATAAGTTCGAAAGTGGATAATTTAATATACCATACATCAAATATGGTTAAGTAAAAATATACTTATGTTTCAAAAAGTGCAAATTTTGTTGTAATTTTTGCAATAACCCTCAAAAGCTAGTTTCGAGGCGAAAGTCTAAACCTGGAGTTTAGAGATAAACTGGAGACTAAAGTTGAATATCGGGTATAAGACTACAATAAAAAAAACTAAAGTAAGCGGTGAAGAACGACAAAGCAATAATGGTTTGGATTTTCGCTTCATTCAATATCAACTGATTTTTCAATGGGTTTAGGTCGGGAAGACTAAAATCACCTTAGTAGCAATTTTTATACTTTGACAGAGCTTGAGTTTTCAGTTTTGATAATAATTAAAATTAGGAAACAATTTGGTAAAATATCCTTTCTTTCGTATTTACAGTGATCACTTTCTGAGTGTAGCAGGACCTCTTAGTCTTTAAGCTCGCAACTGGTGTAGAGCTTCTTCTCATGGATTTTTGGCCTTGCAAAATAGAGGGTTATGGTAAAGGAACTTGTCATAATCTTGTTGCATCTTGAATAACGTGGAACAATAATGTGTTATTTGTTAATGGAGCGTGCGAGTAGTGTTGCAATGGGTAAATGTGGCATAGTTCATATTAACCAATTATCAATAGTCATTAAATTCAAAGAAGTGTAGAAAGACAATATTGACTACAGTTATCTTTTTTGGAATTTTGATTATTCCATTGAGTAAAGATTATTCGAGAAATGGATTTTGATATATAATATATTAGGTTTTGGGTACACTGACCGAATTATGTATTTTTGGGTTCAGGACTACTTTGCACCCAAAAACTCAAATTGTAAATATGTGTTGTACTTAACCCTTGCCGCCATAAATTCAGTTTCTCCTCCCTAATCTTGTAAGTCATCTTAATCGCATTTTAATGGCGAACAGTTTTCTATAATTGCAAATTATTCTAGAAATTCATAGCTTCCAAACCTCATCAAATTTATATCAAATCGTTAGTATGGACATAACAAAGAGATGAAAAAAATTTGTTTTCTAATATGATGCATGAATGGATCAGAAATCATGAACAAAGTTCAAGGATGCAACCTACGGTTTGTAATCTGGGTATTTTCGATTGGGAATGATCGACGATAATTTTAGTGTCATTGGTTCATATTGAGGAGAAGAGTAGAGTAGTGGTTGGATTAGGATGAGGTTTGAAAAGTGTTGGCTAGAATTTTGGTATTTACATGGTGGCTAGGTTTTTGTTGCTGGTAAAATAGGCGATAAGAGGCGGCAAGGGTTAGGCGATCACCTCTGCAGTAGTGAGCTAAGGCGAACATCAGTGGTCATGTGGCCTATGGGGCTGAGGTGAGAGTATTCAAAGGTCAGATTTGGGATTCATTGGTGCAGTGCAATTTGGGAGAAGGTATTTCACAATTTAGTCCCCTATCTTTATTATTTATTTAAACCCTAAATCTTCTAATTGCGATAACTTTTGCATACGACCTCCATTTAATGCGCAGTTTATTGCAATGTGTTTGTAGCAAGATTCTAGAAATTTTTGCTTATTGTTTTCTCGCTTTGATATTGTTTGTGAAAGTTTCTTTATATGATTTAAAGGTTTTAAGTATTTATATTCTTTAAATTTGATGGATATTATTGATCCGATTATATCCATGAAATACAACTATATCTTTTTATCATTGTTTTGAATTTTTGGTGATATAAGCTCTAATATGGTTATCCATTGACTATGTTATTACATTGTTGAAAGTTGAATATTTTATGGTAATGAATTATGGATTAGGAGAAAGCAAATAATTAACTAAGATAAGTCTAAATGAGTGATAAAAGATTTAATAAGGTTATTTAATAAATTTAGGGTTAATATCTGCAAAAAATCGTATTTGATAAACTATTTGAAAATTAACGTGTATATTTTCATAAGGTTATCATTTAACAATTTCAAGAAAAATTTATAAATAATAATGAAATACCTATTTTAAAGAAAATTTGTGAAAATATTATTATTTATAAAGTAAAGTGGAGTTTAATAAATAATAATGTGGTATTTTTCTGGTGACTTATTATTTTTTCAACTTTGTAGTGATAATTTAAATAGAAAAATAGTATGAAGGACAAAGTTCGTCATTTTTTTAGCTTCAGGGAAATGCTCTCGATTTTCTAACGAGAAAGAAAAACTTTTCAACTAAATATAGTAGAAGGACAAAACTTGGTGAGCATGAAATTTTTTTGTGAGAAGGAATGTGCTATTGTGTAGAATCAGTTTTGTATTTACTGTATTAAAATAAGGATAAAACACTTATGTTTCAATTTTATCATATAATAGTTCATCTTACCTTGTGGTAACATTTTATTTTCAAATGATACGACTTAGTAGCTGTTAATATCATTCTGGGCAGCGACTCAAGCACTCGAGGAAAACTAGCGACCTGGCATGATATAGCGACTTAACGATCTAATGAGATAAGCTACCTAACGACCTAAGGAATAAAGCGACTCAGCGACTTAACGGGTTAGAAGGTCCAGCGACTTAACAACCTAAAGTATAAGCGAGTTAACATGGATGCTCGACCTAACAAAGCTAGCGACCTAAAGACCCCTAGCGACCTAGCAACCAACACAGAGCAACAATATATTACAACAGAGGGATGCAGCGACCTAATGAACTAGGCGACCTAGCGACTTAATGAACTAGGCGACCAAGCGACCTAACGGGTTAAGACAGTGTGAGGCCGCATATATACTATTTCTTCATTAGGTCACTCACGACCTAAATAGACCGAGGTAACTCCATAGCTCGCTCAGGATGGCCTCACTAAGCCGTAACTTCTTATACCGCTTCCCTCCTAGGTCACTACGACCTATTAGATTGATCAGAAGACCAAGTGTAACCAAGATAAGCCGTAGCTCGCACCTCTTAGGTCGCTGACGACTTACGACCTACCTCTAGGTCGGCCACGACCTACGACTTACTCCAGAAATTTCCTATAAATACCGTGCCTACACCACCGAAGAGGGGATCTTTTGGCTCATTTCTGGAATGCCTATACTCTATTGATTTCTCGACTCATCCGACACTTCAAACACGAAAGACACTTCAACGAACTTCAAGAAGAAATCTAACACATTCGACATGGATTCAAAGAGTTCTTCTATATCGGAGTTCTAGTTATTTGTCTAAGTAGTGTTGTATTCGAAGATTGTTGTAAAGTTGTAATCGATTCAGCAATAAAGAAGATTAAAGTGGATGTAGTCTTAACTTGAAGTCGAACCACTATAAAACTGTTGTCTCTTTACTATTTTTTCTATGATTTTTCTACTTACTTCTATTTCCCGTATTGACGGGTGGTGCTTTCACTTAAACTCTACTTACACCGGGTTGTTAGCGTTCAATTTTAGCGTTAACATTTTTGGTGCTTTCACTGAGAACCCAACTCAGGCTACTTTCGTCATTGCTTCGCAAAAGTTTGTTGAAAAAACTCTTTCAAAACCAGAAGTCCATCAGAGATAATGGCTCCTGGAAGAAAGCGCATGTCTATTAGATCCGGTGATGTTCAAGAGAATACAACCACTTCTCCTTCGTTAAGTCCAACGGCTCCAAGTGTTGGAGTTACACGAGCGGAGTTAGATGCTGCAGTTTCTGGGCTATATCAGCAAATGGAAGCCCAAAACACTTTAATGTTGTAAAGGTTGAACGCCTTGCTCGGAGCTAATCATCAATCGGTGAATAATGAACAAAACTCTACCGATGGTGTTCATAATGTTGAAGCGAGAAATAATCCTCAAAGGGCAGCTGGCCCCGTTGAAGGAACACCTCCCCAAGCTGGAGGATCAGGGCCGCAGCCAACCCTCCGCGAATGCTTGTCAAGACAAATTTCCGAGAAAATGGCTGATGACTGTCCCGCAGAGCTTCTAAATGATGAGGAATACTTCCCTGGAATGGTACGACAAATCATGAAAGAGAGCATGCAGAGGGAAGAAGATGAGAAGGAATGGGGATTCGCTCCGAGCAAAACTCCGCTCACTGAAAGGATTCTAAAGGCGGAATTCCCAAGGAAGTTTGTTCCTCCTACCATCCCGGCATATAAAGGAACAAGCGACCCTAACCAATTCCTGTATAAGTATGACTGGCACATGACTGGTGCCAGAGCATCGGATGATATCAAATGCTGGTACTTTCCGGTATACTTGGAAGGAGTGGCTCTACTCTGGTTCACAAAGCTACCGGTCCGATCCATAGACCAGTTCTCCGATTTGACTCAGAAGTTTAAAGAACAATTCAGGTTGTATGCTTCGAAGGCAAAAGATATTATGTCACTGTCTAGCCTAGAACAGAATCCTGGGGAATCTATTAGAGGTTTCTTGAACCGCTTCAACATAGGTTTGGCTGAAGTGGATAATGCAGAGCCACGAATGGTCTTAACATACTTGATGAGGGAATAGACAAATCAAGTGAATTTGGGAAGTGGCTGAAGATGAAAGAACCGAATTCGCTTGAGAAATTCTATAAGAAAGTTGATGAATTCATGCGGTTGGAAAGCCTTCATGCACCGGCTAAAGTAGCATTGACAGAGGTCAAAAATAACACTGCTGCTCCTCTCAAAAAAGAGTCTGGAAGTTAGAAAAGGGAGAATAACAACAGGAAGAAACAGAAGGATGTGAAGAAACCTCGCGTCTTAAAACCTTCATATTTCACTCCTTTGACTGACACCCCGAAGAATATCTTTTTTGCTACCAAAGATGCGGTAGAATATCCAAAACCACCTGAGATGAGAGTTGGAAAAAAAGCTGCTCAAAGTGGGAGATTCTGTCGGTTTCATAATCAACCCGGTCATGATACCAACGAATGTCGCCATCTGAAAAGTTCGATCAAAGAATTGCTGAGAGAGAACTAGTTGCAGCAATATGTTAAGAGAAATAGGAATGACCCGACTTCATCTACTAAAGGCCAGCAACTTCCTGCCCATCCATCCAGCTCGGGTGAGAGGACCACTGCGTATGAATCAGAAAGGCCTGTTATTAATGTGAATACATGAGGTCCCCACCCAGCAGGAAGGAGCTGGGGTGAGATGGAAAGGTATGCCCGTGCCTTGAAGTATGCGCCAACAGAAGAGAGTGTTTTTGTGTTGGAGGATGCTGCACCTTTGAAGCAGCAGAAAACATTTAATGATGACATTGTGTTCAGAGCCAGGGACTCTATGGGCATTGAAGCTCCAACCATGGATCCCTTGGTCATCTCTGCAGGCATTAGGCCGGCTATTGTAAGAAGAGTGCTTGTTGATTGTGGCGCTTCTTGCAATATTCTCTTCAAAAAGACTTTCGATCAAATGAAAATTCCAATGGCTGATGTTCAAGCTTCATCGCAGAAAATTGTTGGATTTACTGGGGAACCGAAGCAGCCAATTGGAACTATCGACTTGTTCATGGAACTTGGAGAGGGGCAGAAAAAGGTGGTTCGAAAGCAAACTTTTGTAATCGTTGATGAATTTTCTGCCTACAACGCCTTCCTAGGCCGACCAACTCTTGCGGCTTTTAAGGCAATTCTCGCCCCGTGGCGCCTTACTATGAAATTCCCCACGGATAATGGAGTTGGAGTTATTAAAGGGGATCAGAATGCTGGGCGAGAATGTTATCTGATAGAGTTGCGTGAAGCAAGGAAGAGAGAGATGGGAAAAGATGCGGCAGCCCTAGTCCGCATCAAAGAACCAACCTTGTAGCAATTACAGGGTGGACCCTGCACTGGCGAGCATAGCGGGCACGAAGAGAAATGGATCCCAAAAAAGCCAGTGCAGGGGAGAATAGAGTGGTTCCAGTGGAAGTAACGGTGCCGGTACCTGATGAACCGAATGATCCAAACAAAGTGGTGAATGTGGGCTCGCAACTTAGTGTGACGGTTCAAAATTCCTTGATATCAATCTTGAAAGCAAATCTGGACGTATTCTCTTGGACTCATGCTGATATGTATGGAATATCCGCAGAAGTTGCGGTACATACTCTGAATATTGATCCGAAGTTTACACCGGTAAAGCAGAAAAGAAGAACCCAGGGTCCTTAAAGGTCAGCAGCATTGAAAGAAGAGGTAGATCGGCTCATGGAGAATGGTTTCATCAGGGAGTCTACTTATCTGAATTGGGTTTCAAATCCAGTACTTGTTAAGAAAGCTAATGGAAAGTGGAGAGTATGCATCGATTTCTCAGATTTAAACAAAGCCTCCCCCAAAGACTGCTTCACGTTACCCAGTTACCCAGGATAGATCAGTTGGTGGATGGTACAGCGGGGCATGAATTGTTATCTTTTATGGATGCTTACTCCGGATACAACCAGATCGCGATGCATGAGCCGGATCAGGAGGACACGAGCTTCATCACCGATGTTGGTCTCTACTGCAATAGAGTCATGCCCTTCGGACTAAAGAATGCAGGGGCAACTTACCAAAGACTTGTCAATGCCATGTTCAAGCTGCAGAATGGTAAAACTATGGAAGTTTATGTTGACGATATGTTGGTTAAATCAAAGAAGGCGGTAGACCATATGGATCACTTGGCAGAAATGTTTGCAGTCCTCCGAAAGTACGGAATGAAGCTTAATCCTTTGAAATGTTCATTTGGGGTGGAGTCCGGAAAGTTCTTGGGTTTCATTGTGAGTGCTAGGGGCATTGAAGCTAATCCTTCTCAGATTGCTGCCTTAAGAGAAGTCAAGGCTCCTAGAAGGAAGAAGGAATTGCAAAGTCTCAATGGAAAAGTCGCTGCATTGAGTCGATTCATCTCCAAAGCCACTGATAAATGCATTCCATTCTTTGATGCTCTGAAGAAAGGAAGGAAAAACTTTGAATGGACTCCTGAATGCCAGAAGCTTTCGATGAGTTGATTCGTTATATGGAAACGCCTCCAACACTTTCTAAGCCCGACAATGGTGAAGATCTTTTTGTATATTTGGCGATCTCATCTCATGCTCTCAGTGCAGCATTGGTACGGGAAGATGAAAAAATTCAGCGCCCGGTCTATTATATCAGCAAAAGATTCACTGGGGCAGAGATGAATTATTAAAATTTGGAAAAGCTCGCCTATTGTCTACTGATTGCATCAAGAAAATTAAGGCCATATTTCCAAGCTCATCCTTTCAAAGTCCTCACTGATCAACCTCTGAAGCAAGTCCTATTTCGCCCTAAGACTTCGGGTCGTCTTCTGAAGTGGAATATTGAACTCAGCCAATACGACGTCACTTATCATCCCCGGAGAGCAATCAATGGACAAGCTTTAGTTGATTTCATCGCAGAATGTACAGATAAAAGTGATAGTGAGGAAGAGGTGAGTGATAATACCCCAATTCGATGGAAATTTGATGTTGATGGTGCAAGAAATGATTAATGTTTCGAAGCTGGGGTTGTGCTTGAAACCCCTGAAGGGCGGTCATTATGCTACGCATTGAGATTGGAATTTCCTTCGACAAATAATGAAGCATAATATGAATCTCTTATTGCCGGCTTGAAGATTGCTAAAGAGCTGAATGTCAAATTGTTGCAGATCTTTAATGATTCACAGCTTATTGTATGCCAAGTCAAGAAAGAGTTTCAAACTAAAGGAGGAAATCTGCCTACTTACTTGTCAAGAGCCTAGGAACTTCTCGATGATCTCGACCATTATACGATAAGTCAGATACCCTAGGAAGAGAACATGAAGGCAGATTCTGTCGCGAAGTGCGCAAGCACTGGTGAAGCTCAATTATTGGGATTAGTTCCTATGGAAGTCCTGTCAGCTCCAAGCACTGATAAGATGGATATTGACTGGATCATGACTATATCTCAAGAGCAAGAATCGTGGATGACTCCTATAGTGGAATATCTGCTCAACGGTTCTCTACTAGAAAATTCAAAAGAACTACAGAAGCTGCTAAGAAAAGCCTCTAGAAATATAATTCAAGATGGCCGGTTGTACAAGCGGGGATTCTCAATGCCATTACTCTGATGTGTGACCAAGGAGGAGGCTAAGACAATTCTAGCTAAGGTACATGGAGGAGAGTGTGGAGATCATTCAAGTGGTCAAACTCTAGCAAAGAAAATTCTCCGTCATGGGTATTTTTGGCCAGACATTAATCGTGATGCTACAAGCTACGTCCGAAAATGTGACCGATGCCAGAGATTTGCGAAAATCCCAAGAGCACCTTCCACCGGGATAACACAGATGGTCAGTCCATGGCCATTTGCTATTTGGGGAATAGATCTCATTGGGCCTTTGCCAACCGCCAAGTCCGGAATCAGATATGCCATTGTTGCTGTTGATTATTTTACTAAATGGGCTGAATCTGAACCATTAGCTACTATTACCTCTAAAACGATGATAAACTTTGTAACTAAGAATATCATTTGCAATTATGGTGTGCCTCAAAAGATAATCACAAACAATGGAACCCAATTAGAAAGTAAGAGTTCCAAGTTTTTGCAAGCGATTCAAGATCCAAAAAAGCTTTTCAGCAGTGGCTCATCCGCAGGCAAACGAGCAAGTGGAAGAAGTAAAAAAAATTATCAAATCAACCATCAAAAAACAGCTGGAAAAAGCAAAAGGTGGTTGGGTCAATAAGCTACCACTAGCACTATGGGCTTACAGAACCACCCACAAAACTGCGACTGGGCACACTCCATTTTCATTAGCATATGGATCAGAAGCAATGATTTCGGTGGAGACAGAAGTCCCTTCACACAGAAGAATCCATTTCGATCAAGCTGAAAATGAAAAGCTGCAACTTGAAGCACTTGACCTCCTTGATGAAAGAAGGGAAGAGGCTTATCTAAGACTTGCAGCCCATCAGCAAAGAATCGCCAAGTACTTCAATTCCAAAGTTCGCCAACGCAGCTTTGAGATTGGGGATCTAGTCTTGAAATGGATCATGACAGCAACATGAGTGTTTGCGCCAAACTGGGAAGGGCCGTATGTCATAGGCAAAAAACTTCTTGATGGCACTTTCAAACTGACAACTGTCGAAGGAGATCCAATTCCAAGGGCTTGGAACAGCAATCACTTGCGTCCATATTTTACTTAAAAACTTTACTGAAATACTGTAAAAGAATTATGGATGTATGATTCTTGTATTGAAAGCCATAGTAAAGGCAGTGCAAGCGAATAATAAGAACTATAAAGTGGATGTAGGCCAAGTTCTTGGCCAAACCACTATAAATCTTGTGTGCTCTACTATATAAAATGCCTATTTTATTTCGATATATAAAATACTTTAATTGTGTTGCTAAAATGTCGATTTAATATTGCAGGCCATTAAAACAAAGCTCACCCATCACAAGACCAATCGATCCTTGACATCACTCAATAAACAAATGTTAAGCCACAAAAATTCCAGACTCAAATCCTATATAAGAAGTGCTCCAAGCAGACAGTTAGTAGTTCCGCCGAAGGCGGGCCCTTGTAACTAATTGTGATCGTTTGTGCAAACGAACATCCGATTAATTAGCATGTGTCTGCCATTGCGAACTCACTTAACAATGAAGTACACTTCTTTGGATAAAATAAACTACTTGCAAAAGAAAGGAATGTGTGTTTGAAGATGATAACAAGGAGTTGCTGATATTTGCAAATGGCGAAAAGACATGGGCGAGCAGGCATGAGACAACCAAAGACCTCTTCTGAGGCACAAGCCCTCTTCGGAGGCACAACTCTTCAGAGGATAAAGACCTCTAACGGGGCTTGCCAGAAAAAGAAAGTTTTCTTTCTCAACCAAAAAAGATTGGTGGAATGACCGAACGCACCTTCCCACGTGGAAGGCACAGGGCACTCGTTAACTAGCTGAGATTGTTTGTGGAAACAAACATCCAAGTAACTTATGTCCGCCCCGTGAATCCATCCAACCATGAGAAAGAAACTTCCAGGCAAAAGCCCTACTCGGAGGCACGCATTTCACTGAGATCCGAAATAAAACTTCACAAGAGTTGAAATGTGCAAAGCCCTCTTCGGAGGCCCATTTCACCAGAGTTGAAATGCCAAAAGACCTCTTCGGAAGCACACCTTTCACCGAGATCTGAAATAAAACTTCACAAGTGTTGAAATGTTAAAAGCCCTCTTCGGAGGCCCACTTCACCAGAGTTGGAGTGCCAAAGCCCTCTTCGGAGACCCGCTTCCCAACGAACAGGGAAAAAACAAAAGCCTCTCCCCAGAGGAAGAAACAAAAATCCCTCTTCGGAGGCCCGCTTCCCAGCGAACAGGGAAAAAAAGCCTCTCCCAGAGACAGAAACAAAAAGCCCTCTTCGGAGGCCCGCTTCCCCACGTACAGGGAAAAAACAAAAGCCCTCTCCCCAGAGGCACACACAAAAAAGCCCTCTTCTCAGAGGCACAATCAAACAAAAGCCCTCTTCGGAGGCACAAACAGGTCGAATCTTTTTTCGGAGGCCCACTTTACCGCATAGGAAAATTCGCTTGCCAAAATAAAAGTAACTTTTTCCGAAAGTGAAGTGTAAAAACTTCTTCAAGAAAAAGGAAAGAGAAGACTTCTTCAATACAAGGCGCATTCTACTAAATCAGAGAAATATTCCCCTAAAATGGAAAAAATTATTCTCTAAAGTACGGATGCAAGCCTCCTTAAAATGGAAAAAGTTGTTCTCCAAAGAAAGAGTACAAGTCTTCTCAAAACAGAAGAGTTGTTCTCCAAAATCTTGCCAATGTGAATGAGATTGCAATAAACCGTGGTATGGGGCAATATAATATAGTTACATTCATAAAAGCAATGCTCAAGCAACATAATACAGGCTTACTGCAACATCACACAAAGAAAATAAAGAAACTTGTATGAAAAAGAAGAATAAATGCATTATCAGATACAGACAGAAGTTTGTACAAATAATTAAGAATCATTTTATTCCATACTATGAAAATTTTATACACGTGCAGGTTTAAAAATAAAAGAAGGTGGGGACCGGTACCCGTACAATCTCCGGTCAACACAAGTCTTTATATATACAAGCAAAAAAGCAAAAAGCAAGACGAAAAGCATAGGACCTAATCCGTCACTTCTTCTTCCTGCCACCTTTCGAGCCCTCCCCTGGCCGGATGATTAACTTTTTGGGTCGGCTTGTAAGAGTAGGGGAAGAAAGAGGAAGGGGTGCAATAGCAATTTCTTCATCTTTTTCTTCGCTGGCAGAAGCTTCCCTCCTTTTCTTTGAGACTGCACGCTTCCCCTTCTTCCTTGAACAAGACTCACTGCCCGTGGTGAAAAGTGCAGACAATTTTTTGTCATCAGAAATAGTTTGCTCCAGAGTTCTTTCGGCTTCTTCAGATTCCTCGGCCTTCTGTTCTTGTGAAGCGGCCGGGTCATCCAGGCCTTGAAGAGCTTCTATCTGCTCCTCTTGTGACCCCGGTTGAGAGGCGGAAGAAGGAATAATCTGAAGAGGAGGAGAGGGAACAACTGGATAGGGGAAGTCTAAACAACACTTGGTGCTTTCACTACAGTAAGAGAGAAGTTAAAGTCAGTATCTCTCATAAAAAGAGGAAAAAGTGGCGCGTCAAGATTTAGGTAATAATCAAAAAGTTCATCAAGCTTATGTGAAGTAAACAAGCAGTCCACTTGAGCAAGATCAGCATTGAGATTACCTGGAGAAGTAAGCTTTACTTTGTCAACTTCAAAGTCCTGTGCTTCAGTGCTTTCTTGAGTCTCATCTCCAGTGCGGGCGGTTGCACTCTCAATGACAGCTTTAGCAGGAGCTGGAGAATGGGAAGTGGAGCCAACAATATGTCGGCCGAAACCGAAGGTTGAACTGGGTCGGTTGAGGTTGCCTTCCCTAAATGTTCTCCTCCTGCCATTTCGGCTCTCTCTTTAGCGAGTTGCTCCTTTCCCCTGGCAAGAGCAGCACATGCATCGTCATCTAGATAGTGCGCCACTAAATCTTCTTCAGCGTATCCAACGCATCCAAGCATATCAAGTGCGGCTTCCCACACTTTGGCCAAAGTGATTTCGTACTTCGGTCCCAAAAATCTAGGGCTACGGCACCCCAGAACACTATGTACATAGAATTTGAACAAAGTAGAGCTGATTTCGGCTTCAGTTGCCATATGAGATTCTTCGGCTGCTGTTTTGCCGGCAATAGCTTCATCACGCTCTTTTTCAACTTCAGAAAGTCGAGCTTATAACATTTCGATTTCCAAGTTCTGGGAGTTGGTTTTTTCTTGCAACTGAGCAACGTTAGTTCGGTAACTTTCTACAACTTACTGTTGTGCTTCAAATTTAGCTTCAGCGTCTCTCTGTGCAGCGTGAGCATCTCTCACCTGTTTTTGAAGCACTTATTCTCTTTGAGAATAGGAAGAGGAAGAAGTGGCAAGCTCTTATTTAAGTTTTTCAACTTCCACTTCAAGTTTCTCATTATAAGTGGCAATGCTCTTCATCTCTGCATCATGCCGATCGAGTGTTTTCTGCCACTCGTATTTATCATTTTCCATAGTCAGCATGGCTTCGATATTTGCGCGGTTTACTCTTTGAAACCCATCAACAAGTTTCTGCCAACCAGACATTCTCTCGATATCGAGTTTGACGGCATCAAGATTTCGCAGCATGGCTTGCTTATCGATTGGGACCAAGTCAAGATCGAAACGCACTCCCTTTAAGCACCAGTGCGGAAACCGGCTTTGAAGAGTAGCCGGACCCTGTCCAACTTGATACGGTGGCCTACTGATGATTGTTTGAATATCAGTTCTTTGAAGAGCAGGAGAGCTGGAAGGGATTTTCAAAGAGACGGGGAAGCGAGTTTTTAAAAAATTTCAAATGTCGGTTTTTCACCAAGTTTGGCCCGTTTACTCGGATCTTTAACGACATGACTTTTCCCTTTGTCATCACGGGATTTTCTTTTGTGAGATCATCCTCTCTCTGGGAAGAATCATGTCGTTCGTCCCGTCTCCCGTAGCGTTCTTCATAAGCACGCCTCTCACGAGCTTTCCTCGCAGCTCTTTCTTCGTCGGTTTCCCAGGAGGCAGGGAGATGCCTCTTGGGGTCATAAGAACCTCGCCTTCCATAATGCTTGAAATCATCATAATAAGAGCCACTTTGCCCCATTGGAGAATGTGAAAATTAAGAAAAGATAAGTTCCGAAATCTTCGAAGCAAGGAAGTTGAATGCATATAAGTGCTAAAAAATCCTAAGTGTGTGTAACGTGCAAACTACGCGCGTCAAACTACGAACCACTCCTCGGCTGGGGAGTGATGATGGATTTTGCAGCAAGTGTCAACTCTTGGGCTGACGGAGTTTGTTGCAAGACAGATGTCGCTTCAACTACTAGAGAAATAACTTTAGCAGTAGTGATCTCGTCTTTAAAGAGCTCCTGATAAGTAATCATCAAGTCGCTCAACCCCTCAAAAATGTCGTCACCATCGTGCCCGGCGGGACCTTTCCCCTCAATTCCTTCATCAGCAGTCTTCCCGGATTGGTGAGGAAGTTCCTATTCCTCAATGACCGGGGCAAGTGCAAGTTTGCCGAATGACCCCACAACGTCAATAGAAGCAGAACACTTTACCAGTGAAGCCTCAACAGTAGGTTCTTTCGGTGTAAGTTCTCCGACGGAAACTGGGGCATCCGATGTCTCTACGGACGGGTTCAGAAGTCCTAATTGGGGAAGAAATTCATCTTTCAGCAAAAATATAATACTTCTTTCCTCAACCGCCGCGGCACTTAATCTTTCAAAAGTCGGCTTGTGGCTGGGATCTTTAGAGGGAGGAGGAAGTGCTGTAAAAGAAAAGAAGGAAATTAGCACCTAGCAACTCGGACTTTGAAAATCTCAAATGGAAAAAGCGGGGATAAGCAATCTTACTTCCTACTCTTCAGATGGCGTAGAATCCTGGAGGGCGACGAACATAGAAGAATTGATTTAAGAACCCATGGGCGCTTTCCGGAAGATCGACGATCAATCTACGGTTCTTGGCGCTTCTCACAAGTGTGATAGAGGGATGATCTTTGTTCTTTGCGAATGTGCACAAGTAGTAGATTTCTTCAAAGCTCGGATGATGATCAAGTGTCCTTCTGAATAGCACACAAAGTCCTGTAAGGATGGCATGGCCATTGGGATGCAACTGGAAGGGAGAGATGGTTGATCGGAGAAGGAGTCGTTGAAGAAAGTCATTGAAAGGAGGAATAACACCACACAGGCACATCTGACGATTGACAGCGATAAAACGGAGAGGTGGCCTGTCAGCAGTATCGTTTGGCCCAGGAAGTAAAGCATCTGCTTCAGCAATACCAAACTGAATACGTAGTAGGTTGAACACCCGCCGACTCAGGGAAATTGGAGTTCTTTCCGGGGGATTGTCCAGTGGATTGGCTATCGGGAAGACCTCTTCAACTTGCTCTATTATTTCTTCTTGAGAAGACATTCTACACAAGGAACTGGATATTCAAATATGAAAGTGCACGTTTCCTAAATGTGCGAATTGTCGTGCAAAACTAATAAAATGACTAGCAAATATAGCTGAAATTAAACTAATATGCATTTGTCAATTATAAAGTTTCAGGGCTTGTTGTTTTAAGTCCAAATACAAGTGCAGTGTTGATGCAAACAAATCAGCCTTAATTGATTGATATTACCTTGCTTTAATACTTCACTTGAATTTGTTGATTCACAGCATTTCATATAATTTCTTTAAGTTGATTATCCTTTATCGACTAATCTGTCATTTGATGTGGGCGATCAGTGGCAGTATATTCGTTCCATTTTTCTGCAAATGTTGTGTTTAACAGGTTATTAGCATTAAAGTAAATATAATCTGTAAAGGAGTACAACAAGTTCAAGCAAGTTATTTCAACAGTTCAAGCTGTAATTCAAGTTAAGCGATGTCACATTTTTGCAAGTTTTCAAGTTCAAGCGACTTAGCATGGGTCAGAGTTCCATCAAGTCGTTCTGTTCAAGTCAAAAGTTCATTATTCATGCTTCTACAAGTTAAAGTAATGCTTCAAGGCAGTGTGAATCTAAGTCCTAGGTCGCTCATGACCTAACAATTTGGGTCAAAACTGGTCTAGGTCGCAAGAAGCAATTCGGTAGTGAAAAGTTACCTAAAGGCTAAGTCGCTTACACGACCTAAAGGCTAAGTCGCTCACACGACCTAAAGGCTAAGTCGCTCACACGATCTAAAGATTAAGTCCCATTGTTCGAGCCAAGGAGGTCAAGGCAGTCCAAAATTGTTTAAGTATTAGCTCGTCTGCGACCTACAAGTTGTACGACAAAGGGTTAGCTCGTCCAAATCCTAGCGCGACCTAAAGTTAGGTCGTTAAAGGTGTATTTCATCTGCATACTACACATCTTAGGTCGCCTTCTCCTATGTCGCTCATAATTTAGAAGTTAGGTCGTTAAGTCATCAAGGTCGTGCAAGTCACATCTAAACCGTTGCCTTAGTTCGTTCGAAGCTCCTAAGCCGGTCACTTCTTCACTCGCCTTAACCCGCTAACTCTGCTTCACCCACAAACTTGATAACCCGTTAATTTGTGACCCGATAACCCTCTATCTTCTCCATAGTAGAATCCATCATCTTTCAACACCATCAAATCACTTAAAACCGACTCGAACCACCTCAAATCCACCATGGATCCGGTGCATTACCGCGTTCTCGTGAATTATGACATCAGCGTGTCCAATGACGACTAAAGACCGATTGTAACATGATTCATGGTAAAACGCAGCACATGAAATTGGATTAAGGGCAGAAAAAGAAGGATTCGCGTTTCGATGATCGCCATAGTTGAATTTTGACTGAGATTACTTACGTAATATGATAATAAAGATGGATTGACGACTGGTTGGATTGAATTCACCCTTGGAAGCTCAAATGATTGTTAATGGAAGAGCAGGTTGTCAAAGCAGCCAAGTAAGAAAGAAGAAACGACCTAACGGCTTATATAAGGGAGAAAGAGGAAGACGTATCGGCACGCGAGCTAGCGAGCCAGTTGAGTCGTTCACGACCTAGAGAAATTAGATCGAAGCACACGACCTATGGCATAGGAGTATACTTCGAGTGGCAAATGTTAATATCATTCGGGGCAGCGACTCAAGCACTCGAGGAAAACTAGCGACCTAGCATGATATAGCGACTTAATGATCTAATGAGATAAGCAACCTAACGACCTAAGGAATAAAGAGACTCAGCGACTTAACGGGTTAGAAGGTCCAGCGACCTAACAACCTGAAGTACGAGCGAGTTAACATGGATCTCGACCTAACAAAGCTAGCGACCTAAATACCCCTAGCGACCTAGCAACCAACACAGAGCAACGGTATTACAACAGAGGAATGCAGCGACCTAGCGACCTAATGAACTAGGCGACCTAGCGACCTAGCGACCTAACGGGTTAAGACAGTGTGAGGCTGCATGTATACTATTTCTTCATTAGGTCGCTCACGACCTAAATAGACCGAGGTAACTCCATAGCTCGCTCAGGATGGCCTCACTAAGCCGTAACTTCTTATGTCGCTTCCCTCCTAGGTCGCTACGACCTATCAGATTGATCAGAAGACCAAGTGTAACCAAGATAAGCCGTAGCTCGCACCACTTAGGTCGCTGACGACTTACGACCTACGACCTACCTCTAGGTCGCCCACGACCTACGACTTACTCCAGAAATTTCCTATAAATACTGTGCCCACACCACCGAAGAGGGGATCTTTTGGCTCATTTCTGGAACGCCTATACACTGCTGATTTCTCGACTCATCCGACACTTCAAACACGAAAGACACTTCAACGAACTTCAAGAAGAAATCTAACACATTCAACATGGATTCAAAGAGTTCTTCTATATCGGAGTTCTAATTATTTGTCTCAGTAGTGTTGTATTCGAAGATTGTTGTAAAGTTGTAATCGATTCAGCAATAAAGAAAGTGGTCGTAGGCTTAACTTGAAGCCGAACCACCATAAAACTGTTGTCTCTTTACTGTTTTTTCTGTGACTTTTCTACTTACTTCTATTTCCCATATTGACGGGTGGTGCTTTCACTTAAACTCTACTTACACTGGGGTGTTAGCCTTCAATTTTAGCGTTAATAGTAGCATTTTGTACTTGATAGTTTACTTTTTGCATAATGCTTTCATATAGCGATGCCATACAGTATCATTTTTACCTACCATGTCTTTATGACTAATTTTTGAGGAGGTTGTCCTAGAGGCTAAAATCACTGGATACTGACATTGTTTGGGATAAATAGTAATATTGAGCTTTTCGAAAATTTAAATGAGTGCAATTACTATTCTGGATAAATAACAAAATGATTTCTTTTACTAATATTTTGGTAAATGATATTATTATTATTATTTAAGGTAATGAGAAATATTCGGGGTAATAATAAAGATATGTTTTCTGAAATACCTTAAGTTAAAATATTATTATTTTCAACATAGATGATAATATCATTTTATTTTCTTAGAAAGTGAAGTATTATATATTTTTGAAATGGCTAGTTTGGATTGTTGGCATTGTTATTTTTGTTTGAAAGGTGCAAAGTGATTTAAAAAGGTGTTTTCATGAAAAAATTACAATTTTGAAAAAATAATAATAAGTTATAAATGGGAATTTCTATAATAATTACTATTATTTCATAAAATATATAATGTTTTTAGACATATTTAAAATTAATTAATATTATCATTTGGGAACTAAATAGCAAAAAAGTGACCTTCGAGTATATTAAGTTAACTATTATTACTTTAGACTCGATAAATAATGATTAGATAATTTATACTATCGGAAGAAAATTGATGATGTTAGAATAAATAATAATGGAATGTTTCCTCTATATTGGGAATGAAGTAATATCATATATTATTGTTCATTTGTTATGAGAGTCATTGTTTGTCATTATGAGGCATTCTATTAGCGTGGGTATTTACTATTTGGTGATATATCCTTTTTTTATTTAGCATGCGGGGAGGTGATTATTGTTTGACGTGGTAATTTCTTTTTAGTGGTATTTACTCAATTTGGGGGTGTGTATATTTCTATATGTATAGTTTTTAGTAATTATCATTATTCATCATGCGTTGTTTGATGGTTTATATTAAGGGTTTAATTCGGTTGGACTGGACCGGACGTAGGTGTGTTCAGTTTCTGTCCTAAATAAAATCAGATCGGACACTTGACCAGATGAGATTTATATTCGTACAATTTTTGTTATCCTAGCTCGTGTCCTAAATGAAATCGAACGGATTCGTACTATGTTTTTCGGACATGGACTCGAACGAACACGGACGAACATTGCTATTTACATCAAATTTTATGTTGTTTAATAGAATTTCCATCGGCTGTATTATTTTTATCAACGTATATTGAAGTATTAGCATTTTATGAATCCTTACTCAATTAACCGACCAAATAGTTGCCATATATGTTTTGAGAAACAGAGAGGAAATACTGAATCATAAAAAATTTGGACGAATTTGAACGAACATGGATCGAATGAGATTTTTGTTCGTACAAATTTTGTTGTCCTAGCTCGTGTCCTAATCGAAAATCGAACGAACTCAGATGGACGTATTTCGGCCACGGACACGAACGGACATCGGCCGCTCATACAAAACATACAGCCTTAGTTTATATTGAAAGTCATTATTTATCTTTTATGTGTTAATAGTATTGTTATTGCTTGTGAATTTGTTTTCTCATGTTTGTGTCGAGCATCGATGTTTGTTCGATACATTTTATGGCATTGCTGAAATTAGGGTTTGGATAACTTTTGGTTATGTTCGTATGTTGGCGTATTATTCCTAATTTTGTATTATCATATTGCAGTTGATATGATAAATATGCATATATCATTCTATTGATGTGCTAACAATAAATGTTAACCTATGCTAATAGTTGCGTCTTTAGAGAAAACAGGACCAGATATGAAAATAGAACAACGTGGGCTTGATCCCAAAAAGGTATTTAGGATGTCATTTTCTATGTAATAGTCGCTGAATCCCTTTTGTTGGGCTGTTGTACGTAGAGTTAGGCACAACCCAAACTAGTTGAAAACCTTTTCCCCTTTCCTTTTTCCTTCTTTTCTACTAGATATGTCATATGTGTGTGTATGTGTATATGTGTGTGTATACGTAAATGTATATGTATATATTTCTTTGATTTACAGGTAATGGCATAGGGAATGGAACGAGATGAGTCTATCTTTCAGGTTGCACATTTCCTCACATCTTTAATGAGTAATTGTTTCTATTTTACATTGAAGAACCGTGAATTTAATATGGATGTGGAAAAATTAAAGATGTGTTGTTTGCAATATTGGCCATTGTATAATAATATATATATGTTTAAGTAATATATTGTTGCTTAATTCCATTGTGAGATATAAATTAATGAGTAAAATAGTTGGTCTAAATTACTCACCCATAGAACCGTTGTTTTTAACATATGAGATTAGTATGCTAGCGTATTTTGATGGCATTTGACGCTAGTTTAGGCGTTGAGAATAACAGAGCATTTCATGTTGTATCAGAGCTTAGATTAGGGATTACCCAACCTTGGGTAGTTTTAACCTATCTAAAATTAACAAATTTACCCCTTAAGTTAAGGTAGGACGAGTGAGTGCACTAGTTTATTTCTGTATGCTCTGTGTGTACATGTATATGAGTTGTATCTATAACCACTATTAGCCAATACTAAAATGATGTTTGATTTATGATAACCTACGTTTAGGAAGATGGTGTTATACGAGTAAGGTACATTAAGCAATTATAAACGGGGTTAAGTGCTGGTTTCAATTTGAGTATTAGACACATAACATTAACATATGCAATGAAAACTTAAAGCCTAATGAACAAATTTATTGTTAAATTTGTGAAGTGTCTAATGAAAAGATTTTGTTGAAAAACTATATAAAACAATGAAAATATACATTATTGACTTTGAAGATATTTTATTAAAAGGAAAATGTATATTTTTGAATTACAAACAAGAGATATTTATGCATTTTTAGACCTAATGAAATTTACTGAAATTCTTACATGAGATAAAAATGTTTGACCTAAGGAATAAGATATTCTAAATTGAGGGTATTTTGGTAGAAAGGACAATTAGCTGTGAAATATTTTATTGAAGCATACTGCAAAAAATGTCTAGTTTAAAATAGTTGGAATATATTTTGTTAAAAAAATGTTTTTGATTTGAAAACATTCTTTTGGAAATCTTTTTTTGAAAAGTACAAATTTGAGAATATTTTATGAAACGCATTTTCGTTGAGTAATTTTTTTAGGAAAGAGGAAGGGGTGGGCACTTCGTTGACAGGTAAACAGAGAAGTACTTTTCTTTAAGGATTATTTTATACGAAATATTACCTGATTTGAGAAATGTTTATCTCAAAAGTTTTAGGGAAAAAATTATATTTTTCTATAGAATATCTTGAGAAATATTTTTATCCAGAAAATTATTTTAGAAAAGTATTTACATTTTTGAAATACCATTTGAAGCAAAAATATGGAAACATTTTGTTAAGAGAAAGATAACGTTTTGTAGGAGATATATTGTGATAACCCGGATTTTTGGACATCTGTTAAGTGGTAATTAACAGGATTAGATTTATTAAAAATACTAATTTGTAAGTTGAACAAATAAAATTATGATATATATATATATATATCTGGATATAATTATTAATCTAATAATCTTCTTATATTCTTTAAATCAACAGAACTTATCATTTTAAACTAATAAAATATGCTATCTATTTCTACTATTCTTATGTAAATTTTGAATAAAACTATAAATTGAAATTCAATATGTATATCATGAAAATAAATTGGATTCAAGAACTCTACATTTAAACACTAAGTATATATATATATAGTTATTAATTAGTGTATAAGTAGGTTCTATATCATTTTCTTTTGAATTTATATAAGTATAAATAATAGAAAATGTATATATAAAAATATAAAGCATAATATAAAAGCAAAAAGAAATAAATATAAATGCATGCACTTGCCATTTGTAGGCCAAGTATAACATGCAAAATACAAATGTCATGTTTAATTTTAATACTTGTGTGTGTGTGTGTGTGTGTGTGTGTGTGTGTGTGTGTGTGTATGGTTATTAATTAATGTATAATTAGATCATTTTCTTTAAAATATATAAATATAGGTAAAAAGAAATGTATTAATGAAAATATAAAAACACATAAAATGCATGCATTTAACATTTGTAAGCTAAGTACTACATGCATTTACATGTGTCTCATTTAATGTATTTTCTTCATTTTAAAAATATAATAATAATAATAAAACAAGGTTATATATCCATCTCCACTCCTTCTCTTTTCAATTTTCTTTCATTTTTTTCACATCTTAAAATTTAACCAGAGAATAAAAACTAAAACTAAACAACAACTTTAAGCTTTCAAAACTGAAGCAAAGATTCAAGATTCGATCAATTCAAGCTTGCAGTTCCAGATTTTCAAATCATTCTCTATTCAACATTTTAAAGGTGACTAAACATAAACCTTTTAAAATTTAAGCATCTGTAATACCTGTGTATGCAACAATTAATCATAGAAATGATTCAAACATGTTTTGCATGGTCGTATAAATGTGTTTGCCTGATATAAAGATTTGATTTGTTGTGTTTTGTGTGTGCATGTCTGTGTAAGAACTTCTGGCCTCTGTTCCTAATTTTCAGACTTCAAAACCCTTTCAAAATTCTTACCTTTTCACTCAAATACTTTCAAGCATTGATGATTACAGAAATTTTGATCGTAAACATGATATCTTATTTTTTAAAATGATTACTAGTGAAATTATTAAGCAATTATTTCGAAAACAAGGTTTTAATTACAGCAAAATCATTTCAAGTCAGAAAAATCAATGATCTAAATTTCATATTTTGATTACAGAATTAGATTCATACTAGAGAATGATGAATTTTGATAATAATATCATGATTTTTAAGTTTGGGATTGAGGAGAAATTTTTAGTTAAACGAAAATCGAACTTTGCTCGATTTCTCGGCAATCGGTGATGGTTGAGTGTCGTTGCTGGAGGTAGTGTTAAGGTCGACGGTCAAGGGAAAAATGGCCGGAGGATTTTTAGATCGTCGGTGTGTCTTGGCGACGACGATCTAGGGTTTATCGACCTATTTTGGTCGATGATGTTGTCGAGGCTCGTGAGTCGCCGTGGGAGCATCGGAGTTGATTGAAGTGAGGGGGGTCGAAGCGTGGGCTAGTGACGCATCTTTGGGTTGATCGACGGAATGTCTGGTGGTTGTAGGCGGCGGTGCAAGAGAGATTTCGATGATGGGTCTGGGTTCTGTGGTGACTCGACTTGCTCGATTTTGAATTTCCAAGCGCGATCGATTTTCTAGGTGGTCGGCTCGACTAGGGGAAGATCGGCGACGTGTTGGTGGTCGCAGTATTGTATTGGAGCAGCGGTGTCCTCGTGTGCACATGCATATGATTCTACGTGTATCTGTGGGTTTGTTTTAGTTGCTTTTTGATTTAAGGAGAAGAAGAGAGATCTCGGGTTTGGACTTGGGGAGGTGGAGGGTTGGCTCGAGTGTGCTTTCGAGTGTATGCGAGTGTTTTAAATGTTGCAACAGTTTTCAAATTTTAAAAAAAAATTAAAAAAGAAGAAGGAGAAGAAGCTTTTACTCGGGTTTGAGTAGGGTGGAAGCACAGGATAGACTCGGGTTGTCTATAGGGTATTAATAGTTTTTAAAAGCTAAAATAAAATAATTTTCAAACAGTTTTTCTTAACCAATTTTCTTTTAAATGATTAATGTTGATTAAATATTCGGGTTAGTTAAAAGATGTATAGTAATTTATTTTAACGTAAATTAATTATGTTTAAAAGGTATTTTTATTATGTGTCCATTTCTTTGTTTAGTTCCTAAGATTATTAAAGTAAAATTAAATAGAGTTGTTAAGTAAATGGTTAGGAATAGTAAAGTGTTTTAATTATTAACTAATTTAAAGATCTTGGTTATTTCATATGTTAACAATAAATTAAGTCCAAAGGTTTATTAAATAAAATTAAGTAATGTAATTAAGTAAATAATTAAGGTAAGTGCTTTATAATTAATTAATTAAGATCTTAAGTAATTATAAATGATAATTAATTAATTCCAATAATTAATTAAAATAAAATAAAATGGTTTGTAATTAATCAATGATAATTAAGCAAGGTTATAAGTAATTAATTCATTTAATCAATTTAATTTGTGATTTAAATTAAATTAATTATAAATTGTGTGATATAATTAATCTTGCTTAGGGATGCTTAATTATATTGAATGTTTGATTTGATTAATATCTCTAGTCTGTTAATATATGGTGTTTTGTGATATGAAATGCTTGGATTGAACTGTTGATAGCATAAATCATTTATTTGAATAGTTATCTGAGATGAATTGCGGCGTGAATATGATATTCTTAAATTAAATTGAATTATTGTTTTGCATTATGATAGGAACCCCTAATTCTCTTGCAAATACAGCCATTTTGATCATTTCCTTACATGTACCTGCAGTTGCATTCAAGTAATGCCCTTTGATTTCACCTGTATCAGCTTGCGCTTTATAAATAGCTTTAGCACAAAATAAGAAACGGTCTCTCCAACGCGTAAAAGGCTGGGAGTTCACATTTTCATCATCCTACTTAAACAGCTTGGCTTAAAGGATGGCATTGGATTAAAAAAGACCGAGATCGAATATCGGTAATATCCGGAACCATTTTGAATTAATTAAGAATTAAAATTCTTTTCGGGTCTGATTATAAATCAAATAGGCTGGAATGGAATAAATTAAGTAAACCTGACCATTTAACTAAGTAACGGTACTTTGATGTTGTTTTTGTAAAATAAGTATTTGCCTATAACAAGATTAGAACTTGTAGTGAGGTACGAGTTACCCCGGATTTTCAAATAAGTTTTATAACTTAGTATTTCATGTTAAATGGGTTTACTCACGCTGGGTTTCAGCCTGAGTTGGGTGTTACTTTATTATAATGCTCGGGTCAGAACGAGTATTACAGATTTTCAGGTTAGGACGCTCTAGAGCTCAGGAGAAGAGCTGGATGGAAGGAACCTATGGAGTGTACTCCATTGTGTACTTGGGATTGTAATGATTGTAGTCAGGGTCAAGTTGCTACAACTGCCTAGTTTGTTTGTAAATGATTGTACTCTGATATATTGTCTGAAATTGACAGCTACAGCTTTTCTTTGTATAAATGCTATTATTTGATATTATATTTTGTTCCGCTGCGATTGTAAGATTCTGTGTTGTTGTTTTCTGTTCTTCTTCTACTTCTATTTCTTCTTTACCCTAATAATCTGGGATTTCCGGCACTCGATTTCTCGGCACTTCCACAGCGAAAGTATTAGTGTCGAATTTTCGAGGTCGAAAATTTTGAGTCGTTACATTTGGTATCAGAACAAGGTTAAGTGAGAACCTTGGCTCTGGTGGGTTTACTCATTAAGGATAGGGTAGCACCCTAGAATGAGTCGAGCATATTATATGAGGGCGTACTTGTTAATTTCTTATATAATGATTTAAAAGTAAATGGTTTTAAAAACGATTTTTATATATAAGTTTATATTTTGGTACATAGAGAAATAATTTTTCTAATTATTATATATTACGATAATTGTTGTTGGTCATTGAAATTGAATAAGGTCATAAGAATTTAAGTGGTAATATATATAACCAAATAGGAATTGGATAATATGCACTATACAAATAGGATAAGCTAGAAATAGATTCAAAGCAGAAAATAAAATCCTGAAATTTGTAGAAGTGTTTTTAGAATGTTGAATTAAGTTACCCTGATTTTATCTTTCCAACTAATTATGAGATAATATATAGTGAATTGGTTTCCAGATATGATAATCTTGGTTATTATCATAAATTGGTTGTTGTATCTTAATAAAGGGATGTTTATTTTCTAAAAATAAACAATGATAAAGCAAAATGGAATGTTTTAAGGAAGTAGCGATTTATATAAGAATAAGTTATAAATTGAAAGGGATTTAAATTGTGAAGTTTTGAATCTAAGTCAAGAAAATTTGAATTATTTTAAAGTATTAAAAGATATAGTAAATAATATTATTTAGAATAATTTCTGAGTGCAGGAATCTTATTTTAAAACAAGAGTTGTTTTAGTTTTTCTAAAGGATTTATTTGAATTAAAAACCAAGAATGGTTCAAAACTGGAAGTATGACTTGATGTGCGAATGAAATAAATATGTATATATAAATAGATATACATAATATCAAGTTGATTCAAAGTAAACACTAAGTGTTGAGTTTTGAATTTTCCCCTGAAATGTGATGTAAAACCCAAAGTGAAGTAAGTTTTTGAACTTATAAATGGGAAAGAATATTGATAAGAGGTTTAAAATTTGAAATGAAGAATTCAAATTTAATAAGGTTGACTAGATTAAATAAATTGAATTTAAACTAGGGGAAATTAACTAAGTTTAACGGACAATCTAAATTGGAAATTTCAAGATGAAATTGAGATTTAACTTGTGACGCCCCACCTTTATACCCACGCTAGCCAAGAACACTCCGGAGTAGTGCTGTCAACTAGCACGGAGAATAAGGCTGTTGAGGAGCGACCATCCATGTAATTGCTTATCACACGGTGGCTATAAATAATCTTCGGAAACAAACATAGAAATAATCATATCACAAATCAGTCACAGATATCCATATCACAAAGGCGGAAGAAGATATGAATATATAACTAACACATGAAAGTGTACATCAGAGTAGTGGTCAGTGAGATCCACGATAATACAAAAGAATAGCAACACGTGCTATACAAAAGAATACAACTATGAGTCTATATCTCAAGTGTATACAACAAAAACTGCTAATCTAAACAGTTAGCCAAAAGTCAGAGTGATGGATCCCTGGGAAGAAGTCAAGCAGAAGCACCTGTAACATCTCGGTCTGACCCGAGTATTATTTAAGAAAATAATAAACGGATCAGTCTAGCTATAAATATCAGATGACATGATATAACATAAAAGATATGGCATAAACATAAACATCCATAAGGACATACCACTATAAGTATGTAAATAATGATCAACAGAAGATCAATCAATAAGAGATAATCAATATCACAAGAATCTTCTCAAAGATTCGAAGAGGGCATCATACCCTAAACTTGTACTCATAACAAGTCAATGACATAAATTCCAGAAATCAACACGAGAAATCCAGAAATCATAAAAAGGGAAAGAGGCCTATCACATGACGGTCCGAAGACCAAGGGGAGCTACCCCGCATGTGTGAATGGAATCACACAGATTGAGGTCAAGACTAACCAAAAAGCAGAAAGGTATGTGTGAATGGAATCACACAAGTGGTGTCTAGTCTAACCTTGCAATGAAAGAGACATCGCGCAATTGCTAGTCTAATTCATAAAGCGATCATCAAGATCAACGAGAAGTGTCAATTACACTAAGCTAGTAAATATAGAAGTTTAGCTTCATGTCCCATAACCACTTGCTTAACTTAAATATATACGAACAAACTGTAAATCTTCACTAATAAAATTGTCACAAGAGGTTCAATCGAACAAGTCCAAGAATTAACCGACGAAGTGAACGCAAGCGTTTCATACCACTTGTTTTACTAAGTCGTTTAATTAGATTTCTCATCCGAGTGAGGTAAAGGCTTGTATATACTAATAGATTGGAAAACGGTTTAAGAAAAGAGCTTTGTTATTAAAAATAGAGTTGAAATTGTTTGTTAAAAGAGTTTTGATATTTACTACTAGTATTGAAACCTTTATATTATAAAGTGACCAAACACAGAAGCAATTGTAGAAACAATCAGTCACAAAGATCGCATACGGAGATGCGAATAAAATCCAAGGAAATCAGCTCAATGTTTTTCAGATAAGATCCCCTACGAGGGGGGGTCCGGGGGAGTGGCAACCCCCCAAGGTGGGGGTGCGGGGGCAACGCCACCGCTTACGAGGTTCGACCTAACACAATGGCTGAGCGACCTAACTAAGTGCGCGACCTAGTGGGTAAGGAGGTCGAGCGACCTAAAGTTCTTTGCGACCTAACGGGGTAGAGGGGACACGCGACCTAAAGGTACGCGACCTAAGAAAGAACGCGACCTATCGGCAACAAGAATCGAGCGACCTAACGGAATCATGGGTCGAGCGACCTAACTTTGCCGCGACCTATAAATATCACGACCTAAGGCCACAACGACCTAAGAAATAAAGGGGAGCGACCCAAAAGAGGAAGGGTTTAACGACCTAAGCAGTGAAGAGGCCAAGCGACCTAGGTGGTCAGGCGACCTAAGGTCTTACGACCTAACGAACTACGGTCTAAAGGCCACGCGACCTAGAGGATCTGCGAGCTAACGAGGCCGACCTAAGGTGCAAGCGACCTAAGGGACAACGGCCTAAAGTATGGCCGACCTAAAGGATGGCGCGACCTAAGGTGAGAGCAGGTCGAGTGACTTAAGGCGATGCGCGACCTAAGACACACGCGACTTACGACCTAAGGAAAGCAAGCGACCTAACTCCACTCACAAGGCCTAACGCCCTAAGAGTTAAACGACCTACGACCTACGCCACCAACTCACGAGCGACCTAAGTACTAGGTCGTGAACGACCTAACTCCGAACACACGAAAAGTGGTCAGAACGATCTAGGAGCTATCTCGTATGCGACCTACGACCTAAGTCCCACACGACCTAACTCCGAACGACCTAAAAATGGCCAGAACGACCTACATGCAGAAATTTCGCCAAAACGCCAAAAATCGGAGTTTTTCGCCAATCCAATCCAAACCAAAAGCAAATATTCATGCTAAAGTGATAGGGAATCATTCCCAACAACCCAAGATAGTTATAGACAAGAATGTGAGTTAAAAATCTCACCTTTGCACTAAAGTTTATGAAGATGAAGCTTGAAAGCAAGGAGAAGCAATCCAAAGCTTGAATCCAATATCTTCTACTTGAATTTGGAGTTGAATGTTGGATTTGCAATTGAATTTGTGCTTGGAGTTTTAATTTCCCATTCCCTCACCATTAATGCCAAAGCTTGATTAGTTAGGAAATTTATGAAGAGTGAGGAGAAGAGGGTTGGAACTTGGGCTTAATAGGCTAAACTAACCCAAAGTCCAAAGCGGGAAAAGTTAGTGAAATTTCACTAACTCCAAACCTATCGATGTTTATACTTAAAAAGTTGTAAACGACATTTCGAACTCAATGGAAGTGGTCTCGAGTCCTAATTTGACCGTTTGCAAAAAGTAGCTTTTCGGACTAAAATCCGATTAACGAGTTAATATTTAAATAAAATATTTAAATACAAACTCGATAAATATGCGGGTTGTTACATAACTTAAGGAAGTTAAATGGGTTGAATTGAAATGGGAGTTATATGTGATCTTAAAACAAGTTGAGTTCTGGAAATTGGTAATGGATGCTATTGATGGATGTTTTAGATAATTTGGATGTTTATTCACCTTGATTTATCCTGATATCATCCCATTGTTATTATTAATCTAGGGAACTGTAAAGTTGGAATATTTAAATGAATTAAGAAGTGGATTGAGGTAATATACATCCATTGCTGAAATAAAATGGAAATAAAACTTTAATTTGAAATTATTTAAATAATTTTGGTTTTAAGAGATAAAGATTGAATAAATGAAAATATAATCACTTTGAACTTAAGATTTAATGTTTAGGATGAACTTGCAAATTGAAATTGAATTAGTTTCAAAGTTAAAATTGGGAATAAATTGGATTCCAAAGATTAAATTGTTTTAAAAGGTTGTGAACTCTCACTTGAATCTTGAAAGTTAAGTAAAAGTGATTTAAAATGAATATTTGAAATTTGGACTCAGAATTAAATTAATTAAAAGCTTGGGTTGTGAATAAAAGGTTAGGGGTTAATTTGATTTGAGGGATTAAATCAACACTGGTAAATTTAACTCGAATTTATATAATTCGAGATGGTTTAAAAGTTGAGATTGGAATTGATATTAGTTCAAACTGAAATTTGCTTTGAACTATTGAAATAGAAATCGAAGTTGAATAAGTAAATTCAAATGGGAATTGATTTGAATTTAGAATGAGAATCGAAGTTAATTTAAATTGAATCAATTTAATGGAAGTGGAAATTGAAAATTTGTTTGGAATGGGAGATTGGGAAATTGAACCAGTTTGACTCTACAACTATTTTCAAATAAATTGTTTTAATATAAACTGTTTTAAATCTATTTTCTTAGCTATTTACTATACAACCTTTCTTTTAAAAACCCAAACTATCTTATACTTATTTTACAACTATTTTGAAAACTAATTACTATTTTACACCATTTTGCAACTATCTAACTAATCTATAACTATTTAACTATTTTACAACTATTTTATAATTACTTAACTATTCTACTGCTATTCATAACTAATAACTATTTTACAACTACTTATCTATTTTAAACATTTTAAGCTACTTTCTAAATATTAAACTGGCCAGAGTAGAAACTGTTTGTGATTAAATACCAATTGAGATAAGAATTGAAGTGATAACCCAAATGGAAATTGAAGAAAATGTGAATAAGTGAATAGGAATCAAAATGAATGTGAATAAAAGGAAAATTGATTTAGTTAATAATCAATGAAGATAAATACGTGGGATGTACGTATATTATTCTATTCGCATATTGATTTGATCTTGATTCGAGCATAGAATTTCGAGATGGTATATCAATCCGAGTTGGGATTTTTCACTCGATTTTCGACGGCGAACCCTGGATATGGATTTATGATTGATTCTGAAAGTTCTCTATCATAGTTATGGCTATGCAAGGATAATGACGATTTCTGATCAAGAAACCAGATCTGAGTCCGCACTAGAAGTCGGGTGGACGATACTAGTTTGGAAGTGAAATTGTGTGATCGAGTGAGCGATCAAATTTGATATTACATAGAATGATATATGTGCATTGTATGTGCTTGGATGAAATAGATATTGGAAATTTTGAAAGAAATGTAAAAATGATTTTGAAATGGAAAGGTATATTTTGAGAAATATATGATGAAAAAGAATGGAAGTTGGATATCACTATAATTAAAACTCATTTTATAAAAAAAGTAGTGTGGCAAATAATTTTATAAAAGAAATCAAATTTGAATATTTGATTTGGCATAAATAAAATTTTATATATATATATATATATATATATATTAATGATTTTTGAAAATGGATCTGAAAAGGTTTCTGGAAACCCATAGATTCGAAAAGCTTTGATTTTTGGGAAAAATCAATTTTGGGAATTTGGAAAGTCAATTTGGAACTATCAATTTGATATATCGATTTTGTGTGAATGAGATTTATATGTGATACATATGAAGAGTATGATTTGAAAGATACTATAAGTGTATAGTATAAAATTGTTTTTAGAATGGCTATGGGGGAAAAGGTGCTCCCATTTAGAATGAATTTCTAGTAGGAGATCCACGGGGTGGTTCTGCCTTGAGCCCTAAAGGGTTTCTGAATTTGATCCTAGGAGGAGGTCCGGACAAACTGAGGTTCCTAAGGATTGTGTTGGGGTGGCGAAAGTTGGGGGCGCTGATGCCTACAGAGACATTTGGGTTATGTTGTGACGACAGTGTAACTTGATATAGCTGCAATTTACTACGCACCATAGCGAAAGTCGAGGGGCAGCGATTACCTAAGGTCTATGTTTGATTCGATGGGAGAGCGACGTAACATCGGTAGACTATGATCTATGAAGACATAGTGAAAGTCGTGTGGCAGAGACTGCCTACAGGCTACATTGGGACTCGACTGATGTAGTCTGCGATCTTTGTGGTTTGTGTGGAGAAGTATTATTTGGCAGTGAAATTTCGAGGGGGCTGATGCCTACAGTAACATAGGTTTTTACCGTGATGGCGACGTAACCCTGAGTGTAGCTGCGATCTGGTGGCAGTTCCATGGTAATCGAGGGGCGTGGATGCTTATAGTTTTCTATGGTTTTGCCAAGATGACGACGTAACCATCGGGCTAACTGTGACCATGGAGGGGGTGATGATTTCCAAAGCATTCTCACTAAAAATGTTTTCTAAGTATTTTCACTAGATGTTGGAAATGGGTCTGCTAAGTACTTATAGATTTTCAGTCCTACATTTGATCAATGTATAACCGAATTTCTGTAAGAACAAGGACGAACTTGTTGAGACATTGAGTTATAAAAAATATTTTAATAAAGCTATTTTGGCAATATTATGTAGATTTTAAAAGTGTTTTAAAATTTTAAATAATGGGAGTTGAGAGTTAAAAATGTTTAAAGGATAATTTAACTAATAATAAACACTTTAATAAAATTATGGCTTCGTTCCTTTTCGAGAACGAAAAGTTCTGAAGGGGGGAGGAATGTGATAACCTAGATTTTTGGACATTTGTTAATTGGTAATTAGCAGGATTAAATTTATTAAAATACTGATTTGTAAGTTGAACAAATACAATCATGATATATACATATATATATATATATATCCGAATATAAGTACTAATCTAATAATCTTCCTACATTATTTAAATCTACAAAACTTATCATTTTAAACAAATAAAATAAGTTATCTATTTTCTACTATTCATATGTAAATTTTGAATAAAATTATGATTTGGAATTCAATATGTATATCGTAAAATTAAATTGGATCCAAAAAATCTACCTTTAAACACTAAGTATATATATATATATAGTTATTAATAATGTATAAGTAGGTTCTATATCATTTTCTTTTGAAGTTATATAAGTATAAATAATAGAAAATGTATAAATAGAAATATAAAACATAATACAAAAGCAAAATAAATAAATATAAACGCATGCACTTGACATTTGTAGGCCAAGTATAACATGCAAAATACAAATGTCGTGTTTAATTTTAATACTAGTATATATATATATGGTTATTAATTAATGTATAATTAGATCATTTTCTTTAAAGATATATAAATATAGGTAAAAAGAAATGTATTAATATTAAAAACACATAAAATGCATGCATTTAACATTTGTAAGCTAAGTACTACATGCAATTTACAAGTGTCTCGTTTAATTTATTTTCCTCATTTAAAAAATAATAATAATAAAACAAGGCTATATATTGATCTCCACTCCTTCTCTTTTCATTTTTCTTTCATATTTTTCTATATCTTAAAATTTAACCAGAGAATAAAACTAAAACTAAATAACTACTTTAAGCTTTCAAAACAGAAGTTGAGATTCAAGATCAGATCATTCAAGCTTGTAGTTTCCAGATTTTCAAATCATTCTTTATTCAACATATTAAAGGTGAGTAAACATGAATCTTTTAAAATTTAAGCATCCGTAATACCTATGCATGCAACAATTAACCATATAAATGATTCAAACATGTTTCGCATGATTGTATAAATGTTTTTGCCTGATATAAAGATTTGATTTGTTGTGTATTTGTGTGTGCATGTCGGTGTAAGAACTTTTGGCGTCTGTTCTTGATTTTCGGACCTCAAAACCCTTTCAAAATTCTTACCTTTTCACTCAAATACTTTTAGGCATTGATGATTCAAGAAATTTTGATTGTAAACATGATATCTTATTTTTAAAAATGATTTCTCGTGAAATGATTAAGCAGTTATTTTGAAAACAAGGATTACAGCAAAATCATTACAAGTCAGAAAAATCAATCATCTAAATTTCATGTATTGATTACAGAATTAGATTCGTACTAGAGAATGATGAATTTTGATAATAATATCTTGATTTTTAAGTTTGGGATTGAGGAGAATTTTCGAGATGAACGTAAATCGAACTTCGCTAGATTTCTCAGCAATCGGTGATGGTTGAGTGTCGTGTTCGTTGCTGGAGGTAGTGCGAAGGTCGGAGCCAAGGCAAAAATGGCCGGAGGATTTTTAGATCGTCGAGGTGTCCTGGCGACGACGATCTAGGGTTTATCGACCTGTTTTGGTCGATGATGTTGTTAAGGCTCGTGTATCGTCGTGGGAGCATTAGAGTTGATTGAAGTGAGGGGGATCGAAATGAGGGGGATCGCAATGTGGGATAGTGACGCATCTGGGTTGATCGGCGGTGTGTCTTGTGGTTGTAGGTTGCGGCATGAGAGGATTTCGATGATGGGTCTGGGTTCTGTGGTGACTCAACTTGCTCGATTTTGAATTTCAAGGCACGATCGATTTGCTGGGTGGTCGGCTCGACTAAGGGGAAGATCGACGACGTACTGATGGTCGTAGTGTTGATCGGAGCAGCGGCGTCCTCATGTGCACGTGTACATGGTTCTACATGTATTTGTGGGTTTGTTTTGGTTGCTGTTTGTTTTGAGGAGAAGAAGAGAGACCTCGGGTTTGGGCTTGGGGAGGTGGAGGGTTGGCTTGTGTGTGCTTTCGGGTGTATGCGAGTGTTTTACCTGTTGCAAAAGTTTTCAAATTTAGAACAAAGTTTTAAAAAAAAAAAAAGAAGAAGCTTTTACTCGGGTTTGATTGGGGTGGAAGCACGGGACAGACTCGGGTTTTCTATAGGGTATTACAGTTTTTAAAAGCTAAAATAAAATAAGTTTGAAACAATTTTTCTTAACCAATTTTCCTTTAAATGATTAATGTTTGATTAAATATTTGGGTTAGTTAAAATTTGTGCAGTAATTTTGTTTTAACTTAAATTAATTAAGTTTAAACAGTATTTTTATTATATGTCCATTTCTTTTTTAATTCCTAAGATTATTTAAGTAAAATTAAATAGAGTTGTTAAGTAGGTGGTTAGGAATAGTAAAATGTTTTAATCATTAACTAATTTAAAGATCTTAGTTATTTCATATGTTAATAATAAATTAAGTCCAAAGGTTTATTAAATAAAATTAAGTAATGTAATTAGGTAAATAATTAAGATAAATGGTTTATATTTTAATTAATTAAGGTCTTAAGTAATTATAAATGATAATTAATTAATTCCAATAATTAATTAAAATAAAATAAAATGGCTTGTAATTTATCAATGATAATTAAGCAAGGTTATAAGTAGTTAATTCATTTATAATAAATTTAATTTGTGAATTATATTAAATTAATTATAAATTGTGTGACACAATTAATCTTGCTTAGGGTTGATTAATTATATTGAATGTTTGATTTGATTAATATCTCTACTTTGTTAATCTGTGGTGTTCTATGATATGAAATGCTTGGATTGAACTGTTGATAGCGTGGATCATTTGTTGGAATAATTATCTGAGATGAATTGCGACGTGAATATGATATTCTAAAATTAAATTGAATTGTTATTTTACTTAAACAACTTGGCTTAAAGGATGGCATTGGATTCTCTAAGACCGGGATTAGATATCGGTAATATCCAAAACCATTTCGAATTAATTAAGCATTAAAATTCTTTTTAGATCTGATTATAAATCAAATAGGCTGGAATGGAATAAATTAAGTAAACCTGACCATTTAACTAAGTAACCGTACTTAGATATTGTTTTTGTGAAATAAGTATTTGCCTATAACAAGATTAGAACTCGTAGTGAGGTACGAGTTACCCTAGATT
This sequence comes from Allium cepa, assembly GCA_030765085.1. NCBI lineage: Eukaryota > Viridiplantae > Streptophyta > Magnoliopsida > Asparagales > Amaryllidaceae > Allium > Allium cepa. Next base: position 294,395,269 of record CM060942.1, read on the forward strand.
TTCAAATAAGTTTTATAACTTGGTATTTCAAGGTAAATGGGTTTACTTACGCTGGATTCTAGCCTGACTCGGGTGTTACTTTATTGTAATGCTCGGGTCAGACCGAGTATTACAGATTTTCAGGTTAGGACATTCTGGAGCTCAGGAGGAGAGCTGGATGGAAGGAACATATGGAGTGGATTACACTGTGTATTTGAGATTGTATTGATTGTAGTCAGGGTCAAGTTGTTACATGTCCAGTTTATTTGTAAATGATTGTACTCTGATATATTGTCTAAATTGACAATTACAGCTTTTCTTTGTACAAATGCTATTATTTAATGTTATATTTTGTTCCGCTGCGATTGTGAGATTCTGTGTTGTTGTTTTCTGTTCTCCTTCTACCTCTATTTCTTCTACACCCTAACAATCTGGAATTTTCGGTGCTCGATTTCTCGACCCTTCTATAATAAACGTATTAATGTCGAATTTTCGAGGTTGAAAATTTCGGGTCGTTACATATATTTTTGTAAATGTACTCAAAGTTTGGGAGAAAGTATTGTTTGGAAATAATCATAGTTGAAATTATACTAATTTGAAAGGGCACCTCTTGTTACAGATTATTTTGGATGAAAACATTTTCAGTGGAAATATATTGGTTTAAAGGTATTTATTTTGATAATATTTTACTGGGAAAATTTAGGAAAACATTCTATGATAGAAGATAATTTATATTATAAAATATGTTTGGAATATGTTGTTAGGAAGATCTTTTATTTTTGAGAATGGAATCTGATTTGGAAACACAAAATCTGGTAAAAGAACGTGGTTGAAGAAACTAAATTTTTTGCGAGTAGAGATATCTGGTTTTAATTTTTTTTGTTGAGAGTGCTTTATTACTTTATTTGGGTAATGAGGTGAAGAGAGATAGTTTGGTAGAAAATATATTGTGACGACCCGGAAATTTATAACATTTGAAATGGAATTTTTAATTAATTTTAGATGTTTGGAAGTTAGTTTAACTTGAATTTCGAATATTGCTATGAATTTGGCAATTAAAATATTGGATTTAATTTATCTAAGTTGGGTAAAATATTGAATCTTGATTTTTAAGCTGATTAAAAATATTTTAAAGGCTTAGAAAATTTATATTAATAATACTGAAGATAATAGAAGCTTCAGAATTAAATTTGGAAATAGTTTGTTCAGTTATGAAATTTTTATCGTTTAAATCGATATTTAAAAATAGCCTTCCGAGGCACAGTTTCGGAATTCAACGAAACTATTTCTATTGGATCTGTAATAGTTAGTTATTATCAGATTTCAATTTTCGTAATGTTTGGAGTTGTCGTTTGGCCGCACGATAAACAAACACATTGAAAGTTAAATCAAAATTTAATTTAATAACTGGTTTAAATAGCTATCTTCTCCATACGATCGAATTAGAACTCGAAACCTTTTCCATTGCATTCAAAATAGGGGTTTAACATTATAAACGCCCAGTGGCATGCCTCAATAGGAGTTCAGAATTTCGAGTCAGGTTATACTAGATATTAAGAAAAGAATAATAAGAAAAAAAATTAAAAAGCCAAATCCTATATCAGCCGACCTACCCTTCTCGAGCCACCCTACCATCTGAAACGCGTAGATTTACCGTCTCCTTTTCTTGTTTGAATCACACAACCCATTATTCTTGTTCGAAAAAAAACAAACAATCAGAATGAATTCAAAAGAAAAATATCAATAATGGCCGAACGATTCATTCCCCTCTTCATTTCAAGTATACAAAATCGCGAGCCTCTTCAGTTAAAAAAAATCAAAATTAAGAATTGTCGAAAGAAATGGAAGCTTGAATTTGAAGGAGGCATGACCCATGTTCATCATTGGCCTAGGTTTCGAGGTGTTCAATAAGCATAAAATGGGGGCGGCGCGACATCTTTTCACTCGATTGATGTGGGTGGAGGCTCGTAGCGATAATGTCGTGCTAATTGTCCATCTGATTGGAATGGTGGATTAAGCTAGAGCGCGGCGAAGTCATTGTCGCGGGTGGCGCTGATGCGCAAGATTTAGAGGTTCGAGCTAGGGTTTGTCAGTGATGATGCAGGGTTCAAGGCGGTAGTGGCTCGTGATCGCGAAGTGGAGATACACGATGGTTCTCGTGGCGGCTGCGATCTCGATATAGGCTTCGACGCAAGCTAAGTCGCGAGGCGGTGAGGTTTAATGTTGTTCTAGGGCCGAGATGAGTAAGGTGAATTCTTATTTAGATCTTTAATTCTGTGTATAAACAAAAAAAACAGAAGAAAAAAAAGTAAAGTCTGTTTCAAAATTTTTAAACAGTAAGGTTTTGAAATTAGTAGTTTTAAATTTTTATATGTACAAATGTATATATGTACAAAGAAATTTATATAAGATTTGAAAGAAAAATAGGGATTTTAAAATGATGAAAGTTATATAAAAATCATATTTTTAACCCATATAGATTATTTTTATAGGTGTAGTTTCAAAGAGAATAAATATACATATTTTCATTGACTAGTTTATTTCAAATAATTTATTTAGGAGACTAATTTGTTAAATTAAACTATCTGTTTAAAACCAAGTTATTGGTAATTAACTGTTCGATTAATTCAAATACTAATAAATTGTATAAATATTTATACAAGGTCAATAATTGTGGAATCAAGCCGAAAATGGAAATGGATTGCAAAGTAAAAGCAAAGGTGAGATCTTCTCACTCAAAATTTTAATAATTGAAATTTCAGTTATTGATTGATGATTGGTTTATGACAGTTAAACTTAGTTTTTGACTGTGTGCTTGGGTAATTGGTTTATAATAATTATTCAATAGATAATATTATATATATAATAGTATATAGTATATATTAGAGTTGTTGATTTCCCACATTATATAGCGAATGAGACCCTATTGCGTCCCATAATAGCGGATAATATTTTATAAATCCCATATACCGCAATATTCCACCTTGAAGTGGAATGGGTATTTAATTGTTGTGCTAACTTCTGTAGATGTAGGAAAACAGGTTGGAGTGATCCAATTGGATTCCTCAAATATTGAATTTGTTTCATATGCTGTGTTTGATTATTTATAATCCCTGTGTGATTTTATTTGTGGTTAAAATTGTTAAAGGCTATAATTTAACCGAGTATATGCAACGACCCAGAATTTTTAACAATTTAATTTGGAAATATATAATTAATTTTAAATATTTGAACAAATTATCAGAATGAATTTGGCGATTAAATTATAAAATTTAATCTATTGAAGTTAAATAAAAATTTGAATCTTCAATTTTAAGCTGATTTAAAATATTTCAAAGGCTTGTAAAATTTATATTGATAATACTGAAGGTAATAGAAGCTTCAGAATTGAATTCGAAACTGCTTTGTTCAGTTTTGAAATTTTATCGTTTGAATCGGTATTTAAAAATAGCCTTTCGAGGCACAGTCTCGGAATTCGACGAAACAAGTTCCATTGGGTCCGTAATATTGAATTATTACCAGATTTCAAATTTCGTATTTTTCGGAGTTGTTATGTGAGCGTACGTTGAGTAAACGCGTTGAAAATTTAAATTGAATTCAATTTGAATTTGAATTTATAATTTGTCACATCAGTTACTTTTCATCCCTAAAATCATGCCTAGCATTATCCGTAAAATCACGTAGATGATCACGGAGGCAAGCACGTTCGCCCTGAAGCATCACGTTCTCTTGTCTCCTTTGTTTCTTTTATCACGCGAGCAGTTCATTTTGATTTCAAAAGGAAAAATCTTCGTTTGAATCTAATAATGGCCGATAGGGGAATTTTTTTTAATGGAATGAAATTTCTCTTCGTTCAAAATCATAAAGGAACCGAGCCGAGTTGTCTCTTCCATCTTCCCCAGTTCGAATCAATTCGAACTCGTTTCAAAAGAAATATAAAATAAAATTAACAGCCGAAGCGAAATTTTCGAAATCACAAAGAAAAAGACGGCACGCACGCGATCGATTCGCGATTCCTCAAGGTCATCGCGAGCATCTGGTAGGGCTTGGGGCCATGATTCTGGAGTGCGGCAGTCGCGTTCGATTCGAGGGAGGCCGCGAGTTCTTCGTGCTCGCGAGTTTGAAAGCTTCGAAAGGAAGATTCGAAGGCGGCGACGCTGGGGTTTGGGCGAACGCGAGGGTGGATTTAGGGGAACTCGAACTTCGAGATAAGGTTCACAGGTTGTAGTTTTGTGATGAGGGTTGCGGTGGTGGAAAGTTGCTCGGTGATCAGAGCTGCAGTCGACGTTGCGATGATGATACCGGGATGAGTGTTTGAGGCACCTCGGCTTGGGGTTGTTCGGTAAGGCAATCATATTTTGTTTTAAATCTTGAAATTTTATATAACCTATATTTGATTTTCACAGTGAGGCATGTACATGTATATATTTGGAAACTTACGGGTGTTTAGTAAACTGAAAACAGAATTTGTATAAAATAGATTTCTAATCTACATAGGCTAGGAAATAAATAATAGGCAGATAAAGAAAGATAATTTAGGTAGAGCAACATTTAGTCCGGTTATTTAATATACCTACAGTCTAAAAAAATTGTTTAAAATTAAAAAGGTGTTAGTTAAAGCCAAAATTTGTTAGTTGATTTAGTTTATAAAAAGGAAATTAGTTCAATTGGAAATTTCTAGTTAGAATTATTTTAAAAGGAAAATTAGTTAAAATAAATTTATTTAAGAATAAATTGGTTTAAATAAAACTATTGATTAATTAAACAATCAAGAACGAAAATTGGTTATTGATTGGTTCGAATATTAATTAATTTGTATAATATTTATACAAGGTCGAAGTTGTGAAGAAAAATCAAGTCGTAATAGAAATGGACTGCAAACGGAAATAAAGGTGAGAACTTCTCACTCAAAAAAATTTAAAGTTGGAATTGCAGTTATTGATTGTTTGCTTGATTGTGATATTAGATATTGTAGGATATATCTATATATAGCAATATATATATATATATTGGCATATGTATATATTGCAGTTGATTGATTTCCCGCATTATATAGCAGATGAGACCCTATTGCGCCGTTAGTAAGCGGATGATATTTTTATAAATCCCATATACCGCGATATCCCGTCTTGAAACGGGATTGGTATTGTGCTAATGTATGTGGATGCAGGGAAACAGGTTGGAGGGATCCAACTGGATTCCTCGCCAGTATTTATTTGATTATAGATATTGTGATGATTGTTGATTATCATATCAATATATGATGTTTGGATGCCATGATTGATTTTTGGGTGCTGTTGCATCATCAGATCCATTTTTAAAGTTTAAAATAATGATTTTGATTTTAAAAAGGGATTTCTAAAATAATTCTTTTGAAAGTATACGTTTTATTAATTTTTTGAATTGATTTGTTTTAAATAATTAAATGCTATAATTCTTATGTTATCAAAAATTAAGATTTTTGAGAAATATAACCGAAATTAGATTTTTGGAAATAAATAGTTAATTAATTTATAAAGTGGTTTAAATTGGGATTTTTGAATTATTATAAAGGATTTATACAGAAGATTTATAAAGTTGATATTTATAAATTGAAAATACTCGAATTATAAAATGAGTTTTTATAAGTAACAATGTGAAATAAAAAAGGTTTTCATAAGTGAATTGAAATTATAAATTTATGAAATAATGAAGATATAAAATGGATAGATTTTGTAAAATAAAGATTTATAAGTAATTAACTTTTAAATAGGATTTGGCATTTAAAATGAGATAAAAATGGTTTTTATAAATAGAAGTTTATAAAAATATAAATGGAGTTTATAAATGTTGTTTATAAATCCGAAATCAACTGAATTTGATAAGTTGAATATAGGAATATATGAAAGGAATTATATCCACGATTTTAGACAGTGGATAATCCTTTAATTAAATATGTAGAAATGTTGAAATTGGTTAACGAAGTATATTCACGATTTTGAACAGTGAATAAATTATTAAATGAAATGGATATGTTTTTGGGGACGGAATATTATGAAATGAAGTTAATGATTTTAAAGACGTTTTAAAATGCATTAAGTATCGAATACATAGATTTCAACATTCATTGTTGAAATAGACGTTTTCGAGAAATAGAAGGAAATTGTAGACTATAACACTATTGTTATAGTAGATGACTTCCGAAAGGAAATAGACGTTTTGTGATCAGTGTTTGGGAATCGATTTTCCAGGCATAGCTCGATTTTGTTTGAGAGTGCGATCAGATGGTTCAACGCCTAGAGTTCGACGCTGAGGAAGTTTGGGGTTTGTGGGGAACCTCATGGGTCACCAGCGTGGCGCCGCCGCTACATGCACATGCACAACGTGCCAGTTTGTGTCAGTGGAAGTTTTGGGAAGTACGAGAGTCTCGGGTAATATAGGAGGTTTACTCGAAGTAATACTCGAGCTGCGCTCAAGTGGAATGGGAAGAAGACTCAGGCCTTATCGCGTTGAGTCGCGTGAGTTGTTGATATTTTCTTTTATACTTAGTACAGTTTTTACTTAAAAAAATATAAGGAGAAGAAGAAGGTTTCCAGGAGGCGACTCGGGGAGAATTCGCGTGCAACCGAAGTTGTACTCAAGATTGAATAGGAGCAAACCCGGAATTGATAACTGCAGTATTTCAGAGTTGAGCAAATTTGTTTCCTAAAATTTGTTTAAACATGATAAGATTATAAATGTTAAAAGGAGGGTTAAGCTAAGATTTGTTCAAATTTTAATTATTATAGTCAAAAGTTTAACGATTTTTTTTAACCTAAACAAAGTTTGGGTTATGTAACTATTTTGTGAAGAATAAATTGTAATTAGCTACTTAAGGAAATAAATAAATGATTAGTAGTGAGTAATTAAAAATAATTCAAACATAGTTAGTGATGGATTATAAGTAAATAAATAAATGGAAATCAACTACGTAAGTTAATTAATGAATGAATTAATGGTTAGTTAATCAAGTAATTTAATTATGAATTGATAGATAATTAATTAAGTAGTTTGTTGAAGAATTAATTGTTGATTAATTAAGTAATTAGCAAACAATAATTGGATAATTAAGTTTTATCGATAAATAATTTAAGATATTAATTAGTGATCAGGGAATAGTTAATTAAGTAATTTAAGTTAAGTCACATAATTAAGGTAATAGTTAATTAATAGCATGAAATAAAATTTAGACTAAATAATAAATTAAGGAATCATCAATTGGATGATTTGAACTGAAATAGGTAATTAATTGTTATTTAATAATTAATTAAATAGAGTTAAGCGATTAACTCTCAGATAATTAATTCTAAATTGAATTAATTACAAAAAGATTTTAAGGTAATTGCTTATGGACTGTTGTGATTGAATACCTTATTGTGATATTTATGAGATGATATTATATGTTACTCTGTGATGTTCTCTGATATGCCGTGATATATCTATGATGCTTCTATATGTTTTATCTGTGATAAATGCTATGTTAATTCAATTGTTGAATTTAAATTACTTAAACTATAAGTTAATTAGACAACTTCGCCCTTAAAATAGCGTTTGGATTCGATGAGACCGGGATTGGAAGAATCAAATTTGATTCTCCGAAAACCACTTCAATCCAATTTAAACGTTAGGTCGTGAATTCTGAAATGAAGATCGAGATGGTGCTTTCAGAATGCAAGGGTTATCGTCGTTGATTCTGAGCGTGATTCCAAAATGAGTGTGACGAGATAATGCCTTCGGTTTCATTCGAACTCGGAATGAACTTGTATGGATTGAATGCTTTCAGCACATCGTCAGGCGGACGATGAGCATTCTGAGAAATAAGTTCTATAAAGGTAATCGCAGCCTCAAGCCTCATCAACCGGGAATGGCTAAAACAGGGGAGATGCAGCAAGGTTAGGTGGGTCATGCCCAAGCAGGACAAGATATTTCCCCTGTCTAGATGTCCCTTGTATATTTCGGCTTAGTGGGTGGTTGGTCGCGCCAACCACGAGGTTTATCTTGTTCGGAACTGTTCAGTAAGGAATGGTTCCGGCCTTGTGTTGCAGGGGATGAAGGGAGTAATCCTCGGTATGGTGATCTTGGCCCCGTACTGTGACGGGCGGTACCCCAGTAGCCCTGCCATTGTTGGAAATCCATTTTCCCTACGAGACCCTACGGTTTTGATTTCTATTACCCACTTTTGTGGCTAGTAGCTGGAATTTAATCATGTAACAATTTCGGCTATTTTCTATTTACTTGAAAACCCTAGAAACTATTATAATATCACTGGATTTCCTATAAAATGTTTTGGTTAGCGTAAGGTAAAAACTTACCCGTATTTATTTGTGGGGAGTCTTACGTGATACCTTTATTTTCAAATGTCTTTCAAAGTTAAACAACTTTAACCCGTTTACTCATACCAGACCCATGTCTGACCCGGAGTTTATTTTTGTTTTTCATAAACTCTCGGGTACCCAAATTTTTACGGGTAGTCAAGGGATTCAGGTTAGCTTGACGAATTGTGGAGGAGCAATGGAGCAGGAGGCTTCAGCGTTGTAGATATATATATATATAGTTCCGCTGTGTTGGTATCTTTGAGTCATATTGTTGGAGTTGTATTGTATTGAGTTGTATTAACTAGACAGGTGTCTATAACTGTCTAGTATGTGATGTATGATCTGTATAACTCTGATATATGTAAAAATTTAAAGTAGTTATGTGATATATTATATTTTGTTCCTTTCCGCTGAGAGATTCTGATGTTGTTGTTCTTTCTTCTCTATCTTTTCTATTTTCTCATCCCTTTCTTTCTTTATGATGATACGTCTTTCTGGTAGTAGAAAGGCAGGTCGTTACAGTTGGTATCAGAGCATAGGTTGGTGATAACCTTGGCTTTGATAGGAATTACTCATCGAATAGAGTTTGTAGAACTCTAAAATGAGTTTGAGTGTATTAATAGATAAGAGCGCGTATTTGTTAGTGAATATAAAATTGTTTTTATATTGTGTTGGCTTATCGGTTGAGTGTTTATGGATTCCGGTCGATGTGTGGGACGCCATTTCATCGATAGGGATTCCTAAACTCTTAAACAAGATAGACTGACACAGTATTGTTTTTTAAAGTAGGGTAAATGAAATAATTTTACCCAAAATTATATTTTGATATAAAAGAAATATTTTTCTAAAATAACTATATATACTTGGATGTTTGATTGTTAATAGTACAATTAAATAAAAATTTAAATGTGAGTGGTTTATAACCACATAAAATTATTTAAGAATGATTTTAAATAAAAAGAAATATAACTAAAATTTGATTAAACAGAATTTAAGTCCTGGGAATTTGAAAGGTGTTTAAATGAATTTAAATTTAAAATCTTGGGAATGTTTGAAAATGTGTTTTCCCAAAAATTTGAAGGCAATAATGGAGTATTGTTTTGGAAAATATTATTGAATGAAAATTATTTGGAAAGAATTTGTGAAAGTAAGGAAGCAATGAACTCACTTCAGTCGCTGGAAAATAATCCTGATGATGATGGCCACATCATCAGTATTTATTTTCGAGTTTCTAAAGTGATGGATTGCCACCAGGATAATTGGTCATGATATTGTTTGGGCTTGTTGGGTATACAAGTTGTTTTAGAAATTTTCAAACAGAGAAATTTGATTTGGGTAAAAACAAGTGTTTGGAATTTGAAATTTTGATTTGACACCAAGTGGGTAAGTGTAGTTATCCTTTCAAAAGGTTTTGGAAATGAAAACCGGGCATTTGAATTCTAAGAATTCTGATTAATAATGTGAAAGGTTTGAATGAATTAACTATTGAACTTATAAAGTAAAATTGATATTAATAAGAAGAAATCGGGAATTTTTAATCCCAAAATTAAAATTTAATTTAAGTAAATGAGAGTAAAGAAAATATATTTGAGTTTAACCTGAGATAAGTCAAATGGAATTAAAGTTCGAAACGAATTTAATTGGATATAAAATTGGAGGGTAAAATGATTGTAAATTGTGAGGTGGAAATTTATACCTTACGATAGTAAGTGTTATATATGATCTGAAATTGTGGTTATAAGATGAAATGACCTAAATGAGTAATATAAACTTTAAAAGTAAACAAATAAGTTTTGAGCTCATATATTGAGAAATGGTAAGTAGCTAAAGTTAACTGAAGCTAAGATTAGAATAAAATTGAATTTCAATAAACTCAATCGAGTTATAAAATTTAATGAAATAAATTTCTATGTAAATGAGTAAATATAAATCAAGTAAGTCTTGAATTTGGATTTAAATAGAAATGGTGTGAGTTGAAAACAAATCTAATTCAAGTATAAATTGAATAACCTTATTATGAATAAATTCAATAATGAATTTTAATGTAAATTAAAATTTTAAAAAGGGATAAAAGAATAAACTAATCAGTAAATAATTGGGATTTGATTAAAGGAAAATCAAATCAAAGATTTGAATGGAAATTGGTGGAATAGAATAAACTTAAGTTACTGAGTGGAACAGTTTGAAGTAAATAATGACTTAAGTAAATTGTGAAATGATTATTTAAAACATTGGTTGTTGTGTTTAATAAAATGGTTTGTAATCAAACCTGTTAAAATGAAAGGAAATGCAATGAAAAGGTTGTGAATAATTTAAATAGGGAGGAATCAAGTGTAAACTGAATTGGAATCAATTTAAAATTTGTTATAAAGCTTAACTAATTATTTATTCACAATAGTATTGTCAAATTGCATATGAAAATGGGTTGTTTGAAGTAAATGAGATTGAATAAAATTCTATGAATTATTGGAAACAAAATAGAATGATTTTGAATATGAGTTTGTCTTGCCCAAATGAATTAAATATATAAGCAAGTAAGTTGTAAATCATTTAATTGAGGAAAATGATTTGAGAATTGGATGGAAGTAATTGAACTAAGTATTGAAATTATACATATGTGTTTATGAAAATATGTAATAGAGACTCTGCCATAACTTTTCAAAATTTTGGAAAAAAGAAAGGGAAAAATTAATTTAAAAATTTAGCAACAAAACAATTTCAAATTGGAAATTGAAATAAATAAATGAATGAAACTAATTTAAAAATAATGAAAGAAATCAGTTATAAATGGAAGATAGTCGATAAAATTAAATATTCAAAGTTGAAGGAAATTTGAATTCACATGAAATTATAAATTCAAATTGGAAATAAGAAATTATAAAGGTTAAGGTGGTGGAGTGATGATGTGAGAGATATAAAATGCTCATATTAAACTTAAGAAATGAATGGTGAAATTCTTGAGTAAATTTGATATTGAGGGAATTATTTCTAAGTGGATAGAAATAAGAATAATGGGAATAAAAGAAAGTTATATAGTTGATAATCAATGGATATAAATACGTAGGATGTACTTATATTAATTTATTCGCATAACAATTTGATACAGATTGGAGCACAGAATTTCGAGATAGTTATATCGATCCGAGTTAGGATTTTTCACTCGATTTTCGACGACGAACCATGAATTTGGATTTTGATTGATTCTGGGGAATTCTCTATCATAGTTATGACTATGCAAGGAGAATGACAGTTTCTGATCAAGAAACCAGTTCTGAGTCCGTACTGGGAAGTCGGGTGGACGATACTAGTTCGGAAATGAAATTGTGTGATCGAGCGAGCGATCAGATTTGATATTGCGTATGGATAGTATATGTACATCGTACGAGCTTGATGTAATAGATATTGAAATTCTGTAAACAAGTCCATAAATTTGGAAAGAAATGATACTGTAGATTTCAAAATTTAATTGCCAGAGTGGATATCTGAAATCTATTGTGTATTCCATATGTCTCAGGAGATTTGCTCATGATTCATCATTAGTTGTTAAACCAATAATTCAGGAATTTGAAAGTTGAATCAAATTTGACCGTGGTCAGGAATTCGGTTCGGATTGTTGATCATCAAGGGACAAACTCTCGATAATTTTAGGGAAGTTCATACGGATTTATGTTCGGATAACTAGTGATGTTTGTTAGAGTAGACTGTTTGATTTTGTTATTGTATGAATAATATGTATGTTTGAATGGTTGGAATAATAGCTTTTAATTTATCTTTGTTTTAAATTTCGGGGACGAAATTCTTTTAAGGGGGGAGGAATGTAACGACCCTGGATTTCGGCCCCGGTTATTTTAATAAATGATTAATCTAATTAATTAGAAATGTAAATTGATCACATTAAAATGAATGTGATCTTGGGATTTATTGTTGTTTACTTATATAAACCGTATTTTAAAAAGAAGATTAATTTGGAAATTGAAATAAGTATTTCAATAATATGCCCAATAACAATCTATCTTATATAATTACTTAGGATACTTTACATTGTTTATATTTAGTATAAAATAATATATATAGATGATAATGTATGAAATTATAAAATAAGTTTCTTAACAATATTTTTGATAAATTTAACTCATATAATTAATTTAAAATGCTATATATTGTTAATATTGTTAAATGAATACACATGCTTGATAATGTTTAAAGTTTAAAATCTAATCCTAGCAATATTAAATAATAAATGTAAAATGTAAGCCAAACATATGAATGTAATTTAAAAATTGATAGTTAGAATATAAGATATAAATATAAGTAAGTAAACTTATGAAATATAATTTAAATGTGGAAGGCTAAAATACAAAATATAAATAAAAATAATAGCCAAATGAATAAGTTTATAAATAAAATATGAAAGTAAGTGATGAAGTAAAATGATAAAATACTTAGCAATGTAATATGAATTGAACAAAGTTATATATATAGTTGTACTCATAAAAAAAAAGAACATTTACAGACCAGAATCTGCAGGGTATCAAATATGGAAACATCTCTAAGTCAAAGTACTGTGTAATTTTTGTGTAAGGCAAATTCAGACCTGCAAGTATATATTTTAGACAAACATATGTTCATAGAGTTCGAACCAAAGATAATAAGACAGATATAGATATATATGAACAAGCTTCATACACAAGCCAAACCTGCATATGTACATGATTGCAGGTAGTGTCTTTATACAGCAACACAATTAATAATTGTGTAAACATATTATAGAACAAAGTATGTACTTAATATCAGCTCAAAATTTTTTTTTCTAGATTTGCTCATATCAAAACAAAAATGAGAAAAAGCCTAACTGGTTATTACCTACCTGCTTTCAGTCCTTTTCTTATTTATATATAGGTACAACTGACCAAATTAGTTCGTTGACTAAGAAAATAAATTAGCAAACCTGAAAATAAAAATAAAGGAAGAGCAAGTTCAGATTTTTAATTCAAAAACAAAAAAAGAAGCAGAGAGGATCTTAAGACAGTTCAAACTTCTGCTTCAATCAACAAGGTTCCAACTCAATGCTTCCTATCCATATTCAGGTGAGTACACATTTCTATTCATTTTAAAATTTAAGTATGTAAAAACAACTTCAACTTTGTATAATTTGTGAGGGATTATCTGTGTATAGTGTTAATTATCTTCTTAAGCTTTGTATGTATAAATTTGTTTGGCACTACAGAGTCTTGATTTTACTCTGTATAAAGTCCAGGATAAATTAACTTTGCAAACAAATCAATTCCTCCAATTCTAATCAATTTCAAGCTTCCATGTCTAAAGTGAATATGTGTATTCAGGTAAGAATGTATTTTTAAAAATAAGTTCAGAAAAAATAAATATACATACAGGTTAAAATTAGATTTTTGCAGTAGGCTATTTAAAATTTGAAAATTTCGAACCCAATAAACTAGGGATTCATGAGCATAACTGAAATCCTTACCACAAACTATGATTTTTAACGTGAAGTTGGTGATTTTTGGTGGAAGGGTTTGAGAGCAGTTCGGCAAGGTTCGACTTTGATTTTACGGTCGAATTCTGGTGATGTGATGCATTTGGGTAACCGGGGTTGCTAGGGATGGAGGAGTAGCCCTTTATAAGCTTACTATTTGTATTATGTTTTGTACCTCTTTGTTTTATAGATTTTTTTCATTATCTTCCTTTATAAGCTTTTGTACATAGATATTTTTATTTCTCAGCTGAAATGATTTTGTGGTGGCTTGATAAAACATGTTATGGTGGCTGCATTAATTACTTTTGTCTTGTTTTTATTTTATTATATTTTACAAGCTTGTGCTTATGTACTTTTGTTTATAAATTATACTATTTAATTACGTGTGTACAATTTTGTATTGTTTGTTTTACTAAGTGTCTTCTTTAACAAGCTTTTGGTACATAGATATTTTTGTCTTTCTTTTTCTGTTTTATTTGTTTACTTACTTTTCATATTTGTTTTATGCTTTGCATTCTATTTTTTTCCTATTACTCTATATTTCATATGTACTTAGATTTTTCTTTGTATTTCTTTTGTTATTACTCCATAGTTTTATTATTAACATAAATGCTTAAATTTGATTTCTATTTATGGTTTAACTATCAGGTATTAAATTTATACATTTTTTTTATTCTTATAAACATTTTATTCATAATTAAATTCAACCGAAAACATTTACTTTGAGCTTCAAACCCAAATTTTAAAATATATTAGTATATACATCTTATTAAATTTGAAAATTTCAAACAAATCCATAATTTAATCCAAAAATTCAATTTAAATTATAAATTTAAATTCGCCATTAAATCAGGATCGTTACAGATTCCCCTCCTTAAGAAATTTCGTCCTCGAAATTTGCCAAGGAGATAACAAAGATAGATGAAAGATAGGGAAATATCTTTCCAGATCAAACTGGATATTAATTCCGCATTTGGTTTACCAAATCAGAATTATCAACAATAGATATGAGAACAAACTCAGTCAACTACAAAACAATTGGGTTATCTGATCTACGAAATACACAGAGTATTGGTTAGTTCGAATGGATAACTAACCGTTCGTAGAATATATCAAAACCCAATGAAATAGACAGAAATAGATTCGATCACGATTTCATATTTAAGATTTAACTTATCTACGATTACTGAAAAATTAAGGATAGTTTCCATATCGAACAAAATTCGAACAAAACGAGAAGGTTACCTTATAAAATTTCTTTGCTTTAATTATCTTTTGAGGTTGAAGAATCGTCTTCAATTGCATACACTTTTTTTTCCTAGAGTTGCTTATAAGCTGGACAGTTGTCGATCCTATGTCCTGGCTTGCGGCATTTATGGCATCCCGTAGATTCCTGATCTGGCCTCATAAATGGCTCTCTCAATCCTGGCTTCCAATCACTCTTGCATTTATCCGAGTAGTGACCTTTCTCCAAGCAATTGAGACAAGTAACATCCTTCTTTTTCTTCTGTACATCCTTCTTTCCTTTATTCTTCTTCGATTTCTTACCACCAAATTTCCTTTTTCTCCAATTCAATTTACCTGTACTTCCATTATCCTCCGGATCTTTTTGCTTTTCCAGAGTATCGTATCGATAGCCCATATCAATTAATTCAGAAAAAGATTCCTTTACGTGAGTAGTCATCCTCTCCTGAAACTCCATGTTCATTCCTCGAATAAACTTTTCATTCTTCTTTAACGGTGTATTCACCAATTCTGGACCAAATCGAGATAATTCAATAAATTTGTTCAAGTATTCCTCAAATGATAAACTCCCTTGCTTCAAATCCACAAACTCCTGGTATATTCTAGAGATACCAGCAGATGGGATATATCGCTGCTCAAACACTTCCTTGAAACGACTCCAAGTAAATTCATCTGCCGACTCATCCATGGTAACAGTTTTCCACCAAATTAAAGCATCTTCCTGGAGTTTCCAAGAAGCTATCAATCGCATCTGATCATCTTTTAATTTTAGTCCTTTGAAAATCTTTTCACATGATCGAATCCAGGCTTGTGCTTCGATAATAGTTTCTTTGCCAGTGAACGGCTTTCCACCCAGTCTAGAAAAAACTTCGATGTAGATCAGCCAAATTTGATTGAGATTGAATAGGAATATCAGTCGTTGCAGGGCTTTGACCAGTTGAAATAGTACTTTCCAGTCTCCTATTTCGTCCACTTCTTCCACTCATTCTTACTAACTGTGAATAGTAAGAAAACCGATTTAGGCATTCGGACGAAATATCTTAGAGAATAACAACAGATAAAGAGAATAGATTAAGAAATTTGGATTTTTGGTTCCACTGGTTATACTCATTCTAGGGTATACTTCACCCCATCTCTAATGAGCCATCTAATGTGTTACACTCCGTAGCTAAAGTTCTTACTCAACCTTCAGCTCTTATACCACTTGTCACGACCCGAACTCGATGTCCGATAACAACATCAAATTCGTATCGCGGGAGCTTGCAACACCCATTAGATGATAAATAACACAGCGGAAATAAAAGATGATATCACTGATATAACATGAATACACTATCCGATACACCAATATGATACAATGATAATCATCAACATCAGACAATATACAACACAGAATACAGTGGAACATGATACAATATGAAATAAGTCTTCAACATAATCCAATAATACAACTATGATCCAAAAGCTCCAAAACTCCTAGCTCGATCCACCATCAAGCTTTCACCAAGATAAGCAAGTCTCGTCCATATCCAAAAACTGAACTAGCTCCATATAATCTACTAAACCTAACTATCTGAAAAACCAAACTCTAGACTGCCCGTGTAGAAAATTGTGGGCACCCAGAGTTTAGGAAAGGAACAATAAACTCCAGGTCAGTCATGGGACTGGTGTGAGCAAACAAAAATAGTTTGTCCAGTTTAAAAACAATTAAAGATTTAAATTTCAAAATCGCAATGCTTTTGAAAAATGAAACTACCATAAGGCCTCCCGCCACACACACAATGCAAACGAAGAATCAGAGGAGATTTCTCCTTATGATAGTCAAATATGCTTGATACGCAGAAAACTTTCTTTGATATTATTATTATAAGTGCATAGTGCAGAAAAGCATTTCGAAAGTAGAATATAAATCTTAGCCAGCATAGACATTTCGAACTATGCCTACTATAGCTACCATGTTCAATAGCGGGTTACCACCACATTCCATGGCAGGTTATACAACTAAAACCGTACAAGGCTCGTATTGTTTGAATGGATTTTCCAACAAATGGTCAGGCTAAGGAACTTCCTATTGCCACATGGGAACGCCTCTGGCGGGACGCCCCGAGAACCTAACCGGATCTCTGCCAAACAAGGCCGGCTACCCCCCTTCCCGGGGAATATACAGAACCTCAGATATGCCACCCCCGGTCCTTTGGGACCTTTATACGAGAGCTCTCTAACCAACAACATCACACAGTAATAAATAAAGTGTGTCCACATAAGTAAGTATCTGGGCTCCATACCATGATACTACCCTTTACCAGAAGGAATGGTCATACCCTAGGGGAGCTACCCCTGAAACCTTGCCGCACAATTCCTGTTTCGACCATTACCGGGTTGTGAGGCTCGAAGAAGTCTCGTCCACAAAGCTACGCTTTTCACAAAGCCATGCTTTGATGAACAAATGATCAGCAGCACTCAGCATGCCACGTTACCAAATTGGGAATATATCGCTGATGACCTTCAACTACATAACCTCTGAGCTCGTACGTCTCAGAGAAGGGTGTTAAGCTAAGAGAATAAATTCTCCGCCACCAACAGATATGTATTTGAAAGAAATCTGCTTTATATCTCAAAATGTAATGTCAGAAATACAATCCATACAAGTCTGTTCCGGGTTCGAACAGAACCGAAGGCACTTCCAAAGAAGTCCTTGCAAATCCGGGTATTCACAATTCCGATCGGACTTTCCATCACTTAGTAAATCTCTATACCGGCGCGACTCAGTGCAGAGACAATCGATAGGTTATCCTATCGTTCTCGCAAATACCCGGTCTTCACCACCGGTCTTCAAATGCTATCCATAACGACGTATCACATATTCGGAATGGGTTATACGACACAAAGGTCCTCTCTCGGCTAAACCGAATAGTGAGCGCAACATTTAAAACATATGGATATGAAATTTCAATTAAGTCACAACTTAATGATTCAAAACTTTCTTTTAAATGGTTTAAACCAATTACCATTTCAAATCTTTTAAACAAAAAGATTTATTTCACAATGTTCACTCAGTTTTCACAAAGATTCATTCTCGGATTTCAAAGAAATTTCCATTTCAATTAGATTAACTCAATTAAATCTTAAAAACAAGATTTAACTTATAGCTTTCAAAACTCGATTCCAAAGCTTCGTCCATAACTTGGAAAATCATTTTCAATTCAAACTTGAAATCCCTTTAATATAAATTGGAAATTCATTACTCATATGAAAGCTTTTTATCACTTAGAAACAATAGTTTTATTTTGGAAAAACCCCGATTCCATTTATACAAGTTACAATCTTTGGTTTAATTCAAATTTCCAAATCAACGCTTAAAAACGGTTTAAACCCATATAACTTGTAAAGTCCTTTTTAAATCATAAGTATTGAATATAGAATTCAATTTTTAGATTTTAAATTCCAATTTAAATCCGATTATTCAATTTTCAAATTTTTATTAAGTTATTCAAAATAACTTTTATTTTTTTAAAACGACTTTTCAAAAGCTTTTCATATTAGACTTAATTTATTTCCAAAATTATTTGAATTTAAGATTCAAATTCAAACTTATTTAAAAATTTGTGACTTATCCGATTTCCATGTGAAATCCATATTTGTGTGTGTATAGTGTGGTCCAGGGGTTTTACACAATAGTGCACAACATCAATCATCACAGATATATCAATATCGATAAGCGATAAAATCAATAACGCTTATCTTTATTTACAGATTCATAAATAAATAGATTTATCAATCATAAAGATTTATCATTACAATTCGATGTGGGTTTCGGATAACTAACCGGAATCCGAATCCCTGTCGCATCGAAATTTAAATGCCGTTTCACGGGCAAAGGGGTTTTCACATAGACATATAGAAACAAATCAAAATTCACAGTATAGCATAAGGCAGCTCACATCAGATAACATCACGATTATAAACAGAAATATCACTCCAATACACGACATTTTATGATAGTCCATCATCTTTGATTTAAAGTGAAGGTGATTAACAGAGTTAACCATAGAACTATTTCTATTAATTTATTTAAATCAATGATTAATTTATTCTTAATGATTAGATTAATTAAATTTATAATTAATGATTCCTTAATCAATTATCTTAACTGTCTACTAATTATAAATTAATTAATTTCAATTATCAAATAAACAATTTTTAATTACCAATGAGTTAAACGCTTAAGTTTTAATTTACCAATCTGAAATTACTATTATAATCATTCTTAATTGCTTTTCAAACAATTATTTAAATAAAATTATTTACCTTAATTAACATTTAAAACCTTGCTTAAGCTTTAAAAATCAATTTATTACTAACTTGAACTTTTATTTTAACTAAAATTAAGACGTACTTATATTAACTATTAATTATAAAAATATAAATCAAGGTTTTAGGAAATATTGTTATGTATCCACTTGGTTAATTTATACTTAAAATAAATTTTTAATTCAAAATAATCAACATTAGTTACTTGATAACTACCAAAATTTGCTTAATATTTTTAAGGGTAAATGTATAGTTTAACTACAACCCGAGATTACCCAGATTTTCCTTGAGCAAACACTCGAGACTTCCTTGCGTTCACCCGAAGTATCTCTCTCCCTCACCACCTACTCTTCTTCTCCCTTTTTTTTCTTCTGTTTTTTTCTTCTTTCAGTTAGCTCAAGTTTACCTTAACTCAAGTATAAAACAAACAACAGGTAAATGGCTCACGTACTCGAGTACGACTCGAAGCCTTTGCCATTTTTTCTCGAGTCAACTTGCGTGGCCACCAACAAAAACTCCTGATACCCAAACCAACGCCGACACCAAACTATACGTGCTCGTGCACGTGCACATACAATCGGAGTTTCTCCGATCATCACCGAGCCCCTCCACAAGTCATCCACGACTTCATCGATTATCCCAAATGCCCAGCTTCAATGATGTCATCAGAAATCAAAATTAAGTAACTCGATCGCCTCCTGAACCTTACGCATCACCAGAAATTTGCCTCGCTATGCCGCCACCTAGTGCCAGAACCCATGCAACTTCATCCACAACCGCGCCACGTCATACAACGACGATTCCCCCCGGTGCGATGCATTCCGGAGCGACGTCGACGACGAGAACTACACACGACCTCCACCTTCAAAACATAGGGTTTAAACCCTACTTTGATTTCAATCTCAAACGTCACTGCATGTAAAATTCTGTCTGCATTTTTCCGATGATCTATGATTACTCCAGTAGCTTCATGCCGAATTTCAAACTTCAAAAATTAGCCGATCCTCAGAAAATCACCAAAACCCAATTTATGTTCAACTCACAACCGCTCGTGATTCCCAATCTTAAAAATCATAATTTCATTTTCTAAATTCACTATTCACAAGCACAAATCAGATTATAGAATCAAAATGTGAATTTAAATTGTTTGATTTTCTGACAAATACTGATTATCACTGTAATATCTAATTTTTTTGGGTTATTTACTTAATATAATTGTTTGGGATTATTTTCAAAATTTAGATTAGAGTATTATAAACAACTTTTATTCAAACATCATGGTCTAAATATTATTAGTTGAAGAACTATGAGTTTTCTTGAATTGAGTTTAAAACCTGAGACTTTAAAACCAAAGACGTATGCCTGTAAACAGACATAAATGTATCCACAATCATATATACTTATTCAAGCATTTCACACTCATACTAACATATTACTCAAGCAACCACCTAACACTGATCGCATACAAATCAAAGTACATATGGTTTTAAAAAATTTCTCACCTGAAAAGTTTTGAAACAGAGGCTGCTTCCTGTTTTTAAAACTGCAGTATTAAGTTTCTTTGAATCTTGTCTTTGCTTTTCCTTTGATACTTGTAAATGGTGACTTGCAACTTTTACTTTGCCTTCAGGTGTAACTGAAACCCTTTTTTTTCTCAAGTTTGCGTTTTGAACTGGAGCAATGTTAAGTTTGCATTTTTCTTTAGCTTGCTAATTATGTTTTCTTGAACGAACTGGAAATGAAGGTCACACATATATATATGGAAAAATAATTTTTATCAGGAAAGGTAGGTGTTACCTAGTACAAGATCCTTCTTTTGGTCAGAGATTTTTTTATCATGTTGGAGGCTGAAAGGAAGTAGCATTAAATGCAAATTCTATTTTGGTTTACAAGCTTACTATTTGTATTATGTTTTGTACCTCTTTGTTTTATAGATTTTTTTCATTATCTTCCTTTATAAGCTTTTGTACGTAGATATTTTTATTTCTCAGCTGAAATGATTTTGTGGTGGCTTGATAAAACATGTTATGGTGGCTGCATTAATTACTTTTGTCTTGTTTTTATTTTATTATATTTTACAAGCTTGTGCTTATGTACTTTTGTTTATAACTTATACTATTTAATTATGTGTGTACAATTTTGTATTGTTTGTTTTACTAAGTGTCTTCTTTAACAAGCTTTTGGTACATAGATATTTTTGTCTTTCTTTTTTTGTTTTATTTGTTTACTTACTTTTCATATTTGTTTTATGCTTTGTATTCTATTTTTTTTCCTATTACTCTATATTTCATATGTACTTAGATTTTTCTTTGTATTTCTTTTGTTATTACTCCATAGTTTTATTATTAACATAAATGCTTAAATTTGATTTCTATTTATGGTTTAACTATCAGGTATTAAATTTATACATATATTTTTTTTTATTCTTATAAACATTTTATTCATAATTCAATTCAACCGAAAACATTTACTTTGCGCTTCAAACCCAAATTTTAAAATATATTAGTATATACATCTTGTTAAATTTGAAAATTTCAAAGAAATCCGTAATTTAATCCAAAAATTCAATTTAAATTATAACTTTAAATTCGTCATTAAATCAGGATTGTTACAGCAATCGCCAACCTCCCGATGCAACGTCGAGCTCGAGTTCACTATGAACGAGGACCCCACTAGAGCCATCACCACCAATAACTCACGCATATCCCAAACCCTATGTGTGCCGCCTCACCTCTATTCTCACAATAACAAAGGTTATTATAAGGCATAACGTCTACTATTGCGAAGAATAAGGCTTGTTAGAAGCGACCATCCGTAAGATATTCCTTAGATGATTATTGATTACATCGATAGGAGTTTTATAAGTTACTCCCAAAGATATAAAATTCAATCCAAATCTAAAACGAAACTACGGTGGCTAAGGAAAAATTCAGAACAACTCATAACAACAACAACGATGATAAATATGATCTCATCAGAACAGAAATATCAGATATATAGCGGAAGACAAGTCTGGAATACATGCTACAGCAATCGATAGTTCACATGAACCAAATACACTTATACAGGTCATCAACATACATGATATGAGAATCAATAAACCAAAAGAACTCCTCGAAGTCTAGGCAAAAGATGAAGTGAAATCCCCAAAAGCTGAAGCGGCAATTGAATCAGATATAGCAATTATCCTGAAATAACTCGGTCTGACCGGAGTATTATTTAAAAGAAAATAATAAACGGATCAGTCTAATTTAAACTTCAGAAATAAGTGTATGATAAATAACACTTAAGAAAATAATCATAACCTCGAGTGAGATTATACAACCTAGATAATCAACATAGTTCAAATAAAGAAATCTCAATTTAAACTCCATCAAAATCAATAATCTCGAATGAGACTATTCAACGTAAATAATCACCATAGTTTAAATGAAGAAATCTCAATTTAAACTTCATCAAAATCAGCTTCTAAATTCCCAGTTGAATTCAAAATAGCAATATGCAAATTTATAATCTCGGATAAGACTATACACAAAATTATAATCTCGGAAGAGACTATACCCAAAATTATAATCTCGGAAGAGACTATATACAAAATTATAATCTTGGAAGAGACTATACACAAAGTTATAATCTCGGAAGAGACTGTACACAAAATTATAATCTCGAAAGAGACTATCCATAAATTATAGTCTCGAAAAAGACTATACAACATAGTAATCAGCATAGTTTAAAGGAAAAATCCCATTAAACTCCATCAAAATAAATTTCCAAATTCACAATTGAATTCTAAATAGCAGTACACAAAAATCTAGAAATCAGTAAAGATAACTAGAAAATCAGCATTCACAAAATCTAGAAATCAAAATAAGATAACTAGAAAATCAACATAAAAGATGGATCGATCCCAACAGATGGCGAGTTTTAGCTATGCCGCACGTGCATCTCATATGGCCGAAGCCTATCAAGTACTATAAATTTTGGCGTACATCAGATGACTCGAAGGTCCGCAGAGTGACCCGAAGGTCTAGTACCGGTATTTGGCCCGAAGGTCCATCAGATGACCCGAAGGTCCAACAAATGATCCGAAGGTCCAGCAGAGTGGCTCGAAAGCCAAATAAAATCATCGAAATCATCAAACAGCAAATGTTTCTATTAACGAGTCCGGAATTAACCGAAATAGTAAAAGTATGGTTCCACACTCCGCACTTTTGCTAAATGGTTTAATTCTCTTCATCATTTCCTTGAAAGTGCAAAATTGTGTATTTTATATAAATAACATTTTACGTTCTCAAACGGACAAATCCGAAATTAACCGAATCAGTAAAAGTAAGGGTTTATAGTCCTCAATTTTGCTGAATCGTTTAAATCGCTTCCTCATTCTTTTAAAAGCGCAAACTGTAAAAACTTTGGAAACAATTTTATGTTAAAACAATTTTTAAAATACGTGGTTAAAACAGCAACATCTGTAGCAATTTAGACGAGAAAATTGCGCTTCACAAAATACCGTAAAAACGGATACCAAATCGGCGTTGCGGGATAACCGCTTGAAAATTCACTTTAAAATTGACGGTTACTGAAGTCAAAACAACAGCAATTATCATTCGTCAAAAATCTCATCAAAACAATACGTTTCAAAAACATAGCACCGGCGTAAAAATCCGTTATAAAAATAACGGTAATAGAATATGTTTCAAAACGAAGTTCCTTTCAAAATGAATTAAACAGTGGTAAGTCCATGGCAATAATCACACTTTTAATAAAATAAACAATGACCTGGACTACACTTTGTAGCCATGGCCCCAAATGCATGCATGCCAGAATTAATTGGTCTGAACACAATATTAGTGGTGTATGCAATACTCACGCATGCATTATTGTGGATACTATATGCACACGCAAGTATGGTTTTTAAAATGCAAAACAATACACAATGACCAGACCAACGCATTTTTGTGAATACGCGCACTTCTAACAACCAAAAACGTGAAACAAAACTGAGACCTGGGCAGTACGTATACATGCGCACAGATGTCAATGTTGCCTGCGTTTTGCTTCATTATGCATGCACACTTGAAATAAAAATAAAAAAGGCAGGAAACGCCTGGAATACTAACGTGCTTCATACATTGGGCTACAACTTGTGCACACTCAAAACATGTGCACACCTTAAAATGAAAATAGTCTGGCCCAAATTATAATATGCATGCAGATTAATTTACTATAATGCCTAAATATTGTACACAATGAAAAATTGTGGACTTGGCAAAAATTGACTGCGCGTCCTGTATTTTAAATGTACCTATATGTAACAACTACAAGAAGACACTCAAAATATAAATGTTTGCCTGCAAGTAGTAATTGGGCAACAGAATATAACAACCTAGGGGTGATGAAATATAATAATTCATAAGATTCAGGCTTAGCTAATACTGGGCAATGCTTTCATGCATTGCATGAATTTTTGGAAATGACTCACAAATTGCTTTCTCTCTTTCCTTTTTTTTATGGGTTTCTGCATTATGTAACACTCGTGCATGCTACTATATTTACAAAATGAAATGCAAGCTTGGGTTCGCATGTACACGTGCATTAAAAGGATGGAAAGAAACAATGACCTGAACTATAAGCACGTACACATAAACGGCTTGGACTTGGCAAATTGGTTTTTGTGCATCACTATTTTCGTATGCATATTTTAGCCTGGACTTCGCAAACACGACTACTAACTTCTTATGTACGCGGGGAATAAATAAATAAAAATAATGCAAATGTATATATCGATGAAGCAGTGCACCAGTGAATGGCAGCAACACACCATCAATACATACTGATGCACTCGAGCTCAAGTCAGTAACAAAGTGTAAATGAAACTGGACCAATAAGTGATGACAAAGGATAAGTAACGTACTGTGCAGATGCAAGTGAACAAGACCAAAAGAGAAACTAAAAATCAAATAGGTCGAAAGTGTCAAAAAAAAGTGAAATGTAAATTAGCAACGTGAGTTTTACACTAACCTCTATTTTGTTACAGAATAAATTGGCAACCAAGAATCCAAGAAGAAGCAAAACTTCGAGTTGCCATTAATCTGTTTGCAGAGCACTGGAAGAAGAATGAACAAAAGAAGAGACAAAGACTAGTTTTCCTATTCACAATTGTACAAGTCAAAACAAAATAATGCTGGGAGTGATTTGGGTACACTAGCATTGAAAAGAGGACGTGCATAAAGAAAAGAAAGTACACATGCATTAATTGATGACAGCAATATCAATATTTGCTTTATGAAATGAATGTGATAGCATAGAGTTCATTTTTGTTTTTGAAATGGACCTGTTCCATTTACACGTGAAGAAGGAAATGCACTACACTGTCAACGTTCACCACTTAAAGGTATGCAACTGACTTCGCAATTGATTTGTATCAATTTTTTTTTGAATAATAAATTTTAAATTTTCTATTTAAAATATTTATTACGACAGTAATTCAAAAATCACGATCGTTGCAGATTTTTAAAATATTTTACGACGGTAAAAATCACGGTCTTTACAGATTTTTAAAATATTTTACGACGGTAAAAATCACAGTCGTTACAGACTCCCCCTTATAAAAATTGCATCCTGCAATTTTCATACTACAAGTAGTTAGTAACGTAAATAATTTATCACAACATAGATCCAAAATAGAAAAGATATAAGAATGCCAACCCCCACCCGAAGAGGAGAGAAAACCTGGATAAGAACGCTCGATGAATTCTCTGGTTTCCAAAGCGCAATCTTTGGGGTTTTCGAACCATTGAATCTTCACGAGCGGAACTTCTTTGTTCCGAAGGCATTTCACCGCCATAGCTAGAACACAAATAGGATTTTGCATAATAGACAAGCCGGGTGAAATCTCAAGATCTTGCAACACCTGAGGAACAATAACAGAATCTGAATTTCGAAGACATCGACGAAGCTGAGATATATGAAACATGTCATGAACTCTCGAAAACTGAATAGGTAGCAATACACGATAAGCAACTGGGCCAATGCGTTCCGTAATAGAAAACGGTCCAATATAAGGAGGAGGTAGTTTCCCGGAGCTAATAAAACGCACTACATCCTTCATCGGGGAAACACGAATGAATACAAGATCGCCAACAGAAAATTCCAAAGGCTTCCTACGATGATCGGCATAAGATTTCTTCCTACTCTGAGCCTCCTTCATTCTCTATCTAATAATATCAATCCTCTCCGAAGAATCACGAATATAATCGGGGTCGAGAACTAACTTTTTTCCCAATTCCAACCAACAAGATGGTGATCGACACGGTCTTCCGTAAAGGGCTTCAAAAGGAGCCGTACCGATACTGGATTGAAAAATATTGTTATAAGAAAATTCAATAAGAGATAAGTGGTCTTCCAAACTACCACCAAAATCCAGAAGCAGTCTGATTGGACTTGATAGGAATAAAATAGGCTGATTTGGTCAAACGATCACAATCACCCAAACACTAGAATGGTCCGACCTCGAACGAGGTAGACCATTAATGAAGTCTAAAGAAATTTGATCCCATTTCTATAACGGAATCTCAAGAGGCTGCAAAAGATCATTAGGACGCTGGTGTTCAGCTTTAATAAGTTGACAAGTCATGCAACTACTCACATAACTCGCAACATCACGCTTCATACCTTCCCTATAGTATATGCGTTTCATATCAGCTTACATCTTACTACTACCCGAATGGATAGTATACTTAGAAACGATGACAGTCCTCAAGAATATCATTTCTAAGATTAGAAACACTAGGTATGATCAACCTACCCTTCTTCCGAAAATAACTATGAATATCAATATCGAAATCCTTAGATCGTCACTTCGGGATTACGATTTACAACTCTGAATAAGATAAGAGAGATCTGGATTTTGTTTTCGGGCATCGGCAATGCGATCCAACAAACTAGGACGAGCTTTCATGCTAAATAAAAGCACGTGAGAATTAGAAACTGAAGGAAGGTCTCCAATATCACAAGGAGATATAGAGCTTCCAACATATTCCACTCTACTAACATCATGGAAACAACAACTTGCTGCTTGCGACTAAGCGCATCAGCAACTCGATTACCCTTACCAGAGATATACAGAATATCGAAATCATATGAAGCTACAAATTCGAGCCAACACTGTTGTCTCAAATTAAGTTCTTTCTGAGTGAATAGATACTTCAGAGATTTTTGATCAGTGAAGATAACAAAACGTTCGTCCAAAAATAATGTCGCCAAAACTTTAGAGCAAAGACTATAGCGGCTAACTCCAAATCATGGGTAGCATAACGAATCTCGTTAGGCTTTAGTTGTCTAGAAGCATAGGCATCTACTATCTTCCGCATGAGAACTGCACCGAAACCATAACCACTGGCATCGGTATAAACAACAAGATCATGATTCCCTATGGGAATCACAAGGATAAGAGTATCAGAAAGGAGTTCTTTCAAATAATCTTTTTTCTTGAAAAGCTAGACCTTCCAAAACTATAAATATCTTTATGAAATCATTTCTAGAAAAATTTGCTTCTTATAGATCAATTTATTGTGTCAAATTGTCTCATCAAAGTGTTTAGGAGATTCTTGTCGATAACGTTGATCAAGCGCATTGACCAGAATTCTTAAAGCACTCAATGGGCAATACAATCACAAAATCATCTTGTATATGATAAACAAAAATCCAATTATACTTGTAAATAAATCTTATCA
Source organism: Allium cepa (assembly GCA_030765085.1). Lineage (NCBI taxonomy): Eukaryota > Viridiplantae > Streptophyta > Magnoliopsida > Asparagales > Amaryllidaceae > Allium > Allium cepa. The sequence continues at coordinate 294,423,363 of CM060942.1, forward strand.
AAAAGATTTGCAAAATTTTGAATTGATGTTTTCATCCAAAATCGATAAATACACAAATGGAGTCATCGAGATATTCATACAATACTCGATTCACAAAATGGATGAAATAAGCTAGGCAAACTGAATGACATAATATGTGATTCATCAGAATTATAATGAGTGCGGAATGCTGTAAGTGGAATGCTACCTTCCACAACTCGTAGCCAAATGAAAACCGATGGTAAGGTCAAATTGGGAGAAGAGCTAGAACGAATAAAATGATTGGCTTCCAATCTGAGATAATTGTTACTTGAGTCCCTACTTTCCTTAGCAAACATCCTCATGGGAAGACGACTGACATGATGAGCACCAGAGGTAAGATCAATACGGAACGCAATTGCCTATTCGAGGCAAACTCGAATTAGGCTCAAAACATCAGAAAAATCACAAACAACTAGAATATTAGCAATGAAATCCTCCGATTCGAAGGAAGAAATGATAGCATTCGAAAGGTGGTTCATACTTCAAAATATAATAGATAGCTACTCGATAGCATTGGGTTGCTTGAGATATAAAGTTCTTTCGGGACATAGGATTGAACTTCGTAACGGACGAGCCAATCCATTCCTAAAATCATATTAAAACCAAGCTGATCCATAACATGCAAATTCGCCTGAAAGAAAAAACCACAAAGAATAATATCAACAAGCTCCTTCGACACGAATGAATGTGATGCACCCGCAATGAAAAGAACTCTTATAGAACGGCCACGAAATAAAATATAACCTTCCAAGATAGAAGTTGGAATACCTTTGGGCTTAAAGAACCACCAAAAGCTTAAGCAACATTAAGCTTCCTAGATTTGAAATCCTTAGGAGCAGTAAGACAATCAGAAACCCAATGTCCTACTTTCAAATCTAAGATTGAAAAGAATTTAACAATTGGAATACTACGGAAATATGAAATATATTCCTAGGCATAATCCAACTTGTTAGAGAGGATGAAAGTTTAAAAACAACGAAGGGATAGATTGGAATGGCACGAATAAAACCCTCGAATAGTTGTAACATATGATCCATTCTGCTTCTGTTCTGTGTTTGTTATAATTTGTTCCGAACCTCGCTCTGATACCAAGCTGTGACTCCCCACCGCTATGCTCACAATAACAAAGGTTATTATAAGGAATAACGTCTGCTATTGCAAAGAATAAGGCTTGTTAGAAGCGACCATCCATAAGTTATGCCTTAGACGAGTATTGATTACATCGATAGGAGTTTTATAAGTTACTCCTAAAAATATAAAATTCAATCCAAATCTAAAACGAAACTACGGTGGCTAAGGAAAAATTCAGAACAACTCATAAAAACAACAACGATGATAAATATGATCACATCAGAACAGAAATATCAGATATATAGTGGAAGACAAGTTTGGAATACATGCTACAACAATCGATAGTTCACATGAACCAAATACACCTATACAGGTCATCAACATACATGATATGAGAATCAATAAACCAAAAGAACTCGTCGAAGTCTAAGCAAAATATGAAGTGAAATCCCCAAAAGCTGAAGCGGCAACTGAATCAGAGATAGCAATTATCCTGAAATAACTCGGTCTGACCCGAGTATTATTTAAAAGAAAATAATAAATGGATCAGTCTAATTTAAACTTCAGAAATAAGTGTATGATAAATAACACTTAAGAAAATAATCATAACCTCGAATAAGATTATACAACCTAAATAATCAACATAGTTCAAATAAAGAAATCTCAATTTAAACTCCATCAAAATCAATAATCTCGAATGAGACTATTCAACGTAAATAATCACCATAGTTTAAATGAAGAAATCTCAATTTAAACTTCATCAAAATCAGCTTTTAAATTCCCAGTTGTATTCAAAACAGCAATATGCAAATTTATAACCTCGGATGAGACTATACACAAAATTATAATCTCGAAAGAGACTATACACAAAATTATAATCTCGAAAGAGACTATACACAAAATTATAATCTCGGAAGAGACTATACACAAAATTAAAATCTCGAAAGGGACTATCCATAAATTATAGTCTCGGAAGAGACTATACAACATAGTAATCAGCATAGTTTAAAGGGAAAATCCCATTAAACTCCATCAAAATAAATTTCCAAATTCACAGTTGAATTCGAAACAATAGTACACAAAAATCTAGAAGTCGGTAAAGATAACTAGAAAATCAGCATTCACAAAATCTTGAAATCAAAATAAGATAATTAGAAAATCGACATAAAAGATGGATCGATCCCAATAGATGGTGAGTTATAGCTACACTGCACGTGCATCTCATATGGCCGAAGCCTACCAAGTACTATAAATTTTGACGCCCATCAGATGACTCGAAGGTCCGCAGAGTGACCCGAAGTTCTAGTACTGGTATTTGACCCGAAGGTCCATCAGATGACCCAAAGGTCCAACAAATGACCCGAAGGTCTAGCAAAGTGGCTCGAAAGCCAAATAAAATCATCAAAATCATCAAACAACAAATGTTTCAGTTAACGAGTCCGGAATTAACCAAAATAGTAAAAGTATGGTTCTGTACTCCGCACTTTTGCTAAATCATTTAAATCTCTTTATTGTTTCCTTAAAAGTGCAAAATTGTGTATTTTATATAAATAACATTTTACGTTCTCAAACGGACAAATCCAGAATTAACTAAATCAGTAAAAGTAAGGGTTCATAGTCCTCAATTTTGTTGAATCATTTAAATCGCATCTTCATTCTTTTGAAAGCGAAAACTGTAAAAAATTTGGAAACAATTTTATTTTAAAACTATTTTTAAAATACGTGATTAAAACAGCAACATCTGTAGCTATTTCGATGAGGAAATTGCGCTTCATAAAATACCTAAAAAACGGATACCAAATCGGCATTGTGGGATAACCGCTTTAAAATTCACTTTAAAATTGACGGTTACTGAAGTCAAAACAACAGTAATTATTATTCGTCAAAAATCTCATCAAAACAACACGTTTCAAAAACGTAGCACCGGCGTAAAAATCCGTTATAAAAATAACGGTAATAGAATATGTTTCAAAACGAAGTGCCGGTTCAAAATGAATTAAACGCTGGTAAGTACTAGGCAATATTCACACTGTTAACATAATAAACAATGACCTGAACTATACTTTGTAGCCATGGTCCCAAATGCATGCACGTCATAATTAGTTGGTCTGAACACAATATTAGTGGTTTATGCAATATTCACGCATGCATTATTGTGGATACTATATGCACACGCAAGTATGGTTTTTAAAATGCAAAAAAATACACAATGACGTGACCAACGCATTTTCGTGAACACGCGCACTATTAACAACAAAAAATGTGAGACAAAACCGAGACCCGGGCAGTACGTATACATGCGCACAAAATGTCAATGTTGCCTGGGTTTTGCTTCATTATGCATGCACACTTGAAATAAAAATAAAAAGGGCAGGAAACGCCTGGAATACAAACGTGCTTCATACATTGGGCTACAACTTGTGCACACTTAAAACATATGCACACCTTAAAATGAAAATAGCGTGGCCCAAATTATAATATGCATGCACATTAATTTACTATAATGCCTGAATATGTGTACACAATGAAAAGTTTTGGACTTGGCAAGAATTGACTGTGCGTCCTATATTTTAAATGTACCTATATGTAACCAGCTACAAGAAGACACGCAAAATATAAATGTTTGCATGTAAGTCGTAATTGGGCAACGGAATATAACAACCTAGGGGTGATGAAATATAATGATTCATAAGATTCAGGCTTAACTAATACTGGGCAATGCTTTCATGCGTTGAATGAATTTTTGGAAATGACTAACAAATTGCTTTCTCTCTTTCCTTTTTTTCTGGGTTTCTGCATTATGTAACACTCGCGCATGCTACTATATGTACAAAATGAAATGCAAGCTTGGTTTCACATGTGCACATGCATTACAAGGATGGAAAGACACAATTACTTGAACTATAAGCACGTACACATAAATGGCTTGTACTTGGCAAATTGGTTTTTGTGCATCACTATTTTCGTATGCATATTTTAGCCTGGACTTGGCAAACACGGCTACTAACTTCTTATGTACGCAGGGAATAAATAAGTAAAAATAACGCAAATGTATATATCGATGAGCACCAGTGAATGGCAGCAGTACACCATCAATACATACAGATGCACTCGAGCTCAAGTCAGTAACAAAGTGTAAATGAAACTGGACCAATAAGTGATGACAAAGGACAGGTAATATGCTGTGCAGAGGCAAGTGAACACGACCAAAAGAGAAACTAAAAATCAAACAGGTCGAAAGTGTCAACAAAAAAAGTGAAATGCAAATTAGCAACATGAGTTTTACACTCACCTCTATTTTGTTACAGAATAAATTGGCAACCGAGAATCGAAGAAGAAGCAAAACTTTGAGTTGCCATTAATCTTTTTGCCGAGCACTAGAAGAAGAATGAACAAAAGAAGAGACAAAGACTACTTTTCCTTTCCACAATTGTACAAGTCGAAAGAAAATAATGCTGGAAGTCATTTGGGTACACTAGCATTGAAAAGAGGACGTGCATAAAGAAAAGGAAGTACACACGCATTAATTGATGATAGCAATATCAATATTTGCTTTATGAAATGAATGTGACAGCATAGAGTTCATTTTCGTTTTTGAAATGGACATGTTCCATTTACACGTGAAGAAGGAAATGCACTACACTTTCAACGTTCACCACTTAAAGGTATGCAACTGACTTCGCAATGGATTTGTATAAAAAAATTCGAATAATAAAATTTACATTTTGTATTTAAAATATTTATTACGAAAGTAATTCAGAAATCAAGGTCGTTACAGATTTTCAAAATAATTTACGACGGTGAAAATCACGGTCGTTACACTATGTTGCCATATTTGTCGAATCCTCCAACACAAAGCTTCGAAACCCCCAAAATCGATTGCCTCCCACAAACCAGGTCTGCACCAATGGCCGCTCCACCCATAACGAGCATCCACCACGTGACGTCGCGGCTTCAAGCCTCTGCCATATCATGAATTCACTCGCCCGACCGCTTCCAGAAAATGTGTCTGCCTTGACTGTCGCTCGACGATGATTACGAATTGTTAACGCTAAAATTTGAACGCTAACACCCCGGTGTATTAAGTGTAGTTGTGAAAGCACCACCCGATGATTCGGGAACAGAGTATAAGCAGAAAGTCACAGAAAAAGCAGTGAATAACAACGATTTTATAGTGGTTCGGCTCAAGGCAAGCCTACGTCCAATTTAATTCTCTTTATTGCTAAACCGATTACAACTTTACAACAATCTTCAATTACAATTACGACGAGACAAATAACTAGAACTTTGATAGAGAAGAATTCTTCGAATCCATGTAGATTGCGTTAGATTTTCCCTTGAAGTTAGTTGAGATGCCTTTCGAACTTGAAGTGTCGGGTGAATTGAGAATTCGGCCGAGTATTGGCGCTTGAAGTGATTGGCCAAAAGTCTCTTGAATGTTGGATATGGTCATGTATTCATAGGCAAATTTTTCCCTTAGGCCGCAAGTCGCGACCGACTTAAGTTAGGTCGTGGACGACTTAACTAGTTGCAACCGGTTTAAAGCGAGCCCGAGCTTCACAGAGGCATTTTCGTTCAAGTCCCAAGTCGCCTCCGAGCTAACTCCTCCCCTTCCTAGTAACACGGCATCGGGTTCTTCATTCAGTGGCTTTTAGGTCGCGGCCGAGTTAGTCTGGTAAGTCGTAAGTCGCGACCCAACTGATGAGTCCAAGATCGTGTACGAGCTAAGAGATCACTATGCCCTGTAGCGGCATTGACTTCCTTTGCTCAATTCATGTCCGGCCTAACATTGGTCATAGGTCGGCTGCATTTTAGGTCGGTAACCTTGTCAAGGCGTTAAATCGGCGTCCATGTTAAAGCTTTAGGTCGGCATGCCCCTCTAACCTGTTAGGTCGGTAACCTTATTAAGGTGGTTAAGTCGGCGACCTTGTTAAAGTGTTAGATCGGCACCTCTCTTAGGTCTTAGGTCGGTCCCCCTTTGAAGCCTTAGGTCAGTCTCCCCTTGTTGAATCGGCAGAACAGTAGCTCGCTCATTATTCTGGATCGGTGAGCCACGGCCGAGGCGGGGTTAACATTTGCCCCTCCAAATACACGCCTAATGGTTAGGTCGTGTGCTTCGATAGCCTTTAACTCGTCCCTTTTAAGTCGGTAGGTCGTATGCGACCTAACAGTTAGACTGTGCGTGTCGCTTCAAGTCTTCCATTGCAGGGTATAAGTTAGCCTTCTTCCTCTTTCTTCGTCACTTACTCTCTTTCTTAATTCCGCCATTGAAGTATTCTCAAATTCCTAAAGGCGATTTCATCCCAACTGATCACCGATAACCTCTATTATCCATTGCGTAAGTAATTTCACTCTTCTCTCGATCGTAGATTACTGTCAATTCATTAGTCCTGCCGCTCGAATTCGAATCGTCTTCTTGAGCAATGCTCCACCACGAATCCCATCATATTTGTAGTTGACGAAGCTTAGGTTGCTCAAGATGATCGCTGATTCAACGAAGGCAGTTTACCACCTCAAGTTCGATGATGTCTGATGGCAGAATGCTAGATTTATAACGATTTCGAGTTGTTTAATTGGGTGATTCGATAGAATGAGTAAAGGCGGCTGCTGATGAAATGGTTATTGGGTTAACGGGTTGAATGCCATGAGATGTTGGTTCAGGAACGAGTTAGTGAGTTTAGGTGACTTAGTTTTTGGCCGACCTGGCTCTTAAGTCGTGGCCGAGATAATACATGGAGAAATTCCTGCCTTTCGAATCGGAGCTTGCTTTCTTATCTCCCCCTTGCGACCTAGAGGAATGAGTTGCCGAACTAAACTATCCAGGCTTCGACCCGCTACCGACTTAGTGCTATCCTGTAAGAGACTTTTAAACCATAGCCGAGTTGACCCTTGGGAGAAAATTGCCAACTTCTCCTGATCCAACCTTTAAACCGCAGCCGAGTTGACCCTTTGAGGAATTTCACACCACTTTTTGAATCGTAGCCGAGTTAAGACTTAAGCTTTGGGCGTGTTGACATTTTAAGAGCATAGATCCACTTTGAGTTTCTGACTCGAACTGCCAAACTAAGTTGCCTAAATTTTGAACTGCCCCAACTTTAAATTTGTTTGAATCTCATTGTATTATTTCACAGATTGTATTAACTTATAAGCTGCCAACCTGCTGAAAATAATAAACAAAGAAAACCAAGGCGAAAATACTGCCATTGACTGCCCACATCAAATGACAGATTAGTCGAGACAAGATAAGCAACTTATATACACTGTATAAAATGTTGTGAATCAATCGACTAAAGTGAAGTATTAATGCAAATCATCGCTAACTTAAACCGACCTATTTGCATCAACATACACTTGCATGTTAGAATAACGAACTCCGGATTTTATAACTGACAAGTATTTTGCTAGTTTTTTATTCCAGTTGCATTTGCTTATTGTTTGATTAATTTTACACAACACTCCACACACTTTAGGAAACGTGCACCTTCATGTTTGAATATCCAGTTATTTATGTAGAATGACTTCCCATCAAGAAGAAATGGCAGCTCAAGAGGAAGAAACCTTTCCGGTAGCTTTACCTATAGAGAACCCTCCAGAGAGAACTCCAACCATTCTAACCCCGAGAGCATTTACTCAGCTGCGCACTCAATTTGGTTTTACTGAAAGTGATGTCCTGCTCCCTGGGCCAAGTGATACTGCCGACAATCCTCCCCGTGGCTTTATTGCAATCAATCGTCAAATGTGTTTAAGCGGAGCGATCCCTCCTTTTAATGACTTTCTCTGAATTCTTCTCCTTCGGTTGTCAATCTCTCCATCCCAACTTCATCCTAATGGTTATGCCATCTTGATGGGGTTGTGCATTTTGTTCAGAAGAACTTTTGATCGCTTACCAAGTTTTGAAGAAATCCGTTACTTATGCTCGTTTGCAAAGAGTAGAGATCATCCTTCCTTTATAATTGTGAGGAGTGCTAGAAACCGCAAACTTATTTCCGACCTTACCGAAAGCGTTCATGGATTTCTGAACCAATTTTTCTTTGCTCGCTGCCCCCCAGGGTTTTATGCCGATTGGAGAGTAGGAAGTAAGATTACTTGTCTCCATTTTTAAACTTTCTCGAGATCCGAATTACCAATTGCTAATTTCATTCTTTGCTCTTTTCAGCACTTCCTATTCCCTCTAGAGATTCGGTCCATAAGCAGACTTTCGATAGATTGAGTGCCGTGGCTGTAGCAGAGAGAAGCATCAAGTTTTTGTTGGGGGATGAATTATTGCACCAATACGGGCTTTTGCATACTTCTCGTTGTACACATCCTCATGAAATCCCAGACTCCCCGGCTAGAGCATTGGATGCCCCAGCTTCTACAGATACATCCAAACCAAAAGGACCTGCTCCCGAGGCTTTGCTAGTGAAATGTTCCACTTCTGTTGATGTTGCGGGGCCATCTGACGAACTTGCCCCGGTTATTGAGGAAGAGGAGCCTCAGGGATCTCCCCGACGTTCACAGAAATCCGACGAAGAAGCCGAGAAAACTAGCCTTGCCAAGCAGAGCAGGGATGATACTTTCGAAGGGCTGAGCGACCTCTTTGCCACCTCGCAGGAAATCTTTAAAGATGATCCTATCACTACTGGGGTTTCTTCTTCAGTAGTTGAAGCAACTTCTGTCCTACAGCAGACTCCGTCAACTCAGGAGTTGACCCTTACTATTACACCCACAACCACTCCTCAATTAAAGAGTGGTTCGTAGTTTGATGCGCGTAGTTTGCACGCCACACACACTTAGAATTTCTTTTCGGCACTTTTATGTTTCTCACTTTTTGTACTTTGAAGACCTCTAAAACTTATCTTTTTTTATTTCAGATTCTCCGATGGGGCGCAGCAGCTCATACTACGATGATTTTCAGCGCTACGGGAGGCGTAGCCAATATGATTATAGACGTTACCTCCCCTCTTACAGAGAATCTGATGAAGAAAGAGCCGCCCGAAAGGCTCAAGAGAAGAGGGCTCAAGAGGAGCGCTACGAAAGAAGAGAGAGGGAAGAGCGCCACGATTCTTCACAGAGAGGTGACGATTCCCATAAAAGAAAAACCCATGATGACAGAGGAAAATGTCATGTGGTTGAAGACTCGAGCAAGCGAGCCCGACATGGTGAGAAGCACACCACTACAACTCCTGAAAAGGTTACCGCCCCTGCCTCGCTTGATATTCCTTCCGGCTCCCCCACTCTCGGGAAGTCAGACATCCAAACTATAATTAGCAGACCCAAATTACAAGTTGGACCGGGTCCTGCCACTTTGCAAAGTCGATTTCCTCAGTGGTGTCTGAAGGGAGTAAGGTTTGACCTTGACTTGGTCCCCATTGACAAGTCTGCCATGTTACGAAACCTTGACGCCGTTAAGCTTGATATTGAGAGGATGTCGAACTGGCAGAAACTTGTTGACGAGCTTCAGAGGGTTAATCGTGCAAACATAGAGGCCATGCTCACCATGGAAAATGATAAAACCGAATGGCAAAAGGTGCTCGAGCAACATGACACCGAGATGAGAAGCATTGCTTCTTACAATGAGGAGCTTGAAGCAAAAGTTGAAGAACTGAAACAAGAGCTTGCTGCTTCCTCTACTTCTTATTCTCAAAAAGAAGAAGTGCTCCTCAAACAAGTGAGAGAAGCCCATGTTGGCCAAAGGGATGCCGAAGACAGGCTCGAAGTGCAGAAAAGAATTAGCGAGGGCTATATCGCTGACATTGAAGAGCTTCGGAAGAAGAATAACTCCCAAGAGGCAGAGATCCAAATGCTTAAGCTTCAACTTTCTAAAGTTGAAATGGAGCGTGATGAGGCCTTTGCCGGCAAAATTGCAGCTGAAGAATCTCACGAGGCAACGAGGGCCAACATCAGCTCAACATTATTTGATTTCTATCTACATAGCATCTTGGGGAGCGGTAGCCTTGCCTTTCTAGGCCCTAAGTATGAAATTACACTAGCTGAAGTTTGGGAGGCAGCACTTGATATGCTCGGTGGTAAAGGCGCTGGCTATGCTGAGTCAGCTCTTGAAGAGCATTATCTTGATGATGATGCTCGCGCCGCTCTTGCCAAAGGGAGAGAACAGCTTGCAAGATTAAGGGCCGAAACAGCGGCAGGAGAATATTCAGGAAAAATCACCTCAACTATTCCAATTCAACCTTCTCCTTCAGCCGAAATTGACATTATCGGTTCTAGTTCTCATTCCCCATCTCCTACTAAAGTCACCACTGATATTGCAAGCATACAAGGTGGAGATGAGGGCGGCGAGAGTGCCGAGGCACAGGCTTACGAAGTTGACATCAGGGAACCGACTTCTGCAGGTAACCCTACTGACAATCTTGCCCAGGTAGACTGCTCATCTGTTTCTTATGAACTTGATGGGCTTTTTGACTACTTCTTGAAACTCAGCGAACCTTTATCTCCGCTTTTTGCTGACTTAAACATTTTTCCTTCTGTAGAGAAAACGTCGGGCATTGTTCAGCCTTCTGCTCCTCCAATTATTCCTTCTCCGCCTCCTAAGGTCACTCCTCCTTCTGCCTCGCAACCCGGGTCACAGGAAGAGCAAATAGAAGCCCTTCACGGCTTAGATGATCCCGTTGCTTCTCAAGATCCGAAAGGAGAAGAAACTGAAGGAAGCGAGAGGACGCCAGAACCCACTGGCCCCGATGCTGAACCGTTATCCAAACTTCTTTCTCCAGGGAGTGGGCCTTCCTCCAAGAAGAGAGGGAAGCAGGGAGTTTCCAAGAAGAAGAATAAGAAGGAATCTTTAACTGGCGGAGAAGAGACGGAAGAAAGTCCGATCGAGCCCCTTTCTCCTTCATCCCCTACCCTTACAAGCCGACCTAAAAAGTTGGTCATTCGGCCAATTGCGGGCTCAAAAGGTGGGCGGAAGAAGAAATGATGGTTCTGGTTCTGTGGCTTTTATATCGCTTTGTTGCCTTATTTGCATGCAATGACCGGAAATTGTGCGGGTACCGGCCCCCCGCTTTTCTTTTGTTGGAACCTGTACCTGTATATAAAATAGTGTTGAATAAAATGATTCTTTTTCTTTGTATAAACTTCTGTCTATATCTGAGAATGCATTTACTATTCATTTTTGTACAAGTTTCTTTGTACGATATTGCAGTGAGCTTGTGGTATATATTGTTCGAGCGCAATTTTACCGATGTAGTTACGCCATGCTGCCCCTATACCATAAGCCTATTGTAATATTTTATTTTATGAGGAACTTGTGCTTTTATTTTTTAGAGAATAATTATTCCACATTTGGAGGAATATGATTTCATTAAAAAATAGAGCACAAATAAGTTTCTACGCTTCAACTTTCGAAGATATCACTCTTTATTTTGTGCATATACACATTTTATTGAATGAAATCTTCTATGTGGTAAAGCGGGTATTTGTAAAGTACTTCAACTTCTTTTTGAGGAAGAGAATTTTTTGGAACAAGTAATTCACTCTTCCTTTGAAAGTTAAAGTGTGCTCTTAATGAGGATTTTTTTTTTACTTGCCACAGTAAAGGGCTTCTTGTTTTTTGTTTCTTTGAAAAGTTACACCTCTGAGGAAGACTTTTTCACGTTTCAACACTTGAAAGTTTTACTTCAATCTTGGTGAAATGTGTGCCTCCGAAGAGGTCTTTTCTGCTTGATTGTGCCTCCGGGAGGAGGTCTTTTCATTTCTGCCTCTGGGAAGAGGTCTTTCTGTCTTATTGTGCCTCTGGGAAGAGGTCTTTCTGTTTCTGCCCCTTGGGAGAGGCTCTTTTTTTTTATTTTTATTTTAGCATTTCATCTCCGGTGAAGTGAAACTCCGAAGAGCGGTTGTTACACTTCAACTCCTGGCGAAATGGGCCTCCGAAGAGGGCTTTTATTTTGTTTTACATTTCAACTCTGGTGAAGTGAAATTCCGCAGAGCGGTTGTAACACTTCAACTCCTGGTGAAATGGGCCTCCGAAGAGGGCTTTTATTTTGTTTTACATTTCAACTCTGGTGAAGTGAAATTCCGAAGAGCGGGTGTAACACTTCAACTCCTGGTGAAATGGGCCTCCGAAGAGGGCTTTTATTTTGTTTTACATTTCAACTCTGGTGAAGTGAAATTCCGAAGAGCGGCTGTAACACTTCAACTCCTGGTGAAATGGGCCTTCGAAGAGGGCTTTTATTTTGTTTTACATTTCAACTCTGGTGAAGTGAAATTCCGAAGAGCGGCTGTAACACTTCAACTCCTGGTGAAATGGGCCTCCGAAGAGGGCTTTTATTTTGTTTTACATTTCAACTCTGGTGAAGTGAAATTCCGAAGAGCGGTTGTAACACTTCAACTCCTGGTGAAATGGGCCTCCGAAGATTGCCTGGAAGTTACTCTCTCATGGTTGGAGGGTCATGACTCCACCAATCTTTTTTGGTTGAGTAGAGAACTTTCTTTTTTGCGGCATATGCTTCGTTAGAGGTCTTTATCCTCCGAAGAGTTGTGCCTCCGAAGAGGACTTGTGCCTCCGAAGAGGGCTTTAGTTGTTCCTTGTCCACTTGCTTATGCCTTTTCAGTGATCCTCTATGTTTTTTTTTAAGCTTGCACTCCCTTCTCTTACAAGTAATTTGTTTAATCCAAAGAAGTGTACTTCATTGCTAGGCCAGTTCACGAGAACGGACATAAGCTTCTTAATCGGATGTTTGTTTGTTCAAACTTCTCAATTTATTAGCTAAAGCCCGTTTTCGGCGAAATCATTGACCGTTCAATTGAAGCTCTTCTTATCTACGATTTAAGCTTGGGAATTTTGTGTCTTGGAATTTGTTTGTTGAATGATAACAAGAATCACTTGGTCTTGTAATGTGCAAGTTTTGTTTTCATTGCCTGCAAAAGTTTAAATCGACATTTCAGTGATACATTTAATGTACTTTTCATATCGTAAATAAAGCAAACATGTAATAATAATAAGGAACACAAGATTTATAGTGGTTCGGCCAAGAATTTGGGCCTACATCCACTTTATAGTCTTTCATTATTCACTTGCGTTGGTTTTACAATTGCTTTCAATTACAGGAATCATACATTCATAATTTTTTTTACAATATTTCAACAAAGCTATCAAGTAAAGTATGGACGCAAGTGATTGCTGTTCCAAGCTCTTGGATTTTGATCTCCTTCGACAGTAGTGAGTTTGAATGTGCCGTCAAGAAGCTTCTGACCTATGACATATGGTCCTTCCCAATTTGGCCCAAACACACCTGTCGCTGTCATAATTCTCTTTAGGACTAGATCTCTAATTTCAAAGCTGCGTTGGCGAACTTTGGAATTGAAATGTCTGGCTATCCTTTGCTGATGAGATGCGATTCTGAGCTCAGCCTCTTCTCTTTTTTCATCAAGGAGATCTAGTGCCTCAAGCTGTAGTTTTGCATTCTCCGCTTGATTGAAATGGATTCTTCTATGTGAAGGGACCTCTGTTTCTACCGGAATCATTGCCTCTGATCCGTATGCCAATGAAAACGGAGTATGCCCAGTCGCAATTTTGTGGGTAGTTCTGTATGCCCATAGTGCTAGTGGTAGCTTATCGACCCAACCACCTTTCTCTCTTTCAAGCTGCTTCTTGATGGTTGACTTGATAATTTTATTTACTGCTTCCACCTGCCCGTTTGCTTGCGGATGAGCTACTGCTGAGAAGCTTTTTTGGATTTTGAATCGTTTGCAAAAATCTTGGAGTTCTTCACTTTCGAACTGAGTGCCATTGTCTGTAATTATTTTTTGAGGCACACCATATCTGCAAATGATACTTTTAGTCACAAAACTTATCATCTTTTTTGAGGTGATAGTAGCCAGTGGTTCAGCTTTAGCCCACTTAGTAAAATAATCTACAGCAACAATGGCATATTTAATTCCAGATTTGGCAGTTGGTAACGGTCCTACAAGGTCTATCCCCCATATTGCAAACGACCATGGACTAACCATCTGTATGAGTTCAGTGGAAGGAGCTCTAGGAATTTTGGCGAATCTTTGGCATCTGTCACATTTTCGGGAATAGTCTGCTGCATCTCGATTGATTTCTGGCCAAAAATATCCGTATCGGAGAATCTTTTTCGCTAAAGTTTGACCACCTAAATGATCACCACATTCTTCCCCATGCACCTCAGCTAGGATTGTTTTGGACTCTTCCCTGGATACACATCGAAGTAACGGCATTGAGAATCCCCGTCTGTATAACTGGCCATCCTGGACTATATAGCGAGAGGCTTTCCTCAGTAGCTTCTTTCGTTCTTTTGAATTTTTTCGGTAAAGAGCCATTGAGCAGATATTCTGTTATTGGAGTCATCCATGATTCTTGCTCTTGAGACACGCTCATGATCCAATCAATATCCATCTCATCAATGCTCGGAGTCGACAGGACCTCCACTGGAGTTAACCCCAGAAATTGAGCTTCGCCCGTTCTAGAGTACTTTGCGAGAGAATCTGCTTTCATGTTTTCTTCTCGAGGAATGTGACTTATCATGTAATGATCGAAATCACCCAGGAGTTCCCAAGCCTTTGACAAGTAGGCGGGCAGATTCCCCCCTTTCGCTTGGAATTCCTTTTTGACTTGGCACACAATAAGCTGAGAATCACTGAAGATCTGTAACGCTCAGATGTTTAGTTCTTTAGCAATCCTTAAGCCAGTGATAAGGGCTTCGTATTCTGCTTCATTGTTTGTTGAAGGAAATTCCAATCTTAGTGCATAGCATAATGATCGACCTTCAGGGGTCTCAAGTACAACTCCGGCTCCAGAACAGTAGTCGTTTCTCGCGCCATCAACATATAACTTCCATTGGATTGGGGAATCGTCGATCGCTTCCTCCTCACTGTTACCCTTATCTGTGAATTCTGCGATGAAATCTGCTAAAGCTTTTCCGTTGATTGCTTTTCGAGGATGATAAGTGATGTCATATTGACTGAGTTCAATATTCCACTTTAGAAGACGACCCGAAGTCTCAGGGTGAAACAGGACTTGCTTTAAAGGTTGATCAGTGAGGACTCTGATAGGATGAGCTTGGAAATATTGCCTCAACTTCCTGGATGCAATCAGTAGGCAATAGGCGAGTTTTTCCAATTTAAAGTAATTCATCTCTGCCCCAGTGAGTCTTTTGCTGATATAGTAATCTGGATGTTGAATCCTCTTGTCTTCTCGTATCAGCGCTGCACTTAAAGCATGAGATGATACTGCCAAGTATATAAGAAGATCCTCGCCATCGCCAGGCCTAGAAAGTATTGGAGGCGTTTCCATATGGCAAATCAATTCATCAAAGGCTTTTTGGCATTCGGGAGTCCAATCGAAGTTTTTCTTTCCTTCCTTTAAGGCGTCAAAGAATGGGATGCATTTATCTGTGGCTTTAGAAATGAACCGACTTAGGGCGGCGACTTTTCCATTGAGACTTTGCAATTCCTTCTTCGTTCTAGGAGCTTTGATTTCCTTTAAGGCGGTAATATGAGCTGGACTAGCCTCAATGCCCCAAGCGCTCACGATGAAACCTAAAAACTTTCCGGATTCCACTCCAAATGAACATTTTAAAGGGTTGAGCTTCATTCCGTACTTTCGGAGGACTGCGAACATGTCTGCTAAGTGTTCTATGTGATCCACTGCTCTCTTAGACTTTACTAACATGTCATCGACGTAGACTTCCATAGTCTTGCCCAATTGCGGTTTGAACATAGCATTAACAAGTCTTTGGTACGTTGCCCCTGCATTCTTCAGCCCGAAGGGCATAACTCTGTAGCAGTATAGACCAACGTCAGTGATAAAGCTCGTGTCCTCCTGATCTGGCTCATGCATCATAATCTGGTTATATCCAGAGTAGGCATCCATAAAAGATAACAATTCGTGTCCCGCTGTTCCGTCTACCAGTTGATCGATCCTGGGTAATGGGAAGCAGTCTTTGGGGCAGGCCTTATTTAGATCTGAAAAATCGATGCACACTCTCCATTTTCCGTTGGCTTTCTTAACCAGCACTGGATTTGAAACCCAATTCGGATAGGTAGATTCTTTGATAAAGTTATTCTCCATGAGCTAATCAACTTCTTCTTTTAACGCTGCTGACCTTTCTGGACCTTGAGTTCTCCTTTTCTACTTCACAGGTGTAAATTTTGGATCAATATTCAGAGCGTGTACTGCAACTTCTGGGGATATTCCGCACATATCAGCATGAGTCCAAGCAAAAACATCCAAATTTGCCTTTAAAAAAGATATTAAGATATTCTGAATTGACATATTAAGTTGTGAACCCACATTCAACACCTTGTTTGGGTCCTTTGGGTCAACAGGTACTGGTATTGTCGTTTCCACTGGTACCAATCTATTCTCCCCTGCACTGACTTTTCTAGGATCCATCTCTTTCCGTGCTCCGCTGTGCCCGCCAGTGCAGGGTCCGCCCTGTAATTGCTACAAGGCTGGTTCTTTGATGCGGACTGGGGCTTCCGCATCCTTTTCCATTTCTCTTTTCCTTGTTTCTCGTAGCTCTGTCAGATAACACTCCCGCCCAGCATTTTGATCCCCTTTTATAACTCCCACTCCATTATCTGTGGGAAATTTAATGGTGAGGCACCATGGGGCCAGAACAGCTTTGAATGCTGCGAGAGTTGGACGGCCAAGGAAAGCATTATAAGCAGAAAATTCATCGACAATCACAAAAGTTTGCTTGCGGACCACTTTTCTTTCTCCTTCTCCAAGTTCCACAAACAAATCAACGGTTCCTATCGGCTGTTTTGGCTCCCCAGTGAAGCCAGCGATTTTCTGCGATGATGCTTGCACATCAGCCATAGGGATCTTCATTTGGTCGAATGTTTTCTTGAAAAGGATATTGCAGGATGCGCCACAATCAATGAGAAATCTTCTGACAATAGCTGGCCCGATACCAGCCGAGATGACTAAGGGATCCAAGGTAGGAGCTTCAATACCTGTGGAATCCCTGGCTCTGAACACAATATCATCATTGAAAGTTCTTTGTTGCTTCAGGGGCATAGCACCTTCCAAAACAAATACGTCTTCCTCGGTCGGTACATACTTCAAAGCTCGGGTATACCTTTCCATCTCACCCCAGCTCCTGCCTGCTGGGTGAGGTCCTCCCGTAATGACATTGATAACAGGCCTTCCGGATTCATGCCCTGCAGTCTTTTCACCTGTCCTGGGTTGATGAGCAGGAGCTCGTTGCCCCTGACTAGTCGAAGCGGGATTGCTGCTATTCTTTTCCACAAATTGCTGCAGCTTGTTTTCCCTTATCAATTCTTTAATCAAAATTTTCAATTGGCGGCATTCATCGGTATCATGACCGGGTTGATTATGGAAGCGGCAAAACTTTCCGCTTTGTACAGCTTTTTTCCCGGTTCTCAGAACGGGAGGTTTAGGATAATCAACAGAATCTTTAGTGGCAAGGTAAATACGCTCCGGCGTATCTGATAAAGGGGTATATTCCGATGGCTTGAAGGAACGAGGCTTCTTTAGATTTTTCTGTCTCTTCCAATCATTATTTTCCCTTTTCTGTCCTACAGATTCATTCTTGTGTGGGGCAACAACGTTATCTTCATCTTTTTCAAATGCTGCCTTTACCGGTACAGGACGGCTTTCCAGGCGTATGAACTCATCTGCTTTCTTGTAGAATTTTTCAAGGGAATTTGGTTCCTTCATGTTAAGCCATTTTCCAAATTCGCTTGACTTGTCGATGGCCCACATCAGATAGGTCAAGATCATCCGTGGTTCTGCATTGTCTACCTCGGCCAGCGCTATATTAAAGCGATTCAAGAAAGACCTGATAGTTTCACCTGGATTCCGCTCTAAACTTGACAACGACATAATATCTTTGGCTTTTGAAGCGTATAGTCTGAACTGCTCCTTGAATTTCCGGGTTAAGTCAGAAAACTGATCTATAGACCGGATTGGCAACTTGGTGAACCAAAGCAGAGCTACACCTTCCAGATATACAGGAAAATATCGGCACTTTATTTCATCAGAAGCTCTGGCACCTGTCATGTGCCAATCATACTTATACAAGAATTCGTTCGGATCACTTGTTCCTTTGTAAGCTGGGATAGTTGGAGGGACGAACTTCCTTGGGAACTCAGCCTTTAAGATTCTTTCGGTAAACAGGGTTTTACTTGGAGCGAAACCCCATTCCTTCTCATCTTCATTCCTTTGCATGCTTTCCTTCATGACTTGTCGAACCATTTCAGAAAGATATCCCTCATCATTTCGAGCTTTAGATCCACCAATTTCAGGAAATGTCCGCTCAAAGGGGCTAGCAGCCCTCTCAGGAATGTTTCTTTCTTCATCCTCATGAATGTTGCCAGCAAAGTTCCTTTCATTACCCGTTGGTTGACGGTTTACCCCAAACAAGTCATTCAACTTATTCAAAATTAGGGCATTTTGGGCGTTCTGAGCTTCCAATTGTGCACTTTGGGCATTTATCTGCTGGTTCAGCCCCAAGATTACAGCATCCAACTCCGCTTTTGTAACCCCAACAGGTGGAGTGGCTTAATTAGGTACTGGGGAAGCGGAGGTTCCCTCTTGAACATTTCCAGATCTAACAGATCTACTCTTTCTCCCCGGAGCCATGATTTCAGATAAACTTCTAGTCTTCAGAGAGGTTACTTCAACCAACTTCCGTGGAGCAATGATGACGATTTGCCTGAGTTCAACTCTCAATGAAAGCACCAAAAATGTTAAAGCTAAAATTTGAACGCTAACACCCCGGTGTATAAAGTGTAGTTGTGAAAGCACCACCCGATGATTCGGGAACAGAGTATAAGCAGAAAGTCACAGAAAAAGCAGTGAATAACAACGATTTTATAGTGGTTCGGCTCAAGGCAAGCCTACGTCCACTTTAATTCTCTTTATTGCTAAACCGATTACAACTTTACAACAATCTTCAATTACAATTACGACGAGACAAATAACTAGAACTTTGATAGAGAAGAATTCTTCGAATCCATGTAGATTGCGTTAGATTTTCCCTTGAAGTTAGTTGAGATGCCTTTCGAACTTGAAGTGTCGGGTGAGTTGAGAATTCGGCCGAGTATTGGCGCTTGAAGTGATTGGTCAAAAGTCCCTTGAATGTTGGATATGGTCATGTATTTATAGGCAAACTTTTCCCTTAGGCCGCAAGTCGTGACCGACTTAAGTTGGGTCGTGGACGACTTAACTAGTTGCAACCGGTTTAAAGTGAGCCCGGGCTTCACAGAGGCATTTTCGTTCAAGTCCCAAGTCGCCTCCGAGCTAACTCCTCCCCTTCCTAGTAACACGGCATCGGGTTCTTCATTCAGTGGCTTTTAGGTCGCGGCCGAGTTAGTCTGGTAAGTCGTAAGTCGCGACCCAACTGATGAGTCCAAGGTCGTGTACGAGCTAAGAGATCACTGTGCCCTGTAGCGGCATTGACTTCCTTTGCTCAATTCATGTCCGGCCTAACATTGGTCATAGGTCGGCTGCATTTTAGGTCGGTAACCTTATCAAGGCGTTAAATCGGCGTCCATGTTAAAGCTTTAGGTCGGCATGCCCCTCTAACCTGTTAGGTCGGTAACCTTATTAAGGTGGTTAAGTCGGCGACCTTGTTAAAGTGTTAGATCGGCACCTCTCTTAGGTCTTAGGTCGGTCTCCCTTTGAAGCCTTAGGTCGGTCTCCCCTTGTTGAATCGGCAGAACATTAGCTCGCTCATTATTCTGGATCGGTGAGCCACGGCCGAGGCGGGGTTAACACGAATAATTTCCTTTGAATGAAAATGAGGGAAGAAAACGAGGAGAAAAGCTCGGCATATTTTTTTTATTTCTTTGCTGAGTGTTTATATTTTCGTTTGCTTTGATTCTATTTCAAAGATAAAGCAAAGCACATTTTTTTCTTTGAATCTTTCGAATCTGCAATTGATTTTATAAAGGAGAAGGGAACGATGATTCCACTTTTTATTAGTGACATACTTTTGACAATTGCGTAATGTTCTAAAAAGGGGGAACATGATTTTGAAAGGAAGGCTGCGTGCTGAAGCGAAGGGGAAAAGCAGTGATGTGAATATAATTCAGCAGATGGTTGACTAAACTGGCATATATATATATTAATTCAAATTCAAATTGTCTCGATAAACGCAACACTAAATTTTTGACTTCCTATCGCGGCGTGCCGCTAGGCGTTTTTAATGTTATACCCCTATTCCGAACGCAATGAAAAAGGTTTCGAGACCAAATTCGATCATATGGAGAAGATAGCTTTTTGGGTTCAGTTATAATATTAAATTTTATATAGATTCCAGCGCGTTCATATATCATACGCTCACACGACAACTCCAAATGCTACGAAAATTGAAATCCGACAATAATTCAATGTTACGGATCCAATGGAACTGGAGTCATCCAATTCCGAGACTGTGCCTCGGAAGGCTATTTTTAAATATCGATTTAAACGATAAAATTTTAAAACTTAACAAAACATTTCCGAATCAAATTTTAACGCTTTTACTGTAACAACCCGTAAAATTTTAATAATTAAGTTCGTTATTTTAATTAAAATTGAGTAATTTAATTTTGAAAGAAACAAAATTAGGTAATTTATATTGAAGCAAACGTGAAAAAAAGAGGGTAATGTAAAAGGTAAATCACGTAAGACTTTGTGATTTAATATTTGGAGAATAAAATTTGGGTAACTTATTTATGAAAATAAGTGAATTAAAAACGTAACAATGATAATTAAAATTTATAATTAATGGATCTAATGAAATTTCCAATTTTTTGTAACACGGGAAAAGGAATACTTATAAATAAATTTAATATAAGAAACAAACTTAAATATTGAATTTATGAATTTATATATATATTGAATAGCAACTGAACGTAAATTTAGGTAATAAGGTTAGAACAAGCTGATAAATATTAAATGCGTAGTGTAATCCCAATTGATTTAAACCATTGTGAAGTTTTAACTGATCATAATGTTTAATAATTGTTAAAATAATAATGGAAGTGTGAATGGAAGTTTAATAGAAATGTTAATTTTATGCATGGATGGCAATTGATTTAATTAAAAATTTGAAACCAAGATAAAACAATGAATTGAGATATTAAATAGGTATAAGCGCCTAAATTTCAGCATAATGAAATAAAATATTGAACACAAATAAAAGATGAAATTTGAATTATATAACTGATTGGAACATTTGTTGTAATTAACGAACTTTTAAAGATAATTAAGAGTAATGGGTAACAATGGTTATAAGTTACATATTTATTTAGTTCGTAAAAGTTAGTTTGAAATCAATTACAGTTAATTCACTTAATTAGTGCAATTTGATATAGATTAATTTGGTAATCGGAGAATGTTAATTCAATAGGATGTAACCAATGAAATTTTAATCTAATACTACGTTAAGGCTAACTAAGATAAGTACTAATAAAGCGAATGAAATGCAATACCAATTGAGGGAAACCAATTCGTAAGAGTATAATTGAATGAAATCCGTAAATTGGGAAATAAATTTAAAACTGATATTAATTGATGAAATAATTGCATAATAAATTGTTGGTTAATAATTAAAGTATGAAGGTGTGTAAATAGGCGTACATTAATTGCAATGAAATAAATTAGCGTTGAATATGGAATTATAAATCTGGTTTGATGACTAACAAACTTAAATGCAAGTAATATAGGTGGCTTGTTATATAAGGTGTTAAATAAACTATGTAAATAATTAGTAACTATATCTAAATTTAACGTTTTATTAATGTAATTTAAAGTAACCATTAATGTAATAAAGGATGGCACCAAGGTAAATTAGTTAATTGGTTTTAAAATCCAAATTTATGAGTGAAATTGACAAATTTCAACATAGCAGTTATTACACAATAAGTGGAATTAAAATAGTTAATATAAATAAAGATGAAATTGGAAGTATCAATGTAATGTAACGTAAACAAATGTTCAATATGTTTAGAGGATAATGTTTGTTTGAATAATAAGAATGGGAATCAACATTTTTTCCATTTATTTGAATTTAAATTACGAAGGTTCACATTGAATAATAAGAGGATAATGTTTGTTCCTTTATTAACCTATTCGATTTATAACTCAACTATAAACTATAAGTTCACATTATAAGTTAAACACTTATAATTTATTTGTTTGCAAAATCGTTCCTTTAAACTTCATAATTATAAATCTTATAACTTATAAGATTCAATTATTTACCCAAATCCATTCTTTTAATAACTTTATAAATTTTATAAACCTACTGCTTATAAAATTCTATTTATAACTTCACCGTTTATAATTCTATAAATTTCATTCATTTATGAAATTCATTCATAATTCATTCTAACACTTATAAAAACTCGTTTTATAATTCAAATATTTTCATTTATAAATTATCAATTTATAAATCTTTTATATAAATCAATTTATATTATTATTTCAAAACGTCTTTAAAGTCCTTTATAATTTCATCATTTTGATTTATAAAATAATTAAATTTTATAAATCCTAATTTAAACTATTTTACAATAAATTAAAAAATCCCAATTTTAAACTATTTTATAAGATCGTTAACCCATATTTCTCAAAAATCAATCTTTAACTATATTTCTTAAAAATCATAATTTTTATAACATTAAAAGTATAACGTTTATTTATTTAAAATAAATCAATTTCCAAAAATATTGTACAACGTATACTTTTCAAAAATCACTTTAAAATCATTTTAAAATTCCAAAATTTGGTCCAATGATGCTGCACACTAAATAGTCAATCACGACTACAACGACATCATATATTGTATATAATAATCAACGAATATCAAAATATCCATAATCAAATAAATACTGTTGAGGAATCCAGTTGGATCTCTCCAACCTGTTTTCCTGCATCCACAAACATTAGCACAATACCAATTCCACTCCAGTACGGAATTATCGCGGTATATGGGATTTAAAATATTATCTGTTTAATAGACGGCGCAATAGGGTCTCATCTGATATACAATGCAGGAAATCAATAACTGCAATATATACATATGCCAATATACATATATTACTATTATATATAATACCAATTTCACTGTTTATGAAATATTCACGGTATATGTTTTTAATAAATAACATCCGCTTACTAACGGCGCATAATGTCTATTTTAACAATGAATAGATAACAATCATCATTCAAACATGCATTCAAATATTTTAAATCTAACTATTTAAAATTAAAATCGAAACCGATTCGATTGAGTGAGATGTTCTCACCTTGATTTCAATTTCGTTTTAGCGATTTATTTCGAATAAAATTAAACGGACGTTTAATTTTACCCAAAATTTTCACTAACTCCAAATGACTCCAATCAAATTCCATAGCGTAGTGCTCGTCCATACGATTCTAACGCTTCCTGTTTCGCGCGTTTTCGACCTCGTATGAAAAAGGTATTGATTTTTAAAGTTACACGATTTATTTATATAATATTCACAACATTTTTATAATTTTAAAACCCTTCAACCTGCATCCACCGTTCATCACAGGCTTGCAAAATCTCGGCCACAAGATTTCGAGGGGAGAACGAAACAATTTTCTGGTCGTTCATATAGGGGTGGCGGCTGCAAACCCTAGCCTATTTTTTTTATTTGTGAAAGGTTAAGGGTCTATTTATAGAAAATAAAACGAAACACTATTCATTTTGGAATTTTCGGACTCCGATTTACGCGCGGTGACCAGCGTTTCTAGGGTTTACCCTGCATTTCGGACACAATGGAATAGGTTTCGGAAGCTAATTCGGCCATCTGTGCGAGTTATGGCAATAAACGTTCAATTTAAATTAAACCGATGTAAACGATTTTCTAGGCGTTTTAGCTTGTACCGGACAACGGATAAATCCGATTGACATGAAATTTGAAACCTTACAATAATGTCACATTACCGATCCGATGAAACTGGTTTCGTCGAAATCCGAGACTGTTTGAAAAATGGCTATTTTAGCTCGCCAAATTATTATTAAAACAATTTCGATGCGTTTCGAGCTGCCACGATCAAATGATAACTCCAATTGCTACGAAAATTGAAATCCGGTAATAACTAACTATTACGGATCCAATGGAACTGGTCTCGTCCAATTCTGAGACTGTTCAAAAATTGACTATTTTCACTAGTCGATTAAATATTAAAATATTCAATTTTCACAGATAAACTTTTAATTTGATTTTAAAAGTTCTATAACATCATTCTAACACCAACATGATAAAATAAAATTTTACAAATCATTTTCAATCATATTTAACCCAATTTTCAATTATTTCCATAATTTAACATATTAAATTATCGATTTAATTATTCAATTAAATCCAATTATTCAAATTAAATTTTATTCGACTTATAAATTCACTTATTAATATTTAAAATTAATTAAATATTAAATTTTTAATTAATAAAAATTCGGGGTCGTTACATACTTTCCCCCTTAAAAGAAATTTCGTCCTCGAAATTATCAAGTAAGAAAAGTTACAGAATCTATCAACTTTCCAAAATCCATAGTCAAACTTCTTACAATAACTTTACTAAGTTTCCAAATCATACTTAGTTATCTTTTCAAAAACAACTACTATTGTTTAACTTTCAACTTCTATTCAAAGTTATAGTTTTCACAAATTTTCCAATTTTTTTCAAATTTTTTCTAACGCCTTCAATTTTCGGAAAAATTCGCCATAGTCTCCTTTACGCGGCTCGATCCGAAAAAAAATGATAGTATATATATCACAAATATACATCTCATCAAGTAATGAGGCATCCCGCAGGGAAAAAAGTGTAAAAGTACGATATTTAATCCGAGATATGTACCTTATATTTTATTAGCTAGCATATACGGCTAATATAGCGCGAAAGCGAGCTCCAAATGCGAAGCAAACGCGATCCGCACCTACTAAACACTCAATAAACAACATGAGAATCATGTATATAGACAATAGTATCGATATACAACATATAGCAACATAATAACTATATATGCCAACATAGCAAATGTAGTAAAAGCAATATATATTCAACCATCAACCAACTAACATCCAACTAGCATTCATAACCAATAAATATTCATTCATATTCTCTTTAATATTCAATGAAATGGTTTTCAATTTAATCACATTTGATTCATTAACAGTGGATGTTTTACTAACATTTATTCTCAATTAGTTAATATTCACTAATCCATATTCAAGTTGGTTCACTTCCAAATCAAATTCAATTCTATTTAAGATTCATTTAACTTCCAATTGAATTTCAATTACTTTAGCTTCCAATTTCATTAATACTTAATGAATTATATACAATCAACTAACAACCAAATAACAACCAATGTATATTAATTTCAACCAAATTACTTTGCTTATATTCATTCAATTTGGTTTAACACCATCACTTTCAATTGGTTTAATTAAATTGATTTTCATTCAATTATTCAACTTCCAATAACATTAGATTTTAATGAATTAACACTTATATCCATTATTTCATACCAATTATCCACATTCAATTGATTAACATTCAATCCATTAATCCAATTCAATTACAAAAAGTTGAATTTCATTTACATAACTCAAGTTCATATCTATCACTTAACTTTATTAATTTACTTTGATACCAATATCAACTTCATTCAACATCTCTTAAGTTATACTTCATTTATAAACATCACCTGGTTTTACTTAACTTAAATTCCCACTTATAAATTAATTCAGATTCCAAATTCTAAAGTAAATTTCCATTTAACTTTAAATTCAATTTTTTTTATTTACAACTCATATTCATATAGTTTCACTTCTTATATATAAGTTTATTTCACAATTGTAAATCACTTTAATTATAATTCCATTCTTATAATTCTTTTGCTTATACAATTATTCTTTTATTTAGATGTTTTTATTTAACTTATTCAACAACCAAACAATCAACTTATATACACTTTAATAATTCTGAAAAATTATTCCTTTATATATAAAATATAATCAAGGTAAAATTATTTCATTTACCCAATATAAAACAATATTATGTCTAATTGTTCTGTACAAGTGTTTAGAGATCCCTATCAACAACGTTAATTACTCGTATTAACCAGAATCCATATACCACTCAACAAACCAATCATCACAATATAAAAAAATTTTATATTCACTAACAAATACGCTCTCATAGCTATTATTACACTCAAACTCATTCTAGAGTACTGCTGACTCTATCTCTAATGAGTAATACCCAATAGAGCCATGGTTGTCGCTTAACCATATGCTCTGATACCAAATGTAACGTATGCGATTTTTCGTTGCCGAAAAACCGAATAGTTGGGGTTTTAAGAAAAAGAAAAAGACAGAAGAAGAGAGAAAAAGATAGAAAATAGAGAGAAAAGAAAATAGAAAATAGAACGGAACAGAACAGAAAACAACAGAACAACAACAGAATCTCACCATCGCAGCGGAACAATATATAATAAATAAATGAATAATCTTTAAACATAGAACTATATCAATTATTACATTTTATACATTACATTACATCATATCATCAGAGTGTACAACAACAACAACAAACAGCAGAAAAGAAATACTATATACTAGTAATAAGCCATGCCATCCAGCTTTCCTCCAGCAACTCCTGAATTCCAGAATATCCTGATAAACCTTAACTCTTGACTGCCCGTGTGGAAATTGGTGGGCACCCAGAGTTTAGGAAGGAAAACAATAAACTCCGAGTCAGTCATGTGACTGGTGTGAGAACTCAAAACAGTTTATTTATCTTTAAAATCAAAATAGAGAAATATTTTTAAAGTCAATTTGCAATGCTTTTAAAAACGAGACTACCATAAGGCCTCCCGCACACACACACATGCAAACGCAGAATCGGAGAAGATTTCTCCTTATGATAGTCAAAGATGCTTGATACGCATTAAAAAGAAACATTTGATATTATTACTAGTGCATAGTGTAGGAAAAATATTTCGAAAGTAGAATATAAATCTTAGCCAACATAGACATTTCGAACTATGCCTACTATAGCTACCATCTAAATAGTGGTGACCACCATAAGTAAATGGCAGGTCCTACAACTAAAACCGTACAGGGTTTCGTATTGGGAATTGGATTTCCAACGAATGATCAGGCCAAGGAACTTCCCATTGCCACATGAGAACGCCTCTGGAAGGACGTCCCCGAGAACCAAACCTATGACGCCCACCTCTATACCCACGCTAGCCAAGAACATTACGGTGAATGCTGTCGACTAGCACGGAGAATAAGGCTGTTGAGGAGCGACCATCCGTGTAATTGCTTTGTGCGAGCATCGATACGTCAGATAGTATAACATGCAATACTTTATCAAGAGGAAATCCGACATACCGACACAAACTCAAAGCTACTACACAGTGGCTATAATATCTTCGGAAACAAATACAGAAATAAACATAACATAAATCAGTCACAGATAATTCATATCACAAAGGCGGAAGAAGATATGAATATATAATTAACACATGGAAGTGTATATCAGAGTAGTGGTCAAAAAGATCCACAATAATACACAAGAATAGCAACACGTGCTATACAAAAGAATACATCTATGAGTCAATATCTCAAGAGTATACAACAAAAACTACTAATCTAAGTAGTAAGCAAAAGGTCAGAGTAATGGATCCCTGGGGAGAAGTCAAGCAGAAGCACCTGTAACATCTCGGTCTGACCCGAGTATTATTCAATAAGAAAATAATAAACGGATCAGTCTAACTATAAATATCAGATGAAACGATATAGAATAAGAGATATGACTAAGCACATAATAATCACAATGCCAAGCTGTGATATATTTAAGCAGTTGAAAATCATCAAGCGATTATTCAATGTCACAAAATCTACACAAGAATCACAGAAACGTCATACTCCTAATTTAGTTCACAAAACCATAAATATTGACAATAATATCAATGTCAATCACAAAAGTCAATGACACACAAATTCCAGAATTCAACACACGAAATCCTGAAATCACAAAAGTCAATGACGCACAAATTCACCAATACACAAATATCGATAAAGCTTATCGATGGAAATCATGAAAATTGGTTAAACACAAATTATAGAAATCATCTCAAGAAATCCAAAAATCACAAAGAGGGGGAGGCCTATCACAAACGGGAGCATAAAGCTCGCCAACACGTGTATCACAAACGGAACGCTAATTCCATGGTTGCTAACCATCACAAATTGAGCCGAAGCTCCACAAACGGCCCGAAGACCATGGGTTGCCACCCCACCAATTTGAGTCGAAACTCCACAAAACGGGGTTTAGTCTCCCTCGCAGACAAAGAGACATCGCACATTGCTAGTCTAAATCACAAAGATGATCGTCATGATCAACGAGAAGTGTCAATTACACTAAGCTAGTAAATATATGAGTTAAGCTTCATGTCCCATAACCACTTGCTTAACTTAAATATTTACGAACAAACTGTAGATCTCCACTATAAAATTGTCACAAGGGATTCAATCGAACAAGTCCAAGAATTAACCGACAAAGTGAATGTAAGCGTTTCATACCACTTGTTTTACTAAGTCGTTTAATTAGATTTCTCATACGAGTGAGGTAAAGGTTTATATATACTAATAGATTGGAAAACGGTTTTATAAACGAATTTGGTATTAAAATAGTATTGAAATCGTTTGAGGAAAGAGTTTTGATATTTACTACTAGTATAGAAAACCTTTATATTTTTAAAGTGACAAAACAAAAAGAAGATTGTAGGAACAATCAATCACTAAAATTCACATACGAAGATGTGAATAAAAATCCAACGAAATCGATAAAGAATCCATCAAAATGGATATTCAAAAATCGCTAAAAAGGAGTCATCAGAGTCATAACAATTGATAACAACACATAGGAAACAACACGAATCGATTAAAGTTGGAAATCCAGACAACTAGGCGAAATAGGCAAAAATGCAGCAGGTCGGTCGGCCGGCTACAGAGCTCGGTCGACCGGACCCTGCTCTCAAAATTCCTCGGGAAGCAGGTCGGTCGGCCGAACACTGTACTCGGTCGACCGAACCTTAAACAGGGAAGTGCTTATGCACTTGGCAGCAGGTCGGTCGGCCGGCTACAGAGCTCGGTCGACCGGACCTGTTGCCAGTCCCCTCCCAGTCCATCCAATTGAGGTCCAACCTCCACCCAATTGCATTCTCTCGAGCAACGGCACTAAGGGATCATGCCAATCAACTACCCGGCCCTATATGCTCCTCGATCCATCACCAAACATTTGTTCAAACATCAAAGTTATGATTTTTAAAGGATTGAACCCAAAACACCAAAAATTGGAATATTCACCAAATCAATCCAAACCAAAAGCAATTGCACACCAATAAGTGTTAGGAATTCATACCTAACAATCGAAGATAAATATAAGCATAGATGTGAGATAAAAATCTCACCTTTTTTACAAAATCAAACAAGAAGAAGCTTGAAAGCAAATGGAGAATCAACCTCTCTTCAACACAACCCAAATGAGCTTGAATCTATGCTCAAAACAAGAACATTCCCAAAATTAGGTTTAGGAATTTTTCAAATTGGTAAGATAATAAGTTGAGGAAGAAGAAGAGAATGCTTACCAATGGGTTCTCTTGAATTTGGAGCTAGGAATTTGAGGTTGCAAGAGGAACTAGGGTTTTGGAGTTTTGATTTCCAATCTCTCCCACCATTATTGCCTTAGAACTAAAAAGAGAATAAAATGAGGGTGAATGGGGGAAGAGTGGCTCAGTTTTGAGTATAAGTTAAACATAGGGCTGAACCCAAACCCAAACCCAAAGTGAAAAGTAGAAAAAATCAACTTTCTCCAAACATATCGAAGCTTATACTCAAAAGGGTCGCAAACGACATTTTAAACTCAATGGGAGTGGTCCCGAGTCCTAATACGACCGTATGCAAAAAGTAGCCTTTCGGACTAAATTCCGACTAACGATAAAATATTTAAATAAAATATTTAAATATAAAAATCCAAATATGCGTGTTGTTACAAAACCGGATCTCTGCCAACACAAGGCCGGGTTACCCCTAACTGGGTAACTACTGACACGAGTATGCCATCCCCCGATCCCTTGGGACCGTTAACCGAGCGCTCGTCATCAACATCACACCATAATAATAAGTGTTTCAACATGAGTAAGCATCTAGGCTCCATACCATGATACCACCCTTTTCCAGAAGGAAATGCACATACCCTAAAGGGAGCTACCCCTCATAACCTTGCTGCATCTTTCCTGTTTTGACCATTCCGAGGTGTGAGGCTCGACGATGTCACGTCCACAAAAACATACTCTATACAAAAGCCATGCTTTGGGTCAACAAATGATCATAGAAATGATCATCAAGATAAACGATCAAATAAATGATCCTATCACAAATGATCAACACAATGATCATTTCACAGCAACACTCAGCATGTCACATTACCAAATTGGGAATATATCGCCGATAACCTTCAACTACATAACCTCTGAGCTCGTACGTCTCAGAGAAGGGTGTTAAGCTAAAAGAATAAATTCTCCGCCACTAACAGAAATATATTTGAAAGAAATCTGCTTTACATCTCAATTTGTAATGTCATACATACAATCCATACAAGTCTGTTCCGGGCTCAAACAGAACCGAAGGCACTTACAAAGAAGTCCTTGCAATCCGGATAATCTCTAATCACGTCCGGACTTCCCATCACATAGGGAGTCTCTATACCGTAGCTACTTGGTGCAAAGACAATCGACGAGTTGTCTTTTTGCTTTCAAAAATATCCGATCTTCAACACTGGTCATCAATGCTATCCATTACGTCGTATCACTATTCGGAATGGGTAATCCGAATAACGAGCGCAATAATTTAAAAATAAATGTAGCATTCAAATTCAGCAAATCACAACAAATACCTTTCAAAGGTAAATATTGATAGTCGGTTATTGAACTATCAATGGATATGCACAACATCACCAGATTCCAAACAATTTTCCAAATTATTTATTTCCCAAAAATATATTTACAAGATATATAATTTCAACACCTCAAAAATAAATCAATATTCCACTTCCTTTTATTTATTTATAAATTCAAAGTGAATTTCTATTCCAAAATATCCATGCATATACGATTTCAATTATTCATTTCAATTTATCTTCAAAAAGATAAATTCTCAAAACGTTTCATTACACATTGGAAAAACATTCCCATACATATTTATTCATAAGTAATTCACAAATTTTATTTATTTTCAACCTTTGGAAAATATTCAATATACTTAAATCAAGATTAAGTACATATTTCATTCTTAAGGAAATCATTCTCTTAAACATATTTATTTGGGCCAAAACGAATGTTGCGTAAAACATCGTTACGACAACCCAAAATCACTAGTATAGGGATTCGAAATTTAAAATAGATATATGAATCCCAATACTATAAAAAACCTTTCCTTTCCGAAATCATTTACTATAACAACAGTGTTATAGTCCACCATTTCCTTCTATCTCTCGAAAACGTCTATTTCAACAATGAATGTTGAAATCTATGGTTTCGAATCTCAACACGTTTTGAAAACATCGTTAGATCGTTTTAATTCTATTTAAAACATCACATTCAAAACAATTTCTTTAACATATTATTCACTATTCAAAAACGTGAATATACTTGTTAACCAATTTCATCACTTCTATTCATTTTATTTTAAAAGATTATTCACAGTCTAAAACGTGAATATAACTCCATTAATAGGTTTCAACAATTTACTTATCAAAATAAGTCGTTGCGAATTTATAAAACAACGTTTATAAATTCCATTTCTATTTATTTTATAACTACTTCCTTTATAAATCTCCTTTATTAACCTATTCGATTTATAACTCAATTATAAACTAAAAGTTCGCATTATAAGTTAAACACTTATAATTTATTTGTTCGCAAAATCATTCCTTTAAACTTCATAATTATAAATCTTATAACTTATAAGATTCAATTATTTACCCAAATCCATTTTTTTAATAACTTTATAAATTTTATAAACCTACTGCTTATAAAATTCCATTTAT
This sequence comes from Allium cepa, assembly GCA_030765085.1. Lineage (NCBI taxonomy): Eukaryota > Viridiplantae > Streptophyta > Magnoliopsida > Asparagales > Amaryllidaceae > Allium > Allium cepa. The sequence goes on from CM060942.1 coordinate 294,455,524, forward strand.
AACATCACCGTTTATAATTCTATAAATTTCATTCACTTATGAAATTCATTCACAATTCATTCTAACACTTATAAAAACTCGTTTTATAATTCAAATATTTTCATTTATAAATTATCAGTTTATAAATCTTTTATATAAATCAATTTATATTATTATTTCAAAACGTCTTTAAAGTCCTTTATAATTTCATCATTTTGATTTATAAAATAATTAAATTTTATAAATCCTAATTTAAACTATTTTACAATAAATTCAAAAATCCCAATTTTAAACTATTTTATAAGATCGTTAACCCATATTTCTCAAAAATCAATCTTTAACTGTATTTCTTAAAAATCATAATTTTTATAATATTAAAAGTATAACGTTTATTTATTTAAAATAAATCAATTTCCAAAAATATTTTATAACGTATACTTTTCAAAAATCACTTTAAAATCATTTTAAAATTCCAAAATTTGGTCCAATGATGCTACACACCAAATAGTCAATCACGACTACAACGACATCATATATCGTATATAATAATCAACGAATATCAAAATATCCATAATCAAATAAATATTGTTGAGGAATCTAGTTGGATCCCTCCAACCTGTTTTCCTGCATCCACAAACATTAACACAATACCAATTCCGCTCCAGTACGGAATTATCGTGGTATATGGGATTTAAAATATTATCCGCTTAATAGACGGCGCAATAGGGTCTCATCCGCTATACAATGCGGGAAATCAATAACTGCAATATATACATATGCCAATATACATATTGCTATTATATATAATACCAATTTCACTGTTTATGAAATATTCACGGTATATGTTTTTAATAAATAACATCCGCTTACTAACGGCGCATAATGTCTATTTTAACAATGAATAGATAACAATCATCATTCAAACATGCATTCAAATATTTTAAATCTAACTATTTAAAATTAAAATCGAAATCGATTCAATTGAGTGAGAAGTTCTCACCTTGATTTCAATTTCGTTTTAGAGATTTATTTCGAATAAAATTAAACGGACGTTTAATTTTACCCGAAATTTTCACTAACTCCAAACGACTCCAATCAAATTCCATAGCGTAGTGCTCGTCCATACGATTCCAACGCTTTCTGTTTCGCGCGTTTTCGATCTCGTATGAAAAAGATATTGATTTTTAAATTTACACGATTTATTTATATAATATTTACAACATTTTTATAATTTTAAAACCCTTCAACCTGCATCCACCGTTCATCACAAGCTTGCAAAATCTCGGCCACAATCTTTCTTCTTCCATGCACGCGATCTCCATCTACAGACAACATATACGCACGTAACCCATCTTCATGAAACTCGGGTTTCACTTCGCGCCACAACACTCGACTAAAATTCGATCAGGTACCACCATTTCCAAGCTCGGCACGAACTCCACCACCACCAGCAAACACATGAAACTCGGCCACTCCTGGAGTCCCGATTTGCAAGCCCAACTGCAGCCGAACGCGGCTATGTAACTCACAACATACAGCTCCATTCGCGATCATACCCGTTGAATATAAGGATCTTGTCATGCTCTACAACTTTCATTTAGAAAGTTTCTTGAATTAATGAACGGATTTGGAGATTTCGAGGGGAGAACGAAACAATTTTCTGGCCGTTCATATAGGGGTGGAGGCTGTAAACCCTAGCCTATTTTTTTTTTATTTGTGAAAGGTTAAGGGTCTATTTATAGAAATAAAACGAAACACTATTCATTTTGGAATTTTCGGACTCCGATTTACGCGCGGTGACCAGCGTTTATAGGGTTTACCCCGCGTTCCGGACACAATGGAACAGGTTTCGGAAGCTAATTCGGTCATCTGTGCGAGTTATGGCAATAAACGTTCAATTTAAATTAAACCGATTTAAACGATTTTCTAGGCGTTTTAGCTTGTACCGGACAAAGGACAAATCTGATTGACATGAAATTTGAAACCTTACAATAATATCACGTTACCGATCCGATGAAACTGGTTTCATCGAAATCCGAGACTATTTGAAAATGGCTATTTTAACTCGCCAAATTATTATTAAAACAATTTCGATGCGTTTCGAGCTGCCACGATCAAATGATAACTCCGATTGCTACGAAAATTGAAATCCGGTAATAACTAACTATTACGGATCCAATGGAAGTGGTCTTGTCCAATTCTGAGACTGTTCAAAAATTGACTATTTTCACTAGTCGATTAAATATTAAAATATTCAATTTTCACAGATAAACTTTTAATTTGATTTTAAAAGTTCTATAACATCATTCTAACTCCAACATGATAAAATAAAATTTTACAAATCATTTTCAATCATATTTAACCCAATTTTCAATTATTTCCATAATTTAACATATTAAATTATCGATTTAATTATTCAATTAAATCCAATTATTCAAATTAAATTTTATTCGACTTATAAATTCACTTATTAATGTTTAAAATTAATTAAATATTAAAATTTTAATTAATAAAAATTCGCGGTCGTTACATTGTTAGTGTTATAAAAAGGTTTTAATATTGTGTTAATTTGTTCCGCTTCGTATTTATAAATTCTGATTGATGCATGGGATGCTATGACATCAATAGGGATTTCTAAACACTTAATAGGACAGACCGACATAATATTTCATTTTAGTATAGGTGAATGAAATAATTTTGCTATTATATTTTCTATATATAAAATCAATTTTTAAATGATATATATATATATATATATTTGGTCGCAATATACTGGTTGTTAGGTAATGAAATTTATAATTAATTGTGACACCCCACCTCTATACCCACGCTAGCCAAGAACATTACGGTGAATGCTGTCAACTAGCACGGAGAATAAGGCTGTTGAGGAGCGACCATCCATCTAATTGCTTTGCGCGAGCATCGATATGTCAGATAGTATAACATGCATTTCTTATCAAGAGGGAAATCCGACATACCGACACAAACTCAAAGCTACTACACAATGGCTATAATATCTTCACAAACAAATATAGAAATAAACATAACATAAATCAGTCACAGATAATTCATATCACAAAGGCGGAAATAGATATGAATATAACACATGGAAGTGTACATCAGAGTAGTGGTCAAACAAGATCCACAATATCAAAAAGAATAGATACAAGTGCTAGACAAAAGAATAAGTATACATCATAGAGTCTGTATCTCAAATGTATACAACAAAAACTATTAAACTAAAGTAGTTAGCCAAAAGTCAGAAGATGGTTCCAGATAGGAAGCCATGAGGAAGCACCTGTAATATCTCAGTCTGACCCGAGTATTATTTAATAAGAAAATAATAAATGGATCAGTCTAGCTATAAATATCAGATGAAATGATATAGAATAAGAGATATGACTAAACGTATAATAATCACAACGCCAAGCTGTGATATATAAGTAATTGAAAATCAACAAGAGATTAATCAATATCACAATAATCTACTCAAGGATCAAAAGGAATGTCATACTCCTAATTTCATTCACCAAGCCACAATAATTGATAAATCAAATCAATAGAAATCACGAAGATAGGTGAAGCATAAATTCCAGAATTCAACACACGAAATCCAGGAATCAGAAGAAAAGGATGGCCAATCCTATAAAAATGAGTCGGAGCTCCTCCAGATAGGGTATAGTCCCCCATTGCGGACATTGAGCCGAAGCTCCTCCTGGTGAGCCGAAGCTCCTCAAGACAGGGTATAGTCCTCCATTGCGGACTTTGAGCCGAAGCTCCTCCTGGTGAGCCGAAGCTCCTCATGACAGGGTATAGTCCCCCATTGCGGACTTTGAGCCGAAGCTCCTCCTGGTGAGTCAAAACACCTCCTGACAGGGTATAGTCCCCCATTGTGGACATTGAGCCGAAGCTCCTCCTGGTGAACCGAAGCGCCTCATGACAGGGTATGGTCCCCCATTGCAGACTTTGAGCCGAAGTTCCTCCTGGTGAGCCGAAGCTCCACAAAAATGAAGTATCGTCCTCGACATGAACAAAGAGACATCGCACATTGCTAGTCTAAGTCACAAAGATGATCGTCATGATCCACGAGAAGTGTCGATTGCAGTAAGCTAGTAAATATATGAGCTTAGCTTCATGTCCCTTAACCACTAGCTTAATTTAAATATTTACGAACAAATTGTAGGTCTCCACTAGAAAATTGTCACAAGAGTTTCAATCGAACAAGTCCAAGAATTAACCGACAAAGTAAACGCAAGCGTTTCATACCACTTTTTTTACTAAGTCGTTTAATTAGATTTCTCATACGAGTGAGGTAAAGGCTTGTATATACTAATAGATTGGAAAACGGTTTAAGAAACGAGCTTTGTAATAAAATAGTGTTGAAATCATTTTAATGAAAGAATTTTGTTATTTACCACTAGTATAGAAAACCTTTATATTTTTAAAGTGACAAATCACAAAGAAGATTGTAAGAACAATCAATCAGTAAAATTCACATTCGAAGACGTGAATAAAATCCAAAGAAGCCGATAAAGAATCCATCGAAATGGATATTCAAAAATCTCTAAAAAGGAGTCATCAAAGTCATAATAAACGATAACAACAAATAGGATCATCACGAATCGATTTAAATTGGAATTCTCAAGCAAATAGGCAAATAGGCAAAATAGTGCTGATTCAGACATCTGAAATCAAGGATTCAGACGTCTGAATCTGGAAAATAAATATTTTCCAAAGACAGAATTCAAATGTCTGAATCCTTGGATCCAGACGTCTGAAATAGGCACTTTTTAGCCTATTTCCTTTCAGGTTCCAAATAAACCAATTCAGACGTCTGAAACCATTTATTCAGACGTTTGAATCTGGGAATAGAAATCTTCCCAGAACAATATTCAGACGTTTGAATATTACGTTTCAGACGTCTGAATGAAGGGTTCAGGGCATTCCCTAAACCTAGGCCAAAAATGGCCAAACGAATATCGAAAACGATCGAACGAGCAAATGGCGATGACTAAGGAATTACGTCGAACGGCAACCCAGCCTAAACGGCTCTTCGATACGCCTCAAATATCAATGTCCAAATATCCATAATAGGATTTTCATAAATTAGACCAAAACACCAAAAATTGGAATATACACGAAATCAATTCAAACCAAAATCAATTTCACATGAATAAACGTTAGGAATTCATACCTAACAATCGAAGATAATTATAGACAAAGATGTGAGATAAAAATCTCACCTTTGAACCCAAATCAATGAAGGAGAAGCTTTAAGAACAAGCTAAGATCAATCCCTCCTCAATCTCAACACTAGAAGCTTGAATCTAAGCAATGGGTTCACTTGAGTTTGGAGTAAGAAGTTGGATTTGCAAAGCAAGTTAGGGCTTAGGAATTTCTATTTCCCATTCTCTTCCACCATTGTTGCTAAAGCTTGAGTGTTTAAGCAAAGAGGAGAAGTTATGAAGAGAAGGGGGTTGGGCTGAGCTAATAAGGGTGCATTCCAAACCAAAGTCATAAGCGGGAAAAAGTAGCAAAAATCAACTATCTCCAAACATATCGAAATTTATACTCAAAAAGGTCGCAAACGTCATTTTGAACTCAATGGGGGTGGTCTCGAGTCCCAATTCGACTATTTGCAAAAAGTAGCTTTTCGGACCAAAATCCGACGAATGATAAAATATTTAAATATAAAATCGACAAATATGCGGGTTGTTACAGACTCCCCTCCTTAAAGAAATTGCGTCCTCGCAATATTTAAGAAGAAGATAAGAAGTAACAACCATAAAAGCATATTAACACAAAAGAAAATTTGAAATAGGAAGTTCACCATAAAGAGCATGAAAGGGTAAGCCTAAACGGGATCGCTCGATGAATTCCCAGGATTCCCAAGAGCAATCCTTAGGATCTGAGAACCGTTGAACTTTCACAAGAAGAACATCTTTATTCCGAAGGCGCTCAACCTCCGAAGCAATGATGCGAATGGAATGTTGCTCATAAGTCAAATCTAGTGAAACTACAATTTCATCAATAACACCGGGCTCAAGAAACCTAAAAGCATTTCCATAGTTAAAAGATGCAGAAAACGTCAAGAATAGCAGAAAATTGAGCCAGTGCAACGGCGTAGTACAGAAACGGTACGCCGAGAAACTTCAAACTCGAATAATTTGGAACACCAACTAGTACAAAAACGGTACGTCCAATGAACCGATAAACCGGAACAATGATGTAGTATAATAATGGTACATCCATTGATCCAAATGAGACGGAACATCGATGTAGTATAATAATAGTACATCCGATGAACCGAACACCATAAAAGAACACCAGACACTAGTCCATAATAGAAATGAGATAAAGCTCAATAAAACGAAGTATACCAAAACGTCCGATGAACTTGATAAAAAGATAATTCCATTCAGACAACATCAAAGAATCAACCACTTGTTGCTTACGACAAAGCGCATTGGCAACACGATTTCCCTTCCAGGAATAAAAAGAATATCAAGATCATAAGATGTCAGGAACTCGAGTCAACATGGAGTTCCATATGAGAAAATAATTATCCCAAAGATTTATGATCGGGGTAGAGAACAGATTTCTCATCCAAAAATGATGATGCCAAACTCTAAATGCGAAAACAATAGTCGCGAGCACTAGATCATGACTGGCATACCTAGTCTCAATCGGCTTTTAATGATTTAGAAGCACAAGTGATAGCACGTTATCTTATGCAAGAGAACGACATCCAAACCAATACGATAAGCATTGGTACAAAAGATAAAGTCTTGGTTCCCCCTCGGGAATCACAAGAACAAGAGTATCGAAAAGAAAGAATTTCTTTTAAATAATCTTCTTTCCTGAAAAGCTAAAACTTTCAAAATTACATTTATCATTATGTAATAATCATTCTATAAAAATTTACTATTTTCAAGTTAATATACTGTGTCTGATTGTCTCATCAAAGCATTTGGGAAATTCCTATCGATAACGTTGATCAAGCGCGTCGACCAGAATTTTTAAAGCACTCAACGGGCAAGACAATCACAAAATCATCTTCTATATGATAAACATGTTTCTCAAAAACCTTTAAGAATATTCTTTGCTCGTTTTAAGATCAAAATCGAATTGTACTTATAAAAAAATCTTACGAAAAAGATTTACAAAATTTTAAATTTCTATTTTCATTCAAAACCAATAAATACAAGAATGGTCTCATTGAAATATTCATAGAATATTTGATATATAAAATGGATGAAATAAGCTGGACAAATTGAATGAAAAAATAAGTCATTCATTAGAATCATAACGAGTGCGGAGTGTGTAAGTGGAATGCTAACTCACGCGACTCGTAGCCAAATGAAAATCGGTGGCAAGGTCAAACTGAAAAGACCTTAGCACCACACAAAAGATTACTTAGGTGATAATCCTAAGACAAGTTCAAAAATACCGGAAAAATTTCTCTAACTACATGAATGAGAGAAATAACACTTTCCTTATAAGTGGGCTTAAGGAATAAAATGATGCCATCAAGTTGGAATCAAAATCATAAAGGAAAAATAGAAATCTGCTTAACAGATTGAAAATGTCGAAGAGGAATAGTCCACACGAGAAAATAGGATATAGGCTTCATTAATGATTAAGCCAATCCTATCGCACAAATCAATTGTGGAGCCTAAGTAAAAATATTGGCTCGGAAAGAAAAATCACATAAAATAATTTTCGACATCAAATAAAAGCGAATTGAGTGTTGCAGATTGTTAACCCTATCTCGTTCACGAGTTAACAGGTCCATGAGTTAAGCAGCTCACGACTCAAAAGGCTTCACGACTTAAGGAAATGAATGGTCTACGGCTTAAAAGGATTGTGTGGCTTTGAACATGTTACGACTTAAAGAAACACACGACCTAAGGATTTGTACGACTTAAGGACTCTACGGGATAGGAAGCCTTACGAGTTAAGCTTCCTACGACTCAAGGCATCTACGAGTTAAGGAGTACCCGAGTTAGGCTACTTACGAGATAAGCGGCTCACGAGTTAAGAAGAGATAACGACTTAAGACCCTGATGACCTAAGGAGTCTATACGACTTAAGGGAGCTACGACATAACAGATTAAAGATTGACCGAGTTAACAAGTGTTACGACTTAAAAAAGGTGTACGACCTAAAGGCACTATCTCTTAACTCGTCTACGAGTTACGACTCGCCTTCACAAAGCCTGAACTCAGCTTTAAGCCGAAGGCAGCTGGTTAAGTCAACCACGACCTACGACTTATGATGAGTCGTATACGACTTATACAATCAAGCCAGAAACTACAACCAGATAACTCGTAAACGACCTAGTACTTGAAGCGTGGGTTCGAAAAAGGCAGGAAGCTCTCTACAAACCAGAGACTCAGCTCAATGACTCGGTCACGACTCATCCTAAGTCAGCAACGACTTACCTTAAGTCGGCAACGAGTTAGGACTTAGCAACTTTTTTCACCCAGAACTCTCTATAAATAGACATCCACCTCCAACTCTGGGGGGACTTTTGGTTCATTCTCGAAGCGCCAAAACTCTGCCATTTTCTCGACTCAAGCAACACTTCAAGCACTCCAAACATCGAAGACATTACATCAAATTCAAGAGAGAGAATCCACATCATTTATCATGAGTTTGAAAGATAATTCTCCATAAAAGTTTGTACTAACAGTCTAGAGTGGATTGTAATTGAAGAAAGTTGTACTTGTTCAGCAATAAAGAGATCAAAGTGGACGTAGGCTCGATTTTAGGCCGAACCACTATAAAACTGTCGTCTTTTACTGCTTTTATGCAATTTCTCTACTTGTATCTTGTTCCCGTACCAACGGGTGGTGTTTTCATAACTGTTATCTACTCACTGGGGTGTTAGCGTTTAAATTTTAGCGTTAACATTTTTGGTGCTTTCACTGAGAATTGAACTCAGGACAACTGTCATCATTGCTTCGCAGAGATTTGAAGAAAGAATTTCCTTAAAAACCAGAAGTATATCTGAGATTATGGCTCCTGGAAGGAAAAGTAGATCTATCAGATCTGGAAACATTCAAGAGGGAACCTCCGCTTCCCCTGTACCTAATCAACCCACTCCGTCTGTTGGAGTTACGAAAGCGGAGTTGGATGCTGTGATTCTAGGGCTAAACCAGCAGATAAACGCCCAAAATGTACAATTAGAGGCTCAAAGTGCCCAGAACGCTCTGATTCTGAATAAGTTGAACGATTTACTTGGGGCAAACAATCAACCAGCTGGAAATGAAAGGAACTATGCTGGCAACATTCATGATGTTAGTGAGAGGAATGCTCCGGAAAGGGCTACTAGTCCCTTTGAGCAGGCAGTCCCTGAGGCTGGTGGATCTAGAACTCGGCATGATGAGGAATATCTTTCTGGAATGGTCCGGCAGATCATGAAAGAAAGTATGCAAAGAGTTGAAGATGAGAAGGAATGGGGTTTCGCCCCAAGTAAAACTCCGTTTACTGAAAAGATCTTGAAGGCGGAATTTCCAAGGAAGTTTGTCCCTCCGACTATTCCAGCTTACAAAGGGACAAGTGATCCGAACGAGTTCTTGTATAAATATGATTGGCACATGACAGGTGCCAGGGCCTCCGACGAAATAAAGTGCCGATATTTCCCCGTATACCTGGAAGGCGTGGCTTTACTGTGGTTCACCAAGTTGCCAGTCCGATCTATCGATCAGTTTTCAGACTTGACAAGAAAATTCAAGGAGCAGTTTAGACTATATGCTTCGAAGGCCAAGGACATTATGTCACTATCGAGTTTAGAGCAGAATCCTGGTGAATCTATCAGATCCTTCTTGAACCGTTTCAATATAGCACTGGCTGAGGTGGACAATGCTGAACCACGAATGATATTGACTTATCTGATGAGGGCTATTGATAAGTCAAGCGAATTTGGGAAATGGTTAAATATGAAGGAGCCAACCTCTCTCGAAAAGTTCTACAAAAAAGCAGATGAATTCATTCGCTTGGAAAGCCGTCCTTTACCAGTAAAGACAGTGTTGGAAAAAGCAGAAGACAACACTGTCGCTCCACGCAAGAATGAATCGGTGGGGCAAAAAAGGGAGAATAGTAATGGGAAGAAACAGGGTAATCTGAAGAAGCCCCGATCCTTCAAGCCATCAGAATATACTCCATTATCACATACACCGGAGCACATCTACCTGGCCACTAAAGATTCCGTCGATTTCCCTAAACCTATCCCTTTGAGAACCGAGAAAAAAGCCATACAGAGTGGGAAATTCTGCCGCTTCCACAATCAACCAGGTCATGAAACTAATGAATGCCGCCAGCTGAAAAATCTGATTGAAGAGTTGCTAAGAGAAAACAAGTTGCAGCAATTCGTGAAAAAGAATAGCAACAATCCTGCATCGTCGAGTCAGGGGCAGCGGGCTCCTGTTCATCAGCCTGGGGCAGGTGAGAAAGCTACGGGGCATGAATCTGGAAGGCCCGTTATCAATGTCATTTCAGGAGGACCTCACCCAGCTGGCAAGAGTTGGGGTGAGATGGAGAGATATTCCAGGGCTTTAAAATATGCTCCAGCCGAAGAAGACGTCTTTGTTCTAGAAGACACTACGCCCCTTAAACAACAGAAAACTTTCAGCGATGATATTATTTTCAGAGCCAGAGATTCTACAGGTATTGAAGCTCCTACTTTAGATCCCTTGGTCATCTCGGCTGGTATTGGACCAGCCATTGTCAGAAGAGTCCTCATTGACTGCGGAGCATCATGTAATATCCTCTTCAAAAAGACATTTGACCAGATGAAAATCCCTATGATCGATGTGCAAGCCTCATCACAGAAAATCGTTGGCTTCACTGGGGAGCCAAAGCAACCAGTAGGAACCATCGATCTGTTTGTAGAACTTGGGGAAGGAGAAAGGAAAGTGGTCCGAAAGCAAACCTTTGTGATCGTCGATGAATATTCTGCTTATAATGCTTTTCTTGGCCGTCCAACACTCGCAGCATTCAAAGCTATCCTAGCCCCGTGGTGCCTCACTATTAAATTCCCTACTGACAATGGAGTAGGAGTTATAAAAGGGGATCAAAATGCTGCGCGAGAATGTTACTTGACAGAGCTGCGAGAGTCAAGAAAAAGAGAAATGGGAAAGGATGCGGCAACCCCAGTCCGCATCAAGGAACCAGCCTTGTAGCAATTACAGAGCGGACCCTGCACTGGCGAGCACAGCGGGGCACGGAAAGAAATGGATCCCAGAAAAGCCAGTACAGGGGAGAATAGAGTAGTACCGGTGGAAACGACAGTTCCGGTACCTGTTGACCCGAAGGACCCAAATAAGGTGTTGAATGTGGGTTCACAGCTTAATGTGTCAATTCAGAATATCTTGATATCTTTCCTGAAGGCAAATCTGGATGTCTTTGCTTGGACTCATGCCGATATGTGTGGAATATCCCCAGAAGTTGCAGTACACGCTCTGAATATTGACCCAAAGTTCACGCCAGTTAAACAGAAAAGAAGAACCCAAGGTCCAGAAAGGTCAGCAGCATTAAAAGAAGAAGTTGATCGACTCATGGAAAATAACTTCATCAAAGAATCTACATATCCGAATTGGGTTTCAAATCCTGTGTTGGTCAAGAAAGCTAATGGAAAATGGAGAGTGTGCATCGATTTTTCTGATCTAAACAAGGCTTGCCCCAAAGATTGCTTCCCATTACCCAGGATCGATCAACTGGTAGACGGAACTGCGGGACATGAATTGTTATCCTTCATGGATGCCTACTCCGGTTATAACCAAATCATGATGCATGAGCCGGATCAGGAGGATACAAGCTTTATTACAGATGTTGGACTTTATTGCTACAGAGTTATGCCCTTCGGATTGAAAAACGCAGGGGCAACCTACCAAAGACTTGTTAATGCTATGTTCAAACCGCAATTGGGCAAAACTATGGAAGTCTATGTCGACGACATGTTAGTGAAGTCCAGGAAAGCAGCGGATCACATTGAACACTTAGCAGAAATGTTCGCAGTCCTCCGGAAATACAGAATGAAGCTTAACCCCCTGAAATGTACATTTGGGGTCGAATCCGGAAAGTTCTTAGGTTTTATCGTCAGTGCTAGGGGCATTGAGGCTAGTCCAGCTCAAATTACTGCCTTGAAAGAAGTTAAAGCTCCTAGAACAAAGAAGGAACTGCAGAGTCTCAACGGAAAGATCGCCGCCCTGAGTCGGTTCATTTCCAAAGCTACTGATAAATGCATCCCATTCTTCGATGCCCTGAAAAAAGGAAAGAAGAACTTTGAATGGACTCCCGAATGCCAAAAAGCTTTTGAAGAGTTGATCCGTCATATGGAAACGCCTCCGATACTTTCTAGACCAGGCAATGGTGAGGATCTTCTTATATACTTGGCAGTATCATCTCATGCTCTAAGTGCAGCGCTGATACGGGAAGACAAAAGGATTCAACATCCAGTTTACTATATCAGCAAAAGACTCACTGGGGCAGAGCTGAATTACTCCAAGTTGGAAAAACTCGCCTATTGCCTACTAGTTGCATCGAGGAAACTGAGGCAATATTTCCAAGCTCATCCTATCAAAGTGCTCACTGATCAACCTCTAAAGCAAGTCCTATTTCGCCCAGAAACTTCGGGTCGCCTTCTAAAATGGAACATTGAACTCAGTCAATATGACATCACTTATCATCCCCGAAAAGCAATCAACGGACAAGCTTTAGCTGATTTCATTGCAGAATTCACAGAGAAAGATAATGGTGAGGAAAAAGCGATCAATGATTCTCCAATCCAGTGGAAGATGTATGTTGATGGCGCAAGAAATGACTACTGTTCTGGAGCCGGAGTGGTACTTGAAACTCCTGAAGGTCGATCATTATGTTATGCACTAAGACTGGAATTTCCTTCAACAAACAATGAAGCAGAATATGAAGCTCTTATTGCGGGTCTGAAAATCGCTAAAGAGCTAAACATTCGAGCATTACAAATTTTCAGTGATTCTCAGCTTATTGTATGCCAAGTCAAGAAGGAATTTCAAGCAAAAGGTGGAAACCTGCCTTCCTACTTGTCAAAGGCTTGGGAACTCCTATGTGAACTCGATCACTATTCAATAAGCCACATTCCTCGGGAAGAGAATATGAAGGCAGATTCCCTCGCAAAGTATTCAAGTTCTGGTGAAGCTCAACTATTGGGATTGGTCCCTGTAGAAGTCCTTTCAGCGCCAAGTATAGACGAGATGGATATAGACTGGATTATGAATGTATCTCAAGAACAAGAGTCATGGATGACTCCAATACTGGATTACCTACTCAGAGGTTCTCTGCCAGAAAACTCGATAGAAAGACGAAAGCTACTAAGGAAGGCCTCTCGCTATGTAATTCAGGATGGCCGATTGTACAGACGGGGATTCTCAATGCCATTGCTTCGATGTGTATCCCGGGAAGAGTCCAAAACAATCCTAGCTGAAGTGCATGGAGGAGAATGTGGTGATCATTCAGGTGGTCAAACATTAGCAAAGAAAATTCTCCGATACGGATATTTTTGGCCAGAAATTAATCGGGATGCTGCAGATTACTCCCGAAAATGTGACAAATGCCAAAGATATGCCAAAATTCCTAGAGCACCTTCTACCGAACTCACACAGATGGTCAGTCCATGGCCATTTGCAATTTGGGGAATGGATCTCATTGGGCCGCTACCAACTGCTAAATCAGGGATTAAATATGCTATTGTTGCAGTTGATTATTTTACTAAGTGGGCTGAAGCTGAACCATTGGCTACTATCACTTCTAAGAAAATGATAAGCTTTGTGACCAAGAATATCATTTGCAGATACGGTGTGCCTCAAAAAATAATCACAGACAATGGTACTCAGTTTGAAAGCGAGGAATTCCAGGATTTTTGCAAACGATTCAAAATCCAGAAAAGCTTTTCGGCAGTAGCTCATCCGCAGGCAAACGGGCAAGTGGAAGCAGTGAACAAGATCATCAAATCAACCATCAAAAAGCAACTCGAAAGAGCAAAAGGTGGTTGGGTCGATAAACTACCACTTGCACTATGGGCATACAGAACTACTCACAAAACTGCAACTGGGCATACTCCTTTTTCGTTAGCATACGGATCGGAAGCAATGATCCCGGTTGAAACAGAGGTCCCTTCACACAGAAGAATCCATTTCAATCAAGCAGAAAATGAGAAGCTACAACTTGAAGCGCTGGATCTCCTTGATGAAAAAAGAGATGAAGCTAACTTCAGAGTTGCAGCTCATCAGCAAAGGATAGCCAGACATTTCAATTCCAAAGTTCGTCAACGCAGCTTTGAAATTGGAGATCTAGTCCTGAAAAGAATTATGACTACGACAGGTGTGTTTGGGCCAAATTGGGAAGGACCATATGTAACAGGTCAGAAGCTTCTTGACGGCACATTCAAGCTCACCACTGTTGATGGAGATCAAATTCCAAGGGCATGGAACAGCAACCATTTGCGTCCATACTTTACTTGAAAATTTTGTTGAAACATTGTAAAAAGAATTATGAATGTATGATTCTTGTAATTGAAAGCAATTGTGGAACTGATGCAAGTAAATAATGAAAGAATATAAAGTGGATGTAGGCCCAATTTCATGGCCGAACCACTATAAATCTTGTGTTCCTTATTATCATTATATGTTTGCTTTGTTTTCGATATAAAAATACATAAAATGTATTGCTGAAATGTCGATTTAAATTTTTGCAGACAATGGAAATAAAACTTGTGCATAATAAGACCGAGCGATTCTCACCATCATTCAACAAACAAATTTCAAGTCACAAAGACCCCGAATTCAAATCCTAGATAGGAAATACTTCAATTGAACGGCTAATGATTTCGATAGAAACGAGCCCTTGCTGATAAATTGAGATTGTTTGAGCAAACAAACATCCAATTAGGAAGCTAGTGCCCGTTCTCACGAACTTGCCTGGCAATGAAGTACACTTCCTTGGATTAAACAAGCTACTTGCAAGAAAAGGGGAATGAAAACTTAAAAAAAAAAAGAGAGAGGATCGCTGAAAAGGCATAAGCAAGTGAACAGAGGAACAACTAAAGCTACCATCTGCAGCGCAAGTCCTCTTCGGAGGATAAAAGACCTCTAATGGGTCATACGCCACAAAAAAGAAAGTTCTCTACTCAACAAAAAAGATTGGAGGAGTCATGACCCTCCAACCATGAGAGAGTAACTTCCAGGCGATGAAAACCCTCTCTGAGGCACATTTCACCAGGAGTTGAAGTGTTATGACCGCTCTTCGGGATATCACTTCACCAGAGTTGAAATGTAAACAAAATAAAAGCCCTCTTCGGAGGCCCATTTCACCAGGAGTTGAAGTGTTATGACCGCTCTTCGGGATATCACTTCACCAGAGTTGAAATGTAAACAAAATGAAAGCCCTCTTCGGAGGCACATTTCGCCAGGAGTTGAAGTGTTATGACCGCTCTTCGGGATATCACTTCACCAGAGTTGAAATGTAAACAAAATAAAAGCCCTCTTCGGAGGCACATTTCGCCAGGAGTTGAAGTGTAATAACCGCTCTTCGGAATTTCACTTCACCAAAGTTGAAATGCAAAAACAAAATAAAGACCTTCCTGAAAGCCCACGTTTCACCAAGATTGAAATAAAACTTCCAAGTGTTGAAACGTGAAAAGGCTTTCTTCGAAGGCACAACTCTTTGGAGGTACACGTTTCACCAAGATTGAAATAAAACTTCCAAGTGTTGAAACGTGAAAAATCCCTCCTTAGAGGTACAACCCCCTCCCGGGGACACAATCAAGAAGAAAGACCTCTTCGGAAGCCCACGTTTCACCAAGATTGAATTAAAACTTCCAAATGTTGAAACGTGAAAAGGCTTTCTTCAAAGGCACAACTCTTTGGAGGTACACGTTTCACCGAGATCGAAATAAAACTTCCAAGTGTTGAAACGTGAGAAATCCCTCCTCAGAGGTACAACTTTGTATGAAAAAAAAAATCCTCATCAAAAGCGTACTTTAACTTTCAAAGGAAGAGTAATTTACCTACTATGGAAAATGATCGTCAAAAAAAAAAGAAAAAAAAAAAAGAAAAGAAGTTAAAGTACCCTTCAGAGGTCCGCTTTACCACATAGAGGAATTCACTTGGTAAAATATGCACATAAGCAAAAGAAAAAAGTGATTTCTTCGAACGACAAAGCGTAAAAACTTATACGAAGGGAGTTGTACTCTACAAAGATTTTCTTTAAAGAATAAAATAATTATTCTTTAACAAATAAGAGTGCAAGTCCCCTCGAAGTATAAAATATTGCAGCAAGCTTAAGGTATGGGGGCAACATGGTATAGTAGTATAGCTCCATCAGTAAAGTAATACTCAAACAACATACCATAAGCCCGCTGCAATATCATATAAATAAACTTGTGCAAAAATGAATAATAAATGCATACTCAAATTCAAACAGAAGTTTGTACAAACGAAGAATCATTTTATTCAACTATAATGCAGATACAGGTTTCAAAATAAAAGCGGGGGCCGGTACCCGCACAACTCTCGGCCAGTTCATACAAAAGACAAAAAGCTAAAGTCTTCACTTCTTTTTACTGCCTTTGGACCCTTTACCCGACCGAATGACCAGCTTTTCGGGTCGACCAGTGGGTATAAGGGAGGTAGGAGAGGTAGGCGCAGCTGGCCCAACTTCTGGCTCCTCTTCAGTGGCAGTGATTATCTTCCCTCTCCTCTTTGATGCTCCTTGCTTCCTTCTCCTCTTTGAGGAAGACTCACTTCCTGGAGTGACAAGTTTAGATAGAGTTATATCGTCAGAAGGAGTCCGCTCCGGAGATATGTCACCTCCCTCAAGTCCCTCATCTTTTTGCTCTTGCGAAGCAATGGGATCATCCAGGCCATGGAGAGCCTCTATTTGTTCCTCCTGTGATCCAGGCTGCGAAGCAGAAGGAGGAGCCACCTGAAGAGATGGAGGAGGGATTACCGGAGAAGTAGAGATTTGAGCAGTGCTTGATACTTTTTCTACAGAAGAAAAGAGGTTAAAGTCAGTAAAAAGAGGAGATGAAGGTTCACCAATGAAGTCACTAAAGAGAGGAGATGAAGGCTCGTCAAGGTTGAGAAAATAGCCAAGGAGCTCATGAAACATGCGAAATAAATGAGTAACCCGCTTGAGCAGAATTGACAGCAGCGAGATTAACAGTGAAGTTACCTGGAGAAGCTGGTTTCCTGATATCGACTTCATAAGCTTGCGCATCAGCGCTCTCATCACCCTCGTATCCACCTTGTATGCTTGTAATCTCAGTGGTAACTTTGGTGGGAGATGCAAGATGGGAACTGGAACCAATAATGTCGACTTCAGACAAAGAAGGTGGCTGGACTAGAGTAGTTGAAGTGGTTTTCCCCAGCCGGTCCCCTTCCGTCACTTCAGTTCTTAATTTGGCAAGTTGTTCCTTTCCCTTGGCAAGGGCAGCGCGAGCGTCATCATCAAAATAATGCCTTTCCAGGGCTGATTCGTCATAACCAGCACCTTCAGCACCAAGCATCTCAAGAGCGGCTTCCCATACTTCAGCTAAAGTGATTTCATACTTAGGACCAAGAAAAGCGAGGCTTCCACGCCCCAAGACGCTATGCAAGTAGAAGTCGAATAATGTTGAGCCGAAGCTATTTTTGGTCGCCTCATGAGATTCTTCGGCTGCGATTTTGCCGACGACAGCCTCATCGCGCTCCCTTTCAGTTTTGGCAAGCTGAAGCTTAAGCATTTGTATCTCCGCCTCCTGGGAGTTGTTTTTCTTTCGAAGCTCAGCAATATCAGAGACATAGCCTTCACTGATTCTTTTTTGTGCTTCGAGCCTGTCTTCGGCATCCCTCTGGCTAGCGTGAGCGTCTCTCACTTGCTTCAGGAGCACTTCTTCTTTCTGAGAATATGAAGTAGAGGAAGCAGCAAGCTCATGTTTCAATTCCTCGACTTTTGCTTCAAGCTCCTCATTGTAAGAAGCAATGTTCCTCATCTCGGTGTCGTGTTGCTCAACGACCTTTTGCCATTCGGCCTTATCGTTTTCCATAGTAAGCATAGCCTCTATGTTGGAACGGTTAACTCTTTGAAGCTCATCAACAAGCTTCTGCCAGTTTGACATCCTCTCGATATCAAGTTTGACGGCGTCAAGATTTCGAAGCATAGCAGGCTTGTCAATAGGGACCAGGTCAAGGTCGAATCTCACACCCTTTAAGCACCATTGTGGAAAACGACTTTGTAAAGTGGCTGGGCCAGGTCCCACTTGAAATTTAGGCATGCTTATTATTGTCTGGATGTCCTCCATCCCGAGAGCAGGAGAGTCGGAAGGAATGTCAAGAGGGGCAGGGGCAGTAGGCTTTTCGGGAATAGTGGAAGCATGTCTCTCACCATATCGGGCTCGTTTGCCTGAATCTTCAGCTACATGACCCTTTCCTCGGTCGTCGTGAGATTTCCTTTTGTGAGAGTCGTCACTTCTCTGCAGAGAATCATGGTGCTCATCCCTATCCCTTCTGTCATAACGCTCTTCTGCATCCCTCCTTTCACGAGCCTTTCGAGCAGCCCTCTCTTCGTCAGACTCTCTATAGGAGGGAAAGTAACGCCGATAATCATATTGACCACGCCCCCCGTAGCGTTGGAAATCCTGATAATATGATCCGCCGCGTGTCATTGAAGAATCTGAAATAAGAAAAGATAAGCTTTAGAAATCTTTAAAGTATAAGAAGATAAGTGCATAAATGTGCTGGAAAATCCTTAGTTGTGTGTAAAGTGCAAGCTACTCGCGTTGGACTAACGAACCACTCCTCTGTTGGGGGGAAGTGATAGATTTCACTGTTGATGACAATTCTTGAGATAAAGGAGTTAGAGTCTGTTGGAGGGCAGATGTTGCTTCAATCGTCGGAGGTACAGTTTTACCACAGGCAGGGTCATCTTTAAAGAGCTCTTGGGAAGTGACGATTATGTCACTTAAATCCCCAAAGACGTCATCACCATCATGCCCAACCGGATTCCCTCCATCAGCTCCTTTGTCGGCACTCTTCCTGGTAGGGGAAAGGGGCTCCTCTTCTTCTTCAATTATGGGAGCAAGTGCGGGCTTTTCGGAGGGTCCCGTATCGTCTCTTGGAGTAGAGCACTTTACTAGTAAGGTTTCTGCAGAAATTTCTCCTCGCATGTGCTCTTTAGTGGAGATCGGAAGATCAGGAGTTTTCACCGGAGAATCAGGAACCTCCGTTGGAGCTTCACGAGGCCGAGTAAAGCGAGAGGGATGGAGGAGTCCGTATTGATGTAAAAATTCATCGTTTAGCAGAAACTTTATGCTCCTCTCTTCTACCGGCACGGCATTTAATCTTTCAAAAATTTGCTTAAGACTTGGGTCCCTAGCAGGGGGTGGAAGTGCTAAAAACAGGAAAAGAATGAAATTAGCAACTGAGAGTTCAGATCTCGAGAAAGTTTCAAAACGGAAAAAGTAAAGACAGGAAATCTTACTTCCCACTCTCCAGATGGCATAAAACCCTGGAGGGCAGCGAACAAAGAAAAACTGATTCAAAAATCCGTGAGCGCTTTCGGAGAGATCCGTAATAAGTTTGCGGTTTCGAGCGCTTCTTATAACCACGATGGAGGGATGGTCTTTAGTTTTCGTGAATGAGCAAAAATAGCAGATCTCCCCGAAGCTTGGTAATCGATCCAAAACTCTCCTAAATAGAACACATAACCCCATCAGAATGGCGTAGCCATTGGGGTGTAATTGGAATGGAGAGATAGACAACCGAAGCAGGAACTGTTGGAGAAAGTCATTAAAGGGAGGAATAGCGCCGTTCAAGCACATTTGGCGATTAACAGCAACAAAGCCAAGAGGGGGCCTATCCGCGGTGTCATTTGGCCCCGGAAATAAGATGTCAGCATCATCAATGCCAAACTGGACGCGCAGTTGGTTAAACACCCGCTGATTCAAAGTTGTGGATGTTCTCTCCGGAGGGTTGTCTATAGGGATAGCTACTGGGAAGACATCTTCAGCCTGGCCCATCGGCTCTTCTTGATGAGAGGTCATTCTACACAAGCAACTGGATGTTCAAATGCGAAGGTGCACGTTTCCTAAAAAGTGTGAAGTGTCGTGCAAAGCTAATAAAAAAAAATAATAACAAGTAAAGATAACTGGAATTAAACTGGTTGACGATTGATTGACTACGGTAATTTCAGAACTTGTTATTTAAAACTCAAGCATAATATTAATAAGGGCTGGTCAGTTTCAATTGACTAATCCAGTGCTGCTTTAATATTCCACTTGAAATCGATAACACTTCGTTCACATGATTTATTTAAGTTAATCATCTATCATTAACTAATCTGTCGTTCGATGTGGGCAATCAATGACAGTATATTCGTCCCAGTTTTCTGTGAATGTTATATTAACAGGTTATTAGCTTACAAGTTAAAGCAATCTGCAAAAGATTCAAGCAGCAGTTCAAGGTTCAAGTGGAGTTTAAAAAATACATGTGCTAAGTTGTAACCGACTCAAGAGTTAAGTCGTAACCGACTCAAAAGTTAAGTCGTAACCGACTCAAGAGTTAAGTCGTTCCTGTCTTAAGTCGTCAACACATCAAGCTGATTATGCTCTAAATCCTAAGTCGTAACTCAAGGAACAGAAGAAAGGCTCTGATTCTAAGCAACTGGAAATCCCTTAAGTCTTAACTCGGCTACGGCTCATGAAAATTGCTAGGTCGCATGGAAAATCTCTGAGTTGTATATGGGATGTTTCCTCACTCTATTCGAACAAAGTTTTTCAACCAACCTGCCTTCCCTTCTAACTTTCAACCTGTTCACCCACGGCCACCTCAACAGCAATAGCCTTAACCTATCACACTACAAGTCGCCTCAAATCGCGAATCACCTTATGTCAAGCCAAACGAGTTTAAGTTCGTCAATGACCGATTTGATAAAGCTCGTAGGATTTGAAAGGACAAGCCAAAAACGAGGGACTGAACATGTAAGGTAACAACGGCTAACGGTCGAAGAGGGGACAAGATCACTTACGATTGTATGATGCTAAAAGGAATCGGACAAAGTTTGGATCGAAATCGCCTTGGAGAGCTCAGAGATGCGTTAATGGCAGAAAACAGTTTAAAGGTTAAGTGATGAGAAGAAGGAAAGAGGAAGGACGACTCAGGCTTTTATATCTGGAAATGTTGGAATTTGAATCGGCATGCCCGGGTTATGATAAGTCGAAGCACACGACTTACGACCTAAGCGTGTGCTTCGAGGGGCAAATGTTAACCCTATCTCGTTCACGAGTTAACAGGTCCATGAGTTAAGCAGCTCACGACTCAAAAGGCTTCACGACTTAAGGAAATGAATGGTCTACGGCTTAAAAGGATTGTGTGGCTTTGAACATGTTACGACTTAAAGAAACACACGACCTAAGGATTTGTACGACTTAAGGACTCTACGGGATAGGAAGCCTTACGAGTTAAGCTTCCTACGACTCAAGGCATCTACGAGTTAAGGAGTACCCGAGTTAGGCTACTTACGAGATAAGCGGCTCACGAGTTAAGAAGAGATAACGACTTAAGACCCTGATGACCTAAGGAGTCTATACGACTTAAGGGAGCTACGACATAACAGATTAAAGCTTGACCGAGTTAACAAGTGTTACGACTTAAAAAAGGTGTACGACCTAAAGGCACTATCTCTTAACTCGTCTACGAGTTAGGACTCGCCTTCACAAAGCCTGAACTCAGCTTTAAGCCGAAGGCAGCTGGTTAAGTCAACCACGACCTACGACTTATGATGAGTCGTATACGACTTATACAATCAAGCCAGAAACTACAACCAGATAACTCGTAAACGACCTAGTACTTGAAGCGTGGGTTCGAAAAAGGCAGGAAGCTCTCTACAAACCAGAGACTCAGTTCAATGACTCGGTCACGACTCATCCTAAGTCAGCAACGACTTACCTTAAGTCGGCAACGAGTTAGGACTTAGCAACTTTTTTCACCCAGAACTCTCTATAAATAGACATCCACCTCCAACTCTGGGGGGACTTTTGGTTCATTCTCGAAGCGCCAAAACTCTGCCATTTTCTCGACTCAAGCAACACTTCAAGCACTCCAAACATCGAAGACATTACATCAAATTCAAGAGAGAGAATCCACATCATTTATCATGAGTTTGAAAGATAATTCTCCATAAAAGTTTGTACTAACAGTCTAGAGTGGATTGTAATTGAAGAAAGTTGTATAAGTTGTACTTGTTCAGCAATAAAGAGATCAAAGTGGACGTAGGCTCGATTTTAGGCCGAACCACTATAAAACTGTCGTCTTTTACTGCTTTTATGCAATTTCTCTACTTGTATCTTGTTCCCGTACCAACGGGTGGTGCTTTCATAACTGTTATCTACTCACTGGGGTGTTAGCGTTTAAATTTTAGCGTTAACACAGATCTACCATCCGGATTCGCAATCCTCAAAGAAGTCATCAAGCCCAAAATATTCAAAGAAAAAGAATCAACAAGTTCTTTTGATATAAAATAGTGAGATGAAACCCATATAAAAAAGAACTCAAATAGAAAGTTCACGAAATAGAACAATGCCATCAAGGATTGAATGTAAAATACCTTGACTAAGAGAAGAGTTGCTAGGGGCAGCTTTCCTTCTCTCCTGCTTTGACGCTTGGGACACGAAGAGATATAATGATTCGCACTTTTGCAATAGCGGCAAGAAATAGGCGTTGGGCATCTATTTATATAGTGGTCCCTAGAGCCACAATTGTAACATTCTCCGCGATTAGGGATGGGAGTATTTGCTATAGAAGTCTCTTGCTTCGCCCTCTTGTTAGGATTAGGACTTTCAAACCTAATAAAGGGATGCCTCTTCTTGTTGTTGTTGGAGTTCGGTTTGGCACTCCCAACTTCGACATCAATTTCTCTATCGGCCTCTTCAAGACGAAGAGCGATACCAATAAGCCGATCAAATGAAACCTCAAGTTTCAGGATTAATGACTTCTTAAGATTCTTATTCAAGCCATAGACAAATCTCTGATTCTTCTTCAATGGGGTGTTAATGTATTCAACCCCGTATTTAGAAAGAGATTCGAAAGATGCGACATAGTCTGTCACAGAAGATCCACCTTGAACAAGGTCAATAAAACGCCGTGCTAAAGTTACCTTTTCAGCCTCCGGCACAAATTTCAATTCGAATCTTTCTCGGAATTGCTCCCAAGTGAGATCCGCCTCAACGATTTCAAAAATTAAAAGCTCATACCAATCTAATGCTCTTTTTTGGAGCATGCTAGATGCCACTTGGACTCGATGAAGGTCAATAAGGTTCATGCGAGAAAAGATGTGATCGCATGATTTGAGCCAAGCTTGAATTTCTATAACACTCTTGGATCCTTTGAATGGCTTTCCACCCAAATCGGTATAGTCTCTGCACAAGCGTGCAAAACCGGATCTAGGATGAGTAGGCTCTGGAATGGGTCCTGCAGCTTGAGCGTTCTTCACGAGATCTAAAAGCTGCTGAGCAGACATGAATACTCCATCCTGAGGGCCCTAGATTGACCGGCGCTGGGACGGCCTGGTCTAAATTTCTCTTCTATAAGAAAGAAAGAAGGAGGAAAGTTATTCTCAAAATAAATATCAAGCATTCTTGATAGATAAAACAAGGAATCATAAAAGAAAATAGGATAGGACGGTACGAAGGCCCGAATAAAATCCTAAAGCACGACTCCTAAGATGGACTTAGGACGATGATCCTTGTTATAATATTCCATATTGTTCCGAAGATTGGCTCTGATACCAAGCTGTGACGCCCCACCTCTATACCCACGCTAGCCAAGAACATTACGGTGAATGCTGTCAACTAGCACGGAGAATAAGGCTGTTGAGGAGCGACCATCCGTGTAATTGCTTTGCGCGAGCATCGATATGTCAGATAGTATAACATGCATTTCTTATCAAGAGGGAAATCCGACATACCAACACAAACTCAAAGCTACTACACAATGGCTATAATATCTTCACAAACAAATATAGAAATAAACATAACATAAATCAGTCACAGATAATTCATATCACAAAGGCGGAAATAGATATGAATATAACACATGGAAGTGTACATTAGAGTAGTGGTCAAACAAGATCCACAATATCAAAAAGAATAGATACAAGTGCTAGACAAAAGAATAAGTATACATCATAGATTCTGTATCTCAAATGTATACAACAAAAACTACTAAACTAAAGTAGTTAGCCAAAAGTCAGAAGATGGTTCCAGATAGGAAGCCATGAGGAAGCACCTGTAATATCTCAGTCCGACCCGAGTATTATTTAATAATAAAATAATAAACGGATCAGTCTAGCTATAAATATCATATGAAATGATATAGAATAAGAGATATGACTAAACGTATAATAATCACAATGCCAAGCTGTGATATATAAGTAACTGAAAATCAACAAGAGATTAATCAATATCACAATAATCTACTCAAGGATCAAAAGGAATGTCATACCCCTAATTTCATTCACCAAGCCACAATAATTGATAAATCAAATCAATAGAAATCATGAAGATAGGTGAAGCATAAATTCCAGAATTCAACACAAGAAATCCAGAAATCACAAGAAAAGGATGGCCAATCCCATAAAAATGAGCCGGAGCTCCTCCAGACAGGGTATAGTCCCCCATTGCGGACATTGAGCCGAAGCTCCTCCTGGTGAGCCGAAGCTCCTCATGACAGGGTATAGTCCCCCATTGCGGACTTTGAGCCGAAGCTCCTCCTGGTGAGCCGAAGCTCCTCATGACAGGGTATAGTCCCCCATTGCGAACTTTGAGCCAAAGCCCCTCCTGGTGAGTCAAACCTCCTCCTGACAGGGTATAGTCCCCCTTGTGAACATTGAGCCAAAGCTCCTCCTGGTGAGCCGAAGCTCCTCATGACAAGGTATAGTCACCCATTGCGGACTTTGAGCCGAAGCTCCTCCTGGTGAGCCGAAGCTCCACAAAAATGAAGTATCATCCTCGACATGGACAAAGAGACATCGCACATTGCTAGTCTAAATCACAAAGATGATCGTCATGATCAACGAGAAGTGTCGATTGCAGTAAGCTAGTAAATATATGAGCTTAGCTTCATGTCCCATAACCACTAGCTTAACTTAAATATTTACGAACAAATTGTAGGTTTCCACTAGAAAATTGTCACAAGCGTTTCAATCGAACAAGTCCAAGAATTAACCGACGAAGTAAACGCAAGCGTTTCATACCACTTGTTTTACTAAGTCGTTTAATTAGATTTCTCATACGAGTGAGGTAAAGGCTTGTATATACTAATAGATTGGAAAACGGTTTAAGAAACGAGCTTTGTAATAAAATAGTGTTGAAATCGTTTTGATGAAAGAATTTTGTTATTTACTACTAGTATAGAAAACCTTTATATTTTTAAAGTGACAAATCACAAAGAAGATTGTAAGACCAATCAATCAGTAAAATTCACATTCGAAGACGTGAATAAAATCCAAAGAAACCAATAAAGAATCCATCGAAATGGATATTCAAAAATCCCTAAAAAGAAGTCATCAAAGTCATAATAAACGATAACAACAAATAGGGTCATCACGAATCGATTTAAATTGGAATTCCCAAGCAAATAGGCAAAATAGTGCCGATTCAGATGTCTAAAATCAAGGATTCAGACGTCTGAATCTGGAAAATAAATATTTTCCAAAGACAGAATTCAAATGTCTGAATCCTTGGATCCAGACGTCTGAAATAGGCACTTTTTAGCCTATTTCCTTTCTGGTTCCAAATGAACCAATTCAGACGTCTGAAACCATATATTCAAACTTCTGAATCTGGGAATAGAAATCTTTCCAGAACAATATTCAGACGTCTGAATATTACGTTTCAGACGTCTGAATGAAGGGTTCAGGGCATTCCCTGAACCTAGGCCAAAAATGGCCAAACGAATATCGGAAACGATCGAATGAGCAAATGGCGATGACTAAGGAATTACGTCGAACGGCAACCCAGCCTAAACGGCTCTTCGATACGCCTCAAATATCAATGTCCAAATATCCATAATAGGATTTTCATAAATTAGGCCAAAACACCAAAAATTGGAATATGCACGAAATCAATCCAAACCAAAATCAATTGCACATGAATAAACGTTAGGAATTCATACCTAACAATCGAAGATAATTATAGACAAAGATGTGAGATAAAAATCTCACCTTTGAACCCAAATCAATGAAGGAGAAGCTTTAAGAACAAGCTAAGATCAATCCCTCCTCAATCTCAACACCAGAAGCTTGAATCTAAGCAATGGGTTCACTTGAGTTTGGAGCAAGAAGTTGGATTTGCAAAGCAAGCTAGGGCTTAGGAATTTCTATTTCCCATTCTCTTCCACCATTGTTGCTAAAGCTTGAGTGTTTAAGCAAAGAGGAGAAGTTATGAAGAGAAGGGGTTGGGCTGAGCTAATAAGGGTGCAGTCCAAACCAAAGTCATAAGCGGGAAAAAGTAGCAAAAATCAACTATCTCCAAACATATCGAAGTTTATACTCAAAAAGGTCGCAAACGTCATTTTGAACTCAATGAGGGTGGTCTCGAGTCCCAATTCGACTGTTTGCAAAAAGTAGCTTTTCGGACCAAAATCCGACGAACGATAAAATATTTAAATAAAATATTTAAATATAAAATCGATAAATATGCGGGTTGTTACATTAATAGTCGAAATAAGATTGAAAATAAGTTAAATGAAATTGGAAACTTAAAGCTTTAGTTCCGGGATTTTTGAAAATTCCTTTCGACTAATTTTGGAATATAATAGTATTGTTTATTAGTATTTTCTGATATAAATATTTCAATATAATTGAAAGAAATATTTTAAAATAAGTTTTGGAAAATTTGAGTTTTGTACTCCCACTTTGTCGTTGGAAAATAATTTCGGTGATGAGTGCACGCATCATCGACATTCATTTTCAAGTTTCGAAGTGGGAAGGCCATGTTCTACTGCAGAGCTGTTTTGATAAACAAATATAAATTTTAATTGTTTAAATATAATTTGATATATACAAATTGTAAGTGCATATTTATCTGTTATTTTAAAAATGATTTGAATAAAACCCGGTATCTAATCCTTAAGTTTCCATTTATTAATAGTTTAACTAATGTAGTAAAATAGAATTTAACTAATAATTGAAACCCTAAATGAAATAAGAGATTTAATGCTATGTTATTAATGGTATAAAATGAAATTTGAAATCGTAACCTATGAAGTAAGGGATAAAATTATTTAACAATAAATTAATTAAAAGAAATAGAGTAAACTTGTATAACTTTCAATTACACACTTAAAAACATATATATAACTTACCAAATATTAAAAGTTGAAATGTTTAATAAGAGATTGTAATAAAATATTATACAAGTAAAAATTTGAAATAAGGGCATTCAATGAAGATATTTAATAAAAATAAGAATAAAAGATGAATACTGAAAATGATAATAAACTTAAGTAAACGGTTGAAGCTATTATAAATAAAATAAGGAGAAAAGATGAATGCATTAAATATATGATTATAGATTAAAGTAATGCATTGAGATGCTAAGTAAAAGAAATTGAGAAATGAAGGCATGTAATGCAAATAAATAAATGTATGAAATGAAATGAATAATAAATAAAATTTAATTTGTTGTTTGGAATTGTTGTTGTTTGGTTTATGTTTGTTTGGGTGAGGATACTTTAAGATTGTTTGGATGTATAAATAGTCTATTTAGTTTCATCTAAGACTGTTGAGTAATTGATGTGCTTAGTAGTTTATTTTTCATTCTATACAAGTTGAAGTTTTGAACTCGAACAACTATTTGTCTTGTTGGATATGAATGAATGATTGATTTGTATGGATTCGATGTGATGGTTGTATGCCTTGTTGCAAGTGATTGTTGATTGTATTGAATTGTTGTTTATAGTTGAAATAACCTTAAATATTTCATTTTACATAATTGTTAACCTTTTTGGATTATACAAGTGAAATGCAGGTTCTGGAAGAAATTGCTACTGCTATTGGTTCCATAAAATAAGCGTTAGTTGCCCGACAAATAGGTACGTTTTCGGATTACGGTTTATAGCGTTATTATATTATATATTTTTCCCGGGTTGGTATGTATATTATTTTGGAAAATATTTATTGTATATTATTATATTATATTATATTTTCTCCCGAATCTCTCCGTACAAAGGAGACTCTGTCGAAATTTTTCAAAAATTTTGGACCTAGAAAATCTTTGAAAATGATTTCCAAACTTTATTTATTTAAGTATAAAAATATTTATTGGTTATAAAATGGGTATATGTTATTTAAAGTAATAAATTTTGTAAATTCATTTGTTTATGAATTTAATATTTTAGTATGATATATTGATTTCTTAATTCTTTCTTCTCCCTTCTTTTTCCTTTTCGGGGACGAAAAGTTTTGAGTGGGGGAGAGTGTAACGATCCGTAAAATTTTAATAATTATGTTGGTTATGTTAATTGAAATCGAGTAATTTAATTTTGAAGGAAACAAAATTTGGTAATTTATAATGAAGCAAACGTGAAAAAAAGAGGGTAATGTAAATGGTAAATCACGTAAGACTTTGTGATTTAATATTTGGAGAATAAAATTTGGGTAACTTATTTATGAAAATAAGTGAATTAAAAATGTAACAATGCTAATTAAAATTTATAATTAATGGATCTAATGAAATTTCCAATTTGTTGTAATACGGGAAAAGGAATACTTATTAATAAATTTAATATTAGAAACGAACTTAAATATTGAATTTATGAATTTATATATATATATATATTGAGTAGCAACTGAACGTAAATTTAGGTAATAAGGTTAGAACAAGTTGATAAATATTAAATGTGTTGTGTAATCCTAATTGATTTAAACCATTGTGAAGTTTTAACCGAGCATAATGTTTAACAATTGTTAAAATAATGATGGAAGTGTGAATAGAAGTTTAATAGAAATGTTAATTTTATGCACAGATGGCAATTGATTTAATTAAAAATTTGAAACCAAGATAAAACAATGAATTGAGATATTAAATGGGTATAAGCGCCTAAATTTCAGCATAAGGAAATAAAATATTGAACACAAATAAAAGATGAAATTTGAATTATATAGTTGATTGTAACATTTGTTGTAATTAATGAACTTTTAAAGGTAATTAAGAGTTATGGGAAACAATGGTTATAAGTAACATATTTATTTAGTTCGTAAAAGTTAGTTTGAAATCAATTACAGTTAATTCACTTAATTAGTGCAATTTGATGTAGATTAATTTGGTAATCGGAGAATGTTAATTCAATAGGATGTAACCAATGAAATTTTAATCTAATACTATGTTAAGGCTAACTAAGGTAAGTATTAATAAAGCGAATGAAATGCAATACCAATTGAGGGAAACCAATTCGTAAGGGTATAATTGAATGAAATCGATAAATTGGGAAATAAATTTAAAACTGATATTAATTGTTGAAATAATGCATAATAAATTGTTGGTTGATAATTAAAGTATGAAGGTGTGTAAATAGGCATATATTAATTGCAATGAAATAAATTAGCGTTGAATATGGAATTATAAATCTGGTTTGATGCCTAACAAACATAAATGCAAGTAATATAGGTGGCTTTTTATATAAGGTGTTAAATAAACTATGTAAATAATTAGTAACTATATCTAAATTTAATGTTTTATTAATGTAATTTAAAGTAATGATTAATGTAATAAAGGATGGCACCAAGGTAAATTAGTTAATTGGTTTTAAAATCCAAATTTATGAGTGAAATTGACAAATTTCAATGTAGTAGTTATTACACAATAAGTGAAATTAAAATAGTTAATAAGAATAAAGGTGAAATTGGAAGTATCAATGTAATGTAACGTAAACAAATGTTCAATATGTTTAGAGGATAATGTTTTTTGGAATAATAAGAATGGGAATCAACATTTTTTCCATTTATTTGAAATTAAATTACGATAATATGATTTATTGCAATTAAATGGAAACTTAATATTTGAAATATTGCATCAATGGAAATGTAGATGAAACCTAAGAAAATAAATGTAAACAATCGTGAACCAATGTAAATTGCATCCTTTGATAACAATGAATTTAATAATGGAATGAATAGTGAATTTAACAGAATTGTTGGAAATTTTATTTATAATTTTGAAATTAATGAAATTGAAGGTTTATATTGAAATTTATAAATTTATCTTCTCTAAATAGACATTTAGATTTGTTAAATCATTAAAAATGTTTGAGAAATATAAGGTGATATAATTGTCAATTTTAGAATTGAAATTTAAAAATTTTATTTAATCAATTAATTATACATTTATTTAATTAATATAAAAATAGCCATTTTGGCCACTAACTCGGATTTCGACGAAACTAGTTTCATCGGATCCGCAACGGTGAATTATAATAGTGATTCAAGTTTCGAAACGATCGGACTTGTCGTTTGATCGTACGGACTCGAAACGCCTTGAAATTTATGCAATTTTAATCAATTGAAATCAATTTGGAAAATTTGAATTTAGCATAACTTCTTCATACGATTGAATTTGGACATGAAACTTCTTCCATCGCGTTTAAAATATTTTTAAACATATATTTTGATATATGGGTTAACACTTTTCCGTTCCGGAATCGAAACGGGCTTTTCGGGTCAATTATCGTTCAAAATCCAAATCCAACCTATCCTGTTCTTTCTATTCTGTTTGCCTATATATATGTGGTTATAAACCCTAGGTCGTTGCTTTTTCCTCATTCTGAACGTATGCTCTTCCTCATTCCACTGCAAACCCTAATCTTCCCAATCCAATTTCAATTAAAAAAAAAAATTGGATTTGCAGCCACTTCTGGTCGCGCTTCGAGTTTCAGTGGCAACAACGCTGCATCTACTTCGGGTTAGGAAGAAAGTTACTCGGGTCGCTCCGGGTCGTTTTGGCAAAAACTCCAAGCAAGCACCGGGGAATTGAGGCGGTGGACCAAATTTGAACCCGAAGTCGACTCAGGACCAGAATTTTCCAATCTTCTAATTTTTCTAACTTTTTCATACGTGCTCGGATTCATGCGCAGTTTGTTTTGCTGGGATCGTGTTAGAATTATGGACGTTTTTGCACTGTTTTGGATGGATTTGAAGACTGTTGAAATTTTGGGTTTAAATTGGATTTAAATTCAATTTAAATTCAAAAGGTGGGTGTTTTAACCCACTAACAACTTCTAAGGTTTCTTATGTTTGTTAAATTTGATTTATGATGTGTTTAGAAATTTATTTATAGCTCTTTGGCATATATTTCATCATTATCTCAGTTAATTTGCATTCATGTAATTTACTTGTTATTTAATTCATTTTTGCATATAAATTGCCGGTTCAAATTTTAGTTAAATTTATTATTGCATATAAACTGTTAGTTAAATTTTTTTATAATTGCATATAAACTACAGTTAAATAGTTATTTAATTTATTATTGAAAAATTAACAGTCAGTAATTAATTATTATTTATTGATGTGATTGTTTGAATTGGATGATAAATTGATAAATGTTGATGATTGATATGATGGATGAATGGATGCTGTATTTATATTGTATAAACTACAAGTTATTATGCATTTTCATTTCATTCCGGTTTGCGGTTTGAAATGATATACAACCACGATTTTTTATTTTTAAATTGCGGATTGAAATGATAAATATCCATATCACTTGATCATAGGATAGAAAATTATATACAGGCACTGCGGTATATACATAAAATTATTTTTGAAATGATTTTCTATGGTTTTGGAAAGAATACGGTTTAATAAATATTAAATTTTGATATATATAGTAAAATTCTCGAATTTAGCTATGTATAAATTTGTTTCAAATTTTAAGATAAGCTAAATAATGAAGTTGATTTCGTTTATATAATATGGTTAAGTATATATTTGAAATTCTATTGTATATAGAGTTTATAATAACTCAAACAAAAGGTAAGGCTGAAGATAAATGTGAATATGATGTGAACTAGAGTATTTAAGAATTTTCCTCGAAAAAATTGTTTTGAAATGTAAATAAATTAAAATTTAAAAGGTATTATCTTATAACTTTATTTTTGATTTAGGGATTTTAACGAATATCAAATTAATTTAAAGAATATTATCAAGTTAATTTAATCAAAAGAATATCCGGTTATTGGAGTTTAAGGCTTTTACCTGAATAAATTTTGTTTAGTAAGTAAATAATTCAAATTTAAATAATGGGAATTGGATTTGATATATATTAAGTTTACAAAAAATCCATTTTAAAATAGTGGAATATTTAAAGATTGAAAAATATGAACTATAAAATTTTAAAATATAGAATACTTAAGATTTGAATTATATGGGAATTAAAATGGTTTATTTGGAGGTTCAAATTGATATTGGAATTACTGTGAAATTTGAAGGAGTTGTTTATTTTATAAAGTAATATAGTATTTGAACCATTAAGTATTAAAAATTACGTTTCAAAGCTATGGTTTCAAGGTGTGTGTATATATATTTGAAAATATTATGATTTTGGGAAAGGGATATTTATAAAATAAAAATGATATCATATTGATTTGGGTTTTAAAAATATAAATGACATCGTATTTATATGGTTTGAAAGAGATATTATATTCTAGTTTTAAAGTATAAATTATTTTGAAATAACCGCGGTGTTATAATAACGTTTGGTTGTTGAAGATACCGGGATCAGAAGTTATCATACTCTCTGCCAACCCCGAAAACCACTTCAACAACAGTGTACGCGGTGGAGATTCCAGAATGAAGTAGGATGGTGGCGGCGTTTCCTTTGAGGTAAATACGTGGACCCGACTCCCGTGAGTTGGCATAAGGTGGCTAAAACAGGAGCGATTCTCGGGCCAAGGGGGTTAGCGCCCTTTATCGGATACTCCTCTTCGATATTTTACTCTGACTTTTGATTGATTCGGTGGCCACTTTTGGTTTCTTTGATTTTAGGGGGGAGTTTGTCCGAGGTGGGCGGTAGTAGCTACTATGCGTTACCACCAACCCGGATGCGCAATTGGTATATCTACCATGGCATTGCGTAGTTCTGCCGTGTCACCTACCCTATCGCGCCTTGTACGAGTTTATATTTGTGTCGTACCTATGGAGTATCCTTTGGTAGCCTCTCGATCAGGAGGTATTACGGTACTGTATAGACTATTGGCATTATTGTGTTATGGGCTATATGGGTAACCCCTTAACGCTATTTAAAAGTAAGTTTATTTTATAATTAGACACTATTATAATAGCGAAATATACTACATAGTAAATAGTTTAACGGATCCTTAAGAGATGTGAATCCCGAGCATCTTTTGAGTTACTGCACTTATATTTATTTCTATTGATTTAACTTACATAAGATCTTTTAGTTCCAACTCGAGTGTTTTGTGTTTTCAATTCGCTCGGGTCAGTCCGAGTGTTTCAGGATCGAAGACTTTAGCTCTGGAGGACGAAGACGAAGATTTCTATTATTATTATTTATTATATTCCACTACACTCATATTGTTCCGCTGCTTTGGTATATGGTATGTGTAACTCTGATATATGTTGTATAAGTATAATCGAATATTTTAAAACAGCTTTACAAACTGTATATTTTATTATTATATTTTATCCTTCCGCTGCGAGATTCTGTTTTGTTTTATTTCTTTCTCGTTTTTCTTATCTACCCCGTAACAATCTGCCCTTCCGAACGGTTTGAATTGGCACGTGTGTCGATTTAAAGCAAGCGAAAAGGCGGGATGTTACATTTACTCTCTTCAACATTATCAATATAAATTTTAAAAATCCTTATATTATTTATAACGTGCTTAAAACTCAAGTTTTCGTATTTTACCCAACTTCAAATTATCTAATCCAATAATTTAGTTATCAACTAAATAGTGATATTTGAATTCAGGTTAAAAACTAACTTTTAAATATTTTAAATCAATTAAATATTCCATTTTAAATTATCCAAAAATTCTGGGTCGTCACAATATTATAAATTAATATTCACAATTCGGGATGTCAAAAATCCCGAGTCATTACATTCCTCCCCCTTAAAAGAATTTTGTCCCTGAAATTCCATAGCTATGTTAGTAAAACTATTCACACAAATTAGAATTGATCAATAACAACCCATACTATACCAGTAAATACATAGATTCCATACTTGTATATATTACATTATCTAGTACCACTCAAAATATTCCTACAAGTGCTATCATCATCCATACAAGCATACCTATATATATATATTGCCCTACCCAAAATTTAACACTTAAACAACCTTGACGTCCAATGGTCATAGAGACACACAAAATGGCACACATTACCAAGAGAAAGCAACCCAACACTAACTATGAACTCTTGCTACCAGAGTCCCCTCCTTCGGGTCTTGACAATTCCCTGGACTCTACATCATTGTCCGGAACCCAAACAATCTCAGGACTAGGCTCTCTCTGAAGGAAATCTACCTCAGCAACTGGCTCCTCAACAAGTTCACCTATCTCCCAAATGACTGTGTTGTCATTTTTTGATTCGAGAACTTCCTTTACTTCGAACTCTTTCTCGTCGTCAAACTCATCAACTTCACCTTCGACTTCAAATCTTCTTCACTGTCGAATTCCTCCACGGGGTCTTCTTCCTGAAGCTGAGTCTGAGGTTACTCAACAGGCTCTACTGGCTCCTCTAGCTCTTCTTCATATAATGACGGCACGTTAAGATCCATCAGATTTCTCCTGACCCGGTCAAAATCATCATCCCTCCTAGCTCTAGCTAGAGCTCCACCTTGACTGATGTACAGATTCTCTACAATCAATACTAAATCCCAAAGGTGAGATCCTAAGGTTTAGACTTCTATAGGCTAAAGAGTACATCAAGATTCATACATCAAAATTTATCCCCTTTTAAATTTCTGTTACCCAAGATTTATAAATTCATCTTTTCCAAAAATAATTTAAGTATATATATTTTGAAAGTGGTTATAAAGTAGAGAAAAATATACATATATACAATAAGTTTATAAACAATTTATTCCTTCAATTTATAAATCAATATATATATATATATATATATATATATATATATACAGAACAAAGTAAATTGTTATAAGTTTTTAAATTCTCAAATATCCCTTTTTAGAAATCCATAATTATGAAATTATCTTTAATGGTGGAAAATTTTCCAAAATATTAGTTTAAAAGTTTTCCAAATTCCTTAAGTAAATAGAATTTAGTAAAGATCCCCCTTTTGCAAATAAAACTCAATAAAAATCCATTCAAATCCTAAAGGGGTCCAGATCTCTAAGGGTATACCCAAGTCAAAAAGGGCAACAATTGAAAATACTCAAGGTTGATGGCTAAGACTACTCAATCCTAGATGATAAATTATTATCATCACAACCAATCACTTTAAATATCATATATTTAAAAATTATTCCTTTTTATATAGAAAATATATATGGGTAAAATTATTTCATTTACCCCTTAAAAAAGTATTGTGTCCGTTGGCCTGGTTTAAGTGTTTAGAGATCCATATCAATAATGTTAGCTAATCGTATTGACCAGAATCCATATGCCACTTAACCGATCAATTTAACACAATATATTAAATCATTTTTATATAACTAACGAATACACGCTCTCGTATGTGTGTGTGTGTATATACATACATACATATATATATATATATATATATACACTAAGACTCAGTTAGGTTGCTACAGACCCTATCTCCAGTGAGCAACCCACCCGAACCTAAGTATTCACTCAACTTGGGCTCTTATACCACAATGTCACAACCTATTTTTCTATACCGATTTAAACTGATTTTAACCCACACTTGTCAGTCAAATCGCACGAAAAGATGGATAGTGAAAGTATAAAGAAGGTAGAAGTTAGAAAGAAGATAGAAGAAAAGAGAACGAATCCGAATCTCACAGCGGAACGAATGATATATAATATGCACAGCCTTTGCATGAAATCAAATTTTTTGCTTTATATAACTTATACAACTTCAGTTAGTGTTATATCCGAACAATTTGGATAGTTTATAACAATCCTGCCCTTACAACATGTTGACAACACAATCAATTACAACTGAATATAAGCATCTACGTGAATACGTCTCCTGATTCCAGCTCCTTTTCTGAAGCTTCCAGTCTTGTAGCTAAACCTGAAAACATGCTCGGTCTGTCCCGAGCATATAGGAAAAAACCCAAGCCTGGGTCAATCTGGTAAACCAGTGTGAGAAACACACTCAACTTGATTAATTAAAGTTTAGAAAATCCTTTGAAATCAAAAGTATCTCGTAAGACCACGCCACAAATAAACATGTAGGGTTTTTACCGTACGATAACTAAAACATTTCATATAAATTCCTCTGATATTATAACAGTGTCTGAGTACAAATACTTATTCAAATAGCCGAAATTGTTACATTATTAAATTCCAGCAATACTAGGCTCTACAATCAAAACCCTAAAGGCACGTAGGGAGAACGGATTTCTAACGAATTACTAGGCACTTGGGTACCACCTACCACGGTACCTAGTCTAGATCAGCATACCGAGGACCCCTCCGTTCCCCTGCAACACAATACCGGACTACCCTTTACTGGATAGCCCGAGTAAGATCACCCCGCGGTTCGGCATCAGCAACCGCCCACACAGCCGATTTAAAAAAGAGATCTCTAGACAGGGATGACCTTACCCTAATTGGATGCTACCCACTTAGCCTTGTTGCATATCCAATGATTATCAGTCATTCCCGGTTGATGAGGTTCAAGGCTCAGTGTTACCTTTTTAGAAAACTTTACTTAAAATGCTCACCGTCCTCCTGACAATGTTCTGAAAGCATTCATCCATACAAGTCCATTCCGGGTTCGAGCGGAACCGAAGGCATTATTTCTACTACATCCGTTTTGGAATCACCCTCAAGATTAGTAGCGATTAGCCCTTGCACTTCACTGCTCCATCTTCGACTCTAAGCTCTTGTCTTCATCATGAAAACATACTTGTTGGATCGATGTGGTTTTTGGATTATAAATCTGATCACGGTCTCCTCGAAACAACGTTCGCTATTTCTCGGTAAAATCAACCCCAGTTCTTTAGGAAATTTACAGACGAAATATAAGAATGGAGTTTACCTCCTAACCGTTAGTGGATGGGTTTCCTTATAATTCGTCCTAGAGAACAAACGAGTTTATACGTACGGTATAGCACCTTGAATGGTAACTGTGACGCCCCACCTCTATACCCACGCTAGCCAAGAACACTCCGGAGTAGTGCTGTCAACTAGCACGGAGAATAAGGCTGTTGAGGAGCGACCATCCATGTAATTGCTTATCACACAGTGGCTATAAATAATCTTCGGAAACAAACATAGAAATAATCATATCACAAATCAGTCACAGATATCCATATCACAAAGGCGGAAGAAGATATGAATATATAACTAACACATGAAAGTGTACATCAGAGTAGTGGTCAGTAAGATCCACGATAATACAAAAGAATAGCAACACGTGCTATACAAAAGAATACAACTATGAGTCTATATCTCAAGTGTGTACAACAAAAACTGCTAATCTAAACAGTTAGCCAAAAGTCAGAGTGATGAATCCCTGGGAAGAAGTCAAGCAGAAGCACCTGTAACATCTCGGTCTGACCCGAGTATTATTTAAGAAAATAATAAACGGATCAGTCTAGCTATAAATATCAGATGACCTGATATAACATAAAAGATATGGCATAAACATAAACATCCATAACGACATACCACTATAAGTATGTAAATAATGATCAACAGAAGATCAATCAATAAGAGATAATCAATATCACAAGAATCTTCTCAAAGATTCGAAGAGGGCATCATACCCTAAACTTGTACTCATAACAAGTCAATGACATAAATTCCAGAAATCAACACGAGAAATCCAGAAATCATAAAAAGGGAAAGAGGCCTATCACATGACGGTCCGAAGACCAAGGGGAGCTACCCCGCATGTGTGAATGGAATCACACAGATTGAGGTCAAGACTAACCAAAAAGCAGAAAGGTATGTGTGAATGGAATCGCACAAGTGGTGTCTAGTCTAACCTTGCAATGAAAGAGACATCGCGCAATTGCTAGTCTAATTCATAAAGCGATCATCAAGATCAACGAGAAGTGTCAATTACACTAAGCTAGTAAATATAGAAGTTTAGCTTCATGTCCCATAACCACTTGCTTAACTTAAATATTTACGAACAAACTGTAAATCTTCACTAATAAAATTGTCACAAGAGGTTCAATCGAACAAGTCCAAGAATTAACCGACGAAGTGAACGCAAGCGTTTCATACCACTTGTTTTACTAAGTCGTTTAATTAGATTTCTCATCCGAGTGAGGTAAAGGCTTGTATATACTAATAGATTGGAAAACGGTTTAAGAAAAGAGCTTTGTTATTAAAAATAGAGTTGAAATTGTTTGTTAAAAGAGTTTTGATATTTACTACTAGTATTGAAACCTTTATATTATAAAGTGACAAAACACATAAGCAAGTGTAGAAACAATCAGTCACAAAGATCGCATACGGAGATGCGAATAAAATCCAAGGAAATCAGCTCAATGTTTTTTCAGATAAGATCCCCTATGGAGGGGGGGTCCAGGGGGGTGGCCACCCCCCAAGGTGGGGGTGCGGGGGCAACGCCACCGCTTACGGGGTTCGACCTGCCCGGTCAGGTCGCGGGGGTCCAGGGGTCAGCGCCCCCGGCGGGGTGCGGGGCAGCGCCCCCGGCGGGGTGCGGAGCAGCGCCCCGACCAAAACGGTACGACCTAGTGAAGACAAAATGAGGTCTAACGACCTAAAGGGATAGGGTCGAGCGACCTAAAGGTGTTCGCGACCTAACGATGACTCGCGACTTAAGGAAGAGCGGGTGAGCGACCTATGGTCATAAACGAGACCGAGCGACCTAAGGGAATAAGGGCCGAGCGACCTAGCATTCGAACGACCTAAAAGAGGCGTGGCCTAAAGGAGACGCGACCTAAAAGAGGCGCGACCTAAAGGAGACGCGACCTAAAAGAACATAAGGTCAAACGACCTAACTGTATTGGGTCACGCGACCTAAAGAGAGGCGGCCTAGCGACCTAGAGTGCACACGTCCAAAAGTGGGAACGACCTATCGAGGTAAGGTCCACCGACCTACGACCTAAACAAATAGGCCAAGCGACCTATAGGGTTAACGGTCTAACGACCTAACAGTTATGGGGTCACGCGACTTAACTAAGTACGCGACCTAGTGGGTAAGGGAGTCAAGCGACCTAACTGCATCCAGTGACGAGCGACCTAATGGAGTCAAGTAGCGAGCGACTTAACTAGTTAACGACTCAAGGGGGTCAACGACCTAAAGGTCCAACGACCTAAAGGTCCAACGACCTAAACCCAAACACATGAAAAGTGGCCAGAACGACCTAGGGGTTAACTCACATGCGACCTACGACCTAAGGCTCATGCGACCTACGACCTAACTCCGATACGAGCTAATAAGGCCAGAACGACCTAGGAGCAGAAAATCCACCAAAACGCTAAAAATCGAAGTTTTTCGCCAACCCAATCCAAACCAAATGCAAATATACATGCAAACACGATAGGGATTCATTCCCAACAGTCCAATATTGATATAGACTAGATTTGTGAGATAAAAATCTCAACTTT
Source organism: Allium cepa (assembly GCA_030765085.1). NCBI lineage: Eukaryota > Viridiplantae > Streptophyta > Magnoliopsida > Asparagales > Amaryllidaceae > Allium > Allium cepa. The sequence continues at coordinate 294,495,279 of CM060942.1, forward strand.
GCACTAAAGTTTATGAAGATGAAGCTTGAAAGCAAGGAGAAGCAATCCAAAGCTTGAATCCAATATCTTCTACTTGAATTTGGAGTTGAATGTTGGATTTGCAATTGAATTTGTGCTTGGAGTTTTAATTTCCCATTCCCTCCACCATTAATGCCAAAGCTTGATTAGTTAGGTAATTTATGAAGAGTGAGGAGAAGAGGATTGGAACTTGGGCTTAATAGGCTAAACTAACCCAAAGTCCAAAGCGGGAAAAGTTAGTGAAATTTCACTAACTCAAAACCTATCGATGTTTATACTTAAAAAGTTGTAAACGACATTTCGAACTCAATGGAAGTGGTCTCGAGTCCTAATTTGACCGTTTGCAAAAAGTAGCTTTTCGGACCAAAATCCGATTAACAAGTTAATATTTAAATAAAATATTTAAATACAAACTCGATAAATATGCGGGTTGTTACAGTAACCGTACCATATAATTCCTGAGTTTCCTCTAGATATTTCCAAAGTTTAGTTTTTTTGTCCAGGTTTGATAGTCGGTTATTTAACTATCAAAATAATCAATCAATCCAACCAAGTTATTTCCCATTTCAACTATTAAGCCTTGTTCACATTTAGAATACTAATAGATTAAAGTTACTAAGTAAGCTTATTTAACTGGGCAAATATACACATAAAACATGTCCTTTCCAAATCATACTTATAAAAATTTAAAATACATTTCTCAAGTTTATTAAATAAAAATACTCTTTATGAAAGTTTACTATACAATATATCATTTAAGACAACACCTATATTTAATAGATTATATTAAAGATAATAAACTTAAATACTAATTTAACAAAATTAGCCTTAAATGATCATTACAAAAATAGTTTTATACTTACCTTTATAAAGATTCCAAAAATAGTAAATTAACTACTTTCGATATTTGCAAAATATTCATCAATTCTTTTAAAAAAAACAGCATTACAAATAATGTTCATTTTTTTTTAAAACAAAAATAGGTTCAAAATCATCCCAAAAAGAATAAGGTTTATCAGTCTCAACGGTACTTATCAAGCTAAAATTCACAGTCAATACAGATATTAAAAATCAATCGGCTTCCATAGATCGATTCACATTATATACTCAAATATAACTAAGAGGCAAATAAACAGATATATGCAGAAATAAGCAGATCAGAGATTTATCATTGCTAGTAAATATTTACAACAATTACACAAGAAAATATTAAATCGATGGCTTTAACTACTCGTAGCAGTTAAATTATATAATTAGCGGTATTGTGTATGATTCTGCTGACTAGATATCAAGCATTTTGAATAATCTACAATTTACACATCTATTTAGTTTGCGAACATCTTAACAGATAGGCCATATAAAATTATACAATAGCATTTAATTCCAAACGGTAATTAAATTCTGTCTGTAAAAGTTTGCAAAAATTTACTTATTTAACTTCACAAAGGATTGTACGACGGCGTATCATCCGTCGGTACGAACCATCTTAATAACACTCTATTATATGTGAAATTAAATAATTATTATAAATATAAAAATCACTTAAGAACTTGAATTAATTCAATAGTATAAACATTTATTTTCCCTTAATTATCTTAATTATACTCCAGTTATTGAAATAAAACTCAAATATAAATAAATAGAATTAATTTTAAAAACTGAACTAATTTATGGGAAAATAATTTACTTGAATGGCCTCAATTAAATAATTTCAAAGTAAATCAAGCTTATTACTTCCAAAATTTCCTTGTCCATATAAACTTTAAATGAGCATTAAACATTAAAGAAAATTGGTATTAAAATATTTACTTTAAATCAACATGTTTGTTATAACTTTGGAAAAACAAAAGGTTACGGATTTTAATTTTACTTTATACAAATCTCTTTTATTAATAAATTCTATTTTAAAAATAAAACAAAGGCTAGCAGGCCGAACCCCAACCCAGACGCAAAAAAACAAACCAAAGACCTATTTTATCGCATAAACCCAAACGGGCCGAAGCCTAGACCCAAAACCCACTTCTCCCCTAATCTCTTTCCCTCTTCTTCCTCTGGTTCTAGACTAACATCATCCAAAATCTACTTATATTCCGACGCCATGTACTGGAGGAAACATCTACGATCAACTTCGCCAACTTCTCCTACGAACCTCGACTTGCTCTCTAACACGACACAACCCAGATCAAATCCCAAATCGCCTCGCTCGATTCACCCAGCCAAGGAAACTCCCACATGCACGCTGTGCACGTGTACACCTTGGCCAGTGACCAACTCACCGCCACGACACCCCCACCTAGTCACTCATCATCCCCAGATCCAAAATGCAATAACGCCGAAGCCAACAATCCCTCCGATCGAAAAAAAGACCTTCAGTCGAACTATCGAAAACCCAAAGCTCCAGGCTTCGACGAACCTGCTCTTCCCGTACCCCTCTGACCACAACGCCTCCTTCACCAATCGGAAACCCTCCCATTGCTCTACCTTCCTGCCCAAAATCGAAGAACTCAGTTGTGCCACCTGCTCCCAGTTCACTCGCGTTCGCTGATCTCCAAATAACTTTCAAAAACCCTACATTCCATCACTTTACCCAATCCAAGATCAATTCCAAGATTCCACCACAGTCAACATCTTCCTTAGGTCCACCTGCCCCGTTCAGACCAAGCTGCACCCCTCCCGGCGACGAGATCGACAGAAATTTATTTTTGAATGAAAACTGTTCACCTATCAATTTCTCGAGATATAAAGCACTAAAAATTATAATTTTCCTACTAAAATTCATATTTTCACATAAGAATTCTAATTGCATGCATAAATCCTCGATTCAAAAATATCGAATCTTCACCCAAAGTACGTTATTCACTGTAAATCTTGTCATTCACGAACTGTACTGCAAAATTCATTCCCAAACAATTTTTATCTAAGACTATACTAGAAAATAAACACATTCTTAGTTTACATCATCATCAAAAATGAACTAGATTAAGAGATATTTTTTCAAAACTGGGAAGAACAATATTTTTACTATCAACAGAGCAATCATTTTCATTTTCAAATTTGAAAATAAATGTTTCTCACCTTAAACATTTGATTCCAAAAGCTCTAAAAGTTGAATTTGAAACCTTTAATTTGACTTCTTGAACTTGCTTTTTTTAAATTTGTTTGTTGTTGCTTAAAAATTTGAAAAGAGGTTATATATATTTTTTAGTTACAGGTTTAAACCTTTAAAACAACAACACTGATTTTAAATACTCTCTCTCTCTCACACACACGCACATATATATACATATACACACATGCTTGAAATCAACATATGATGGACTGAAATGACTATTTTGGTGGCTAAGTAGATGGAAGAAATATTTGAAAAGAAAAGGAAAATCATTACAACATTTTTATCAGCTTTTTTATGCCAAGAGTAAATATGTTTACTAATTTTAAATTCATCACTTATTACTTGTTATCCGCTGTTTTACTTAATTTAAACAGTTTTGTTAACCCGCTTCTGTTAACAGTAATGATTTTGAGGTCTTTTATTTATATACAAACTATAAAATCTTTTAAAGTATATGAATGGATACTTAAGAAATTAGACGGCCTAAAGTTATCATTCCTTTGACAAAGTAGTGTTTCAATTCGTCACTTATACATTTTAAAATAAAAATGAGAAACTAGATTAAAAACTGTTTTGTTTCTTGTTTTTCACTTAACAGTAAATGATTTTATAAAGTAACACTCTTCTTGGTTAATATACTTTTATATATATTTATTGTTACTTAAATAAAATAAATAACATTCAATATTAAATACCCTATATTCATATGTATTATAAGGACTATAAGATGTTAAAAAGTATTTTTAAGCCTTCAAGTATATATGTATCAATATATACATCATTTAATTTATAATATAAAAACATATATTACTTTCAAATAAACTAAATTCATTTGTTATGTATGTATATATAGTTTTCTCTTACTTATAGTTAAGTGATTATTATACACATCATTTAATTTTATAACATTTTTTTATTTATAAATATTATAAATTTTCCTTTTTAACTTATCATTACATATATATAATTTTCTTTATTCAATGCATATATATCATTTTAGAAACTTAAAATTCTTTTTTATTTAATATAAACAATATTATTTATATGCCCAAAATCAAAAATATTCTTTTACTTTATTATGAATTTCTATTCACATTATACATACATATAAATTATATTATCCTTAAATGTAAAAATATAAGTATATGATTTTTCCAATAAATTTCAATTCTCTATTATTTTATCTTTTAAAAAAAGATATACATATTTTGACTTTGAAACAAAATACATATTTTATCCAAAATAAAATATACATATTTTACCTTTAAAATAAAATATACATATATAAGAAATTCCATTTAATCAATTTGCATTTTAATATAGATTTGAAAATTCAAATTATATTGTTTTTGGAAAATTGTATACAATTATGAATCGTTGATTAATGGGAATATTGTATATTAAAATACAATATTATTGAATATTATAAATTAATATTCACAACTCGGGATGTCAAAAATCTCGAGTCGTTACAATTAACCTAATAGTTTTCATGACCGACTAATAACCGGTTAAACATTTATGGACTCCCAGCCCTTTATATAGTTTTCATGGGATTACTGTGAACATGTTGGTAACACCAATATCATTTCTTTATCCTAGTTTTATTGGGCTGACTCGGAACCTATTGACTAATTGTTAATATAAATGTCTTTTCTTTTAATCCAATTTTTTCATGGGCTAACTAGGAATCTACTGACTAAATGTTAATATCTTTCATTTACCCCAGTTTTCATGGACTGATGATGCAGCGCAAACTACAAAATCACAAGACTTAGGTCGCTCACGACCTAAGGAAGAAGTTTTAGGTCGCTCACGACCAAATGAAGTAGCTTTAGGTTGTTCACGACCTAACGGAGTGAAGGGTAACGAGCTAGGGAACATAGATGGCATAGTCGAAGCCAATGAAGGTCGCTTGCGACCTAACCGGGAACCAGAGGGGGAAGTTGTACTGAGTTCGCGACCTAACGAGCTTGCGAGTCACGACCTAAAAGAGCCACGACCTAGCGACTTACAAGTTAACAAGCAAACTAAGCAAGCCAAACTATTATTGTCATTGCCAGCGACCTACGACCTAGTTAGGTCGCATAAAATGTCCTGTTGTTAAGACAAGATAGGTCGTCCACGACCTTATCAAGCTACGACCTATGTTAGGTCGCTCAATGTTATGCCACATCCCATCTCCTTATGTCGTTCAGAGCTTCAGTCGCGCAGGCCGTGTGTCGCTGAAGCCTTTCTGGAGCCGAGCTACTTTAAGTCGTAGGCCGTGTAATTTTGTTTGTACTGTGTTGTACTTAGGTCGTGTTAAGTCGTGTCATTTTTAAGTCGTTAAGACGTGTTATTTTTAAGTCGTGTATTGTTTGTGTGTTGTAAATGTTAAGTCGTGGGGTTGTATAGGTCGTAACCCGTGTGTTTTTAGGTCGTTTGGGTCTGTTAAGTCGCCTGGCTCTGATGTTGAGTCGTTCGTTGATAGGTCATGGCCGACCTATGCTAAGTCGCGCAGATGAGTCTTGTACATATTGTAAGCCTATAAATAGGCATGGACGGGTCAGTTGTAAGGTTGGTTATTTTTGAATAAAATTCTTGTTTGTTAGCTTTGTGCTTTCATCTAAATTGGTAGTTGAGTGTAATCTCCTATCTCCACCTACGGTATTCGAGTGCGCTCGAATCAACCTACGTTGAAGCCAATTCGTGGAATCAAGTGCGCTTGATCAACGCTCGAAGAATTGTAAATCTCTCTTCACGGTATCATGAACGATCAACGTGTCGAAGATAGCTAGAATTTGGTATCTTTTGAAGATCAACGAATTTGGGCATTTGGTATTCCATAAAACCGTCGATTCATATTGATTCACCTAATCGTTTCGATTAGTTTGACATGAAATCTTCATTTCGTTGTCAATACGTTATTTTGCGTCAGTTTGGTATCAGAGCTAGATCATAGCTAAGCCGAGTCTTGGAGCCGAGTTTGAAGTTGGTGTTCATCGTGTTCATCGTGAAGTTGCAACAAGTTGGGAGTTTTCGATCCATAACATTTTGGATCAAAGTTCGGAAAGTATTTAAATTTTTTAAGAAGAGTTGGAAGTGTTGAGGCCGAGAGTTGAAGTTCATTTTGAAGTTTTGAAGTTGTGTTTGATCATTTGATTCAATCATGCCGTCGAGAAGAGCTAACCGCCATCAAAATGTTAAAGCGTTGTATAGAAGGGAAGAAGCCGAGCAGACGGAACAACGCATTAATGAGAAATTTGATGAAGGTATTGGGAAGTTAGAGAAATTGACGAATGACTTGAATCAAAGTCAAAGGAGAAGGTCTCCAGTCTCGAACCATGGAGGAAACAGAGTTTCGCCATCGGTTACGGAAGCGAGAAGGGTGTCGCCACAATCTTTTAGAGAGAGAAGAGAAACATCAATTTCATCGAGGAGAGATCACCATGACTATGGACATGAAGAGAGAAGAACTCCACGTGAGTCTGAGGATGAACCATATAGAGATGAAGAGAGACATAGTAGAAGGGACATGCGTGATCGAAGGGGTGTTGATGGTCGAGATCGATATAGACGTACATTTGATTTTGATAAAGATGGTGATAGAGCTAGCATTCATTATCGAGATCGAGACCAAGTTCGAAATTCATATTGGGATGTAGATGATGATCGTCGATGGGAGTCGGTTATGAAGATGGAAATTCCAGAATTAAAGGGTGGAATGGTTGCAGAAGAATTCTTGGATTGGTTGTCTAATGTTGAAGAAACTTTTGATTTCAAAGAAGTTCCTAAGAATCGAAGAGTTAAGTTGGTTGCTACTCGTTTGAGAGGTAGAGCTATGGCATGGTGGCAGCAAACTAAATTTATGCGGGAGAGAATGAGGAAGTCAAAGATTGAATCATGGGAAAAGATAAAGAAGATGATGAAAGCTACATTCTTGCCTTACAATTATCAGTCGCTCATGTATCAAAGGTTGCAGAATCTGAGGCAAGGGACGAAGACTGTTGATGATTATGCTAATGAATTTTATCAACTAATTGCTCGAAATGACATTATGGAGACAGAGGAACAATTGACTGCTAAGTTTGTTGGAGGGTTGAGAATGTAGATTCAAGACATGGTTAATACGTTTGATCCTAGATCTGTAGCTGAAGCACATCAGAAAGCGTTGGCTTGGGAGAAGTAGGGAAGACGTGGAGGTGGTGTGTTTACAAGCTCCAATATTCAGAACAAAGTAGCTAGTGGGAGTTCCAATGTTTCTAAAACTGTCAGTAGACCAGTTGTGAATGAAGTTGCGAAGGCGAAGGTCAACAACAGTTTCAAATGCTATAATTACTAGGAAGTGGGTCACAAGAGTAATGAATGTCCGAAGCCGAAGAAACGAACTATGATTGCTAAAGTTGAAGGTGAGGATGTTGGTGAAGGTTATTCTAGTCCAGTTGAGGAGGATGAACAGGATGTTGCATCAGGAGATGAAGGATGTAATCTAATGATGAGGAGGTCTTGTTTAATACCGAAGCAGGAAGAAGAGGCTATTTGGTTGAGGAGTAACATCTTTCAGTCAACGTGCACTATTCTGGGGAAGGGTTGTAAATTTGTGATTGACGCAGGAAGTTGTGACAATATTATTTCTACTGAAGCTGTGAGAAAGTTGAAGTTGTAAACGGAGAAACATCCTAATCCTTACAAGTTAGCATGGCTAAGAAAAGGAGGAGAGGTGAAGGTGGACCGACGAGTTCGATTTCCATTTTCTATTGGGAAGAAGTATAAAGACGAGATTTGGTGTGATGTTGTGGAGATGGATGTTTATCACTTACTTTTGGGAAGACCATGGCAGTATGATCGAGCAGTGCAACATGACGGTCAGACCAATAGCTACAGCTTTCTGTTTGAAGGTGTTAAGATCATTTTGGTTCCAAAGAAGAGACAACAAGGAGAGAGCGAATCAGAGGAAATTGAGGAGCTAAAGACTTTGTTGACTTTGAAGGAATTCATCGAAGAAGTGGAGGAGAGTCCAGAGGTGTTTTTTTTTATTGGACATGAAGCTACTAAATCCGTTGAAGTTCCAGAGGAAGTAAAACCGATATTGGAAGAATTCAGTGATGTGTTTCCAGAAGAGTTACCAAGGGAGCTACCGCCTTTGAGGGATATTCAACATCAGATTAATCTTGTGCCAGGGTCAATTTTACCTCACTGGCCGCATTACAAGATGAGTCCTAAAGAGCATGAAGAACTAAGAAGGCAGGTGGAGGAGTTGTTAGAACAAGGATGTGTTCAGGAGAGCTTGAGTCCATGTGCTGTGCCAGCCTTATTGGTACCGAAGAAGAATGGAACATGGAGAATGTGTACGGACAATCGGGCTCTAAACAAGATCAATGTGAGATACAGATTTCCTATGCCAAGGTTTGATGATTTGATTGACCAATTGAGTGGAGCTATTGTGTTTTCGAAGATTGACTTGAAGAGTGGACACCATCGGATTTGTATTAGACCGGGTGATGAGTGGAAGACTGCTTTTAAAACGAGGAAAGGTTTATACGAATGGCTGGTTATGCCGTTTGGCTTGTCAAATGCTCCGAGTACTTTTATGAGGGTGATGAACCAGATTTTCAGACCATTCATTGGGAAGTTTGTAGTAGTTTACTTTGATGATATTTTGATCTATAGTGGGAGTATGGAAGAACATGTACAACATTTGCGTGAAGTACTATTGATTCTACGACAGGAGAAATTTTATGCTGCAACAAAGAAGTGTGTGTTTATGACGCCCAGTGTTTTGTTTTTGGGATATGTTCTTTCGAAGGAAGGCATTCAAGTGGATGAGAGTAAAGTGGAAGCCGTCAGGAGTTGGCCACAGCCCAAGACAATTACTGAAGTGAGGAGCTTTCATGGGTTGGTATCTTCTTATCGAAGATTCATTCCACATTTTAGCAGTGTGATGGCACCTGTAACCGATTACATGAAAGGAAAGAAGTTTGCATGGTCAGAGGAAGCAGTGGTTGCTTTTGAGAAGATCAAGACACTATTGACGTCAACACCAATGCTAGTTTTGCCGGATTTTCAGTTGTTCTTTGAGCTACATTGTAACGACCCGGAATTTTTGATAACTTGAATTTGAATATTTAATTTATTTTTAATATTAATAAGTGGAATTTTTAAGTCGAATAATTTATTTATCGAATATTTGGATTTAATTGGACAATTAAATCGATTTATTTAATAGTGAAATTCCAGGAATAATTAAATATTGGGTTAAATATGATTGAAAATGATTTGGAAAATTTTGTTTTATCATATTGAAGTTATAGAAATGTTTTAGAACTTGTAAAATTGAATTTGGAGTTAATTTGTAAAAATTGAATATTTTAATATTTAATTATCGACTGAAAAATAGCCAATTTTTGAACAGTCTCGGAATTGAACGAAACGAGTTCCATTGGATCCGTAATAGTTAGTTATTATCGGATTTCAAATTTCGTAGCAAACGGAGTTGTCGTTTGACCGTGGCAGCTCGAAAGGCATCGATATCGTTTTAATTTTAATTCGGCGAGTTAAAATAGCCATTTTTCAAACGGTCTCGGATTTCGACGAAAACCAGTTTCATCGGATCCGTAATGTGATATTATTGTAAGATTTCAAATTTCAAGTCAATCGGATTTATCGTTTGTCCGGTACAAGCCAAAACGCCTAGAAATCGCTTAAATCGGTTTAAATTTAAATTGAGCATTTATTGCCATAATTCACACATACGATGGAATTAGCTTACGAAACCTGTTCCATTGCATCCGGAACGCGGAAAAACTTTAGAATCGCCTGTCGGAACGCGTAGATTGGAGTTCGTTTGCATAAGTTATTAAAAAGAGAATTTTATTATTAAAATAAGATTAATAACATATATATCTTAATATTTTTCAAAACCCTAGCTCCATATGCTCAGCCGCCGCCCCCAATGTTTCCAATGGCCGAAAATCACCGATTTTCTTTCCTCCAAATCTTCCAATCCACAAATCGAATTGAGAAACTTTCAACTAACAAATTGAAGAGGGCATCAAGATCTACAAGTTCAACGGTTAAGATCGTAAAACTCAAAGCGGATTGGCGGCGATTCGAGCTGGAAGCACAGAACTTGCGCACGCATTCCAAAGCAGTGGAGGTGGCCGAGCTCTAAGGGGTGGTGGCCGAGCATTGCACTTGTCGAGGGCTTCAGAATGGCACCTCCTGATCGACAAATAGGCGAGCGTGTTGGAGGCGATTTTTAACCCTAGTTGGAGCTTCTATGGGTTGTTCGTGCGTTCATAACCTGGAGAGGAACGTATGCGAACGGGAGAGAAGATGGTGGTGGGGCCGCACGTGTGTATGGGGTGAGATAGTTTTATTTATTTTAATTTAAATTTGAATTGTAAATTTAAATCGTTCAATGTTCAAACTGCGATAACTTTTGCATGCGAGGTCGGATTCGGACGAGATTTTTTGCGTTGGCTTCGTATCGCCGAGCTCTTCGCAATGCAGCTGGTTTGGAGTCGATTGGAGCTCGTTTGAATTTCGGGTAAAATTAAACGTTCGTTTAATTTTATTCGAAGCGAACGCCGAAACCGGAAATAAAATCAAGGTGAGAACTCCTCACTCAATCGAAAGGTTTTGTTTAAAATTTTAAATAGTTATTATTGATTGTTGATTGCTGTTGATTGTGCTAGTAGATATAGTAGGATATATACTATATATAGCGATATATATATATTGGCATATGTATATATCGGATTTGATTTCCCGCCTCGTATAGCGGATGAGACCCTATTGCGCCGTTATTAAGCGGAATATTTATAAAATCCCATATACCGCGATATTCCACCTTGAAGTGGAATTGGTATTGTGCTAACGTCTGTGGATGCAGGGTAACAGGTTGGAGGGATCCAACTGGATTCCTCACATATTTATCTGTTTATGAATATTATGTTGATTGTTGATAATCATATTGATATATGACACTTATTCCCGTGATTGACCATCTGATGTTGTTGCATCATCGGATTCAAATTTTTAAAATTAAAAATAACGGTTTTGAATTAAAAAGGGGTTTAAAAGTGATTTCTCAAAGAATATGGTTTATTAAAAATTTTGAATTGATTAAATTTTAAAGTAAATAGATGGATAAAATTTTATGTTTTAAAAATTTATATTTTTATAAAATATAACTTAAAAGAAATTTTTAACAATAATAGGTTTTTATAAAATAGTTAAATTTGGTTTTTGGGAAGTTATTATTATTAATGGTTTATATAAAGGATTTTATAAATGGATGTTTTTAAATAAAAAATCATTGAAGTTATAGAATAAATTTAGAAAGTGTTAAGTTGATGTATAACATGAATTTCACTAGGATTTATAGATTAATAAATGTGAAATTTATAAAACGAATGGTTATTGGAAAATTTTAAGTTTATAAGTTATTAACTTATAGAAATGGATTTGGGCATTAAAAAGGGGAATTTTATAGAAATTGTTAATAAATGAAGATTTCATTAGTTGAAATTATTATAAACCATAAAGAAATCTTGTAAGTGATAAGATTTTAAATTGGTGAAGTTCAAAGGAACGATTTGGTAAATAAATAATATTATAAGTATTTAACTTACAATATGGCTTTTGGGTATGAAATTGGGTTATGTAAATTGCATCGGATTAATAAAGGAATTTATAAAATTGGGGTTTATAATAGAAATGGAATTTATAAACTATGTTTATAAATTTGAAATCCATCAAATTTGATAATTGAAATATGGGAATTTGTTAAGTGGGCTATATTCACTATTTTGAATATTGAATAGATTATTAAATAAATCGGGTTTGTTTTTGGGAAAGGAATGTTTTAAATGGAATTTAAAACGAATTAAAGGTGTTTTAAAATGTATTGAGTATTGAAAACATAGATTTCAACATTGATTGTTGAAATAGACGTTTTCGAGAAACAGAAGGGGATAATTGGTATAGTATTGGATTTATATATCTATTTTTAATTTCAAATCCATATACTAGTGTTTTTGGGGTGTCGTAACGATGTTTTACGCAACATTCGTTTTAACCCAAATAAATGTGAATAAAAGAATGTTTTCTCAAAGAGAATGGAATAAAATACTTAACGGTAACTTAAGTATGTTGAATATTTTCAAAATTGTTGAAAATAAATTAAAGTGTGAATTACTTATTATTAAATAAGTTTAGAGATGATTTTCTAATATGAAATGGAACATTTTGAAAATTCACCTTTTAAAGGTAAATCGAAGTGAATAGATGGAAATTGATTTGAAATCGTGTATGTGTAGATATTTGGAAAATTGGAAATTCACTTTGGAATTTATAAATAGGAAGGGAAATTTGTTTAAAAATAAATGTTGATTTATTTTGAAGTATGGGATATAATTTTACGAATTTGAAACGTAAGTTAAAAATAAATCGGTAAAGATTTATTTGGTGATTTGAAATTTGTTTTCAAAAGGTATATATGGTTAAGGTGATTTGGAATTAGTTTTCAAATGGTTAAGGTGATTTGAAATTGGTTTGCAAATGGTTAATGTGATTTGAAAATTGGTTTTCAAATGGTAAAGGTAAATTGAAAATTGGTTTTTCAATTGATTTAGTGTGGAAATTTTATCGTGAAGATAATTTGGTGAAGCAAATAAATTGGGCAATTATTTGGAAATTGTGTATATATATCTTGTAAAGATATTTTTGGAATTAAATAATTTGGAAAATTATTTGGAATCTGATGATGTGGCGCATCGTTATTGATAGTTAAATAACCGACTATCAATATTTACCCTTGGATGGTATTGATTGTGTTTGTTTGGAATTGAATGCACACTTATTTTTAAAATAAGCGCTCGCTATTCGGTTTAGCCGGGAGAGGACCTTTGTGTCATATATCCCATTCCGAATATGCGATACGTCGTTTGGATTGCATTTGAAGACCGGTGTTGAAGACCGGGTATTTGTGAAAACGATAGGATGACCTATCGATTGTCTCCGCATCGTTAGCTACGACATGGAGATTTCTTTTGTGATGGGAAATTTTATCGGGATTGTGAATACCCGGATTGCAAGGGCTTCTTTGGAAGTGCCTTCGGTTCTGTTCGAACCCGGAACAGACTTGTATGGTTACGTGTCTGACATTACATTTTGAGAGATAGAGCAGATTTCTTTCAAATACATTTCTGTTGGTGGCGGAGAATTTATTCTCTTAGCTTAACACCCTTCTCTGAGACGTACGAGCTCAGAGGTTATGTAGTTGAAGGTTATCAGCGATATTTCCCAATCTGGTAATGTGGCATGCTGAGTGCTGCTGTGTGATGATCATTGGTTGGTCATTTGTGATATGATCATTTGTTTGATCATTTATCTTTGTGATTATTGCTTTGGTCATCTGTGGACCCGAAGCATGGCTTTGTTACACAAAGCGTAGCTTTGTGGACGAGACTTCGTCAGGACCTCACTCCCCGGAAATGGTCGAAACAGGAATATGCGGCAAGGTTATGAGGGTCGCGCCCTTTAGGGTATGTCATTCCCTTCTGGAAAAGGGTGGTATCATGGTATGGAGCCCAGATATTTACTCATGTGGAAACACTATATATATTTCTGTGTGGTGTTGTTGGTATCGAGCGCTCGGATAAAGGTCCCAAAGGACCGGGGGATGACATATTCGTGTAGTAGTTACCTAGTTACAGAGGTAACCCGGCCTTGTGTTGGCAGAGATCTAACCGTAACGTTAGTTTCTCGGGACGTCCCGCCAGAGGCGATCCCATGTGGCAGTAGGAAGTTCCTTAGCCTGACCATTTGTTGGAAATCCAATCAAAACAATACGCGCCCTGTACGGTTTTAGTTGTATAACCTGCCATGGAATGTGGCGGTAACCTGCTATTGAACATGGTAGCTATAGTAGGCATACGACGAAATGTCGTATGCTGGCTAGGATTTATATTGTACTTTCGAAATTGTTTTCTACACTATGCACTAGTAATAATATCAAAAATGATTTGATTTTCACGTAGTAAGCATCTTTGACTATCATAAGGAGAAATCTCCTCCAATTCTGCGTTTGCATTGTGTGTGTGGCGGGAGGCCTTATGGTAGTTTCATTTTCTAAAAAGCATTGCGAATTTCAAAAATTGAAATTTTTCTTGTTGCTTTTTTAAAGATAAACTGTTTTGAGTTCTCACACCAGTCACATGACTGACCTGGAGTTTATTGTTCCTTTCCTAAACTCTGGGTGCCCACTATTTTCCACACGGGCAGTCTAGAGTTAGGTTATCAGGTTATTCTGGATTCGGGAGTTGCTGTGCAGATCTGGAGGCGAGCCAGATAGCGTAGTCTATTATCTATTGTATATAGTATTTCTTTTCCGCTGTTGTTGTCGTACACTCTGATTGATGTAATGTAATGTGATGTAATGTATAAAATGTATAGTTCTTTTGTTTTAATGATATTCATTTATCTATTATATGTTGTTCCGCTGCGATTGTGAGATTCTGATATTGTTTCTCGTTCTGTTACTTGTTTTCTGTTTTCTCCTCTCTTTCTTTTCTTTCTTCTTCTACCTCTTTCTTCTTCTAAAACCCTAACGGTTCGATTTTTCGGCAACGAAAAATCGCGATCGTTACATTTGGTATCAGAGCATATGGTTAAGCGACAACCTGCTCTGTTGGGTGTTACTCATTAGAGATAGAGTCAGCAGTACTCTAGAATGAGTGTGAGTGTAATAATAGATATGAGTGCGTATTTGTTAGTGAGTATAAAATTGTTTTATATTGTGATGATTGGTTTGTTGAGTGGTATATGAACCTTCGTCGGCGCAGCCTCGAAAACTGAATCGAAGGGGTTCCTAAACACTTGAATAGAACAATTCGACACAATATTGTTTTAAATTGGGTAAATGAAATAATTTTACCTCGATTTTATTTTATATATAAAAAGAAAATAATTTTTCAAGAATTATTGAAGTGTGTATATAATTGATTGCTTGGTTGTTGTAAATGATATATATATATATATATAAAATAATTAAAAGTTGTTTGAATAAGCTAATAAAAGCAACTATTGTAAAAAGAATAATGGTATAAACCAATGAATCATAAGATGAAATTATAATTAATAATGATTTACAATTGTAAGATAATCATGTATGTATATAAGAAGTAAAATTATATAAGTAAAAGGGTTATAAAAGTGATTTATGAATAGAAAGGAAACTTTTTGAAAGAATAATTAGCATTAATTTCACTATTGTCACTGGGAAATAATAAGGGTGATGACTGCAGCATCATCAGTATCATTTTCGAGTTTCTATGTGATGGATTTGCTACAATAATGAATTTAAAATTGAAGTTTTGTTGTAATAAACCAATTTGAAATTAAAATTCAATTTGAAATTGTTAAATATACGTGAAAAAGGTTTGGGACTTATAATAAATGTTGGAAGTTGAATAATAAGTTTTATAACTTATTAAATGGGAAAATGTAAGTGAAACCAGTTGTTGAAGTGGTTAAACAATTAAGTTAAGTAAAATGGAATATGAATTTGAATATTGATATGAATTTGACTTAAGTAAAAGTTAAATAGGATTTACTTTGGAATTTAAAATCCGAATTGAATTGATAAGTAAAACTTAAGTTTAATTAACAAATGATGTTTAAATGGAATAACTTAAGTGAAGTTGAATAAAAAATCGATCTTTGCATCAAAGTTAAATAATCAAGTGAATTAAATGATGTAAATAAAGTTGAAATGGAATGCAAGTTAAGTAATATTGAAAGAATTGATGTTAATATCAAAGTAAGTGAATAAAGTGAGTAAATGAAATTGTTAAAGGTGTGAACTTAAGTTATATAAATGAAATTCAATTTTATTTGTAAAAAGAACTAGCAATTGAATTAAAGAATGGATTGAATGTTAATCAATCGAATGTAAGTAAGTTGATATGAAATGATGTATGTAAGTGTAAATTCATTGAAGTTAGTTGAATAATTGGATGAAAATCAAGTGAATGTTAAACCAATTGGAATTAAAACAGTTGAACCAAATTGAATTTAAGTAAAACGAATAAAATTTGGTTGTATTGGATGTGCATTGGTTGTTATTTGCTTGTTGGTTGATTGTATGTAAATTCATTAAGTGTTAATGAAATTGAACTAGCGTAATTGGAAGCTATGTAATTGAATTCAAATGAAATTGAATAGAATTGAATTGGAATTGAAACGAATGAAAATGAATATGCAACTTTAATAGTAAGCTAAAAGTGGTATAAGAAGCATGTATTGGAAATTTTATAATTGAATTGGCAAATTGGTTTGAATATTATAATTAGATATTATGCTAGCAGGATATACAGGTTATAAAGGAATTGGGATTTTGATTTCAAAGTTAAAAAAATTGAATCGCTCGACAAAAGGTACGTATTTCAGTTTTTATATGAGATTTGATGATTTCCTTCTCCAGCCACTTGGCTTTCTCTTTTCTTTTTGATTCTGAGGGGCCGTAGTGCCATTTTGTAGTCGTACCGATCTAGCCGCGCAAAGGAGACTCTGGCGAAATTTTTCGAAAATTTCGGGTGTTAGAAAATTTTTTTGAGAAATTTTGAAAGTTGAAAATTTGAATTGAAATTTAAATTTGAATTGTTGAGTAAACAATGTTGTTTGAAACCTATAATTGAAGTTGGAAAGCTAATTGAAATGATAGTAAATCTTTAATAAAAAGATTGGTGTTAGAAGGTTGATAAAACTATTAGTTTTGGAAAAATAATAAACGGATTATGAATTATTCTCCTTAACTTGCAATTTCGAGGACGAAATTCTTTTAAGGGGGGAAGATTGTAACGACCCGGAATTTTTGATAACTTGAATTTGAATATTTAATTTATTTTTAATATTAATAAGTGGAATTTTTAAGTCGAATAATTTATTTATCGAATATTTGGATTTAATTGGACAATTAAATCGATTTATTTAATAGTGAAATTCCAGGAATAATTAAATATTGGGTTAAATATGATTGAAAATGATTTGGAAAATTTTGTTTTATCATATTGAAGTTATAGAAATGTTTTAGAACTTGTAAAATTGAATTTGGAGTTAATTTGTAAAAATTGAATATTTTAATATTTAATTATCGACTGAAAAATAGCCAATTTTTGAACAGTCTCGGAATTGAACGAAACGAGTTCCATTGGATCCGTAATAGTTAGTTATTATCGGATTTCAAATTTCGTAGCAAACGGAGTTGTCGTTTGACCGTGGCAGCTCGAAAGGCATCGATATCGTTTTAATTTTAATTCGGCGAGTTAAAATAGCCATTTTTCAAACGGTCTCGGATTTCGACGAAAACCAGTTTCATCGGATCCGTAATGTGATATTATTGTAAGATTTCAAATTTCAAGTCAATCGGATTTATCGTTTGTCCGGTACAAGCCAAAACGCCTAGAAATCGCTTAAATCGGTTTAAATTTAAATTGAGCATTTATTGCCATAATTCACACATACGATGGAATTAGCTTACGAAACCTGTTCCATTGCGTCCGGAACGCGGAAAAACTTTAGAATCGCCTGTCGGAACGCGTAGATTGGAGTTCGTTTGCATAAGTTATTAAAAAGAGAATTTTATTATTAAAATAAGATTAATAACATATATATCTTAATATTTTTCAAAACCCTAGCTCCATATGCTCAGCCGCCGCCCCCAATGTTTCCAATGGCCGAAAATCACCGATTTTCTTTCCTCCAAATCTTCCAATCCACAAATCGAATTGAGAAACTTTCAACTAACAAATTGAAGAGGGCATCAAGATCTACAAGTTCAACGGTTAAGATCGTAAAACTCAAAGCGGATTGGCGGCGATTCGAGCTGGAAGCACAGAACTTGCGCACGCATTCCAAAGCAGTGGAGGTGGCCGAGCTCTAAGGGGTGGTGGCCGAGCATTGCACTTGTCGAGGGCTTCAGAATGGCACCTCCTGATCGACAAATAGGCGAGCGTGTTGGAGGCGATTTTTAACCCTAGTTGGAGCTTCTATGGGTTGTTCGTGCGTTCATAACCTGGAGAGGAACGTATGCGAACGGGAGAGAAGATGGTGGTGGGGCCGCACGTGTGTATGGGGTGAGATAGTTTTATTTATTTTAATTTAAATTTGAATTGTAAATTTAAATCGTTCAATGTTCAAACTGCGATAACTTTTGCATGCGAGGTCGGATTCGGACGAGATTTTTTGCGTTGGCTTCGTATCGCCGAGCTCTTCGCAATGCAGCTGGTTTGGAGTCGATTGGAGCTCGTTTGAATTTCGGGTAAAATTAAACGTTCGTTTAATTTTATTCGAAGCGAACGCCGAAACCGGAAATAAAATCAAGGTGAGAACTCCTCACTCAATCGAAAGGTTTTGTTTAAAATTTTAAATAGTTATTATTGATTGTTGATTGCTGTTGATTGTGCTAGTAGATATAGTAGGATATATACTATATATAGCGATATATATATATTGGCATATGTATATATCGGATTTGATTTCCCGCCTCGTATAGCGGATGAGACCCTATTGCGCCGTTATTAAGCGGAATATTTATAAAATCCCATATACCGTGATATTCCACCTTGAAGTGGAATTGGTATTGTGCTAACGTCTGTGGATGCAGGGTAACAGGTTGGAGGGATCCAACTGGATTCCTCACATATTTATCTGTTTATGAATATTATGTTGATTGTTGATAATCATATTGATATATGACACTTATTCCCGTGATTGACCATCTGATGTTGTTGCATCATCAGATTCAAATTTTTAAAATTAAAAATAACGGTTTTGAATTAAAAAGGGGTTTAAAAGTGATTTCTCAAAGAATATGGTTTATTAAAAATTTTGAATTGATTAAATTTTAAAGTAAATAGATGGATAAAATTTTATGTTTTAAAAATTTATATTTTTATAAAATATAACTTAAAAGAAATTTTTAACAATAATAGGTTTTTATAAAATAGTTAAATTTGGTTTTTGGGAAGTTATTATTATTAATGGTTTATATAAAGGATTTTATAAATGGATGTTTTTAAATAAAAAATCATTGAAGTTATAGAATAAATTTAGAAAGTGTTAAGTTGATGTATAACATGAATTTCACTAGGATTTATAGATTAATAAATGTGAAATTTATAAAACGAATGGTTATTGGAAAATTTTAAGTTTATAAGTTATTAACTTATAGAAATGGATTTGGGCATTAAAAAGGGGAATTTTATAGAAATTGTTAATAAATGAAGATTTCATTAGTTGAAATTATTATAAACCATAAAGAAATCTTGTAAGTGATAAGATTTTAAATTGGTGAAGTTCAAAGGAACGATTTGGTAAATAAATAATATTATAAGTATTTAACTTACAATATGGCTTTTGGGTATGAAATTGGGTTATGTAAATTGCATCGGATTAATAAAGGAATTTATAAAATTGGGGTTTATAATAGAAATGGAATTTATAAACTATGTTTATAAATTTGAAATCCATCAAATTTGATAATTGAAATATGGGAATTTGTTAAGTGGGCTATATTCACTATTTTGAATATTGAATAGATTATTAAATAAATCGGGTTTGTTTTTGGGAAAGGAATGTTTTAAATGGAATTTAAAACGAATTAAAGGTGTTTTAAAATGTATTGAGTATTGAAAACATAGATTTCAACATTGATTGTTGAAATAGACGTTTTCGAGAAACAGAAGGGGATAATTGGTATAGTATTGGATTTATATATCTATTTTTAATTTCAAATCCATATACTAGTGTTTTTGGGGTGTCGTAACGATGTTTTACGCAACATTCGTTTTAACCCAAATAAATGTGAATAAAAGAATGTTTTCTCAAAGAGAATGGAATAAAATACTTAACGGTAACTTAAGTATGTTGAATATTTTCAAAATTGTTGAAAATAAATTAAAGTGTGAATTACTTATTATTAAATAAGTTTAGAGATGATTTTCTAATATGAAATGGAACATTTTGAAAATTCACCTTTTAAAGGTAAATCGAAGTGAATAGATGGAAATTGATTTGAAATCGTGTATGTGTAGATATTTGGAAAATTGGAAATTCACTTTGGAATTTATAAATAGGAAGGGAAATTTGTTTAAAAATAAATGTTGATTTATTTTGAAGTATGGGATATAATTTTACGAATTTGAAACGTAAGTTAAAAATAAATCGGTAAAGATTTATTTGGTGATTTGAAATTTGTTTTCAAAAGGTATATATGGTTAAGGTGATTTGGAATTAGTTTTCAAATGGTTAAGGTGATTTGAAATTGGTTTGCAAATGGTTAATGTGATTTGAAAATTGGTTTTCAAATGGTAAAGGTAAATTGAAAATTGGTTTTTCAATTGATTTAGTGTGGAAATTTTATCGTGAAGATAATTTGGTGAAGCAAATAAATTGGGCAATTATTTGGAAATTGTGTATATATATCTTGTAAAGATATTTTTGGAATTAAATAATTTGGAAAATTATTTGGAATCTGATGATGTGGCGCATCGTTATTGATAGTTAAATAACCGACTATCAATATTTACCCTTGGATGGTATTGATTGTGTTTGTTTGGAATTGAATGCACACTTATTTTTAAAATAAGCGCTCGCTATTCGGTTTAGCCGGGAGAGGACCTTTGTGTCATATATCCCATTCCGAATATGCGATACGTCGTTTGGATTGCATTTGAAGACCGGTGTTGAAGACCGGGTATTTGTGAAAACGATAGGATGACCTATCGATTGTCTCCGCATCGTTAGCTACGACATGGAGATTTCTTTTGTGATGGGAAATTTTATCGGGATTGTGAATACCCGGATTGCAAGGGCTTCTTTGGAAGTGCCTTCGGTTCTGTTCGAACCCGGAACAGACTTGTATGGTTACGTGTCTGACATTACATTTTGAGAGATAGAGCAGATTTCTTTCAAATACATTTC
Organism: Allium cepa; assembly: GCA_030765085.1. Classification (NCBI taxonomy): domain Eukaryota; kingdom Viridiplantae; phylum Streptophyta; class Magnoliopsida; order Asparagales; family Amaryllidaceae; genus Allium; species Allium cepa. Next base: position 294,516,379 of record CM060942.1, read on the forward strand.
TGTTGGTGGCGGAGAATTTATTCTCTTAGCTTAACACCCTTCTCTGAGACGTACGAGCTCAGAGGTTATGTAGTTGAAGGTTATCAGCGATATTTCCCAATCTGGTAATGTGGCATGCTGAGTGCTGCTGTGTGATGATCATTGGTTGGTCATTTGTGATATGATCATTTGTTTGATCATTTATCTTTGTGATTATTGCTTTGGTCATCTGTGGACCCGAAGCATGGCTTTGTTACACAAAGCGTAGCTTTGTGGACGAGACTTCGTCAGGACCTCACTCCCCGGAAATGGTCGAAACAGGAATATGCGGCAAGGTTATGAGGGTCGCGCCCTTTAGGGTATGTCATTCCCTTCTGGAAAAGGGTGGTATCATGGTATGGAGCCCAGATATTTACTCATGTGGAAACACTATATATATTTCTGTGTGGTGTTGTTGGTATCGAGCGCTCGGATAAAGGTCCCAAAGGACCGGGGGATGACATATTCGTGTAGTAGTTACCTAGTTACAGAGGTAACCCGGCCTTGTGTTGGCAGAGATCTAACCGTAACGTTAGTTTCTCGGGACGTCCCGCCAGAGGCGATCCCATGTGGCAGTAGGAAGTTCCTTAGCCTGACCATTTGTTGGAAATCCAATCAAAACAATACGCGCCCTGTACGGTTTTAGTTGTATAACCTGCCATGGAATGTGGCGGTAACCTGCTATTGAACATGGTAGCTATAGTAGGCATACGACGAAATGTCGTATGCTGGCTAGGATTTATATTGTACTTTCGAAATTGTTTTCTACACTATGCACTAGTAATAATATCAAAAATGATTTGATTTTCACGTAGTAAGCATCTTTGACTATCATAAGGAGAAATCTCCTCCAATTCTGCGTTTGCATTGTGTGTGTGGCGGGAGGCCTTATGGTAGTTTCATTTTCTAAAAAGCATTGCGAATTTCAAAAATTGAAATTTTTCTTGTTGCTTTTTTAAAGATAAACTGTTTTGAGTTCTCACACCAGTCACATGACTGACCTGGAGTTTATTGTTCCTTTCCTAAACTCTGGGTGCCCACTATTTTCCACACGGGCAGTCTAGAGTTAGGTTATCAGGTTATTCTGGATTCGGGAGTTGCTGTGCAGATCTGGAGGCGAGCCAGATAGCGTAGTCTATTATCTATTGTATATAGTATTTCTTTTCCGCTGTTGTTGTCGTACACTCTGATTGATGTAATGTAATGTGATGTAATGTATAAAATGTATAGTTCTTTTGTTTTAATGATATTCATTTATCTATTATATGTTGTTCCGCTGCGATTGTGAGATTCTGATATTGTTTCTCGTTCTGTTACTTGTTTTCTGTTTTCTCCTCTCTTTCTTTTCTTTCTTCTTCTACCTCTTTCTTCTTCTAAAACCCTAACGGTTCGATTTTTCGGCAACGAAAAATCGCGATCGTTACATACATACTGATGCATCTAAAGTTGGGATTGGAGGAGTATTGAGTCAAAGTGGAAGGCCAGTTGCTTATTTCAGTGAGAAGTTATCTTGAGCCAAGTTGAGATACAACACTTATGACGTTGAGTTTTACGCAATTTTTCAAGCAGTGAAGCACTGGAGACATTATCTGTTTCGGAAGGAATTTGTTCTTTATACGGATCATGAAGCTTTGAAGCATTTGCAAGGGCAGGACAAGATTTCAGCGAGGCACGCTTCATGGATAGCGTATTTGCAGTAGTTTACTTTTGTGGTGAAACACAAGTCAGGAGCGACGAATCGTGTCGCTGATGCTTTGAGCAGGAGGAATCATTTGTTGACAATAATGAAGGTTGAGGTGACAGGGTTTGAATTATTACCAGAGCTGGTTGAAGAAGATCCTTGCTTTATGAAATTTGTTGAAAAAGTCAAGGAGGGGAGTGCTGATGAATTTGTGTTGGTGGATTGTTTTCTATTTAAAGGAAATCGATTATGTATACCAGATAGCAGCTTGAGAATGAAGATTATCAAGGAGTTGCATGAGGAAAGACATGAAGGACGGGATCGTACGTTGCATTTGATTTCTCAATCTTACTTTTGACCGTCAATGAGGAAAGAGGTTGAACGGTTTGTGGAGAGATGTCATGTTTGTCAAGTTTCAAAAGGGACAGCTACAAATGCCGGATTATATATGCCGTTACCTGTACCGACTAAACCTAGGGTTGAGGTGAGTATGGACTTTGTTTTGGGTTTGCCTAGAACTCAAAGGGGTAACGACTCCATTTATGTGGTGGTTGACCGATTTTCGAAGATGGGACATTTTGTTGCTTGTAAGAAGACGGCGGATGCAGTTCATGTGGCACAGATCTTCTTCAAAGAGATCTATCGTCTATATGGTTTACCAGAATCTATAGTTTCAGACAGGGATACCAGATTTCTGAGTCATTTTTGGCTGAGTTTGTGGAAGATGGTCGGAACGAAGCTGAAATTTAGTAGCACTTATCATCCGCAAACAGATGGGCAGACGTAGGTTGTGAACAGATCGTTGGGAAATTTATTGCGATGTCTTGTGAAAGATAATCTGAAGAGCTGGGATGTGAAATTATGTCAAGCGGAGTTTGCTCATAATCATGCGGTGAATCGTAGTACAGGTTTCAGTCCATTTCAGATTGTATATTCAAGCTTGCCAAAGGGACCGTTGGATTTGACGATGGTGCCACAACCGAAGGGGACAGTTAAACGAGCTGTTGATTTTGTAGATGGTTTGACAGAATGCCATAAAATCGTTCAGGAACGATTGGAAAAGTCGAATGAGAAGTATAAACGATCTGCGGATTTGAAGCGACGAAGTGTTGAATTTAAGGAAGGAGATTTAGTATATGATGTGCTAACGAAGGACCGTTTTCCGGTGGGAACATATAATAAATTTAAAGCTCAAAAGATTGGTCCTGTAAAGATTGTGAAACGAATCAATCAAAACGCGTATAAATTGGAGCTGGCGGAGGATGTGTATACTTTTGATGTTTTCAACGTCAAATACTTAATTCCGTATCATGAAAGTGAACTTGTAGTTGAAGAAGATAGTGAAAATTCGAGGACGAACTTCTGTCAACCGGGGGAGGATGATGCAGCGCAAACTGCAAAATCACAAGACTTAGGTCACTCACGACCTAAGGAAGAAGTTTTAGGTCGCTCACGACCAAATGAAGAAGCTTTAGGTTGTTCACGACCTAACAGAGTGAAGGGTAATGGGCTAGGGAACGTAGATGGCACAGTGGAAGCTAATGAAGGTCGCTCACGACCTAACCGGAAACCAGAGGGGGAAGTTGTACTGAGTTTGCGACCTAACGAACTTGCTAGTCACGACCTAAAAGAGCCACGACCTAGAGACTTACAAGTTAACAAGCAAACTAAGCAAGCCAAACTATTATTGTCATTGACAACGACCTACGACCTAGTTAGGTCGCATAAAATGTCCTATTGTTAAGACAAGATAGGTCGTCCATGACCTTATCAAGCTACGACCTATGTTAGGTCGCTCAATGTTATGTCGCATCCCATCTCCTTATGTCGTTCAGAGCTTAAGTCACGCAGGCCATGTGTCGCTGAAGCCTTTCTGGAGCCGAGCTACTTTAAGTCGTAGGTCGTGTAATTTTGTTTGTACTGTGTTATACTTAGGTTGTGTTAAGTCGTGTCATTTTTAAGTCGTTAATACGTGTTATTTTTAAGTTGTGTATTGTTTGTGTGTTGTAACTGTTAAGTCGCGGGGTTGTATAGGTCGTAACCCGTGTGTTTTTAGGTCGTTTGGGTCTGTTAAGTCGCTTGTCTCTGATGTTGAGTCGTTCGTTGATAGGTCATGGCCGACCTATGCTAAGTCGCGCAGATGAGTCGTGTACATATTGTAAGCCTATAAATAGGCATGGACGGGTCAGTTGTAAGGTTGGTTATTTTTGAATAAAATTCTTGTTTGTTAGCTTTGTGCTTTCATCTAAATTGGTAGTTGAGTGTAATCTCCTATCTCCACCTACGGTATTCGAGTGCGCTCGAGTCAACGTTCGTTAAAGCCAATTCGCGGAATCAAGTGCGCTTGATCAACGATCGAAGAATTGTAGATCTCTCTTCACGGTATCCTGCGCGATCAGCGTGTCGAAGATAGATAGAATTCGGTATCTTTTGAAGATCAACGAATTTGGGCATTTGGTATTCCATAAACCCATCGATTCATATTGATTCACCTAATCGTTTCGATTAGTTTAACATGAAATCTACATTTCGTTGTCAATCCGTTATTTCCGCTACGTCAACTGACTAGGAACCTATTGACTATTTGTCTAATTTTCATTATCTTATCTGGATATAGTTTTCATGGGCTAACTACAAACCTATCTAACCGACATCTTTAATTATACATAGTTTTCATGGACTAACTATTAACCTATTAGCCATTGCCAATGTCTTTAATTTATATTCACTACTAGGTCGACCTTCCTAGTTATTCTACCCTTCCCCCAAGGTATCATTTTAGGTTCATACAATGTGAATATATACACATACGAAGAAGAAAACAATATAGATTGGTTAATTCCTTTAACTTATTAAGGCTTCTTCAAATATTCCATTTCAAAATACATCGTTTATTAATATGCCATGGTTTTGCTCTTAAATAAAAACGGGTTTTTTTTTTTGAAAACTATATCTTCGAAACCTTGCTTTCGACCTTACTGGATAGCCTCCTTCAAAAGCATATATCTATTTTCAAAACATTAGGCTTCTTCCTTAAAAAACACTTTAAAATCCTTCCTTCGAAACCATTCGAATATAATTAAGTGTTGTTTATTAATTATTAGAAACATAGCTTCGAAACCATTAAACGTATCTCTTCCTGAAGCATTAAAAGTCCCCCATTTCAACATCATTCGGTTTACCTTTAGAAATATCATTTGGGTCGAAGTAAATATAATTGAAAGTATCTCTTTCAAAATCATTCTATACTACATGGAAATGTTGGTGAATTTATGATGGTGTCGAAACTATCACTTTTGACAGAGTCGAAAAGATACATTAAAAATACTGAAGGATAGTTTTGAAATCCCTTTCAAATGCCTTCGAATTCCATTACCCTTTAGAAAGCTTTTAGAAAATAGTATTGCTTTAAAACAAATAACACCTTTCAACCGCATTGTTGACTTCAATACACTCGAAAGGTAAAAGAATCAACGGTAGGTTTCGACATAGTCGGAACCTCTTCTTTCAAAAACATTGATTTATAATTAAAGGAACTCCTTCAAAACCACTATTTCTTTTTAAAAAAATATGGCAACCCCTCCAAAAGCTATTATAAAACTCCTTTCGAAAGCCATGTTTCGACTAAGTCGAAAGCTGATTAAAACAAGGGTAGGCGCTAATCTTTTTAAAACAAACTGACGTAACAACCCTATCGGAAGCTATGCTTTCGATACCATACCTTTCATCATTTTCCAATCCACTACGTATCACCTAGATGATACCCTTGTATTGAATTTAGCTTAATAGGGTTTCGACATAGTCGAAGGCGAAAGGTAAGGAACGAAAGGTACTTTGAATAAAGGCAAAACCTGTTTTTCTGGGTTAAACACTAAATTAAGCAACTTATATAAACTAACCTGCCTATGTGTAAATTTCTTATTGGTTGCCTTAACTTTACCCATGCATTTCAAAATTTATCGCCTTTTTATTTTTGGATTAGTATCAAACTTAAACTTTGTAGATAAAACCTTCCTTTTTATTTATGCGTAAACCATTTTGATCCCCTTCTCAAAATAATTTATTTTATATATCAAATCACTTAAGAAAAATTCTCAAAAATCACATAAATTTACTCTGATCATGCTATGTAACATATCAGAATTTTAGACCCAAATTCTCAATATTTTATTCTGAAATAAATTATCAACCCAACATGCTATATCTTGATTTAAAAATTCATAACAATATTTCCATGGCTTGGAAAATTATCAAACTTAAATCCTAACTCTAAGATCATGTTTTGCATAACATAAAATTTTTCCATCGCATTTAGGCATCAATGTCACATGGTTTTGGCTTAAAACCGTATGAACCATCATTTAAAAAATCTTTTTTTATTTTTAAACAAACCATAATTCAAAACATATATTCAACAAATAGAGATATAAATTATTATTCACCTTAATCTTTGATAAGGAAAATGGATTGAGATGAGATTGATTCCCCTCTTTAATTTTGTAACTTTTTCTTTGAATTTCTCTTTCTTCTCTTCTTATTAATGGTCGGCCTTTCTCTTTTTTTACGTTCTTCTTTCATGAGAAAATGAATATGAGTGTAAATGGCTTAAGGGTAAACTTATATATATATATATATATATATATATATATATATATATTATCTATATATAAAGGTAAGGCTAGGTGTAGTTAAATCCCATTATACTCTTGCATAATTATATAAGTCTATAAACCATTCTTTTAAACTCATTCTTATTAATAAGCACGACCACCTAAATTTATTCAAATCTCAATCCACTTATCCCTTAATATTTTCATTATTCTATTTAATTTTTCTAGTTAAGTATCCTGAATAATGTTATTAAAATTTGGGCTATTATATGCTCCCCTCCTTAAAGAATTTCATCATCGAAATTCAATAAGGACTAAATACTAATCATAGCAATCGTCTATAACAGCTCCTAACAACCATACTAGTCTATCTGACTAGCAATCATCTATATAAATGTAATATAGACATACTCTTAAAATAGATCAGGCTAAGTATCTCGAATCCTGTCTTCGGTCTCCCAAGTACAGTCCTTTTCGTTGTCGCTCCATTGAACTTTCACTAACATGACTATCTTGGACCTCAATCTTTCCTCATCTCTTTCCACAACCCGCACAGGTTTTCTATCAACTATCAAATTTGGCTCTACTGCCAACTCATCCAACCCAGTTGGAGGAATAGTAGTCTCTGGATCATGCATATACTTGCAAAGATGAGACACATGAAATACATTATGGACACCTGCCATATTTCTTGGCAATTCTACATTGTACGCGAGCTTTTCCATCCTTTCTATAACCTGGAAAGGACCAATATATTTTGGTGTCATATTCCATGACTTTCCAAAATCGTATCACTCCCTTCATCGGTGACACTTTAGTCAAAACTCTGTCTCTAGATGAGAACTCTAGGTCTTTATGCCTTTTGTCTGCATAACTCTTCTGTCTGGAATGAGCTTTCTTCATCCGATCTCGGATCAACTCACTCAATCTTCTCTGAAACCTCTCTAACCATATATGGACCCAAGACTAATCTGCCTCTAGTATTTAACCAATATGCTGGTGATTTGCATGGCCTTCCATAAAAAGCTTCAAAAGGCGTAATTCCTATACTAGTCTAATAACTATTATTACAGGAAAACTCAATCATATGCAGGTGATCTTCCCCCGATCCACCAAATTCTAATAAACAAGCTCTTAACATATGTTTGAGTACCTTATTGACTCTCTCAGTCTGCCCTTCTGTCTATAGGTGATATGCCGTAATCATCTTGAGCTTGGCACCTAAGACTCTCTGTGGACTTCTTCAAAATTCGCTAGTGAATAATGCATCTCTACCGCTGACTATGCTACTAGGAATTCCATGGAGTCTAACAATGTTCTTCACAAACAAATTTGCCAAAACTGGTGCCGTCCTAGTTAACTTAACTAGAATGAAATGGACCCTCTTGGTCCATCTGTCCACTATGAACCATATGCTTTCATTTCCTCCGTTCGACCTTGGAAACCCATCTATGAAATCCATGGATATAGAATCCCACTTCCAAACTAAAATCTCTAAAGGCTAAAGCAAACCGCTCGGCTTCTGGTGTTCGGCTTTCAGTTGTTGATAGTTAGGACATTGCCTAACCCATAAGCCAACATCCCTCTCCATGCCTTCCCAATAGAAGCTCCTCTTCGTATCTTGATACATCGTGGTTCCTCCAGGATTAATCGTAAACTTGGATCAATGACATTCTTCTAGAACTTCTCTTCTCAAGTCTCTATATTCAGAACACATAAGCGTCCCTTCTTTTTCAACCATCCTCTCGGGTCGATGCCAAAAACTTTGAGATCGTCGATATTGGATCCGATATTGAGTCTTCTATTCTTCTTAGCTAATTCTAGATCCTCTTTCTAGTTAGAAGCTATCCTCTTAATCAGCACTAGTTGATCCTCTAAACAGGCGAACATAGCGGTACTCTGACTAGAACCAATAGTCGATCTCGACTTTATATTACACATAGTTAAAGTTTCTAAAAATTTTCATTCTACCAACACAGTTAACACCACATTCTGATGTTTTCTTCTCAGGGCGTCTGCTAACTTATTTTCTTTCTTGGTAGTATATTCTATACCAAAATCATAAGCTGCCAGAAACTCCAGCTACCTCTACTGTCGCATATTCAATTCTTTCTGAGAGAATAAATATCTTAAGGACTTATGATCGGTGTGTAGCTCAAATCTCTCTCCTAAGAGATAATGGCTCCAAATATTTAATGCGAAGATCATCGCTGCCAACTCCAAATCATGAATAGGATATCGTACCTCATGCGATCTAAGCTGTCGAGAAGCATAGACAATAACTTTACCATTCTTCATTAACACAACTCCCAATCTCGTTTAACATGCATTAGTGTATACCACCAATCCTTGGTTTTCATCTGGAACAATCAACATTGGTGCGTTGGTCAACAAATGTTATAACTTAAGGAACCCTTCCTCATATTTATTGGACCGAAAGAACCTCACATCCTTCCTGGTCAACTTAGTCAAAGGTGCTGCTATCCGTGAAAAATCTTTGATAAATATTCGGTAACAGCCAGCAAGTCCTAGAAAATTTCAGATCTCGGTTACCGTCTCTGGTCTCTTCCAACTATTGACAGCTTCGATCTTAACTGGATCTACTGCCAAACCTTCCTTCGAAACTACATGACCAAGAAATGTGACCTCCTTCTCCAGAAATGACACTCGAAAAACTTTGCCTTTAGCTGATGCTACCTCAACGTCTCAAGAACTATTCTCATATGATCCTCATGCTCTCTCTCATCTTTCGAGTACACTAAAATGTCATCTATGAATACCGACACAAAACTATCTAAGTGTTCTCGAATAACTTGGTTCATCAAGTCCACAAAGAAAGCAGGTGCAATCCTCAATCCGAATGGCATCACTGACCGTTCATACGAGCCATACCTAGTTCGAAATGCTGTCAAAGAAATACTGTCCTCTACCACTCTCGGTTGATGGAACCCTATCGCAAAATCCGATTTGGAAAACACTTTGGCCCTACTCAACTGATCAAACAGATCGTCAATTCACAACAAAGGTAACCTATTCTTAATCGTCCTTTCGTTCAGCTTACAGATTCAATGCACATCCTCAATAACCCATCTGGCTTCTTTATGAATACCATGGTCACTTAAGGAGAACTTCTCGATCTAATAAAATTCCTTTCTTCTAAATCCACTAGCCTCACCTTCAATTCTTTCATCTTAGCCGGTTTCATTCTGCTGGGTGCTCCACTGACAGGTTCAAACCCTGGCACAAGATCTATCTGAAACTCAATAGCTCATTTTGGTCGTAGTCCTGTTATCGGTTCAAATACATCTGCAAACACTCTTGCAACACGAACCTGACTTAGCTTTTCCGCTACTTCCAAGGCACTTAACATAGCATAAACATTTCGATCAAAATTGTCTACTAAGAAGATGATTCGATTATGACTATTTGGATGCCTTAATGATATTTCCCCATTCCAGCAAAATATCTTAGCCTCATATCTACCCAACCAAGCCACACCCAAAATGATCCCGAAATCTACGAAATCATAAACATACATACTACATCACTAGTAAAAAAAGTGCATATTGCTTCGCCTCATTTGCATCAGTTGAAGTAAAAACTCATGCAAATAGAACTATTTGCATCAGTTCCATCTTAATAACCGATGCAATAGGTACGTGAAAAGCAATAAGTAATAAAAAATCAAATTTGCACCAGTTGTCACCAACAACCGATGCAATTGGTACGTGCAAATAGTTTTAGTAGCATCGGTTTTAAATTCAACCGATGCAACTACATTAGTTTGCATTCATTTTCCATCAGTTTGCTACTCCAACTTTCATTTTCCCTCCCCTTAACTTTTCATTTCCCGCTTTGCTTTCATTTATCCCTCCACTTCCCCGTAACCCGTTAAGAAGAAAATAAAAGCAACTTTATATTCGTTCAATTGAACGACTTCAAATCAAATCAAATCTAATGTCAATTTATAAACTCGTTTCTTGATTCTAATTCAAAATAAAATCTCAAAGCCAAATCAAAATCGACTCTCGTAAGCAATTCTCAAATTCAGTTGCGGATTCTAGGGGATTCGATGCACTGAATTTGATTTGGGGATTTCAGTCGCTGGTGGGTTGGTCACGTGTAGTTGGTCTCAGTGAATTAGGAACTCATGATTTGGAATCGTTGTTGGTGGAGGCGATAAAACTGCAGTGACGAGGGACAGTAGGCAGTGAGCTGGTAAAGTGATTGAAGTCTAGTGTTCTAGTCCGAGTTCGAGGAGAGATTGTAGAGGGGCTCTTTTGTGCAAAAGCCTGGCTAAGAGATGAAGTCTAGTGAATTTGTTTCGAATCATTATTGTTATACTCGTCAAAAGGGTACGATGTTCATTGCTAGATTTGCAACTGATTTACTATATTGAAGGTCGACACAAGTAATACTGAAATGAATGAACAAATACCATTGTATCTTTTTTTACTACAACTATAAAAACCACCACATTGACTTCATTTATGCTACAGGTGATGTTGATGATAACATGGGCTTTGTACCTTCCAACGAGGATGAACTGGTGCCATTAAATCAGTAGGTATATATCCTTGCAATATTTTGTATTTACTTCTTGCCTTCCTGTTTTTGGGTATATGTGATAGAGGGAGCCATGACTATTACCTCTCTTATGTAACTCTTACCTTTATTTATGAGATAAATGGTCCTACGTGATGGAACAATGTTTTTTAGGCTCTAAATAGATAATTATTGTTCTTGTTTCCCACAGATAATTGTTGTTCTTGTTTCTCACAACAATTTTGGTATTATACCGTCTCGTGGTTTAAAATATACGAGTGTAGATTCTTGCATCATATTTTTATTTCGTTATTACCCTAGAGAGTAAAAAAAGATTTGTTTGTGGTAATCCAATTATTTTTGAACATACGACTCGTGAAAATTTATGATTTAACACAACTTATTATATGAGGTAGATGAGTCTCATGATTATTTCACATTTTTAAAGGACTTCTTTTTTCAATTTGACCAACTTAACAAAATCAGATTGCTTCTAAATTTGTAACAAATGTACAAATATATGCATGTTTCTACAATGCTGGTGCTATTCAATGTTTTTCATTGAAGCCATTTGAAATTGCACCTATGCAATCTCATCGTTTCGTTTACATTGGCTTGATTTCAAATCGCACTATTGCAAATTCTTCAAAAAAACAAAATACTGTGATGCAATTTGAAATTGTACTAGCATAAAAACCTGACTTAGCACCAGCGTGGTCGTGCTCAAATTTGTAATATTTTTTTAAAGTGGTATTTTTTTGTTACAAATTTTGAGAAGTGGGCTGAACTGAAAAGGATTAAAAAGAAAAGAAAAACCGATGCACACACAGATGTTATGTTGATGAACCAAATTTAAATATACTAAATGAGATGAAAATTGTCTAGGGTCAAGCTAAAGGGTTAGTCAAGTGCTATTCTTGCCATCATCATTACAAAATCAGCATCAACATCAAATCTATAAATGATTATGATTCATTGCCCCTCCAAGTGAAGGATATATACCAAGCTACAAAAATCTTTAATGGTTTATTGGCATTTTACATTATTATTTTTTCAGTGATAACTGCTTCTTACCTTGCCATTAATAGTTCGTAATTTCTCATGGATTTATAATGTTATGCGACCTCATGATTTAGGAGACCCTCGATTGGATTCGGTGATTACAAATGGTGTTTGATGGTTTTCAAAGAGGTTGTAGTGGATGGACTGTTAGGAGTGGATAGAAATGCAGAAAGGTTTTTCTTAAGTGGCGGTTTTGACTGCGTGGATGGCTGAAGTGTTGGTGGTGGAGGGAGTAATGTCGTTGTGGTTCAGGTAGCTTGCTGTGCAGAGGATGAATGAAGACTGGTTGTTTGTTGTATTTGTAATTTGTTTAATAATGTGGTTGTGGATGCTTGTGGCTGAGTTACAGTTAGAGGAGATGATGGTTTTATGGTGAAGTTAGGGTGTATATGTAGTGGATGTGGGTGACAGTGGTAGTTGGAAGTGCTGGAATAGGGGAGTTTTAACAGTGGCGAGGGGCAGTTGTGTGAAATGGGTAATGTTGTATGACTGCTGTAACAGTAGTTACAAATGGATGAAGGAAGGATGGTGGTACTGTATGAAGAGTTTTGGTTGACAGCAACTATTTGATGAACAGTGCAGTTCAGTGGTGGGTTAGAAGTTGTATATGGTTTGGCAAAAGTAGAGATGAATTAGGTATGTGCACAGAGTAGTTGATGTTGTTTTGTAGCTTGTATGTTGTAGGGAGGTTTGAAAGTATGAACTAGGTGGAATGTTGATCGAATGTGTGTGCACAGTAGTGGCACAATAGTTGTATGAGTTGAAATGAGGACATGGTGGGTGGTGTGATGGTATTGATTTGGTTGCTGTCAAAATTGTTGTAGGTGTTGGTGTGGCTTGCCGAGGCAAGTAAAGGGTCAGTTGTGTTAGGTTGAGAAGCAGAAGTTGATTTTGTATAGATTGCACAGTTTGATGTATCCACACTTATTTTGTATAGATTATTAACAGTGTAATTGATATATTCTTATTTTGGTATTATGTTATTCAGTTTGTATTTGCCATCAAATTTAATTTTGAATGATTGTAATATTGCATGCAATAATTGTTTATTATAATCAATAATATATATATATATATATATATATATTGTCTATTTGAGTACTGTAATAATGATTTCTGAGAATGGCTTTTTTGCATCAGGTATAAATAGTTGATGCAATAGAGGAATTAGTTTGCATCGGTTGTTATAAAAAACCGATGCAACATGGAGGCTGTGTCCAAACAACCAACCATGATATTTTGCATTAGTTGTTAGTAACAACCGATGCAAAAAGTACCTTTTTGCATCGGTTTCAGAACTGATGCAAAAGTGTTAAGCCTGTTGCATCGGTTGCATATGCATCGGTTGATGAACGGATGCAAAGGGGGGTAAACAACCGATGCAAATGGCCTGTTTTGTAGTAGTGCATGCAAACATATGACCTAACAAATCAATTTTTAACTGGTCACAACTTATCCCTAGGGTTGCATACCCTCCTACAGCATTCGCAACCCTTAAGGAAGAATCAAGGTAGGTGGGTTTTAATCATAACCTATCAACTAGATTCTGAGATATAATTGAATGTGATGCATCGGTATCAAATAGTATCCTAACTGGAATACTTTGAATCAAAAATTTACCTTCCATCACAGTCTTTCCTTTATCTACTATAGATGGTCGTGAAGAAGACGATGGTCCAATAGCAAAAACCTTCCCTTTTCCTACCTTCACTGGCTCTAGATACTGGTTCTTGTAATGCCCAAATTGATCGCAGTTGTAGCACTTGGCATGCTTCTTATCTGTAGCCTTATTCTTTCCCTTGCTTGACCGACACTCATTTGCCAAACGACCCTTCTTGTCACATTTGCAACAGACTAAATCAGCTTTTGACTTCTTGGCTGAATCTCGTTTCTGGGCTCCTTTCTTTTTGAAGAACTTCCTCTTCTTACCCTAAGGACCCACGAATTCAACTAGCGTCTCTCTATCACAAATAACAAGCATCTCTTCATGCAGAATGGCCATCTCCACCAGCACATTAAAGGGATCATGGATATGAGTCAAGGTCGCTCAAGCATGCTCAGGTCACAATCCCGAATGAACATTTCATTCCTTCTGATGTCAGTGTCTATAGTAGTGTATCCATATCGAGGTAGTTCATCAAATCTATCTTCTCATTAAAGATGACTTGGAAACTTTAGATATAAACCTCGATTCGAATCTCCTTCGAAAATCATCCCAAGACAATTCTTCTTCGAGAACCCCGGTAATTACACCATTCCACCAGTGAAGTGCTGACCCTTGCGAATGCCTAGAGTCCAATCTTCTCTTATGCTCATCTTCTAAGCCCAAATCAGAGAAAATCCTTTAAAGGTGTAACAGCAAATTCCCCACTTCAATAACATCTTCCATTCCCATAAACAACTTTCCACCCAAACTGGTGTAATATCTATTTAACTTGGCATAATTATTTCCAACGAGAACCACAGAATATGCTCCTCAAATATTCCCAACAACTCCACCAGCTCCTACATGCATCAAATTAGCAAGAAACTGATGCATCATCCCTGCATCAATTGGCGGATCTCCAACACCTGCATTGGCTTCTGCATTTTGATTAGCATTAGCCTGTCGACCTTGGTTCCTTCGGGTATTAGGTCGAGCATTTCTATTTGCTATGTTCCTTCCTACACCTAGATTTCCTCTTCCGTTTCCTGCTTCGGTATCTTCTTTCCCGCAAATCTATATACAAGCCTTAGTAAGATATAGAAGCATGGTCTAAGAGAAAGGAGAATTACGTATTTATATATATATATATACATATATTCACCTACATATATATCAAATATAAGTACGTTATAATCGTGTTAACCCAAACCCCAGTCAAATGATTCATAGGATTATGTTTTGTAAATTTTTTTAGGTTTAATTTTCTTAAGTTTACATAAACCTATGCTCTGATATCAACTTGTAACATCCTCCATTTTGAGGCTCAAAACTAATGGCTAAGGATGCTGCAGTCAACCATAGTTATAATCCTCGGCTACCAAATTCTGTAATGTTAGATAAATTGATATACTAGAAACACATAGATATGGAAAAGGTTTAAAATTTTCAAGACAACTTTCACATTTCATTCCAAAAATCCATTTCAACATTCTTTACATAATCCAAAAACGTTAACCACATTCAGAAAAATATAATCATTACAATATACACCAAGAGCGATAACTGAAAATGCCCCCTTGGTGATCAGAGTATATAATAGGCAATAAATACATTTGCCTTAACAAAACAGCACAACAGAATCACATGAGAAAGTTCTCAAACAACTACATGTCTCCTTCACGACTCTGAAAGCTTATTTGTCTAAAGAAGTACCTAAAAATATCAAATCTCAAGCTACTCAAAATCAATTGAGTACGTGAGAGTTCAAGGGTGAAATATAAACTTTGAGTCAGACATAAAGCCCAATATGAATAATAATCTACTATCTCAAATCATTTAGATTCTAGTAAGACCACGCCACTAAATAAGAATACTCCTTATAAACTTCTTGATGGACGAAAACCAAATATTTCTTATTTTAAAGTTTTCGGTTCAAAATGTTTGTTTTAAACACAAAGGATCAACTTGATAAATTTGATCCAAAATCCGATGAAGGAATCTTTTCAGCATATTCGGATCGAAGCAAAGATTATAGAATTTATAATAAAAGAACAAATATCATCGAAGAAACTCTTCATGTATCTTTCGATGAAAATTTTAAACCAATTACAAGTATAACAGATGATGAAGATTTCCTGATAATACCACAAATACAGAAACTTCAAATTTTGAAATTAATGAAAACATTGTTCACAATAATAATGAACTAAGATCTCCACCTAGAATATTAGGAGATCATCATTCTATTAATGTTATTGGAGAACTAAATTCATCTGTTAGAACAAGTAGTCAATTAAATCAAACGGGTCATGTAGCTTTCCTTTCTCATATTGAACCTAAAAATATTAAAGAAGCATCTACTGATGAAAATTGGTTAATCGCTATGCAAGAAGAGCTAAACCAATTCGAAAGAAATGATATTTGGCAATTAGTTCCACGTCCTAGTAATCAATCAGTTTTTGGTACAAAATGGATTTTCAGAAATAAAGCGGATGAACAAGGAAATATTACTAGAAATTAAAGCTAGATTAGTTGCTCAAGGATATAATCAAGAAGAAGGAATAGACTATGAAGAAACATTTTCTCCAGTTGCTAGACTAGAAGCAATACGAATCTTACTACCATTTGCATGTTTCATAACTTTAAATTATATCAAATGGATGTCAAAAGTGCTTTTTCAAATGGTTTTATAAAAGAAAATGTTTATGTTGAACAACCTCCGTTATTTATACACGACAATTTCCTGACCATGTCTATAAGCTTAAAAAAGCTTTATACAGTTTGAAACAAGCACCCCATGCTTGGTACGATCGTCTTAAAAGATATTTAATAGATTCTGGTTTTGAAATTGGAAAGGTTGTCAAACTCTTTTTATTAAAAGAAATAAACAGGATATTTTAATTATTCAAATATATGTTGATGATATAATTTTTGGATCTACAAATGAAAGATTTTGTCAAAAATTTTCTAAAATAATGACCAATGAATTTGAAATGTCACATATGGGTGAGTTAAATTATTTTCTTGGCTTACAAATAAAACAACTGGAAAATGGTATTTTTATTAATCAAGAAAAATACTGTAACAATCTAATTAAATGCTTTGGTATGTAAAATACTTCTACCAAACCAACTCCTATGAGTACAACCATACATCTTGATAAAGATGAAAATGGAAAAAGTATTGACCATAAATTATATTGAAGTATGATTGGATCGTTACTATATTTAACAGCTAGTAGACCAGACATAATGATGAGTGTTTATTTGTGTGCACGATTTCAAGCAGATCCCAAAGAATCACACTTACGAGCAGTGAAACGCATACTACGGTATCTTAATAAAACCAAGGACATTGGACTATTCTATCCAAAAGAATGTCCTTTTGAATTAGTATCATATAGTGATGCTGATTTTGGAGGAAGTCGAACAGATAGAAAATGTATAAGTGGGACTTGTCATTTCATTGGACGGTCTCTTGTATATTGGTTTAATAAGAAACAAAACTGTGGTTCATTATCGACATGTGAAGCAGAATATATTTCTACAGCTCTGGCATGTGCTCAAGTTATCTATATGCAACAAACACTACAAGATTTTGGTTTTCATTTATTTAATTCAACTATTTACTGTGATAATTCTAGTGCTATTAATTTGTCTAAAAAATCCTGTTAATCACTCACGAACAAAACACATTGACATTCATCATCATTTTCTTCGTGATAATATTGACAAGGATTTGATAAAACTAGAATTTGTTTCCTCTAATAAACAATTGGCAGATATTTAAAAAAAAACCTTTAAATAAAAACACTTTCATTAATTTACAACGAGAACTTGGAATTATCTCTTTTAAAAATCTATAAATTTTATACTATTTTTTTTTGTAGTTTTTCATAACAAAACTTGACAATATATATATATATATAACTCTCACTCAAATTTTATCAAAATAATTTTTTTTTATGACTCTAGAGAGACTTGAACCAATGAGCTTGAAAAAGCTTTATACGATTTGAAACAAGCACCCCATGATGGGTACGATCGTCTTAAAAGATATTTAATAGATCCTAGTTTTGAAATTGGAAAGGTTGTCAAACTCTTTTTATTAAAAGAAATAAACAGGATATTTTAATTATTCAAATATATGTTGATGATATAATTTTTGGATCTATAAATGAAAGATTTTGTCAAGAATTTTCTAAAATAATGACTAATGATTTTGAAATGTCACATATGGGTGAGTTAAATTATTTTCTTGGCTTACAAATAAAACAACTGGAAAATGGTATTTTTATTAATCAAGAAAAATACTGCAACAATCTAATTAAACGCTTTGGTATGGAAAATACTTCTACCAAACCAACTCCTATGAGTACAACCATACATCTTGATAAAGATGAAAATGGAAAAAGTATTGACCATAAATTATATCGAAGTATGACTGGATCGTTACTATATTTAACAGCTAGTAGACCAGACATAGTGATGAGTGTTTGTTTGTGTGCATGATTTCAAGCAGAT
Organism: Allium cepa; assembly: GCA_030765085.1. Lineage (NCBI taxonomy): Eukaryota > Viridiplantae > Streptophyta > Magnoliopsida > Asparagales > Amaryllidaceae > Allium > Allium cepa. The sequence continues at coordinate 294,534,463 of CM060942.1, forward strand.
CCCAAAGAATCACATTTACGAGCAGTGAAACGCATACTACGGTATCTTAATAAAACCAAGGACTTTGGACTATTCTATCCAAAGGAATGTCCTGTTGAATTAGTATCATATAGTGATGCTGATTTTAGAGGAAGCCGAACAGATAGAAAAAGTATAAGTGGAACTTGTCATTTCATTGGACGGTCTCTTGTATATTGGTTTAGTAAGAAAACAAAACTGTGTTTCATTATCGACATGTGAAGCAGAATATATTTCTATGGCTCTGGCGTGTGCTCAAGTTATCTATATGCAACAAACACTACAAGATTTTGGTTTTCATTTATTTAATTCAACTATTTACTGTGATAATTGTAGTGCTATTAATTTGTCTAAAAATCCTATTAATCACTCACGAACAAAACACATTGACATTCATCATCATTTTCTTCGTGATAATATTGACAAGGATTTGATAAAACTAGAATTTGTTTCCTCTGATAAACAATTGGCAGATATTTTTACAAAACCTTTAAATGAAAACACTTTCATTAATTTACAACGAGAACTTGGAATTATCTCTTTTGAAAATTTATAAATTTTATACTACTTGTTTTTGTAGTTTTTCATAACAAAACTTGACAATATATATAACTCTCACTCAAATTTTATCAAAATAATTTTTTTATGACTCTAGAGGGACTTGAACCAATGACCTCTCCTTTATTCTATTTCAATTGCTTCTTACCAATTGAGCTATGATTGTTTCTTGTTTCAATTTAGAAGTTTGGTTTTAATAATTCTGAAATTTTTCGTTCAAAAAATATATTTTTTTACACAGCTACTGGAGCTCGAACTTGGGTCTCCTAGCTGGTAGTTCAATGTCTTACCAGTTATGCTATATATGTTTTTCCTGCTGAGTTTTATTCTTCATTTGTTCTTAACCAAACATCTTTCAATCAAATTTCATTCATTCCTTGTACCGTTTTTCCTCTCTGGTTATTAATGCTCTCCTGTTTTTAACCACTCAATCTCAGCTCAAATTCATCTATTTAATCTGCATTTCTTTCATTTTTTTCATCCTTATAATTTCTTCAAAAAATCTATAAACTACAAGTTTCACTCAATGGCCTCTCACGACTACTATGACTCTAAATTATCATTTGTTACTCCAACATCCTCTAGTAGCTATAATTCTTCCAGTAGCTCTACTCCATCCTTGCCAACTCCTACCCCTGTACATGAACCAGGTCTATTTCACATTGGTTTTTTCCAAGACCTAAGAAGTTTCGAAGATCATTGTTTGTTTCTCCAAAAACGAAAGAAAAAATTGATGAAATCCATCGTTATCAAAAGGAACAAATCAATCTACAAAGAGAAATGTATTATAAACAAAGGATGAACTCCAGTCGCCTTAGCCTTATAGAATCAATTGCTCTTAAATTCTGTGGAAAATCATCTAAGCATGATGTTGTTGAACCTTCAACATCTCGTCATCCATACTTATCCGGCTGGAAATAATGGGAGCAAACTCCACCTCAACCTTCGGCATCTCCAAACTCATGGGAACGCCAAAATTATTGGTCTCCTTTGCAACCTTATGTTGAGAACACCAAGGTTGAACCACATGAATGCTCTACCAAAACTCCTAAATAATCTTCTTTTCTAAGATATTATTGTTCTTGCTTACTTGAATTTCTTTTATGTATATGACATTTTAATAAATTTTTTGTTTTAAAGCTTCATTGCATTTCTTATCTACAGTCAGTCGACTGATATTTCAAACCAGTCGAGTGTTTACAGCGTGAAAAAACTCTCGGGATGTCAACCAGTCGACTGAGTCATATGGGTTAGTCGACTGATTGTAGAGTAAGAACTCTCGGGTTATCAACCAGTCGACTAACCTACCCCGACCAGTCGACTGGCTGTACAAAAAAACTTCTCCGGTGTCTTTTTAAACTTTTATTTCACCATCTATTCACTTTACCTTCTTCGTTTTTACTACCTCCAAAACCCTAGCCCCCATTTTTTTCACAAATTCCTCAAAAAAAACACCAACATTAATGGCCCCTCCTAGATCTAAATGCTCAAAACAAAGCTCTTCATCCTTTGTTGATACTCACGTTGCTCATTGGCTATATGATGCAACTACAATTGAACGATGGGAGAAGATGAAGAACTCTAGGATCTTTGAAGGCTGCTTTATGGTTTATTCTAATTTCGGTGCTTACTCCCTTCAAGAATTAATACGAAGATGTGGTTTACAGTAACTTCTTGACTACAATGCGAACCGCCACAATATCAATCATCTTATGGTAAAACTTTTCTTTGCCAATTTAAATCTTGGTCGCCAACAACCATCGAATCCAAATAATTGTGTGTGGAGTTTAGTATGTGGACAACAAGTTTTCTTTTCCCTTGATAGAATGGCACATATACTTCAATCTCCGAATGAAGGAATAGATTTAAATGATGCCGAATGCAGTCCAAGAAAAAGAGATAGAATAAGTCATATGTTCATGGGTGATGACATGATTGAATTGCGTTCTAAGCTTCTTCGTCCTAAAGCAAGAATTTTACACAAGAAGCTTGTGCGATCTATTCTTCCCCAAACCGGATCATATGAATTAATATATCTGAAAAATTTCAAAGCTCTTTATGCCATATGGGGGAATATACGCGTTAATTGGTTGCGTCGTATTATGGATGAATTTCTCACCTTCACGCATGGGAATATGCATGTAATATACTTTGGAGAATATATTAGGCGACTTCTTCTAGATGCGGGTGTTCGTCAACCGAATTCCGAATTCTCAACTGTCAGAATGATAAGTAAATGGGCGATAAGTCTTATGAAGCTACCAACACGACCGCCACCTTTTACTTCATTTGAAGATTGGAAGCATCAACTGGCTCAACAACAACAATCTAGAGGTCCTACTATTTGAGAACCGGTCGTGTAACAAGAAGAAGGCGATATTCGCTTAGCTACTTCCTCTAGCACCCGTGAATCCATAGAAATTCTCTCCCGCAATCAACTTATTTTGGATTCTAGAATCAAGAAAATGGATAAGAAGCTCAATAAAATCAAAGGTTTGTTTTCTATATTATAGGATGCATTATCATGTTCTTCTTCAACCGCTGCCACATCTGTCGCCTAAGGAAAACGCCCCGCACCATGATTTACATGGTCAACATCCGAAGAGCATATTAGTAGCGACACTAGTGGATCAGGCATTGGTGCTCAAGGTGTTTCTAGACCAGGAAAAGAGCTGGCACCAGAGGGAGAATACAATTGGGATCTTGATGAGCAAGTCTTTTGGTGAGTGAGTTGGGTATGAACTATTTTCTTATCTATAACTTTGTTGTCTATTTAAAACATGTTATAACTTACTAATTATTTATCTTTTGTGACTTGTACTAAATAGTCTCACTTTAATATTTATTTCCACACTTTATATTGAAATTATTTTTGCTATATCTCCTTTTTGTCGATGACAAAGGGGGAGAAAAATTGTCCTAATTGTCTTTATGCAGGTACAAGAAGTATCATATATTCAGGGGGAGTTTTTATATCTATTCTCTAGGACTTTTATATATATAGGTTGGTCATCAATCAAAAAGGGAAAGAATGTTGAATCACTAGTTTTGATTCATGACAAAGCAAGTTAGAATAAAAAGAGAATTCACAACAAAAAGAAAACAGACTATGGCTATATCATCAAAGACATTTTATCTATGCTTTCACTGTCTAGTATGTATAATTGAGTCTTAGAAATATGTTAAAATCTATCCTCAAGTAGTCCGCACTTCATATTTCACAAAAACATCCAAAACAGAAGCACGCTCTGTAAAATGTCACAGTTAGTCGACTGATGGTAACCATCCAGTCGACTGACTGTATGCATATACATATGCACTATTTATTTATTTTTAATATTTTGCATAGTTAGTCGACTGACCATAAAAGACCAGTCGACAAACCCGAGACCAACTGCCATATTTTCGAACAGACGTCTTCTTCTCCGAAAGAATGCAACTTTTTCTGAACGGAAATAGGTGCTCCTCTTCGTTAGAATACTTCACAATGCCAGTAACTCTTCAACTATTATATACAGATACTCCCAAACACTTCACAATCATCGATTTTCGTTCTAACTCTCTAATACTCTTCTTGTGCTTTAATATTTGGACTCAAACAGCGAACATACTTTTTACTGGTTTGAATCTGCAAATAACTTTCATAATCTTCGATTCTTAGCATAACCTTCTCTTCATATCTTCACATATGCTTCATATACTTGAGGATTTGATTATAGGAGGTTTGTACTATCAGTGACAAATCAATGTTATCAAGAACACACAATGTATGAAATTATTTTATATTAGTGAAGTCATCTACTGCTGCTGAGGCAAAAATCCTTTTCAGTTGCTCAGGTGTCTGTTCTGCTACTCAGATTGTATATACATGTTCCTCCGGGTTAAGTGAGGGTTTTGTAGTTGAAAATTCCAGAAGGAGTCTGGGACTGGAGGTAGAACCGGAAGTTCGACCCAGTATAAAAATTCCTAGTATGCTTGTTCTATTTTACTTATTTCCATTTACTCTGCTATTATCATATGTTTCCACATTTAGATTTAAGTATATTCCATATTACACGATCCTACACACTTTCATAATCATCCGTTTACTTTAATAATTGGTGGAACTCACTCGGCAACTATATCATATAATATGTGCTTGAGATTAAATTGGTTATACGGAGTAGTGAAAATGAGGATAGAAAATTTGAGTTGCATATGACCATCCTCATAAGTAAGTCAAAAGCTACTGAAACCAAATTAAATTACTAGCCCATTTGGCAATAACTTATTTTGAACTTGTTAAAAGTAATTTCGAATAGTAACTTCGAGGTAGTATTAATTAGTGATTCATGAGTGAAGGTTTTGAATGTATTTTAACTTATAAATTGGATTAAGTTAATTTTGATGTTTGGTTGCTATGACTTATAAGTAATAAATCTATGGTATATTACATAACTGAGCATGCAATTGTACATGAAAGATACATTTTGCATATGAACAAGATATTAGGTCAAATTGGTAATTTGTTCGGTCAGAATTACTTACGAAATTAGATCATAAGTCATAAGCAAAATATAGTTGCTTCTCATATTTCAACTTCCAAGTAAGTTTTGCAAGTTCCTTAATAAGAGTTGTCAAACATCAAAAAATATAATAAGTCACTTTTAAGTATTTTTGGCTACTTTCATTGTCAAACGGGCCCTACATCTATATTAGTCATCGCTCACATTAACAAAAATATTGACTCTGAGTATCTCACTAACCACCAAACAAAATAAAAACTTTAATAATAGTTATAATACATTTGGTGTCACACTTTTTTGGTGTCACCATGAACTACCAAAAATGCCCTTCAGCGTATATTATCGAATCTCTTAAAATTAGGATCTAATGAATAAACTCACTTCACAAATTCAATTTGACCTTAATATCACTTAAAAATAGGATCTGATAAATTATTATTATTAATTTTAAAAATTTAAAACGCCCTCTACAAATATTATGAAATCTTAGTCATTTTAAAATATGATCTAGCAAATACATTTCCTTTACAAATTCGTTCTCTATTAATAATAATAGAAACAAAAATTCAAATAAAAAAAATAGATAATGGAACTTAGAAATAAAAATTCAAATAAATTATACACTATTTCAATGCAAAATATGATTAAACATTTGTGATTTATTTTGAATCTGTTGAAACATATAAATTTATAGAAAAAAAACTCATGCATGAAGAGCGTGCCGTAACGCTCGTAATCTCTAATGCTACTCAATCGGAAATAATTTCAAACAGCCTCAATTAATCAATGCTTAAAAGTCAAAAATGGTTTACATCAATGAGTAAAACAAATATCATTATTTAGGGTCAGTACCACAAATTGACATTTCTGTCTACAGCATCCTCAAGAGTCACGAAAACATTTCTCACTTCATCAGCCCTAAATCGCACCATATCCTCATCTAAATATCCAAAATGGCCTGATTTCGGGTTTTTGTTCCCGGGCACAAACCGCCAGTACTGACAGCTGAGCTATTATATCCAATCTCTTTGTTGCGTTTCTTTGGCCATCCACTTCAGCACCTCCCCTAATCAATTCAAACTTTCCGCCATTGTACATTACAAAAATAAAGGAAGAGGAGTCATTTAGTATTAGGTTAAGTCTTACCGATGGAGAGGACAGCAGCGACACGGGGGAGGTGAGACATGTCGGTGGGTTGGACCGGACCAGCCATGCTTTGCATGACGCTTCCCGTCCAGATACTGCTGTGCACAATTTCAATTAATCTGCACTAACTCCAAAACTGTAATGGAATACTAAAATGCAGAAACAATCAAAAGAATGAATCTAGTTTGTCAATCAATTATCAACCACAAATTAAATGAAAAATAATCACCAAATAAAGAAAAAATAGAAGAGCAAAGAACACAAAGATTTAACGAGGTTCAACTAGATCGCCTATGTCCACGGACCCAATAACTATTGTTTATTTCACTGAAGAAAGAGAGCACACAAGAGTGATTATAAAATTATAGATAGCAAAGTGGAGAGATTAAAATATAATTACAAAATAAATAATCAATTTATCCAAAGACTTGTTTACACTCAAAACCCCTAATTGATTGACTGCGGAAATTAGGGTTTACTAAAGAAGAGGATAATGATGGATGTTTTTTCACACTCTCATACATATGAAGATGAAATTTCTTCATTTAAATAGACTTGATGATAAAGGGTTGCTTGGAGATTAAGAAAATCAATTTTCTGATTACCCAAATATCTTTTCAAGTTGCATGATTTGATTTAATACAAATAGATGGCATAATTTTGGTTTTCATATCTTTCTTTTGATTGATGATTCTCCATGCCCAATCATTTATTTCTTCATATAACAAATGTATTGACTAATTAATTGATTGGCTAATTAATTAGTTTCCCCCTCTAAAAGATATCATGCATATCCTTCATCTTTATCTTTCCATATATACCCTATTTAATTGATTGAACGAATCAATTAATTATTTTCTTGTCTTATTTGAAAAATATTTGAATCACATAAATTCAATGCTCCACATTGATTCAAATATAACAATCTCTCTGCAGTACCACATCTCAACAATTTGTTGGGTATACGTCAACAAGCTTAGTGTTAACTAGTTTGGGCAATATTGCCCAAACAGAGCTTTCAAACTTTCCCAAGCATAAGAAAGATAGTATGCACATAAGCAAACATAATTCATATAAGAAAGTACCAAAATTCTTCAACATATTCGATGTAGGAAATGAAACTGTAGATGCTAAGATTCAAGAGACCAATGGAGATTTTACAGCACGCTTCACCTTCTCCATTCCAAATTGAGTGAGAACAGGATCAACATTAGCTACTCCAATCTCCTCCACAAGAATTTTGATAGACTTTCCTACGTCAACATCAGCAGACTCACCAACAAGCTCCACAACATTGAAAGCATAAGATGTAGAATCATCGCTACAAATATGCTTAGAAATAGCGCCAACTGAACCAAAAGGCATTTTCGGCAAGTGAGCTCCACCTAGAGTCTGAATCTCTTTAACCTTCTCATCAAACGTGGTATCATCGGAAATACCAATATATTTCCTAATATAGAAACAATCTGATGACTCCAAATGCGTTTGTCAATTTTCTGCCCTCCCAATGTCATCACTTGATAGAGGCTCCACCTTCAATAAGGAACTCTCATAAAATATTGCATGCCTGCTAGTCACAATTCTCCTATTTGTTATACACCACAACCGATACCTCTTCACTCCTTTTGTATAGCCTAAAAAAATGTGTTTGCTTTCTCTAGGCTTCAATTTACCATGTCTCCCATCTTCTAAATAAGCTGAACAACCAAACACTTCAAAGTATGAATAATCAACATGCTCTCTTTTCCATATCTCTATTGAGATCTTTATATCTATAGCAATAGAAGGTGTGCAGTAGATGAGAAATACTGCCATAGATATTGCTTCTTCCCAAAATCCCTCTTCTGGACCAGCATTCGTTCTCAAGCTCATAACTCTCTCCCACAATATCCGACACATGCTCTCCGCCACTCCATAACAATGTGACTCAACAGAAATAGAAAAATCTCGAATTACATGCTCGAATGCACAATAGCTAGTGAATTCTTATGCATAAATTCATTACGATTTCCAACTTTGAGAACCTTCAAACGCTTCCGCGATTTCTTCTCTACCAAGGTCTTCCACCTATAAAACTGGGCATATATTTCGTCTTTGGCCTTTAAGAAATAGACCCAGACCTTACCTGAGAAATCATCCACAAATGAGATAAAGTAACCGGCTCCATCCAAAGATCCAACTAGGGTGGGTCCACGCACATAAGAATGAACATATTCTAGAAACTCTATAGCTCTAGGTCTTCCAACATCAAATGTGACAAGCTTCTTCTTTTCAAAAGAACAATCTCCACAAGAGCTAGGCTTCGCCTGACAAACACCATCAATCAACCCATGCTTCTTTAATACTTCAAGACTCTCCTCATCAACATGACCTAAACGAAGATGCCATAACTGAGTAGAATCTGAAATACTAGAATCGGTAGAAATTACCGACTCTTCTAAGACTTTCTCTCCATGAAGCACATAAATATCATTAAGTCACACCCCTTTCATCACAAACAAGGAACCCTTCGCCACTCTCAAATTCTCTCCATCTATTATTATCCTCATACCAAGTCTACTCAAAGCTCCAACTGATAACAGCTTCTACGCAGCATCGGAATATGTCTAACATCCATGTTAGTCCTAACAACACCATTATGCATCCTAAACCTCACACTTCCAATGCCCATAACATGACAAGATGTGTCATTCTTCGTATGAACTGCTTCGCCATCAATCTTCTTGTAACTGAAAAAACAACTCCTATTTGGCGTCATATGACAGGAGACTTCAAAATCAATCACCCAATTAGTATGCTGTAAAGGTGAAATACTGGCTGAAAATAATAATGTTTTACTATCACTTCTATCTGCATCTGATCTAACTCCTGCCAGTACCGAAGCTTTCTTCTCTTCTCTCTCTTCTTTCTAAGAGCTACAATCCTACATGAAATGTCTCTTCTTCTTACAATAATAGCAAGCACCCCTTCTAGGACTAATGAAATGAGACCTACGCGTATACTTTCTACCTCCAAGGTGCTTCTAGCTTTTATCTCTTCCTCTTAATGAATAAATTTTTTCTGAAGAACACCATCATTAGTCTTAACCTTCCATGTCCCAAAATCTCCTTTTCTAACAAATTTGGTGAAGCCATAATTTTTCATACCACTACTAAAGGAGTTTTTCATTGATAACTAATCTAGAACAAGACAGCTAGCTCTGATACCATGTTGAAATTTTCGACACACCCTCGCATCTTCCACTACGCGCGCACTTCAGTTCAGTGTAGAAGAGGCAAGACCACTAAATGAAGCTCTTTTGGTGCCAGCGTCATGATTGGACATCCCTACATCCCCTAAAGCATATATATTTTCATAACAACAATTATTTGTAACAAAAGGAATTCCTTGTTACAAGCAACCAATCTCATATATATGCTGATCTCTTTTAGAATATCTTACGATGTGGGGCTAGTCATAATCCAATCTACGTACCCACTCTAATACAATGCGAGCAAAACCTAACAGATCTCCACCTTGGCGAGCATTTTCTCAATTCAACTTGAAGTTATACAGAGTTCTCAAATAGTTGGATAAGGTCGCTAACACCTTCAGTAGTTTAGATTAGGTCGCTACCACCTCCAGCAGTTGCACCAAGCCGCGTAACAAAGAGTTCTCTTTTCTATGGTTGGAGCAGGTTGTGCTCTAAGTTATAACTCCATCTTAATGAGAATCCTGAACTCAAGCCACATATTGGAACATTTTCAGGTCAACGATGCATCATATTGGTCCCATCGAACCATCGGCTCTGATACCAAACTATGTTAGGAACTGAGATGTTGGTTTTTATGACAACAACCTTTTTTACTTATCTTATTATAAAGTATATACTAACACTGTTGTCTAGATACATATGTGTATGCAGGATATATATATATATATATATATATATATATATATATATATGCAAGTATTGATTACTGAAAACTGATCAGTATAAGACTCAAGACTCGAGATTGAAGATTCTAGAGTATCGAGATCAAGTTTCAAGATATGTGTCTAGTTTTTGTAAAACTTCATAATAGCATGGAAATCTTCATTTCGAATTTCATTTGGGATGGAACCCATTTACACCTTCTTAGTGGCTTACAAACCCACAATAAGTAGTTACAAACCGATGACAAGTGGCTTACAAACCCACGAACATCCTGGTTTTGTACAAGCTCTAGAGTCCTAATGTGATGAGATATTCTGCAGGAAGAAGCTTGCAAAACTACTTAAAAATGGTTTTTCAAAATTATTTTCAAATCTACTTTTCAATAAGTTTTAGCCTTAAAAAATTATCTTTCAAATGATTTTCAAAAAGATACTTAACCTTAAAATATTTTTTGTTTTTGTTTTAAAAATAAACTCTTGTTTTAAACTCCATTTTCAGAAACAAATTTTACATAGTTTTGTACATAGGGATGTTGACATCATGGGATACCCCATGTCAAAATGGTGGCGGTTGAATTCAAAGGTTTTAATTTTCAAAAGAATGTCTATTCATTTAAATCTCTTCACGAATGGATATGATCGTTACTGCTTTATAAATAGCCTTCACAAACGAATTTTTTAACCAACTAATTTCATATTTTCTTCACTTCTTTCTCCAAAAATCCATATTCTAAAATTTTCATATTTTTAAGATCGTGTCGAAATTCCACCGAATTCCCAAGTGAATCAAATTAGAATGTCATTCTTGTTTGATTTTATGCCCTCTCTTGAAGATCAAAGTGCTATTCAGAGTTATAGGATCAATTTGTAATCAAAAGTTTATCGAGTCTTTCTATAAGGTGTGGTTGTGCCTGCAAATCAGTTGGGTAATCTTGTGGCCCGTAAATCAAGAGAGTTTGCCCCCGACTCGTGAGGAAGGAGGGTACCTCAAGGCCTTTAGAAATTAAGGAATGTAATCTCGATATTGGATAATAAAAATCTGCATGAGTTGGTTTGCCTTGGTATAGGACTGGATGTAGGGTAACTCCGGACCAGTATAAAAGCCGGTGTGTTCTTCCTTTTTTCAATTTTTATTTACTTTCTGCATCTGTGTCTGATTATGTGATTGTTCTATGATTATGTTCTGCATTTATTTGTGTCATAATTTTAAATTAGTCCATATAAGTCTTAGAATCCATTAAACACTATTCACCCCCTTTAGTGTTAAATTTGCCTGAAGATCCTTAATCCACTGTCCCTTTCAATTGGTATCAAAGCATTAGTTTTCATAGTTTTCATAATCTGAAACTTGGAATTATTTTAATGGCTACCAACACGTGTAATGTCAACTCTGGCACTAGTTCTGTTATCACTAACACTAGTTCATTTGTAGAAGGTCAGTCTATTGTCAGATCATCATTTTTCAATGGCAGTATTTATGCATATTGGGCTTATAGAATGAAAATTTATTTAAAATTTGTAGGATTAAATACTTGTAATATACACAAACTGAGTATATTGTACCAACTACCAATTTTGCCCAGTGGACGGCTGAGCAAAAGGGTGTTGCACAAAATAACTCAAAGGACATGAATATATTATTTTGGTCACTATATAGGAATGAGCTTAATAGAGTGTCTGTTTGTAAGTCTTCATTTGAAATCTGGAAAACTTTGCAAGTTACCCATGAAGGAACAAGCAAAGTTAAACATACTAAAATTTACATATTAACTAATCAATTTCAAGTGTTTAAAATGCATGCAAATGAGTCCATTTCCAACATGTGCTGTCAATTTCAAAATATTGTTCATTCACTAATTGCACTGGAAAAAGCTTTTCAGAGGAAGAACAAGTCAGAAAAATTCTAAATTCACTCACTTGAAAATGGGATCAAAAGACACTTGCAATCGAAGAAGCAAATTATATCAGTCTCATGAAAATAGAAGAATTGATTGGGAATATGATGTCTTATGAAGTTCAACTGCAAGGAAGAAGAGAAAACAAGGCTAGAAAAAGAAGTCATTAGCATTCAATGCAACAACTGAAGATATGGAACCAGACTGTGATGAGGAGATTGTCTTCATGACAAGAAACTTCTGAAAATTCCTAAAATATAGAAAAATGAATAATTACAAAAGAAATGATCAAAGGAATTCCACAATTAAAACAGAGAACGTCAACAATGATAGATGCTACAATTGCAATAAGGTCGGGCATTATAGAAAAGATTATACGTATCCAGATTAACAGTTGTTCCCTCCAAATAATGACTCATCAAGGAAAAGAAAGAAAGCATTCACAACAACTGTTGATAACTCAGACTCATCATCCAGTGACGATAAGAAGAAGATGGATAATTCAAATATGTGTTTCACTGTTATTCACGAATCAGATGACGATAGGAGTATGGATCAAAAAATAGGTATGCATTTACATCATTTTTGATTTTTCTTGTTTGAATGGATGCTTGTTTGTTTGCTTGATTGTTTTAAATTCCTTGAATTTTTAATTCAAATTCATCCCTTGAAACTTGAATTTTGAATTCAAAAATAATATTATTTTAATAATATTTAAATATTATTAATATTTAAGTATTATTATATTTAATGTTATCATAGGAATTATATAATTAGAATATAGGATATAATATATATATTAGGAATTAGCAATAGAAACTTGTCCTTTGATTCAATAGGCACATGTCGACATACCAGGATACCCCATGTCGACATGCCCCTCAGAATTTGATTTCAAATTTTGAATTCAAATTTTGAATTTCCCTCCACCTTTTCACCAACTTTAATGCTATGGAAAGATGTCTCTTGACCAAAGAACATGTGTATAGAATCTCTATTTATCTCACTCTCTTTATCATCACTTTTCACTTTTATTTCAAATTTCAAAGTTATCTTCATTATCTTCAACTCCTCTCAAACTTCTTCAATGGCCTCTTCAAGCACTCCTAACACCATTAAGCTTCTAAAATCTATCAAAAACTTTCTTTTTAAAGACACAAAAGCTATCAAAGCTTACATCAACTATGTAAACTTTGGTAAAATTCATACGGGAAAATTTGCTATTGTTGAAGATTTTTTTTCTTATGAAATTGAAATTCTTTTTCAACAATGTTCTATTCTTAGTTTAGTTGATAACAAACAAAATGATTTTGCATGTTATCCAAATTTTGCTAAGATGTTTTATGCGAGTTTGAATCATGGTTTTTATGATGGGGATAAAGGACAAATTTGGAATAGTGTTAAAGGAAAACAAATTGTTTTGGATTCTGAAATTTTGGGAAATATTTTGGGATGAAAGTATACCAGAATGAATCTCTCGGAATTTCAAATCAATGAAAATGATCAAGAGACATTTCATCACATCTTTGAAGGGGATGACAATTTCGAATTCAAAAATTGTTATTTTCGTCCAAAAGCATGAATTGTTAGTCTTCTTATCCAACACACTCTTATACCAAGATCGGGAAACTACAACAATCCGAATTTAAAAGTTTGCAAAGCTCTTTTTGCAATTTTTGAAAATTATGATATTAATTGGGCTCAAGTTATTTTGGGTGAGCTAAGGCCCAAGAATTTTACTATGGGTGAAAACACATTATATCGTGGAATTTATCTCACCCGGATTTTTAATTACTTTGGAGTTGATTTCAAAAGGGAAGAATTTATAACTAGAAAAGTGTTCAACCATGGAAACATTTCCCTTGTGCAAATTCCATTAGTGTTTCAACCATATCTAACACTTACGGAAAAAGAAGAAAGGCTTGCTCATGAAGAATGGAAGAGAGGAAGAAGAAGCAAAAGAGGAAGAGGAAGGAATGGAAATTGAAGAGGAGGAAGAGGAAGATTAAGAAACCTCCTTAAAAAGTATTGAATATCCTACTAATCCCGCTAATCCATCCAACAAGACCATTCTCAATAATCAAAGAATTATAGTGGAAAATCAAAAGACACTTAAAAGATCAATAAGTAAGAAAATGGATAAGATTTCCACTAAAATCGACAAGTTCTTCGGGAAAATTAGTAGAAAGCTTGGACTATAATCTTCTTCGTCTTCATCTAACTAGTTTTAGTTCATGTTATCTTAAGTTCTATCTTTGTATTTCCTTTATTTTAGTTAATACTATATTATCTTATGTAATGTTGACTAGAATTATTAATGTAATCTTTCATTTCATGTTATTCAACTTCGCTTGTCTCTATAATTGCTTGTTTTTATATTATACAAATTTTAGTTTAATTGATTAGTTCATAATATTCAAAACAAAGAAAAATGTCATTTAATTTTAAGCAGAGGCATGTCGACATACACCATCCCACCATGTAGACATCCAACGGGCAGAAAATAGTTACACTTTCAAATTTCAGTTTCATGTAACTAACTTGTGTCTATTCATTTCAAACGACTTTTTACACCTATTTATATATCTGTTTCTTCCAGAATAAACTGTAAAACTTCATCTCTAATCACACTCTTTCATAGTTCTTCCTATTTCTTAAATTATGGCTTCTTCGATTAAGGATCTAAGTAATAATCTTGAAGAAACTCTCATTTCCTTCAAGAATATTCTTTCATTCATAATTCGTAATCAGCGTCACTTACAATTGAGTCAAATTCAGATGATCAAGGAGCAAGAGAGACATTTCGGCGCCCTTCGTTGGATGATCTCAGCCCTTAATGAGGAGAATCTCGAAGGAAATCCACAAATCGCTCTCGATAAAGATAAAGAAGAATGGGATGCCATCAAAGTAGACCCTATCTTTGGCGAAGATGGATGGGTGGAAGTACCACGGAATGTCTAGTCATTCTTATGTTATTTTTTTGATTTGATTGGTGTTTTTTAAACTTGATTGACTTAACTTACATAGTATAGTTTGTATATATGTTTGGATTGAATAATTACTGTAAATACGATTGTCTGATGATTGATTTACTTTTTGGATTACACATATGATCACACTTAGCACTTATTACACTTACACATGGTTTACCCTATTTTATTATTGTTGATTATCTTATAACAAGTTCAGATATTTTTAAGAAGTTTTTGTTGATGACAAAGGGGGAGAAGTTATAAAATAACAGTTGGCTTGGAGTAAGGGGGAGTTATGGAGTAAGGGGGGTTATGATAGGAGTTATGGTACGATAAGTATATTTTATAAACACAAGTTGTCATCATCAAAAAGGGAGAGATTGTTAGGAACTTAGATGTTGATTTTGATGACAACAACCTTTTTAACTTATCTTATTATAAAATATATACTAATACTGTTTTCTATATAGATATGTTTATATAGGATACATAGATATATTTATATATGCAGGTATTGATTACTGAAGACTGATTAGTATAAAGACTCAAGACTCAAGATTGAAGACTCTAGAGTATCGAGATCAAGATTTCAAGATATGTGTCTAGTTTTTGTTAAAACTTCATAATAGCATGGAAATCTTCATTCCGAATTTCATTTGGGAAAGAACCCATTTCTACCTTCTTAATGGCTTACAAACCCATGACAAGTAGCTTACAAACCAATGACAACTGGCTTACAAACCCACGAATATCCTGGTTTTGTACAAGTTCTCGAGTCCTGATGCGATGAGATATTCTGTAGGAAGAAGCTTGCAAAACTACATCAATATGGTTTTTCAAAATCATTTTCAAATCTACTTTTCAAAATGTTTTAGCCTTAAAAAAAATAATCTTTCAAATGATTTTCAGAAAGATACTTTAGCCTTAAAATATTCGTTATTTTTGTTTTAAAAATAAACTCTTGTTTTAAACTCCATTTTCAAAAACAAATTTTACATAGTTTTTTACATAGGGATGTCGACATCATGTGATACCCCATGTCGACATGGTAGCCGTTGAATTCAAAAGTTTTAAATTTCAAAAGAAGTGTCTATTCGTTTAAATCTCTTCATGAAAGGTTATGACCATTAGTGTTTTATAAATAGCCTTCGCAAACAAAAAATTTAACCAACTAATTTCATATTTTCTTCACTTCTTCTTCTACATAAATCCATATTCTAAAATTTTCATATTTTTAAGATCGTTCGGAAATTCTACCGAATTCTCAAGTGAATCAAATTAAAATCTCATTCTTGTTTGATTCTCTGCCCTCTCTCGAAGATCAAAGTGCTATTCAGAGTTATAGGATCAATTTATAATCAAAAGTTTATCGAGTCTCTCTACAAGGTGTGGTTGTGCCTGTAAATCAATTGGGTAATCTTGTGGCCTGTAAGTCAAGAGAGTTTGCCTCGAACACGTGCGACAGGAGGGCACCCCAAGGCCTTTAGAAATTGAGGAATGTAATCTCGACATTGGTATAATAATAATATGTATGAGGTGGTTTGCCTTCGTACAGGACTGGATGTACAGTAACATTGAACCAGTATAAAATCTGGTGTGTTCTTTCCCTTTTCTATTTTTTATTTACTTTCTGCATCTGTGTTTGATTCTATGATTGTTCTGTGATTAAGTTCTGCATTTATTGTGTCATAATTTTAAATTAGTTCATATAAGTCTTAGAATCCATTAAACACTATTCACCCCCCTCTATTGTTAAATTAGCCTTAAGATCCTTAATCCAATGTCCCTTTCAAAATGTTGTGCATAAATTTCAATTAATTTGCACAACCTCTAAAACTGCAGTGGAATACTATAGTGTAGAAACAATCAAAAGAAGGATCTAGGTTGTTGATTTATTATCAACCACATATTCAAAGAAAAATAATCATAAAACAAAGAGAAAAAATAGAAGAGCAGAGAACACAAAAATTGAACGTGGTTTGGCTAGATCACCTACATCCAAACCTAACAACTATTCTTTATTTCACTGAAGAAATAGATCACAAAAGAGAGAGATTAACAAATTATAGGTAGCAAAGTGGAGAGACTAACCTATAATTACAAAATGAATAGCCAATTTATCCGAAGACTTTTTTACGCTCAAAACTCCTAATTGATTGACTATAGAAATTAGAGTTTACTAAAGAAGAGGGTAATGATTGATGTTTTCTCACACTCTCGTATATTTGAAGATGAAATTCCTTCATTTTAATAGACTTGATGACTAAGGGTGGCTTGGATATTAAGAGAATCAATATCCTGATTACCCGGATATTTTTCCAAATTGCATGATTTTATTTTAGTACAAATAGATGGCGTAATCTTGGTTTCCATATCTTTCCTTTGATTGATTGATTCTCCATGCCTAATCATTTATTTCTTCATATAATAAAAGCATTGACTAATTGATTGATTGGCTAATTAATTACTTTCCTTCTTTAAAAGATATCATACATATTCTTCCTCTTTATCTTTCCATATACAGCCTAATTAATTGATGAATGAATCCATTAATTATTTTCTTGTCTTCTTTGAAAAAATAGTTGAATCACATAAATTCAAAAGATGTGGATACTATTATCGATGGTGACCATAGTGTGTAGAGCAGTAGGAAGGGTACCAACTACATATTTGTCATTGCGACTTGTTAATGAGTACGTTTTGCAGTGAGTGGCTAGTGGATATTTATAACAGGGATAGGAACCCATGTCCATTCATGGCACTTTTTTTGTTAAGATTTTCATGTAAGATAAATTTCGCATATGTTGCATGCTTTGGGAAAATTTGTGGACACCTCGACAGATATTTGCCGTTGATTTCACTTCAATGATCATGTAGCCCCAGTATTAATTTTGGCTTTTGAACTTTTATAACTATTCAATTTATTCTGTTCAAAACATAAAGAAAATAAAAAAATAAAAAAAACATTAAAATTACAAGATCTAAGCTTATGTATCTCTAAACAAACGGGTATACACCACCATACATACTTGCTTTATATTATTTACGCTGGTTTGTGAAAATTTTACCCACACAAAAGGTAGGTTTCTCCAATTTTCAACTTTTCTGTCAAAGTAGCATATTTACTAAACAAAATGATTACATTTTATATAATACTCTATTGAACGTTTTTCTAATTTGAATGAACAAAAGTGAAATATTTTAAAAAATTTATGTTTCTTTTCCAGAATTTTTTGAAAGGATAATATATTTTTTGGGAAAATGTATTTATTTATTTTTTGAAAAATAGAAGTTTTAACAATATTTAAAGTTCTTTTTTGGGAATTTTTTTTTAACTTTTTTAAAAAGTTTATTTTGATAGATTTTGTTTTTAAGAACACTAAACTTTTATAAAGAATAAAACTTTTTAAAAATAAATACTAATTTTTATAGATAACTTTTTATAAATGTGTACCAATTTTTCTAAGGAAACGACTTTCCAAGAAATTGGAGCAAAATGGTTTTTTATCATATCGCATTAATAAATAAAAGAGAGAGAGAGAGAGAGAGAGAGAGAAAGGATTAAAGTCCACAAAGACCATCACTTAAAGTAACATATAATGGAACAATCATAGAATGACTACTTTTTTAAACATCCAATTAAACTTCCTCATTTATGTCCTTGAGCCACCTAAAGGATCATGAATGTAGAATGATGAATCGTAAAAAAACTTTTATCCCAATCAGCCTCATAATAATATACCATTATGTTCGCCTAACATTTTTTTGGTGCTCATGATCAAAATATCTTCCTCAATGGAATAATAATGGATTCTACACTCATCATCAAATCCATATGTCATAGCAGTTATGTTCCAAGGAAAAACGCATATCATGTCACTAGCATAATGGTGCAATGTACATTCATTGGCATTCCATTCAATGAGTTCATCCACATAGTCACTTGTCGTTGGAGGTGGGAAACGTACCATGAACAAAAATAGATACATGAGGCGAGGAAGGAAGTAATACAGAGGTGGTGGTAAAAGGAAATAACAACAGGATAATGACTGGTGAGGGATAAGACGTGGACAGAAGGACAAAAGGGACAAAAGCTCCAAAGTTTAGGGTAGGGAAAATGAATTTAGTGATGGAGCTAGAGCAGCAGAATGAAGGGCTAATGCAAGGAGTTGATCAATTAAGTGAAAACCAATGATGGGAAGGATTAACTCAAGAACAACAACAGCCGTGGAATGGAAAGTTCTTGGCTCCTTACATTATCATGGATTATGGCAATAGATAATGTTGGGTTTAGGGGAAGAAGGTCGAATGGGAAGAATAGGAAAATCATACTTTTGAAAAGGGCATTATAAAGGTTATGTGAGCACTTGAAGACAAGTATCATTAGTGGTAGAACCAAAAAAATGTCAAGGTTTCAATCATATGACATGACGATGTAAGGAACAAGGCTACCTAAATGGAGAATTGGGAATTACACCTTATCGAATTATGTTATATATAATGGAACTTTTATAAAAGTGGACCATTAAAAATTATATGTAGAATATGTTAAAGGAAATTAAAAGTGAATTTTTTTTAAGAATAAGCGTGTTACTTTATTTAAGTAGAATACTCTTTTGGGTATCTCGTGGAGTTCAAAAGTGGATAATTTAATATGCCATACATCGAATATGGTTAAGTAAAAATATACTTTTTCTATACACAGTAAAATTGATAGAGTGTTTATAAATAATTTATGGGCTGGAAAATTTAAAAATTATGGAATAAACTTTGGCAACCACTCCGTTAGCGACCATACCCCTATTACGGTGAAGCTCTCTAATCAAATAATGAAGAAAAAAAGTATACCTTTCAAATACAACTCGTGGCATCTCCAAAGAGGATATCAGACCTGTACACAACGGGCTTTGGAGAAGGAGTTTCCAGGCAGTGCTCTCTACAACTTTCTCTGCAAATTAAAAGCAACAAAGGTAAATCTGAAACTTTGGAACTCAAATAGAAACAATATTCATTCTGAATTAGAAAAGTTAAAGGAAGAATCCAATGATATCTATAAGCGTTTAGTTCCAGATCCTTTAAATAGTTATCTTGCCACTGAATATGATATTAAAAATGACCAGATATATGAAACAATGAGAAGTATTGCCATTGAGAATGAGCAAAGAATGAAAATAAACTGGTTGACTAAGGGAGACAAACCCACATAATTCTTTTTCTCGAAAATCAATAATACTAATCAAACTAGGGGGAACAATCTCATGCTCAATGATAATGGCTTATGGACATCAACATCAGAAAATATAGCTCGCTCGGCCATAATATATTTTTCAGACCTGTTTTCTTCGCCGACAACCTCGGCTCAATTTCTAGACATAACTTGCAAGAAAATATTATCAGAAAATGCAAAAGCAAATTTATGTAAACCCTTTCTTATGGAGGAGGTTAAAACAGCAATTTTCCAGATTAATGATAACAGCTCCCCGGGTCCAGATGGAATGAACTCCAAATTTTATAAGTTACATTGGGAGCAAATCAAATATGATATATGGAATGCAATGAATAATGTTCTACAAGCTGGGAAAATTATTAGAGAAATTAATCACACGTTTATTTGTCTAATCCCAAAAAAACCAAATGCGGTAGATATGTGTGATTTTAGACCAACTCTTTGTGTAATGTGTCATATAAGATCCTAGCTAACCTCCTATGTAACAGAATGAAACTTTTGATGAATGACCTTATCTCCTACAATCAGAATGCCTTTATACCGGGTAGCGTTATCACAGAAAACTCCTTGCTGGCTTATGAAATGATTAGAACTTTCAACAGGAAAAATTCTAACAATTTATGTCTGAAAATTGACCTGAACAAGGCATATGACAAAATTAACAGAGCTTTTATTCGTCATATGTTGATCTCCATGAATTTTCCATCCCCATTCGTGGACCTCATATTTGAATGTATCTCTACTCCCACGTTCTCGATATTAATAAAGGGATCACCTTATGGTTTAATCTCTAGTTCTAGAGGATTACGACAAGGCGACCCCCTATCACCATATCTATTTGCCATCGCTTTGGAATTTCTGACAATTAATATGGATATGGAATATATCAAAGGTAATATCACACCCATATACTAAACTGAACCCCTGATCACACATCTGTTGTATGCAGATGACGTTCTCATCTTAACCAAAGCCCCTGTTGAAAATGCTAACTGCATCAAGCAGTTGCTTCAGGAACTGACTAACATCACAGGGCTAGAATTAAACAATAACAAAACAACTCTGTTTCTCAGTAAGGGTGCCATAAACAAAGACCAACTTGCATATGTCCTTAGTTACAATATTGGCAATCTACCAATAATCTATTTGGGCATCCCTCTATCAAATAACAAATTAAGAGCAAGAGACTTTGGCTGGCTGATTGACAGCATAGACAAAAAGTTTAATCAGTGGCACAAAAAAATGCTTAACATCAGTGGAAGAACAGAATTAATTAAAACAGTGATTTATCCTATAATACAGTTTTGTCTTCAGTTTACTCAGTTTCCACTGACGGTAATACAAAGAATAAATTCCTTATGTGCCAATTTTTTATGGAAATCTAAATCCCATCAAATGAAGTGGGAAGAGGTGTGTAGAACCAAAGCTGAGGGGGGGGTTTGGATTAAGGAAAATTGAAGACATTTCGAAAGCTGTGGCTATAAATCTCCTATGGAAAATGATCAATGGTGAGACACTATGGGCCAAATGGATTCGAAACAAATACTGCAAAAATACAAACTTTTGGACTGCAAACATAGACCCTTCTGCATCATACACATGGAACACTCTTTTGAGAGCAAGACAGTGGTGCAGGGGACTTATTAATAAAAACATTGCAAATGGGGACTCTACAAACTTGTGGTTTGATCCTTGGATCAATGGCACTTCCCTTGTAGACAAAACTGGATGGAATGCCATGGATGTGATGAGAGGGCATGATAAGAAAGTATCAGTCCTGATATCTAACAATAATTGGAAACAACACCTAGAATATGTCCCCACCCAGTTCCATCAGCTCATTCATAATATCAACATTCATCAACAAAGGAGTAAAGACTACTAGTGTTGGACCCCCAGTAATAATGGTCAATTCAACTAAAATCAGCGTGGGAACAAATCAGAAACAAAAACCCGGTACCTTCCTGGACAAAAATCATATGGGGAAAAGGCTGTGCGCCTAAAATGTCGATTTGTGCATTATTAGCCATTCAAAATAAATTGAAAACTAAAGATCGGGTCAGCAAATGGAACATAGATATTGACCAACGGTGTAACCTATGCTCTACTGACTTCGAAGACAGAGACCATCTTTTTTTTAATTTCCCTTACTCTCGTAATCTACTGGAAAATATCATGCACAAAATCAACATAAATGCAAATCGACACTACAATATCAATGATATACTGGACTGCATAATTAAGGAAAAGTGGAAACAAACGCTGTTAGCCCAAATTGATAGTATTGCCTTCACTTCCCTGATTTGGAATATATGGTGTGAGAGAAACAATAGGATCTTCAGAGGGGTGGAAATGCCTGCTACCATCAGAAGCACCTTGATAATTCATGAGATTAGAACGCTAGTGCATCACTTATTCTCGAACCATGAAATAAACGCTGAATCAAAGCGTATATTTGAACAATGGAACGTCACTAAGAGGTCTTCTGCGCCTCATCAGCCCCCCTGAATCCCCATTTCCTCCTCTTGCAATCGTGGTTACGATAGAGATTGCCTGTCTTTCATCTTCATTAAAACGAGCTCGCTAAAATTCCCAGATCTATTATTCTGAAGATTGCGAAACTCGTTCTTTGCTGAATGAAACAATTTTTCAGAGTTGAATGACCCCTCTGTGATTGATGATAATTCTGTCCCCCTTCACGTGTCGGTTGGATTTTACCTCTCCAAAGTGTGGCACACTTGTTATTTGGAATCTGCGTTCTATTTGCAAGGGACCAAGTTGTTAATACGGATGATTTTGAGTGTGCTTCTCCTTTGTTTACTCCTCCATCTGTTAAACAATTTGGTTTTTGTTTTTTCTATATTGTAAAGTTAATATATGGAAGTGATTTGTACTCTTTTTCCTTGTAAGGTACCCGTTTAGGTTAGGGGGATTACAAGGTTTTAATGAGGCAAATCATGAAAATATACGAGTTCCTGTTAATAAAGTACCCGTTTTTCCAAAAAAAAATATACTTTTGTTTCAAAAAATACAAATTTTGTTGTAATTTTTGCGATAGCGCCCAAAAGCTAGTTTCGAGGCGAAAGTCTAAAACTGGAGTTCAAAGATAAACTGGAGACTAAAGTCAAATATCGGGTATAAAACTACAATTAAAAAACCTACAGTAGGTAGTGAAGAACAACAAAGAAATAATGGTTTGGATTTTTGCTGCATCCAATATCGACGATTTTTCAACAGGTTAGGCCAGGAAGACTAAAATCACCTTAATAGCAATTTTTATACTTTTACAAAGTTGATTTTTTTTGTTTTGAGAAAATTAAAATTAGGAAACAATTTGGTAAAATATTCTTTCTTTCATATTTATAGCGATCACTTTCTTAGTGTAGCAGGACCTCTATTTATATTAGTCTTTAAGCTCGCAACTGGTGGAGAGCTTCTTGTCGTGGATTTTTGGCCTAGCAAAATAAAGGGTTATGATAAAGAAACTTATCATATTCTTGTTGCATATTAAATAACGTGGATCAGTGATGTGTTATTTGTTAATGGAGTGTGCGAGTAGTGTTGCAATGGGTAAATTTGGCATAGTTCATATTAATTAATTATCAATAGTCATTGAATTCAAAGAAGGGTAGAAAGACAATATTGATTAGTGTTATCTTTTTGGAATTTTGATTATTCCATTGTGTTAAGAATATCGAGAAACGAATTTTATAATATATTAGTTTTGGGTACACTAACCGAATTATGTATTTTTGGGTCCAGGACTCGAATTGTAAATATGTGTTGTACTTGACCCTTGCTGCCAATAAATCAGTTTCTCCTCCCTAATCTTATAAGTCTTCTCAATCATATTTTAATGGCGGACAATTTTCTCTAATTACAAATTATTCTGGAAATTCATAGCTTCCAAACCTCATCAAATTTGTATCAAATATTTAGTATGGACATAACAAAGAGATGAAAACAATTTGTTTTCTAATATGACGCATGAATGGATCAGAAATCATGATCAAAGTTCAATGCTGCCACCTAGGGTTTGCAATCTGGGTATTTTCGATTGGGAATGATCGATGATGATTTTGGTGTCATTGGTGTGAGGAGAAGAATAGAATAATGGTCGAATTAGGATGAGGTCTGAAAAGTGTGGGCTGGATTTTTGGTATTTACGCGGTGGCTAGGTTTTTATTGTTGACGAAATAGGCAGTAGGAGGTGATAAGGGTTGGGCGATCACCTCTGCAGTAATGAGCTAAGGCAAACATCGGTTGTCAGTTGGCTTATGGGGCTGAGGTGAGAGTAATCAATGGTCCGATTTGGGAATCGCCAGTGCTGTGCAATTTGGGAGAAGGTATTTTGCAATTTAGTACCCTGTCTTTATTATTTATTTAAACACTAAACCTTCTAATTTTGATAACTTTTGCATACTACTTCGATTTAACGCGCATTTGTTGCAATGTGTTCGTAGCCAGATTCCAGACATTTTTAGCATATTGTTTGCTAGCTTTGATATTGTTTGTGAAAGTTCCTTTATACGATTTAATGGTTATAAGTATTTACATTCTTTAAATATTAGATGGATTTGTTGATACGGTTATATCCATGAAATATGACTATATATTTTTATCATTGTTTTGATTTTTTGGTGATATATGCTCTGATTTGGTTATCCATTGACTATGTTTTTACATTGTTGAATGGTGAATATTTTATGGTAATCAGTTATGGACTAGGAGAAAATAAATCTATACTATACTATTATTGGTGAGTTGCATTTCAAGTGCACAGAAGGCCCCATGAATTTTGACGTTGAAGCGTCGCAGACTAATTTTTTCCCTCCGTGTTTACTTCCCTCTCTCGCCTTTTCAGCCTTCTCTCTCCCAGACACTTCCGACCGCAAATTTATCCCATACCCGACCCAAATTATTGCTTTCTCAAAACCCTAAATCTTTGTTTTCTTCCAGTAGACCATGTCCTCCTTCCAGCTGTGGGTCAATTTTCTGATTTCAAACCTTCCAAAAAGTCAATGGCAACCCCAGTTCGACCATCCGCCATACTGTTGTTTCGGTAGTTCAACACTCCTTCGAATTCCTACAGCTCAATTTGGTCGTCATCCGTATTAGCGCAACCAACTTTCCCTCTCTGCTGGAAAAAAATTCAATATTTATAGTGATAATTTTAGATCTACTGTAATTAACCTTCATTTTCGGTATGTTCTCATTGCAAAATCAATTTTTCAATTCCTTTTAGTTTGACAATTGTGAGCAAAAAAATCAATTGGTAGTTTTCGTTTGATCGACTGGCTCTGTGGTTGGGTTTCCATATGGGTTGTTATAAACATACTTTATTTTGTTTTAGGTTTAATTAACAATAGATTTCCTACCCATCTTCAAAGATTCGGCTGCATGAAGCTTTGGCTTAAAGTTTGTGATTATCTGAAAAGATTTACACCTTTTGAGTGTTGAAAGTATGTTTTGATATGTAGGAGAAGCTCATTGGTGTTGACCTCTTGGTTGTTTCTTCACATGAAACTGCTACTGTTTTCACATTTATTCAAACATTGCACATGCTTAGTTCAAATCTAATCTCCGTTAACTAAATAATAAAGGAATAATTATCAGTATGGATATGTGGATATTAACCAAATTTATAACAAGCTAGAAATGGATCATATTACATTAATGTGAGCAAGTCAGAACATCGTTAGTGGTCCACATTACTGCTGATATTCAGTCCAGTCAAATCCAGCCTATAGCAATCCCGATGGCAAATTATACAGTGATTACATTATGCAGTAATAGCTCAAATCTAGATCCAACATCATAAATTCACAATTACACACCATGTTATCCAAGTGTTTTAACTTAAACCACCTGATCTCAAAAAGTCAGCTAATTAGCAACCACTTAGCAGCTACTGTTCTTCATGCTTAATTTATTGAACAAGTACAACTACCTTATGTCCAATTATGTTTTGGTTAGAAAAATCAGAATAGAAAGTAATTCAAGTTTCAAGATTTGCATGATTATATTAGGTAGTGGTTTAAATGTATTTAATACTACAAGATTGGCTTAGGAATCAGGTAATAGTTAATAAGGCATCATATTCCATGCATATGTTTTTGGTCTTATGATTCTCTACACAGGGAGATACTGATAATGCTAGGGCGATACAGATAGTGCTGCTAATATTGTTTGCTGAAAAAAAGTATTATCCATGAGTCTTTATCTGTTGGCTTATTCAATCCCATCCTACATACTGAATTATCATATTTTCTTGCATTTTGTTTTACACTGTGCTTCCTTAATCATTACAAGTATTTATATTGTGAATTTGTACTTCACTCGAAAATGTGCCAATTTACTAATGAGAAAAATCAATATTATGCTTGGACAATTTATAAAAGAATCCATATAGAAGCCAACATTTTCACCTTCTTAGTTCCTTTTGAGTAAATTGGATAATTAACCTAAAAATTATTTGGCTCAAATAAAGGTTAATTTCTTTTTACTAATTGTTTTCATTTATCTATTTATAAAGAAAAACAATATTTCCATTTTTAATCTTTTCTTCCCTTTTACATAATATGAATTTTATTTTTGTGATTGAGATGTGAGGCTAGGGCGATAAATGTATTGTTCAATAGCGTGTTTTGGAATTTTTATGGTAATGCGATGTTGTTGATGGAAATTAAAGAATACCGGTAACTTGGTTTGTCATATTTTATATTCACTATTTTCTTATATATTTTAGCATCGTTAGTTGTGATCCTATGATTTGGAAACTTATGGTCCAATTCCATTATTTTTTTGCAAAAAAATTAACCAAAAGGCTAACTTTACGTTATTTTTTTGGTAAATTGTTCTTTTTATTTTAGTGATTTTGTAGGTTTAAGATCAGTTAATCTATTTTGTTTATTACTGATTACTTATTTCTTGATAATTCATGATCAGTGGAAGAAAAGGAGAGGAAACTTAATAAGGCTACTTGGTTTCAGGGCAATGGACGTAAGTGTTGAATTGTTATTCTTAAAATTCATCGAATTTTGCTCTTTTTTAATTTTAAGATATCTATTCTATTATATAAGAAAGCCAATATAGTGTTGACTTTTTCCTTGCATCCTATTTGTTCTCGGCTCTAATCCTTCCTTTTAAGGAATTTGTATGATATTTTACAATTTAGCCATCCAAAAAAAAAATTGTTTCCAACCTTTTCAAAATCTTCCATTTCAACCATTTATGTTTTACCCCGACCGACACGTTTTCCCCGAAGATATGCTATTATATACCTGTATACGGAATGCTCCTCTTTCATTTTCCCTTTCCACTATTAATCTTAGCTTCGTTGCGTGAAAGGTAATTTTCACCACCTAATATTCTCCTTCATTGTGTTGATTTAATCTTATATGTGTCCACTTACTATTGTGCATGGTTCCAGTTTCAACATACCATGGGCAGCTGAGCTTCATTTCAGTATGGTTTTTCTTATAATCAGATTTCTTAATTCCATTAGTAATATATTCGATTTTGTATATCCAATTTTAATTTTTCATTAAAATCCATTTTAACATTTTTTGATTTTTTTGTTTGCTAATATAGGGGTATTCAGTTCCAATTAGGTGACCAAGTTGGTACGTTTGATTTGCTACAGCGATTACGCTTTGGTGATTTCAATTTTGTGCGGTGAAAGTGCATAAATTGTTGAGGGTTTTGATATACAGTCTCTATTTAATTGGCAGCCAACCAACCGTAGTAACCTACCCTTTCCATCCTAACATTGCTCTTGAAGTCTTCAAAATTGCAAGGATAACAAAATCAATAACTCAAGGTAAAATAAATCTTATTTATAAATCATATTACTTTAGTTGCATCAAAAACTGCATATAGTTAACATACATAAATTTTACTCATGCCATTAAACATTTTTCTACGACTTTACGTCTTAGTTTCTATTCTAATTAGATAAAAATAAAGCTGCTATTTTTGAATTTGAATACTATAGCTAACCTATTCCATTAAATGAGTAATGTACCTGTTTGTTTCTTTTTTTCACTAATTTGTTTTCAATTTATTTCTCAAAATTTTAGTATGGTTGTCCGATTTAGGTTTACAAGTTTACTATATTTTTGTGCAACTATAACAGTATTTCTTGATGTTTTAGCAATGTAGGCATTATAGAACAGAATACTAACTAATTGTGAATTCATTATTAACTTCAATTATATAGTGCTCAACCTTATATTAACTGTGTTATCATAATCTTATGTTATGGTTACTCTATCTACAATAGACAATTGTGGTTAAACCTGTTTTATATACTACCGCAATATAACACTATGTTTAAGTGTCAAAATGGTCACTATTGCTTTTTGTAGATATATAAAACCAATTTTACAATATGCATGTATTTTAATTTGTTTTCTATTCTTCTTTAGAAAGCCATTGATCTGAAATTGAAAACTGTCAACATGGTCCATATATAGTGGTTGATCAGGCTATAGTTAAGCTTTAATTATGTAGTAAATCTTAGTAGTTTCTTAATATCTTCATTTTTCGTAAAATGTCTTAGACCTATAAAGGGAAACTTTCGGATGCAAAAGACAGGAGGAAAACAAATGAAAAATGATGCATAACCTATTTTCTTACGTGTAATGACAGTAATGCTTTAGCAGTATAAAGAATACAATGGTAATTTGACATGACAGCAAATAAGTTGATTAGTTATAAACCCTTAATACTTACAAATGATTTATTTCAATTTTTAAACCAATTTCCATCGTAATTTCAATTTTTAAGTACTTCAACCTTTTACTATTTCCCAAAACTACTTACAAGTTTCTGTTTGAAACTATTTATGAGATTTATTTGTTACAATAGGGGTATTAATCATTTTCACACAGCAACCGTAAAGAAAAAATGAAAATTAGTTAGGAAACTTATTTAACTTTTTGCATATAATGCAACAAATAAGAATTTGGGCAACATATCAATAGTTCTCAGAATTTTTTATGTGCTATAGTTCTCAAGATACATACTCAGTGGTGCTATAAATAATCTATAAGCAACCTACATATTAATAGTGCAATATAGTTACTTTAGGCATACAAAAGGTACTAAATCAAATAAATAACTTTTCATTTATACAGGACTGTTATCACGACTGTGAGGAATGGCACGAGTGGTCTTGAAATGCGACATAAACGCGCGGAAGATCCTGAATTAGCTTGAATGAGAAACTGCTAAAGCAAATCCAAAGCATAAACGTTAGCTGGATAAGGTCACTTGAGCTGAAACCTGTTATGCACTACTAGACCAGAAATTGAATTATGAAGCATGATCCAAATCTGGACAAGAGTATAGACACGATAGGAAATGGTATATGCAAGGTCTGAAATGTGAAACTAAAATGGGCCAGCAAAGCATGAAGCTAAACTAAAACTACTGCCAATGCTATCAAATGCTTTTGTTGCTACAATTTGGTACATGCAGGTTAGAATGCACTTGATCTATTATTTGATTGCCCATGCTTGCTGAACTTTGAAGATCAAGATCCTTGAAGTACCTTCAGTAAATCATTAGAAACTTGCAATTATTTACAATGGGTGTTTGTCTTGAGACTAGAAACAATAGTTATTCATTTTAGAACACATCATTAATGCATAATAGAAAGATAAAACCGATTGTTGAGCATAAACAAACAAAAATCTATCAAATGAGTCTGTACTTCTACTAGCTATAGGTTGTAATCAGTTGCAACTTCTGATATTGGTTCGCAGGTTGTTATTAATGCTTTATAATATTATTGATAAAATATCAAAATTTTACTAACTTATATCAATAATGGTAATCTAAATTACACTATCTTCACTAACTTGCAAAGATTCTCCTTTGAATTTGGACTAGGTTGCTACCGATGTGTTGTCCTTACATCAGAACATAACAAGAGGTTGTGACTTGAGAAAGTTTTGGATGGAACAGTGATATACATACATGTGTGTGTCTCCGTGAGTATGTATTAATAATTCATAAATAATTTCTGATATACAGCCGTCATAGATGATTTTATATTTACAACCAATATTACTTTTGGCGGCACCTCTTAATCTACGTTCCAAATTTTAGTTCAGCGAGTTGATATTATGAATAACATCGGTATATATTAATTTACAAAATACTTTCTTCTTCGATTTGCATTATTGTACTGTAAATACAAAAAGCTATAATTGGTTAAGTTTACAAAGGTTTAGTAATTCTTTTCTATGAGTTTCTGATGGATCGCATTTGATCATACTCTTTTTCTACTCTTTAATAAAAATAGACTCTCACTACTAACTTTGTTGTAGTACAAAATTATTCTATGCTTTCATATTCCACTAGGATGTTATGCACACAATTCAAAGGATATACAATGGAAATACCTTTCAGTCAACATACACTGCTATAACAGACTGCTGTAAAACAAATTAGAACACAAATTAGAAAGATATTCTATGCTGTCATTACACATTTTTTACTACTAAGGTTTAAAACCAACATAAAACTGCTATAACAGATTGATGTATAACAACTTAGACCACAAATAATAGTATACCTTGCTTTACTAAATTCGATTGCTAACTTGCTATGCATATGACAGTTGGATGGGATTCTTTTTTTGACCACGGAATAATTAGTATACTCTTCTTCTTATTCGAAACAGTAATGGAACAGTTATTAAGTCTTCACTGTAATACTGACAACAATACGGCTGTGCGCAGGACTAGCTCAAGGAGCATCTTTTGAAGTGGTTAGGATAAGGACAGTTGCTAGGACAGATTCAGCACTAAGGAGAAAATGATGCAGCGTTTGGTACATATTGTTTACCACCGCATTAAGCGCTAGGGAAAAAATTGTGTTGTACCAATTTTTAAGGATCTTAAGCAATCACTTTTTTTTCTTGCATTTTTCCAAGCTAGATTTGAACTGCTATATATGTGACGAAACAATATTTATGTATCTTTGTTAATGCGTGAATTTAACTTTAATGCAAAACGACGTTGTAGCTATTCTGAGCATACAAATTTGTTGCTTTTGCACTATCCCTTTTGACAGCAACCGATTGTACTATAACTGTTTCACTGAGTAAGTTTTTTCCCCACATATTACTTCCCCTGTTCTTCCAAGACCACGTGACAACAAGTCCATTGTATATTAAATACAATATTTATGCACGGAATTTCCTTGGTATACATATTGTCTTGCTGTCTTTGTATATGTCCTTCCAATTCTCAGCGTTCGAACAATATGCTGTGTAGTTGCAAGCTTTAAAATATACAACTATGTCCACATATAAAAATCATTGATTGAATGCAGGTAACAACCAATGCCAACATCTAATGCATTTGTCCAACACCGCACCCATGAAATGTATATGGGATTTTTTTACTTATATTGTGCAATTCCGTGTGCGAAGCACGGGTTCACACTAGTTATTAACTAAGATTAAGTGTAAACGAGTGATTAAAGATTTAATAAGGTTATTTAATAAATTTAGGGTTAATATCTGCAAAAAATTGTATTTGATAAACTGTTCAAAAATTAATGTGTACATTTTCATAAGGTTGTTATTTAAGAATTCCTAGAAAAGTTCATAAATAATAATGAAAACACTATTGTAAAGCAAATTTGTGAAAGTATTATTATTTATAAAGTAAAGTGGAGTTTATTAAATAATAATATCGTATTTTTCTGGTTGCTTATAATTTTTTTCAATTTTGCAGTAATAATTTAAATAGAAAAATAGTATGAAGGATAAAGTTTATCAATTTTTTAGCTTCAAGGAATTGCACTCGATTTTTTAATGAGAAAGAAAATCTTTTCTACTAAATATAGCAGAAGGACAAAAATTTAGAGAGCATGAAAACTTTTATGAGAAGGAATGTTCTACTGTGTAGAATCAGTTTTGTATTTACTGAATTAAAACAAGGAT
The DNA here is from genome assembly GCA_030765085.1 of Allium cepa. Lineage (NCBI taxonomy): Eukaryota > Viridiplantae > Streptophyta > Magnoliopsida > Asparagales > Amaryllidaceae > Allium > Allium cepa. The sequence goes on from CM060942.1 coordinate 294,566,661, forward strand.
AAAAAAACTTATGTTTCAATTTTATCATGTAATAGTTGATCTTACCTGTGATATTTTATTTTCAAATGACATGACTTAGTAGCATTTTATACTTGATAGTTTTCTTTTTGCATAATGCTTTCATATAACGATACTGTACAGTATCATTTTTACCTACCGTGTCTTTGTGATTAATTTTTAAGGAGGTTGTCCTAGAGGCTAAAATCATTGGAAATTGACATTGTTTGGGAGAAATAGTAATATGAGCTTTAAGAAAATTTAAATGAGTACCATTACTATTATGGATAAATAATAATATGACTTCTTTTACTAATATTTTGGTAAATGATATTATTGCTATTATTATTATTTAAGGTAATGAGAAATATTCGGGGGAGTAATAAATATATGTTTTTTGAAATACTTTGAGTTAAAATATTATAATTTTTGACATAGATAATAATATCATTTGAATATCTTAAAAAGTGAAGTATTATATATTTTTGAAATGGCTAGTTTGGATTGTTAGTATTGTTATTTTTGTTTGAATGGTGTAAAGAGGTTTAAAAATGTGTTTTCATGGAAAAATTACAATTTTAAAAAATAATGATAATATGCTTTGAAAGGGAATTTCTGTAATAATTACTATTATTTTGCAAAATATATAATGTTTTTAGACATATTTAAAGTGAATTAATATTATTATTTGGGACCTAAATAACAAAAAGGTGACCTTCGAGTATACTAAGTTAACTATTAATTAGAGCCCATAAATAATAATTAGACAATTTATACTATATGACGTAAATTGATGATGTTGGAATAAATAACAATGGAATGTTTCTTCTATATTGGGAATGAAGTAATATTATATTTTATTGTTCATTTGTTATGAGAGTCATTATTTGTCATTATGAGGCATTCTATTGGGGTTGGTATTTACTATTTAGGGATATATCCTTTTTATTTAGCATGTGGGGAGGCAATTACTGTTTGAAGTGGTAATTGCTATTTATTAGTATTTACTCAATTTGGGGGTGTGTATGTTTCTATATGTATAGTTTTTAGTATCATTATTCAGCATGCACGTTTGATGGTTTATATTGAAAGTCATTATTTATGTTTTATGTGTTGATAGTATTGTTATTGCTTGTGAATTTGTTTTCCCATGTTTGTATTGGGCATTTTGCTCGATACATTTTTATTGGCATTGCTGAAATAAGAGTTTGGATAACTTTTGGTTGTGTTTGTATGTTGACGTATTATTCCCAATTTTGTATTATCATATTGCGGTTGATATGATAAATATGCATATATCGTTCTATTGATGTGCTAATAATAAATATTAACCAATGCTGATAGTTGAGTCTGTAGAGAAAAGCCGGGCCAGATATGAGAATAGAACAATGTGGTCTTGATCCCAAAAAGGTATGTACGGAGTCACTTTCTATGTAATAGCCACTGAATCCCTTTGGTTGGGTTGTTTTCCATAGAGTTAGCATAACCCAACTAGTCGAAAACCTTTTCCTCTTTCCTTTTTCCTTCTTTACTATTAGATATGTCATACGTGTGTGTATAGTATGTATATATATGTATGTGTATGTATATGTTTATATTTCTCAGATTTACATGTAATGACACAAGGAATGGAATGGGTGAGCCTATGACTCATGCTTTCAAGTTGCATATTTCCTCACCCCTTTAACGAATAATTTTTTCTATTTTACATTGAAGAACCCGTGAATGTAATATGGATGTGGACAAATTGAAGATATGTTGTTTGTAATATTGGCCATTGTACAACAATATTTTTTTTAAGTAGTATATTATTGCTCAATTCCGTTGTGAGATATAAATTAATGTGTAAAATAGTGTTTTAAATTACTCACCCACAGAACCGTTGTTTTTAACATTTGAGATTAGTGTGCTAGCGTATTTCGATGGCATTTGGTGCTAATTTTAGGCGTTAAGAATAATAGAGCATTTCATGTTGTGTCATAGCTTACGCTAGTGATTACTTAACCTTGGGTAGGTTTAACCTATCTAAAATCAACAAATTTAACCCTTAAGTTAAGGTAGGATGAGAGAGTGCACTAGTTTATTTTTGTATGCTCTACGTGTACATGTATGTGAGATGTATCTATAACCACTATTAGCCTATACTAAAATGATGTTTGATTTTGATAGTCTACGTTTAGGAAGTTAGTGTTATACGAGTGAGGTAAGTTAAGCAAATATTAATGTGGTTGAGTGCTGGTTTCAATTTGAGTATTAGACACTTAACGTTAAGATATGCAATGAAAACTTAAAGCCTAATGGACATATTTATTGTTAAATTTGTGAAGTGTCTAATGAAAAGATTTTATTGAAAAACTATATAAAACAATAAAAATATACATTATTGACTTTGAAGATATGTATATTTTTGAATTACAAAGAAGAGATATTTATGTGTTTTTAGACTCGGAGTAATTTACTGAAATTTTTACATGAGATAAAAAAAATGTTTGACTTGAGGAATAAGATATTCTAAATTAAGGGTATTTTGGTAGAAATGAGAATTAGCTGTGAAATATCATATAGAAGCATGCTGCAAAAAAATATCCAGTTTAAAATAGTTGGAAAATATTTTGTTAAAAAATTGTTTTTGATTTGAAAACATTCTTCTGAAAATCTTTTTTTGAAAAGTACAAATTTGATAATATTTTTTGAAAAGCATTTTTGGTGAGTAATTTTTTTGGGAAAAGGGAAGGGGAGGGCACTTCATTGAGAGGTAAATAGAGAAGTACTTTTCTTTAAGGAATATTTTTTATAAAATATTATCTTATTCAAGAAATGTTTGTCTCAAAAGTTTTAGGAATTTTTTTTCTATAGAATATCTTTAGAAATATTTTTATCCAGAAAAATATTTAAGAAAAGTATTTTCATTTTTGAAATACCTTTTAGGCAGAAAGTGGAAAAAAATTGTTAAGAGAAAGATAACATTTTGTAGGAGATATAATTTTGTAAAAATATTCAAAGTTTAGGAGAAAGTTTTGTTCGAAAACAATCATAGTTGAAATTATATTAATTTGAAAGCCTCCTCTTGTTTAAAAAAATTTTTGGATGAAAATATTTTCTGTGGAAATTATTTGAAAGGTATTTATTTTGATAATATTTTATTGGGAAAATTTTGGGAAAACATTCTATGATGGAAGATAATTTATATTAAAATATTTATGTTGAGAATACTTTGTTGAGAAGATCTTTTATTTTTGAGAATGGAATGTGATTTGTAAATACATAGTCTGGAAAAAGAATTTGGTTAAAGAAACTAAATTTTTTTAGAGTAGAGATATTTGGTTTTGAAATATTCCATTGAGAGTGTTTTATTATTTTATTTGGGTAATGAGGTGAAGAGAGATAGTTTGATAGAAAATATATACTTAGTTTGGACATATTTCATTGCAATATATTTTGCTGATAAAGCTATTATTATAGAGAATACACAAGGTGAATGATGATATTTTACTCCAAAATGAATTTAATGTGAGTTATTATTAACTTTGAGATTAAAACACTAAAGATTATTTTTGATGAATGTGAATATGATTGTGGTTAATTACTAGATTCAATGACTTATTGTTAATATTTATTCGTGACTTATGGGGAAATTTAATAAAAAATAGTGATAGGTTTCTGAGGTTCTAATTAAAATGTTATCATTTTGAGATAAAACAACAATAATATACTTTTTTTAAGCGTTCGTAGAAAATTATTATTACATTTGGGTAAATGTTAATAGTATAATTTTAAATGGATCATTTTTACAAACTAAATAACATTGAGATTATTTCTTAGAATTAACATAGTATTTTCTATGTTTCGGTTAAATACAGATAAAGGGATTTTTGATTTTGGAAGTATAGGGCATGGACGAGGGGATGATATGAGTTTTGGGTTTGCCCAATATCCATTACGATAAAATAGCTTTTATGCCTATTTTGTGTGTGAACTTGACTGACGAGTCATAAGGACGTCTATTTGTCCACTTCAAGAGCGATGGACCATGATATTGTGATTATTCACTTATGAAAGTAGAGTAGTGATGTTTGATTTTTGATAGAAAATTAAATTTTATTTGACCTTTACCGTTTACTTGATTTGTTTTAATTGCTTGCTTTTTTTTATGTTGTTTAGGTTGTTCTTAAAATTTTTGAGTGCTTACTTCACCTATATTAGTTGGCTATTTATATATGTTGTAGATTGCATTAATATGACGACTACTTGGTTTACAATATTGGTTCATTGATGTGTGCTTATTTGATTGTGTTGCGTCCTCAATGATTTGGTTGTGTAGTTTTTCTTGTATGTTTGTTCATGTTATTGCTTTAATACATTACACTTGAAATGAAGGGAGAATAAAATCTATCTTAAATTCATAAGCTCTTTATCAATTCCACTGATCTAGATGCATCTTTTATGTGAAACGCTAACAGACTTTTAATTTTCGTTCAGATGGACTATCATAACGTACACTCACCAAATGTTTGTATCCATATTGTACAAAATAAGTTGCAATTGATGTCCTAATGGAAATTTATTCTAGTGTTGATCCACCTTTTAGACCTCTGTGAACGATACTTAATACATCTACGATATTCGTGTGCCGTTAGCCAAGCATTCGAAAGACTAGTTGTCGTGGGGTAAAATAAAAGAACATAAGAAAATCTTAAGATGGAATGGTTAAATATAATCAACAATAATATAGTGCATAAGGTTTCTCCTTAACCTGGAGTTATCACAGTAACATAAAAGTACAACAACTATCAGCTTAGGCAGTTATACACCCTGCCTTTACACTTGCTGATCTAAAATGCACATACATATATAGACATAACAATAGAAATATGTAACTAGATAGATAAGTAGCCCACTACTCGTCCATTATCTTCAATAGAGTAAAAGAAACCTGCTACCCTTGGGCTACTCAAAAATAATTGAGTACCCGAGAGTTTAGGGAAACAAACAACTCGGATCGGACAATAGGCCTTGTATGAGTAAAACTCTAAACGTGGGTGGAAATAAACAACAATATGTGAGACCATGCTGCCCAATGTAGAATGGATTTCCCCTTACAATAAAAACATCCAACCACCAGTAATAGAAACAATTTAGAATAAAACCGAAACTTAAAAGAATTGGCCTAAATAAGATCAAAATCCAAACTTAGAGAATGGACACAAATAATTCTTCATCAAGAAGAGCTCTAAACACATTTTAATTAATTTGATAAAAAATTCTAATGATTGAATCAAATGCAAGGAAAAGGAAGTTTTTCAACAAAGACTAGAAGGGCGCACGCCTCTTATTGAAAGTATACATTTGGAAATATACATGAAAACTCACAACAAAAAAGCTGCCCGTATAGGTCACCGTGAAAAGGCGGGAGAAATAAAAATTTGCCGTGCGCCTCTGTTACTCAATGTCTCCCTCTCTCCCACGTATCCTTATCCCTATCCCTAGTCTAATTGAAAAATCACTCTCCATTGCGCATCGACCTCTCCTTCTCTCCCACGTATTCGTGGATCTCCAGAACGCGCCACAACTCCATCATCGTTCTCCAGAACACGCCACTACTCTGTCGTTTGATTAGGTATGTTTCTTTATTAACAATAATTATTCTCGTTCATTGAACTGAACTTTATTTAGCAACAGGAGAACATCAAAACTTGGTATGTTTTCAGATGTTGATCGAGATCCAAATTGATGGCTAGCTGAAGCACCTTGTTATCTGACCTGTAAATATTCATTATATCTACCAATATTGGGCGTAGGTACTATTTTATTAATAGTTTGATATTCTTCTTTGATGAAGCATTTACCATGAGTCGCGACCGATTCATCACTTCCTTGAGTCGCGGCCGACTCATCGCGTTGCCGCCCTCCACCCACGACTCAAATCCTACCACGATCCGTGACTCAGACTTCCCTACGACTCACGACATAACTTCCATCTCCACTTTAAATCAACACCGCAACCTACGACATATCCCCACCGCGACCCAAGACCTAACCACCTCCGCGACTTACAACACATCCCAAATTCCCCTTCCTCCCCACGGCCTCACCCTACATCGGTTCCAGCAAGTGAGTCGCGAACGACCTATGCCCTAATCTATAAGTCGCTATCGATATATGAAGTGTTTCCAGTGAAGCGAACGATAGATGAAGTGTTTCCAGTGAAGTTGAATTTGGCATCACCGCCTTCTATTAAGTCGCGAGCGAGACATTGTTAAGTCGTGAGTCTTTGTTGAGTTGTTTGCAAGTTATCCATAAGTCGAGGCCATTTCTTAATTACTGAAGCTCCATTGAGTCGTTACCGAGACATGGATGAGTCATGTGAAGGAGTTGAGTCGTCTTAGTTGAGTCGAAGCCGAGATAACAAGAAGTCACCGCATTTTCTTTAAGTCGTGGCTTGTATTGTTTAAGTTGCTGCATTTTGTTAACTCGTGTACTGTTTGTGTTGTAATTTCTTAAGTCATTTGTGTTGTGTCATAAACCCTATAAATAGGGATGTAATGTCATTGTAAAAGGTTGTTGAAAACTTTAATAAAATTCTTCTTTGTTAGCTTTGTGCTTTCATTAAATTGGTAGTCGAGTGAAATCTCCTATCTCCACCTACGTCATTCGAGTGCGCTCGAGTCAACGTTTGTTGAAGCCGATTCGCGGAATCAAGTGCGCTTGATCAACGTCGAAGAATCGTAGATCTTTGTTTCTCGGTATCGTGCGCGATCAACGAGACGAAGATAGCTAGAATCCGGCATCTTTGAATCAACGGATTTAGGCATTGCAGTATTCTCAACTCACCGATTGCTACTTATATCGATTGAAGTCTGTTTTGATTTATCCGCTGCATCAGTTTGGTATCAGAGCGAGACTTAGCCAATCACAGCTATGCTGAGACTTGGAGCCGAGTTCGGAGTTTGAAGTTTGTGTTCATCGTGTTCATATTGAAGTTGCAACAAGTTTGGGGTGTTTGATCCATAATCATTTGGATCAAAGTGTGGGAAAGGTGTTTGAATTTGCGTGGGAGAGTTTGCACGCCAAAGTGAAGTTCGAAGCAAGCTTGAAGACTTGCTAGTTGATTTGAATTGTAGTTTTGGAGTTGTTTTGTTTGAAGATTTTTGAAGTCAAATTTGTTGAAGTTTTGATTAGTTGAAGTTTGGAGATTTGTTGAATTATTTGTTTGAAGATCAATCATGCCTCCGAGACGAGCTCAACGTCATCGTAATATTAATGCCTTGTATGGAAGAGAAGAGGCCGATGAAATGGAGCAACGAATCAATGAAAGTTTTACTGAAAAGTTGAATGAAGGGATTGGTCGATTAGAGAGAATGATGCTTGAAATGAATCAAAGTAGAAGAGGAGTTTCACCTGAATCGAGCCATGGAAGAAGTAGAGCTTCGATACATTCAGATCGGGAGAGAAGAGAAGATCATATAAGTGTTGATAATCGTGATAGGAATGTTGATCGAAGGAGTGATAGTAGAGATGTTGGAGGTCGTAATCGACATCGATATACTTCAGATTTTGATGAGGAGTTTGATGGTGATAGGGGAAGTGTTCATTATCGAGATAGAGAACAAACACGATGTCAGTATCGAGATGTAGATGATGATCGTCGGTGGGAATCGGGAATGAAGACGGAAATTCCTGAATTTAAAGGTGGAATGGTTGCCGAAGAATTTTTGGATTTGTTGTCTAATGTTGAGGAGATCTTTGATTTCAAGGTGGTTCCTAAAGATCGTCGAGTGAAGTTGGTTGCTACTAGATTGAGGGGAAGAGCTTTGGCGTGGTGGCAGCAAACTAAACTTACGAGAGAACGGATGGGGAAGTCAAAGGTTGTAGAGTTGGATAAGATGAAGAAAATGATGAGAGCTACATTTTCGCCATACAACTATCAATCACTCATGTACCAGAGATTGCAGAATCTACGGAAGGGGACGAAGTCGGTCAGTGATTATGCAGATGAATTTTACCAACTCATTGCCAGAAATGACATAATGGAGACAGAAGAACAACTGACTGCTAGATTTGTTGGAGGGCTGAGAATGCAGATCCAGGATATGGTTAATATGTTCGATCCAAGATCTGTAGCGGAGGCACATCAGAAAGCGTTGGCTTGGGAGAAGCAGGGAAGGCGCGGAGGTGGTGTGTTTACAAATTCTAACAATCAAGTGAGGGAAGTCAGTGGAAGTTATAATATTCCTAAAGCTGTTACAAAACCAGTTGTGAAGGAGACTGAGAAGGCGAAGGTTAACAGTGGATTCAAATGTTACAATTGCCAGGAGATGGGTCATAAAAGCAACGAGTGTCCGAAGCCGAAGAAGAGAACTATGATAGCTGAGGTTGAAGAAGAGGAAGAAGAGGAAGAGTGTTCTAATTCCTTACCGGTTGAGGAGGAAGACTTGTTATCGGGAGACGAAGGATATTCACTGATGATGAGGAGGAGTTGTTTGACACCAAAGCAAGAGAAGGAAGGCAGTTGGTTGAGAAATAACATATTTCAGTCTACTTGCACTATTCTTGGAAGAGTTTGTAAATTCGTTATTGATGCTGGGAGTTGCGATAACATTATCTCTACAGAGGCAGTAAAGAAGTTGGAATTGAAAACCGAGAAGCATCCTAAACCGTACAAGTTAGCTTGGTTAAGGAAGGGTGGTGAAGTGAAAGCTGGACGAAGAGCTTGTGTTAAATTTTCAATCGGGAAGAAATATAAAGATGAAATTTGGTGCGATGTAGTGGACATGGATGTGTGTCATCTGTTGTTGGGCAGACCATGGCAGTTTGATAGAGCAGTACAACATGATGGTCGTGCTAATAGCTACAGTTTCATGTTTGAAGGTACTAAAATCACGTTAGTTCCCAAGAAGCAGCAACAGAAAGAAAGCAAGCTGGAGGAAATTGAAGAATTGAAAACTCTGTTAACTTTGAAGGAGTTTGTCAAGGAAGTCGAAGAGGAACCTGAAGTGTACTTGTTAATAGGGCGTGAGAGCAGTGAAGAGGTCGAAATCCCAGAAGAAGCAAAACCAGTATTGAAAGAATTTGAGGATGTATTTCCAGAGGAGTTGCCCAAGGAGTTACCGCTATTGAGAGACATTCATCATCAAATAGATCTTGTCCTAGGAGCAGTATTACCGCATAGACCACATTATCGAATGAGTCCGAAGGAACATGAGGAGTTGCGAAGGCAGGTGGAAGAGTTACTTGAGCAGGGACATGTGCAGGAAAGTTTGAGTCCATGTGTTGTGCCAGCTTTATTAGTACCAAAAAAGGACGGAACGTGGAGGATGTGCACTGACAGTCGAGCATTGAATAAGATTACGGTGAGATATAGATTTCCAATGCCAAGGTTGGATGACTTACTAGATCAGTTGAGTGGGGCAACTATCTTTTCGAAGATTGACTTGAAGAGCGGATATCATCAAATTCGTATTAGACCAGGTGATGAGTGGAAGACTGCTTTTAAAACCAGGGAGGGTCTATACGAATGGTTGGTTATGCCATTTGGTTTATCAAATGCGCCTAGTACATTCATGCGGGTGATGAATCAAATCTTTAGACCTTTTATCGAAAAATTTGTGGTGGTGTATTTTGATGATATTCTAATATATAGCCGGAGTATGGAGGAGTATGTTCAACATTTGAGGGAAGTGCTGATTATTCTTTGTGAGGAACAATTTTATGCTACTACAAAGAAATGCGTGTTCATGACGCATAGTGTTTTATTTCTGGGATATGTTGTGTCAGGAGAAGGTATACAGGTGGACCAGAATAAAGTTGAAGCAGTCATGAATTGGCCACAACCAAAGACAATTACGGAAGTGAGAAGTTTTCATGGGCTAGCGTCATTCTACAGAAGATTCATTCCACACTTCAGTAGCATGATGGCTCCAGTTACTGATTGCATGAAAGGAAAACAGTTTGTATGGTCAGAGGAAGCGGAGGTTGCTTTTGAGAAGATAAAGGAACTATTGACGACAACACCGATTCAAGTTTTACCAAATTTTCAGTTGTTGTTTGAATTACATACTGATGCTTCGAAGGTTGGTATTGGAGGAGTTTTAAGTCAGAATGGAAGACCAGTTGCTTATTTCAGTGAGAAGTTATCAGGAGCAAAGATGAGGTATAGCACGTACGATGTGGAGTTTTACGCAATTGTTCAGGCTGTTAAGCATTGGAGACACTATCTGTTTTAGAAAGAATTTGTTCTGTACACTGATCATGAGGCGTTGAAGCATATGCAAGGGCAGGACAAGATTTCAGCAAGACATGCATCGTGGATTGCCTATTTACAACAGTTTACTTTTGTCATTAAACACAAATCAGGGGTGACGAATCGTGTGGCTGATGCTTTGAGTAGTAGGAGCCATTTATTAACGACAATGAAAGTTGAAGTGACAGGTTTCGAACTATTACCAGAGCTGATTGAAGAATATCCTTACTTTGTAAAGTTTGTTGAGAAAGTTAAGGATGGGAATACTGATGAATTTGTGTTGGTTGATGGATTCTTTTTCAAAGGGAATCGTTTATGTATACCAGATTGTAGCTTGAGAATGAAGATTATCAAGGAATTGCACGAGGAAGGACATGTGGGCCGTGATGGTACATTGCAGTTAATTACACAATCTTATTTTTGGCCGTCAATGAGGAAAGAGGTCGAGAGATTTGTGGAAAGATGTCATATCTGTCAAGTTTCGAAAGGAACGGCTATGAATGTGGGATTATATATGCCGTTACCTGTGCCTACCAGACCATGGGTTGATATCAGCATGGATTTCGTTTTGGGTTTGCCGAGAACTCAAAGGGGAAATGATTCTATATTTGTTGTGGTGGACAGGTTTTCGAAGATGGCACATTTTATAGCCTGTAAGAAGACAGCGGATGCAGTTCGAGTGGCACAATTATTCTTTAAAGAGGTGTATCGATTGCATGGTTTACCATAATCTATTGTTTCTGATCGAGATACTAGATTTTTAAGTCATTTTTGGTTTAGTTTGTGGAAGATGGTGGGAACGAAGCTGAATTTTAGTAGTGCTTATCATCCGCAAACAGATGGGCAGACAAAGGTGGTGAATAGATCGCTAGGAAATTTGTTACGATGTCTTGTGAAAGACAATTTGAAGAGTTAGGATGTGAAGTTGTGTCAAGCTGAATTTGCTCACAATCATGCAAATAACCGAAGTACGGGTTTCAGTCCATTTCAAATTGTATATTCAAGCTTACCAAAGGGGCCGCTGGATTTGACAATAGTGCCACAACCGAAAGGAACAGTCAAGCGGGCTGCTGATTTTGTTGATGGGTTGACGGAATGACATAGAATCGTCCAGGAAAGATTGGGGAGGGCAAATGAGAGGTATAAACAAATGGCGGATAAAAAACGAAGAAGTGTAGTCTTCAAAGAGGGTGATTTTGTTTACGCGGTATTGACGAAAGATCGTTTTCCAGTTGGAACTTACAATAAGTTGAAAGCACGAAAGATTGGTCCAGTAGAAATTTTGAAGAGGATCAATGATAATGCATATCGAAATAAGTTGCCGGAAAATGTTCATACTTCTGATGTTTTCAATGTCAAACATTTAATTCCGTATTGTGGGGAGGATTTCATCGAAGTTGACGAGAGTGTGAATTCGAGGACGAATTCTTTCCAACAAGGGGAGGATGATGAAGCATTTACCTTGAGTCGCGACCGATTCATCACTTCCTTGAGTCACGACCGACTCATCGTGTTGCCGCCCTCCACCCACGACTCAAATCCTACCACGATCCACGACTCAGACTTCCTCGCGACTCACGACCTAACTTCCATCTCCACTTTAAATCAACACCGCAACCTATGACATATCCCCACCGCGACCCAAGACCTAACCACCTCCGCGACTTACGACACATCCCAAATTCCCCTTCCTCCCTGCGGCCTCACCATACATCGGTTCCAGCAAGTGAGTCGCGAACAACCTATGCCCTAATCTATAAGTCGCGATCTATATATGAAGTGTTTCCAGTGAAGCGAACGATAGATGAAGTGTTTCCAGTGAAGTTGAATTTGGCATCACCGCCTTCTATTAAGTAGCGAGCGAGACATTGTTAAGTCGCGAGTCTTTGTTGAGTCGTTTGCAAGTTATCCATAAGTCGCGGCCATTTCTTAATTACTGAAGCTCCATTGAGTCGTTACCGAGACATGGATGAGTCATGTGAAGGAGTTGAGTCGTCTTAGTTGAGTCGAAGCCGAGATAACAAGAAGTCACCGCATTTTCTTTAAGTCGTGGCTTGTATTGTTTAAGTCGCTGCATTTTGTTAAGTCGTGTACTGTTTGTGTTGTAATTTCTTAAGTCATTTGTGTTGTGTCATAAACCCTATAAATAGGGATGTAATGTCATTGTAAAAGGTTGTTGAAAATTTGAATAAAATTCTTCTTTGTTAGCTTTGTGCTTTCATTAAATTGGTAGTCGAGTGAAATCTCCTATCTCCACCTACGTCATTCTAGTGCGCTCGAGTCAACGTTTGTTGAAGCCGATTCGCGGAATCAAGTGCGCTTGATCAACGTCGAAGAATCGTAGATCTTTGTTTCTCGGTATCGTGTGCGATCAACGAGACGAAGATAGCTAGAATCCGGCATCTTTGGATCAACGGATTTGGGCATTGCAGTATTCTCAACTCACCGATTGCTACTTACATCGATTGAAGTTTGTTTTGATTTATCCGCTGCGTCATTCTTCCTTCTAATAATAAGGATATCGCATTTTTGAGGCTTTCTTCTTGTCATCGGATATATAGTTTTAATCCTGTTAAGCTATCACAATTTTCGCGAGCTACAAAAAATATAAGTAATACAAGTATTTATCTAAAAGATTTGGAATTTAACCTAGATATAAAAGAAATAAAGATCATTTTAAGTAAAAGAGAAGTAAAATACTAAATAAATTAAATGCAATTGTCTTAAGACTGATCTCAGCTATGAAAACAAAGAAGAAAAAAGTAACTTTGTTTGCTTTGCAAAATCCAATTAGAGCACTTGATATATTTCACCCTATATTGTCCATCGCCTATGCATTGGTACACTTGGTAAAATAAGTCTACATATAAGAAATGCATATGGGTTTTACAGAATGTAAATAAATTTCTAGCATTTCATTTTCTCCCTTTTCGTTTGATACAAATGTATCTTCTAAGGAATTTTTTGTTTTTTATTTTGTAAATGTATTTACTCTTTATGCATGGGTTATTAGTATGTAAATATATTTCTTCCCTTCATTACAATAATTACCATTAGTACTCAAATGCTTATTATGATCTCTTTAAGTCATTGTATTGAAACTGAATTTGGTATATAAAAGATCTTAGCTAGAAGAAAAATTGTAACTGTGTCGTACATTTTGGTAAGAAAGTTGGTTTAAAGTAATTTAGTATGGTGTATAAACACTTTAGTTTTAAGAAAACTTAACTTGTTCCTTGCTTTTTGGCAAGAAAATTGTTTCACAACATAGTTTTGTTTCAAAATATAGTAAATGAAATGAAAATATCAAGGCATTTTGCAAAATAACTAGGAACTATTAGGATAGACATATGAAAATTGCATTTTGAAAAATGAATTAACAGAAATTAAGTATGCATTAATAGGGATTCATTCATAACTAAACTATTCACAAAATTACTGCACATATTAAAATCAACATGAAGTATTGTGATATACTTAATTGCGATGAAAATTGCATTTTGAAAAATCAATTAATAGAGATTAAGTAGGCATTAATAGGGATTCATTCATAACTGAACTATACATAAAATTACTGCACATTGGGCTTTTGGACATAGATGATGTGATGAAGTACAAACCTTAAGCCGTGCCGACCCAATTCCCTCCGACTTAATTCCCTCCGACCCAATTCCCTCTGACCTAATTCCCTCCGACACACGACCTATCTCCACCAATGAGTCGCAGCCGACCTATTATCACATCGGCATCCCTAAAACCGCTTCCTCCATATGCGCGCGCGAGATATCATGAGTCACGAACGACTTTCCCCTATACTCCGCAGCCCCTATACTCCACCTCCTCCATATCAAAGTCGCGTTCTGCTACCCTAAGTCGCGAGTTTGCTAAGTCACGAAGATCTCTTCCTTAAGTCATTAACGATCCATCACTAAGTCGCAAACGACCTTAGTTGCGTCGGCGATGAATTGTTAAGTCGCGAATTATTTCATTCTATAAGTCGCGAACTATTTCTGTTGAGTCGCGAGATAATTTGAATCGTTACCGAGTCATCTATAAGCGGAGATAATTTTAAGTCACTGCCGAGTTAATTTTAGGTCGCATTTTGTTAATTTTGTTTGTAGGTCACGTGCGTTGTCTCTTAAGTCGTCTGTTTTGTGGCAAGTCATGTTATGTGGTAACTGTTTGTAACGTGTTGTACTTTGTGTAGTGTTGTTGAGTGTAAGCCTATAAATAGGCAAATCGTGTCACTTGTAAGGGTTGTTGACTTTTGAATAAAATTTCCATTTGATTGCTTTATGCTTTCTTCTAATTGGTAGTTGAGTGTGATCTCCTATCTCCACCTACGTCATTCGAGTGCGCTCGAATCTTCGTTTGTGAAGCCGATTCACGGAATCTTGTGCGCAAGATCAACGTCGAAGAATCGTAGATCCTTCATCACGGTATCGTGCGCGATCAACGTGTTAAGGATAGCTATAATCCGGTATCTCTTAAGATCAACGGATTTGGGCATTTCAGTATCATTCAATCCACCGATTGCTACATTTCCATCGTTATATCGATTTTTCTGTTAATCCGTTGCGTCAGTTTTTGGTATCAGAGCCTGTTTTAGCCAATCATAGCTAAATCGGGTCTTGGAGCCAAGTATTTGAAGTTTGAAGTTGTTCATCGTGTTCATATTGAAGTTACAACCAGATTGGAGTATTTGATCCATAGCCTTTTGGGTCAAAGTGTACAAAAGTGTTGGAATTTAAAGCGTCAATTTTGGTATCATTTGTTGAAGTTAAGCCGTGTATATTTGTGAGAAGTAGCCGAGCCTTGTGAAGTTGTTTTTGAAGCTTGAAGCCGTGCTAGTTGATTTGAATTGTAGTTTGGAGTTGTTTTGTCTGAAGATTTTTGAAGTCAAATTTGTTGAAGTTTTGATTTGTTGAAGTTTGGAGATTTGTTGAATTATTTTTGAAGTTCAATCATGCCACCGAGACGAGCTCAACGTCATCGCAATATTAATGCCTTGTAAGGAAGAGAAGAAACTGATGAAATGGAGCAACGAATCAACGAAAGTTTTACTGAAAAGTTGAATGAAGGGATTGGTCGCTTAGAGAGAATGATGCTTGAAATGAATCAAAGTAGAAGAAGAGTTTCACCTGAATCGAGCCATGGGAGAAGTAGAGCTTCGATAAATTCAGATCGGGAGAGAAGGGAAGATCAAGATCATAGAAGTATTGATAATCGTGATAGGAATGTTGATCGAAGGAATGGTAGTAGAGATGTTGGAGGTCGTGATCGACATCGATATACTTCAGATTTTGATGAGGAGTTTGATGCTGATAGGGGAAGTGTTCATTATTGAGATAGAGAGCAAACACGACGTCAGAATCGAGATGTAGATGATGATCGTCGATGGGAATCGGGAATGAAGATGGAGATTCCAGAATTTAAAGGCGGAATGGTTGCTGAAGAATTTTTAGACTGGTTGTCAAATGTGGAGGAAATCTTTGATTTCAAGGAGGTTCCGGAGAATCGCCGAGTGAAGTTAGTTGCTACTAGGTTGAGAGGGAGAGCTTTGGCGTGGTGGCAGCAAACTAAACTTACACGAGAACGGATGGGAAAGTCGAAGATTGTAGATTGGGAGAAAATGAAGAAATTGATGAGAGCTACATTTTTACCATACAACTATCAATCACTTATGTACCAGAGATTGCAGAATCTAAGGCAGGGGACGAAATCAGTCAATGATTACGCTGATGAATTTTACCAACTCATTGCCAGGAATAATATAATGGAGACGGAAGAACAACTGACTGCTAGATTTGTTGGAGGGTTACGAATGCAGATCCAGGATATGGTTAATATGTTTGATCCAAGATCTGTGGTGGAAGCACATCAAAAGGCGTTGGCTTGGGAAAAGCAGGGAAGGCGTGGACGTGGTGTGTTTACTAATTCTAATAATCAGTGAAGGGTGTTAGCGGAAGTTCTAATGTTTCTAAACCTGTCAGTAAACTCGTAGTAAAGGAGAGTGAGAAGGCGAAGGTTAACAGTGGTTTCAAATGCTACAATTGCCAGGAGATTGGTCATAAAAGCAATGAGTGTCCAAAACCGAAGAAACGAGCTATGATAGTTGAAGTTGAAAGTGAGAATGCTGTTGATGGTGAAGATAGTCCAGTTGAGGAGAATGAACAGGATATCGCATCAGGAGACGAAGGGTGTAATCTAATGATGAGGAGGTCTTGTTTAACACCAAAGCAAGAAGATGAAGCTAGTTGGTTGAGGAGTAACATCTTTCAGTCGACATGCACTATATTGGGGAAAGTTTGTAAATTTGTGATTGATGAAGGAAGTTGTGACAATATTATTTCTATAGAAGCGGTGATAAAATTGAAGTTGAAAACGGAAAAACATCCAAATCCTTATAAGTTAGCGTGGCTGAGAAAAGGAGGAGAGGTGAAGGTGGATAAACGAGTTCGAGTTCCATTTTCCATTGGGAAGAAATATAAAGACGAGATCTGGTATGATGTAGTTGAGATGGATGTTTGTCATTTGCTTTTGGGTAGACCGTGGCAATATGATCGAGCGGTGCAGCATGACGGTCGAACCAATAGCTATAGTTTTATGTTTGAAGGCGTTAAGATTATTCTAGTTCCAAAGAAGAGACAGCAGGGAGAGAGTAAGTCTGAGGAGATTGAACAGTTAAAAACTTTACTATCTTTGAAGGAGTTTGTTAAAGAAGTTGAAGAGGAACCTGAAGTGTACTTGTTGATAGGGCGTGAGAGCAGTGAAGAGGTTGAAATTCCAGAAGAAGCGAAGCCAGTTTTGAAAGAGTTTAAAGATGTATTTCCAGAAGAGTTGCCTAAGGAGTTACCGCCACTGAGAGACATTCAACATCAAATTGATCTTGTTCCGGGAGCAGCATTACCCCATCGACCACATTATCGGATGAGTCCGAAGGAACATGAAGAATTGAGGAGACAGGTGGAAGAGTTACTTGAGCAGAGACGTGTGCAGGAAAGTTTGAGTCCATGTGTTGTGCCAGCTTTGTTGGTACAAAAGAAGGACGAGACGTGGAGGATGTGCACAGACAGTAGAGCATTGAATAA
The DNA here is from genome assembly GCA_030765085.1 of Allium cepa. Taxonomy (NCBI): domain Eukaryota; kingdom Viridiplantae; phylum Streptophyta; class Magnoliopsida; order Asparagales; family Amaryllidaceae; genus Allium; species Allium cepa. Next base: position 294,583,989 of record CM060942.1, read on the forward strand.
GATTACGGTGAGATATAGATTTCCAATGCCAAGGTTGGATGACTTGCTAGATCAGTTAAGGGGAGCTACTATCTTTTCGAAGATTGATTTGAAGAGTGGTTATCACCAAATTCGGATTAGACCTGGAGACGAATGGAAGACAGCCTTCAATACGAGAGAGGGGTTATACGAATGGTTGGTTATGCCATTTGGTTTATCAAATGCACCTAGAACATTCATGCGGGTGATGAATCAAATCTTTAGACCATTCATTGGGAAGTTCGTGGTGGTTTATTTCGATGATATTCTGATATATAGTAGGAGTATGGAGGAGCATGTTCAACATTTGAGCGAAGTGTTGATTATTCTTCGTGAGGAACAATTTTATGCTGCTACGAAGAAATGCGTGATCATGACGCATAGTGTTTTATTTCTGGGATATGTTGTGTCAGGAGAAGGTATACAGATGGACCAGAATAACGTTGAAGCAGCCAGGAATTGGCCACAGCCGAGGACAATTACAGAGGTGAGAAGTTTTCATGGGCTAGCGTCATTCTACCGAAGATTCATTCCACACTTCAGTAGCGTGATGGCTTCAGTTACTGATTGCATGAAAGGGAGACAGTTTGTATGGTCAGAGGAAGCGGGGGTTGCTTTTGAGAAGATTAAAGAACTATTGACGACAGCGCCGATTCTTGTTTTACCAAATTTTCAGTTGTTGTTTTAATTGCATACTGATGCGTCGAAGGTGGGAATTGGTGGAGTCTTGAGTCAGAGTGGGAAACCCGTTGCTTATTTCAGTGAGAAGTTATCAGGAGCAAAGATGAGGTATAGCACGTACGATGTGGAGTTTTACGCAATTGTTCAGGCTGTTAAGCATTGGAGACACTATCTGTTTCAGAAAGAATTTGTTCTGTACACTGACCATGAGGCATTGAAGCATATGCAAGGACAGGACAAGATTTCCGCGAGAGATGCATCATGGATTGCTTATTTACAGCAGTTTACTTTTGTCGTTAAGCACAAGTCAGGGGTAACCAATCGTGTGGCTGATGCTTTGAGTAGGAGGAGTCATTTATTAACGATAATGAAAGTTGAAGTGCCGAGTTTTGAATTATTGCCAGAGATGATTGAAGAAGATCCTTATTTTGTAAAATTTGTTGAAAAAGTCAAGGAAGGAAGCACTGATGAATTTGTGTTGGTTGATGGATTCTTTTTCAAAGGGAATCGTTTATGTATACCAGATTGTAGCTTGAGAATGAAGATTATCAAGGAATTGCACAAGGAAGGACATGTGGGACGTGATCGTACATTGCAGTTAATTACACAATCTTATTTTTGGCCGTCAATGAGGAAAGAGGTCGAGAGATTTATGGAAAGATGTCATATCTGTCAAGTTTCGAAAGGAACGGCTACGAATGCAGGGTTATATATGCTGTTACCTGTGCCTACCAGATCATGGGTTGATATCAGCATGGATTTCGTTTTGGGTTTGCCTAGAACTCAAAGGGGGAATGATTCTATATTTGTTGTGGTGGACAGGTTTTCAAAGATGGCACATTTTATAGCCTGTAAGAAGACAGCGGATGCAGTTCGAGTGGCACAATTATTCTTTAAAGAGGTGTATCGATTGCATGGTTTACCAAAGTCTATTGTTTCAGACAGGGATACCAGATTTTTAAGTCATTTTTGGCTTAGTTTGTGGAAGATGGTGGGAACGAAGCTGAATTTTAGTAGTGCTTATCATCCGCAAACAGATGGGCAGACAGAGGTGGTGAATATATCGTTGGGAAACTTGTTACGATGTCTTGTGAAAGACAATTTGAAGAGATGGGATTTGAAATTGTGTCAAGCTGAGTTCGCACACAATCACGCAGTTAATCGAAGTACTGGTTTCAGTCCATTTCAGATTGTATATTCAAGCTTACCAAAGGGACCACTGGATTTGACAACAGTGCCACAATCAAAGGTGATAGTTAAACGGGTTGCTGATTTTGTTGATGGGTTGACGGAATGCCATAGAATCGTTCAGGAATGATTAGGATAGACAAATGAGAAGTATAAACAAATGGCGGATAAGAGACGGAGAAATATTGTCTTCAAAGAGGGTGATCTTGTTTACGCAGTATTAACGAAAGATCGTTTTCCAGGTGGAGCTTATAATAAGTTGAAAGCACGAAAGATTGGTCCATTAGAAATCCTGAAGAAGATCAATGATAATGCGTATCGGTTAAAGTTGCCTAAAAATATTCATACTTCTGATATTTTCAATATCAAACACTTAGTTCCGTATTATGGGGAGGAACTTGATGAAGTTGACGAGAGTGTGAATTCGAGGACGAATTCCGTCCAACAAGGGGAGGATGATGAAGTACAAACCTTAAGCCACGCCGACCCAATTCCCTCCGACCCAATTCCCTCCGACCCAATTCCCTCCGACCTAATTCCCTCCAACCCACGACCTATCTCCACCAATGAGTCGCAGCCGACCTATTATCACATCGGCATCCCTAAAACCGCCTCCTCCATATGCGCGCGCGAGATATCATGAGTCACGAACGACTTTCCCCTATACTCCGCAGCCCCTATACTTCACCTCCTCCATATCAAAGTCGCGTTCTGCTACCCTAAGTCGCGAGTTTGCTAAGTCGCCAAGATCTCTTCCTTAAGTCATTAACGATCCATCACTAAGTCGCAAACGACCTTAGTTGAGTCGGCGATGAATTGTTAAGTCGTTAATTATTTCATTCTATAAGTCGCGAACTATTTCTGTTGAGTCGCGAGATAATTTGAATCGTTACCGAGTCATCTATAAGCCGAGATAATTTTAAGTCGCTGCCGAGTTAATTTTAGGTCGCATTTTGTTAATTTTGTTTGTAGGTCGCGTGCGTTGTCTCTTAAGTCGTCTGTTTTGTGGCAAGTCATGTTAAGTGGTAACTGTTTGTAACGTGTTGTACTTTGTGTAGTGTTGTTGAGTTGCAAGCCTATAAATAGGCAAATCGTGTCACTTGTAAGGGTTGTTGACTTTTGAATAAAATTTCCATTTGATTGCTTTGTGCTTTCTTCTAATTGGTAGTTGAGTGTGATCTCCTATCTCCACCTACGTCATTCGAGTGTGCTCGAATCTTCGTTTGTGATGCCGATTCACGGAATCTTGTGCGCAAGATCAACGTCGAAGAATCGTAGATCCTTCATCACGATATCGTGCGCGATCAACGTGTTAAGGATAGCTATAATCCGGTATCTCTTGAGATCAATGGATTTGGGCATTTCAGTATCATTCAATCCACCGATTGCTACATTTCCATCGTTATATCGATTTTTCTGTTAATCCGCTGCGTCATGATGGCTATTGGCCTTGTGAAATTAAAACAGATGATAAACTGAACTTCCTTATTATTTTTTTGTTTTATTCTTTCTGCCGCTCCATATTCACATTTTGACATTGTAATACATAAAACAAGCCAAATGTTTTATACTAGGCTTTTGACGTATTTGGACTACGCCTGGTACCACAACTCTCGTTCTTTATCACTTTCTACAGTAAGTTCTTCTTTGCAGAAATGAAATATATGAGGATCCCACGCACTCGTTTTTTGGCTACCCCTAAGCATTATAATATATTATATCTCATTGTTGCGCCAAAATTTATTCTTATGCACTTTATATTCTTTAGATGCTTATTTAACTACCAAAAGAAAGACCATAGTTTACATCTTTGGTTGAGATCCTTTACCAATGTAGTAGTGGAAGATACCAACTCCTATAATCTTCTCACAAATGAACACTTGATCAGATGTGGACTTATGAGTAATTATAATGAATTATTAAGGGTCTATAAAGAGACAAAAATTTTCCTTTGGTTATAGTAAAAAGAGGAGTCAATCTTATAATCATAAGACTTATGGACAAACCATAGGCAATCCTTCTTATGATTTTGATATTCATTCCATTACCAAATCTTTATCCACTAAAACTTTTATGAGGGATAAAAACATTCAAGCGACTTGTGTTGACCCGACATTTACGATATCCGGAACCAATGTCAAAACAACACATTTGACTCTTAAATACCATTAGTGGATGACGTAAGTTTAATGAAAATAAAAATTATCTAACATGAAACACATTCTCCATAAACATGGAAAAACATTGTCGAAATGGGTATAATGATCTCAAACTTCGCCTGTTTACTAGATCTGGATGTGTTCTCTTAGTAAAACCCAATCTTCATCAAAGACAAATTTTTATCCGAAGCCCATCTCCATTCAAAATGTTAAATACTTAGTGTATTTTTCTTGGTAAAAGGTATCACAGGCACTGTTGCTTAATTATTTAGAACCCTGCAGATTGATTTTTGCTTTGAATCTATACTGCCCACTTCAGGCTACATACAATTGTTTGGAATACATATAGTGGTTGTGTATTGTTGTTTGTGTAGTCTAGTTCCTTTAAATGAGCGTACGTCCTCTAGGCCTGCATAGGCCTTTGACATTTGAACTGCGGTGAACTAGATTTTGAATGTGCAGTCCTCCCAGTTCTTAATATTTTTGTTAGTGTCGAAAGTCCATGCTGATTCTGGATCTGAAACATGTAATAGTTCTATGTTTTAGTGTCGGCAACATTTACATAGTTGTAGTCTTAAATTTATTGACTACTATTCAAGTGACATCATACTGTGATTTGATGGTACCAGGCTTAGTTATGTAATCTTCTTCATCCACCTTAATCAATTATTAACAGATAAAAACAAAAATCAATCTATTAGGCAATTTGATGTATTTGAACTTAGTCATTGAGCAAACTGTGTTTCATATGTTTTACACTCTCCCACCAGTTGGGACTGAACTACGAATAAAGCCATGCTGACATTTTTATTTGACTCTTTATTGCTTGTTGATTTGAAGATGTGTATGAAGTTCCATTTCGAGTATTTGTCGAATCCCATATCATATTTGAACTGTCATTGTATACTTATTTTTGTTTTGGTATCCACATTTTAGTCATTTGGCACTGAGTTTCTTTTTCTTAAAAACAGTGACAGTTGTTGAATTTGGATAGGAGCTATTTTGAAGTATTTTGTCGTAGTCTTGTTTCGATCATCAACTTCTGGTCTGACAAGAAGGGCTTAATCTATTATTAACGTATAATCGATCACAAAATATTTACGCTGTTAGCGATAGTCCAGTCTATTGGAGAAAAAAAAGTTGAAAGATGAATTTGTCAGGTGCTATAATTTAGTATAATCAAGTATAAGCTAAAATTTTGTGTTTAGGGGCAATATCATCAAATTGTTATATTGGAGTTATACCAATACTTTATAGGAAGATGTACATGTAAATACGTATATTTTTTGAACTTCAAAACACTATACGTATGAACTTAACCTTTTGAGTACTTTAGAAAGTATAAAAGGCTATATTGAGAATCAGGCCATAGGTTTTGTAATTCCAAGAACCAACCCGGTATATTTGATGGATTTTATGGGCAATATTAACACGCTGACTCATCCACCATTGAGTAATTGATATGTAGCTTTCAATGAAAATTATCTTGTCACTATATGTGCAATTTTCCACTTTTTTAATTTGTAGTTTTGTTTTACCATAGTAGAAGCTTGGATAAGCAATTTCATAGTCGTGTAAAGAGTATATTCAATAAATAATTCGTGTACTTGTACTCGTGTATTTTAGAGGTCATAGATAAACACAAACTTATGTAGATTTACGATTTTAACTTCCTTTTATTCAATTCGTGTAAAACAAATGCAATGTACAGCTTGCTAAAAGATATATGGAGATATCTGCACTTAACCTATCAGTTCTAGGAAATTGGGTGGAACAGATTAAATACATGGATAAATATATTTACTGATGGACGTTGATATTTATAACCAGCATATGACACTCTGCAATTCAAAGGTTAAAAGCAATAAAATGCAAGTCACTTGCATGAACAATTTCCATTGGTTGCGTAGGATAACTTTTGAAGAATGTAGCTGCATGCACATCTGCTTTGATTTCACAATTGTACAAAAGGGAATTGTTCTATAACACATTGGAAAATAATCATAAATTATAGAAAGACCAAAGTGTGAAAATTAAAAGGATTATTTAAAGATATCCCCTTTTAAATAGCTTAACGGAGCCCTTTGCATTTATCCGTTCCTGTGCGTAGAATAAATTTATAACTCCAATTTTTTAATTTTTCTTGTAATCAATAACTAATTATTACTTCAAATTTTAGAAAATTGCCAGCCTACGTATTTTGCTAGTAATCAGTAACCGATTATTACTTCAATTTTTTTAATCAACAACTGATTATTTTGTCTCTTATTTTTATAAGACATGCTTGTTGCTCTTTTGGTTGATTTGCAAGTGTTTATCATGATAAATCTCAAGGTTTATCGTAGTTTGTATACTAAAGTAGAATGTGGCCATTCATGTGTAAACGTCAGGGCTTTTGATGTTAGGTTTTTTTTTCATTTAAGCTCGAGTATGCGTCTATCATGCATGAGGTAACTTTGTAATGGTAATCTATAGGTATACATCTTATTAATCGTCTAGAATGCACAAATTCATAATCTTTTATAAGAAACTAGAAAGTAATTTGGACAATGTGTGTCAAAAATACATACATCGATAATGGCCACTCAAGATACGCAAAACCCAATAGTGGGAAATTTAATTATCAGCCCTAGACTCAAATCAGTTGCTACCATAGCAGGATAGGATGAGGAGGCTATCCTTGCTAGTCTTATTATAGAAGACACGGCAATAAGAGAATCAAGGCATTGCAAAAGACCAAAGTTTAAATCCTCTTCTAATTCTAAAAGGTATTTTAGTAGAAAAGAAACACTTTTTTTAACATTTTTGCTTGATTTGCAATGATTTAAAACTGCCAGGTCTTTTATTTTGCTGTAGAAAAAGAAGGCTAAGGAGGCAATCAACCGATTCAATACCACCAATAGTTATTTGTTTAGACGATGAAGAGGACAATGATGCCAGAAAGGGTACTCTGAATAATTTGTATATATTTATAAGTGTTAAGTCCTTTATTTATGTGGATACACAAGATTCATAATGAAAAATCATAAAAGTAAAACTTATTTAGGATTCCGATTAACATATCCCCAAAAACAAAGAAAATGAGCATGCTGTTGTTGAAGAAGAAGGTCAGAAGAAAAATAAAGAAGTAGATTTTAATGAGAAAGATTCTTCTAACATAGGAATAACATGCATGGATAAATTGAGAGAGGAGCTTTCATGCGCGGTTAGTTGTTTTATAAACTAGTTGAGTTCATTTACATCATTTACAATATTTGCAATGGTAACTATTTCTTTCTTTCTTTCTTACGTTGATTATTTTGATAGATTTGTTCGGAGATATGCTTTGAACCAAGCACTACTCACTACTCCATGTGGACACATGTAATTAAACTTAATATTCTAAAGGTGTATAACTAGTAAAACTAAGAAATTGCGTTTATTTAAAATGAATGCTTCAATATTATGACAAACTTTCTGGGGTTATGAGAAATGTATGCCTCTAATGTATAGAATGCTACGAGTTAGAGTAAGGAATTAAATCAATTAAGAAGCAGAACCATATATACTTGTTTTTCTTTAACGAATTCTATAATTGCATTTCAATCCCTCTCACAACATGGTATAGAATGTACCGTAGCATTACAAAAGAAAAAAAAACAATTTTAATAGTGTTTATTGACTAATTAAGTTTTTGTTCTTGTAGGATATGGATGTTTCCTGACATTATTCCTCAAATAAATCTTTACTGGATCAGATGATATTATGAGATCAGTATCCATAAGCTCGGTTGTAATATATACATCATAGAAAGCACCATGTATAGGTGGTAGAACTACTTCTTAATTCCACAAAATTAATTTGTTCCACCACTGCCAAATTAGGCCACGTCTTTGTGCTCCTTTGCATATATAAAATGTCTTCCTAAATAATAAGTTTGAATCATATGTCAGTTATATTCTGATTAGATAGCATACTTTCAAGACTTTGGTGGTAATTTATGCAAAAAATTAGGAACTTATCCTAGTATTACAGCAGTAGTACTAACTTTATAAGAATAATTTTAATACAATAATATTTGGTTTTGATAGCCTGAACTTGTAAATAATTTCCTAATAGATTCCATGCAATCACAGGCATTCTGAATTATTTTCACTACCACAACATATTTGACCATAATATACACATACAGTAGGCCTGTTCAACTTAAGACACTATATAAAGAGACTTTTCCAGGGACCATATATTAATTAAATAATATACTACAATCCAAAAGGAAAAGGAACACTTGAAAACTGGAGCATAGATGTTGAGATGAAAAATATTAGTGGATGTTTACTATGAAAGGAAGGAAAAAAACATCTATATAAAAGTAAATTTCCTTGGCATACTTATTCAAGACATGATTAGTTTATGTTTGTAACTATATGAATTATTTTCTATTGTTCATGGTACCTAAATATTTGCAGTAGTTTTCACAACAAGTATAAGAAACCGAGGGAGTTAAAACTAGGCATTTCCTTAGTTTCTTTTGCACACATGTAATGATTATATTACTAAGTAGAATTAGGTAGAGATGTATTTATATTGTGTGGAATGAATTAGATATGGTGGGAGAAGAAGTGTGTTGGTCGAACACCAATTGGTTTGGATGGGTGTGTTGCAGGTTGACTATGCAAGCGGTTGGTTTGGATGGTGATTCACTGTGATGGAGGAGTATTTGAAGGTTGTGTTTCAGGTAGGTTTGTGGTTTGGAAGGAGACTGTTTGCATGGAGTTTTCTGTTTGCAGTGTGTGGTACAACAGTCTTAGGCGGGTTTGAGAAGCAGTTTGGATTTGATTCTGATTGTGAGGTGATGGGTGGAGTTGCTGGAGTGAAGGAGATAGTTGAAGGTGTAGTGAAGGTGGCTAGGAGGAAACGAAAATTTGCGGGGGAAGGAGTAATTGTTGTAGAAGGGTGGTTTGGGTGATGAGAGAAGTAGGATGTTGTTATTGTAGATCGCAGATTGTAAGTTGTTATCTGAGGAGGGCAGTGTCGTGTTGCTGCTCTTTTAACAGTGCAATTGGTTGAGATTGAGGCAAGTTCGGTTAAAGAGAATACTTATGTAACGACCCAGAATTTTATTTAATTAAAATTTCAATATTTAATTAATTTTAAATATTAATAAGTGAATTTATAAGTTAAATAAATTTTATTTGAATTATTGGATTTTATTGAATAATTAAATCGATAATTTAAATAAAAATTATGGAAATAATTGGAAATTAAGTTAAATATGATTGAAAATGATTTGTAAAATTTTATTTTATCATATTGGAGTTAGAATGATATTTTAGAACTTTTAAAATCGAATTAAAAGTTAATTTGTGAAAATTGAATATTTTAATATTTAAATCGACTAGTGAAAATAGCCAATTTTTGAACAGTCTCAGAATTGAACGAAACTAGTTTCATTGGATCCGTAATAGTTAGTTATTACCAGATTTCAATTTTCGTGTCAATCGGAGTTATCGTTTGAGCGTGGCAGCTCGAAACGCATCGAATTATTCTTAATTTTAATTTGGCGAGTTAAAATAGCCATTTTTCAAAAAGTCTCGGATTTCGACGAAACCAGTTTCATCGGATCCGTAATGTGATATTATTGTAAGGTTTCAAATTTCATGTCAATTGGATTTACCGTTTGTCCGGTACAAATTAAAACGCCTATAAACCGATTTAAATCGGTTTAATTTAAATTGACCGTTTATAGCCATAACTCGCACAGATGTCCGAATTAGCTTCCGAAACCTGTTCCATTGTGTCCGGAACGCGGGGTAAACCCTAGAAACGCTGGTTACGGCGCGTGAATCGGAGTTCGGAATTTCCGGGATGAATAGTGTTAGTTTTTTTCCTATAAATACACCATAAATTCTCAAAAAAAAATTAAAAAAAAAAGAAAACCCTAATTCTATCAGCCGCCGCCTCCATTAGCATGAATGGCCAGAAATTCGCAACCTTCCTCCCTCGATTTCTTCCAATCCGTGAATCAAATCAACAAACTTCCAACTAGGAAGTGGTAGAGCGCGACGAGAGCTTGAAGTTCAACGGTCATGATCAAATATGGAGTGACGTGGCGGCGTCTAGGGGGCCGCGTTCGGCAGTACTTGCGCACACAATTCGAGAAAAGGGGGGGACCGAGCTTGGGGATATTCAGGCCGAACATGGAGGGAGGTGAAGGCTTCGAGATGGCGTTTCCTGATCGCCTTCAAGTGGAGCGAGGTGGTGGATAATTGGAACCCTAGTTGGCTAAGGGATGGGTTGCGTGCGTATATTAGTTTCTGTAGATGAACGAGAGAGAGGGAGATGGAGTGGATGGTCCAGATGGGGAGATGCAGATCCGAAGGTTGTGAATGGATGTGGGTTTATAAAATTTAATATGTTGTAAATGTTTATATAAAAAAAATCGTGTAACTTCAAATATTTGTACCTTTTTCATACGAGGTCGAAAACGCGCGAAACCAGTTGCGTTGGAATCGTATGGACGAGCACTACGCGATGAAATTGGATTGGAGTCGTTTGGAGTTAGTGAGAATTTTGGGTAAAATTAAACGTCCGTTTAATTTTATTCGAAATAAATCGCTAAAACGGAATTTAAAATCAAGGTGAGAACTTCTCACTCAATCGAATCAGTTTCGATTTTATTTTAAATAGTTAGATTTAAAATATTTGAATGCAAGTTTGAATGTTGATTGATATCTATTGATTGTTAAAATAGACATTATACGCCGTTAGTAAGCGGATGTTATTTATTAAAAACATATGCCGCGAATATTTCATAAACAGTGAAATTGGTATTATATATAATAGCAATATATATATATTGGCATATGTATATATTGGAGTTATTGATTTCCCACAATTTTTGTTTTAGATGAGACCCTATTACGCCGTTATTAAGCGGATAATATTTTAAATCCCATATACCACGATAATTTCGTACTGGAGCGAAATTGGTATTGTGCTAATGTTTGTGAATGCAGGAAAACAGGTTGGAGGGATCCAACTGGATTCCTCAACAGTATTTATTTGATTTTAGATATTTTGATATTTGATGGATTATCATATCGATATATGATATCGTTGTTGTCGTGATTGACTGTTTGATATGTAGCATCATTGGACCAAGTTTTGGAATTTTAAAATGATTTATAAAGTGATTTTTGAAAATATACTATATGTTTGGAATTGATTCATTTTAAAATAAATGAACGTATAATTTTTAAAGTTATAAAAATTATGATTTTTGAGAAAAAATAGTTAAAAACTGATTTTTGAGAATATGAAGCTAATGATTTTATAAAATAGTTTAATCGGGATTTTAGAATTTATTGTAAAAAGTTTGAATATAGGATTTATAAAATTTAATTATTTTATGAATCAAAATGGTGAAATAATAAAGGAGATTAAAGACGTTTTAAAAGAATAATATAAATTGATTTATATTAAGAGATTTATAAATGGATATTTATAAATTGAAATATTGACATTATAAAACGAGTTTTTATAAGTGTTTGAATGAAGTAAAAATGAATTTTGTAAACGAATGGAATTCATAAAATTATAAATGGTGAAGTTATAAATGAAATTTATAAATAGTAAGATTTATAAATTTTGTGAAATTATAAAAGAATAGGTTTGGATAAATAATTGTATCTTATAAGTTATAAGATTTATAATTATGAAGTTTAAAAGAATAATTTTTTGTAAAATAATCGTTTTATAAGCATTTGACTTATAATATGAATTTTTAGTATATCATTGAGATATAAATTGAACAGGTTAATAAAGGGATTTATAAACGTTGTTTTATAAATTCGCAAACAACTTATTTTGATAAGTAAATTGTTGAAACCTATTAATGGAGTTATATTCACATTTTTGACTGTGAATAATCCTTTGAAATAAAATGTATAGAAATGATGAAATTTGTTAACGTAGTATATTCACGTTTTTGAATAGTGAATAATATGTTAAAGAAATTGTTTTGAATGAGATGTTTAAATTGAATTAAAACGATCTAACGATGTTTTAAAATGTGTTGATATTCGAAACCATAGATTTCAACATTTATTGTTGAAATAGACGTTTTCGAGAAATAAAAGGAAATAGTGTACTATAACACTGTTGTTATAGTAAATGATTTCCGAAGGAAATGTTTTGTTTAGTATTGGGATTTATATATCTATTTTAAATTCGAATCCCTATACTAGTGATCTTGGGTTGTCGTAACGATGTTTTACGCAACATTCGTTTTGGCCCAAATAAATATGTTTAAGAGAATGATTTCCTTAAAGAATGAAATATATACTTAATTTCGATTTAAGTATATTGAATATTTTCTAAGTGTTGAAAATAAATAAAATTTGTGAATTACTTATGAATAAATAAGTATGGAAATGTTTTCTAATATTTCATTGAAAAAGTTGAGAATTTATCTTTTTGAAGATAAATTGAAAATGAATAATTAAAATCATATATTCATAGATATTGTGAAATATAAATTCACTATGGAATTTATAAAAGAAAGTGGGATTGGTTTAGAAAAAATAAATATTGATTTATTTTTGAAGTGTGAAAATTATATATCTTGTAAAGATATTTTGGAAAATAAATAATTTGGAAAATTATTTGGAAACTGGTGATGTGTGCATATCCATTGATAGTTCAATAAACGACTATCAATATTTCCCTTTGAATGGGTATTTGATGTGATTTGTTTGAATTTGAATGCCACACTTATTTTTGAATAAGCGCCCACTATTCGGGTTAACCGGGAAAGGACCATGGGGTCGTATAACCCATTCCGAATACGTGATACGTCGTTGTGAATTGCATTGAAGACCGGCGTTGAAGACCGAGTATTTGCGAAAGCGATAGGATGACCTATCGATTGTCTCTGCACTGGGTAGCTCCTGGTATAGAGATCTCCTAAGTGATGGGAAATTCGATCGGGATTGTGAATACCCGGATTGCAAGGGCTTCGTAAGAAGTGCCTTCGGTTCTGTTCGACCCCGGAACAGACTTGTATGGATTGTATGCCTGACATTACAAGTTGAGATATAAAGCCGATTTCTTTCAAATATATTTCTGTTGGTGGCGAAGAATTTATTCTTTTAGCTTAACACCCTTCTTTGAGACGTACGAGCTCAGAGGTTATATAGTTGAAGTTATCAGCGATATATTCCCAATTAGGCAATGTGACATGCTGAGTGTTGCTGTAAATGATCATTGTGTTGATTATTTGTGATAGGATCGTTTATTTGATCTTCTATCTTGGTGATCATTTCTATGATCATTTGTTGACCCAAAGCATGGCTTTTGTACAAAGTATGTTTTTGTGGACGTGACTTCGTCGAGCCTCACACCCCGTGAATGGTCAAAACAGGAAAGAAGCAGCAAGGTTATGAGGGGTAGAGCCCTTTAGGATATGTGCATTTCCTTCTGGAAAAGGGTGGTATCATGGTATGGAGCCCAGATACTTACTCAAGTTGAAAACACTTTGTTATGATTGTGTGAATTGATTACGAGCGCTCGGTTGAAAGGTCCCAAAGGACCAGGGGATGGCATATTCGGTCAGTTGTTACTCAGTTAGGGGTAACCCGGCCTTGTGTTGGTAGAGATCCGGTTTGGTTCTCGGGGATGTCCATCCAGAGGCATTCTCATGTGGCAACGGGATGTTCCTTGGCCTGATCATTCGTTGGAAATCCAAAGAAACAATACGTGACTTGTACGGTTTTAGTTGTAGAACCTGCCATTTAATATGGTAGCTATAGTAAGCATACTATAATGGTACCTATGCTGGCTAAGATTTATATTCTACTTTCGAAATGAATTTTTCCTACACTATGCACTAATAATAATATCAAAATTGATTTGATTTTAAATGCGTATCAAGCATCTTTGACTATCATAAGGAGAAATCTCCTCCAAGTCTGCGTTTGCATTGTGTGTGTGGCGAGAGGTCTTATGGTAGTCTCATTTTTAAAAGCATTGCGAATTGACTTTAAAAATATTCCTCTATTTTGATTTTAAAGATAAATAAACTGTTTTGAGTTCTCACACCAGTCACATGACTGACTTGGAGTTTATTGTTTTCCTTCCTAAACTCTGGGTGCCCACCAATTTCCACACGGGCAGTCAAGAGTTAGGTTTATCAGGATATTCTGGAGTTGCTAGAGGCAAGATGGATGGCATGGCGTATTACCGTTATATAGTATTTCTTTTTCCGCTGCACTGTTTGTTGTTGTTGTTGTACACTCTGATGATATGATGTAATGAAATGTAATGTGTAAAATGTAATAACTGATATAGTTCTTGTTTAAAGATTATTCATTTATTATTATATGTTGTTCCGCTGCGAATTGTGAGATTCTGATGTTGTTCTGTTGTTTTCTGTTCTGTTCCGTTCTATGTTCTATTTTCTATCCTACTTTCTTTTCCCTCTCTTTTTCTGTCTTTTCCATCTTCTTCTCTCTCTTTTCTATTTTCTTTCCTCCCTATTCTCTATTTTTCTATTTCTTCTCTCTTCTTCTCTCTTTTCTTCTTTCTTAAACCCATTACTATTCGGTTTTTCGGCAACGAAAAATCGAAAACGTTACATTTGGTATCAGAGCATATGGTTAAGCGACAACCATGGTTCTGTTGGGTATTACTCATTAGAGATAGAGTCAGTAGTACTCTAGAATGAGTTTGAGTGTAATAATAGCTATGAGAGCGTATTTGTTAGTGAATATAAAATTGTTTTATATTGTGATGATTGGTTTGTTTAGTGGTATATGGATTCTAGTTAATACGAGTAATTAACGTTGTTGATAGGGATCTCTAAACACTTGTATAGAACAATTCGACACAATATTGTTTTAAATTGGGTAAATGAAATAATTTTACCTTGAGTATATTTTATATATAAAGGAATAATTTTTCAGAATTATTAAAGTGTATATAAGTTGATTGTTTAGTTGTTTGAATAATCTAAATAAAAGAATAATTGTATAAGTAAAAAGAATTATAAGAATTGAATTATAATTAAAGTGATTTACAATTGTGAAATAAACTTATATATATAAGAAGTGAAACTATATGAATATATTTATGAATATGAGTTGTAAATAAAAATGAATTTAAATTTAAGTGATGAATATGAACTTAAGTTATGTAAATGAAATTCAACTTTAGAAATTGAATTGAATTGAATTAATGGGTTAAATATTAATCAATTAAATGTGAATAATTGATATGAAATAACGAATATAAGTGTAATTCATTAAAATGTAAGTGTAGATTCATTAGAATCTAATGTTATTGAAAGTTGAATAATTGAATGAAAATCAATTTAATTAAACCAATTGAAAGCAAAGTAATTTGGTTGTAATTAATATACATTGGTTGTTATATGATTGTTAGTTGATTGTATATAATTCATTAAGTGTTAATGAAATTGAATTAATGAAATTGAAAGCTAAAGTAATTGAAATCCAATTGGAAGTTAAATGAATCTTAAATAGATTGAATTTGATTTGGAAGTGGACCAACTTGAATATGAATTAGTAAATATAAACTAATTGAAAATGAATGTTAGTAAGAACATCCACTGTTAATGAATCAAATGTGATTAAATTGAAAACCTATTTCATTGAATATTAATGAGAATATGAATGAATATATATTGAAGTTATGAATGATAGTTGGTTGATGGTTGAATATATATTGCTATTGAATGCATTTCTATGCTAGCATATATAGTTATTATGTTGCTATATGTTGTGTATTGATACTATTGTCTATATACATGATTCTTATGTTGTTTGTTGAGTGATTAGTAGGTGCGGATTGCGTTTGCTTCGTATTTGGAGCTCGCTTTCGCGCTATATTAGCCGTATATGCTTGCTAATAAAATATAAGGTACATATCTCGGATTAAATATCGTACTTTTATACTTTTTTCCCTTCGGGATGCCTCATTACTTGATGAGATGTATATTTGTGATATATATACTGTCATTTTTTTTTCGGATCGAGCCGCGCAAAGGAGACTATGGCGAATTTTTTCGAAAATTTAAGGCGTTAGAAAAAATTTGAGAAAATTGGAAAATTTTTGAAAATTTTAACTTTGATTTTGGAGTTGAAAGTTAAACAATAGTAGTTATTTTTGAAAAGATAACTAAGTATGATTTGAAAAATTAGTAAAGATTATAAGAAGTTAAACTATGGATTTTGGGAAATTAATCGATTCTGTAACTTTTCTTACTTGATAATTTCGAGGACGAAATTCTTTTAAGGGGGGAAGATTGTAACGACCCAGAATTTTATTTAATTAAAATTTCAATATTTAATTAATTTTAAATATTAATAAGTGAATTTATAAGTTAAATAAATTTTATTTGAATTATTGGATTTTATTGAATAATTAAATCGATAATTTAAATAAAAATTATGGAAATAATTGGAAATTGAGTTAAATATGATTGAAAATGATTTGTAAAATTTTATTTTATCATATTGGAGTTAGAATGATATTTTAGAACTTTTAAAATCGAATAAAAGTTAATTTGTGAAAATTGAATATTTTAATATTTAAATCGACTAGTGAAAATAGCCAATTTTTGAACAGTCTCAGAATTGAACGAAACCAGTTTCATTGGATCCGTAATAGTTAGTTATTACCGAATTTCAATTTTCGTGTCAATCGGAGTTATCGTTTGAGCGTGGCAGCTCGAAACGCATCGAATTATTCTTAATTTTAATTTAGCGAGTTAAAATAGCCATTTTTCAAAAAGTCTCGGATTTCGACGAAACCAGTTTCATCGGATCCGTAATGCGATATTATTGTAAGGTTTCAAATTTCGTGTCAATTGGATTTACCATTTGTCCGGTACAAATTAAAACGCCTAGAAATCGATTTAAATCGGTGTAATTTAAATTGAACGTTTATAGCCATAACTCGCACAGATGTCCGAATTAGCTTCCGAAACCTGTTCCATTGTGTCCGGAACGCGGGGTAAACCCTAGAAACGCTGGTTACGGCGCGTGAATCGGAGTTCGGAATTTCCGGGATGAATAGTGTTCGATTTTTTCCTATAAATACACCATAAATTCTCAAAAAAAAAAGAAAAAAAAAAAAGAAAACCCTAATTCTATCAGCCGCCACCTCCATTAGCATGAATGGCCAGAAATTCGCAACCTTCCTCCCTCGATTTCTTCCAATCCGTGAATCAATTCAACAAACTTCCAACTAGGAAGTGGTAGAGCGCGACGAGAGCTTGAAGTTCAACGGTCATGATCAAATATGGAGTGACGTGGTGGCGTCTAGGGGCCGCGTTCGGCAGTACTTGCGCACGCAATTCGAGAAAAGGGGGGGGACCGAGCTTGGGAATATTCAGGCCGAACATGGAGGGAGGTGAAGGCTTCGAGATGGCTTTTCCTGATCGCCTTCAAGCGGAGCGAGGTGGTGGATAATTGGAACCCTAGTTGGCTAAGGGATGGGTTGCGTGCGTATATTAGTTTCTGTAGATGAACGAGAGAGAGGGAGATGGAGTGGACGGTCCAGATGGGGAGATGCAGATCCGAAGGTTGTGAATGGATGTGGGTTTATAAAATTTAATTTGTTGTAAATGTTTATATAAAAAAAATCGTGTAACTTCAAATATTTGTATCTTTTTCATACGAGGTCGAAAACGCGCGAAACCAGTTGCGTTGGAATCGTATGGACGAGCACTACGCGATGAAATTGGATTGGAGTCGTTTGGAGTTAGTTAGAATTTTGGGTAAAATTAAACGTCCGTTTAATTTTATTCGAAATAAATCGCTAAAACAGAATTTAAAATCAAGGTGAGAACTTCTCACTCAATCGAATCAGTTTCGATTTTATTTTAAATAGTTAGATTTAAAATATTTGAATGCAAGTTTGAATGTTGATTGATATCTATTGATTGTTAAAACAGATATTATACGCCGTTAGTAAGCGGATGTTATTTATTAAAAACATATACCGCGAATATTTCATAAACAGTGAAATTGGTATGATATATAATAGCAATATATATATATATATTGGCATATGTATATATTGGAGTTATTGATTTCCCGCAATTTTTGTTTAGCGGATGAGACCCTATTACGCCGTTATTAAGCGGATAATATTTTAAATCCCATATACCGCGATAATTTCGTACTGGAGCGAAATTGGTATTGTGCTAATGTTTGTGAATGCAGGAAAACAGGTTGGAGGGATCCAACTGGATTCCTCAACAGTATTTATTTGATTTCAGATATTTTGATATTTGATGGATTATCATATCGATATATGATATCGTTGTTGTCGTGATTGACTATTTGATATGTAGCATCATTGGACCAAGTTTTGGAATTTTAAAATGATTTATAAAGTGATTTTTGAAAATATACTATATGTTTGGAATTGATTCATTTTAAAATAAATGAACGTATAATTTTTAAAGTTATAAAAATTATGATTTTTGAGAAAAAATAGTTAAAAACTGATTTTTGAGAATATGAAGCTAATGATTTTATAAAATAGTTTAATCGGGATTTTAGAATTTATTGTAAAAAGTTTAAATATAGGATTTATAAAATTTAATTATTTTATGAATCAAAATGGTGAAATAATAAAGGAGATTAAAGACGTTTTAAAAGAATAATATAAATTGATTTATATTAAGAGATTTATAAATGGATATTTATAAATTGAAATATTGACATTATAAAACGAGTTTTTATAAGTGTTTGAATGAAGTAAAAATGAATTTTGTAGACGAATGGAATTCATAAAATTATAAATGGTGAAGTTATAAATGAAATTTATAAATAGTAAGATTTATAAATTTTGTGAATTATAAAAGAATAGGTTTGGATAAATAATTGAATCTTATAAGTTATAAGATTTATAATTATGAAGTTTAAAAGAATAATTTTTTGTAAAATAATCGTTTTATAAGCATTTGACTTATAATATGAATTTTTAGTATATCATTGAGATATAAATTGAACAGGTTAATAAAGGGATTTATAAACGTTGTTTTATAAATTCGCAAACAACTTATTTTGATAAGTAAATTGTTGAAACCTATTAATGGAGTTATATTCACATTTTTGACTGTGAATAATCCTTTGAAATAAAATGTATAGAAATGATGAAATTTGTTAACGTAGTATATTCACGTTTTTGAATAGTGAATAATATGTTAAAGAAATTGTTTTGAATGAGATGTTTAAATTGAATTAAAACGATCTAACGATGTTTTAAAATGTGTTGATATTCGAAACCATAGATTTCAACATTTATTGTTGAAATAGACGTTTTCGAGAAATAAAAGGAAATAGTGTACTATAACACTGTTGTTATAGTAAATGATTTCCGAAGGAAATGTTTTGTTTAGTATTGGGATTTATGTATCTATTTTAAATTCGAATCCCTATACTAGTGATCTTGGGTTGTCGTAACGATGTTTTACGCAACATTCGTTTTGGCCCAAATAAATATGTTTAAGAGAATGATTTCCTTAAAGAATGAAATATATACCTAATTTCGATTTAAGTATATTGAATATTTTCTAAGTGTTGAAAATAAATAAAATTTGTGAATTACTTATGAATAAATAAGTATGGAAATGTTTTCTAATATTTCATTGAATAAGTTGAGAATTTATCTTTTTGAAGATAAATTGAAAATGAATAATTAAAATCATATATTCATAGATATTGTGAAATATAAATTCACCATGGAATTTATAAAAGAAAGTGGGATTGGTTTAGAAAAAATAAATATTGATTTATTTTTGAAGTGTGAAAATTATATATCTTGTAAAGATATTTTGGAAAATAAATAATTTGGAAAATTATTTGGAAACTGGTGATGTGTGCATATCCATTGATAGTTCAATAAACGACTATCAATATTTCCCTTTGAATGGGTATTTGATGTGATTTGTTTGAATTTGAATGCCACACTTATTTTTGAATAAGCGCTCACTATTCGGGTTAACCGGGAAAGGACCATGGGGTCGTATAACCCATTACGAATACGCGATACGTCATTGTGAATTGCATTGAAGACCGGTGTTGAAGACCGAGTATTTGCGAAAGCGATAGGATGACCTATCGATTGTCTCTGCACTGGGTAGCTCCTGGTATAAAGATCTCCTAAGTGATGGGAAATTCGATCGGGATTGTGAATACTCGGATGGCAAGGGCTTCGTAAGAAGTGCCTTCGGTTCTGTTCGAGCCCGGAACAGACTTGTATGGATTGTATGCCTGACATTACAAATTGAGATATAAAGCCGATTTCTTTCAAATATATTTCTGTTGGTGGCGAAGAATTTATTCTTTTAGCTTAACACCCTTCTCTGAGACGTACGAGCTCAGAGGTTATATAGTTGAAGTTATCAGCGATATATTCCCAATTTGGTAATGTGACATGCTGAGTGTTGCTGTAAATGATCATTGTATTGATTATTTGTGATAGGATCGTTTATTTGATCGTCTATCTTGGTGATCATTTCTATGATCATTTGTTGACCCAAAGCATGGCTTTTGTATAAAGTATGTTTTTGTGGACGTGACTTCGTCGACCCTCACACCCCGTGAATGGTCAAAACAGGAAAGAAGCAGCAAGGTTATGAGGGGTAGTGCCCTTTAGGATATGTGCATTTCCTTCTGGAAAAGGGTGGTATCATGGTATGGAGCCCAGATACTTACTCAAGTTGAAAACACTTTGTTATGATTGTGTGAATTGATTACGAGCGCTCGGTTGAAAGGTCCCAAAGGACCAGGGGATGGCATATTCGGTCAGTTGTTACTCAGTTAGGGGTAACCCGGCCTTGTGTTGGTAGAGATCCGGTTTGGTTCTCGGGGATGTCCATCCAGAGGCATTCTCATGTGGCAATGGGAAGTTCCTTGGCCTGATCATTCATTGGAAATCCAAAGAAACAATACGTGACTTGTACGGTTTTAGTTGTAGAACCTGCCATTTAATATGGTAGCTATAGTAAGCATACTGTAATGGTACCTATGCTGGCTAAGATTTGTATTCTACTTTCGAAATGAATTTTTCCTACACTATGCACTAATAATAATATCAAAATTGATTTGATTTTAAATGCGTATCAAGCATCTTTGACTATCATAAGGAGAAATCTCCTCCAAGTCTGCGTTTGCATTGTGTGTGTGGCGGGAGGTCTTATGGTAGTCTCATTTTTAAAAGCATTGCGAATTGACTTTAAAAATATTCCTCTATTTTGATTTTAAAGATAAATAAACTGTTTTGAGTTCTCACACCAGTCACATGACTGACTTGGAGTTTATTGTTTTCCTTCCTAAACTCTGGGTGCCCACCAATTTCCACACGGGCAGTCAAGAGTTAGGTTTATCAGGATATTCTGGGTTTGCTAGAGGCAAGATGGATGGCATGGCGTATTACCGTTATATAGTATTTCTTTTTCCGCTGCACTGTTTGTTGTTGTTGTTGTACACTCTGATGATATGATGTAATGAAATGTAATGTGTAAAATGTAATAACTGATATAGTTCTTGTTTAAAGATTATTCATTTATTATTATATGTTGTTCCGCTGCGAATTGTGAGATTCTGATGTTGTTCTGTTGTTTTCTGTTCTGTTTCGTTCTATGTTCTATTTTCTATCCTACTTTCTTTTCCCTCTCTTTTTCTGTCTTTTCCATCTTCTTCTCTCTCTTTTCTATTTTCTTTCCTCCCTATTCTCTATTTTTCTATTTCTTCTCTCTTCTTCTCTCTTTTCTTCTTTCTTAAACCCATAACTATTCGGTTTTTCGGCAACGAAAAATCGAAAACGTTACAACTTAGGAGGGGTAATAGAAAGTAAATAGAAATTGTAAAGCAAAAGTGGTTAGGCAAAAGCAAATGAAAGAAAAGGGAATGGTTTTTTTTGAAAGAACAGTGTAATTTTCTAGTGATGGTGATGGGGTTGCCGAAGCAAGCAGAGGTTGCAGATGTGGTCTGGTTGGTTGTGAAGGTTTTTGCATGTGATTGATGTAGGTTGATTGGAGAGTGGTTTACTGTTCAATTAGGGTTGTATTTGGATGTTGAAGGTTGTAGGTTGCAGTGGCAGGTCGTTGTAGTGGTAGGAAGGAGTTGAAGATTGTTGGATGATGGTTTTTGCGAAGTGATTGAAGTAGTGCGCGGATTGTAGTTAAAGAATTTGAAGTGGATTGTAGGTGGTGTAAGTTGAGTGGATGGTTGTGATTGGAAGGTTGCGATCGGGGTATTTCATCAAGTTTGATGGTTTGGAAGAATGTAGTGTTGTGATTGATGAGGAAGGTGTTGCTGCTTAGGAAATGTAATGAAGGTCGTAGTTGAAGGAGGGTGGATGAAATGTAAAAGCAACTTAACCGAGAATGAACTACTTGAACATGCCAACTACAAATGAAACTTTGAAATGTAGTTGAAGGAAGGTGTTGCAAGTGAAATAATTGTTATTACTGTGTGTAGGATTTGTTACTATATCCATCATTTCACTCGTTACAGTTAAATAGAACCGTTTCAAAATTATCATATTATTCCATATTTGTTCTATTTCATCGCTGGTCTCTAATTGCATTTTTTATAGCGTATTAGACTTTTGAAGAAGGTGGATTTGGACTTTCCTTGATTTATATTTTCTCTTTCAGCAAGCTCTTTTTGTAAGATTTTATGTCATTGACATTTGTGCTTAAGCCATATAAATATTGTATATGACTAAGTTTTATGGTGTGTGAAATTGATGTAGCTTTGATTATGTTTAACCTTTATAACTGTTTATAATATCAGATTATATCTATTAGTATTTTAAAAATTGAGAAGCTTATTTTTGAATATATTATTCATGGCTTTTATACTTTTTTTAAAACTGCCACAGTAATTGTAAAATGCAGCAAAATTGTTGACATACCGTAGTGTTTCAAAAGAGCTGCAGTACTAAAAGTAACAAAATGACGATGGTAGACAGTGTTCTCAAAAACGTTGCTGAATATTTTTGATGCATTTCAAAATTGATGTATATTAATGGTTCTACTTGAAACATGCTGTTAGACCATGTTTTAAAAAGGCCGCTGAATGAGTTTGCATCGTTCAATAAACGTTGCAAATTTATTTACCGCAGCATTTCATAAAAGCTTCGGTACCCATTTTTAGCAACATTTTAGATACGCTGTAGTATTCCCTGACTCTATTGCAGCACGTTATTAGGCAGCATTCTTAGAAACGCTGTGAAAGATTGTGGCAGCATTATTAAGACGATGCGAAAGTTCTTTTCTTGTTGTAGTTAAGACGATGGCTCTCGAAAAATGTACCGGCCGGACCCCATACCGAGCATCCAAGCATTTCACATCTCCATGCACATATAACCAGACTGAATCTTGAGCAGATGTGAAGGGACACTAATGAGAGCAAACTCACATAGCTTGACTTCGACTCGTGCATTGATTTTAGTAATTTTCTACAAAGGATATCAACTCTCAAATAAGCAATAAATCATCTTAAATTGACGATACACAAACTATAAATTAACTAATGGGAATACTTAAAATGATTGCATATGGAAAGTAAATCTCATATTCTTATCACTACTCATCAATATCACAATTATACAATCCCTTGGTTAATAATGAAGTTGAGCAAGTGAAGGTAGTCTTACCTTCAGGAATTTCCTTGACAATACTTTTAACCTTTAAGATAGAAATGAGTTTCCATACCTCAATGTTTAGTGCCAAGAGTATGGCTAAATCTTTTCCATCTAAGCAATATCGCTTATGGAAATTAAATTCCTTAACATTTCAGTAACCGAATCAATTTTTAACTCTTAAAACTGGACTTATGCTGGGATTTCTCATTTCAAATATTACCTTTAAATAACATTATTAAAATTGATTAATTTACTTTAACCATGATTTATTGCTTAAATTATCGTCACTTAAAATGATTAATTAACTTTAAATATGATTAGTTACTTCTAACATCATTATTTGCAATGATAAAATAATTTTAATCATCATTATTGGGATTATTAATCAAATTTAAAACACCATTATTAAAATGATGATTAATTAACTTTAAAACATCATTATAAAAATAATTATTTAACCTTAGAACATCATTATTAAATGATTAATTAACTTTAATCCATCATCACTAAAATGATTGATTAATTTTAAAACATCATTATTAATCTGATTAATTAACTTTAATTATCTTGAGTCAAAATGGCTAATTAATTTTAAACATTATTATTAATATGGTTAATTAACCTTGAACATCAATAGTTAAAATGATTAATTAAATTTAAACCCCATTATTAAAAAGATTAATTGGCTTTATATATCATTTCTAAAATGATTAATGAATGTTTAATCATCATTATCAAAATGGTTAATTAACTTTATTTTTGTTTTGTAAAAATCCAAGCACAAGATCCAACAAAAAGATTTTCCAAAGAGATGATATTTTCATAGTACTGATATAGCAATAGTCGCTATACGGGTCCTTCCATAAACACTTTCATAAATCGCTTATTCATCCAAACATCTCTTACATAATCATAAACTTATGTACTAGGAAAGTAAACTTCATATAACATGGAGAGAGCATAACTTGAAGAAGATCACTTAACATTTCTAATGAATCTCAAGCCATTAACTAATTGTCAAGGGTGTCATCCACTTTATGTTGGAACCAAACCAAAACATCCTTACTTTCCACATATATAAACACAAGTAATTAACGTATATTTTCACCACAACAATAAAGGTTTAAATTTCCTCTAAAAGGTGAGATTTACTCACTGAAACCAACACAAACTTCAACCAAACTTGCAACCAACACGGGGACTGAGTTTCCTTTTCCAAAATCTCAAGTTTAGGACTTAGATAGGGTCTAAATTGTTCAACCTAGGTGGTCATAGGGCTTGGCCTAGATCAAAATGGTGTTTTTGGGTCTTATTTGGATTAGTTAAGTGCTATAGACAAGAAATAAGGAAGTTTTAGTGATTTTGTTAAAGGAAAAGGTGAAAAAGAAATGATTTTTCTAACTACGATTTTTTTTAGAAGGCCATGAAAATGTAAGTAAGCTTGAAATGGAAGAAGATAAAGTGTTGAAAATGATAATGAGAAATGAGAAAAATATGGAGTTACTTCTATATAAATTTAGTAAGTGAAAGGTAAAAAAGCCCCTTAATGATTCCAAAGTACACTACCCTCCACAATCAATTGCCACATCACCACCTCCCTTCACCCATTCCACATGCCACCCTCCTCTCACCAACTTATCCCCATCATTTCACGCCCTTTTTGTACATACTTTGATGTGTCACATTATGTGACATTTCCTTTTCCGTTTTCTTTCACTTGAAATTTTACAAGAAAAGTCTACATTACTTTATTTGCTTAAGTAAATGTTTTTAAACTATTAACACAAATCATTTTCTATGCTATTTATATAAGAGAGAGTGTGTGTGTGTATACACTCTAGTCTACACAATGTTTTCTAAACACTTTTATGCGATGAAAGATCGAAATTTCAAAAACCAATTTCCAACATCATTTTTGGTTTTTCTCCGAACTACATATTTTTACAAACCGAAATTTAAAATGATTTTACCATCGTTATTTAATACTAAAAAGAGGTTTATTTGAGTTATAGAATCAATAATTTAAATATTTAAAATTATATTAAACATTCGAAATTTAAAATGATTAAATTATAGATTGTTACATCCTCCACCCCTTAAAGAAAATTTCATCTCCGAAATTAATCATACGCAACAAATGATATCAAAAGAAACTCAATGGATATTATTCAACAAACAGGTACAAAGAAAGTGACTCCACCACAACCTAGTGAGTACACTAAAAAGATCCCACAAAATACAAATAGCTATAGCAACAACTCGGGATAAAAATCCTTAATATAGTTCTCGGCTTCCTAAGTATAACCCCTATCATTTCCACTCCACTAAACCTTAAAAAGATTAACATCCTTCATCCTCAATCACTTTTTATGTCCACTGATGATAAAATTAGGCCACCAAAGAATAGCCAAGTTTGGCCGAACTTTCAGATCATCTTGTTGTGCCGGTTCTACTATCGTTGAAGGGTCGTATATACATAAATGAGAAACATGAAATACATTGTGCACATATGATAATCAATCCGGTGACTTCACTCTACATGCATGCCTACCAATTCAGTCCAGTATGTGAAAAGGGCAAAAATATCGAGGGGATAGCTTCCTTAATTTCCCAAACTTCATAACACTTCTCAATGGAGAGACCTTCACAAACATCGAATCCCTTATCGAGATCTCAAGATCCTTACGCCTTTGATCTGCATAACACTTGTACCGATCCTACACTTCCTTTATCTTTCTTTTAATATATGCTATCTTTTCGCTGGCTTCTAAGATCATGTCAGGCCTAAGAAAAATCCTATCACCAAAATCAACTCAACATGAAGGAGAATGACACGGGCGACCATAAAAAGCTTCGAAAGGTGCCATGCCAATACTTCCCCGATAGATGTTGTTATAAGTGAATTCGACCAAGGATAAATGATCTTCCTAAGAACCTCCGAAATCGAGGATGCATGCTCGCAACAAATCTTCCAAGATTTGGTTCGCTCTATCCATCTTCCCATAAGGCTACGGATGGTAAGTTGTACTCAGACTCAGCTTGGTCCCTAAGTCAGTTTGCAGTCCCTCTTAAATTCTGCTAGTGAATATCGAGTCTCAGTCACTTACAATACTACAAGGAATGCCATAGAACCTCACAATCTCCTTCACATTCAAACTTGTCAGACTTTCAGCAATCCTAGTCGGCTTAACAAGAATGAAATGCACACTCTTGGTCAACCATTGACTATAACCCAAATGCCTTCATTGCCTCTTCTTGACCTAGGATGTCCATCAATAAAGTCCATAAATATCTGCTCCTACGTCCACTTCGGGATCTCAAGTAGCTGGATCGAGCTGACTTCTATTGGTCACTCTTAATCTGCTGGCAGTTTGCATGGTAACTCACAAAGATCAAAATGTCTTGCTTCAACCCCTTCCACTAGAATACTCTCTTCATATCTTTGAACATCTTGGGATGGAAAGATAACTTTGAATTCTAGAATTTGGTTAACACTTCTTGTCTAAACCCACTAACATTTGGAGCACATATACGCTTGTTCATTTTCAATACGCTCGAGGATCAATCTCAAAAATAGAAATAATGCCTTCTAGAACATCCTTCTTAAGTCGAGCCAAAATATGATCTTCTTCTTGAACAGTTGCAATCCTCTCCATCAATATGGGATTGACTTCCAACTTTTCAGCCATTTCTACATTTCTACTCAATGCATCCGCAATAACATTTTCTTTCCTAGAGGTATGGGGAATCTCCAGATCATAAGAAGTGAGTAACTCTAGCCATCTCTAATGCCTCAAATTCAAATCTATCTAGGTAAAGGGAAATTTTAAGGATTTGTGGTCCATATATAACTTGAACTTTTCACCCAAAAGATAAAGCCTTCACATCCTTAGTGCGAAGAGAACAACATAAGATCCAAATCGTGTGTAGCATCATTTTTCTCATGTGGCTTTAGCTAACGACTTGCATAGGTAATAACCTTCCCATGTTGCATCAAAACTGCTCCCAAACTGGAACCACAAGCATCCGTATATATGGCTAAACCTCTGCGACATCTAAATAGTCAAAACAAGAGTGCTAGTCAACTTCCCCTTCAATTCACTAGATGCTTGATTATACATAGGCATCCACACGAACATAGCATCTTCCTTTGTTAACTTCATCAAGTGAGAAGCAATCTTCGAGAAATCTTTGATGAACCTATGTTAAAAACTTGCAAATCCAAAGAGACCTCTAACATCCATCGCACTTTTGGTATTCTTCCATTGTCGAATTGCAACAACTTTAGATGAGTCAACTGATATGCCTTCTCCCTAAAAAACATGCCTTAGAAATCTAACTTCGGATTTCCTGATATGGCATTTAGAAACTTAGCCTTCAACACATGGCTTATTAAGGTATTGAGTATGACACGGAGATAGTACCTGTGCTCCTCCTTCGTCTTTGAATAAACAAGAATGTCATTAATAAAGACAAGAACAAATTTATTAAGAGCATCTCGAAATACTCGATTCATCAAGTCCACAAAGTAAGTGGATGCATTAGTCAGCTCAAACGGCATAATAACCACTAGTAGAAACTATGTAGAGTCCTAAAAGCTGTTAAAGGCACACTCTCCTCTACTACTCTTAATTGGTGGAAACCCGTGGCATAATCCAATTAGAAAAATATCCAAATGTTATGGAGCTGATCAAACATATCGTCGATCCTTAGTACATGGTATATATTCTTTGTAGTCCTTTTACGCAACTCTCGGTAGTCTATAGATAACCTTAATGAACCATCCACCTTTGTAACAAAGATGATAAACAATCCCCCACTTGAGGTATTATGTCTTATCTTTTCAGCAATAAGTCGAATATCTAGCTTCGTAAGCCCTCCTTTCTCGGAGCCAACCTTTATGAGGGTTTTACGATAGGTCTAGTTTCTAGTATCAAATCATTTGTAGAACTGTACTTCATGGTGGGGAGGTAAACCGTGCACTTCATTGAAAATATCGGTCCAAACCCAAACAACCGGTATATCCCTAAGCTCCTCTTCAGCTATGTCGAGTGAATAAAGAAAATTGCACATTAACTCGTTAAGCTCTTCACAACAAATATTAATGCTTCTTCCTACCGCGTCCTTTATCATGACCCTTCTTCAACCATAATCTAAGATGGCCTTAAACCTAGATAACCAATCCATTCTTAATAATACTCCAAAACCCATAAACCCAAGAATAAACAATTCGGAGAGAAAGAGATGATTTCAATAAGAAATATGCACATTTGGACACGTAGTGTCAAGATTTGTCGGACCCTATTTGGGTTTGACACACAAAGAGGATTACTTAAACTAACATATTTTTGGTTTAGTTTGTTCATGAGGTCATAGGAAGTAAAACTATGGGAAGCATCTGTATCGAATAATACTCTTATATGAATATCATAGATGGATAATGTACCTTGCAACATATGTTTTCCTTTTTTTCTTGAAAAAGTGGATGGTACCTCCTCGATAGAAAAAGCCTATTCTTACCACCCCATCTTTGTAAAGGGATACTCATTCTTCATGTATCCTTGCTTGTGACAATTGTAGCAGGCAAAAATTGGGAAAAATGACCCATTTTGTTGCACTTGAAACACGTAATATTAGCCAAGTCGAGCGGCTTCTTCTATACTGTAACCCCACCTCCGGTTTCTTTTCTACCCACTGCTTGTTTCCCTTAAACTTGCGCTTGAAATTTGGCTTGCCTCCAACTGGTATCATTGACAAAGGTTTGACACTAACAATTGGCACAACTCCCTTTTGGGCTCCTTCCTTAATATCAAGAGCTTAAACCTCAAGGCCATGCTAATAAGGTTAGTGAACAAACCCCTAAGATGTTTAGTCATTTCATGTGGGAACTCTGATTGCATCCGATTTACAAACATTTCATTCTTTTTGAGCGGTGTGTCTATCAATCCATGTCCAAAATGGGAAAATGCATAAAACTTATGCTCATACTACGCTATCTTCATATCATATGCTTTAAATCAAGAAAACCCCTAAACACTTGAGTCCTTCTGGCTTCTGGTACAAACTATGCTTCAAAAAATTCCTTAAACTAAGCTGAAGAAAATTCTTCCTTTAGCGTGTTAGGTGTTATCGAATCCCACTAATCCATCGCCAACTATGAAGTTGTCGCGTTGCCAATAGTTGTTCCTCTCCATATTCCAACCGCATAACTCCTAATATCCTTTCACAAGATCGAAGTCATGTTTGCGCTCTAAGAATATCTTCAATTCCACAGGATGGTCTCCTATCCAAAGTGGTAAAATTATTTGTATCCATCTACAGCTGGATTAGTAGTATTCCGAGATACCCTATCGTTAGTGGTCATGCTAGTTCCAGATCCTCTCCTTCCTCCTCTTTTTGTATCCATCTTCTATTACTTGAACAAACAACATGCATCTTTAGAATACAAGTATAGAATTAAAATGGTTTAAGGAAACAACACCAAAGGCTCTAAAACAAGACTTTAGAGGATAAATATTATTATTATGAAAAGTATAAGTACGCTCTCTCAAGATTAACTCATTCTAGGGCATCATCCCTATCTCTAATGAGTTGTACCCAATAAAGCTAAGGTATTCACTAAACCAAAACTCTGATACGGACTGTGGCGACCCACCATTAAGACCCCTAGGAACGACACATAAGACATCCATGATATTCATGGGTCATTACCTAAGCATGAGACAGTCGAGTTGTCATAGGAAAAATAATAGAACATAATAGAAAATCTTACAACGGAATGGTTAAATATAATACAACAATAATATAGTACATAAGGTTAATCCTTAACGTGGAGTTATTAAGGTTACAAAAAAGTACTATAACTACAACCTAGGACATTATATACCCGCCTTTACAAATGTGGATCCAAAATACACATACATATGTAATCGTAAAAGCGAAAATATATAACTTGATAGTAAGGAGCCTCCTGCTCATCCATCATTTTGAAAAGAGCCCAAGAAACCTTCTACTCTCGGATTACTAAAAAATAATTGAGTTCCCAAGATTTTAAGAAATACAAACCACTCGGATTAAACAATAAGTCAAGTATGAGTAAACTCTAAACAAGAGTGGAAATAAACAACAATATGTGAGACGACACCGCCAAATGCTGAATGAGATTCCCATTAAAAACTCCAATCACCAATAATATAAACAATATTGAGTAAAACCAGAACTTGAAAGAATGGGCCTAAACATGATCAAAATCCATATTTAGAGAATGAACCCAAATAATTAATCATCGAGAAGCGATCCAAACACTTATCGGTGAAATTAAGAAAACAAATTCAAAGGTTTGAATCAAAGGGAAGGAAAAGGAATTTTTCCAACAATGACTAGGAAGATGCACCCACCTTATATACCTCTTGAAATATACTTGAGAATAAAATTGCTCTCGAAAAATGCACAAGCCGGACCTCACCAACCTTGCCGAGTATCCGAGCATTTCACATCTCCGAGCACATATTACAAAATTCAATCTAAAATAAATGTGAAGATAACCTAATGGGAACATTCCCATATAAATTGACGTCCACTCGCGATTTGATTTAAGTCATTTTTGACAAAGGATATCAATGCTAAAATGAGAAACAAATCGTAAGCCATATTCAAAGAAGAAAGCTGAATCGATAGTTAATAAATTAACTATCAAGAATACTTAAATTGATCGTATATGAAAAATAAATCTCATATTCTTATCACTACTCGTCTTTTTCAAAATTGTACTATCCCTCGGTTAAAAATGAAGTCGGGCAAGTGAAGGTAGTTTTACCTCTAGGCATTGCCTTAATAACACTTTAACCTTCGAGACAAAATTCCATACCGCAACGTTTGGTGCTAAGAGTATGACTAAATCCTTTCCTTACAAGCAATACGATTTATGGAAATTAAATTCCTTATACTTTCCATAATCGAATCAACTTTTAACTTTAAAACCAAATTTGCACTGGATTTCTCATTTCAAATATTAATTTTGAACAACATTATTAAAATTGTGATGTGCACGTAAATGTGCATATTTTTACCACCATATTTGTTCTTTTTAAATTAAATAAATGATTATATTGGGTATTTTAACTTGTTTTAACCAAAATCCATATTAGTTCCAAATTGTCACATATCCATTTTCATATAGGGGAAAAACGGTCATTTGTGTACATATATTTCTTTGAGAAAAATTATTTGAAAATTTATATATATTTTTATAGGAATTTGTTAGGAGCGGTTTCATGAAGGAATATGCATGCACAAAGAATATAAAGGAACAAAGATGGAAATAACTCAAAGTGAAGATCATGGAGGACCCCACCTACCCACCACCTTAATGTACAAATTAGAAGCAAATGCACATGCTTATGGAATTAATGGCTTCATGTACACTTAATGTGGATTATGACAGGCTAATGATTACTTGGTGGCCACACTACCTCAAGAGCATTTTGGGCATTCCCCAAAAATATGAATTAGGGTTTCATACATGTATAAATACCCATATGTTTCATGTAATCTCCTCCTCCTCTTACTTAGTCTCTCTTTAGTTTTGTTTAGGATCAAAATAAAAAGACAACTTCTCTTTCTCTTTTCATGGATACTTAGCCATTTTTATTTTATGTAATTTTCTTTTCTTTTTATGAAATGTTAATTATTGTTTCTTTTTAATTACATGTTCATTTCCTTTTATGCATGTAGTGTAGATTTTCCTTTATGCAATTAGATTAGTTTTTTTTTCTTTACTTTGCTCTCTTTTTCCTTTTCGATTTCTTTCATGTTTCAAGCTATATTTGTTGTTTTAATAACAAATATAAGAGGCTAATCCCTTCAATTTAGGGGTAATGAAGCCTCTAATCATGTAGCTTCAGCATTTTGATAATTATATCTCTCTTTTTGTGCTTAATGACAATGCTTGAAGTGCTTTACATTGTTGTTTTTGTTTTGAATTTGATAGCCTATATTGTTGACACCAAATAGGCTATGCTTAAACAATCACTAACACAAATGCCTCTTCATCAAAATATGATTATGGAATAAGAAAGTGATTTGAAATTCAAATTTGATGGTCTATATTTCTAATTAATAGTTAATAGGCCATACTTAAAATAGATTTCATTTGCAACTTTGTTGTCATATTTCATGAGAGTTATTAAGTAGTTTAAAGGTTGTGTTATAGTTTGATGACTTATTTTGAGCTAACTTATAGCAAAAATGAGTCATACTTATGATAAACACATCATTTAAACTCACTTATGACCAAAAAAGAGATCATAATTTCATTAATTGTTGAATTATATGATCTAGAGAGTGGATTTATCTTTAAATTGTCATTTAACTCTCATATTTTTATTTATTTTTCTTTTGCTAGTTTTTGTTAGTTTCTTACATTTCTAGCTATTCACTCTCGACTTCAGTATAATTTGATTGAATAGAATTTTAAAATCATCAATTCCCTACGGATCGACCCGTATTCGCCACGTGCTACATTTGTACACCGTGCGCTCGCGGTTATTTAATTTTGAAATTTTTCGGCAAATTTCTAAACCGATAGAAATTTCCTTCGATTATCAAGTTTTTGGTGTCGTTACCGGGGAATTGATTGATTTTGATTTTCTACGCTTTGAATTATTTTTCCTTGCAATTGTTGGTGTGCTTGTTTTCTTTTTGTTTGTTTTACATATGCATATCTATTATTATAAAAAATCACATTGCATTTCATTTTTTAGTTTGCATTTCTATCATGTGCATTTCTTTGTTCACTCTATGCATTTCATTTCCTGTGCATTTGCAATTTGCATTTTTCATTTTCTGTGCAGTGAACATTGCATTCTCATTTCGTTAAAAAACATACAAAAAAGAAAGAAGTTTTTATTCATTTCATATCTCAAATTCTGCATTTCACTACTCTCTTTTCACTGTTACAAATACATTACTCTCTTTTCACTGTTCTCTGTTATACAAAACTGTTAAACCTGCTGCTACATTATGCTCACCACCACTCTATTGC
The DNA here is from genome assembly GCA_030765085.1 of Allium cepa. NCBI lineage: Eukaryota > Viridiplantae > Streptophyta > Magnoliopsida > Asparagales > Amaryllidaceae > Allium > Allium cepa. Next base: position 294,617,745 of record CM060942.1, read on the forward strand.
CTCATTCCTCCCTGACCACCCTTCGACATGCAACCATCAGCTTGCTGACAAACTTCCTACTACCCACTGCACCATCCCTACCTACTACACTGCATCTCCTTACCATCACTTGCCAAACCCTCTGTGCACACCACTTATTGCCTTCATATATCTCCTGGCAACATCAGCAGCCCACTGACAGTTCATTCAACACCACATCATATATTCCATACTCCTCTGTCCTCACCATCAAGCACTGCTATTTCCAGCCACCAAACAACAGACACTTCTTTCCACAAGCCACCCTTTCTAGTTGCTCGCAAACACTCTACCTGACCATAACTCACTGCTTGCAAACTTCAACATCCTCATCAACTAAAAAAAACACTACTGCAACCTCATCTACAATTCTTCCTCCTCCTACGCTGATTCCACATTCTCCTGCCAGACCAACCTCCCTTTCCACAGCCTCCTTCCATCACTATCTCTACTCCCCTGCATTTCCAAATACCACGGTAAAAACTACACAAACCATCCCTCATTCACTGTTCCCTACCAATCTTGCAACCACATGTCAACTCTCCACAACACAGTAACTAACTTCCATCCTCCAACTTTCACTTGCCTCAATCACTGTTGCTGTGACGACCCGCCCTTCTACTACCAGAAAGACGTATCATCATTAAGAAAGAAAGGGATTGAAATAGAAAAGAGAAGAAAAGAAAGAACAACAACATCAGATTCTCACAGCGGAATGGAACAAAATATAATATATCATATAAATATTACATAGTTTTACATATATCAGAGTTATCAATATCAATACACATGACAATCATACATACATCTGTCACTACATACATCAGAGGTACATCATACATCAACTACTGACACAGCGGAACTAGATAGATAGCTATATACGTCTGGAACTCCTGCTCCAAGCTCCTCCAGAAATCAAGGTCCAAAACCTATTACTTGGCTACTCATAAAAATTTGAGTACCCAAGAGTTTATGAAAAACAAAATATAAACTCCGGGTCAGATATGGGTCTGGTATGAGTAAACGGTTTAAAGTTGTTTAACTTTGAAAACATTTGAAAATAAAGGTATCACGTAAGACTTCCCACAAATAAATACGGGTAAGTTTTTACCTTACGCTAACCAAAACATTTCATAGGAAATCCGGTGATATTATAATAGTGTCTAGGGTTTTCAAGTAAATAGAAAATAGCCGAAATTGTTACATTCATTAAATTCCAACTACTAGCCACAAAAGTGGGTAATACAAATCAAAACCGTAGGGTCTCGTAGGGAAAATGGATTTCCAACAATGGCAGGGCTACTGGGGTACCGCCCGTCACAGTACGGGGCCTAGATCAGTGTACCGAGGATCACTCCCGACCCCCTACAACACAAGGCCAGAACCATTCCTTACTGAACAGTTCCGAACAAGATAAACCCCGCGGTTGTAGCTAGCAACCGCCCACACAACCGAAATAAAAAGGGACATCTAGACAGGGGAAATATCTTGTCCTGCTTGGGCATGACCCACCTAACCTTGCTGCATCTCCCCTGTTTTAGCCATTCCCCGGTTGATGAGGCTTGAGGCTACGATTACCATTATTGAACATATCACTTAGAATGCTCATCGTCCGCCTGACGATGTGCTGAAAGCATTCAATTCATACAAGTTCTTTCCGGGTTCGAACGAAACCGAAGGCATTATCTTGTCACAATCATTTTGGAATCACCCTCAAAGTCAATGACGATAACCCTTTCATTCTGAAAACACCATCTCGATCTTCATTTCAGAATTCACGACCTATCGTTTAAATTGGATCGATGTGGTTTTCGGAGAATCAAAATTGATTCTTCCGATCCCGGTCTCATCGAAATCCAAACGCCATTTTAAGGGCCAAGTTGTCTAATTAACTTAAACAGTTTAAATAATTTAAATTAAACAATTGAATTATCATAGCATATATACGAGAAAAAACATATACAAGCATCATAGGTATAACATAACATATCACAGAGCATCACAGAACATCATCAAATAGATATCACAAACAGATATTCTACTCATACGATCCATAAGCAGTCATCTTCAAGTCTTATTTGTAATTAATTCTGTTTAGAATTAATTACCTCAGAATTAACCACTTAACTCTGTTTAATTAATTATTAATTAACAATTAATTACTTATGTTATTTCAAATTGTCTTAATGATTTCTTAATCAGCTATTAAATCTTAATTACATTTTATTTTACACTATTAATTAATTACTTCCTTACTCAAGTGATTTAACTTTAATTACTTATTTAATTGTTCCCTGATCATTAATTAATAACTTTAATTTTTTTTATTAATAAAACTTAATCACTAAATTATTATCTGCTAATTCCTTAATTAATTACTTCTTAATTCTTAATTAAATCACTTGATTAATTGCCAATTAATCGTTCATAAATTAACTTAAGTAGTTAAATTCTCATTTATTTCTTACAATCTATTACTAATTGCCATGGAAAAGTAATTATTCTTACTTGCTTCCTAGAGATAATTCATTTACTTTAATTACTCAATGTAGTTAACCCTTAAAAGTCTTCTTTAAATTTATTTATTAACTACAAACTTAAGAGTTGATTAACTTTACACTTATTCCAAATTAATTCTTAATTAAAATAATTCAAGTGTTTAAGATCATAGTTAAGCTTTTGACTAAAATAAATAAAACTTGAACAAACTCTTAGTTTAGCCTTTAAACATTTCCTAAGCTTAAAATGTTTGGAAAAATTTGTAAAAAACAATCCTACTGAACCTCTACATCACTGCAAAACTGCAGTTTGACCAAACTCAAGTCATCCCAGGTAACCCGATACCTTCCCTGCATTATACACGAGAATTACTTCGAGTTCCCCACGCAAACTTCCCGAGTCTTCCCTGAACATCTTCTTCTTCTTCATTATTTTTTATTCTTCTTTCAGTAATTAAGTTTAAGTTTAAGGTAAACTAAATTTTAGCATCAGGATCATTACTCAATAACGCGATACCCGAAGCAAACCCCACAACTACATGAGCACGACTCGGGTGAGTGGCCGACCATTGCCTACTGACACGATCACCAGACCGTACACGTGCACGGTGGCACGATCGATCTCTGGCTACCCCCAACATCATCCACAACTCAGAAATTATCCCCAAACTCGAAATCTAAACTCAATTCATCTATAGAAATTCGAATTGGGAATTTAGGCCTACGGCCGAAAACTGTAACTAACCTCCTCCACAAAATGTCGCGTCGCCGCCACTTCAGCCACCTGCAACACCCTAGCCCTTGCCCACTCGATGACATCATGATAAACCATCAGCCTCCAGGAGCTCGAGCCACTCGATCGCGTTATGGTGACGTTCTCGACTCGATACAGACATGGGTAAAAACAGGATTTCAAGCCCTAAATGGATCTCGCACTCTAAACTCAGGCAACATAAAAATTTCCTGATAATTTTCATGGAACTACAAAGGTTTGAACTTGCTCCAAGACGAGTTTCATCATTTATCATTGGGTCAATTTCGTGAAATTGATGAAATTGCAGTTTTTATTCACATATGAGCTGCTCATAAAACACTAATATAAAAATCCTCATTTTCGTTTTAAAAATCATAAATTTCACTAAGCTTTCGCTTTATATACTTGAATTATATTTTTAAAATAATTGAATTATCAATCTATTGATGGATTTCCTGTAGAACAGTATTACAGATGATATTATTTTTCAAGGATGGTTTAAACATCTTCTAAAAATAATAATCTAAGTCTATATCTTCAGTTTGATTTAAAAATGAAATCTTTACTACAATTCAGCTGGATAACATTCAAATTTGAATGATCATTTACCCTGAAATGCATAACAAAGAAGAACTATACGCAGAGTGACAGATATACACACAGGTACTTATCAAAATATGAAGCACATCCAAACTATACCGTTAAAGATTCATGAACTGATTTAATTAACTTAAACTTTTAAAAGAAGAATCTTTGTTTACTCACATTAAGTTTTGTTGAAATAGAAAACAAAGCTGATGAAGAAACAACAGAATTTCCTGAACAACTTCCCTGCCTGGATGAACTTGTTTTACTGTTAGAATATATTTGAGTTGCAGGCAATAAATGTTTATCTTCCTTTGTTCTTTTCAGGTTTGCTATTAGGTTTTAGTTAAGTTTATAAACAAACATACTAATATGATGGATATATATAGAATGGCTTGGACAGGTAATATTTGGACAGGTTTTACTTGTTTGTCATGTTTTGTGTTTAATATACTGAAATGATATTTAAACTCGGCTGTAAGATTTATTTGTAAAACTGAAATGACTATTTGTGTGCTAATTAATGCATGTCTTCAAATTTGTTAACACCTATTTATACTTTCTGATATTAGTTGATATCTTTTTCCTGGGGAAAGATATCTTGTATAAGTATAAAGATATGTACTTCAGGAAGGCATAGCTTGTATAAGAAGCTTTGGAAAAATACATTTGTTTTCAGGTAGATATTTGGTTGTTCATAGGAAGAAGTTTTATTTTATATTTTGCTGAGAGATTATTTTGTGAAAGAAAGTTATTTTATTTTTATTATTTTGTAACTTGAATAATTATATACATACTTGTCTTATTTTATTTACACTTTGGCCTAGTTTTTCATTTTATTCTATATTTTGTTCTTAAATTTAATTCTGTATTTTATATTTCATTTAATTTCTTGTTTGTAGTTATATTTTTATCTCTATTTCCTATTACATTTGATAATCAACATTTAAGTCATATTGCATAAATTTACTTACCCATATTAATTTGTATTTGCACTTTAGCTAACAATATTTAAACATGTACAATATAATTTACTTACATTCATATTTATATTTCATGTCTATTTCCATTTGTATTTTAACTATAAATTATTAAGTTATATTCATGTGTTTGACTTACATTTATACCTATTTCTATATTTATATTTTACATTAACAAGCTTTGATTTTATCTTGAACATTATTTTCTATATGTTGCATTTATATACTTATAACAAGAAAAGTATTTTCCCTTGATTATACAAGAGAGATTTTACTTTAAATATTCTTAGGAGATTTTATTTATAATTTTCGAATCAATCTCCTTTTCAAAATATAATTTATATAAATAAATAGCAATAATTCCAAAATCATATTCATTTTAATATGATCAATTCACATTTTATTTAATTAGATTAAACATTTATTAAAATAAACGGGGCCAAAAATCCAGGGTTGTTACATTCCTCCCCCCTTAAAAGAATTTCGTCCCCGAAATTTAAAATAAAAATAATTTAAAAGTTGTTATACCAACCATTCAAACATAAATATCATTTATATATTAACAAACAACCAAACAGTCAATCCTAACAAACATCACTAATTATCCGAACACAAATCCGGATAAGCTTCCTTAAAATTATCGAGAGTTTGTCTCTCGATGATCAACAATCCAAACTGGATTCCTGACCACAGTTAAATTTGATTCAACTTCCAAATTCCTGAATTACTATTTTAACAACTAATGATGAATCATGAACAAATTCCTAAGATGGGATATATGGAATATACAATAAATTCCAAACATCCATTCTAGCAATTCAATACTGAAATCTAAAGTATCAATTCTTCCCTAATTTTATTGACTTCTTTACAGAATTTCAATATCTATTCAATCAAGCCCGTACGATGTACATATACTATTCATACGCAATATCAAATTCGATCGCTCGCTTGATCACACAATTTCATTTCCGAACCAGTATCGTTCACTTGACTTCCTAGTACGGACTCAGATCTGGTTTCTTGATCAGAAACCGTCATTCTCCTTGCATAGTCATAACTATGATAGAGAATTTGCAGAATCAATCAACATCCATATCCATGGTTCGTCGTCGAAAATCGAGTGAAAAATCCTAACTCGGATCGATATAACTATCTCGAAATTCTGTGCTCGAATCTGAATCAAATTGTTATGAGAATAAAATAATATACGTACATCCTATGTATTTATATCCATTAATTATCAACTATATCAATTTTATTTTATTCGCACTATTTTGATTTCTATTCACTTGGAATAATTTTCTCAGTATCAAATTTATTTAAGAATTTCACCGTTCGTTTCTTAAGTTTAATTTAAGCATCATATGTACTTTTATATTGTCTACCACTTAGCCTTTGTATCGTCTGATATTTCTTATTTTAAATCTGAATTTCCAATTCAATGTGAATTCAGTTTATCTTTAGCTCTGGATATTGAATTTTATTGACCATCTTCCGTTTATAACTGATTCTTATCATTATTTTTTTAAATTTGGTTTCATCCACTAGTTTATTTCAATTTCCAATTTGAAATTGTTTTGTTGCTAAAGTTTTAATTTCAAATTTTTTTTTTTGAAAAGTTTAGGTAGAGTCTCCATTTGTTTAGCGTTACATATTTTCATAAGCACATATGTATAGTTTCTACTTCGACCAATTCCCCTCAGTTTAAGTGATTCACGACTTACTCGCTTAAACTTAATTTATTTAAGCAAAACAACTCATATTCATTCAAATTGATTTTCAAAATCATCCTATTTTGCTTCATAAAATTTTATTCAATATCATTTACTTCAAACATCCCATTTTCTTATGCAATTTGACAATACTATTGTGAATAAATAATTACTTAAGCTTTATAACAATTTTTAAATTGATTCCACTCAATTTACACTTGATTCCATCCCAATTAATTTATTCACAATCCTTACATTGCATTTTTTCTTTCATTTCAAAAAGTCTGATTCCAAACCATTTATTTAAACCCGACAACCAATATTTTAAATATCATCTCATAATTTACTTAAGTCATTTATTCTCTTCAAACCGTTCTACCCAATAACTTAAGTTTATTCTATTCTACCAACTTCCATTTAAATCTATGATTTGATTATTTTTTATTCAAATCTCAACTATTTACTAATTTATTCGATCAGTTTATTTTTTTATCCATTCTTAAATTTTAATTTACATTAACAATTCATTATTGAATTTATTTATAATAAGGTCATTCAATTTATGCTTGAGTTAGATTTGTCTACAACTCACACCAATTTTATTTTAATTCAATTCAATACTTACTTATTTACATAAGAATTTATTTCATTCAATTTTATCTATAACTCGATTGAATTCATTTAAATTCAATTTCATTCCAACTCAACTTAAGTTAAATTTAGCTACTTTCCATTCTTTAAATTTATTTCTCAATATATGAGCCCAAAACTTATTTATCTACATAACAGCTTATATTACTCATTTGGCTCATTTCAACTTATAACCACATTTTTAGGTTTTATATATATATATATATATATATTTATATATATATATATATAAGACTTACTATCTTAAAGTATAAATTTTCATTTCACCATAACAATTATTTTCCCTTCCAGTTTTATATTCAATTTATTCCAATTTAATTCAGGTTCAATTTCAATTTTACTTAACTTATCTCAGGTTAAACTTAAATATATTTTCTTCACCTTCATTTACTTAAGTTAAATTTTAATTCCCGGATTAAAATTCCCATTTTCTTCTTATTAATATGAACTTTATTTATAAGTTCAATGGTTGAATCATTTAAACTTTCACACTATCTAAATAGAATTTCTTAGAATTCAATTGCCCGGTTTTCATTTCCAAAACCATTTTGAAATGATAACTACACATACCCACTTGGTATGTCAAATCAAATTTCCAAATTCCAAATACTTGTTTTCACTAAAACAAATTTTCCTTTGAAATTTCTAAAACAACTTGTATACCCAACAAGCCCAAACAATATCATGACCAACTATCCTGGTAGCAATTCATCACTTTAGAAACTCGAAAATGAATACTGATGATGTGGCCACCATCATCAGGATTATTTTTCAGGGACTGAAGTGAGTTCAATGCTTCCTTACTTCCACAATTTCCTCCCAAATCAATTTCCATTCAATAATATTTTCCAAAACAATACTCCATTATTGCCTTTAATCTTTGGAAAAACTTATTAAATATTTCCAAGATTTTTAAATTCCCAAATCCTTTTGTTTAAATTTATTTAAACACCTTTCAAATTCCCAGGACTTAAATTATGGTTTAATCTAATTTTAATTATATTCCTTTTGATTTAAAATCATACTTAGACAATTTTATTTGGTTTTAAGCCACTCAAATTTTAAATTTTTATTCAATTATAGTATGAACAACCAAACATTCAAATATATATATAATAATTTCAGAAAAATATTTCCTTTATGTTAAAATATAATTTTGGGTAAAATTATTTCATCTACCCACTTTTAAAAATAATACTATGTCGGTTTACCTTGTTTAAGAGTTTAGGAATCCCTATCAATGAAATGGCGTCCCAAACATCGACTAGAATTCTTAAACACTCAACAGATAATCAACACAATATAAAAACAATTTTATATTCACTAACAAATACGCGCTCATATATATTAATACACTCAGACTCATTTTAGAGTACTGCTGACTCTATTCTATGAGTAATTTCTACCAGAGCCAAGGTTATCACCAACCTGCGCTCTGATACCAACTGTGACGACCCGCCCTTCTACTACCAGAATGACGTATCATCATTAAGAAAGAAAGGGATAGAAATTGAAAAGAGAAGAAAAGAAAGGACAACAACATCAGAATCTCACAGCGGAACGGAACAAAATATAATATATCACATAAATATTACATAGTTTTACATATATCAGAGTTATACAATATCAATACACATAACAATCATGCATACATCTGTCACTACATACATCAGAGGTACATCATACATCAACTACTGACACAGCGGAACTAGATAGATAGCTACATACGTTTGGAACTCCTGCTCCAAGCTCCTCTAGAAATCAAGGTCCAAAACCTATTACTTGGCTACTCATAAAAATTTGAGTACCCAAGAGTTTATGAAAAACAAAATATAAACTCCGGGCCAGACATGGGTCTGTTATGAGTAAACGGTTTAAAGTTGTTTAACTTTGAAAAACATTTGAAAATAAAGGTATCACGTAAGACTTCCCATAAATAAATACGGGTAAGTATTTACCTTACGCTAACCAAAACATTTCATAGGAAATTCGGTGATATTATAATAGTGTCTAGGGTTGTCAAGTAAATAGAAAATAGCCGAAATTGTTACATTCATTAAATTCCAGCTATTAGCCACAAAATTGGGTAATACAAATCAAAACCGTAGGGTCTCATAGGGAAAATGGATTTCCAACAATGGCAGGGATACCGGGGTACCGCCCGTCACAGTACGGGGCCTAGATCACCGTACCGAGGATCACTACCGACCCCCAACAACACAAGGCCGGAACCATTCCTTACTGAACAGTCCCGAACAAGATAAACCCCGCGGTTGTAGCTAGCAACCGCCCACACAGCCGAAATAAAAAGGGACATCTAGACAGGGGAAATATCTTGTCCTACTTGGGCATGACCTACCTAACCTTGCTGCATCTCCCCTGTTTTAGCCATTCCCGGTTGATGAGGCTTGAGGCTACAATTACCTTTATTGAACATATCACTTAGAATGCTCATCGTCCGCCTGACGATGTGCTAAAAGCATTCAATCCATAAAAGTTCGTTCCGGGTTCGAACGAAACCGAAGGCATTATCTTGTCACACTCATTTTGGAATCATCCTCAGAGTCAATGACGATAACCCTTGCATTCTGAAAACACCATCTCGATCTTCATTTCAGAATTCACGACCCATCGTTTAAATTGGATCGATGTGGTTTTCGGAGAATCAAAATTGATTCTTTCGATCCCAGTCTCATCGAAATCCAAACGCCATTTTAAGGGCCAAGTTATCTAATTAACTTAAACAGTTTAAATAATTTAAATTCAATAATTGAATTATCATAGCATATATACCAGATAAAACATATACAAGCATCATAAGTATAACATAACATATCACAGAGCATCACAGAACATCATCAAATAGATATCACAAACGGATATTCTACTCATACGATCCATAAGCAGTCATCTTCACGTCTTATTCGTAATTAATTCTGCTTAGAATTAATTACCTCAGAGTTAACCACTTAACTCTGTTTAATTAATTATTAATTAACAATTAATTACTTATTTTATTTCAAATTGTCTTAATGATTTCTTAATCAACTATTAAATCTTAATTACATTTTATTTTACACTATTAATTAATTACTTCCTTACTCAAGTGATTTAATTTTAATTACTTATTTAACCATTCCCTGATCATTAATTAATAACTTTAATTTTTTTATTAATAAAACTTAATCACCAAATTATTATCTGCTAATTCCTTAATTAATTACTGCTTAATTCTTAATTAAATCACTTGATTAATTGCCAATTAGTCGTTCATAAATTAACTTAAGTAGTTAAATTCTCATTTATTTCTTACAATCTATTACTAATTGCTATGGAAAAGTAATTATTCTTACTTGCTTCCTAGAGATAATTCATCTAATTTTAATTACTCAATGTAGTTAACCTTTAAAAGTCTTCTTTAAATTTATTTATTAACTACAAACTTAAGAGTTGATTAACTTTACCCTTATTCTAAATTAATTCTTAATTAAAATAATTCAAGTGTTTAAGATCATAGTTAAGCTTTTGACTAAAATGAATAAAACTTGAACAAACTCTTAGTTTAGCCTTTAAACATTTCCTAAGCTTAAAATGTTTGGACAAATTTGTAAAAAGCAATCCTACTGAACCTATACATCACTGCAAAACTGCAGTTTGACCAAACTCAAGTCGTCCCAGGTAAACCCGAGACCTCCCCTGCATTATACTCGAGAATTACTTCGTGTTCCCCATGCAAACTTCCCGAGTCTTCCCTGAACATCTTCTTCTTCATTATTTTTTATTCTTCTTTCAATAATTAAGTTTAAGTTTAAGGTAAATTAAATTTTAGCATTCGGATTATTACTCACTAACGCGATACCCGAAGCAAACCCTACAACTACACGAGCACGACTCGGGTGAGTGGCCGACCATTGCCTACTGACACGATCACCGAACCGTACCGAAACCGAAGGCATTATCTTGTCACACTCATTTTGGAATCATCCTCAGAGTCAATGACGATAACCCTTGCATTCTGAAAGCACCATCTCGATCTTCATTTCAGAATTCACGACCTATCGTTTAAATTGGATCGATGTGGTTTTCGAAGAATCAAAATTGATTCTTTCGATCCCGGTCTCATCGAAATCCAAACGCCATTTTAAGGGCCAAGTTGTCTAATTAACTTAAACAGTTTAAATAATTTAAATTCAACAATTGAATTATCATAGCATATATACCAGATAAAACATATAAAAGCATCATAAGTATAACATAACATATCACAGAGCATCACAGAACATCATCAAATAGATATCACAAACAGATATTCTACTCATACGATCCATAAACAGTCATCTTCAAGTCTTATTTGTAATTAATTATGTTTAGAATTAATTACCTCAGAATTAACCACTTAACTCTGTTTAATTAATTATTAATTAGCAATTAATTACTTATGTTATTTCAAATTGTCTTAATGATTTCTTAATCAACTATTAAATCTTAATTGCATTTTATTTTACACTATTAATTAATTACTTCCTTACTCAAGTGATTTAACTTTAATTACTTATTTAACCATTCCCTGATCATTAATTAATAACTTTAATTTTTTTATTAATAAAACTTAATCACCAAATTATTATCTGCTAATTCCTTAATTAATTACTGCTTAATTCTTAATTAAATCACTTGATTAATTGCCAATTAGTCGTTCATAAATTAACTTAAGTAGTTAAATTCTCATTTATTTCTTACAATCTATTACTAATTGCTATGGAAAAGTAATTATTCTTACTTGCTTCCTAGAGATAATTCATCTAATTTTAATTACTCAATGTAGTTAACCTTTAAAAGTCTTCTTTATTTATTTATTAACTACAAACTTAAGAGTTGATTAACTTTACCCTTATTCTAAATTAATTCTTAATTAAAATAATTCAAGTGTTTAAGATCATAGTTAAGCTTTTGACTAAAATAAATAAAACTTGAACAAACTCTTAGTTTAGCCTTTAAACATTTCCTAAGCTTAAAATGTTTGGACAAATTTGTAAAAAACAATCCTACTGAACCACTACATCACTGCAAAACTGCAGTTTGACCAAACTCAAGTCATCCCAGGTAACCCGATACCTTCCCTGCTGTAACATTCCTGAATTTTGAACAAGATAATTTGACAATTTATTTAATTTTTGGAATTAAATTATGGAATTTTTGTAGTTAATTTTTAATTTTTTAGAATTAAAAGTTAAATCAATTGGAAGATTTACAGAATAAATAATAATATGCATTTTTAGATTGAATTTGGAATTTAAAAGATTTGAGATTTTATTGTGAATTTAATTATGAAAGTTTTAAAAAAATAAGTGTTTGTTAATAAGTTGAACATCTTAAGTTTATAAATATAGATGTATTGAAAATAAATACAATATAAAGTTATGTTTAAAAGCTATTTAAATTGTTTAAAAATGAACATAAGTATTTAACTTAAAACAAAGGTTAAAACAAAGAAAACATGTATACAAATGTAAACATATACATACATGCACATGGGTTTGGAGTGAAGAGATTAACAAAACTTTATATCATGATGATTTCTAACAAGTGGCCTTCAATGCGATTAATTAAATAAAATAATTAAATAAAAAAATACAAGAAACTTCACATCTTCCCATATGCCATCATATAGTATCTTAGAAAAACTGAAAAAAAATAGTAGAAAAAAGATTTGGCTTCACATCTTTCAAAGCCATAAAGCTGTTCAAAACATAAGATAAGAAAAAAAAAATTCAGTTTGAACTCAAAACAAAAGAAAAACCCAAAATCTTCATTCTCAAACCATATACAAAACTGCATTTCTCAAAACCAATCTCATTCTCACAACCAAAATCCAAATTTGCATTCAACTCCTCAAACCCAAATTACATGCTCACATCCATGTACAATTTGCATCCTCCAAATTCAAGTCTGCATATCCCAAATTCCTACCTGCATCAACCATGAAAGTTTCATTTCCCAAATCAGTAAACACTCCTCTTTCCAAAATTACAACCTGCATCTCAAATCTCATCCACATCCATAATCAAGTTGCAATATTCAAAACTACATTTTCAAATCTGCAACCTTGAAATCAAACATGTAGCTCCTCTTTTCAAATTCAAACCTGCATGCATCAATTATTAATCAAGTTAAAGCCTGCATGTAAAACCTGATAGCATCAAGTAGAAGCTTGCATGTTTTAAAAAGGCAACAATCATAGAAGGCCTGCACATCCATTTGAAGCCTGCAATTTAATCTTCATCAAGTAAGAAGGCTCTGCATTTCATAATCTGGGAGCAAGTTTATCTGCATGCAACAGACTTTAGCATGCATTCATTCTCATAAACTCTGGAAGCATCATTTATAGATCAAGATTTTAAAGGCATTCAAGCTACTGCATTTCTTTGCATCTGGAAATAAAGAGCCCTGCATGCATTAAACTTCAAATCTGGTACTCTGCAAGTTGACATGTGCTCTGCATTTTATAAATAAGGTGAGTAACTAAACTTTTATAAACTGTTTTAATAAGTAAATTGTGCATGCTTAATAAATTATCAATAAATATATATGAAAGTACCTGCATGTATGTGTTTGTGTACAGGATTATGACTGTGCATATGTGATCTTCAGAATTTCAGATTTATGTTGATTCTTGAATATTTCCCTTAACTTGTTTGCTGAATTGAAATTAAATGTTTGAACAAATTATGTTTGCTCTAGGATGAAAGTGCGGTGTATATACAATTATATGTGCTAATATAGTATACACGGATCGTTTAATATGGATTACAATACAAATGCAGAAATAGATGATAATAGCATTGTAAATAAAAAAATAGAAAAATCACACCAGAGATTTTTATACTGGTTCGGAGCACCGTCCTACGTCCAGTCCCAGACTACTATCTGGATTTTCACTAATTACAACCTCGCTTCACCCGGAGGAACAGGTTTACAATTACCCGAACAGCCGAACGGGATTTCACGCCTCTACAACACTGAGGGCTTCAACACAAAAAACAATTACAATTGTTGTTGACAACTTGTGCTCTTGTAAACACGGATTTGTCACTTGTAGTACACTCTTCCTATAATCTTATCCTCAAATTGTGAATGATGTTTGTGAAGATTATGGAATTTATATTGCTTATTGAATCAAAATATATGAGATAGTGTCAATGATTCAATAAGGAATGAAAGTAGTTTAGAGCTTTTTGAATGCAAGTGAATTCAAAGAATAGATAGAGAGCATATATAATCTTAATAAAACTTCTTGTTTTAATCAATGATATTGATGTGTATTTATAGAGAGAAAATAGTTATAACCCTTGGTGAAAAGTTGCAGTCAAAAGTTATGATCATTAATGAAGAAGAAGAGACGCAACTATTGAAGAAAGATGTGTCTTTTGGAAGAAGTTGTTCTCTGTTTAAAAACGGTCGACAGGTCAAAAACTAACCGGTAGACAGGTTTTTAAAAATATAGTCGTTATGTACATGTGTGCACGTTTATTGTGCACATTCAACAGGAACGGTCGACCGTTCATTTTTGGACCGGTCGACCGGTCTCTGTTAAGTTGCACAATAAAGTGCACAACCTATATAAATGTGTATATATATATTATATTTTGTGCATGATTATTTGAGGATAGATTTTGACAATTTTATTACTATTATAACAATTTTATTAATCAACGTATAATCTAGAGTACCATATGTACGTCTTGATTTGTCGATCGCTTTAATATTGTTGTCAGCAATCAAAATCTTCATAGAAGCTGTGACTCAACATAGGATGGGTAACTCTAATAGTTTATGAACTTCACATGATTGTCTGTAGCTTGGAAAAACAGAGTTACACAGAACCAAATTTCTTAGTGAAAAAAAAAATGCAAATGTTATAAATTGATGTTTCAGAATCCTAATTAAATTCTAGAATTTTTTTTTTTAAAAAAAAAACTAAAATTAAGTTTATAGTGTTAAGAATAAAAATGCAGTTTCAATTTACTGTATTTTACTTTTTGATCAAGATCAGTGATCCTTGCATTTAAACTAGTTGAATTGGTTTGCTGGAAGTAGTCAGTTAGCATAGATTTTAGGAAAATATTTGAATTTGTTTGCAATTCAAATTTGAGAGTGAAATTTAGGAGTTTCTGTTATGAACCCTAGTGTCACTGGGTTACTGAATTTGCTCGAATACGATCGCATGGGTTGATCGAGTTCCATGCTATTTTGGGGATTGATGGATGGTGTAGTGATGGAGTTACTGCCGGAGTTTGGTCGATGATGATGGCCGGAGTTGTGAAATAATGGTGTTGACAGGTTTGTGATGGTGGTGGGGTTGGTGTTGTGCAGTTTCAGGTTTTTGGGTATGTTTTGGGTTGCAGGGAATTTTGACTCGGGTAGGTCTCGGGTAAATTGGAAAAAAACTCGAAGGAAGTGGGGTAAAAACTCGAAGTAAATGGGGTTGCTTGAGTTGCATTGTTTCAGGTGTTATTTAACAGTTAACCTAATAATTAAATGAAATATAAATCATCCATTTATTAAAATCAATCTAAAATCCTTAATTGATGATAATTCCTTAATTATGAAAGAAATTTACAAAAGTTAAAATAAATTTCTTTTTAAAATTAAACCATTTAAATTTTTACATTATCAACCAAATTTGGTTTAAACTCTTCAATTTATAAAACTTAAATTCATTTTAAAACCAAGATTCAAAATTAGATTTAAATCAAATTTAACTTTATATAAACATTACTTCATATCTCAATTTCAAATTTAAATTCAAATTCTTTAAAATGCTTCTTACAATTACACCTTCCATTCAATGCAAATCACTTAATCATTTAAAAGAAATTTAAACTTAAATCTTTATGTTAAAACTGAAGTTTAAAATTTTAAATTCGGATTTAAAAACTCAGATTGAATTCATTTTGAATTTCCTAATTTAGATACTTAACCTTTCAATTTCAAATGCCAAAACACAATGCATTTATCCTTGTGTATCTATCCATCATTGGTTGTCTTCCTACTTTCAAATTTCGAGGACGAAATTTCTTAAGGAGGGGAATCTGTAACATTCCTGAATTTTGAACAAGATAATTTGACAATTTATTTAATTTTTGGAATTAAATTATGGAATTTTTGTAGTTAATTTTTAATTTTTTAGAATTAAAAGTTAAATCAATTGGAAGATTTACAGAATAAATAATAATATGCATTTTTAGATTGAATTTGGAATTTAAAAGATTTGAGATTTTATTGTGAATTTAATTATGAAAGTTTTAAAAAAATAAGTGTTTGTTAATAAGTTGAACATCTTAAGTTTATAAATATAGATGTATTGAAAATAAATACAATATAAAGTTATGTTTAAAAACTATTTAAATTGTTTAAAAATGAACATAAGTATTTAACTTAAAACAAAGGTTAAAACAAAGAAAACATGTATACAAATGTAAACATATACATACATGCACATGGGTTTGGAGTGAAGAGATTAACAAAACTTTATATCATGATGATTTCTAACAAGTGGCCTTCAATGCAATTAATTAAATAAAATAATTAAATAAAAAAATACAAGAAACTTCACATCTTCCCATATGCCATCATATAGTATCTTAGAAAATCTGAAAAAAAATAGTAGAAAAAAGATTTGGCTTCACATCTTTCAAAGCCATAAAGCTGTTCAAAACATAAGATAAGAAAAAAAAAAAAAAATTCAGTTTGAACTCAAAACAAAAGAAAAACCCAAAATCTTCATTCTCAAACCATATACAAAACTGCATTTCTCAAAACCAATCTCATTCTCACAACCAAAATCCAAATTTGCATTCAACTCCTCAAACCCAAATTACATGCTCACATCCATGTACAATTTGCATCCTCCAAATTCAAGTCTGCATATCCCAAATTCCTACCTGCATCAACCATGAAAGTTTCATTTCCCAAATCAGTAAACACTCCTCTTTCCAAAATTACAACCTGCATCTCAAATCTCATCCACATCCATAATCAAGTTGCAATATTCAAAACTACATTTTCAAATCTGCAACCTTGAAATCAAACATGTAGCTCCTCTTTTCAAATTCAAACCTGCATGCATCAATTATTAATCAAGTTAAAGCCTGCATGTAAAACCTGATAGCATCAAGTAGAAGCTTGCATGTTTTAAAAAGGCAACAATCATAGAAGGCCTGCACATCCATTTGAAGCCTGCAATTTAATCTTCATCAAGTAAGAAGGCTCTGCATTTCATAATCTGGGAGCAAGTTTATCTGCATGCAACAGACTTTAGCATGCATTCATTCTCATAAACTCTGGAAGCATCATTTATAGATCAAGATTTTAAAGGCATTCAAGCTACTGCATTTCTTTGCATCTGGAAATAAAGAGCCCTGCATGCATTAAACTTCAAATCTGGTACTCTGCAAGTTGACATGTGCTCTGCATTTTATAAATAAGGTGAGTAACTAAACTTTTATAAACTGTTTTAATAAGTAAATTGTGCATGCTTAATAAATTATCAATAAATATATATGAAAGTACCTGCATGTATGTGTTTGTGTACAGAATTATGACTGTGCATATGTGATCTTCAGAATTTCAGATTTATGTTGATTCTTGAATATTTCCCTTAACTTGTTTGCTGAATTGAAATTAAATGTTTGAACAAATTATGTTTGCTCTAGGATGGGTAACTCTAATAGTTTATGAACTTCACATGATTGTCTGTAGCTTGGAAAAACAGAGTTACACAGAACCAAATTTCTTAGTGAAAAAAAAAATGCAAATGTTATAAATTGATGTTTCAGAATCCTAATTAAATTCTAGAATTTTTTTATAAAAAAAAAAAAACTAAAATTAAGTTTATAGTGTTAAGAATAAAAATGCAGTTTCAATTTACTGTATTTTACTTTTTGATCAAGATCAGTGATCCTTGCATTTAAACTAGTTGAATTGGTTTGCTGGAAGTAGTCAGTTAGCATAGATTTTAGGAAAATATTTGAATTTGTTTGCAATTCAAATTTGAGAGTGAAATTTGGGAGTTTCTGTTATGAACCCTAGTGTCACTGGGTTACTGAATTTGCTCGAATACGATCGCATGGGTTGATCGAGTTCCATGCTATTTTGGGGATTGATGGATGGTGTAGTGATGGAGTTACTGCCGGAGTTTGGTCGATGATGATGGCCGGAGTTGTGAAATAATGGTGTTGACAGGTTTGTGATGGTGGTGGGGTTGGTGTTGTGCAGTTTCAGGTTTTTGGGTATGTTTTGGGTTGCAGGGAATTTTGACTCGGGTAGGTCTCGGGTAAATTGGAAAAAAACTCGAAGGAAGTGGGGTAAAAACTCGAAGTAAATGGGGTTGCTTGAGTTGCATTGTTTCAGGTGTTATTTAACAGTTAACCTAATAATTAAATGAAATATAAATCATCCATTTATTAAAATCAATCTAAAATCCTTAATTGATGATAATTCCTTAATTATGAAAGAAATTTACAAAAGTTAAAATAAATTTCTTTTTAAAATTAAACCATTTAAATTTTTACATTATCAACCAAATTTGGTTTAAACTCTTCAATTTATAAAACTTAAATTCATTTTAAAACCAAGATTCAAAATTAGATTTAAATCAAATTTAACTTTATATAAACATTACTTCATATCTCAATTTCAAATTTAAATTTAAATTCTTTAAAATGCTTCTTACAATTACACCTTCCATTCAATGCAAATCACTTAATCATTTAAAAGAAATTTAAACTTAAATCTTTATGTTAAAACTGAAGTTTAAAATTTTAAATTCAGATTTAAAAACTCAGATTGAATTCATTTTGAATTTCCTAATTTAGATACTTAACCTTTCAATTTCAAATGCCAAAACACAATGCATTTATCCTTGTGTATCTATCCATCATTGGTTGGTTGTCTTCCTACTTTCAAATTTCGAGGACGAAATTTCTTAAGGAGGGGAATCTGTAACATTCCTGAATTTTGAACAAGATAATTTGACAATTTATTTAATTTTTGGAATTAAATTATGGAATTTTTGTAGTTAATTTTTAATTTTTTAGAATTAAAAGTTAAATCAATTGGAAGATTTACAGAATAAATAATAATATGCATTTTTAGATTGAATTTGGAATTTAAAAGATTTGAGATTTTATTGTGAATTTAATTATGAAAGTTTTAAAAAAATAAGTGTTTGTTAATAAGTTGAACATCTTAAGTTTATAAATATAGATGTATTGAAAATAAATACAATATAAAGTTATGTTTAAAAACTATTTAAATTGTTTAAAAATGAACATAAGTATTTAACTTAAAACAAAGGTTAAAACAAAGAAAACATGTATACAAATGTAAACATATACATACATGCACATGGGTTTGGAGTGAAGAGATTAACAAAACTTTATATCATGATGATTTCTAACAAGTGGCCTTCAATGCAATTAATTAAATAAAATAATTAAATAAAAAAATACAAGAAACTTCACATCTTCCCATATGCCATCATATAGTATCTTAGAAAATCTGGAAAAAAATAGTAGAAAAAAGATTTGGCTTCACATCTTTCAAAGCCATAAAGCTGTTCAAAACATAAGATAAGAAAAAAAAAAAAAATTCAGTTTGAACTCAAAACAAAAGAAAAACCCAAAATCTTCATTCTCAAACCATATACAAAACTGCATTTCTCAAAACCAATCTCATTCTCACAACCAAAATCCAAATTTGCATTCAACTCCTCAAACCCAAATTACATGCTCACATCCATGTACAATTTGCATCCTCCAAATTCAAGTCTGCATATCCCAAATTCCTACCTGCATCAACCATGAAAGTTTCATTTCCCAAATCAGTAAACACTCCTCTTTCCAAAATTACAACCTGCATCTCAAATCTCATCCACATCCATAATCAAGTTGCAATATTCAAAACTACATTTTCAAATCTGCAACCTTGAAATCAAACATGTAGCTCCTCTTTTCAAATTCAAACCTGCATGCATCAATTATTAATCAAGTTAAAGCCTGCATGTAAAACCTGATAGCATCAAGTAGAAGCTTGCATGTTTTAAAAAGGCAACAATCATAGAAGGCCTGCACATCCATTTGAAGCCTGCAATTTAATCTTCATCAAGTAAGAAGGCTCTGCATTTCATAATCTGGGAGCAAGTTTATCTGCATGCAACAGACTTTAGCATGCATTCATTCTCATAAACTCTGGAAGCATCATTTATAGATCAAGATTTTAAAGGCATTCAAGCTACTGCATTTCTTTGCATCTGGAAATAAAGAGCCCTGCATGCATTAAACTTCAAATCTGGTACTCTGCAAGTTGACATGTGCTCTGCATTTTATAAATAAGGTGAGTAACTAAACTTTTATAAACTGTTTTAATAAGTAAATTGTGCATGCTTAATAAATTATCAATAAATATATATGAAAGTACCTGCATGTATGTGTTTGTGTACAGAATTATGACTGTGCATATGTGATCTTCAGAATTTCAGATTTATGTTGATTCTTGAATATTTCCCTTAACTTGTTTGCTGAATTGAAATTAAATGTTTGAACAAATTATGTTTGCTCTAGGATGGGTAACTCTAATAGTTTATGAACTTCACATGATTGCCTGTAGCTTGGAAAAACAGAGTTACACAGAACCAAATTTCTTAGTGAAAAAAAAAATGCAAATGTTATAAATTGATGTTTCAGAATCCTAATTAAATTCTAGAATTTTTTTTTAAAAAAAAAAACTAAAATTAAGTTTATAGTGTTAAGAATAAAAATTCAGTTTCAATTTACTGTATTTTACTTTTTGATCAAGATCAGTGATCCTTGCATTTAAACTAGTTGAATTGGTTTGCTGGAAGTAGTCAGTTAGCATAGATTTTAGGAAAATATTTGAATTTGTTTGCAATTCAAATTTGAGAGTGAAATTTGGGAGTTTCTGTTATGAACCCTAGTGTCACTGGGTTACTGAATTTGCTCGAATACGATCGCATGGGTTGATCGAGTTCCATGCTATTTTGGGGATTGATGGATGGTGTAGTGATGGAGTTACTGCCGGAGTTTGGTCGATGATGATGGCCGGAGTTGTGAAATAATGGTGTTGACAGGTTTGTGATGGTGGTGGGGTTGGTGTTGTGCAGTTTCAGGTTTTTGGGTATGTTTTGGGTTGCAGGGAATTTTGACTCGGGTAGGTCTCGGGTAAATTGGAAAAAAACTCGAAGGAAGTGGGGTAAAAACTCGAAGTAAATGGGGTTGCTTGAGTTGCATTGTTTCAGGTGTTATTTAACAGACCTGTTCTGTTTTTTTTTTAATTTTAAGAATCAAGTTTAAATTAAAATGAAAATTTGAACTTAGGATTTAAACTTGAACCTAGGGATGAATTCAAATTGGTTGAATTATTATTTTGTAATAATTTAAATGCAGAAATTTTAAATTGGTTTAAAATAAAAAGAAAAAAAAAGAAAGAAAGGAGGAACATGAGCCTGTTTCCAGATCTTTAAGGTTTGAAAAATAATTTGCAAACTAAAGTTTTAACTTAGGATGTTAAAACTGAATTCAAATCTGAATTCAAATAAGTTTAAATTCTGTTTCTTTGAAGTAATTTAAATTCAGAAAATTTAAAAGTTTGGTTTTCAAAATTAAACAGAAACTGTTCTTCTGTTTTAAAATGTAAAAGTAAATTTAAATTTAAGGTGGAGATTTAAACTTAGTTTTTAATTGGGAATTTTAAATATGAGATCAGATTTGATTATCAGAGATTTGAAAGTAATTATGTTTCAAATTCAAATTTGATTTTAAATTCTCAAGTGTGAATATATATATGTGATTTGCATTTTGAATTGGAAGGTTAGGTATGTAAATTAAAAATTCAAACTGAATTAAAAACTGAGATTTAAATCTGGATTTAATTTTTTTTTTAAACTTCAGTTTTAAAGTAAAGATTTAAATTTAAATTGCTTTCAAATGATTTTCATTTGAATTAAAGGTGTAAATTATAGAAAGAGTTTTAAAGAATTTAAAACTAAAATGAGAATAAAGTTTTATTTCAATTTTGAAGTTTTAAAGTAATTTTTAAAATTGATTTGAATTTGATTTGAACTGAAATTTAAATCCTTTTCAACTTAGTAATTAAGTATATGTTTCTTTTAAACATATAAGATTAAGTTGTGTATTGTTTTAAACTCTTATTTAAGACAAATTTGAGTCTTGAGTTTAAAGAAAATGTTAAATGGAATTTAATGTAAATTTAAAAACATTTTGTTTTTAAATGCATAATTTAAATAAGGAATGTTTATTTAAAGATAAAGAAAAGTATAATGATTTGTAATTCATTTATTTATTAAGGTAGTACAAATGGATAATTAATATAATTAATTAATTAAGAAATGGATAATTAATTAAAGTAATTAAGGGTTTTAATTTGATTAATTAAAGTTTAAGATTAATTTTTCTTAGAATAATTAATTTGTAATTAAGAAATCATTAATTGAATGATATTAGATTTTAAATTAATTAATTGAAGATTTATTAATTGAATAAATATGGATAGTTAATTAATTAGGAATAATAAATGAAAGTAATCATGTAGGTAATAAATTTAAAACCACCCAGTTTATTCATCTTAATTGTAGATGCTGATTGTTATTGAATGTTGTGTGATGGATTGATATTTTGATATGTGATGTGATGCTATTTGATGCTTTATGCTAAGCTGTTATATCTATGATATATATATGATTATATGAATATGCAAATCCTTTGACCCGTAAAACGACATTTGAATTTCGATGCGACAGGGAGTCGGATTCCAGTTGGTTATCCGAAACCCACATCGAATTGTAATGATTGAATCTGTGCTGATTGATGATGTGACACCCTTATTGTGTAAAACCCCTGGACCACACTTATACACACACAAATATGGATTGCACGTGGAAATGAATTAAGTCACAGATTTTGAAATTGTTTTAAAATTTGAATTTTTGAATCCAAAATAGTTTTGGAATTAGAATTGAAGTTTTTGAAAAAATGAATTTCAAAAATAAAAGTTATTTGAATAACTTGATTGAGTTTTGAAATGTAAATAAATTAATTTACATTTGAATTCAATATTTGAAATTGAATTCTATGACTTGGAAACTATTGTTTAAAAAGTTATCCAACTTATAAATGGGTTTATATGGGGTTTTTAAACCATTTTAAAAGGTGATGTTTTGAAATTTAAAATTAACCCAAGATTCCAACTTGTATAAATCGGACTTTTCTGAAACGAAAACTATTGTTTTCAAATAATAGAAGCTTTCATATAAAAAATGGTTTTCCAATGTGTGTTAAAAGGAATTCAAGTTTTGAAATGAAAATGGTATTCCAAGTTATAAATAAATCTTTGGAACGGGTTTTTGAAAGCTATAAATTAAATCTTTAATTTAAAAGTTTATTGAGTTAATCCAATTGAAATGGAAGTTGTTTCGAAATCTATGAATAGATCTTTGTGAAATTAGGTGAAACTTTGTGAAATAAATCTTTTTGTTTAAAGATTTAAAATGGTAATTTGTTTAACCATTTGAAAGAAAAGTTTTGGATTTTATAAGTTGTGACTTAACTAAAATCCCATATCCATATGTTTTAAAATATGGCGCTCATTATTCGGTTTAGCCGGGGGAGGACCTTGTGTCATATAGCCCATTCCGAATAGTGATACGACGTTATGGATAGCAATTGAAGACCGGTGGTGAAGACCGGATATTTCCAAAAACAAAAGGATAACTCATCGATTGTCTCTGCACTGGCTGATCCCCGGTATAGAGATCTTCATATGTGATGGGAAGTCCGGACGTGATTAGGGATTATCCGAATTTGCAAGGGCTTCTTCGGAAGTGCCTTCGGTTCTGTTCGAACCCGGAACAGACTTGTATGGTTGTATGTCCGACATTACACTTTGAGATGTTAACTGATTTCTATCAAATACATTTCTGCCTGGTGGCGGAGAATTTATTCTCTCAGCTTAACACCCTTCTCTGAGACGTACGAGCTCAGAGGTTATGTAGTTGATATTTATCAGTGATATATTCCCAATTTGGTAATGTGGCATGCTGAGTGCTGCTGTGTGATGATCATTGGTTGATCATTTGTGATATGATCATTTGTTTGATCATTTATCTTTGTGATCATTGCCTTGGTCATCTGTTGACCCAAAGCATGGCTTTGTGCCAAAGCGTAGCTTTGTGGACGAGACTGCATCAGGACCTCACTCCCCGGAAATGGTCGAAATAGGAAAGATGCGGCAAGGTTATGAGGGTCGCTCCCTTTAGGGTGTGTCATTCCCTTCTGGTAAAGGGTGGTATCATGGTATGGAGCCCAGATACTTACCTATGTGGATACTGCAGATCTATTACTTTGTGATACTTTGTGGTTGTTGTTGCGAGCACTCGGATAAAGGTCCCAAAGGACCGGGGGATGGCATATTCGTGTAGTAGTTACCTAGTTACAGAGGTAACCCGGCCTTGTGTTGGCAGAGATCTAACCGTAACGTTAGGCTCTCGGGACGTCCCGCCAGAGGCGATCCCATTGACAGTAGGAAGTTCCTTAGCCTGACCATTTGTTGGAAATCCATTCATCCAATACGTGCCTTGTACGGTTTTAGTTGTAGAACCTGCCATTTACTTATGGTGGTCACCACTGTTTAGATGGTAGCTATAGTAGGCATAGTTCGGAATGTCTATGCTGGCTAGGATTTATATTCTACTTTCGAAATGATTTTCTACACTTTGCACTTATTATAATAATATCAAAGAATTTTCTCGTATCAAGCATATTTGACTGTCATAAGGAGAAATCTCCTCCAATTCTGCGTTTGCATTGTGTGTGTGGCGGGAGGCCTTATGGTAGTTTCATTTTCTAAAAAGCATTGCGGATTTCAAATTTAAATTCTTTTGTTGTTTAAAAGATAAAATTGTTTTGTTTGCTCACACCAGTCCCACGACTGACCTGGAGTTTATTGTTCCTTTCCTAAACTCTGGGTGCCCACTATTTTCCACACGGGCAGTCTAGAGTTGGGGTTTTCAGATAATCAATAGTAGGTGTAGATTCAATAGCTTTCAGCCTTAGGATTTGGCAATCGCATTTGATCGAGTTGCTTCTCTTCATCTTGATTTGGGAGTTCGAGCTATTTCTGGATTGATGTCTTGGAGATGAAGATTACCAGTCCTGGAGTTCTTTCTTGAAGACTATATTGGAGTTTTTGTTCCGCTGCTAGTGTTATCTTTTCTTTCCGCTGCTATTCTTTGTATCTCTGATGTATGTCGATATCTATTGTACCATTCTGTTGTATCATTCATGTTGTATCAGTTATTGTATCAAATGTTATATATATATCAGATGTATTATTCATTTCTTCCGCTGTGTTATACTTAATGTGTTATAAGCTCCGGCGAACCAGGTTCGACGTTTGGATCTGCGGCATTTGAATACGAGTGTCGTATTCGGTGCCGATTTTCGAAGGTCGAGTCAGGGTCGTTATACCTGCATTATACTCGAGAATAACTTCGAGTTCCCCACGCAAACTTCCCGAGTCTTCCCTGAACATCTTCTTCTTCTTCATTATTTTTTATTCTTCTTTCATTAATTAAGTTTACGTTTAAGGTAAACTAAATTTTAGCATCAGGATCATTACTCACTAACGCGATACCCGAAGCAAACCCCACAACTACATGAGCACGACTCGGGTGAGTGGCCGACCATTGCCTACTGACACGATCACCAGACCGTACACGTGCACGGTGGCACGATCGATCTCCGGCTACCCCCAACATCATCCACAACTCAGAAATTATCCCCAAACTCGAAATCTAAACTCATTTCGTCTATAGAAATTCAAATTGGAAATTTAGGCCTACGGCCGAAAACTGTAACTAACCTCCTCCACAAAATGTCGCGTCGCCGCCACTTCAGCCACCTGCAACACCCTAGCCCTTGCCCACTCGATGACAACACGATTAACCATCAGCCTCCAGGAGCTCGAGCCACTCGATCGCGTTATGGTGACGTTCTTGACTCGATACAGACATGGGTAAAAAAAGGATTTCAAGCCCTAAATGGATCTCGCACTCTAAACTCAGGCAACATAAAAATTTCCTGATAATTTTCATGGAACTACAATGGTTTGAACTTGCTCCAAGACGAGTTTCATCATTTATCATTGGTTCAATTTCGTGAAATTGATGAAATTGCAGTTTTATTCACATATGAGCTGCTCATAAAACACTAATATAAAAATCCTCATTTTCATTTTAAAAATCATAAATTTCACTAAGCTTTCGCTTTATAAACTTGAATTATATTTTTAAAATAATTGAATTATCAATCTATTGATGGATTTCCTGTAGAACAGTATTACAGATGATAATATTTTTCAAGGATGGTTTAAACATCTTCTAAAAATAATAATCTAAGTCTATATCTTCAATTTGATTTAAAAATGAAATCTTTACTACAATTCAGCTGGACAACATTCAAATTTGAATGATCATTTACCCTGTAATGCATAACAAAGAAGAACTATATGCAGAGTGACAGATATACACACAGGTACTTATCAAAATATGAAGCACGTCCAAACTATACCGTTAAAGATTCATGAACTGATTTAATTAACTTAAACTTTTAAAAGAAAAATCTTTGTTTACTCACATTAAGTTTTGTTGAAACAGAAAACAAAGCTGATGAAGAAACAACAGAATTTCCTGAACAACTTCCCTGCCTGGATGAACTTGTTTTACTGTTAGAATATATTTGAGTTGCAGGCAATAAATGTTTATCTTCCTTTGTTCTTTTCAGGTTTGCTATTAGGTTTTAGTTAAGTTTATAAACAAACATGCTAATATGATGGATATATATAGAAAGGCTTGGACAGGTAATATTTGGACAGGTTTTACTTGTTTGTCATGTTTTGTGTTTAATATACTGAAATGATATTGTAACTCGGCTGTAAGATTTATTTGTAAAACTGAAATGACTATTTGTGTGCTAATTAATGCATGTCTTCAAATTTGTTAACACCTATTTATAGTTTCTGATATTAGTTGATATCTTTTTCCTAGGCAAAGATATCTTGTATAAGTATAAAGATATGTACTTTAGGAAGGCATAACTTGTATAAGATGCTTTGGAAAAATACATTTGTTTTCAGGTAGATACTTGGTTGTGCATAGGAAGTTGTTTTATTTTATATTTTGCTGAGAGATTATTTTGTGAAAGAAAGTTATTTTATTTTTATTATTTTGTAACTTGAATAATTATATACATACTTGTCTTATTTTATGTACACTTTGGCCTAGTTTTTCATTTTATTCTGTATTTTATATTTCATTTAATTTCTTGTTTGTAGTTATATTTTTATCTCTATTTCCTATTACATTTGATTATCAACATTTAAGTCATATTGCATAAATTTACTTACCCATATTTATTTGTATTTGTACTTTAGCTAACAATATTTAAACATGTACAATATAATTTACTTACATTCATATTTATATTTCATGTCTATTTCCATTTGTATTTTAACTATAAATTATTAAGTTATATTCATGTGTTTGACTTACATTTATACCTATTTCTATATTTATATTTTACATTAACAAGCTTTGATTTTATCTTGAACATTATTTTCTATATGTTGCATTTATATACTTATAACAAGAAAAGTATTTTCCCTTGATTATACAAGAAAGATTTTACTTTAAATATTCTTAGGAGATTTTATTTTTAATTTTCAAATCAATCTCCTTTTCAAAATATAATTTATATAAATAAATAGCAATAATTCCAAAATCATATTCATTTTAATATGATCAATTCACATTTTATTTAATTAGATTAAACATTTATTAAAATAAACGGGTCCAAAAATCCAGGGTTTTTACATTCCTCCCCCCTAAAAGAATTTCGTCCCCGAAATTTAAAATAAAGATAATTTAAAAGCTGTTATAACAACCATTCAAACATAAATATCATTTATATATTAACAAACAACCAAACAGTCAATCCTAACAAACATCACTAATTATCCGAACACAAATCCGGATAAGCTTCCCTAAAATTATCGATAGTTTGTCTCTTGATGATCAACAATCCAAACTGGATTCCTGACCACAGTTAAATTTGATTCAACTTCCAAATTCCTGAATTACTATTTTAACAACTAATGATGAATCATGAACAAATTCCTAAGATGGGATATATGGAATATACAATAAATTCCAGACATCCATTCTATCAATTCAATACTGAAATCTACAGTATCAATTCTTCCCCAATTTTATTGACACCTTTACAGAATTTCAATATCTGTTCAGTCAAGCCCGTACGATGTACATATATTATTCGTACGCAATATCAAATTCGATCGCTCGCTCTGAACCAGTATCGTTCACTTGACTTCCTAGTACGGACTCAGATCTGGTTTCTTGAGCAGAAACCGTCATTCTCCTTGCATAGTCATAACTATGATAGAGAATTTCCAGAATCAATCAACATCCATATCCATGGTTCGTCATCGAAAATCGAGTGAAAAATCCTAACTCGGATCGATATAACTATCTCGAAATTCTGTGCTCGAATCTGAATCAAATTGTTATGCGAATAAAATAATATACGTACATCCTATGTATTTATATCCATTGATTATCAACAATATCAATTTTATTTTATTCGCACTATTTTGATTTCTGTTCACTTGGAATAATTTTCTCAGTATCAAATTTATTTAAGAATTTCACCGTTCGTTTCTTAAGTTTAATTTAAGCATCATATGTACTTTTATATTGTCTACCACTTAGCCTTTATATCCTCTTATATTTCTTATTTTAAATCTGAATTTCCAATTCAATGTGAATTCAGTTTATCTTTAACTCTGGATATTGAATTTTATTGACCATCTTCCATTTATAACTGATTCTTATCATTATTTTTTTAAATTTGGTTTCATCCACTAGTTTATTTCAATTTCCAATTTGAAATTGTTTTGTTGCTAAAGTTTTAATTTCAATTTTTTTTTTTTTGAAAAGTTTAGGTAGAGTCTCCATTTGTTTAGCATTACATATTTTCATAAGCACATATGTATAGTTTCAACACTTATTAAATTACGTCGACCAATTCCCCTCAGTTTAAGTGATTCACGACTTACTCGCTTAAACTTAATTTATTTAAGCAAAACAACTCATATTCATTCAAATTGATTTTCAAAATCATCCTATTTTGCTTCATAAAATTTTATTCAATATCATTTACTTCAAACATCCAATTTTCTTATGCAATTTGACAATACTATTGTGAATAAATAATTACTTAAGCTTTATAACAATTTTTAAATTGATTCCACTCAATTTACACTTGATTCCATCCCAATTAATTTATTCACAATCCTTACATTGCATTTTTTCTTTCATTTCAAAAAGTCTGATTCCAAACCATTTATTTAAACTCGACAACCAATATTTTAAATATCATCTCATAATTTACTTAAGTCATTTATTCTCTTCAAACCGTTCTACCCAATAACTTAAGTTTATTCTATTCTACCAACTTACATTTAAATCTATGATTTGATTATTTTTTATTCAAATCTCAACTATTTACTAATTTATTCGATCAGTTTATTTTTTTATCCATTCTAAAATTTTAATTTACATTAACAATTCATTATTGAATTTATTTATAATAAGGTCATTCAATTTATGCTTGAGTTAGATTTGTCTACAACTCACACCAATTTTATTTTAATTCAATTCAATACTTACTTATTTACATAAGAATTTATTTCATTCAATTTTATCTATAACTCGATTGAATTCATTTAAATTCAATTTTATTCCAACTCAACTTCAGTTAAATTTAGCTACTTACCATTCTTTAAATTTATTTCTCAATATATGAGCCCAAAACTTATTTATCTACACAACAGCTTATATTACTCATTTGGGTCATTTCATCTTTCAGGTTATATATATATATATATATATATATATATATGTATATATATATATAACACTTACTATCTTAAAGTATAAATTTTCATTTCACCATAACAATTATTTTCCCTTCCAGTTTTATATTTTATTCCAATTTAATTCAAGTTCAATTTCAATTTTACTTAACTTATCTCAGGTTAAACTTAAATATATTTTCTTCACCTTCATTTACTTAAGTTAAATTTTAATTCCCGGATTAAAATTTCCATTTTCTTCTTATTAATATGAACTTTATTTATAAGTTCAATGGTTGATTCATTTAAACTTTCACACTATCTAAATAGAATTTCGTAGAATTCAATTGCCCGGTTTTCATTTCCAAAACCATTTTGAAATGATAACTACACATACCCACTTGGTATGTCAAATCGAATTTCCAAATTCCAAATACTTGTTTTCACTAAAACAAATTTTCCTTTGAAATTTCTAAAACAACTTGTATACCCAATGATGTGCACATAAATGTGCATATTTTTACCAACATATTTAATCTATTTGAATTAAATAAATGATGATCATAACTTGTTTAAACCAAAAATTCAAATTATTCCAAATTGTCACATATTCATCTTCATATATGGACAAAATGGTCATTTGTGTGCATATATTTGTTTGAGAAAAATTAATTGAAAATTTGTATATATTTTCGTAGGAAATTGATCTCAAATAGAAGTAGTTTCATGAAGATATGCATGCATAAAATTAATACAAAGGAATGAAGATGGAAATAATTCAAAGTGAAGAACATGGAGGACCCCACCTACCCACCTACCTTAATGTACAAATTAAAGGCTAATGCACATGCTTATGGAGCTAATGGTTTCATGTACATTTAATGGGGGATTAAGACATGTTAATGTTTACTTGGCCTCCACACTTCCTAAGGGGCATTTTGGGTACTCCCCAAAAATATGCATTAGGGTTTCTAACTTGTTTAAATACCCCTTATGTTTCATGTAGCCATCCTTCCTCTTAGTTAGTTAATTTTAGTTTAGAAAATAAATCAAAGCTTTCTTTCTTTCCATGGCTACTTAGCCATTTCTTCTCTTATGTAATTCTTTTTTTTTATGCAATGTTAATTATTGTTTCTTGTTAATTGCATGTTCATTTCCTTTTATGCAAGTAATGTAGATTTTCCTTCATGCAATTAGAATAGTTTTCCATTTCACTTTGCTCTCTTTTCCTTTTATTTTTCTCTCATGTTGCAAGTTACATTTGTTCATATGATGAAAAATATGAGAGCTTAATCTCTACAATTTAGGGGTAATGAAGCTCTCTAGTATGTAGATGCAACGTTTTGATGTTTATACTCTCTTTTTGTGCTTTAATGGAAACATTTGAAGTGGTTTAATGATGTTGTTTAGCTTTGAATTTGATAGTCTATGTTGTTCATAATAAATAGACTATGCTTAAACAAACATAACAC
Organism: Allium cepa; assembly: GCA_030765085.1. NCBI lineage: Eukaryota > Viridiplantae > Streptophyta > Magnoliopsida > Asparagales > Amaryllidaceae > Allium > Allium cepa. The sequence continues at coordinate 294,649,443 of CM060942.1, forward strand.
AAATTGCCCCTTCATCTAAATATGATTATGGCAAAGAAGTGATTGTTGAAATTGAAGTTTGATAGCCTATATTTCTAAACAATAGTTAATAGGCTATGCTTAAAATAGATTTTTATTTCAACTTTATTGTCATATTTCATGAGAGTTAAATGTGTATTAGTGGTTGTGTTATAGTTTGATGGTTTCTATTGAGCTAATTAATAGCACAAATATACCATACTTATGATAAGCACATCAACTAATTCGCTAATGACAAGAAAAGAGAGATCATAACTTCATTTTGTTGATTTATGTGATGTAGAGAGTGGAAATTGCCTCTAAATTGTCTTAACACTCTCATATTTTTATCTATTTTCTTTTGTCATTTTTCTTCTTCTTTTTAGTTAATCACTCTTCCAACTTTGGTTAATTTGATTGAGTAGAATTTTAAAATCATCAATTCCCTGTGGATCAACCCGTATTCGCCGCGTGCTACATTCGTACACCGTGCGCTTGCGGTTATTTTTAATTTAAATTCGTTCGACGGTTTTCTAAACCGATAGAATTTCCGTCGTCCGAACACCCAACAAGCCCAAACAATATCATGACCAACTATCCTGGTAGCAATCCATCACTTTAGAAACTCGAAAATGAATACTGATGATGTGGCCACCATCATCAGGATTATTTTCCAGGGACTGAAGTGAGTTCAATGCTTCCTTACTTCCATAATTTCCTCCGAAAACAATTTCCATTCAACAATATTTTCCCAAACAATAATCCATTATTGCCTTTAATCTTTGGAAAAACTTATTGAATATTTCCAAGATTTTTAAATTCCCAAATCCTTTTGTTTAAATTTATTTAAACACCTTTCAAATTCCCGGGACTTAAATTATGGTTTAATCTAATTTTAATTATATTCCTTTTGATTTAAAATCATACTTAGACAAATTTATTTGGTTTTAAACCACTCAAATTTTAAATTTTTATTCAATTATAGTATGAACAGCCAATCATTCAAATATATATATAATAATTTCAGAAAAATATTTCCTTTATGTCAAAATATAATTTTGGGTAAAATTATTTCATCTACCCACTTTTAAAATTAATACTATGTTGGTTTACCTTGTTTAAGAGTTTAGGAATCCCTATCAATGAAATGGCGTCCCATACATCGACTAGAATTCTTAAACACTCAACAGATAATCAACACAATATAAAAACAATTTTATATTCACTAACAAATACGCGCTCATATATATTAATACACTCAGACTCATTTTAGAGTACCGCTGACTCTATTCTATGAGTAATTTCTACCAGAGCCAAGATTATCACCAACCTGCGCTCTAATACCAACTGTGACGACCCGCCCTTCTACTACCAGAATGACGTATCATCATTAAGAAAGAAAGGGATAAAAATAGAAAAGAGAAGAAAAGAAAGGACAACAACATCAGAATCTCACAGCGGAACGGAACAAAATATAGTATATCACATAAATATTACATAGTTTTACATATATCAGAGTTATACAATATCAATACACATGACAATCATGCATACATCTGTCACTGCATACATCAGAGGTACATCGTACATCAACTACTGACACAGCGGAACTAGATAGATAGCTACATACGTCTGGAACTCCTGCTCCAAGCTCCTCTAGAAATCAAGGTCCAAAACCTATTACTTGGCTACTCATAAAAATTAGAGTACCTAAGAGTTTATGAAAAACAAAATTTAAACTCCGGGCCAGACATGGGTCTGGTATGAGTAAACGGTTTAAAGTTGTTTAACTTTGAAAAACATTTGAAAATAAAGGTATCACGTAAGACTTCCCACAAATAAATACGGGTAAGTTTTTACCTTACGCTAACCAAAACATTTCATAGGAAATCTGGTGATATTATAATAGTGTCTAGGGTTTTCAAGTAAATAGAAAATAGCCGAAATTGTTATATTCATTAAGTTCCATCTACTAGCCACAAAATTGGGTAATACAAATCAAAACCGTAGGGTCTCGTAGGGAAAATGGATTTCCAACAATGGCAGGGCTACCGGGGTACCGCCTGTCACAGTACGGGGCCTAGATCACCGTACCGAGGATCACTTCCGACCCCCAACAACACAAGGTCGGAACCATTCCTTACTGAACAGTCCCGAATAAGATAAACCCCACGGTTGTAGCTAGCAACCGCCCACACAGCCGAAATAAAAAAGGACGTCTAGACAGGGGAAATATCTTGTCCTGCTTGGGCATGACCCACCTAACCTTGCTGCATCTCCCTTGTTTTAGCCATTCCCGGTTGATGAGGCTTGAGGCTACGATTACCTTTATTGAACATATCACTTAGAATGCTCATCGTCCGCCTGACTATGTGCTAAAAGCATTCAATCCATAGAAGTTCGTTCCGGGTTCGAATGAAACCGAAGGCATTATCTCGTCACACTCATTATGGAATCACCCTCGGAGTCAACGACGATAACCCTTGCATTTTGAAAACACCATCTCGATCTTCATTTCAGAATTCACGACCTATCGTTTAAATTGGATCGATGTGGTTTTCCGAGAATCAAAATTGATTCTTTCGATCCCGGTCTCACCGAAATCTAAACGCCATTTTAAGGGCCAAGTTGTCTAATTAACTTAAACAGTTTAAATAATTTAAATTCAACAATTGAATTATCATAGCATATATACCAGATAAAACATATACAAGAATCATAGGTATAACATAACATGTCACAGAGCATCACAGAACATCATCAAATAGATATCACAAACGGATATTCTACTCATACGATCCACAAGCAGTCATCTTCAAGTCTTATTTGTAATTAATTCTGTTTAGAATTAATTACCTCAAAGTTAACCACTTAACTCTGTTTAATTAATTATTAATTAAAAATTAATTACTTATTTTATTTCAAATTGTCTTAATGATTTCTTAATCAACTATTAAATCTTAATTACATTTTATTTTACACTATTAATTAGTTACTTCCTTACTCAAGTGATTTAACTCTAATTACTTATTTAACCATTCCCTGATCATTAATTAATAACTTTAATTTTTTATTAATAAAACTTAATCACCAAATTATTATCTGCTAATTCCTTAATTAATTACTACTTAATTCTTAATTAAATCACTTGATTAATTGCCAATTAGTCGTTCATAAATTAACTTAAGTAGTTAAATTCTCATTTATTTTTTACAATCTATTACTAATTGCTATGTAGAGATAATTCATCTAATTTTAATTACTCAATGTAGTTAACCCTTAAAAGTCTTCTTTAAATTTATTTATTAACTACAAACTTAAGAGTTGATTAACTTTACACTTATTCTAAAGTAATTCTTAATTAAAATAATTCAAGTGTTTAAGATCATAGTTAAGCTTTTGACTAAAATAAATAAAACTTGAACAAACTCTTAGTTTAGACTTTAAACATTTCCTAAGCTTAAAATGCTTGGACAAATTTCTAAAAAACAATCCTACTAAACCTATACATCACTGCAAAACTGCAGTTTGACTAAACTCAGGTCATCCCAGGTAAACCCGAGACCTCCCCTGCATTATACTCGAGAATTACTTCGAGTTCCCCATGCAAACTTCCCGAGTCTTCCCTGAACATCTTCTTCTTCTTCATTATTTTTTATTCTTCTTTCAGTAATTAAGTTTAAGTTTAAGGTAAACTAAATTTTAGCATCAGGATTATTACTCACTAACGCGATACCTGAAGCAAACCCTACAACTACACGAGCACGACTCGGGTGAGTGGCCGACCATTGCCTACTGACACGATCACCGAACCGTACATGTGCACGGTGGCACGGTCGATCTCCGGCTACCCCCAACATCATCCACAACTCAGAAATTATCCCCAAACTCGAAATCTAAACTCAATTCATCTATAGAAATTCGAATTGGAAATTAGGCCTACAGTCGAAAACTGTAACTAACCTCCTCCACAAAATGTCACGCCGACGCCACTTCAGCCACCTGCAACACCCTTGCCCTTACCCACTCGATGACATCACGATAAACCATCAGCCTCCAGGAGCTCGAGCCACTCGATCGCGTTATGGTGACGATCTCAACTCGATACAGACATGGGTAAAAACAGGATTTCAAGCCCTAAATGGATCTCGCACTCTAAACTCAGGCAGCATAAAAATTTCCTGATAATTTTCATGGAACTACAAAGGTTTGAACTTGCTCCAAGACGAGTTTCATCATTTATCATTGGTTCAATTTCGTGAAATTGATGAAATTGCAGTTTTTATTCACATATGAGCTGCTCATAAAACATTAATATAAAAATCCTCATTTTCGTTTTAAAAATCATAAATTTCACTAAGCTTTCGCTTTATAAACTTGAATTATATTTTTAAAATAATTGAATTATCAAGCTATTGATGGATTTCCTGTAGAACAGTATTACAGATAATATTATTTTTCAAGGATGGTTTAAACATCTTCTAAAAATAACAATCTAAGTCTATATCTTCAGTTTGATTTAAAAATGAAATCTTTACTACAATTCAGCTCGATAACATTCAAATTTGAATGATCATTTACCTTGTAATGCATAACAAAGAAGAACTATATGCAGAGTGACAGATATACACATAGGTACTTATCAAAATATGAAGCACATCCAAACTATACCGTTAAAGATTCATGAACTGTTTTAATTAACTTAAACTTTTAAAAGAAAAATCTTTGTTTACTCACATTAAGTTTTGTTGAAACAGAAAACAAAGCTGATGAAGAAACTGCACAATTTCCTAAACAACTTCCCTGCTTGGATGAACTTGTTTTACTGTTTGAATATATTTGAGTTGCAGGCAATAAATGTTTATCTTCCTTTGTTCTTTTCAGGTTTGCTCTTAGGTTTTAGTTAAGTTTATAAACGAACATACTAATATGATGGATATATATAGAAAGGCTTGGACAGGTAATATTTGGACAGATTTTACTTGTTTGACATGTTTTATGTTTAATATACTGAAATGATATTGTAACTCGGCTGTAAGATTTATTTGTAAAACTGAAATGACTATTTGTGTGCTAATTAATGCATGTCTTCAAATTTGTTAACACCTATTTATAGTTTCTGATATTAGTTGATATCTTTTTCCTGGGCAAAGATATCTTATATAAGTATAAAGATATGTACTTCAGGTAGGCATAGCTTGTATAAGAAGCTTTGGAAAAATACATTTGTTTTCAGGTAGATATTTGGTTGTGCATAGGAAGATGTTTTATTTTATATTTTGCTGAGAGATTATTTTGTGAAAGAAAGTTATTTTATTTTTATTATATTGTAACTTGAATAATTATATACATACTTGTCTTATTTTATTTACACCTTGGCCTAGGTTTTCATTTTATTCTATATTTTGTTCTTAAATTTAATTCTGTATTTTATATTTCATTTAATTTCTTGTTTGTAGTTATATTTTTATCTCTATTTCCTATTACATTCGATTATCAACATTTAAGTCATATTGCATAAATTTACTTACCCATATTAATTTGTATTTGTACTTTAGCTAACAATATTTAAACATGTACAATATACATTTGTATTTTAACTATAAATTATTAAGTTATATTCATGTTTTTGACTTACATTTATACCTATTTCTATATTTATATTTTACATTAACAAGCTTTGATTTTATCTTGGACATTATTTTCTATATTTTGCATTTATATACTTATAACAAGAAAAGTATTTTCCCTTGATTATACAAGATAGATTTACTTTAAATATTCTTGTAACGATCCAGAATTTTTAACTATTTAATTTGAGAATATTTAATTAATTTTAAATATTTGAATGATGGTTTGGATTGAATTTTCAATATAACTTTGAATTTGGCGATTAAATTTTAGAATTTAATCTATTGAAAGTTGAATAAAAATTTGAATCTTCAATTTTAATCCGATTAAAAATATTTCAAAGGCTTGTAAATTTCATATTGATAATATTGAAGATTTAAGAAGCTTCAGAATCGAATTTGAAACTGCTTTGTTCAGTTTTGAAAATTTAATCATTCGAATCGATATTTAAAATAGCCGTCCGAGGCACAGTCTCGGAATTCGACGAAACCAGTTCCATTGGGTCCGGAATATTGAATTATTGTCGGATTTCAAATTTCGTAATTTTTGGAGTTGATATGTGATCACACGGCGTGTAAACGCATTGAAATAAAATCGAATTTAATTTAAATTTAAAATTTAAAATGGTCAATAACACACCACGTTACCTTCCCTTAACTCACGCCGAGCATCACGCAGAAAATCACGATAGAAATCGTGAGAGCCATGTTCGTTCGTTTTTAAATATCTCGTCCCCCTCTTTCTGAAAAAAAAAAACGAAATCAATTCTCGTTCAAATTCTTAATCAATGGCCGCAGCCCCCCCTTGTTCTTCAATTATAAATCCATCTTCTTCAATTATAAATCCATACCGCAGTTCGAAAAAAAAAAAAACAAATCAATGGCACGCGCGTGAATGGGGTATCGGCGACGAAGGCGTGGTGATTCGCGATAGTTGAGGCGGCGATTCACGAAGGGGGTTTCGATAGCAGTAGGTGGGATTGTCGATTTGGGCTTCGGAGGCGCGATTGAATTCGCGTGTGGTGTAGGGGATAACGGCGACGCTCGCAAGCGCAAGGTGTGGAGTCGCGATCAATCGTGGTGCCGCGTACTTGCGCAGGCCGAGGCCATGAGTTCTTCGCGCTCGCCTAGGGTTTCACGAGGGGCGGCGACGCAGTCAAGCAGGGCGCGCGAGTCAGTGGAGGGAGTCGCGATTTCCAGTGGCGATTCGTGGAGATGGCGGCATCGGCTCGCGTGAGGTCAGGGGCTTGATTTGTACAGTGAGGTATTTTTTTTTTTCTTTTTATTATATATTCGATTTCTGAATTAATATATGTATATACAGGAAGAAAAAAAAATATACAGTAAAGGAGAAAAAATAATAATTAGCAGTAAGTTATAAATGCTGTTACATATATATATATATATATATATATATATATGCAGGTTTTAATATTTGCAGAAAGACAAATGTTATAATATGTATGTCGTTTTAAAATAAAAATCGAATAATACAAGTAATTTGTTTAAAATTTAAAAGCATTAGTTTGAAATTAAAATGTATGGTTAAATAAATTTAATTTAAAAAGAAATTTAAATTTTTAGTTAATCAAATTTATTAAAATAAAAAGGAAATTTAGTTCAATTAAGAATTTCTAGGTTAAAATTATTTTCAAAGGAAAAATTAGTTTTAATAAATTTGTTTAAACAAGAAACTGGTTTAAATAAAACAATTGATTAATTAAAGAAATCAAGAACGAAAATTTAATAGTTCGATTTAATTCGAATATTAATAAAATCATTGGCTAATTTAAATTTAACTAATAGGAATTTAATTTATTTAATGAAATGAATTATTTAAGAGGAATTAAGATTGAAATTTAGTTTTTAACAAATTTATTTAAAAGAAAATCGATTTAAAGATATTAATTTAAGGTAAAAGGATTAGTAGAAATAAATTTTAAAGGAAATTTAATTTTTAAACTTTTAGTTAAATAAATTTGCTAAAGAAAATTTGTTTGAAGTTGAATCATTAGACAATTAAAATTATTAAACGGAAAAGGTTAAAAAGAGATTTAGTTTTAAAATTTGTAACCTTTTGTTAAACGAATTTAATTAAAGGAAATCAGTTTGAATTTTTAATTTTTAGTTTAAAATAAAAATCATTAACTTAAGATTGAGATAATTAGTTCGAATATTCTATCTAAAAGGAAAAATTTATTTATAACAAAATTAATAGTTAAAAACCAAAATCTATTAGTTGATTTAATTTATGAAAAGGAAATTTAATTTAAATAGGAAATTTCTAGTTAGAATTATTTTAAAAAGGGATAATTTGTTAACTTAATTTATTTAAGTAAGTTAGTTGAAATTAAATTTGGAGTAGACAAATTTTTAAGAGTAACATATTTGAAATTGAAAGTAAGTTTGGTTAATTAAATTAATTTTTTAGTTAAAATAAATCATTAAACAAGAAACTGGTTTAAACAAAACTACGAGTTAATTTAACTATTAAAATGAAATCACCAATGAATCGAAATTATCAATTGAAAATTTATTATTCGATCTGTTCGAATATTAATTGAATTGTTATAAAATATTTATACTAGGTATAAATGAAGAAATGAAGTTGAATGGGAAAGTGGATTGCTAATAAAAGCAAAGGTGAGAACTTCTCACTCAAAAGGAATTTTATTGTTTATTTAAATTTTAATAGTTAAATTTAAAATTGATTGACTGTGTTGATTGAATGTTTGAATGATGATTGTTATATATATATTGGATGTGAATAGACCCTATACGCCGTTAGTAAGCGGAGGTTATTTATTACACACATATACCGCGATATTCCACCTCGAAGTGGAATTGGTATTATATTATATATATAGCAATATATATATATATTGGCATATGTATATATTGCAGTTGATTGATTTCCCGCATTTTCTTTTAGCGGATGAGACCCTATTGCGCCGTTAGTAAGCGGATATATTTTTATAAAATCCCATATACCGCGATATTCCGTCTCGAAACGGAATGGTATTGTGCTAATGTCTGTGGATGCGGGGAAACAGGTTGGAGGGATCCAACTGGATTCCTCACAAATATTTGTTTGATTTCATATATAGTGATATTTGATTGTTTATCATGGATGATATATGATATTGAAAATCGTGATTGACTATTGATGTGTTACATCATCGGATCCAATTTTTGAAGTTTAAAAATAACGATTTTTTATTTTAAGAGATTTCTAAAGTAATTTTGAAGATATACGCTTTATAAATATTTTTAGAATTGATTCATTCTAAATAAATAAACGTTAAAATTTTAATGTTATAAAAATTATATTTTTGAGAAATATAGTTAAAAGTTGATTTTTGAAAATATGAGATTAACGATTTTATAAAAATTGGGATTTTTGAATAAATTATAAAAAGGTTTAAAAATAGGATTTATGAAATTGGATTATTTCTAAATCAAAAGATGGATTTATAAAAGAGTAAAAGGCATTTTAAAAATAGTAAAATAAATTGATTTATATTAAAGGATTTACAAATGGATATTTGTAAATTAAAATATTGGAATTATAAAACGAAGTTTTTATAAGAGTTAGGATGAATTGTGAATGAATTTCACAAATGAATGAATTTATAGAATTATGAACGGTGAAGTTATAATTGGAATTTTATAAACAGTAGGTTTATAAAATTTGTGAAGTTATTTAAAAGAATAAGATTTTGGATAGATAGATGAATCTTATAAGTTATAAGATTTATAGAAATTGTGAAGATTAAAGGAATGATTTTTTTTTTAAAACAAATAAATTATAAGTATTTAACTTATAATATGAATTTTTAGTATATCATTGTGATATGAATTGAGATAAGTTAATAAAGGAAATTTATAAAAGGAAGTTGTTATAAAAGAAATAGAAATAGAATTTATAAACATTGTTTTATAAATCAGCAACGACTTATTTTGATAAGTGAATTGTTGAAATTTTTAATGGAGTTATATTCATGTTTTAGACAATGAATAATTCCTTAAAATAAAATGAATAGAAGTGATGAAATTTATTAACAAGGTATATTCACGTTTTTAAATAGTGAATAATATGTTAAAGAAATTATTTAGAATGTGATGTTTTAAATAAGATTAAACCGATCTAACGATGTTTTAAAATATGTTGAGATTCGAAACCATAGATTTCAACATTTATTGTTGAAATAGACGTTTTCGAGGAATAAAAGGAAATGGTGGACTATAACACTATTGTTATAGTAAATGATTTCCGAATGGAAATGTTTTTGTATAGTATTGGGATTTATATATCTATTTTAATTCCGAATCCCTATACTAGTGATTTTGGGTTGTCGTAACGATGTTTTACGCAACATTCGTTTTGGCCCAAATAAATATGTTTAAGTAAATGATTTCCTTAATAGAATGAAATATATACTTAATTCGATTTAAGTATACTGAATATTTTCTAAGTGTTGAAAATAAAAAGATTTGTGAATTACTTATTTTTAATAAGTATGGAATTTTTTCCAACATAAAGTGAATATTACAGAATTTATCTTTTTGAAGATAAATTGAAATGATAAATTGAAATCGTATATGCATGGATATTTTGGAATATAAATTCACTAAGGAATTTATAAAAGAAAGTGGAATTTGTATGAAAATAAATATTGATTTATTTTTGAAGTATTGAAATTATATATCTAGTGAAGATATTTTGGAAAATAAATAATTTGGAAAATTATTTGGAATCTGGTGATGTGTGCATATTCATTGATAGTTCAATAACCGACTATCAATATTTCCCTTTGAATGGGTATTTGATGTGATTTGTTTGAATTTGAATGCCACACTTATTTTTGAATAAGCGCTCACTATTCGGGTTAACCGGGAAAGGACCATGGGGTCGTATAACCCACTCCGAATATGTGATACGTCGTTGTGAATCGCATTTGAAGATCGGTGTTGAAGACCGGTATTTGCGAGAGTGATAGGATGAACTATCGATTGACTCTGCACCGAGTAGCTACGGTATTGAGTTCTCCATATGTGATGGTGAATCCGATCAGGATTGTGAATATCCGGATTGCAAGGACTTCTTTGTAAGTGCCTTCGGTTCTGTTCGAGCCCGGAACAGACTTGTATGGATTGTATGCCTGACATTACAAGTTGAGATATAAAGCCGATTTCTTTCAAATATATTTCTGTTGGTGGCGGAGAATTTATTCTTTGCTTAACACCCTTCTTTGAGACGTACGAGCTCAAAGGTTATATAGTTGAAGTTATCAGCGATATATTCCCAGTTTGGTAATGTGACATGCTGAGTGATGCTGAAATGATCATTGTGTTGATTATTGTGATAGGATCATTTATTTGATCGTCTATCTTAGTGATCATTGTGTTGATCATTTGTTGACCCAAAGCATGGCTTTTGTATAAAGTATGTTTTTGTGGACGTGGATTCGTCGAGCCTCACACCCCGTGAATGGTCAAAACAGGAAAGAAGCAGCAAGGTTATGAGGGGTAGCACCCTTTAGGATGTGTCCATTTCCTTCTGGAAAAGGGTGGTATCATGGTATGGAGCCCAGATACTTACTCATGTTGAAAACACTTTATGATTGTGTGAATTGATTACGAGCGCTTGGTGATAAAGGTCCCAAAGGACCGGGGGATGGCATATTCGGTCAGTTGTTACTCAGTTAGGAGTAACCCGGCCTTGTGTTGGTAGAGATCCGGTTTGGTTCTCGGGGATGTCCATCCAGAGGCATTCTCATGTGGCAATGGGAAGTTCCTTGGCCTGACCATTCGTTGGAAATCCAAAGAAACAATACGTGACTTGTACGGTTTTAGTTGTAGAACCTGCTTCCTCAGGAGGTAGCTATAGTAGGCATAATATAATGGTACCTATGCTGGCTATGATTTATATCTTTACTTTCGAAATGATTTGTTCTACACTATGCACTAGAAATAATATCAAATGTTCTTTTTTAATACGTATCAAGCATCTTTGACTATCATAAGGAGAAATCTTCTCCAAGTCTGCGTTTGCATTGTGTGTGTGGCAGGAGGTCTTATGGTAGTCTCATTTTTAAAAGCATTGCGAATTGACTTTAAAAATATTCTTCTATTTTGATTTTAAAGTTAAATAAACTGTTTTGAGTTCTCGCACCAGTCACATGACTGACTTGGAGTTTATTGTTTTCCTTCCTAAACTCTGGGTGCCCACAAATTTCCACACGGGCAGTTAAGAGTTAGGTTTATCAGGATATTTTTGGATATTCTGGAGTTGCTGGAGGCAAGCTGGATAGCATGGCGTATTACTAGTATATAGTATTTCTTTTTCCGCTGCACTGTTTGATGTTGTATGTTGTTGTACACTCTGATGATATGATGTAATGAAATATGATGAAATGTAATAACTGTAGTTCTTTGTTTAAAGATTATTCATTTATTATTATATGTTGTTCCGCTGCGAATTGTGAGATTCTGATGTTGTTCTGTTGTTGTTCTTTCTGTTCTTTTTGTTTCCTTTCTGTCTATTTCTATTTTTCAAATTTTCTATCTTCTGTCTTTTTTTCAAATTCTCTGTTTCCTAAAAATTGTCTATCTTCTTTTCTCTCTATTTTCTACCTTCTTCTCTCTCTTTCTTTTTCTTAAATTCTTTTTAAAACCCATAACATCTCGGTTTTCGGCCTTTGATTTCTCGGCAGTCGATAAAGTGAGTGTCGATGTCGGATTTTCGGAAGTCGAAAATTCTTGTTTGTTACAATTCTTAGGAGATTTTATTTTAAATTTTCAAATCAATCTCCTTTTCAAAATATAATTTATATAAATAAATAGCAAAAATTCCAAAATCATATTCATTTTAATATGATCAATTCACATTTTATTTAATTAGATTAAACATTTATTAAAATAAACGGAGCCAAAAATCCAGGGTTGTTACAGTTGCAATCACTATTTCCTGTTGCTCCTAACTGTGCCACAAAACTATGCATCAACCAACCATCTCCTCCATCAAATCTGCCTGTAACCAATATAGCAGTTCATCGTAACCCACAACCCACTGCTTTTTAGTTGAACTTGACCTGCGACCTGACAGCGGTCTGCCACCAATCTCCCAAAACTCTGAAATTTCGAACCACCAAACCAACCTCATTCCTCCACTTCGATACCACTTCCTAACTCCTCGACTTGCCATTGCAGTTGCTTATCAGCCATCGACAACGCTTCAGCAACACCTTCCTCATCCCTTGCTTCTATCAAAACAACAGTTCGACCACCCCAAATCACCACTCGGCAATCATCAAACAACACAATTTCACTATCAAATGTGTCCCCAAGTCACACCGCAACCTCTACCACGAACCCCAATCGCAAATAGCTGCAATTCCTAATCGACATCCCCTTTACAGCAATTCGCAACTAAACCAACCAATTCGCAACTAACCGCCTCGACCAACGAAGTACCACAACCGAACAACTTCGTAACTTCAACTCGAACCATAACAATAGCTGCTCCAATTCGCAACGACTCGTTGTGATTTTGAAATTTAACTTCGATTTTGAAAATTTGATTTCAGGAAATTTAGATTTAATTTTTTTTGGAGCGTAGTGTTGATTCGATTTTGCTTCTGGGTATTGACACTATATCGATTGTTTTGATAAGTTATGTTAAAAAAACAAAATTTAGTTTGGGCCAGGCATGGGCGTTTTTTAAAGGGAAAAAATTAATTTTGGTGTTGAATTTCCCTTTTTTTTTAACTTGTCCTTGGGCTTCATTTTTCCTTGATTTTGTTGTACTAATTTTTTCCCCTTCCTTTCGTTTGTTTAGTTTTGTTTCATATTGATTTCACTTGTTTCTATTTTTCTTTGTTTTAGTTTTCTTTTATATAAAAAAACTGTATATATTTCTTGTTTTTATTTTTAGGTTGCAGAAGAGAATCAAATAAGGAAGAATAAGTTGCTTGCACCGCTCTGCTTTCCAAAAGAAATAACTGCTTGCTTGCTTATAAATTTTTTTGCTGCTTTTATCCCATATCTGTTGTTTGCATTTGCATTTATATATAAAAAAATTCATTCGTAGTTGCATTTTTAATCTACGTTTAATTTTTGTTTTTCATTTCATCTTAGATTTTGATTAATAATAATGGTTAGAAATCAATAGCTCTTAATTATATATTGACAAGTTGTCTTCTTTGAACAATTTAATTTCTTGGTGTCTAGGCTACGGCAGAGTAATAACCATTCGTAAATATTACGGGGATTCGTAAATATTATAGTGGTTGTTCCTCTGAAGGTACTTAAACCTTCGGCTGCATTGCTACGGTGATTCATGGTGCACCGATGAATCCTGTCCGTTACCTAGCTGAGAACTATCTTGTTGAATTAAGACAACGTGTGATTATACAATTTTGGGTTAACTTAGGATAAATCATTTGTAATTAACTCTTGCGTTCATTTAGTTGCATTAGTTCATGCTTATTTAAAAAAAATCAAAATCCAAAACTAAGCAAATTGTAAATATTTCTTTTCAAAAAAAACGTATGTACAAAATCTTTTCAAAAAATTAAAAAAATTAAAAAATCAAAAACAAAACAAAAATCAATTTTCCTTTTGAAAAATAAATTTTATTTGTAAATATTTTTCCTTTATAAAAAAATCAAAAACATTCTTGAAAATGTCCGAGTTTCCCCACTCACTTGAATTTTACAATAGTTGTGAAAATCAATATAATCCATATGATTTCATTTAAAATTCGTATGGATGTTTTATCGACAACTATTCTTTAAACGATTCGAATTTTGGACAACAAATTTTTCAAAACGACGAGCAACCCTCAAATCTTGAAAATAGCATTTTATCTTTACTTGAACTCTCTACATAGCAAAATCAAAGTATAAACGATTTGTGTAACACGTATTTGTGCAATAGTTCAAGTCAAAATAATCAAAATTTGAATTCACTTCAAAATTCAAATGATTTCGAGTATAACCCATGCCAATTCAATTTCGAGCTTCAAAATGAATTTCAAAATCAAGATGAAAATGTGAACCAATTTTCAAATAATTTTGGCAGTGGAAGTAGTTTCAATAAAGATACGATTGAAAACTTTGGTTATCAACAAATACAAAGTGAATATTTTCAAATTAACAATCAAGAATTTGATTTTGGTGACCAAATGGAAAAAGATAACGGGGATTTACTACTTGAAAAATACAAAACTTTTCGCGAAAATCATAATCAAATCTCAACTTGTGAAGAATCAAATAATAATCTATCGTTTATCGAAATTGACAATTCCTGTTCTCAACGAGTCCAAATCGAAAATTTTCATGTTAATAATTGCAAAATTGACTTTGTTAAGCAAATGAATGAAATTTACGATGATCACACAAATTTTTTGTTTGAAACATATATGAAACAACGTGATAAACAAAATCAAATCCCAACATGTGACGAGTTAGATGATAATCCATCTTTTACCCAAATCGATGATTTTCAAACAACAACTTTGGAAACTGAAAATAACAATCTTAGTGAAGTTGTTGAAAACACGGAAATTGAGTTGGATTTCAATTCTTTTGAGGGTATGGAACCAAATGTAAAATTCGATCTTTCTTTTCTCGATTTTGAAAATTTGAATACAACAACTTTGGATTATGAACTTGAGACATGTAATAAAGTTGTTGATAATCCAATAAAGGAAGAAAAATTTAACAAACATGAGTTTTATGGACTTTTCTAAAATGATTCATTAAATTCTGATGGGAAAGATTTCGATCCCCGTTTTGACTTTGAAATTGATGATTTGGAAGAAGTTTTAAATGACAAACTTGAATTTCAATTTGGTGAAAATAAATGTGAATTTCAACCAATTGTTTATCTATCCCCAAAATCATAGAAAATAAAACAACTCGTATGATTTCAATAAAACGACATTTTTTTCCAAATCAACACTCAACTTTGAAATCTTTAACGATTTGGTTTTTTGAGCTTAAACTGTGTCTCGCGTACTTGATGAGATGAATGAACCGATCTTTGGAAAACCATTTCATTTACTTTTTGACGATATACTTTCTGAACTCATGTAAATAATAATCCTTTTGTTTTCATGTAAATATAGGTTTTTGTTTGTTGTTATTTTTATTTTTTCTCCTTTCACTTGGGTTGACTGCGGGGACACAGTCAAAATCAAGTGTGGGGGAGACTCATCTTCATTTTTTATTTTATTTTTCATGGTTTATTTTTGCTTTTTCTTTTAAAAAACTCAAAAAAAAAATCCCAAAAACATATTTTCTTTTGATTTATTTTCATTATAGGATAATATATGTTTTTGGTTTATTAAATTGAAATCTTTGAAAATTTATTTGTCTTAACAAAAATAAAAATGAAGTTTGATTAGAAATAATAATGGTTTAACTAGTATGTAGAAAGATTCATATGTGTTGATTATGAAGTATATCCTAATTGAAAATCTTTGTTTTAAAAAGTGGTTGATTTAAAGTAAAGGATATAACATTTTTTTTTGTCTTCTAAGTTAAATGGTGCTAAGATGATTATACAAAACTCTCTCTCTCTCTTAAAAAATATAAAAAAATAATAGCATCCAACTATTCACTCTCAATTAAAAGTCCTCACGGTTATGCATGGGTGAATTACTTGGAATATTTGATTATGTGCTTTCATACTCATTTAAAAGTCCTCACGGTTATGCATGTATGAAACACATGTAAAAATAACAAACTTAATATAAACCACCTATGGTCGATAGGTTTATGCACGAAAGTGTGTGCACTCGCCGTGCTCTGTACCCCCCTCACATAAGCACGAAAGGAAGTGCATGGGTGGTATATCTAGCCTCAGTTTACCTGAGCTAGGTGTGTAATTTTTCTTGCAAATAATGAGAGAGCAAGCAATGGAAATCCTAGCACTATTTTTACTTAGTTGATTTGATTTGTTATTGCAAAGAAATGAAAATACCACTTTGATAAATTTTGATAATCAACTAAGGATCCTTTTCATAATTACACGTTATCAACCGAAATAACAAGTTAAACTATAATCTATTTGCTATGATAACTTGATTTTTACTGGAAATTTTGATGAGTAAGTAACATAAATTTTCAAGATAATATCCAAAACCTATATTTAGCTTATTCGTGTCGATTTAAAAAAAATCCTTCATTTGTAAATATTTTCAAAAACTTGCATTCATGACTTTGTAAATAAATCTTGAATTTTGTAAATATTTCAATCCTGCATTTGGATTTTGTGGGTAGTATCCGCTGGAAACCATCACGAGACAATACTCATCCTATTGGGGACACCCAGAGATTTAATGCTTGGTGCATATGCTCAATGCAATCTTGCTTCCTACGAAAACAGATTTATCTTAGTTTCCCTTTATTCGAGGACGAATAAAAAGATAAGTGTTGGGGGTATTTGATGTGCACGTAACTGTGCATATTTTTACCACTATATTTATTCTTTTTAAATTAAATAAATGATCATATTGGGTATTTTAACTTTTAACCAAAATCCATATTAATTCCAAATTGTCACATATCCATCTTCACATAGGGGCAAAATGGTCATTTGTGTGCATATATTTATTTGAGAAAAATTAATTGGAAATTTATATATATTTTTGTAGGAATTTGGTCTCAAATAGGAGCGGTTTCATGAAGGAATATGCATGCACAAAGAATATAAAGGAATGAAGATGGAAATAATTCAATGTGAAGATCATGGAGGACCCCACCACCTACCACCTTAATATACAAATTAATGGCATATGCACATACTTATGGAATCAATGGCTTCATGTTGTAACGACCCAGAATTTTGGGCAATATAAATTTAATAATCTGTGTTAATAATTTAATTGGTTTGGTAATTTTCTTTATAATTTTAATTTAAAATAAGCTAATTTAATCTTTTAAAGGTTGATAAATTTTTAATCTGGAAATATTGATAAGATTGTTTGTCAAAGCCAATAAAATTTTATTCAGTTTATAATATATATATTTGATATATGTTGTGAATGAGAATATCTTTTGTTTTTAATTAAAGATTGAATTTTCAAATTGTAACGTATATGTATGTATATGTTATAGTTTGATATTGTTTTGAAATAGAATTTTAATCCATTAATAATTTATATATGAATGAATAGCAATTTTAAGCTTTGTTTTAATTTATGTTTTCAAAAATTAGTTTAAAGATTTATTTCATTTAAAATATAAGATAATTAGTTTGTTTCTAAATAAGATAATTTAAAAAGATTTTTAAACTAAAGTTTTGTCTTTCTTTTAAAGTATTTAAAATATGAGATTGTTATTTATTTTAAAAATGATAGTTTAAATAAATTTTAAAAGCTTTGTTTAGAAATTATATTTCCAAAAGTTAATTCAAAGATCAATTCATTTGTTTTCCAAATATAAGATAATTGTTTGTTTTTAAAATATGATGGTTTATAAAAAGGATTTAAATAAAGTGTTGTTTTGTTTTCTTTTAAAATGCTTATTATGAAATGGTTGTAAATATATAAAGTTATAAATAAAATCTTTTTAAAATAATCTCTAAAATTTTGAATAATTTGTAAACATAAGTAGTATGTAAATAAATTACAAAATTCACATTCACATAAATATAAAATATAATTATCTTTGTAATAAGGTTTTTAATACAATTATGCAAGAGTTTAACACATGTAAGAAGATTTAGGAATTTAAATGACAAATGTAATTCTTATGGGACAAGTGGCAACATATTTTTAATAAACGTTTTTAGAAAAAAAATCAGTTTTCACAAATACAATCTCCTTTGTTCTTTTCTTAACTCAAACCAAAAATTTACTTTCAAAATCCTGAAATTTAAAAACTAAAAATAATGGCAACCTGAAACTTGAATCACAAAAGCAATTCAAACCTGGAATTTGAAAACCCAAAAGCAAATTTAAAATCGGTACAAAAGACTTCAACATGCAATTCAATTCCAATCTGCAATCAACCTTCAACTTGAAGTCTGCCTTTCTAAATTCATCTTCAACCTGCAAAATGAAAACCTACAATTTCAACAACAACTAATTGCATACATGTAGTAGGATTTCAACAAGCAAATAAATCAAAGGCAATTTGAAACTCCTATTCACTGCTGTGCTCTGCATATATATACAGGTGAGTAAATATTTTTAAAAACAGGTTAATCTGGTTTAAATTTAAATGCATTTGATGATCTGTGGTTTGATTTGTGAGTTGTATAAGAATTTTCTAGGTTTATATTACTGAATTTTGTTGATAAGTTCACTGTAAAATCAAACCCTCTGTTAACTATAGTTTCTCAGGCCTGAACTTATTAAAAATTTGAACCTCCCACTAAAACATCAATATTTCCCTTGATGACTGAATGAAAGTTTGTATGTTGATGTTGAAGATGATTGTAAAAATAGTTTCTGAAATTTTTAATTTACAAATAGTTTAAAAATGGAAAAAAACACAGTAAACCTCTAATGCATGTTAAAATCAATTAATTCAATTTATAGTTTAGATTGAATAAATGGATTCCTGTTTGTAAATCATGAATTTTAATACAAGTTTCATGATTTTTCGTTTAAAGAATCAGGAGAATTTCGAGGTAAAACACTTTTGGGATTTTCATGAACTGTAGAAGATTTAGTTAATAATTCGATATGATTTTTCGGGTGAAGCTTGTTTGAATATTAAGGATTTAGGGAAAAATATAATTAAATTTTTTAAATGATTGAATTTTTCGAATTGATTCAAGATAGGGATTTAGCATGTTTTAGTCTGGGTTTCAATGTTGAGGTGGCTGTGTCATGGGTAGTGGATCGGAATGGGTCGCATTGGTGGGAGTACGAGCCGAAGTGTTTGAGGAAGCATCGGTGATGATGGTCGGCGATCTCGAGGATTGTCGAGTCAGCAATGATGAAATTTTGGCCATGGTGGTTGCTTCAGTGTGTCTTTTTTGCTCGTTTTTGACTCTCGAGTTTATTGTACAATCTGGGTTTGTTTCTGGGGTCGCGGGTGAATTTGTGGTGGTAGGGGATGGTCGCGATGGTCAATGGAGGCCCGCGGTGGAGGTGCATGTGCACCGTGCTTCATGTGCACAGTTTTGGGTTGCTGGAGTTTTCGCGGTGGGGAAGACGAGGTCGACTCGGGTGGGAACTGACGTGTGACTCGGGGGTAACTCGAAGTAGTGACTTGTTTTTTTTTCTTCGGGGCTTACTCGTGAGTTTCAGGCTTCATACGCGATCTTTTCAGGGATCGTGAATTGTTGGTTAGAGCAGAGATGATTTGGTTGCGATTAGTTTGTTGTTGAGATCAAGTTGTGTATTGTAGAACAAGTTTGTTTCAGGAATGAAATTTCAAAGTTAAAGCTTGTTTCTTTGAAGTAAGTATAAATCAAATTTTTAAAAAAAACTAATAATTGAATCTAATTTCAAATTTAAAATATTTTAGACGATTGAATTTGGAAGTAATTAATTTAATTAAATTTTGAAATTCAATTTACAAAGAAGTGTTTTGCATTTAAGATATTAAATCAAAGTTTTTAGCAAAATTTTGATGTAATGATAAAACTAAGTTTTCAAATTTATTTAAAATGAATAAGTTCGAATTAGAAAGTTTAAAGTGTTTTAGATTTTAAAATCTGTGTTTGAATGCTTTATTTTCAAATAGAGTAAAATAATAATTTTGTAAACCAACTTGAATTCATTTATTTTAAGTTATTAAAAATTTGATTTAATTCAAATAACTTATTTATGAAGATAAGTATGATTAATTCATCTTTGTTATGAATGCAAGAATACTTAATTAAGTATAATTGTTAATAAGTAAGAGATTATATAAGATTTATGATTTTCTTAATTAATTAAAGATTTTCTTTAATTATAAGAAGATTAGTTAATTAATTAATTGTTTAATTAATTTTAAATTATTAGTTAATCATTTATTTAAATTTAAATAATCACATAATTATGGATTAATTAAGTATAATTACTTAATAAAGCAATTAATGGTTAATTGTGAATGTAATTAAGGAAGCTAATTACTTATGGAAGTAATTAATGGAAATTAATCATGGAGTAATTAGTTGAAGTGATTATTGGTTAATCACTGTAACAACCCGCATATTTATCGAGTTTGTATTTAAATATTTTATTTAAATATTAACTCGTTAATCGGATTTTGGTCCGAAAAGCTACTTTTTGCAAATGGTCAAATTAGGACTCGAGACCACTTCCATTGAGTTCGAAATGTCGTTTACAACTTTTTTTAAGTATAAACATCGATAGGTTTGGAGTTAGTGAAATTTCACTAACTTTTCCCGCTTTGGACTTTGGGTTGGTTTAGCCTATTAAGCCCAAGTTCCAACCCTCTTCTCCTCACTCTTCATAAATTTCCTAACTAATCAAGCTTTGGCATTAATGGTGGAGGGAATGGGAAATTAAAATTCCAAAACTCAAATTCAATTGCAATCCATCTTTCCACTCCAAATTCAAGAAGAAGACATTGGATTCAAGCTTCTTGTGCTTAGATAGAAGAAGGATTGATTCTTGCTTGCTTAAAACTTCATTTTCATTGATATTTGGTGCAAAGGTGAGATTTTTAACTCACATTCTTGTCTATAACTATCTTGGGTTGTTGGGAATGATTCCCTATCACTTTAGCATGAATATTTGCTTTTGGTTTGGATTGGATTGGCCAAAAACTCCGATTTTTGGCGTTTTTGCGAAATTTCTGCATTTAGGTCGTTCTGGCCATTTTTAGGTCGTTCGGAGTTAGGTCGTGTGGGTCTTAGGTCGTAGGTCGCATACGAGATAGCTCCTAGATCGTTCTGACCACTTTTCGTGTGTTCGGAGTTAGGTCGTTCACGACCTAGTACTTAGGTCGCTCGTGAGTTGGTGGCGTAGGTCGTAGGTCGTTTAACTCTTAGGTCGTTAGGCCTTGTGTGTGGAGTTAGGTCGCCTGCTTTCCTTAGGTCGTAAGTCGCGTGTGCTTTAGGTCGCGCACTTTCTTAAGACGCGAACCCTTTTAGGTCGTTGACCACGCTAGGTCGCTTGGCCTCTTCACTGCTTAGGTCGTTAAACCCTTCCTCTTTTGGGTCGCTCCCCTTTATTTCTTAGGTCGTTGTGGCCTTAGGTCGTGATATTTATAGGTCGCGGCAAAGTTAGGTCGCTCGACCCATGTTGCCGTTAGGTCGCTCGATCCTTGTTGCCGATAGGTCGCGTGCTTTCTTAGGTCACGTACCTTTAGGTCGCGTGTCCCCTCTACCTCGTTAGGTCGCAAAGAACTTTAGGTCGCTCGACCTCCTTACCCACCAGGTCGCGCACTTAGTTAGGTCGCTCAGCCATTGTGTTAGGTCGCGCGAACCCTTAGGTCGTTAGACCTCATTTTGCTTTAGGTTGTAGGCCTCTTGCCTTCACTTAGGTCGTACCATTTTGTCGGGACGCTGCCCCGCACCCAGCCGGGGGCGCAGCCCCCTGGACCCCCGCGACCTGACCGGGCAGGTCGAACCCCGTAAGCGGTGGCGTTGCCCCCGCACCCCCACCTTGGGGGGTTGCCACCCCCCCCCCCCCCCCCGGACCCCTCCTCCGTAGGGGATCTTATCTGAAAAACATTGAGCTGATTTCCTTGGATTTTATTCACATATCTGTATGCGATTGTTGTGACTGATTGTTTCTACAATTGCTTCTGTGTTTTGTCACTTTATAATATAAAGGTTTCAATACTAGTAGTAAATATCAAAACTCTTTTAACAAACAATTTCAACTCTATTTTTAATAACAAAGCTCTTTTCTTAAACCGTTTTCCAATCTATTAGTATATACAAACCTTTACCTCACTCGGATGAGAAATCTAATTAAACGACTTAGTAAAACAAGTGGTATGAAACGCTTGCGTTCACTTCGTCGGTTAATTCTTGGACTTGTTCGATTGAACCTCTTGTGACAATTTTATTAGTGAAGATTTACAGTTTGTTCGTAAATATTTAAGTTAAGCAAGTGGTTATGGGACATGAAGCTAAACTTCTATATTTACTAGCTTAGTGTAATTGACACTTCTCGTTGATCATGACGATCATTCTGATGATTTAGACTAGCAACTGTGCGATGTCGCTTGTTGCGAGGTTAGACTAGACACCACTTGTGTGATTCCACTCACACATACCTTTTTGCTTTTTGGTTAGTCTGGACCTTAATCTGTGTGATTCCATTCACACATGTGGGGTAGCTCCCCTTGGTCTTCGGACCGTCATGTGATAGGCCTCTTTCTCTTTTCTATGATTTCTGGACTTCTTGCATTGATTTCTAGAATTTATGTCATTGACTTGTTATGAGTACAAGTTTGGGGTATGATGCCCTTTCCGAATCTTTGAGAAGATTCTTGTGATATTGATTATCTCTTATTGATTGATCTTCTGTTGATCGTTATTTACATACTTATAGTGGTATGTCATTATGGATGTTTATGTTTATGCCATATCTTTTATGTTATATCATGTCATCTGATATTTATAGCTAGACTGACCCGTTTATTATTTTCTTAAATAATACTCGGGTCAGACCGAGATGTTACAGGTGCTTCTGCTTGACTTCTTCCCAAGGATTCATCACTCTGACTATTGGCTAACTGTTTAGATTAGCAGTTTTTGTTGTATACACTTGAGATATAGACTCATAGTTGTATTCTTTTGTATAGCACGTGTTGCTATTCTTTTGTATTATCGTGGATCTTACTGACCACTACTCTGATGTACACTTTCATGTGTTAGTTATATATTCATATCTTCTTCCGCCTTTGTGATATGGATATCTGTGACTGATTTGTGATATGATTATTTCTATGTTTGTTTCCGAAGATTATTTATAGCCACCGTGTGATAAGCAATTACATGGATGGTCGCTCCTCAACAGCCTTATTCTCCGTGCTAGTTGACAGCACTACTCCGGAGTGTTATTGGCTAGCGTGGGTATAGAGGTGGGGCGTCACAATCACTTAATGATATTAATTTAAGAATTGATTAATATAATTGTTTAAAGATAATTAATTATGAAGTAATTAATTAAAGGGTTAAGGATTATTTAATAATGGAATTAATTATTTAAGGAAGTAATTAAGATTTATTAATGAAGTAATTAGAGATAATTACTTATGTAAGTAATTAAGAGTTAATTACTTAATTTATTTTAGTTAATTAATTAATGTGATTAATTAATTAATGAATAAGATTAATTTAAGATTAATCACCAAGAGTAATTAATTAAAATGTAATTAATCAATTAATTAAGTAATTAAATAAGGATTAATTGTTAATTTAAATTGGTTAATAATTACTTAATGAAGTAATTAAAGATTAATTAATTGAATTAATTAATCAAGCATTAATATAATTAAATTAGAAATTAATTAATTAGAAGTTAATTAATTTAGTTAAGTAATTACAAATTGTTAATTACCGTTTAAGATTTATGAGATGATTAATTATAAGTTAAGTATTTAATTAATTAAAGTAGTTATTAATCAATAAGGATCATTAGTTAATGTAATTAATGATATTAATCAAGGTTGATTAATATAAGTGATTAATTTAAATGTGATTAATTAATTGTAATTAATTAAGGATTAATGTAATTAATTATAGTTAATTAATTAATGAATAATCATTAATTATTGTAATTAATGGTAGTAATTAAGGTTAATTACTGAATATGGTTAAGGACAATTACTTGAATGTGATTAAGATAATTAATTAATTAGTGAAGATCACTAGAGATGATGATTAATTTATTTGGAATAATAAATAATGAAGAAGGGTTATGGAAACCAAATTGATTAAGAAATAATCAATTCTGTTTTGAATGTTTGATTAATATGGGTTGATTGATTAATATTGGTTAATTGATTGATATTGGATGATCAATATTTTGAGATTTATATTGGATGATTGGTTGATATTAGATGTTTGATATTGGTTTGATATTGGATGATTTGGATATATCTTTTATGTGATATGCTGCTTTGTGAAGATGAATATTGTTATGAATTATCTCTTGTGATAATATGATTCATCTATCTGTTTATATATCATCCTGAAAATAAGTTAAACTATTTAAACCCTAAAGTACAACTTGGACATTAAAATGGCGTTTGATTTCGGTGAGACCGGGATCGGGTTTCCATATTTGGAATCCGAAAACCACATCGATTCCAATTAAACGTTAGGTCGTTAATCCAAGTGGAGCAAGTGAAGACTCGAGGTGTAAGGGCTATACGTCAGTATAACTCTGTGGGTGATTCCATAATGAGTTTGACGGAATAGCGCTTATAGATTCGAGATGGTGAATCAGAGTGCAAGGGCTATGGTCGTTAACTCTGAGGGTGATTCCAATAATGAGTGCAACGAGATAGTGCCTTCGGTTTCGTTCGAACCCGGAATGAACTTGTATGGATTGAATGCTTTCAGAACATCGTCAGGTGAACGATGAGCATTCTAAGATAGATGTGTTCTATAAAGGTAATCGTAACCTCAAGCCTCATCAACCGGGAATGGCTAAAACAGGGGAGGTGCAGCAAGGCTTCGTGGGTAGCTCCCACTGGAGAGCAAGATTTTTCCCTGTCTAGAGGTCCCTTTTTTCGGCTTAGTGTGTGGTTGGTCACGCCAACTACGGGGTTGTCTTGTTCGGGACTGTCCAGTAAGGGATAGTTCGGATCTTGTGTTGCAGGGGTGTGGGAGTACTCCTCGGTACGTTGATCTAGGCCACATACTGTGACGGGTGGTACCCCAGTAGCCCTGCCATTGATGGAAACACATTCTTCCTACGAGACCCTACGGTTTTGATTGTATTACCCACTTTTGTGGTTAGTAGCTAGAATTTAATCATGTAACAATTTCGGCTATTTCTTATTTACTTGAAAACCCTAGACACTATTATAATATCACTGGATTTCCTATCAAATGTTTTGGTTAGCGTAAGGGAAAAACTTTCCATGTTTATGTGTGGGAAGTCTTACGTGATACCTTTTCTTTTCAAAGGTTTTCTAAAATTAAGCAATTTTAACCCGTTTACTCACACCAGACCCCTGTCTGACCCGAGTGTTTATTTTC
The DNA here is from genome assembly GCA_030765085.1 of Allium cepa. Lineage (NCBI taxonomy): Eukaryota > Viridiplantae > Streptophyta > Magnoliopsida > Asparagales > Amaryllidaceae > Allium > Allium cepa. The sequence continues at coordinate 294,675,209 of CM060942.1, forward strand.
TGTTTTATTAAACTCTTGGGTACTCATATTATGTATGAGTAGTCAAGTAGATCAGGTTAGATTGACGAATTCTGGAGGAGTAATGGAGCAGAAGGCTTCGACGTGTAGATATATATTGATTCCGCTATGTATGTTGTGTCTGTATCTTGTATACTTGAGTTGTGTAATTAGACAGATGTTTATAACTGTCTAATCTATGTTGTTTAAGTTGTGTTCTCTGATGTAATGAAATACTATGTAATATTTTATGTTATATATTATATTTTATTCGTTCCGGTGTGAGTTCTCTGATTTTGTTTGTGTTCTTCTTCTCTCTTTCTTTTCTTGTTTTATCCCTTTCTTTCTTCAAGATGATGAGATTTTCTGGGAGTAGAAAGTTGGGTCGTCTCACTTGGTATCAGAGCATTAGGCTCTGAGGTATGTCTTTCTTTAGAGAGCATTAGGTTGAGTGAATACCTAGGCTCTGTAGTAGTGTCTTTCTTGAGAGAGCGTACTTGTAATTTTTATATATATCTATATATTTATATATATATCTACCTAATCTGTTGGGTTATCTGTTTGGATTTTCCGAAATAAGTTTTAGAGATAGATAGAAGGAGTAGTGTTGTGTGTGTAACACGACTACCACTAATGGAAGAGGTCCATATGTTTGAGGTTGGAAGTATTGGTCGAGACTGTAGACCTAATACCGTCTTGAGTAAGATTTGTAGTTTGGAGTGAGGATTTCTCTGATATCCGAAGGAAATCTTTTTAAAGATTCGGAGTGTATCTTTGACGTGTAAGTTTAGATTTCGCTCGCGAGCGAATTTTTCTTGAGTTTGAATCTGTTGGAAGTGCAGATAATAATGATGGTATCTTGGTAACTGCGTGATGTGATGCAGTATCCTTGGATATTTTCTGAAGGTGTTTTCTCTGGAAGCAGTTTTAGAAATATTTGAGGAGCAATCCTTACCTGCCGTAGAGAAGATCATCTGTGTATAAGTTGTTTGGATCTTTAGTAAGGAGTTTGGCTATTTTGGAATATGAGACTAAGGTCTATAAGTTATTTATTTTGACATGGTCTCATTTGTTATTCCTTAAGGAAAGCGAGTTGTGGATGCTTGGTTCGGGGTCCGAGTTTCTTGAAGGGTTGTCTACTAGCTCGAAGGTCTTTTGTGTGGTTTGTGGATGATTTTGGAGTTGAGAAGCCTTAGGATTAGAATTTTTTGGTTAGCTGTGGTAGCAGTGCAACTCGAAGTGTTCGGTGTGCTGACGAGGAGATCTTTTGGCTTCGCAGTATCATCGAGGTGGAGTTTAGAAGTAGCAGTGTGGATTGTTTTTCCGATGATTCAGGAATCTTTGTGGTTCTCTTTCAGTAGTCCGGGTTGAAGGTGTGATGTTTTCTTGAAGGGTTAACCTGGTTTGGAAAAGCTTAAGGCTGTTCTAATTAGTAAAGTGAGGACAGTTTCTTTAGAATCCGAACTAAGTAGGATCGCAAAAGTGACTTGCGATTAGTTTGGAATTTATCTTGGGCTATCTCTGTGTTGAGGCTAAGAATTCTCATGTGGAAGTAGGAGCTACTGATGTAACCAGGAGTTTTTCAGCATCTGGAGTTGAGTTCCATATTTGTTTTGGTTTCAGAAGTGATTTTGGTAGTTAGCCTAGTAGTAGAGTTGGAGTAGCAGCTCAGAATTTTTTTTGAAATTGGAATTGGACTGATCTCACTCTTGAATTGGATTCTGTTATAAGGTTGTGTGACTGAGTCTGATGAGTCACTCAGATTTTGATGGATTTGATGAACAAAGTTTTTCGGATATATTAGATAAGTTTGTATCTGTGTTCATCAACATTTTTCTCATCTACTTCAGAATCAGAGTTGTGCATCGGAAGCGAGGTAGCTGCTGTGCAAGGAAGGAAGCGAATTCAATTTGATATTTCTTGAATAGTAGAGCTTGAGTTCTAGATTTCGATGAATCTTTGAAGGCTTTTCTGTTGAATAGGATCCAGAAGCTATTTGTTGTGGTCTAGTTGTTTCTTGAAGTATCTGAATGAGTTGAGCTGACCGGGAAAAGTTTGGCTGCCTTGGATTGTCTGTTGAGTTACAGATATGAGATATGAGATAAGGAGTTTGGTATTTGAAGTTGGAGACTTCAGTGTTGTTAGAATTCTCTGGTTAAGAGAACATATATTGGATAAGATTGGTTGGCTAGTGCTTAGGCATTTGAGGATTTCTTATCTGTGTTTTTGATAAGATAAGGTCTGTTGTCTATAAGATTGAATTGCCAGTTTGGATAGTTGAAATTCATTTTGTAACACGTGTCTCTGAGGGAGTACGTGTATGATTCATCGATTGGTTGTGAACCTGTAGTTCAGTTGGATTTAGAAGTTGAGCTGGATTTGAGAGTAGTCTGATGTTTTGTTCAGATTGAAGGATCTGGAGATGAGAGGAGCTCTATATTTTTGGTAGTGTAATCAGTTTGTTGGCTTTTGTAGAGCGAGTCTCCCGGTGATTTATACTTGGGAAACTCGAGATAGTATAGTGATTTATTCTGATTTGTGCCAGAATAATTAGTTAAGTTTGTTTGTTTGTTTGGTTGCCATGGTCGATAGTTACTGGATGATAGGAATGCTTTGTTGATTTAAATTAAAATCTGTATTGGATTATTGAATTACCTTTGGTTTTAAATTTCGGGGACGAAATTCTTTTAAGGGGGAGGATTGTAACGACTCGGAATTTTGGGAAATATAAATTTAATAATCTGTGTTAATAATTTAATTTGTTTGGTAATTTTCTTTATAATTTTAATTTAAAATTGGCTAATTTAATCTTTTAAAGGTTGATAAATTTTTAATCTGGAAATATTGATAAGATTGTTTGTCAAAGCCAATAAAATTTTATTCTGTTTATAATATATATATTTGATATATTATGTGAATGGGAATATCTTTTGTTTTTAATTAAAGATTGAATTTTCAAATTGTAACGTATATGTATGTATATGTTATAGTTTGATATTGTTTTGAAATTGAATTTTAATCCATTAATAATTTATATATGAATGAATAGCAATTTTAAGCTTTGTTTTAATTTATGTTTTCAAAAATTAATTTAAAGATTTATTTCATTTAAAATATAAGATAATTAGTTTGTTTCTAAATAAGATAATTTAAAAAGATTTTTAAACTAAAGTTTTGTCTTTCTTTTAAAGTATTTAAAATATGAGATTGTTATTTATTTTAAAAATGATAGTTTAAATAAGTTTTAAAAGCTTTGTTTAGAAATTATATTTTCAAAAGTTAATTCAAAGATCAATTCATTTGTTTTCCAAATATAAGATAATTGTTTGTTTTTAAAATATGATGGTTTATAAAAAGGATTTAAATAAAGTGTTGTTTTGTTTTCTTTTAAAATGCTTATTATGAAATGGTTATAAATATATAAAGTTATAAATAAAATCTTTTTAAAATAATCTCTAAAATTTTGAATAATTTGTAAACATAAGTAGTATGTAAATAAATTACAAAATTCACATTCACATAAATATAAAATATAATTATCTTTTAATAAGGTTTTTAATACAATTATGCAAGAGTTTAACACATGTAAGAAGATTTAGGAATTTAAATGACAAATGTAATTCTTATGGGACAAGTGGCAACATATTTTTAATAAATGTTTTTAGAAAAAAAATCAGTTTTGACAAATACATTCTCCTTTGTTCTTTTCTTAACTCAAACCAAAAATTTACTTTCAAAATCCTGAAATTTGAAAACTAAAAGTAATGGCAACCTGAAACTTGAATCACAAAAGCGATTCAAACCTGGAATTTGAAAACCCAAAAGCAAATTTAAAATCTGTACAAAAGACTTCAACCTGCAATTCAATTCCAATCTGCAATCAACCTTCAACTTGAAGTCTGCATTTCTAAATTCATCTTCAACCTGCAAAATGAAAACCTGCAATTTCTACAACAACTAATTGCATACATGCAGTAGGATTTCAACAAGCAAATAAATCAAAGGCAATTTGAAACTCCTGTTCACTGCTGTGCTCTGCATATATATATAGGTGAGTAAATATTTTAAAAAAAAGGTTAATCTTGTTTAAATTTAAATGCATTTGATGTTCTGTGGTTTGATTTGTGAGTTGTATAAGAATTTTCCAGGTTTATATTACTGAATTTTGTTGATAAGTTCACTGTAAAATCAAACCCTCTGTTAACTATAGTTTCTCAGGCCTGAACTTATTAAAAATTTGAACCTCCCACTAAAACAACAATATTTCCCTTGATGACTGAATGAAAGTTTGTATGTTGATGTTGAAGATGATTGTAAAAATAGTTTCTGAAATTTTTAATTTGCAAATAGTTTAAAAATGGAAAAAAACACAGTAAACCTCTAATACATGTTAAAATCAATTAATTCAATTTATAGTTTAGATTGAATAAATGGATTTGTGTTTGTAAATCATGAATTTTAATACAAGTTTCATGATTTTTCGTTTAAAGAATCAAGAGAATTTCGAGGTTAAACACTTTTGGGTATTTCATGAACTGTAGAAGATTTAGTTAATAATTCGATTTGATTTTTCGGGTGAAGCTTGTTTGAATATTAAGGATTTAAGGAAAAATATAATTAAAATTTTTAAATGATTGAATTTTTCGAATTGATTCAAGATAGGGTTTTAGCATGTTTTAGTCTGGGTTTCACTGTTGAGGTGGCTGTGTCATGGGTAGTGGATCAGTATGGGTCGCGTTGGTGGGAGTACGAGCCGAAGAGTTTGGGGAAGCATCGGTGATGATGGTCGGCGATCTCGAGGATTGTGGAGTAGGAAATGATGAAATTCTGGCCATGGTGGTTGCTTCAGTGTGTCGTTTTTGCTCGTTTTTGACTCTCGAGTTTATTGTACAATCTGGGTTTGTTTCTGGGGTCGCGGGTAAATTTGTGGTGGTAGGGGATGGTCGCGATGGTCAATGGAGGCCGGCGGTGGAGGTGCATGTGCACCGTGCTTCGTGTGCACAGTTTTGGGTTGCTGGAGTTTTCACGGTGGGGAAGACGAGGTCGACTCGTGTGGGAACTCGCGTGTGACTCGGGAGTAACTCGAAGTAGTGACTTGTTTTTTTTTCTTCGGGGCTTACTCGTGAGTTTCAGGCTTCGTACGCGAGCTTATCAGGGATCGTGAATTGTTGGTTAGAGCAGAGATGATTTGGTTGCGATTAGTTTGTTGTTGAGATCAAGTTGTGTATTGTAGAACAAGTTTATTTCAGGAATGAAATTTCAAAGTTAAAGCTTGCTTCATTGAAGTAAGTATAAATCAAATTTTAAAAAAAAAACTGATAACTGAATCTAATTTCAAATTTAAAATATTTTAGACGATTGAATTTGGAAGTAATTAATTTAATTAAATTTTGAAATTCAATTTACGAAGAAGTGTTTTGCATTTAAGGTATTAAATCAAAGTTTTAAGCAAAATTTTGAAGTAATGATAAAACTAAGTTTTCAAATTTATTTAAAATGAATAAGTTCGAATTAGAAAGTTTAAAGTGTTTTAGATTTTAAAATCTATGTCTGAATGCTTTATTTTCAAATAAAGTAAAATAATAATTTTGTAAACCAACTTGAATTCATTTATTTTAAGTTATTAAAAATTTGATTTAATTCAAATAACTTATTTATGAAGATAAGTATGATTAATTCATCTTTGTTATGAATGTAAGAATACTTAATTAAGTATAATTGTTAATATGTAAGAGATTAAATAAGATTTATGATTTTCTTAATTAACTAAAGATTTTCTTTAATTATAAGAAGATTAGTTAATTAATTAATTGTTTAATTAATTTTAAATAATTAGTTAATTATTTCTTTAAATTTAAATAATCATATAATTATGGATTAATTAAGTATAATTACTTAATAAAGCAATTAATGGTTAATTATGAATGTAATTAAGGAAGCCAATTACTTATGGAAGTAATTAATGGAAATTACTGATGGAGTAATTAGTTGAAGTGATTATTGGTTAATCACTTAATGATATTAATTTAAGAATTGATTAATATAATTGTTTAAAGATAATTAATTATGAAATAATTAATTAAGTGGTTAAGGATTATTTAATAATGGAATTAATTATTTAAGGAAGTAATTAAGATTTATTATTGAAGTAATTAGAGATAAATACTTATGTAAGTAATTAAGAGTTAATTACTTAATTTATTTTAGTTAATTAAGTAATGTGATTAATTAATTAATGAATAAGATTAATCACTAAGAGTAATTAATTAAAATGTAATTAATTAATTAAGTAATTAAATAAGGATTAATTGTTAATTTAAATTGGTTAATAATTACTTGATGAAGTAATTAAAGATTAATTAATTGAATTAATTAATCAAGCATTAATATAATTAAATTATAAATTAATTAATTAGAAGTTAATTAATTTAGTTAAGTAATTACAAATTGTTAATTACCGTTTAAGATTTATTAGATGATTAATTATAAGTTAAGTATTTAATTAATTAAAGTAGTTATTAATTAATAAGGATCATTAGTTAATGTAATTAATGATATTAATCAAGGTTGATTAATATAAGTGATTAATTTAAATGTGATTAATTAATTGTAATTAATTAAGGATTAATGAATTAATTATAGTTAATTAATTAATGAATAATCATTAATTATTGTAATTAATGGTAGTAATTATGGTTAATTACTGAATATGGTTAAGGATAATTACTTGAATGTGATTAAGATAATTAATTAATTAGTGAAGATCATTAGAGATGATGATTAATTTATTTGGAATAATAAATAATGAAGAAGGGTTATGGAAATCCAATTGATTAAGAAATAATCAATTCCGTTTTGAATGTTTGATTAATATGGGTTGATTGATTAATATTGGTTAATTGATTGATATTGGATGATCAATATTTGGAGATTTATATTGGATGATTGGTTGATATTAGATGTTTGATATTGGTTTGATATTGGATGATTTGGATATATCTGTTATGTGATATGCTGCTTTGTGAAGATGAATATTGTTATGAGTTATCTCTTGTGATAATATGATTCATCTATCTGTTTATATATCATCCTGAATATAAGTTAAACTATTTAAACCCTTAAGTACAACTTGAACATTAAAATGGCGTTTGGTTTCGGTGAGACTGGGATCGGGTTTCCATATTTGGAATCCGAAAACCACATCGATTCCAATTAAACGTTAGGTCATTAATCAAAGTTGAGCAAGTGAAGACTCGAGGTGTAAGGGCTATACGTCAGTATAACTCTGTGTGTGATTCCGTAATGAGTTTGACGGAATAGTGCTTATAGATTCGAGATGGTGAATCAGAGTGCAAGGACTATGGTGTTAACTCTGAGGGTGATTCCAATAAAGAGTGCAATGAGATAGTGCCTTCGGTTTCGTTCGAACCCGGAATGAACTTGTATGGATTGAATGCTTTCAGAACATCGTCAGGTGTATGATGAGCATTCTAAGATAGATGTGTTCTATAAAGGTAATCGTAACCTCAAGCCTCATCAACCGGGAATGGCTAAAACATGGGAGGTGCAGCAAGGCTTCATGGGTAGCTCCCACTGGAGAGCAAGATTTTCACCTGTCTAGAGGTCCCTTTTTTTCGGCTTAGCGTGTGGTTGGTCGCGCCAACTACGGGGTTGTCTTGTTCGGGACTGTCCAGTAAGGGATGGTTCCGGCCTTGTGTCGCAGGGGAGTGGGAGTACTCCTCGGTACATTGATCTAGGCCACGTACTGTGACGGGCGGTACCCTAGTTGCCCCGCCATTGATGGAAACCCATTCTTCCTATGAGACCCTACGGTTTTGATTGTACTACCCACTTTTGTGGCTAGTAGCTGGAATTTAATCATGTAACAATTTCGGCTATTTCTTATTTACTTGAAAACCCTAGACACTATTTTAATATCACTGGATTTCCTATCAAATGTTTTGGTTAGCGTAAGGGAAAAACTTTTCCATGTTTATGTGTGGGAAGTTTTACGTGGTACCTTTTTTTTCAAAGGTTTTCTAAAATTAAGCAATTTAAACCCGTTTACTAACACCAGACCCCTGTCTGACCCGAGTGTTTATTTTCTGTTTTATTAAATTCTTGGGTACTCATATTATGTATGAGTAGTCCAGTAGATAGGGTTAGCTTGACGAATTCTGGAGGAGTAATGGAGTAGGAGGCTTCGACGTGTAGATATATATTGATTCCGCTGTGTATGTTGTGTCTGTATCTTGTATACTTGAGTTGTGTAATTAGACAGATGTTTATAACTGTCTAATCTCTGTTGTTTAAGTTGTGTACTCTGATGTAATGAAATACTATGTAATATTTTATGTTATATATTATATTTTATTCGTTCCGCTGTGAGTTCTCTGATGTTGTTTGTGTTCTTCTTCTCTCTTTCTTTTCTTCTTCTATCCCTTTCTTTCTTCAAGATGATGCGATTTTCTGGGAGTAGAAAGTCGGGTCGTCTCACTTGGTATCAGAGCATTAGGCTCTGAGGTATGTCTTTCTTTAGAGAGAATTAGGTTGAGAGAATACCTAGGCTCTGTAGTAGTGTCTTTCTTGAGAGAGCGTACTTGTAATTTTTATATATGTCTATATATTTATATATATATCTACCTAATCTGTTGGGTTATCTGTTTGGATTTTCCAACATAAGTTTTAGAGGTAGATTGATGGAGTAGTGGTGTGTGTGTGTAACACGACTACCACTAATGGAAGAGGTCCATATGTTTGAGGTTGGAAGTATTTGTCGAGACTGTAGACCTAATACCGTCTTGAGTAAGATTTGTAGTTTGGAGTGAGGATTTCTCTGATATCCGAAAGAAATCTTTTTAAAGATTCGGAGTGTATCTTTGAAGTGTAAGTTTGGATTTCGCTCGCGAGCGAATTTTTCTTGAGTTTGAATCTGTTGGAAGTGCATATAATAATGATGGTATCTTGGTAACTGCGTGATGAGATGCAGTATCCTTGGATATTTTCTGAAGGTGTTTTCTCTGGAAGCAGTTTTAGAAATAGTTGAGGGGCAATCCGTACCTTCCGTAGGGAAGATCATCTGTGTATAAGTTGTTTGGATCTTTAGTAAGGAGTTTGGCTGTTTTGTAATATGAGACTAAGGTCTATAAGTTATTTATTTTGACATGGTCTCATTTGTTATTCCCTAAGGAAAGCGTGTTGTGGATGCTTGGTTTGGAGTCCGAGTTTCTTGAAGGGTTGTCTGCTAGCTCGAAGGTCTTGTGTGTGGTTTGTGGATGATTTTGGAGTTGAGAAGCCTTAGGATTAGAAGTTTTTGGTTAGCTATGGTAGCAGTGCAACTCGAAAACTTCGGTGTGCTGACGAGGAAATCTTTTGGCTTCGCAGTATCATCGAGGTGGAGTTTAGAAGTAGCAGTGTGGATTGTTTTTCCGATGATACAGGAATCTTTGTGGTTCTCTTTCAGAAGTCCGGGTTGAAGGTGGTGATGTTTTCTTGAAGGGTTTACCTGGTTTGGAAAAGCTTAACGTTGTTCTAATTAGTAAAGTGAGAACAGTTTCTTTGGAATCCGAACTAGGTAGGATCGCAAAAGTGACATGCGATTAGTTTGGAATTTATCTTAGGCTATCTCTGTGTTGTTGCTGAGAATTCTCATGTGGAAGTAGGAGCTACTGATGTAATCAGGAGTTTTTCAGCATCTGGAGTTGAGTTCCATATTTGTTTTGGTTCCAGAAGTGATTTTGGTAGTTAGCATAGTAGTAGAGTTGGAGTAGCAGCTCAGAATTTTTTTTGAAATTGGAATTGGACTGATCTAACTCTTGAATTGGATTCTGTTATAAGGTTGTGTGACTGAGTCTGATGAGTCACTCAGATTTTGATGGATTTTATGAACAAAGTTTTTCGGATATATTGGATAAGTTTGTATCTGTGTTCATCAACATTTTTCTCATCTACTTCAGAATCAGAGTTGTGCAGCGGAAGCGAGGTAGCTGCTGTGCAAGGAAGGAAGCGAGTTCAATTTGATATTGCTTGAATAGTAGAGCTTGAGTTCTAGATTTCGATGAATCTTTGAAGGCTTTTCTGTTGAATAGGATCCAGAAGCTGTTTGCTTTGGTCCAGTTGTTTCTGGACGTATCTGAATGAGTTGATGGCGCAGCGGATAAATCGAAAATAAACTTCAATCGATGGAATGTAGCAATCGGTGAGTTGAGAATACTGCAAGGCCCAAATCCGTTGATCCAAAGATACCAGATTCTAGCTATCTTCGTCTCGTTGATCGCGGACGATACCGAGAAAGAAGATCTACGATCCTTCGTACGTTGATCTAGCGCACTAGATACCGTGAATCGGCTTCAACAAACGTGGATTCGAGCGCACTCGAATGACGTAAGTGGAGATAGGAGATTACACTCAACTACCAATTAAAGAAAGCACAAAGCAATCAAAGAGAATTTTATTCCAAAAAGTCCACCTTAAAATGTACAACACATTCCCTATTTATAGTGTTTCCTCGACCTGAGCCTTAAGTCGTATATGACTCATCCTCCCCCACGACTCACGACTCATCTTCCCCTACGACTCACGACTCATCTTGAGTCGGTAGCGACTCATTAGTAGTAGACGACCCAACCACATACGACTCAATACATGACCTAGGAAAAAAATACAAACAGTACAACACTAACGACTTAAAATTGCCACGACTCAACAGGACAACACACGACTCAAAACAATTACATTACACCATGACTCAACCGACTCATCAATTGACCGACTCAAGACCCATACGACTCAAGCATCCAAGTTCCTTGCGGCATGCTCCTTCGATTGACTTAGCTAGGTCGTGCTCCGCTTCCTTCGACTCAAGGCCTTCAATAGATCGTAAACGACTTATATTCCCAAACGACTCAAACGTAGCCTTCTTCACACGGCTTAAGGTTACTCCACTAACTCGCCGCTTCCCTTTACGCGATTCCTTAGGTCGGAAACTTCTTCTGTTAAGTCGGAAGCAACTTAAGGTCTTAACGTTAGGTCGTGAATATCCCTTGTTAAGTCGTGAGCGACTTATAACCCCCGAGCGACTTAAGAACAACGCCAATTCCAATCGACTCAAAGGCTTTGAACAATTTAAACATATCGATTCCGTAGTTTGTACTGCATCATCCTCCCCGGGTTGAGAAAAATTCGTCCTCGAATTGGTAAGTTCTTCCACAACAATTTCATCTCCATGATATGGAATCAAATGTTTAACGTTAAAAACATCAGAAGTATAAACATCATCTGGTAACTTTAATCGATATGCATTCTTATTGATTTTTTTCAAAATTTCAACTGGACCAATTTTCCGCGCTTTCAATTTATTGTATGTTCCCACCGGAAAACGATCTTTTGTCAATATTGCATATACCAAATCGCCTTCGTTAAATTCAACATTTCGTCGCTTCAAATCTGCAGACTTCTTATACTTCTCATTCGCTTTCTCCAATCGTTCCTGAACGATTTTATGACATTCAGTCAGCTCACCAACAAAATCAGCAGCTCGTTTAACTGTCACCTTCGGTTGTGGTACTACTGCCAAATCCAACGGTCCCCTGGGTAAATTTGAATATACAATCTGAAACGGACTGAATCCCGTGCTACGATTCACTGCATGATTCTGTGCAAACTCGGCTTGGCATAACTTCATATCCCAACTCTTCAGATTGTCCTTCACAAGACATCGCAACAAATTCCCCAACGATCGGTTAACAACTTCTGTCTGTCCATCAGTTTGCGGATGATAAGCACTACTAAATTTCAGCTTCGTTCCCACCATCTTCCACAAACTTAACCAAAAATGACTCAGAAAACGAGTATCCCGATCAGAAACAATAGATTCTGGTAAACCATGCAATCGATACACCTCCTTAAAGAATAATTGTGCCACTCGAACTGCATCCGCTGTCTTCTTGCAGGCAATAAAATGTGCCATCTTCGAAAATCTGTCCACTACAACAAATATCGAATCATTTCCCCTTTGAGTTTTAGGCAAACCCAAAACGAAATCCATGCTGATATCAACCCATGGCTTAGACGGTACATGTAATGGCATATACAACCCTGCATTCGTCGCTGTTCCCTTTGAAACCTGGCAAATATGGCATCTCTCCACAAATCTTTCAACTTCTTTTCTCATCGACGGCCAAAAATAAGATTGACAAATCAACTGCAATGTACGATCTCCACCCACATGGCCTTCTTCATGCAACTCCTTGATAATTTTCATTCTCAAGCTGCCCTCTGGAATACATAACTGATTTCCTTTAAATAAGAATCCATCAACCAACATAAATTCATTGGTACTCCCATCCTTCACTTTTTCAGCATATTTCACAAAGTAAGGATCTTCTTCAATCATCCCTGGCAGTAATTCAAACCCCGTCACTTCAACTTTCAATGTTGTTAATAAATGACTCCTTCTACTCAAAGCATCAGCTACCCGATTCGTCACCCCAGATTTGTGCTTAACAACAAAGGTAAACTGCTGTAAATATGCAATCCACGATGCATGTCTTGCTGAAATCTTATCCTGCCCCTGTAAATGCTTCAAAGCTTCATGATCAGTGTAGAGAACAAACTCTTTCTGAAATAGATAATGCCTCCAATGCTTAACAGCTTGCACAATAGCATAAAACTCAACATCGTATGTACTGTATCTCATCTTTGCCCCTGACAATTTCTCACTGAAATAAGCAACTGGCCTCCCACTCTGACTCAACACTCCTCCAATCCCAACCTTTGATGCATCAGTGTGTAATTCAAACAACAACTGAAAATCTGGCAAAACAAGAATTGGTGCTGTCATTAATAGTTCCTTGATCTTCTCAAAAGCAACTCCCGCTTCCTCTGACCATACAAACTGTTTCCCCGTCATGCAATCAGTAACTGGAGCCATCACGCTACTGAAGTGTGGAATAAACCTTCGGTAGAATGACGCCAATCCATGGAAACTTCTAACTTCAGTGATAGTTCTCGGCTGTGGCCAATTTCTAATAGCTTCAACTTTACTTTGGTCTACCTGGATTCCCTTCTCAGATACAACATATCCCAAAAATAAAACACTTCTTGTCATGAACACACATTTCTTCATAGCCGCATAAAATTGTTCCTCACGAAGAATTATTAACACCTTTCTCAAATGCTCTACATGCTCCTCTGTACTCCCGCTATATATCAGAATATCATCGAAATAAACCACCACGAACTTTCCAATGAATGGTCTAAAGATTTGATTCATCACCCGCATGAATGTACTAGGTGCATTTGATAAACCAAATGGCATAACCAACCATTCGTATAACCCCTCTCTTGTCTTGAAAGCTGTCTTCCATTCTTCACCTGGTCTAATTCGAATTTGATGATAACCACTCTTCAAATCAATCTTTGAAAATATAGTAGCCCCACTCAACTGATCCAGCAAGTCATCCAACCTCGGCATAGGAAATCTGTAGCGAACAGTAATCTTGTTCAGAGCTCTACTATCTGTACACATTCTCCATGTTCCATCCTTCTTCGGCACCAACAAAGCCGGTACTGCACAAGGACTCAAGCTTTCCTGAACACGTCCCTGTTCTAGCAACTCTTCCACCTGCCTTCGTAACTCTTCATGTTCCTTCGGACTCATTCGGTAATGTGGTCGATGTGGTAACATTGCACCTGGAACAAGATCATTTTGATGTTGAATGTCTCTCAATGGTGGTAACTCCTTAGGCAACTCCTCTGGAAATACATCTTCAAACTCTTTCAAAACTGGCTTTGCTTCCTCTGGAATTTCAAATTCTTCACTGCTCTCTCGCCCAATCAACAAATAGACTTCAGGCTCCTCTTCAACCTCCTTAACAAACTCCTTCAAAGTCAACAGAGTTTTCAATTCCTCAATCTCCTCTAGCTTGCTCTCCTTTTGTTGTTGCTTCTTGGGAACCAAATTGATTTTAGTACCCTCGAACATGAAACTGTAACTATTGGCACGACCATCATGTTGAACTGATCTATCAAACTACCACGGTCTGCCCAACAACAGATGACATACGTCCATGTCTACAACGTCACACCAAATTTCATCTTTGTACTTCTTCCCAATAGAAAAATTAACACAAGCCCTTTGACACACCTTCACTTCACCACCCTTCCTTAACCATGCTAACTTGTACGGTTTAGGATGTTTCTCAGTTTTCAAGTTCAATTTCTTCACAGCCTCTGTAGAAATAATATTATCACAACTTCCAGCATCAATAACGAACTTGCAAACTTTCCCCAGAATAGTGCATCTCGACTGAAAAATATTGCTTCTCAACCAACTACAATCCTCCTCTTGCTTTGGTGTAAGACATGACCTCCTCATCATAAGATTACAACCTTCATCTCCGGACAATTCTTCTTCCTCCTCAACATAAGGTGCATTTGAACATTCTGTCTCCTCATCATCATCCTCCTCAACTTCTGCAACCATTGCTCTCTTCTTCGGCTTCGGACATTCATTGCTTTTATGACCCAACTCCTGGCAATTATAACATTTGAAACCACTGTTAACCTTCGCCTTCTCAACCTCCTTCACAATTGGCTTACTGATAGGTTTAGGAACATTAGAACTTCCACTGACACCCCTCGCTTGATTATTGGAATTAGTAAACACACCACCTCCATGCCTTCCTTGCTTCTCCCAAGCTAACGCTTTTTGATGTGCCTCTGCCACTGATCTAGGATCGAACATATTGATCATATCCTGTATCTGCATTCTCAATCCCCCAATGAATCTAGCAGTTAGCTGTTCTTCCGTTTCCATAATATCGTTCCTGGCAATGAGTTGGTAAAATTCATCAGCATAATCACTAACAGACTTCGTCCCTTGCCTCAGATTCTGCAATCTCTGGCACATAAGTGATTGGTAGTTGTAAGGTAAGAAAGTAGATCTCATCAACTTCTTCATCTTCTCCCAAGATTCTATCTTTGACTTCCCCATTCTCTCCCTGGTAAGTTTAGTTTGCTACCACCACGCCAAAGCTCTCCCCCTCAACCTAGTAGCAACCAACTTCACCCTTCGATTCTTCGGAACCTCCTTGAAATCAAAGATTTCCTCCACATTAGATAACCAATCCAAGAATTCTTCAGCTACCATCCCTCCTTTAAACTCCGGAATCTCCATCTTCATTCCCAATTCCCAACGTCGATCATCATCAATAACCCGATACTGACGTTGTCCCTGATCTCGGTCTCTGAAATGAATACTTCCCCTCTCACCGTCAAACTCCTCATCAAAGTCTGATGCATATCGTTGTCTTTCACGCCCTCCAACATCTCTACCACCACTCCTACTACCCATATCTCTTCGATCACGACCATCATCATTCCTCCTACTTCGATTATCAACACTCCGTTGATCCTGACTCTCTCTCCTCTCCCGATCTGAATGATGTGAAACTCTACTTCCTCCACGAATGGACTCAGGTGAATTTCTTCTTCTACTTTGATTCATATCAATCATAAGCTTCTCCAACCTACCAATGCCTTCATCAATCTTCTCATGCATACGTTGTTCCATTTGATCGGCCTCTTCTCGTCTATATAATGCTTCAACATTTTGATGGCGATTAGCTCTCCTTGGTGGCATGGTTGAAAACTCTTCACAATCTTCAACAAGTACTTCAAAAATCTTCAAGTTCCAATAAGACTTCAACAAGTCGAACACAAGCTTCAACACAAGTAAACAAATCACGGCCTCAACACTTGTCTCGGCTTGCTCTATACGGCTTAACTCCTTGACTCGGCTACAACTTAGATCGGCCTCAACAATTCACACGCTTGGCGCGCAAAAAAATCTCCCCACAAATTCAAACACTCTCCAACAATTTGATTCAAAATGCTATAGATCAAATACTCCAAACTTGTTGCAACTTCAAGATGAACACAACGAACACAACTTCAAATACTTGGCTCCAAGAATCAACTTAGCTATGATTGGCTAAGTATGGCTCTGATACCAAAACTGGCGCAGCGGATAAATCGAAAACAAACTTCAATCGATGGAATGTAGCAATCGGTGAGTTGAGAATACTGCAAGGCCCAAATCCGTTGATCCAAAGATACCGGATTCTAGCTATCTTCGTCTCGTTCTTCGCGCACGATAACGAGAAAGAAGATCTACGATCCTTCGTACGTTGATCTAGCGCACTAGATACCGTGAATCGGCTTCAACAAACGTGGATTCGAGCGCACTCGAATGACGTAAGTGGAGATAGGAGATTACACTCAACTACCAATTAAAGAAAGCACAAAGCAATCAAAGAGAATTTTATTCCAAAAAGTCCACCTTAAAATGTACAACACATTCCCTATTTATAGTGTTTCCTCGACCTGAGCCTTAAGTCGTATATGACTCATCCTCCCCCACGACTCACGACTCATCTTCCCCTACGACTCACGACTCATCTTGAGTCGGTAGCGACTCATTAGTAGTAGACGACCCAACCACATACGACTCAATACATGACCTAGGAAAAAAATACAAACAGTACAACACTAACGACTTAAAATTGCCACGACTCAACAGGACAACACACGACTCAAAACAATTACATTACACCATGACTCAACCGACTCATCAATTGACCGACTCAAGACCCATATGACTCAAGCATCCAAGTTCCTTGCGGCATGCTCCTTCGATTGACTTAGCTAGGTCGTGCTCCGCTTCCTTCGACTCAAGGCCTTCAATAGATCGTAAACGACTTATATTCCCAAACGACTCAAACGTAGCCTTCTTCACACGGCTTAAGGTTACTCCACTAACTCGCCGCTTCCCTTTACGCGATTCCTTAGGTCGGAAACTTCTTCTGTTAAGTCGGAAGCAACTTAAGGCCTTAACGTTAGGTCGTGAATATCCCTTGTTAAGTCGTGAGCGACTTATAACCCCCGAGCGACTTAAGAACAATGCCAATTCCAATCGACTCAAAGGCTTTGAACTATTTAAACATATCGATTCCGTAGTTTGTACTGCATCAGTTGAGCTGATCGGGAAAAGTTTGGCAGCCTTGGATTGTCTGTTGAGTTACAGATATGAGATAGAGATAAGGAGTTTGGTATTTGAAGTTGGAGACTTCAGTGTTGTTAGAATTCTCTGGTTAAGAGAACAGATATTGGATAAGATTGGTTGGTTATTGCTGAGGCATTTGAGGATTTCTTATCTGTGTTTTTGATAAGATAAGATCTGTTGTCTATAAGATTGAATTGCCAGTTTCGATAGCTGAAATTCATTTTGTAACACGTGTCTCTGAGGGAGTACGTGTATGATTCATCGATTGGTTGTGATTCTATAGTTCAGTTGGATTTAGAAGTTGAGCTGGATTTGAGAGTAGTCTGATGTTTTGTTCAGATTGAAGGATCTGGAGATGAGAGGAGCTTCTGATTTTTGGTAGTGTAATCAGTTTGTTGGCTTTTGTAGAGCGAGTCTCCCAGTGATTTATACTTGGGAAACTCGAGATAGTATTAGTGATTTATTCTGATTTGTGTCAGAATAATTAGTTAAGTTTGTTTGTTTGTTTGGTAGCTATGGTTGATAGTTACTGGATGATAGGAATTCTTTGTTGATTTAACGTAAAATCTGTATTGGATTATTGAATTACCTTTGCTTTTAAATTTCGGGGAAGAAATTCTTTTAAGGGGGGAGGATTGTAACGACCCGGAATTTTGGGCAATATGAATTTAATAATCTATGTTAATAATTTAATTGGTTTGGTAATTTTCTTTATAATTTTAATTTAAAATTGGCTAATTCAATCTTTTAAAGGTTGATAAATTTTTAATCCGGAAATATTGATAAGATTGTTTGTCAAAGCCAATAAATTTTTATTCTGTTTATAATATATATATATTTGATATATGTTGTGAATGGGAATATCTTTTGTTTTTAATTAAAGATTGAATTTTCAAATTGTAACATATATGTATGTATATGTTATAGTTTGATATTGCTTTGAAATTGAATTTTAATCCATTAATAATTTATATATGAATGAATAGCAATTTTAAGCTTTGTTTTAATTTATGTTTTCAAAAATTAATTTAAAGATTTATTTCATTTAAAATATAAGATAATTAGTTTGTTTCTAAATAAGATAATTTAAAAAGATTTTTAAACTAAAGTTTTGTCTTTCTTTTAAAGTATTTAAAATATGAGATTGTTATTTATTTTAAAAATGATAGTTTAAATAAATTTTAAAAGCTTTGTTTAGAAATTATATTTTCAAAAGTTAATTCAAAGATCAATTCATTTGTTTTCAAAATATAAGATAATTGTTTGTTTTTAAAATATGATGGTTTATAAAAAGGATTTAAATAAAGTGTTGTTTTGTTTTCTTTTAAAATGCTTATTATGAAATGGTTATAAATATATAAAGTTATAAATAAAATCTTTTTAAAATAATCTCTAAAATTTATAATAATTTGTAAACATAAGTAGTATGTAAACAAATTACAAAATTCACATTCACATAAATATAAAATATAATTATCTTTGTAATAAGGTTTTTAATACAATTATGCAAGAGTTTAACACATGTAAGAAGATTTAGGAATTTAAATGACAAATGTAATTCTTATGGGACAAGTGGCAACATATTTTTAATAAATGTTTTTAGAAAAAAAAATCAGTTTTCACAAATACATTATCCTTTGTTCTTTTCTTAACTCAAACCAAAAATTTACTTTTGAAATCCTGAAATATGAAAACTAAAAATAATGGCAACCTGAAACTTGAATCACAAAAGCAATTCAAACCTGGAATTTGGAAACCCAAAAGCAAATTTAAAATCTGTACAAAAGACTTCAACCTGCAATTCAATTCCAATCTGCAATCAACCTTCAACTTGAAGTCTGCATTTCTAAATTCATCTTCAACCTGCAAAATGAAAACCTATAATTTCAACAACAACTAATTGCATACATGCAGTAGGATTTCAACAAGCAAATAAATCAAAGGAAATTTGAAACTCCTGTTCACTGCTGTGCTCTGCATATATATACAGGTGAGTAAATATTTTAAAAAAAAGGTTAATCTTGTTTAAATTTAAATGCATTTGATGTTCCATGGTTTGATTTGTGAGTTGTATAAGAATTTTCCAGGTTTATATTACTGAATTTTGTTGATAAGTTCACTGTAAAATCAAACCCTCTTTTAACTATAGTTTCTCAGGCCTAAACTTATTAAAAATTTGAACCTCCCACTAAAACATCAATATTTCCCTTGATGACTGAATGAAAGTTTGTATGTTGATGTTGAAGATGATTGTAAAAATAGTTTCTGAAATTTTTAATTTACAAATAGTTTAAAAATGGAAAAAAACACAGTAAACCACTAATGCATGTTAAAATCAATTAATTCAATTTATAGTTTAGATTGAATAAATGGATTCGTGTTTGTAAATCATGAATTTTAATACAAGTTTCATGATTTTTCGTTTAAAGAATCAAGAGAATTTCGAGGTTAAACACTTTTGGGATTTTCATGAACTGTAGAAGATTTAGTTAATAATTCGATTCGATTTTTCGGGTGAAGCTTGTTTGAATATTAAGGATTTAGGGAAAAATATAATTAAATTTTTTAAATGATTGAATTTTTCGAATTGATTCAAGATAGGGTTTTAACATGTTTTAGTCTGGGTTTCACTGTTGTGGTGGCTGTGTCATGGGTAGTGGATCAGAATGGGTCGCGTTGGTGGGAGTACGAGCCGAAGGGTTTGAGGAAGCATAGGTGATGATGGTCGGCGATCTCGAGGATTGTGGAGTCGGCAATGATGAAATTCTGGCCATGGTGGTTGCTTCAGTGTGTCGTTTTTGCTCGTTTTTGACTCTCGAGTTTATTGTACAATCTGGGTTTGTTTCTGGGGTCGCGGGTGAATTTGTGGTGGTAGGGGATGGTCGCGATGGTCAATGGAGGTCGGCGGTGGAGGTGCATGTGCACCGTGCTTCGTGTGCACAGTTTTGGGTTGCTGGAGTTTTCACGGTGGGGAAGACGAGGTCGACTCGGGTGGGAACTAGCGTGTGACTCGGGGGTAACTCGAAGTAGTGACTTGTTTTTTTTCTTCGGGGCTTACTCGTGAGTTTTAGGCTTCGTACGCGAGCTTTTCAGGGATCGTGAATTGTGGTTAGAGCAGAGATGATTTGGTTGCGATTAGTTTGTTGTTGAGATCAAGTTGTGTATTGTAGATCAAGTTTATTTCAGGAATGAAATTTCAAAGTTAAAGCTTGTTTCTTTGAAGTAAGTATAAATCAAATTTTTTTTTTAAAACTGATAATTGAATTTAATTTCAAATTTAAAATATTTTAGACGATTGAATTTGGAAGTAATTAATTTAATTAAATTTTGAAATTCAATTTACAAAGAAGTGTTTTGCATTTAAGGTATTAAATCAAAGTTTTAAGCAAAATTTTGAAGTAATGATAAAACTAAGTTTTCAAATTTATTTAAAATGAATAAGTTCGAATTAGAAAGTTTAAAGTGTTTTAGATTTTAAAATCTGTATCTGAATGCTTTATTTTCAAATAAAATACAATAATAATTTTGTAAACCAACTTGAATTCATTTATTTTAAGTTATTAAAAATTTGATTTAATTCAAATAACTTATTTATGAAGATAAGTATGATTAATTCATCTTTGTTATGAATGTAAGAATACTTAATTAAGTATAATTGTTAATAAGTAAGAGATTAAATAAGATTTATGATTTTCTTAATTAATTAAAGATTTTCTTTAATTATAAGAAGATTAGTTAATTAATTTTTTAATTAATTTTAAATAATTAGTTAATTATTTATTTAAATTTAAATAATCACATAATTATGGATTACTTAAGTATAATTACTTAATAAAGCAATTAATGGTTAATTGTGAATGTAATTAAGGAAGTTAATTACTTATGGAAGTAATTAATGGAAATTACTCATGGAGTAATTAGTTGAAGTGATTATTGGTTAATCACTTAATGATATTAATTTAAGAATTGATTAATATAATTTTTTAAAGATAATTAATTATGAAGTAATTAATTAAAGGGTTAAGGATTATTTAATAACGGAATTAATTATTTAAGGAAGTAATTAAGATTTATTAATGAAGTAATTAGAGATAATTACTTATGTAAGTAATTAAGAGTTAATTACTTAATTTATTTTAGTTAATTAATTAATGTGATTAATTAATTAATGAATAAGATTAATTTAAGATTAATCACTAAGAGTAATTAATTAAAATGTAATTAATTAAGTAAGTAATTAAATAAGGATTAATTGTTAATTTAAATTGGTTAATAATTACTTAATGAAGTAATTAAAGATTAATTAATTGAATTAATTAATCAAGCATTAATATAATTAAATTAGAAATTAATTAATTAGAAGTTAATTAATTTAGTTAAGCAATTAAAAATTGTTAATTACTGTTTAATATTTATGAGGTGATTAATTATAAGTTAAGTATTTAATTAATTAAAGTAGTTATTAATCAATAAGGATCATTAGTTAATGTAATTAATGATATTAATCAAGGTTGATTAATATAAGTGATTAAATTAAATGTGATTAATTAATTGTAATTAATTAAGGATTAATGTAATTAATTATAGTTAATTAATTAATGAAAAATCATTAATTATTTTAATTAATGGTAGTAATTAAGGTTAATTACTGAATATGGTTAAGGACAATTACTTGAATGTGATTAAGATAATTAATTAATTAATTAGTGAAGATCATTAGAGCTGTTGATTAATATATTTGGAATAATAAATAATGAAGAAGGGTTATGGAAATCCAATTGATTAAGAAATAATCAATTCTGTTTTGAATGTTTGATTAATATGGGTTGATTGATTAATATTGGTTAATTGATTGATATTGGATGATCAATATTTGGAGATTTATATTGGATGATTGGTTGATATTAGATGTTTAATATTCATTTGATATTGGATGATTTGGATATATCTGTTATGTGATATGCTGCTTTGTGAAGATGAATATTGTTATGAATTATCTCTTGTGATAATATGATTCATCTATCTATTTATATATCACCCTGAATATAAGTTAAACTATTTAAACCCTTAAGTACAACTTAGACATTAAAATGGCGTTTGGTTTCGGTGAGACCGGGATCGGGTTTCCATATTTGGAATCCGAAAACCACATCGATTCCAATTAAACGTTAGGTCGTTAATCCAAGTGGAGCAAGTGAAGACTCGAGGTGTAAGGGCTATACATCAGTATAACTCTATGGGTGATTCCATAATGAGTTTGACGGAATAGTGCTTATAGATTTGAGAAGGTGAATCAGAGTGCAAGGGCTATGGTCGTTAACTCTGAGGGTGATTCTAATAATGAGTGCAACGAGATAGTGCCTTTGGTTTCGTTCGAACCCAGAACGAAATTGTATGGATTGAATGCTTTCAGAACATCGTCAGGTGGACGATGAGCATTCTAAGATAGATGTGTTCTATAAAGGTAATCGTAACCTCAAGCCTCATCAACCGGGAATGGCTAAAACAGGGGAGGTGCAACAAGGCTTCGTGGGTAGCTCCCACTGGACAGCAAAATTTTCCCCTGTCTAGAGGTCCCTTTTTTTCGGCTTAGTGTGCGGTCGCGCCAACTACGGGGTTGTCTTGTTCGGGACTGTCCAGTAAGGGATGGTTCCGGCCTTGTGTTGCAGGGGAGTGGGAGTACTCCTCGGTACGTTGATCTAGGCCACGTACTGTGATGGGCGGTACCCCAGTAGCCCTTCCATTGATGGAAACCCATTCTTCCTACGAGACCCTACGGTTTTGATTGTATTACCCACTTTTGTGGCTAGTAGCTGGAATTTAATCATGTAATAATTTCGGCTATTTCTTATTTACTTGAAAACCCTAGACACTATTATAATATCACTGGATTTCCTATCAAATGTTTTGGTTAGCGTAAGGGAAAAACTTTTCCATGTTTATGTGTGGGAAGTCTTACGTGGTACCTTTTCTTTTCAAAGGTTCTCTAAAATTAAGCAATTTTAACCCGTTTACTCACACCAGACCCCTGTCTGACCCAAATGTTTATTTTCTGTTTTATTAAACTCTTGGCTACTCATATTATGTATGAGTAGTCAAGTGGATCAGGTTAGCTTGACGAATTCTGGAGGAGTAATGGAGCAGGAGGCTTCGACGTGTAGATATATATTGATTCCGCTGTGTATGTTGTGTCTGTATCTTGTATACTTGAGTTGTGTAATTAGACAGATGTTTATAACTGTCTAATCTCTGTTGTTTAAGTTGTGTACTCTGATGTAATGAAATACTATGTAATATTTTATGTTATAAATTATATTTTATTCGTTCCGATGTGAGTTCTCTGATGTTGTTTGTGTTCTTCTTCTCTCTTTCTTTTCTTCTTATATCCCTTTCTTTCTTCAAGATGATGCGATTTTTTGGGTGTAGAAAGTCGGGTCGTCTCACAAGTACACTTAAATGGGGATTACGACATGCTAATGATTACTTAGTGGCTACAATACCTCAAGGGCATTTTGGGCATTCCCTAAAATAACGAATTAGGGTTTCATACATGTATAAATACCCATATGTTTCATGTAATCTCCTCCTCCTCTTACTTAGTCTCTCTTTAGTTTAATTTAGGCTCAAAATAAAAAGACAAGCTCTCTTTCTCTTTTCATGGCTACTTAGCCATTTTTATTTTATGTAATTTCTTTTCTTTTTATGCAATGTTAATTATTGTTTCTTTTTAATTACATGTTCATTTCCTTTTGTGCATGTAGTGTAGATTTTCCTTTATACAATTAGATTAGTTTTTTTCTTTACTTTACTCTCTTTTTCCTTTTATTTTTCTTTCATGTTGCAAGCTATATTTGTTATTTTAATAACAAATATAAGAGGATAATCCCTTCAATTTAGGTGTAATGAAGCCTCTAATCATGTAGCTTCAACATTTTGATAATTATAACTCTCTTTTTGTGCTTAATGACAATGCTTGAAGTGGTTTAATTTGTTGTTTTTGTTTTGAATTTGATAGCCTATATTGTTGACACCAAATAGGCTATAATTAAACAATCACTAACACAAATGCCTCTTCATCAAAATATGATTATGGCATAAGAAAGTGATTTTAAATTCAAATTTGATGGTCTATATTTCTAATTAATAGTTAATAGGCCATACTTAAAATAGATTTCATTTGCAACTTTGTTTTCATTTTCATGGGAGTTAGTAAGTGGTTTAAAGGTTGTGTTATAGTTTGACGATTTATTTTAAGCTAATTTATAGCACAAATGAGTCATACTTATGATAAACACATCAGTTAAGCTCACTTATGACCAAAAAAGAGATCATAATTTCATTAATTGTTGAATTATATGATCTAGATAGTGGATTTATCTCTAAATTGTCATTTATCTCTTATATTTTTATCTATTTTTCTTTTTCTAGTTTTTGTTAGTTTCTTACATTTCTAGCTATTCACTCTCGACTTCGGTATAATTTGATTGAATAGAATTTTAAAATCATCAATTCCCTGCGGATCGACCCGTATTCGCAATGTGCTACATTCGTATACCGTGCGCTTGCGGTTATTTAATTTTGAAATTTTTCAGCAAATTTCTAAACCGATAGAAATTTTGTTCGATTATCAAATTGATTAACTTACTTTAACCATGATTAATTACTTCAATTATTGTTATTTAAAATGGTTAATTAACTTTAAACATGATTAATTACTTCTAACATCATTATTTGGAATGATAAAATAACTTTAATCATCATTATTGGGATATTTAATTAACTTTAAAACACCATTATTAAAATGATTAATCGACCTTAAAACATTATTATTAAAATAACTAATTAACCTTAAAACATCATTATTAGAATGATTAATTAATTTTAAAACATCATTATTAAAATGATTAATTAATTTTGAATATTTTTATTAAAATGATTAGTTAACCTTAAACATCATTAGTTAAAATGTTTAACTGAATTTAAACCTCAATATTAAAAAGTTTAATTAACCTTAGATATCATTATTTAAAATGATTAATGAATTTCTAATCACCATTATCGGGATAATTGCTATTACGACACTTTCACTAATCATATAGTACTTCATAAATATTTCAACCAAATATCAATATAAGTTACATAAGAATATAAGTAAATCGTTATTGGCGAGAAATCCCTTATGGTCTATCAAAAAAAGTTCCATGTAAATCACACATACATATATGTATTTCAAAGTGGTCTGTAGTGACTTATTCATACGTGCTCTTCAACTTCCTCTTGCTTTTGTTCCCTACAAAACAATGGTTATTTATATCATCTACTTCTATGCGGGAATCAAATCCAAACAAATAATCAAACTACATATATAGACTATTATCCACGCATTCAATCATAATCTATAGTAATACAGATATCATATAGTCTATTTAAAGGTGAGTAAACTCACCAAACTTCCACCGGACGCTTAAGCGTTCCTATTTGATCTTGATTTTAGATTAAAATTCCACTTTACCCAAACTCAATGAAACCAATTCCTCTATGTAGTGCCGCTATTACGAGCGCAATGCAAAAGACTACGCCTCACTTGGTCCTCATATGAAGAAGTTATTCATTTTCTATGATTTTGAAATTAAATAATATAATATATTCACTAATCACTTAATTAATTACCAAATACACGTTTAAAATTTCTTCCCCAAATCCAAATCCCACCCCCTTCTGTGAATGAGACACACACACAGAGGCCGTGCATGCATACTCCATCATGAGCTACATACCATGATTTGACAATCCGACTCCACCATCGCACTTCCCCTCATGCGAGCATCTGAACCCTCACCACCATGCCAAGCTCTACCTCCCTAAGGAAATCGTGATACCCCCATCCACCTTGACTTGGTAATAATCGCAACCTCATATTGATGATCGATCTCCACCAAACTCGGCCAAAGCTGCCTCTTACATCCATAAACCCAACGGCCACCTCCCGTTCCTCCCACTTCTCCCCACTCATCCACAAAAGAAAACCCTAGACTCACCTCCACACATTGACTATCACTAAATTTGACCACAACCACTCAAACTCACATAGATTCGAAGACCTCACCAATACGACCTCAAAGAATCCGACTTTATAATTTTCCATTGAGTAGATTACTTAATTTGGATTTTTAAGAACAAGGGGAATTTTTCTTTTATAGGAAATGAAGAAAGAAAATTAAAAGGGGAAAGAAGAAAAGTAAAAGGGTTGAAAAATCTAAGTTTATGTTTATTTTATTTTTACAAATTTTCGGCACTTCGCTACATAGGATTTCATCCGCTTAAAAACCGAATTGGAAGAGGCCCGAGAATGTTTCTAAGATTCGTAATTTTCTTGGATTGGCGGGTTATTACCGTCGATTCATTAAAGATTTTTCTCGCATTTTAAATTTTTATATCTTATTCTTTTTATATTTTAAAAAATTTCTATGGACATCAACGCGATATGATCATAAGACAACAATAAAATACATCGATACCTTATTAAGTGAAATTTCAAAGTAACCATCATTTACCAAAAAAAATCAAATGAAAATTCGAATATTTTCCAAATTAAAAATTATGGAAAAATCCTATAAATTAAAATAAAAATATGTCAATAAAATGAAGTCGTTTTATTAATAATTGATTTTATTGTTATTTTTTAGATTGTTTATTATTGTAAATAAATTTACAAAATGGGTGAATTATTATCATTTGTTAATTAAAAGGAGTTAAGCAATGTTATTAAATCCAATTACTTATATTTAATTCAAAATTGAAATAATTAAATAAACCCTATATTTAAATATAAGTTATTTATATCCTAAAAACCAATTAATTAAATATTTAAATCAAAACGATAAAATTCCGAGACGTTACATTCTTCACCCTTAAAAGAATTTCGTTCTCAAAATTCCCAAGGAAAAAATACCTGCTCAACGTTAGGTTTTAAAGCTCCTTATATTATGGAAAATTTTGGTAGCACCTTCTTTGTGGGTGAGATCTAGAAAAATAACAACTCAACACAACTGGCTCATATCAACAAAGAGAACAAAAGCCCAAAAGTGGCCTCTCATATCTGGGGCATAAAATCATCAATTAGTCACCAATCTCTAAATCTGCTACAAACCTCTTTTGCATTTTATTTTTATTTTTGCAAGCAACTTACTATCTCAATGCGAATGTTGGCGCACAAGAAATCAAACAGCAATCTCTTACTTCTCTGTAATATATTTTACTTACATAATCCCAAAAAGAAGCACGCTGACAAAAGAGCAGTATACATGCTATTTCTATCATAAGCAATAGTAATATAAATAATAAAATAGCTCTATGCAATAAGGAAATATGATGCAACTTATAATAATGATACACTCTAATGTGATATGAAGTCACATGCAACAGATAGAAATATAACAACCATATTCAAAAAAATTACAGAGAATAATATGTAATAAAATACTATGCATCCAATCTTTTCAAAAGATAAATTTAGAATTAAATGTCGGTTTTTATATTCAAAATAGATTTTCAAATTCCTCCAAAGATAAATAAATCAAAACCAGAATCAATTATGACAAGGAGGTGGTTCCTCCAATCAAAGCATGGCACTACTCAACAATCAAAATAACACGGAGCATCCAATGGTATTGGGGTTCCTCTTAAAATAATAACTGGAGTAAACAAATATAATTGGCAAGTCTTTTAAATTGGAAAACTCCCAATTGTCCAACCTTGATCATAACAAAATATTTGAAAAATCACTTGACAAAAACTCCTTTCAAATAACCTGAGATAATATTACTTCACCAAAGTTTTCAAAGTAATAATATTATTATTTCTTTCATAAATTCTTTCGAAATCACTTTTTCAAAAGTATTAGAATTTAAGTCCTAATAAACAACGACTTTATAAACCATAGTCAATAAAATCAGACATCAACCAAGTCAAATTCCATAAAGAAGTAAACTAACACTTAACATTAATTAAAATGTTAAGTGACTAATAAACAGGACTTAAAAAAATTCTTATATTCACAACTTTCTCGATCGTCCTAGGGTATTGATGTGCACGTAAATGTGCATATTTTTACCACCATATTTAATCTATTTAAATCAAATAAATGATCATATTGGGTATTTTAACTTTTTTAAGCCAAATTCGAATTATTTTCAAATCATTACATATTCATCTTTATATAGGGGCAAAATGGACATTTTGTGCATTTATTAATTTGTTAAATTTTACTTGGAATTTTCTATGTTGTTTTGTAGGAATTTTCGTGAATTTTACAAGTGGTTTCATGAGGATATATGCATGCACAAGGGTAAAGAGAACAAATGAAGAAGGAAATAATTCAAAACCAAGATCATGGAGGACCCCGTTTGCCCACCTACCGTAATGCACACTTAGGAGCTAACGCCAATAATAAAGGCCATTAAATCTTCATGCACACTTAATGGATGATTGTATGATGCTAATTATTACTTGGCCAGCACACTACCCTAAGAGCAATTTAGGCATTCCCTAAAAATATGAATTAGGGTTTCATACATGTATAAATAACCCTTATGTATCATGTGACCCTCCTCTTCTTTTAGTCTCTCTTAGGCCCTCTTCCTCTTACTTAGATTTAGTTTAGGAACAAAATAAAATAAAAAAGCTCTTCTCTTTTCTTTTTCATGGCTACTTAGCCATTTTTTTATTACATGTAATCTTTCTTTTTATGCAATGTTAGTTAATGTTCTTTTACATTTACATGCTCTCTTTCTTATTTTGTTAGTAGCTTATTGTTCATTTCTTTTTACCTAGCTTTTCTTTTCATTTTGCTCTCTTTTTCCACTTGTATATTTCATGTTGCTTTCTACATTTATTGATTTAATAACAAATATGATAGGCTAATCCTTAACAATTTAGGAGTAATAAAGCTCTCTTGAATCATGTAGATGCAACATAGTTTTTCATTTATGCCTCTTTGTGCTTAATGGAAAGTTAGATGCTTGTGTGATTTTGTGTTTAATATTTAGTTTGATAGCTTATGTTGTTCGAAACAAATAGACTATGCTTAGTCATATGAATCACTAATTACCTCTTTGTCTACATATGATTATGGTGATGGAAGTGGATTTAGAAACCAAATTTGGTGGTTTACGTTTCTAATTCAATAGTTAAAAATCCATGCTTAAAATAGATTCTATTTTTAATTTCATGTCATTTTCATTAAAGTTAGTAAGTGGGTTAGAGGGTTGCATTAAAGTTTGATGGTTTAAGTATGTTAATTAATAACACAATTAGGCCATGCTTATGATAAATGCATCAGCTAAACTCACAAATGAACAAAAAGAGAACATAAGTTCGTTATGTTGATTTATGTGATCATGGGAGGAGATTTGCCTCTAAATTGCTCTTTAATCTCATATTTTTATTCTTCTTAGTTTTGGTTTGTTTTTACTTTCTTTTAGTCAGTTAACAACCCCTCGACTTTGGTTTAATTTGATTTAATAGAATTTCAAAATCAAAACAATTCCCTATGGATCGACCCATACTCGCATATGTACTGCAATCATGCACCATGCGCTTGCGGTTAATTTTAATTTGTAATTTATCAACAGTTTTCTAACTTGATAGCATTTCTGTCGACGAACAAGTATAGATAATTTCTTAAGTGTACCATTACGCTCATTAGCCTTTGGTTATTCTCTGAAGATTATCTAACCTTACTCAAACAAAATTAAAAGTCACTCCTCAAACTTTCCTAAGCCGCACAACAAAGCATAGAAATATACTTAAGCCCGTATGATGTACGTGGATCATCCATACGCAATATCTGAACTGACCACTTGCTTAGGTACATAAACTTTACTTCCAAACTAGTACAACTCACTCGACCTCCCTAGTGCGAACTTTGATCTTGTTCCTTGATTAGAAACCTTTTCTCTTCGTACATAGCTATATACTACGATAGAAAACCTCAGATCATATCAAGAATTCGAATCATGTGTGCTGATTAGATTCAAGTGAGAAATCCTTCTTTGGACTAGTGTGAATCAACCTAAAGTTATGTATTTGAATCCTAGATCAAGAATTATGTGAATATAATGATCTACATGTAAGTTACATACTTAATTTTATTGGTTCCTTAACCATACCAATCTCTTTCTAAATCACTTTCGTTTTCACTTATAGTTTTTCATTCAATACTAAAATTATTTTGAATTACTACATAAATTTTCACTTAAGTTCATAAACATTTTATAAAGACATAACTTTATATAACAATAAATTAAAAACTTACTCCACTCTTATTTACTTGTATAATACTCTTCTAAATCCTAAGAGCACATACAAAATGTCCATTTCTTTTTACCTTTAAAAATTTAGATGGAGGCTAAATCAAAATAGGGCTCTTTAAAACTGAGTGAACCTTTCGACCACTTTCCTTAGAGCGTTCTAAGGAAAGATGTTTTTGTTTTTGCCCAATGACATCAAATAGTTTATGAGACTTAGGTGTTTAAACAAATACTATGGTTTTAATAAAAACAGGGCTTATTAAAATAGTCATCAAATAGTTTTTGAGACTTAGGTGTTTAAACAAATACTATGGTTTTGATAAAAACAGGGCTTATTGAAACAATCCTATCGAATTTGACTCATTTAAAAACTTGAGTTAAATTATTCTTTTCTATCCAAGAATTTAAAATTTCCATTTATCAAAACATTTATTTATCAGAACATCTTTTATTTTAAATTAGTTTATTTTAAAGAAATTTAAGAACAAAATACCCGTTTTGGGTTCATTCAGATTTCAGTTCATTTCAATCACAAAATGATAAAGAGAATAATTTACTAATTGTAATATAACATTTGCCAAAGCAAACATTCGATCGCCACTTAGAAGATTATTCAGATTACGATAGAGCTAATCGATACGTTTACCTCAAACTATCAAATGAAAATGTATCTTTATTAAAAATTCTCTTTGAAATATTTATATTTATAAATATTTCCAAGTAATGCTACCATTTCTTTTCTCAAAATCTTTTTGGAATCATTTTAAGCAATCTGGAATTTGAATTCTCAAAAACTCTTCTTTTACTTATTAAACACCATTTATAAATCATACAAATTACTTTGTATATCATACTCATATAAAAAATTTCCTTTAAAATCTTCTTATATTATATTAACTTTCCTTTTTTATAATAAATTTTTTATGGATATTTATCCTTTAAGTGTCTTAACTTTCTATTTATATTAAGTCAAACAAATTTATTAAAAGATGACTTTTCACTTAACATTTTCTTATAGTTAAATTGTGAAACTCAATTCACAAAGGGATCTTTTTAATGTACTTACAATTATCAAAATAATGAATGCCCACAAACTGGTCGAGCATAAATCAACAATCAACAAATATAATCAATGCTCCTAAACTATTTGAGCATGACAAATCAAACAAAAATGATAATAAATATATACTATCACTTTCTAACAAACAAGCACACTATACATAAGTATATAAATTTGAAAAATATTCCATTATAGATATAAAATATATAATCCTAAGTAAAATATTTCATTTACCAAATTTTTAAAAATTAATATCTTGTTGGTTTTTCTTGTTCAAGTGTTTTAAAATCCCTATCAACATTATAGGATCCTATATATCGACTAGAACTCGAAATGCAAACTTAACAAACCAAATAGCACAATACGTTTTTATAGCAATAACAAATACATCCTCATATGTATAACACTCTCAACTCATTCTAGAGTGTCAGTTACCCTATCTCAAATGGGTTTACGCCACCAAAGCAAGGGCCCTCGTTTACTTTAGCTTTCATACCATTTTGTAACGGCTTATGTAATGACCCAAAATTTTAGTCATTTGATTTTGAATGTTTAATTAATTTTATTTATTGAAATGTTGGTTTAAAAGCTTTAAAACTTGAATTAAATCATAGAAATTATTCAAAATCATTGAATTGTGAATAAATATTTGAATGGTGATTTAAAAATCGGGATTTTTAAATTGAATATGAATTTAATATGTACAGTCTTATTTAACTCATTAGATTTAATAAATAATAATAGTAAATTCATTTTGTAAATTTATTTGCAGCAATAAATGGTTCGAATAACTAATTAAAAATTTTATTTTTATTTTATTTTATTTTTTATTTTTACGACTTGATTTTTATTGACTTTTAAATTTAATTCAGTTGATTTTCAAAAAAAATTAATTTGAAAAGTATATAAATTTATCGTTTGACGATTTTTCGGCAAACGACGGTTTTTTTATGACTTTTAGAATATAATAACGAGTGTATATTATTTTATTTTGAGGTCGTGTATCTATTTTGAGAAAGACTGTATTTTTGTTTTGGCACTTGGGGTCCGCATGCGAACAATAAGCTGTGCAACAAAATGCTTGAAAATTGAAATATAAACTTAACCGAAGACAATTCAAACATTCAGCACCTTTCTTTCTTTTTTATTTTTTCTGTGTTTTATTCTATGAGGACCTGTTTCTTCTACCCTTGGAAATCAACATGAATACATCATTGGTATTCATGTGCCACAAACCCGAGTGTCGGAGAGGCAGTTCCTTAAGGGTATATGGAAAAATAAACAATAGAATAGAATCTTACTCTAATGGAATAGCATATGTTATCTCGATATGTAATATACTTGAAATGGAAATTTTAAATACATTTATCAGAGTTAAACGTGGACAGTAACAAATCTCTGTTCACACAAATGCAGGATTAAATAGTAAATAAGTGTAGTGGGAAAGAGGTAATAGTCCACTAAAGAGTCTTCTAACTCCATGCTTCGAGCACTTTTAGATGTCTTCTAACTAAGCTTGACTACAAGGCTTCCTGCAAAAAATAGGTGTAACGACCCGTAAATTTTGGTGAATAAATTTGGTCAATTTAATCAAATTTTGTAATTAAATTTAGGAAGAAATAATTTTTTTATAATTTATACTGAAATAAATGTTAAAAAATGAAATTTCAATTAATTGAAATAGATTGTAGAGTTATAATTGATTTGAATTAGGTAATCGAGAAATAAATTCAAAAGTAATTAACTAAGAAAGTAATACGTAATAAATTGAATATAACATAAACTTAAGTGTAAATTTAAGGGTATGATAACAATTATTATAAATTACCTAACTAATTGGTCAATGATGAAATCAAGTTCATTTAAATGTTAAGTAATTATAATGTTGTTATTGATAATAAACGTCGCTTTAATGATTATTAATATAGTAATGGAAGTATGAATGAAAACTTAATAAAAACATAAATTTATTTTAAGGAAACAAGAGATGTTGGACAAACCGATGAATTAGTATAAATTTAATGGTAATTGGATAAAATCAATATCATATGAGTCATTGCAACATTTGTTGTAAAATTTAAACCTATAAATGTGATTCAGGGCAAATAGTGACCGTTATTATTTGTTACCAGTTTACTTAGGGTATTAAACTATGAGTGGAAATCAACTGAAATTTAAAAATGAAACTTGGTATTACAATTACGAGTTTAAGAAAATAATTACAAGATATAAATGTAATAAGATGCATAGAAATGTTGGTATTTTGTAAAGTAATAAATGATGTAATAAAAGAATGAAATCCAGATAAATAAATTTAATTGAGACTTTAATTATAAATAATGGGTGAAATAATAGGATAGATGGTAATTGTTGGTGGAGAATAACCATACAAGTCTTATAAAGAGTATATTGGTGATAAACGGTTATTTCGAATAAAGGTAATTAAATATTACTTTAACGGATATAAATGTAGTAACGGATAGAGTGAATGAAATTAGCATTATGAAAATGAATGCCAACATTGATTTGTAAGTAATAAAGGCTTATTTATGTGACTGAAAACTAACGATAATGTTTGTTTTAGGTTACCTATTTATCTGTATTGTTTGGAATTGGAGATAAATTGTACTAAATGGAAATAAATATTACATTAATGTGAAATATAATACAAATGGTTAGGGGTTGTCAAATTTGGTAAACTAAGGTAATTATTAATAAATAGAATATATGAAAAATGGTAAGCAGTGAATTAAATTAATGAATTTAAATTATAATAAATGATCATTGGATAAAATCAATGTTCTGGAAGTAATTATAATATTTGTTTGAAGGAAATAAGCTTAGTTAGTGGTAATTAAAGTTTAATGGTTACAATTTTTATAAATTACCTATTTTTTTAGTTCATAGAATTTAATTTGAAAGAAATTGTAGGGAGTGACTTAATTAGTGCAATCCCAATTTATTAAAGCAATTAGTAGGATAAGAAGAATGGAAATCAAAACTTTATTTATTTAAGTGAAATCGAAAATTCAATAATTGGATTTAGTGGCAATTAAATGAAATTGAAATAGTTAAGTAATACGTTATTTGAAATAAAGATAATATGAGAAATTTATGTAATAGTTTTGAATCTAATATTTAATCTATCTATTTGACAGGAATGAATGGAATAATAATTAATTTATTTAACTAAATGGAATTTTGAGGATTTTATTTATAATTTGTAAATTTAAT
The DNA here is from genome assembly GCA_030765085.1 of Allium cepa. Taxonomy (NCBI): domain Eukaryota; kingdom Viridiplantae; phylum Streptophyta; class Magnoliopsida; order Asparagales; family Amaryllidaceae; genus Allium; species Allium cepa. Next base: position 294,709,875 of record CM060942.1, read on the forward strand.
GAAATTAATTATTAAAAGTGAGGTTAATGTTGGAATTGATAAATTAATCCACTCTTATTTGACCGGTGGGATTGGATTTGGCCGGTGGTTTATGGGTGGTGCGTTTTGGCTATAGGGATTGGCGGCCAGGTTTTCATCTTCAACCTGTAGAGGTTGTGCGCGTGAATCAAGTGACGATGACGTGGCTACTACCAGTTGGTTCTTTTTGTTTATTTTATTTTTATTTTTAATTTTGATTTCAAATCTTCTAACTGCAATAACTTCCACATACGTCATCATAATTACATACGTTTTCTTTTGTTAGGATCGTATCTGAATTCTAGACACTTTAACGCTGGTTTGGACGAATTCTGATACTGTCTAATTTTTGGGCTTAAATTGAATTAAAATTCAATTTAAATTCAAAAGGTGAGTGTTTTAACCCACTCACAACTTCTAAAATTTCTTATGTTTGTTAAATAAAATTTTGTTGTGATTATGCATTTATTTATGACTTTTTCGTATATTTTTAATCGTCATCTCAGTTATTGCATTTATTTAAATTAAATCGTTATTTAATTTATTATTGAATATAAATGCCAGTTAATTACCTGTTATATATTATCAGTTATATATTTATATTGATTGATTATTTTTGATGATGATTGTGATGGATGTATGACTTTATGATGGATGAATGGATGTTTGTTTATATCATCATAATCTGTAAGTTTATATGCATTCATTTTATTCGGGATTGCGGTTTGAAATGATATACAACCGTAATTTTTATTTTAAATTACGGATTGGAATGATAAATATCTATATCACTTGAACATATGGTAGAAAATTATATACAGACACCGTGGTCTATATATACAAATATTTTGAAATGATTTTCTATGGTTTGGAAAGAAATATATGGATAAATAAATATTGATTTTGATATTATATAAACATTATTATATATATATAGTTAAATTCTTGAATTTAAGCTATGTATAAATTAGTTGAATAAAAATAAGTTGAATAACGAAGTTTGATTGTTTTATTATTATATGGTTGAGTACCTTTTTAAGATATTGAATATATAGAGTTTTGAAGACTTAAATAAAAATATAGTTGGAAGATAAATATGAAATTGGTTGAATTAAAGGATTTAAGATTTTGAATTGAATAAGAATGGATGTGAAATTTAAATAAAAACTGAGATTTTCAAAGGGTATGATTTTTTTATAACTTGATTTTGGTTTAAAGTGATTTAAATGAATATCAGGTTGATTTAAATGAATATATCAAGTTAAACAAATTGAAAGAATATCCAGTTATTTGAAGTTAAAGTTTTTACTTAAATTATATTGAATTTATTAAGTAAACATTTCAAATCTAAATAATAGTAATTAAAATTGATATATATGGAATTATCAAAGAATTAGTTTTGAAATGGTGGGATATTTAAAGCTTTGAAATATATGAATTGAAATGGTTTATTGAGAGATTCAAATCGGTATTTGGAATTTATTTGTAAAATTAAAGAAGCGATTTTATTTCATAAAGTAATTAAATATTTGAACCATTGAAGTATATTAAGTTATGTTTCGAAGCCATAGATTTCAAGGTATATGGATTTCTTCAAAAGGATATATGTGAAATAAAATGATATCATATTCATTTGGATTTTAAAATAGAAATGATATCGTAATTATATGGTTTTGAGATGGATATTTTATTCTGGTTATAAAGTATAAACTTTTTTAAAGAGACCGCGATGTTATAATAACGATTGGTTGTTGAAGAGACCGGGATCGGAAGTTGTCATACTCTCTGCCAAACCTGAAAACCACTTTAACAACCGTGTACGTGGTGGAGATTCCAGAATGAAGTAGGATGGTGGAGGCGTTTCCTTTAAGGTAAATACGTGGACCCAATTCCCGTGAGTTGGCATAAGATGGCTAAAACAGGAGCGATTGATGGGTTAATGAGGTAGCACCTTTGATCGGACACATCCCTCCGATATTATACTTTGACTTTTGGATTGATTTAGTGGCTACTTTTGATTTTTCTATTTGGGGGTATGACTCGAGGAGGGAAGTAGCTGCGGCTATGCGTTACAACCGACCCGGAAGCGTAATTGGTATGTCTACCCTGGCATTGCCTAGTTGTGCCGTGTCACCTACCCTAGCGCGCCTTATACGATATTGTTTTGTACCATACCTATGGAGTGCCCTCTGAAGACACCCAGTACGGGGGAGATTACAGTACTATATAGACAATAGGAATATAAAAGTGTGATAAGGGCTATATGGGTAACCTCTTAACGCTATTTTCAGTATATTATACTTTACTTTAGACACTATTATAATAGCGTATATTACTACATAGTAGATAGTTTAACGGATCCTTAGGAGATGTGAATCCCGTGCATCTCTTAAGTTACTGCACTCACGTTAGACACTAGATAGGACATGTCAAACCCCGTAAACATCTCTGACGCCGTTACACTCATATTTATTTCAGTTGATTTAACTTACATAAGATATTTTTGTTCTGACTCGAGTGTTTTGTCTTTTCAATTCGCTCTAGTCAGTCCGAGCATTTCAGGATTTGATGATTTTATTCTAGAGGATGGAGATGAAGATTTATTATTATTATTTATTACAGTATTCCACTACACACTGTATTCTGCTACATTAATTATTATTCTCTGGTATGTGTAACTTTGATATTGTGTGATATAAGTAAAATCAAATATTTTATAAAACAGCTTCATGAACTGTATATTTGATTATTATATTTTATCGTTCCGCTGCAAGCTTCTATTTTGATTTTTCTCTTTCTCTACTTTTTCTTATTTACCCCATAACAATCTGCCCTTCCGTATGGTTTGAATTGGCACGTGTGTTGATTTAAAGCGTACAAAAAGGTGGGACGTTGCATCTGCTGTCAAAGCTTTGGTTTAGCGATAAACCTTAGCTTTGTGGTGTCTGACTCTTTATAAATAGGGTAGTAATACCCTATGGGAGTCGCTGAGTGTATATATATGAGAGAACGTATTTATTAGTGTTATAAAAAGGTTTTAATATTGTGTTAATTTGTTCCATTTTGTATTTATAAATTCTGGTTGGTGCATGGGACGCTATGACATCAATATGGATTTCTAAAAACTTAATAGGACAGACCGACACAATATTTGTTTTTAATATAGGTGAATGAAATAATTTTGCCTATTATATTTTTGATATATATATAAAATAAATTTTTATGAATGATATATATATTTGGTTGCAATATATTGGTTGTTAGGTAATGAAATTTATAAATAATAGTTGAAATAAGATTGAAAATAAAATAAATGAAAACTGAAAATTGAGAACTTAAGTCCCGGGATTTTTGAAAATTTCTTTCAAATGATTTGTAATATAATAATAATATTATTAGAAGTATTTTCTGATATAAGTATTTCAATATAATTTGAAAGGACTGTTTTAAAGAAATCTGAAGGGAATAAATTCTGTACTCCTCTCTCTATCGCTGGAAAATAATTTCGGTGATGGCGCCGCATCGTCGACATTCATTTTCGAGTTTCGAAGGGGGAAGGCCACTGTAGTAGTTTCAATACATATTTATTTTGATAAACAAATATAAATTTTAAATTGTTTTAAATATAATTAGATATATATGTTGCCAATATATGCATTTATCTATTATTTTAAAATGATTTGAAATTCAACCTGGTATTTAAATTCTTAAGTTTCCATTAATCAATTGTTTCAATTGCTTTAGTGAAATGGAAATTATCTAATAGTTGGAACCCTTTAAAAAAGTGATTAAATGCTAAGTTATAAATAAAATTAAAGAAAGCTGAAATTTGTAACTTTTAAAACAAAAGATGTAATTATTGAACATTAAATTAAATTAAATGATGAGGTAAAACTTGTATAAGTTTCATTTGCATTCTTTAAGATATTATAACTTACCAAATGATGTAAAAAGTTGAAATATTAATAAGAAAATGTAATAGATATTGTACAAGTAATAAACTTGAGGTAATGAAAGTATTTAATGAAATTCCTTAATAAATATGAATTCGGTATTGTAGCTGTTATAAACTTAAGTATAATTGAAATACTACAAATTTAATATAATGGAAGGCATGTATTGTAAGTAAGAAATTTTAACTTAAGTAAGTATGTTGAAGTTAATTTTTTTGGTAAACAAAAAGATGAATACTGTAAATTAATGAATTTAGGCAGTGAATAAATGAATGTAATATAATAAAAGGAAAAATTACATGGTATGAATAAATAAAAGTAAAATTTTGTAAGAAACAAATGTAAATTAAAAAGATAAACCATTATCTGAATGAAAAAGAGAAATCAAACAACAAATGTATGAATGGAATTAATAAAGATAAACAAAATCTGTTGTTGAAATTGTGTGGTTTGTTTTGGTTTATGGTTGTTTGGGCAAGGATACTTCAAAATTGGTTGAATGAATGAATGATCTATTTAGTTTCATCTAAGGCTGTTGAGTAAATGATGCACTTAATAGTTTATTTTCCATTCTATACAATTTGAAGTTTTGAAACCGAACAACTATTTGTTTTGTTTGTTATGGATGAAAGATTGATTTGTATGGATTCTAGATGATGGTTGTATGCCTTGTTGCAAGTGATTGTTGGTTGTATTGAATTGTTTGTTTGTAGTTGAAATAACCTTAAATATTTCATTTTATACTGTTGTTAACCTTTTGGATTATATAAGTGAAATACAGGTTATGAAAGAAATTGCTACTGCTTTTGGTTTCATAATTAAGCGTAATTTGCCCGACAAATAGGTATGTTTTCGGATTTCGGTTTATAGCGTTATTATTTTGTTTTCCCGTATTGGGGTATATATTATTTTGGAAAATATATGTTATATATGGTTATATTTGGTATTATATTTTCTCTCGAGCCTCCCCGTACAAAGGAGACTCTGCCGAAATTTTCCGTAAATTTTGGATTTAGCAAAAATTTTGAAAATATTTTCCAAGCTTTATTGATTTAGGTATAAAAGATATAATGATTGTAAATTTGTAAAGTAACTAATTTTGTAAATCTAATTGTTTGTAAAATTAACGTTTTGAATAAGATATATTGATTTCTTAATTCTCCTTTTCCCTTCTTTTTTCTTTTTGGGGACGAAAAGTTTTGAGTGGGGGAGAGTGTAACGACCTGTAAATTTTGGTGAATAAATTTAGTCAATTTAATTAATTTTGTAATTAAATTTAGGAAAAAATAAAAATTTTATAATTTATACTGAAGTAAATGTTAAAAAATGAAATTTTAATTAATTGGAATAGATTTTAGAGTTATAATTGATTTAAATTAGGTAATCGGGAAATAAATTCAAAAGTTATTAACTTAGAAAGTAATACGTAATAAATTGAATATAACATAAATTTAAGTGTAAATTTAAGGGTATGATAACAATTATTATAAATTACCTAATTAATTGGTCAATGGATTTATTTGAAATCAAGTTCATTTAAATTTTAAGTAATTATAATGTTGTAATTGATAATAAACGTCACTTTAATGATTATTAATATAGTAATGGAAGTATGAATGAAAACTTAATAGAAACATAAATTTATTTTAAGGAAATAAGAGATGTTGGACAAACTGATGAATTAGTATAAATTTAATGGTTAACGGATAAAATCAATATCATATGAGTCAATGCAACATTTGTTGTAAACTATAAACCTATAAATGTGATTTAGGGCAAATAGTGACTGTTATTATTTGTTACCAGATTACTTAGGCTATTAAACTATGAGTGGAAATCAATTGAAATTTAAAAATGAAACTTGGTATTACAATTATGAGTTTAAGAAAATAATTACAAGATATAAATGTAATAAGATGCATAGAAATGTTGGGTATTTTGTAAAGTAATAAATGATGTAATAAAAGAATGAAATCCAGATAAACAAATTTAATTAAGACTTTAATTATAAATAATGGGTGAAATAGTAGGATAGATGGTAATTGTTGGTGGAGAATAACCATACGAGTTTTATAAAGAGTATATTGGTGGTAAACGGTTATTTCGAATAAAGGTAATTAAATATTGCTTTAATGGATATAAATGTAGTAACGTATAGAGTGAATGAAATTAGCATTATGAAAATGAATGCCAACATTGATTTGTAAGTAATAAAAGCTTATTTATGTGACTGAAGAGTAACGATAATGTTTATTTTAGGTTACCTATTTACTTATATTGTTAATTGGAATTGGAGATAAATTATACTAAATGGAAATAAATATTACATTAATGTGAAATATAATACAAATGGTTAGGGGTTGTCAAATTTGGTAAACTAAGGTAATTATTAATAAATTGAATATGTGAAAAAATGTAAGCATTGAATTAAATTAATGAATTTAAATTATAATAAATGGTCATTGAATAAAATCAATGTTCTGAAAGTAATTATAATATTTGTTTGAAGGAAATAAGCTTAGTTATTGGTAATTAAAGTTTAATGGTTACAATTGTTATAAATTACGTATTTGTTTAGTTCATAGAATTTAATTTGAAAGAAATGGTAGTGATTGACTTAATTAGTGCAATCCCAATTTATTAAAGCAATTAGTAGGATAAGAAGAATGGAAATCAAAACTCTATTTATTTAAGTGAAATGGAAAATTCAATAATTGGATTTAATGGCAATTAAATGAAATTGAAATAGTTAAATAATACGTTATTTGAAATAAAGATAATTTGATCAATTTATGTAATAGTTTTGAATCCAATATTTAATCCATCTATTTGATAGGAATGAATGGAATAATAATTTATTTATTTAACTAAATGGAATTTTGGGGATTTTATTTATAATTTGTGAATTTAATGAAATTAGTTATTAAAAGTGAGGTTAACATTGGAATTGATGAATTAATCCACTCTAATTTGACATTTAAATTTATTTAAATCAGTGTAAATGATTTGGAAAATTTAAAATGATAAGAACAGTGATTTGATCGCACGAACGTGAAACGCCTTGAAATCAATAAAACTGAAATCAATTTGAAAAATATTGATTTTTGTATAACTTCTCCATACCATGCAATTTGAACCTGAAACCTTTTCCATTGTGTTTAAAATATTTTAAAACATCTATTTTGATATATGGGTTGACCCAATTTCTTTCCGGAGTCTAAACGGGCTTTTTGGGCCACTTTGTCGTTGGCGCATATATTCAATCCGATCCATCTATTCTATTTCAATTTGCCTATATATATTCTGCTGTAAACCATACCAGCCTCTATTCCTCATTTCTATACGTATAGAAACTTCTGTGCTCCTCTTCTTCAATGGTTGTAAACCCTAATATATTCAATTCAAATTTCAATCCAAAGCTTAAATTTCAAAGTCCTCAGAAAAATTCAAAAAAAAATATATGTTGAAGCTCTCAAAGTTCGTAATCTTCTGGTGTGATCCGTTTTCCGATTTGAGTTTCTGTGTGGCCAGATCGAGGCGAATTTGTTTCGGCCATTCTTATGAAGTTGTCGTTTTCAACGGTGGATCTACGATTTCAGAACGATTGGAGGTGATCAATGAGTAGAGGCCGTCGAGTAGGCCAGATCCATGCGGTTACCTCGATCAAAAGGTACTCGATTTTTGCCATAAATCAAGGGTTGGGGCTGTTTTTTCGTGTGGCGGTGTGAGCACTAGAGGAGTGGCGAAGCGGTCGAGTGACCTGGGGTGGAGGCGGCTCTGCTATCGCAAGGCGCCGGTGGTATTGGATATGGGCTGAGGTTTGTGGGTGGCGCGCTTTGGCTATAGGGATTGGCGGCTAGGTTTTCGTCTCCAACCTGTAGAGGTTGTGCGCGTGAATCAAGTGACGATGACGTGGCTACTACCAGTTGATTCGTTTTGTTTATTTTATTTTTATTTTTAATTTTGATTTCAAATCTTCTAACTGCAATAACTTCCACATACAGTATCTGAATTACACGCTGTTTCTTTTGTTAGGATCATATCAGAATTTTGGACACTTTGACGCTTGTTTGGATGAATTTTGAGACTGTCCAATTTTTGGGTTTAAATTAAATTAAAATTCAAAAGGTGAGTGTTTTAACCCACTCACAACTTCTAAAATTTCTTATGTTTGTTAAATAAAATTTTGTTGTGATTATGCATTTATTTACGACTTTTTCATATATTTTTAATCATCATCTCAGTAATTGCATTTATGTAAAATAAATCACTATTTAATTTATTATTGAATATAAATGCCAGCTAATTACTTGTTATATATTATCGGTTATATATTTATATTGATTGATTATTTTGGATGATGATTGTGATTGATGTATGACTTTATGATGGATGAATGGATGTTTATTTATATCATCATAATCTGTAAGTTTTTATGCATTCATTTTATTCGAGATTGCGGTTTGAAATGATATATAAACGTAATTTTTATTTTAAATTACGGATTGGAATGATAAATATCTGTATCACTTGACCATATGGTAGAAAATTATATACAGACACCGTGGTCTATATATACAAATATTTTGAAATGATTTTCTATGATTTGGAAAGAAATATCTGGATTAATAAATATTGATTTCAACATTATATAAATATTATTTTATATATATAAATAGTTAAATTCTTGAATTTAAGCTATATAAATTAGTTGAATAAAAATATGTTGAATAACGGAATTTGATTGTTTTATTATTAAATGGTTGAGTGCCTTTTTAAGATATTGGATATATATAATTTTGAAGACTTAAACAAAAATATAGTTGGAAGATAAATATGAAATTGGTTTGAATTGAAGGATTTAAGATTTTGAGTTGAACAAGAATGGATGTGAAATTTAAATAAAAACTGATATTTTCAAAGGGATGATTTTTTTTATAACTTGATTTTGGTTTAAAGTGATTTAAATTAATATCATGTTGATTTAAATGAATATATCAAGTTAAATAAATTGAAAGAATATCCAGTTATGTGAAGTTAAAGGTTTTACTTAAATTATATTGAATTTATTAAGTAAACAGTTCAAATCCAAATAATAGTAATTAAAATTGATATATATGGAATTATCAAAGAATTAGTTTTGAAATGGTGGAATATTTAAAGCTTCTAAATATATGAATTGAAACGGTTTATTGAGAGATTCAAATCGTTATTTGGAATTTATTTGTAAAATTAAAGAAGCGATTTTATTTTATAAAGTAATTAAATATTTAAACCATTTAGGTATATTAAGTTATGTTTCAAAGCCATAGATTTCAAGGTATATAGATTTCTTGAAAAGGATATATGTGAAAACAAAATAATATCATATTGATTTAGGTTTTAAAATAGAAATGATATCGTAATTATATGGTTTTGAAATGGATATTTTATTCTGGTTTTAAAGTATAAACTATTTTAAAGAGACCACGGTGTTATAATAACGATTGGTTGTTGAAGAGACCGGGATCTGAAGTTGTCATACTCTCTGCCAACCCCGAAAACCACTTTAACAACCGTGTAGGCGGTGGAGATTCCAGAATGAAGTAGAATGGTGGCGGCGTTTCTTTTGAGGTAAATACGTGGACCCAACTCCCGTGAGTTGGCATAAGGTGGCTAAAACAGGAGCGATTGACGGGTTAATGAGGTAGCACCTTTGATCGGACACATCCCTTCGATATTATACTTTGACTTTTGGATTGATTCAGTGGACACTTTTGATTTTTCAATTTGGGGGTGTGGCTCGAGGTAGGCGGTAGTTGTGGCTATGCGTTACCACCGACCCGGAAGCATAATTGGTATATCTACCCTGGCATTGCCCAGTTGTGCCGTGTCACCTACCCTAACGTGCCTTATACGATTTTGTTTTGCACCATACCTATTGAGTGCCCTCTGACGATGCCCAGTACGGGGGAGATTATGGTACTGTATAGACTATTAGAATATAAGAGTGTGTTAAGGGCTATATGGGTAACCCCTTAACGCTATTTTCAGTATATTATACTATACTTTAGAAACTATTATAATAGCGTATATTACTACATAGTAGATAGTTTAACGGATCCTCAGGAGATGTGAATCTTGTGCATCTCTTAAGTTACTGCACTCACGTTAGGCACTGGATTGGACATGTCAAATGAGACGACCCAACTTCCTATCTCCAGAAAGTCGTATCGCTAATGAAGAAAGAAAGGGATAGAAGAAGAAAAGAAAGAGAAAGAAGAAACAGAATAGCATCAGAGAACTCACAGCGGAACGAATAAAATATAATACATCACATAAAATATTACATAGTATCATATTAGATCAGAGTACACAACTTATACAACAGATATTAGACAGTTATAATTATCTGTCTAACTATACATCTCAAATTATCACAAGAAACAGATACTACAAACACAGCGGAATCAACAAGTTTAAATTATCACAATTATCATATTCAATTAATGTTTTATAAAGTTTGATTAGATTTATTTTCAAATCAACAAGTTTAAATTGTTTCTTTAGTAAAACTTGATTACAGCTTAATGCTAAGTCTTATTTATTTCAACAACAAGTTGAATTTACACTTTAACTATTATAGCATAGACCAGAAAGCATACAACAAGAAAATACTCTAGCAAAACTCGACATAGACACGAGCTTGCATCGAAAACAAACCCAACACCATAATCTTCGAGCCCTACGCGAGAATAACGCGAGAAATAACCCGAGTTCCATTCGTCTTCTCCAAAACACAGAACTTCACCTGATACCAATCGTGCATGGTGCACGTGCACCGGCCACTCTGGCCATCAATGATCGACGCAACAATCTCCTACAATCCCATTTTCACGAGCGAACTCGAAAATCAACCCAGATCTCACAGTCATCACGCGAGTCGAAATACGACCATCGTGTGAAAAACTACAGCAAACTATGACCCCAAAAGTCTCCAACGTCCACAACCTCCATGTCGATGAACTTTTTCCGACCTCAACATCAAAACACCTCAACCTCGAGCATCATTTTCCCTTGACGCGAACATCTTCAGTCCACTACACATGACGAAATCCCCTCGACAACCAAGCCGAACAAACCCCTAGCTAAAACCCTAGTTTGCTCGATTACCAACTCCTCAGTCATTAGAAAAATTAAATTACATTTTTCCATAATCAACAGTCTATGCACAAGCTCCAATCCAAGTTTCAACTCAAATTATTATGTATACAATCCGCAGTTCATAAAAATCCCCAAAGCATTCAAACCAAAAATTCAACTTAATTACTCAATTAAAAATTATGATACAAATTCTAAAAATCATAACTTTCCTATTGTAATTCGATTATAAATTCAAAACTAGAATTTGAAAACATCAAATTTTGCCCAACTTGATTTTTCTACTGTAATTTGAAATTTTGAATGACTCGTTCATTTTAAAATCCTATAATTATTTTTAGATGCTAAATCACTTGATTGCAAACAACCTTCATCTACAAATCAATGTCTAATTTGTATTCAAAATCAAGTTATTGATTTTAAAAAGGATAAACAAACCTGTATAATAACAGTATACATATACAGGCATTCAATTTTTTTTAATTTTTTTAATTTTATAAACATACATTCAGGTAGACTAATATACATCATCAAAATCAAATCCATTTTCATGCAACATTCAATCATAGATTTTATTCTAACTGTTTTTAAAATAGGATTTACTCACCTCAAATTAAAAGCAGAGAAGTTTCTAATACTTTCCAGGCCTTAAAATTTAAATTTGGAAAATATGCTTTAATGTTTGCTGAAGAAAATCCTCTACATGCCTCAATTTGTTGTATTAAACTTGCTGATGAATTTCATTTTGACATGCAGGTTAAAGTTGCAGATTTCAATTTGCTTTACAGATTTTGCTTTTGCTATTTGCCCTTTAACTCGAATCTCATGTTTCAGGTTTTGATTTTTGTTTAAATTTCAGATTTGCAGCAAATTTCTGGTTCTTGAGAAAAGTTTCTATTTTTTCCATTAAAATTTGAAAGAAAGAAAACAAAGAAAAAATGAAAGTGTTATGTTTATTAAAAAGAATGAAGACACTTGTTTACATAAACTTACATTTATCACATACATTACTTAATTGTCTAACAAGTGTTTATGAGATGTCCTATTGTATTAACACATGTTTTTTAATGTATTTTTAATTGAATTTTCATTTAATTTAAATGTAAATATAACTTACTTATTTGAATTTCTTAATTAATAAATGTTCACATATGTATAAATAAATTCACTTTTAAAAGAAATTATTCTAAAACTAATTATAATATAAATATACATCTTATACATGTATTTAAAATCTAGAACCTTTATTTTTATCATTTAACCATTTTAATTTGAGCATTTTAAAACAAAGCTTATTTAAATTCCTTTTAACTATCATGTTTTTTAAAAACAAACAATTATCTTAAAATTGAAAACAATTTGACAAATCTAAATTAACTTTTGAAAATATAAATTAAACAAAGCTTTAAATTACAATTATAAATTATCAATTGATTAAAACCAAATTTCAAAACAAATCCAAATTAAAACATATACATACATATATATTACAATTTGAAAACTCATCTTTTATTTAAAACAAAAGATCTTTTATTCACAATATATATCAAATGTATATATTATAAACAGAATAAAATTTCATTAGCTTTGAAAAATAAATCTTATCCATTTTAAATTGTTAAAAAGATATTGATCACAATTATCAGATTAAATATTTATTAACCATAAAAAGAGTATATTTATCAGTTTAAATTAAAATTATAAAGAAAAATTATCAATCAATTAAATTATTAACACAGATTATTAAATTGATATTGCCTCAAATTCCTGGTCGTTACAATCTTCCCCCCTTAAAAGAATTTCGTCCCCGAAATTTAAAAGCAAAGGTAATTTAATAACCCAGCAAAGATCTTTTATTTCAAACAGTAAAGCATTCCTATCAACCAGTTACTAACAACCAAAGCAATCATTCAAACAAACAAACCTAACTAATTATTCTGACACAAATCCGAATAAATCTCTAATACCATCTCGAGTTTCCCAAGTATAAATCATCGGGAGACTCGCTCTACAGAAGCCAACAAACTAATTACACCACCAAAATCCAGAGCTCCTTTCATCTCTAGATCCATCAAACTGAACAGAACATCAGACTATACTCAAGTCTAGCACAACTTCCAAGTCCAACTGAACTGCAGATTCCGCAACCAACAATGAATCATACACGTATTCCCTCAGAGATACGTGAAATACAATGAATTCCAGCTATCCAAACTGGCAATTCAATCTTATTCTTATCAAAACACAGATAGGGAATCCTAAATGCCTCAAACTAGCCATCAAACTTACCTTTCTCTTAACCAGAGAAATCTTAACAACAATGAAGTCTCCAACTTCGAATTCCAGACTCCTTATCTCATAACTGTATAACTCAACAGACAATCCTAGGCTGCCAATCTCTTCCTGATCAGCTCAATCTATGCTGATGCTCCCAGAAACAACTAGACCAAAACAAACTAGTTCCTGGATCCTATCCAACCGTAAAGTTTTCCAAAATCCATCGAAATCCAGAACACAAGCTCTACTTCCAAATAACAACAACAGAACTTGCTTCCTTCCTTGCAGAGATGCTACCTCGCTTCTGTTGCACAATTCTGATACTGAAATAGATGAGAATTCCGTTGATGGACACGAATGCAAACTTATCCAATATATTCGGGCACTTGTTCATCAATTCCAAAAAAAAAATCTGAGTGACACAAGTGACTCAGTCGCACAATCTTATAACAAAAATCCAACTCTAAAACAAGATCTGACCAAATCCAAATTCCAAAAACTCTGAGTTGCTACACCAACCCTTCTACTAGGCTAACTACCAACATTGCTTCTGGAACCAAAACAATATGGATCTCAACTCCAGATGCAGACAACTTCTAACTACATCAGTAGCTCCTACTTTCACATGAGAATCCTCAGTCTCAAACAAAAGACTGCCCAAGAAAAATTCCGATACTAATCGCAAGTCACTTTTGCGATCCAACCTAGTTCGGATTCCAAAGAAATTTCCCCTCTTTACCAATTTGAACAGCCTAAAGCTTCTCCAAACAAGGTTAACCCTTCAAGAAAACATCACCACCAAGATTCCTGAACTATTGGAGAAACGAGTCACATTGCTACTTCCAAACTCTACCTCGATGATACTACAAAGACAAAAGACCTTCTCGCCAGCACACTGAATACTTCGAGCTGAACTACTACCACCGCTAACCAAAGACTTTTAATCCAAATGCTTCTCGAAAACCAAAACCATCAACAAACCACACAAAAGACCTTAAGATGGAAGACATCTTCTCAAGAAACTCGGACTCCAAACCAAGCATCAACATCTCGCTTTCCTTAAGAAATGACAAATGAGACCATGCCAAAGCGAAACAACTTATAGACCTTAGTCTCATATTCCAGAACAGCCAATCTTCATGCTAAAGATCCAGACAACTTCTACTCAGACAAATCTTCCCTGCGGTAGGTAAAAACTGCTTTAAAAGAAAACATCTCCAGATATATCCATGGGCAGTGCATCTCATCATGCAGTCATCAAGATATCATCACTTACTTCTACACTTCCAATAGATCCAAACTTATACTTCAAAGATGAACTCCGAATCTTTAAAAAGATTTCCTTCGGATATCAGAGAAAACCTTACTCCAAACTATAAATCTTACTCGAGACAGTATTAGGTCTACAGTCTCGACAAATACTTCCAACCTCAAACATATGGACCCCATCAGTGGTAGTCGTGTTCCACACACAAACCACTACTCCATCTACCTCTAAAATTTATTGGGAAAATCCAAACAAATAACCCAACCGATCTGGTGGATATATATATATATATATATATATATATATATATATAGAAATTACAAGTACGCTCTCTCAAGGAAGACACCACTTCAGAGCCTAGGTATTCACTCAACCTAATGCTCTCTCAAGAAAGACACACGTCGGAGCCTAGGTATTCACTCAACCTAATGCTCTCTCAAGAAAGACACACTTCAGAGCCTAGGTATTCACTCAACCTAACGCTCCGATACCAACTGAGACGACCCAACTTCCTATCTCCGGAAAGTCATATCGCTAATGAAGAAAGAAAGGGAAAGAAGAAGAAAAGAAAGAGAAAGAAGAAACAGAACAACATCAGAGAACTCACAGCGGAATGAATAAAATATAATATATCACATAAAATATTACATGGTATCATATTACATCAGAGTAAACAACTTATACAACAGATATTAGACAATTATAATCATCTGTCTAACTATACATCTCAAATTATCACAAGAAACAGATACAACAAACACAGCGGAATCAATATATATATATATATATATATATATATATATATATATATATATACGTGGAAACCTCCTGCTCCAAAACTCTTCCAGAATTCGTCAAGCAAACCTGAATCCACTTGACTACTCATACGTAATATGAGTACCCAAGAGTTTAATAAAACATAAAATAAACACTCGGGTCAGACAGGGTCTGGTGTGAATAAATGGGTTAAAGTTGCTTAACTTTAGAAAAACCTTTGAAAAGAAAAGGTATCATGTAAGACTTCCAACACATAAACATGAAAAAGTTTTTACCTTACGCTAACCAAACCATTTGATAGGAAATCCAGTGATATTATAATAGTGTCTAGGGTTTTCAAGTAAATAAGAAAGCCGAAATTGTTACATCTATTAAATTCCAGCTACTAGCCACAAAAGTGGGTAATAAAATCAAAACCGTAGGGTCTCGTAGGAAGAATGGGTTTCCATGAATGGCAGGGCTACTGGGGTACCGTCCATCACAGTATGTGGCCTAGATCAACGTACCGATGAGTACGCCCGCTCCCCTGCAACACAAGGCCGGAACCATCCCTTACTGGACAGTCCTGAACAAGACAACCCTGTAGTTGGCCGTGACCCAACTGCCCACACAGCCGAATAAAAAGGGACTTCTAGACAGGGGAAAATCTTTCTCTCCAGTGGGAGCTACCCAGGAAGCCTTGCTACACCTCCCCTGTTTTAGCCATTCCCGGTTGATGAGGCTTGAGGCTGCGATTACCTTTATAGAACTCATCTATCTTATAATGCTCATCGTCCACTGATGATGTTCTAAAAGCATTCAATCCATACAAGTTCGTTTCGGGTTCGAACGAAACCGAAGGCACTATCTCGTTGCACTCATTTTGGAATCACCCTCAGAGTCAACGACCATAGCCCTTGCTCTCTGAATCACCATCTCGAATTTCAAAGTACTATTCCGTCAACTCATTACGGAATCACCCACAGAGTTATACTGACGTATAGTTCTTACATCTAGAGTCTTCACTTGCTCCACTTGAATTCACGACCTAACGTTTAATTGGAATCGATGTGGTTTTCGGATCCCTAATATGGAAACCCGATCCCGGTCTCATCGAAACCAAACGCCATTTTAATGTCCAAGTTGTACTTAAGGATTTTAAACAATAATCTTATATCCAGGATGATATATAAACAGATAGATGAATCACATTATCACAATAGATAATTCATATCAATATTCATCTCACAAGGCATATCACATATCAAAGATATCCAAAACATCCAGTATTAACCAAACACCCAATATCAATCATCCAATATCAATTAATCGTCCAATATTAATCAACCAATGTTGATAAATCATCCAAAACAGAATTGATTAACTCTTAATCAATTAGGATTACCTAAATCCTTCTTCAATAATTTATTCTAAATAAATAAATTGACCATCTCTAACGATCTTTCTTAATTAATCTTCCCTGATAAATTATACTTTAATTACATTCAAGTAATTATCCTTAACCATAATCAGTAATTAACCTTTAATTACTATGATTAATTACAATAATTAATGATCCTTTATTTGCTTCGTTTATTAATCAATTATAATTAATTACATTAAACCTCAATTAATTATAATTTATTAATCACACTTAAATTAATTACTTTTATTAATCAACCTTGATTGATATCATTAATTATATTAATTAATGATCCTTATTAATTAATAATTACTTTAAATTAATTAAATAATTAACTTGTAATTAATCAACTCATCAATCACAATCAGTAATTATCAATTTGTAATTACTTATCTTAATTAAATAGCTTCTTAATTAATTATATTAATCTTTGATTAATTAATCTAATTAATTAATCTTTAATTACTTCATTAAGTAATTATTAATCAATTTAAATTAACAAATAATCTTTAATTAATTACCTTATTAATTAATTATACTTTAATTAATTACATTTAGTAATTAATCTTAATTAATCACATTTCATTAATTAATTAACCTTATTAATTAATTAACTAAAATAATTAAGTAATTAACTCTTAATTACTTACATAAGTAATTATTTCTAATTAATTCATTAATAACTCTTAATTACTTTCTTAATTAGTTACCTTATCAAGTAATTAATTCCATCATTAATAGTTCTTAATTCATTAATTAATTTATTACTCCATAATTAAATAACTTTAAAACAATTATGTTAATCAATTCCTTAATTGTTATCATCAAGTGATTAACCAATAATCACTTTCAATAAAATACTCCATGAGTAATTAACATTAATTACTTCCATAATTAATTTCTTCCATTCTTAATTATATTCAAATATTAACCATTGATTACTTCATTAAGTAATCACACTTAATTAATTCATAATTAAGTGATATTAAAATCAAATAAAGAATTAACTAATTATTTAAAATAAATTAAACAATCAATTAATTAACAACTTATATTTAAAGGATCTCTTTAATTAAGAAATCATTTATCTTAACAAATCAAATTTATTAAGTATTTTCAAGTTCATATCAAAGATAAATTAACCCTATTTATCTTTGTAAATAAATTATTTGAATTTAATCAAATTTTAATAACTTAAAAACAGCTATTTTATTTGAATTAAAAAATTTAATCAATAATCTTATTTGAAAATAAAGCATTAAGAAATTAATTTCAAAATTTTAAACATCTAATTTAAACTTATTTATTTACAAATAAATTTGAAAACTTTGTTATTAAAACATTGCTTAACAATTTACTTAGAAAATTTGATTAATATTTAAATTCAAACATTTCCTTTTAAAATTAACATTCAAAATTAAATGAAATCACTTATTTTAAAAAGAAATTATTTTAAACAATTTAAGTTTAGAAAATAAATTCAATTAATGTTTTATAAAGTTTGATTAGCTTTATTTTCAAATCAACAAGTTTAAATTGTTTCTTTAGTAAAACTTGATTACAGCTTAATGCTAAATCTTATTTATTTCAACAACAAGTTGAATTTACACTTTAACTATTACAGCATAGACCAGAAAGCATACAACAAGAAAATACTCGAGCAAAACTCGACATCGACACGAGCCTGCATCGAAAACAAACCCAACACCATAATCTTCGAGTCCTACGCGAGAATAACGCGAGAAATAACCCGAGTTCCATTCGTCTTCTCCAAAACACAGAACTTCACCTGATACCAATCGTGCATGGTACACGTGCACCGGCCACTCTGGCCATCAATGATCTACGCAACAATCTCCTGCAATCCCACTTTCACGAGCGAACTCGAAAATCAACCCAGATCTCACAATCATCACGCGAGTCGAAATACGACCATCGTGTGAAAAACTGCAGCAACCTATGACCCCAAAAGTCCCCAACGTCCACAACCTCCATGTCGATGAACTTTTTCCGACCTCACCATCAAAACACCTCAACCCCGAGCATCATTTTCCCTTGACGCGAACATCTTCGGTCCACTACACATGACGAAATCCCCTCGACAACCAAGCCGAACAAACCCCATGCTAAAACCCTAGTTTGCTCGATTACCAACTCCTCAGTCATTAGAAAAATTAAATTACATTTTTCCATAATCAACAGTCTATGCACAAGCTCCAATCCAAGTTTCAACTCAAATTATTATGTATACAATCCGCAGCTCATAAAAATCCCCAAAGCATTCAAACCAAAAATTCAACTTAATTACTCAATTAAAAATTATGATACAAATTCTAAAAATCATAACTTTCCTATTGTAATTCAATTATAAATTCAAAACTAGAATTTGAAAATATCAAATTTTGCCCAAACTTGATTTCTCTACTATAATTTGAAATTTTGAATAACTCATTCATTTTAAAATCCTATAATTATTTTTAGATGCTAAATCACTTGATTGCAAACAACTTTCATCTACAAATCAATGTCTAATTTGTATTCAAAATCAAGTTATTGATTTTAAAAAGGAAAAACAAACCTGTATAATAACGGTATACATATACAGGCATTCAATTTTTTTTTTATTTTTTTTTATTTTATAAACATACATTCAGGTAGACTAATATACATCATCAAAATCAAATCCATTTACATGCAACATTCAATCATAGATTTTATTCTAACTGTTTTTAAAATAGGATTTACTCACCTCAAATTAAAAGCAGAGAAGTTTCTAATACTTTCCAGGCCTTGAAATTTAAATTTGGAAAATATGCTTTGATGTTTGCTGAAGAAAATCCTCTACATGCCATAATTTGTTGTATTAAACTTGCTGATGAATTTCATTTTGACACGCAGGTTAAAGTTGCAGATTTCATTTTGCTTTGCAGATTTTACTTTTGCTCTTTGCCATTTGTAACGATCCTGAATTTTTAAAAATTTTAAATTGATAATTAAATTAAATTCTGATTTAAAATGGTGAAATTTATTAATAAATTGATTTGAAAATTCAATAAAATGAAGTCTTAAAATAAAAATATAAACATATCAAATAAGTTTATAGTTATATAAAATAGAAATTTATTTATATTTAACAAGTTTAACAAATTTATACAATACAAGAAACAAAAGAAATAAGACATAAAATAAAACGTATTAAACAAATTTGTTAAGATTCAAATAATAGGATGTCATTTCCATTAAAAAGCACTTGGAAAGTAAATAATAAAATAAGTAAACAAAATATATTTAATTAGGAAATCGAAGGAAATATATACTCAAAATGAAACAAGTAAAAAGAATACATGTGAATGAGCTTGCAAAGAAAAACAGTCAGGTACAAAATTTTAAAACATATAAGAACAAGACAAATAAAAATATATTCAAAAATAAGATATAGGTGTATAAAATATTAAGTAAAACATATTATAACAAATTCTAACATCATGTTAAAAAATAAAATCCATCCATAATACAAAGTAATATGACTAAAGAAAGGGAAAACTGGAAATATAAAATCAAGTATGCAAAGCAAGAAACAAAAGTACATTCTGATATGTTGCTGTGTAAAACATAAACAAAGTATTGTTAAGCAAAACAAATAAATAAAAATAATAACAACATGTAATTCTATGCATAAGCAAATGAAGACATAAGCTACCAATGCATTTAATACACATCTTCCCAAGTACAAAATATATATTCTCAGCCGAGTAAAGTAAGCAAGGCAAGTAAGTAAATATGTTAGTTTATGAAAAAAGAATAAGATAAGTATGTAGATACATATCTTGGCATTAAATGCTAGCACAACAAGTCTCATCAGCCACTAACAGTATAGATCTTATTAGCCGAAGTAAGTATGGCAAAAGAATAACAAAGAAACAGGACTTAAGCATTAAATACATATCATTTTCAGCCATGCCTGTTGTGAAAACAAATAGTAACCCTATACAAACATTGCCTTCTTCTATATATACGTATGTATTTCCTTATCTCAGTTTCTTCCCTTCAAACTGAGTGACTTCTGAAGTAATACCATCTTAAAAGCTCAAACAATATTCAATTTCAACACCAAAAAATCCACTAAAGCCAGAGATCAAAGAAGATTATGGGAGGAAGATCAAAACAAAACCATCACTCTGTTTTTTAAAAAAGTTCAAAACTGCTTTTCAAACTAGCTATGCTCTGTCTTCTCAAAATGGTGAGTAACTTCACTTTAAAATGCTTAAGTATATTTATATATGATTGATTGTTTTATGCCTAAAGTAAATCTAAAAACGTGTTTATATACTGTTGAATGTTTGTGTGTTCGTGAAATGATGTCTGCATGTTATAGCTTGTAATACACCTCTGTATTTAAATTTTCAAGTTCATGTTTGCTTCAAAAAAAACATTTTCTCTTGATCTAAGCATAATTTGGATACAGGATTTAAATAAAACCTGGTTGTCTTATTATAAGCTTTAGTTTAAGATTTTATTTAAGCTAAAGCAATTTAGTATTTACTCTGGAAATGAAATTTAAATAAGAAACTCAAGTTTCTGTAAAAATTTAAACATTTTACTTTACGAATTCAGGTATGAAAATCGAATCCCTATACTTTAACATGAATTTTAAAGTTAAAATCATAATTTTTAGAATTGGGATCATAGAGTAATTTGGGTTTGTCTGATTTGCGCCTTTCGAGTCGTCGTGGGTGATCCCATTGATGAAAGAGGTCGAGCCGCATCCTGGAGGTGGAGGAGTGATCAGAGGATCGAGGAAAAATGGGGGAAGGTGGCGCAGTTGGTCGTGGCGGCGGCGGCGAGTGGTTTATTTCTGGGAACCTAGTTTTGGTCGAGGGTATTGGGTAATTCGTTTTCCCTCTGTGGTTGATCGGGTGGCGTACGGTTTTGGGAAATGATGGTTGGGTGGATGACGAAGTGAAGGCCGGGGTTGCGTGAGTTCTGGTGGTCGGAGCATGGCGAAGGAGGCGTTGCCAGGTTTGAGGGGATGTTGTTTCCGCGTGTTCCAGGTTTCAATTCTTTTTGATACTCGATTTCGAATTTGAGGCGACGACGGAGTTCAGGTGATTGGAGCATGTTCTGGGGAGGATTGACAACGTGTTTGTTGCCGCGGCGATGCCGGAAGGTGGCCAACAACGAAGTGCATGTGCGCTTGTATATCAGGGTAAGTAAGTTGTTTTGGGAAGAAGTTCATTTGGGAATGTCTGGACAACCTCGGGTTTGTCTCCATTATTTTGAACAGGGTTTCAAACTGTTTCTGCTTTTAGATTTTTCAATTCAATTTCAAATTATAAACAAAGTTTAAACTAAGTTTTAAAATCAAAGTTTTAATAATAGTTTCAAGTTGTTTGAAACCTAGTTTGTAAATAAATCAAAATTTAAAATTTTAAAATTGTTTTATTTATTATAAATGTAAATAATTGAAAAGAAGTTGAATTTAAAATTGAATTTGAAATTGTAAAGGGAGTATCTAACCAAAGTTTAAATCAACATTTAAAAAAAAAATTAAACAATGTTAAAACTGAGTTCAAATTAAAATGCAATTATATTACAAGTTGAATTAGAATTTACTATTGAATATAAATAACGTTTTGAAATTCAACTTGTTTCAAATCACTTGGAAATATAATTAAAGTGTATTGAAAGTAACTTGAAATTTAAAATGAATTTAGAAATTATAAATGGAAATTTAAACAAGTTGAAGATTTAAAGGTTTAAACCTGAAATAAATTTTAAATCAGATTTTTAAATTTTAAAATAAATTTTAATTTATAACTTAAGTGTTTTAAAATAAATTAAAATATACTAAAGTTAAAAAGAGGAAAGAAAAAAATTGATTTTTAACTCTTTAAGAATTTCCTTTATAGTAAATTGTTTTTTTTACATGTAAATATTACAATGGAATTGAAAAGGAATTTGAAAACAATAAATTAGATTGATTTATTTAATAATAATTATTTGTGGAATTGTGAAGTATAATTACTTAATGACAGTAATTAAAGAATTAATTATTCAATATAATTAAGCGAGTTAATTGGATTAGTTCAGATTTATCACTTAAGTTAATTAATTTTGAATAACCACCTAAAATTTTTTAGGAATTATAATTTCTTAGAAAAGAAATTAATTGATAATTACCGGATGTAATTAATTAAATAATAATCAGTAATTTAGGTATAATTATTTGTTAAGGGGTTAGTTTAATTTATTAATTAAAGAATTAATTAATAATTGTGATTAAATAAGATAAATTAAATAATTAAAGGTTAAATTGATTCATTAATTAAGATTAATTAGTCCATAATTGAAAGTGAAAAAAAAAAGATAAAATGGGAGTTTATTCTAAATAAATTGTAATTAATTTATGATGATTAACCCAGATTTATAATTAATACAGTTGATTCAAATTTATCAGTCAACTAATGGATTTTACTTGTGAATGTTTGAACTTGACTGAATAATTAAATGGTTTGATATCCCTGATATTGATGCTTTGTGATATATCCTGATTTGTGTTATGATCTGAAATGTAATTTATTTATCTGAGATAAATGTAATTATTATCGTTGATATATATCTATGTTTTGTGAATAGAATATAAGCGTTATGATTTGTACCGCTTATCAAATATAAGCATTATAGTTTATACCGCTTATCAAATAAATTTCTGTATTTGATTTGTGATGGTTGAATGAAGTTGCACTATTGTGCTAAACCCCTGGACTACACCATACACACACAAATATGGATTTCACGAGGAAATCGGTTGAGTCATAGATGTTTGAAATAGTTTTAAATTTGAATATTTTAATTCAAATATTTTGGAAATGGATTGGTTTAAAGTGGAAAGCTTTTGAAAAGCTATTTTAAAAGTGTAAGTTATTTTTAATAACTTAAATTCAAGATTTGAAATTGAATTCTATGATTTGAAATTAGGAATTAAAAATGTTATGCTAGTTATATACGGGTTTGAAACCATATTTAAAGTATTGTTTTGGGAATTCAAATTAGGTAATTTGTATAAATGAAATCGGGTTTTTCCAAAATAAAAATATTGTTTCTAAATGATAAAAAGCTTTCATTTCAAATTTTATTAAAGGGATTTCAAGTTTGAACTAAAATAGTTTTCCAAGTCTGACCCGGAGATTATTTTTGTTTTTCATAAACCCTTGGGTACTCAAATTTTACGAGTAGCCAAGGGATTCAGGTTAGCTTTGACGAATTTTGGAGGAGCAATGGAGCAGGAGGCTTCTGCGTTAGATATTAGTATTCCGCTGTGTGTTCTATGATTGTCTCTGAAATTGTTTTATGTTGTAAATACTAGACAGGTGTTTATAACTGTCTAGTATGTGTTGTATATCTGTGTACTCTGATAGTGGTTGTAAACTATGTAACATTTTATGTTATTGGTATAATTTATTCGTTCCACTGTTTAGATTCTTATATGTTGTTTCTTCTTTCTTCTCTTTCTTTCTCTTTTCTATCCCTTTCTTTCTTATTAGCGATACGACCTCTTGGAGATATGGAAGTTGGGTCGTCTCAAGTGGTATCAGAGCAATAGGTTGAGTGAATACCTAGGCTCTGGAGTGGTGTCTATCTTGAGAGAGCGTATCTGTAATTTTATATATATTTATATGTATTTATCTATTTCTACCTATCTGTTGGGTTATCTGTTCGGGTTTTCCAATATAAGTTATAAAGGTAGATAAAGTAGATGTGTGTGTAACATGATTACTACCATTGGTTGGAGTTTGTATGTTGAGGTTGGAAGTGTATCTGTCGAGACTGTAGACCTAATACCGTCTCGAGTAAGTTTTGTTGTATTGAAGTATTTCACTAATCTCTGAAGGAAACCTGTCAAGGTTCAGAGTCATCTTTGAAGTGCTGAGTTTGGTGAGCAGAGTTTGATCTGTTCGGTTGAGCTGAAGTAAGTGATGGTATTTTGATACCTCAGGAAGTTGTAACTGCGTGATGAGATGCAGTGACTATGGTTGTGTCTGAAGATATTTCTTTGGAACAAGTTTTGGGGAGTGTGTCTGCCTCAATGTTGTGGCTGGATTCAGCAGGATGTTGTGGTTAGCTTTGAATTCCGAGTTTCTCAAAGAGTTTTGGATCAGGAAGTTTGGAATTGGTGTCAGCAGTGCAGCTCGGAGTGTTCTGTAAGCCGACTGGGAGGTCTTAGCCGAGTAGTTTCTTTGAAGATGGAGTTCAGAAGCTGCAGAATGAATCCGTTTCTTCAATGGATTGACTAGACCAGTGTAAGCTATTCTGTGTGGCCAAGAGAGAACAGTTTTCTTTGGAATATGATCTGGGATGATCGCAAAAGTGACTTGCGATTGTTTGAGTGTTCTTTTAGATGGTTGGAGATTTTTATGGATGTCTTCTGGGAAGACAGAGGTTTTTCGGCATCTGGAGATTGAGTTTTCTTATCGACTAGTATTCCAGGAATGGAACCGGTGGTTCAACTTAGTTGTAGAATGATTCCTAGAGATGGAGTTTGATGAAGCAACTCAGTTTTGGGGGAATTTCTAAGTTTTCTTTATGGATCTATTGAACCATATTTTTGGAAAGTGATGTCCAGTTAGTGCTCGAGTTTTTCATCAGCATTTTCTTATCTACTTCGGATCAGAGTTGTGCAGCAGAGGCAGTTTGGATGTGTTTCTGATTGCCTTTTCCGGATTAGCAGAAGTTTGTTGTCTTCTGCTGGTTATGGAGTAGAGTTGTGATTTGGGTTGGATCGATCTTGAGGAGATCATTGTGTTGGGTTGGTTTTAGTTCTGATTGTTTCTGGAGGAATCAGCAAGGGTTCGAGCTGATCAGTTGGATGTTGGCAACCCAGATTGTCTAAAAACTTTTGTGGATAAGGGACGGAGGAATTTAGAATTCGAAATTGGAGACTTCGCTATTGTTGGAGTTTTCTCTGATTAAGGAGCTATAAGTTTTGGTAAGACTGGAGAAGCTAGCTTCGAGATGTTTCAGACCTCATCTGTGTTTTGGTTGGATTAGTGCAACGATACGAATTTTTCGCGCTCGAAAATCGACATCCATACTTCAAATCGTATTCGAATGTCATAGATTCGACCGTTCAAATCCGATTCGCTGGAGCTTATAACAACATTAAGTAAACAACACAGCGGAATAAATAAATAATACATTGATATACAGCTTTGATACAATATCTGCCACAACAGATGTTTCAACAGATATCAATATACATCAGAGATATTATACAATAAAAATAGCAGCGGAAAAGAAAACGATAACACCAGCCAAAAAACTCTAAGATAGTCTTCAAGGAAGAACTCCAAAACCGCAACTCCCAACTCCAAGAAAAAATCCAACAATAGCTCGAACTCCCAAAAACGATGCATATAGATAATCAAGTGCAGTATGATCCAAAGACTGAACTAACTCCAAATATTCCACTACATCTGATTATCTGAAAAATCCAACTCTAAACTGCTCGTGTAGAAAAATTTTGAGCAACCAGAGTTTAGGAAAAAACAATAAACTCCGGATCAGTCATGGGACTGGTGTGAGTAACAAAAATAGTTTATCTTTTAAAAACAGACAGCAACAGAATTTTAAATTAGATTCGCAATGCCTTTAGAAATGAAACTACCAGAAGTCCTCCCGCCACACACACAATGCGAACGCAGAATTGGAGGAGATTTCTTCTTATGACAGTCAAACATGCTTGATACGCAATTTCCTTGATATTATTACTATAAGTGCAAAGTGCAGAAAAATATTTCGAAAGTAGAATATAAATCTTAGCTAGCATAGGTACCATTATATTATGCTTACTATAGCTACCATGTTAGATGGCAGGTTCTACAACTAATACCGTACAAAGCTCGTATTGTTTCTTTGGATTTCCAACAAATGGTCAGGCCAAGGAACTTCCCATTGCCACATGAGAACGCCTTTGGAAGGACGTCCCCGAGAACCTAACCGGATCTCTGCCAACACAAGGCCGGGTTACCCCTAACTGGGTAACTACTGACACGAGTATGTCATCTCCCGGTTGTAACCAACCTTTAACCGCGGCCCCAGCAACAAATTACAAAGTAATACATACATACATATATATATATATATATATATATATATATATCTGCGATATCAACATAAGTTAAGTATCTGGGCTCCATACCAAGATACCACTTCTATCCAGAAGGAAATGCACATATCCTAAGGGGTGCTACCCCCAATAACCTTGCCGCATCTTTCCTGTTTTGACCATTCCGAGGAGTGAGGTCCGACGAAGTCTCGTCCACAAAGCCATGCTTTGGGTCAACAAATGATCATCGTAATGATCACAAAGATAAATGATCAAACAAATGATCATATCACAAATGATCAAACAATGATCATTTCACAGCAACACTCAGCATGTCACATTACCAAGTTGGGAATATATCGCTGATAACCATCAACTACATAACCTCTGAGCTCGTACGTCTCAGAGAAGGGTGTTAAGCTAAGAGAATAAATTCTCCGCCACCAACGGAAATATATTTGAAAGAAATTTGCTTTATATCTCAATTTGTAATGTCAGACACAACAATCCATACAAGTCTGTTCTGGGTTCGAACAGAAAAGAAGGCACTTCCAAAGAAATCCTTGCAATCCGGATATTCACAATCCCGATCGGATTTCCCATCACTTAGGGAATCTCTATACCGGCGCGACTCGGTGCAGAGACAATCGATAATTCATCCTATCACTTTCGCAAATACCCGGTCTTCATCACCGGTCTTCAAATACTATCCATAACGACGAATCACATATTCGAAATGGGTTATATGACACAAAGGTCCTTTCCCGGCTAAACCAAATAGTGAGAGCAATAATTAAAACATATGGATATGGGATTTCAATTAAGTCACAACTTAATGATTCAAAACTTACTTTCAAATGGTTTAAACCAATTACCATTTCAAATCTTTTAAACAAAAGATTTATTTCATAAAGTTCACCAAGTTCACAAAGATTCATTCCCGGATTTCAAAACAATTTCCATTTAATTAGATTAACTCCTTAAATCTTTAAATCAAAGATTTAACTTATATCTTTCGAACCGTTTTTATAACTTGGAAAAGTCATTTCATTTTTAACTCGAGATCTCTTTAACACAAATCGGAAGTTTATTTCTTATGTGAAAGCTTTTATTATATTGAAAACAAACAGTTTTCATTTCAGAAAAATCCAATTATATTTATACGAGTTAAACCCTTTGAATTTTATTCACATTCTCAGATCAATACTAAAAAAATAGTTTAATCCATATATAACTGGTATAACATCTTTAATCCTTAGTTTCAGATCATAGAATTCAATTTCAAATATTCAATTCAAAATTTAAATCAAAATATTTAAATTTCAAAACACAACTAAGTTATTCAAAATAAATTTTATCTTTGAAGTTCCATTTCAAAATGTTTTTCACTTTAATCCCAATCCATTTCCAAAACATTTGAGTTCAAATTGTCTATTTAAAAATCACTTAAAAAATCTGTGGCTTAATCGATTTCCTCGTGAAATCCATATTTGTGTGTATATGGTGTAGTCCAGGGGTTTCACACAGTAGTGCAACATCATTCAACCATCACAGATCAAATATAACAATATATAGTTGATAAGCGGTATACCATAATGCTTATCTTCATTTACAGATCACAGGTCACAAATATATAAATCATAGATAATAATTTACATCCATCCCCGATAAATAACTACAGTACAGATCACACAAAACATAATATATCACTAAGCATTACAGTGCAGAAATGTCAAATAATTCAACATTCAATAGAATCCAAACATTCACAAGTGAATTTATTAATCAGATGTATCATTATTAATCCGGTTTGATTATCATAATTTAGTTTTAAATTATTTGAAATAAATCTTCTTTCAAATTTATTAGTTAACCCTTTATTATTAACTAATTATTCTAAATTAATGAACCAATTAATTTCTAATTATTAAATTATTTTAATTTATTGCCATCATTAATTAACCTTTTAAATTTAACAAAAAATTTACTAAAATTGCAAATCATCTTTTAATTAATTACATTCAGTAATTATCTATTTATTACTTCACTAAGTAATCATATTTTCAAAAATATCAAGTGATTATTCTGAATTTATTAACTAAGAATTTAATTTGAACTGATTCGATTAATTCAATAAATTACATTGAATAATTTATTCAAAAATTACTGTCATTAAGTAATTATACTTAATAGTCCCACAATTAATTATTATTATTAATTTAATCAATCTAAATTTTTGTTAAAATTTATCACCTTAATTAATTGTTCAAATAAATCTTAGTTAATTGATTTTATTAACTATTAAATTTCTTTAATCACCTTTTTGAGAAAATTTCTTATATTAATCATTTTTGATTATAAATTAATTAACCATTACTCAAACGCATTCCTTCATTTGAGTTATGATAATTACTAATATCACTATTTAAACCAAAACAATTTTTTAAACATTAAACCTTAAAATTAAATCTTTAGAATTTGTTTAAAGCTTGTTTTAAATAAGCTTATTTTTGGAAAACCTGGTTATTTAAAATTTTGGAAATCTGGAACCATGTTTTCTTTCAAATCTCAGAACCTGGCACTTGAATTGAAACAACTTGAGCCCAACAGTGTATTGCTTCGAGTAAAACAATCAATCTCACGCGCTTCCCTCCGGGTTCTTACCTTCTTCCCCAAATTAACAACACAAACCAGAGAACCCACGTGCACGTGTACGTGTACGCGGCGGCGCCGGGGTTCTGGTGATCTAGACCACCCCCTTCAAGTCGCAAATCACTTCAACGTTGACCACGAATCAACGAACAACCCAATTGCATTGTCGATCAAAATCGAGCATAGCTCGATAACTTTCGAACCCATCACTACTCACGAAAATGCCTCGGCCTGACAACTCCGACCTCCAGCATCACCGCTCCCTTCGCGTACATGCTCATCCACGACCCAGACACCTCCCCTCCAAACGCGGCCGCACTCGACGCTACGACGACGATGTGGCGATCAAAAATATGAGCATCAGTAAAACTAGGTTTTCCAGGGGAAATTTGACACCGCCGCTACCTCTGACCTCGCGAACACTTCCCATTATTTTTCCCATCACCGTGGTGCGCTCCTCCACCTCCTCGACCAATATCATCACAAACTTCGATGCCGATCTCCGGCAATCGACAAGAATGTTGATTTCGATCAACATAGAATATCACAACCATTACTCGACTAAAAATCATGAGTTAAGTTTTAAAATTCATATTTTATTACAGAGATTTAAGGTATGTTCCTGAAATTATAAATTTACACATTCGAATTTTTCACAATTTCAAACTTTACTGATGAATTTTGATTTCCAGAGACATATATGTATTATTTTGTCTTGAATAAATCTCCAGACTAAATTTTGTAGTTAAACAAACAATTTTCATTTGATTCTTGAGTTTAAACAGAGTGTGAATAAAAAGATTTTAATTTTCTTTTGCAAAACAAAAACCTGGAAGCTAAATACAGAGAGTACTCTGTCAATTCACCTGCATTACATATCATACATTCGTATGTACTAAATAGAATTGGTTTTATATTTGCACATTTCATACTTACTTAAGATGAATTTAAGAGTGAGGTTACTCACAGTTTTTAGCAAAGTGACAGAGCTTTTTATATAAATAGGATTTGGTTTTTTGCCATTGAAACTTTGCTTCCTTGATTCTCTGGCTTTAAGCTGAATTTGTTGAATTGTGTTTTAGTTTTAAGATGATATAATTTCTGATTCTTTTCTTAGCTTTGTTGAACGAGACTGAGATAGGAAAGGCTGATATAAAGGAGATGTGTATAGGGGTTACCACTTTATACAGGGTGATGTTATTTGTACAAAGTAATACTATTTTGTTTAATAAGCATGGTTGAGATGTATTATTTTATTTTGTAAAAACCATACCAGAGATTTGTTCATACAATATGGTGGCTGAAAGAATCCTAAGAAAACTCGATTTGACTTTGTTTTGAGCTAGCATTAAATGCTTTAGTACCTTGTTTCCATGCTTAGCCCATGTCTTCATACTTTATCTTATCTTTTGTTGGCTGATAATTTGTTTATACAATATCAGGTACAAGTATTTTATTTACTATGCTTTCATTGTCTCAGGTTGAAATGGAGAGGCCGAGGTGATATATATAAAGAAGAGAAGTTTTACAGGGGATCATATCTTATGTTTTGTACAGGGATTTCATATTATACAGGCTGCCTATTTTCTTTGTCTTGTTTTATTTGTTTGTACTTAGATTTTTGTCTTGTGTACATATTTTTATGTTTGTATTTATACATATTATTTAAAAGACAATGGATTGAAAATAAATACATATCAAAGGAATTACATAGGTGTATTTTTTCTAAATTTGATTAATTTACAAATTTTTATTCAAAAATTAATATAAATTATCAATAAAAAAATAAATTAAAATTCGGGATCGTTACAGACTTCCCCCCTTAAAAGAATTTCGTCCTCGAAATTCGCAGGCACGAAAACAACACAGAGATAGACATATTCGATCTTCTATAAATCCTGAAACTTAAGATATGAATTTCAAACTCAAGTCCGAATATCTCAGAATACATACCAATTTGTCCCTCTTCGGACTTTGGTATTCATGAGAAATTATAATAGAATTTCAAATTTGGTTTTAAACAAAATCGTTTTATCGCTATAATTCAAATCTATCCTTATATTTCATTAACCAATTTAACTCTATTTAAAATTTCAAATTTATTCAAAATTTCCAATTTATTCAAATTTCAAATTCATTAAAGTTTAAATCAAAAACTGATAAGAAACCGATGAAATACGAAGTAAGAATTTCCTACAACGATTCATAGGGCCATCATCACACTGAATCTTCTTCTTGTAATTGTCACTAAGCAATCAAAAGAATTTAAAAACGAATCAAAGAAAATTTGATAGAGAAAGATTGTTTCCACTGTTGCAGGGTATTGACCATTTATAGTCGTATACCCCTGTTCCCTATCTCGTTCTCTTCTTGCACTCATACTCACTATCGGTGGATAGTAAGAGAATTTACTGAGGCATTCAAACAGATATCTTAGGGATACTCATTCTAGGGTTTACTTAACCCTATCTCTAATGAGCTACTTAATGTGTTATACTCCTGAGCTAAAGTTTAACCTTTGCTCTGATACCACATGTGACGATACGAATTTTTCGCGCTCGAAAATCGACATCCATACTTCAAATCGTATTCGAATGCCATAGATTCGACCGTTCAAATCCGATTCGCCAGAGCTTATAACAACATTAAGTAAACAACACAGCGGAATAAAAGAATAATACATTGATATACAGCTTTGATACAATATCTACCATAACAGATGATCCAATAGATATCAATATATATCAGAGATATTATACAATAAAAATAGCAGCGGAAAAGAAAACGATAACACCAGCAGCGGAACAAATAACTCTAAGATAGTCTTCAAGGAAGAACTCCAAAACCGCAACTCCTAACTCCAAGAACCAATCCAACAATAGCTCGAACTCCCAAAAATGATGCACATAGATAAGCAAGTGCAGTATGATCCAAAGACTGAACTAACTCCAAATAATCTACTACATCTGACTATCTGAAAAACCCAACTCTAAACTGCTCGTGTAGAAAAATTTTTAGCACCTAGAGTTTAGGAAAAAACAATAAACTCCGGATCAGTCATGGGACTGGTGTGAGTAACAAAAATAGTTTATCTTTTAAAAACAAACAGCAAGAGAATTTTAAATTAGATTCGCAATGCTTTAAGAAATGAAACTACCATAAAACCTCCCGCAACACACAATGCAAACGCAGAATTGGAGGAGATTTCTTCTTAGGATAGTCAAACATGCTTGATACGCAATTTCCTTGATATTATTACTATAAGTGCAAAGTGCAGAAAAACATTTCGAAAGTAGAATATAAATCTTAGCCAGCATAGGTACCATTATATTATGCTTACTATAGCTACCATATTAGATGGCAGGTTCTACAACTAATACCACAAAGCTCGTATTGTTTCTTTGGATTTCCAACAAATGGTCAGGCCAAGGAACTTCTCATTGCCACATGAGAACGCCTTTGGAAGGACGTCCCCGAGAACTTAACCGGATCTCTGCCAACACAAGGCCGGATTACCCCTAACTGGGTAACTACTGACACGAGTATGCCATCTCCCAGTTGTAACTAACCTTTAACCGGGGCCCCAGCAACAAATCACAAAGTAATACATATATATATCTACGATATCAACATAAGTTAAGTATCTGGGCTAAATACCATGATACCACTTCTATCCAGAAGGAAATGCACATACCCTAAGGGGTGCTACCCATAATAACCTTGCCGCATCTTTCCTGTTTTGACCATTCCGGGGAGAGAGGTCCGACGAAGTCTCGTCCATAAAGCCATGCTTTGGTACAAAGACATGCTTTGGGTCAACAAATGATCAAAGTAATGATCACAAAGATAAATTATCAAACAAATGATCATATCACAAATGATCAAACAATGATCATTTCACAGCAACACTCAGCATGTCACATTACCAAGTTGGGAATATATCGCTGATAACCATCAAGTACATAACCTCTGAGCTCGTACGTCTCAAAGAAGGGTGTTAAGCTAAGAGAATAAATTCTCCGCCACCAATGGAAATATATTTGAAAGAAATCTGCTTTATATCTCAATTTGTAATGTCAGACATAACAATCCATACAAGTCTGTTCTAGGTTCGAACAGAACCGAAGGCACTTCCAAAGAAGTCCTTGCAATCCGGATATTCACAATCTCGATCGGATTTCCCATCACTTAGGGAATCTCTATACTGGCGCGACTCGGTGCAGAGACAATCGATAAGTCATCCTATCGCTTTCGCAAATACCCGGTCTTCATCACCGGTCTTCAAATGCTATCCATAACGACGAATCACATATTCGGAATGGGTTATATGACACAAAGGTCCTTTCCCGGCTAAACCGAATAGTGAGCACAATAATTAAAATATATGGATATGGGATTTCAATTAAGTCACAACTTAATGATACAAAACTTACTTTCAAATGGTTTAAACCAATTACCATTTCAAATCTTTTAAACGAAAGATTTATTTCATAAAGTTCACCTGGTTCACAAAGATTCATTCCCGGATTTCAAAACAATTACCATTTAATTAGATTAACTCCTTAATTCTTTAAATCAAAGACTTAACTTATATCTTTCCAACCGTTTTAATAACTTGGAAAAGTTATTTCATTTTTAACTTGAGATCCCTTTAACACAAATCGAAAGTTTATTTCTTATGTGAAAGCTTTTATTATATTGAAAACAAACAGTTTTCGTTTCAGAAAAATCCAATTATATTTATACGAGTTAAACCCTTTGAATTTTATTCACATTCTCAGATCAATACTAAAAAAATAGTTTAATCCTTATATAACTGGTATAACATCTTTAATCCTTAGTTTCAGATCATACAATTCAATTTCAAATATTGAATTCAAAATTTAAATCAAAATATTTAAATTTCAAAACTCAACTAAGTTATTCAAAATAAATTTTATCTTTGAAATTCCATTTCAAAATGTTTTTCACTTTAATCCCAATCCATTTCCAAAACATTTGAGTGCAAATTGTCTACTTAAAAATCACTTAAAAAATCTGTGACTTAATCGATTTCCTCGTGAAATCCATATTTCTGTGTATATGGTGTAGTCCAGGGGTTTCACACAGTATGCAACATCATTCAACCATCACAGATCAAATATAATAATATATAGTTGATAAGCGGTATACCATAATGCTTATCGTCATTTACAGATCACATGTCACAGATATATAAATCATAGATAATAATTTACATCCATCCCCGATAAATAACTACAATACAGATCACACAAAACAGAATATATCACTAAGCATTACAGTTCAGAACTGTCAAATAATTCAACATTCAATAGAATCCAAACATTCACAAGTGAATTTATTAATCAGATGTATCATTATTAATCCGGTTTGATTATCATAATTTAGTTTTAAATTATTTGAAATAAATCTTCTTTCAAATTTATTAGTTAACCCTTTATTATTAACTAATCATTCTAAATTAATGAACTAATTAATTTCTAATTATTAAATTATTTTAATTTATTGCCATCATTAATTAACCTTTTAAATTTAACAAAAATTTTACTAAAATTGCAAATCATCTTTTAATTAATTACATTCAGTAATTATCTATTTATTACTTCACTAAGTAATTATATTTTCAAAATTATCAATTGATTATTCTGAATTAATTAACTAAGAATTTAATTTGAACTGATTTGATTAACTCAATAAATTAGATTGAATAATTTATTCAAAAATTACTGTCATTAAGTAATTATAATTAATAGTCCCACAATTAATTATTATTATTAATTTAATCAATCTAAATTTTTGTTAAAATTTATCACCTTAATTAATTGTTCAAATAAGTCTTAGTTAATTGATTTTATTAACTATTAAATTTCTTTAATCACCTTTTTGAGAAAATTTCTTATATTAATCATTTTTGATTATAAATTAATTAACCATTACTCAAACGCATCCCTTCATTTGAATTATGATGATTACTAATATCACTATTTAAACCAAAACAATTTTTTAAACATTAAACCTTAAAATTAAATCTTTAGAATTTGTTTAAAGCTTGTTTTAAATAAGCTTATTTTTGGAAAACCTGGTTAACATTTCTTTGAGAAATTTACACGCCTTAAAACTTTATCATGTTGTTTTTTTTTTTAAATCTGGTTATTTAAAATTTTGGAAATCTGGAACCATGTTTTCTTTCAAATCTCAAAACCTGGCACTTGAATTGAAACAACTCGACCCAACAGTATATTGCTTCGAGTAAAACAATCAATCTCACGCGCTTCCCTCCGGGTTCTTACCTTCTTCCCCAAATTAACAACACAAACCAGAGAAACCACGTGCACGTGTACGTTTACGCGGCGGGGCCCGGGTTCTGGTGATCTAGACCACCCCCTTCAAGTCGCAAATCACTTCAACGTTGACCATGAATCAACGAACAACCCGATTGCATTGTCGATCAAAATCGAGCATAGCTCGATAACTTTCGAACCCATCACCACTCACGAAAATGCCTTGGCCTGACAACTCCGACCTCCAGCATCACCGCTCCCTTCGCCTACATGCTCATCCACGACCCAGACACCTCCCCTCTAAACGCGGCCGCACTCGACGCTACGATGACGATGTGGCGATCAAAAATATGAGCATCAGTAAAACTAGGTTTTCCAGGGGAAATTCGACACCGCCGCTACCTCTGACCTCGCGACCACTTCCCATTATTTTTCCCATCACCGTGGTATGCTCCTCCACCTCCTCGACCAATCTCATCGCAAACTTCGATGCCGATCTCCGGCAATCGACAAGAATGTTGATTTCGATCAACATAGAATATCATAACCATTACTCGACTAAAAATCATGAGTTAAGTTTTAAAATTCAAATTTTATTACAGAGATTTAAGGTATGTTCCTGAAGTTATAAATTTACACATTCGAATTTTTCACAATTTCAAACTTTACTGA
Source organism: Allium cepa (assembly GCA_030765085.1). Taxonomy (NCBI): domain Eukaryota; kingdom Viridiplantae; phylum Streptophyta; class Magnoliopsida; order Asparagales; family Amaryllidaceae; genus Allium; species Allium cepa. The sequence continues at coordinate 294,746,440 of CM060942.1, forward strand.
TGAATTTTGATTTCCAGAGACATATTTGTATTATTTTGTCTTGAATAAATCTCCAGACTAAATTTTGTAGTTAAACAAACAATTTTCATTTGATTCTTGAGTTTAAACAGAGTGTGAATAAAAAGATTTTTAATTTTCTTTTGCAAAACAAAAACCTGGAAGCTAAATACAGAGAGTACTCTGTCAATTCACCTGCATTACATATCATACATTCATATGTACTAAATAGAATTGGATTTATATTTGCACATTTCATGCTTACTTAAGATGAATTTAAGAGTGAGGTTACTCACAGTTTTTAGCAAAGTGACAGAGCTTTTTATTGAAATAGGATTTTGTTTTTTTCCCATTGAAACTTTGCTTCCTTGATTCTCTGGCTTTAAGCTGAATTTGTTGAATTGTGTTTTAGTTTTAAGATGATATCATTTCTGATTCTTTTCTTAGCTTTGTTGAACGAGACTGAGATAGGGAAGGCTGATATAAAGGAGATGTGTATAAGGGTTACCACTTTATACAGGGTGATGTTATTTGTAGAAAGCAATACTATTTTGTTTAATAAGCATGGTCGAGATGTATTATTTTATTTTGTACAAACCATACCAGAGATTTGTTCATACAATATGGTGGCTGAAAGGATCCTAAGCAAGCTCGAATTGACTTTGTTTTGAGCTAGCATTAAATGCTTTAGTACCTTGTTTCCATGCTTAGTCCATGTCTTCATACTTTATCTTATCTTATGTTGGCTGATAATTTGTTTATACAATATCAGGTACAAGTATTTTATTTGCTATGCTTTCATTGTCTCAGGTTGAAATGGAGAGGCCGAGGTGATATATATAAAGAAGAGAAGTTTTACAGAGGATCATATCTTATGTTTGGTACAGGGATTTCATATTTTACAGGTTTCCTATTTTCTTTGTCTTGTTTTATTAGTTTATACTTAGATTTTTTGTCTTGTGCAAATATTTTTATGTTTGTATTTATACATATTATTTAAAAGACAATGGATTGAAAATAAATACATATCAAAGGAATTACATAGGTTTATTTTTTCTAAATTTGATTAATTTACAAATTTTTATTCAAAAATTAATATAAATTATCAATTAAAAAAAATAAAAACAAATTCGGGATCGTTACAGACTTCCCCCCTTAAAAGAATTTCGTCCTCGAAATTCGCACGCACGAAAACAACACAGAGATAGACAGATTCGATCTCCTATAATTCCTCAAACTTAAGATATGAATTTCAAACTCAAGTCGGAATATCTCAGAATACATACCAATTTGTCCGTCTTCGGACTTTGGTATTCACGAGAAATTACAATAGAACTTCAAATTTGGTTTTAAAAAAAATCGTTTTATCGCTATAATTCAAATCTATCCTTATATTTCATTAACCAATTTAACTCTATTTAAAATTTCAAATTTATTCAAAATTTCCAATTTATTCGAATTTCAAATTCATTAAAGTTTAAATCAAAAACTAATAAGAAACCGATGAAATACGAAGTAAGAATTTCCTACAACGATTCATAGGGCCATCATCACACTGAATCTTCTTCTTGTAATTGTCACTAAGCAATCAAAAGAATTTAAAAACGAATCAAAGAAAATTTGATAGAGAAAGATTGTTTCCACTGTTGCAGGGTATTGACCATTTATAGTCGTATACCCCTGTTCCCTATCTCATTCTCTTCTTGCACTCATACTCACTATCGGTGGATAGTAAGAGAATTTACTGAGGCATTCAAACGGATATCTTAGGGATACTCATCTAGGGTTTACTTAACCCTATCTCTAATGAGCTACTTAATGTGTTATACTCCTGAGCTAAAGTTTAACCTTTGCTCTGATACCACATGTGACGATATGAATTTTTCGCGCTCGAAAATTGACATCCATGCTTCAAATCGTATTCGAATGCCATAGATTCGACCGTTCAAATCCGATTCGCCAGAGCTTATAACAACATTTAGTAAACAACACAGCGGAATAAAAGAATAATACATTGATATACAGCTTTGATACAATATCTGCCACAACAGATGACCCAATAGATATCAATATACATCAGAGATATTATACAATAAAAATAGCAGTGGAAAAGAAAACGATAACACCAGCAGCGGAACAAATAACTCTAAGATAGTCTTCAAGGAAGAACTCCAAAACCGCAACTCCTAACTTCAAGAACCAATCCAACAATAGATCGAACTCCCAAAAACGATGCACATAGATAAGCAAGTGCAGTATGATCCAAAGACTGAACTAACTCCAAATAATCCACTACATCTGACTATCTGAAAAACCCAACTCTAAACTGCTCGTGTAGAAAAAATTTGAGCACCCAGAGTTTAGGAAAAAACAATAAACTCCGGATCAGTCATGGGACTGGTGTGAGTAACAAAAATAGTTTATCTTTTAAAAACCAACAGCAAGAGAATTTTAAATTAGATTCGCAATGCTTTTAGAAATGAAACTACCATAAGACCTCCTGCCACACACAATGCAAACGTAGAATTGGAGGAGATTTCTTCTTAGGATAGTCAAACATGCTTGAAACGCAATTTCCTTGATATTATTACTATAAGTGCAAAGTGCAGAAAAACATTTCGAAAGTAGAATATAAATCTTAGCCAGCATAGGTACCATTATATTATGCTTACTATAGCTACCATATTAGATGGCAGGTTCTACAACTAATACCGTACAAAGCTCGTATTGTTTCTTTGGATTTCCAACAAATGGTCAGGCCAAGGAACTTCCCGTTTCCACATGAGAACGCCTTTGGAAGGACGTCCCCGAGAACTTAACCGGATCTCTTCCAACACAAGGTCGGGTTACCCCTAACTGGGTAACTACTGACATGAGTATGCCATCTCCCAGTTGTAACCAACCTTTAACCGGGGCCCCAGCAACAAATCACAAAGTAATACATATATATATCTGCGATATCAACATAAGTTAAGTATCTGGGCTCCATCCATGATACCACTTCTATGCAGAAGGAAATGCACATACCCTAAGGGGTGCTACCCCCAATAACCTTGCCGCACCTTTCCTGTTTTGACCATTCCGGGGAGTGAGGTCCGACGAAGTCTCGTCCACAAATCCATGCTTTGGTACAAAGCCATGCTTTGGGTCAACAAATGATCAAAGTAATGATCACAAAGATAAATGATCAAACAAATGATCATATCACAAATGATCAAACAACGATCATTTCACAGCAACACTTAGCATGTCACATTACCAAGTTGGGAATATATCGCTGATAACCATCAACTACATAACCTATGAGCTCATACGTCTCTAATAAAGGTGTTAAGCTAAGAGAATAAATTCTCCGCCACCAACGGAAATATATTTGAAAAAATCTGCTTTATATCTCAATTTGTAATGTCAGACATAACAATCCATACAAGTCTGTTCTAGGTTCGAACAGAACCGAAGGCACTTCCAAAGAAGTCCTTACAATCCGGATATTCACAATCCCGATCGGATTTCCCATCACTTAGGGAATCTCTATACCAGCGCGACTCGGTGCAGAGACAATCGATAAGTCATCCTATCGCTTTCGCAAATACCCGGTCTTCATCACCGGTCTTCAAATGCTATCCATAACGACGAATCACATATTTGGAATGGGTTAAATGACACAAAGGACCTTTCCCGGCTAAACCGAATAGTGAGAACAATAATTAAAACATATGGTATGGGATTTCAATTATGTCACAACTTAATGATTCAAAACTTACTTTCAAATGGTTTAAACCAATTACCATTTCAAATCTTTTAAACAAAAGATTTATTTCATAAAGTTCACCTGGTTCACAAAGATTCATTCCCGGATTTCAAAACAATTTCCATTTAATTAGATTAACTCCTTAAATCTTTAAATCAAAGATTTAACTTATATCTTTCAAACCGTTTTTATAACTTGGAAAAGTCATTTCATTTTTAACTTGAGATCTCTTTAACACAAATTGGAAGTTTATTTCTTATGTGAAAGCTTTTATTATATTGAAAACAAACAGTTTTCGTTTCAGAAAAATCCAATTATATTTATACGAGTTAAACCCTTTGAATTTTATTCACATTCTCAGATCAATACTAAAAAAATAGTTTAATCCATATATAACTGGTATAACATCTTTAATCCTTAGTTTCAGATCATACAATTCAATTTCAAATATTGAATTCAAAATTTAATTCAAAATATTTAAATTTTAAAACTCAACTAAGTTATTCAAAATAAATTTTATCTTTGAAATTCCATTTCAAAATGTTTTTCACTTTAATCCCAATCCATTTCCAAAACATTTGAGTTCAAATTGTCTATTTAAAATTCACTAAAAAAATCTATGACTTAATCGATTTCCTCGCGAAATCCATATTTGTGTGTATATGGTGTAGTCCAGGGGTTTCACACAGTAGTGCAACATCATTCAACCATCACAGATCAAATATAACAATATATAGTTGATAAGCGGTATACCATAACGCTTATCTTCATTTACAGATCACAGATCACAGATATATAAATCATAGATAATAATTTACATCCATCCCCGATAAATAACTACAGTACAGATCACACAAAACAGAATATATTACTAAGCATTACAGTTCAGAAATGTCAAATAATTCAACATTCAATAGAATCCAAACTTTCACAAGTGAATTTATTAATCAGATGTGTCATTATTAATCCGGTTTGATTATCATAATTTAGTTTTAAATTATGTGAAATAAATCTTCTTTCAAATTTATTAGTTAACCCTTTATTATTAACTAATCATTCTAAATTAATGAACCGATTAATTTCTAATTATTGAATTATTTTAATTTATTGCCATCATTAATTAACCTTTTAAATTTAACAAAAATTTTACTAAAATTGCAAATCATCTTTTAATTAATTACATTCAGTAATTATCTATTTATTACTTCACTAAGTAATTATATTTTCAAAATTATCAAGTGATTATTCTGAATTTATCAACTAAGAATTTAATTTGAACTGATTCGATTAGCTCAATAAATTACATCGAATAATTTATTCAAAAATTACTGGTATTAAGTAATTATACTTAATAGTCCCACAATTAATTATTATTATTAATTTAATCAATCTAAATTTTTGTTAAAATTTATCACCTTAACTAATTATTCAAATAAATCTTAGTTAATTGATTTTATTAACTATTAAATTTCTTTAATCACCTTTTTGAGAAAATTTCTTATATTAATCATTTTTGATTATAAATTAATTAACCATTACACAAAGGCATCCCTTCATTTGAATTATGATAATTACTAATATCACTATTTAAACCAAAACAATTTTTTAAACATTAAACCTTAAAATTAAATCTTTAGAATTTGTTTAAAGCTTATTTTAATAAGCTTATTTTTGGAAAACCTGGTTAACATTTCTTTGAGAAATTTACACGCCTTAAAACTTTATCTTGTTGTTTTTTTTAAAATCTGGTTATTTAAAATTTTGGAAATCTGGAACCATGTTTTCTTTCAAATCTCAAAACCTGGCACTTGAATTGAAATAATTCGAGCCCAACAGTATATTGCTTCCTGTAAAACAATCAATCTCACGCGCTTCCCTTCGGGTTCTTTCCTTCTTCCCCAAATTAACAACACAAACCAGAGAACCCACGTGCACGTGTACGTGTACGAGGCGGCGCAGGGGTTCTGGCGATCTAGACCACCCCCTTCAAGTCGCAAATCACTTTAACGTTGACCACGAATCAACGAACAACCCAATTGCATTGTCGATCAAAATCGAGCATAGCTCGATAACTTTCAAACCCATCACCACTCACGAAAATGCCTCGGCCGGACAACTCCGACCTCCAGCATCACCGCTCCCTTCGCCTACATGCTCATCCACGACCCAGACACCTCCCCTCCAAACGCGACCGCACTCGACGCTACGACGATGACGTGGCGATCAAAAATATAAGCATCGGTAAAACTAGGTTTTCCAGGGGAAATTCGACACCGCCGCTACCTCTGACCTCGCGACCACTTCCCATTATTTTTCCCATCACCGTGGTACGCTCCTCCACCTCCTCGACCAATCTCATCGCAAACTTCGATGCCGATCTCCGGTAATCGACAAGAATGTTGATTTCGATCAACATAGAATATCACAACCATTACTCGACTAAAAATCATGAGTTAAGTTTTAAAATTCATATTTTGTTACAGAGATTTAAGGTATGTTCCTGAAATTATAAATTTACACATTTGAATTTTTCATAATTTCAAACTTTACTGATGAATTTTGATTTCTAGAGACATATTTGTATTATTTTGTCTTGAATAAATCTCCAGACTAAATTTTGTAGTTAAACAAACAATTTTCATTTGATTCTTGAGTTTAAACAGAGTGTCAATAAAAAGATTTTTAATTTTCTTTTGAAAAACAAAAACCTAGAAGCTAAATACAGAGAGTACTCTGTCAATTCACCTGCATTACATATCATACATTCATATGTACTAAATAGAATTGGATTTATATTTGCACATTTCATACTTACTTAAGATGAATTTAAGAGTGAGGTTACTCACAGTTTTTAGCAAAGTGACAGAGCTTTTTATTGAAATAGGATTTGGTTTTTTTCCCGTTGAAACTTTGCTTCCTTAATTCTCTGGCTTTAAGCTGAATTTGTTGAATTGTGTTTTTGTTTTAAGATGATATCATTTCTGATTCTTTTCTTAGCTTTGTTGAACGAGACTGAGATAAGGAAGGCTGATATAAAGGAGATGTGTATAGGGGTTACCACTTTATACAAGGTGATGTTATTTGTACAAAGTAATACTATTTTGTTTAATAAGCATGGTTGAGATGTATTATTTTATTTTGTACAAACCATACCAGAGATTTGTTCATACAATATGGTGGCTGAAAGGATCCTAAGCAAACTCGAATTGACTTTGTTTTGAGCTAGCATTAAATGCTTTAGTACCTTGTTTCCTTGCTTAGTTCATGTCTTCACACTTTATCTTATCTTTTGTTGGCTGATAATTTGTTTATACAATATCAGGTACAAGTATTTTATTTGCTATGCTTTCATTGTCTCAGGTTGAAATGGAGAGGCCGAGGTGATATATATAAAGAAGAGAAGTTTTACAAGGGATCATATCTTATGTTTTGTACAGGGATTTCATATTATACAGGCTGCCTATTTTCTTTGTCTTGTTTTATTTGTTTGTACTTAGATTTTTTTGTCTTGTGTACATATTTTTATGTTTGTATTTATACATATTACTTAAAAGACAATGGATTGAAAATAAATACATATCAAAGGAATTACATAGGTGTATTTTTTCTAAATTTGATTAATTTACAAACTTTTATTCAAAAATTAATATAAATTATCAACAAAAAAAAAATTAAAATTCGGGATCGTTACAATTAGTGTTTGGTTTTCTGAATTTAATTGTCGGTTTGGATAACTGGAATTCAATGAGTTTCACGTATCTCTGAGAGAGTACGTGTATGGGATATCTCTGGTTTTAGAACCAGTAGTTATAGAAGTTGGTTGTTGAGTCAGACTCGCCTGTAGTCTGATATCTTGTCTAGATCTGTTGATCTAGATGAATAGGAGCTCTGTATGTTTGCACAAAAAATGGACAAACACCTCAAAGTCGTATGATTTAGTTGATTTTATGTTGTTCATAGCGGTTTGGGTGATTTATGCAAGTATATAAAAAAAAGGGGCTAAACTGTCAAAGACACGCAGATTTATAGTGGTTCGGCTAGAACGTGCCTACGTCCACTTTATATGTTATTCTCTCTTTTCTTTCAGATTACAAGTTCAAAGCTTTGTATACAAGTATATGAAAGTTGTTTGAAAGTTCCTACCGTGCTTGAGATCTCAAACTTGTCTGCCATTGTTGTACCACTGCCCCTCTATTTATAGAGTGAGGCTGGGGGCAGGGGTCTTGGATGTATATAGCTGCTGGTGGGCCTGGGCCGATGTTATTTGGCCTGTAAGCGTTCTGGTTCGGCGAGGCTTCAATCGGCATGGAACTTGGACCGGTGATGGAGTGGTCCGGTGGTAGGTGGTTTGGAGGTTCATTCGGCAGTGGGTTTAGAGGCGTTGGTTCGGCATGGAGCTTGGACCGGTGATGGAGTGGTCCGGTGGCAGGTCGACTCGGTAGTGATGGGGAAGGGATTGGTTCGGCATGAAGGCGGTGTTGGTTCGGTGGAACATGGAGGGAAGGTGGTTCGGTTGTAGTTGGTTCAGTAGCGTGGAGGGAAGGTGGTTCGGTAGGGAGTTGTTTGGCAGTAGGTGGTCCGGTGGGAGCCGATTCGGTAGAGGACATGGATGGCTGGCTCGACAGTATTTGGTTCGGCTAGGGTTAGACTGTTGGTGAGAATTCTCCCAACATTTGCCCCCCAAAGTGGGGCATGTGCCTGCATATGTCGTGCTTTGTTCTTGGTTATCCTCATTCGGTCCCTATTTGCCGAACCAGTTGGTCCGGTACCCTATTTTTGCCTATAAATAGGGGCGTTAGGCCTTCGTTATTCCTTATCGAACAAAATAGCCGAATCAGTTATTGAACAGCCGAAACAACTATTGTGCCGAGTCCATCTTAACTGCCGGACTAGGTGAGCTCTCTTCTGCCGAATGATTTTAAAGACTTTCAGTACCGGATGAATTTGGAACCTTCAATACCGAATGAACCTTCATCCTTTAACACCGAATGAAACTCGTACTTTCAATATCGAATGGAATTTAAACTTTCAATACCGAATGAAACTTGAACTTTCACTACCGAATGAAACTTAAAAACTTTTATTTCTGCGAATGAGTTTTGAATTGTGAGCAAGTCTCCAGGCTGCATGTACCTATGGGTTTACATTTCCATACTCCTTGTTCTAACGATGTGCTTTTGCTTTGGTGTTGCAGATAAATGTCTCAAAGAGTGGAAACCCGATCAGAAAAGAAGAGATCCCAAGACAGAGAGGGGCCTTCTGTCATGCCCCCAGCCCAGTCAGGACCGAAACGTCCTGGACCTACCCCGAGGTCGTTAGTAGACGGGTATGGTCCCCAGGAGCTTCTGAATTCTCCGCCCGACTGTTTCCCTAGCTCACTCAAAGAGGAGCAGCTTGACGTTATATCCCGTTCCTTCGGGATAGATAGAGCGCTTATGCGGTTGCCGGGGGACGGAGTGATGCCGTATGACCCCCCCGAAGGCTACTTTGCTTACAGCAGATATCATTGCATGTGTGGTGCTATCACGCCTCTTAACGCTTGGATAGTTAGCTTTATCACATATCTGAAGGTGGCTCCATTCCAGCTTCAGCCTAACTCCTACGCCATTCTGGTGAGTCTTTTCGTCATCTTTCAGAGGAAATATGGGCGTCCCCCTTCCAACCGGGAGATCCGGTATCTGTACAACTTGAGAGGCTATAAGAAGGGGTCTCCATATATCAGCTTGGAAGCGGCCGTGCCCTTCAAGCCTGTTCTGGATTTGTACTCGAAGTTTAGAATGTTCAAGAAAGAATGGTTTTTCATTAAGGATGACTCTGTTTCTTTCTGCCTTTTCACTTCCGGCTGTAAGTTGAACTTCATTTATATTTTCCTCGTCCCGATCGCAATGCTTCTTCTTATATGCTTTTATTTCTTGCTAGCAACTGGTGGCTTTGCGGTCATGGAGAATGACTCCTTGGCGCGGATGGCTGCTGAAATAAAGGTCATTTTGGGAAGGGATAGGTCGGCTTCTTACCTGATCAGGAATGCCACTCTCCTGGAGTATAACCTGATTCTGCCATGTCAATCTGTGGTTAAACAGAGAGATACAGCCGAGGAGAGGGCTGCTAAAGCTAAGGAGGGGGCTACTGCGAAGAGTAGCAAGAGGAGACCTTTCTCGATACCTCCAGTCGTTGGGGGAAGAAGCTTAAGAGGTCTGATGGACCCTCTTCCAGCACATGTCCAGACATTCCGGAGGAGGAAGGTGGAGAGGAGGAAAGAGGCGAGGAGGAGAGCGGAGGAGATGGAGAAGGTGAAGGACAGGGTGGTAGTGGTGCCGGGGCTTTGTCTTCTGAGCAGGCAGCGGAGATCCAGGAGTGGACGGATGATGCCTTCCGCTAGGCTTTTGAGGCGTTGGGGGAAGGATCAGCCTCGGTGGAGAAGGCAAAGGAGGTTGACAAGGCTGGGGCTGGTGCCGATCCATTCTCTAAGAGTTCTTCGGCTAAGGCGACACCAGCGATTCAAGGTGAACTTTTGACTTCCGCAGACTCCATTTACGATAGAGACTTAGGAATATTTTATGGTTCGCTTCCGTCCTGGAACGAGATTCAGGACTTATTGCAGTATCCTACTCCTCCCCAGGGTTTGTATAATAGATGTGTCTTCTCGCTCTTTTTAACTAAACATATTTCTCGAATTATGGACCATTGCATGTTCGTAACACTTGTTCTTTATTACAGGGGCAGGCGAGGTGGCCAAAACATCAGACGTTCGACACCGCCTTGAACAATACAAGTTACTTAGAGCCTCTGCCAAGCCTAACCCTCCAACTAGTCGTCCAGGAGACGTAGTTAGCTACCGTCCTCTTCTTGGGGTTATTGAAGAGAGTATTCAGAAAAAGAAGAGGAGTCGCTCCTTATTTGAATCTTCACCTGGTCCGCAGCTTCCACCTCAACCTATTCATGATATCACGGAGGAGGACACTGAGTATATTCCCTCCCCGCATCCGCCTGAAAATCCTACCGTTATCCGGATAAAACGTCCCGACGTGCCTCGCGATACCTTTGTCGGCCACCCGGATTTGGACCTAAGCTCTCAGGATATCTTATTTGACGAGGCCACGGGCGAGCATCTTCTCCCCCGCAATCCCATGGTTCGGGTTCTTGATGAGGCTAAGTCCCTAGATCTGGATCTCCTCACTACTCGAATAGCTGCTATGGGGGACGAAGCCAAGGCCAACATCGACCGGGTCGCGAAGGAGGCCAAGAAGTTAATGGAACATCACGCCCGATTGGCCAAGGCCGGGGAGGAGATAGGGAATGCCAATATAAGGCTGCGGTTAGTGGTCGCTGATCAGGCCAAGCAACTTGCCGACCAGGCTATTCAGATTTCGCAGCATGAAGCCGACTCCCAACGACTGAAGAATACCATGGAAAAGGCTAGCAGAGCCGAGTTGCAGAAAATGGAGGCCGCTTGCAAGAAACGCATTGACATGGCCATTACCACGGTTGATGAGGTTAGGAGGGAGGATTTCGAGCAGGTTGAAGAAATATCTGGGAGGCTTGAAGCTGCAGAACTTGCTCAAGCCAAGTTGAAAGAAGAGATGGAGGAGATGACGAGATCCCTCCAGGCTGAGTGCTTGAGATTCCGGAGGGAGAGGGATGTTGCTGTCGCTAAGTTGCTGTCCTCCGAGGTACGGGTGAGGGAGTTTTAGGAGAATGAGGGGATGATGGATGAGATGTTGCAGGACATGTACTTCCGTACTTGGAAGCAGTGTAATCTATTCTGGATGGATGACTATCCCAGGATCATGGCCAGGATATATCTCCAGGCTTTGGAGGAGGCCAAGCCCGATGCAGATAAGGAAGGTGGAGCGGCATTCAGGATGGATATGGTTACCACCTAGTTTTCAAAAGGAGGAGAAGGTAGCGGTGAAGGAGGGGATGCGGCTACTCGCTGCGGAGGAAGCCGGTGTGCAGTTAGGGGATGAGGACCAAGAAGTAGGTGTTGGTGAGTGTTAACTCCTCTTCGTTGGAAACTGGAAAATGTGGAGCGACCTAACTAGACCAACGACCTAACTAGACCAACGACCTAACTAGACCAACGACCTAAGAGACCTAGCGACCTAAAGTCTTAATGCGACCTAACGATCTAAAGTCTTTATGCGACCTAGTACCTTTAGTCCTTAGCGACCTAAGAGATGGAGCGGCCTAGCGACTTAACTTATCAAGTAACCTAAAAGTAGCTGCGACCTAAGGGAAGCTGCGACCTACAGAACGCTGCGACCTAAGGGAAGCTGCGACCTACAGAACTCTGCGACCTAAAGGAAGCTGCGACCTATGGAATTCTGCGACCTATAGAACTCTCGCGACCTAAGATAGGTCGCTCACGACCTAAGGACATTGCATTAGAAGACCGCCTTTTCTATGCCGCTACTAGTAAGGTCGCTCACGACCTAGAACTTGTGTAAATCAGCATGCGTGTTCTTGTGAGAGAGAGGACAGTGTATCTTAGGTCAGTCACGACCTACGACCTAGCTTAGGTCGGTCACGACCTACGACCTAACTCCGAGAAATGCCTATAAATACGACCCTAGTTCCAACTAGCAGGGGACCTTTTTGGCTCATTCATTTCAAGCGCCATTACTCTGCTGCATTCTGAACTACTTCAACACCTTCAAGGAACTTCACGGAGAAATCAAACATGTCAAACATGTGTTCAAAGATTTGGATCGACGTTGAAGTTTAGGCTACTCGTTCTAAGTCACTTGAAACTCAAAGTGTGTTGTAATCAAACTTGTAATCAAATCATCAATAAAGATATTCAAAGTGGACGTAGGCTATCTCTTAAGCCGAACCACTATAAAATTGCTGTTGTTTACTGTTTTCTACTACTATCTGCTTATAATCTGTTCCCGAGCTATCGGGTGGTGCTTTCACGATCTCACTTCATACACCGGGGTGTTAGCGTTAACATTTTTGGTGCTTTCACTGAGAACTGAACTCAGGCGAGTTATCATCATTTCTTCACAGAGGTTTGTAGAGAGAATTTCCTTGAAAACCAGAAGTCTATCCTAGATTATGGCTCCTGGAAGGAAAAGTAGATCTATCAGATCTGGGAATATTCAAGAGGGAACCTCCGCTTCCCCTATATCGAATCAAGCCACTCCAGCTGTCGGAGTTACAAAGGCAGAGCTGGATGCTGCAATCTTAGGGTTGAACCAACAGATAAATGCCCAAAATGCACAATTTGAGGCTCAGAATGCCCAGAATGCCCTAATTCTGAATAGGTTGAACGATTTGCTTGGGGCAAACCGCCAACTGGCAGATAATGAAAGGAATTTGGCTGGCAACATTCGTGATGCTGAAGAAAGAAATGCTCCTGAAAGGGCTGCTAGCCCCTTTGAACAAACACTTCCAGAGGTTGGTGGATCTAGAACTCGAGATGATGAGGAGTATCTTTCTGGAATGGTCCGACAAATTATGAAAGAGAGTATGCAGAGGGTTGCAGACGAGAAAGAATGGGGTTTCGCCCCAAGTAAAACTCCTTTTACTGAGAAAATCTTAAAGGCTGAATTCCCAAGGAAGTTTGTCCCACCAACCATTCCAGCTTACAGGGGGACGAGTGATCCAAACGAATTCTTATACAAGTATGATTGGCACATGACAGGTGCCAGAGCCTCTAATGAAATAAAGTGCCGATATTTTCCTGTGTATCTCGAAGGTGTAGCTCTGCTTTGGTTCACCAAACTTCCAGTCCGATCTATCGATCAGTTTTCTGACTTAACCCGGAAGTTCAAGGAGCAGTTCAGACTATACGCCTCAAAAGCCAAGGATATCATGTCACTGTCAAGTTTGGTGCAGAATCCAGGGGAGACTATCAGATCTTTCTTAAACCGCTTTAATATAGCGCTAGCTGAGGTGGACAATGCAGAACCGCGAATGATATTGACTTATCTGATGAAGGGTATTGACAAGTCGAGCGAGTTTGGGAAATGGCTAAACATGAAGGAACCAAATTCCCTTGAAAAGTTCTATAGAAAAGCAGATGAATTCATACGCTTAGAAAGCCGTCCCGTACCGGTAAAGGCAGTGTTGCAAAAAGATGAAGATAACACTGTTATTCCACGCAAGAATGAATCTGTAGGGCAAAAAAGGGAAAATAACAATGGGAAGAAGCAGAGTAATCTGAAGAAGCCCCGATCCTTCAAGCCATCAGAATATACTCCTTTATCAGATACGCCGGAGCATATCTACCTTGCTACTAAAGATTCTGTTGACTTTCCTAAACCCCCTCCTCTAAGGACCGGGAAAAAGGCTATACAGAGTGGGAAGTTCTGCCGCTTCCATAATCAACCCGGTCACGAGACCGACGAATGCCGCTAGTTGAAAAATCTGATTGAAGAGTTGCTAAGGGAAAACAAACTGCAGCAATTTGTGAAAAAGAATAGCAACAATCCTGCTTCATCTAGTCAGGGGCAACATGCTCCTACTCATCAGCCTAGGACGATTGAGAAGGCTGCAGGGCATGAATCTGGAAGGCCCATTATCAATGTCATTACAGGAGGACCTCACCCAGCAGGCAGAAGCTGGGGTGAAATGGAAAGATATACCCGAGCTTTAAAGTATGTACCGACCGAGGAAGATGTATTCGTTTTGGAAGGTGCTACGCCCTTGAAGCAACAAAGAACTTTCGATGATGATATCGTGTTCAAAGCTAGGGATTCCGCAGGTATTGAAGCTCCTACCTTGGATCCCTTAGTCATCTCGGCTGGTATCGGGCCAGCTATCGTCAGAAGAGTTCTCATTGATTGTGGCGCATCCTGCAATATCCTCTTCAAGAAAATATTCGAACAAATGAAGATCCCTATGGCTGATGTGCAAGCCTCATCGCAGAAAATTGCTGGCTTCACTGGGGAGCCAAAGCAGCCGGTAGGAACCATTGATTTGTTTGTGGAACTTGGAGAAGGAGAGAGAAAAGTGGTCCGCAAGCAAACTTTTGTGATTGTCGACGAATTTTATGCTTACAATGCTTTCCTTGGTCGTCCAACTCTGGCAGCGTTTAAAGCTGTTCTTGCCCCGTGGTGCCTCACTATTAAATTCCCTACAGACAATGGAGTAGGAGTTATAAAAGGGGATCAAAATGCTGGGCGAGAGTGTTATCTGACAGAGCTACGAGAAACCAGAAAAAGAGAAATGGGAAAGAATGCGGCATCCCCAGTCCACATCAAAGAACCAGCCTTGTAGCAATTACAGGGCGGACCCTGCACTGGCGAGCACAGCGGAGCAAGGAAAGAGATGGACCCTAGAAAAGTCAGTGCAGGGGAAAATAGAGTGGTACCAGTGGAAACGACAATACCAATACCTTTTGACCCAAAGGACCCAAACAAGGTGTTGAATGTGGGTTCACAACTTAATGTGTCAATTTAGAATATCTTAATATCTTTTTTAAAGGCAAATCTGGATGTTTTTGCTTGGACTCATGCCGATATGTGCGGAATATCCCCAGAAGTTGCAGTGCATGCTCTAAATATTGATCCAAAATTTACACCTGTGAAACAGAAGAGGAGAACTCAAGGTCCAGAAAGGTCGGCAGCATTAAAAGAAGAAGTTGATCGACTAATGGAGAATAATTTTATCAAGGAATCTACCTATCCGAATTGGGTTTCAAATCCAGTGCTGGTTAAGAAAGCCAACGGAAAATGGAGAGTATGCATCGATTTTTCAGATCTAAACAAGGCCTGCCCCAAAGACTGCTTCCCATTACCCAGAATCGACCAATTGGTAGACGGAACAGCGGGACACGAATTGTTATCTTTTATGGATGCTTACTCCGGATATAACCAGATCATGATGCATGAGCCGGATCAGGAGGATACGAGCTTTATCACCGACACTGGTCTTTACTGCTACAGAGTAATGCCCTTCGGGTTGAAGAATGCAGGGGCAACATACCAAAGACTCGTTAATGCTATGTTCAAATCGCAACTGGGCAAGACTATGGAAGTCTACGTCGATGACATGTTAGTAAAGTCTAAGAAAGCAGTGGATCACATAGAACACTTAGCAGACATGTTCGCAGTCCTTCGGAAATACAGAATGAAGCTCAATCCTTTAAAATGTTCATTTGGAGTGGAATCCGGCAAGTTTTTAGGCTTCATCGTGAGCGCTAGGGGCATTGAGGCCAGTCCAGCTCAAATTACTGCATTGAAAGAAGTCAAAGCTCCTAGAACAAAGAAGGAATTGCAAAGTCTCAATGGAAAGGTCGCCGCCTTGAGTCGGTTCATTTCCAAAGCCACAGATAAATGCATCCCATTCTTTGACGCCCTAAAGAAAGGAAAGAAAAACTTCGATTGGACTCCCGAATGCCAAAAAGCCTTTGATGAATTGATTCGCCATATGGAAACGCCTCCAATACTTTCTAGGCCTGGCGATGGCGAGGATCTTCTTATATACTTGGCAGCATCATCTCATGCTTTAAGTGCATCGCTGATACGAGAAGACAAAAGGATTCAACATCCAGTTTACTATATCAGCAAAAGACTCACTAGGGCAGAGATGAATTACTCTAAGTTGGAAAAACTCGCCTATTGCCTACTGATTGCATCCAGGAAGTTGAGGCAATATTTCCAAGCTCATCCTATCAGAGTCCTCACTGATCAACCTTTAAAGCAAGTCCTGCTTCGCCCTGAGACTTCGGTTCGTCTTCTAAAGTGGAATATTGAACTCAGTCAATATGACATCGCTTATCATCCCCGAAAAGCAATCAACGGACAAGCTTTAGCGGATTTCATCACAGAATTCACAGATAAGGGTAACAGTGAGGAGGAAGCGGTCGACGATTCCCCAATCCAATGGAAGTTACATGTCGATGGCGCGAGAAATGACTACTGTTCTGGAGCCGGAGTTGTACTTGAGACCCCTGAAGGCCGATCGTTATGCTATGCACTAAGATTGGAATTTCCTTCAACAAACAATGAAGCAGAATACGAAGCCCTTATCGCTGGCTTAAGGATTGCTAAAGAATTAAACATCCGAGCATTACAGATATTTAGCGATTCTCAGCTTATTGTATGCCAAGTCAAAAGGGAATTCCAAGCAAAAGGGGGGAATCTGCCCGCCTACTTGTCAAAGGCTTGGGAGCTCCTGGGTAATTTCGATCATTACACGATAAGTCACATTCCTCGAGAAGAAAACATGAAAGCAGATTCTCTCGCAAAGTATTCTAGCACAGGCGAAGCCCAATTTCTGGGATTAACTCCAGTGGAGGTCCTGTCGACTCCTAGCATTGATAAGATGGATATTGATTGGATCATGAGAATGTCTCAAGAGCAAGAATCATGGATGACTCTGATAACAGAATATCTGCTCAATGGATCTTTACCAGGGAACTCAAAAGAACGACAAAAGCTACTGAGAAAAGCCTCTCGATATATAATCCAGGATGGCCGATTGTACAGACGGGGATTCTCAATGCCATTACTTCGATGTGTATCCAGGGAAGAGTCCAAAGCAATCCTAGCGGAGGTACACGGAGGAGAATGTGGTGATCATTCAGGTGGCCAAACATTAGCAAAGAAAATTCTCCGATACAGATATTTTTGGCTAGAAATTAATCGAGATGCAGCAGAGTATTCCCGAAAATGAGACAGATGTCAAAGATTCGCCAAAATTCCTAGAGCTCCTTCCACTGAACTCACACAGATGGTCAGTCCATGGCCGTTTGCAATATGGGGAATAGACCTTGTAGGACCGTTACCAACTGCCAAATCTGGAATTAAATATGCCATTGTTGCTGTAGATTATTTTACTAAGTGGGCAGAAGCTGAACCACTGGCTACTATCACCTCAAAGAAGATGATAAGTTTTGTGACTAAAAACATCATTTGCTGATACGGTGTGCCTCAAAAAATAATTACAGACAACGGTACTCAGTTTGAAAGGGAAGAATTCCAAGATTTTTGCAAGCAATTCAAAATCCGGAAAAGCTTTTCAGCAGTGGCTCATCCGCAGGCAAACGGGCAAGTGGAAGCCGTGAACAAAATTATTAAGTAAACCATCAAGAAGCAACTTGAAAGAGCAAAAGGTGGTTGGGTTGATAAGCTACCACTGGCACTATGGGCATACAGAACCACTCACAAAACTGCGACTGGGCACACCCCGTTTTCATTGGCATACGGGTCAGAGGCAATGATTCTAGTAGAAATAGAGGTTCCTTCACACAGAAGAATCCATTTCAATCAAGCAGAAAACGAAAAGCTACAGCTTGAAGCGCTAGATCTCCTTGATGAAAAAAGAGATGAGGCTAATCTCAGAATTGCAGCTCATCAGCAAAGGATAGCCAGACATTTCAATTCCAAAGTTCGCCAACGCAGCTTTGAGATTGGAGACCTAGTCCTGAAGAGAATTATGACAGCGACAGGTGTGTTTGGGCCAAATTGGGAAGGACCATATGTCATAGGTCAGAAGCTTCTTGACGGCACATTCAAACTCACTACTGTTGAAGGAGATCAAATTCCAAGGGCATGGAACAACAATCATTTGCATCCATACTTTACTTGAAAATTTTGTCGAAACATTGTAAAAAGAATTGTGAATGTATGATTCTTGTAATTGAAGGCAATTGTAAAACTGATGCAAGTAAATAATGAAAAAATATAAAGTGGATGTAGGCCCAGTTTCCTGGCCGAACCACTATAAATCTTGTGTTCCTTATTATTATTACATGTTTGCTTTATTTTCGATATAAAAAGTACATAGAATGTATTGCTGAAATGTCTATTCAAATTTTTGCAGACAATGGAAGTGAAACTTGCACATAGTAAGACCCAGTGATTCTCGCCAAATTTCAAGTCACAAAAGCTCCAAATTCAAATCCTAGATAGGAAGTACTTCAATTGAACGGCCTGTGATTTCGACAGAAACGAGCCTTTGCTAATAAATTGAGATCATTTGAACAAACAAACATCCAATTAAGAAGCTGATGCTCGTTCTCACGAACTTGCCTGACAACGAAGTACATTTCCTTGGATTAAACAAGTCACTTGTAGAAAAAAAAAGGGGGGATCACTCAAAAGGCATAAGCAAGTGGACAAGGGAACAACCAAAGCCATCATCGGCAGCACAAATCCTCTTCGGAAGCACAACTATTCGGAGAATAAAGACCTCTAAAGGGTCATACGCCACAAAAAAATAAAGTTCTCTACTCAACAAAAAAGATTGGAGGAGTCATGACCCTCCAACCATGAGAGAGTAACTTCCAGGCGATGAAAACCCTCTCTGAGGCACATTTCACCAGGAGTTGAAGTGTTACGACCGCACTTCGGAATTTCACTTCACCAGAGTTGAAATGTAAACAAGATAAAAGCCCTCTTCGGAGGCCCATTTCACCAGGAGTTGAAGTGTAACAACCGCTCTTCGGAACTTCACTTCACCAGAGTTGAAAAGTAAACAAAATAAAAGCCCTCTTCGGAGGCCCATTTCACCGGGAGTTGAAGTGTTACGACCGCTCTTCGGAATTTCACTTCACCAAAGTTGAAATGCAAAACAAAATAAAGTCCTTTCTGGAAGCCCACGTTTCACCGAGATTGAAATAAAACTTCCAAGTGTTGAAACGTGAAAAAGCTTTTTTTTCAAAGGCACAACTCTTTGGAGGTAACGTTTCGCCAAGATTGAAATAAAACTTCCAAGTGTGGAAACGTGGAAAATCCCTCCTCAGAGGTACAACCCTTCCCAGGGACACAATCAAAAATAAAGACTTCTTCGGAAGCCCACGTTTCACCGAGATTGAAATAAAACTTCCAAGTGTTGAAACGTGAAAAGGCTTTCTTCGAAGGCACAATTCTTTGGAGGTACACGTTTCACCAAGATTGAAATAAAACTTCCAAGTGTTGAAACGTGAAAAATCCCACCTCAGAAGTACAAATTTCTATTTCAAAAAAAAAAAATATATATATATCCTCATCAAGGGTATACTTTAACTTTCGAAGGAAGAGTGATTTATCTATTCTAGAAAATAACCTTCCTCAAAAAAAAAAGAGGAAGAAAGCTAAAGTACTCTTCAGAGGCCTGCTTTACCACATAGAAGAATTCACTTGGCAAAATGCGTACTTAAGCAAAAGAAAAAAGTGATTTCTTCGAGGGACAAAGCATAAAAACTTATATGAAGGAAGTTGTACTCTACGAAAAATTTCTTCAAGAATGAAGTAATTATTCTTCAAAAAATAAGAGTGCGAGTCCCCTCAAAGTATAAAATATTGCAGCAAACTTATGGTATGGAGGCAACATGGTATAGTGGTATAGTTACATACAAAATGGTATAGCTACATCGGTAATGTACGCTCAAACAACATACCACGAGTTCACCGCAATATCATATAAATAAACTTGTGCAAAAATGAATAATAAATGCATTCTCAAATTCAAACAAGAGTCTGTACAAATAAAGGATCATTTTATTCAATTGCAGATACAGGTTTCAAAATAAAAAAAAGCAGGGGCCGGTACCTGCACAACATCCGACCATTACACAAAAAAGGAGTCAAAAAGCCCGAAGTTCGACTCTTCACTTCTTCTTGCTACCTTTGGACCCTTTGCCTGGCCGAATGATTAGTTTTTCAGGTCAATCTATAGGCATAAGGGAAGAAGGAGAGGGAGGAGCAACCGGTGCGACTTCCGGTTCCTCTTCAGTAGTGATGATTTTCTTCCCCCTCCTCTTCGATGTTCCGTGCTTCTTTCTTCTCTTCGAAGAAGACTCACTCCCTGGAGTAACAAGAGCGGACAAAACTACGTCATCAGAGGGAGTCCGCTCCGGAGAGATCTCGCCTCCTTCAAGTCCCTCGTCCTTCTGCTCTTGCGAAGCGATAGGGTCATCCAAGCCGTGAAGAGCCTCAATCTGTTCCTCTTGTGACCCGGGTTGTGAAGCAGAAGGAGGAGTCACCTGAAGAGACGGAGGAGGGATAACCGGAGGAAGTGAAGTCTACACAGCACTTGGTGTTTCAACTGCAGAAGAAGAGAAATTAAAAATATTAGTATCTCCCCGAAAGAAGGGAGATATGGGTTCGTCGAGATTCAAGAAGTAATCGAGAAGCTCATCAAACTTTTGAGGAGTAAGCAAGCGATCCACTTGAATCGGACCAATATCAAAATTACCTGAAGATGTTTGCTTCGTTAGCTCAATCTCATAATTCTGAGCCCCGATATCCTCCAAAGCCTCATCATCAGTAGGGGTGATTACCCCGGTTCTTGTAGGAGGCAGCGAATGAGCACTAGAGCCTGTAATGTCCACTTCGGAAGAAACTAAAGGACGTTCAGAAGTGGTAGGTGGTATTTCTTTCTCAGAACGTTCTCCTTACGCCATTCCGGCCCATACCTTGGCGAGTTGCTCTTTTCCCTTGGCAAGAGCGGCGCGGGCATCATCATCGAGATAATGCTCTTCAAGAGCTATCTCAGCGTAGCCAGCACCTTTACCACCTAGCATATCAAGTGCTGCCTCCCAGACTTCAGCTAATGTAATTTCGTATTTAGGGCCTAGAAAGGCAAGGCTGCCGCGCCCCAAAATGCTATGCAGATAGAAATCAAATAATGTGGAGCTAATGTCAGCTTTGGTTGCTTGATGGGCCTCTTCGGCCGCGAGTTTACCAGCAACAGCCTCGTCACGCTCCTTTTCGGCCATAGCAAGTTGAGCTTTTAGCATCTCTATCTCCAAGCTTTGAGAGCCGGCCTGTTCCCGCAGCTGTAAAGTTTCGGCGCGATAATCTTCTATGACCTTCTCCTGCTGTGTAAGCTTATCTTCGACTGCCCTTTGACTGGCATGCGCATCTCGTACTTGTTGCTGAAGCATGCTCTCCTTTTGAGAATGGAAAGTAGATGAAGTAGCTAATTCTTCCTTAAGCTTTTCTACTTCCGCTTCCAGCTTTTCATTATAGGAAGCAATACTTCTCATTTCGGCGTCATGCTGTTCGAGAGTCTTCTGCCACTCAGCCTTATCGTTCTCCATTGTGAGCATGGCCTCGAGATTGGCTCGGTTAACCCTCTTAAGCTCGTCGACATGTTTTTGCCAGTTCGACATTCTTTCAATATCGGTCCTGACAGAATCAAGATTTCGCAGCATAGCCGGTTTGTCGAGAGGAACCAAGTCGAGATCAAATCAAACCCCTCTCAGGCACCACTGAGGGAATCGACTTTGAAGAGTGGGAGGACCTTGCCCAACTTGGTATGCGGGCCGGTTGATGATTGTTTGAATGTCGGAACGAACGGGGGCAGGAGATTGAGCAGGAACGTTTTGAGAAACTGTCGGCATTGTTTCTTCAGTAAGTTTAGCCCGCTTGCTAGAAGAATCTTCCATGTGTCCTTTACCTCTCTCATCGTGAGTCTTTCTTTTTTGGGTATCATCATCTCTGTGGGGAGGGTCATGTCTTTCTTGTTCTCTTTGGTGACGTTCTTCATATGCTCGACTCTCGTCTGCTTTTCTGATGGCCCTCTCTTCATCGGATTCTCTGTAAGAAGGGAGGTAACGCCTATAATCATACTGGCTACGCCTCCCGTAGAGCTGGAAATCATCATAGTACGAACCGCTGCGCCCCATAGGAGAATCTGGAATAAAAATAATAAGCTTTAGAAATCTTTAAAATACAAGAAGATAAGTGCGTAGAAGTGATGAAAAATCCGAAGTGTCGTGTAACGTGTAAACGACACGCATCGAGTTACAAACCACTCTGTGGAATAGAAGTAGTGATAACTTGAGTAGGAGAAGTTGACATTTGTTGTAAAGAAGATGTCGCCTCGATTACAGAAGAGATAGTTTTGGAAACATCATCTTTGAAAAGTTCTTGAGAAGTCACAATTAAATCACTCAACCCCTCGAAAACATCATCACCATCATGTTTTTTGAGACTTGCTTTCTTGACTCCTTCGTTAGTAGATTTTTCGGAAGATCGTGGAGGTTCTTCCTCTTCGATAACTGGGGCAAGTACAGACTTGTCAAATGGCCCCGCAACATCTTTCGGAATTGAACACTTTACTAGTGAAGTTTCTATAGAGGTTCCTCCCTGCACGTGCTCTTTAGTAGGGACCGGGCCATCAGGAATTTTCATCGGAGAATCGGGAACTTCAGTCGGAACTTCATGAAGTTGAGTAGAACGAGAAGAATGTAAAAGCTCAAATCGATGAAGGAGTTCATCTGTCAATAAAAATTTTGCGCTCCTCTCTTCAGCAGCCACAATGCTTAGCCTTTCAAAGACTGGTTTATGACTGGAATCTCTAGAAGGAGGAGGAAGTGCTGTAAAAATAAGGAATGGAATCAGCATCCAGCAATACGAACCATGAAAAACTTAGAATGGAATTGAAGAAAGAAAGACCGGAGAAAAGATCTCACTTCCTATTCTCCAGTCTGCGTAAAATCCTGCGGGGCAACGAATATAGAAGAATTGATTCAAGAAACCATGTGCACTCTCCGGCAAATCCAAAATTAGTTTACGGTTCCTCGCACCTCTTACAAGTACAATCGAAGGGTGGTCCTTGTTCTTCGCAAAAGTGCACAGGTAATAGATTTCCTCAAAACTCGGAAGACGGTCAAGAGTTCTCCTGAACAGAAGCACAATCCCATCAAGATGGCATAGCCATTGGGATGCAGTTGGAAAGGAGAGATCGTCAGTCGAAGAAGGATTTGTTGAAGAAATTCATTAAAGGGAGGAATTGCTCCACTTAAGCACATTTGGCGATTAATGGCAACAAAACCGGAAGGTGGTCTATCAGCGAAATCATTTGGTCCAGGGAGTAAAACTTCTGCCTCGGCAATGCCAAATTGAATGCATAATTGATTAAGCACCCGCTGTTTCAGAAGGGTAGGAGTTCTTTCCGGAGGGTTCTCTAGTGGAATAGCAACCGGGAAAGCCCCTTCGACGTGTTCTATCATCTCTTCTTGTTGAGACGTCATTCTACATGAGTAACTGGATGTTCAGGTGTGAAGGTGCACGTTTCCTAAAAGTGTGAAGTGTTGTGCGAAACTAATAAAAATAACAAGCGAAATAACTGAAATTAAACTAATTGACAACTGATCGATTGTGAGATTTCAGGACTTGTTAATTTAAAACTCAAGCGCAGTGTTAATTCAAACAAAATTTTAGCTTTGCTTTAACACTTCATTTGAGTCGGTTGATTCACAGCATTTCACTCACACAGTTCATTTAAGTTGATTATTCTTTATCGACTAATCTGTCATTCGATGTGGGCGGTCAATGACAGTATATTCGTCCCATTTTTCTACAAATGTTATGTTTAAACAGGTTGTTACCATTAGAGATAATCTGCAAAGAAATACGACAAAATTCAAGTCCATATAGTTCAAAGTTCAAACAGTTCAATCAAAGTTGTCTCAGGATTTCACAAGTCCTAGGTCGTCCAGCGACCTAGCATAGGTCGGAGCCTTCTTAGGTCGCGCTGTGCAAAGTAAAGGATAAGGCTTTACAAATTCGTCCTAGTGTTAGCTTGGCCGCGACCTAAAGCCTATGTCGCAAGGAAGTTAGGTCGTGCAGTTCTTAGCTCGAGTAACTCTTAACTCACGCAAAGTCTTAGGTCGCATGAATATTAGGTCGTTCAGCGACCTAGTGTAGGTCGAAACTATTCCTTAGGTCGCAAGGGTCATTAGATCGCGAATTATCTTAAGTCGCTCAAATCCGCTAGGTCACTAACTTCCTCTCCACGCAATGCTTCAACAGACCCGATAACCCGCTAACAACTACACAGAAATCCATCATCCTCTTTGTGAAGTCCATCATCTCCACGCATCACCGAATCACTTGAAAAGCGATTCAAAGAATCTCCAATCCATCGTACATTCAATACATTTTCGTGCCTACTCAAGCGGCGATCGAAAATCGATTGCAACGATTCAAAATATAGCACGATGCAAGGGATTGGGTCAAGGTCAGAAAATGGGGATTCATAATTCAACAGTGATTATGGTGGGACGGAGATCGAATTCACTTACGTATTATGTTGGTGAAGATAAATTGACAGCTAAATGGGTTGAATTTGCCTTCGAAAACTTGAGAGCTTGATAATGGTTGAATAGGAAGTTCAGAGCAGATGAAGTGAAGGAGGAACGACCTATGTCATTTATACCCCAGGGAAGTGAGATGTGAATCGACACACACGACCTAATTTTCTCGATAGGTCGCTCACGACCTAACAACTCATCAGAGCTCGAGTTAAGAGAATCGAAGCACACAACCTATGACCTAGGCACGTACTTCGAGGGGCAAATGTTAACTCCTCTTCGTTGGAAACTGGAAAATGTGGAGCGACCTAACTAGACCAACGACCTAACTAGACCAACGACCTAAGAGACCTAGCGACCTAAAGTCTTAATGCGACCTAGCGATCTAAAGTCTTTATGCGACCTAGTACCTTTAGTCCTTAGCGACCTAAGAGATGGAGCAGCCTAGCGACTTAACTTATCAAGTAACCTAAAAGTAGCTGCGACCTAAGGGAAGCTGCGACCTACGAAACGCTGCGACCTAAGGGAAGCTGCGACCTACAGAACTCTGCGACCTAAAGGAAGCTGCGACCTATGGAATTCTGCGACCTATAGAACTCTCGCGACCTAAGATAGGTCGCTCACGACCTAAGGACATTGCATTAGAAGACCGCCTATTCTATGCCGCTACTAGTAAGGTCGCTCACGACCTAGAACTTGTGTAAATCAGCATGCGTGTTCTTGTGAGAGAGAGGACAGTGTATCTTAGGTCAGTCACGACCTACGACCTAGCTTAGGTCGGTCACGACCTACGACCTAACTTCGAGAAATGCCTATAAATACGACCCTAGTTCCAACTAGCAGAGGACCTTTTTGGCTCATTCATTTCAAGCGCCATTACTCTGCTGCATTCTGAACTACTTCAACACCTTCAAGGAACTTCACGGAGAAATCAAACATGTCAAACATGTGTTCAAAGATTTGGATCGACGTTGAAGTTTAGGCTACTCGTTCTAAGTCACTTGAAACTCAAAGTGTGTTGTAATCAAAGTATAACTGCATTGACTTGTAATCAAATCATCAATAAAGATATTCAAAGTGGACGTAGGCTATCTCTTAAGCCGAACCACTATAAAATTGCTGTTGTTTACTGTTTTCTACTACTATCTGCTTATAATCTGTTCCCGAGCTATCGGGTGGTGCTTTCACGATCTCACTTCATACACCGGGGTGTTAGCGTTCAAATTTTAGCGTTAACTGTGAGTTTTCTCTTTTTAGCTTTTCGTAACTTGATCGTTCGCTGTTTATCTGATGGATTCTTCTCCTGAATTGGACAGGTGGGACTTCTGGTCAACATGCTGGGAGCTCCGATCCTGCCGTCAATTAGATTCGGAGAGCTAGTAAGATGAGGGCGGAGCACTGATGCAGTTGGCTACTTGATCTGATCCGTATAGTTTTTGGTTTTCTTGACTTTCCTATCTATACTTAGTCAAAAACATTAGTGTATTTTCGGATTGTAATCATGCCATTGAACAACTCTATGTAATTTTATAACACGAGCTGATTTTGTTATATTTTGAATGCTGTCATTGCTTTTGATGTGTTGTATAAGAAATATAACCATGCATATGCCTGTGATTTGATTGTGTTTGACATTAAGCTTCTACTTGTAATATAATTTCATGTTTTGCAATGTTAGTGTGATGTATGAATAATTTATAGTTACATGTTCATGTACAAGAGAAGAGAGTACCGCCCTTCATGTTTTAGTCGCAGGGGGTAGCCTTGAGCGTCTTGGGTATCTGGTCGTGGACACAGCTGAGTGTCTCGTTATCCAGCTTGCGGGCTCCGATCCTTATGAGCGAATGTCTCCTAGTCGGTGTCCTGTACTTTAGGGACCGTTACACAGGATAGGAGAAAAGTATTTAAATGAAATGAAAATATAGGAAAAGTAAATCTTCTAGTCACGGAAGGCCGTCGATGTGCTTAAGTTCGTGGCAAACGGGTTTTGTAGTCACTTTCCCTAGCTGTGCGTTTTGGAGACATTTGTCACCCTTCTTACGCCTCTGCGGGGAGTTTTCTTTTTTACCACAGCCGCACTTAAGACACATCGGAGCCGATCGCGCACAGTAACTACCCGGGCCATTATGGCCCGTAATCGTGGGTATTATTCGATTTACTGTGGCCGGCTAGCGTGGGGGCCAATCGTCAACTGTGAACTGCCCCTGGCTGGCCACACCTTATGTTGGGGCTTATGATCGGTTCACCGTTGCCGGCGAGCCGAATCGCTGTAATGAGCTGCCATGGCATAATCGGCCTTCTCGGTGGCTTGTACTCGGCTTATTACAGTCGGCTTTAAAGGCCGAGGCAAACAATGAGTTAACTCGCGGTAGAGGGATACCAGAGCAAAGTGTCTCATTGGCGAGGGCATAGGATCATAGCGTACCTGTTAGATTTTGTCCAGGTGGAGTTGTGTTGTGAAGCTCTGAATTGAAATTTCATCTGCAAAGGATTTTGTTCAACAGCAAAGGATAAAGCTTAACAAGTAGCCAAGACATAAAGGAACAAGTTAACAAGAGCCAAGTTTTTTAAAGTGGTTCGACACGAAAATGCCTACGTCCACTGATTCTCTTTGTTAATTCACTTCATATGGGCAGTACAAGTTAAGAAAAGTATCGACAGAGGTGTCGGATGTTCCATGCCCTCTG
This sequence comes from Allium cepa, assembly GCA_030765085.1. Taxonomy (NCBI): domain Eukaryota; kingdom Viridiplantae; phylum Streptophyta; class Magnoliopsida; order Asparagales; family Amaryllidaceae; genus Allium; species Allium cepa. The sequence continues at coordinate 294,773,849 of CM060942.1, forward strand.
GAACACCTCTCCGTCCACTGTTGACAAAATATAAGCTCCGTTGTGGAGATCTTTATAAATTACATATGGTCCATCCCAGATGGGGTCCAGTGCCCCGGGGCACGGAAAGATTCGCTTGAGGACATGATCTCCTTCTTGTAAGCTGCGATGTTTGACTTTGGAGTTGTATAGTGTTGCCACTTTTTGTTTGTGAGCTGCTGCTTTGAGTGCTGCGTCATTTCTTCTCTCCTCAACCAGGTCCAAAGACATGAGGAGGAGCTCTTCGTTCTCTTCCGGGTTGTAGTGGATCCTACGGTGAGAGGGCACTATAGTTTCAACTGGGAGCATAGCCTCCGATCCATATGCCAAAGAGAAGGGAGTATGCCCTGTTGAAGTTCTGTAAGATGTGCGATAGGCCCAAAGTGGCGTAGGAAGTTCGTCCACCCAAGCCCCTTTCGACTTTTCAAGTTTCTTCTTGATTAAGGTTTTGAGGATCTTGTTGACAGCTTCGACTTGGCCGTTTGCCTGGGGATAAGCCACGGATGAGAAGCTTTTGTGAATCCCGTGCTCTTGGCACCAGTTGGCGAATTCTTCGCTGTCAAATTGAAGTCCGTTGTCTGATATGACCTTGAGTGGGACTCCGTACCTGCACAGAATATTTTTGATCAAGAAGTTGATAAATTTTGCCGAAGATATATTATTTAGAGGTTCCGCTTCCACCCATTTGGTTAAATAGTCGACTGCTACTATAGCATATTTAGCTCCGCCTCGGCCCATTGGCAGTTCACCAATCAAGTCAATTCCCCATACTGCAAAGGGCCAAGGGCTAGTCATTTGAGTGATCTCATTTGTTGGTAGTCGAGGAATTTTAGCAAATCTCTGACATCTGTCGCATCTTCTGACGAAGTCTAAGGCATCTTTGTTTAATGTGGGCCAGAAATACCCATATCGGAGTATCTTTTTTGCTAGGGTCTGCCCTCCGGTGTGGTCTCCACAACTTCCCTGATGGATATTGGATAGAATTTCCCTGGCTTCTCTTCCAGCAACGCACCTCAATAAGGGGTTAGAGAAGCCGTGCCGATAGAGGATGCCATCTTGTATTGTGTAGCGGGAAGTTTTCCTTAGAATTTTCTTAATTTCATTTCGCCCGTCGGGTAGGGTGCCGTTTTGTAAGTATTCTCGGATAGGGGCCATCCATGTTTCTTCTTCGGTTGCATCTATCAGGTTTACTTGCTCGAAACTCGGGGTTAGTAGCCTTGAGACGGTTATCGTTCCAGAAGTGGTATCATCTCCCATGCTAGCTTGCTTTACCAGCTCGTCGGCCTCTTGATTTTCTTCTCGAGGAATGTGTTTGATCGAGTAGTGATCCAATTGATTGAGCAGTTGCTTGGCCTTTTTCAGATATGTCGTGAGTCGTTCTCCTCGAGTTTGGAATTCTCCCAGTATTTGATTTACAATAAGTTGAGAATCACTATGGAGATATAAAGAACTGATTCCAATTTCTAGTGCAAGTTCTAATCCGGCTATCACTGCTTCGTATTCTGCGTCGTTGTTGGTGGCAGCGAATTCCAATCTTAGAGCGTAGTGTAGCTTCTTTCCCCTGGGGGTGATTATCACAACACCTTCCCCCGAGCCTTGCTCGTTCGACGCTCCATCTACGAAGAGATTCCACTTGATATCTTCTGCTATTTCAGATTGGTCCTTATCGTCGCTAGTAGTGAATTCGGCAATGAAATCAGCTATGGCTTGTCCCTTGATAGCGGTGCGAGGATGGTAAGTGATATCATATTGACTTAGTTCGATGCACCACTTAAGTAATCGCCCAGAAGTGTCGGGGCGATGGAGCACTTGCCTTAGCGGTTGATCGGTTAAAACTCTGATGGAATGAGACTGGAAATAGTGTCGCAGTTTCCGCGACGTGATAAACAAACAGTATGCTAGCTTTTCAAGCTTAGGGTATCTTACATCTGCCCCTGTGAATCTTTTGCTTACAAAGTATACGGGTCGCTGCGCGCGGTTGTCTTCTCTCACCAAAGCGGCGCTCAAAGCGTGGGATGATACAGCAAGGTATAGGTATAGTTCCTCGCCTCCATTTGGAGTTGAAAGTACCGGTGGTCTTTGGAGGTGTCCGATTAAGTTAAGGAAGGTTGTCGAGCATTCATCGGTCCATTCGAATTTTCCTTCGTCTTTCTTCAGGGCTTCGAAGAAAGGAATGCATTTGTCAATTGCTTTAGAGATGAACCGGCTTAGGGCGATCACCTTCCCGTTTAGGCTTTGCATCTCTTTTCGAGTGGATGGTATCTTGATATCTTGCAAGGCTCGGACTTGTTCGGGGTTTGCTTCAATCCCCCTGGCATGAACGATGAATCCCAAAAACTTTCCCGATGATACTCCGAAGGAGCACTTTAGAGGGTTCAGCTTCATTCCATATTGGCGAAGTACTTCAAACATCTTGTCCAGGTGGTTTATATGGTCGTTGGCTTTCCTCGATTTTACCAGCATGTCATCCACATAAACTTCCATAGTTCGTCCTATCAGTTCTACAAACATCTTGTTGACGAGGCGCTGATAAGTAGCTCCGGCGTTTTTAAGTCCAAACGGCATTACCTTGTAGCAGTACAATCCTCGGTCAGTAATGAAGCTAGTGTGGTCTTGATCGGGGGCGTGCATAGGGATCTGGTTATATCCTGAGTATGCATCCATAAAGGATAAGAGTTCGTGTCCGGCAGTGCTGTCCACGAGTTGGTCGATGCAGGGGAGTGGGAAGCAGTCTTTCGGGCAAGCGTCATTTAAGTTGGAGAAATCGATGCATGTTCGCCACTTCCCATTAGCTTTCTTTACCAGTACCGGGTTGGCGATCCATTCCGGGTAGATGGCTTCACGTATGAAGTCATTGGCAAGTAAGTCCTTTACTTCTTACTCGAGGGATGCTGATCGTTCTGCCCCAAAACTTCTCTTCTTTTGCTTTACCGGTACCTTGGTAGGATCGATGTTTAGTGCGTGGCATGCTATGTCCGGGGAGATTCCAGTCATATCAACGCGCATCCATGCAAATACATCCATGTTGTGGCGAAGAAAATCAATGAGTTGATTCTTTAATTCTCTTTTTAACTGAGATCCGACTCTCAGCAGTTTACTTGGGTCGCGTCTATCTACAGATACGAATTCCATAGCCTCTGCAGGCTCGGCGGTGGCCTCCTCCTCATTGGCCCTGTGGTCTAATTCACTGAAAGGATCACTGGTATACCGAAGAGGAGGGGCTTTCTTTAGTTGCTATGCTTCCAAGCTTTTCATGCAGAGAATAGTCTCTGCAATTTTTCCCTTTATCTCTCCTGCGATTATTGCGAAGTTCGGTTACATAGCAGTCCCGAGCGGCGTCTTGATCCCCTTCTACTTCTCCCACTCCATTATTCGTTTGGAACTTCATCTTCAGGCACCATGGGGCAAGGACAATTTGGAAGTCGGACAAGGCTGGTCTTCCTAAAAAGGCATTGTAGGCCGAGTGGTTGTCTATTAGCACGAATGTTTGTTTCCGAACTGCGGAGCGGGGATGACTTCCCAATTCAACAAAGAGATCCAATTGTCCGAGGGGCATCTTTGCTTCTCCAGTGAAACCGTGTAGCGGTTTGTTGCAGGGAGACACATCCTTCATTGACAGCTTCATTTTGTTGAAAGCATGCTTGAACATAATATTTACTGAGCTCCTAGTGTCTACTAGGATTCGAAAAACTTCAGCTGGGCCGAACCAGGCAGAGATGACCATCGGATCCATGTGAGGGTATTGCCTTCCTTCTAGGTCGCGCCCACTGAATGTGATGTCATTATTTTCCTTTCGCTTTGGGTGACGTTCTCCCATAACAGAATTGACACAGTCTCCATTGTTTCTGAGTGAGTTTCCATACCTTTCCATTTCTGCCCAGCTCTTGTCGGCGATGTGTGGCCCTCCTGATATTGTATGGACCACTATCTTCTCTTGGGTGGAACCGCTGGTGTTGCGATTTCCTCCGCCTCTCTCTGGGTGGAGCCGCCCTAGGTTTTCCTTGGTAGGAGCTAGGGTCCTGTCTTGTCCCCTTACACAGCGTTCTAATCTCTTCCTTTCTAATGTGTTCTTCGATTAGGTCGCGGAGGTGGCGACATTCATTGGTATCATGTCCATAAGATTCGTGGAAACGATAGAACTTTCCGGACTGGATTGCGTGATCTGACTCCTTCTTGTACGGGGGGCGCTTGTATGTAAGTTCGTCCTGGGTGGCCAGGAAGATGTTCTCGACTGTCTCATTCAAGGGAGTGTAAGCATCGAATCTCGGTCCTGGTCGGTACAAGCGCTTTTTTCCCTTCTTGCCCCCTGCATTGTCTCTGAAGTCGTTTCTCCGAATGTCCTTCGCCGCGGCTGGGGCATTTCCATGAGCCACCTTAGCCTGTGGTCCTGTCTGCCTTTCAGTGGCAGCTTCTTCGAGTCTCATGTACTTCCCAGCTTCATGGAAGAAATCGAGCAAGGTAGCTGGTTTTTCTTTATTTAGTCTTCTAACAAACTTGGTATTTGGGTGGACACCACTATAGAGGGCCATTAGGGTGAGTTTCTCATCGTCATCTTGGACTGCGGCCGCTGCGGCGTTGAACCGGGTTAGATATTGTTGCAGCGTCTCTCTGGATTTCTGTTTGACTGTAGATAGAGAATAAGCATCCTTGGGTTGTTCCACATGAATGCGGAACTGGCTAATGAACTTTTCTTTCAACATCTCCCATGAGCTGATAGATCCTTTGGGTAGATGGCAGAACTAGGAGGTAGCTAGGTCTGCTAGGAACAGCGGAAAGCATTTACACAACACTCCTTCCGTTGCTCCGCTCATGAGCATATGTTGTGTGTATCTCTGCAAGTGTACAACGGGGTCGGAAGTTCCCTTGTACGGTTCCATCGTTGGCATTTTCCATTCTCGAGGGGTGATGGCGGTTTCGATGTCGCGGGTGAAAGGGCTGGTTACCCTAGCGCCTATCCCTCGATCCCTTTGCTCCCATCGGACGCATTCCCTGAATAATCGTGCCATTCTTTCATCAGAATTTGGAGCGGACAAAAATGAGCTTGGTTCTTCCCTGCGGGATCGATCTCGTCCAGATGACCTATAGGGATGGTAGAGTCTATCACTTCTGACGTTATCCAGTGGCTGTCTTTGGCTGCTCGGATGCATGCTAGGACCGGCTACAGTTGGCCCCTTCCTTGATCTTCCCCTGTGGGGTTCTGTTTCGAGCATTTCCATGGGGTGAACTTCGGGCTGGGTTCTAGCTCGGCTCCGTTCAGCGGGGTTTCTTTGATTAGGCGGCATGACTGGCTCAGCTACATCCGACCCTCGCCTAGTGCCTCCCCCGTTGGGTTCGGTTCCAAGCTCTTCCTCGAGTCGGAGTTCGGGCTTAGTCCGGGCGCGGCCCCTATCATTGTTGTTCCTGTTGATAGTTTCTTCGAAGAGGGACGACCTCTGTTGTCACCGAGATCCTCCAGATTGAGACTCACCCCATGATTCAGTGTTGCGGTTGGATTCTTCGGCATCCCTCAAGCGTGACATGAGTTGGTTTACCAAAGCTTCTTGTTGGGATGCGAAGCGGTTAGTCACTTCAACCACAACTCTGTCTAGGTCCGCCCTAGTGATTGCTGCTGGTTGTTCCGCGGCAGGGGCTGTCGGAATTGCCTGATCTACATTTGGCACTGCTGTCGTAGTGGGATGATTCTCTTGATCTGGATCCACTTGATCTGGAGCGCTGCTGGTTGCAACGTTCTTTCCCTTGTTGGCGTCTTTTCTCGGCCTGGAAGTCATGTTTCCTAGGCAATGAAGGGTGCTATTGGGAAAGAAGGTTGAATGAGGGAAGCTGAAGCTTCGAGTTCCAAGTTTCTCAGTGAAAGAACCAAAAATGTTTGCACAAAAAATGGACAAACACCTCAAAGTCGTATGATTTAGTTGATTTTATGTTGTCCTTAGCGGTTTGGGTGATTTATGCAAGTATATAAAAAAAACAGGGGCTAAACTGTCAAAGACATGCAGATTTATAGTGGTTCGGCCAGAACGTGCCTACGTCCACTTTATATGTTATTCTCTCTTTTCTTTCAGATTACAAGTACAAAGCTTTGTATACAAGTATATGAAAGTTGTTTGAAAGTTCCTTCCGTGCTTGAGCTCTAAAACTTGTCTGCCATTGTTGTACCCCTGCCCCTATATTTATAGAGTGAGGCTGGGGGCAGGGGTGTTGGATGTATATAGCTGCTGGTGGGCCTGGGCCGATGTTATTTGGCCTGAAAGCGTTCTGGTTCGGCAAGGCTTCATTCGGCGTGGAACTTGGACCGGTGATGGAGTGGTCCGGTGGTAGGTGGTTTGGAGGTTCATTCGGCAGTGGGTTTAGAGGCGTTGGTTCGGCATGGAGCTTGGACCGGTGATGGAGTGGTCCGGTGGCAGGTCGACTCGGTGGTGATGGGGAAGGGATTGGTTCGGCATGAGGGCGGTGTTGGTTCGGTGGAACATGGAGGGAAGGTGGTTCGGTTGTAGTTGGTTCAGTAGCGTGGAGGGAAGGTGGTTCGGTAGGGAGTTGTTTGGCAGTAGGTGGTCCGGTGTGAGCCGATTCGGTAGAGGACATGGATGGCTGGCTTGACAGTATTTGGTTCGGGTAGGGTTGGACCGTTGGTGAGAATTCTCCCAACATTGTAGTTTAGTAGTATTGTTTGTTTGGAATCTATAGAGCGAGTATCCCGATATTTTTACCGGGGAAACTGTGGAAGTTCTATCCAGAATTTTTCTTGATAACTATATTTGATTAATTAGATTTGTTTGATTGGTTGAATTGATTGCTATGGTTGTTAGCATATCATGGGTATATGCTTGTGTTTTAAAATTAAATCTTTAAATAGATTATTAAATTACCTTTGTTTTAAATTTCGGGGACGAAATTCTTTTAAGGGGGAAGGAATGTGAAGACCCGGAATTTTAAAGCAATATCAATTTAATATTCTGAAATAAAAATTAAATTGATTTGATAATATTTATAATAAGATTTGAATTAATAATTCAATAAAATAAATAGTTATTTGATAGATTTTATCTTTTTAAATCTAATAAATTGTTTTCTATTTATAATATATATAGAATATTATATATATTGTATATAGATCTTGTTTTAATCTGATTAATAAATAAATCCTGTATTCTATAAAATATGTATCTTTAGTAAATTGTGAATTATGATTTTATTTAAAAATTAAACTTTTTAAAAGTTATTTAATAAATAAATATGGTTTTAAATACCTAAGATAAATATTGAATGATTTAAAAAAATTGTTTAACTCAAGTCTAAAATTTAAATAAATGACAATAAGGTTTATTATCTTATAAAATATAGTGTGATAAAATAAATAATTTATTAATAAGAAGACAAATTCTTTTAATAAGCTATTTATAGTTATTAAATGTTGATATATTAAAAAATATATAATAATACATTGTTCAAAAAAATAAATTTTTAATAAAAATTTTTGTTTTTCAAAATTCAAAATTGTATTTGTATTTGTAAATAAACTGGATTTCAAAATTCTAATTTGAACTTGAATTCAAAGTTTTTATAATTTAAAGTATAAATGTTTTTAATTTGTTTTGATTTTGAAATATCTGTATAAGTTTAATTTTATAAATATAGTTTGATTTATTCATTTTAAAATCTATATACATATGAATAAATACATGATTAACTAATTTATATAAACACAGGTTTACATTTATCATGTATTAACATCTAAATCAATAACTAATTAACATTTGGGACAAAGGTAAACATCTTACAAATTCAATGAGCATGTGTTAATTAATTAACATACTTACTTGACAAATGTAATATGTAGGGACAAGTGTCATTTATTTTAGATTTTCTTTTATAGAATCAAATTTCAGCCATTTATTTACAAATCTTCTTCCCTTTCTTTTCTATTTTTCTAAAATTCAAAGCCAAGAAGAAAATTGAAACAAATCCCCTCAAAAACTTAAATCTGAAAACACCTCCACTAAAACCCAATTCATAAAGTCAAATTCCTATAATCTTTTCAAATCCATGAAATCAAAACATGCAAAACCATCTTCAAAATTGAATCAAACATGCTAATTTGTTGTTTTCAAAAGACCTGCATTATTTCAAAATCTGGAATGCATGCATCATTTAGCATCTGGGATACAAACAACTGCAGTTTCAAATAGAAAGGAGCTTGCATGCCACTTTAAAAATAAATTCCATAGCAATTCAAGTTCCTGAATCAAAAGACTTTCATATGAAGGCTGTTTTCAAAAGAAGAGTGTAAAGTTTTAAGGAAAAGTAATTTCCAGTTTTAAAAGCACAAGTTCTTCTCAAAATTCATGGCACTGTTTTCTGATTTTATAAGGTGAGTAACTTTATTTTTAAAGGATTAAGTATAAAATGTGGTTGCTGTTATTTCTGTGGTTAAAATTTAGTATGCATATTTAATGATGAAGTCTGCAGTATGCATGTCTTGTTCCATATAAGTATTCCTCTGTTTGAATTTTAGTTTCCCTGATTTAAATTCATATTCATTTTCTCTTCAAACAAATGTTAATAGGACTTAGTTTATAAACAAAGGTTGTGTGATTTATCATAGATTAATGTTTTAAAAACTTATTTAAGCCAAAATCCATCCGTGTGTCTTTGGAAATAAAAAGGAAATCATAACAGCAGTATTTGATATACAAAGTGAAAATCAGACTTTGTAAATTATGATGTTCAGTAATATAAATGGAAAGATAAAGAAAAAGTAGGAATTTCAATATACAAATAAGCATTTTTAATCAAGGGGTTTGGGGAGCAATTTTCTGTTGAACAGAAAAGGGAAATTTAGTGGTTTTTGATAATCTATTGGGTTGAGAGGGTCGGGTTTTTTCTAGTAGAGGGGGGTGTGACCAGTGAAGCTTGGAAAAATGATGGATGGCGATGAACTTCATCGTGGTTTCAGCGGTGTGGATTTCTTGTCTGTAGCCCTAGTTTAACTGTGTTAGGTTGATCGATCTTTCTCGTTTTCTATTGTGGATCGAGTGTATTGATATTTTAGGAGATGGTAGTTTGGGTGACGATGAAGTTGTGGTCGGAGTTGCAAGGCTTATGATGGTCGGGGGATGGTGGTTTTAGTGTTGACAGGTTTTGATGGTGATGTCTATTTTACTGTTCCACGTTTTGGAGTTGATTCTCGAATTCGATTTCGAGAATTAGGTTGCAATCTGATGGTCGACATAAGTTTGAGTGTTGATCGTCGATGTGGTGTGACCACCGAAGATGGATGGTGATGATCGTAGGCATGGTGCATGTGCACCATGCAAATTTAATTCTTGATGGTAGTTGGGTGGAAGCAGAGGAGGGGTCTCAAGATTTTCTCGGGCAGTTCTGAGTTTGGCTCGAAGGATTTAGCTAGATGACTCGAAGCAGTTTTAGGATGGCTCGGGTAGTTTGATTGTTACAGTTTTTTTTTTTGAAAAAAACTGTCCGCAGTTTTAAAAATTTAAATCAAAATTTAAAATGAATTAGTAGTTGTGATAAGATTTAAATAAGTTTAAATCTGCAGAAGAGTTTTAGTTTAAAGAAGTTGAAATCTTATAAGTTTTAAAATTTGAAAGTGGTTTCAGTTTTTTTTTAAAAATAAAATAAAAGAAGATGGTAACCTGGCAGTTTCTGGAAATTTAAATTTTCATTTTGAACCTGGTACAAAATCTTAAATAGAAAATTTGAATTTCAAATGTAAGTTCAGTTTTCTTAAGGGTCTGAATCTTCAATTTCTTTTTAAAATGGAATTTGATTTTTTGAATAAAAAGTTTTAGAATCATGGTTTAAATTCAAATAATTTTAAATAAGGAATGGTTCAAAGGTTTTGAATTTAAAATTATGGATATTTAAATAAGTTTTGAAATTTGAATGTTTTTCAAACAAGTTAAATTTAAATTGTTTATTTGAAGTAAATTTGTTTTCAAACAAATATTTAAATTGATTTTCCTTTTTGAATTGAAATCATTATAAATGGTTTATAAAGAAAGTTAAATGATTGTTAACTTGAATTTATAATTTAAATAGTAATGTACTTAAAACTTAGTTTTCAATTAAATTAAGTAAATTAAGACTTATCTTATATAAGTTTTAAATTAAGTAACAAATGTTATTTACGTTTATTCTAAAAAGGAATATAAATGAATTTAAATTGGTCAATGCTTTAATAAATATCATTTTGAATTTTAAATTCAAAATGAATTTTGAATTTTAAATTAAAAATGAATTTTGAATTTTAAATTCAAAATGAAATTTTAATTTTAATTTAAAAATGCAATGGTCTAAGTACACTTTAATATTAATAAAATTATTAATAAGGAATGGATTTCCTTAGAAATTATTAAGATGTTTAAATAATTAAATAAATTGGATAAGTAAGGAATAACTTATTTATTTAATTTATTTAATTAATAATTTGGATTAATTTAAATTAGAGATTTATGAAAAAGTAACTAAAGAAAAGTAATTAGAGAATTAATAATAGTTAATGATGGTCATTAACTAAAATTTATTTAGTAATTAATTAGTATGATTAATTTTCAATAATTAATTAAATTAATTAGTTAATGTTAATAAATTATGAAATTTATTTAAGTTTAATTACTTAAATAGAAGTAATTAGGACACTAATTACTTAATGTAATTAACGAAGTTTATTAAGGTTGGTTTAAATTAATTAATTATGTTTAATTAATTCTAAACATTTGATTTCATAATAATTACTTTATGTAATTAATGGGATTACTCAGTGAAGTAATTAAAGGTAATTACTGGATGTAATTAGTGGATAATGATAGAAATGAGAAGTAATTTGGATTAAATTATTTGTATAATTAATCAAGGAATTAATTAAAGGAATTAATTCAGGGGTAATTAATTTGATAAGTAATTAAGGGTAGATTAACTACAGAATGAAATTAATCAAAAATGATTAATAATTATGGATTAAGTGAGATTAATTACTGAAGATAATTAATCTAATTGAGTAATTAATTAAATATAATCAAGAATCATTAATTAATATAATTAATGATGTAATTAAGATTGATTAATTAAGATTAATTAATTAATAATAAATAATTAAGTATAATTAATTAATTGTAATTAATTAAGATTAAATGTAAGTAATTATAGTTAATTAATTAATGAAGTAATTAAAGGTTAATTACTGTATTTGGTTTAGGGTAATTACTTTTGTGAAATTAATTAAAGTATAATTAATCAGGATTGATTAATTAAGATGATAAATTAGAGGTTAATCAATTAATTAATTTGTAATTAATTAATGATAATATAAGCAAGATTTATATTGTGTAAGTAATTAATTTAGTTCATTTTAAATTAATTAAAGATGATGTAATCAGTTTAATTCATTTTTAAATTGATTATAGATAGTATGATTATAGTTATTGCTTATAGATGGTTATTATTGGTCGCTTTGAATGGTTTGAATCTCAGCTATGAGATTTATAATGTTGAGTGATATGGATGTATTTGTTGCATTGTGATGATGATATTGATTATCTTGGGTAATGATAAATGTGGATTATCTGTGGTTATGATAATGATAATTATCTGTTGTAAATCTATGAATCATTTATCTATGTGTATATCGATAATGTGATTGAATTGTTTTAATCTATAAACCAACTTGGACCTAAAAGACATGCTTTGGATTTCGATGAGACCGGGAACGGGTTTCCATATTTGGATATCCGAAAACCACATCGATCCAAATTAACGATAGGTCGTGAATCTTATGTGAAGAGTGAAGACTCGAGGTGTAAGGGCTATACGTCAGTATAACTCTGTGGGTGATTCTGTAATGAGTTTGACGGAATAGTATTATAGATTCGAGATGGAGATTCAAAGTGTAAGGGTTATCGTCGTTAACTATGAGGGTGATTCCAAAATGAGCGTAACGAGATAGTGCCTTCGGTTTCGTTCGAACCCGGAACGAACTTGTATGGATTGAATGCTTTCAGAACATCGTCAGGTGGACGATGAGCATTCTAAGAGGTGTGTTCTCTAAAGGTAATCGTAGCCTCAAGCCTCATCAACCGAGAATGGCTAAAACAGGGGAGGTGCAGCAAGGCTTCGTGGGTAGCTCCCACTGGAGAGCAAGATTGATCCCTGTCTAGAGGTCCCTTTTTATTCGGCTTAGTGGGCAGTTGGAATTGCGCACCAACTGCGGTGTTATCTTGTTCGGAACTGTTCAGTAAGGAATGGGTCCGGCCTTGTGTTGCAGGGGAGCGGGCGTACACCTCGGTACGTTGATCTAGGCCACATACTGTGACGGGCGGTACCCCAGTAGCCCTGCCATTGTATGGAATCCAAAATCCAATAAGTGCCAATGGTTTTGATTGTATTACCCACTTTTGTGGCTAGTAGCTGGAATTTAATCATGTAACAATTTCGGCTATTTCATATTTACTTGAAAACCCTAGACCTATTATAATATCACTGGATTTCCTATCAAATGTTTTAGTTAGCGTAAGGTAAAAAAATTTCCATGTTTATGTGTGGGAAGTCTTACGTGATACCTTTCTTTCCAAAAGGATTTTCAAAATTAAGCAACTTTAACCTGTTACTCACACCAGACCCATGTCTGACCCGAAGTTTATTTTTGTTTTTATAAACTGTTGGGTACCCAAATTTTACGAGTAGCCAAGGGATTCAGGTTAGCTTTGACGAATTTTGGAGGAGCAATGGAGCAGGAGGATTCTGCGTTAGATATTAGTATTCCACTGTGTGTTCTGTGATTGTCTCTGAAATTGTATTATATTGTAAATACTAGACAGGTATTTATAACTGTCTAGTATGTGTTGTATATCTGTGTACTCTGATAGTGGTTGTAAACTATGTAATATTTTATATTATTAATATAATTTATTCGTTCCGCTGTTTAGATTCTGATATGTCGTTTCTTCTTTCTTCTCTTTCTTTCTCTTTTCTATCCCTTTCTTTCTTATTAGCGATACGACTTCTTGGAGATATGGAAGTTGGGTCGTCTCACCACATTAGCCTTAAAGCATCCTATGTTTCACTATTTTCGGTTGCGACCCTTTGAGGTAACGAATACCTTTTATAAAGCACATCTTCCACTTTGAAACCAATTTTCCATTTCACAATCACACCACTGATTTCTACAAATGTATAACTCTTGAGCTCGTGCGTCTCAGAAAAGGGTGTTAAACTAAGAGGGGTTGCCTTCTCCGCTACCAAATAGATGATATGTTCATAGAGATCAATAAATATAATCTAGAAATGCAATGTCAAACATTCGTCCATAAAGGTTGTCCAGGAATAGAATAAATAAAAGGTACATTCCTTCCATACCCTGTTGGGAATTGCCTCTAGGATAAGTAGCGCATAATCCTCATGTTTCGAAGATTTTATGAATGAAGGGTCCACTGTAACAACATGTAAATTTTAATGGGTTTATTTACATAATTAATTGAGATTTGTGAATTTGAGACAATTGAATTTTGAAATAAAAAATTGATATTTAGAATACGTACTTAAACATAGCAAATGATAAATTTTCATCTAAAATATGGAAGTTTATTTTTGTGTAACTTTATTTCAGTTTAAATCAGTTAATAATTGATGGTAATAAAATATTTTCCAAACCTGAATATTTTTATATAATAAATTTTTAAATCATCTTCTGAGTGAGACGTCACATTTCGTTTCTTCAAATTTCGACTGCTATTGCTCCGTTCATCTTACTTCTGGCAATTCAGCAGTAATTTCTGTATCGATTATCGACTTTTGATAAGGTGATCGTACCACTAATATCCATATACCGTTTGGATCATCTCGTCGTGTCGATCTTTGTAGTATATTCAACTATGTGTTTTGAAGTCCGGTACTCAGAGGAATCTATGGAATTGTGATCGGTATCGGTACCATTTTGAGTTCTATAAGTTTGTGACCTTTCAATTTTCAACCATTTGAAAACCAATGGTCCTTTACTTTTATTACTTCATAAATTCTCGTGCTACACAATTCCCATCTGTTAAAAAAAGAAATTTCAATTGGTTCACTTCAATGTCCCTTGCTCTTTCAATTTTCTGTTACTCATAATTATATTATATTATATATCACTCTGAAAAGATTATTCATATTCCTCTCCAATTTTCCTATGACCGATCTAAATTTTTGCCTCAAACACCTCACCGTACACCATCACCCAAATCCAGATATGCCGAAGCAACCAAGCAGCCACCATTTCACTCGACAAGCTCAATAGCTCCACCTTACTGCTGCCTAGCATAACCGTGCTTCTTCCTTTTACCCACGCAACACTCTGCACTCGAGGCCACTCCAGTACCTTCCTGTGCTCATCAACTTGGCCCATGCCTAGCATACGTTCATCTCCCCTCCTCCTTTGTGCTTCTCCATACCGCCTCTGCGCTTGACCGATGAGCCACACTTGGCTGCCTTCCTACTTTATTCCATGGTAATATATATATATATATATATATTGATTTTTTAATATGCTATAAATGATTTTATATATATATATATATATATATATATCAGTGTTTATGTTTTATGATATAGTAGTTTAATTTTTATTATACATATATATATATATATATATATATAACAGTTGTGTTTTATGGTGTATATATAAGTTATTTCGTCCGTTAGTGTACTTATATGTTTATGAAAGCATATTTATAAAATGAGTTCTGTTATATATATATATATATAGTAATTTTCGTGCCTATCTATATAAGTACATATATTTTAAAAAGAGTTTTTTGTTTACAATATATATATGTATTTGTTTTGAACATCTTTGGTTAACAGTCTGATTTATATATACTGTTATAAATGAAATCTACATAGAGGTTCATAGATCTGCTTATATTTATTGGCATATCTAATATGTATATATATAGGTTTATTGTTAACATGTGTCTTAGTTTTGAGGTATATACAAATATTTTTGATTTTACATGTGTTAATATATATACTATTACAGTATTTTAATTTATGTTAATATTTTGTATAGGTTTAATAACTTCACATATATATATTTGGTTCGGTAGTTGCTTTGTTACCACATTTCGCCTATATATATATCATATAAGTTACATAAGATTTTGTGATCTATTATTATATGTATGAAGCTTCTTATGCGTACAGTTTCGATTACGTCAAGGTTTGAATATTTTAGTTGATATATGGTTTGGAAAGGAATATATAAACTTTCATATATATAGATTTCAAAAAAGGGAGTTTTACAGTTTCAAATATACATTGGTTTCATGTATGCGAATGTATTGGCTGTATCGAGTACACCATATTTTATCATACCTTATATACACACACACACACACACACACATATACACACAAGGGAATTTTCAGAGTCAATTATACTTACAAATTTAGGAGTAGCTAGTAGGTTTTAATATTTTGTTACACGTGTAAACATTTATATTATATGCTATATATTATATGTTTTAAATGTTCATTCAAATAGAATTCTTTTAAAGTTGATTTTATAATAACTCTTATGTATAAAATATGTTAAATATTTATTTGAAAATTTGTGGAAAGAGACAATGATTTAAAAGTATTATATAAAAGATTTAGTTAATATACATATATTTTGTTTTGATCATTCTGATTTGTTTCCATCAATCCCTATCTTTTAGCTTTGCCCATCAAATCGACTTTCAGCTTACTTCGCTTGAGATTGTCGTTTGGATTTGTTCGATTGTTTAGATCGTGATCCATTCGTAGCTTGTTGTGCATCGAACTCCTTTAGCCTTGAAAGGCGAGCAATCTTACACGATTAACGTTCTTATATTTATTAAATTTGATTTCATTTGAAACGTCAATTGAAATATACTGCAAGATTGAACTGTTAATTATTTACATTGTTATATATGATATGCATTTATATGTAATTATTCACCTGTGGGATATGACACCATATCCTGTTGTTTATACTATATTGTTATTGATGATATATGACTATTATATTATAATCATATCTATTGTCACTCTGCAAGTTCTTTGTTAGTAGAGAATTCCCTATGGGTTGAAATGATACATACCCAAACGATCTGTAGAATAGGATAAAATCATTATAGGTTGAAATGATAAACCCAAGCATTTTTCATTTGAATTGAATTTGGGATTGCGGGTTGAAATGATACATACCCGTATATATTTATGTTACGGATTGAAATGATAAATATCTGTATCACTTGACCATAGGATAAAAAATTATATACAGACACCATTAGTCTATATATAAATATCTTGAGATGATTTCTATGGTTTTGAAAGGAAACATAGGTGGTTTTATTTAAGTTTGAAAATATTATGTATATGAATAAGTTTAAATATAAAATAGATTTAATAATAATCTTTAAATCTAGTAAAGTTTGATTTAAGTAAAATTTAATATGTTTAAGTATTTATTTAAAATTTATATTTTAAAATAGATTTTACAATGATTTCTATAAATTAAGATTGGGAAGATAAATCTGAAATTGATTTGAAATTGCATTTAATTTTAAAAATTATTTAATTAAATCGATTTGAAACTTATTGAATTTGAGATTTTTTAAAGGATATAATTTTATAACTTGATTTTGATTTAAGGTGATTTAAATGTATATTTAAATTTTAAATAAATTGAAGGAAATATTTAGCTTATTCGTAATTTGTGGTTTTATATAAATGATATTGGATTTATTTAGTGAATGTTTCAAAACTAAATAATAATGAAGTTAAATTTTGATATATATGAAATTATCAAATTTAGTTTTGAAATTGTGAAATATATTGACTTTGAAATATATTGAAATTGAAATAGTTTATTTTGTGGTTCAAATCTATATTTCAAATCGATATAATTTAAAATGGTTGTTGAGAAATGGAATTGAAATTGATGAATTGAGATTGAATAAAATTTAAATTTTGGAATTCGAATTGATTTGAATCGACTTGTGGAATTTGGGGAAACTATTTTATATTATATAAAGTATTTTCAAATTATATTTAATCCATATACATATTTTACTTTATAAATTATTTTTAGTATAAATTATTTTATATAAACTATTTTAACTTATAACTATTTTTAAATAAACTATGTTATTTTATGAACTATTTTACTATTTATACTATTATTAATAACTAAATTATTTAAAGGAAAGTGTTATGGTTTTCTAAAGTGTTATGATTTCCAATGTGTTATGAGCTCAAGTACTTGGTTTCTAAATGTTACAACTTTGAAAGTGCTATGGTTTGGGAAATGTATATATTTGAAGTGAAAAATGATATCGTATTGATATGGTTTTGAAATGGATATGATATTCTTATTTTGAAGTATAAACTATTTTGAAATGACCACGGTGTTATAATAACGATGGGTTGTTAATGAGACTGGGATCAGATATTGTCATACTCTCTTCCAATATTGAAAACCACTTTAACAACTGTGTACGTGATGGAGATTCCAGAATGAAGTAGGATGGTTTGGTGATGATTCTATATTGTATTTACGTAGCCCTGACTCCCGTGAGTCGGCTTGGTGCGGCTAAAATAGGAACCATGTCGGGCCAAGTGAGGTCATTTCTCCTATTGGACATATTTTTTCGATACCATTCTATTGCTTTTGGGATGTGATTGCTTGCACCGTTTGATTTGGGAGTTTGTCACGAGGTGGGCGGTAGTAGCTGCTATGCATTATCGCCATTCCGGATAAGCGAATGGTATATCTACCCTGGCATTTCCTCGAGCGCCTTGTCGCATGCTTTATCGCACCTTCTATGAGTTTTTTTTTGTACCGTACCTATGTGATGTCCTCTGGGTAAACCTTCAGTTTACGGAGGAGCGTACGACATTGTATAGACTACGGGAATATTGAAATGTGTTAAGGGGATATGGGTAACGTCTTTATGCTATTTTAATACTTTTACTTTACTATAGACATATTATAATAGCGTATATTACTACATAGTAGATAGTTTACTAATCCTTAGAGGATGGTTATCCCAAACATCCTTTTAGTTACTTATATTTCGGTTGATATTTCACTTGAGTTGGATTTACCGATATAAGAATGTTAATCTTGACTCGAGTGTTTTGCGTTTTTCTTTATGCTCGGGTCAGACTGAGTGTCACAACATTTGAGGCTCACCTTTGGAGATTGGAGTGTTGCTTGAAGATCTGTCTTATTTCTTCAGCTTTTCCAGTTGATTTGTTTAGAGGTGTCATCTGTTTGTATTCGATACTTCATTGTATTTGAGATATTCTGCTGTATTTTATTTCTAACTCCGATGTTTATATAGTAGCTTCATGAACTGATATTTATCTATTCCGTTATTGTTATATTACTTTGTGTCTGTGATTCTGTGATTTATTTATTTACTCTATATGCTGAGTTTTGCCAAATTTAAATTAACAATCTAATATTTTGAGCAATTCAACTCCGACTTGTGCGAATGCGAATGGCACATAATACCGGGTCATTACAGTTGGTATTAGAGCTCCTGTTTTAGGCAAAACTTAGCATATATGGTAAAATTTAATTGCAGAGTCATTTTGTTCGAGCTTGAATTCCTTCCTCTATGATTAGAATTTCCTTTGAATTTTGGATCATTCCCTCCTCGGTTCCAAAATCCATTCTTGTCTCTCCCTATTCGTGTTTTCTTGATTCTGGAGCACCCCATAGCTTCACTGTATAATTTGTAAAGGGGTTAAATTCTTTTACAACAGGCAATGATTCACTGGAGATTTCTATATCATCGATTTAGATGCCACTGCCTTTTGTTATACCCGAATTCTATCTCAGGCGTGAATGTCGATTTGCCTCAAAACTCTACGCTAATCTTATTCTTGAAGTCACGGTTGACGCGATTAAGGTTGCCAGCGATCTATATAAGCTTATCCATCTTTCTATTTTTAATCATCTTATCTTTGTTTCGAGCCTATTTTCTAGTTAGACTTCTTTTGATTAGAGTCCCCTTTGTATTTGAATCTCCTCCTTGCTTTCAAATTTATTCATGAATAATTGAGTGAGGAGTGTATTTGTAACTAATATTAAATGTTTTATTGTGTGTTGTTTGAGTTGTTAAGTTTGAATTTTGGGTTTTGATCGATTCACTTGATCAACGTTGTCAATAGGAATTCCAAAACACTTAAACAAAGCAAACTGACACAATATTGTTTTCAAATTTGGTAAATGAAAAATAAATTTTGTATGATTATATTATATATATATATATATACGTATAATTTTCTGAAATCAAATTGTTAAATTAATGGGTTGTTAGAAATAATAATATTTGATTTTCATTTATTGTTTTGCAAACCATTTGACTATTACTACATGATATAAGTAAATGAATTTATAAACATGGTTTATATATTAGATTTGAAAATGAAATCAATTTAAAATGAGGATTTGAGGATTAAATTGTCGGTACATTTTGAAGTACGGTTTTAAAGTTTTGAAAAGTATTATTATTTAAAGGTATTTTCAAATAGAAATGGTTTCAAAAGAATAATTTGAAGTTTAAACCTAGTACTCTCTTCCATTGTCACTGGAAGATAATTTCGGTGGCAACTGCAAGATCATCGACATTTATTTTTGAGTTTCAAAGTGGAAAAATGAGTTAGCAGCTTTGCTACACTTTTGTTTTGAAGAATGGATTTGATTTAAAATTTATTGTAAAATTTATTTATCATATATATATGTAATTATTTCAAAATAGTTTAAAGTGAAACCGAAAATTTGAACCTTAAGTTTTATATTAAGAAATGGTTTCAATTATTGAAATAACGTAAAATTTTGAACAATTGGAATATCTAAAATGATAAATGAAATTTAACCGACTTGAAATAGTTGAATTTTATTATTTGTATAGCACTAAATTACATTCTAATATATATGACTTGCCTAAAGTATTCAAAATCTTAAAATATTAGGATATAATGGGGTTGTGCAAGAAGATAACTTAATTAATAAATTGTTAAAACTAAAAATCTAGCTTAATATAAATGTTGCAGATGGATGAAAAATTTGTATAATATTTAATTACACTCTGAAACCTTAATACAATTTAGCTAGAAAAGTTTAAATGTAATTGGAATGTAACTGGATAATATACACCGAGATAAGAAATAGAGTATCAAAGATGATATTTTGTTAAGGGAATTTACCAATAATAAATTAAAAAAAAATTAAAAAGAAAAATAAATTTTTGAATAATATAGGTTTATAATAAATTTTTGTAAACCTAATATATGTTGGAAATTATATATTAAGTGTTATAAATTCACTAAATAAAGGAAGGATAGTTAAGCATATTCATATGAACTTAAGAATAGTGAACTTGAATTTGAGTGAAATCAACTTAGTTGAAGATAAATGGATAAAACAAATAAGTTAATATAAAAATGAATTTGTTTGAAAGAAATGTTGATAAAATAAAAGAAAATCAATTTTTAATTGAATGATTATCTATTAACCGAATAAAATGATTAAACCAAATTGATGAATATTAATTTAATTAAAATTGTAATCTATATGATTTTGAATAGTTGAACTGAATATTGAGGTGGAATTAACTAGTTGATCAATTAGATTTAATAAATGAGTTAAAAAACAAATTTTGTTGTGAAATTTTTTGAAATGTGTGTTAATAAATGCAAAAAAAATCAATTGAATGAAATATATGGAAACAAAATCAATCAAATATGAATACAATAAATTGGATTGATTAAATAAAATGAATTGGAATCAATTAATTCAATATAAATTTTTTTTAAAATAAATGTAGTTTATATGGTTTTAAATGAATTATTGTATTTTGCATTTCAATCTATCTTTCTTTCGGGTTGTTTCTATTCTCCTACCTCCTTCCTTTTTCGTGACGAAAAGTTTTTACTGAGGGAGAGTATAACAACCCGTAAAGTTTAATGGGTTTATTTACCTAATTAATTGAAATTTGTGAAATTCGAGGAAATTGAATTTTGATTTAAAAATTTGATATTTAGAATACGCTTATTTAAACATAGCAAATGGTAAATTTTCATCTAAAAATATAGAAGTTTATTTTTAGGTAATTTTATTTCAGTTTAAATCAGTTAATAATTGATAATAATAAAATATTTTCCAAACCTGAATATTTTTATATAATAAATTTGTAAATCATCTTTTGAGTTAGAGTCATATTTCATTTCTCCAAATTTGGACTGCTATTGCTCCGCTCATCCTATTTCTGGCAATTCAACAGTATTTTCGGTATGATTATCGACTTTTGATAGGTTGATCATACCACTGATATCTGTATACCTTTTGGATCATCTCGTCGTGCCGATCTCTGCGGTATTCAACTCTGTGTTTTGAAGTCCGGTACTCAGCGGAATCTATGGAATGGTGATCGGTATCGGTATCGGTACCATTTTTGAGTTCTATAAGTTTATGACCTTTCAGTTTTCAACCGTTTGAAAACCAACGGTCATTTGCTTTTATTACTTCATAAATTCTCATGCTGCACAATTCTCATCTGTTAAAAAAAGAAAATTTCAATTGGTGCGCTTGAACGTCCCTTGCTTTTTCAATTATCTGTTACTCATAATTATATTATATTATATATTACTCTGAAAAGATTGTTCCTATTCCTCTCCAATTTGCCTGTGACCGATTTAAACTTTTTCCTCAAACACCTCGCCGTACACCATTACCCAAATCCAGATCTGCCGAGGCAACCAAGGCAACTGTAACGATCGCGATTTTTCGTTCTCGAAAAACCGAATAGTTAGGGTTGAAGAAGAAGAAAAGATAGAAGAAGAGAGAAAGAAAAAGAAAACAACAGAACAATATCAGAATCTCACAATCGCAGCGGAACAACATATAATAAATAAATGAATAATCTTTAAACAAAGAGCTATATCAGTTATTAAATTACATCATATTACATTACATTTCATCATCAGAGTGTACAACAACAAACAACAACAAACAGTGGAAAGGAAATACTATATACTAGTAATACGCCATGCCATCCAGCTTGCCTCCAGCAACTCCTGAATTCCAGAATATCCTGATAAACCTGACTCTTGACTTGTGGAAATTGGTGGGCACCCAGAGTTTAGGAAGGAAACAATAAACTCCGAGTCAGTCATGGGATTGGTGTGAGAACTTAAAACAGTTTATCTTTATAACAAAGAACAGGATAATTTTAAAATAGATTCGCAATGCTTTTTAGAAAATGAGACTACCATAAGGCCTCCCGCACACACACACAATGCAAACGCAGAATCAGAGGAGATTTCTCCTTAAGATAGTCAAAGATGCTTGATACGCATTAAAAAGAAACTTGACATTATTACTAGTGCATAGTGTAGAAAACATTTCGAAAGTAAAGATATAAATCTTAGCCAGCATAGGCATTTCGCACTTATGCCTACTATAGCTACCATCCAAACAGTGGGGCGCCACCATAAGTGAATGATAGGTTCTACAACTAAAACCGTACAAGATCGTATTGTTTCTTTGGATTTCCAACAAATGGCCAGGCCAAGGAACTTCCCATTGCCACATGGGTACGCCTCTGGAAAGACGACCCGAGAACCAAACCGGATCTCTGCCAACACAAGGCCGGGTTACCCCTTGGGTAACTACTAACACGAATATGTCATCCCCCGATCGTAACCGATCTATCCGAGGATCCTCGATTTCCAACAACCACAAAGCAATAAATTTGCAACAACAACAACATAGGTTAAGTATCTGGGCTCTATACCATGATACCACCTCTATCCAGAAGGAATGACATAAACTAAAGGAGCGCTACCCCCTAATAACCTTGCTGCATCCTTCCTGTTTTGACCATTTCCGGGGTGTGAGGTCTGACGAAGTCTCGTCCACAAAGCCACGCTTTATACAAAAGCTGTGCTTTGGGTCAACAAATGATCAAAGTAATGATCACTAAGATAAATGATCATATCACAAATGATCAAACAATGATCATTTCATAGCAACACTCAACATGTCACATTACCAAATTGGGAGTATACCACTAATAACCTTAAACTACATAACCTTTGAGCTCGTACGTCTCAGAGAAGGATGTTAATCTAAGATAATAAATTCTCCGCCACCAACAGAAATATATTTGAAAGAAATCGGCTTTATATCTCAACTTGTAATGTCAGACATACAATCCATACAAGTCTGTTCCAGGCTCGAACAGAAACGAAGGCACTTACAAAGAAGTCCTTGCATTCCAGATAATTTCTAATCACGTCTGGACTTCCCGTCACTAAGGGTGATAAAACCTCTATATCGGAGATCAGCCGATGCAGAGTAACTCAACGGTAATCCTTCCGTTTTCAAAAATATCCGGTCTTCAACACCGGTCATCAAATGCATTTCATTACGACGTATCACGTATTCGGAATGAGTTATACGACCCCAAGGTCCTTTCCCAGCTAACCCGAATAGTTAGCGCTTATTCAAAAATAAGTGTGGCATTCAAATTCAAGCAATCACAACAAATACCTATTTAAAGGTAAATATTGATAGTCGGATTATTTAACTATCAACAAGCATGCTCAACATCACCAGATTCCAAATAATTTCCAAAATTATTTATTTTCCAAAATATCTTTACTAGATATATAATTTCCACACTTCAACCATTTGAAAACAATTTTCAAATCACTTTTCACCTTTACCACCTTTGAAAACAAATTTCAAATTATTCCCCTATACGAGATTACTTTCATTTCAACATGGTTCATTTAAACCAATTAAATAAATCCTTAACGATTTACTTTATTTTTACGTTCCAAAACCGTAAATAAATTCCCATACTTCAAAAATAAATCAACGTTTATGTTTAAACAAATTCCCCTTTTCATTTATAAATTCCATAGTGAATTTACATTTCCAAAATATCTATAAATATATGATTCCCAAATCGATTTCTAATATTCATTTTCAATTTGTCTTCGAAAAGATAAATTCTCAAAACGTTTCATTTCGCATTGGAAAAACATTTCCATACTTATTTATTAATAAGTAATTCACAAATCCATTTATTTTCAATACTTAGAAAATATTCAATATACTTAATATCGAAATTAAGTATATATTTCATTCTTTAAGAAATCATTTCTTAAACACATTTATTTGGGCCAAAACGAATGTTGCGTAAAACACCGTTACGACGATCCAAAATCACTAGTATCGGGATTCAAAATTAAAATAGATATATAAATCCCGATACTATATAAATCATTTCCTTTCGGAAACCATTCACTATAACAACAGTGTTATAGTCCATCATTTCCTTCTATTTCTCGAAAACGTCTATTTCAACAATGAATGTTGAAATCTATGTATTCGATTCATAATACATTTTAAAACATCGTTAAAACGATTAACTTCATTTTATAATATTCATTTTCCCAAGCATATCCATTTTATTTGATAATATATTCACTGTCCAAAACCGTGAATGTACTTCCTTAACCAATTTCAACTTTCAGTTTATCGAATTCCATTGATTTCGAATTTATAAACAATGTCTATAAATTCCATTTCTATTTATAAGCTTCGATTTATAAATCTCCTTTATTAATCCAATTTTAATTTATTTAACTCATTTATATACCAAAAGTCCATATTATAAGTTAAATGCTTATAATCCATTTATTTACAAAATCGTTCTTTTAAAACTTCACAAATTATAAATCTTATTACTTATAAGATTTCATTTATAACCCTATTTTCAACATTAATAGAACTCCTTTTAAAATTCTATTGTTTCGATTTATAAAATATATATTTTATAAATCTCAACTATAAACCATTTTTGCTTCATCAAAGATTTCAATTTACAAACAAAAAATCCGATTTATAAGTTAATTCCTTAAAATCTTTTGTCTTACAACATCTATTTATTTTATAACTTCACAATTCATAATCTATAAATTTTCATTCACTTATGAATGCATTTATACTTCATTTTTAACACTTATAAAAACTCATTTTATAATTCCAATATTTTTAATTTTAAAATATCAAATTAATACATCTTTCATACAACCCGTTTTAAAATAATTCAAAAATCCCAATTTAACTATTTTATAAATTTATTAACTACTTATCTCAAAAATCACCTTTTGGTTATATTTCACAAAAATATTAATTTTTATAACATAAAAATTTAAAATGTTTTAATTATTTAAAATGAATCGATTCAAAAATTTAATAAAACGTATACTTTCAAAAATTACTTTTAAAATTCTTTTAAAACCAAAATCATTATTTTAAAACTTCAAAAATGGATCCGATGATGCAACAGCACCAAATAGTCAATCACGACATCCAAATATCATATATCGATATGATAATCAACAAATATCAAAATATCTGTAAATAAATCAATACTGTTGAGGAATCCAGTTGGATCCCTCCAACCTGTTTTCCTACATCCAAAGATGTTAGCACGATACCAATTCCATTCGCGGTATATTGGATTTATAAAATATTATCCGCTTAATGGGCGGCGCAATAGGGTCTCATCCACTATATAATGCGGGAAATCAAATCCAAGTACATAAATAATACCAATTTCACTGTACTGTGAAATATTCGCGGTATATGTTTTTAATAAATAACCTCCGCTTACTAACGGCGTATAATGTCTATTTTAACAATCAATAGATAACAATCATCATTCAAACATACAATCAATAATTTTAAATCTAACTATTTAATTAAATCGAAACAATTCGATTGAGTGAGAAGTTCTCACCTTGATTTTAATTCTGTTCCAGCGTTTTATTTCGAATAAAAATTAAACGAGCGTTTAATTTCACCTGAAATTTTCACTGACTCCAATCGATTCCAATCTAGCTCCATAGCGTAGTGCTCGACAAAACGAAGCCAACGCCACTTGTTTCGTAATTTTTCGACCTCGTAGCAAAAAGATATCGCATTTTAAAGATTTATACAATTTTAATATAAATAAATTAACAATCTTATTTTAATTTTAACCTAAAATTCAATCACGACCATCCATTTTGTTGCCATCAGATCGTGGCCGCACTCCCCATCTTCCTCCTCCCTTCAGTAAACACGCGTGTAAAGAAACCCAACCAACGCCCGAGATTTTGAATGCCGCACCCACCATCATCGACCGGAATTTGATCGGAAACCCCCACCGCGTGCGCCCATGTGAGAGCCACCCACGGCCAGAGCCACGGCAGGTCCGGTCGCCATCTGCTCTCGATTTTTGTGCGCGAACGCGACGGCTTTGAGGTCAAATTGCCGCTGATCCGTGGCTTTAAAAACGATCACCACCATTCAGATGGTAGATCTCGTTGCGCTCTACAACCTTCGTTTAGGAAGTTTCACGAATTGATCCACGGATTTGAAGAATTTTGAGAAAGAAAATGGTGACTTTCTGGCCATTGAAAGAAGAAACGGCGGCCGACCATTAAAACCCTAGGCTCTTTTTATTTTATTTTATTTTGTGAATAAATGGGCCTATTTATAGAAATTTAACGAACACTATTCATCCGGCTTTTCAAAACTCCGATTTACACGCGGTGACTGACGTTTCTAGGGTTTATCCCACGTTTCGGACACAACGGAATAGGTTTCGAAAGCTAATTCGATCATCTGTGCGAATTACGGCAATAAACGATCGATTTCAAATTGAACCGGTTAACTAAATTTCTGTGCGTTTTAGCTTGCCCCGGACAAACAACAAATCCGATTGACACAAAATTTGAAACCATACAATAATATCACCTTACGGATCCGATGAAAATGGTTTCGTCGAAATCCGAGACTTTTTGAAAAATGACTATTTTAACTCGCCAAATTAATATTAAAACAATTTCGATGCGTTTCGAGCTGCCATGGTCAAACGACAACTCCGATTGCTACGAAAATTGAAATCCGACAATAACAAACTACTACGGATCAAATGGAATTAGTTTCGTCCAATTCTGAGACTGTTCGAAAATTGGCTATTTTTCAGTCGATAATTAAATATTAAAATATTCAATCTTCACAAATAAACTTTTAATTTGATTTTAAAAGTTCTAAAATATCGTTCTAACTCCAATATGATAAAATAAAATTTTACAAATCATTTTTAATCATATTAAACTCGATTTTCAATTATTTCTGTAATTTCAAATATTAAATAATCGATTTAATTATCCAATTAAATCCAATATTTGAAAAATAAATTATTCGACTTATAAATTTCACTTATTAATATTTAAATTCAATTAAATATACAAATTTTAATTAATATAAATTCTGGGTCGTTACAGCAACCGCCATTTCACTCGCCAAGCACAGCAGCTCTGCCTTACCGCTGCCTAGCACAACCGTGCTTCATCCTTTTACCAGCACGACCCTCTACACTCGAGGCCACTCCAGCACCTTCCTATGCTCATAACCTCAGCCCACGCCTAGCAGGCGTTCATCTCCTCTCCCCCTTTGTGCTTATCCATACCACCTCTGCCCTTGACCGATGAGCCTCACTTGGCTGCCTTCCTACTTTATTCAGTGGTAATATATATGTACTTATTTTTTTTATATGTTGTTAATGATTTTATATATATCAGTGTTTGTGTTTTATGATATAGCAATTTAACTTTTATTATACACATATATATACAACAGTTATGTTTTATGGTATACACATATAAATAGTTATTCTGTCTATTAGTGTACTTATATGTTTATGTGAGCATATTTATGAAATAAGTTCTGTTATATATAAAGTGTATAGTAATTTTCATGCCTATCTATATAAGTATGTATATTTTAAAAAGAGTGTTTTGTTTATAGTATATATTTTTTTGAACATCTTTGGTTAACAGTCTGATTTATATATATTGTTATAAATGTAGTCTACATACATGATCATATATCTGCTTATATTTATTTACATATCTTATATGTGTGTGTGTATATATATATATATATATATATATATATCGATTTATTGTTAACATGTGCCTCATTTTAAAGGTATATACAAAGATTTTTGATTTTACATGCGTTAATATATATACTGTTATAGTTTTAATGTATGTTAACATTTTTGTATAGGTTTAATAACTTCATATATATATATATATATATATATATATTATATAAGTTGCATAAGATTTTGCGATCTTTTGTTATATGTACGAAGCTTCTTATATGTATAGTTTCAATTGCATCAAGGTTTGAATATTTGAGTTCACATATGGTTTAAAAAGGAATATATAAACTTTCACATATATAGATTTTAAAAAAAAGGAGTTTTATAGTTTCAAATACACATCGGTTTCATGTATACGAATGTATTGGCTATTTCTAGTACACCATATTTTATCACACCATATATATATATATATATATATATATATATATATATATATATATATAAGTGAATTTTTAGAGTCAATTATACTTGCAAATTTAAGGGTAGCTAGTAGGTTTTAATATTTTGTTACACGTGTAAACATTTATATTGTATGTTATATATTATATGTTTTAAATGTTTATTCAATGTATAGAATTCTTTTAAAGTTGATTTTATAATAACGCTTATATATAAAATATGTTTGTAACGACCCTGAATTTTGGACCCGATTTAAAATTTTAAAATCCATCGTTTAATATAAAATTTTGAAATCTATAAACGATCTCAGTTAACGTTCAAAATTTATTTATGACATATGTCTAGTTAGATATGAGCATAGAAAAAGTTTCGTCGCAAATTATTGCAGTAAACTTCGTTCGCGTTTTACTGTATATCAGTCCATATAAAGCTGCGTAAAATTTATCTTCCAAGTCCAAATTTTTTTACATAGTTATGTTGTAAAAATTATTCTGATCTTGATTATGAAATTCGTTTCGTCAAAAACTGTCATCGCCTGTCCCGTTTAAATTGTTTTGCAAAACGTACAATTTAAACGGCGTAAATGCAAATTTTATAAAACCATCGTATTGCAATAATCTGTGTACCGTTGGAATTGCCTCATCGCACTGATCATAACGGTATATTTATTTGCGCGAATCAGAGTCCGGCATAATCCGTCGCGTTGATTTAACGGTTCCGGATGGACCGGTTAATTTAATTTCAGCCCAAGTTTAGCCCGTTTACAAAAGAAACAAATTTATCTCAGCGGCGGCTTTGAAGAGGGGTAGTTGAAAGCTAAGAGTTGCATGGAAATATGTATGGACGTTTGGGAATTTGGTGAGTAGTTGGGAAATTCACGTGACTCTTGGGAAGCTCGGAAATTTATTACAGTTACTCAAGAATATAAATTTGAAATTTGGAGGAACTTTCCATTGTCATTCACTGTTTTGTTCCATATTTTCGTCAGGTACTTTTTCCCCTCCTCCCTTTTGTTTTCTTTCTTCTGCGAAAAATATAAAGCCTACATTCATTCCGTCCAGATCCATGCGCACACCACTCCTCTCCCCATTTCTTCTTCTTCATACTTCTTTCTACAACAAAAAAAGAAAAAATGAAACTGGGCCGCGTGTAGTTGTTGGTTGGCAGCAAGTAGGGGAGGAAGGTTAGTGGTGCATGTACAAAACTGTACACGCATACATACGGGGGGAAACGATGATTTCTGCAAAAAAAAAAGTCTCGGCCATGTTATAAAAAAAAAATTGATGTGTATATTTAGTGCATGCGTGTGTAACATGCGTGTGTATATTTAGTGCATGAAACTGGTGGCGCATGACTTGAATGAAACTGTACAGTTGGTTTGTACATAAAAAAAAAGGGAGTGCGTGCGTATCAAAATGTGGAGCTGTGTGTGTGTTGTATGCAAAGGAAGTTGGGGAGTTTGATGAAGCCATGACTTCAGATAGCAATCTTAGGCTCTGTTGAAATTATGTTTATGCATGCATGTTCCTTGCATGTGTGAGTAGCTACATGCAAGCAGAGAAGAAGTGAATGTGTGCGTGCGTTTTAAAAAAAAAAAACAAGAAGAAGAAGAAGAAAGGGAAAAAAAATGAAATTGAACGGTATCGATTTGTTGAGTAAACAGTAACCGTTTCTTTTTCTCAGTGTTGCAGCAACCGACTGAGTTTCTTTTTGCGGCAGCAACGATATTCAGCTTTTGTTCTCTTCTCCGTCGTCGGTAAGCGTATTTATATAAATTTATAAATTATATACAAACGTTCATTGTATTAATATCGTTTTCTTTGTCGATATTACAGTGTTCGTTGTTCGTGTTGTACCGACTTCTATTCGTGTTTTTCTTGTTTCGCCGCCAATTTCCTTATCCACGAAAGGTGAATTAATTTTCACGGCTATATTTTTATGCTAGTTTTTATTGATGAATGATTGTTATGTGATGTTGAATTGGATGTAATTGATATTGTTAAGTGACAAATAGTTTGCAAGTGAAATTTGAATAGGATAGTTAACCAATTTAAATCGGATTATATACGTCGAACCTTGATTTGTTAAATTTGGCCCCTTCATATGTTGAATACTGATTATTAAACTTGACACTTTAATTTTTAATTAAATTGACGTAGAAATTGGTTAATTTCACTTTGTACCATTTAACGTATATCGGATTAATTGTTTAGTGTAAATTCGAAATAGAAATTGAACGCAAGTGAAAAACCGTAATGTAATAATCTTTAATCTACATGAAATGATAGTGTAGATTCTAGAAATAATTATATTAATTTACATAAATAACAAATGTAAATTAATACGATTATTTCGGGATTATTTAATAAATTGTTGTCAATGGATGCTATTGCATGTTTATTTACTTTGACACCATCCCAGCTATCACACTGCAAGTTCCCTTTGTATGTTTTGTTTTTGAATTGAAATGGAATCGGGTTGAAATGATAAATACCCAAATAACTTTGACTTAGGATAGAAAATTAAATTAAAACCGATTGGTCAATGTTTTGATTTAGAATAAAATAAAATTTATTTAAGTAATAATAAGGTTTTGAATAAAAATTGGAATTCAAATTCGAATGAATTGTAAATGTGAATATTTAAGTTTGAAACAAATATGAACGTCGTAATTGACAAAAAGAATATTGATTAAAATTTAATTATGTATTAATTAAATTTGAATTAATTGATAATTAAATTTGAAATTGTTAATAATTAAGTTTGAAATAAGTAATAATTAAATTGGAATTACTAATAATCAAGTCTTGAAATTTATTAATTAAATTTGGAATTATAAATAACGAAGTTTGAAATTGTTAATAATTAAGTTTTGAAAATTTTGATAATTAAGTTTTGGAATTGTTAATAATTAAGTTTGAAATGATTAAAAATTAAGATTTGAAATTATCGATGATTGAATAGATTAAATTATTTAATGATTAAAATAAATTGAATTGGATTTGCTTATTAAGAAAAATCGAATTTTGAATAAGGAAACTAATTTCTTTAATTGAGTTTGAAATTGGCAACGAAGGTAATAAATGAATGAATTTAATTTCTTTAATAAGAAATAGCATGCATTTATCGAACAAATGAAAGATTTGAAAGTTAAGAAATTGGATTTGACAAATTTTAATTTTAATTTAATTTGTAAGCTTTGATAAATGAAGTTGAACTTAAGAAAGTAATGTAATGAATTGGAAATTTAATTGAAATTGTTTAATGATAAATTAATTTAATGAATATCGAATGAAATCGATAATCGAGTTTAAATCGTTTGAACATTAAATGATTTTGAAATGAACTTATACATGAAATTAAACGAATATTTGAATTGTTTTAAAATTGAAACTTTGAAATTGTATTATAGAAGTTTTGAAATGAAATTGTGAATTTATGAAATGTAAATTTTGGAACTTGATTAGAATGTGGATTTATGAAATGTAAATTTTGGAACTTGATTAGAATGACTAACGAAATGTCGATTTACGGATTTTATTGAAATTGAATTGGTTTTGAAATATATTAAGCGACCAATCGGTAAAATAACTACGAAGGTTATTAAAGGAACCGGAATCGGTTAGGGACATACTCGCTGTCTAAACCAAAAACCACTTTAATAACTATACGTGGAGTGTGATCTAGAATGAAGTGGTTGGATTGACATACGCGATGACTGATGAAAGTGAACGATAATGGATAGCCTTGACACTTGTGTCAAATTGGAAATGACTAAAATCAGGAGCCGTGCCGGGCCTAGCTACCTCGAGCGAACACACTTCTTCGTAAATTACTCATTTACTTTTGTGATTGATTGGTGCGCACCCTTGAATTTGGAGTACTGTTTCGCGGTGTTGCGATCGTTGCGGCGATGCGTTCTCACCAGTCTGGATCAGGCAAACGGTAGTTTCACTACCTTGGGTATTGCCTCATGTGCCTTATCATACTTGTATTCCCTTATACGCGACCACTACGATTTTGTTTTGTATTATACCTATGGAGTACTCCCTTATATCCCACTAGTTTACGGTGGAGTTTACAGTGCTGTATAGTCTATAATGCTATATGAAATGTGTTAAGGGGAACAATGGTAACGCCTTAACACTATTTTGATATTTTACTTTACTGTTAGACATTATTTATGTATCGTACACTATTATGTATAAATAGTTTAACGGATCCTTAAAGATGTTATTCCATTCATCTTTGGGTTATTGTTATTTGAATTTGAACCATATTATCTGTATAAGAATATATGTCCTGATTCAAGTGTTTGTTTGTGCATATGCTCGGAACAGATTGAGGATTGCTGCTGCTGTTTATTTGGAGCTGAAGACTGAAGACTTTCGTTATCTTATCTTATCAGTATTTGTTCTTTCCATTTGGACTATTTAGACTTCTATGTTGTTTATTTCCTTTTATTTGAGACATTGTTGTAGTTATGGGTAGCTTCATGAACTACTCTTATGACTATGTTATATTTCCGCTGCACTATTCTGTTATGATGTATTTTCTGTGATTCTGTGATGATTCTCATTTATATATATACCCCATTAATGATTCGTGTTTTGTACTATTTAAGTTGACATGTGTGGATTATTGTCAAATTATATGGTCCAAATATATGGGTTGTTACAGTTGGTATCAGAGCTTTGGTTCCCGATAACATTAGCCTGTGGAGTTTAAGGTTCATTAGAGATAGGGTAAACATACCGTAGAATGAGGAGAATCATTTCAGAATCCACATCTTTTGATTCATCTTTCTTATTGAATTCATTGAGTAGAATTTCCTTAAGTTCTATAAATTCTTATCTTTGATTCTAAATCACTGTTGGTATTCCAGGATGGCTACCAGAAGAAATGTTAGGGGTGGAAGGGGTGGAAATGCTCCTGGTCCACATGCTCCAGTTCCTGCAGTCCGATTCTCCACTCTTAGCAAGGAGTATACTCAGCTTGGAGGAGTCAAATTTACTGGCTCCGAGAGTATCATCGAAGCACAACAATGGCTAAAGAGATTGGAGAGGATCTTTATTGGCTTAGAGATCAAAGATGCTCAGAAGTGTAAGTTGGCCGCTTGGCAGCTTCAGGATGCTGCACAAGATTGGTGGGAATCCGTCACTTCTCGTACCGATGAGGAAACCATCACTTGGGCCCAGTTTAGGTAGAAATCTATCTAAATTACATCAAAATAATTTCCTTCTATCTCGTTCAAATTTTTGACTCATCCTATATCGTTTGTAATTAGGGATTCCTTTGTGGCTCAGTGGATGCCAGCTGTTGGAAAAGCCCAACTCTATCGTTCTTTTATGGATCTCAAGCAAGGCAATATGACCTTCACTGAGTATGAACGGAAGTTCAACGAACTATCCAAGTTCGGACCTGGCTTGATTAATACACCACTGCTTAAGAATGAGAAGATCATACATGGCACATGCCCTGAGTATTACGAGCTCCTCACTGCTCATGTCCATGGATCTTTCACCGAGTTGATGGATTTTTCTCTTCGATATGAGGGAAAGCCAAAGGAAACATCAACCTCCAAAGCTCCAGTTGTCCAGTCATCAGCTAGTAAGTCGGGGAAGAGAAAGCCAAACTTTGCACAACAGAAGAAGAATTAGCAGCAGAAATCTGGGCTTGGATACTCCCAGAAGAAGCCCATTGACATATCATCCGTTACTTACTTCAACTGCAACCAAAAGGGTCATTATGCTAGTAGCTTCCCATCTCCAAAGAGCGCAGCTGTTCCGCCACCGGCACAGATGACTAGGAGGGATTTGTGTCATATCTGCTTACAACCTGGACACTTCAAGAAAGACTGCCCAACACAGAAGAGAGGCACACCATCAGGAGTCTTTTCTCTTTCCACACCTGCCCCGGAAGTTCCTACCCCGGAAGTTCCGGATAATCAAGGTACTTTACAAAGTACTTTTATGTTACATACCTTGCCTGTTAGAGTTCTATTTGACACCGGAGCTACACACAGCTTCATATCTATTGATTTATGTAATAAACTTGGTTTGGAACCTACTCTTGCATCTATTTCCTTATGTGTAACTAACCCTATTGGAGGGCCCGCTAACCTCAAAAGGGTCTGCAAATATGTCACTCTTATGCATGGCATTCACCGTTTCACTTGGGATTTCTATGTTCTTGGATTCGAGGCATTTGATATTCTATTAGGCATTGATTAGCTACGAAAGTTCGAAGCCGTTAGCTCATGTAAAACTCGAACTGTCTCTCTTATTGACGACAAGAGTATGCCTTTAGTTGTTAAAGGCAAATCACCTCAAGAATATGCTGGGAGTTTTATATTCTCTCTTAACTCCCATCCAAATGATCTAAGCTCTACTCCAGTTGTTCAACTCTTTTCTGATGTATTTGGAGAAGTTAATTCTCTACCACCTCCGTGGGAAATCGAATTCCGCATTGACCTTATTCCTGGTGCACGACCAGTAGTTCTTCCACCAAGGAGAATGGCTCCTAAAGAAAAGGCAGAGTTGAATGTTCAAATTGAAGATTTATTTTCTAAAGGCTTGATTCGACGCAGTCATTCAGAATGGGGTGCTGCAGTTGTATTTGTCACCAAATCTGATGGCTCACTCAGAATGTGTGTGGACTATAGAGAGCTAAACAAGCTCACTCACAAGAACAGGTATCTGATGCCTCGCATCAACGACCTATTCGATCAGCTTCATGGAGCTAAAGTCTTCTCTCAACTTGATTTGGCTACCGGTTTTCACCAACTTAGAATCGCTGAGGATAGCATTCCTAAAACAGCATTCCGCGCAGAAAATGGTTTCTATGAATGGCTAGTTATGTCGTTCGGTCTCACTAATGCTCCAGCTTATTTTGTTGACTTGATGAATAGAGTTTTTGGGGATGTTCTTAACAAGTTCGTGCTTGTTTTCATCGATGATATTCTTGTCTTCTCTAAAGATGAGAAAGAACATAGGTCACATTTGGCTTTTGTTCTCAAAACTCTTCGCAGACACCAACTTAAAGCCAAGTTTTCGAACTGCCACTTTTGGCGAGATGAAGTTCGTATTCTTAGCCATATTGTTTCGGAGAATGGGATTTCAGTCGATCCAGCTAAGATCGTCGTAATCAAAGTAAGTTCTATTCTTACTCGTCAATTCTATCTAAACAACTTATCTATATCTAAATTCGAATCCTTGGAATTTGTAGGATTGGGAGACTCCCAAAACTCCTACAGATATCCGTAGTTTCTTGGGGCTGGCTGGCTATTATCGCAGATTCATAGAAAACTTTGCTCGTATTGCTGCCCCACTTACCGCACTGACCAGAAAGAATGTGAACTTTATTTGGAATGGAAAGTGCGAAGAAGCTTTCAATGAGATGAAGCGAAGATTGACATCTGCCCCAGTTCTTACAGTTATTGATGGTAGCGAAGGATTGACCGTCTATACAGATGCCTGTCGTGATGGATTAGGAGCAGTCTTAATGCAAAAGGGAAAGGTTATTGCCTATGCGGGTCGTCAATTAAAGACCCATGAAGCAAATTACGCAACTCATGACCTAGAGCTTCTTACGGTTGTATTTGCTCTTAAGCTATGGAGGCACTATCTATTGGGAACCAAATTCGAGTTATTCACTGACCACAAGTCATTGAGATATATTTTCTCGCAAAAGGATTTGAATCAGAGACAAGTCCGATGGCTTGAATTTCTAGCTGCATATGATCTTGATATTAATTATACTCCAGGGAAAGCGAATGTCGTAACCGATGCTTTGAGCAGAAACCAAACGATGGCATGTTGTAATCTTGTTGAGGGAATGTTATTCCAGCTGTCAGTCTCCCCAGTTCTTATGGATCGTATTATAGCCAAGCAATACGAGGACACTTTGCTTTATCGCATCAAGGAAATAGTCCTTGGAAGAGTTGGAAATGCTGACAATAAATTGGGTGCACATGTTGATAGTAATGGAGTCTTGAGAATTGATAATCGCATTTGTGTTCCTAATGTTGATGGTCTTAGACAAGAAGTGCTGAAAGAAAACCATAACTCTTCACTTTCATTCCATCCCGGTGTTACTAAAACGTACCAGAATATGAAGAAGTTATATTGGTGGAGTGGGATGAAGCGTGATATTTCCACCTATGTCAGCAGATGCACAACTTGCCAGCAAGTTAAAGCTGATCACAGAAAGACAGCTGCTTTGCTTCAACCATTAGAGATTCCAGGATGGAAGTGGGAGCAGATTTCTATGGACTTTATTGATGGGCTGCCAAGGATTAGAAAGGGTAACGAAAGCATCTGGGTGATTGTCGATAGATTGACGAAATCCTCTCACTTTATTCCAGTCAAGTCCACTCATACACCTTCGAGTTTGGCAGATATATACATGAGAGAGGTTGTTAAACTTCATGGTGTACCATCCAGTATCATATGCGATCGAGATCCTATTTTCACCAGTAAATTCTGGAAAGCATTTCAGGATACTTTGGGCACAAAACTGAATCTGAGCACTGCATATCATCCTCAGACAGATGGCCAAACTGAGAGGGTGAATCAGATTTTGGAAGACCTTCTCCGAGCTTGTATTATTGACTTTGGTGGATCCTGGGAAGACCATCTTCACTTGGTAGAATTCACTTTTAATAATAGTTACCAGGTAAAGGAATTGAATTTCAAATTTGAATAAGTATATTTGAATTTGAATTAATCATCTTTAATCAACTAGGCAAGCATTGGTATGGCACAGTTCGAAGCCTTATATGGACGGCCGTGCAAATCACCAGCTTGTTGGATCGAGTCAGGTGATCGATTAGTGCTTGGTTCAGAAATAATTATGGAAGCTTCTGAAAAGGTCGAGGAAATCAGGAAGAAGATAAAGACGACACAGGATAGACAGAAGAGCTACGCTGACATAAGGAGAAGAGATCTTGAATTCAGTGCAGGAGACAAAGTATTTCTGAAGGTGTCGCCTTTGAAGAATATTGTTCGATTTGGAAGGAAAGGGAAGCTAGCTCCGAGATTTGTTGGTCCGTTTGAGATTACAGAAAGAGTAGGAACATTGGCATATAGAGTTGCATTACCTGAGAAGTTCGCCGGTGTGCACAACGTGTTCCATGTCTCACATCTACGCAAAGTTGTATACGATCCATCTATGACTATCCCTACTGCTCAGTTAGAAGAGATAGTTATTGAGCCTGATTTGACTATTGAGCGTAAGCCGCTTCAGATAGTTGATCGTGAGACAAAGCAACTCAGAAGAAAGTCGGTTAATCTCATCAAAGTCCAATGGAGTGCAGATAAGCGAGATTGCACATGGGAAACTGAGGATAGTATTCAAGATTCAAACCCCGAATTACTAATTTCAGGTATAATCCAAATTTCTTAAACTATCTTGATTTTCTGCTTATTTCATTCCTAATTCACTCGTCTCATTCCTTTTCGAGGACGAAAAGTTTTGAGTGGGGGAGATTGTAACGACCCTGAATTTTGGACCCGATTTAAAACTTTAAAATCCATCATTTAATATAAAATTTTGAAATATATAAACGATCTCAGTTAACGTCCAAAATTTATTTATGACATACGTCTACTTAGATATGAGCAAAGAAAAAGTTTCGTCGCAAATTATTGCAGTAAACTTCGTTCGCGTTTTACTGTATATCAGTCCATATAAAGCTGCGTAAAATTTATCTTCCAAATCCAAATATTTTTACACAGTTATGTTGTAAAAATTATTCTGATCTTGATTATGAAATTCGTTTCGTCAAAAACTGTCATCGCCTGTCCCGGTTAAATTATTTTGCAAAATGTACAATTTAAACGGCGTAAATGCGAATTTTATAAAACCATCGTATTGCAATAATCTGTGTACCGTTGGAATTGCCTCGTCGCACTGATCATAACGGTATATTTATTTGCGCGAATCGGAGTCCGGCATAATCCGTCGCGTTGATTTAACGGTTCCGGATGGATCGGTTAATTTAATTTCAGCCCAAGTTTAGCCCGTTTACAAAAGAAACAAATTTATCTCAGCTGAGGCTTTGAAGAGGGGTAGTTGAAAGCTAAGAGTTGCATGGAAATATGTATGGACGTTTGGGAATTTGGCGAGCAGTTGGGAAATTCACGTGACTCTTGGAAAGCTCGGAAATTTATTACCGTTACTCAAAAATATAAAGTTGAAATTTGGAGGAACTTTCCGTTGTCATTCACTGTTCTGTTCCATCTTTTCATCAGGTACTTTTTCCCCTCCTCCCTCTTGCTTTCTTTCTTCTGTGAAAAATATAAAGCCTACATTCATTCCCTCCAGATCCATGCGCACACCACTCCTCTCCCCATTTCTTTTTCTTCATACTTCTTTCTGCAACAAAAAAAAGAAAAAAAGAAACTGGGCCGCGTGTAGTTGTTGGTTGGCAGCAAGTAGGGGAGGAAGGTTAGTGGTGCATGTACAAAACTGTAAATGCATACATACGGGGGGAAACGATGATTTCTGCAAAAAAAAATGTCTCGGCCATGTTATATAAAAAAAAAATTAATGTGTATATTTAGTGCATGCGTGTGTACCATGCGTGTGTATATTTAGTGCATGAAACTGGTGGCGCATGACTTGAATGAAACTGTCGATTGGTTTGTACATAAAAAAAAAAGGGGAGTGCGTGCGTATCGAAATGTGGAGCTGTGCGTGTGTTGTATGCAAGGGAAGTGGGGGAGTTTGATGAAGCCATGACTTCAGATGGCAATCTTAGGCTCTGTTGAAATTTTGTTTATGCATGCATGTTCCTTGCATGCGTGAGTAGCTACATGCAAGCAGAGAAGATGTAAATGTGTGTGTGCGTGCGTTTTAAAAAAAAAAAAAAGAGGAAGAAGAAAGGGAAAAAAATTGAAATTGAACGGTAACGATTTGTTGAGTAAACAGTAACCGTTTCTTTTTCTCTGTTGTTGCAGGAACCGACTGAGTTTCTTTTTGCGGCAGCAACGATATTCAGCTTTTGTTCTCTTCTCCGTCGTCGGTAAGTGTATTTATATAAATTTATAAATTATATACAAACGTTCATTGTATTAATATCGTTTTCTTTGTCGATATTACAGTGTTCGTTGTTCGTGTTGTACGGACTTCTATTCGTGCTTTTCTTGCTTCAGCGTCAATTTCCTTATCCACGATAGGTGAATTAATTTTCACGACAATATTTTTATGCTAGTTTGTATTGATGAATGATTGTTATGTGATGTTGAATTGGATGTAATTGATATTGTTAAGTGACAAATAGTTTGCAAGTGAAATTTGAATAGGATAGTTAACCAATTTAAATCGGATTATATACGTCGAACCTTGATTTGTTAAATTTGACCCCTTCATATGTTGAATACTGATTAGTTAAACTGGACACTTTAATTGTTAATTAAATTGACGTAGAAATTGGTTAATTACACTTTGTACCATGTAACGTATATTGGATTAATTGTTTAGCGTAAATTCGAAATAGAAATTGAACGCAAGTGAAAAACCGTAATGTAATAATCTTTAATCTACATGAAATGACATTGTAGATTTTAGAAATAATTATATTAACTTACATAAATAACAAATGTAAATTAATACGATTATTTCGGTATTATTTAATAAATTGTTAAATTGTTGTAAATGGATGTTATTGCTTGTTTATTTACTTTGACACCATCCCAGCTATCACACTGCAAGTTCCCTTTGTATGTTTTGTTTTTGAATTGAAATGGAATCGGGTTGAAATGATAAATACCCAAATAACTTTGAATTAGGATAGAAAATTAAATTAAAAACGATTGGTCAATGTTTTGATTTAGAATAAAATAAAATTTATTTGACTAATAATAAGGTTTTGAATAAAAATTGGAATTCAAATTCGAATGAATTGTAAATGTGAATATTTAAGTTTGAAACAAATATGAACGTCCTAATTGACAAAAAGAATATTGATTAAAATTTAATTATGTAATAATTAAATTAGAATTAATTGATAATTAAATTTGAAATTGTTAATAATTAAGTTTGAAATAAGTAATAATTAAATTGGAATTACTAATAATCAAGTCTTGAAATTTATTAATTAAATTTGGAATTATAAATAACGAAGTTTGAAATTGTTAATAATTAAGTTTTGAAAATTTTGATAATTAAGTTTTGGAATTGTTAATAATTAAGTTTGAAATGATTAAAAATTAAGATTTGAAATTATCGATGATTGAATAGATTAAATTATTTAATGATTAAAATAAATTGAATTGGATTTGCTTATTAAGAAAAATCGAATTTGAATAAGGGAAACTAATTTCTTTAATTGAGTTTGAAATTGGCAACGAAGGTAATAAATGAATGAATTTAATTTCTTTAATAAGAAATAGCAAGCGTTTATCGAACAAATGAAAGATTTGAAAGTTAAGAAATTGGATTTGACAAATTTAAATTTAAATTTAATTTGTAAGCTTTGATAAATGAAGTTGAACTTAAGAAAGTAATGTAATGAATTGGAAATTTAAATGAAATTGTTTAATGATAAATTAATTTAATGAATATCGAATGAAATCGATAATCGAGTTTAAATCGTTTGAACATTAAATGATTTTGAAATGAACTATACATGAAATTAAATGAATATTTGAATTGTTTTAAAATTGGAAGTTTGAAATTGTATTATAGAAGTTTTGAAATGAAATTATGAATTTATGAAATGTAAATTTTGGAACTTGATTAGAATGTGGATTTATGAAATGTAAATTTTGGAACTTGATTAGAATGACTAACGAAATGTCGATTTACGGATTTTTATTGAAATTGAATTGGTTTTGAAATATATTAAGCGACCAATCGGTAAAATAATTACGAAGGTTATTAAAGGAACCGGAATCGGCTAGGGACATACCCACTGTCTAAACCGAAAACCACTTTAATAACTATACGCGGAGTGTGATCCAGGATGAAGTGGTTGGATTGACGTACGCGATGGCTGAAGATAGTGAACGATAATGGATAGCCTTGACACTTGTGTCAAATTGGAAATGACTAAAATCAGGAGTCGTGCTGGGCCAAATAGGGTTAGCTACCTCGAACGAACACACTTCTTCGTAAATTACTCATTTACTTTTGTGATTGATTGATGCACACCCTTAAATTTGGAGTGTTGTTTTCGCGGTGTTGCGATCGTTGCGGCGATGCGTTCTCACCAGTCCGGATCAGGCAAACGGTAGTTTCACTACCTTGGGTATTGCCTCATGTGCCTTGTCATACTTGTATTCCCTTATACGCGACCACTACGATTTTGTTTTGTATTATACCTATGGAGTACTCCCTTATATCCCACTAGTTTACGGTGGAGTTTACAGTGCTGTATAGTCTATAATGCTATATGAAATGTGTTAAGGGGGACAATGGTAACGCCTTAACACTATTTTGATATTTTACTTTACTGTTAGACATTATTTATGTATCGTACACTATTATGTATAAATAGTTTAACGGATCCTTAAAGATGTTATTCCATTCATCTTTGG
This sequence comes from Allium cepa, assembly GCA_030765085.1. Taxonomy (NCBI): domain Eukaryota; kingdom Viridiplantae; phylum Streptophyta; class Magnoliopsida; order Asparagales; family Amaryllidaceae; genus Allium; species Allium cepa. Next base: position 294,815,846 of record CM060942.1, read on the forward strand.
GTTATTGTTATTTGAATTTGAACCATATTACCTGTATAAGAATATATGTCCTGATTCGAGTGTTTGTTTGTGCATATGCTCGGATCAGATTGAGGATTGCTGCTGCTGTTTATTTGGAGCTGAAGACTGAAGACTTTCACTATCTTATCTTATCAGTATTTGTTCTTTGCATTTGGACTATTTAGACTTCTATGTTGTTTATTTCCTTTTATTTGAGACATTGTTGTACTTATGGGTAGCTTCATGAACTACTCTTATGACTATGTTGTATTTCCGCTGCATTATTCTGTTATGATGTATTTTCTGTGATTCTGTAATGATTCTCATTTATATATATATATACTCCATTAACGATTCGTGTTTTGTACTATTTAAGTTGACATTTGTGGATTATTGTCAAATTAAATGGTCCAAATATACGGGTTGTTACAATGTTAAATATTTGTTTGAAAATTTATGGAAAGAGATAATGATTTAAAAATATTATATAAAAGATTTAGTTGGATTGGTGTTTTAAATTAAATATTGACTTTAAGAAAGAAAACATAATATATATATATATATTGTTTCGATCATTCTGATTCGTTTCTATCAATCCCTGTCTTTCAGCTTTGCCCGTCAAATACACTTTCAGCTTACTTCGCTTGAGATTGTTGTTTGAATTTGTTCGATTATCAAGATCGTGAAACAATTCGTAGCTTGTTGTGTGTCGAACTCCTTTAGCCTCAAAAGGTGAGCAATGACTCGCGATTAATGTTCTTATATTTATTAAATTTGATTTCAACTGAAACGACAATTGAAATATACTGCTAAATTGAACTATTAATTATTTTCATTGTTATGTATGATATGCATTTATATGTAATTATTCACCTGCGGGATATGACACCATGTCCTGTTATTTATATTATATTGTTATTGATGATATATGCATATTATATTATTATCATACCTTTTATCGCACTACAAGTTCCCTGTTAGTATAGAATTCCCTATGGGTTAAAATGATACATGCCCAAATAATCTGCAGAATAGAAGAAAATCGTTATTGGTTGAAATGATAAATCCAGGCGTTTTTCCTTTGAATTGAATTTGGGATTGCGGGTTGAAATGATATATACCCGTATATATTTATGTTATGGATTGAAATGATAAATATCCATATCACTTGACCATATGATAGAAAATTATATATAGACACCGTTGGTCCATATATAAATATCTTAAAATGATTTCTATGGTTTTGAAAGGAAATATAGGCGGTTTTATTTAAGTTTGAAAATATTAAGTATATGAAAAAGTTTTGATATAAAGTAGATTTACTAATAAGCTTTAAATTTAGTAAAGTTCGATTTTGGTAAAATATAATATGTTTAAGTATTTATTTAAAAATTATATTTTAAAATAGATTTTACAATGATTTTTATAAATTAAGGTTGGGAAGATAAATATGAAATTGATTTGAAATGGCATTTAATTAACAAAATTATGTAATTAAATCGATTTGAAACTTATTGAATTTGAGATTTTTTAAAGGATATAATTTTATAACTTGATTTTGGTTTAAGTTGATTTAAATGTATATTTCAAGTTTAAATAAATTGAAAGAAATATTTAGTTTATTCATAATTTAGGGTTTTATTTAAATGATATTGGATTTATTAAGTGAATGTTTCAAAACTAAATATTAATGAACTTAAATTTTGATATATATGAAATTATCAAATTTAGTTTTGAAATTGTTGAAATATTTTGACTTTGAAATATATTGAAATTGAAATAGTTTATTTTGTGGTTCAAATATATATTTGAAATCAATATAGTTCGAAATGGTTGTTGAGAAATGGAATTGAAATTGATGAATTGAGATTAAAATTTAAATTTTGGAATTCGAGTTGATTTGAATCGACTTATGAAATTTGAGGAAACTATTTTATATTATATAAAGTATTTTTAAATTATATTTAATCTATATAAATATTTTACTTTATAAACTATTTTAATATAAACTATTTTAACTTATATTTATTTTTAAATAAACTGTTTTATTTGATGAACTATTTTATTATATATACTATTACTAATATCTAAATTGTTTAGAGGAAAGTGTTATTGTTTTCTAAAGTGTTATGATTTCAAAGTGTTACAATTTCCAAAGTGTTATAAATTCAAGTATTTGGTTTCGAAATGTTACAACTTTAAAAGTGCTATAGTTTTGGAAATGTATATATTTGAAGTGAAAAATGATATCGTATTGATATGGTTATGAAATGGATATGATATTCTGGTTTTGAAGTATAAACAATTTTGAAATAACCATGGTGTTATAATAACGATGGGTTGTTAAAGAGACCGGGATCGGATATTGTAATATTCTCTGCCAATACCGAAAACCACCTTAACAACTGTGTACGTGGTGGAGATTCCAGAATGAAGTAGGATGGTTTGGTGACGATTCTATATGGTATTTACGTAGCCCTGACTCTCGGGAGTCAGCTTGATGCAGCTAAAACAAGAGCCGCACCAGGCCAAGTGAGGTCATTCCTCCCATCGAACACATTTCTTCGATACCATTCTATTGCTTTTGTAATGGATTGGGTGCACCCTTTGATTTGGGAGTGTGTCACAAGGCGGGCGGTAGTAGCTGCTATGCGTTACCACCAGTCTGGATACGCGAACGGTATATCTACCCTACATTGCCTCGAGTGCCTTCTCGCATGCCCTATCGCACCTTCAACGAGTTTTTTTGTGCCGTACCTATGTGATGTCCTCTGGGTAAACCTCCAGTTTATGGCGGAGCATATGACATTGTATAGACTACGAGAATATGTAAAATGTGTTAAGGGAGATATGGGTAATGGCTTAACGCTATTTTAATACTTTTACTTTACTATAGACATATTATAATTGCGTATATTACTACATAGTAGATAGTTTAACGGATCCTTAGAGGATGTTTATCCCAAACATCCTTTGAGTTACTTGTATTTCAGTTGATATTTCACTTGAGTTGGATTTATTGATATAAGAATATTAATCCCGACTTGAGTGTTTTGTGTTTTGCTTTACATTCGGGTAAAACTGAGTGTCACAGCATTTGAGACTCACCTTTGGAGATTGGAGCCCTGCTTGAAGATTTTCCTAATCTCTTTAGCTTTTTCAGTTGATTTATTAAGAGGTGTCATCTGTTGGTATTCGAGATTTCATTGTATTTCAGATATTGTGTTGTATTTTACTTCTAATTCTGATGTTTATATTGTAGCTTCATGAACTGCTATTTATCTATCCCACTGCTAATTGTTATATTACTCTGTGTTTGTGATTCTATGATTTATTTACTGTATATGTTGAGTTTTTCCAAATTTAAATTAACAATCTGATATTTTGAGCAATTCAAGTCCGACATGTGCGGATGCGAATGGCACACAATGTCAGGTCGTTGCAAATGCGGTACCACATTCTGAGTAAAAAAGGATCATAGAAATTATACTAATTTTGCTCAATATCAATTTCTGTATCCAACATTTACTCTCCATCAGATAACGGTGAAATCACCTTGCACGGGTAGTATGGTTCCTTCCTTGGAATTAATACCAGGTATAAAAAGATTATTTCTATACAATCCAAGTTGTATTAAATTTGGAAAAATGAAATCTTTTATACTTTCCATGTTTCCGACATTTCGACACTATCAATTCCTCGCCCAGGAAGAGGCCGGGTGAACCAGGGAATTAGTTGCTCCTCAACATCTCCTGATTTTCTAAGCACCCCACGTCCGGATTTCACGAAAAGAAAAATCCATTGTAACTGCCCATAAATTTTAAAGGTTTATTTACGTAATTAATTGAAATTTTATGAAATTTTTAACAATAAAATTTGGAAATAAAAATTTTATATTTGGAATACGTATACTTAAACATAGCAGACGGTAAATTTTCAATTTATTATATGGAAGTTTATTTTATTGTGTAATTCTATTAAATTCAAGTCAGTTAATAATTGTTGATAATAAAATATTTTCCAAACCTAAATATTTTTACATAGAAAATTTCTAAAGCCTCTTCTGAGTGAGACGCATCTTTTATTTTTCCAAATTCGGACTTTTTTAGCACAGTCGATCTTATTTTTTTGTGTTTTAGCTGCATTTTTCCCCTCGCGAAAATTCGAAATTTTATAGTTCGATTATATCACCTATATTTGTATACTGTTTTGATCGTCTCATCATGTTGATCTCTATGGTATATTTATTTCTATATTTTTAAGGTCTGGTACACGATGAAGTCAGTGAAACGATCAATCGTGGCGGTTCCGTGTCTCGACCTTTTCGCTTTTTAAGCCTATTCATATATCCACTTGCTGAATTCAAACAGTCATCTACCTTCAAAATTCCCAGATATTAATGGTGAACTCTTTCCATTCCATCGGTTTGTACTTTGCTTTTGGTAAATTGTTCTAGTTGAGAATATTGTACAATATGTTAAATTATAATTGTATTAGTATGTAGATTTGTCCTTTACCATTTCCTTGCACGCAAAGACTTCTCCTCACCCCTTCTGTCACTTTTCATTTCCTTTTATCTCCTTACATCACCTTTTCTCTGAGAATCTTCTCCTCCAACGTCGAGGATAGCTCCGCCATGCACCAGCCTAGCCGAGAACCCACCATCGGACGCAAACCTCGCCTCTACCGCATCCCATCCGCCATCAGCCTTCCGTGCCCCTCCCGGACGTTGATCCACCTCCCTCTATCCATGCAACCACCAATCCCGAGCAACATATCAACCCACCGCATCACGCTTACCCTCCTCTCCACCAGTAACCTTACCTCCACCTCCTCATCTCCTGCCGCAGCCACTCCCCTCACTCGTGCTCCTTCCCTCTACTTGTGGCATCAAACAGTAAAAAAAACCACCTCCACCTCGCCCTGAGTGCCAACCACCAAATCCGCTGCCGTGCCACCTACGACCATGCCTAGCTATCGCTGCCATCTCCTACCTTCCTCCTCGTCTTCCGTCAAACCGCTGTGTGAAGGTCAGTTAATATATATAAGAAGCATATACGAGTTTTTTAAAAAAACAAAAAGAAACTTGTCTATTCTGTCTTATATTTTGTTATACCTATATCATGCGTAAGTAGAGACACAGTATAACCGTATATTGTTCATGTTGTCTATACAAATTCTATATGATTTGATTTAATATAAGGTTACATCAGTGTGTATATATAATATCAAATATATATATGTATATATATATATATATTAGTTTGTATAAAAGTTTATATATATGTTTAGGCAGGCGCAGGCTGTAACTGTAGTTGTTTTATGTATATAAAGTTTCAAAAATATAAGTTTATATCAAATATATATATATATATATATATATATGTTTTAGGAGCTTTGCTTATACTGATGTGACGAAGTAAATGTATGGTTTAGTTTATGTATATGGATACACTATTTTTTTTGAAGATGTTGTATAATATGAAAGAAGTATTATAGATATGGTTACTGGTATATTTTATATACGTATTATATAATGGAAAATCTTAAATATGTTTTACAATTTATAAAAGTTATAAAATTTGTAGATTTTTATCAGCTGTCAGTTACATTGGTTATACATGTTAGATTTTATAAAGTATATTCATCTCAGTATAATTATGTATATGGTCAATATGTGTATATTTATATAAGTAGTAAGTAATGTGAGATCTGTGCTTTGTGAATGCAAATTTATATTGGTTAATATGATCTTCTTTTTATATGTGAGCTATACATTGCAACTATGTAACGTACGCGATTTTTCGTTGCCGAAAAACCGAATAGTTAGGGTTTTAAGAAAAAGAAAAAGGGAGAAGAAGAGAGAGAAGGATAGAAAATAGAGAGAAAAGAAAATAGAACAGAAAGAAAACAGCAGAACAATAACGGAATCTCACAATTCGCAGCGGAACAACATCTAATAGATAAATGAATAATCTTTAAACAAAGAACTATATCAGTTATTACATCACATCACATTACATTACATTACATCAGAGTGTACAACAACAAACAACATCAAACAGCGGAAAATAAATACTATATACTAGTAATACGCCATGCCATCCAGCTCGCCTCCAGCAACTCCTGAATATCCTGATAAACCTTAACTCCCGACTGCCCGTGTGGAAATTGGTGGGCACCCAGAGTTTAGGAAGGAAAACAATAAACTCCGAGTCAGTCATGTGATTGGTGTGAGAACTCAAAACAGTTTATTTATCTTTAAAATTAAAATAGAGGGATATTTTTAAAGTCAATTCGCAATGCTTTTAAAAATGAGACTACCATAAGGCCTCCCGCACACACACACAATGCAAACGCAGAATCGGAGGAGATTTCTCCTTACGATAGTCAAAGATGCTTGATACGCATTTAAAAGAACATTTGATATTATTACTAGTGCATAGTGTAGGAAAACATTTCGAAAGTAGAATATAAATCTTAGCCAACATACGACCATTATCGTATGCCTACTATAGCTCTCATCCAAACAGTGGGGCGCCACCATAAGTGAATGATAGGTTCTACAACTAATACCGTACAAGATCGTATTGTTTCTTTGGATTTCCAACGAATGGTCAGGCCAAGGAACTTCCCATTGCCACATGAGAACGCCTCTGGAAGGACATCCCCGAGAACCAAACCGGATCTCTGCCAACACAAGGCCGGGTTACCCCTAACTGGGTAACAACTGACATGAGTATGCCATCCCCCGGTCCCATTGGACCTTTATCCGAGCGCTCGTCATCAACATCACACAATCATAAATAAAGTGTTTCAACATGAGTAAGTATCTGGGCTCCATACCATGATACCACCCTTTCTAGAAGGAAATGCACATACCCTAAAGGGAGCTACCCCTCATAACCTTGCCGCATCTTTCCTGTTTTGACCACTCCGAGGTGTGAGGCTCGATGAAGTCACGTCCACAAAAAATACTTTATACAAAAGCCATGCTTTGGGTCAACAAATGATCATAGAAATGATCACCAAGATAGACGATCAAATAAATGATCCTATCACAAATAATCAACACAATGATCATTTCACAGCAACACTCAGCTTGTCACATTACCAAATTGGGAATATATCACTGATAACCTTCAACTACATAACCTCTGAGCTCGTACGTCTCAGAGAAGGGTGTTAAGCTAAGAGAATAAATTCTTCGCCACCAACAGAAATATATTTGAAAGAAATCTGCTTTATATCTCAATCTGTAATGTCAGACATACAATCCATACAAGTCTGTTCCGGGCTCGAACAGAACCGAAGGCACTTACAAAGAAGTCCTTGCAATCCGGATATCCACAATCCTGATCGGATTTCCCATCACATATGGAGAACTCTATACCGGAGCAACTCGTTGGAGAGTCAATCGACAGGTCATCGTATCGCTCTCGTAAATATCGGGTCTTCAACACCGATCTTCAATGCTATCCATTACGTCGTATCACTATGCGGAATGGGTAATCCGAATAACGAGCGCAATAATTTAAAAATAAGTGTAGCATTCAAAATCAGCAAATCACAACAAATACCTTTCAAAGGTAAATATTGATAGTCGGTTATTGAACTATCAATGGATATGCACAACATCACCAGATTCCAATTAATTTTCCAAATTATTTATTTCCCAAAAATATCTTTACAAGATATATAATTTCAATATGTCAAAAATAAATCAATATTTATCTTTAAACAACTTCCCTTTTCATTCATAAATTCCATAATGAATTTATATTTCACAATATCCATGCATATACGATTTCAATTATTCATTTCAATTTATCTTCAAAGAAGATAAATTCTCAAAACATTCACTTTATATTGGAAAACATTTCCATACTTACTTATTAAGTAATTCACAAATCTTTTATTTTCGACCTTTGGAAAATATTCAATATACTTAAATCGAAATTAAGTACATATTTCATTCTTTAAGGAAATCATTCTCTTAAACATATTTATTTGGGCCAAAACGAATGTTGCGTAAAACATCGTTACGACAACCCAAAAATCACTAGTACAGGGATTCGAAATTAAAATAGATATATAAATCCCAATACTAAATCAAACATTTCCTTTCGGAAATCATTTACTATAACAACAGTGTTATAGTCCACCATTTCCCTTTATTTCTCGAAAACGTCTATTTCAACAATAAATGTTGAAATCTATGGTTTCGAATCTCAACACATTTAAAACATCGTTAGATCGTTTTAATTCTGTTTAAAACACCTAATCCAAAACATTTTCTTTAACATATTATTCACTATTTAAAAACGTGAATATACTACGTTAACCAATTTCATCACTTCTATACATTTTATTTTAAAGGATTTTTCACTGTCTAAAACGTGAATAGAACTCCATAAATAAGTTACAACAATTTACTTATCAAAATAAGTCGTTGTGAATTTATAAAACAACGTTTATAAATTCCATTTCTATTTATCTTATGACATCTTCCTTTCTATAAATCTCCTTTATTAACCCATTCAATTTCATATCCCAATGATATACTAAAAATCCATATTATAAGTTAAATACTTATAATTTATTCATTTGTAAAATCGTTCCTTTGAACTTCATAATTATAAATCTTATAACTTATAAGATTCAATTCTCCAAAACCATTATTTTAACAACTTTATGAATTTTACAAACCTACTGCTTATAAAATTCCATTTTATAACTTCACCGTTTATAATTCTATAAATTTCATTCATTTATGAAATTCATTCACAATTCTTCTAACAATTATAAAAGCCCGTTTTATAATTCCAACGTTTTAATTTATGAATATCAATTTATAAATCCTTTATAAAATCAATTTATACTATTATTTTAAAACATCTTTAATCTCCTTTATAATTTCACCATTTTGATTTATAAAATAATCAAATTTTATAAATCCTATTTTTAAAACTTTTTATAATAAATTCAGAAATTCCAATTTAAGCTATTTTATGAAGTCATTTATCCCATATTTTCAAAAATCAACTTTTAACTATTTTTCTCAAAAATCATAATTTTATAACGTTAAAATTTATACGTTTATTTATTCAAAATGGATAAATTCCAAAAATATTTTATAAACGTATACTTTCAAAAATCACTTTAAAATCATTTTAAAATTCCAAAACTTGGTCCAATGATGCTACACACCAAATAGTCAATCACGACTACAACGACATCATATATCAATATGATAATCAACGAATATCAAAATATCCATAATCAAATAAATACTGTTGAGGAATCCAGTTGGATCACCCCAACCTGTTTCCTGCATCCAAAAACATTAGCACAATACCAATTCCGCTCCAGTACGGAATTATCGCGGTATATGGGATTTAAAATATTATCCGCTTAATAGACGACAATAGGGTCTCATCCGCTTAAAAATGCGGGAAATCAACAACTGCAACATATACATATGCTAATATATATATATTGCTATTATATATAATACCAATTTCACTATTTATGAAATATTCGCGGTATATGTTTTTAATAAATAACATCCGCTTACTAACGGCGCATAATGTCTATTTTAACAATCAATAGATAATAATCATCATTCAAACATGCATTTAAATATTTTAAATCTAACTATTTAAAATAAAAATCGAAACCGATTCGATTGAGTGAGAAGTTCTCACCTTGATTTCAATTTCGTTTTAGCGATTTATTTCGAATAAAATTAAACGGACGTTTAATTTTACACGAAATTTTCACTAACTCCAAACGACTCCAATCCAATTTCATAGCATAATGCTCGTCCATACGATTCCAACGCAACTGGTTTCGCGCGTTTTCGACCTCGTATGAAAAAGATATTGATTTTTAAAGTTACACGATTTTTATAAACTAATTTACAACATTTATTATAAAATTTTAAACCTAGCTCAATCTAAGCCGTAGGATCTCACTTGCTTGCATCAGGGCCGCACCCCCCCCCCCCCCCTCTTCCTCATGCGTGTCCCCTTCTCCAGTATGATACGCACGCATACAAACCCAAATCTAGAAACTAGGGCTCGACTTTGCAACCACCACACCACGCTACAACACGATCAATAACCATCACCTTGTAGCCCTCACCCAACTCCACCTTCACCGTGGATAGCTCAGAGCTCAGCCCTCTATTGTGCTCGAAAATTGTGCGCGTTCGGCCCCCCTTCCATCTCGATTTGCCACCAATCCATTTACCCATTCGCGATCATAGCCGTATAGATCTTTAGCTCGTTGCGTGCTCTACAACATTGATGTTGAACGTTCTTTGAATTGACGAATGGATTAGAAGAATTTAAGGGAGGAAGGTCATTGTTTTCTGGCCACTGATGTTAGGGGGTGGCGGCTAGGGTTTAGGGTTTTTTTTTTCATTTGTGAAAGGTAAGGGTCTATTTATAGAAGTAAAACGACACTATTCATCCCGGAAATTCCAAACTCCAATTTACGCACAGTGACCGACGTTCCTAGGGTTTATCCCGCGTTCCAGACACAATGAAATAGGTTTCGGAAGCTAATTCGGTCATCTGTGCGAGTTATGGCAACAAATGTTCAATTTGAATTAAACCGATTTAAACGATTTTCTAGGCGTTTTAGCTTGCACCGGACAAACGATAAATCCAATTGACATGAAATTGGAAACCTTACAATAATATCACATTACGGATCCGATGAAACTGGTTTCGTCGAAATCCGACAATTTTTGAAAAATGGCTATTTAACTCGCCAATTTAATATTAAAACAATTTAGATGTGTTTCGAGCTGCCACGATCAAACGATAAGTCCGATTGATACGAAAATTAAAATCCGATAATAACTAACTATTACGGATCCAATGGAACTGGTTTCGTCCAATTCTGAGACTGTTCAAAAATTGACTATTTTCAATAGTCGATTAAATATTAAAATATTCAATTTTCACAAATTAACTTTTACTTCGATTTTAAAAGTTCTAAAATATCACTTTAACTTCAATATGATATAATAAAATTTTACAAATCATTTTCAATCATATTTAACTCAATTTTCTATTATTTCCTTATTTAACATATTAAATTATCGATTTAATTATTCAATTAAATCCAATTATTCGAATTAAAATTTATTCGACTTATAAATTCACTTATTAATATTTAAAATTAATTAAATATTCAAATTTTAATTAATAGAAATTCTGGGTCGTTACAAACTATATATATTTTATAAAACTATGCTTATATGTGGTGTACATTAGCATGTGTATGCCTGGGTGACGGTGGCCATATACTGCATGTATATTAGTTGTATATATGATTTTATGTTATATATATATAATTATATTAGTCAGGACATCTATGGTTTGATATGTATATGTTATATTGTATGCAAGTTATGTATTTTGATGTAAATACATATATATATATATATGAATATATATTTATTTATTTTAAGTAAATATATTGGTTTTAATGTTTTAATATACTAAAAATAATATAATATAATATATATTTCGTTCAGTCTATATCAAACTGATTATGGTTAGTTCTGATCGATTTCCCATTTATCAGCTTGGCTCATCGTGCCTGTTTTCTTCGTCAAATCATGTTCATCTAGAGTTTCTTTTGATTTCATAGCTTATTTCTTTGTTATATCTATTTAGTCTCGTAAGGTGAGCAATCACTCACGATTAATATTTTTATATTTATTGAATTTGATTTCAATTGAAACGATAATTGAAATATGCTGTTATTATTTATTTACATTGTTATATATGTTATTACCTATGTCTGTTCATTTGTGACATTTGACACCATTATCAGTTATTTATATTGATGATATATGCATGTTATATTGTTATCATGTATGTTGCCACTCTGCAATTTCCCTTTCAGTATAGATTTCACTATGGGTTGAAATGATACAAACCCGAACGGACTTTACAATAGGAGAAAATAGTTATGGGTTGAAATGATAAACCCAAGCGATTTTCATTAAATTGAATTTGGGATTGCGGGTCGAAATGATATCTGCCCGTGTATATTTAAATTGCGAATTGAAATGATAAATATCTGTATCACTTGACCATAGAATAGGAAAATATATATACATACACCATTGCTCCATATATAAATGTTTTGAAATAATTTCTGTGGTTTTGAAAAGAAATATATGGTTTTAAATAAATATTGGTTCTTAAAATATTATATATATATATGGTAATTTTCTATAAAGATTTAATAATATTATTATTGAGATTGATCTAATACATATAATATGTTTAAGTATTTATTTAAATTTATTTATCAAAATAGATTGTTGTAATATAAATTTATAAGGTTGATAAGATAAAGTTGAATTAATTGAAATTGTATTTAGTTAAGAATTCTACTAAATTTAAATCGATTTGAACTATTGAATTTGAAGTTTAAGATTTGATCATATAAGTTGATTTCTGATTTAAAGTGATTAAATGGATATTTCAAGTTTAAGTAAATCGGAAGGAATTTTAAGTTTAAAGGTAACAGTTATTTAAATAACATTGAATTTATTAAGTGAATATTTCAAGAATAAATAATAATGAGGTTAAATCGAGATCTATATGAAATGGTTAAATTTAACCTTGAAATGTGGAATACTAAAGCTTTGAAATATACTGAAATTTAAGTGGTTTATTTGTGATTCAAATCTATATTTGAAATCAGTATAATTTGAATTTGTTATTTAGAAAACTGAACTGAATGGAAATTGATAAATTGAGATTCAATTTGATTTGAACGAGAAAGTCGAGTTGATTTTTGAAGCGATTTGTGAAATCAAAGGAGGCTGAAAATACTTTCTTTATAAATTAATTTTTATTTATATATATACACTATTTTAGGAAATAGATATATTTAAAATGAAATGATATCTCGGTTTTGAAATATAAATTAATTTGAAATGACCATGGTATTGTGGTGTATATTTCTACCTTGCTGATAGTTTCACGGATCCTTAGAGGATGGTTATCCCAAACATCCCCTAAGTTAATTATATTTCAGTTAATATTTCACTTGAATTGGATTTACTGATATAAGAATGTTGATCCTGACTCGAGTGGTTTGGGTTTTGCTTTATGCTCGGGTCAGACTGAGTGATACAGCATTTGAGACTCACCTTTGGAGTTTGGAGCTTCATTTCGAGATCCAACTATCGATTCAGCTTTCAGCCTTTCTAGTTGACTTGTTCAGAGATGTCATTGGTCTGTATTTGAGATGTTCTATTGTATTTTATTTCTTACTCTGATGTTTATATAGTAGCTTCATGAACTACTATTTATCTATTCCGCTGCATTATTGTTATATACTCTGTGTCTGTGATTCTGTGATTTATTATTTACGTATATGCTGAGTTTTGCCAAATTTTAAATTAACAGCCTGATATTTTGAGCAATTCAAATCCGACGTGTGCGGATGCGAATGGTTGAAAATATGAGGTTGTTACATCCATTCTACCCGTAGGCTTTTAGAGCTAAGATTAAATCACTTGATTTTAACAGCTTTTCTTTAAACCTTTTATTTAAACTCTTTAAAATAAATTATAAAACTCCACGTTATATTTAAATACTTAATTTTTTTTGTAACCATTTAAAAAATATTTGAGAAATAATACTTAAGTTTAAAGTCATATTTCAAAAGTTATTAAAAGTGCAACAAAAAGGGCTGCGAATAGTGCTGCGGATAGTGCTGCGGATAGTGCTTTTAAGGTTTATTTGATCAAAGCAACTTTTTAATCATTTGGAAATCCATTTTTATAAATCAAATCACTTCTAAAACATTTTAACATGTTTATAAAATTTATTCCATATTTTTAAATAATTAAAAATATCAATTTTAAAGAAATTACCGCTTTGGTTTCCAAACTACCAAACCGCGACTATTTCGAAAACTTGATTTGCTCATATTTCAAAATCTGCTAAACAAAATCTCGATCATTTTATTTTGTATGAAAACTATTATTATAATATTTCATAAAATTCTTATTCAAAAGAATTCCAACTCCCAATCCATCGTATAAATGGATATAATTTTCTATGGCGTGAAATCACGAACTACTATAACACGGCGGGCCAATTGACTCAATTTTCATAACTTATCAGAACTTCACCAAAATCAGATTTTAGTGTTTATAAAACATTTATGAACCATTTAAAAAAGGTTTAATGATTCCAAATCAGTTTTATAATTTGATTCGAAAAGTGATTTTCTCACGTAATATCAATATATATTTAATGTGACTTGTTTACACAATTTGTAACGACCCGTATATTTTGTGGTTTTAATTAATTTAATTGTTATGAATTTTTAAATAATAAAATTTTTAAATAAAAATTTGATATTTGGAAAATGTCTATTTAGACATAACAACTGGTAAATTTTTATCTAAAAATACTGAAGTTTATTTTCTAGTCCAATTCTATTTCAATTTAAAATCAGTTAATAATTGATGAGAATAAAATATTTTCCAAACCTGAATATTATTTTACAGAAAATTTGTAAATCATCTTATGAGCAAGACATCATATTTCATTTCTCCAAGTTTTGACTGTTACTGCTCCGTCGATCTTATTTTCGGCGAATTTAACAACATTTTTTGTACCAATTATCGAATTTTGATAGGTTGTCGTACCACTGATACCTTGTGCCATTTTGATTGTCTCATTGTGCTGATCTTCGTAGTACATTCGTCTGTGTGTTTCGGGGTCCAGGAAACGGTGAAATCTACGAAACGACTCTTGTATCGGTTCCGCAACTTGGCTTTTGATTTCACGTGACCATTCACTGTCCACTGAGTAAACCAATAGTTATCGATCATTAATATTTCCCCTCGATTCGTGTGCCTTTCACTATTCCTGACATATCAAAATACTTAGTTCGTCCTTTGTCTTTATCTCTATCAATTTGGAAATATAAATTATAAAAGGGTAGTATATTTGTAGTTCTTTATCGGTTAAACTATTCATTTGCTCTTTATCTTCGAACTACGCTGCTCCTCCATTTCATTCTCCTCTTTTTTTTGTTCTGTACTTATCTAAAAAAAAGGATAATTTAAGAAATAGAGTGATATAACCATATAAGTTATGTATGCAGTGAATCGAAGACGCACGTTTTTTTTTGAAACCTGAAGCTTGCTTGCTGTGCTCGGCTTCTCTCCTCACCACATCTCCACTATTGCACCTTCCCGTGTCCTCGCTCATGCACACTCTTTTTCCTTTCCTCCTTGTTCTTCTCGGCCGAAGCTTGTGCCATTTCCATCGATGAAACCCATCCGCCTATGACAAAGCCTCACCCGAGCACCCATTGCCTCCACTTCCCTGATCCACGCGTGGCCTCACCCTCATCGACGAGCGCAGCCAAGCGTTCTCCGCCCATCCACCATAGGAACCGACCCGCATACCACTAAGAGGCCTGCCGAACTCAAACTGATCTTCGTCTTCTCCTAATCGTGCCGATAGCCTTGCTCGAGACCACCTTCAGCCTTCGCTTATGACAGAACAAGTTTTCCACCTCCATCATTGCAAAAACTCAGTCGATCAAAACTTGCTCTTGTCATGTGTTTCTATAGAAGGTATATATTTATATATACGTTATTTTATAAATTTTAGTTAAGTTAATTTGTTATTTTATGTGTATATGTACCTATTTAAGTTACGGTAAGCATATTTGTATTTATAAAAGCGTATATAAAATAGTTTATAAATATTTTATATGTGTTACTGTCGGATATATATTGTAAGTCATATATATACTTTACGTAAAGTTTTATATTAGTTTTCAAAAACCGTTGACATATATATTGGTTATATATTAACTTTTATATGTAAGTTGCAGTAACGCATTATATATTGTTACTTTGCTTATTCTATCTATATTATATATAAATAAATTTAAAATATGAACTGTGTTTCGTGTATACATATATACAAGATACGTTTATATAAAGTTTGTATAGGATTTGTATAATCAGTTTGAGTTAATATATACGTTATATAACTTTTATGATGGGTTAGCTTATGCCTGTAAACTATATAGACTAATTGTTTTATTAATATATATAGGTTATGTATATTAATATATTGTGTGTTTAGTATATTTTATTATAAAATTATGATATATTTTATGGTTGTATACCTATTAGTTTATGTATGTATAACTTTTTCATCAATATAAGTATATTATTTGCTGTCGATACAAGTTTATATATATATATAGTTCTGACTTGATTTTAAGTATTATATATTCAATTGTAAAGTTGTTTATACTGGTTGTTCAATTAAAGTTGTGTTTATAGTTTTGTATATATGATATATTATTTTATACGAGTCTACTACTATCTATATATGTGCATTGGTATATAAGTGTTCTTATATATGTGCTTGATTTCAAGTTATATAACTGTTCAACTATGTAAGTTGTACGTGTATATAGGACACATTTTATATGTTGGTCTATTTTATATATAATCTATTTTAGTAGTCTATATATATACTATAAAGTAAGTTTTATGTATAAGGGAAGCATTATATATGTTTTATACATATTTCTTTGTCCAAGCATGCATTGGAGTTTGGTGTGATGATTGTATAAATACTACCTACATATATTTAATTTACACTTTATATTTCAATACAAATGATCTTATATGTGTGTATATATATATATATATATATATATATATATATATATTAATTCAAGGGGAAATCATAGTGATTTTATACTGGCCAGTTTTATTTCGAAATGTGTATTTCTAAAATTAAATTTATGTTATATATGCCATGCGTCTCGTTTCTTATATATTCAGCTGATTTTGATTTTTTTCCATCGGTTTTGAATTCCCAGCTTTGTCTTTTCATTCTCGATTCTATTTGCTACATTTTGATATTTGTAGTTGGATTGGTCGATTGGCTGGCTCATAATTCAATTTGTAACTTGTCGAGTCGT
This sequence comes from Allium cepa, assembly GCA_030765085.1. NCBI lineage: Eukaryota > Viridiplantae > Streptophyta > Magnoliopsida > Asparagales > Amaryllidaceae > Allium > Allium cepa. The sequence continues at coordinate 294,832,856 of CM060942.1, forward strand.
CAAATTCTTCTAGCCTCGAAAGGTGAGCAATCACTCATGATTAACGTTCTTATATCTATTCACCCGTGACATCTGACACCATTATCTGTTATTTATATTGATGATATATGTCTGTTATATTATTATCATATCGGTTATCACTATGCAAATTCGCTGTTAGTATAGAACTATGGGTTGAAATGATACATACCCGAACGGACATTAGAATATGAGAAAATCGTTATGGGTTGAAATGATAAAACCAAGCGATTTTCATTTGAATTGAATTTCGGATTGCGGGTTAAAATGATATATACTCGTATATATTTAAATTACGGATTGAAATCATAAATATCCATACCACTTGACCATAGGATAGAAAATTATATATACAAACACCGCTGCTCTATATATAAATATTTTGAAAAGGGTTTCTATGGTTTTGGAAAGAAATATATGATTTAATAAATATTGATTTTTGATATTATATAAATATTATTTTATACATAGTTAAATTGTTAAAGTTAAGCAATGTATAATATTTTTTAATATAAAGTAAGTTTAATAATAAAGTTTGATTTTATTAAAATTTAATATGGTTGAGTATTTATTTAAATTATATTTTAATTAATAATTTATAATGATTTTAATAAATTAAGGTTGAGAAGATGGATTTGAAATTGATTTGAAATCGTATTTAATTAAGAATTATATTAATTAAAATCGATTTGAAACTTATTGAATTTGAGATTTTAAAGGATATGATTTTATAAATTGATGTTGGTTTAAACTGATTAATAAATATTTCAAGTTTTAGTTTTATTTAAATGATACTGAATTTCTTAAGTAAATATTTCAAAACTAAATAGTAGTAAACTGAATTAAAATACGTATAAAATTATCACATTTAGTTTTGAAATTATAGAATATTTAAAGCTTTGAAATATATATTTCGAAATGGTTTAGTTATGGTTCAAATCTGTATTTGAAATCATTATAATTTTGAATGGTTTATTTAGAAGCTAAATTGGAATTAATGATTTGAGATCTGATTAAATTTGAATTTTTGAAATTCGAGTTGATTTCGAATTAATTTGTGAAATTTAAGGAAAACAATTTTATCATATATATTATTGTAATGTTTAAATCGGTTAAGTGGGAAGTATTATGATTTCAAAGTATTATGTTTCGAAAGTGTTTTAATTTCATGTGTTTAGTTTCGAAAAGTGTTATAACTTTGAAAATGCTATGATTTTGAAAAAAGATATATTTGCAATACGGATATCGTAATTGGTTTTGAAATGAAAATGATATCGTATTTGGTTTTTAAATGGCAATGATATTTTGGGTTTTAAAGTATATACTATTTTGAAAATAACCGCAGTGTTATAATAACATTTGGTTGTTAAAAAGACTGGGATCGAAAGTTGTCATACTCTCTGCCAACTCCGAAAACCACTTTAACAACCGTGTACGCAGTGGAGATTCCAGAATGAAGTAGGAAGGTGGCGACGTCCTATTGAGGTATGTAGGTATATACGTTGTAACGGCCCGCAAATCTGCACCCCTTGAGTCAACACTATTCTACATCAATCAACTCAAGATGTACAGAAATCCGAACCACTGGGTTAAAGAAGAAGAGGTAGAAGAAGAAAATAGAAACAACATCAGTATCTAACCATCGCAGCGGAATAAAATATAATAGATAATAAATGAACTTTACTCAAAATCAAATATATCTGTTTATATATTACATCATCAGGGTACATCAATCACAGTTCAACATCAATAACATACAACTGGATATACGGCTAATCAACACAGCAGAATATATATAAACAAGTACGAAAGTACATATCGTCATCCAGCTCGTCTGCTGAGCTCCACGACATAATATCCACTGTCCTATAATACTCGGTCCGACCCGAGCATTATAGTTAAATAACACCCAAGTCAGTCTGGAATACCAACGTGAGAAAAATCGTGCTCAATTGATTATTAAAGTTTCAAAAATCCATTGGAAACAAAAGCATCTCGTAAGACCACGCCACAAATAAACATGTCGGGCTTTTACCTTACGATAGCTAAAACAATTTTTATAGAAATCCTCTGATATTATAATAGGGTCTATATACAAATACTTATAAAATAGCCAAAATTGTTACATTATTAAATTCCAGCTACTAGCCACAGAGTGGGTAATACAAACAAAAACTCATTCAAGGCTCGTAGGGAGATTGGATTTCCAACTAATGACTAGGCACTAGGGTACCACCTTTCACATTACGTGGCCTAGATCACGGTACCGAGGAGTACGCCCGCTCCCCTGCAACACAAGACCGGGACTACCCCTTACTGGATAATCCCGAGTGAGATCACCCCGCGGTTGGGATCAGCAACCGCACCACTAAGCCGAATAAAAAAGGGACATCTAGAGAGGGATGACCTCACCCTGAATGGGTGCTACCCACCTAGCCTTGTTGCATAACCCCTGATTTTCAGTCATTCCCGGTTGATGAGGCTTGAGGCTAAGCGTTACCTTTTAGAACAATATCCCTTAGAATGCCCATCGTCCACCTCACGATGTTCCGAAAACATTCATCCATACAAGCTCGTCCTGGGTTCGAACGGAACCTAAGGCACTATTCCTACTACATCCATTTTGGTATACATTCAGGATCAGTAGCGACTAGCCCTTGCACTTCACTGCTCCATCTTCTCATCCAACCTCGTTTTCCCACGAAAACGCACAAACCAGATCGAAGTAGTTTTCGGGAAATAAATCTCGATCCCGGTCCCTTCGAAACGATCAACGCATTTGTCCAATATTGATAGTCGGTGATTTAACTATCAAGTAACGTTCACAACATCCATCACACAATAAATAATTTTCGAAAATTATTTATTTATCTCAAAAATATCTTCACAAGATATATTTCTATTTTCAGTCCTTTGAAAACATTTTCCAACCTTCTTTCTTTTCAGAATAAACTTTCCCAAATATTTTCTATCTCCACTGAAATCACCAAGCACAAAATTAGATTTTTTAAATAATTTAAAACACTTTACGTTGAAATATACTTTAAAACATTTATTTTAAAAACTACTTCAATAATTTATTAAAAATACATACTATATGAATATTTGAAAATAAAGTTACTTAATAAAATATAAAACTAGATTTTCACTTTTAAAAACAAAATACTAAGTCACTTTTTAAGTAATTACTACTATAATAGATTAAAAGGAAATATTTACTTTAGAATTTAAATATTCCAAAAATAATGAATTTCCAAAACTTTCTTTTTTTAAAACAACTTTAAAACTTTTAATTTATTTTTAAAAATTTACTTTGAAAACGTACTTTTCTATTCCAGGAGAATTTTCAATCTCAATTACTTGAATCATTTTTCCAAATTGATTTTCAATTTATTCCATTTGAAATAAATTTATTTACTTACTCAATTCATTTCAAAATTCATTGATTATGGATTTTACTACTATTATTATTATTTTCCGTTTAATTTTAAATCTTTTAACTGAAATATACAAATTTTAGATTTTTTTTCCAGTTTCTTCTTTATTCTTTCAAAAATTTAAATCTTAAATTTTAAACTAAATGCTTCGTTCTTTTAAATAATAACATTGAAGTTTAAAATTCATTAACTTTCTAATTATTCAAAAATTTCCTTTCCAATTCATTCTTAAATTTATTCAAATTTTCTATAATTATTTACTTACAAAATCACTTCTTTTATTTTCTTTCCATAATCCAATTTATATATTTTTGGTAACTCGTTATACCCAAATATATTCAATCAAACCGTAGCATTCAATAGTCTAATATAATCCATCATAGGATATCAAATAATCACAACGGAGAATGTTAAACAATTTAAATAAATGTTGAGGGGTCCTGTTGGATCCCTCCAACCTGTTTTTCCAACATCCACAGATGTTAGCACAACATAAAATACCAATTCCACTTCAAGGTGGAATATCATGGTATATGGGTTTTGAAATATAAAATCATCCGCTAGTTGTTGTGGGAAATCTAACATTCCAAGATATACTATATACTATTATATGTAACATAACACAACAAATCCAATCAATCAATCGATTATTTAAATTTGACTACATAAATTTAAATTTAAATTCAGCTGAGTGAGATTAACTCACCTTTGATTTTTTTGTTTGGAACCCATTCCCAAACCAGCTTGTTTCGTCACAATTCTTCATAATTTACCTTGTATAAACAATTTATATAATTTATTAATATTTGGATCAATCAAGTAACAAATTTTCGTTTGGTAATTTTTTTTTCCAATGATTTTTTTTAACCCAACTTCTTTTAATAAATTTTATGCAACTAAAAATTAGATTTAAAACTGAATTTCCTTTTTAAAGATCTTTTAATGACTAAGATAATTAATAAGCTAGCTAAACATTTTTTTTCCAAATTCATTATTTAAAATAACTAGTAGATTAAAATTGATATATGTTAACTCCTACTTCTGCCGCGACCTAAAACATAACGACCTAAAACTCCGCGACCTATAACTCAGCAGCCCAACGACCTAAGAGGACTTGACGACCTAATAGCCTCAACGACCTAATGACATAATTGTCTTAGCGACCTTACGACCTAAAGGTGGAACGACCTAACTACAGAATGTTCAACACGACCTAAAGATATGTACCGATCTAAAGTATGGAGCGACTTAAAAAGGATAACGACTTAACGACCTATAGTAGGTCGCTTGCGACCTAAGCAGATGAAATAAAATCCCTATGCCGCTTCACTTATACCCTGATCTGTTAAGTCGACCACGACCTACTGCTTACTAGCTCGTTCCAGAGTTAAGTGCAATGCTATCCAACCATCTTCAGGAAAAAGCTTGCGACCTACGACCTATGATAGGTCGCTCACGACCTAGGACTTGTGAAAACCAGCATGCGTGTTCTTGTGAAAGAGAAGCCAGTGCATCTTAGGTCAGTCACGACCTACGGCCTAACTTAGGTCGGTCACGACCTACGACCTAACTCCGAGAAATGCCTATAAATACAACCCTAGTTCCAACCAAAAGGGGACTATTGGCTCATTCATTTCAAGCGCCGTTACTCTGCTGCATTCTGAACTACTTCAACACCTTCAAGGAACTTCACGAAGAAATCAAACATGTCAAACATGTGTTCAAAGATTTGGATCGACATTGAAGTTTAGGCTACTTGTTCTAAGTCACTTGAAACTCAAAGTGTGTTGTAATCAAAGTGTAACTGCATTGACTTGTAATCAAATCGTCAATAAAGATATTCAAAGTGGACGTAGGCCATCTCTTAAGCCGAACCACTATAAAATTGCTGTTGTTTACTGTTTTTTCACTACTATCTGCTTATAATCTGTTCCCGAGCTATCGGGTGGTGCTTTCACGATCTCACTTCATACACCGGGGTGTTAGCGTTTAAATTTTAACGTTAACATTTTTGGTGCTTTCACTGAGAAATCGAACTCAGGCGAGTTATCATCATTGCTTCACAGAGGTTTGTAGAGAGAATTTCCTTGAAAACCAGAAGTCTATACGAGATTATGGCTCCTGGAAGGAAAAGTAGATCTGTCAGATCTGGGAATATTCAAGAGGGAACCTCCGCTTCCCCTATATCGAATCAAGCCACTCCAGCTGTCGGAGTTACAAAGGCAGAGCTGGATGCTGCAATCTTAGGGCTGAACCAACAGATAAATGCCCAAAATGCACAATTCGAGGCTCAGAATGCCCAGAATGCCCTAATTCTGAATAGGTTGAACGATTTTCTTGGGGAAAACCGTCAACCGGCAGGTAATGAAAGGAATTTTGCTGGCAACATTCATGATGCTGAAGAAAGAAATGCTCCTGAAAGGGCTGCTAGCCCCTTTGAACAAACACTTCCAGAGGTTGGTGGATCTAGAACTCGACATGATGAGGAGTATCTTTCTGGAATGGTCCGACAAATTATGAAAGAGAGTATGCAGAGGGTTGAAGACGAGAAAGAATGGGGTTTCGCCCCAAGTAAAACTCCGTTTACTGAGAAAATCTTAAAGGCTGAATTCCCAAGGAAGTTTGTCCCTCCAACCATTCCAGCTTACAAGGGGACAAGTGATCCGAACGAATTCTTATACAAGTATGATTGGCACATGACAGGTGCCAGAGCCTCTGATGAAATAAAGTGCCGATATTTTCTTGTGTATCTCGAAGGTGTAGCTCTGCTTTGGTTCACCAAACTTCCAGTCCGATCTATAGATCAGTTTTCTGACTTAACCCGGAAATTCAAGGAGCAGTTCAGACTATACGCCTCAAAAGCCAAGGATATCATGTCACTGTCAAGTTTGGAGCAGAATCCAGGAGAGACTATCAGATCTTTCTTAAACCGCTTTAATATAGCGCTAGCTGAGGTGGACAATGCAGAACCGCGAATGATATTGACTTATCTGATGAAGGGTATTGACAAGTCGAGCGAATTTGGGAAATGGCTAAACATGAAGGAACCAAATTCCCTTGAAAAATTCTATAAAAAAGCAGATGAATTCATACGCTTAGAAAGTCGTCCCGTACCGGTAAAGGCAGTGTTGGAAAAAGATGAAGATAACACTGTTGCTCCACGCAAGAATGAATCTGTAGGGCAAAAAAGGAAAAATAACAATGGGAAGAAGCAGAGTAATCTGAAGAAGCCCCGATCCTTCAAGCCATCAGAATATACTCCTTTATCAGATACGCCGGAGCGTATCTACCTTGCCACTAAAGATTCCGTTGACTTTCCTAAACCTCCTCCTCTAAGGACCGGGAAAAAGGCTATACAGAGTGGGAAGTTCTGCCGCTTCCATAATCAACCCGGTCACGAGACCGACGAATGCCGCCAGTTGAAAAATCTGATTGAAGAGTTGCTAAGGGAAAACAAACTGCAGCAATTTGTGAAAAAGAATAGCAACAATCCTGCTTCATCTAGTCAGGGACAACAGGCTCCTACTCATCAGCCTAGGACGAGTGAGAAGGCTGCAGGGCATGAATCTGGAAGGCCCATTATCAATGTCATTACAGGAGGACCTCACCCAGCAGGCAGAAGCTGGGGTGAGATGTAAAGGTATACCCGAGCTTTAAAGTATGTACCGACCGAGGAAGATGTATTCGTTTTGGAAGGTGCTACGCCCTTGAAGCAACAAAGAACTCTTGATGATGATATTGTGTTCAAAGCTAGGGATTCCGCAGGTATTGAAGCTCCTACCTTGGATCCCTTAGTCATCTCGGCTGGTATCGGGCCAGCTATTGTCAGAAGAGTTCTCATTGATTGTGGCGCATCCTGCAATATCCTCTTCAAGAAAACATTCGACCAAATGAAGATCCCTATGGCTGATGTGCAAGCCTCATCGTAGAAAATCGCTGGCTTCACTGGGGAGCAAAAACAGCCGGTAGGAACCATTAATTTGTTTGTGGAACTTGGAGAAGGAGAGAGAAAAATGGTCCGCAAGCAAACTTTTGTGATTGTCGACGAATTTTCTGCTTACAATGCTTTCCTTGGTCGTCCAACTCTGGCAGCGTTCAAAGTTGTTCTTGCCCCGTGGTGCCTCACTATTAAATCCCCTACAGACAATGGAGTAGGAGTTATAAAAGGGGATCAAAATGCTGGGCGAGAGTGTTATCTGACAGAGCTACGAGAAACCAGAAAAAGAGAAATGGGAAAGAATGCGGCAGCCCCAGTCCGCATCAAAGAACCAGCCTTGTAGCAATTACAGGGCGGACCCTGCACTGGCGAGCACAGCGGAGCAAGGAAAGAGATGGACCCTAGAAAAGTCAGTGCAGGGGAAAATAGAGTGGTACCAGTGGAAACGACAATACCAATACCTGTTGACCCAAAGGACCCAAACAAGGTGTTGAATGTGGGTTCACAACTTAATGTGTCAATTCAGAATATCTTAATATCTTTTTTAAAGGAAAATCTGGATGTTTTTGCTTGGACTCATGCCGATACGTGCGGAATATCCCCAGAAGTTGCAGTGTATGCTCTAAATATTGATCCAAAATTTACACCTGTGAAACAGAAAAGGAGAACTCAAGGTCCAGAAAGGTCGGGGGCATTAAAAGAAGAAGTTGATCGGCTCATGGAGAATAATTTTATCAAAGAATCTACCTATCCGAATTGGGTTTCAAATCCAGTGCTGGTTAAGAAAGCCAACGGAAAATGGAGAGTATGCATCGATTTTTCAGATCTAAACAAGGCCTGCCCCAAAGACTGCTTCCCATTACCCAGAATCGATCAACTGGTAGACGGAACAGCGGGACACGAATTGTTATCTTTTATGGATGCTTACTCCGGATATAACCAGATTATGATGCATGAGCCAGATCAGGAGGACATGAGCTTTATCACCGACATTGGTCTTTACTGCTACAGAGTTATGCCCTTCGGGCTAAAGAATGCAGGGGCAGCATACCAAAGACTTGTTAATGCTATGTTCAAACAGCAATTAGGCAAGACTATGGAAGTCTACGTCGATGACATGTTAGTAAAGTCTAAGAAAGCAGTGGATCACATAGAACACTTAGCGGACATGTTCGCAGTCCTCCGAAAATACGGAATGAAGCTCAATCCTTTAAAATGTTCATTTGGAGTGGAATCCGGCAAGTTTTTAGGTTTCATCGTGAGCGCTAGGGGCATTGAGGCCAGTCCAGCTCAAATTACTGCATTGAAAGAAGTCAAAGCCCCTAGAACAAAGAAGGAACTGCAAAGTCTAAATTGAAAAGTCGCCGCCTTGAGTTGGTTCATTTCCAAAGCCACAGATAAATGCATCCCATTCTTTGACGCCCTAAAGAAAGGAAAGAAAAACTTCGATTGGACTCCCGAATGCCAAAAAGCCTTTGATGAATTGATTCGCCATATGGAAACGCCTCCAATACTTTCTAGGCCTGGCGATGGCGAGGATCTTCTTATATACTTGGCAGTATCATCTCATGCTTTAAGTGCAGCGCTGATACGAGAAGACAAAAGGATTCAACATCCAGTTTACTATATCAGCAAAAGACTTACTGGGGCAGAGATGAATTACTCTAAGTTGGAAAAAATCGCCTATTGCCTACTAATTGCATCTAGAAAGTTGAGGCAATATTTTCAAGCTCATCCTATCAGAGTCCTTACTGATCAACCTTTAAAGCAAGTCCTGTTTCGCCCTGAGACTTCGGGTCGTCTTCTAAAGTGGAATATTGAACTCAGTCAGTATGACATCACTTGTCATCCCCGAAAAGCAATCAATGGACAAGCTTTAGCGGATTTCATCGCAGAATTCACAGATAAGGGTAATAGTGAGGAGAAAACGGTCGACGATTCCCCAATCCAATGGAAGTTATATGTCGGTGGTGCGAGAAACGACTACTGTTCTGGAGCCGGAGTTGTACTTGAGACCCCTGAAGGCCGATCATTATGCTATGCACTAAGATTGGAATTTCCTTCAACAAACAATGAAGCAGAATACGAAGCCCTTATCGCTGGCTTAAGGATTGCTAAAGAATTAAACATCCGAGCGTTGCAGATATTCAGTGATTCTCAGCTTATTGTATGCCAAGTCAAAAAGGAATTCCAAGCAAAAGGGGGGAATCTGCCCGCCTACTTGTCAAAGGCTTGGGAACTCCTGGGTGATTTCGATCATTACATGATAAGTCACATTCCTCGAGAAGAAAACGTGAAAGCAGATTCTCTCGTAAAGTATTCTAGCACAAGCGAAGCTCAATTTCTGGGGTTAACTCTAGTGGAGGTCCTGTCGACTCCTAGCATTGATGAGATGGACATTGATTGGATCATGAGCATGTCTCAAGAGCAAGAATCATGGATGACTCCGATAACAGAATATCTGCTCAATGGATCCTTACCAGGGAACTCAAAAGAACGACAAAAGCTACTAAGAAAAGCCTCTCGATACATAATCCAGGATAGCCGATTATACAGACGGGGATTCTCAACGCCATTACTTCGATGTGTATCCAGGGAAGAGTCCAAAGCAATCCTAGCAGAGGTACACGGAGGAGAGTGTGGTGATCATTCAGGTGGCCAAACATTAGCAAAGAAAATTCTCCGATACGGATATTTTTGGGCAGAAATTAATCGAGATGCAGTAGAGTATTCCCGAAAATGTGACAGATGCCAAAGATTCGCCAAAATTCCTAGAGCTCCTTCCACTGAACTCACACAGATGGTCAGTCCATGGTCGTTTGCAATATGGGGGATAGACCTTGTAGGACCATTACCAACTGCCAAATCTGGAATTAAATATGCCATTGTTGCTGTAGATTATTTTACTAAGTGGGCAGAAGCTGAACCACTGGCTACTATCACCTCAAAGAAGATGATAAGTTTTGTGACTAAAAACATCATTTGCAGATACGGTGTGCCTCAAAAAATAATTACAGACAATGGTACTCAGTTTGAAAGTGAAGAATTCCAAGATTTTTGCAAGCAATTCAAAATCCGGAAAAGCTTCTCAGCAGTGGCTCATCCGCAGGCAAACGGGCAAGTGGAAGCCGTGAACAAAATTATTAAGTCAACCATCAAAAAGCAACTTGAAAGAGCAAAAGGTGGTTGGGTCGATAAGCTACCACTGGCACTATGGGCATACAGAACCACTCACAGAACTGCGACTGGGCACACCCCGTTTTCATTAGCGTACGGGTCAGAGGCAATGATTCCGGTAAAAATAGAGCTCCCTTCACATAGAAGAATCCATTTCAATCAAGCAGAAAATGAAAAGCTACAGCTTGAAGCGCTAGATCTCCTTGATGAAAAAAGAGATGAGGCTAATCTCAGAATTGCAGCTCATCAGCAAAGGATAGCCAGACATTTCAATTCCAAAGTTCGCCAACGCAACTTTGAGATTGGAGACCTAGTCCTGAAGAGAATTATGACAGCGACATGTGTGTTTGGGCCAAATTGGGAAGGACCGTATGTCATAGGTCAGAAGCTTCTTGACGGCACATTCAAACTCACTACTGTCGAAGGAGATCAAATTCCAAGGGCATGGAACAGCAATCATTTGCGTCCATACTTTACTTGAAAATTTTGTTGAAATATTGTAAAAAGAATTATGAATGTATGATTCTTGTAATTGAACGCAATTGTAAAACTGATGCAAGTAAATAATAAAAAATATAAAGTGGACATAGGCCCAATTTCCTGGCCGAACCACTATAAATCTTGTGTTCCTTATTATTATTACAAGTTTGCTTTATTTTCGATATAAAAAGTACATAGAATGTATTGCTGAAATGTCGATTTAAATTTTTGCAGACAATGGAAGTGAAACTTGCACATAATAAGACCAAGTGATTCTCGCCAAATTTCAAGTCACAAAAGCTCCGAATTCAAATCCTAGATAGGAAGTACTTCAATTGAACGGCCTATGATTTCGACAGAAACGGGCCTCTGCTAATAAATTGTGATCGTTTGAACAAACAAACATCCAATTAAGAAGCTGATGCTCGTTCTCACGAACTTGCCTGACAATGAAGTACACTTCCTTGGATTAAACAAGTTGCTTGAAAAAAAAAAGAGGATCGCTGAAAAGGCATAAGCAAGTGGACAAGGGAACAACCAAAGCCATCATCGGCAGCACAAGTCCTCTTCGGAGGCACAACTCTTCGGAGGATAAAGACCTCTAATGGGTCATACGCCACAAAAAAAGAAAGTTCTCTACTCAACAAAAAAGATTGGAGGAGTCATGACCCTCCAACCATGAGAGAGTAACTTCCAGGCGATGAAAACCCTCTCTGAGGCACATTTCACCAGGAGTTGAAGTGTAACAACCGCTCTTCGGAATTTCACTTCACCAGAGTTGAAATGCAAACAAAATAAAAGCCCTCTTCGGAGGCCCATTTCACCAGGAGTTGAAGTGTAACAGCCGCTCTTCGGAATTTCACTTCACCAAAGTTGAAATGCAAAACAAAATAAAGACCTTTCTGGAAGCCCACGTTTCACCGAGATTGAAATAAAACTTCCAAGTGTTGAAACGTGAAAAGGCTTTCTTCAAAGGCACAACTCTTTGGAGGTACACGTTTCACCAAGATTGAAATAAAACTTCCAAGTGTTGAAACGTGAAAAATCCCTCCTCAGAGGTACAACCCCCTCCCGGGGACACAATAAAAAAGAAAGACCTCTTCGGAAGCCCACGTTTCACCGAGATTGAAATAAAACTTCCAAGTGTTGAAACGTGAAAAGGCTTTCTTCAAAGGCACAACTCTTTGGAGGTACACGTTTCACCAAGATTGAAATAAAACTTCCAAGTGTTGAAACGTGAGAAATCCCTCCTCAGAGGTACAAATTTCTATTTTAAAAAAAAAATCCTCATCAAGAGCATACTTTAACTTTCAAAGGAAGAGTGATTTACCTATTCTAGAAAATAACCTTCCTCAAAAAAAAAAAAAAAAAAAAAAGAGGAAGAAAGTTAAAGTACCCTTCAGAGGCCCGCTTTACCACATAGAAGAATTCACTTGGCAAAATGCGTACATAAGCAAAAAAAAAAAAGTGATTCCTTCGAAGGACAAAGCGTAAAAACTTATATGAAGGAAGTTGTACTCTACGAATAATTTCTCCAAGAACGAAGTAATTATTCTTCAGAAAATAAGAGTGCAAGTCCCCTCAAAGTATACAATATTGCAGCAAGCTTATGGTATGGGGGCAACATGGTATAGTTACATACAAAATGGTATAGCTACATCGGTAAAGTATGCTCAAACAACATACCACAAGCTCACCGCAATATCATATAAATAAACTTGTGCAAAAATGAATAATAAATGCATTCTCAAATTCAAACAAGAGTCTGTACAAACAAAGGATCATTTTATTCAATTGCAGATACAGGTTTCAAAATGAAAAAGCAGGGGCCGGTGCCTGCACAACACCCGACCATTACACAAAAAAGGAATCAAAAAGCCCGAAGCCCGACTCTTCACTTCTTCTTACCACCTTTGGACCCTTTGCCCGGCCGAATGATTAGCTTTTCAGGTCTATCTACAGGCATAAGGGAAGAAGGAGAGGGAGGTGCAACCGGTGCAACTTCCGGTTCTTCTTCAGTAGCAATGATTTTCTTCCCCCTCCTCTTCGATGTTCCGTGCTTCTTTCTTCTCTTCGAAGAAGACTCACTCCCTGGAGTAACAAGAGCGGACAAAACTACGTCATCAGAAGGAGTCCGCTCCGGAGAGATCTCGCCTCCTTCAAGTCCCTCGTCTTTCTGCTCTTGCGAAGCGATAGGGTCATCCAAGCCATGAAGAGCCTCAATCTGCTCCTCTTGTGACCCGGGCTGTGAAGCACAAGGAGGAGTCACCTGAAGAGACGGAGGAGGGATAACCGGAGGAAGTGAAGTCTGCACAGCACTTGGTGTTTCAACTGCAGAAGAAGAGAAATTAAAAATATTAGTATCTCCCCGAAAGAAGGGAGATATGGGTTCGTCGAGATTCAAGAAGTAATCGAGAAGCTCATCAAACTTTTGAGGAGCAAGCAAGCGATCCACCTGAATCGGACCAATGTCAAAATTACCTGAAGATGTTTGCTTCGTTAGTTCAATCTCATAATTTTGAGCCCCGATATCCTCCAAAGCCTCATCATCAATAGGGGTAATTACCCCGGTTCTTGTAGGAGGCAGCGAATGAGCACTGGAACCTGTAATGTCAACTTCGGAAGAAACTAAAGGACGTTCAAAAGTGGTAGGTGGTATTTCTTTTTCAGAACGTTCCCCTTCCGCCATTCCGGCCCGTACTCTGGCGAGTTGCTCTTTTCCCTTGGCAAGAGCGGCGCGGGCATCATCATCGAGATAATGCTCTTCAAGAGCCGTCTCAGCGTAGCCAGCGCCTTTACCACCTAGCATATCGAGTGCTGCCTCCCAAACTTCAGCTAGGGTAATTTCATACTTAGGGCCTAGAAAGGCAAGGCTGCCACGCCCCAAAATGCTGTGCAGATAAAAATCAAATAATGTGGAGCTAATGTCAGCTTTGGTTGCTTGATGGGCCTCTTCGGCTGCGAGTTTACCAGCAACAGCCTCGTCACGCTCCTTTTCGGCCGTAGCAAGTCGAGCTTTTAACATCTCTATCTCCAAGCTTTGAGAGCCGGTCTGTTCTCGCAGCTGTAAAGTTTAAGCGCGATATTCTTCTATGACCTTCTCCTTGTGTGTAAGCTTATCTTCGACTACCCTTTGACTGGCATGCACATCTCGTACTTGTTGCTGAAGCATGCTCTCCTTTTGAGAATAGAGAGTAGACAAAGTAGCTAATTCTTCCTTAAGCTTTTCTACTTCCGCTTCCAGCTTTTCATTATAGGAAGCAATACTTCTCATTTCGGCGTCATGCTGTTCGAGAGTCTTCTGCCACTCAGCCTTATCGTTCTCCATTGTGAGCATGGCCTCGAGATTGGCTCGGTTAACCCTCTGAAGCTCGTCGACAAGTTTTTGCCAGTTCGACATTCTTTCAATATCGGTCCTGACAGTATCAAGATTTCGCAGCATAGCCGATTTGTTGAGAGGAACCAAGTCGAGATCAAATCGAACCCCTCTCAGGCACCACTGAGGGAATCGACTTTGAAGAGTGGGAGGACCTTGCCCAACTTGGTATGCGGGCCGGTTGATGATTGTTTGAATGTCGGAACGAACGGGGGCAGGAGATTGAGCAGGAACATTTTGAGAAACCGTCGGCATTGTTTCTTCAGTAAGTTTAGCCCGCTTGCTAGAAGAATCTTCCATGTGACCTTTACCTCTCTCATCGTGAGTCTTTCTTTTTTGGGTATCATCATCTCTGTGGGGAGGGTCATGTCTTTCTTGTTCTCTTCGGTGACGTTCTTCATATGCTCGTCTCTCGTTTGCTTTCCTGATGGCCCTCTCTTCATCCGATTCTCTGTAAGAGGGGAGGTGACGCCTATAATCATATTTGCTACGCCTCCCGTAGCGCTGGAAATCATCATAATATGAATTGCTGCGCCCCATTGGAGAATCTGGAATAAAAATAATAAGCTTTAGAAATCTTTAAAGTATAAGAAGATGAATGCGTAGAAGTGCTGAAAAATCCTAAGTGTTGTGTAACGTGTAAGCTACATGCATCAAGTTACAGACCACTCTGTGGAGTAGAGGTTGTGATAACCTGAGTAGAAGGGGTTGACATTTGTTGTAGAGAAGATGTCGCCTCAATTACAGAAGAGACAGTTTTGGAAACATCATCCCTAAAAAGTTCTTAAGAAGTGACCATTATGTCACTTAAACTCCCAAAAATATCAACTCCAAGATCAACGTTCTTATCAGTATGAGGAAGGGACTCCTCTTCTTCAGTTATGGGGGCAAGTGCAGGCTTTTGAGATGGCTCCACATCATTCCTTGGAGTGGAACATTTTACTAGTGAAGTTTCTAAAGAGGTTCCTCCCCGCATGTGCTCTTTAATAGAGACTGGGGCATCAGGAGTTTTCATCGGAGAATCGGGAACTTCAGTCGGAACTTCATGAAGTTGAGTAGAACGGGAAGAATGTAAAAGCTCAAACCGATGAAGAAGTTCATCTGTCAATAGAAATTTTACGCTCCTCTCTTCAGCAGCCACAACGCTTAGCCTCTCAAAGACTGGTTTATGACTGGAATCTCTAGAAGGAGGAGGAAGTGCTGTAAAAATAAGGAA
Organism: Allium cepa; assembly: GCA_030765085.1. Taxonomy (NCBI): domain Eukaryota; kingdom Viridiplantae; phylum Streptophyta; class Magnoliopsida; order Asparagales; family Amaryllidaceae; genus Allium; species Allium cepa. Next base: position 294,848,497 of record CM060942.1, read on the forward strand.
TGGAATCAGCATCTAGCAATACGAACCATGAAAAACTTAAAATGAAATTGAAGTGAGAAGGGAAAAAAGATCTTACTTCCTATTCTCCAGTCTGTGTAAAATCCTGTAGGGCAACGAATATAGAAGAATTGATTCAAAAAACCATGTGCACTCTCCGGCAAATCCAAAATTAGTTTACGGTTCCTCGCACCTCTTACAAGTACAATCGAAGGGTGGTCCTTGTTCTTCGCAAAAGTGCACAGGTAACAGATTTCCTCAAAACTCGGAAGACGATCAAGAGTTCTCCTGAACAGAACGCACAATCCCATCAAAATGGCATAGCCATTGGGATGCAGTTGGAAAGGAGAGATCGTCAGTCGAAGAAGGATTTGTTGAAGAAATTCATTAAAGGGAGGAATTACTCCACTTAAGCACATTTGGCGATTAATGGCAACAAAGCCGGAAGGTGGTCTATCAGCAAAATCATTTGGTCCAGGGAGTAAAACTTCTGCCTCGGCAATGCCAAATTGAACGCATAATTGATTAAGCACCCGCTGTTTCAGAAGGGTAGGAGTTCTTTCCGGAGGGTTCTCTAGTGGAATAGTAATCAGAGGAGCCCCTTCGACGTGTTCTATCATCTCTTCTTGTTGAAACGTCATTCTATACAAGCAACTGGATGTTCAGATGTGAAGGTGCACGTTTCCTAAAAGTGTGAAGTGTTGTGCAAAACTAATAAAAATAACAAGCAAAATAACTGAAATTAAGCTAGTTGACAACTGATTGATTGTGAGATTTCAGGACTTGTTAATTTAAAACTCGAGTGCAGTGTTAATTCAAACAAAATTTTAGCTTTGCTTTAACACTTCATTTAAGTCGGTTGACTCACAGCATTTCACTCACACAATTCATTTAAGTTGATTATTCTTTATCGACTAATTTGTCATTCGATGTGGGCGGTCAGTGACAGTATATTCGTCCCACTTTTCTGCAAATGTTATGTTTAAACAGGTTGTTAAATTAAAAGTTAGAGCAATCTGCAAAGGAATGTAATGAATTTCAAATGACTCGAGTCCAAGCAGTTCAATCAAATTCTCTCAAAATTTTACAAGTCATAGGTCATCCAGACTGTCCCCTGCGACTTAGCATAGGTCAAAGCTATATTAGGTCGCACCGTGCAAGTTAAAGGAGTTCAAAGCAATGCAGATTTGTTCAAGTCCTAGCTCGGCCACGACCTAAAGCCTATGCCGCAAAGGAGTTAGGTCGTTAATTTGTTAAGTCGTGCTTGGAATTCATTTGCAAATTTGTCAAGTCCTAGGTCGTCTGGTGACCTAACCTAGGTCGGGGTTAACTTAAGTCACTCAATGCAAATCTGTTCATGTCCTAACTCGGACGCGACCTAAAGCTTATGTCGCAAAAGATAGGTCGTTGATGTGTTAAGTCCCTATGCAGTCATTCAAAGGTGATAAGTTGCTAAGCTGTTAGGTCGTTCGGTTCAAAGTTCATGTGCAAACCATCCAAGTACTAGGTCGGCAGCGACCTAACTTCTGTGCCACAGGAATTCAAGTCTAAGGTCGGCCACGACCTAAAATCAATGCCGCAAGAACTTAGGTCATTACAAAGTTAGATCGCTAAGAAGTTTGGTCACATGGTTAGTATTTAAGCAGACAGCCCTAAGGTCGATCCTCCATTCACACGCTGCCACGTCATCTCCTCCGTTACCCGTGTAGCTGAGAATCCATTAACCCGTTAACGCCAACATCACGAAATCCATCATCCTATTCATGAAGTTCATCATCTTCTCATACCACCAAATCACACGAAAACCAATTCAACATATCTCCGATCTAAATCTAACTCACTGTTAACGCTAAAATGTGAACGCTAACACCCCGGTGTGTGAAGTGTAGTTGTGAAAGCACCACCCGATAGATCGGGAAAGAATTACAAGCAAGTAATAGCAGAAAAGCAGTAAACAACAACAATTTTATAGTGGTTCGGCTTAAGGGTATAGCCTACGTCCACTCTAAGTACTTTTATTAATAATCCCGTTACAAGCTGATACAATTCTTCTCAAGTACAATATACTTCAAGTTACAAGTGATTTGGAACAAGTCTTAAGCTTCAATGTCGATTAAAGTCCTTAAATCCATGTTGAAGATGTGTGGTTTCTTCGTGGAGTTCTTTGACGAATTCCTCTAATCTTCAAAGCTCTAAGTGTTGATGAAGTTCTCAATGCAGCAAGGTAACGGTGTATGAAGAGAATGTGCCCCCAAAAAGTCCTTTGAATGTTGGAGGTGGTTGCCTATTTATAGAGAGTTCTGATTCTGAAATTTTTGCCAAGTCCTAAACCGTGGCCGACTCAAGTTAAGCCGCAGCCGACTTAAGGTGAGTCGTGACCGGTCTAAGGTCGCCTCCGAGTCAACACCACCTCTTCTCAGTAGCATGGCATCGGGCTTATATTAGGTCGTGGACGAGTTAACTTGGTAGGTCGCAAGTCACGGTCCAAATGATAAGTCCTGGATCGTGAACGAGATAACTGGGGAGCTGGATCGGCTGTGACTTGGGTCGGCAACTATTCTAGGTCGCCAGCTTAGTAGGGCATTAGATCGGTAACTCGGTCAAGTCACTGAGTCGGTATCTTCTGAGTCTTAGGCCAGTACCCACGTTAGGTCGGCAACTGTTTTAGCCTTAACTCGGTATTTCTCAAGTCGGTATGCCTCTCAATCCTACTAGGTCGGTAACCTTTTGAATCTTAAGTCGGTCTCCCTTGAGTCGCTGTCCCTTCTGAGTCATTAAGTCGGTAACCATTGAGTCGCCATTCATTTTAGGTCGGCAATGAGCTAAGGCTGTTGTGTCGGTATTTATGTTGAGTCGGTAGCCTCGTTGAAGTGTTAAGTCGGCATAACCCTTAGGCCTTAGGTCGGCACCCCCTGTTGAGCCTTAGGTCGGCACCCCCTGTTGAGCTTTAAGTCGGCATGCTTCTAACTGTTAGGTCGGAACCCCTTGATGCACTAGATCGGTGAGTCATGGTCAAGGCGGAGTTAACATTTGCCCCTCGAAGTATACGCCTAAATGTTAGGTCGTGTGCTTCGATAGCCCTTAACCCGTCCCCTCTTAGGTCGGTAGGTCGTATGCGACCTAATAGTTAGACCGTGTGTGTTGCTCCAAACTTTCCACTGCAGGGTATAAGTTAACTTTCTTCCTCTTTCTTCGTCACTTACTCTCTTGCCTGATTCCGCCATTAAAGTATTCTCAAATTCCTAGAAGCGATTTCCTTCCAACTAATCACCGATAACCTCTACCATCCATTGCGTAAGTGATTCTATTCCTCTTTCGATTGTAGATTACTGTCGATTCATGAATCCTGTCGCTCGAACACGAATCGCCTCTTTGCGTGATGCTCCATCAAGAATACCATTGTTTTCGTAATTGATGAAGTTTAGGTTGCTTGAGATGATCGTTGATACAATGAAGGTGGCTTATCGCTTCAGGCTCGATGGTCTTTGATGGCAGGACATCGGATCTGTAACAATTTCAAATTGTTTTATTGGGTGATTGGATTACGTGAATGAAGGCGGCTGTTGATGGAATGGTTATTGGGTTAACGGGTTGAATGTAGTGAGATGTTAGTCCGGAAGCGACTCAGTGAATTTGGGTAGCTTAACATTTGGCCGACCTTACCCTTAGATCGTAGCCGAATTAATTCTTGGGAAAATCTGCTGATCTAATCTTCTACTGATTTAAGCTTTAAAACTGTGACCGAGTTAATCCTTCAATCGTAGCTGAGTTAAGCCTTCAATCATAGCTGAGTTAAGCCTTCAATCATAGCCGAGTTAAGCCTTCAAACCGTGACCGAGTTGACACTTTAACCGCTGCCGAGTTAACACTTAGACCGTTGCCGAGTTAACACTTAGAGAATTTCACACCACTTCTTGAACCAGAGCCTTCCTCTCTTACTATCCTCCACGACCTAAAGAACTGCCGCTTTAAGGAACCAGAAACCTAACCTTAACTCACGAGAAATTCCTTGGGTCGCAGCCGATTTAACACTTAGATGCCCAACTCGAATTCCCACTTAAAAGCGTAGTTCCAATTTGAATTCTTAACTTGATCTACTGTGCTAGACAGCTTAAATTTTGGATCATTTTAACCTTGTTGCTTTACTTCATAGACCACATTGTCTCATAGGCTAACAACCTGCTGAAAACAACAATCACAAAGACCAAGGCGAATATATTGCCATTGACTGCCCACATCAAATGACAGATTAGCTGACATAAAGTAATCAATTTAAATACACTGTATGAAATGCTGTGAACCATTCAACTAAAGTGAAGTATTAATGCAAAGCATCACTAACTTGAACTGATTTGCTTGCATCAACATTACACTTGCATATTAAAACAATGAATCTTGGACATTATAACTGACAAATGCTTGCTAGCTTTTATTCCAATTACATTTGTTTACTGCTTGATTGATTTTACACAACACTTCACACACTTTAGGAAACGTGCACCTTCATGTTTGAATACCCAGTTGTTTATGTAGAATGACTTCCCACCGAGAAGAAGAAGTGGTAACTCAAGAGGAAGAAACTTTTCCGATAGCTGTTCCCATAGAGAATCCTCCAGAGAGAACCTCGACTATTCTAACTTCGAGAGCGTTTATCCAGCTGCGCACTCAATTTGGCTTTGCTGAAAGTGATGTTCTTCTCCCTGGGCCAAGTGATACTGCTGACAATCCTCCCTATGGTTTTGTTGCAGTCAATCGCCAAATGTGCTTAAGTGGGGCGATTCCTCCTTTTAACGACTTCCTTCGAACTCTTCTCCTTCGGTTGACAATCTCTCCGTTTCAACTTCATCCCAATGGTTATGCCATCTTGACGGGGTTATGTGTTTTGTTTAGAAGAACTCTTGATCGCCTACCGAGTTTTGAAGAAATTCGTTATTTGTGCTCGTTTGCAAAGAGTAAAGATCATCCTTCCCTCATTATTGTGAGAAGTGCTAGAAACCGCAAGCTCATTTTCGATCTTACTGAAAGCGTTCATGGATTTTTGAACCAGTTTTTCTTTGCCCGCTGTCCCCCAGGGTTTTATGCCATCTGGAGAGTAGGAAGTAAGATTAGTGTTTCTATTTTTTTTTTTTCATTTTGAAACTTTTTCGAGATCCGAACTTTCAGTTGCTAATTTCATTCTTTGTTCCTTTCAGCACATCCTCTCCCTTCTAGAGACCCAATTCATAAGCAAGTTTTTGAGAGGTTGAGTGCTGTGGCCACAGAAGAGAGGAGCATAAAATTTCTGTTGAGGGATGAATTTTTACATCAACATGGGCTTCTACACACTTCTCGCTCTATGCATGCTCATGAAGTTCCAACGGAAGTCCCCGATTCTCCGATAAAGACTCCTGAATCTTCGCTGGTGAAGTGCTCCACTTCTGTTGATGTTGCGGGGCCTTCTGATAAACTTGCCCCGGTTATCGAGGAAGAAGAGCCTCAGGGATCCTCTCACCATTCACAAGAATCTGGTGAAATGGCTAAGAAATCCAGTCCTGTCAAGCAAAGCAGGGACGATGCCTTCGAAGGATTGAGCGACCTCTTCGCTACTTCACAAGAGATCTTCAAAGATGACCCTACTACTGCCGGGATTTCTTCTTCAGTAGTTGAATCTACTTCTATTTTGCAACAGTCGTCGTCGACTCAAGAGTTGACGTTAGCTATTACACCCACAACCACTCCCCAAATAAAGAGTGGTTCGTAGATTAATGCGCGTAGTTTGCACATCACACACACTTAGAATTTCTTATCACTTCTATGCACTTATCTTCTTGTACTTTAAAGATTTCTAAAGCTTATTATTTTAATTCCAGATTCTCCTATGGGGCGCAGCGGCTCGTACTATGATGATTTCCAGCGCTACGGGAGGCGTAGCCAGTATGATTACAGGCGTTACCTTCCTTCTTACAGAGAGTCAGATGAAGAGAAGGCCATCAGGAAAGCCGACGAGAGACGAGCATATGAAGAACGTCGCCGAAGGGAACAAGAAAGACATGATCTTCCCCATAGAGATGATGACACCCAAAAGAGAAAAGCTCATGATGAGAGAGGAAAGAGTCACATAGACGATTCTTCTAGCAAGCGGGCTAGACTTACTGAAGAAACAACTCCTTCAGCTTCTGAACATATCCCTGCTCAATCTCCTGCTCCCGCTCGCTCCGACATTCAAGCAATCGTCAACCGGCCCGCATACCAAGTCGGGCAAGGTCCTCCCACTCTTCAAAGTCGATTTCCTCAGTGGTGCCTGAGAGGGGTTCGATTTGATCTCGACTTGGTTCCCCTCGACAAACCGGCTATGCTGCGAAATCTTGATGCTGTCAGGACCGATATCGAAAGAATGTCGAACTGGCAAAAACTCGTCGACGAACTTCAGAGGGTTAACCGAGCCAATCTCGAGGCCATGCTAACAATGGAGAATGATAAGGCTGAGTGGCAGAAGACTCTTGAACAACATGACGCCGAAATGAGAAGTATTGCTTCCTACAATGAAAAGCTGGAAGCGGAAGTAGAAAAACTTAAGGAAGAATTAGCTACTTCATCTACTTTCCATTCACAAAAGGAGAGCATGCTTCAGCAACAAGTACGAGATGCGCATGCCAGTCAAAGAACAGTCGAAGATAAGCTTGCACACAAGGAAAAGGTCATAGAAGAATATCGTGCTGAAACTGTACGACAGCGAGAACAGACCGGCTCTCAAAGCTTGGAGATAGAGTTGTTAAAAACTCGACTTGCTATGGCCGAAAAGGAGCGCGACGAGGCTGTTGCTGGTAAACTTGCGGCCGAAGAGGCTCATCAAGCAACCAAAGCTGACATTAGCTCCACATTATTCGACTTTTATCTGCACAGCATTTTGGGACGTGGCAGCCTTGCCTTTCTAGGCCCCAAGTATGAAATCACACTGGCTGAAGTTTGGGAGGCAGCACTTGATATGCTCGGTGGTAAAGGTGCTGGATATGCTGAGTCAGCCCTTGAAGAGCATTATCTTGATGATGAGGCCTGTGCCGCTCTTGCCAAGGGAAAGGAGCAGCTTGCCAGAGTGCGGGCCGGGATGGCGGAAGAGGAGCGTTCTGAAAAAGAAGTACCGCCTACTACCTCTGAACGTCCTCTAGTTTCTCCCGAGGTGGACATTACAGGCTCTAGTGCTCATTCGCCGCCTCCTACAAAAACCGGGGTGATTACCCCTACTGATGAAGAGGCTTTGGAGGACATTGGGGCTCAGAATTATGAGATTGAACTGACGAAGCCAATATCTTCAGGTAATTTCGACATTGGTCCGATTCAGGTGGATTGCCTGCTTATTGCTCAAAAATTTGATGAGCTTCTCGATTACCTCTTGAATCTCGATGAACCCATATCTCCCTTCTTTCGGGAAGATACTAACATTTTCAATTTTTCTTCTTCTGCAGTTGAAACAACAAGTGCCGTGCAGACTTCGCCTTCTCTGGTTATTCCTCCTCCATCTCTTCAGGTGACTCCTCCTTCTGCTTCACAACCTGGGTCACAAGAGGAGAAAATTGAGGCTCTTCATGGTTTGGATGACCCTGTTGCCTCGCAGGAGCAAAAAGATGAGGGACTCGAAGGAGGTGAGATCTCTCCGGAGCGGACTCCTTCTGACGACATAGTTTTGTCCGCTCTCGTTACTCCGGGGAGTGAGTCTTCTTCGCAGAGAAGAAAGAAGCATGGGACATCGAAGAGGAGGGGGAAGAAAATTATCACCACTGAAGAGGAACCGGAAATTGCGCCAGTTGCACCTCCCTCCCCTTCTTCCCTTATGCCTTCAGACCAACCTGAAAGACCCGAAAAGCTGACCACTCGGCCGGGTAAAGGGTCTAAAGGCGGCAAGAAGAAATGAAGAGTTGAGCTTTTTGATTCCTTTTTTGTGTAATGGTCGGATGTTGTGCAGGCACCGGCCCCTGCTTTTTATTTTGAAACCTGTATCTGCAATATCTGCAATTGAATAAAATGATTCTTTATTTGTACAGACTTTTGTTTGAATTTGAGAATGCATTTATTATTCATTTTTGCACAAGTTTATTTATACGATGTTGCGGTGAGCTTGTGGTATGTTGTTTGAGCGTACTTTACCGACATAGTTATACCGCTTTGTATGTAACTATACCATGTTGCCCCTATACCATGAGCCTACTGCAATATCGTATACTTTGAGGGGACTTGCACTCTTGTTTTCTAAAGAATAATTACTTCATTCTCGAAGAGAATTTTCGTAGAGTGCAACTTCCTTCATATAAGCTTCTACGCTTTGTCCTTCGAAGAAATCACTTTTTCCTTTTGCGTATGTATATATTTTGCCAAGTGAATTCTTCTATGTGGTAAAGCGGACCTCTGAACGCACTTTAACTTTCTTTCCCCTTTTCTTTTTTTTTTTTTTTTTTTTTAGAATAGGTAAAGTCATCAAGTACGCTCTTGATGAGGATTTTTCTTTTTTCTTTTAGTAAAAATTTGTGCCTCTGAGGAGAGATTTTTTCACGTTTCAACACTTGGAAGTTTTATTTCAATCTTGGTGAAACATGTTCCTCCAAAGAGTTGTGCCTTGGAAGAAAGCCTTTTCACGTTTCAGCACTTGGAAGTTTTATTTCAATCTCGGTGAAACGTGGGCTTCTGAAGAGGTCTTTCTTTTTAATTGTGTCCCCGGGAGGGGGTTGTACCTCTGAGGAGGGATTTCTCACGTTTCAACACTTGGAAGTTTTATTTCAATCTTGGTGAAACGTGTACCTCCAAAGAGTTGTGCCTTCGAAGAAAGCCTTTTCACGTTTCAACACTTGGAAGTTTTATTTCAATCTCGGTGAAACGTGGGCTTCCGGGAAGGTCTTTATCTTGTTTTGCATTTCAACTTTGGTGAAGTGAAATTCCGAAGAGCGGTTACGACACTTCAACTCCTGGTGAAATGGGCCTCCGAAGAGGGCTTTTATTTTGTTTGCATTTCAACTCTGGTGAAGTGAAATTCCAAAGAGCGGTCATAACACTTCAACTCCTGGTGAAATGTGCCTCAGAGAGGGTTTTCATCGCCTGGAAGTTACTCTCTCATGGTTGGAGGGTCATGACTCCTCCAATCTTTTTTGTTGAGTAGAGAACTTTCTTTTTTGTGGCGTATGACCCATTAGAGGTCTTTATCCTCCGAAGAGTCGTGCCTCCGAAGAGGACTTGTGCTGCCGATGATAGCTTTTGGTTGTATTCTTGTCTTCTTGCTTATGCCTTTTCAGCGATCCCTTTTTTTTTTTTTCTTTTCAAGTTTTCATTCCCCTTTTCTCGCAAGTAGCTTGTTTAATCCAAGGAAGCGTACTTCATTGTCAGGCAAGTTCGTGAGAACGGGCACTAGCTTCCTAATTGGATGTTTGTTCGTTCAAACAATCTCAATTTATTAGCAAGGGCTCGTTTCTATCGAAATCATAAGCCGTTCAATTGAAGTATTTCCTATCTAGGATTTGAATTCGGGGCCTTTATGACTTGAAATTTGTTTGTTGAATGATGGTGAGAATCACTCGGTCTTATTATGCGCAAGTTTTATTTCCATTGTCTGCAAAAATTTAAATCGATATTTCAGCAATACATTTTATGTACTTTTATATCGAAAATAAAGCAAACATGTAATAATAATAAAGAACACAAGATTTATAGTGGTTCGGCCAGAAATTTGGGCCTACATCCACTTTATATTCATTCATTATTCACTTGCATTAGTTTTACAATTGCTCTCAATTACAAGAATCATACATCCACAACTCTTTTACATTATTTCAACAAAATTTTCAAGTAAAATATGGACGCAAGTGATTGCTGTTCCATGCCCTTGGAATTTGAACTCCTTCAACAGTAGTGAGTTTGAATGTGCCGTCAAGAAGCTTCTGACCTATCACATATGGTCCTTCCCAATTGGGCCCAAACACACCTGTCGCGGTCATAATTCTTTTCAGGACTAGATCTCCAATTTCAAAGCTGCGTTGACGAACTTTGGAATTGAAATGTCTGGCTATCCTTTGCTGATGAGCTGCAACTCTGAGATTAGATTCGTCTCTTTTTTCATCAAGGAGATCTAGCGCTTCAAGTTGTAGCTTTTCATTTTCTGCTTGATTGAAATGGATTCTTCTGTGTGAAGGGACCTCTGCTTCAACCGGAATCATTGCTTCCGATCCGTATGCTAACGAAAAAGGAGTATGCCCAGTCGCAGTTTTGTGAGTAGTTCTGTATGCCCATAGTGCAAGTGGTAGTTTATCGACCCAACCACCTTTTGCTCTTTCGAGTTGCTTTTTGATGGTTGATTTGATGATCTTGTTCACTGCTTCCACTTGCCCGTTTGCCTGCGGATGAGCTACTGCCGAAAAGCTTTTCTGGATTTTGAATCGTTTGCAAAAATCCTGGAATTCCTCGCTTTCAAACTGAGTACCATTGTCTGTGATTATTTTCTGAGGCACACCGTATCTGCAAATGATATTCTTGGTCACAAAGCTTATCATTTTCTTAGAAGTGATAGTAGCCAATGGTTCAGCTTCAGCCCATTTAGTAAAGTAATCAACTGCAACAATAGCATATTTAATCCCTGATTTAGCAGTTGGTAGCGGCCCAATGAGATCCATTCCCCAAATCGCAAACGGCCATGGACTGACCATCTGTGTGAGTTCGGTAGAAGGTGCTCTAGGAATTTTGGCAAATCTTTGGCATTTGTCACATTTTCGGGAGTAATCTGCAGCATCTCGATTAATTTCTGGCCAAAAATATCCGTATCGGAGAATTTCCTTTGCTAATGTTTGACCACCTAAATGATCACCACATTCTCCTCCATGCACCTCAGCTAGGATTGTTTTGGACTCTTCCCGGGATACACATCGAAGCAATGGCATTGAGAATCCCCGTCTGTACAATCGGCCATCCTGAATTACATAGCGAGAGGCTTTCCTTAGTAGCTTTCGTCTTTCTATCGAATTTTCTGGCAGAGAACCTCTGGGTAGGTAGTCCAGTATTGGAGTCATCCATGACTCTTGTTCTTGAGATACATTCATAATCCAGTCAATATCCATCTCGTCTATACTTGGTGCTGAAAGGACTTCTACAGGGACCAATCCCAATAGTTGAGCTTCACCAGAACTTGAATACTTTGCGAGGGAATCTGCCTTCATATTCTCTTCCCAAGGAATGTGGCTTATTGAATAGTGATCGAGTTCACACAGGAGTTCCCAAGCCTTTGACAAGTAGGAAGGCAAGTTTCCACCTTTTGTTTGAAATTCCTTCTTGACTTGGCATACAATAAGCTGAGAATCACTGAAGATCTGTAATGCTCGAATGTTTAGCTCTTTAGCGATTTTCAGACCTGCAATAAGAGCTTCATATTCTGCTTCATTGTTTGTTGAAGGAAATTCCAATCTTAGTGCATAACATAATGATCGACCTTCAGGAGTTTCAAGTACCACTCCGGCTCCAGAACAGTAGTCATTTCTTGCGCCATCAACATACATCTTCCACTGGATTGGGGAATCACTGATCGCTTCATCCTCACCATTATCCTTCTCTGTGAGTTCTGCAATGAAATCAGCTAAAGCTTGTCCATTGATTGCTTTTCGGGGGTGATAAGTGATGTCATATTGACTGAGTTCAATGTTCCATTTTAGAAGGCGACCCGAAGTTTCAGGGCGAAATAGGACTTGCTTTAGAGGTTGATCAGTAAGTACCCTGATAGGATGAGCTTGGAAATATTGCCTCAGTTTCCTTGATGCAACTAGTAGGCAATAGGCGAGTTTTTCCAACTTGGAGTAATTCAGCTCTGCCCCAGTGAGTCTTTTGCTGATATAGTAAACCTGATGTTGAATCCTTTTGTCTTCCCGTATCAGCGCTGCACTTAGAGCATGAGATGATACTGCCAAGTATATAAGAAGATCCTCACCATTGCCTGGCCTAGAAAGTATTGGAGGCGTTTCCATATGACGGATCAACTCATCGAAGGCTTTTTGGCATTCGGAAGTCCATTCAAAATTCTTCTTTCCTTTCTTCAGGGCGTCAAAGAATGGGATGCATTTATCAGTGGCTTTGGAAATGAACCGACTCAGGGCGGCGACCTTTCCGTTGAGACTCTGCAATTCCTTCTTCGTTCTAGGAGCTTTAACTTCTTTCAAGACAGTAATTTGAGCTGGACTAGCCTCAATGCCCCTAGCACTAACAATGAAACCTAAGAACTTTCCGGACTCGACCCCAAATGTACATTTCAGAGGGTTAAGCTTCATTCTGTATTTCCGGAGGACTGCGAACATTTCTGCTAAGTGTTCAATGTGATCCGCTGCTTTCTTAGACTTCACTAACATGTCGTCGACGTAGACTTCCATAGTTTTGCCCAATTGCGGTTTGAACATAGCATTAACAAGTCTTTGGTAGGTTGCCCCTGCATTTTTCAATCTGAAGGGCATAACTTTGTAGCAATAAAGACCAACATCGGTGATAAAGCTCGTGTCCTCCTGATCAGGTTCATGCATCATGATCTGGTTGTATCCGGAGTAGGCATCCATGAAAGACAACAACTCATGCCCCGCTATTCCATCTACCAGTTGGTCGATCCTGGGCAAAGGGAAGCAATCTTTGGGGCAAGCCTTGTTTAGATCGGAAAAATCGATGCACACTCTCCATTTTCCATTAGCTTTCTTGACCAGCACAGGATTTGAAACCCAATTCGGATATGTAGATTCTTTGATGAAGTTATTTTCCATGAGTCGATCGACTTCTTCTTTTAAAGCTGCTGACCTTTCTGGACCTTGGGTTCTTCTTTTCTGTTTAACTGGCGTAAACTTTGGGTCAATATTCAGAGCGTGTACTGCAACTTCTGGAGATATTCCACACATATCGGCATGACTCCAAGCAAAGACATCCAGATTTGCTTTCAGGAAAGATATCAAGATATTCTGAATTGACACATTAAGATGTGAACCCACATTCAACACCTTATTAGGGTCCTTCGGGTCAACAGGTACCGGAACTGTCGTTTCCACCGGTACCACTCTATTCTCCCCTGCACTGGCTTTTCTGGGATCCATTTCTTTCCATGCCCCGCTGTGCTCTCCAGTGCAGGGTCCGCCCCGTAATTGCTACAAGGCTGGTTCCTTGATGCGGACTGGGGTTGCCGCATCCTTTCCCATTTCTCTTTTTCTTGACTCTCGCAGCTCTGTCAAATAGCACTCTCGCGCAGCTTTTTGATCCCCTTTTATAACTCCTACTCCATTGTCAGTAGGGAATTTAATAGTGAGGCACCACGAGGCTAGGATAGCTTTGAATGCCGCGAGTGTTGGACGGCCAAGAAAAGCATTATAAGCAGAAAACTCATCGACAATCACAAATGTTTGCTTGCGGACCACTTTCCTTTCTGCTTCCCCAAGTTCTACAAGCAGATCGATGGTCCCAATTGGTTGCTTTGGCTCCCCAGTGAAGCCAGCGATCTTCTGTGATGAGGCTTGTACATCGATCATAGGGATTTTCATCTGGTCAAATGTCTTCTTGAAGAGGATATTACATGATGCTCCGCAGTCGATGAGGACTCTTCTGACAATGGCCGGTCCAATACCAGCCGAGATGACCAAGGGATCTAGGGTAGGAGCTTCTATACCTGTGGAATCTCTGGCTCTGAAAACAATATCATCGCTGAAAATTTTCTGTTGTTTCAGGGTCGTAGTGTCTTCTAAAACAAAGACGTCTTCTTCGGCTGGAGCATATTTCAAATCCCTGGAATATCTCTCCATCTCACCCCCGCTCTTGCCAGCTGGGTGAGGCCCTCCTGTAATGACATTGATAACGGGCCTTCCAGATTCATGTCCCGTAGCTTTCTCACCTGTCCTAGGCTGATGAACAGGAACCTGTTGCCCCTGACTTGACGATGCAGGATTGTTGCTATTCTTCTTCACAAATTGCTGCAGTTTGTTTTCTCTTAGCAACTCTTCAATCAGATTTTTCAACTGGCGGCATTCATCAGTCTCATGACCGGGTTGATTGTGGAAGCGGCAGAATTTCCCACTCTGTATGGCTTTTTTCCCGGTTCTCAAAGGGATAGGTTTAGGGAAATCGACGGAATCTTTAGTGGCAAGGTAGATGTGCTCCGGCGTATGTGATAATGGAGTATATTCTGATGGCTTGAAGGATCGGGGCTTCTTCAGATTACCCTGTTTCTTCCCATTATTATTCTCCCTTTTTTGCCCCACCGATTCATTCTTGCGTGGAGCGACAGTGTTGTCTTCTGCTTTCTCCAACACTGTCTTTATTGGTAAAGGACGGCTTTCCAAGCGAATGAATTCATCTGCTTTTTTGTAGAACTTTTCGAGAGAGGTTGGCTCCTTCATATTTAACCATTTCCCAAATTCGCTTGACTTATCAATAGCCCTCATCAGATAAGTCAATATCATTCGTGGTTCAGCATTGTCCACCTCAGCCAGCGCTATATTAAAGCGGTACAAGAAGGATCTGATAGACTCACCAGGATTCTGCTCTAAACTCGACAGTGACATAATGTCCTTGGCCTTCGAAGCATATAGTCTAAACTGCTCCTTGAATTTTCTGGTCAAGTCTGAAAACTGATCGATAGATCGGACTGGCAACTTGGTGAACCATAGTAGAGCCACACCTTCCAGGTATACGGGGAAATATCGACACTTTATTTCGTCAGAGGCTCTGGCACCTGTCATGTGCCAATCATATTTATACAAGAATTCATTCGGATCACTTGTCCCTTTGTAAGCTGGAATAGTCGGAGGGACAAACTTCCTTGGAAATTCCGCCTTCAAGATTTTTTCAGTAAACGGAGTTTTACTTGGGGCGAAACCCCATTCTTTCTCATCTTCAACCCTTTGCATACTTTCTTTCATGATCTGCCGGACCATTCCAGAAAGATATCCCTCATCATGCCGAGATCTAGATCCACCAGCCTCAGGAACTGCCTGCTCAAAGGGACTAGTAGCCCTTTCAGGAGCATTCCTTTCATTAACATCATGAACGTTGCCAGCATAGTTCCTTTCATTACCAGCCGGTTGATTGTTTGCCCCAAGTAAGTCGTTTAACTTATTCAGAATCAGAGCATTCTGGGCACTTTGAGCCTCTAATTGTGCATTTTGGGCATTTATCTGCTGGTTTAGCCCTAGAATCACAGCATCCAACTCCGCTTTCGTAACTCCAACAGACGGAGTGGGTTGATTAGGTACAGGGGAAGCGGAGGTTCCCTCTTGAATGTTTCCAGATCTGACAGATCTACTTTTCCTTCCAGGAGCCATAATCTCAGATAGACTTCTAGTTTTTAAGGAAATTCTTTCTTCAAATCTCTGTGAAGCAATGATGACAGTTTTCCTGAGTTGGGATTCTCAGTGAAAGCACCAAAAATGTTAACGCTAAAATGTGAACGCTAACACCCCGGTGTGTGAAGTGTAGTTGTGAAAGCACCACCCGATAGATCGGGAAAGAATTACAAGCAAGTAATAGCAGAAAAGCAGTAAACAACAACAATTTTATAGTGGTTCGGCTTAAGGGTATAGCCTACGTCCACTCTAAGTACTTTTATTAATAATCCCGTTACAAGCTGATACAATTCTTCTCAAGTACAATATACTTCAAGTTACAAGTGATTTGGAACAAGTCTTAAGCTTCAATGTCGATTAAAGTCCTTAAATCCATGTTGAAGATGTGTGGTTTCTTCATGGAGTTCTTTGACGAATTCCTCTAATCTTCAAAGCTCTAAGTGTTGATGAAGTTCTCAATGCAGCAAGGTAACGGTGTATGAAGAGAATGTGCCCCCAAAAAGTCCTTTGAATGTTGGAGGTGGTTGCCTATTTATAGAGAGTTCTAATTCTGAAATTTTTGCCAAGTCCTAAACCGTGGCCGACTCAAGTTAAGCCGCAGCCGACTTAAGGTGAGTCGTGACCGGTCTAAGGTCGCCTCCGAGTCAACACCACCTCTTCTCAGTAGCATGGCATCGGGCTTATATTAGGTCGTGGACGAGTTAACTTGGTAGGTCGCAAGTCACGGTCCAAATGATAAGTCCTGGATCGTGAACGAGATAACTGGGGAGCTGGATCGGCTGTGACTTGGGTCGGCAACTATTCTAGGTCGCCAGCTTGGTAGGGCATTAGATCGGTAACTCGGTCAAGTCACTGAGTCGGTATCTTCTGAGTCTTAGGCCAGTACCCACGTTAGGTCGGCAACTGTTTTAGCCTTAACTCGGTATTTCTCAAGTCGGTATGCCTCTCAATCCTACTAGGTCGGTAACCTTTTGAATCTTAAGTCGGTCTCCCTTGAGTCGCTGTCCCTTCTGAGTCATTAAGTCGGTAACCATTGAGTCGCCATTCATTTTAGGTCGGCAATGAGCTAAGGCTGTTGTGTCGGTATTTATGTTGAGTCGGTAGCCTCGTTGAAGTGTTAAGTCGGCATAACCCTTAGGCCTTAGGTCGGCACCCCCTGTTGAGCCTTAGGTCGGCATGCTTCTAACTGTTAGGTCGGAACCCCTTGATGCACTAGATCGGTGAGTCATGGTCAAGGCGGAGTTAACACTCACTACTGTGCGTTCGTGAATCACAACAACAACAGTAACCAGAGACGATCAAAAATCGATCACGACCTGACTCAAAGTGAAGCACGACGCACAAAATTGGTCTGGGGTTTGGAAGTTAGAGTTCGTGGTTCGATGGTGACCATGGAATGGATAAAGATCGAAGATACTTACGTAATTTGATAGCAAGGATGAATCGCTGAATGATTAACTTGAATTTGTCTTTAAAATCGTAGAATTCTGTTAATGGTGGCACAGGAAATTGAAGCAGGTGTGTAAAGAGGGAGTAGCGACTTAACGAATTTATATGGGGCTGAAAGAAGAAGACAAGCAGACGCTCGAGTTAGTATATGTTTTAGGTCGCTCACGACCTAGCAAAATTAAGTCGAAGCACACGACCTATGGCATAGGCCTGCACTTCGAGGGGCAAATGTTAACTCCTACTTCTGCCGCGACCTAAAACATAACGACCTAAAACTCCGCGACCTATAACTCAGCAGCCTAACGACCTAAGAGAACTTGACGACCTAATAGCCTCAACGACCTAATGACATAATTGTCTTAGCGACCTTACGACCTAAAGGTGGAACGACCTAACTACAGAATGTTCAACACGACCTAAAGATATGTACCGATCTAAAGTATGGAGCGACTTAAAAAGGATAACGACTTAACGACCTATAGTAGGTCGCTTGCGACCTAAGCAGATGAAATAAAATCCCTATGCCGCTTCACTTATACCCTGATCTGTTAAGTCAACCACGACCTACTGCTTACTAGCTCGTTCCAGAGTTAAGTGCAATGCTATCCAACTATCTTCAGGAAAAAGCTTGCGACCTACGACCTATGATAGGTCGCTCACGACCTAGGACTTGTGAAAACCAGCATGCGTGTTCTTGTGAAAGAGAAGCCAGTGCATCTTATGTCAGTCACGACCTACGGCCTAACTTAGGTCGGTCACGACCTACGACCTAACTCCGACAAATGCCTATAAATACAACCCTAGTTCCAACCAAAAGGGGACTTTTTGCTCATTCATTTCAAGCGCCGTTACTCTGCTGCATTCTGAACTACTTCAACACCTTCAAGGAACTTCACGAAGAAATCAAACATGTCAAACATGTGTTCAAAGATTTGGATCGACATTGAAGTTTAGGCTACTTGTTCTAAGTCACTTGAAACTCAAAGTGTGTTGTAATCAAAGCGTAACTGCATTGACTTGTAATCAAATTGTCAATAAAGATATTCAAAGTGGACGTAGGCTATCTCTTAAGCCAAACCACTATAAAATTGCTGTTCTTTACTGTTTTTTCACTACTATCTGCTTATAATCTGTTCCCGGGCTATCGGGTGGTGCTTTCACGATCTCACTTCATACACCGGGGTGTTAGCGTTCAAATTTTAACGTTAACAATATATGTATAATAATTTCTTTTTAGCTTTATCTATATAAATAAATTTCCTATCTATATATAAAAAATCTGATAAAAATTTCATCTCACTGCTAATTTATTTCATTATCTACATGCATATAGATATATAAATAAAATTGTTTCCTTCAACAAATTCTTTTCAGTTGAACTCGATTGAATCTTACAACATTTTATAAGTACTATACACATTATAATTTTATTTTAAACCGTATGTATCTATATATTTTATTCTGTTAAGATTTGTGAACATGTATATATATATAAATCAAATAAATAAGCAACACAACAAAGTCTCACCTCCCAGCACACGGCACAGGTTGAAACCAAGATCCACCTCAAATCGAAACTCCATCTCGCGGTCATGGAGTTCCAAATTCGCGAGCACTACCACCCGCTGCCTCGCTTCCACCCTTAATCCATTTGCTACCGAAACCCTATTCAACTGAATCGCGCCTCAAAGCCCTCAGTGCCGCCACCGCGACTCCCTCCCAGTCACGCGTCGAAGTCGCCGACCCCCATCCTTTTGCTTAGAACCCTAGATCGATTCCCTCCCGCGGCCGTGTTCGAACTAGTCTCCACCTGATTCGAATGCGACTCGAATCGCGAATCCCATCGCGATGCCATAGAAGTCCTTACACGTGCCTCCGATGATGAGCATACGCGAGCTCTACCTTTTTTTTCTGCGAATCAATTCGAATGCGGCCATTTCAATTTCGTGAAGTTATAGGAAAGGGAAAGGAAGAGTAAAGAGGGGCCTTGATTTTTATCAGTCATTTTTTTAGCTTTCTTTAGAATTTATTGAACGGCTCGCTTGCTTTTAAAAAGAAGAGGGGAGGGAAGAAGAAATGACATTAGCGTATGCGAGAAGGGCTGCAGTTTGAAGAGGAGACTAAAAGCTCTGGTGTGAAATTATTACGGCGGCTGATTAGGTTTATTAAGAGATATTTATTATTATTTTTATATTTTTATATTAGATTCTCGATATAAATTTCAGTGCGTTTATATGTCGTACGCTCACACGACGACTCCAAACGCCACAAAAATTGGAATCCAATAATAATTCAATATTACGGACCCACTGGAACTGGTTTCGTCGAATTCTGAAACTGTGCCTCGGAAGGCTATTTTTAAATTCAATTTAAACGGTGAAATTTCAAAACTGAAAAAAGTACTTCCAAATTCAATTTTAACACTTCTATTACCCTCAGTATTATCAATATAAATTTTATAAGCCTACAAATTATTTTTAACAGGCTTAAAATTCCAGATTCAAAATTTTACCCAACTTCAAATTATTTAATTCAATAATTTAATTATCAAATAAATAGTGATATTTGAATTCAAGTTAAAAATTAACTTTTAAATATTTAAAATCAATTAAATATTCCAATTTCAAATGTTTAAAAATTCCGGGTCGTCACATTCCTCCCCCCTAAAAGAATTTCGTCCCCGAAATTACTAGTTAGGAAGAATGGTCCAATGCCCTTTTACGTTCCCAAAACCAAATAGTTTCTAACAACTTCCCAAAACAATCTTTTTATGAAGAACAATCCTATCAACTATCTTTTTATAGAAGACCCATTATCATTCTTATTAACTCCCCAAACTCTCCTAAATTTTCAAAAAATTTCGCCAACATCTCCTTTGCACGGCTAGCTCGGTGCAATTACAAAAGGCCTCTACGGGCTCCCAAATTCCAAAAGAAGACAAAAAGCCAAGTGGCTCGATCAAGAACCCAATCAAATTTCATACCGAAATTTAAATACATACCTTTTTGTCGAGCAATTCAAATTTATCTTCCGAAATCAAAATCAATTCTCTTTTCCCTTTATAATACCTGCATATCTTACATAGCAATATGTCCAATCACAACATTCAAAAACATTTATCGACTTCCTTGCAAAATGTCAATATTTATTCATTCAAATATTAACTTAGAATATATTCGTAATATCAATTCCCAATTAAGAATTCACCATTTCTTTCTTAAGTTTAGTATACGCATTCTATATGCTTCTTATATTTATTTTCAACTTACCACTTCAGTTTATATCTATTTCTATTCAAATCAATTCTTTCATTTCCATATGAATTCAATTTAACTTTAACTCTGAATATTTGAATTTTATTTTTCATTTATAACTAATTCATGTAATTATTTTAAATTAGTTTCATTCCTTAATTTATTTCGATTTTCAATTTAGAATCGTTATGTCGCTAAATAAAAAATTTTCCAAAAATTTTCTAACTCCCAAAATTTCCGGAAAATTTTGGCAGAGTCTCCTTTGTACGGAGGAGCTTTTGCAATTTGACAAGAGATATATATATACATCGACCCACCCGGTCGGAAAAACCAAAAACAGTTCATATTTTCTATTTTTATTGCGTAGGTGTACCTTTAGCATTTACAAGCAAACAACTTATTTATTTAGCATTTTATGCAATCAAATCCAGCCCAACGACTTCCATGAACCTGTATTTACTCAACTAAAACATGTAAGTGCCAAATATATGAAGTTTAACAACATTTCACGTATTTGCAATATTAAAAACATGAATTCTAAAAGAAATGCACATTAAACAGTTTCCGTAAGCAGTTTATATAGTTTTCATATTAATTCAACTGTTTCAATTAATTTATAAACCATTTTCATTAAATTTGCACGGTTTTCAACCCACTTGCTTACATCCCGTTCATTTATAATTCTAAACAAATCCATATTATTCCAATTGGTTAAAACATCAACTCCATTTACCTCTGCTAGTACATTTATCTTCATTTACGATAGAATGACAAATTTTCTATGCACATTTGAGGTTATTCATGCCAATAACAATTTTCATAAGCACATGCAAGATTTTGCTACCAATTTTAATTGCTTACAACCAAATCACACATCGCTTTACTTAACCCGAAAGATTAACAACTCACATGCTTACAATCAATTTATTTTAAAAAAAAATCAAACTCATATTTAGTTAAATTGATCACAACACAATTTATTTAACTTCTATCAACTCAGAGGATATTTAATTTTTTTTTCTCGTTTTCATCAAACGACAATTTATTCTATGCAATTTTACGATATCCATGTGAATAAATAATTACTTAAAGTTTATGACCAATTTACATTGATTCCAACTCAATTTTTTATTTAGTTCGTTCCATTATTAGTTCATTCACAACCCTTTATTTAGCTCGACATATTCTATTTAAATTTTATCCCTTTTCAATTTTATTCACGATACATTCATTTACATTTCATTCCATATTTGTTTATTCCAAACTATTTTATTTAGCTCGAAAACAATCCGGTCTATTTCATTCAATAACTATTTCTCAACTTATTTAAACCATATTTCATTTTGAGTTCGGCTTTCATTCAACACTTACTTAAGTCAATAGCTTAAGTTCATTTCCATTTCTTTTTATAATAAGTTCTACTTCCATCTTTCGTTTGATTCTTATTTATTCCATCCATTTATTAATTCAATGTAATTAGTTTATCCACTCAATCATTATGAATTTTCATTTCCTTACTCAATTCATCCGAAATTATTTTATTAATAACAAGGCCATTTCCAATGTATTTCTACTTATTTGGATTTTATTTGCAATTCAAACCATTACCACTTTAATCCAATTTCATTTTTATTCGATACATTTCCAATTATATTTAATTTGTTAACACTGCAAGTTGAATTTTAATTAATAACTCAAGTTCTGATTCTACCATTCTCTTTTAATTTACCATCCAATTTTGTTAACTCACAATTCAATTTCTACTAAACCAATTTAAATTCCATTAACAAATTCAATTAACAAATTTTATTCCAAATTGATCCTCCCCCTATTTATCATTTCATACTTGATTTTTAATCTCCAAATCTCTTTATTTAATTTTCTTAAGTTTAATTTATTTTATAATTTAAGTTTGGATTTTTATTTTATTTTCCAATTCATCAAAAATATTTATGTTGGGTTTTCTACCCTATTTTACAATTTATAAGTCACAGCTTATTATTTTACACATTTCATTTTAGGCTTGAATATATTCATCTTTTATACTTAACTCGAGCCTTACGCTTATTTATAACCCAAGCATATTTTATTCCATGCATTTTTAATTCTTTTACAAGTTATTCTAATTTATTTATTTCAATCTAATCCTTATCCAACTTATTTTCCATTTATTCAGGTAAGATTCTAATTCTATTCGATAACTTAATTGAATTTTTATTCCAATTCAATTTTATTTTAACTCAGATTTATTTAATTCGAATGCAACTGGATATTATTTCAGTCAACCCAGTTAAATTTTATTCTCCAATCCAAGTTAATTTCATTTTTAACCTATCACCTTAAATTTAAATTTCCAACATTCAAAGCTTATATTTCCTTCCTGATTTAAAAATCATCTCAATTTATAAGCTTACAACCTATCTTATCAGGATATTTTTTAAACATCCGGCTTTTGGTTTCAAATCATTTTGAAATCTTCAACATCTCAAATCACATTTCTCAAAAGTCAAACCAATCCTGATTTTATTCCCAACAAATTTCATTTGAGATTTTCAGAAACAGCTAGCTTTTCTGAACAAATCAATTTGGCAGCAAACCGTCACTTAGAAATTCGAAAATGAATACTGATGATGCGGCCGTCATCATCAGAATTATTTCCTAATAATCCAAGTGATTTCAATGCTATATCACTTTCAAAATCCATTTAAAACAAATTTCCTTTCAGAAATACCTCTAAAACAATAATGTTATTTTTATCTTCAAAACACTTCGACAAACACTTCCAAAGTCTCCGGGATTTTAAATTTCCAAATCCTGCTTAAATAAATTTTAACTATAATTCATTTGCATAGCTTATGCTCATACAAATTCTCATTTGATTATATTTCAATTTATAAATTACATTTATAATTCATATTTATAAATTTCATTTTATAATGAATTTATTCCCTTAAACTTTGGTTATATTTTCAATTTCTAGTTAAATTTATACACAACGATGATAATAATTTAATATTATGATTTCTAACATCCAAGCAACCATATATTAGCTAAAATAGTTTACAATAACTTTTCTTTATATTAAAATATATTTTTGGGTAAAATTATTTCATTCACCCACATTTAAAATAATACCGTGTCAAATTGTTTCATTCAAGTGTTTAGAAGCCCCTTCGATACAGTTGTCCAGACTGTGCCGACGAAGGTTCATATGCCACTCAATAAACCAATCAACACAACATTAAATAATTTATATTCACTAACAAATACGCGCTCATATCTAGTAATACGCTGAAACTCATTCTAGAGCACTACGGACTCTATTTAAATGAGTAATTCCCACCAGAGCCAAGGTTATCGCGAACCTAAGCTCTGATACCAACTGTAACGACCCGCAAATCCGCACCCCTTGAGTCAACACTATTCTACATCAATCAACTCAAGATGTACAGTAATACGAACCATTGGGTTAAAGAAGAAGAGGTAGAAGAATAAAATAGAAACAACATCAGAATCTAACCATCGTAGCGGAATAAAATATAATAGAAAATAAATGATCATTACTCAAAATCAAATATATCTGTTTATATATTACATCATCAGAGTACATCAATCATAGTTCAACATCAATAACGTACAACTGGATATACAACTAATCAACACAGCGGAATATATATAAACAAGTACGAAAGTACGTATCGTCATCCAGCTCGTCTCCTGAGCTCCATGGCATCATATCCTGCATCCTATAATACTCGGTCTGACCTAAGCATTATAGTTAAATAACACTCGAGTTAGTCTGGAATACCAGCGTGAGAAAAATCATACTCAATTGATTATTAAAGTTTCAAAAATCCTTTGGAAACAAAAGCATCTCGTAAGACCACGCCACAAATAAACATGTCGGGTTTTTACCTTACGATAGCTAAAACAATTTCTATAGAAATCCTCTGATATTGTAATAGGATCTATATACAAATACTTACAAAATAAGCGAAATTGTTACATTATTAAATTCCAGCTACTAGCCACAGAGTGGGTAATACAAACAAAACTCGTACAAGGCTCGTAGGGAGATTGGATTTCCAACTAATGACTAGGCACTGGGGCACCACCTGTACAGTACGTGGCCTAGATCACAGTACCGAGGAGTACGCCCGCTCCCCTGCAACACAAGACCAGGACTACACCTTACTGGATAATCCCGAGTGAGATCACCCCACAGTTGGGATCAGCAACCGCACCACTAAGCCAAAATAAAAAGGGACATCTAGACAGGGATGACCTCACCCTAAATCGGTGCTACCCACCTAGCCTTGCTGCATAACCCTTGATTTTCAGTCATTCCCAGTTGATGAGGCTTGAGGCTAAGCATTACCTTTTAGAACAATATCCCTTAGAATGCCCATCGTCCACCTCACGATGTTCCGAAAACATTCATCCATACAAGTCCGTCCTGGGTTCGAACGGAACCGAAGGCGCTATTCCTACTACATCCATTTGGGAATATCCTTAGGATCAGTAGCGACTAGCCCTTGCACTTCACTGCTCCATCTTCGCATCCAAACTCGTTTTCCCACGAAAACGTACAAACCGGATCGAAGTGGTTTTTGAGAAATAAATCTCGATCCCGGTCTCTTCGAAACGATCAACGCATTTGTTCAATATTGATAGTCGGTGATTTAACTATTAATTAACATTCACAACATCCATCACACAATAAATAATTTCCCGAAATTATTTATTTATCTCAAAAATAACTTCACAAGATATATTTCTATTTTCAATCCTTTGAAAACAGTTTCAAACCTTCTTTCTTTTCAGAATAAACTTTCCCAAATTTTTTCTATCTCTATTGAAATCACCAAGCACAAAACTAGATTTTGAAATAATTTAAAACACTTTACTCTGAAATATACTTGAAAACATTTATTTTAAAAATTACTTCAATACTTTATAAAAAATACATACTATATGAATATTTGAAAATAAAGTTACTTAATATAATATAAAACTAGATTTTTAATTTTAAAAACAAAATACTAGGTCACTTTTTAAGTAATTACTACTATAATAGATTAAAAGGAAATACTCACTTTAGAAGTTAAATATTCTAAAAATAATGAATTTTCCAAAACTTGCTTTTTTTAAAGCAACTTTAAAACTTTTAATTTATTTTTAAAAATTTACTTTGAAAACATACTTGGTTATTCAGGGAGAATTTCCAATCTCAATTACTTAAATCAATTTTCCAAATTGATTTCCAATTTATTCCATTTGAAATTATTTCTTTACTTACTCAGTTCATTTCAAAATTCATTAATTATGGACTTTATTATTATTATTATTTTCCGTTTGATTTTAAATCTTTTAACTGAAATATACAAATTTCAGATTTTTTTCCAATTTCTTCTTTATTCTTTCAAAAATTTAAACTTAAATTTTAAAATAAATGCTTTGTTCTTTTAAACAATAACATTGAAGTCTAAAATTCATTAACTTTCTAATTATTCAAAAATTTCCTTTCCAATTCATTCTTAAATTTATTCAAATTTTCTATAATTATTTTACTTACAAATTCACTTCTTTTATTTTATTTTCATAATCCAATTTATATGTTTTTGGTAACTCATTATACCCAAATATATTCAACCAAACCATAGCATTCAATAGTCTAATATAATCCATCATAGGATATCAAATAATCATAATAGAGAATGTTAATCAATTTAAATAAATGTTGAGGGGTCCAATTGGATCACTCCAACCTGTTTTCCCTGCATCCACAGATGTTAGCACAACATAAAATACCAATTCCACTTCAAAGTGGAATATAACAGTATATGGGTTTTGAAATATAAAATCATCCGTTATTTGATGTACGAAATCAAACATTTCAAGATATACTATATACTACTATATATAACATAACACAACACATCCAATCAATCAATCGATTGTTTAAAGTTGACTATTTAAATTTAAATTTACATTTAGCAAAGTGAGATTAACTGACCTTTGATTTTTTTTTGTTCGGAACCCGTTCCCAAACAAGCTTGTTTCGTCATAATTCTTCACAATTTACCTTGTATAAAAAATTTATACGATTTATTAATATTTGGATCAATCAAGTAACAAATTTTCGTTTGGTAATTTTTTTTCCAATGATTTAATTTTAACCCAACTTCTTTTAATAAATTTTATGTAACTAGCAATTAGATTTAAAACTGGATTTCCTTTTTAAAGATCTTTTAATCACTAAGATAATTAATAAGCCAGCTAAACATTTTTTTTCCAGATTCATTATTTAAAATAACTAGTAGATTAAAATAGATATATGTATAATAATTTCCCTTTAGATTTATCTATATAAATAAATTTTCTATTTGCATATAAAAATTCTGATAAAAATTTCATCTCACTACTAATTTATTTCATTATCTACATGCATATGGATACATAAACAAAAAAAAATTCCTTCAACAAATTCTTTTCAGTTGAACTCGACGGAATCTTACAACATTTTATAAGTACTATATACATGATAATTTTATTTTAAACCGCATGTATCTATATATTTTATTCTTTTAAGATTTGTGAACATGTATTTATATATATATATATATATATATATATATAAATTAATTAAATAAGGAACACAACAAAGTCTCACCTCCCAACACACAACACAGGTCGAAACCAAGATCCACCTCAAATCGAAACTCCTTCTCGCGGTCATGGAGTTCCAAATTCACGAGCGCTACCACTCGCTGCCTCGCTTCCACCCTTAATCCATTCGCTACCGAAACCCTATTCAACTGAATCGCGCCTTAAAGCCCTCAGCGCCGCCACCGCGACTCCCTCCCAGTCGCGCGTCGAAGTCGCCGACCACCCTCCTTTTGCTTAGAACCCTAGATCGATTCCCTCGCGCGGCCATGTTTGAACTCGTCTCCACCTAATTTGAATGCAACTCGAATCGCGAGTCCCCTTGCGATGCCATAGAAGTCCTTACACGTGCCTCCGATGATGAGCATACGCGAGCGCTGCCTTTTTTTTGCGAATCGATTCGAATGCGGCCATTTCAATTTCGTGAAGCTATAGGAAAGGGAAAGGAAGAGTAAAGAGGGGCCGCGATTTTTATCAGTCATTCTTTTAGCTTGCTTTAGTTTGTTGAACGGCTCGCTTGCTTTTAAAAAGAAGAGGGGAGGGAACAAGAAATGACATTGGTGTATGCGAGAAGGGCTGCAGTTTAAAGAGGAGACCAAAAGCTCTGGTGTGAAGTTATTACGGCGGCCGAGTAGGTTTATTAAGAAATTTTTTTTTTTTAAATTTTTATAATAGATTCTCGATATAAATTTCAGTGCGTTTATATGTCGTACGCTCACACGATGACTCCAAACGCCACAAAAATTAGAACCTGATAATAATTCAATATTATGGACCTATTGGAACTAGTTTCGTCGAATTCCGAGACTGTGCCTCGGAAGGCTATTTCTAAATTCAATTTAAACGATAAAATTTCAAAACTGAACAAAGTACTTCCAAATTCAATTTTAACACTTCTATTATCCTCAGTATTATCAATATAAATTTTATAAGCCTACAAATTATTTTTAACAGGCTTAAAATTCCAGATTCAACATTTTACCCAACTTCAAATTATTTAATTCAATAATTTAATTATCAAATAAATAGTGATATTTGAATTCAAGTTAAAAATTAACTTTTAAATATTTAAAATCAATTAAATATTCCAATTTCAAATGTTTAAAAATTCTGGGTCGTCACGTACGTGGACCCGACTCCCATGAGTTGGCAAAAGGTGGCTAAAACAAGAGTAATCGACGGGCTAATGTGGTAGCTCCTCTAATCGGACACACTCCTTCGATACCATTCTATTATTTTGTGATTGATTAAGTGCACCTTTGATTTTAGGAGTGTGGCTCGAGGTGGGTGGTAGTGGCTGCTACGTGTTACCATCGGTTCGGAACTGCAGTTGGTATATCTACCCTGGCATTGCCTAGTTGTGCCGCGTCACCTACTCTAGCGTGTCACCTACGAGTTTAATTTGCGTCATACCTATGGAGTATCCTCTGATAGCCTCCCGATCTAGAGGTATTACAGTACTGTGTAAACAATTGGCACTATAAAATGTGTTAATGGGATATGGGTAACGCCTTAACGATATTTTTAAATATATTATACTTTATTTTAGATATTATTATAATAGGGTATATTACTACATAGTAGATAGTTTAAAGGATCTTAGAGGATGGTTATCCTAAAAATCCTTTAAGTTACTTGTATTTCAGTTGTTATTTCACTTGAATTGGATTTATTGATATAAGAATGTTAATCATGACTCGAGTGTTTTTTGTTTTGCTTTACGCTTAGGTCAGACTGAGTGATACTACCTTCGAGACTCACCTTTGGAGTTGGAGCTTCATTTGGAGATCCATCTACATCTTTCAGCTTGTAGTTATTTGGTTGATTCCAGTTTGGTATTTTGATCTTGTATCTGACTATTGTATTTGACACTTCTGTTGTATCTTATTTAACTCTGAAATATATAGTAGCTTCATAAACTACTATTCTTCTGTTTCCACTACATATTATTATATTAGTATGTGTCTGTAATTCTATGATTTCTCTATTTACTGTATATGCTGGGTTTTGCCAAATATAAATTAATTCCGACATGTTTGGATGAGAATGGTTGAAAATATCAGGTCATTACGTTTGGTATCAAAGCTTTGGTTTGACGCAAAACTCAACATATAGGGTAAATTTCATTACAGAATCACTTTCGTTCGAGCTTGAATCCCTTCCTCTTTGACTGGCTTTCCTTTGAATTTTGGAATGTTCCCCTCGGTTCCAAATCCTTATCTCTCCATATTCGTATTCTGGAGTATCCTATAACTCCACTTCGAATAACCTCTATAATAAATCGACGGTCTAGCCAATCTTCGAATGATTTGTAAAGGGGTGAAACTCCTTTACAATAGGCATTGATTTACCGGAGATTTCTGAATCCTCGGTTTACGATGTTATTTACCTCCTGCTATGCCTGAATTCTATCTCTTGAGATCAATTTCTGATTTGCCTCAGATTACTACATTGATCTTTTCATTGAAGTCACGACTGACCCGGTTAAGGTTGCCCATGATTTATATAAGCCTATCCACCTCCCTATTGAGTTATTTAATCATCTTCTCTTTTGTTTCGAGGCTATCTTCGAATCAAAATTCTTTTTGATTTGAGTCCATCAAATTTGAATCTCGATCCTTGCTTTGAAATCCATTCTTATATCGTTGAGCGAGGAAGTGTATTTCTGAATTAATATAGAAATGTTATATATATATATATATATATATATATATTGTGTTGTTTGAGATGTTGATGCTGATTTGGATTTTCGATCGATTCGTCTGATCAATGCTATCGATAGGATTTTCAAAACACTTGAATAGAGCAAACTGACAAAATATTGTTTTCAAACTTGGTAAATGAAATAAATTTGTATGATTATATTATGAGTATATAAGTAAATTTTCTTGAATTTAATAAGTTAATTTAATTCTTTGTTTGAAATGATAATATATCATTACCATTTATTTTTCTGCAAATGAATTTATAAACTTGAATCAAAAATTGTTTTAGAATTTGAAATGAATATAAATTAAATATTTGAGAATTTAATTTCCCGTGACTTCAAACTTTGGTTTTAAAAGTTTTAAAATGTATATTAAGTATTTTAAAATAGAAATTGTTTCTAAAGAATTTTAAAGTTTATACCAGTACTCTTCTCTTTTGTCGCTGGAAAATAATTTCGGTGATGACTACAGCATCATCGACATTCATTTTTGGGTTTCAAAGTGGAGAGGCCACTTTGTAGCTTTGCTACACTTTGTTTTGGAAAATGAAATTACTTTGAATTCGTCAAATATGACTTGATTTATATATATTAGTAAATGATTATCGATTTGATTTGATATATAAATATATGGATATATTTATCACTAAATTATTTGAGGTTAATCAGAAATTTAAATTATTAAAATTCATGTTAAAGGATGTTTTCAATTATAAAATGAAGTTAAAATTTTGAATAAACATTTAAACTTGAAATAATTGAAAAAAATATTTACTTGTATAATACTCAATTACATTCCAATACAACTTACCTAAACCATTCAGAAGTTGAATATATAATTGAATAATTTACAATGTAAAATGATGATTACTGATTTTATAAATAAAATTTGAGTGGTTATGACAAATGTTATACACTTAAATTTTAATTATACAAAATTATTGACAGAGATAAATAGAAAAATAAGTTAATTGAATAATAAATGAAATAAATAAAATAAATTTTGTTTTGAAGGAATGAACAAATTGAAATTAAATCAACATAATGAAATACTTTGAATATAAAATCAATTGTTGAATATTAATTAATTTAAGCTGAAATTTATATGGTTTTTAACTTAATTGTTTTATTTTTTTTCCAATCTAATTTTCTTTTTGGTTGTTTTATTCTCCTACCTCACCTCCATCGTTTTCGAGGACGAAAAGTTTTCAGTGGGGAAGAGTGTAACGACCCGTATATTTTGTGATTTTAATTAATTTAATTAATTGAATTTTTGTAAATTTTAAATAATAAAATTTTGAAATAAAAATTTAATATATAGAATATGTTTATTTAAACATAGAAAGTGGTAAATGTTTATCCAAAAATACCAAAGTTTATTGTCTAATGCAATTCTATTTCAATTTAAATTAGTTAATGATTGATGATAACAAATTATTTTCTAAACCTGAATAATTTTTCTACAGGAAAGTTGTAAATCATCTTCTGAACAAGACGACATATTTCGTTTCTCCAAATTTTGACTGTTACTGCTCCGTCGATCTTATTTTCGGCGAATTTAACAACAATTTTGGTACCAATTATCGACTATTGGTAGGATGGTAGTACCACTGATATCCTTGCACCGTTTTGATCGTCTCATTATGTTGATCTCCATAGTACATTCATGTGTGTGTTTCAGGGATTGGGATACGGTGAAATCTATAAAACGACTCTTGTATCGGTTTAGCAATTTGGCTTTTGATTTCACGTGACAATTCACTGCCCACTGTGTAAACCAATAGTCATCGATCATTAATATTTCCCATTGATTCTTGTGCCTTTCACTATTCCTAGCATTTCAAAATACTTGGTTCGTCCTCTGTCTTGATTTCTATCAGTTTGGAAATATAAATTATAAAAGGGTAGTATGTTTGCAATTCTTTATCGGTTAAGCTATTCATTTGCTCTTTATCTTCAAACTACGCTGCTCCTCCATTTCTTTCTCCTCTTTTTTTTTTGCACTTATCCAAAAAAAAGGATAATTTAAGAAATAGAGTGATAT
Organism: Allium cepa; assembly: GCA_030765085.1. Lineage (NCBI taxonomy): Eukaryota > Viridiplantae > Streptophyta > Magnoliopsida > Asparagales > Amaryllidaceae > Allium > Allium cepa. Next base: position 294,879,919 of record CM060942.1, read on the forward strand.
AACCATATAAGTTATATATGCAGTGAATCAAAAATGCACGTTTTTTTTGAAACATGAAGCTTGCTTGTTGTGCTCGGCTTCTCTCCTCACCACATCTTCACTATTTCTCCTTTCCTTGTTCTCGCTCATGCGCACTCTTTTTCCTCGCCTCCTTGTTCTTCTTGACCGAAGCTTATGCCATTTCCATCGATGAAACCCTTCTGCCCATGACAAAGCCTCAACCGAGCACCCATTGCCTCCACTACCCTGATCCATGTGCGGCCTCACGCTCATCGACGAGCACAACTAAGCATTCTCCACCTACACACCACAGGAACTGACCCGCATACCATTTGGGGGCCTGCCGAACTCAAACTGGTCTTCGCTTTCTCCTAATCGTGCCAATTGCCTTGCCCGAGACCACCTTCAGCCTTCTCTTACGACCGAACAAGTTTTGCACCTCCATCATTGCAAAAACTCAGCTGATCAAAACTTACTCTTGTCTTGTGTTTCCATAGAAGGTATATATTTATATATATGTTGTTTTATAAATTTCAGTTAAGTTGAGTTGTTAGTTTATGTGTATATATACCTATTCAAGTTACGGTAAGCATATTTGTATTTATAAAAGTTTTTATATATTTTATATGTGTTACTGTCAGATATATATTGTAAGTCAATATATACTTTTACGTAAATTTTTATACTAGTTTTCAAAAGCCGTTGACATATATATTTGTTATATATTCACTTTTATATGTAGGTTGCTGTAAGGTATTATATATTGTTACTTTCCTTATTCTATCTATATTATATATAAATAAATTTAAAACATGTACTGTGTTTGGTATATATGTTTGCTGATATAGGTAATGGATTTTTAAAGTATATATATATATATATATAAGATACGTTTATATACAAGTTTGTATAGGTTTTGTATTATCAGTTTGAGTTAATATATATGTTATATAACTTTTATGATGGGTTAGCTTATGCATGTAAACTATATAGACGGTTGTTTTAATTATATATGCAGGTTACGTATATCAGTATATTGTGTGTTTAATATATTTTATTATAAAAGTACGATATATTTTATGGTTGTATACCTATTAGTTTACGTGTATATAACTTTTTCATCTATATAAGTATATTATTTGCTGCTGATACGAGTTTATATATATAGGTCCAACTTGATTTTAAGTATTATATATTATATTGTAAAGTTGTTTATACTGGTTGTTCATTTACATTTGTGTTCATAATTTTGTATATATGATATATTATTTTATATGAGTCTACTACTATCTATATATGTGCACTGGATATAAGTCTTCTTATGTAGGTGTGTGATTTCAAGTTATATAACTGTTCAACTATGTAAGTTGTACGTGTATATAGGGTATATTTTATATGTTGGTCTATTTTATGTATGATCTGTTTTAGTAGTCTATATATATATATATATATATATATTATAAATTAAGTTTTATATATAAGGGAAGAATTATATATGTTTTATACATATTTCTTTGTCCAAACATGTATTGGAGTTTGGTGTGATGATTGTATAAATACTACCTACATATATTCAATTTGTAGTTTATATTTTAATACTATTGATCACACACACACACACACAGATATATATATATATATATATATATATATATATATATATATATATATATATATATTAATTTAGTGGGAAATCATAGTGATTTTATACTGGCCAGTTTTATTTCGAAATGTGTATTTCTAAAATTAAATTTCTATTATATATATACTATGCGTCTCGTTTCTGATATATTCAGCTGATCTTGATTTGTTTCCATCGGTTTTGAATTCCCAGCTTTGTCTCTTCGATCTCGATTCCATTTGCTTCATTTTGAGATTTGTAGTTGGACTGGTCGATTGGCTGGTTCACAATTCAATTTGTATCTTGTCGAGTCGTCAAATTCTTCTAGCCTCGAAAGGTGAGCAATCACTCACGATTAACGTTCTTATATTTATTAAATTTGATTTCAATTAACAGGATAATTGAAATATATTGTTGTTAGTTATTTACACTGTTATATATATGCCATTTTATGTTGTCTATTCACTTGTGACATCTGACACCATTATATGTTATTTATATTGATGATATATGCCTGTTATATTATTATCATATCTGTTATCACTCTCCAAATTCCCTGTTAGTATAGAATTCACTATGGGTTGAAATAATACATACCCGAACGGACATTAGAATATGAGAAAATCATTATGAGTTGAAACGATAAACCCAAGCGATTTTCATTTGAATTGAAATTGGGATTGCAGGTTGAAATGATATATACCCGTATATATTTAAATCACGGATTGAAATGATAAATATCTGTACCACTTGACCGTAGGATAGAAAATTATATATACAGAAACCGCTGCTCTATATATAAATATTTTGAAAAGGCTTTCTATGGTTTTGGAAAGAAATATATGATTTAATAAATATTGATTTTTGATATTATACAAATATTATTTCATATATAGTTAAATTGTTAAATTTAAGCTATGTATAAATTTGTTTAATATAAAATAAGTTTAATAATAAAGTTTGATTTTATTAAAATATAATATGGTTAAGTGTAACAACCCGCATATTTATCGATTTTATATTTAAATATTTTATTTAAATATTTTAACGTTAGTCGGATTTTAGTCCGAAAAGCTACCTTTTGCATATGGTCGAATTAGGGCTCGGGACCACTCCCATTGAGTTTAAAATGCCGTTTGCGACCTTTTTGAGTATAAGCTTCGATATGTTTGGAGAAAGTTGATTTTTGCTACTTTTCACTTTGGGTTTGGTTTTGGGCTCAGCCCTATGTTAACTTATGCTCAAATCTGAGCCACTCTTCCCCACTCACCCTCATTCTCTTCTCTTTTCAGTTTTTATAACATTAATGGTGGGAGAGATTGGAAATTAAAAACTCCAAAACCCTAGTTTCTCTTGCAAATCAAATTCCTAGCTCCAAACTCAAGAAGAACCCATTGGTAAGCTTCTCTTCTTCTTCTCCAACTTATTCTCTTACCAATTTCAGAAATTCCTAAACCTAATTTCGGGAATGTTCTTGTTTTTGAGCTTAGATTCAAGCTCAATTGGGTTTTGTTGAAGAGAGGTTGATTCTCCATTTGCTTTCAAGCTTCTTCTTGTTCGATTTTGTTAAAAGGTGAGATTTTTATCTCACATCTATGACTATAATTATCTTTGGTTGTTGGGTATTAATTCCTAACACTTATTCATGTGCATTTGCTCTTGATTTGGATTGGTTTTGTGAATATTCCAATTTTTGGGTTTTTAAGTCAAATTTGTGTGAAAATCCTTTTATGGATGTTTGATCATGCTTTTGGTGATGCATCGAGGAGCATATAGGGTCGGGTTGCCGATTGGCATAAACCCTTAGAGCCAATGTTCGTCCGGTTGCATTTTGGAAGAGTTTGCCCTTCATTTGAATAGGCTGAAAAACAGCCCAGGCATGATTCAGTCGACTGAAAAACTCTGTACAGTCGACTGAACCTGGAAACAGAAAGTTTCCTGGCATGATTCAGTCGACTGAAAAACCCTGTACAGTCGACTGAAACTAGAAACAGAAAGTTTCCTGAACCTGGAAAATTTCCAGGCACAGGGTCAGTCGACTGAAAACTCTGTTCAGTCGACTGAACCTGCTGTTTGAGTCCAATTTGCCTTTTTGGATTGAATTTCCAATTTAAATCGATTCGTGATGATCCTATTTATTGTCATCATTTATTATCATCTTTGATGACTTATTTTCTTTGGGAATTTTAGATATATCCACTTCGATGGATCCTTTATCGATTTCGTTGGATTTTTATTCACATCTTCGAATGTGATCTTTGTGATTGATTGTTTCTACAATCCCCATTGTGCTTTGTCACTTTAAAAATATAAAGGTTTTCTATACTAGTAGTAAATATCAAAACTCTTTCCTCAAACGATTTCAATACTATTTTAATACCAAATTCGTTTATAAAACTGTTTTCCAATCTATTAGTATATATAAACCTTTACCTCACTCGTATGAGAAATCTAATTAAACGACTTAGTAAAACAAGTGATATGAAACGCTTGCGTTCACTTTGTTAGTTAATTCTTGGACTTGTTCGATTGAAACTCTTGTGACAATTTTCTAGTGGAGATATACAATTTGTTCGTAAATATTTAAGTTAAGCTAGTGGTTATGGGACATGATGCTAAGCTCATATATTTACTAGCTTACTGTAATCGACACTGCTCGTTGATCATGACGATCATCTTTGTGATTTAGACTAGCAATGTGCGATGTCTCTTTGTCTGCGTGGGAGACTAAAACCCGTTTTGTGGAGTTTCGACTCAATTTGGTGGGGTAGCAACCCATGGTCTTCGGACCGTTTGTGGAGCTTCGGCTCAATTTGTGATGGTTATCGACCATGGAATTAGCGTTCTGTTTGTGATACACGTGTTGGTGAGCTTTATGCTTCCGTTTGTGATAGGCCTCCCCCCTTTGTGATTTCTGGATTTCTTGAGATGATTTCTAGAATTTGTGTTTCACCAATTTTCGTGATTTCCATTGATAACTTTTATCAATATTTGTGCATTGGTGAATTTGTGTGTCATTGACTTTTGTGATTGACGTTGATATTATCGTCAATATTTGTGGTTTGGTGAACGAAATAAGGAGTATGACATTTCTTTGATTCTTGTGTAGACTTGGTGATATTGATTAATCTCTTGTTGATTTTCAATTACTTATATATATCACAGCTTGGAATTGTGATTATTATGTGTTTAGTCATATCTCTTATTCTATATCGTTTCATCTGATATCTATAGTTAGACTGATCCGTTTATTATTTTCTTATTAAATAATACTCGGGTCAGACCGAGATGTTACAGGTGCTTCTGCTTGACTTCTCTCTTGGGATTGATTTCTCTGACTTTTGGTTAACTATTTAGATTAGTAGTTTTTTGTTGTATACATTTGAGATATAGACTCCATAATGTATACTTATTCTTTTGTGTAGTTCATGTAACTATTCTTTTGTGATATTGTGGATCTTTTTAGACCACTACTCTGATGTACACTTCCTAGTGTAATATTCATATCTATTTCCGCCTTTGTGATATGAATTGTCTGTGACTGATTTGTGTTATGTTTATTTCTATATTTGTTTCCGAAGACCTTTATAGCCACTGTGAAGTAGCTTTGAGTTTGTGATGATATGTCGGATTTCCTCTTGATATGAAAAGTTATATTTTTATCTGGTATATCGGTACTCGCTCAAAGCAATTATACAGATGGTCGCTCTTCAACAGCCTTATTCTCCGTGCTATTTGACAGCATTCAACGTAATGTTCTTGGCTAGCGTGGGTATAGAGGTGGGGCGTCACAGATTGGTATCAGAGCCAAACTTCGGAACAATATGGAATATTATAACAAGGATCATTGTCCTAAGTCCATCTTAGGAGTCGTGCTTTAGGATTTAATTCGAGTCTTCGTACCGATTCATCCTATTTTCCTTATGATTCCTTGTTTATCTATCAAGATTGCTTGATATTAAATTTGGTGAATAACCTTTTTATTCTTCTTCTTTCTTTTTAAAGGAAGAGAAATGTCTAGACCAGGCCGCCCCAGAGCCGTGCCATCTAGCACTCCACCCCCAGGATGGAGTTTTTATGACTGCTCAACAGCTTCTTGATTTGGTAACTAATGCTCAAGCAGCTGGAGCTAACCCGGAACCTACTCACCCAAAGTCGGGATTTGCACGCTTGTGCAACGATTACACCAATTTGGGTGGGGAGCCATTCAAAGGTTCTGAAACTGTTATTGAAGTCCAAGCTTGGCTTAGAACATGCGATCGCGTCTTTTCGCGCATGAATCTTATTGACCTTCACCGAGTTCAGGTGGCCTCTATATGCTCCGAGAAAGAGCATTGGACTGGTACGAGCTTCTTATTTCTGAGATTAATGAAGCGGATCTCACTTGGGAGAAATTCCGAGAACGCTTCGAGTTGAAATTCGTACCGGAAGCAGAGAAAGTGACAATGACTCGATGATTTATAGACCTTGTTCAAGGTGAGTCCTCCGTGACCGATTACGTCGCCTCCTTCGAGTCGCTTTCCAAATATGGGGTTGAATACATCAACACCCCTCTGAAGAAGAATCAGAGATTTGTTTATGGCTTAAACAAAAGTATCAAGAAGCCATTACTTCTAAAATTAGAAGTTTCTTTCGACCAGCTCGTTGATATCGCTCTTCGACTTGAAGAGGCGGATAGAGAGAGTGATGTTGAAGTGATGGGTTCCAAACCAAACTTCAACAATAAGAAGAAGGGGCCAAACAAATTTAAAGGTCCTTATCCCAATAAAAAGGGGAAACAAGCAACCTCCGTGGCAAAGACTTCTTCCTTTGGCCGTGGGGAATGCTATAATTGTGGTTCGAAGGACCATTATGCGAACAAGTGCCCAAAGTCTCTCTCTTGTCGCTACTGCAAAGTTCCCGGACATGTTATATCTTCATGCCCCAAGCTTCAGGGCAGGAAGGAGGGAAAGTTAAATGTTGCTCAAGCCCCTGGCAACACATCTCGTGGTCAAGGTATGCCTCATTCTATCCTTGATGGAATTATTTTATTTCGTGATCATCCTATTCGAGTTCTTTTTGATACGGGTGTGTCCCATTCTTTTATATCAAAAGAACTTGTTGATGCTTTTTCTTTGGATGTTTTGTGTTTGATGACTTCTTTGAGAATTACGAATCCGGTTGGTGGATCCGCAACAATCAGTTTATTGTGTAAAGATGTCGAAATTATTTTGTGTGATTTTCCTTTCCTAGCCGATTTGCATGTCATGCGTTATTTAGGCTTTGGAATGATTTTGGGAATGGATTGGCTTAACCGTTATGAAGCTCATATCCTATGTCCTGAGCAGACTATTCATCTTCGACATCCTCAATCTGTTAAGCAGATTTCTATTAATCTTCAAGATTCAGATTCCAGCTTGGTTGCATCTTTATATTCTTTAAATCCTCGTGATGACGATGTTGACGATGAGGGTGATATTATTTCTCTTATTCACGTCGTTCGAGAATTTTCCGACATATTCGAGCCCGTTTTAGGATTACCACCTAAGCGAGCAATTGAGTTCAGAATTAATCTTATTCCTGGAGCTCAACCTATCACTCATCCTCCTTATCGTATGTCCAATAAAGAAAACGAGGAGATGCGCAAACAATTATCTGAATTGGAGACGAAGCAATTTATTCGCTCTAGTTCTTCGCCTTGGGGAGCTTCAGCTATTTTCATGAAGAAATCCGATGGAACACTTAGGCTTTGCGTTGACTACCGGAAGCTTAATGATCTTACTATCAGAAATAAATATCCTTTACCTCGGATTGATGATCTATTCGATCAACTTAGTGGTGCTAGAGTCTTTTCACAATTAGACTTAGCTACTGGATTTCATCAGCTTCGTATTGCAGAGGATAGTATTCCATTGACCTTGTTCCGTACTCGTTATGGATCTTATGAATGGCTTGTGATGCCATTTGGGTTAACAAATGCCCCTGCTTATTTCGTTGACCTTATGAATCGAGTCTTCAAAGATTTTCTTGATCGATTTGTTCTCATCTTTATTGATGATATTCTTGTGTATTCAAAAACCGAAGAGGAGCATGAAAAACATCTTCGGATTGTGTTGGAAACTCTTAGGAGTAATCAATTAAAGGCAAAATTTTCTAAATGCCACTTTTGGCAATCTCGTGTGAAGTTTCTCGGTCACATTATTTCCGAATCCGGAATTTCCGTGGATCCTTCAAAGATTGAAGCGATTCAAGATTGGAAGAGACCGGAGAGTGTGACAGAGATTCGTAGTTTTCTCGGATTGGCGGGCTATTACCGTCGTTTTATCAAAGACTTTTCTAAGATTGTCGTGCCTCTCACTAGCTTGACGAAGAAAGGTGTTAAATACATTTGGTTGGACAAATGTGAAGCTTCTTTTTAGAAATTAAAAGAGCTTCTTTCTAATGCTCCTATTCTTGTTATTCCCGAGGGGAATCAGGATTTCGTTGTTTATACCGACGCTAGTTGCGTTGGTTTGGGTGTCGTTCTTATGCAAAGTGAACGTGTTGTTGCTTATGCTTTTAGGCAATTGAAGCCTGCCGAGACTAGATATGCAACTCATGATTTAGAACTCGCGGCTATTGTTTTTGCTCTTTGGATTTGGCGTCATTATCTCTTGGGAGAGAAATTTGTTCTTTACACGGATCATAAGTCTTTGAAATATTTATTCTCCCAAAAGGAACTTAATTTGCGTCAATAGCGTTGGCTCGAGTTCCTTGCTCCTTATGATCTTGATAATCTTTATACCCCCGGTAAGGGTAATCGTGTCGCCGATGCTCTGAGCCGTAAACAACAAGCTGTTGTTTCTATGATGATATCCGAATGGAACGATCTCGAGATCTTAACCACTTGTGAGATTCGAGAGCGTGTTCCCAATTTATGTTCATCTCTTGATTTATGTAGCATTGAGGCTCATCCTTCTCTTTTAGACCGCATTCTTGTAGCTCAAAGGTTAGATCCTGAATTGGCTCTTCTTGGCCAAAATATTAAGGATAAGATTGATATTGAAGGTTTGAAGGACTTTGATATCGATTCTCGTGGCGGCATTCGAGATTTGGTAGACTCATCGTGCCAAATATTTATGATCTTCGTAAAGATATTTTAGAAGATTCACATCGTTCTAAATTCACCATTCATCTCGGTAGTAGTAAAATGTACGCGGATATGAAGCGACTTTATTATTGGGAGGGAATGAAACTTGACATCGCTAACTTCGTTAAGCGTTGCATGACTTGCCAACTCGTTAAGGCCGAACATCAAAGGCCCGGTGGGTTATTGCAACCTTTAGAAATTCCAATTTGGAAGTGGGACCAAATTTCCATGGATTTTTTAGATGGACTTCTCCGTTCTCGTTCGGGTCATGATAGCTTATGGGTGATCGTTGATAGACTTACTAAATCCGCCCATTTTATTCCCGTTCGATCTAATCGAACCGTTCCTCTTTTGGCCAAAATCTTTATCAAAGAAATTGTTAAATTGCATGGTGTTCCTACTTCTATTGTTAGCGATCGTGATCCATTGTTTACTAGTGGATTTTGGAAGAGTCTTCAAAAAGCTTTAGGAACGAAGCTTAATTTTAGCACCGCTTATCACCCCCAGTCCGATGGACAAACCGAGCGTGTGAATCAAACTCTTGAAGATCTTCTTCGTGCTTGTGTTCTTGATTTTGGTGGAAGTTGGGAAGATCATATTTCACTTGTTGAATTTTCCTATAATAATAGCTTCCAATCTAGTATTGGTATGGCACCTTTTGAGGCACTCTATGGAAGGCCATGCCGATCGCCTTCTTGTTGGCTTGAGGCCGGTGAGAAGCTTGTTTTAGGTCCAGATTTTATTCGTGATACCACAGAAAAGATTGATCTTATTCATCATTGGATGAAAGAAGCCTAAAGTGGACAAAAATCCTATGCCGATAACCGGAGAAGGAAGTTAGAATTTTCTGAGGGAGATCTTGTGTTCATTCGTGTTTCACCTATGAAAGGTATTGTACGTTTAAGTCGATCGGGAAAATTGGCGCCTCGATATATTGGGTCATTTCCTATCATTGAACGTATTGGTAACATGGCTTATCGCCTTTTATTACCGGCTCAATTTTCTGCTATCCATGACGTGTTTTACGTTTCTCAACTTCGGAAATGTCTTCGAGATTCCGATTCTGTTCTTGAGCCCGGTGTTGTGGAAGAGATTGAAGTTTCGCCTAATTTAACTTATGAGCAGCATCCTATTCGTATCATTGCTTCGGAAGTCAAACGACTTCGAAATAAAGATGTTCCGCTTGTTAAAGTTCAATGGTCTTCAAATCCTAATGATTGTTCTTGAGAATCTAGAGAGTACATCGAGCGAACACATCCGGACTTACTTCCTCGTGCTCTTTGAGGTGAACTTCTTATTTCAAGTTTCTTTTGTGATTGAATATGCTTTTATGGTTGTTACTATATGTTCTCTTCTTAAATATTGCGAGGACGCAATTTCTTTAAGGAGGGGAGTCTGTAACAACCCGCATATTTATCGATTTTATATTTAAATATTTGATTTAAATATTTTATCGTTAGTCGGATTTTAGTCCGAAAAGCTACTTTTTGCATACGGTCGAATTAGGGCTCGGGACTACTCCCATTGAGTTTAAAATACCGTTTGCGACCTTTTTGAGTATAAGCTTCGATATGTTTGGAGAAAGTTGATTTTTGCTACTTTTCACTTTGGGTTTGGTTTTGGGCTCAGCCCTATGTTAACTTATGCTCAAATCTGAGCCACTCTTCCCCACTAACCCTCATTCTCATCTCTTTTCAGTTTTTATAACATTAATGGTGGGAGAGATTGGAAATTAAAAACTCCAAAACCCTAGTTTCTCTTGCAAATCAAATTCCTAGCTCCAAACTCAAGAAGAACCCATTGGTAAGCTTCTCTTCTTCTTCTCCAACTTATTCTCTTACCAATTTCAGAAATTCCTAAACCTAATTTCGAGAATGTTCTTGTTTTTGAGCTTAGATTCAAGCTCAATTGGGTTGTGTTGAAGAGATGTTGATTCTCCATTTGCTTTCAAGCTTCTTCTTATTCGATTTTGTGAAAAGGTGAGATTTTTATCTCACATCTATGACTATAATTATCTTTGGTTATTGGGTATGAATTCCTAACACTTATTCATGTGCATTTGCTCTTGATTTGGATTGGTTTTGTGAATATTCCAATTTTTGGGTTTTTAAGTCAAATTTGTGTGAAAATCCTTTTATGGATGTTTGATCATGCTTTTGGTGATGCATCGAGGAGCATATAGGGCCGGGTTGCCGATTGGCATAAACCCTTAGAGCCAATGTTCGTCCGGTTGCATTTTGGAAGAGTTTGCCCTTCATTTGAATAGGTTGAAAAACAGCCCAGGCATGATTCAGTCGACTGAAAAACTCTGTACAGTCGACTGAACCTGGAAACAGAAAGTTTCCAGGCATGATTCAGTCGACTGAAAAACTCTATACAGTCGACTGAAACTGGAAACAGAAAGTTTCCTGAACCTGTAAAATTTCCAGGCACAGGGTCAGTCGACTGAAAACTCTATTCAGTCGACTGAACCTGCTGTTTGAGTCCAATTTGCCTTTTTGGATTGAATTTCCAATTTAAATCGATTCGTGATGATCCTATTTATTGTCATCATTTATTAACATCTTTGATGACTTATTTTCTTTGGGAATTTTAGATATATCCACTCCGATGGATCCTTTATCGATTTCGTTGGATTTTTATTCACATCTTCGAATGTGATCTTTGTGATTGATTGTTTCTACAATCACCCTTGTGCTTTGTCACTTTAAAAATATAAAGGTTTTCTATACTAGTAGTAAATATCAAAACTCTTTCCTCAAACGATTTCAATACTATTTTAATACCAAATTCGTTTATAAAACCGTTTTCCAATCTGTTAGTATATATAAACCTTTACCTCACTCGTATGAGAAATCTAATTAAACGACTTAGTAAAACAAGTGGTATGAAACACTTGCGTTCACTTTGTTGGTTAATTCTTGGAATTGTTCGATTGAAACTCTTGTGGCAATTTTCTAGTGGAGATATACAATTTGTTCGTAAATATTTAAGTTAAGCTAGTGGTTATGGGACATGATGCTAAGCTCATATATTTACTAGCTTACTGTAATCGACACTGCTCGTTGATCATGACGATCATCTTTGTGATTTAGACTAGCAATGTGCAATGTCTCTTTGTCTGCGTGGGAGACTAAACCCCATTTTGTGGAGTTTCGACTCAATTTGGTGGGGTAGCAACCCATGGTCTTCGGACCGTTTGTGGAGCTTCGGCTCAATTTGTGATGGTTAGCGACCATGGAATTAGATTTCCGTTTGTGATACACGTGTTGGTGAGCTTTATGCTCCCGTTTGTGATAGGCCTCCCCCCTTTGTGATTTCTGGATTTCTTGAGATGATTTCTAGAATTTGTGTTTCACCAATTTTCGTGATTTCCATTGATAAGTTTTATCAATATTTGTGCATTGGTGAATTTGTGTGTCATTGACTTTTGTGATTGACGTTGATATTATCGTCAATATTTGTGGTTTGGTGAACGAAATAAGGAGTATGACATTTCTTTGATTCTTGTGTAGACTTGATGATATTGATTAATCTCTTGTTGATTTTCAATTACTTATATATATCACAGCTTGGAATTGTGATTATTATGTGTTTAGTCATATCTCTTATTCTATATCGTTTCATCTGATATCTATAGTTAGACTGATCCGTTTATTATTTTCTTATTAAATAATACTCAGGTCAGACCGAGATGTTACAGGTGCTTCTGCTTGACTTCTCTCTTGGGATTGATTTCTCTGACTTCTGGTTAACTACTTAGATTAGTAGTTTTTTGTTGTATACATTTGAGATATAGACTCCATAATGTATACTTATTCTTTTGTGTAGTTCATGTAACTATTCTTTTGTGATGTTGTGGATCTTTTTAGACCACTACTTTGATGTACACTTCCTAGTGTAATATTCATATCTATTTCCGCCTTTGTGATATGAATTGTCTGTGACTGATTTGTGTTATGTTTATTTCTATATTTGTTTCCGAAGACCTTTATAGCCACTGTGTAGTAGCTTTGAGTTTGTGACGATATGTCGGATTTCCTCTTGATATAAAAAGTTATATTTTTATCCGGTATATCGGTACTCGCACAAAGCAATTATACAGATGGTCGCTCCTCAACAGCCTTATTCTCCGTGCTAGTTGACAGCATTCACCGTAATGTTCTTGGCTAGCGTGGGTATAGAGGTGGGGCGTCACATTAAGTATTCATTTAAATTATATTTTAATATAGAATTTATAATGATTTTAACAAATTAAGGTTGAGAAGATGGATTTGAAATTGTATTTAATTAAGAATTATATACAATTAAAATCGATTTGGAACTTATTGAATTTGAGATTTTAAAGGATATGATTTTATAACTTGATGTTGTTTTAAAGTGATTAATAAATATTTCAAGTTTGATTTTTATTTATATGATATTGAATTTATTAAGTAAATATTTCAAAACTAAATATTAGTAAATTGAATTAAGATATGTATAAAATTATCACATTTAGTTTTGAAATTATAGAATATTTAAAGCTTTGAAATATACATTTAGAAATAGTTTATTTGTGGTTCAAATCTGTATTTGAAATTAATATAATTTTGAATGGTTTACCTAGAAGCTAAATTGGAATTAATGATTTGAGATCTGATTGAATTTTAATTTTTGAAATTCGAGTTGATTTGGAATTAACTTATGAAATTTGAGGAATTTTTTTATTATATATATTATTGTAATGTTTAAATCGGTTAAGTGGGAAGTATTATGATTTCAAAGTAATATGTTTCGAAAGTGTTTTAATTTCAAGTGTTTAGTTCCAAAAAGTGTTATAACTTTGAAAATGCTATAATTTTGGAAAAATAATATTTGAAATGAAAAGGATATCGTAATTTGTATTGAAATGAAAATGATATCGCATTTGGTTTTGAAATGGCAATGATATTTTGGATTTTAAAGTATATACTATTTTGGAAATGACCACGGTGTTATTATAACGTTTGGTTGTTAAAGAGACCTGGATCGGAAGTAGTCATACTCTCTACCAACTCTGAAAACCACTTTAATAGCCGTGTACGCAGTGGAGATTCCAGAATGAAGTACGATGGTGGCGACGCTTTATTGAGGTATACAAGTGGACCCGACTCCCATGAGTTGGCAAAAGGTGGCTAAAACAACAGCAATCGACGGGCTAATGATGTAGCTCCTCTGATCGGACACACTCCTTCGATACCATTATATTATTTTGTGATTGATTAAGTGCACCTTTGATTTTGGGAGTGTGGCTCGAGGTGGGTGGTAGTGGCTGCTACGCGTTATCACCGGTCCGGAAGTGCAATTGGTATATCTACCCTGGCATTGCCTAGTTGTGCCGTGTCACCTACCCTAGCGTGCCTTCTACGAGTTTGATTTGTGTCGTACCTATGGAGTATCCTCTGGTAGCCTCCCGATCTAGATGTATTACGATACTGTATAGACAATTGGCACTATAAAATGTGTTAATGGGGATATAGGTAACGCCTTAACGCTATTTTTAAATATATTATACTTTATTTTAGACATTATTATAACAGCGTATATTACTACATAGTAGATAGTTTAACGGATCCTTAGAGGATGGTTATCCCAAACATCCTTTGAGTTACTTGTATTTCAGTTGTTATTTCACTTAAGTTTGATTTATTGATATAAGAATGTCAATCATGACTTGAGTGTTTTGTGTTTTGCTTTACGCTCGGGTCAGACTGAGTGGCATAGCTTTCGATACTCATCTTTGGAGTTGGAGCTTCGTTTGGAGATCCATCTACGTCTTCCAGCTTGTAGTTATTCGGTTGATTCCAGTTTTGTAATCTGATCTTGTACCTGCTATTGTATTTTGACACGTCTGTTGTATCTTATTTAACTCTGATATATATAGTAGCTTCATGAACTACTATTCTCCTGTTTCTGCTGCACATTATTATATTACTCTTTGTCTGTAATTGCGTGACTTATCTATTTACTGTATATGTTGAGTTTTGTCAAATATAAATTAACAACTTGATATTTTGAACAATTCAATTTCGGCATGTTTGGATGTGAATGGTTGAAAATTTCAGATCTTTACATTTGGTATCAGAGCTTTGGTTTGAGGCAAAACTCAACATATAGGGTAAATTTAATTACAGAATCACTTTCATTCGAGCTTCAATCCCTTCCTCTTTGACTCGCTTTCCTTTGAATTTTGGAATGTTCCCCTCGGTTCCAAAATCCATCCTTATCTCTCCCTATTCGTATTCTGGAGTATCCCATAACTTCACTTCGAATAACCTCTATAATAAATCGGCGGTCTAGCCAATCTTCGAATGATTTGTAAAGGGGTAAACTCCTTTACAATAGGCATTGATTTACCGAAGATTTCTGTTCCTCGGTTTACGAGGTTATTTATCTCCTGCTATGCTTGAATTCTATCTCTTGAGATCGAATGCTGATTTGCCTCAGAATACTGCATTGATCTTTTCATTGAAGTCACGATTGACCCGGTTAAGGTTGCCCATGATTTATATAAGCTTATCCACCTCCCTATTATTTTATTTAATCATCTTATCTTTTGTTTCAAGTCTATCTTCGAATCAAAATTCTTCTTGATTTGAGTCCATCAAATTTGATCTCTGTCCTTGCTTTGAAATCCATTCTTGTATCGTCGAGCGAGGAAGTGTATTTGTGAATTAATATTGAAATGTTATATATATATATATATATTGTGTTTTTTGAGTTGTTAATGTTGACTTGGGTTTTCGATCGATTCGTCTGATCAGCGCTATCGATAGGATTTCCAAAACACTTAAGCAGAGTAAACTGACACAATATTGTTTTCAAACTTGGTAAATGAAACAAATTTGTATGATTATATTATGAATATATAAGTAATTCTGGAATTTAACAAGTTAGTTAAATTCTTTGTTTGAAACGATAATTTAAGATTATCATTTATTTTTCTAAATGAATTTATAAACTTGACTCATAAATTGATTTAGAATTTGAAATTAATATAAATTATAAATTTGACAATTTAATTTTCGGTGATTTCAAACTTTGGTTTTAAAAGTCATGAAATACATATTAAGTTTTTTCGAATAGAAATTGTTTCTAAAAATTTTTATAGTTTATATTAGTACTCTCCTCTTTTGTCGCTGGAAAATAATTTCAGAGATCACTACAACATCATCGACATTCATTTTCGGGTTCTAAAGTAGAGAGGCCATTCTGTAGCTTTGCTGCACTTTGTTTTGGAAATATATATATATATATATATATATATATTATATGTATATATTTATCTCTAAATTGTTTGAGGTTAATTAGAAATTTAAATTCTTAAAATTATGTTAAAGGATGTTTTCAATTATAAAATGAAGTCAAAATTTTGAATAAACATTTAAACTTGAAATAATTGGAAAATATATTTACTTGTATAATATTCAATTACATTCCAATACAACTTACCTAAACCATTCAGAAGTTGAATATGTAATTGAATAATTTACTATGTAAAATGATGATTACTGATTTTATAAATAAAATTTGAGTGGTTATGACAAATTTTATACACTTAAATTTTAATTATACAAAATTATTAATAGAGATAAATAGAAAAATAAGTTAATTGAATAATACATGAAATAAATAAAATAAATTTTGTTTTGAAGAAATGAACAAATTGAAATTAAATCAACATAATGAAATACTTTGAATATAAAATCAATTGTTGAATATTAATTAATTTCAGTTGAAATTTATATGGTTTTTAACTTAATTGTTTTATTTTGTTTTTTTCCAATCTAATTTTCTTTTTGGTTGTTTTATTCTCCTACCTCACCTCCTTCTTTTCGAGGACGAAAAGTTTTCAGTGGGAAGAGTGTAACGACCCGTATATTTTGTGGTTTTAATTAATTTAATTAATTGAATTTTTGTGAAATTTTAAATAATAAAATTTTGAAATAAAAATTTATTATCTAGAATATTTCTATTTAAACATAGCAACTGGTAAATTTTTATCTGAAAATACTGAAGTTTATTTTCTTGTGTAATTATATTTGAATTTAAAGCAATTAATAATTGATGATAATAAAATGTTTTCAAAACCTGAATATTTTTCTATAGGAAAGTTGTAAATCATCTTCTGAGCAAGATAACATATTTCGTTTCTCCAAATTTTGACTGTTACTGCTCCATCGATCTTATTTTCGGCGAATTTAACAACATTTTTGGTACCGATTATCGACTTTTGATAGGATGGTCGTACCACTAATATATGTGCGCCGTCTTGACCGTCTCATTGTGTTGAACTCCACCGTACATTTGTCACTGTGTTTTGAGGTCCGGAAAAGGGCGTAATCTATAAAACGACTCTTGTATTGGTTCCGCAATTTGGATTTTGATTTCACATGACAATTCACTGCCCACTGTGTAAAGAAATAGTCATCGATCATTAATATTTCCTCTTGATTCTGGTGCCTTTCACTATTCCTGGCATTTCAAAATACTTGTTTCATCCTCTGTCTTTATTTCTATCATTTTGGAAATATAAATTATAAAAGGGTAGTGCGTTTGCAATTCTTTATCAGTTAAACTGTTCATTTGCTCTTCATCTTTGAACTACGCTGCTCCTCCATTTCTTTCTCCTCTTTTTTTGTTCTGACTTATCAAAAAAAGGATAATTTAAGAAATAGAGTGATATAACCATATAAGTTAAATATGCAGTGAATCAAAGATGCACATTTTTTTGAAACCTGAAGCGAACTAGCTGTGCTCGGCTTCTCGCCACCACATCTCCACTATTGCTCCTTCCCTTGTCCTCGCTCATGCACACTCTTTTTCCTTGCCTCCTTGTTCTTCTCAACAGAAGCTTATGCCACTTCCATCGATGAAACCCATCCGCCCATGAAAAAGCCTCACCCGTGCACCCATTGCCCTCACTCCCCTGATCCATACGCGGCCTCACGCTTATCGACGAGCACAACCAAGCATTCTCTGCCCATCCACCATAAGAACCGACGCATACCACTAAGAGGCCTGCCGGACTCAAACTGATCTTCGCCTTCTCCTAATCGTGCCGATAGCCTTGCTCGAGACCACCTTCAACCTTTTCTTATGGCCGAACAAGTTTTCAACCTCCATCATTGCAAAAACTCAACCGATCAAAACATTCTCTTGTCATGTGTTTCCATATACAGTATATATTTATATATATGTTGTTTCATAAATTTCAGTTAAGTTGAGTTGTTGTTTTACGTGTATATATACCTATTCAAGTTATGGTAAGCATATTTGTATTTATAAAAGTTTATATATATTTTATATGTGTTATTGTTAGATATATATTGTAAGTCATATATATACTTTTACGCAAAATTTTACACTAGTTTTCAAAAACTGTTGACATATATATTGGTTATATATTGACTTTTATATGTAAGTTGATGTAAGGTATTATATATTGTTTCTTTCCTTATTCTATCTATATTATATATAAATAAATTTAAAACATGTACTGTCTTTCGATATATGCAAGCTGATATAAGTAATGGATCTTTAAAGTACACATATATATAAGATACGTTTATATATAAGTTTGTATAGGTTTTATATTATCAGTTTGAGTTAATATATATGTTATATAACTTTTATGATGGGTTAGCTTATGCGTGTAAACTATATAGACTGTTTTTATTAATATATATAGGTTGCGTATATTAATATATTGTGCGTTTAATATATTTTTATTATAAAAGTACGATATATTTTATGGTTGTATACCTATTAGTTTATGCACATATAACTTTTTCATCTATATAGTATATTATTTGCTGTCGATACAAGTTTTTATATATATATATATATATATATATATATATATATATATATATATATATATATATATATATATATATATATATATATATATAGGTCTAGCTTGATTTTAAGTATTATATATTATATTGTAAAGTTGTTCATACTGGTTGTTCATTTACAGTTGTGTTTACGGTTTTGTATATATCATACATTATTTTATATGAGTCTACTACTATCTATATATGTGCATTCCATATAAGTCTTCTTATATATGTGTTTGATTTCATGTCATAACTGTTAAACTGTGTAAGTTGTACGTGTATATAGGGTATATTTTATATGTTGTGTTTTAATAGTCTATATATATCATAAAGTAAGTTTTATGTATAAGGGAAGCATTATATATGTTTTATACATATTTCTTTGTCCAAGCATGTATTGGAGTTTGCTGTGATGATTGTATAAATACTTCCTATATATATTTAATTTACGCTTTATATTTTAATACAAATGATCTTTTATATATATATTGTGTGTGTATATATATATATATATATATATATATATATATATTAATTCAAGGAGAAATCATATGATTTTATACTGGCCAGTTTTATTTCGAAATGTATATTTCTAAATTTAAATTTCTGTTATATATATTATGACGACCCGCCCTTCTATTACCAGAAAGACGTATTATCATTAAGAAAGAAAGGGATAGAAATGAAAAGAAAGAGAAAGAAAGAACAACAACATCAGAATCTCACAGCGGAACGGAACAAAATATAATATATCACATAAATATTTCAAAGTTTTACATATATCAGAGTTATACAATATCAATACATATGACAGTCATACATACATCTATCACTATATACATCAGAGGTACAGTACACATCAACTAACACAGCGGAACTGTATAAATACCTATATACGTCTGGAATCTCTTGCTCCAAGCTCCTCTAGAAATCAAAGTCCAAAACCTATCACTTGGCTACTCATAAAAATTTGAGTACCCAAGAGTTTATGAAAATCAAAATATAAACTCAGGGTCAGACATGGGTCTTGTATGAGTAAACGGTTTAAAGTTGTTTAAATTTGAAAAACATTTGAAAATAAAGGTATCACGTAGGACTCCACACAAATAAATACGGGTAAGTTTTTACCTTACGCTAACCAAAACATTTTATAGGAAATCATGTGATATTATAATAGTGTCTAGGGTTTTCAAGTAAATAGAAAATAGCTGAAATTGTTACATGATTAAATTCCAGCTGCTAGCCACAAAAGTGGGTAATACAAATCAAAACTGTAGGGTCTTATAGGGAAAATAGATTTCCAACAATGGCAGGGCTACTGGGGTACCGCCCGTCACAGTACGGGGCCTAGATCACCGTACCGAGGATCACTCCCGACCCCCTACAACACAAGGCCGGAACCATTCCTTACTGAACAGTCCCGAACAAGATAAACCCTGCGGTTGTAGCTAGAAACCGCCCACACAGCCGAAATAAAAAGGGACTTCTAGACAGGGGAAATATCTTGTCCTGCTTGGGTATGAACCACCTAACCTTGCTGCATCTCCCCTGTTTTAGCCATTCCCGGTTGATGAGGCTTGAGGCTGCGATTACCTTTACAGAACATATTTCTTAGAATGCTCATCGTCCGCCTGACGATGTGCTGAAAGCATTCAATCCATACAAGTTTGTTCCGGGTTCGAACGAAACCGAAGGCATTATCTCGTTACACTCGTTTTGGAATCACCCTCAGAGTCAACGACGATAACCCTTGCATTCTGAAAACACCAACTCGATCTTCATTTCAGGATTCACGATCTAACGTTTAAATTGGATCGATGTGCTTTTCGAAGAATCAAATTTGATTCTTCTGATCCCGGTCTCATCGAATCCAAACGCCATTTTAAAGGCCAAGCTGTCTATTAACTTAATAGTTTAAATAATTTGAATTCAACAATTGAATTAACGTAGCATTTATCACAGATAAAACATATGCAAACATCATAGATATATTACAACATATCAGAGAGAATCACAGAATATCTTCAATTTAAACATCACAAACCAGACATTCTACATACACAACAATCCATAAGCAAATACCTTTAAATCTTATTTGTAATTAATTCAATTTAGAATTAATTACCTGAGAGTTAATCACTTAACTCTATTTTACTAATCATTAATTAACAATTAATTTCTTATTTCATTTCAAATTGTTTAATTAATGATTTCTTTATTTATCCTTAAGTCTTAATTACATAATTGTTTTATTTCACACTATCAATTACTTAATTACTTCTTAACCCGGTTATTTACTTTAATTAATAATTTAATAGTATTAATTATTAATCAAACATAATTGCCCATTTAATTACTACTAATTACTTACTTAACCATTTATTTATTCTTAATTAATTTACTCGATTAGTTAGCTATTAATCATTCATAAATTGACTTTAAGTAATTAATTCCAAATTTACCCCTTTTTCTTAATTATTTACTCGATCTTTGATTATAAAGTGATTACTCCCAATCACTTTCCAAAAATTATTAATCTATCGCTAATTACGAGTTAAAAGTAATTGTTCTTAATTTCTTTCTAAAACAATTTATTTATCTTACATGTTCAACTTAATTAAACATGTAAAAGTTTTATTTTAAATTTTGATAATCAATTATAGTATTAACTACAACTTTAATTATTAGTTAACCTAACACTTAATTTAAATTAATTCCATAATTAAAATAGCAGCTAAGAATTTGAAACATTGTAAAACATTAATTTCATAATTAAACTAGTATTAAATTTTATCTTATTTTTGTTAAACATTTCCACTGAAACAGCAGATCCAAAATCAACAGTCCCGATACTTTCCCACTAAAACCCCAAGACCTTCCCTGTTCTTACTCGGGTGCTGATTCGAGTTCCACCCCGCCTTTTCCCGCGTCACCCCTGATTCATCTTCTTCTACCTCCCCTTTTTCCCCTTTTTTTTAAGAAAACTTTTAAACTAAGTGAAAGGAACAACCAGTATCACACTCGAATCGACACGAAACAAGACCCGAAGCTCCTCCCCATTACACTCGAGAACGACTCGAGTAAGAAGACAACACTACCTTGAAATGACGACCTGCCTCCAAACGCCATCGTGCACGTGCACGGTGGTTCGGCGCACCTCCGACAACTCGCACCATTTCTAGCAAACCCCAATCCATCTTCATAATCGAACACAAATCCAAAAAAACGAATAAAGGCCAAAACTAAAAATTTGCCTACAGCTAGAAAAAAATGCAACAAACACTCAGGAGAAACCGCCTGGCCACCACCGCAGGGATCATCGGCATCGCCTATACTACGTCTACACCTTGACAACTCGATCATCCTCCCTCTCCCACACTCACGCACAGCTCGATCACGTTATGGTGGCGAAATCGATGATTTACAGAGAAGAACAAAACACCTAATAAAAACCCTAAATAAATCTCGTGTTCGAATTTCAATCAATAGAAAAATTAATTCATATTTTTCCCGAGTTCATGGACGTATAGACTTGCTTCAATCCAAATTCCAACTTTTTCCATTGATTAAATTTTCTGGAATTGATAAAAATGTAGTTTTATTTCAAATTCGAACTGCTCATGAATTACAAATTTAAAAATCTTTATTTTGTGTTAAAAATCATAAATTCCAGTAGACGCTCATGTTATCAACTTGAATTATCTTTCTATAACAATTGAATTTATCAATAGATTTCTTGATTACTTGTAAACCCATCCTCCAGCAGATATATTGACTTATCATATTTAATCTTACTTCGAAATCTTATCTGGTGTATTAGTATCTTATTTGATTTAAAAATTTACAATGATTTAGATGAAAAACACTAGAGTTTAAATAATATCCAACCTTAATCTATAACAGAGAAGATACTATGCAGATGACATATATGCATACACATATCCAAATAAAACCATGTACAAACTAAACTGGTTAAAGAATCATGAACCAATTTATTAACTTAAACTTAAAACAAAATCTTTGTTCACTCACCAAAACATTCCTGAACAAGAGCAATCATATTCCATGAAACTGCAGTATGAATATGCTTGAGGCCTGAAACTGTCTTTATATATTTTTCTTTGTTTTTGTATTGAATTTAAATTTTTGTGTTTTCTTGCTTTATTATTTGTTTCAGGTTTCCTAAGTTCCTTTATCTCAACGAATTGAAAAGAAAATGTATTCATATGTATATATAGAAGATAAGAAGAGATATAAAGGGAGGCTCAACTGGTCAGGTATTTACTTAGCTTTGTTTTGTTTTAAACAGATTTCATTTATTACAAAGAAAAGATTTGCTATATTTGCTTTGAACAAAAGAGTGGCTGAGATGATAGCAAGTACATATTTTGCTTCTTAATAGGTCTACACACTATAATTTTGTTTACACCATCATCATTTTGTAGTTAACTTACGGCCTATACATAACACTATATTTGTACATAAACATATACTTGCAGGAAAACTTGTTCTTAAAGGCTTGTATTTATCCTTCTCTCTCTTTTTTTTTAATTATTAGTGCAGCCTGACTTATCTCAGTGGCATATACATATAGTTTGTTCTTGTTTCATTTCGTACTTGACATCATCTCCTTGTTTGTAAAACCTGATTTGTTTTGAGGATAAAAATAGACTTGAATACGCTGTAAACACCTATCTTTCTGCATTGAACAAATGTATTTTACAGTTCATTATTAGCATACTAGTTTTACTTTATTTGTACTATTCATGTATGATTATTATGGTTAAAATTGTTAAATCTTATCCTATTAGTAATTTAAATTACCAAACCTTTGATACTTGTATTTTATTTTTCTAGTTATAACTTATGTTTGCATATTTGTATCCTAAGTTACATCTTATATTTTATAATTATATGTTATACTTATGTTCATAATTATGATTTATACTTGACTTGTATGTATATGTTTATAACCATTTATATTGTTT
Organism: Allium cepa; assembly: GCA_030765085.1. Taxonomy (NCBI): domain Eukaryota; kingdom Viridiplantae; phylum Streptophyta; class Magnoliopsida; order Asparagales; family Amaryllidaceae; genus Allium; species Allium cepa. The sequence goes on from CM060942.1 coordinate 294,903,499, forward strand.
TATACTTAAGTTTTAAATTTCCATATTTAATACCCATATGATTATTATTTAAAGTTCTACAATTAGATATACATACTTATATTATCAAATATGAAAATATTGAACCCTTTGATTCAATAAGAAAGATTTTGTTTTAAACAATTTTGAAGGTTTTCTTTACAGTCACATGCAAAACTGGTAAATGATTGAGATCTCATCAGTTTGTAAGTTGAAAAGCTTGTATTTCATTTAAATTAGAGTAATTATTATTCATATGTATATTTATCAGATGTAAACAAAGTATAGTATTTTAATTTAATTAAAAAAAATAAATTTTATTATAATATTATTAAAAGATTTTATTTTGAATTCTCAAAGTCCAATTCCCTTTAAAAATACAATTTAAATAAATAAATTGGCAGTATTCCCAAATCATAACCATTTTAACATGATCAAATTACATTTTATATTTATTAGATTAAACATTTATTAAAATAAACGGGGCCAAAAATCCAGGGTCGTTACATTCCTTCCCTCTTAAAAGAATTTCGTCCCCGAAATTTAAAACAAAGGTAATTTAAAAGTTGTTATACCAACCATTCAAACATATGTATCATTCATATATTAACAAACTTCCCAACAATCTATCCTAACAAACAACACTAACTATCTGAACACAAGTTCGGATAAGTTTCCCTAAAATTATCGAGAGTTTGTCTCTCGATGATCAACAATCCGAACTGGATTCTTGACCACAGTCAAATTTGATTTGGCTTCCAAATTCCTGAACTACTAGTTTAACAACTAATGAAGAACCATGAACAAATTTCTAAGATGGGGTATATGGAATACATAATGAATTCCAGATATCTACTATGGCAATTCAATTCTGAAATCTACAGTATTAACTCTTTCCAATTGTATTGACTTGTTTACAGAATTTCAATTTCTATTCAATCAAGTCCGTACGATGTACATATACCATTCGTACACAATATCAAATTCGATCGCTCGCTCGATCACACAATTTCACTTCCGAACTAGTATCGTCCACCCGACTTCCTTGCGCGGACTCAGATCTGGTTTCTTGATCAGAAACTGTCTTTCTCCTTGCATAGTCACAACTATGATAGAGAATTTCCGGAATTAATCAAAATCCATATCCATGGTTCGTCGTCGAAAATCGGGTGAAAAATCCCAACTCGGATCGATATAACTATCTCGAAATTCTGTGCTCGAATCTGGATCAAATTGTTATGCGAATAAAATAATATACGTACATCCTACGTATTTACAGCTATACCACTTTTCTTTTATTCACCTTATTTTGATTTCTATTCACTTGGAATAATTCTCTCAACATCAAATTTACTTAAGAATCTCACCATTCATTTCTTAAGTTTAATATAAACATTATATATATACTCTTATATTATTACTCTACCACTTTAGCCTTTATCTTCTCTTATATCTACTTATTTCCAATTTGAATTTCTAATTCCATGTGAATTCAAATTTTCTTCAACTCTGAATATTTAATTTTATTGACTATCTTTCATTTAAACTGATTCCTATCATTATGTTAAATTAGTTTCATCCACTAATTTACCTTAAATTTTCAATTTGAAATTGTATTGTTGCTAAAGTTTTAATTTCTCTTTTTTTTTTTTAGAATTACATATTTTCATGTTAACCCTGCCTCGGTTACGACTCAGTGGTCCAGTATGTGGAGATGGCGCCGACTCAGGACTTAAAGGGATAGCCGACCTAACTGATTAACAAGGTGGCCGACTTAAATCGATACCGACTTAACTGGTTAAGGAGCATGCCAACCCAATGCCTTCACATAGATGCCGACCTAGTGCTTCAGAAGGAACTGGCCTAACGACTCAAGAAATAACAAAGGATCCGACTTAACATGGTACCGATCTAACTGCCTAATGGAGTTGCCGACCCAACTGCTTAATAGAGGATCCGACTTAACATGGTGCCGACCTAACTGCCTGATGAAGTTGCCGACCTAATTCGATCCGACTTAAGGACTTAACATGTTTACCGACCTAACTGAGTGGAACAAGTTCACGACTTACACTTGTGTCGTGACCGACTCATGGTCTGTGCTAGGATGTGCGCGACCTGGGCAAGGGAGTTAGTTCACGTTTAGCTCGTCAATTCATTAAATCGGCAACAACCTATTTGAGCATGCACTTCCCATTTAGGTCGGAGGCCATGCATCAGAGAGAGGGAACGACCTACGACCTGGCTTGACCCGGTGACGACTTTGGACTTGTGCAAATTCAGCGAAGAAAGATCAACTCAGCTAGATCATAGTGGTGCTCCCATAAGTCGGCCACGACTTAGCTGGGTCGGGGGCAATTCAGGACCGGTTACGACTTAGCTTAGGTCCAAGATCTTTGCCTATAAATACCAACCTACCTCCAACATTAAATGGACTTTGGGTTCATTCTCGAAGCGCCAAAACTCTGCCATTTTCTCGACTCAAACAACACTTCAAGCACTCCAAACATCGAAGACATTACATCAAATTCACGAGAGAGAATCCACATCATCCATCATGGGTTTGAAAGATAATTCTCCGTAAAAGTTTGTACTAACAGTCTAGAGTGGATTGTAATGGAAGAAAGTTGTATAAGTTGTATTTGTTCAGCAATAAAGAGATCAAAGTGGACGTAGGCTCGATTTTAGGCCGAACCACTATAAAACTGTTGTCTTTTACTGCTTTTCTGCAATTTCTTTACTTGTATCTTGTTCCCGTACCAACGGGTGGTGCTTTCATAACTGCTATCTACTCACCGGGGTGTTAGCGTTCAAATTTCAGCGTTAACATTTTTGGTGCTTTCACTGAGAACCCAACTCAGGACCTCCCGCTTACTAAACGGGTGCTCTCATCATTGCTTCACAAAGATTTGTAGAAAGAATTTCTTTAAAGACCAGAAGTCTATCTGAGATTATGGCTCCTGGAAGGAAAAGCAGATCTGTCAGATCTGGAAACATTCTAGAGGGAACCTCCGCTTCCCCTGTGCCTAATCAACCCACTCCGTCTGTTGGAGTTACGAAAGCGGAGTTGGATGCTGTGATTCTAGGGCTAAACCAGCAGATAAACGCCCAAAATGTACAATTAGAGGCTCAAAGTGCCCAGAACGCTCTGATTCTGAATAAATTGAACGATCTACTTGGGGCAAACAATCAACCAGCTTGTAATGAAAGGAACTGTGCTGGCAACATTCACGATGTTAATGAAAGGAATGCTCCTGAAAGGGTTGCTAGTCCCTTTGAACAGGCAGTTCCTGAGGCTGGTGGATCTAGAACTCGGCATGATGAGGAATATCTTTCTGGAATGGTCCGGCAGATCATGAAAGAAAGTATGCAAAGGGTTGAAGATGAGAAGGAATGGGGTTTCGCTCCAAGTAAAACTCCGTTTACTGAAAAAATCTTGAAGGCGGAATTTCCAAGGAAGTTTGTCCCTCCGACTATTCCAGCTTACAAAGGGACAAGTGATCCAAATGAGTTCATGTATAAATATGACTGGCACATGACAGGTGCCAGGGCCTCCGACGAAATAAAGTGCCGATATTTCCCCGTATACCTGGAAGGCGTGGCTTTACTGTGGTTCACCAAGTTGCCAGTCCGATCTATCGATCAGTTTTCAGACTTGACCAGAAAATTCAAGGAGCAGTTTAGACTATATGCTTCGAAGGCCAAGGATATCATGTCATTGTCCAGTTTAGAGCAGAATCCTGGTGAGTCTATCAGATCTTTCTTGAACCGTTTCAATATAGCACTGGCTGAGGTGGACAATGCTGAACCACGAATGATATTGACTTATCTGATGAGGGCTATTGATAAGTCAAGCGAATTTGGGAAATGGTTAAATATGAAGGAGCCAACCTCTCTCGAAAAGTTCTACAAAAAAGCAGATGAATTCATTCGCTTGGAAAGCCGTCCTTTACCAGTAAAGACAGTGTTGGAAAAAGCAGAAGACAACACTGTCGCTCCACGCAAGAATGAATCGGTGGGGCAAAAAAGGGAGAATAGTAATGGGAAGAAACAGGGTAATCTGAAGAAGCCCCGATCCTTCAAGCCATCAGAATATACTCCATTATCACATACACCGGAGCACATCTACCTGGCCACTAAAGATTCCGTCGATTTCCCTAAGCCTATCCCTTTGAGAACCGGGAGAAAAGCCATACAAAGTGGGAAATTCTGCCGTTTCCACAATGAACCAGGTCATGAAACTGATGAATGCCGCCAGCTGAAAAATCTGATTGAAGAGTTGCTAAGAGAAAACAAGTTGCAGCAATTCGTGAAAAAGAATAGCAACAATCCTGCATTGTCGAGTCAGGGGCAACGGGCTCCTGCTCATCAGCCTGGGGCAGGTGAGAAAGCTACGGGGCATGAATCTGGAAGGCCCGTTATCAATGTCATTTCCGGAGGACCTCACCCAGCTGGCAAGAGTTGGGGTGAGATGGAGAGATATTCCAGGGCTTTGAAATATGCTCCAGCCGAAGAAGACGTCTTTGTTCTGGAAGACACTATGCCCCTTAAACAACAGAAAACTTTCAGTGATGATATTATTTTCAGAGCCAGAGATTCTACAGGTATTGAAGCTCCTACTTTAGATCCCTTGGTCATCTCGGCTGGTATAGGACCAGCCATTGTCAGAAGAGTCCTCATTGACTGCGGAGCATCATGTAATATCCTCTTCAAAAAGACATTTGACCAGATGAAAATCCCTATGATCGATGTGCAAGCCTCATCACAGAAAATCGTGGGCTTCACTGGGGAGCCAAAGCAACCAGTAGGAACCATCGATTTGTTTGTAGAACTTGGGGAAGGAGAAAGGAAAGTGGTCCGAAAGCAAACATTTGTGATTGTCGATGAGTTTTCTGCCTATAATGCTTTTCTTGGCCGTCCAACACTCGCAGCATTCAAAGCTATCCTAGCCCCGTGGTGCCTCACTATTAAATTCCCTACTGACAATGGAGTAGGAGTTATAAAAGGGGATCAGAATGCTGCGCGAGAGTGCTATTTGACAGAGCCGCGAGAGTCAAGAAAAAGAGAAATGGGAAAGGGTGCGGCAACCCCAGTCCGCATCAAGGAACCAGCCTTGTAGCAATTACAGGGCGGACCCTGCACTGGCGAGCACAGCGGGGCATGGAAAGAAATGGATCCCAGAAAAGCCAGTACAGGGGAGAATAGAGTAGTACCGGTGGAAACAACAGTTCCGGTACCTGTTGACCCAAAGGACCCAAATAAGGTGTTGAAAGTGGGTTCGCAGCTTAATGTTTCAATTCAGAATATCTTGATATCTTTCCTGAAGGCGAATTTGGATGTCTTTGCTTGGACTCATGCCGATATGTGTGGAATATCCCCGGAAGTTGCGGTACACGCTCTGAATATAGACCCAAAGTTTACGCCAGTTAAACAGAAAAGAAGAACCCAAGGTCCAGAAAGGTCAGCAGCATTAAAAGAAGAAGTTGATCGACTCATGGAAAATAACTTCATCAAAGAATCTACATATCCGAATTGGGTTTCAAATCCTGTGTTGGTCAAGAAAGCTAATGGGAAATGGAGAGTGTGCATCGATTTTTCTGATCTAAACAAGGCTTGCCCCAAAGATTGCTTCCCATTACCCAGGATCGATCAACTGGTAGACGGAACTGCGGGACATGAATTGTTATCCTTCATGGATGCCTACTCCGGTTATAACCAAATCATGATGCATGAGCCGGATCAGGAGGATACAAGCTTTATTACAGATATTGGACTTTATTGCTACAGAGTTATGCCCTTCGGATTGAAAAACGCAGGGGCAACCTACCAAAGACTTGTTAATGCTATGTTCAAACCGCAATTGGGCAAAACTATGGAAGTCTATGTCGACGACATGTTAGTGAAGTCCAGGAAAGCAGCGGATCACATTGAACACTTAGCAGAAATGTTCGCAGTCCTCCGGAAATACAGAATGAAGCTTAACCCCCTGAAATGTACATTTGGGGTCGAATCCGGAAAGTTCTTAGGTTTTATCGTCAGTGCTAGGGGCATTGAGGCTAGTCCAGCTCAAATTACTGCCTTGAAAGAAGTTAAAGCTCCTAGAACAAAGAAGGAATTGCAGAGTCTCAACGGAAAGATCGCCGCCCTGAGTCGGTTCATTTCCAAAGCTACTGATAAATGCATCCCATTCTTCGATGTCCTGAAAAAAGGAAAGAAGAACTTTGAATGGACGCCCGAATGCCAAAAAGCTTTTGAAGAGTTGATCCGTCATATGGAAACGCCTCCGATACTTTCTAGACCAGGTAATGGTGAGGATCTTCTTATATACTTGGCGGTATCATCTCATGCTCTAAGTGTAGCGCTGATACGAGAAGACAAAAGGATTCAACATCCAGTCTACTATATCAGCAAAAGACTCACTGGGGCAGAGCTGAATTACTCCAAGTTGGAAAAACTCGCCTATTGCCTACTAGTTGCATCGAGGAAACTGAGGCAATATTTCCAAGCTCATCCTATCAAAGTGCTCACTGATCAACCTCTAAAGCAAGTCCTATTTCGCCCAGAAACTTCGGGTCGCCTTCTAAAATGGAACATTGAACTTAGTCAATATGACATCACTTATCATCCCCGAAAAGCAATCAACGGACAAGCTTTAGCTGATTTCGTTGCAGAATTCACAGAGAAAGATAATGGTGAGGAAAAAGCGATCAGTGATTCTCCAATCCAGTGGAAGATGTATGTTGATGGCGCAAGAAATGACTACTGTTCTGGAGCCGGAGTGGTACTTGAAACTCCTGAAGGTCGATCATTATGTTATGCACTAAGACTGGAATTTCCTTCAACAAACAATGAAGCGGAATATGAAGCTCTTATTGCAGGTCTGAAAATCGCTAAAGAGCTAAACATTCAAGCGCTATAAATTTTCAGTGATTCCCAGCTTATTGTATGCCAAATCAAGAAGGAATTTCAAGCAAAAGGTGGAAACCTGCCTTCCTACTTGTTAAAGGCTTGGGAACTCCTATGTGAACTCGATCACTATTCAATAAGCCACATTCCTCGGGAAGAGAATATGAAGGCAGATTCCCTCGCAAAGTATTCAAGTTCTGGTGAAGCTCAACTATTGGGATTGGTCCCTGTAGAAGTCCTTTCAGCGCCAAGTATAGACGAGATGGATATAAACTGGATTATGAGTGTATTTCAAGAACAAGAGTCATGGATGACTCCAATACTGGATTACCTACTCAGAGGCTCTCTGCCAGAAAACTCGATAGAAAGGCGAAAGCTACTAAGGAAGGCCTCTCGCTATGTGATTCAGGATGGCCGATTGTACAGACGGGGATTCTCAATGCCATTGCTTCGATGTGTATCCCGGGAAGAGTCCAAAACAATCCTAGCAGAAGTGCATGGAGGAGAATGCGGTGATCATTCAGGTGGTCAAACATTAGCAAAGAAAATTCTCCGATACGGATATTTTTGGCCAGAAATTACTCGGGATGCTGCAGATTACTCCCGAAAATGTGACAAATGCCAAAGATATGCCAAAATTCCTAGAGCACCTTCTACCGAACTCACACAGATGGTCAGTCCATGGCCATTTGCAATTTGGGGAATGGATCTCAATGGGCCGCTACCAATTGCTAAATCAGGGATTAAATATGCTATTGTTGCAGTTGATTATTTTACTAAGTGGGCTGAAGTTGAACCATTAGCTACGATCACTTCAAAAAAAATGATAAGCTTTGTGACCAAGAATATCATTTGCAGATACGGTGTGCCTTAGAAAATAATCACAGACAATGGTACTCAGTTTCAAAGCGAGGAATTCCAGGATTTTTGCAAGCGATTCAAAATCCAGAAAAGCTTTTCGGCAGTAGCTCATCCGCAGGCAAACGGGCAAGTGGAAGCAGTGAACAAGATCATCAAATCAACCATCAAAAAGCAACTCGAAAGAGCAAAAGGTGGTTGGGTCGATAAACTACCATTTGCACTATGGGCATACAGAACTACTCACAAAACTGCAACTGGGCATACTCCTTTTTCATTAGCATACGGATCGGAAGCAATGATCCCGGTCGAAACAGAGGTCCCTTCACACAGAAGAATCCATTTCAATCAAGCAGAAAATGAAAAGCTGCAACTTAAAGCGCTGGATCTCCTTGATGAAAAAAGAGATGAAGCTAACCTCAGAGTTGCAGCTCATCAGCAAAGGATAGCCAGACATTTCAATTCCAAATTTCGTCAACGCAGCTTTGAAATTGGAGATCTAGTCCTGAAAAGAATTATGACCGCGACAGGTGTGTTTGGGCCAAATTGGGAAGGACCATATGTAATAGGTCAGAAGCTTCTTGACGGCACATTCAAGCTCACCACTGTTGATGGAGATCAAATTCCAAGGGCATGGAACAGCAACCATTTGCGTCCATACTTTACTTGAAAATTTTGTTGAAACATTGTAAAAAGAATTATGAATGTATGATTCTTGTAATTGAAAGCAATTGTGAAACTGATGCAAGTAAATAATGAAAGAATATAAAGTGGATGTAGGCCCAATTTCATGGCCGAACCACTATAAATCTTGTGTTCCTTATTATCATTATATGTTTGCTTTGTTTTCGATATAAAAATACATAAAATGTATTGCTGAAATGTCGATTTAAATTTTTGCAGACAATGGAAATAAAACTTGCGCATAATAAGATCGAGCGATTCTCACCATCATTCAACAAACAAATTTCAAGTCACAAAGACCCCGAATTCAAATCCTAGATAGGAAATACTTCAATTGAACGGCTAATGATTTCGATAGAAACGAGCCCTTGCTGATAAATTGAGATTGTTTGAACAAACAAACATCCAATTAGGAAGCTAGTGCCCGTTCTCACGAACTTGCCTGGCAATGAAGTACACTTCCTTGGATTAAACAAGCCACTTGTGAGAAAAGGGGAACGAAAACTTGAAAAGAAAAAAAAAGAGGATCGCTGAAAAGGCATAAGCAAGTGAACAGAGGAACAACCAAAGCTACCATCAGCGGCACAAGTCCTCTTCGGAGGCGCAACTCTTCGGAGGATAAAAGACCTCTAATGGGTCATACGCCACAAAAAAGAAAGTTCTCTACTCAACAAAAAAGATTGGAGGAGTCATGACCCTCCAACCATGAGAGAGTAACTTCCAGGCGATGAAAACCCTCTCTGAGGCACATTTCACCAGGAGTTGAAGTGTTATAACCGCTCTTCGGAATTTCACTTCACCAGAGTTGAAATGCAAACAAAATAAAAGCCCTCTTCGGAGGCCCATTTCACCAGGAGTTGAAGTGTTATAACCGCTCTTCGGAATTTCACTTCACCAGAGTTGAAATGCAAACAAAATAAAAGCCCTCTTCGGAGGCCCATTTCACCAGGAGTTGAAGTGTCGTGACCGCTCTTCGGAATTTCACTTCACCAAAGTTGAAATGCAGAAACAAGATAAAGACCTTCCTGAAAGCCCACGTTTCGCCAAGATTGAAATAAAACTTCCAAGTGTTGAAACGTGAAAAGGCTTTCTTCAAAGGCACAACTCTTTGGGGGTACACGTTTCACCAAGATTGAAATAAAACTTCCAAGTGTTGGAACGTGAGAAATCCCTCCTCAGAGGTACAACCCCCTCCCGGGGACACAATTAAGAAGAAAGACCTCTTCGGAAACCCACGTTTCACCGAGATTGAAATAAAACTTCCAAGTGTTGAAACGTGAAAAGGATTTCTAAGGCATAATTCTTTGGAGGTACACGTTTCACCGAGATTGAAATAAAACCTCCAAGTGTTGAAACGTGAAAAATCCCTCCTCAGAGGTACAACTTTCTATATATATAAACAAAAAAATCCTCATCAAAAGCGTACTTTAACTTTCAAAGGAAAAGTAATTTGCCTACTATGGAAAATGATCGTAAAAAAAAAAAAAAAAAAAAAAGAAAAAGAAAAGAAGTTAAAGTACCCTTCAGAGGTCCGCTTTACCACATAGAGGAATTCACTTGGTAAAATATGCACATAAGCAAAAGAAAAAAAGTGATTTCTTCGAACGACAAAGCGTAAAAACTTATACGAAGGGAGTTGTACTCTATAAAAATTTTCTTTAAAAGAATAAAATAATTATTCTTTAACAAATAAGAGTGCAAGTCCCCTCGAAGTATAAAATATTGCAGCAAGCTTAAGGTATGGGGGCAACATGGTATAGTAGTATAGCTGCATCAGTAAAGTAATACTCAAACAACATACCATAAGCCCGCTGCAATATCATATAAATAAACTTGTGCAAAAATAAATAGTAAATGCATTCTCAAATTCAAACAGAAGTTTGTACAAACGAAGAATCATTTTATTCAACTATAATGCAGATACAGGTTTTCAAAATAAAAGCGGGCGCCGATACCCGCACAACTCTCGGCCAGTTCATATAAAAGACAAAAAGCTAAAATCTTCACTTCTTCTTCCCTCCTTTGGACCCTTTACCCGGTCGAATGACCAGCTTTCCAGGTCGGCCAGTGGGTATAAGGGAAGTAGGAGAGGTAGGTGTAACCGGTTCAACTTCCGGCTCCTCTTCAGTGGCGGTGATTTTCTTCCCCCTCCTCTTTGATGTCCCACGCTTCTCTCTCCTTTGTGAGGAAGACTCACTCCCCGGAGTGACAAGTTTTGATAGAACAATGTCGTCAGAAGGAGTCCGTTCCGGGGATATGTCACCTCCCTCAGGTCTCTCATCTTTCTGCTCTTGCGAAGCGATGGGATCATCCAAGCCGTGAAGAGCCTCTATTTGTTCCTCCTGCGATCCAGGTTGCGAGGCAGAAGGAGGCACCGCCTGAAGAGATGAAGGAAGGATGACCGGAGGAGTAGAAGTTTGAGCTGTGCTTGGTACTTTCTCTACAGAAGAAAAAAGGTTAAAGTCAGTAAAGAGAGGAGATGAAGGCTCGTCAAGGTTGAGAAAATAGTCAAGGAGCTCGTGAAACTCATGCGAAATAAACGAGTAACCCGCTTGAGCAGAATTGACAGTAGCGAGATTAACAGTGAAGTTACCTGGAGAAGCTGGTTTCCTGATATCGACTTCATAAGCTTGCGCATCAGCGCTCTCTTCACCCTCGTCTCCGCCTTGTGTGCTTGTAATATCAGCGGTAACTTTGGTGGGAGATGCGAGATGGGAACTGGAACCAATAATGTCGACTTCAGACGAAGAAGGTGGCTGGACTAGAGTAGTTGAAGTGGTTTTCCCCAGCTGGTCCCCTTCCGTCACTTCGGTTCTTAGTTTGGCAAGTTGTTTCTTTCCCCTGGCGAGAGCAGCGCGAGCGTCTTCATCAAAATAATGCCTTTCCAGGGCTGACTCGTCATAACCAGCACCTTCAGCACCAAGCATATCGAGGGCGGCCTCCCACACTTCAGCTAAAGTGATCTCATACTTGGGACCAAGAAAGGCGAGGCTTCCACGCCCCAAGACGCTATGCAAGTAGAAGTCGAATAATGTTGAGCCGAAGCTGTTTTTGGTCGCCTCATGAGATTCTTCGGCTGCGATTTTGCCGGCGACAGCCTCATCGCGCTCCCTTTCAGTTTTGGCAAGCTGAAGCTTAAGCATTTGTATCTCCGCCTCCTGGGAGTTGTTTTTCTTTCGAAGCTCAGCAATATCAGAGACATAGCCTTCACTGATTCTTTTTTGTGCCTCGAGCCTGTCTTCGGCATCCCTCTGACTGGCATGAGCATCTCTAACTTGTCTGAGAAGCACTTCTTCTTTTTGAGAGTATGAAGTAGAGGAAGCAGCAAGCTCATCTTTCAACTTCTCAACCTTTGCTTCGAGCTCCTCGTTGTAGGAAGTAATGCTCCTCATTTCGGTGTCGTGCTGCTCAAGGACCTTTTGCCACTCAGCCTTATCATTTTCCATGGTGAGCATGGCCTCTAAGTTGGCACGGTTAACTCTTTGAAGCTCATCAACAAGCTTCTGCCAGTTTGACATCCTCTCGATATCGAGCTTGACTGCATCAAGATTGCGCAACATAGCAGACTTGTCGATGGGGACCAAGTCTAGGTCGAATCTCACACCCTTTAAGCACCATTGTGGAAAACGACTTTGTAAAGTGGCTGGGCCAGGTCCCACTTGAAATTTAGGCCTGCTTATTATTGTCTGGATGTCCTCCTTCCCGAGAGCAGGAGAGTCGGAAGTAATGTCGAGAGGGGCAGGGGCAGTAGGCTTTTCGGGAATAGTGGAAGCATGTCTCTCACCATATCGGGCTCGTTTGCCTGAATCTTCAGCTGCATGACCCTTTCCTCGGTCGTCGTGAGATTTCCTTTTGTAAGAGTCGTCACTTCTCTGCTGGGAATCATGGTGCTCATCCCTATCCCTTCTGTCATAACGCTCTTCTGTATCCCTCCTTTCACGAGCCTTTTGAGCAGCCCTCTCTTCGTCAGACTCTCTATAGGAGGGAAAGTAACGCCGATAATCATATTGACCACGCCCCCCGTAGCGTTGGAAATCCTGATAATATGATCCGCCGCGTGTCATTGAAGAATCTGAAATAAGAAAAGATAAGCTTTAGAAATCTTTAAAGTATAAGAAGATAAGTGCATAAATGTGCTGGAAAATCCTAAGTGTTGTGTGATGTGCAAGCTACACGCATTAAGCTACAATCCACTCTTTGGTGCAGAGGTGATGATAGCTTGGGTATGAGGAGTTGATGTTTGTGTTGGTGTTTTTCGAAGAAGAGACGTCGCCTCAATTACAGGAGAGATAGTTTTAGATACGTCATCTCTAAAAAGCTCCTGCGAAGTCACTATTATGTCGCTCAACCCCTCATAAACATCGTCACCATCATGCTTGGTGGGACTTTTTTTCTCAATTCCTACATCAGCTAATCCCCCGAGAGGCCGTGAAGGTTCTTCTTCTTCCTCGATCGGGGCAAGCACCGTCTTACTAGATGACCCCATAATGTCGGTAGGAGTGGAACACTTCACCAATGAAGCTTCAATATTAGACTCTTTTGATGTGAGTTGTTCGACAGTAACCGGGGCGTCAGGAGTTTTCATCGGAGAATCGGGAACTTCTGTTGGAACTTCATGAGCATGCGTAGAACGAGAAGCGTGTAGAAGCCCGTATTGGTGTAAAAATTCATCCTTCAGCAGAAATTTTATGCTCCTTTCTTCCGCAGCCACGGCACTCAACCTCTCAAAAACTTGTTTATGAATCGGATCTCTAGAAGGGAGAGGAAGTGCTGAAAAGAGCAAAGAATGAAGTTAGCAACTGAAAGTTCGAATCTGGAAAAAAGTTTCAAAAACGAAAAAAAAATGGAAACACTAGTCTTACTTCCTATTCTCCAGATGGCATAAAACCCTGGAGGACAGCGAGCAAAGAAAAACTGGTTCAAAAATCCATGAACACTTTCAGTGAGATCGGAAAGGAGCTTGCGGTTTCTAGCACTTCTCACAATAATGAGTGAAGGATGATCTTTACTCTTTGTAAACGAGCACAGATAACGAATTTCTTCAAAACTCGGTAGGCGATCAAGAGTTCTTCTAAACAAAACACACAACCCCATCAAGATGGCATAACCATTAGGATGAAGTTGAAATGGAGAGATTGTCAACCGGAGAAGAAGAGTTCGAAGGAAGTCATTAAAAGGAGGAATCGCCCCACTTAAGCACATGTGGCGGTTGACTGCAACGAAACCATAGGGAGGATTATCAGCAGTATCATTTGACCCAGGGAATAGGACATCATTTTCAGCAAAGCCAAATTGAGTGCGCAGCTGAATAAATGTTCTCAAAGATAGAATAGTCGAAGTTCTTTCCGGAGGATTCTCTATCGGAACTATTGTCGGGAAAGTTTCTTCTTCTTGAGTTACCACTTCTTCTTCTCGATGGGAAGTCATTCTACATAAACAACTGGGTATTCAAACATGAAGGTGCACGTTTCCTAAAGTGTGTGAAGTGTTGTGTAGAATCAATCAAGCGGTAAACAAATATAACTGGAATAAAAACTAGCAAACATTTGTTAGTTATGAAATTCAGGGATTATTGTCTTAAGCCTAAATATGCAAGTAAGATGTTGGTGCAGACAAATCAGTTCAGATTGTTGATACTTTGCACTAATGCTTAACCCTAATTGATTGATTCGCAAACATTTCATGCAATATAATTAAGTTGTTTGTTTTGTCTTGACTAATCTGACATCTGACGTGGGCAGTCAATGGCAGTATTTTCGCCTTGGTTCTCTTTGTTTGTTATTTTTAGCAGGTTAGCAGCTTATAAGTTAACGCGGCATAATACAAGGAGATTCAGGCAAGTTTAAAGTTCAAAAAATTCAGACAATTTAGTTCTTTAGCTCAAGGCAAATGCTCAAAGTAGGCCCATGCTCCTAAATGATAACATGTCTGAAGCTCAAGTACTAACTCGGCTACGGTTTAAAATTCTTTTGCAAGATAAAGCTAAGTCGGTAGCAGGTCAAGGTCTAAATAGTTTAACTTGGCAACTCGTTCCCCTAGGTCGCAAGCTCTGGTTCAAAAGGCAGGAATTTCTCAAGTGTTAGCTCGGTCACGATTCAAGCTTTAAAGTTTAGATCGGTAAGCTTCTTTCTGGTATTATCTCGGCCACGGTTTAAAGTTTAGATCGGCAGAATGGTAGGTCGGTGGGTCTCACTCAAGCACTAACACGGTCATGATTTATGATTTGAGTCGGTCAAAAGATGAGTCACCTAAAATCACTGGGTCGCATCTAAACCAATACCTCACTCCACTCAACCCATTAACCCGCTAACCGCTCCTCCACCAGCGAAAACCCCTATTCCATTCATACCATTACCTGCTGCCGGACCATCCACAAAATCAGTTCGAAGTTATCACAAATTTGTCGCATGGTAATCTCAAACGGTTAGCCTAAGACGACGAGCCACTTTCATTACTTCATCGAACTTTTAATCGAGCAACCTAAGTTTCATCAACGGCAAATATGATGGAATTCGTGATGAAGCATTATGCAAGGAGGCCGTTTGAATTCAAGCGATAAAGTTTGAGAACCGATGGTAATCTACAATCAAGGGAGGAGTAGAATCACTTACGCAATGAATAGTAGGAATTACTGGTGATCAGGTAGGATGGAATCGCCTTAAAGAACTCAGGAGAATTATAATGGCAGAATCGAAATTGAGTGAATGAATAAGTGACGAAGAAGGTTGAAGGAGGACGGCTTATATTCTGAAGTGAAATGATACGGGTCATCACACACGAGTTAGCTGATAAGTCGTTCACGACTTACCGACCTAAGAGTGACCGAGTTAAAAGGTATCGAAGCATACGACTTAATCCCAAGGCGTATACTTCGAGGGGCAAATGTTAACCCTGCCTCGGTTACGACTCAGTGGTCCAGTATGTGGAGATGGCGCCGACTCAGGACTTAAAGGGATAGCCGACCTAACTGATTAACAAGGTGGCCGACTTAAATCGATACCGACTTAACTGGTTAAGGAGCATGCCAACCCAATGCCTTCACATAGATGCCGACCTAGTGCTTCAGAAGGAACTGGCCTAACGACTCAAGAAATAACAAAGGATCCGACTTAACATGGTACCGACCTAACTGCCTAATGGAGTTGCCGACCCAACTGCTTAACAGAAGATCCGACTTAACATGGTGCCGACCTAACTGCCTGATGAAGTTGCCGACCTAATTCGATCCGACTTAAGGACTTAACATGTTTACCGACCTAACTGAGTGGAACAAGTTCACGACTTACACTTGTGTCGTGACCGACTCATGGTCTGTGCTAGGATGTGCGCGACCTGGGCAAGGGAGTTAGTTCACGTTTAGCTCGTCAATTCATTAAATCGGCAACGACCTATTTGAGCATGCACTTCCCATTTAGGTCGGAGGCCATGCATCAGAGAGAGGGAACGACCTACGACCTGGCTTGACCCGGTGACGACTTTGGACTTATGCAAATTCAGCGAAGAAAGATCAACTCAGCTAGATCATAGTGGTGCTCCTATAAGTCGGCCACGACTTAGCTGGGTCGGGGGCAATTCAGGACCGGTTACGACTTAGCTTAGGTCCAAGATCTTTGCCTATAAATACCAACCTACCTCCAACATTAAATGGACTTTGGGTTCATTCTCGAAGCGCCAAAACTCTGCCATTTTCTCGACTCAAACAACACTTCAAGCACTCCAAACATCGAAGACATTACATCAAATTCACGAGAGAGAATCCACATCATCCATCATGGGTTTGAAAGATAATTCTCCGTAAAAGTTTGTACTAACAGTCTAGAGTGGATTGTAATTGAAGAAAGTTGTATAAGTTGTATTTGTTCAGCAATAAAGAGATCAAAGTGGACGTAGGCTCGATTTTAGGCCGAACCACTATAAAACTGTTGTCTTTTACTGCTTTTCTGCAATTTCTTTACTTGTATCTTGTTCCCGTACCAACGGGTGGTGCTTTCATAACTGCTATCTACTCACCGGGGTGTTAGCGTTCAAATTTCAGCGTTAACATTTCATAAGCACATATTTAAGGTCTCAATCCTCATCACAATTAATTCCAATCAATTCTCAGACCATTCCCTTTAGTTTAAGCGATTTACAACTTACTTGCTTATATATATTCCATTTAAGCAAAACAAACTCATATTCATTCCAAATGATTTCAAAATCATCCTATTTTGCTTCTAATAATTCATAGAATTTTTTCTAATCTTGTTTACTTCAAAACAACTCATTTTCTTACGCAATTCGACAATACTATTTGTGAATAAATAATTACTCAAGCTTTATGACAAATCTTAAATTGATTCCAACTCAATTTACATTTGACTCCACCACATTTAATTTATTCACAATCCTTTCGTTGCATTTTCTTTCATTTCAATCAGGTTTTGATTCCAAACCATTTTATTGAAATTCGACAACCAATATTTCAAATAATCATCTCACAATTTACTTAAGTCATTTATTTTCTTCAACTGTTTCACCCAATAACTTAAGTTTATTCTATTCCACCAATTTCCATGTAAATCTTTTGATTTGATTTTCTTTTCAAATCCCAACTATTTACTGATTAGTTTATTCTTTTATCCATTCTTAAATTTTAATTAATTTTTTTTATTAACAATTCATTATTGAATTTATTTGTAAAGTCATTTAATTTATGCTTGAATTAGATTTGTTTACCACTTACTCCAATTCTATTTTAACCCAATTCAATATTACTTATTTACATAAGAATTTTATTCCATTCAAAATTATCTGTAACTCGATTGAATTCATTTGAATTCAATTTTATTTCTCAATATATGAGCTCAAAACTTATTTATCTACTTAACAGCTTATATTACTCATTTGGGTTATTTCATCTTATAATCTCAATTTCAAATTACATATAACACTTACCATCTTAATGTATAAATTTTCTTTTCACAATTACAATCATTTTACCTTCAAATTTTTATATCTAATTAAGTTCATTTTGAACTTCAATTCCATTTAACTTATCTCAGATTAAGCTCCAATATGCTTTCTTATTTTCATTTACTTAAGTTAAATTTTAACTCCCGGATTAAAATTCCAATTTCTTCTATTAATATCAACTTTACTTTATAAGTTCGATAGTTGATTTATTCAAACTTTTCACATTATTAAATAGAATTCTTAGAATTCAATTGCCCAGTTTTTATTTCCAAAACCATTTTGAAATGATATCTACACATACCCACTTGGTATATCAAATCAAATTTTCAAATTCCAAACACTTTTTTCACCAAAACAAATTTTCTCTTTTAAAAATTTCTAAAACAACTTGTATACCCAACAAGCCCAAACAATTTATCATGACCAACTATCCTAGTAGCAATTCATCACTTTAGAAACTCGAAAATGAATACTGATGATGTGGCCATCATCATCAGGATTATTTTCCAGCGACTTGAAGTGAGTTCAGTGCTTCCTTATTTCCACTAATTCCTCCCAAAACAATTTCCATTCAACAATATTTTCCAAAAAAATATTCTAATATTACCTTCAAATCTTTGGAAAAACATTTCAAACATTCCCAAGATTTTTAAATTTCCCAAATCCTTTTGTTTAAATTCATTTAAACATCTTTCAAATTTCTGGGACTTAAATTCTAGTTTAGTCAAGTTTTAGTTATATTTCTTTTATTAGATAATTTTATTTGGTTATAAGCCACTCAAATTTTAAATTGTAGTATTAACAACCAATCATCCAAATATATATATATATATATAATTATTTTAGAAAAATATTTCTTTTATATCCAAATATAATTTTGGGTAAAATTATTTCATTTACCCTACTTTAAAAAAAACAATACTGTGTCAGTCTACCTTGTTTAAGAGTTTAGAAATCCCTATCGATGAAATGGTGTCCCACACATCGACCAGAATCCATAAACACTCAACATATAAATCAACACAATATAAAAACAATTTTATATTCACTAACCAATACGCGCTCATATCTATTAATACACTCAAACTCATTTTAGAGTACTACTGACTCTATTCTATGAGTAATTCCTACCAGATCCAAGGTTATCACCAACCTTTGCTCTGATACCAACTTTGACGATCCGCCCTTCTATTACCAGAAAGACGTATCATCATTAAGAAAGAAAGGGATAGAAATGGAAAGAAATAGAAAGAAAGAACAACAACATCAGAATCTCACAGCGGAACGGAACAAAATATAATATATCACATAAATATTTCAAAGTTTTACATATATCAGAGTTATACAATATCAATACATATGACAGTCATACATACATCTATCACTATATACATCAGAGGTACAGTACACATCAACTAACACAGCGGAACTGTATAAATAGCTATATACGTCTGGAATCTCCTACTCCAAGCTCCTTCATAAATCATAGTCCAAAACCTATCACTTGGCTACTCATAAAAATTTGAGTACCCAAGAGTTTATGAAAAACAAAATATAAACTCCGGGTCAGACATGGGTCTGGTATGAGTAAACGGTTTAAAGTTGTTTTAACTTTGAAAGACATTTGAAAATAAAGGTATCACGTAAGACTCCCTACAAATAAATACTGGTAAGTTTTTACCTTACGCTAACCAAAACATTTTATAGGAAATCATGTGATATTATAATAGTGTCTAGGGTTTTCAAGTAAATAGAAAATAGCCGAAATTGTTACACGATTAAATTCCAGCTACTAGCCACAAAAGTGGGTAATACAAATCAAAACCGTAGGGTCTCATAGGGAAAATGGATTTCCAACAATGGCAGCGCTACTGGGTCACCGCAGGTCACAGTACGGGGCCTAGATCACCGTACCGAGGATCACTCCCGACCCCCTACAACACAAGGCCGGAACCATTTCTTACTGAACAGTCCCGAACAAGATAAACCCCGCGGTTGTAGCTAGAAACCGCCCCTATAGCCGACATAAAATGGGACATCTAGACAGGGGAAATATCTTGTGCTTCTTGGGCATGACCCACCTAACCTTGCTGCATCTCCCCTGTTTTAGCCATTCCCGGTTGATGAGGCTTGAGGCTGCGATTACCTTACAGAACATATTTCTTAGAATGCTCATCGTCCGCCTGACGATGTGCTGAAAGCAATCAATCCATACAAGTTCGTTCCGGGTTCGAACAAAACCGAAGGCATTATCTCGTTACACTCGTTTCGGAATCACCCACAGAGTCAACGACGATAACCCTTGCATTCTGAACACACCATCTCGATCTCCATTTCAGGATTCACGACCTAACGTTTAAATTGGATCGATGTGGTTTTCGGAGAATCAAATTTGATTCTTCCGATCCCGGTCTCATCGAATCCAAACGCCATTTTAAGGGCCAAGTTGTCTATTAACTTAACAGTTTAAATAATTTAAATTCAACAATTGAATTAACATAGCATTTATCACAGATAAAACATATGCAAACATCATAGATATATCATAGCATATCAGAGAGCATCACGGAATATCTTCAATTTAAACATCACAAACTAGACATTCTACATACACAACAATCCATAAGCAATTACCTTTAAATCTTATTTGTAACTAATTCAATTTAGAATTAATTACCTGAGAGTTAATCACTTAACTCTATTTTACTAATCATTAATTAACAATTAATTTCCTATTTCATTTCAAATTGTTTAATTAATGATTTCTTTATTTATCCTTAAGTCAATTACATAATTGTTTTATTTCACACTATCAATTACTTAATTACTTCTTAACCCAGCTATTTACTTTAATTAATCATTTAATAGTCTTAATTATTAATCAAACTTAATTATCCATTTGATTACTGCTAATTACTTACTTAACCATTTATTTATTCTTAATTAATTTACTCGATTAGTTAGCTATTGATCATTCATAAATTGACTTTAAGTAATTAATTCCAAATTTACCCCTTTTTCTTAATTATTTACTCGATCTTTAATTATAAAGTGATTACTCCCAATCACTTCCCAAAAATAATTAATCTATCGCTAATTACGAGTTAAAAGTAATTGTTCTTAATTTCTTTCTAAAACAATTTATTTATCTTATATGTTCAACTTAATTAAACATGTAAAAGTCTTCTTTAAATTTTGATAATCAATTATAGTAATAACTACAACTCTAATTATTAGTTAACCTAACACTTAATTTAAATTAATTCCATAATTAAAATAGCAGCTAAGAATTTTAAACATTGTAAAACATTAATTTCATAATTAAACTAGTATTAAATTTATCTTATTTTTGTTAAACATTTCCACTGAAAACAGCAGATCCTAAATCAACAGTCCCGAGACTTTCCCACTAAAAACCCGAGACCTTCCCTGTTCTTACTCCGGTGTTGCTACGAGTTCCACCCCACCTTTTCCCGCGTCACCCCTGATTCATCTTCTTCTACCTCTCCTTTTTCCCCCTTTTTTTAAGAAAACTTTTAAACTAAGTAAAAGGAACAACCAGTATCACACTCGAATCGACACGAAACAAGACCCAAAGCTCCTCCCCATTACACTCGAGGATGACTCGAGTAAGAAGACAACACTACCCTGAAACGACGACCTGCCTCCAAACGCCACCGTGCACGTGCACGGTGGTTCGGCGCACCTCCGACAACTCGCACCATTTCCAGCAAACCCCAATCCATTTCATAATAGAACACAAATCCAAAAAAATCGAACAAAGGTCAAAACTAAAAATTTGCCTACAGCTAGAAAAAAAACTGCAAAAAAATACCCGGGAGAAACCGCCTGGCCACCACCGTAGGGATCATCGGCATCGCCCATACTACGTCTACACCTTGACAACTCGATCATCCTCCCTCTCCCACACTCATGCGCAGCTCGATCACGTTATGGAGGCGAAATCGATGATTTACAGAGAAGAAAAAAACACCCAATAAAAACCCTAAATAAATCTCGTGTTCGAATTTCAATCAATAGAAAAATTAATTCACATTTTTCCCGAGTTCATGGACGTATAGACTTGCTTCAATCTAAATTCCAACTTTTTCCATTGATTAAATTTTCTGGAATTGATAAAAATGTAGTTTTATTTCAAATTCGAACTGCTCATGAATTACAAATTTAAAAATCTTTATTTTGTGTTAAAAATCATAAATTCCAGTAGACGCTCATGTTATCAACTTGAATTATCTTTCTATAACAATTGAATTTATCAATAGATTTCTTGATTACTTGTAAACCCATCCTCCAGCAGATTTATTAACTTATCATATTTAATCTTACTTCGAAGTCTTATCTGGTGTATGAGTATCTTATTTGATTTAAAAATTTACAATGATTTAGATGAAAAACACTAGAGTTTAAATAATATCCAACCTTAATCTATAACAGAGAAGATACTATGCAGATGACATATATGCATACACATATCCAAATAAAACCATGTACAAACTAAACTGGTTAAAGAATCATGAACCAATTTATTAACTTAAACTTAAAACAAAATCTTTGTTCACTCACCAAAACATTCCTGAACAAGAGCAATCATATTCCATGAAACTGCAGTATGAATATGCTTGAGGCCTGAAACTGTCTTTATATATTTTTCTTTGTTTTTGTATTGAATTTAAATTTTTGAGTTTGCTTGCTTTATTATTTGTTTCAGGTTTCCTAAGTTCCTTTATCTCAACGAACTGATGTATTCATATGTATACATAGAAGATAAGATGAGATATAAAGGGAGGCTCAACTGGACAGGTATTTACTTAGCTTTGTTTTGTTTTAAACAGATTTCATTTATTACAAAGAAAAGATTTGCTATATTTGCTTTGAAAAAAAGAGTGGATGAGATGATAGCAAGTACATATTTTGCTTCTTAATAGGTCTACACACTATTATTATGTTTACACCATCATCATTTTGTAGTTAACTTATGGCCTGTACATAACACTATATTTGTACATAAACATGTACTTACAGGAAAACTTGTTCTTAAAGGCTTGTATTTATCCTTCTCTTTTTTTTTTAATTATTAGTGCAGCCTGACTTATCTCAGTGGCATATACATATAGTTTGTTCTTGTTTCATTTCGTACTTGACATCATCTCCTTGTTTGTAAAACCTAATTTGTTTTGAGGATAAAAATAGACTTGAATATGCTGTAAACACTTGTCTTTCTGCATTGAACAAATGTATTTTACAGTTCATTATTAGCATACTAGTTTTACTTTATTTGTACTGTTCATGTATGATTATTATGGTTAAAATTGTTAAATCTTATCCTATTAGTAATTGAAATTACCAAACCTTTGATACTTGTATTTTATTTTTCTAGTTATAACTTATGTTTGCAAATTTATATCCTTAGTTACATCTTATATTTTATAATTATATGTTATACTTATGTTCATAATTATGATTTATACTTGACTTGTATGTATATGTTTATAACCATTTATATTGTTTTATACTTAAGTTTTAAATTTCCATATTTAATACCTATATGATTATTATTTAAATTTCTACAATTAGATATACATACATATATTATCCAATATGAAAATATTGAACCCTTTAATTCAATAAGAATGATTTTTTTTAAACAATTTTGAAGGTTTTCTTTACAGTCACATGCATAACTGGTAAATGATTGAGATCTCATCAGTTTATAAATTGAAAAGCTTGTATTTCATTTAAATTAGAGTTATTATTATTCATATGTATATTTAGCAGATGTAAACAAAGTACGGTATTTTAATTTAATTAAAAAATAAATAAATTTTATTGTAATATTATTAAAAGAATTTATTTTGAATTCTCAAAGTCCAATTCCCTTTAAAAATACAATTTAAATAGATAAATTGGCAGTATTCCCAAATCATAATCATTTTAACATGATTAGATTACATTTTTTTATATATTAGATTAAACATTTATTAAAATAAACGGGGCCAAAAATCCAGGGTCGTTACATATATACTATGCATCTCATTTCTGATATATTCAGCTGATTTTGATTTGTTTCCATCAGTTTCGAATTCCCAACTTTGTCTCTTCGATCTCGATTCCATTTGCTTCATTTTGAGATTTCTAGTTGGATTGGTTGATTGGTTAGCTCACAATTCAATTTGTCTTGTCGAGTCGTCAAATTCTTCTAGCCTCGAAAGGTGAGCAATCAGTCATGGTTAATGTTCTTATATTTATTAAATTTGATTTCAATTAAAACGACAATTGAAATATGTTGTTGTTGGTTATTTACATTATTGTATATATGCCTTTATATGCTATATGTTCACCTATGACATCTGACACCATTATCTATTATTTATATTGATGATATATGCATGTTATATTATTATCATATCTGTTATCACTCTGCAAGTTCCCTATTAGTATAGAGTTCACTATGGGTTAAAATGATACATACCCAAACGGACTTTAGAGTGAGAGAAAATCGTTATGGTTTGAAATGATAAACCCAAAAGATTTTCATTTGAATTGGATTTGGGATTGCGGGTTGAAATGTTATATACCCATATATATTTAAATTACGGATTAAAATGATAAATATCCATATCACTTGACCATAGGATAGAAAATTATATACAGACACCGTTAGTCTATATATAAATATTTTGAAAAGGGTTTCTATGAATTTGGAAAGAAATATATAATTTAATAAATATTGATTTTTGATATTATACAAATATTATTCTATATATAGTTAAATTATTAAATTTAAGCTATGTATAAATTTGTTTAATATAAAATAAGTTTAATAATAAAGTTTGATTTTATTAAAATATAATATGGTTAAGTATTTATTTAAGTTATATTTTAATATAGAATCTATAATGATTTTAATAAATTAAGGCTGAGAAGATGGATTTGAAATTGACTTGAAATTGTATTTAATTAAGAATTATATTTAATTAAAATGGATTTGGAACTTAATGAATTTGAGATTTTAAAGGATATGATATTATAACTTGATGTTTGTTTAAAGTGATTAATAAATATTTAAAGTTTGAGTTTTATTTAAATGATATTTAATTTATTAAGTAAATATTCCAAAACTAAATAATAGTTAACTGAATTAAGATATGTATAAAATTATCACATTCAGTTTTGAAATTATAGAATATTTAAGGCATTGAAATAAATATTTAGAAACGGTTTATTTGTGGTTCAAATTTGTATTTTAAATCGATATAATTTTGAATGATTTATTTAGAAGCTAAATTGGAATTAATGATTTGAGATCTGATTAAATTTAAATTTTTGAAATTCGATTTGATTTGGAATTAATTTATGAAATTTGAGAAAAACAATTTTATTATATATATTATTTTAATATTTAAATTGGTTGAGTGGGAAGTATTATGATTTCAAAGTATTATGTTTCGAAAGTGTTTTAATTTCAAGTGTTTAGTTTTGAAAAGTGTTATAACTTTGAAAATGCAATGATTTTGGAGAAAGATATATTTGAAATGGAAATGATATCATAATTGGTTTTGAAATGAAAATGATATCGTATTTGGTTTCGTAATGGCAATGATATTTTGGGTTTTAAAGTATATACTATTTTGAAAATGACCGCGGTGTTATAATAACATTTGGTTGTTAAAGAGACTGGGAACGGAAGTTGTCATACTCTCTACCAACTCTGAAAACCACTTTAACAACCATGTATGTGGTGGAGATTCCAGAATGAAGTGGGATGATGGCAACGTTCTATTGAGGTATATACGTGGACCCGACTCCCATGAATTGGCATAGGTGGCTAAAACAGGAGCAATTGACGGGCTAATGAGGTAACTCCTCTGATTAGACACACTCATTCGATACCATTCTATTACTTTATGGTTGATTGGGTGCACCTTTGATTTTGGAAGTGTGGCTCGAGGTGGGAGGTAGTGGCTGCTACGCGTTATCACCGGTCCGAAAATGCAATTGGTATATCTACCCTAGCATTGCCTTGTTGTGACGTGTCACCTACCCTAGCGTGCCTTCTATGAGTTTGATTTGTGTCGGACCTCTGGAGTATCCTCTGGTAGCCTCCCGATTTGGAGGTATTACGGTACTGTATAGACTATTGGCACTATAAAATGTGTTAAGGGGGATATGGGTAAAGCCTTAACGCTATTTTTAAATATATTATACTTTACTTTAGTCATTATTATAATAGCGTATATTACTACATAGTAGATAATTTAACGGATCCTTAGAGGATGGTTATCCCAAACATCCTTTGAGTTACTTGTATTTCAGTTTTATTTCACTTGAGTTGGATTTATTGATATAAGAATGTAAATCCTAACTCAAGCTTTTTGTGTTTTGCTTTACGCTCGGGTCAGACTGAGGATACAGCTTTCGAGACTCACCTTTGGAGTTGGAGCTTCGTTTAGAGATCCGTCTACGTCTTTCAGCTTGCAGTTATTTAGTTGATTCCAGTGATGTATTCTAATCTTGCATCTGACTATTGTATTTGACACTTCTGTTGTATCTTATTTAACGTTGACGTATATTGTAACGATCTCGATTTTTAATTAAATTTAAATTGTTAATTAAAATGAATTTTGGATAAA
Source organism: Allium cepa (assembly GCA_030765085.1). NCBI lineage: Eukaryota > Viridiplantae > Streptophyta > Magnoliopsida > Asparagales > Amaryllidaceae > Allium > Allium cepa. Next base: position 294,929,550 of record CM060942.1, read on the forward strand.
ATTGTAAATTAATTTGAATTTTTCAAATTAAATAGGATATTTATTTATTTGGGTATTAGTTTTAAAATTTAATTTGGGTTTTGAATTTGTACATTTAAAATATTATAAATAAAAAGCAATATCCCAAAATTTTATCAATTTAAATTAATAATATAGTTTAAACTTTTGAAAATTTAATTTGGAATATAAATAAAAAACTCAAACAAATAAAATAAGTAATGAATATATATGGATAAAGCTCCAATTTCTTTTGAGTTTAACAATCTTGAGATAATAAATATTTTAAGAAATCATTTGAATTCAAATTGTATACATATATACAGTACATACTTTCTTTTGAAAAGAAAAAAATCCCCTTATTAATAAAATTAGTTTTTAAAATCATTTCTTTCTTTAAATTGGTATAAGTAGAAGTAATAGACACAAATGAATTTATTCAAGTGAATTAGGATTGAATCTACATTTAAAATAAATGTTTTAAAAATTTATGGCATTTAAAAATATTAAGGAATAATGTATATAATGAAATATTGGTTAAATTATTTTAACATTGTATATGTATACACACACATACAAATGAAATAAAAGGTACATTCATTTATAAAGTGTATATAATATAAGAATAAAATTTTATAAACATTCTCTTGTGTTTGTAAAATTACAAATGTTAAACATATACATATGAAAGTGTGAATTTGTACAAGTGTTTAGGCCTCATGATCACTTTCTTACAAATGGCATTCAACATCATTCCAAATAAGATAATAAAATTAAAAATTACAAGAAAACTTTTCAGTTCCCCATATAAAATTATTAAGCATCTCAGCAAAATCTGAAACAAATCAGTAATAAGAGATTGAGCATTTCAAAACTCAAGATCAAAGAAAAAAAAATCAAAACTCAGTTTTAAAAAGCGGTTTTCAAAAGATAAAATAAAGTTGGAAAAAAGATCTGAAATCTTCTTCAACATCAAGCTATAGATCAATCTCGAGTAAGTTTTTTTAACTTTATAGTTAATAAATTTGTAGTTTTAAAAATTAAATTTAACACTAATTCAAAAAAAGCTGCAGATTATAAATGAAACAAGTGCTGTAGTTTTGGCCAAAGGAAGCAATGGAGTAATTTCCGGAAATATTTAAAGGCAAGTGGATTTCTTTTTTTTAAATCTGAATTTGAAATTGTTAAACAATATTAGAGCAGGGATTAATCAATTATGTTAATCAGTAGCAGGAAAATCAAGTTCAAGAGTGAAGTCTGCAGCTTGGAAATAAAGCACATTTGAAGCTTTAAAACAAATTCAAACTGTAAGTAAGAAAATTAAAATTTTTGTTATCAATGAACAGAATAAATAAATATAATAAGTGATTAAGCAAAGATTTTATTTATAAGTCCCAGATTCAAAGCTACAGGCAGCTAGACACAAACAAAATGCTTATCTGTCAATTTCCAGTTTTCAAAATATCCAGTTCTTGTTTCTGCTTCATCAACCAGGTGAGCAAATCCCTTAGCCTGCTATGTTCTTTTATGCTTGGATTTGTCTTTGAAGTATGCTATGGATTATGATTGAATGACCGTGTGAATTGGTTTGTATGCTTTTATATATAGGAAAAAATTGGGTGCATATTAGTGTGCAGGCAAAACAACATAGCTCTGTCCCAGGTTTCAAACCGTACCTAAAAAATTTAAAATATCCCTAATACAAAACATATTAGGTTTGGATTGTTGAATCAATTATGTTTATATGGGTATGACATTATTATAGAAATGTAAATAAGCAAAATTAACAGACAGTTCATTGGGGATTGAGGAATTCACAGTAATGACCTTATTTAATGATAAAAATCAAGTGATTTAATTTCTTTTGATTATGCAATCTGATTAGTGCTCGTGAATGTTGAATTTTATTGTTAATGAAATCGAGGCTGGAGGTGGAGCATGTGTTGTAGATTGTTGGAAAAATGGAAAAGTATTTTTTGGATGATCGTCGTGGCGATGTGGCGTTGGTTTAGGTTTGTCAACCCATTTGGTCGAACGAAAAGGAAACGACGAATTCATCGTCGAGGTTGAGCCAGAGGGGATCAGACATGGGGGAGTGGATTAGATGCGAGAATGCATGTATGAGCTATGGCCAGATTCATGTGAACTCCGGCGGTGTTGAGCGTCGTCTCGGTGAGGTTCTGATAATTTGGTTGACTCTAGATTTTTCATTCGAGTGCTCAAATTCTATTTGCCATCGATTTCTTCCTTCCCGGAGTTCGCGTGCGACGGCAAGAGGTTTGTTGACTTGCCAGAGGGTGCAGGGTTGATCAGAAAAGCTTCGTCGTTGGTGCATATGCACAAGTTGTTATCGCGTATCAGCAATGGTTGGGAGATGAGGAAGAAAGTGTGGGGCTCGAAGTTGAACACGAGGGGTTTGGATTATGGCTCGGGTATTTGTTCAGGGGGGTTTAGCTTGGGCTCATGTGGTTTTTAATTAGCTGGGTTTTAAAAATTTAAAGCCAGAAAGGAAAAGAAAATTTTGCTAGGGGGTTTACTGGGGAAAACCCACATCTGGCTTGAGTTTTACTCGAGATCTTCTCGGGTGCTTGCGTTATCAATTTAAAATATGAATTAAAGTTCTCTTTTAAACTTTGAACTATTGTCTCTATATAATATTTGTTTTAAAAGGGTTTGGTTAAAGAAAGGTTGTATAATTTATCAACTTAAAATAATCAAGTTAATTTTCATGATGATAAAATGTATTAATTATTAAATAAGTTTTAAGAAAAAAATTTATTATTTTTAAAGCTAATTTTTTTTAAAATTGTTTGATTCCGATAATGATATTAGGAAGGTTGCATAAATTAAGAAGATTTCAAAAGATTTTGTAACAATTTCAAGAACTTAATTGGGATTTAAAAAAAATTTGAAGTTAAGTGATAAATTAAGACGAGTGAAATTGAACTTTGAATCAACAAATTTTTTTTAAGTGATTTTGTATAGAAAAATTTATTTCAAACTTAGATAAATTTAAAGGATATAATTGGATAATTTATTAAATAGTAATTAATTAAGAGTGAATTTAATAATGTAATTAATAAAAGGTCAATTAATTAATGAAAGTGATTAAAGGATGATTACTTTAATTAGAGATTGATTAATTTATAAAAGTAATAATTAATTACTTAAAGATAATTACTTAATTAAAAGTAATTAATAAATCAATGGTTAAAGTTGATTAAGTAATTAAGGAGTGATTAATTGTAATTAATTAAGGACAATTAATCAAATGGTAATTAATTAAGGATTGATTAATTGTAATTAATTAAGGACAATTAATCAAATGGTAATTAATTAAGGATTGATTAATTAATGTAATTAATTAAGGAAAAATAATTTAGGGGTTAATTATTTAATGATTAAAGGTTGATTAATTAAAGATTAATTAATTGATTAAAGGTTAATTAATTTAAATGGTTGAAATTAATTAATACCAATTAACCAGGATTAGTGTTTCTTCATAAGTAATTAGTCAGATTTAAGTTAATCGGATAATTAATTGATTTTGCTTATGGATGTATGAATTGTATGAATGCCTTGAGTTGATCCGTAATGATTCTGTGATGTGGATGGATTGAGCTATGTGTGTATATATATTCATCTATAATATATTTACATATTTATCTGTGATAAATACAACTGTGATTTGTGATTGAAAGACAAGCGTTATGGTTTATACCGCTTATCAAATATAAGCATTATAGTTTATACGGCTTATCAAATATATTATTGTATTTGAATCTGTGCTGACTGAGGATGTTTCACTTTTATTGTGTAAAACCCCCTGGACTGCAATTATACATACACAAATATGGATTGCACGTGGAAATTGGTTAAGTCACAGATTTTTGAAATTGTTTTGAAATTTAATTTTTGAATCCAAATTGTTTTGGAAATGGGTTGGGATTAAAATAAAAAGTTTTTGAAAGGGGGATTTCAAAGATTAAAGTTATTTTTGAATAACTTAATTTAGTTTTGAAATCCGATTTAAATTTGAATTCAAAAAATGAAATTGAACTCTATTTATGATTTAAAGAGGTTATACAAGTTATATGGGTTTTAAACCATTTTTAAAGTGTTGTTTTGGACTTTAAATTTAACCCAAGTCTCTAACTTGTATAAGTATAATTGGATTTTTTCCGAAACAAAAACTATTTGTTTTCAAATAATAAAAGATTTCACATAAGAAGTGAACATCCAATTTGTGTTATAAGGAATTTAAGTTTAAAATGAAAATGGTTTTCCAAGTCATGAATAAATCTTTGGAAACGAGTTTGAAAGCTATAAATTAAATCTTAAATTTAAAGATTTAATTCAGTTAATCCAAATTGAAATAGAAATTGTTTTGAGAATCTATAAATAGATCTTTGTGAAACTAGGTGGACTTTGTGAAATAAATCTTTTTGTTTAAAAGATTTAAAATGGTAATTTGTTTAATCCATTTGAAAAGGAAGTTTTGGGTTTTTAAGTTGTGACTTAATCGAAATCCTATATACATATGCTTTTAAATATTGCGCTCATTCTTCGGTTTAGCCGGGAGAGGACTTTGTGTCATATAAACCCATTCTGAAAATGATACGACGTTATGGATAACATTTGAAGACCAGTGGTGAAGACCGGATATTTTCGAAAACGGAAGGACAACTCGTCGAATGCCCCTGCATCGACTGGTCCCCGGTATAGAGACTCCATATTTGATGGGATGTCCGGACGTGATTAGGAATTATCCGAATTTGCTAGGGCTTCTTCGGAAGTGCCTTCGGTTCTGTTCGAACCCAGAACAGACTTGTATGGATGTGTGTCCGACATTACACTTTGATGTGTAAAACCGGTTTCTATCAAATACATTTCTGCTTGGTGGCGGAGAATTTATTCTCTTAGCTTAACACCCTACTCTGAGACGTACGAGCTCAGAGGTTATGTAGTTGATGGTTATTAGTGATACATTCCCAATTTGGTAATGTGGAATACGAAGTGCTGCTGATCATTTGTTGATCAAAGCATGGCTTTGTGAAAAAGCGTAGCTTTGTGGACGAGACCTTATTGAGCCTCACAAACCGGTAATGGTCGAAACAAGAAAGATGCGGCAAGGTTTCAGGGGTAGCTCCCCTAGGGTATGACCATTCTTTCTGGAAAAGGGTGGCATCATGGTATGGAGCCCAGATACTTGCTCATGTGGGCACTATAGTATATTTATTACTGTGCGATGTTGTTGGTTTAGAGGATCCTCGGATGAAGGTCCCAAAGGACCGGTGGTGGCATATCTTAGGCTTCATTCCTCGGAAAGGTGGTATCCGGCCTTGTATGAGCAGAGAGCCGGGTAGGTTCTCGGGGCGTCCCACCAGAGGCTTTCCCATGTGGCAATAGGAAGTTCCTTAGCCTGACCATTTGTCGGAAATCCATTCATCCAATACGCTTCTTGTACGGTTTTAGTTGTATTACCTTCCATCTACTTATGGTGGTGCCCCACTGTTTGGATGATAGCTATAGTAGGCATAGTTCGGAATGTCTATGCTGGCTAGGATTTATATTATACTTTCAAAATGATTTTCTACACTATGCACTAGTAATAATATCAAATAAACTTTCTCGTATTAAGCATATTTGACTATCATAAGGAGAAATCTCCTCCAACTCTGCATTTGCATTGTGTGTGTGACGGGAGGCCTTATGGTAGTTTCATTTCCACAAAGTATTGCGGATTTGAACTTTAAAAGCTTTTGTTGTTTGTTTTTAAAAGAAAAAACTTTTTTTTGTTAGCTCACACCAGTCCCATGACTGACCTGGAGTTTATTGTTCCTTTCCTAAACTCTGGGTGCTCACTATTTTCCGCACCGGCAGTCTAGAGTTGTTTTTTAAATAGTCGAATAGTAGGAATTGATTCGATAACTTCCAGCCTTTTGGATTAGTGGATCGTATTTGCTACACTTCAGCATCCACGGACCACACTTGCTTATCTTTGTGCAACTTGATGAGGGTTCGAGCTAGCTTTGGATTGAAGATGGAGTTCTTGGAGTTTGGCATTGAAGACATTATCTTTCCGCTACTATTATCTTGTATCTCTGACAGTATTGACATCTATTGTATCATCATTGTATCAGATATTGTATCAAATGTTGTATATCCAATGTATTATTTCATTTCTTCCGCTGTATTTTACTTAATGTGTCGTATTCGGTGCCGATTTTCGAAGGTCGAGTGAGGATTGTTATAATTGATATCAGAGCTGAGGGTTAAAACTTTAGCTCAGGGGTATAAAACATTAAGTAGCTCATTAGTGATAGGGTGAAGTATACCCTAGAATGACTATATCCCTAAGATATCCATTCGAACGCCTTAGTAAATTCTCTTACTATCCACCGATAGTGAGTATGAGTGCAAGAAGAGGACGAGATAGGGGACAGGGGAGTACCACAATAAATGGTCAATACCCTGCAACAGTGGAATCAACTTTCTTCTCAATCTCCTTTGATTCGATTCTTTTGATGGCTTTGTGACAGCTCCAGAAGAAGTTTCAGTGTGATGGTGACCCTACGAATCGTTGTGGAAAATCCTTACTTCGTATCTTCATCGGTTTCTTATCAGCTTTTCGTTTTAAGCTCTAACGAATTTGAAGTTGAAAATTTTAAATAAGTTGGGAATTTAAATTGAGTTAAATTGGTTAACAAATATAGGGCTAAATTTAAATTGAATCAATAAAACGATTTTGTTTAAAACTAGATTTGAAATTCTATTGTAATTTCTTGTGTATATCAAAGTCCGAAGTGGGGCAAGTTGGTATATACTTTGAGATATTTCAACCTGAATTTGAAATCCACACCTAGTATTTTAGAATTTCGAAAGATTAAATCCATCTTTCTATGTATCTATTCTTTGGGAACCGATATATTGTACGAACGATTAGTTATCCGTTCGAACTAATCAATGCCCTTGCATGTTCATAGACCGATGGACCCGAATATCTTGTGAAATAATTGTATGAGTTCATTCTCACATTGTTGATATTCTGATTGGGTAAACCGAATACAGAATAAATATTTCGATCTAATTTGAACAATCATTTCTTTATCTATCATCTATTCTTTCTCATCTTCCTTGCAAATTTCGAGGACGAAATTTTTTTTAAGGAGGGAATCTGTAACGATCCCGATTTTTAATTAAATTTAAATTGGTAATTAAAATGGATTTTGGATAAAATTGTAAATTAATTTGAATTTTTCAAATTAAATAGGATATTTGTTTATTTGGGTATTAATTTTAAAATTTAATTGGGTTTTGAACTTGTACATTTAAAATCATATAAATAAAATGCAATATCCCAAAAGTTTATCAATTTAAATTAATAATATATTCTAAACTTTTGAAAATTTAATTTGAAATATAAATTTAAAAAAATCTAAAACAAATAAAATAAGTAATAACTATATATGGATAAAGCTCCAATTTCTTTTGACTTTAACAATCTTCAGATAATAAATATTTTAAGAAATCATTTGAATTCAAATTGTATACATACATACAATACATACTTTCTTTTGAAAAGAGAAAAAAATTCGCTTATTAATAAAATTAGTTTTTAAAATCATTTCTTTCTTTAAATTGGTATAAGTAGAAGTAATAGACATAAATGAATTTATTCAAGTGAATTAGGAATTTGAATCTACAATTAAAATAAATGTTTCAAAAATTTGTGGCATTTAAAAATATTAAGGAGTAATGTATATAATGAAATATTGGTTAAATTCTTTTAACATTGTATATGTATACACACACATACAAATGAAATAAAAGGTACATTCATTTATAAAGTTTATATAACATAAGAATAAAATTTTTAAACATTCTCTTGTCTTTGTAAAACTACAAATGTTAAACATATACGTATGAAAGTGTGAATTTGTACAAGTGTTTAGGCCTCATGATCACTTTCTTACAGATGGCATTCAACTAAAATAATAAAATTAAAAATTACAAGAAAACTTTTTAGTTCCCTATATGAAATTATTAAGTATCTCAGCAAAATCCGAAACAAATCAGTAATAAGAGATTGAGCATTTCAAATCTCAAGATCAAAGAAAAAAAATCAAAGCTCGGTTATAAAAAGCAGTTTCCAAAAGATAAAACAAAGTTGGAAAAAAGATCTGAAATCTTCTTCAACATCAAGCTATAGATCAATATCACGTAAGTTTTTTTAACTTTATAGTTAATAAATTTATAGTTTTAAAAATCAAATTTAACACTAATTAAAAAGAAATGCAGATTATAAATGAAACAAGTGCTGCAATTTTGGCCAAAGGAAGCAATGTAGTAATTTCTGGAAATATTTTAAGGCAAGTGGATTTCTTTTTTTTAGATCTGAATTTGAAATTGTTAAACAATATTAGAGCAGGGATTAATCAATTATGTTAATCAGTAGCAGGAAAATCAAGTTCAAGAGTAAAGTCTGCAACCTGGAAATAAAGCAAATTTGAAGATTTAAAACAAATTCAAACTGTAAGTAAGAAAATTAAAAAAATTTATCAATGAACTGAATAAACAAATATAATAAGTGATTAAGCAAAGATTTTATTTATAAGTCCCAGATTCAAAGCTACAGGCAGCTAGACACAAACAAAATGCTTCTTTGTCAATTTCTAGTTTTCAAAGTATCCAGTTCTTATTTCTGCTTCATCAACCAGGTGAGCAAATCCCTTAGCCTGCTATGTTTTTTATGCTGGGATTTGTCTTTGAAGTACGTTATGGATTATGGTTGAATGACTGTGTGAATTGTTTGTATGCTTTTATATATATGGGAAAAAATTGGGTGCATATTAGTGTGCAGGCAAAACAACATGCCTCTGTCCCAAGTTTCAAACCCTACCTAAAAATTCAAAATTTCCCCAATACAAAACATATTAGGTTTGGTTTGTCGAATCAATTATGTTTATATGGGTATGACATTATTATAGAAATGTAAATAAGTAAAATTAACAGACAGTTCATTGGGGATTAAGGAATTCACAGTAATGACCTTTTTTAATGATCAAAATCAAGTGATTTAATTGCTATTTTTGATTATGCAATCTGATTAGTTCTCGGGAATGTTGAATTTTAAAAATAAAATTTCGACTTTTAGTTTCAAATTGAAGTGGGGATATGGGTTTGAACAGAATACACAAATTCTCCCATTGCCATTGATTTGCGAAGTTATTGTCAATGAAATCAAGGTTGGAGGTGGAGCATGTATTGTAGATTGTAGGAAAAATGGAAAAGGATTTTTTTGATGATCATCGTGGCGATGCGGCGTTAGTTTAGGGTTTGTCAACCCATTTGGTCGAACGAAAAGGAAACGATGAATTCATCGTCGAGGTTGAGCCAGAAGGGATCGGACATAAGGGAGTGGATGCGAGAATGCATGGATGAGCTTTGGCCAGATTCATGTGAAGTCCAGTGGAGTTGAGCGTCGTCGCGGTGAGGTTATGATAATTTGGTTGATTCCAGATTTTTCATTCGAGTGCTCAAATTCTATTTGCTATCGATTTCTTCCTTCCCGTGTTTCGTGTGTGATGGCAAGAGGTTTATTGGCTTGTTGGAGGGTGCAAGGTTGATCTGAAAAGCTTCGATCGTTGGTGCATATGCACAAGTTGTTATAGAGTATCGGCAATGGTTAGGAGATAAGGAAGAAAGTGGGGGGCTCGAAGTTGAACACGAGGGCTTTGGATTATGGCTCGGGTATTTGTTCAGGGGGTATTAGCTTGGGCTTGTGTAGTTTTTAATTAGCTGGGTTTTAAAATTTTAAAGTCAGAAAGGAAAAGAAAATTTTGCTAGGGGGTTTACTCGGAAAACCCACATCTGGCTCGAGTTTTACACAAGATCTTCTCGGGTGCTTGCGTTATCAATTTAAAATATGAATTAAAGTTCTCTTTTAAACTTTAAACTATTATCTCTATATAATATTTGTTTTAAAAGGGTTTGGTTAAAGAAAGGTTGTATAATTTATCAACTTAAAATAATCAAGTAAATTTTTATGATGATAAAATGTTTTAATTATTAAACAATTTTAAGAAAAAAATTATTATTTTTAAAGCTAAAGTTTTTTTTTGAAAATTGTTTGATTCCGATAATGATATTAAGAAGGTTGCATAAATTAAGAAGATTTCAAAAGATTTTGTATCAATTTCAGGCACTTAATTGAGATTTTTAAAAAAAATTGAAGTTAAGTGATAAATTATGACGAGTAAAATTGAACTTTGAATCAATAAAAAATTCTTAAGTGATTTTGTATAGCAAAATTTATTTCAAACTTAGATAAATTTAAAGGATATAATTGGATAATTAATTAAATAGTAATTAATTAAGAGTTAATTTAGTAATGTAATTAATTAAAGGTTAATTAATTAATGAAAGTGATTAAAAGATGATAACTTTAATTAGAGATTGATTAATTTATAAGAGTAATAATTAATTACTTAAAGATAATTACTTAATTAAAAGTAATTAATAAATCAATGATTAAAGTTGATTAAGTAATTAAGGAGTAATTAATTGTAATTAATTAAGGAAAATTAATCAAATGGTAATTAATTAAGGATTAATTAATTAAGGAAAAAAATTTAGGGTTTAATTATTTAATGATTAAAGTTTGATTAATTAAAGATTAATTAATTGATTAAAGGTTAATTAATTTAAATGGTTGAAATTAATTAATACTAATTAATCAGGATTAGTGTTTATTCATAAGTAATTAGTCTGATTTAAGTTAATCAGATAATTAATTGATTTTGCTTATGGATGTATGAATTGTATGAATGCCTTGAGTTGATCCCTAATGATTCTGTGATGTGGATGGATTGAGCTATGTGTGTATATATTCATCTATAATATATTTACATATTTATCTGTGATATATACATCTGTGATTTATGAATGAAAGATAAGAGTTATGGTTTATACCGCTTATCAAATATAAGCTTTATAGTTTATACCGTTTATCAAATATATTATTGTATTTGAATCTGTGCTGACTGAGGATGTTGCACTTTTATTGTGTAAAACCCCCTGGATTCCACTTTTACACACTCAAATATGGATTGCACGTGGAAATTGGTTAAGTCGCATATTTTTGAAATTGTTTTGAAATTTAATTTTTGAATCCAAATGGTTTTGGAAATGGGTTGGGATTAAAATAAAAAGTTTTTGAAAGGGGGATTTCAAAGATTAAAGTTATTTTTGAATAACTTAATTTAGTTTTAAAATCTGATTTAAATTTGAATTCAAAACTTGAAATTGAATTCTATTTATGATTTAAAGAGGTTATACAAGTTTATATGGGTTTTAAACCATTTTTAAAGTGTTGTTTTGGACTTTAAATTTAACCCAAGTTTTTAACTTGTATAAGTATAATTGGATTTTTCCGAAACAAAAACTATTTGTTTTCAAATAATAAAAGCTTTCACATAAGAAGTGAATTTCCAATTTGTGTTATAAGGAATTCAAGTTTAGAATGAAAATGGTTTTCCAAGTCATGAATAAATCTTTGGAAACGAGTTTGAAAGCTATAAATTAAATCTTAAATTTAAAGATATAATTGAGTTAATCCAAATTGAAATGGAAATTGTTTTGAGCGTCTATAAATAATAGATCTTTGTGAAACTAGGTGGACTTTGTGAAATAAATATTTTTGTTTAAAAGATTTAAAATGGTAATTTGTTTAATCCATTTCAAAAGGAAGTTTTGGGTTTTTAAGTTGTGACTTAATCGAAATCCCATATCCATATGTTTTTAAATATTGCGCTCAATATTCGGTTTAGCCGGGAGAGGATCTTGTGTTATATAAACCCATTGCGAATAATGATACGACGTTACGGATAACATTTGAAGACCGATGGTGAAGACCGGATATTTTCGAAAACAGAAGGACAACTCGTCGAATGTCTCTACATCGACTGGTCCCCGGTGTAGAGACTTCATATGTGATGGGTAGTCCGTACGTGATTAGAAATTATTCGGATTTGCAAGGGCTTCTTCGGAAGTGCCTTCGATTCTGTTCGAACCCGGAATAGACTTGTATGGATGTGTGTCCGATATTACACTTTGAGGTGTAAATCTGGTTTCTATCAAATACATTTCTGCTTGGTTTGCAGAGAATTTATTCTCTTAGCTTAACATCCTTCTCTGAGACGTACGAGCTAAGAGGTTATGTAGTTGATGGTTACTAGTGATACATTCCCAATTTGGTAATATGGCATACGAAGTGCTATTGATCATTTGTTGATCAAAGCATGGCTTTGTGAAAAAGCGTAGCTTTGTGGACGAGACCTCATCGAGCCTCACATACCGGTAAAGGTCGAAACAGGAAAGATGCGGCAAGGTTTCTGGGGTAGCTCCCCTAGGGTATGACCATTCCTTTTGGAAAAGGGTGGTATCATGGTATGGAGCCCATATACTTGCTCATGTGGGCACTGTAATATATTTATTACCGTGTGTTGTTGTTGGTGTAGAGGATCCTCGAATAAAGGTCCCAAAGGACTGGGGATGGCATATCTTATGTTTTATTCCCGGGGAAGGGAGTAGCCGGCCTTGTGTTAGCAGAGAGCCGGGTAGGTTCTCGGGGCATCCCACCAGAGGCGTTCCCATGTGGCAATAGGAAGTTCCTTAGCCTGACCACTTGTTGGAAATCCATTCATTCAATGCGCGCCTTGTACGGTTTTAGTTATATTACCTGCCATCTACTTATGGTGGTGCCCCACTATTTTGATGGTAGCTATAGTAGGCATAGTTCGGAATGTGTATGCTGGCTAGGACTTATATTATACTTTCGAAATGGTTTTCTACACTATGCACTAGTAGTAATATCAAAGAAATTTTCTCGTATTAAGCATATTTGACTATCATAAGGAGAAATCTCCTCCAATTCTGCGTTTGCATTGTGTGTGTGGCGGGAGGCCTTATGGTAGTTTCATTTTCCAAAAAGCATTGCGGATTTGAACTTTAAAAGCTTTTGTAGTTTGTTTTTAAAAGGCAAAACTTTTTTTGTTTTCTTACACCAGTCCCATGACTGACCTGGAGTTTATTGTTCCTTTCCTAAACTCTGAGTGCCTACTATTTTCCATAGGGGCAATCTAGAGTTGGGTTTTTCAGATATTCGAATTGTAGGAATTGATTCGATAGCTTCCAGCCTTTTTGATTAGTGGATCGTATTTGTTACACTTCAGCATCCACAGACCACACTTGCTTATCTTTGTGCAACTTGATGAGGGTTCGAGCTAGCTTTGGATTAAAGATGGAGTTCTTGGAGTTTGGCATTGAAGACATTATCTTTCCGCTACTACTCTCTTGTATCTCTGATAGTACTGATATCTATTGTATCATTCTATTGTATCATCATTGTATCAGATATTGTATCAAATGTTGTATATCCAATGTATTATTTCATTTCTTTCGCTATGTTGTACTTAATGTGTTATAAGCTCCAGCGAACCAGATTCGACGTTTGGATCTACGGCATTTGAGTACGAGTTTCGTATTCGGTGCCGATTTTCGAAGGTCGAGTCAGGATCGTTATATATATATATAGTAGCTTTATGAACTATTATTCTTCTGTTTCCGCTGTATATTATTATATTACTCTGTGCCTGTAATTCTGTGATTTATCTATTTACTGTATATGCTAAGTTTTGCCAAATATAAATTAACAGCTTGATATTTTAAACAATTCAATTCCGGCATGTTTGGATGCAAATGGTTAAAAATATCAAGTCGTTAAACATAATTAAACAATATAATGAAACAAAAAATACTTGATGATCAAAGCATAGTAAATATCCATAGCTATCATATCACGTCATCATTATATATATAAATAGAATTTGTCACCTTCATTAGTTTATAACTTCACGAAAATTCATTATAGCTTCACTATGAGCAAATCAAAGCCTATGAAATCGAGCCTTAGTCCTTTGAATGGGCTCGGCCTATGCTTGAGAATGGAGAGGGGATCGACCTTGGATGGTGGATGATGTGGATGTCGATTTAGAGAGATGAGAGGAGTGGGTTTGAGCTTGTTTTTAAGTGGATTGCAAATGTATATACACTTATATAAATTTATTTTCCTTTTGCTATTTTTTTCATAAATTTCCAAAGTAGAGAACCATAAAGAGAAGTACAAAGGGATGAAGAAGCTTAGCAATTTATGAATAAATGTAGAGAAGATGGAGAGTGGTATTTATAGGAAAATATGTGAACTAAAATATCATGATATTTATATGCATATACATCACCATTTCATTGCCACAACACCCTTCTCCACCATCACTATGCACGGTCGAACACGCCTTCCCCTATTTGTATAGCCATGTTTGTGAGTTGATGTGTGTAAGTGTGAAGTGCAGTTTGCTTTTTAAGCGTGTAATATCTTAAATCTTTTTGTGATATACATATAAGTGTATATGTACATTTGTGTGTGTGTGTGCGTGTGTATATATATATATATGTATTCATGTATATGTTGGGTGTGCATTTGTATGTTATATGTGCACAAGACATCTAAACATGGTTACAACAATTTTGAACAACTTTCGTTCGTTAAAAATCGAAAAGCCGATTACCGGTCACATTTTCACTTGTAGATTAATTGACATATAATATAAACAAAATTTAAAAACTAATTTCTTATCACTTATAACTAATTAAAATGATCTCGTCTGAACTATAAAACCATATAAATTAATATTAAACAACTGTTTACAAAAGTTGTTATATCGATAATGCGATACGTATTTTCTTATATTTTCAAATCAAATATACATCTTTCTAAAACTAGTATAAATGATTTATTATCACTTCATAACTAATTAAAATGAATTATTATAATTTTAAAAATAATTATTTGAATAATTATAATAATTATTAAATCATTAAATCTTAATTTAAATTAATAAATCAATTATTAAATATGAATGTCATTATTGATGATGTCATAATATATTTTATTCCCAAAAATAAAATAATTTTTTTATTTCATACTATTATGCATATGGATAAATAAATTTATGTATCCGGCTTTGCGTGTAACTTCTAATAATTATAGAGCAGTTTATTGATAAAATAGTTCTCGACCATTTTATCAATATTTTTCTCAAAGTATATATTTTTTTAAACACTTATTCAAAATGAGATTTCCATATTACTTATTGTTCAAGAAAACATAATCTATATTAAAACGGATTATATTTGAATATTTTGAAAATAAATATAAGTATCATGGTGATAAATTTGTGGATTTTTACTGACTCCCCTCCTTAAAAGAATTTCATCCTCGAAATTACAACACGAAACCCAAAGGTGTTTGCCCAAAATATTTATTTTTAAAATTACACTTGTATAATGACTATAGAATATACGTATGCAATATTTGATTCGATCAACTATTCAAATATACAACTTTACTTTCGAACTAGTATTAACCTTCCGATCCTCTAATGCGGACTCCGATCAGGATCAGAAACTTTTATTTTCCATGAATAGCTCACAACTTTTGTAGAATATGTAAGGATCTGACTATAATTCCTCACCAACGTTTTCCCTAAAGCATCGAGTGATAAATTCTTTTCGAATATCTAAATCCTATATTTAAATCTTTTGGCCAAATTTGCATTACGAAATAACTCGTGTAAAATGCATATACTTTTTTATCTTTTCCAGAATATTTTGAAAATCATGGTTTATATTTTTAAACATTTTATAAAGATATACTTTTATTCTTATGAAATTTTCTTAATTGCTTTGTGTATTTGCATTTGAACAAAGTCATGGCCAAAGAACAAAATTATATCATACATGCTGAATATTTTATGTTTATCCTTATCTTACACACATCATTTCTCCTTACATACTTAAACAATTCTTATGTCCTTCTACTTGAGTTTTCATAATACTGGTACAAACATAACTACCTTACAAGACATATATATATATATATATGACATTACGCAATATTGATACAAGGTAGGTGTTTCCAAATATTCTAATCTCACAACATAATCACCCATATGAGTCCGATGCTGACGGTCCATTTCCATATCCAAAATCAAACAAGACTTATCCATCGTTATCACTATCATGTTGTTTGTTATCAGCTTCATTTCCATCCTTAATTTATGGCATCACATCCACTTCATATGGCAGTCAGGACTGGTTCCATGGCACATGCCCAAGTCTTGTTGGAACTTCTTGTATAACTTCTCCTTCTACTAGTTCTTCTAAACCTTGCACTTTTCTTCTTCAGGATCCTCAAATTCTTCCACTTCGTCCTAAATGTTGTCCCATTGGCTGGGGGAATCTGACGACTCCTCACGCCAAATAATATGGCCATCGTCTATCTTCCATATGATGTTACTGTTGTTGTTTGATTCATGGGATACCACAGTGTTCGGGTCCTCTTCAAATTCAGATTCTTTTTCCATTGGCTCGTCCTCATGGATTTTTTCTTCCATCTCGGGTTTTGAACTTAATGGGTTAGTGGTCCACATTCCTTTTGAGGCCTGAGGGTCTCTTCATCATTAGACACTACAATTGGAGTTAGGGGAGATGTAGGAATTTCGGCTGTAGGGTAACCGACTTTATCTAGTTTGATGTATGGATCTAATTCTCCTTTAACCATGGGCATAATATTGTTAAGTGGCCATTTCTTGGGTTCTTCCTCATCACTTGAAAGAACGATTAGATCATTCTTCTCACTGTAGTTTGCTCTTGAGGTCTCCCATTTTGAATACTTTCTCTCAAAACTTGAGGTTTCTGCAATTATCAACAACAAATACTTATATATTACGAATTTTGATTTTCTTAACTAAATCTAATGTTAGGTTATAAATCTAAGTTTATGCCAACATAAATCCATTTTATTTATATAATGTTAAGGTTGATAGTTTGCTAAGCACGTGATATTGTTTCTCCAAACCAATACTTAGTATTTGAAATAAAATCCTTTGCAAATTCTCTTCCCCAAAACCCTATTTTAGATAAAAGTTCTCATTATCCAAATCCTTTTCCGAAGTATTACTCTTAATCTTCTTTGTTATTGTCAAACATCTTATAGTCCAAATTTGAAATTCTAATCATAAGATTTTTGTACTTAGATTTTACTAATCTTGATTTCAATCTAACTTTGAAGTTATAACATATCCAACTATATATTTTTTTCAAAAGATATTCTTTGTATTCAAAATATAATTCTAGATGAAATTATTTCAGTTACCATATTTTTTCTAAAACAAAAATCATTTGTATATCATGAACAAATACACGCTCTTATATAATATACTCTTAATTTATTCTAGGGTGTTAATAGCCCTATCTCTAATGAGTTACTCATCCTGGGGTGTTACTAACCCTATCTCTGATGAGATTTACCCCTATTAGGCTTAGATGTTCACCCAACCTAAGCTTCGATACCAAATGTGACGACCCTCCTTTTCTACCCTTGGAAATCGACACTAATACATCCTCGGTATTCACATGCCATAGATCCAAGCACTGGAGAGGCGGATGGTTAAGGGTAGAAAGAAGAAAAGAACATAATCATACATGAATAAAATAACATATATTATTTCAACATATAATCTTTATAACAAAAATTTAGAAATACATTTATCAGAGTTTAACTTGACATTTGCATTTACAGTTATAAATATCCGACCTTACAAATGCTGAATGCAATAGTACATAAGTGTGGTGGAAATGGGCAACAATCTTTAGAAGAATCTTCTAACTCTATGCTCTGAGCTCTTCCAAAATGCTCCAAACAAAACCTGACTACTAGGCTGCTCGAAAAAATAGAGCACCCAAAGTTTAAGGGATAGAAAATAAACTTTGGGTCAGTCATGGGATTGGTGTGAGAAACTCAAAATAGGAGTTTTTGAAAACAAAGTGTTTCTTATAAGATCATGCCGCACACAAACATGGAACATGTTTTAACCATATGATAACCAAAACATTTCTATGCGAAATCCAATGATATTATTTTTAATGACATTCTTTTGAAAACATTGTTCAAATAAACATATTCAAATAGCTGAAATTGTTACATTGGCGCATAATAGGTTTAAAACTAAAATTGAAGGCACTTATTGGAAATTTAGATTTCCAATGAATAGCGAGGTGAAGGACTACCTGCCGTATAGTGCATCTCCAAAGGAATGCACCGAGGCCACCGACAAATGGTCCTCTATGATTTAAGATCAGCCTACTCGAGATCAATAGATGGTACAGAAAGCACCGAGTATGATATCACCCTGGTAGTTCCCAACCTAAACAGAGCTCTCGTACCATACACTATATATATTTTTACCTGACTCCATAGCATGTGCAAAATAAATCTAGAAAGGTTATATCATACACTAATGGTTGCAAACCACATAGCCTTAAAGAAACCCTTATTTCACAATACCCCGGGTGTGAGGTTAGAGGTAACATTTACCTTTATTAGAACATGTTCACTTAAAATGCCACATTGTCATTTCTAACAACACACTATTGATTTCAACAAAAGTACAACCTCTAAGCTCGCGTTAAGTATAAGAGGAGTTACCTCTAACACCACCAACAGATGTACATTTATAGGAATAAGTGTACTGTGATGTTAGAAATACAATGTCAAACATCCATTTATACAAGCTTTCCAGAAACAACACAAACCGAAGGCACTCTCCTACAACATCCTGTTGGGAATTACCCCTAGAATTTGTAGCGAGTAGCCCTTGCGTACGAAGATCCTCAAGGGACCACTGCTGTTTATTTATCTCGCGAGCTACATTGAAATTATCAACAAGTGGTCCTTCCATTATGAAGATCCGACCTTCAACTTCATTGTCTTCAACATATCTTCACTTTCGAACTCATAAATTGGTTTGACGTTGTTTTTGGATAGGAATCGCCCAAATTCGACCCTTGTTTCTCCGAACCAATTATCAAAAAAAATGTTAAGTTTGAGGGTGATTGTCATTTCAGTCATTAATATCTTTTATCAAATAAAATATCTCTTTTAGAGATATAAATCTTTAAATCATATTCTTTTTTAGTATATACGAAACTATTAAACCTTTCTTTAACTTTAGAAATACCAAATCAAAATCATTTTCCATAAATCATATTGCAGAACCTTTTTGAGTAAAAAACGTCGATAGAAATTGTACTAGTTTTACTCAATATTAATTTCTATATTCAATCTTTACTGTCCATCGAATAATGGTGAATCATCTTATAAATTCACAAAGATAGTACGGATTTCCTCCTTGGAATTTAATGCCAAGTATAAGAAGATTATTCTATACAATCCAAGTTGTTCTAAATTTGGAAAAACTAAATCTTTTATACTTGCCTTGTTTCTAACATTTCGACCTTATCTAATCCTAGCCCTGGAAAGAAGTTAGGTGAGCCAGGGCACAGGTTACTCCTAAACTATGACGACCCGGAAAATTTGAATATTTGAAATTAGAATATTTAATTGATTTTGAATATTTAATAGTTAGTTTTAATATGAATTTCAAATATCACTGTTTACTTGGCAATTAAATTATTGAATTTAATAAATTGGAAATTGGGAAAATTGTTGAATCTTCAGTTTTAATCCTGTTAAAAATAATTTAAAGCTTGTAAAATTTATATGGATAACACTGAAGATAAAAAATGGGTTAAAATTGAATTCAACAGTGGTTTGTTCAGTTTTAAAAATATATTGTTTAGATCGACTTTTAAAAATAGCCTTCCGAGGCACAGCCTCGAAATTTGATGAAACTTGTTCCATTGGATCCATTATATTGTATTATTATCGAATTTCAATTTTCGTAATGTTTGAAGTTGTTGTGTGAGCATACGATATATAAACACGCTGAAATTTATATCGAAATTTTAATATAATAATAGGGTCCAAAAGCTATCTTCTCCATACGATAGAATTACGGCTCGAAACCTTTTCCATTGCGTTCGGAATGAGGCTATAACATTAGAAACACCAAGCAGCATGCCATAAGAGGAATTTAGAAACTCAAGATATGTAATGCGGATATTTTGAAAAAAAAATCAAATCAACATTTCAGGCCAACCTACTTTGTACGTCATCCTAGTTATGTTTGTATAGTTGTCTTCACCCTTTAAATCAAGTTATCACCTATCTTCCTCTGGAATTTAAATCAGGAAATCAAAAGAAAGAAAAAAATGAAAACGATGATGCAAAGGATAATAAAACAACTAGTTCAATCAAATATATGAAATCAATGGCCGAAGCCTTTCTCGTGTTAAAAAAGGGGGCAATTCGAAATCAAATATAAGCCGAGCAAATTCAAATCAAACGAATACCTTCATATTAAAATAATGGTAGTATAGATCATCGTGGAAAATCGCGATTCAAGGCCGCAAGTTCGAATTCATTCGAACAAGAAAAGGGGGGCTTTTGTGCGCGGTGGTGTTTGGATGAAGTTTGGTGTTCGTGGTGTGACGTTTGGTGGTCGAGGATGGTTGAAATCGCTGATCCACGTTATTCAACGTTGGAATTTGTCGCAGGCAAGGGTGGTTGAGGCTCGATTCGAGCGGCGCGGGGAAGTAGAGCTAGTGGAAGGAGGCAGAGGAAGAGGCCGCGCGGTGGTTTTGAGTTGGTGGTTTTCTGTAGCTGCCACGATCGAAGCGCGCGTGTGTATACAACAAGATTAGATCTGGAGTCGAAGTCGTTCGATGGTGCAGTAAGGTATTAGTTAAGTTAATTGTTTTAATCTGATTTAGATTATAGAATTCAAACTGTTAGGAAAATTAATTAAATTAGACAGTAAGGTTTATTTTGTAATTGATTTAATTTGATTTCTAAATTTGGGTTGTTGGAAAAAAATAAATAGATATGATTTTTATCTTTAGTAGGATATAAAACAAACTATTTTTTTCAAGCTTAAGATTTATATATGTATATGAATCCAGTAAAGAAAAAGTATAACATAAATATAAATATTTATTTTCACATGCCTATTTTAATTGTAGGTAAACAAGAAAAGTTATATATATATATATATATATATATAAAGAATTTGGAAGATATATTGGAATTTTTTTTAAAGTGTTGAAAAATTTATAAAAGTTAGATTTTTGAAATCTATAATCTATTTCTATAAGTGTATATGTAGTTTAAAAAGGAAAATTACTAATTTAAAATTAAATCATTAGTTAAATTAATAAATGGTAATTGACTGTTCGATTATTTCAACTGTTAATAAACCGTACCATGTTTGTACAATGTTCAAAATTGTGAAGAAATAGTCGAGATTGAAGTGGATTACAAATTAAAGGTCAAAGGTGAGTTAACCTCACTCTTCTACATTGCTATTTAAATTTAAATGGTTAAATTTAAATAATTGGTTGAATGATTGAATTGATTTAATGTGCTATATTATATGTAGTAGTATATATAATATATATTGGAGTGATTGATTTCCCGCATTATATAGCGGATGAGACCTTATGCGCCGCATAATAGCGGATGATATTATATTAATCCCATATACTGTGATATTCCACCTCGAAGTGGAATTGGCGTTGTGCTAACGTCTGTGGATGCAAGAAAACAGGTTGGAGGGATCCAACTGGATTCCTCAAAATTATTTAGATTGTTTAATATTCTGTGTTATGAATATTTGATATTCTGTGATGAATTATATTAATAATTAGAATATTGAATGCTATGGTTTGCTTGAATATATTTCGGTACACCAAGTTATCAAAATATATAGAATTGGATTTTTGAAAAGAAAATAAAAGAGTGAACTTTTAGGTAAAATGATTATAGAAAAATTGAATAAATTTAAGAATGAACTGAAAAGGAATAAAAGTGATTTTAAAATTTTAATAAATAAAATCCAAGTATGGGAAGGGAGATTTTGAATAAAAGGGAAAATTATGAATTTTAAAACCCAAGTGATATTATTTAAAGGAATAAAGAATTTATTTTAAAATTCAAGGTTTAAATTTTTTTAAAATGATAAAGAAGGAATTTAGGGAAATTTGAAATTGGTGTTTTCAGTTAAAAGATTTTAAATCATAATTAAGGAATAAAAATCTGAAATCAATGGGTTTTGGAATAAATTGAGTAAGTAAGAAATTTATTTTTAAATGGGGTAAACTGGAAATCAATCTGTAAATTGATTTAAGTGTTTGAAATTGGAAATTTAAAGGAGAATGTGGCTATGAAATTTATAAACTGGGTTTATAAAAGTGAAGCAATATATCAGTGGATATTTGGAAGAATAAATTCACGGTGGGAATTTATTAAAGAAATGGGTAAATTTGTTTAAAAATAAATAGTGATTTATTTTCAAAAGATGTGGAAGAGAAGCGTATTTCCCTAGATAGCCAAGTACGTTTTCAAAGAATTTTTTTAAATATGAGTTAAAAGTTTAATGTCGTGTTAAAAAGCATGTTTTAGAAAACCAATTATTTCTAAATGTTCAAATTCTAAAGTAAGTATTTTCTTTTGATCTATTATAGTAGCAATTATTTAAAGGTGGCTTTGTATTATGTTTTAAAAGTTAAAAATTTAGTTTTGTACTGTAAAAGTAGTTTTATTTTGAATATTCTTAAGTAGATATTTTGGATAAGTATTAAAGTAATTTTTAAATTTAAATGTTTAAAGTGTATTTTATAATAAAGTGTTTTTAAATTATTTTAGAATCTAAAGTATTTGTACTCGGTGTTTTCCTTGGAAATAAGTATTTGGGAATTCATTCCATGAGAAGAGTGTGGTTCGAAAACTGTTTTCGAAGGGTTGAAAAGTGGAAATATATCTTGTGAAGGTATTTTGAGATTAATAAATAATTTGGTGAAATTATTTATGTTTGATGGTTGTTTGTGAATGTTATTTGATAGTAAATAACCGACTATTAGTATTGGCCAATGCGCTGATTGTTTCGAAGAGACCGGGATCGGGATTAATTTCTCGAAAACCACTTATATCCAGTTTGTACGTTTTCATGAGGAAGACGAGTTTGGATTCGAAGGTGGAGTAGTGAAGTACAAGGACTAGTCGCTACTAATCCTAAGGTGATTTCAAAATGGATGTAGTAGGAGTAGTGCCTTCCGTTCCGTTCGAACCCGTGATGGACTTGTATGGATGAATGCTTTCAGAACATCGTCTGGTGGACGATGAGCATTCTAAGTGATATATTCTAAAAAGGTAACACTTAGCCTCAAGCCTCATCAACCGGGAATGACTGAAAATCAGGGACATGCAGCAAGGCTATGTGGGTAGCACCCATTAGGGTGAGGTCATCCCTGTCTAGATGTCCCTTTTTATTTCGGCTTAGCGAGCGGTTGCTGATCCTAACTGCGAGGTGATCTTACTCAGGATTATCCAGTAAGGGGTAGTCTCGGTCTTGTGTTGCAGAGGATTAGGAGTTATCCTCGGTACGGTGATCTAGGCCAGTACTGTGACAGGTGGTAACTTAGTGCCTAGTGATTAGTTGAAAATCCATTCTCCCAACGTGCCATTTACGGTTTTGTTTATATTACCCACGACTGTGGCTAGTAGCTGGAATTTAATTAATGTTACAATTTCGGCTATTTGAATAAGTATTTGTATATAGATGCTATTATAATATCAGAGGATTTTATAATAAATGTTTTAGATATCATAAGGTAAAAACCCGACATGTTTATTGGTGGCGTGGTCTTACGAGATGCTTTTGATTTTCAAGAGAATTTTGAAACTTTAATAATCAATTTGAGTGTGGTTTTCTCATGCTGGTAATCAATACTGACTCGAGTGTTATTTAACTATAATGCTCGGGTCAGACCGAGTATTATAGATTACAGGAAAGGATGCTGTGGAGCTCGGGAGACGAGCTGGATGGAGATAGGTACTTCCATACTTATTACGACCCTGACCCGACCTTCGAAAATTAGCACCAAATACATCGCTCGTATTCAAATGCCGCAGATCCGAACGTCGAATCTAGTTCGTTGGAGCTTATAACACATTAAGTATACAACACAGTGGAAGAAAATGAATAATATCATTGATACAACAATGAATACAATATCTGATACAATATGATACAACAATATCAGAGACAAATATACATAGCGGAATATGATAGCAACGGAAAAGTTAACTCAATATGATCTTCAATGAAGAGTGAATCCAAACTCTGCAATTCCAAACCAAAAGCTTATCCCAAAAGCTACGAGGATACCAATCCAATAAGTTCTAACCGCCATTAATGTTGTACTGAAGCAAATGTGATCTCGAAATACTATCGCCAAAATCCAAAGGCTGAAAGTTATCGACTCTACTCCTACTACTTGATTATCTAAAAAAACCAACTCTAGACTGCCCGTGTGGAAAATTATGGGCACCCAGAGTTTAGGTAGGGAACAATAAACTCCGGGTCAGTCATGGGACTGGTATGAGCAAAAAAAAAAAAAAAACAGTTTATCTTTAAAACAAAGAAAAGATTTTAAAATTTAAAATCTGCAATGCTTTTTGAAAAGTGAAACTACCATAAGGCCTCTCGTCACACACACCATGCAATCACACACTTGGAGGAGATTTCTCCTTATGATAGTCAAAAATGCTTACTATGCAAAAATCATTTTTTGATATTATTATTAGTGCATAATAGAAGACACTTCCAAAGTATAATATTAATCTTAACCAGCATAGGTACCATTATATTATGCCAGCTATAGCTACCACCTGAGGTGGCAGGTTATACAATTGCAATCATATTGGGCTCGTATTGTTTGATTGGATTTCAACAAATGGTCAGGCTAAGGAACTTCCTATTGCCACATGGGTACGCCTCTGGAGAGATGCCCGGAGAACCTACCCGGCTCTCTGCCAACACAAGGCCGATGCACTCCCTTCCCGGGAGTAACACCTAAGAATGCGACCCCCGTTCATTTGCGACCTTTATCCGAGGTACCTCTACACCAACAACGTCACACATTAATAAATATACAGTGTCCACATGAGTAAGCATCTGGGCTCCATACTATGATACCGTCCTTTTTCAGAAGGAATGGACATACCCTAGGGGTGCGACCCCTGAAACCTTTCCGCATCTTTCCTGTTTCGACCATTACCAGGTTGTGAGGCTCGATGAGGTCTCGTCCATAAAGCTACACTCTTTCACAAAGTCATGCTTTGATCAACAAATGATCAGCAGCACTTCGTATGCCACACTACCAAATTGGGAATGTAGTAAACATCAACTACATAACCTCTGAGATCGTACGTCATAGAGAAGGGTGTTAAGATAAGAGAATATATCTCCGCTACCAAACGAAAATGTATTTGATAGAAATTGGTCTTACATCTCAAAGTGTAATGTCAGACACACATTCATACAAGTCTGTTTCGAGTTCGAACGAAATGGAAGGCGCTTCCGAAGAAGCCCTTGTAATACGGGTATTCAAAATCCCGATCGGACTTCCCATCACTAGGGAATCTCTATATCGGCGCGACTTAGTGTAGAGACAATCGACGGGTTATCCTTTCGTTTTCGAAAATACCCGGTCTTAACCACTGGTCTTCCAGTGCAATTCATAACGACGTATCATTATTCGGAATGGGTTATATGACACAAGGTCCTCTCCCAGCTAAACCGAATAATGAGCACAATATTTAAAAACATATGGATATAGGATTTCAGTTAAGTCACAACCTATTATCCAAAACCTTTCTTTTAATGGTTTAAAAAAAATTACCATTTCAAATATTTTTAAATAAAAAGATTCATTTCACGAAGTTCACCCACCTTTCACAAAGATGCAATAATTTCAAATTGGATTAACTCATCCACTCATTTAAACAAAAGACTCAATTCATAATTCCCAAATTTATTGCCTTTCAGAAACAATTTTCATTTCAAATCTTTTATTCAATAGAAACACCTTCTAAATCTTCTTCAATTTCAAAATAAGATTCAATTATCTTTCACAAAGATTAATTCATAGCTTTCAAAACAATTCATATTTTCATTTAAAACTTGAAATCTTTGGATACAAATCGAAAATTCTTTCCATATATGAAAGCTATTGTTTGAAAACAAATAGTTTTCGTTTCGGGAAAAACTGATTACATTTACATAAGTTAAAGCCATTCAAGTATAAACTTGGGTTTAAATTTAAATTCCCAAAATAATACTTTTTTTAAATGTTTAAAACCCATATAAACATCTTTATAACTTGTATAACCTTTTTAAACCATACTTTCCAAATCATAGAATTCAATTTCAAATATCGAATTCAAATTTAAATCAAACTATTTAAATTTCAAAACTCAATCAAGTTATTCAAAATAACTTATATTTTTGAAACTCATTTTCAAAAAGCTTTCAATTCCAATTCCAAAACTATTTTAAATTCAAAAATTCAATCTTTAAAATCATTTCATAATATTAGATTTAAATATCTGTGACTTAACCAATTTCCTCGTGCAATCCATATCTGTGTGTGTATAGTGTAGTCCAGGGGTTTAACACAATAATGGTGCAACAACATCATCAATCATTACAGATTCAAACACAAAAATAACGATAAGCGGTATAATCTATAATGCTTATATTCATTCACAGATCATAAGTAAACAATATAAATTTATCACAAATAAATAAATTGCATTCGTCATAGATAAATGAATTACTTCACAGATGAATAAATTTCATCACGGTTCACAGCTCAATCAGAATAATTCATATCACACAATTTAAAGCATCCAATTCAATTCAAACATTCATAAGTAAGATTAATTAAATATCTGATTAATTTAAATCAGATCATTTACCTATGAATAAATTTTCTAATCATGGTTAATTAGTAATTAATAACAAACCATTACTATTAATTATTCTTTAATCATTAATTAACTTTTGATTAATAATTAACCATTAGATTAATTATTCTTAATTAATTACAATAATTAGTTAATTAATCATTAATTAATAATCATTCCTTAATCACCTTCATTAATTAATTATCCTTTAATTAATTAATTATTCTCAAATTAATTACCTTAAGTAATTAATCTTTAATCACCATTAATACCAAAATCAACTCAAAAGATTAAGGTTAATAACATTTCATCTTAATCATGTTTATAATTACACTATTCATTTCAAAATAATTAGTCTATAAATTATGTTACAAAGTTAAATAAATTAAAGGCTCAATTGCTTGAAAACAATTTACTTTTGAACTTAAACTAACCCCATACTTAAAACAAAACAATTATTTATAGAAATGGGTTAAACATATTTAAAATTTGAATTTGTTTAAACATCTCGCTCTACATTCAAACATTTCATATATCTTTAAAACTGGCTAGTATATACTTGGAAATTTCTTTTAAAAACCTTATTTAAGATTAATCTTTACTTCCAAATTTGGAAATTCATCTTTCAACTTAAAAAATGGGCAGGATTCTTAAAAACTCAAAACCTGGTAATAAATCGACCCGAGCCTTCCCTGGTTGTCACCCGAAACACCGGCCTTCCTTCTCCGAGTTGTTCCGGAGTAATTCCCAAATTTTTATTTTCAAAACTTTTGATTTTTGTTTTAAGTTTTATAAAACCCGGTATAACACAAAAACGCTCGAATAGACACTCGAGCCTGCACCCAGTTTTCCTAAGGAATACTTCAAGTTTTCTTCCTTCGTTCCCAAATCTTCCAAAACATCATCACAGATACACGGTGCACCGTGCACACCACCACGACTACCACTGATCGTCACTGCCATCATCGACAACTCGTTCTCGACCATCTCCCTCGATTCTGGCCATCAAGCTACTGAGTTAAACACGATATCAATGTTTTGGTTGTCTTAAACTCCCCTGGAACCAACTCAAACACCCAAAATCGCCTCGCCTGATCATCACCACCCTCCGATAACACTGCGACTTCGATTGGAACTTCATCACACTCCCTACCTTCTATTTCCATCAGACCGAACGACTCCGATCTGCCCACGCTTCTGCACGAGCATGCTGTACAGCGTCGACCAAATTGGGTTCTTAAACCCTAATTCTTCGAACCCAAGACTAATTGATCATTAAGAAAAATTCGTACCATTTTTCAATCGACCAACATCATATCGTCTATCCTTAGACTCGAGCTTGAAGCTCGACTTAATGTTGATCGTTGGAAATTAACGATTTTGTATTCTCCTTCCTATTCGAGAATTCACGATGTATATATGCTTAAAATTTTTGAAACTATGATCAAAATTCATCAATTGCAAGTACGAATCATGTTGTAAAATCAAAACTTGAAATTATGAACCGTGATTTTTGACTTGAAAATTGATTTTTACTGTTATATTTTTTTTAGAATATTATTAAATATTTCCATCCGAAATTATTTTTAAAAACAATGTTACATCCTTGTTCGCATTTTATCTTTTGATTATAGGAGGAGGATTTAATTTTTTTTCTTTTGAAAACCAAATTTGAAAACCTGTAGACAAGACTGTAAACAAGGCAGAGGCAGTCTGCCTAATTCACAGACATGCACACACTCAATCTATAGATACATACAACATGCAGGCACATTCAGATCCATACCAAAACATTATCACAAATAGATTTGAGGTTGAAAATTTTGCTCACCTATCATGAAGAACAGAGGACATGTTTTTCTTTTGATCTGAAATCTGGAAATTGATTGTTGCCTGCTTGTTTTAATTTAAATCCATTTGAGTTGATCTTTAGCTTGATGACTTCAAATTAATTCTGAAGTCTTAATCTTTGAATTGCATTTACTTGATCAGGTTGATTTTAAATCCTTTCTGGTTGAAGATTTGATCTTTCATGCTAATTTCCTGAGATGATGTTGTTTTGAATTCTTTTGCTTTGATTGAGTTTTTTTTTATGACCTGCAATTCCAGGTTGAAGATTTTCATTGCTTATTGTTTCCAGATTTGCTTTGATTTCTTTTTGTTTTTAGATTGAAAACTTCAATCTAGACTTGATTGATATGCATCTGAATTTAAGCTACCACTTGTTGTTTGCCTTGATCAAATTTTGAAATATATTCAGGCTTCAGGGTTTTGATTTTTATTTTTGTTTCAGGTCTGGTTTTTTTTTTTTTAATGCAAGAGATTTTTTTGGAAGCCTGGTTTTACTTTCTTTTGATTTACATTATTAAGAAATTTTAGAGAATAGGACTTGCCACTTGTTTAACTAAGCCTACAAGTGTCTATTACTTATTTTCATATTTTTACAAATGTCTTAATTTAATTCTAAAACACTTACACTTGTCAAAACTCAATATGTAAAGACCTTAACAAAAAAATAATTTATAAATTTTGTTTTAAATCCCTATTCCAAATTAAATTTACGGAACATGTTTTCATCTATGTTATGTATTTTAAATCTTATACTTCATTCCAAAAGATATACTCATACTAACATTGGAAAACAAAATTTTATTAGCTCCAAATACATAGAGATTTGAAATCCAATTTATTTGCAATACATTTCTATTTGAATTTCATAGCAAATTTTCAAATTAATTCACAATTTAATTTAAAAATTCATTTAAATTACAAACTTAAATTTGCCTCAAAAACTTGGGATCGTTACAGATTTCCCTCTTAAGAAAATTTCGTCCTTGAAATTTGCAAGGGAGATAACAAGATGGATACACAACGATAGAGAATCGACTCATCAGTCAAACTGAATATGTTATATCCCGAAATTTTTGGCAATATCAATTTAATAATCTGTATTAAAATTTAAATTGATTTGATAATCTTTGTAATAAAATTTGAATTTAATTTAATAATCTAATTGAATAAATATTTAATTGGTGAATTTTTATCTTTTAAAGCTAATAAATTGGTTTCTATTTATAATGTAAATATATGGTTTATATTGTAAATAGATTAGCTTTGTTTTAATTTAAAAAATAAAGTCATATTTTCTAATTCTAATATTTTTGATAATTTGGAAATTTTATTTTTATTTAATATTAAGCTTTTCAAAGCTATTTAATAACTATATGGTTTTAAAAATTGTTAAGACAAAAGTTTAAATTGTTTAAAATGATTTTGGCTTAAGCTTAAATATAAATTAATTAATAATAAGGTTTGTTTTGTTCTTTTTAAATATAGCTTGATAAAATAAGTAATTTATTAGTAAAGAGAAAATTTCTTTTATAAATTATTTTAATTTGATAGTTTGATATTTTCAAACAATATTAATAATGTATTGTTTTTGCTAATAGATTTTAGTATAAATAGAATTTTTATTTTAAAATTTAAGTTTAGAATTTGATTTGAATTTGAATTTAAAGTTTTTAAATTCAAAATATATATTTTAAATTGTTTTGGATTTTAAAATATTTGTATAAACTTTTATTTCATAAATATAATTGGATTTATTTATTTAATATTATCTTCATATAAATAAGTACATATTAACTAATTAATTAAACATAAGTTTACTTTAATCTTATATTAACATTTAACTAAATATTAATTTACTTTAAAAAGACATGTCTAAATTGTTAAGTTTATCAAAATGAAAAACGTCGTTATATAGGACAAGTGTCAAATTTAATTTGGTTTTTCTTTTATTTTTATTTCAGCCTTTATATTAACAAATCTCCTTCTTCATTTATTTTCTTTTTCTAAATCTAGAAGCTAAGTTCAAATCTAAAGCTAAGAAAACAAATTCGACCAAAATCCGAAAACAACTCTTCAAAACTAAAATCGGTAATCCTCTTCATTTCAAAGTGCAAATCAAATCCCTGTAACATTTTCAAATCAAGGCAACTCAGTTTCTAACAAATAAGAAAATCTGAGATCTGTTCTAAAGCCTGCATCATATTTCTTCTTCAATCTGGAGTTTTTCTACATGCAACTACATTTTCAAGCAAAAGCATTTCTGTTTGATAAAGCAACTCATATCCAAGAACAAAGTTCTAACTCAAGCAAAGGATTTCAGTTTTTAAAAAGAGTTTAAAGTTTTCTGAGTCAAAAGCTTTTCAAAATGGAGGCTCTGTTCTTCTTTAAAAAGGTGAGTAATATCACTTTTTAAAATTTAAGAATGAATATGGTTGCTTGATTATCTTTGGAAATAAGTATGCTACGAATATATATATATAAGTGCATTTTTGTATGTTTATGTGAATGTATAGATGTGAGCATGCATGTTGTTATCTGTTGCACCTCTGCTTAAAATTTTCAAACTAAGATTTAGAACAAAATTCATATTCTCTGGAACTAATTGCTGTTAGGATCTAGACTATAAACAAAACTTGTTTGTTAGAGGATAGAGTAAAGATTAAAAATTTATTTAAGTTAAACTAAATTTAGTTTTGCCCTGGAAAAACCAAAGGAACAGGCAAGCTCTAGCTTGTCTAAATTTCAAACAAATTAATTTATTTAGTCAGGTATATAATCTGAAATCTAAATCAAAGACTTGATTTTTAAAACTTAGATCATGATTTTTAGTAATGGATTACGGGTGCATTTCTGGTTTAACCGGAAATTGGTTATTTGGGGTTTTTGGTGATCCAATAGATTGGAGGGGTCGGGGTTCTTCCTGATAATAGAGGTGTGATCAGTGTTATGGCAAAAATAGCTGGTGGTGTTGCATTTCATCGAGAAGGCAGCGGTGGTGACTTCTTTTCTACAGCCCTAGTTTTCGATAGGCTTAGTAAATTGGTCGGCACGGCTTCTACAATTGATCGATTGCAGTGAGGTTTGGAGGGGTGGAAGTGTAGCCATTGACGAGATTGTGGCCGAAGGTGCAACATTCCTGGTAGTCGGAGTTTCTTGGTCGAGGCCATGACAGGTTTTGGGTTTGTGTTGTTCAGTTGTTCCAGTTTGAGTTTAAATACTCAAATTCAATTTCGAGACTTATAATTGATCTGATGTTCGGATTTGGCTATGAGGGTAATCGTCGACCTGTGTGAATCATCGTTAATGATCGGAATTAGCTGTGGCGACGGTGCATGTGCACGGTGCATTGTTTTCTGGTGAAGTTGCTTTGGTTCTGATTTGTATTCGAGTTAATGGTGATTGACTCGAAGTAAGTAGATGGTTTGCTCGGAGTAAAGTGAGTTTTGACTCGAAGTAATATAGGTTGGCTCGTGTTAAAATATTGTTACAGGTTTTCAAAAGAAGCCTGTAGTGTTTTGTTTTAAATTTTAAAACTGAAGATCTAAAATGAAAAGTAAAGTTTTTAAACAAGTTTAAATCTATGTTTAAATCTGATTCAACTTTAAGTTTAAATCTCAGTTTTTATATAAAATAAAGTTATAAATTTGAATTGCTTTAACTACTTTAAAAATGTTTAAGTAGTTTGAATTTTAAAAATGAAGATTTAAAATGTAAGTAAAGTTTTTAATCAAGTTTTAATCTGGAAATTCAAATTTGATTTTATCTTAATTTGAAGATAAATAAGTTTAAAATTTAAATTGTTTTAAACAACTTTGAATGGTTAAAGTATATTTTAAATAAGGTTTGAATTTAAGATGAATTTGGTTTATATTTTTTCTAAGATTTCTTTTATAAGACAAATACTTCTTTAACATGTAATTCAAAAGTGGTTTTTAAATTGTTTTAAATTTTGTTAAAGTTAATTTGTATTCATTTTAAATCTTAAATTTAAATGAAATTGAAAATGAAATTTGAAAGTAAATTAAAAGTAAATTGTTTCTAAATGCTTTCTTAATGATAATTTGATCATTAATAAGAAAATTTATTTAGTAATTTATTAGTAAAGAGAAAATTTCTTTTACAATTTATCTTAATTTGATAATTTGATATTTTCAAACAATATTAATAATGTATTGTTTTTGCTAATAGATTTTAGTATAAATAGAATTGTTATTTTAAAATTGAATTTTATACTTTGATTTTAATTAGAATTTAAAGTTTTGAAATTAAAAGTACAGATTTTAAACTGTTTTGGATTTTAAAATATTTGTATAAACTTTTATTTTATAAATATAATTGGATTTATTTATTTAATATTATCTTCATATAAATAAGTACATATTAACTAATTAATTAAACATAAGTTTACATTAATCTTATATTAACATTTAACTAAATATTAATTTACTTTAAAAAGACATGTGTAAATTGTTAAGTTTATCAAAATGACAAATGTTGTTGTATAGGACAAGTGTCAAATTTAATTTAGTTTTTCTTTTATTTTTATTTCAGCCTATATATTAACAAATCTCCTTCTTCATTTCTTTTCTTTTTCTAAATCTAGAAGCTAAGTTCAAATCTAAAGCTAAGAAAACGAATCCGACCAAAATCTAAAAACAACGCTTCAAAACTAAAATCGGTAATCCTCTTCATTTCAAAGTGCAAATCAAATCCCTGTAACATTTTCAAATCAAGGCAACTCAGTTTCTGACAAATAAGAAAATCTGAGATCTGTTCTAAAGCCTGCATCGTATTTCTTCTTCAATCTGGAGTTTTTCTACATGCAACTACATTTTCAAGCAAAAGCATTTCTGGTTGATAAAGCAACTCATATTCAAGAACAAAGTTCTAACTCAAGCAAAGGATTTCAGTTTTTAAAAAGAGTTCAAAGTTTTCTGAGTCAAAAGCTTTTCAAAATGGAGGCTCTGTTCTTCTTTAAAAGGTGAGTAACATCACTTTTCAAAATTTAAGAAAGAATATGGTTGCTTGATTATCTTTGGAAATAAGTATGCTACGAAAATATATATATAAGTGCATTTTTGTATGTTTATGTGAATGTATAGATGTGAGCATGCATGTTGTTATCTGTTGCACCTCTGCTTAAAATTTCAAACTAAGATTTAGAACAAAATTCATATTCTCTCGAACTAATTGCTATTAGGATCTAGACTATAAACAAAACTTGTTTGTTAGAGGATAGAGTAAAGATTAAAAATTTATTTAAGTTAAACTAAATTTAATTTTGCCCTGGAAAAACCAAAGGATCAGGCAAGCTCTAGTTTTTCTAAATTTTAAACATCTTAATTTATTAAGTTAGGTATATAATCTGAAAGCTAAATCAAAGACTTGATTTTTAAAACTTAAATCATGATTTTTTGTAATGGATTACGGGTGCATTTCTGGTTTAACCGGAAATTTGTTATTTGGGGTTTTCTGGTGATCCAAGAGGTTGGAGCGATCGGGGTTCTTCCTGATGATGGAGGAGTGATCAGTGTTGATGGCAAAAATGGCTGGTGGTGTTGCATTTCATCGAGGAGGCAGCGATGGTGATTTCTTTTCTGTAACCCTAGTTTTCGATAGGCTTAATAAATTGGTCGGCACGGCTTCTATAATTGATCGAGTGCAGTGAGTTTCGGAGGGATGGAAGTGTGGCTATTGATGAGATTATGTCCGGAGTTGCAGCATTCCTGGTGGTCGGAGTTTCTTGGTCGAGGCGATGATAGGTTTTGGGTTTGCATTGTTCAGTTGTTACAGGTTTGAGTTTAAACACTCAAATTCGATTTTGAGACTGTATAATTGACTTGATGTTCGGATTTGGCTATGAGGATGATTGTCGACCTGTATGGATCATCGTTGATGAACGGAATTAGCTGCGGCGATGGTGCATGTGCACGGTGCACTGTATTCTAGTGAACTTGCTTTGGTTCTGATTTGTATTCGAGTTAATGGTGATTGACTCGAAGCAAGTAGATGCTTTGCTCGGAGTAAAGTAGGTTTTGACTCGAAGTAAGATAGGTTAGCTCGGGTTAAAATATTGTTACAGGTTCTTAAAAGAAGCCTGTAGTGTTTTGCTTTAAATTTAAAAACTGAAAATCTAAAATGAAAAGTAAAGTTTTTAAACAAGTTTAAATCTAAGTTTAAATATGATTCAAGTTTAAGTTTAGATCTCAGTTTTTTGTTATAAAATAAAGCTATAAATTTGAATTGTTTTAACTACTTTAAAAATGTTTAAGTAGTTTGAATTTTAAAAATGAAGATTTAAAACGTAAGTAAAGTTTTTAATCAAGTTTTAATCTGGAAATTCAAATTTGATTTGTATCTTAGTTTGAAGATAAATAAGTTTAAAATTTAAATTGTTTTAAACAATTTTGAATGTATAAAGTATATTTTAAATATGGTTTGAATTTAAGATGAATTTGGTTTTAATTTTTTTTTAAGATTTCTTTTATAAGACAAATACTTCTTTAACATGTAATTCAAAAGGGGTTTTTAAATTTTTTTGAATTTTGTTAAAGTTAATTTGATTCATTTTAAATCTTCAATTTAAATGAAATTTAAAATGAAATTTGAAAGTAAATTTAAAAGTAAATTGTTTTTAAATGCTTTATTAATGATAATTTGATCATTAATAAGAAAAATGTTTTTATCATTAAATAAATAAAGATTTAATGTTTTGAATTATTAAGTTAATTAAAATGAATAATTTATTTATTTAATTAATTAATGACTTGGATTAATTAAATAAGTAATTAAAGGTTTAAATTAATTAATTAAGGTTTAAGATTAATTAATTAAGGAATAATTAATTTGTAATTAAGGATTATTAATTAGAATCTTAATTAATAATTAGTGATTAATTAATCAAGTAATTAAGAATTAATTAAATTATAGTTAACACTTAATTAATTAAATAATTAGAGATAAATTAATTGGTTATTAAAGATTAATTAATTTGCAATTAATAATGATTAATCTAAGTTTAATTACTTATGGAAAGTAATTAAAGAATTAATAATAGTTAATGATGGCCATTAACTTAAGATTATTTAATAATTAATTAATGGATTAATTTTAATAAATAATTAGATTAATTAATTGATGATAATCCTTTGTGAAATTGTTTAAATGTAATTACTTAATGGAAGTAATTAAGGAATTAATTACTAAATGTAATTAATTGAGTTTAATGTGATTGGTTTAAATTAATTAATTAATTAAGTTTAATTAATTTTAATCATGGATGATTTGTTAAGTAATTACTTAATGTAATTAATAGAGTGCAATTTCTTAGTGAAGTAATTAATGATAATTACCGGATGTAATTAATGGAAGATGGTTTAATAGTGAAAGTAATTTGGACTAAATTACTTTGTATAATTAATCAAGGGATTAATTGAAGAAATTAATTAAGGAGTAATTAATTTATTAAATGAAGTAATTAAGGGTAGCTAATTATTGAATGTGAATAATAAAAGGTGATTAATAATTATGGTTTAATTGAGATTAATTACTTAATGTAATTAATTTAAATAAGTTATTAATTTAAATTTAATTAAGGATCATTAATTTAATTAATGATGTAACTAAAGATTGATTAATTAGATTAATTAATCAATAATAAGTGATTAAAGAGTGATTAATTAATGTAGTTAATTAAGGATTAATGAAATTAATTTCAGTTAATTAATTAATTGATGAAGTAATTAAAGGTTAATTACTATAAGTGGTTAAGAATAATTAACTTGTGAAATTAATTAAAGGACAATTACTTGAATTAATTAAAGGATAATTAATCAAGGGTGATAAATTAAGGTGGATAATTAGAGAATAATTAATTAAATTGTAATTAATAAATGGTTATGTAAGCAAGATTTATATGATGAAAGTAATTAATTTAATTCACTTTAAATTAATTAGAGATGGAAGAAATTAATTTAATTCATTTTAAATTAATTATAGATGGTGTGATTATTAATCATAGCTTATGTATGGATGAATGATTATTGATTCCTTTGAATGGTTTGAGATCGCAGTTATGAGATAAGTAAGGCTGTGTGATATGAATGCTTTGGTTGCATTGTGATAATAATATGGATTATCTATTTGTGATGATAATGTGGATTATCTGTTTACGATGATAATGTTGATTATGTATTGTGGTATGTGAATTATCTATCTGTGTGTATATAGATAATAGAATTGAATTGTTTTAAACTTTAAAACAACTTCGCCTTAAAAGATACGTTTTGGGTTTCGATGAGACCGGGATCGGGTTTGCTGCAGCATGAGAGGGGGTTCTCGCTTTGCGTTAGGTGGCGAACGGGAGACTCTTACCCCTACATGTCCCCGGGGGTAGTATATGGCTTTGTGGGGTTGGTTTGCTAGGTGCTTACAGTCGAGAGGCTGGCCGTAAAAGCAAACCCGAGGTATCATTGTGAGACACCGCGGGGCTGGGATGGTTGAAAAGCCTACCAGTCGAGTGAGCCATTATCGATGGTTGAAAAGCCTAGACTATTACAGTTGGTATCGAAGCGCTAGGTTGTGTGAATACCTAGGCTTTTGAGTGTTTTCTTTCTTGAGATAGCGTATTTGTATTTTTAATATATATATATATATATACATTTATATATATTTATACCAATCCGTTGGGTTACCTGTTTGGGTTTTTCCAACATAAGTTATAAAGGTAGATGGGGTAATGGTGTGTATAACGCGACTACCATTGGTTGGAGTTTGTATGTTTGAGGTTGGAAGTGTGTCTGTCGAGACTATAGACCTAATACTGTCTTAAGTATGTTTGTGTAGTGTGTAGAGATTTCATTGATCTCTGAAGGAATCCTGTTAAGGTTCAGAGTCCATCCTTGAAGTGCAAAGTTTGATGAGTTGAGTTTGGATCTTTTGGTTGGAAGAAGTGAGTGATGTTATCTTAGCAACCTCAGGAAGTAGTAGTTGCGTGATGAGATGCAGTGATTATGGATTGTCTCCAAAGATGTTTTCTTTGGAACAAGTTTTAGGAAGTGTGTCTGCTTCGATGTTGTGGCTGAGTTCAGTAGGGTGTTACTGTTTGGTTTGAGGTCCGAGTTTCTCGAAGAGCTTTGGATTAGGAAGTTTTTGGCATCTATGTCAGCATTGCAGCTCGGAGTGTTCTGTGTGCTAGCAGGAAGTTTTCTGGCTGAGGAGTTTTTCTAGCGGTGGAGTTCAGAAGTAGCAGGGTGGATCCATTTCTTCGATGGATTGCCTAGATAAGTGTAAGTTGTTCTTTTTGGTAAAGAGAGAACGGATTGCTTTGGAATTAGGTTGGGTTGATCATAGTAGTAACTTGTGATAGTTGAGTTTTCTCTTGGGTTGTTAGAGATTTTTCGGATGTCTTCAGGGAAGTCAGAGGTTTGTTCGCATCAGGAGATTGAGTTTTCTAATCGACTAGGATTCCAGGAGTAATATCGGTGGTTCAGCTAGTGAAAGGATGGTTCTTTGAGATAGGGTTTGGTGAAGTAGCTCAGGATTTGGTGGAACTTCTGAGTTTTCTCTTTTGGATCTGTTGAACCATATATCTGGGATGTATTGTCCAATTTGTGCTCGTGTTCATCATCAGCATTTTAATCTACTCCAGGTCAGAGTTGTGCAGCGGAAGCAATTGGGGGTGCATCTATTCTTTTTCGGATAAGGAGAAGTAAGTTTAGTCTTCTGTTGTTTGAGGAGTAGAGTTTGTTCTTGATTTTGACTGATCGTGAGAGGATCATTTTGTTGAGTTAATTAGTTTTGTTTGTTTCGAGAGGCATCAGAGTAAGGTGAGCCGATCAGTAAGAATGTAGGCAGCCCAGGATCATCCGAAGAGTTCTGTGGATAAGAGACGGAGGAATTTGGATTCTGGAGTCGAAGATTTGGTTTTGGTTAAGTTTTCTCCGATCTAAAGGAGCCATAAGTTTTGGGTACGATTGGGAAGCTAGCTCCGAGGTGTTTTGATCTTTTCCGTGTTCTTGTGAAGATTAGTGTTTTGGTCTGCAAGGTTGAATTGCATTTTCGATAACTGGGATTCGATGTGTTTTATGTATCTCTAAGGTAGTACATGTATGATTTATCTCTGGTTATAGAACCAGCAGTTCAGGAGTTTGGTTGTTGAGTCGGACTTGTCTATAGTCTGATATCCTGTCTACTTTTGTAGATCTAGATGGGTAGGAGCTCTGTAGATTAGTAGTGTAGAATTGGTTGGATTCTGTAGGGCGAGTATTTTGGTAATTATACTTGAGAAACTCGAGGAAATTCTATCCAGAATTTTGCCTGGATAGTTAGATTTGTTTGATTGGATGAATTGGTTTCTATGGTTGTTAGCATATGATTGATATACGCTTGTGTTTTAAAATTAAAATCTTTAATGAGATTATTAAATTACCTTTGTTTTAAATTTCGGGGACGAAATTCTTTTAAGGGGGGAGGAATGTGATATCCCCGAATTTTCGGCGATATCAATTTAATAATCTATATTAAAATTTAAATTGATTTGATAATCTTTATAATAAAATTTGTATTTAATTTAATAATCTAATTGAATAAATATTTAATTGGTGAATTTTTATCTTTTAAAGCTAATAAATTGGTTTCTATTTGTAATGTAAATATATGGTTTATATTGTAAATAGATTAGCTTTGTTTTAATTTAAAAAATAAAGTCATATTTTCTAATTCTAATATTTTTGATAATTTGGAAATTTTATTTTTATTTAATATTAAGCTTTTCAAAGCTATTTAATAACTATATGATTTTAAAAATTGTTAAGAGAAAAGTTTAAATTATTTAAAATGATTTTGGCTTAAGCTTAAATTTAAATTAATTAATAATAAGGATTGTTTTGTTCTTTTTAAATATAGCTTGATAAAATAAGTAATTTATTAGTGAAGAGAAAATTTCTTTTATAAATTATTTTAATTTGATAATTTGATATTTTCAAACAATATTAATAATGTATTGTTTTTGCTAATAGATTTTAGTATAAATAGAATTTTTATTTTAAAATTTAAGTTTAGAATTTGATTTGAATTTAAAGTTTTGAAATTCAAAATATATATTTTAAAATGTTTTGGATTTTAAAATATTTGTATAAACTTTTATTTTATAAATATAATTGGATTTATTTATTTAATATTATCTTCATATAAATAAGTACATATTAACTAATTAATTAAACATAAGTTTACATTAATCTTATATTAACATTTAACTAAATATTAATTTACTTTAAAAAGACGTGTAAATTGTTAAGTTTATCAAAATGACAAACGTTGTTATATAGGACAAGTGTCAAATTTAATTTAGTTTTTCTTTTATTTTTATTTCAGCCTATATATTAACAAATCTCCTTCTTCATTTCTTTTCTTTTTCTAAATCTAGAAGCTAAGTTCAAATCTAAAGCTAAGAAAACAAATCCGACCAAAATCTGAAAACAACTCTTCAAAACTAAAATCGGTAATCCTCTTCATTTCAAAGTGCAAATCAAATCCCTGTAACATTTTCAAATCAAGGGAACTCAGTTTCTAACAAATAAGAAAATCTGAGATCTGTTCTAAAGCCTGCATCATATTTCTTCTTCAATCTGGAGTTTTTCTACATGCAACTACATTTTCAAGCAAAAGCATTTCTGGTTGATAAAGCAACTCATATCCAAGAACAAAGTTCTAACTCAAGCAAAGGATTTCAGTTTTAAAAAGAGTTCAAAGTTTTCTGAGTCAAAAGCTTTTCAAAATGGAGGCTCTGTTCTTCTTTAAAAAGGTGAGTAATATCACTTTTTAAAATTTAAGAATTAATATGGTTGCTTGATTATCTTTGGAAATAAGTATGCTACGAATATATATATATATATATATATATATATATATATGTATGTATATATATATATATAAGTGCATTTTTGTATGTTTATGTGAATGTATAGATGTGAGCATGCATGTTTTTAGTTGTTGCACCTCTGTTTAAAATTTTCAAACTAAGATTTAGATCAAAATTCATATTCTCTGGAACTAATTGCTGTTAGGATCTAGACTATAAACAAAACTTGTTTGTTAGAGGATAGAGTAAGGATTAAAAATTTATTTAAGTTAAACTAAATTTAGTTTTACCCTGGAAAAACCAAAGGAACAGGCAAGCTCTAGTTTGTCTAAATTTCAAACAAATTAATTTATTTAGTCAGGTATTTAATCTGAAATCTAAATCAAAGACTTGATTTTTAAAACTTAAATCATGATTTTTAGTAATGGATTACGGGTGCATATCTGGTTTAACCGGAAATTGGTTATTTGGGGTTTTCTGGTGATCCAATAGATTAGAGGGGTCGGGGTTCTTCCTGATAATGGAGGTGTGATCAGTGTTATGGCAAAAATGGCTGGTGGTGTTGCATTTCATCGAGAAGGCAGCGGTGGTGACTTCTTTTCTACAGCGCTTATTTTCGATAGGCTTAGTAAATTGGTCGGCATGGCATCTATAATTGATCGATTGCAGTGAGGTTTGGAAGGGTGGAAGTGTAGCCATTGATGAGATTGTGGCCGAAGGTGTAGCATTCCTGGTTGTCGGAGTTTCTTGGTCGAGGCGATGACAGGTTTTGGGTTTGTGTTGTTCTGTTGTTCCAGTTTGAGTTTAGATACTCAAATTCAATTTCGAGACTGATAATTGATCTGATGTTCGGATTTGGCTATGGGGGTGATCGTCGACCTGTGTGAATCATCGTTGATGATCTGAATTAGCTGTGGCGACGGTGCATGTGCACGGTGCATTGTTTCCTGGTGAAGTTGCTTTTGTTCTGATTTGTATTCGAGTTAATGGTGATTGACTCGAAGTAAGTAGATGGTTTGCTCGGAGTAAAGTGGGTTTTGATTCGAAGTAATATAGGTTGGCTCGTGTTCAAATATTGTCACAGGTTTTTAAAAGAAGCCTGTAGTGTTTTGTTTTAAATTTTAAAACTGAAGATCTAAAATGAAAAGTAAAGTTTTTAAACAAGTTTAAATCTGATTCAACTTTAAGTTTAAATCTCAGTTTTTTATATAAAATAAAGTTATAAATTTGAATTGTTTTAACTACTTTAAAAATGTTTAAGTAGTTTGAATTTTAAAAATGAAGATTTGAAATGTAAGTAAAGTTTTTAATCTGGAAATTCAAATTTGATTTGTATCTTAGTTTGAAGATAAATAAGTTTAAAATTTAAATTGTTTTAAACAACTTTGAATGGTTAAAGTATATTTTAAATATGGTTTGAATTTAAGATGAATTTGGTTTTAATTTTTTTTTAAGA
Organism: Allium cepa; assembly: GCA_030765085.1. Taxonomy (NCBI): domain Eukaryota; kingdom Viridiplantae; phylum Streptophyta; class Magnoliopsida; order Asparagales; family Amaryllidaceae; genus Allium; species Allium cepa. Next base: position 294,971,541 of record CM060942.1, read on the forward strand.
TTTCTTTTATAAGGCAAATACTTCTTTAACATGTAATTCAAAAGTGGTTTTTAAATTGTTTTAAATTTTGTTAAAGTTAATTTGTATTCATTTTAAATCTTAAATTTAAAAGAAATTGAAAATGAAATTTGAAAGTAAATTTAAAGTAAATTGTTTTTAAAGCTTTGTTAATGATAATTTGATCATTAAAAAGAAAAATATTTTTATCACTAAATTAATAAAGATTTAATGTTTTGAATTATTAAGTTAATTAAAATGAATGAATAATTTAATTAATTAATTAATGACTTGGATTAATTAAATAAGTAATTAAAGGTTTAAATTAATTAATTGAGGTTTAAGATTAATTAATTAAAGAATAATTAATTTGTAATCAAGGATTATTAATTGGAATATTAATTAATAATTAGAGATTGATTAATCAGGTAATTAAGAATTAATTAAGTGACAGTTAACATTTAATTAATTAAATAATTAGACATAAATTAATTGGTTATTAAGGATTAATTAATTTGTAATTAATAATGATTAATCTAAGTTTAATTACTTAAGGAAAGTAATTAAAGAATTAATAATAGTTAATGAAGGTCATTAACTTAATATTATTTAATAATTAATTAATGTGATTAATTTTAATAATTAATTAGATTAATTAATTAATGATAATCCTTTGTGAAATTGTTTAAGTGTAATTACTTAATGGAAGTAATTAAGGAATTGATTACTAAATATAATTAATTGAGTTTAATGTGATTGGTTTAAATTAATTAATTAACTTTAATTAATTTTAATCGTTGGATGATTTGATAAGTAATTACTTAACGTAATTAACGCAGTGTAATGACTTAGTGAAGTAATTAATGATAATTACCGGATGTAATCAGTGGAAGATGGTTTAATAGTGAAAGTAATTTGGATTAAATTACTTTGTATAATTAATCAAGGGATTAATTCAAGAAATTAATTAAGGAGTAACTAATTTATTAGATGAAGTAATTAAGGGTAGTTAATTACTGAATGTGAATAATCAAAGGTGATTAATAATTATGGTTTAATTGAGATTAATTACTTAATGTAATTAATTTAAAAAGTAATTAATTTAAATTTAATTAAGGATCATTAATTTAATTAATGATGTAATTAAGGATTGATTAATTAAGATTAATTAATCAATAATAAGTAATTAAAGAGTGATTAATTGATGTAATTAATTAAGGATTAATGTAATTAATTTTAGTTAATTAATTAATGAAGTAATTAAAGGTTAATTACTATAAGTGGTTAAGAATAATTAATTTGTGAAATTCATTAAAGGATAATTACTTGAATTAATTAAAGGATAACTAATCAAGGGTGATTAATTAAGTTGGATAATTAGAGATTAATTAATTAATTTTTAATTGATAAATGGTTATTAAGCAAGATTTATATGATGAAAGTAATTAATTTAATTCACTTTAAATTAATTAGAGATGGAAGTAATTAATTTAATTCATTTTAAATTAATTATAGATGGTGTGATTATTAATCATTGCTTATGTATGGATGAATGATTATTGATTCCTTTGAATGGTTTGAGATCGCAGTTATGAGATAAGTAATGCTGTGTGATATGGATGCTTTGGTTGCATTGTGATAATAATATGGATTATCTATTTGTGATGATAATGTGGATTATCTGTTTATGATGATAATGTTGATTACCTTTTGTGATATGTGAATTATCTATCTGTGTGTATATAGATATAAGATTTTAATTATTTTAAACTTTAAAACAACTTGGCCTTAAAAGATATGTTTTGAATTTCGATGAGACCGTGATCGGGTTTCCAGACTTTGATATCCGAAAACCACATCGATCCAAATAAATGATAGGTCGTGAATCTAAAGTGAAGATGAAGATTCAGAGTGTAAGGGTTATTGTCGTTAACTCTAAGGGTGATTCCAAAATGAGTGTAACGAGATAATGCCTTCGGTTTTGTTCAAACCCGGAACGATTATATGGATTGAATGCTTTCAGAACATCGTCAAGTGGACGATTAACATTCTAAGAGATGTGTTTTTTAAAGGTAATCGTAGCCTCAGGCCTCATCAACCGGGAATGGCAAAAACAGGGGAGGTGCAGCAAGGCTAAGTGGGTCATACCCAAATAGGACGAGATTTTTCCCTATCTAGAGGTCCCTTTTTATTCGGCTGTGTGGATAGTTGGAACGCACGCCAACTAGGGGGTTGTCTTGTTCGGGACTGTCCAGTAAGGGATGGTTTGTGTCTGTGTTGCAGGGTGTTAACACAAAAAGTTATACGTTAACACCCGGATGCAAATAGAGATTGAATGAAAGCACCACCCGTTAACACGGGAAACAGAAAAAGCAGTAATCCACTGAAAAAGCAGTAAGAGACACAGATTTTATAGTGGTTTGGCTTATGATCAAGCCTACGTCCACTTCAATGCTTCTTTATTGCTAATATGATTACAGTCCTTTACAATTTCCTTCAATTACAATTCACTTCAAAAAACAAGTAGCTAGAAAAACTTCGATGCAAGAGAATTCTCCGAATTCATGGTTGGATGTGTTGAATTCCTATTTGAAGTTGATTGAAGCTTCTTGCCAGTTTCAAGTGTTGGAGTGCGGCTTGGTTTTAAGATGGTAGAGTCTCGATGCTTTGAAGAAAATGATCGAAAAAAGTCCCCCTCATGTTGGAGATAGTGCCGTATTTATAGAGGAACTTCCATGTCAAGTTGTAAGTAGTGACCGACCGAAAGTAAGTCTGGATCGTGACCGACCCAAGACAAGTCATAAGCCGCGTTCTATCTCTTAAGCACGGCTCACGGCTTAACCGGGATAAGCATGTTCTTCTGAGTACAAGTCCTATGTCGTGAACGAGTTAATAGGCCCTGGTTCAAGTAACGCTATATTGGATTTCCCTTTGTTTGCCTAGGTCGCGAGCGACTTAACATAGGTTGTAAGTCGGTCGTGACTTAAGTGAAGTTGTTTTGAGCTTTTCCTGTCTTGAGTCGTTAGGTTGGCAGTCTCTTAAGTCGTTAGGTCGGCAATCTCTTGAGTCGTTAGGTCGGCAATCTCTTGAGTCGTTAGGTCGGCAATCTCTTGAGTCGTTAGGTCGGCAATCTCTTAAGTCGGTAGGTCGTGCTATCAGTTAAGTCGCTAAGCCGTTATACTCTCAAGTCGTTTGCCTATTGAGTTGCTGGCCACCTTAAGTCGTCTTCCTATTGAGCCGCTGAGCATAGGAGTTAACATTCGCCCCTCGAAGTACACGCCTAATGGTTAGGTCGTGTGCTTCGATATCCTTTAACCCGTCCCCTTCTAGGTCGCTAAGTCGTGCGCGACCTAAAGGTTTGGTCGTATGAGCCGCTTCAGGTTTCTCCACTATAAGTCGTCCATCCCCTTCTTTCTTCTCATTACTTACCTCCTCATCTGTTTCTGCCATTAACACTTTCCTGAACTTCCAAAGGCGATCTCGACCCGATCAGTCACCGATTAACTTGATATTACATCACGTAAGTGAACTTGCTTTTTTCTTGATCCTTTACCATCTCTGATTCGTGAATTCCATTTCCTCAATCCTAAACCACCTCTTCGTGCAATGTTTCATCGCGAATTTTGTTACTTCGATAGTTGACGAATTTGAGCTAGCTCGATTTGGGTTTAAACGTTTGATCGATGGGCTTCAATGCTTCAAGCTAATTGATCTTTGATTTGCGTTAGAGTGACAGGGCATTGAATTTCTGGTGATTTAGTTTTTCGGATAATTCGACATCATGAGGAAATGAGGGCTTCTGTTGATGGAGAGGCTAACGGGTTAACGGGTTAAGAGGATGAGGAGTTTCTGATTAGATGGGGGGTTTGTTGATTGGGTGAAGTGAGATACCAACTTGGACACGACCTAGCAATTTTGGGCGACCTATAACCCTTCGCGACTTAACAAGATACGACATAAGCTTTGAGTCGCAGCCGACTTAAGTTTTGACCGACTTAAATAGACGCGACATAAGCCTTGAGTCGCGGCCGAGCTAGGATGATTTAAAGAACCAACGACTTAACTTAACTAACAGGAAATCTTTTAAGTCGTGGACGAGTTAGCACTTGGACAATTTTCCACTGCCGAATTGCTTCTTGCAACTTATACCCATCTCATCCTACTCGTTAGGTCGCGAGCGACCTTGGACTTAAGCGAATCTTCACCCCCTTGAATTGAAGCTTTGCGATTTAACCTTTAGATTGTGAACGACTTAGGACTTTGATACGCATTGCCATGCCTTGTACTTTTAACTCAAACCATACGGCCTAGGACTTGAACAAGTTGGGAACCTAAAAATTTTGATAGGACCTGATTACATTTCCAACTCGAACTTTGAACTGCCGAGATAACTTGCATGACTTTGCTATGCTTTCTTAATAGATTATACCAAATTTGATGCTAATAACCTGTTAGATATAGCATTTGCAGAAAACTAGGGCGAATATACTACCATTGATTGCCCATATCAAATGACAGATTAGTCGATAAAAGATAATGAACTTAAAGAAATTGTATGAAATGCTGTGAATCAACAAACTCAAGTGAAGCATTAAAACAATGTTAACCAACTAAAGTTGATTTGTTTGCATTAATATTGCACTTGTATTTGGACTTAAAGCGACAAGTCTTGAAATATTGCAATTGACACATGTTTAATTTCAATTATATTTGCTTGTTGCTTTGTTAGCTTTACACAGCACTTCACACATTTAGGAAACGTGCACTTCATGTTTGAATATGCAGTTGTTTATGTAGAATGGCTTCACATCAAGAAGAAGTGGTAGCTCAAGCTAAAGAGATCTTTCCGATAGCTATTCCCATAGTGAATCCTCCAGAAAGATCTCCGGTTACCTTAACCCAGAGAGCATTTAACCAGCTACGCATTCAATTTGGCCTTGCTAAGAGTGATGCTCTACTTCCCGGGCCGAATGATACTGCCGATAATCCACCTCACGGTTTTGTCGCAGTCAATTGCCAGATGTGCCTAAGTGGAGCAATTCCTCCTTTTAACGACTTTCTTCGAACGCTTCTCCTTCGGTTGACCATCTCTCCGTTTCAACTACATCCCAATGGCTATGCTAACCTGATGGGGTTATGTGTTTTATTTAGGAGAACTCTTGATTGTTTGCCGAGCTTCGAAGAAATTTGCTACTTATGCTCATTTGGTAAGAATAAAGATCATCCCTCCATTACTGTTGTAAGAAGCGCTAGGAATCGTAAACTCATTACCGATCTTTCCGAAAGCGCACATGGCTTCTTGAATCAGTTTTTCTTTGTTCGCTGCCCCCAGGGTTTTATGCTATCTGGAGAGTAGGAAGCAAGATAACCTGCTTCTTATTTTTTCCATTCATGAGCTTTTCGAGATCTGAGTTGCTAAGTGCTAATTTTACTCTTTCCTTTTTCAGCACTTCCTCCCCCCTCTAGAGATCCAAGCCACAAGCAAATTTTTGAAAGACTGAATGTCGTGGCTGCTGAGGAAAGGAGTATAAAATTTCTGTTGAAGGATGAGTTTCTACATCAGTTTGGACTTCTACATTCTTCCCGCTCTACACAACTCACGAAGTCCCTGATTCTCCAGCTAAGACATTAGATGCCCCAGTTTCTACTGACGAACCCGTACCGAAGGAACTTACAACTGAGGCTTCGTTGGTAAAATGTTCTACTCCAACTGTCATTGCGGGACCATCTTGTAAACTTGCTCTTGCCCCGGTTAGCGAAGAAGAAGAAGATCTTCAACAAACCGGGAAGACTACTGATGAAGGAGTTGAGGTGAAGAGCCCTGTTGAACACAGTGGTAATGACACTTTCGAAGGGTTGAGCGACTTTATGCTTACGTCTCAAGAACTCTTTAAAGATGATCTGTCCGCTGCTAAAATTATATCTCCGGCAGTTGAAGCGACATCTGCTCTTCAACAGACTCCTCCAGCTCAAGAATCAACATTGGCTGTAAAATCTGTCACCACCCCCCAACTGAGGAGCAGTTCGTAGTTCGGCGCGTGTAGTTTGCACACACCACACACACCTAGGATTTATTGGCACTAATACGCACTTAACTCCTTGCAATTTGAAGGTTCTCAAGTTATGCTTCTTTTTCAATTTCAGGTTCTTCGATGGGGCGAAGTGGCTCGTATTATGATGACTTTAAGCAGTATGGCAGGCGCAGTCAATATGATTACAGGCGCTATCTTCCCCCTCATAGGGAAACTGATGAGGAGAGGGCTGCTCGAAAAGCTCAGGATAGAAGAGCATACAAAGAACGGTATGGGAGAGGGGATGAACACCGTGACTCTTCCTACAGAGAGGATGATTCCCTTAAACGAAAATCCCATGATGACAAAGGAAAGAGCCATGCCGCCGAAGATTCGAGAAAACGGACCAAGCATGGTGAAAAGTCATCATCTGACATTCCTAAAGAGCCAATTGCTTCGGTGCCTCCTCAATCTCCTGCTCTTGCTCGTACCGACATTCAGACGATCTTTGGCAGGCCCTTATATCAGGTCGGACCTGGCCCAGCTACTCTTCAAAGCCGATTTCCAAACTGGTGCTTGAAAGAGGTTCGCTTTGATCTTGAACTGGTTCCAGTCGACAAGCCATCCATGTTACGAAATCTTGATGCTGTCAAGCTTGATATTGAGAGGATGTCGAATTGGCAGAAACTTGTTGACGAACTCCAGAGAGTGAACCGCGCAAACCTTGAGGCTACGTTGACCATGGAGAATGATAAATCTAAATGGCAAAAGACTCTTGATCAACATGACGCAGAGATGAGGAGCATCGCCGCTTATAATGAAAAGATTGAAGCGGAAGTTGGAAAACTTGAAGAAGAGCTTGCTACTTCCTCCACTTCCTACTCTCAAAGGGAAAGTGTGTTTCAGCAACAAGTGCGGGATGCTCATGCTAGCCAAGAAGAGGCCGAAGATAAACTCAAGTGGCAGGAAAAGGTTGTAGAAGATTATCGCGTCGACGTTGCACAGTTGCGACAACAGACCAGCTCCCAAAACCTCGAAATTGAGATATTAAAAACCCGACTTGCTATAGTTGAGAAAGAGCGCGATGAGGCTGTTGCCGGTAGAATTGCAGCTGAAGAAGCTCATCAAGCCACTAAAGCCGATGTCAGTTCGACATTATTCGACTTCTACTTGCAAAGTGTCCTAGGGCGTGGCATTCTCGCATTTTTGGGCCCCAAATATGAAATCACTTTGGCTGAAGTATGGGAAGCTGCGCTTGATATGCTTAAAGATGCTGGGTATGCCGAAGAAGAACTCGATGCACATTATCTGGATGACGGAGCTCGTGCAGCCCTTGTCAGAGGAAAAGAGCAACTCGCTAGAGAGCATGCTAGGATGATGAAAGAGGAGCATCAAGAGAAAGAAGCACCATCAATTTCCCCCGTCCCTCCTTCAATTTCGGCCGACATTGACATCACAGGCTCCGTTTCTCATTATCCGTCCCCTGCTAAAGTTATAACTGAGATTACAAGTGCACAGGGTGGAGATGAAGGCGAAGAGAGCACCGAAGCACAAGCTTATGAAGTTGACATTAGGAAGCCCACTTCTCCAGGTAATATTAACGTCGAACCAGGTCAAGCGGATTACTCATTTGCTTCGGCCGAGCTTGATGAACTTGTTGCTTATTACATAAGACTCGATGAGCCGTTATCTCCTTTCTTCGCGGGAGATACTAATATTTTTTGCTTTTCTTCTGTAGCGAGAATGCCCAGTGTCATAGAAACTTCTCCTCCTCCAGCTGTTCCTCCTCCTACCTTTCAAATTACTCCTACTTCCCAGCCGGGATCGCAGGAAGAATTAATAGGAGCCCTTCAAGACTTGGACAATCCAGCCGCTTCGCAGGAGCAGAAGGTCGAAGGACTTGAAGGAGGCGGAGTATCTCCAGAGCAAACCTTTTCTGATGACATAAAATTGTCTGCTCTTGTCACTCCGGGGAGTGAGTCTTCTTCAAGGAGGAGGAGGAAGCGTACAACTTCAAAGAAGAAAGGGAGAAGCATTTCTGTTACTGAAAAGGAAACGGAAGTTGATCCAGCACTAACTCTCTCTCCTTCTCCCCCAACTCTCCCAAGTCGGCCTGAAAAATTGCCTATTAAACCAGGTGAAGGCTCTAAAGGTGGTGGGAGAAAGAAGTGATGAGCCCCGCTTTCCCTACTTTGCTTTACTTTTTGCTTTTTTGCATGTATACAAGTTTGTGTCGACTGGAGATTGTGTGGGTACCAGTCCCCGCTTTTCTTTATCCTGAAACCTGTACCTGTATAAAATTTTCATAGCGTTGAATAAAGTGTTCCTTTTACCTATACAAACTTCTGTCTGTATTTGAGAATACATTTACTCTTTATCTTTATACAAGTTCCTTGTTTCCTTTGTGTGATATTGCAATGAGCCTATGGTATGTTGTTTGAGTACTCTTTTTTAGAGAACAACTTTTCCTTTTGAAGGAGGTTTGCATCCGTACTTTATAGGATAATATTTCCATTTCAAGGAAATATTTTTCGTATTTATATGATGTACCTCATTTTGGAGGATTTTTTTTTGAAGAAAATCACTTTTGTTTTGGCGAGTGAATTTTCTTTCGTGGTAAAGTGGGCTTCGACTTGCTTATGCCTCCGGTAAGAGGGCTTTTTGTTTGATTGTGCCCCTGGGAAGAGGGCTTTTTGTTTGATTGTGCCTCTAGGAAGTGGTCTTTCTGTTTCTGCCTCTTGGGAGAGGCTTTTATCTTTTTCCCTGTTCGCTGGGAAGCGGGCCTTCGAAGAGGGCTTTTCACATTTTGACTCGTGTGAAGTTTTATTTCAAATCACGGTGAAATGTATGCCTCTGAGTAGGGCTTTTGCTTGGAAGTTTGGAGCTTCTTTCTCTTAGCTGGATGGATTCACGGGGCAGACACAAGTGTTTTGTGCCACCGATCAGTCCGCAACTTTATGTCGAGAAAGAACTCTCTTTTTCTGGCAAGGCCCGCTCGAGGTCTTTTAGCATTACAACTATGGTGAAATGGGCCTCCGAAGAGGGCTTTTCACATTCCAGCACTTGTGATGTTTTATTTCAGATCTCGGTGGAATGCGTACCTCTGAGTCTACCGGAAGTTTCTTCCTCATGGTTGGCTGGATTCACGGGGCGGACACAAGTTACTTAGACGCTTATTTGCGCAGATTGTCTCAACTAGTGAACAAGCGCCTTGCCTTCCACTTGGGAAGGTGGCTCCGATCATCGTATAGATTCACGGGGCGGACGCAAGTTACTTGGACGCTTGTCTGCGCATACTGTCTCACCTAGTAAACAAGCACCTTGCCTTCCAGTTGGGAAGGTGCTCCCGGTCATTCCATACCAATCTTTTTTGTTGAGAAAGTCTTCTGGCATGCCCCATTTGAGGTCTTTATCCTCCGAAGAGTTGTGCCTCCGAAGAGGGCTTGTGCCTCCGAAGAGGTCTTTTGCTGTTTGATGCTTGCTTGCCCATGCCTCTTTGCCATCTGTTCATACCGGCGATCCCCGTTATCTGTTCCAAATACACCCCCCTTTTAGTTGCCAACAATTTTCCTTATCCAAAGAAATATACTTCATAGTTAAGCGAGTTGGTGGCGGCAGACACAGGCTATTTAACTAGATGCTCGTTTGCACAAACATTCGCAGCTAGTTAGCAATGGTCCACTTCCAGCCAAATTGCTAACTTTTGTTCGAAGTAATTCTTTCGTAGGATTTGAGTATGGAAATTTTGAATGGTTTAGCGTCGGCTTGTTGGGTGATGTCGGAGATTGTTGGTCTTGAGTTTTGTTTTTATGGCCTGCATTATTAAATTGACGTTTTAGTAATACAATTGACGTATTTTATATATCGAAATAAAGCAAAGCAGTTTATAACAGTAAATAACACAAGATTTATAGTGGTTCGGCCAAGAACTTGGCCTACATCCACTTTATAGTTCTTATTATTCACTTGCACTGACTTTACAACGGCTTTCAATACAAGAATCATACATTCATCATTCTTTTACAATATTTCATTAAAGCCTTTAAGTAAAATATGGGCGCAAATGATTGTTGTTCCAAGCTCTTGGAATTGGGTCTCCTTCGACAGTCACAAGTTTGAATGTGCCATCAAGAAGTTTTTTGCCTATAACATACGTCCCTTCCCAGTTTGGTCCAAGCACGCCTGTAGGTGTCATAATTCTTTTTAAGATTAGATCCCCCACTTCAAAGCTGCGCCGGCAAACTTTGGAATTGAAGTGCCTGGCTATTCTTTGCTGGTGAACTGCAGTTTTGAGTTCAGTTTCTTCCCTTTTCTCATCAAGGAAGTCAAGGGCTTCAAGTTGCAGCTTTTCATTTTCGGCTTGATTGAAATGGATTCTTCTATGTGAAGGGACCTCTATTTCTACCGGAATCATTGCCTCTGATCCATATGCCAATGAAAATGGAGTGTGCCCCGTCGCAGTTTTATGCGTAGTTCTATATGCCCATAGTGCTAGCGGAAATTTATCGACCCAACCACCTTTCACTTTTTCTAGCTTTTTTTTGATGGTTGATTTGGTAATTTTGTTTACTGCTTCCACTTGCCCGTTTGCCTGCGGATGAGCCACTGCTGAGAAACTTTTCTGCATCTTGAATTTTTTGCAAAAATCTTGGAACTCTTCACTTTCTAATTGGGTTCGATTGTCTGTGATTATCTTTTGAGACACTCCATACCAGAAAATGATATTCTTAGTTACAAAGTTTATCATTTTCTTAGAGGTAACAGTAGCTAAGGGTTCAGATTCAGCCCATTTAGTAAAATAATCAACAGCAACAATAGCATATCTGATTCCGGATTTTGCAGTTGGCAAAGGCCCGATGAGATCCATTCCCCAAATAGCAAATGGCCATGGGCTGACCATCGTGTTATCTCAGTGGAAGGTGCTTTTGGGATTTTTGCAAATCTCTGCCATCGGTCACATTTTCGGGCGTAACTCGCGGCATCACGATTAATATCCGGCCAAAAATATCCATAACGGATAATTTTCTTCGCTAAAGTTTGACCACCTGAATGGTCTCCACACTCTCCTCCATGTACCTCAGTTAGAATTGTTTCAGCTTCTTCCTTGGTCACACATCGGAGTAATGGCATTGAGAATCCCCGCCTATACAATCGGCCATCTTGAATTACAAATTTGGATGCTTTTCTTAACAACTTCTTCCGTTCTCTTGGGTTTTCAGGTAGAGAGCCGTCGCGCCGGAATTCCAATATCGGAGTCATCCATGATTCTCGCTCCTGTGATACAGTCATGATCCAATCAATATCCATTTCACCAATGCTTGGAGTTGACAGGACTTCTACAGGAACTAATCCCAATAATTGAGCTTCACCGGTGCTTGCATATTTTGCGAGGGAATCTTCCTTCATGTTTTCTTCCCGAGGTATATGGTTCATTGTATAATGGTCCAGGTCCTCGAGAAGCTCCTAGGCTCTTGACAAGTAAGCGGGCAGATTTCCTCCTTTGGTTTGAAACTCTTTCCTGACTTGACACACAATAAGCTGCGAATCACTGAAGATCTGCAACATTTTGATATTCAACTCCTTCGCAATTCTCAGACCGGCAATAAGAGCTTCATACTCTGCTTTGTTGTTTGTCGAAGGGAATTCCAATCTTAAAGCATAACACAATGACCGTCCTTCAAGAGTTTCAAGCACAACCCCATCCCCGGAACAGTAATCGTTTCTTGCGCCATCAACATACAATTTCCATAGAATTGGGGGATTATTGGTTACCATCTCCTCACCATCTCCTTTGTCTGTGCATTCCGCGATGAAGTCTGCCAAAGCTTGTCCATTGATTGCTCTCCAGGGATGATAAGTGATGTCATATTGGCTGAGTTCAATATTCCATTACAAAAGACGACCCGAAGTTTCAGGACGAAATAGGACTTGCTTCAAGGGCTGATCGGTGAGGACTTTGACGGGATGAGATTGGAAATATGGCCTCAATTTTCTTGATGCAATCAATAGACAATAGGCGAGCTTTTTCAACTTTGAATAGTTCAATTCTACCCCAGTGAATCTCTTGCTGATGTAGTAGACCGGACGCTGAATTTTCGCATCCTCCCGTACCAAAGCTGCGCTGAGGGAATGAGACAAGATTGCCAAATATACAAAAAGATCTTCACCATTGTCAGGCTTAGAAAGTATAGGAGGCGTTTCCATATGACGAATCAGCTCATCGAAAGCATTCTTGCATTCAGGAGTCCAATCAAAGTTTTTTCTTCCTTTCTTTAGAGCATCGAAGAATAGAATGCATTTATCAGTAGCTTTGGAAAATAACCGACTCAAGGCAGCAACTTTTCCATTGAGACTTTGCAATTCCTTCTTCGTTCTAGGAGCTTTGACTTCTCTTAAGGCAGTTATCTGAGCAGGATTAGCTTCAATGCCCCTTGCACTCACAATGAAACCCAGAAACTTTCCAGATTCTACTCCAAATGAACACTTCAAAGGGTTCAGCTTCATACCGTACTTTCGGAGGATTGAGAACATCTCTGCTAAGTGATCCATGTGGTCCACTGCTTTCTTTGACTTTACCAGTATATCATCGACATAAACTTCCATAGTCTTGCCAATCTGTGGTTTAAACATGGCATTCACAAGTCTTTGGTAAGTTGCCTCTGCATTCTTAAGTCCGAAAGGCATGACTCTGTAGCAGTAGAGACCAACATCGGTGATAAACTCGTGTCCTCCTGATCTGGCTCATGCATCATGATCTGGTTATATCTGGAATAGGCATCCATAAAAGATAACAATTCATGCCCCGCCGTTCCATCCACCGACTGGTCAATCCTGGGTAACGGGAAGTAGTCTTTGGGGCAGGCTTTGTTTAGATCTGAAAAGTCAATGCACACTCTCCATTTCCCATTAGCTTTCTTAACCAGTACAGGATTTGAGAACCAATTCGGATAAGTAGATTCCCTGACAAAACCATTCTCCATGAGCCGATCAACCTCTTCTTTCAATGTTGCTGACCTTTCAGGACCTTGAGCTCTTCTTTTCTGCTTTACCGGTGTAAACTTTGGATCAATATTCAAGGTATGCACCGCAATTTCTGGAGATATTCCACACATATCGGCATGAGTCCAGGCGAATACATCCAGATTCGTTTTCAAAAATGATATCAAAACATTTTGAACCGTTGCATTAAGCTGTGGACCCACATTCAGCACTTTATTCGGGTCTTTCGGGTCAACAGGTACCGGGACTGTCACTTCAACTGGTACCACTCTATTTTCCCCTGCACTGGCTTTTCTTGGATTCATCTCTCTTCGTGCACCGCTATGTTCGCTTATGCAGGGTCCACCCTGTAATTGCTACAAGGTTGATTCTTTGATGCGGACCGGGGCTGCCGCATCTTTTCCCATTTCTCTCTTCCTCGATTCACGCAACTCTGTAAGATAACATTCTCTTCCAGCATTCTGATCCCCTTTCACCACTCCGACTCCATTATCTGTGGGGAATTTTATGGTCAGACACCACGGGGCAAGAATAGCTTTAAATGCTGCCAGAGTTGGTCGGCCTAAGAAGGCATTGTAGGTAGAAAATTCTTCAACGATAACAAAGGTCGGTTTTCGAGCGACTTTTCTCTGCCCCTCTCCAAGCTCTACGAACCAATCAATAGTCCCAATTGGCTGTTTCAGCTCCCCAGTAAAGCCAGCAATCTTTAGTGACGAAGCTTGAATGTCAGCCATTGGAATCTTCATCTGATCAAAAGTCTTCTTGAAGAGAATGTTGCATGAAGCTCCACAATCAACCAGAACTCTTTTAACAGTAGCTGGCCCAATGCCAGCGGAGATGACCAAAGGATCAATGGTAGGATCTTCAACACCCATCGAATCCCTAGTACTGAATATAATGTCATCATTAAAGGTTTTCTGCTGCTTCAGAGGCGCAGCATCTTCTAACACAAGAACACTTTCATCTGCCGGTGCATACTTCAAAGCACGGGCGTATCTTTCCATCTCGCCCCAACTCCTACCATCTGGGTGAGGGCCTCATGTAACCACATTTATAACAGGCCTCTCTGATTCATGAGCTGCCGCCTTCGCACTTGAGCCAGGACAATGAACAGGAACTTGTTGTCCTTGAGTTGACAAGGTTGGGCCATTCTTGTTCCTTCTTACATATTGTTGGAGCTTGTTTTGCTTAAATAGTTCCTCAATTACCTCCTTTAAGTGACGGCACTCGTTAGTATCATGCCCGAGCTGGTTATGGAACCGGCAAAACCTTCCATTCTTCTCATCTCTTCCATTAACTCTTTGCTTGGCTGGTGCGGGGAATTCGACCGCGTCTTTGTTTGCAAAGTAGATGTTTTTCGGGGTATCGGTCAGAGGGGTAAAGTTGAAGGGACGTCCTTTCTTTGCATCTCCTTGCTTCTTCTGGGCATCGTTCCCCCTCTTTTAATTGCCAGATTCCTTCTTATTCGGAGCATCATTACTATTTCCAGCCCCTGTCGATACCACCTTAGCCGGTGCTTGGAGGCTTTCCAGACGCATGAATTCATCGGCTTTCTTATAAAACTTGTCAAGTGAATTTGGTTCCTTCATTTTCAACCATCTCCCGAACTCACTTGTCTTATCAATAGCCTTCATCAGGTACGTCAAAATCATTCTCGGCTCCGCATTGTCCACTTCAGCCAGAGCTATATTGAAGCGATTCAGGAAAGCTCTAATGGATTCTCCAAGATTCTGTTCCAAGCTGGATAACGACATTATATCCTTCGCCTTTGACGCATATAATCGAAATTGTTCCTTGAATTTCCGGATCAAATCAGAAAATTGGTCTATCGATCGGACCGGCAGCTTTGTGAACCAAAGTAAAGCAACTCCTTCCAGGTATACCGGAAAATACCGGCATTTGATTTCATCAGAGGCTCTGGCACCGGTCATGTGCCAATCATACTTATACAGAAACTCATTAGGATCGCTCGTTCCCTTGTAAGCTGGAATAGTCGGAGGGACAAACTTCCTTGGGAATTCTGCTTTCAAGATCTTTTCAGTGAATGGAGTTTTGCTCGAAGCGAAACCCCACTCTTTCTCATCTTCGTCTCTCTGCATACTTTCCTTCATAATCTGGCGAACCATGCCTGAGAAATACTCTTCATCATTTTGAGGCTCAGCGGGACAAACATCAGTCATTCTCTCCGAATTCTGTCTTGACAATCGTTCACGGAGGGTTGGTTGCGGCCCCGATCCTCCGGCTTGGGGAGGCGTCCTTTCCACTGGGTCGGCTGGCCTTTGAGGGATATTCCTTCCTTCCACATTCTGCACTTCATCGGCAAGGTTTCCCTCCTTAGCTGCCGGTTGGCGGTTTGCCTCAAATAAAGCATTCAACCTTTCCATCATTAGGTTATTCTGAGCTTCCATTTGTCGATGTAGCCCAGATACCACGGCATCCAGCTCTGCCCGTGTAACTCCGACGGTTGAGTTGTTTGACTTAAAGGAGGAGAAGTGGCAGTAGTCTCGCGAACATCGTCGGATCTAACAGACTTGCGTTTTCTTCCGGGGGCCATTATTTCTGATAAACTCCTGGTTTTTAGAGAGATCCTTTCTACAAATTTCTATGAAGCTATGATGACAGTATCCTGAATTGGTTTCTCAGTGAAAGCACCAAAATGTTAATGCAAAAAGTTAGACGCTAACACCCCGATGCAAATAGAGATTGAATGAAAGCACCACCCGTTAACAAGGGAAACAGAAAAAGAAGTAATCCACTGAAAAAGCAGTAAGAAACACAGATTTTATAGTGGTTCAGCTTATGATCAAGCCTACGTCCACTCTAATCCTTCTTTATTGCTAATATGATTACAATCCTTTACAATTTCCTTCAATTATAATTCACTTCAAAAAACAAGTAGCTAGAAAAACTTCGATGCAAGAGAATTCTCCGAATTCATGGTTGAATGTGTTGAATTCCTATTTGAAGTTGATTGAAGCTTCTTGCCAGTTTCAAGTGTTGCAGTAAGGCTTGGTTTTAAGATGGCAGAGTCTCGATGCTTTGAAGAAAATGATCGGAAAAAGTCCCCCTCATGTTGGAGACAGTGCCGTATTTATAGAGGAACTTCCATGTCAACTTGTAAGTAGTGACCGACCTAAAGTAAGTCGTGGATCGTGATCGACCCAAGACAAGTCATAAGTCGCGTTCTATCTCTTAAGCACGGCTCACGGCTTAACTAGGATAAGCATGTTCTTCTGAGTACAAGTCCTAAGTCGTGAACGAGTTAACAGGCCCTGGTTCAAGTAACGCTATATTGGATTTCCGTTTGTTTTCCTAGGTCGCGATCGACCTAACATAGGTCGTTAGTCGGTCATGACTTAAGTGAAGTTGTTTTGAGCTTTTCCTGTCTTGAGTCGTTAGGTCGGGGGTCTCTTAAGTTGTTAGGTCGGCAATCTCTTGAGTCGTTAGGTCGGCAATCTCTTGAGTCGTTAGGTCGGCAATCTCTTGAGTCGTTAGGCTGGAAATCTCTTCAGTCGTTAGGTCGACAACCTCTTAAGTCGGTAGGTCGTGCTATCAGTTAAGTCGCTAAGCCGTTATACTCTCAAGTCGTTTTCCTATTGAGTCGCTGGCCACCTTAAGTCGTCTTCCTATTGAGCCGCTGAGCATAGGAGTTAACACAGGGGATTAGGAGTAATCCTCGGTACGTTGATCTAGGCCACGTACTATGATAGGTGGTACCCCAGTCGCCCTGCCATTGTATGGAATCCAAAATCCAATAAGCGCCCTCGGATTTGATTGTATTACCCACTTTTGTGGCTAGTAGCTGGAATTTAATCATGTAACAATTTCGGCTATTTCATATTTACTTAAAAACCCTAGACCTATTATAATATCACTAGATTTCCTATCAAATGTTTTGGTTAGCGTAAGGTAAAAACTTACCCTTGTTTATGTGTGGGAGTCTAACGTGATACCCTTTGTTTTCAAAAAAATTTTGAAAGTTAAGCAACCTTAACCTGTTACTCACACTAGACCCAAGTCTGACCCGGAGTTTATCTTCTGTTTTTCTTAAACTCTTGGGTACTCAAATTTTTACGAGTAGCCAAGGGATTCAGGTTAGCTTTGACGAATTATGGAGGAGCAATGGAGCAATAGGCTTCAGCGTTGTAGATATGTATAGTGTTCTGTTGTGTTTGGTATCTCTATGTTTTCTGTGAGTTGTTTTGATTTGTAATAACTAGACAGGCGTTTAAAACTGTCTAGTATGTGATGTATATCTGTGTAACTCTGATAGTAGTTGTATACTATGTAATACTTATGTTGTTAATATAATTTATTCGTTCCGCTGTGAGATTATGATGTTGTTTAGTTCTTTCTTCTCTATCTTTTACCTTTTCTATCCCTTTCTTTCTTATTAATGATGCGTCATTCTGTGCAATGAATGGCGGGTCGTTACAGAATATATACTCTGCATTTGGCTTACCAAATCAGAATATCAAAAATAGATACAAGAAAGAATCTATTTAACACTTCACAAGATACTCGGGTTACCAGATTTACGAAATATGTAGGGCATTGGTTAGTTCGAAGGATAACTAACCATTTGTAGAATATATCTGGACCCAACAGAACAAACAGTGGATACAATTTAATTCAGGTTGGAATATCCCAAAGTATACACTCGCTCGTTCCTCTTCGGACTTTGATCCTTACAACAAAACTTTAAACTTTGGTTTTAATCGAAATCGTTTTATCAATAAAAATCTTCATATTCAACTTATATTCAATTTACCAATTTATTTCAATAAAATTTCAATTTTTTATTAAAGTTAAAAACGAAAAGCTGATAGGAATTTGATGAAGAGAATACGAGATAGAAACTTATCTACATGATTTGCAGTGCCACCACACCAAAGCTTCTCCCTCGAGCTGCCACGAAGCAATCTAAGAATCGAAATTGAATGGTGATCAAAAGAGATTGATAGGAAAAGATTGTTTCCGTTGTTGTTACAGGTTTTGATCATTTGTAGCGGTACTCCCATGTCCCCTACCTCGTCCTCTTCTTGCACTCATACTTACTATCAGTGGATAGTAAGAGAATTTACTGAGGCATACAAACGGATCTTAGGGATACTCATTCTAGGGTATACTTCACCCTATCTCTAATGAGTTACTTAATGTGTTATACTCCTGAGCTAAAGTTTCAACCTTCAGCTCTGATACCACTTATAACGACCCTGACTCGACCTTCAAAAGTCGACACCGAATACGTCACTCGTACTCAAATGCCGCAGATCCAAACGTCGAATCTGGTTCGCCGGAGCTTATAACACATTAAGTATACAACACAGCGGAAGAAAATGAATAATATCATTGATACAACAATGAATACAATATGATACAACAATATTAGAGACAAATATACACGGCGGAATATAATAGCAACGGAAAAGATAACTCAATATGATCTTCAATGAAGAGTGAATCCAAAATCTGCAATTCCAAACCAAAAGCTTATCCCAAAAGCTACGAGGACTCCAATCCAATAAGTTCAAACCACCATCAATGTTGTACCGAAGCAAATACGATCTCGAAATATTATCGCCAAAATCCAAAGGCTGAAAGCTATCGACTCTACTCCTACTACTTGATTATCTGAAAAACCCAACTCTAGACTACCCGTGTGGAAAATTGTGGGCACCCAGAGTTTAGGAAGGGAACAATAAACTTTGGGTTAGTCATGAGACTGGTATGAGCAAACAAAAATAGCTTATCTTTAAAACAAAAAAAGATTTTAAATTTTGAAATCCGCAATGCTTTTTGAAAAATGAAACTACCATAAGGCCTCTCGGCACACACACCATGCGATAACACACTTGGGGGAAATTTCTTCTTACGGTAGTCAAAAATGCTTACTACGCAAAAACCATTTTTTGATATTATTATTAGTTCATAGTGGAACACATTTCGAAAGTATAATATTAGTTTTAACCAACATAGGTAACATTATATTATGTCAGCTATAGCTACCACCTGAGGTGGCAGGTTATACAATTGCAATCGTACTAGGCTCGTATTATTTGATTGGATTTCCAACAAATGGTCAGCCTAAGAAACTTCATATTGCCACATGGGTACGCCTCTGGAGGGATGCCCCGAGAACCTACCCAGCTCTCTGCCAACGCAAGGCCGGTGCACTCCTTTCCCGGGAGTAACAGCTAAGATATGCCACACCCAGTCGTTTGCGACCTTTATCCGAGGTACCTCTACACCAAAAACATCACACAGTAATAAATATACAGTGTCAGTAAGTATCTGGGCTCCATACCATGATACCACCCTTTTCCAGAAGGAATGGACATACCCTAGGGGTGCGACCCCAGAAACCTTGCCGCATCTTTCCTGTTTCGACCATTATTGAGTTGTGAGGCTCGATGAGGTCTCGTCCACAAAGCTACACTCTTTCACAAAGTCATGATTTGATCAACAAATGATCAGCAACACTTTGTATGCCACACTACCAAATTGCGAATGTATCACTAGTAACCATCAACTACATAACCTCTGAGCTCGTATGTCTCAGGGAATGGTGTTAAGCTAAGAAAATGAATCTCCTCCACCAAACAGAATTGTATTTGATAGAAACCGGTTTTATATCTCAAAGTGTAATGTCAGACACACATCCATATAAGTCTATTCCAGGTTCGAACAGAACCGAAGGCACTTCCGAAGAAGCCCTTGCAATCCGGCTATTCATGATCCCGATTGGACTTCCCAACACTTAGGGAATCTCTACACCGACGCGACTCAGTGCAGGGACAATCGACGGGTTATCCTTTCATTTTCGAAAATACCCAGTCTTCACCATCGGTCTTAAAATGCTATCCATAACGATGTATCATTATTCATAATGGGTTATATGACACAAGGTCCTCTCCCGGCTAAACCGAATAATGAGCGCAATATTTCAAAACATATGGATATAGGATTTCAGTTAAGTCACAACCTATTATCCAAAACCTTTCTTTTAATGGTTTAAAAAAAATTACCGTTTCAAATCTTTTTAAATAAAAAGATTCATTTCACGAAGTTCACCCACCTTTCACAAAGATGCAACAATTTCAAATTGGATTAATTCATCCACTCATTTAAACAAAGGACTCAATTCATAATTCCCAAAACCATTTCCAAAAATTTATAGCCTTTCAGAAACAATTTTCATTTCAAATCTTTTATTCAAAAGATATGCGTTTTAAATCTTCCACAACTTCAAAACAAGATTCAATTTTTTTCACAAAGATTAATTCATAGCTTTCAAAACAATTCACATTTTCATTTAAAACTTTAAATCTTTGGATACAAATCAAAAATTCTTTCCTTATATGAAAGCAATTATTTGAAAACAAATAGTTTTCGTTTCGGGAAAAACTGATTATATTTACATAAGTTAAAGCCATTAAGTATAAACTTGGGTTTAAATTTAAATTCCCAAAACAATAACTTTTTTAAATAGTTTAAAACCCATATAAACATCTTTGTAACTTGTATAACCTTTTTAAACCATAGTTTCCAAATCATACGCTTCAATTTCAAATATTGAATTCAAATTTAGATCAAATTGTTTAAATTTCAAAACACAATCAAGTTATTCAAAATAACTTTTATTTTTGAAACTCATTTTCAAAAAGCTTTCAATTCCAATTCCAAACCTATTTTGGATTCAAAAATTCAATCTTTAAAATCATTTCATAATATTAGATTTAAATATCTGTGGCTTAACCAATTTCCTCATGCAATCCATATCTGTGTGTATAGTGTAGTCCAGGGGTTTAACACAATAATGGCGCAACAATATCATCAATCATTACAGCTTCAGAAACAAAAATATAAATAAGCGGTACAATCTATAACGCTTATCTTCATTCACAGATCACGGATAAACAATATAAATTTATCACAGATAAATAAATTGCGTTCATCACAGATAAATGAATTACTTCACAGATGAATAAATTAGATCACAGTTCACGGCTCAATCAGAATAATTCATATCACACAATTTAAAGCATCAAATTCAATTCAAACATTCATAAGTAAGATTAATTAATTATTTGATTAATTTAAATCAGAACATTTACCTATTAATAAATTCGCTAATCATGGTAAATTAATAATTAATAACAAACCATTACTATTAATTATTCTTTGATAATTAATTAATCTTTAATTAATAATTAACCATTAGATTAATTATTCTTATTTAATTACAATAACTAGTTAATTAATCATTAATTAATAATCATTCCTTAACCTTCATTAATTAATTGTCCTTTAATTAATTAATTATTCTCAAATTAATTACATTAATTAATTGTTCTTTAAATTAATTAATCTTTAATCACCATGAATACCAAAATCAGTTCAAAAGATTAAGGTTAATAACATTTCATCTTAATCATGTTTATAGTTACATTATTCATTTGAAAATAATTAATCTATAAATAATGTTACAAAATTAAATAAATTAAAAACTCAGTTGCTTGAAAACAATTTACTTTTGAACTTAAACTAACCCCATACTTAAAACAAAACAATTATTTATAGAAATGGGTTAAACATATTTAAAATTTGAATTTGTTTAAACATCTTGCTCTACATTCAAACATTTCATATATCTTTAAAACTGATTAGTGAAATTTCTTTTAAAAACTATATTTAAGATTTAACATTACTTCCAAATTTTGAAATTCATCTTTCAATTTAACAACTGGGCAGGATTCTTAAAAACTCAAAACCTGGTAATAAATCGACCCGAGCCTTCCCCGAGTGTCACTTGAAACACCTGCCTTGTTCGAGTCGTTCCTGAGTAATTCCCAAATTTTTATTTTGAAAACTTTTGATTTTTGTTTTAAGTTTTATAAAACCTGGTATAACACAAAAACGCTCGAACAAACACTTGAGCCCGCACCCAGTTTTCCCGAGGAATACTTCGAGTTTTCTTCCTTCATTCCCAAATCTTCCAAACCATCATCACATATACACGATGCACCGTGCATGCCACCACGACCACCACTGATCGTCATTGCCATCATCGACAACTCGTTCTTGACCATCTTACTCGATTCTGGCGATCAAGCTACTGAGTTAAACAAGATATCAATGTTTTGGTTGTCTGAAACTCCCTGGAACCAACTCAAACACCCAAAATCGCCTCGCCTAATCATCACCACCCTCCGATAACCCTGCGACATCGACTGGAACTTCATCACACTCCCTACCTTCTATTTCCATCGGACCGAACGACTCGGATCAACCCACGCTTCTACACGAGCATGCAGAACAGCATCGACCAAATTGGGTTCTTAAACCCTAATTTTTCGAACCCAAGAGTAATTGATCATTAAGAAAATTTCGTACCATTTTTCCATCAACTAGCATCACATCGTCTATCCTGAGACTTGAGCTTGAAGCTCGACTTCATGTTGGTCGTTGGAAATTGACGATTTTGTATTCTCCATTCAACTCGAGAATTCAAGATGTATATATGCTTAAAATTTTTGATACTATGATCAAAATTCATCGATTTCAAGTACGTATCAAGTTGTAAAATCAAAATTTGAAATTATGAACCATGATTTCTGACTTAAAAAATGATTTTTACTGTTGTATTTTTTTTCAAAATATTATTAAATATTTCCATCCGAAATTATTTCTAAAAACAATGTTACATCCTTGTTCGCATTTCATCTTCAGAGATTCTTGCCTACTTTTGATTATAGGAGGAGGATTTAAATTTTTTCTTTTTTTTGAAAACCAATTTTGAAAACCTGTAGCAAGACTGTAAACAAGGCAAAGGCAATCTGCCTAATTCACAGACATGCACACACTCAATCTATGTATACATACAACATGCATGCACATTCAAATCCATACCAAAACATTATCAAAAACATATTTGAGGTTGAAAATTTTGCTCACCTATCATGAAGAACAGAAGAACAGAGGACATGTTTTTTTTTCTTCTGAAATCTGGAAATTGATTGTTGCCTGCTAGTTTTAGTTTAAATCCATTTGAGTTGATCTTTAGCTTGATGACTTCGAATTAATTCCGAAGTCTCGATCTTTGAATTGCATTTACTTGATCAGGTTGATTTTAAATCCTTTCTGGTTGAAGATTTGATCTTTCATGCTAATTTCCTGAGACGATGTTGTTTTGAATTCTTTTGCTTTGATTGAGTTTTTTTTGTGATCTGCAATTCCAGGTTCAAGATTTGCATTGCTTATTGTTTCCAGATTTGCTTTGATTTCATTTTGTTTTCAGATTGGAAACTTGAATCTCGACTTGATTGATATGAATCTAAATTTAAGTTGCTACTTGTTATTTGCCTTGATCAAATTTTGAAATA
This sequence comes from Allium cepa, assembly GCA_030765085.1. Lineage (NCBI taxonomy): Eukaryota > Viridiplantae > Streptophyta > Magnoliopsida > Asparagales > Amaryllidaceae > Allium > Allium cepa. The sequence goes on from CM060942.1 coordinate 294,994,933, forward strand.
TATTCAGGCTTCAGGCTTTTGATTTTTCTTTTTGTTTCAGGTCTGGTATTTTTTGGATGCAAGAGATTTTTTTGGAAGCCTGGTTTTACTTTCTTTTGATTTACATTATTAAGAAATTTTAGAGAATAGGATTTGCCACTTGTTTAACTAAGCCTACAAGTGTCTATTACTTATTTTCAAATTTTTACAAATGTCTTAATTTATTTCTAAAACACTTACACTTGTCAAAATTCAAATAAAATTATGTAAAGACCTTAACAAAATTTTATTTATAAATTTGTTTTAAATCCCTATTCCAAATTAAATTTATGGAACATGTTTTCATCTATGTTATGTATTTTAAATCTTATACTTCATTTCAAAAGATATACTCATATTAACATTAGAAAACAAAATTTTATTAGTTTCAAGTACATAGAGATTTGAAATCCAATTTATTTGCAATACATTTCTATTTGAATTTCAAAGCAAATTTTCAAATAAATTCACAATTAAATTTACATTTTAATTCAAAACATCATTTAAATTACAAACTTAAATTTGTCTCAAAAACTTGAGATCGTTACAGTACTTGTTTTAAACATTTCGCTGTGTTGATTAACTGTGTATTCAGTTTCGTGAGGACGTGTTATGATTGCTGTTCAGTTGGGTGTGATGTGTACTCTAATGATGTAATGTATAAACAGATTTGCTTTTGTATAAAGATCAGTTATTATCTATTATATTTTATTCGGTTGCGATGGTTAGATTCTGATGTTATTTTCTATTTTCTTCTTTTATCTCTTCTTCTTTAACCCAAATGGTTCGTATTTCCGTTCATCTTGAGTTGATTAATGGAGAATAGTGTTGACTCTAGGGGTACGGATTCGCGGGCCATTACAGTTGGTATCAGAGCTGAAGGTTAAGCGAGAACCTTGGCTCTACTGGGAATTACTCAAATAGAGTCTGTGGTACTCTAGAATGAGTTTGAGTGTATTAATAGATATGAGCGCATATTTGTTAGTGAATATAAAAATTGTTTTTATATTGTGTTTACTTATCGGTTAAGTGTTTATGGATTCTGGTCGATATATGGGACGCCATGTCATCGATAGGGGTTTCTAAACTCTTAAACAAGATAAACCGACGCAGTATTATTTTAAATAGGGTAAATGGAATAATTTTACCCAAATTATTTTTGTATATAAGAGAAATAATTTTCCGTAAATTATTATAGTTATATATGGTTGCTTGGTTGTTAGGAGATGATAATATTAAAATATTACCATTGTTAAGTGAAAGTTGAATAAAGGATTAAAATTTTGACCAAAGGTTAAGAAATAAATTTATATACAAATGGAAATTGTTAACGCCGAGCGACTCAAGGAGCTTACGACTCATGATAGTTACCGACTCATGTAAAGGAGCGACTCAGTGGCTTTAGCGACTTAAAATGCTTTGCGACCTAGTGTGTTAAGATGCGAACGACTCATGGGATATGCGACTCATTGAGTCATCCTAAGCTAGCGACTTAGGAATGAAGCGACATAGTACTCAGCGACTTACCAGTAAAGCAATTTAGCGACTCAATACTTCTAGCGACTCATGAGTGAAGTGGTTCAACGACTCAGTGGCCCACCGACTCATGGCACACCGGCTTAGCGACTCATCGTATGAAGCACTTGGCGAGACATCAATGAAGTACTGACAAATGCTTCAACTACAACCCAAAGACATGATCTACGACTTATTATGAGTCGTTGCCGACTCATGCCTCATCGCAATGAGTCGCGTGCGACCTAACACTTAGAGAAAAAGTGATGCCGCTTCTCATAAGGTGTGAGCCGGTACTCGTAAGCAAAGAGGAGTTAAGGGGTGATACTTATCTCATGACTCGACGACTCGTAACTCGTAAACGACCCAGTACTTGAAGCGTGGGTTCGAAAAAGGCAGGAAGCTCTCTACGAACCAGAGACTCAGCTCAATGAGTCGGTCACGACTCATCCTAAGTCAGCAACGACTTACCTTAAGTCGGCAACGAGTTAGGACTTAGCAACTTTTTTCACCCAGAGCTCTCTATAAGTAGACATCCACCTCCAACTCTGGGGGGACTTTTGGTTCATTCTCGAAGCGCCAAAACTCTGCCATTTTCTCGACTCAAGCAACACTTCAAGCACTCCAAACATCGAAGACATTGCATCAAATTCAAGAGAGAGAATCCACATCATTTATCATGAGTTTGAAAGATAATTCTCCGTAAAAGTTTGTACTAACAGTCTAGAGTGGATTGTAATTGAAGAAAGTTGTATAAGTTGTACTTGTTCAGCAATAAAGAGATCAAAGTGGACGTAGGCTCGATTTTAGGCCGAACCACTATAAAACTATCGTCTTTTACTGCTTTTCTGCAATTTATTTACTTGTATCTTGTTCCCGTACCAACGGGTGGTGCTTTCATAACTGTTATCTACTCACTGGGGTGTTAGCGTTCAAATTTTAGCGTTAACATTTTTGGTGCTTTCACTAAGAATTGAACTCAGGAAAACTCTCATCATTGCTTCGCAAAGATTTGTAGAAAGAATTTCTTTAAAAATCAGAAGTTTATCTGAGATTATGGCTCCTGGAAGGAAAAGTAGATCTGTCAGATCTGGAAACATTCAAGAGGGAACCTCCGCTTCCCCTATGCCTAATCAACCCACTCCGTCTGTTGGAGTTACGAAAGCGGAGTTGGATGCTGTGATTCTAGGGCTAAACCAGCAGATAAACGCCCAAAATGCACAATTAGAGGCTCAAAGTGCCCAGAATGCCCTGATTCTGAATAAGTTGAACGACTTACTTGGGGCAAACAATCAACCGGCTGGTAATGAGAGGAACCATGCTGGCAACGTTCATGATGTTAATGAAAGAAATGCTCCTGAAAGGCCTACTAGTCCCTTTGAGTAGGCAGTACCTGAGGCCGGTGGATCTAGAACTCGACATGATGAAGAATATCTTTCTGGAATGGTCCGGCAGATCATGAAAGAAAGTATGCAAAGGGTTGAAGATGAGAAGGAATGGGGTTTCGCTCCAAGTAAAACTCCGTTTACTGAAAAAATCTTGAAGGCGGAATTTCCAAGGAAGTTTGTCCCTCCGACTATTCCAGCTTACAAGGGGACAAGTGATCCGAATGAGTTCTTGTATAAATATGATTGGCACATGACAGGTGCCAGGGCCTCCGACGAAATAAAGTGCCGATATTTCCCCGTATACCTGGAAGGCGTAGCTTTACTGTGGTTCACCAAGTTGCCAGTCCGATCTATCGATCAGTTTTCAGACTTGACCAGAAAATTCAAGGAGCAGTTTAGACTATATGCTTCGAAGGCCAAGGATATTATGTCACTATCGAGTTTAGAGCAGAATCCTGGTGAGTCTATCAGATCCTTCTTGAACCGCTTCAATATAGCACTGGCTGAGGTGGACAATGCTGAACCACGAATGATATTGACTTATCTGATGAGGGCTATTGATAAGTCAAGCGAATTTGGGAAATGGTTAAATATGAAGGAGCCAACCTCTCTCGAAAAGTTCTACAAAAAAGCAGATGAATTCATTCGGTTGGAAAGCCGTCCTTTACCAGTAAAGACAGTGTTGGAAAAAGCAGAAGACAACACTGTCGCTCCACGCAAGAATGAATCGGTGGGGCAAAAAAGGGAGAATAGTAATGGGAAGAAACAGGGTAATCTGAAGAAGCCCCGATCCTTCAAGCCATCAGAATATACTCCATTATCACATACACCGGAGCACATCTACCTGGCCACTAAAGATTCCGTCGATATTTCCCTAAACCTATCCCTTTGAGAACCGGGAAAAAAGCCATACAGAGTGGGAAATTCTGCCGCTTCCACAATCAACCAGGTCATGAAACTGATGAATGCCGCCAGCTGAAAAATCTGATTGAAGAGTTGCTAAGAGAAAACAAGTTGCAGCAATTCGTGAAAAAGAATAGCAACAATCCTGCATCGTCAAGTCAGGGGCAACTGGTTTCTGTTCATCAGCCTAGGACAGGTGAGAAAGCTACGGGACATGAATCTGGAAGGCCCGTTATCAATGTCATTTCAGGAGGACCTCACCCAGCTGGCAAGAGTTGGGGTGAGATGGAGAGATATTCCAGGGCTTTGAAATATGCTCCAGCCGAAGAAGACGTCTTTGTTCTAGAAGACACTACACCCCTTAAACAACAGAAAACTTTCAGCGATGATATTATTTTCAGAGCCAGAGATTCTACAGGTATTGAAGCTCCTACTTTAGATCCCTTGGTCATCTCGGCTGGTATTGGACCAGCCATTGTCAGAAGAGTCCTCATTGACTGCGGAGCATCATGTAATATCCTCTTCAAAAAGACATTTGACCAGATGAAAATCCCTATGATCGATGTGCAAGCCTCATCACAGAAAATCGTTGGCTTCACTGGGGAGCCAAAGCAACCAGTAGGAACCATCGATCTGTTTGTAGAACTTGGGGAAGGAGAAAGGAAAGTGGTTCGAAAGCAAACCTTTGTGATCGTCGATGAATATTCTGCTTATAATGCTTTTCTTGGCCGTCCAACACTCGCAGCATTCAAAGCTATCCTAGCCCCGTGGTGCCTCACTATTAAATTTCCTACTGACAATGGAGTAGGAGTTATAAAAGGGGATCAAAATGCTGCGCGAGAATGCTATTTGACAGAGCTGCGAGAGGCAAGAAAAAGAGAAATGGGAAAGGATGCGGCAACTCCAGTCCGCATCAAGGAACCAGCCTTGTAGCAATTACAGAGCGGACCCTGCACTGGCGAGCACAGCGGGGCACGGAAAGAAATGGATCCCAGAAAAGCCAGTACAGGGGAGAATAGAGTAGTACCGGTGGAAACGACAGTTCCGGTACCTGTTGACCCGAAGGACCCAAATAAGGTGTTGAATGTGGGTTCACAGCTTAATGTGTCAATTCAGAATATCTTGATATCTTTCCTGAAGGCAAATCTAGATGTCTTTGCTTGGACTCATGCCGATATGTGTGGAATATCCCCAGAAGTTGTAGTACACGCTCTGAATATTGACCCAAAGTTTACGCCAGTTAAACAGAAAAGAAGAACCCAAGGTCCAGAAAGGTCAGCAGCATTAAAAGAAGAAGTTGATCAACTCATGGAAAATAACTTCATCAAAGAATCTACATATCCGAATTGGGTTTCAAATCCTGTGTTGGTCAAGAAAGCTAATGGGAAATGGAGAGTGTGCATCGATTTTTCTGATCTAAACAAGGCTTGCCCCAAAGATTGCTTCCCATTACCCAGGATCGATCAACTGGTAGACGGAACTGCGGGACATGAATTGTTATCCTTCATGGATGCCTACTCCGGTTATAACCAAATCATGATGCATGAGCCGGATCAGGAGGATACAAGCTTTATTACAGATGTTGGACTTTATTGCTGCAGAGTTATGCCCTTCGGATTGAAAAACGCAGGGGCAACCTACCAAAGACTTGTTAATGCTATGTTCAAACCGCAATTGGGCAAAACTATGGAAGTCTATGTCGACGACATGTTACTAAAGTCCAGGAAAGCAGCGGATCACATTGAACACTTAGCAGAAATGTTCGCAGTCCTCCGGAAATACAGAATGAAGCTTAACCCCCTGAAATGTACATTTGGTGTCGAATCCGGAAAGTTCTTAGGTTTTATCGTCAGTGCTAGGGGCATTGAGGCTAGTCCAGCTCAAATTACTGCCTTGAAAGAAGTTAAAGCTTATAGAACAAAGAAGGAATTGCAGAGTCTCAACGGAAAGATCGCCGCCCTGAGTCGGTTCATTTCCAAAGCTACTGATAAATGCATCCCATTCTTCGATGCCCTGAAAAAAGGAAAGAAGAACTTTGAATGGACTCCCGAATGCCAAAAAGCTTTTGAAGAGTTGATCCGTCATATGGAAACGCCTCCGATACTTTCTAGACCAGGCAATGGTGAGGATCTTCTTATATACTTGGCAGTATCATCTCATGCTCTAAGTGCAGCGCTGATACGGGAAGACAAAAGGATTCAACATCCAGTTTACTATATCAGCAAAAGACTCACTGGGGCAGAGCTGAATTACTCCAAGTTGGAAAAACTCGCCTATTGCCTACTTGTTGCATCGAGGAAACTGAGGCAATATTTCCAAGCTCATCCTATCAAAGTGCTCACTGATCAACCTCTAAAGCAAGTCCTATTTCGCCCAGAAACTTCGGGTCGCCTTCTGAAATGGAACATTGAACTCAGTCAATATGACATCACTTATCATCCCCGAAAGGCAATCAACGGACAAGCTTTAGCTGATTTCATTGCAGAATTCACAGAGAAAGATAATGGTGAGGAAAAAGCGATCAATGATTCTCCAATCCAGTGGAAGATGTATGTTGATGGCGCAAGAAATGACTACTGTTCTGGAGCCGGAGTGGTACTTGAAACTCCTGAAGGTCGATCATTATGTTATGCACTAAGACTGGAATTTCCTTCAACAAACAATGAAGCAGAATATGAAGCTCTTATTGCAGGTCTGAAAATCGCTAAAGAGCTAAACATTCGAGCATTACAAATTTTCAGTGATTCTCAGCTTATTGTATGCCAAGTCAAGAAGGAATTTCAAGCAAAAGGTGGAAACCTGCCTTCCTACTTGTCAAAGGCTTGGGAACTCCTATGTGAACTCGATCACTATTCAATAAGCCACATTCCTCGGGAAGAGAATATGAAAGCAGATTCCCTCGCAAAATATTCAAGTTCTGGTGAAGCTCAACTATTAGGATTGGTCCCTGTAGAAGTCCTTTCAGCGCCAAGTATAGAAGAAATGGATATAGACTGGATTATGAATGTATCTCAAGAACAAGAGTCATGGATGACTCCAATACTGGATTACCTACTCAGAGGTTCTCTGCCAGAAAACTCGGTAGAAAGACGAAAGCTACTAAGGAAGGCCTCTCGCTATGTAATTCAGGATGGCCGATTGTACAGACGGGGGTTCTCAATGCCATTGCTTCGATGTGTATCCCGGGAAGAGTCCAAAACAATCCTAGCTGAAGTGCATGGAGGAGAATGTGGTGATCATTCAGGTGGTCAAACATTAGCAAAGAAAATTCTCCGATACGGATATTTTTGGCCAGAAATTAATCGGGATGCTGCAGATTACTCCCGAAAATGTGACAAATGCCAAAGATATGCCAAAATTCCTAGAGCACCTTCTACCGAACTCACACAGATGGTCAGCCCATGGCCATTTGCAATTTGGGGAATGGATCTCATTGGGCCGCTACCAACTGCTAAATCAGGGATTAAATATGCTATTGTTGCAGTTGATTATTTTACTAAGTGGGCTGAAGCTGAACCATTGGCTACTATCACTTCTAAGAAAATGATAAGCTTTGTGACCAAGAATATCATTTGCAGATACGGTGTGCCTCAGAAAATAATCATGGACAATGGTACTCAGTTTGAAAGCGAGGAATTCCAGGATTTTTGCAAACGATTCAAAATCCAGAAAAGCTTTTCGGCAGGAGCTCATCCGCAGGCAAACGGGCAAGTGGAAGCAGTGAACAAGATCATCAAATCAACCATCAAAAAGCAACTCGAAAGAGCAAAAGGTGGTTGGGTCGATAAACTACCACTTGCACTATGGGCATACAGAACTACTCACAAAACCGCAACTGGGCATACTCCTTTTTCGTTAGCATACGGATCGGAAGCAATGATCCCGGTCGAAACAGAGGTCCCTTCACACAGAAGAATCCATTTCAATCAAGCAGAAAATGAGAAGTTACAACTTGAAGCGTTGGATCTCCTTGATGAAAAAAGAGATGAAGCTAACCTCAGAGTTGCAGCTCATCAGCAAAGGATAGCCAGACATTTCAATTCCAAAGTTCGTCAACGCAGCTTTGAAATTGGAGATCTAGTCCTGAAAAGAATTATGACTGCGACAGGTGTGTTTGGGCCAAATTGGGAAGGACCATATGTAATAGGTCAGAAGCTTCTTGACGGCACATTCAAGCTCACCACTGTTGATGGAGATCAAATTCCAAGGGCATGGAACAGCAACCATTTGCGTCCATACTTTACTTGAAAATTTTGTTGAAACATTGTAAAAAGAATTATGAATGTATGATTCTTGTAATTGAAAGCAATTGTGAAACTGATGCAAGTAAATAATGAAAGAATATAAAGTGGATGTAGGCCCAATTTCATAGCCGAACCACTATAAATCTTGTGTTCCTTATTATCATTATATGTTTGCTTTGTTTTCGATATAAAAATACATAAAATGTATTGCTGAAATGTCGATTTAAATTTTTGCAGACAATGGAAATAAAACTTGCGCATAATAAGACCGAGCGATTCTCACCATCATTCAACAAACAAATTTCAAGTCACAAAGACCCCGAATTCAAATCCTAGATAGGAAATACTTCAATTGAACGGCTAATGATTTCGATAGAAACGAGCCCTTGCTGATAAATTGAGATTGTTTGAACAAACAAACATCCAATTAGGAAGCTAGTGCCCGTTCTCACGAACTTGCCTGGCAATGAAGTACACTTCCTTGGATTAAACAAGCTACTTGCAAGAAAAGGGGAATGAAAACTTAAAAAAAAAAAAAAAGAGAGAGAGAGGATCGCTGAAAAGGCATAAGCAAGTGAACAGAGGAACAACCAAAGCTACCATCTGCAGCGCAAGTCCTCTTCGGAGGATAAAAGACCTCTAATGGGTTATACGCCACAAAAAAGAAAGTTCTCTACTCAACAAAAAAGATTGGAGGAGTCATGACCCTCCAACCATGAGAGAGTAACTTCCAGGCGATGAAAACCCTCTCTGAGGCACATTTCACCAGGAGTTGAAGTGTTATGACCGCTCTTCGGGATTTCACTTCACCAGAGTTGAAATGCCAAAAAATAAAAGCCCTCTTCGGAGGCCCATTTCACCAGGAGTTGAAGTGTTATGACCGCTCTTCGGGATTTCACTTCACCAGAGTTGAAATGCCAAAAAATAAAAGCCCTCTTCGGAGGCACATTTCGCCAGGAGTTGAAGTGTAATAACCGCTCTTCGGAATTTCACTTCACCAAAGTTGAAATGCAAAAACAAAACAAAGACCTTCCTGAAAGCCCACGTTTCACCGAGATTGAAATAAAACTTCCAAGTGTTGAAACACGAAAAGGCTTTCTTCGAAGGCACAACTCTTTGGAGGTACACGTTTCGCCAAGATTGAAATAAAACTTCCAAGTGTTGAAACGTGAAAAATCCCTCCTTAGAGGTACAACCCCCTCCCGGGGACACAATCAAGAAGAAAGACCTCTTCGGAAGCCCACGTTTCACCAAGATTGAAATAAAACTTCCAAGTGTTGAAACGTGAAAAGGCTTTCTTCAAAGGCACAACTCTTTGGGGGTACACGTTTCACCGAGATTGAAATAAAACTTCCAAGTGTTGAAACGTGAAAAATCCCTCCTCAGAGGTACAATTTTGTATAAAAAAAATCCTCATCAAAAGCGTACTTTAACTTTCAAAGGAAGAGTAATTTGCCTACTATGGAAAATGATCGTAAAAAAAAAAAAAAAAAGAAGAAGTTAAAGTACCCTTCAGAGGTCCGCTTTACCACATAGAGGAATTCACTTGGTAAAATATGCACATAAGCAAAAGAAAAAAGTGATTTCTTCGAACGACAAAGCGTAAAAACTTATACGAAGGGAGTTGTACTCTACAAAAATTTTCTTTAAAGAATAAAATAATTATTCTTTAACAAATAAGAGTGCAAGTCCCCTCGAAGTATAAAGTATTGCAGCAAGCTTAAGGTATGGGGGCAACATGGTATAGTAGTATAGCTGCATCAGTAAAGTAATACTCAAACAACGTACCATAAGCCCGCCGCAATATCATATAAACAAACTTGTGCAAAAAATAAATAGTAAATGCATTCTCAAATTCAAACAGAAGTTTGTACAAACGAAGAATCATTTTATTCAACTATAATGCAGATACAGGTTTTAAAATAAAAGCGGGGGCCGGTACCCGCACAACTCTCGGCCAGTTCATACAAAAGACAAAAAGCTAAAGTCTTCATTTCTTTTTACTGCCTTTGGACCCTTTACCCGACCGAATGACCAGCTTTTCAGGTCGGCCAGTGGGTATAAGGGAGGAAGGAGAGGTAGGCGCAGCTGGCCCAACTTCTGGCTCCTCTTCAGTGGCAGTGATTATCTTCCCTCTCCTCTTTGATGCTCCTTGCTTCCTTCTCCTCTTTGAGGAAGACTCACTTCCTGGAGTGACAATTTTAGATAGAGTTATATCGTCAGAAGGAGTCCGCTCCGGAGATATGTCACCTCCCTCAAGTCCCTCATCTTTTTGCTCTTGCGAAGCAATGGGATCATCCAGGCCATGGAGAGCCTCTATTTGTTCCTCCTGTGATCCAGGCTGCGAAGCAGAAGGAGGAGCCACCTGAGGAGATGGAGGAGGGATTACCGGAGAAGTAGAGATTTGAGCAGTGCTTGATACTTTTTCTACAGAAGAAAAGAGGTTAAAGTCAGTAAAAAGAGGAGATGAAGGTTCACCAATGAAGTCAGTAAAGAGAGGAGATAAAGGCTCGTCAAGGTTGAGAAAATAGCCAAGGAGCTCGTGAAACTCATGCGAAATAAATGAGTAACCCGCTTGAGCAGAATTGACAGTAGCGAGATTAACAGTGAAGTTACCTGGAGAAGCTGGTTTCCTGATATCGACTTCATAAGCTTGCGCATCAGCGCTCTCTTCACCCTCGTCTCCACCTTGTATGCTTGTAATATCAGCGGTAACTTTGGTGGGAGATGCGAGATGGGAACTGGAACCAATAATGTCGACTTCAGACGAAGAAGGTGGCTGGACTAGAGTAGTTGAAGTGGTTTTCCCCAGCCGGTCCCCTTCCGTCACTTCAGTTCTTAATTTGGCAAGTTGTTCCTTTCCCTTGGCAAGGGCAGCGCGAGCGTCATCATCAAAATAATGCCTTTCCAGGGCTGATTCGTCGTAACCGGCACCTTCAGCACCAAGCATCTCAAGAGCGGCCTCCCACACTTCAGCTAAAGTGATTTCATACTTAGGACCAAGAAAAGCGAGGCTTCCACGCCCCAAGACGCTATGCAAGTAGAAGTCGAATAATGTTGAGCCGAAGCTGTTTTTGGTCGCCTCATGAGATTCTTCGGCTGCGATTTTGCCGGCGACAGCCTCATCGCGCTCCCTTTCAGTTTTGGCAAGCTGAAGCTTAAGCATTTGTATCTCCGCCTCCTGGGAGTTGTTTTTCTTTCGAAGCTCAGCAATATCAGAGACATAGCCTTCACTGATTCTTTTTTGTGCTTCGAGCCTGTCTTCGGCATCCCTCTGGCTAGCGTGAGCGTCTCTCACTTGCTTCAGGAGCACTTCTTCTTTCTGAGAATATGAAGTAGAGGAAGCAGCAAGCTCATGTTTCAATTCCTCGACTTTTGCTTCAAGCTCCTCATTGTAAGAAGCAATGTTCCTCATTTCGGTGTCGTGTTGCTTAATGACCTTTTGCCATTCGGCCTTATCATTTTCCATGGTGAGCATGGCCTCTAAGTTGGCACGGTTAACTCTTTGAAGCTCATCAACAAGCTTCTGCCAGTTTGACATCCTCTCGATATCAAGTTTGACGGCGTCAAGATTTCGTAGCATAGCAGGCTTGTCAATAGGAACCAGGTCAAGGTCGAATCTCACACCCTTTAAGCACCATTGTGGAAAACGACTTTGTAAAGTGGCTGGGCCAGGTCCCACTTGAAATTTAGGCCTGCTTATTATTGTCTGGATGTCCTCCTTTCCGGGAGCAGGAGAGTCGGAAGGAATGTCAAGAGGGGCAGGGGCAGTAGGCTTTTCGGGAATAGTGGAAGCATGTCTCTCACCATATCGGGCTCGTTTGCCTGAATCTTCAGCTACATGACCTTTTCCTCGGTCGTCGTGAGATTTCCTTTTGTGAGAGTCGTCACTTCTCTGCAGAGAATCATGGTGCTCATCCCTATCCCTTCTGTCATAACGCTCTTCTGCATCCCTCCTTTCACGAGCCTTTCGAGCAGCCCTCTCTTCGTCAGACTCTCTATAGGAGGGAAAGTAACGCCGATAATCATATTGACCACGCCCCCCGTAGCGTTGGAAATCCTGATAATACGATCCGCCGCGTGTCATTGAAGAATCTGAAATAAGAAAAGATAAGCTTTAGAAATCTCTAAAGTATAAGAAGATAAGTGCATAAATGTGATGGAAAATCCTTAGTTGTGTGTGAAGTGCAAGCTACTCGCGTTGGACTAACGAACCACTCCTCTGTTGGGGGGAAGTGATAGATTTCACTGTTGATGACAATTCTTGAGATAAAGGAGTTAGAGTCTGTTGGAGGGCAGATGTTGCTTCAATCGTCGGAGGTATAGCTTTACCATGAGCAGGGTCTTCTTTAAAGAGCTCTTGGGAAGTAATAATTATGTCACTTAAATCCCTAAAGACGTCATCACCGTCATGCCCAACCTGATTCCCTCCATCAGCTCCTTTGTCAGCACTCTTCCTGGTTTGGGAAAGGGGCTCCTCTTCTTCTTCAATAATGGGAGCAAGTGCGGGCTTTTCGGAGGGTCCCGTATCGTCTCTTGGAGTAGAGCACTTTACTAATAAGGTTTCTGCAGAAATTTCTCCTCGTATGTGCTCTTTAGTGGAGATCGGAAGATCAGGAGTTTTCACCGGAGAATCAGGAACCTCCGTTGGAGCTTCACGAGGCCGAGTAAAGCGAGAGGGATGGAGGAGTCCGTATTGATGTAAAAGTTCATCGTTTAGCAGAAACTTTATGCTCCTCTCTTCTACCGGCACGGCATTTAATCTTTCAAAAATTTGCTTAAGACTTGGGTCCCTAGCAGGGGGTGGAAGTGCTAAAAACAGGAAAAGAATGAAATTAGCAACTGAGAGTTCAGATCTCGAGAAAGTTTCAAAACGGAAAAAGTAAAGACAGGAAATCTTACTTCCCACTCTCCAGATGGCATAAAACCCTGGAGGGCAGCGAACAAAGAAAAACTGATTCAAAAATCCGTGAGCGCTTTCGGAGAGATCAGTAATAAGTTTGCGGTTTCGAGCGCTTCTTATAACCACGATGGAGGGATGGTCTTTAGTTTTCGTGAATGAGCAAAAATAGCAGATCTCCCCGAAGCTTGGTAATCGATCCAAAACTCTCCTGAATAGAACACATAACCCCATCAGAATGGCGTAGCCATTGGGGTGTAATTGGAATGGAGAGATAGACAACCGAAGCAGGAACTGTTGGAGAAAGTCGTTAAAAGGAGGAATCGCCCCACTTAAGCACATTTGGCGATTGACTGCAACAAAGCCGTAGGGTGGATTGTCAGCAGTATCACTTGGCCCAGGGAAAAGAACCTCACTTTCAGCAAAGCCAAATTGAGTGCGCAGCTGGACAAACGCTCTCGAAGTTAGAATAGTCGGGGTTCTCTCCGGAGGATTCTCTATGGGAACAGCTATCGGAAAAGTTTCTTCCTCTTGAGTTACCACTTCTTCTTCTCGGTGGGAGGTCATTCTACACAAGCAACTGGATGTTCAAATGCGAAGGTGCGCGTTTCCTAAAAAGTGTGAAGTGTTGTGCAAGACTAATAAAAAGTGACAAGTATATATAACTGGAATTATACTAATCGATGCTTGATCGATTGTAAACATTTCAGAACTTGTTAATCTAAAAGTTCAAACATAATATTAGTGCAAGCAAGTCGATTTCAATTGACTATTTCAGTATTGCTTTGGTATTTTGTTTGAAATTGATATGTTAAAAGCACTTCATACATACAGTTTATTCAAGTTAATCATCTATCATTAACTAATCTGTCGTTCGATGTGGGCAATCAATGACAGTATATTCGTCCCAGTTTTCTGTGAATGTTATATTTAACAGGTCATCAATATTAAAGGTAGCATAATCCAGCGGCAAAGCATAACATAGTTATTAGAGTTGTCACTGCAATTCAAACTTCAGGATAGAAACATAAGCTAGTCCTGTCAAAATTTCAAGTTCCCAAAGTCGCTTAAAATTCAAGGAAGATCACTGCATCAGTAAGTCGCATTGTATGAGTCAAGGGGTCTCGGTTCAAGGGCATGCGGAATTCTCTAAGTCCTAACTCGGCAGCGACTCAGGATGTCTCGGCCACGACTCATGGCACCTAGCTGACTCGACCAGCGACTCAAAACCTAATTTGCTAACTCGTGGAATTCCTCGCCACGCCTCATCTCACAGCCCCCCTTTCTCTGCCTCAATCCGCTAACCCGTTAGTGCTAAGGCAACAAAGATCTATCACATTCCCAATGGAACCCATCATCCGTCCATACCAACAAATCACCCGAAAAACAATCTGAAATGTTTCGCATCGATCTTAAATTCAATGCATTGCTAAGCTCGCATATCGGATAAGTGATCTAGAATCGATTATAATAATTCGAAGTGAAGCGCAACGCATGAAAACAAATTAAAGCCGAAAGATGAGAATTTGTGATTTAACGTTGATTAAGATCGGATTTGCTTACGAGGTATAATGGTTGGGATGAATCGGAGAGTAACAGGGTTGAATTCGCCTTCAGAAATGAAATTGGAAGATTCGTTAATGGCGGCACAAGGTGTTGAGGCAATGATTAAGTGAGGAAGAAGAGCAACGCATTAGCTTATATCCAAGACAGGGGAGAATAAGAAAGGACTCACGAGTCATAAGCTGCCTTGAGTCGGTCACGACTCAAGAAGAAAGTCGAAGCACACGACTCATGATCTAAGCGTATACTTCGAGGGGCAATTGTTAACGCCGAGCGACTCAAGGAGCTTACGACTCATGATAGTTACCGACTCATGTAAAGGAGCGACTTAGTGGCTTTAGCGACTTAAAATGCTTTGCGACCTAGTGTGTTAAGATGCGAACGACTCATGGGATATGCGACTCATTGAGTCATCCTAAGCTAGCGACTTAGGAATGAAGCGACATAGTACTCAGCGACTTACCAGTAAAGCAACTTAGCGACTCAATACTTCTAGCGACTCATGAGTGAAGTGGTTCAACGACTCAGTGGCCCACCGACTCATGGCACACCGGCTTAGCGACTCATCGTATGAAGCACTTGGCGAGACATCAATGAAGTACTGACAAATGCTTCAACTACAACCCAAAGACATGATCTACGACTTATTATGAGTCGTTGCCGACTCATGCCTCATCGCAATGAGTCGCGTGCGACCTAACACTTAGAGAAAAAGTGATGCCGCTTCTCATAAGGTGTGAGCCGGTACTCGTAAGCAAAGAGGAGTTAAGGGGTGATACTTATCTCATGACTCGACGACTCGTAACTCGTAAACGACCCAGTACTTGAAGCGTGGGTTCGAAAAAGGCAGGAAGCTCTCTACAAACCAGAGACTCAGCTCAATGAGTCGGTCACGACTCATCCTAAGTCAGCAACGACTTACCTTAAGTCGGCAACGAGTTAGGACTTAGCAACTTTTTTCACCCAGAGCTCTCTATAAGTAGACATCCACCTCCAACTCTGGGGGGACTTTTGGTTCATTCTCGAAGCGCCAAAACTCTGCCATTTTCTCGACTCAAGCAACACTTCAAGCACTCCAAACATCGAAGACATTGCATCAAATTCAAGAGAGAGAATCCACATCATTTATCATGAGTTTGAAAGATAATTCTCCGTAAAAGTTTGTACTAACAGTCTAGAGTGGATTGTAATTGAAGAAAGTTGTATAAGTTGTACTTGTTCAGCAATAAAGAGATCAAAGTGGACGTAGGCTCGATTTTAGGCCGAACCACTATAAAACTATCGTCTTTTACTGCTTTTCTGCAATTTCTTTACTTGTATCTTGTTCCCGTACCAACGGGTGGTGCTTTCATAACTGTTATCTACTCACTGGGGTGTTAGCGTTCAAATTTTAGCGTTAACAGAAATTATAAATGTTATTTATAAAATGAATAAAATTCCAGAGTAATAGTTGAATATGAATTGGAAGAATTTGGAATTTGAAATTTTTAGGAAAGGGTTTAAATTTCCTTTGGATTTGAAAATGGTTTTCAAAGGTTTTGGAGAAACAATAGTGGTATTATTTGAGAAATATTTTTGAATTGGATTTGGAGTCTGGTGAGATTTGGGATTTAAAAATATTTGAAGGGATTTTAAAGAGGTGAAAGCATTGAACTCTTTTCAGTCACTGGAAAATAATTCCGATGATGATCGCGACATCATCGGTGTTCATTTTCGAGTTTCCAAAAAGGAGGATTGCTACCTGGATGTTTTGGATTAATTTTTGTTTGAGGAATTGGGTTTGATTTTGAAAATAAAAAGGAACAGTTTGAATATATATTTTCAAATTTGGATTTTGAACATCTTAGTAATGGTTTAAGCTCTGGAGTTGGTTTGAAATGTTGGATGAAACTCTGGAAACTTATTAAAAATGTTTGTGGAATGGTAAATAAGTTCGAAAAATTTCAAAAAAAGTTTTGAAAAGTTGTTTAGAATAGAAAATTTGACTTGGAGAAGAGTTAAAAAATTGAAGTAAGTAAGAAAACGGAAATAAGTTAGAATGTATTGGTTGAAAATAATTTGTGAATGAACAAATGAATTTATAAATGTAAGTAAATGAATTGAAATTGGATATTGGAAGGGGTAAGCCAAAATAAAATGTATTTGGTATTTTGGAAAGTGAAATAGAAATCTAAACTCGAATTATAAATTAGATTGAACTCAAGTAAAGTAATAAAGTGATTTTTGAAGACAAAAATTAAAGATTGAATTGTAAACGGGAAGTGAGCCAATTGGATAATTAATTACTTAATATGGAAATGGAACACTAGTTGGATAATAAAAGTTGAAATTTGAGTTATTGATGAGTTTGTAATTAAAACCCGAGTTGTAAATAGAAATTCAACTTGGAACTGTAAGTGAATTAAATATGGACTTGGATATTATTTTAACGAATTGAGAATGGAATTAAAAATTTAAATGGATTCGGAGAATGGCTATTTAACTTAAATGAGTCGTGAATGAATTGAATTTAGAAATTAGAATTTATAATGAACAAAACAAAAGAACTAATCAAATAAATTTGGAGATTGAAATGAGATTTGATAATGTAAAGTGAAAAAGAAAATTTATTTGCAAATAAAGTGAGATTAATTTTTGAAGTTGGAATAAATTGAAGTAAATTAACTTAAGTTAAAAATAATTAGAAGTTCAACTTCGGGTAAGAATTAAGTTTATTAAATAAAAGTTCTATGAATTGGTAGAGGTAAATAAAATTGATTTTTGGAATCAATTGAAATAAATGTGAGTTGTCGGGTTAAAAATGAACTGAATGTAAGCAATTGAGTTGCAAACCATTTAAATTGGATGATGTATACGAATTGGTTGTAAACAATTAAAATTAATGTCGGAACCCTATAAGTTGCTTATAAATATTGTTTAACCAGCATTGCTTATAGAAACTCGTATGTTTGCTAGTTAAATATGTTAAATGTTGTTAAATTACATGATTTTGGTACTTACATGTTTAAATTGAGTGAGTACATGTATCTGAAGGCCGTTTGGCAAGATTTTGGTCGTGCTAATTGCTAAAGTAATAAGCCGCTTGCTTAAAAATGCTAAATAAAGGTACGCTTACGCAATAAAAGTTAGGAAATATGAACTATTTTTATTTTTCCAACCGTGTAGGTCGATGTTTTTGTGTTTGTGTGTCTATATATATATATATATATATATATATCTTGTTAAATTGCAAAAGCTCCTCCGTATAAAGGAGACTCTGCCAAAAAAATTCGAAAATTTTGGGAGCTAGAAATATTTTTGAAAATTTTTGGAAAAATTTTTGTTGGCGACGAAACAATTTCAAATTGGTAATTGAAATAAATTAGTGGATGAAACTAATTTAAAATAATGATATGAATCAGTTATAAATGGTAGATAAAATTCAATATTCAGAGTTGAAGATAAATTGAATTCATATGGAAATGGGAGAACCAATTTGAATAGAAGTAGATACAAACTAAAATGGTGAAGTGAAAATAAATTTAAGAAGCATATAAAATACATATATTGAACTTAAGAAGAAATGGCAGAATTCTTAAGTAATATGGGTGTCGGGAAAATATATTGAATAAGCATTTAAGTGAAGATTTAATAAAAGTATGTGAAATGATAAGCATTGATAAGTGAATAGAAATCAAAATGAATATGAATAAAAGAGAATGGATATAAATAAGTAAGATGTACGTATATTATTTTATTCGCATAGCGATTTGATCTAGATTCGAGCACAGAATTTCGAGATAGTTATATCAATTCCAGTTAGGATTTTTCACTCGATTTTCTACGACAGACCCAGGATATGGATTTTGATTGATTCTGGAAAATTCGCTATCATAGTTATGACTATGCAAGGAGAATGACGGTTTCTGATCAAGAAACCAGATCTGAGTCCGCACTAGAAAGTTGGGTGGACGATACTAGTTCGAAAATGAAATTGTGTGATCAAGTAAGCGATCGGATTTTGTATTGCGTATGAATGATATAGGTACATCGTACGGGCTTAAATGGAATGAATACTGAAAATTTCGTAAAGAAATGTATAAAATGATTTTGAATGTTGTGATTGGATATTATTGCTAAGTAGAGTATACAGGTATTTAAGAGCAGGAGAAAAATTGGGATTTTGATTTCAGAAGATAAATTTGAATTGCTCGGCAAAAAGGGTATGTGTTTAAATTTATGTATGAAACTTGATTGAGTTTTGGATCTAATCACTTGGCCTTTTGTTTTCTTTTGGAATTTGGGAGCCCGTAGAGGCATTTTGTAGCTGTACCGAGCTAGTCGTGCAAAGGAGACGCTGGCGAAATTTTTCAATAATTTAGGGAGTTAGAAATTTTTTGGATACAACCCTCCATTCACTTCATTTGTTCTTAAATTCATAATCTTCTTCATCTCTTTATACTCCTCTTTAATAGCTTTTTTACTTAGAAAAATTATGAATAAAAATTAGCAAAAACAAAATAAATTTATACAAGTATATATACATTCGTAATCCACTTAAAAACAAGATCAAATCCACTCCTCTCCTCTCTCTAAACCCATGACCACATCAACCACCACTCAAGGTCGAGCCCATCTATACTTTCAAGCATAGGCCGAGCGTAGTCAAAGGTCCAAGGCTCGATTCCGTAGGCTTTGATTCGATTGTAGCGAAGCTACATCGAATTTTCATGAAGTTAGAAACCAACGAAGGTGAGAATATATATATATATATAATGATGATGATGATGATGTGATACAATTGCTTTGGATGTTTAATATGCTTCGGTCATCAAGTATTGATTGTTTTATTATACTTTTTAATTTTGTAAGAAAATCACGTTAAATACATGTCGATATTGAATAAGGGAATCACTTTTCGAATCAAGTTATAAAAGTGATATGAAATCATTAACCTCTTTAAAATGTTTTATAAATGTTTTATAAACACTGAAATTCAGTTTGGTGAAGTTTTGAAAAGTTATGAAAATTGAGCCAAAAATAGATGCGGCGCGTAATGGCACTTCGCGATTTCGCGTCGTAGAAAGTTAAATCCACTTATACGATGAATTCAAAGTCGGAACTATTTGGATTAAAAAAAATTCAAACGATTATAATCATAGTTTTCATACAAAAGACAATGATTGAGATTTTTTTAGTAGATTTTTAAATATGAGAAAATCAAGTTTTTAAAATAATTGTGATTTGGCAGTTCGGAAACAAAAGCGATAAATTCTTTAAAATTGATATTTTTAATTCTTCAAAAATGTGGAATAAATTCTATAAATATACAAAAATGTTTTAAAAGAGGTTTTAGTTATAAAAATGGAATTCTAAACGATCGAAAAGTTGTTTTGATCAAATAAGCCTTAAAAGCGCCGTCTGCAGCACTATTCACGGCACTTTTTGTAGCACTTTTAATAACTTTTGAAATATGGCTTTAACTTAAGTATTCTTTCCTAAATCTTTTATAAACTTATTCAAATAAATAATTAAATATATTAAAAATAATGTGGAGGTTTTATAATTTATTTTAAAGAGTTTAAATAAATGATTTAAAGAAAGTTGTTAAAATCAAGTTATTAAATCTTGGCTCTAAAAACCGATAAGTAGACTAAATTTTTCTATTCTTGAGATCCAGATGTGAGGTGCTTAAATTAAGTAGATGTTTATGTAACTTCCCGTGAATCCGTACCCCTTGGGTCGACACTATTCTCCATCAATCAACTCAAGATGAATGGAAATACGAACCACTTGGGTTAAAGAAGAAGAGATAGAAGAAGAAAATAGAAAATAACATCAGAATCTAACCATCGCAGTGGAATAAAATATAATAGATAATAAATGATCTTTAAAAAAAAGCAAATCAGTTTATACATTACATCATCAGAGTACACATCATACCCAACTGAACAGCAATCAAAACATGTCCTCACAAAACTGAATACACAGTTAATCAACACAGCGGAATATTTAAAAAAAGTACGAAAGTACGTATCGCCATCCAGCTCGTCTCCTGAGCTCCACGGCATCCTTTTCTGTAATCTATAATAGGCGGTCTGAGCCAAGCATTATAGTTAAATAACACCCGAGTTAGTCTGGAATACCAGCGTGAGAAAACCACACTCAAATTAATTATCAAGGTTCCAAATCCTTTTGAACATTAAAAGTATCCCGTAAGACCACGCCACAAATAAACATGTCGGGTTTTCACCTTACGATGGCTAAAACATTTATTATAAAATCCTCTGATAATATAATAGCGTCTATATACAAATACTTATTCAAATAGCCGAAATTGTTACATTAATTAAATTCCAGCTACTAGCCACAGTCATGGGTAATACAAACAAAACCGTAAATGGCACGTAGGGAGAATGGATTTCCAACCAACAACTAGGCACTGGGGTACCACCTGTCCAGTACGTGGCCTAGATCACCATACCAAGGATTACTCCCAATCCCCTACAACACATGACCAGGACTACCCCTTACTGGATAATCCCGAGTAAGATCACCCCGCGGTTGGGATCAGCAACCGCCCAATAAGCCGAAATAAAAAGGGACATCTAGACAGGGATGACCTCACCCTAATGGGTGCTACCCACATAGCCTTCCTGCATATCCCTTGATTTTTAGTCATTCCTGGTTGATGAGGCTTGAGGCTAAGCGTTATCTTTTTAGAACATATCACTTAGAATTCTTATCGTCCTCCTGACGATGTTCTGAAGGCATTCATCCATACAAATCCGTCCAGGGTTCGAACGGAACCGAAGGCACTACTCCTACTGCATCCATTTTGGAATCACCTCAGGATTAGTAGCGACTAGCCCTTGTACTTCACTGCTCCACCTTCGAATCCAAACTCGTCTTCCTCACAACAACGTACAAACCGGATCGAAGTGGTTTTTGAGAAATTAATCCCGATTCCGGTCTCTTCGAAACGATCAGCGCATTGGACAATATTGATAGTCGGTTATTTGACTATCAAATAACATTCACAAACAACCATAAAACAAAAATAATTTCACCAAATTATTTGTTAATCTCAAAATATCTTACGAAGATATATTTCCACTTTTTAACCCTTTGAAAACAGTTTTCAAACCATACTCTTCTCATGGAATGAATTCCCAAATATTTATTTCCTCGGAAAACACCAAGTACAAGTACTGTAGATTTTAAAATAATTTAAAAACACTTAATTATAAAATACACTTTAAACATTTAAATTTAAAAATTACTTTAATACTTATCCAAAATATATACTTAAGAATATTCAAAATAAAACTACTTGTACAGTATAAAACTAAATTTCTAACTTTTAAAACATAATACCAAGCCACCTTTAAATAATTACTGCTATAATAGATTAAAAGAAAATACTTATTTTAGAATTTGAACATTTAGAAATAATAAGTTTTCTAAAACATGCTTTTCAACACAACATTAAACTTTTAACTTATATTTAAAAATTTGCTTTGAAAACCTACTTGGCTATCCAGGGAAATACGCTTCTCTTCCACATCTTTTAAAAATAAATCACTATTTATTTTTAAACAAATTTACCCATTCCTTTAATAAATTCCCACCGTGAATTTATTCTTCCAAATATCCATTGATATATTGCTTCACTTTTATAAACCCAGTTTATAAATTTCATAGTCACATTCTCCTTTAAATTTCCAATTTCAATCACTTAAATCAATTTCCAAATTGATTTCCAGTTTACCCCATTTTGAAATAAATTTATTTACTTACTCAATATATTCCAAAACCCATTGACTTCAGATTTGTATTCCTTAATTATGATTTAAAATCTTTTAACCGAAAACACCAATTTTAGATTTCCCCAAATTCCTTCTTTATCCTTTAAAAAAAATTAAACCTTGAATATTAAAATAAATTCTTTATTCCTTTAAATAATATCACTTAGGTTTTAAAATTCATTATTTTCCCTTTTATTCAAAATCTCCCTTCCCATACTCAGATTTTATTTATTAAAATTTTAAATCACTTTTACTCCTTTCCAGTTCATTCTTAAATTTATTCAACTTCTCTATAATTATTTTACTTAAAAGTTCACTCTTTTATTTTCTTGTCAAAAATCCATTTCTATATATTTTGATAACTTAGTGCACCGAAATATGTTCAAGCAAACCATAGCATTCAATATTCCAATTATCAATATAATTCATCACAGAATATCAAATATTCGTAATACAGAATATTAAACAGTCTAAATAATTTTAAGGAATCCAGTTGGATCCCAACAACCCGTTTCCTTGCATCCATAAACGTTAGCACAATACCAATTCCACTTCGAGGCGGAATATCGCGGTATATGGGATTAATATAATATCATCCGCTATTATGCAATGCACAGGGTCTCATCCACTATATAGCGTGGATAATCAATCACTCCAATATATACTATATATATACTACTACATATAATATAGCACATCAAATCAATTCAATCATTCAACCAATTATTTAAATTTAACCATATAAATTTAAGTAGCAATCTAGAAGAGTGAGATTAACTCATCTTTGACCTTTAATTTGCAATCCACTTCAATCTCGACTATTTCTTCACGATTTTGAACCTTGTATAAACATGGTACGGTTTATTAACATTTGAAATAATCGAACAATCAATTACCATTTATTAATTTAACTAATGACTTTATTTTAAATTAGTAATTTTCCTTTCTAAACTACATATACACTTATAGAAATAGATTATAGATTTCAAAAATCTAACTTTTATAATATTTTCAACACTTTTAAAAAAATTCTATGTATCTTCCAAAGTCTTTATATATATATAACTTTTCTTGTTTACCTACAATTAAAATAGGCATGTGAAAATATATATTTATATTTACGTTATACTTTTTCTTTACTGGATTCATATACATATATAAATCTTAAGCTTGAAAAAAAATAGTTTGTTTTATATCATGCTAAAGATAAAAATCATATCTATCTTTTTTTTCCAACAACCCAGATTGAGAAATCAAATTAAATTAAAAACAAAACAAACCTTACTGTCAAATTTAATTAATTTTCCTAACAGTTTAAATTCTATAATCTAAATCAGATTAAAACAATTAACTAAACTAGTACCATACTACACCATCGAACGACTTCGACTCCATATTGAATCCTGTTGTATACACATGCGCGCTTCAATCGTGGCAGCTACAGGAAAACCACCAGCTCAAAATCATCGCGCCGGCCTCGTCCTCTGCCTCCTTCCACTAGCTCTACTTCCCGCGCCGCTCGAATCGAGCCTCGACCACCCTAGCCTGCGACAAACTCCAACGTCGAATGATGTGGATCGGCGATTTAGACCATCCCCGACCACCAAACGTCACACCATGAACACCAATCTTCATCCAAACACCACCGCGCACAAAAGCTCCCCTTCTCTGGTTCGAATGAATTCAAACTTGCGGCCTTGAATCGCGATTTTCCGCGATGTTCTATACTACCATTATTTTAATACGAAGGTATTCATTTGATTTGAATTTGCTCGGCCTATATTTGACTTCGAATTACCCCTTTTTTAACACGAGAAAGGCTTCGGCCATTGGTTTCATATATTTGATTGAATGAGCTGTTTTATTATCCTTTGCTTCATCGTTTTTGTTTTTTCTTTCTTTCTTCTGATTTCCTGATTTTAAATTCCAGAGGAAGATAGGTGACAACCTGATGTAAAGGGTGAAGACAGCTATACAAACATATCTGGGGTGACGTACAAACTAGGTCGGCTTGAAATGTTGATTTGATTTTTTTATTTTTTTTTTCAAAATATCCGCATCACATATCTTGAGTTTCTAAATTTATAATGGTTGATGTGGTCATGGGTTTAGAGAGAGGAGAGGAGAGGAGTGGATTTTTTCTTGTTTTTAAGTGGATTACGAATGTATTTATACTTGTATAAATTTATTTTATTTTTGCTAATTTTTATTCAGAATTTTTCTAAGTAAAAAAGCTATTAAAGAGGAGTATAAAGAGATGAAGAAGCTTCTGAATTTATGAACAAATGAAGTGAATGGAGGGTTGTATTTATAGGAAAAAATGTGAACTAAAATATTATGATATTAATGTGCGTATGCATCACCATTTAACCACCACCACACCCTCCTCCTCCATCATTATGCATGGCCAAACCACCCCCCCTTCCATCTGTGTAGCCATGTATGTGAGTTGATGTGTGTAAGAGTGAAGTGAAGTATGTTTCTTAAGTATGTAAATATCTTAGATCTTTTCGTAATATACATATATATAAGTGTATTTATATATTTGTATGTATATATGTGTTCATGTACTTGTTAGAGTGTACTTGTTAGAGTGTGCTTGTGTATGTTATATATGTTCACAAGACATATAAACAAGGTTGCAACAACTTTGAACAATTTTCGTTCAGTAAAGCTTTGAAAATTGGAAACTGATTCCTGATCACATTTTCACTTATAAATTAATTTAGATATAAATTAAACAAAATTTGAAAACTAATTTCCTATCATTTTTACCTAATTAAAATGATCTCGTTTGAATTATAAAACATATAAATTAATATTAAACAACGGTTTACAAAAGGTGATGTTATATCGATAAAGCGATACGAATTTTCTTATATTTTCAAATCAAATATACATCTTTATAACACTATTATAAATGATTTATTATTACTTCATAACTAATTAAAATGAATTATTATCATTATAAAAACAATAATTTAATAATTATAATAATTATTAAATCATTAAATCTTAATTTAAATTCATAAATCCATTATTAAATATGATGCCATTATTGATGCTGTCACAAACACATTTTATTTCCAGAAATAAAATAATTTTTTATATTTCATATTCTTGTTTATATGGATAAATAAGTGTATCTATCCAGCTTCATGCGTGACTTTCGATAATTATAGAACTGTTTATTGATAAAATGGTTTTCGACCATTTTATCGATATTTTTCCCAAAGTATATATTTTTGTAAATACCTATTCAAAATAAGATTACCATATTATTTATTGTTCAAGACAACGTAATCTATGTTAAAAATAATTATATTTGAATACTTTAAAAATACATATAATTTATCAAAGTGATAAATTTATGGGTCGTTACATAAGCATAGAAAACCTTAATAGGATAAATTGAGGGTTATAAAAGGCAAAGATAGAGGATTTTCTATATCTCAATATTCTTCATCAACCATTAGAGAACAAAGGGAAGAAACCTAGTAATGTATCTGAAGCAAATTGGAAGACTTTTGATAGGAAGGCTGCAGCGGCTATTCGATGTTTTTTTAAAGAATACGGTGTTTCATATTCTTGCTAATGAAACATTCGCCTATTCAATTTGGAAATAAATGAAAGGAATTTATGCAAATAACTCCGCGACAAATAAGTGTCTTCTTATGAAAAGATTGATGAATCTAAAATTTAAGGAAGGTGGGTCAATTGGAGAGCATCGTAATAATTTTCAAGCAATTGTGAACCAATTAGCAGTCATAAATTATAAGGTGGATAACGAAACACAAGCACTGATGTTGATAAGTTCATTACCTAAAAGTTAGGAAACGCTTGTGGTTGCATTGAACAACTCAAATTCAGATGAAATTATTTCAATAGGTTCGTGATTAGTAGTCTACTTAATGAGGAGATAGAGTGAATAAACTTCATGGAAGGAAATGATGAGAAGGAAAAGGAAAGTAGAAATCCAATTGATGAAGTCATTCTTGCAAGGAGGGTTAATCGCCTAATATGAAAAGGTGGCCAAATAGATCAAATATGAAGAGGGATTTCATCTGCTATTACCATGAAAAACCTGGTCATCAGTTGAGATTTTGCAATAAGCTTGAAAAGGACAAGGAGAGGATGAAGGCAATGGAAGAAGACCAAAAGGAATAAAAAGATAATAACGATAATGAGATGCATTTTGGTGAGGAATTTAATGACAATGTCATATTTGCGGATAAAGGCAAAAGCAAAGATTGGGTGCTTGATTCAAGCGCTTATTTCTGTATATACAATCAAAAGGAATCATTTATTGATTATAAAGAGCAAGATACTAAGGTGGAATCTGCTAATGGTGGTGATTTGGATGTTAAAAGCATATGTTTTGTTAGATTGAAGATGCGTGATGAAAGGATGATGAAGCTTACAGGGGTTAAACACATTCCACAAATTAAAAAGAATCTCATTTCATTAGGACAGTCGGACATAAAAGGCTGCAACTTTTAAAATCGAAGTGGAGTTATAAGGATTTGGAAGGGCAACAGGGATTTGCTGAATGCAAAAGGGAGAAGCAACAATGTGTACAGGTAGCTTGGAAGAATGGTGGAGAATGAAAGGCCTCCTTAAAATGGTTTTCGAGAGGCAAATTTGTTAGAATCAAGGTAGAGCATGCAATAAAAATTATAAAGTTTTCTTTGAGTCCTTGTCATATTAGAAATAGTTCTGATTTATTGATGATATGCATATTCATTTAGGGGGCATGCATATTTAGACAGTTTGGGTGTTTCTAATGATTTCCTTAGGGGATGGAGACATTTGTTTCCCTAGTAATATTGGAGATTATTTGAAGTTTTGGATTCTGGGTGGAGCTTGGATTACGTTTATGGAATATTTTATCAAGGTGAAGATTGTTAGATTTTGATGTTACAATATTCCATACTTAAGTACATTTTGAAGACATTTCAGTCAAGATGGAATTGTGACTCAAACACATAGTCTCTTCTATAGCTTTTGTGAATTTGATAGAGTGATCGGTTGCCTCTTTTATTGTATTAGAGAAAACAACATATTATCTACGTGAAAATGGTTTATTTTAAAAGATGAAAGTAATTAAACGACGATTAATGAAGGCATTTTGTCAAGTGTATTATAAATAGGCATGTAAAGGATTCATTATGTGTGTTAAGAAAAAATACATCCTCTTGGGTGTCGGGACTGAGATTTTCTTCTCAATATTAAGATGCTTTTTTTTTAATTAATAAAGATTTCTGTTTGAAGGACTTTGTGTGTTTGTTTTTTTTTCTTCCACTACTTCCTATCTCTTCTACTGTCTAATTGTTCAAGGATCATAGGAAAAACCCTAACAATATATCTTTGGATCGGCTTAAGTGGATGCTCGATATTTCGTGTCTTGATCAATTCTAAAAATGGCTTGGAAAAGGCGGTTCTTCGCCTTATGATCCTTCAACCATGTCTCTTCCATGCTCCTCCGTCATGCTTCTGCTGCCTAAGCTCCTCCAGCTACAGTGAGAATCCCTTTCTCCTCAAGACCTGATGAAGAACATACCTCAATTTGATCAATTCGAGATCGCCAACCCTCCTCCTTGAGTCGCTCCGCTTTGAGTCGCTCTGCCGCCTTGAGTCGCTCGGCCGTGCCCCTTAAGTCGCGCGTGCGAGAATCCCCAATAGGTCGCGAACGACTTATGCCAACTCGCGAACGATATGACGACCTAACCATAAGTCGCGAGCGACATATCCAAGGTCGCGAGCAAGCAGATCCATATGTCCTCCACCATAGGTCGCGTACGACCTTCATTGCTCCACCTTAGGTCGTGTACGACCTTCGTTACTCCACCAGAAAGTCGCGAATGAAGAGGAGGGTCGCTGGGATGTTTAAATCGCTCCAGATTATCTCTTTTCTTTAGGTCGCTCTGAAAGTAAGGTCGCTAACGACGTAAGATTGTTGCATTATTTTAAGTCGTAGGTCGCTCCATCTCAAGTTTTGCCGCATTCCTTATGTTGATATGTGGAAGGTCGCATTGTTTTAGCTCGTTTGTGGAAGACACTTGCGTACGGCTTTCTTTAGGTCGCGAACAGTTTTCTATAGGTCGTGAACAATTTTTTTTAAGTCGTTGCTTGTATTTTTCTTATGTCGTTTGTTTTGTAAGTCATTTGTGTTGTAATTTTCTTAAGTCGTGTGTTGAATTGTAAACTACTATAAATAGGCGAGTCGTGTCATTTGTAAACGTTGTTGAAATTTGAATAAAATTTGGTTTGTGCTTTGTGCCTCCATTTTTAAATTGGTAGTCGAGTGTTATCTCCTATCTCCACTTTCGGCATTCGAGTGCGCTCGAATCAACGAACGTTGAAGCCAATTCGCGGAATCAAGTGCGCTTGATCAACGCTCAAAGAATTGTAGATCTTTCTTCACGGTATCGTGCGTGATCAACGTGTCGAAGATTTTCTAGAATCCGGTATCTTCATGATCAATGGATTTGGGTGTTTGGGTATTCTCCAATCCATCGATTTATCATCGATTCACCGATTATTTCCGCTAATCGTGTGAGATCCTGGACGGATTCTATTTACATTATCGAATTCGCTTCCCACGCTGCGTCAGTTTGGTATCAGAGCTAGATCGCAAGGAGTTTGCGTCATTTGAAGTTTGAATCATTTGGAGAATTAGGTTGCAAGAAGTTTGTATCATTTGGAGTTCAGATTTGCAATTGTTGAGAAGTTTGGTGTTTATCGTGTTCATCGTGAAGTTACAACAAGTTTGGAGTTTTCGATCCATATCATTTTGGATCAAAGTCCGGAAAGTGTTTGGAGTTGAGCCGTGCATCACTATGAAGTGTTCAAGGCCGAGAGCCAAGTGTTGGAGAAAGCCGTGACTTTTTTTTTTCAAGTTTGAGTTGAAGTTTTTGAAGATTGTTTGATTTGTTGAAGTTCAATCATGCCGCCGAGACGAGCTCAACGTCATCGCAATATTAATGCTTTGTATGGAAGAGAAGAGGCCGATGAAATGGAACAACGAATCAACGAGAGTTTCACCGAAAAATTGAATGAAGGGATTGGTCGATTAGAGAGAATGATGATTGAAATGAATCAAAGTAGAAGAAGGGTTTCACCTGAATCGAGTCATGGGGGGACAGAGTTTCACCACTGGCAGATCGGGAGAGAAGGGAAGTTCATGATCGTAGAAGTGTTGACGATCGTGATAGGAATGAAGATAGAAGATGTGACATCCCGGAATTTTGACTCCATTATTATCATAAGTTTTTAATCAAATTTAAATAAAATATAATATTTTCATTTATAACTAAATAAGCTGTGGGATATTATTAGTTGTATATGGGTTATAAAAGACTTTATAATTTCAAAATATTAATAGACTACTTAACAATATTCAAAAATTAAATCTGTTTTATTTAATTAAATTAAAAGTTATGTATGAATGGCATTTAATATCAGATATAGGAATGTAGTTAATAAAAATAAAATACAATAATACAATTTTATTCATATTAAATATAAATATAAAATACATAGGTGCAAATACATTACGAATCCAATATTGGAAAGTTAATTTTAAATAAAAATAAGATCTAAGTACTGTTTTTACACAATAATTTTTATAACTAAAATAAATTAAGCTTATAAATACTTAACATGAGTTTCTACATAAATATATAAAAAAAAATATACTTATAAATATGGTTATAAACATAAGCTTCTTTGTATCTAACATAATTATAACATAACAGTAGGATTATAAATATAAGTACAAATACAATAGGTATAAGATATAAATGGAAATGAAAATATTTAGTTCAAACACTAATGTAAACCTGCAAGCAACATTGATCTAAATGTTAACACAAGTATGTCTGTACAAAAATCTGCAAGTATGAAATTATGAATACACCTTAATACAAATGCACTGCAGATATCTTTGTATAAAAGTTTGTGTCAGCAAAACATTAATAGGATGTTAGAATAAATGAATACATTTAGTACAAACTTAAGCCTGTAAAAATCTGTATACAAATATGTGTCAGTAAACATTGATTGTGTTAACATAAGTAAAGACACATATATTAATTAGCCTACTTTTATGTACTGAAAAATCAATTATTATCTTTCAGCCGAAATTTGAATGGTCTTAGGCTTTAGTACATAATAAAATAAGGTAAGATTTTTTAGCAAGCCTAAGCTTGTGCAAGAAGACAGTATTGTTCACTGTTATAAATATATGTATACATCTTATTCATTAATTCATTTGTAACTCAAAATCATAGAACCTGAAAAAAATCTAAACAAAACTTCATAGTGGCAAGTTCAAAGAAAAAGTCAGAAGCAATAAGGTTACAGGAATTTCAAAACTGCAAATTTATCAAGCATATTCAATTTCAAGTTACAGATTTCTTGCATCATCCTCGGTTCAACTGCAAACTTGGGTGAGTAAACATGTTTTTTTTTCAATCTATCTTTTAATTTGCTTATTCATGAAGTATTGTTATGATTTAAATTTCTGGAATGTTTGGCATAGTTTTATTTTTTCTGCATCTTGATATTCTTACAGGTTTAAATTTATGTTGAGTCAAAGGAAGTAAGAATAATTCATACTTTTATATAAGTCATCTTGATTAGTTAGTAATTTAACTAAGTAATAGTTGTAAAGCTTCAGTTTAAAGTTTGTAGTGATTGAAGATAACTGTATAATCTAAACACTGGAAATTTATCTTGCAGTAAAAAAAAAGTAAGTAATGATAAAAAATTCAAGTTGCTTAAATTGTAAATTCAAAGTTATATCTTGAAACATCATACTAAGTTAAGAATTTTAAGACTCAAATTATAAATTTTAGTGAACAAGTTTGGGAGCAGTTTGATAATAACCAATTTTTACTTTTCTATGAATTTCAGATGATTTATTCAATAACATTTACTGAAATTCGACCTGAAGCTAGAACAATGTTGTAAGATCACCAGAAAATTGTAAAAATAATTTTCGAATGTAAGTATTGTTGTGGGGAATCAAAAGTAGGGTTTAAGGGGCCGGTGTATTGTTCTCTGTTCATTCGTAGATTGTGTCACCGTTGCTTAGCCGAGTGATTTGAGGCTTTGGAGGAAGCTAGGAGGTGATGTCGGCAAGCCAAGGACGAAGCTGGAACGTCTCTGGTGGTCGTGATCGCAAGCACGAGGCGATTTTCTGAATTGGGTTTGTGGTACAGTTCGACTTTACAGTCGAATTTTTGAATTCGTGTTTTGGAGTTGATCTGGGTTTTTGCAGTTGAGTGAGGGAGTGGTTTATGACTTGTTGGCGATGACGCGTGGTGGTGGCGCGGCGGTGGACCGCTGTGCATGTGCACGGCGGCGGAGATGATCGTGTTTGGGTTGACTCGAGGAAAATCCGAGTTTGTTTGTTCGTGGCTTCGAGTCGTTTCTGAGTCGTGCTTTGAACGCGCGCTTATGTGTTAATTTGTTTCAGCAGTTTAAAACTTAAGCTTTTATAAAAAAAGAATAGAAACTGGAGAGAACAGGGGAGAAGATAAGGGGAAGCAGGAGTTTGTCGCGAGAGATGAATTGGATGGACCCGAGTACTACACGAGTTGAGCACGGTGTATGCTTCGGTTTTCAATGTCTGGAATTTTGTTAAGTATGTTAACTGTAATTTAAGTTTAAGTTTTATAAGCTAGTATTAATCAGGTTATTAATGTTTACAAGCAGAATAAGCCAAGAAGAACCTTAAAGATTTATGGAAAACAAGAAAGTGTTAATTATTTAAAATCAAAGTTAATTATGTGTGTAATACATTTTATAATTGCTATTTAATAAATAGTCAAAGTATAATCAAAATTTGTAATTAAAGATTTTAATAATCTTGTTTGTAATTAAGAATTTAATCGATCATTGATAGTTAATAAATTAACAAATCATAGTTAACAGATCAAATAATTAATTAATGAATAAACGGTTAAGTTAATTAATAATTAATGATTAATTAATTAAATAATAATAATTAATTGTGTAATAGGGTTTTATAAATCAACAATTAAGGTTATTGATGAGTAATTGAGAATTATTCATTAATTTAGTGGATAATTAATAGGTAATTAATAAATTGAAATAAGTTAATTAATCGTAATTGATTAAGCAAGAATAAAATATAATTTACTCTTGAATATGCAATTAAGTTTAAAACCAATCAATCTTGTTGATATGAATCGATAATTAAATTGATTGCCTCTGATGTTTATTTATTTCTGTGATGTTCTGGATATTCTAGATATGTCTGTGATGATTGTGTATGATTTATCTATATTAAATTGCTATATGTTTATCTGATGTTATTTATCTGTATTTAATTGCTGTATGAATTCAATTGTTAAATTTAAACTGTTAAGTTAATTAGACAACTTGGACTTTAAAATGGCGTTTGGATTTCGATGAGACCGGGATCGGATATCAATTGATATTCCGAAAACCACATCGATCCAAATTAAACGTTATGTCGTATAATCTCAAGTGAAGATCGAGATGGTATTTTCATAATGCAAGGGTTATCATCGTTAACTCTGAGGGTGATTCCAAAATGAGTGTAACGAGATAATGCCTTCGGTTTCGTTCTAACCCGGAACGAACTTGTATGGATTGAATGCTTTCAGCACATCGTCAGGCGGACGATGAGCATTCTAAGTGATGTGTTCTATAAAGGTAAACGCGGCCTCAAGCCTCATCAATCGGGAATGGCTAAAACAGGGGATGTGCAGCAAGGTTAGGTGGGTCATGCCCAAGCAGGACGAGGTATACCCCTGTCTAGATGTCCCTTTTATTCGGCTGTGTGGGCGGTTGGTCTACAGCCAACTGCGGGGTTATCTTGTTCGGAACTGTTCAGTAAGGAATGGTTCCGGCCTTGTGTTGCAGGAGAGTTAGGGTGGCTCCTCGGTACTGTGATCTAGACCACGTACTAAGACGGGCGGTACCCCAGTACCCGTGCCATTGTATGGGATCCAATTTCCAATAAGCGCTGTACGTTTTGATTGTGCCCAACTATGTTGAAATGTGAGATGTAAGCATTTCAGCTATTTCTGTATTTTACTTGAAAACCCTAGACACTATTATAATATCACTGGATTTCCTATAAAATGTTTTGGTTAGCGTAAGGTAAAAACTTACCCATATTTATTTGTGGGGAGTCTTACGTGATACCTTTATTTTAAATGTTTTCAAAGTTAAACAACTTTAACCCGTTTACTCATATCAGACCCATGTCTGACCCGGAGTTTGTATTTTGTTTTCATAAACTCTCGGGTACCCAAATTTTTACGGGTAGCTAGGGGATTCAGGTTAGCTTTGACGAATTCTGGAGAAGTTGGAGCAGGAGACCAGACGTATGTAGCTATCTATATAGTTCCGCTGTGTTAGTTAGTTTCTGATATTTGGGATGTATGTCCTGACTGATATGTATATGAAAGTCATGTTGTATGAAATTGTATAACTCTGATGTATATAACTATGTAATAGTTATGTTGATATATTATATTTTATTCTATTCCGCTGTGAGATTCTGATGTTGTTATTCTTTCTTTTCTTATCTTTTCTATTTCTATCCCTTTCTTTCTTATTGATGACACGTCTTCCTGGGCGTAGGAAGCCGGGTCATCACAGTTGGTATCAGAGCGATACGTTGAGCGAGTACCTATGTTCTGGAGTAATATTTATCTTAAGAGTGCGTATTTGTATTTTTCATATATATGTATATACCTATCTAAATTTGTTGGTTGCCTGTTCAGGAGGCCAACATGAGTTCTGGAAGGAGAAACAGAGTTAGGGCCAGTACTTCAACTGATGATGTTCGAAGTCAAATTGATAGAGAGGCTGTTAATCCAGTACCGCCTCAAGTTAGTTTTGCAGCCTTATATAAAGATTTTATCGATCTTGGAGGCCAACCATTTAAAGGTTCCGAATCGATAATTGAAATTCAAGCCTGGTTACGTTCTTGTGAGCGTATTTTTAAGAGGATGAGATTGGCGGATGATCAGAAGAGGGATATGGCATCATGGCAATTGCAGGGAAGCGCAGCATCATGGTGGGATGCAACGATTGCAAATATTCCTGAAGAAGATATTTCGTGGGAAAGATTTAAGGAGTTATTTGAGGAGAAGTTTATGCCGACGGCAAGGAAAACTCAATTGTATCAGAATTTTCTGAATTTGAAGCAGGAAAGCATGACTATTTCTGAGTATGAGACCAGATTCAACGAACTTTCGTGTTATGGATCAGGACTCATTGATACTCCTCTCAAGAAGAATGAAAAGTTTGTGCAAGGATTGAGGTCCGAATTCCAGAGTAAGATGACGGTGCTCTTGAAAGGATCATTTGTTGATTTAGTTGATATGGCATTGAGGTATGAAGATTTGATGAGCAAGGAATTGGAGACGACAGTAGCAGTTTCAAGAGGGAATTCCATTAACCTAAATAAAAGAAAGTTCAACCCACGTTGGAAAAGACAAGTTAAAGGAAAGAAATCGGGAAGAAGCAATAACGGACCCCGTAAGTGTTATAACTGTCAGCAGATTGGACATTTGGCGGATCAGTGTTCCCAAGGAGGATCTCAGCAACAACGTCAGAGTGGTCCAGAATTTGCAACAGTCCAGAGATCGTTGTGTTTTAATTGTCGTCAGCCCGGTCATATGATTAAGAATTGTCCACTTTTGCAGAGGACACTTTAGGATAAAGTTTTTGCTTTGGAAGCTGGTTCATCTTCTTCTTCTCAAGGCAAAGGAGTTTTGGAAGGTACCTTACTCCTAAATGGCAAGTATATTAAAGTTTTATTTGATTCGGGCGCATCTTTGAGTTTCATAACTTCTGAATCAGTAGAAAAGTTTTCTCTTAACCCTAGTACCGTGGATAGACCCATTATTGTATCTAATCCTATTGGTGGAGCAACAAAATTGGATACGATCTGTAAGGACTTGAAGCTTTCTTATTTGTCTCATAGTTTCTCTTGTGACCCGTATGTGTTAGATTTTAAAGGATTTGATCTTATTTTGGGAATGGATTGGCTCGATAAGTATAAAGCAGTCCTGAATTGTGATGAGAGGATACTTTCATTGGAGACTGATTTGGGTAGGATTGCCAAAGTGTCGCACGATAATTCTGGATTTCACTTGAGTAGTCTTTTGCAAGGAGTTGAGACTTCTCAAGAGAAAGTTGAGGAAATTGATGTGGTTCAAGATTTTCCTGATGTTTTTTAAGAAGTTAAGTGTCTTCCGCCACATCGAGAGATTGAGTTTCGTATTGATTTGTTTCCAGGTGCTGTACCGGTGATTCAACCCAGTAGGAGAATGCCTCCTCGAGAGAGAGAAGAGTTGGTTAAGCAGACGTAAGATCTTTTGGTGAAGGGTTTGATTAGACCTAGTTTTTCTTGTTGGGGCTCTGCTGTGGTGTTTGTCACCAAATCGGATGGTTCGCTAAGATTCTGTGTTGATTGTAGAGAATTGAACAAAGTGACTATTCGAAATAAATATCCTTTTCATCGCATTAATGATCTTTTTGACCAATTGCATGGAGCTTCTATCTTTTCTCAACTAGATCTAGCTTCAGGTTTCCATCAATTAAGAGTAGCTGAAGATAGTATTCCCTTGACAGCATTTAGGGGACCGAGTTGTTTTTATGAGTGGTTGGTTATGCCGTTCGGATTAACCAATGCTCCAGCCTATTTTGTGGACCTCATGAATCGAGTCTTTAGAGATGTGCTGAATAAGTTTGTGCTAGTATTCATTGATGATATCTTAGTCTATTCCAAATCGAAAGAGGAGCACAGACATCATTTGAGGATTGTATTGGGGACTCTGAGGAAGAATGTGTTGAAGGCAAAGTTTTCAAAGTGCCATTTTTGGAAATCAGAAGTTAAATTATTAGGGCACAATGTTTCTGGTGAAGGCAATTCTATAGACCCAGCGAAAGTTGAAACTATTTTGCAATGGAAACAGCCGGAGACACCGACGGAGGTTTGCAGTTTTCTGGATTTGGTGGTTACTATAGAAAATTCATAAAGGATTATTCCAAAATTTATTCGCATCTGAAAAAGCTAACAAGGAAAGGAACTAAATTCAAGTGGACACCTCAGTGTGAAGAAGCTTTTCAAGAATTGAAGACAAGGCTGACTAGTGTACCAGTACTTGCTATTCCGGATGGAAGAAGCAAATTTGAAGTATATACAGATGCATGTTTAGTTGGATTGGGTGCAGTTCTGATGCAGAATGGCAGAGTTATTGCGTATGCTAGTCGACAATTGAAGTCACATGAGAAGAACTATGCTACGCATGATCTAGAACTGTTAGTTATTGTTTTTGCTTTGAAGATATGGAGACATTATCTTTTGGGAGAAAAGTTTGAGTTATTCACGGATCACAAACCGTTGAAATATATTTTCTCTCAAAAAGATCTTAATTTGAGGCAGCAGAGATGGGTCGAATTTTTGGCATCTTATGATCTGGATATTTTGTATACGCCGGGGAAAGCAAATGTCGTGGCAGATGCTCTTAGTAGAAATGCTATTTTATCTCTTTTGGAAGTCGTTCCATCTCTCCAAGAAAAGATCGTTAGTAAGCAAACGGAGGATAAATCTTTTGAGGAAATAATTCTTGGAACTAAGGACGGTCGATATTCAGATTTCAAGATAGACGATCAAGTTGTTTTAAGGATTAATGGTCGTTTGTGTGTGCCTAATATCGATGGGCTGAGACAAGAAGTTTTATCTGAGTGTCACCGTTCTAAATTGAATATTCACCCGGGGATCTCGAAGATGTATAAGGACATGAGGAGAGTTTTCTGGTGGCCGAATATGAAGAAGGATGTAGCTTCTTTTGTAAACAGTTGTGCCATTTGCCAGCAAGTGCAGGGAGATCAACAAAAGTCTGCAGGACTATTGCAACCTTTGGAAATTCCAGATTGGAAGTGGGAAATGATCTCGATGGACTTCATCGATGGTTTGCCTAGAACCAGGAAAGGAAATGAAGGAATATGGGTTATTGTGGATCGTTTAACGAAGAGTGCTCATTTTATTCCGGTTAAGGCAACTCGTACTGCGGTTTTTTTGGCCAAATTTTTTTTAAAGAGATAGTCAAATTACATGGTGTTCCTGTTAGCATAGTAAGTGACCGAGATCCTATTTTCACTAGCAAATTCTGGGAAGCTCTACAATCAGCAATGGGAATAAGTTTGAGATTAAGTACAGCCTGCCATCCTCAGACAGACGGACAAACAGAAAGACTTAATCGTATTCTGTAAGATATGCTGCGAGCTTGTGTATTGGATTTTGGTGGAACATGGAAGACCATCTTCATCTAATGGAATTTTCCTATAATAACAGTTATCAAGCGAGTATTAAGATGGCTCCTTATGAAGCTCTGTACGGAAGACCGTGTAGATCCCCATCTTGTTGGATTGAATCGAATGATCGACTTATACTTGGACCCGATCTTATTCGTGAAGCTTCTACGAAGGTTGAGCTTATCAAGAAAAGGATGAATGCTGCTCAAGATCGTCAGAAGAAATATGCAGATAAGAGACGAAGACCCTTGGAATTTGAGATTGGAGATTTAGTTTTTATCAAAGTTTCCCCAATCAAAGGTGCTATAAGATTCGGAAAGACGGGAAAACTTGCTCCGAGATATATTGGTCCATTCCGAGTGCTAGAAAGAATTGGAACTGTAGCCTACAGGATTGAATTACCAGAACGGATGTCTGGGATTCACAATGTATTTCATGTGTCTCATTTAAGGAAATATATTCATGACCCATCATTAGTGATAGAACCAGTTGTTCAGGAGGATTTAGAAGTAGAACCCAACCTAACTGTATTTAGAGATCCTGTTCAGATTGTAGATCAAGACGAGAAGCAGCTCAGGAATAAAGTGGTGAAACTCGTCAAGGTGCAATGGAGTGAGGATCCCAGAGATTGTACCTGGGAAACTCTTGATAGTTTTAGAAAAGTTTATCCAAATTTATGTCCGGATAATTAGTAATGTTGTTAGAATTGACTGTTTGATTTTTTGTTTTGTATGAATGATATGTATGTTTGGATTGATAATATTAAGTTTTTGAAATTAACTGTTGTTTAAATTTCGGGGACGAAATTCTTTTATGGGGGGAGGAATGTGACATCCTGGAATTTTGACTCCATTATTATCATAAGTTTTTGATCAAATTTAAATAAAATATAATATTTTCATTTATAACTAAATAAGCTGTGGGATATTATTAGTTGTATATGGGTTATAAAAGACTTTATAATTTCAAAATATTAATAGACTCCTTAACAATATTCAAAAATTAAATCTGTTTTATTTAATTAAATTAAAAGTTATGTATGAATGGCATTTAATATCAGATATAGGAATGTAGTTAATAAAAATAAAATACAATAATACAATTTTATTCATATTAAATATAAATATAAAATACATAGGTGCAAATACATTACGAATCCAATATTGGAAAGTTAATTTTAAATAAAAATAAGATCTAAATACTGTTTTTACACAATAATTTTTATAACTAAAATAAATTAAGCTTATAAATATTTAACATGAGTTTCTATATAAATATAAAAAAGAAATATACTTATAAATATGGTTATAAACATAAGCTTCTTAGTATCTAACATAATTATAACATAACAGTAGGATTATAAATATAAGTACAAATACAATAGGTATAAGATATAAATGGAAATGAAAATATTTAGTTCAAATACTAATGTAAACCTGCAAGCAACATTGATCTAAATGTTAACATAAGTATGTCTATACAAAAATCTGCAAGTATGAAATTATGAATACACCTTAATCAAATACACTGCAGATATCTTTGTATAAAAGTTTGTGTCAGCAAAACATTAATAGGATGTTAGAATAAATGAATACATTTAGTACAAACTTAAGCCTGTAAAAATCTGTATACAAATATGTGTCAGTAAACATTGATTGTGTTAACATAAGTAAAAATACATATATTAATTAGCCTACTTTTATGTACTGAAAAATCAATTATTATCTTTCAGCCGAAATTTGAATGGTCTTAGGCTTTAGTACATAATAAAATAAGGCGAGATATTTTAGCAAGCCTAAGCTTGTGCAAGAAGGCAGTATTGTTCACTGTTATAAATATATGTATACATCTTCTTATTCATTAATTCATTTGTGTTAACGCTAAAATTTGAACGCTAACACCCCGGTGTATAAACTGTAGTTGTGAAAGCACCACCCGATGATTCGGGAACAGAGTATAAACAGAAGATCACAGAAAAAACAGTGAATAACAACGATTTTATAGTGGTTCGGCTCAAGGCAAGCCTACGTCCACTTTAATTCTCTTTATTGCTAAATCGATTACAACTTTACAACAATCTTCAATTACAATTATGACGAGACAAACCACTAGAACTTTGCTAGAGAAGAATTTTTCGAATCCATGTAGATTGCGTTAGATTTTCCCTTGAAGTTAGTTGAGATGCCTTTCGAACTTGAAGTGTCGGGTGAGTTGAGAATTCAGCAGAGTATTGGCGCGTGAAGTGATTGGCCAAAAGTCCCCTGAATGTTGGAGATGGCTTTCTATTTATAGGCAAATCTGTTTAAGAATTTTTTCCCAAGTCCTGAGTCGCCACCGACTTAAATTGGGTCGTGGACGACTTAACTAGTTGCAACCGGTTTAAAGCGAGCCCGGGCTTCACAGAGGCATTTTCGTTCAAGTCCCAAGTCGCCTCTGAGCTAACTCCTCCCCTTCCTAGTAACACGGCATCAGATTCTTCATTCAGTGGCCTTTAGGTCGCGGCCGAGTTAGTCTGGTAAGTCGTAAGTCGCGACCCAACTGATGAGTCCAAGGTCGTGTACGAGCTAAGAGATCACTGTGCCCTGCAGCGGCATTGACTTCCTTTGCTCAATTCATGTTCGGCCTAACATTGGTCATAGGTCGGCTGCATTTTAGGTCGGTAACCTTGCCAAGGCGTTAAATCGGCATCCATGTTAAAGCTTTAGGTCGGCATGCCCCTCTAACCTGCTAGGTCGGTAACCTTATTAAGGTGGTTAAATCGGCGACCTTGTTAAAGTGTTAGATCGGCACCTCTCTTAGGTCTTAGGTCGGTCTCCCTTTGAAGCCTTAGGTCGGTCTCCCTTTGAAGCCTTAGGTCGGTCTCCCTTTGTTGAATCGGCAGAACATTGGCTCGCTCATTATTCTGGATCGGTGAGCCACGACCGAGGCGGGGTTAACATTTGCCCCTCGAAGTACACGCCTAATGGTTAGGTCGTGTGCTTCGATAGCCTTCAACTCGTCCCTTTTAAGTCGGTAGGTCGTATGCGACCTAACAGTTAGACTGTGCGTGTCGCTTCAAGTCTTCCATTGCAGGGTATAAGTTAGCCTTCTTCCTCTTTCTTCGTCACTTACTCTCTTGCTTAATTCCGCCATTGAAGTATTCTCAAATTCCTAAAAGCGATTTCATCCCAATTCATCACCGATAACCTCTACTATCCATCGCGTAAGTAATTTCACTCTTCTCTCGATCGTAGATTACTGTCAATTCATTAGTCCTGCCGCTCGAATTCGAATCGTCTTCTTGAGCAATGCTTCACCACGAATCCCACCATATTTATAGTTGACGAAGCTTAGGTTGCTCAAGATGATCGCTGATTCAACGAAGGCAGTTTACCACCTCGAGTTCGATGATGTCTGATGGCAGAATGCTGGATTTATAACGATTTCGAGTTGTTTAATTGGGTGATTCGATAGCATGAGTAGAGGCGGCTACTGATGAAATGGTTATTGGGTTAACGGGTTGAATGCCATGAGATGTTGGTTCGGGAACGAGTTAGTGAGTTTAGGTGACTTAGTTTTTGGCCGACCTGGCTCTTAAGTCGTGGCCGAGATAATACATGGAGAAATTCCTGCCTGTCGAATCGGAGCTTGCTTTCCTATCTCCCCCTTGCGACATAGAGGAATGAGTTGCCGAACTAAACTATTCAGGCTTCGACCCGCTACCGACTTAGTACTATCCTGCAAGAGACTTTTAAACCGTAGCCGAGTTGACCCTTGGGAGAAAATTGCCAACTTCTGCTGATCCAACCTTTAAACCGCAGCCGAGTCGACCCTTTGAGGAATTTCACACCACCTTTTGAATCGTAGCCGAGTTAACACTTAAGCTTTGGGTGTGTTGATATTTTAAGAGCATAGATCCACTTTAAGTTTCTGACTCGAACTGCCAAACTAAGTTGCCTAAATTTTGAACTGCCCCAACTTTAAATTTGTTTGAATCTCATTGTATTATTTCACAGATTGAATTAACTTATAAGCTGCCAACCTGCTGAAAATAACAAACAAAGAAACCAAGGCGAGAATACTGCCATTGACTGCCTACATCAAATGACAGATTAGTCGAGATGAAACGAGCAACTTAAATATATTGCATGAAATGTTTGTGAATTAATCAACTAAAGTTAAACATCGATGGAAAATAACAATCTGAACCGATTTATCTGCATCAACATTATACTTGCATATTTAAGCTTAAAACAATAGTCCCTGGGTTTCATAACTAACAAATGCTTGCTAGTTTCCATTCCAGTTATATTTGTTTATTGCTTTGTTAATTTTACACAACACCTCACACATTTTAGGAAACGTGCACCTTGATGTTTGAATATCCAGTTATTTATGTAGAATGACTTCCCATCAAGAAGAAATGGCAGCTCAAGAGGAAGAAACTTTACCGGTAGCTTTACCTATAGAGAACCCTCCAGAGAGAACTCCAACCATTCTAACCCCGAGAGCATTTACTCAGCTGCGCACTCAATTTGGTTTTACTGAGAGTGATGTCCTGCTCCCTGGGCCAAGTGATACTGCCGACAATCCTCCCCGTGGCATTATTGCAATCAATCGTCAGATGTGTTTAAGCGGAGCGATCCCTCCTTTTAATGACTTTCTCCGAATTCTTCTCCTTCGGTTGTCAATCTCTCCGTCCCAACTTCATCCTAATGGTTATGCCATCTTGATGGGGTTGTGCGTTTTGTTCAGAAGAACATTTGATCGCTTACTAAGTTTTGAAGAAATCCGTTACTTATGCTCGTTTGCAAAGAGTAGAGATCATCCTTCCCTTATAATTGTGAGGAGTGCTAGAAATCGCAAACTTATTTCCGACCTTACCGAAAGCGTTCATGGATTTCTGAACCAATTTTTCTTTGCTCGCTGCCCCCAGGGTTTTATGCCGATTGGAGAGTAGGAAGTAAGATTACTTGTCTCCATTTTTAAACTTTCTCGAGATCCGAA
This sequence comes from Allium cepa, assembly GCA_030765085.1. Lineage (NCBI taxonomy): Eukaryota > Viridiplantae > Streptophyta > Magnoliopsida > Asparagales > Amaryllidaceae > Allium > Allium cepa. The sequence continues at coordinate 295,037,567 of CM060942.1, forward strand.
TTACCAATTGCTAATTTCATTCTTTGCTTTTTTCAGCACTTCCTCTTCCCTCCAGAGATCCGGTCCATAAGCAGACTTTCGATAGATTGAGTGTCGTGGCTGTAGCAGAGAGAAGCATCAAGTTTTTATTGGGGGATGAATTATTGCACCAATACGGGCTTTTGCATACTTCTCGTTGTACACATCCTCATGAAATCCCAGACTCCTCGGCTAGAGCATTGGATGCCCCAGCTTCTACAGATACATCCAAACCAAAAGGACCTGCTCCCGAGGCTTTGCTAGTGAAATGTTCCACTTCTGTTGATGTTGCGGGGCCATCTGATGAACTTGCCCCGGTTATTGAGGAAGAGGAGCCTCAGGGATCTCCCCGACGTTCACAGAAATCCGGCGAAGAAACCGAGAAAACTAGCCTTGTCAAGCAGAGCAGGGATGATACTTTCGAAGGGCTGAGTGGCCTTTTTTCCACCTCGCAAGAAATCTTTAAAGATGATCCTATCACTACTGGGGTTTCTTCTTCAGTAGTTGAAGCAACTTCTGTCCTACAGCAGACTCCGTCAACTCAGGAGTTGACACTGACTATTACACCCACAACCACTCCTCAATTAAAGAGTGGTTCGTAGTTTGATGCGCGTAGTTTGCACGCCACACACACTTAGAATTTCTTTGCAGCACTTTTATGTTTCTCACTTTTTGTACTTTGAAGACCTCTAAAACTTATCTTTTTTTATTTCAGATTCTCCGATGGGGCGCAGCAGCTCATACTACGATGATTTCCAGCACTACGGGAGGCGTAGCCAATATGATTATAGGCGTTACCTCCCCTCTTACAGAGAATCTGATGAAGAAAGAGCCGCCCGAAAGGCTCAAGAGAAGAGGGCTCAAGAGGAGCGCTACGAAAGAAGAGAGAGGGAAGAGCGCCACGATTCTTCACAGAGAGTTGACGATTCCCATAAAAGAAAAACCCATGATGACAGAGGAAAAGGTCATGTGGTTGAAGATTCGAGCAAGCGAGCGCGACATGGTGAGAAGCACACCACTATAACTCCTGAAAAGGTTACCGCCCCTGCCTCGCTTGATATTCCTTCCGGCTCTCCCGCTCTCGGGAAGTCAGACATCCAAACTATAATTAGCAGACCCAAATTCCAAGTTGGACCGGGTCCTGCCACTTTGCAAAGTCGATTTCCTCAATGGTGTCTGAAGGGAGTACGGTTTGACCTTGACTTGGTCCCCATTGACAAGTCTGCCATGTTACGAAACCTTGACGCCGTTAAGCTTGACATTGAGAGGATGTCGAACTGGCAGAAACTTGTTGACGAGCTTCAGAGGGTTAATCGTGCAAACATAGAGGCCATGCTCACCATGGAAAATGATAAAGCCGAATGGCAAAAGGTACTCGAGCAACATGACACCGAGATGAGAAGCATTGCTTCTTACAATGAGGAGCTTGAAGCAAAAGTTGAAGAACTGAAACAAGAGCTTGCTGCTTCCTCTACTTCTTATTCTCAAAAAGAAGAAGTGCTCCATAAACAAGTGAGAGATGCCCATGCTAGCCAAAGGGATGCCGAAGACAGGCTCGAAGTGCAGAAAAGAATTAGCGAGGGCTATGCCGCTGACATTGAAGAGCTTCAGAAGAAAAACAGCTCCCAAGAGGCGGAGATTCAAATGCTGAAGCTTCAACTTTCTAAAGCTGAAATGGAGCGTGATGAGGCCGTTGCCGGCAAAATTGCAGCTGAAGATTCTCACGAGGCAACGATGGCCAACATTAGCTCAACATTATTTGATTTCTATCTGCACGGCATTTTGGGGCGTGGTAGCCTCGCCTTTCTAGGCCCTAAGTATGAAATTACACTAGCTGAAGTTTGGGAGGCAGCACTCGATATGCTCGGTGGTAAAGGCGCTGGCTACGCTGAGTCAGCTCTTGAAGAGCATTATCTTGATGATGATGCTCGCGCCGCTCTTGCCAAGGGGAGAGAACAGCTTGCAAGATTGAGAGCCGAAACAGTGGCAGGAGAATATTCAGGAAAAATCACCTCAACTACTCCAATTCAACCTTCTCCTTCAGCCGAAATTGATATTATCGGTTCTAGTTCTCATTCCCCATCTCCTACTAAAGTCACCACTGATATTACAAGCATACAAGGTGGAGATGAGGGCGGCGAGAGTGTCGAGGCACAGGCTTACGAAGTTGACATCAGGGAACCGACTTCTGCAGGTAACCCTACTGACAATCTTGCCCAAGTAGACTGCTCATCTGTTTCTTATGAACTTGATGGGCTTTTTGACTACTTCTTGAATCTCAGCGAACCTTTATCTCCGCTTTTTGCTGACTTAAACTTTTTTCCTTCTGCAGAGAAAACGTCGGGCATTGTTCAGGCTTCTCCTCCTCCAATTATTCCTTCTCCGCCTCCTAAGGTCACTCCTCCTTCTGCCTCGCAACTCGGGTCACAGGAAGAGCAAATAGAAGCCCTTCACGGATTAGATGATCCCGTTGCTTCTCAAGATCCGAAAGGAGAAGAAACTGAAGGAAGCGAGAGGATGCCAGAACCCACTGGCTCCGACACTGAACCGTTATCCAAACTTCTTTCTCCAGGGAGTGGGCCTTCCTCCAAGAAGAGAGGGAAGCAGGGAGTGTCCAAGAAGAAGAATAAGAAGCAATCTTTAACTGGCGGAGAAGAGACGGAAGAAAGTCCGATCGAGCCCCTTTCTCCTTCATCCCCTACCCTTACAAGCCGACCTAAAAAGTTGGTCATTCGGCCAGGTGCGGGCTCGAAAGGTGGGCGGAAGAAGAAATGATGGCTCTGGTTCTGTGGCTTTCATATCACTTTTTTGCCCCTTTTTTTTGGCATGCAATGACCGAAAATTGTGCGGGTACCGGCCCCCTTCTTTTCTTTTGTTGAAACCTGTACCTGTATATAAAATAGTGTTGAATAAAATGATTCTTTTTCTTTGTATAAACTTCTGTCTATATCTGAGAATGCATTTACTATTTATTTTTGTACAAGTTTCTTTGTACGATATTGCAGTGAGCTTGTGGTATATATTGTTCGAGCGTAATTTTACCGATGTAGTTACGCCATGCTGCCCCTTTACCATAAGCCCATTGTAATATTTTATTTTATGAGGAACTTGTGCTTTTATTTTTTAGAGAATAATTATTCCACATTTGGAGGAATATGATTTCATTAAAAAATAGAGCACAAATAAGTTTCTTCGCTTCAACTTTCGAAGATATCACTCTTTATTTTGTGCATATACACATTTTATTGAATGAAATCTTCTATGTGGTAAAGCGGGTATTTGTAAAGTACTTCAACTTCCTTTTGGGGAAGAGAATTTTCTAGAATAAGTAATTCACTCTTCCTTTGAAAGTTAAAGTGTGCTCTTAATGAGGATTTTTTTTTTACTTGCCACGGTAAAGGGCTTCTTGATTTTTGTTTCTTTGAAAAGTTGCACCTCTGAGGAAAACTTTTTCACGTTTCAACACTTGGAAGTTTTACTTCAATCTTGGTGAAACGTGTGCCTCCGAAGAGGTCTTTTCTGCTTGATTGTGCCTCCGGGAGGAGGACTTTTCATTTCTGCCTCTGGGAAGAGGTCTTTCTGTCTTATTGTGCCTCTGGGAAGAGGTCTTTCTGTTTCTGCCCCTTGGGAGAGGCTCTCTTTTTTTTTTTAGCATTTTATCTCCGGTGAAGTGAAACTCCGAAGAGAGGTTGTTACACTTCAACTCCTGGCGAAATGGGCCTCCGAAGAGGGCTTTTACTTTGTTTTACATTTCAACTCTGGTGAAGTGAAATTCCGAAGAGCGGTTGTAACACTTCAACTCCTGGTGAAATGGGCCTCCGAAGAGGGCTTTTACTTTGTTTTACATTTCAACTCTGGTGAAGTGAAATTCCGAAGAGCGGTTGTAACATTTCAACTCCTGGTGAAATGGGCCTCCGAAGAGGGCTTTTATTTTGTTTTACATTTCAACTCTGGTGAAGTGAAATTCCGAAGAGCGGTTGTAACACTTCAACTCCTGGTGAAATGGGCCTCCGAAGAGGGCTTTTATTTTGTTTTACATTTCAACTCTGGTGAAGTGAAATTTCGAAGAGCGGTTGTAACACTTCAACTCCTGGTGAAATGGGCCTCCGAAGATTGTCTGGAAGTTACTCTCTCATGGTTGGAGGGTCATGACTCCTCCAATCTTTTTTGGTTGAGTAGAGAACTTTCTTTTTTGCGGCATATGCTTCGTTAGAGGTCTTTATCCTCCGAAGAGTTGTGCCTCCGAAGAGGACTTGTGCCTCCGTAGAGGGCTTTAGTTGTTCCTTGTCCACTTGCTTATGCCTTTTCAGTGATCCTCTATATTTTTTTTTAAGCTTGCACTCCCTTCTCTTACAAATAATCTGTTTAATCCAAAGAAGTGTACTTCATTGCTAGGCTAGTTCACGAGAACGGACATAAGCTTCTTAATCGGATGTTTGTTTGTTCAAACTTCTCAATTTATTAGCTAAAGCCCGTTTTCGGCGAAATCATTGACCGTTCAATGAAGCTCTTCTTATCTAGGATTTAAGCTCGGGAATTTTGTGACTCGGAATTTGTTTGTTGAATGATAACAAGAATCACTTGGTCTTGTAATGTGCAAGTTATGTTTTCGTTGCCTGCAAAAATTTAAATCGACATTTCAATAATACATTTAATGTACTTTTCATATCGAAAATAAAGCAAACATGTAATAATAATAAGGAACACAAGATTTATAGTGGTTCGGCCAAGAATTTGGGCCTACATCCACTTTATAGTCTTTCATTATTCACTTGCATCGGTTTTACAATTGCTTTCAATTACAGGAATCATACATTCATAATTCTTTTTACAATATTTCAACAAAGCTATCAAGTAAAGTATGGATGCAAGTGATTGCTGTTCGAAGCTCTTGGAATTTGATCTCCTTCGACAGTAGTGAGTTTGAATGTGCCGTCAAGAAGCTTCTGACCTATGGCATATGGTCCTTCCCAATTTGGCCCAAACACACCTGTCGCTGTCATAATTCTTTTTAGGACTAGATCTCCAATTTCAAAGCTGCGTTGGCGAACTTTGGAATTGAAATGTCTGGCTATCCTTTGCTGATGAGATGCGACTCTGAGCTCCGCCTCTTCTCTTTTTTCATCAAGGAGATCTAGTGCCTCAAGCTGTAGTTTTTCATTCTCCGCTTGATTGAAATGGATTCTTCTATGTGAAGGACCTCTGTTTCTACCGGAATCATTGCCTCTGATCCGTATGCCAATGAAAACGGAGTATGCCCAGTGGCAGTTTTGTGGGTAGTTCTGTATGCCCATAGTGCTAGTGGTAGCTTATCGACCCAACCACTTTTTGCTCTTTCGAGTTGCTTCTTGATGGTTGACTTGATAATTTTATTTACTGCTTCCACCTGCCCGTTTGCCTGCGGATGAGCTACTGCTGAGAAGCTTTTTTGGATTTTGAATCGTTTGAAAAAATCTTGGAATTCTTCACTTTCAAACTGAGTACCATTGTCTGTAATTATTTTTTGAGGCACACCATATCTGCAAATGATACTTTTAGTCACAAAACTTATCATCTTTTTTGAGGTGATAGTAGCCTGTGGTTCAGCTTCTGCCCATTTAGTAAAATAATCTACAGCAACAATGGCATATTTAATTCCAGATTTGGCAGTTGGTAACGATCCTACAAGGTCTATCCCCCATATTGCAAACGGCCATGGACTGACCATCTGTGTGAGTTCAGTGGAAGGAGCTCTAGGAATTTTGGCGAATCTTTGGCATCTGTCACATTTTCGGGAGTAGTCTGCTGCATCTCGATTAATTTCTGGCCAAAAATATCCGTATCGGAGAATCTTTTTCACTAAAGTTTGACCACCTAAATGATCACCACATTCTCCCCCATGCACCTCAGCTAGGATTGTTTTGGACTCTTCCCTAGACACACATCGAAGTAACGGCATTGAGAATCCCCGTCTGTATAACTGGCCATCCTAGACTATATAGCGAGAGGCTTTCCTCAGTAGCTTCTTTCGTTCTTTTGAATTTTCCGGTAAAGAGCCATTGAGCAGATATTCTGTTATTGGAGTCATCCATGATTCTTGCTCTTGAGACATGCTCGTGATCCAATCAATACGCATCTCATCAATGCTCGGAGCTGACAGGACCTCCACTGGAGTCAACCCCAGAAATTGAGCTTCGCCTGTGCTAGAGTACTTTGCGAGAGAATCTGCTTTCGTGTTTTCTTCTCGAGGAATATGACTTATCATGTAATGATCGAAATCACCCAGGAGTTCCCAAGCCTTTGACAAGTAGGCGGGCAGATTTCCCCCTTTCGCTTGGAATTCCTTCTTGACTTGGCATACAATAAGCTGGGAATCACTGAAGATCTGTAATGCTCGGATGTTTAGATCTTTAGCAATCCTTAGGCCAGCGATAAGGGCTTCGTATTCTGCTTCATTGTTTGTTGAAGGAAATTCCAATCTTAGTGCATAGCATAATGATCGACCTTCAGGGGTCTCAAGTACAACTCCGGCTCCAGAACAGTAGTCGTTTCTCGCGCCATCGACATGTAACTTCCATTGGATTGGGGAATCGTCGACCGCTTCCTCCTCACTGTTACCCTTATCTGTGAATTCTGTGATGAAATCCGCTAAAGCTTGTCCGTTGATTGCTTTTCGGGGATGATAAGCGATGTCATATTGACTGAGTTCAATATTCCACTTTAGAAGACGAACCGAAGTCTCAGGGCGAAGCAGGACTTGCTTTAAAGGTTGATCAGTGAGGACTCTGATAGGATGAGCTTGGAAATATTGCCTCAACTTCCTGGATGCAATCAGTAGGCAATAGGCGAGTTTTTCCAACTTAGAGTAATTCATCTCTGCCCCAGTGAGTCTTTTGCTGATATAGTAAACTGGATGTTGAATCCTCTTGTCTTCTCGTATCAGCGCTGCACTTAAAGCATGAGATGATACTGCCAAGTATATAAGAAGATCCTCGCCATCGCCAGGCCTAGAAAGTATTGGAGGCGTTTCCATATGGCGAATCAATTCATCAAAGGCTTTTTGGCATTCGGGAGTCCAATCGAAGTTTTTCTTTCCTTTCTTTAGGGCGTCGAAGAATGGGATGCATTTATCTGTGGCTTTGGAAATGAACCGACTCAAGGCGGCGACTTTTCCATTGAGACCATTTAATTCCTTCTTCGTTCTAGGAGCTTTGACTTCCTTTAAGGCGGTAATTTGAGCTGGATTAGCCTCAATGCCCCTAGCGCTCACGATGAAACCTAAAAACTTTCCGGATTCCACTCCAAATGAGCATTTTAAAGGGTTAAGCTTCATTCCGTATTTTCGGAGGACTGCAAACATGTCTGCTAAGTGTTCTATGTGATCCACTGCTTTCTTAGACTTTACTAACATGTCATCGACGTAGACTTCCATAGTCTTGCCCAATTGCGGTTTGAACATAGCATTAACAAGTCTTTGGTATGTTGCCCCTGCATTCTTCAGCCCGAAGGGCATAACTCTGTAGCAGTAAAGACCAACATCGGTTATAAAGCTCGTGTCCTCCTGATCTGGCTCATGCATCATGATCTGGTTATATCTGGAGTAGGCATCCATAAAAGATAACAATTCGTCTCCCGCTGTTCCGTCTACCAGTTGATCGATTCTGGGTAATGGGAAGCAGTCTTTGGGGCAGGCCTTGTTTAGATCTGAAAAATCGATGCATACTCTCCATTTTCCGTTGGCTTTCTTAACCAGCACTGGATTTGAAATCCAATTCGGATAGGTAGATTCTTCGATAAAATTATTCTCCATGAGCCGATCAACTTCTTCTTTTAACGCTGCTGACCTTTCTGGACCTTGAGTTCTCCTTTTCTGCTTCACAGGTGTAAATTTTGGGTCAATATTTAGAGCGTGTACTGCAACTTCTGGGGATATTCCGCACATATCGGTATGAGTCCAAGCAAAAATATCCAAATTTTCCTTTAAAAAAGATATTAGGATATTCTGAATTGACACATTAAGTTGTGAACCCACATTCAACACCTTGTTTGGGTCCTTTGGGTCAACAGGTACTGGTATTGTCGTTTCCACTGGTACCACTCTATTCTCCCCTGCACTGGCTTTCCTAGGATCCATCTCTTTCCGTGCTCCGCTGTGCTCGCCAGTGCAGGGTCCGCCCTGTAATTGCTACAAGGCTGGTTCTTTGATGCGGACTGGGGTTGCCACATCCTTTCCCATCTATCTTTTCCTTGTTTCTCGTAGCTCTGTCAGATAACACTCCTGCCCAGCATTTTGATCCCCTTTTATAACTCCCACTCCATTATCTGTGGGAAATTTAATGGTGAGGCACCATGGGGCCAGAACAGCTTTGAATGCTGCGAGAGTTGGACGGCCAAGGAAAGCATTATAAGCAGAAAACTCGTCAACAATCACAAAAGTTTGCTTGCGGACCACTTTTCTTTCTCCCTCTCCAAGTTCTATAAGCAAATCAACGGTTCCTATCGGCTGTTTTGGCTCCCCAGTGAAGCCAGCGATTTTCTGCGATGATGCTTGCACATCAGCCATAGGGATCTTCATTTGGTCGAATGTTTTCTTGAAGAGGATATTGCAGGATGCGCCACAATCAATGAGAACTCTTCTGACAATAGCTGGCCCGATACCAGCTGAGATGAATAAGGGATCCAAGGTAGGAGCTTCAATACCTATGGAATCCCTGGCTCTGAACACAATATCATCATTGAAAGTTTTTTGTTGTTTCAGGGGCATAGCACCTTCTAAAACAAATACATCTTCCTCGGTCGGTACATACTTCAAAGCTCGGGTATACCTTTCCATCTCACCCCAGCTCCTGCCTGCTGGGTGAGGTCCTCCCGTAATGACATTGATAACAGGCCTTCCGGATTCATGCCCTGCAGTCTTTTCACCTGTCCTGGGTTGATGAGCAGGAGCTTGTTGCCCCTGACTAGTCGAAGCGGGATTGCTGCTATTCTTTTCCACAAATTGCTGCAGCTTGTTTTCCCTTATCAATTCTTCAATCAAATTTTTCAATTGGCGGCATTCATCGGTATCATGACCGGGTTGATTATGGAAGTGGCAAAACTTTCCGCTTTGTACAGCTTTTTTCCCGGTTCTCAGAACGGGAGGTTTAGGATAATCAACAGAATCTTTAGTGGCAAGGTAAATACGCTCCGGCGTATCTGATAAAGGGGTATATTCTGATGGCTTGAAAGAACGAGGCTTCTTCAGATTTTTCTGTCTCTTCCCATCATTATTTTCCCTTTTCTGTCCTACAGATTCATTCTTGCGTGGGGCAACAACATTATCTTCATCTTTTTCCAATGCTGCCTTTACCGGTACAGGACGGCTTTCCAGACGTATGAACTCATCTGCTTTCTTGTAGAATTTTTCAAGGGAATTTGGTTCCTTCATGTTAAGCCATTTTCCAAATTCGCTCGACTTGTCGATGGCCCTCATCAGATAGGTCAAGATCATCCGTGGTTCTGCATTGTCTACCTCGGCCAGTGCTATATTAAAGTGGTTCAAGAAAGATCTGATAGTCTCACCTGGATTCTGCTCTAAACTTGACAACGACATAATATCTTTGGCTTTCGAAGCGTATAGTCTGAACTGCTCCTTGAATTTCCGGGTTAAGTCAGAAAACTGATCTATAGACCGAATTGGCAACTTGGTGAACCAAAGCAGAGCTACACCTTCCAGATATACAGGAAAATATCGGCACTTTATTTCATCAGAAGCTCTGGCACCTGTCATGTGCCAATCATACTTATACAAGAATTCGTTCGGATCACTTGTTCCTTTGTAAGCTGGGATAGTTGGAGGGACGAACTTCCTTGGGAACTCAGCCTTTAAGATTCTTTCGGTAAACAGGGTTTTACTTGGAGCGAAACCCCATTCCTTCTCATCTTCATTCCTTTGCATGCTTTCTTTCATGATTTGTCGAACCATTTCAGAAAGATACCCCTCATCATTTCGAGCTTTAGATCCACCAACTTCAGGAAATGTCCGCTCAAAGGGGCTAGCAGCCCTCTCAGGAATGTTTCTTTCTTCATCTTCATGAATGTTGCCAGCAAAGTTCCTTTGATTACCCGTTGGTTGACGGTTTACCCCAAGCAAGTCATTCAACTTATTCAAAATTAGGGAATTTTGGGCGTTCTGAGCTTCCAATTGTGCACTTTGGGCATTTTTCCGCTGGTTCAGCCCTAAGATTACAGCATCCAACTCCGCTTTTGTAACTCCAACATGTGGAGTGGCTTGATTAGGTACTGGGGAAGCGGAGGTTCCCTCTTGAACATTTCCAGATCTAACAGATCTACTCTTTCTCCCCGGAGCCATGATTTCAGATAAACTTCTAGTCTTCAGAGAGATTACTTCAACAAACTTCCATGGAGCAATGATGACGATTTGCCTGAGTTCAGCTCTCAATGAAAGCACCAAAAATGTTATCGCTAAAATTTGAACGCTAACACCCCGGTGTATAAAGTGTAGTTGTGAAAGCACCACCCGATGATTCGGGAACAGAGTATAAACAGAAGATCACAGAAAAAACAGTGAATAACAACGATTTTATAGTGGTTCGGCTCAAGGCAAGCCTACGTCCACTTTAATTCTCTTTATTGCTAAATCGATTACAACTTTACAACAATCTTCAATTACAATTATGACGAGACAAACAACTAGAACTTTGGTAGAGAAGAATTTTTTGAATCCATGTAGATTGCATTAGATTTTCCCTTGAAGTTAGTTGAGATGCCTTTCGAACTTGAAGTGTCGGGTGAGTTGAGAATTCAGCAGAGTATTGGCGCGTGAGGTGATTGGCCAAAAGTCCCCTGAATGTTGGAGATGGCTTTCTATTTGTAGGCAAATCTGTTTAAGAATTTTTTCCCAAGTCCTGAGTCGCCACCGACTTAAATTGGTTCGTGGACGACTTAACTAGTTGCAACCGGTTTAAAGCAGGCCCGGGCTTCACAGAGGCATTTTCGTTCAAGTCCCAAGTCGCCTCCGAGCTAACTCCTCCCCTTCCTAGTAACACGGCATCGGATTCTTCATTCAGTGGCTTTTAGGTCGCGGCCGAGTTAGTCTGGTAAGTCGTAAGTCGCGACCCAACTGATGAGTCCAAGGTCGTGTACAAGCTAAGAGATCACTGTGCCCTGCAGCGGCATTGACTTCCTTTGCTCAATTCATGTCCGGCCTAACATTGGTCATAGGTCGGCTGCATTTTAGGTCGGTAACCTTGCCAAGGCGTTAAATCGGCATCCATGTTAAAGCTTTAGGTCGGCATGCACCTCTAACCTGCTAGGTCGGTAACCTTATTAAGGTGGTTAAGTCGGCGACCTTGTTAAAGTGTTAGATCGGCACATCTCTTAGGTCTTAGGTCGGTCTCCCTTTGAAGCCTTAGGTCGGTCTCCCTTTGATACCTTAGGTCGGTCTCCCTTTGAAGCCTTAGGTCGGTCTCCCTTTGTTGAATCGGCAGAACATTGGCTCGCTCATTATTCTGGATCGATGAGCCACGGCCGAGGCGGGGTTAACGATTTGTAACTGCAAAAGCATAGAACCTGAAAAAAAATCTAAACAAAACTTCATAGTGGCAAGTTCAAAGAAAAAGTCAGAAGCAATAAGGTTACAGGAATTTCCAAACTGCAAATTTATCAAGCATATTCAATTTCAAGTTACAAATTTCTTGCATCATCCTCGGTTCAACTACAAACTTGGGTGAGTAAACATGTTTTTTTTTTCAATCTAACTTTTAATTTGCATATTCATGAAGTATTGTTATGATTTAAATTTCTGGAATGTTTGGCATAGTTTTATTTTTTCTGCATCTTGATATTCTTACAGGTTTAAATTTATGTTGAGTCAAAGGAAGTAAGAATAATTCATACTTTTATATAAGTCATCTTGATTAGTTAGTAATTTAACTAAGTAATAGTTGTAAAGCTTCAGTTTAAAGTTTGTAGTGATTGAAGATAACTGTATAATCTAAACACTGGAAATTTATCTTGCAGTAAAAAAAAGTAAGTAATGATCAAAAATTCAAGTTGCTTAAATTGTAAATTCAAAGTTATATCTTGAAACATCATACTAAGTTAGGAATTTTAAGACTCAAATTATAAATTTTAGTGAACAAGTTTAGGAGCAGTTTGATAATAACCCATTTTTACTTTTCTATGAATTTCAGATGATTTATTCAATAACTTTTACTGAAATACGACTTGAAGCTAGAACAATGTTGTAAGATCACCAGAAAATTGTAAAAAAAATTTTCGAATGTAAGTATTGTTGTGGGGAATCAAAAGTAGGGTTTAAGGGGCCGGTGTATTGTTCTCTGTTCATTCGTAGATTGTGTCACCGTTGCTTAGCCGAGTGATTTGAGGCTTTGGAGGAAGCTAGGAGGTGATGTCGGCAAGCCATAGACGAAGTTGGAACGTCTCTGGTGGTCGTGATCGCAAGCGCGAGGCGATTTTCTGAATTGGGTTTGTGGTACAGTTCGACTTTACAGTCGAATTTTTGAATTCGTGTTTTGGAGTTGATCTGGGTTTTTGCAATCATGTGAGGGAGTGGTTTGTGACTTGTTAGCGATGACGCGTGGTGGTGGCGCGGCGGTGGACCGCCGTGCACGTGCACGGCGGCGGAGATGATCGTGTTTGGGTTGACTCGAGGAAAACCCGAGTTTGTTTGTTCGTGGCTTCGAGTCGTTTCTGAGTCGTGATTTGAACGCGCGCGTATGTGTTAATTTGTTTCAGCAGTTTAAAACTTAAGCTTTTATAAAAAATAAAAAAAAATAGAAACTGGAGAGAACAGGGGAGAAGATAAGGGGAAGCAGGAGTTTGTCGCGAGAGATGAATTGGATGGACCCAAGTACTACACGAGTTGAGCACGGTGTATGCTTCGGTTTTCAATGTCTGGAATTTTGTTAAGTATATTAACTGTAATTTAAGTTTAAGTTTTATAAGCTAGTATTAATCAGGCTATTAATGTTTACAAGCAGAATAAGCCAAGAAGAACCTTAAAGATTTATGGAAAACAAGAAAGAGTTAATTATTTAAAATCAAAGTTAATTATGTATGTAATACATTTTATAATTGCTATTTAATAAATAGTCAAAGTATAATCAAAATTTGTAATTAAATATTTTAATAATCTTGTTTGTAATTAAGAATTTGATCGATCATTGATAGTTAATAAATTAACAAATCATAGTTAACAGATCAAATAATTAATGAATAAACGGTTAAGTTAATTAATAATTAATGATTAATTAATTAAATAATAATAATTAATTGTGTAATTGGGTTTTATAAATCAACAATTAAGGTTATTTATGAGTAATTGAGAATACTCATTAATTTAGTGGATAATTAATAAGTAATTAATAAATTGAAATAAGTTAATTAATCGTAATTGATTAAGCAAGAATAAAATATAATTTACTCTTGAATATGCAATTAAGTTTAAAATCAATCAATCTTGTTGATATGAATCGATAATTAAATTGATTGCCTCTGATGTTTATTTATTTCTGTGATGTTCTGGATATTCTTGATATGTCTGTGATGATTGTGTATGATTTATCTGTATTAAATTGCTATATGTTTATCTGATGTTATTTATCTGTATTTAATTGCTGTATGAATTCAATTGTTAAATTTAAACTGTTAAGTTAATTAGACAACTTGGACTTTAAAATGGCGTTTGGATTTCGATGAGACCGGGATCGGATATCAATTGATATTCCGAAAACCACATCGATTCAAATTAAACGTTAGGTCGTATAATCTCAAGTGAAGATCGAGATGGTAATTTCAAAATGCAAGGGTTATCGTCGTTTACTCTGAGGGTGATTCCAAAATGAATGTAATGAGATAATGCCTTCGGTTTCGTTCGAACCCGGAACGAACTTGTATGGATTGAATGCTTTCAGCACATCGTCAGGCGGACGATGAGCATTCTAAGTGATATTTTCTATAAAGGTAAACGCAGCCTCAAGCCTCATCAACCGTGAATGGCTAAAACAGGGGATGTGCAACAAGGTTAGGTGGGTCATGCCCAAGCAGGACGAGGTATACCCCTGTCTAGATGTCCCTTTTATTCGGCTGTGTGGGCGGTTGGTTTGCAGCCAACTGCGGGGTTATCTTGTTCGGAACTGTTCAGTAAAGAATGGTTCCGGCCTTGTGTTGCAGGCGAGTTAGGGTGGCTCCTCGGTACTGTGATCTAGACCACGTATTGTGACGGGCGGTACCCTAGTAGCCCTGCCATTGTATGGGATCCGATTTCCAATAAGCGCTGTACGTTTTGATTGTGCCCAACTATGTTGAAATGTGAGATGTAAGCATTTCAGCTATTTCTGTATTTTACTTGAAAACCCTAGACACTATTATAATATCACTGGATTTCCTATAAAATGTTTTGGTTAGCGTAAGCTAAAAACTTACCCGTATTTATTTGTGGGGAGTCTTACGTGATACCTTTATTTTAAATGTTTTCAAAGTTAAACAACTTTAACCCGTTTACTCATACCAAACCCATGTCTGACCCGGAGTTTGTATTTTGTTTTCATAAAATCTCGGGTATTCAAATTTTTACGGGTAGCCAGGGGATTCAGGTTAGCTTTGACGAATTCTGGAGAAGTTGGAGCAGGAGACCAGACGTATGTAGCTATCTATATAGTTCCGCTGTGTTAGTTAGTTTTTGATATTTGGGATGTATGTCCTGACTGATATGTATATGATAGTCATGTTGTATGAAATTGTATAACTCTGATGTATATAACTATGTAATAGTTATGTTGATATATTATATTTTATTCCATTCCGCTGTGAGATTCTCATGTTGTTATTCTTTCTTTTCTTATCTTTTCTATTTCTATCCCTTTCTTTCTTATTGATGACACGTCTTCCTGGGCGTAGGAAGTCGGGTCGTCAAAGAAGAAGTGGTGGTGGAAGAGAGGTTGGTGGTCATGATCGACATCGATATACTTCAGATTTTGATGAGGAGTTTGATGGTGATAGAGGTAGTGTGCATTATCGAGATCGAGGTCAAGTACGAAATCGAGACAGAGATTTTGAAGATGACCGTAGATGGGAATCGAGAATGAAGATGGAAATTCTAGAGTTCAAGGGTGGAATGGTTGGAGAAGAATTTTTGGATTGGTTGTCTAATGTTGAAGAGATCTTTGATTTCAAGGAAGTACCGAAAGATCGTCGAGTGAAGTTGGTTGCTACTAGATTAAGGGGGAGAGCTATGGCGTGGTGGCAGCAAACCAAAATTACATGAGAACGGATGGGGAAGTCAAAGATTGAGTCTTGGGAGAAAATGAAGAAATTGATGAAAGCTATATTTTTACCTTACAATTATCAATCACTCATGTATCAGAGGTTGCAGAACTTGAGGCAAGGGACGAAGACTGTTAATGATTATGCTGACTAGTTTTATCAACTGATTGCTCGAAATGACATTATGGAGACAGAGGAACAGTTGACTGCTAGGTTTGTTGGAGGGTTGAGAATGCAAATTCAAGATATGGTAAATATGTTTGATCCGAGATCTGTTGCAGAAGCACACCAGAAGGCGTTAGCTTGGGAGAAGCAAGGCAGAAGAGGAGGTGGTGTGTTTATAAATTCCAATAATCAAGTGAAGGGAACTAGTGGCAATACTACTGTTTCAAAGGTTGTCAGTAAACCAGTTGTGAATGAGGTTGCGAAGGCAAAGATCAATAGTAATATCAAATGCTTTAATTGTCAAGAATTTGGTCACAAGAGCAATGAATGTCTAAAGCCAAAGAAGCGAGCGATGATTGCTGAGATTGAAGATGAGGATGCAGAAGCTGAATGTTCCAATTCACCATGTGTTGAGGAGGAGGAAGAATTGTCGGGAGACGAAGGTTGCAATTTGATGATGAGGAGGTCGTGTTTAACACCGAAGCAAGAGGATGAGGCTAGTTGGTTGAGGAGTAACATCTTTCAGTCGACATGCACTATACTGTGAAAAGTTTGCAAGTTTGTAATTGACGCAGGGAGTTGTGACAATATCATTTCTACCGAAGCTGTGAGAAAGTTGAAGTTGAAAACGGATAAACATCCTAATCCTTACAAGTTAGCGTGGCTAAGAAAAGGAGGAGAGGTGAAGGTGGACATGCGAGTTCGAGTTCCATTTTCTATTGGGAAGAAATATAAAGATGAAATTTGTTGTGATGTTGTGGACATGGATGTATGTCATCTATTGTTGGGGAGACCGTGGCAGTATGATAGAGCTGTGCAACATGACGGTCGTACCAATAGCTACAGTTTTATGTTTGAAGGCGTTAAGATTATTTTAGTTCCAAAGAAGAGACAGCAGGGAGAGAGCAAGTCAGAAGAGATTGAGGAGCTTAAAACTTTGTTGACTTTGAAGGAATTTGTTGAAGAAGTAGAGGAGAGTTCAGAGGTGTTTTTGTTGATTGGACATGAAGCTACTGAATCCGTTGAAGTTCCAGAGGAAGTAAAACCGATATTGGAAGAATTCAGTGATGTGTGTCCAGAAGAGTTACCAAAGGAGCTACCGCCTTTGAGGGATATTCAACATCAGATTGATCTTGTGCCACGGTCAATTTTACCTCACAGGCCACATTACAGGATGAGTCCTAAAGAGCATGAAGAACTAAGAAGGCAGGTGGAGGAATTGTTAGAACAAGGGCGTGTTAGGAGAGTTTGAGTCCATGTGTCGTGCCGGCCTTATTGGTACCAAAGAAGGATGGGACGTGGAGGATGTGTACGGACAGTCGGGCTCTAAATAAGATCACTGTGAGATATAGATTTCATATGCCGAGGTTTGATGATTTGATTGACCAGTTGAGTTAGGCTGTTGTGTTTTCCAAAATTGACTTAAAGAGTGGATACTATCAAATTCGTATTAGACCGGGTGATGAGTGGAAGACTGCTTTTAAAACTAGGGAGCGTTTACACGAATGGTTGGTTATGCCATTTGGCTTGTCAAACGCTCCTAGTACTTTTATGAGAGTAATGAACCAGATTTTCAGACCATTTGTTGGGAAGTTCGTGGTTGTTTACTTTGATGATATTTTGATTTATAGTAGGAGTACGGAAGAGCACATCCAACATTTGCGAGAAGTACTGTTGATTCTACGATAGGAACAGTTCTATGCAGCAGCAAAGAAGTGCGTGTTTATGACGGACAGTGTTTTGTTTTTGGGATATGTACTGTCGAAGGAGGGTATTCAAGTGGATGAAAGCAAAGTGGAAGCTGTCAGAAGTTGGGCACAACCGAAGACAATTACTGAAGTAAGGAGTTTTCATGGGTTGGTATCTTTTTACCGAAGGCTCATTCCACACTTTAGCAGTGTGATGGCACCTGTAACCGATTACATGAAAGGAAAGAAGTTCATGTAGACAGAGGAAGCAAAGTTAGCTTTTGAGAAGATCAAGACACTATTGACGTCAGCGCCAATTCTAGTTTTATCTTATTTTCAGTCGTTTTTTGAGTTACATACTGATGCGTCGAAGGTTGGGATTGGTGGAGTTTTGAGTCGGAATGGAAGACCAGTTACTTATTTCAGTGAAAAATTGTCTGGAACCAAGATGAGATATAGTACATATGATGTAGAGTTTTACGCGATTGTTCAAGCCGTGAAGCACTGGCGACATTACTTGTTTCAGAAGGAGTTTGTTCTTTACACTGATCATGAGGCGTTGAAAGATCTACAAGGGCAGGACAAGATTTCAGCGAGACATGCTTCGTGGATAGCATATCTACAACAATTTACTTTTGTTGTGAAACACAAATTAGGGGTGACAAATCATGTAGTGGATGCTTTGAGCAGGAGGAATCACTTGTTGACAACGTTGAAGGTTGAAGTGACAGGATTCGAATAATTGCCAGAGTTGGTTGAAGAGGATCCTTACTTTGCAAATTTTGTTGAGAAGTTAAGGATGGGAGTACTGGTGAATTTGTGTTGGTTGATGGATTCTTTTTCAAGGGGAATCGATTATGCATACCAGACTGTAGCTTGAGAATGAAGATTGTTAAAGAGTTGCGTGAAGAAGGACATGTTGGATGGGATCGCACCTTACAGTTAATTTCACATCTTATTTTTGGCCGTCAATGAGAAAAGAGGTAGAGAGATTTGTGAAGAGGTGCCATATCTGTCAGGTTTCGAAGGGAACAACGACGAATGCGGGATTATACATGCCATTACCCGTGCCTACTAAACCATGGGTTGATATTAGCATGGATTTTGTGTTGGGTTTGCCAAGAACTCAGAGGGGAAATGATTCTATATATGTTGTAGTGGATAGGTTTTCGAAGATGGCGCATTTTATAGCCTGTAAGAAGACAGCTCATGCCGTCCGAGTTGCTCAATTATTTTTTAAAGATGTGTATCGATTACAAGGTTTACCAGAATCTATTGTTTCTGATCGAGATACTAGATTTCTAAGCCATTTTTGGTTAAGTTTGTGGAAGATGGTTGGAACGAAGCTGAATTTTAGTAGCGCGTACCATCCGCAAACTGATGAGCAAACGGAGGTGGTTAACCGATCGTTGGGAAACTTATTGAGATGTCTTGTGAAGGAAAATTTGAAAAGTTGGGATATGAAGTTATGTCAAGCAGAGTTTGCACATGATCATGTAGTTAATCGAAGTATTGGACTTAGTCCGTTTCAAGTTGTATATTCAGCCATTCCAAATGGACCGTTGGATTTAACGACAGTGCCATATCAGAAGGGAGTCGTTAAGCGGGCTAGTGATTTGGTGAATGAGTTACAGGAATGCCACAAAGTTGTACAGGAACGATTGTTTAAGACGAATGAGAAATACAAACAAATGGCGAATAAGAAACGAAGAAGTGTTGTCTTCAAAGAATGAGATTTTGTATATGCCATTTTGACGAAAGATCGTTTTCTAGTTGGAACTTACAACAAGTTGAAAGCACGAAAAATTGGTCCAGGAGAAATCTTAAAGAAGATCATTGATAATGCGTATCGGTTAAGATTGCCGGAAGAAGTTCATACTTATGATGCTTTCAATGTCAAACACTTAATTCCATATTATAAGGAGGAACCTATCAAAGATGACGAGAGTGTGAATTCAAGGACGAATTCCTTCCAAGAAGGGGAGGATGATGAAAAACATACCTCAATTCGATCAATTCGAGATCGCCAACCCTCCTCCTTGAGTCGCTCCGCTTTGAGTCGCTCTGCCGCCTTGAGTCGCTCGGCCGTGCCCCTTAAGTCGCGCGTGCGAGAATCCCCAATAGGTCGCGAACGACTTATGCCAGCTCGCGAACGATATGACGACCTAACCATAAGTCGCGAGCGACATATCCAAGGTCGCGAGCAAGCAGATCCATATGTCCTCCACCATAGGTCGCGTATGACCTTCATTGCTCCACCTTAGGTCGCGTACGACCTTCGTTACTCCACCAGAAAGTCGCGAATGAAGAGGAAGGTCGCTGGGATGTTTAAATCGCTCCAGATTATCTCTTTTCTTTAGGTCGCTCTGAAAGTAAGGTCGCTAACGACCTAAGATTGTTGCATTATTTTAAGTCGTAGGTCACTCCATCTTAAGATTTGCCGCATTCCTTATGTTGATATGTGGAAGGTCGCATTGTTTTTGCTCGTTTGTGGAAGACACTTGCGTACGGTTTTCTTTAGGCCGCGAATATAGGTCGCGAACAGTTTTTTTTTAAGTCGTTGCTTGTATTTTTCTTATGTCGTTTGTTTTGTAAGTCATTTGTGTTGTAATTTTCTTAAGTCGTGTGTTGAATTGTAAACTACTATAAATAGGCGAGTCGTGTTATTTGTAAACGTTGTTGAAATTTGAATAAAATTTGGTTTGTGCTTTGTGCCTCCATTTTTAAATTGGTAGTCGAGTTTTATCTCCTATCTCAACTTTCGGCATTCGAGTGCGTTCGAATCAACGAACGTTGAAGCAAATTCGCGGAATCAAGTGCGCTTGATCAACGCTCAAAGAATTGTAGATCTTTCTTCACGGCATCGTGCGCGATCAACGTGTCGAAGATTTGCTAGAATCCGGTATCTTCGTGGTCAACGGATTTGGGTGTTTGGGTATTCTCCAATCCATCGATTTATCATCGATTCACCGATTATTTCCGATAATCGTGTGAGATCCTGAACGGATTCGATTTACATTATCGAATTCGCTTCCCACGCTGTGTCAAGACCCCATTGCACCTATCATAAGAGATTCTCGGTCAACATAAACATATGGTCGTAGTGACCACCAAGTCTAGGTGCAGCAGGTTGCTCAAAGTTGTTCCCTGCTGCCCACCCCCCCCCCCAAAACTCTCACACAGTATCTCTCTTTGTTTCACTCCTATGAAATCTATAACTACCTCTCAGAGAAATGGCAATTCTTTAACTCAACCTCGCAATGAAATACCAGACTGATAACTCACAAACTGAAAATGAACTGATTCCCAAAGTGTAGTTGGAGAATGCTTTTTACTTACTAAATTCAACAACTCACTGATGGCTTTATAAATAGCTTTACAAGGGAATGGAAAACGAACATATATATACGTGGGATAACTAAGGAAACATTCAAACACTATTTCAGTACCCTAAGACAATAGGGATTATTCAAACAGACTTGACAAAGTAAGCCACCATGAACAGATCTGGCAAATATTATTGGGAATAATATGTCTCCAGTAATATCCTCAAGTCCTTACTCATACATAACAGACTCTGGTGCAAACGGAATAGCATAGGGAGAATTCCAATCTGCGTCGAAAACTTCTTTCATTTTCGCTACAATACCAGGATTATAAGTACCGAAGCTTGCACCAGCTGTAGCGTAAAAATAGTCCCATATTAGATTGCTTGTTCCAATGTGCGCCCTAACATCACTGACTGCATATTTTCCATGATTAACCCGCGTAAAACCCGGATATTTACTTTCAGTGGCCACTCCATTGACGATAGTAGGACCAGTTTTATCATATCCAGGCACCTCGTAGTACTTTATTTCAACTTTTCCAGAGCATTTGTTACGCTTCGAAGATGTGCATAGGGTGTTAGTGTATAGGAGCGACTTTAAATATTGGTCAGTGTTTACAATGAAATGTGCCCAATGGGCTACAAGTAGCTGTACTGTTGCGCTCTTTGAAAATACCACCTATGAAATTCAAGGCCAAATTATTGGTTTTTATGAAGAAGATCTCAAATGAATTAAAGTTAAGAGAGGCTAGGTATATACCTCTGATATTGCTGTGGAGAGAGAAGACCAGTAAATAGTTTGATCTGCATACTGTGACTGCCCCAGCCAGTCCATTGTGTTAATCCTCACAATTCCCTTGTATCGCACTGATTTAATGGTTTCAACCCATGCTTGTTCATCGGATTGGTATGTATCAAACAACAGCTGCAGTATAACATTCATTAATGGAGCCATAAGTGGTTAGCATAGTACGTA
The DNA here is from genome assembly GCA_030765085.1 of Allium cepa. NCBI lineage: Eukaryota > Viridiplantae > Streptophyta > Magnoliopsida > Asparagales > Amaryllidaceae > Allium > Allium cepa. The sequence goes on from CM060942.1 coordinate 295,059,009, forward strand.
GAGTCCTAACATTATTCTATACTAGACACTGAAGCAGAAGCACTTCAATATCAACAAATGAATCACGAAAAACCTTAGATATTATATTGAGCACCAGTTACCTCAGGTGGTGCAAATGAAAGATAGCTAGAATAGCTTGATGATGTATCGCTATTGGGACCAGGAGTCTCAAGTGGAACACTGAGCATATAAGGGTCTGATATTACTGGGTAGCCATGGACATGAGGAACATTCATGTACTCAGGGAGAGGAGACCTAGTAAACAGCAATTAAGTCAAGTTTTTAGCGTATTGGTGTTACTATCAAGGTAATATAATCAATGCAGTTCAAAGAAACAAATCATACTCGCATCTCTCTTTTTTGTTAATGAAATGTGACCAGCAAGGCACTCTCCGCTTCGCTTGCCATTGCTCATCACACATGAGTTTCGTATACTCTGCTGGATCGAGCGATCAAAGTTTCCATAAATTGTTGAAATAAACCTTTATCTTTTTGGCTATGACAGGACAATCGGTTAAATAGATTCCGAGTTCTTTCACCTATACAATTTGAAATGCTCAGGTTAATATTTCTACATACAGCATCATTATTGAAATGTGTGTGTAACAAGGAGATAGACTTCAAATGTAATAAAGTAACACCTGTGTAAGGGATTTCCAGTAATTGTTTGCAGACCCAATATAGACATCCTTATCATCTGAAATCCAAGCTTTAGTGTGAACTATACCAGATCCCCACCAATTAGCAGATATCAATGTAACATTTTCAACATTCGGTCTCCCTACAGCAAGTTTTGCTGATTCGTTTGCATAATTGGGATAGACTCCTGAATGCTGTAGAATCCTGGATGTATGAAGCCATAGCTCTTCATTTATGTAACCCATATATTCAAAGAAAATACAAACATATACTGATATATCAATGTCCCCTGATATGCTATCATAAGAGTATTTCGATGCTACACTGGTTTTATTTTTGAATAAATCCCCATTACAAAAAAGGGTAGCAAATTTTATTTTTGAATAAATCCCCATTCCTCTGTTCCCATTTTCCATGAGGGGTTACATTCCTCTATTCCCATTTTCCATGTCACCCTGTACCAAATTCATTTAAGTCGTCAATTTTTAAATCATCCGGTTACTTTAATAATATGGTGGAACTCACTCGGCAATCATATCATACGATATGTGCTTGAGATTAAATTTGTTACATGGAATAGTGGAAATGGGGATAGAAAAATTGTGCTGTATATGACCTTCCTCGTAAGCAACTGAAACCAAATTAAATAACTAGCCCGTTCGGCAACAACTTATTTTGCACTCCTTAAAAGTAATTTTGAATGGTAAGTGATTCATGAGTAAAATTGTTTGGATGTATCTTAACTTATAAGTTGGATTAAGTTAATTTTAATGTTTGGCTGTTATGACTTATAAGTAATGAATGTATGGCAAATTACATAATTGAACATACAACTGTACATGAAAGACACATTTTGCATATGCACAATATATTAAGTTAATTTGTTAATTTGTTTGGTCAAAATTACTTATGAAATTAGATCATAAGTCATAAGCAAAATATAGCTGATTTTCATATTTCAACATCCAAGTAACTTTTGCAAGTTCCTTAATAGAAGTTGGTAAACCACAAAAATGTAACAAGTTAGTTTTAAATAGTTTTGACTATTTTTAAGTAATTTTGACTACTTTTAAGTCATTGTCATACGGGCTCTAAATATAATAGATGTGATCACTCACATTAACAAAAATATTGGCTTTGGGTATCTCACTAACCACCAAACAAAATAACATAATCTCTAATGCTATTCAGTCGGCAATAATTTCAAACAGCCTCAATTAATCAATGCAAAAGTCATAAACAGTTTACATCAATGAGTAAAACGAAGATCATTATTTAGGGTCAGTACCTCAAATTGACATTTCTGCTGCAGCATCCTCAAGAGCCACGAAAACATTTCTCCCTTCATCAGCACCAAATCGAACCATATCCTCATCTGAATATCCGAAATCGCCGGATTCCGAGTTTTTGTTCTCGGGCATAAACTGCCAGTACTGAGCTATTATATCTAATCTTTTCGTCGCGTTTCTGGCCATCCACTTGAGCACCTCCACTTATCAATTCAACCATTCCGCCATTGAACATTACAAAAATAAAGGAAGAGGAGTCATTTAATATTAGGTTAAGTCTTACCGGTGGAGAGGACGTCAGCGACGCGGGGGAGGAGAGGCATGTCGGTGGGGATGGACTGGACCAGCCATGCTTTGCATGACGTTTCCGGTCTGGATACGGATACTGTTATCGATGGTGACCATAGTGCGAAGAGCGGTAGGAAGGGTACCAACTTCATATTTGTCATTGCGACTTGTTAGCGAGTACGTTCTGCAGTGAGTGGCCAGTGGATATTTATATCAGGGATAGGAACCCACGTCCATTCATGGCACGTTTTTTTGTTAAGATTTCTACGTAAGAGAAATTTCGCATATGTTGCACGCTTTGGGCAAATTTGTGGACATCTCGACAGATATTTGCCGTTGATTTCACTTCAATGATCATGTAGCTCCAGTATTAATTTTGACTTTTAAACGTTTATAGCTATTCAATTTGTTTTGTTCAGAACTTAAAAGAAAATAAAAAAATAAAAAATAAAAAACTTTAGAATTACAAGATCCAATCCCATCTATCTCTAAACAAATGGGTATACACAACCATACATACATCCTTTTAATTATTTGCGTTGGTGAAAATTTTACGTCCCTACAAAGAGGTAGGCAAGGATGGATGTATGCACAACATTACCTGGGCTACAGCCCAGGTGCTATTTTCTTAAAAAAAATACTCTGCATTATTCAGCCCAATATAATTAGAACCCAGTACCCACTTACCACTGGTCCACTATCTATGCATTTATTCAATTGATATCAAACTCCTACTCAGTAGTCAATTAATTACACACATTGCTTTTTACTTTTCCTCTCTGCATAGCTGCATAGGCAATAGAAAATTTTCATTCAGTTGTTCAAGCTGCTGTCTTTGATCCGTTCAAGGCTTCAAGCTGCTGTCTTTGTGGTAAATTTATCATTTTTTATGTGTTCTAATTCCCTTTTGTTCATTAATGTCTCATCTTATGTTCATAAAATTGTTGCAAACTTCAAATTATTTGTCATATTGTAATCAATTTTTATCCTAGTTTGCTCATTCTTTTTATTCCATTCAATTGAAACAATTTGTTGAATGTATTACTTTCTTTTGATGTAGTCAAAATTACTATTAGAGAACTAAAATATAAAACCCTAATTTTTTATTAGCATAATTGTTTCTGTGTGTGATTTAATATTATGTTCATGTCAATTGTTAGAAACCAAAAATTAACGTGTTTCATTTATTTTTGATTTTTATTTTTAAAAAAACTTATGTAACTTAGGTATTTTTTTAGGTAATGTCAAACTCAAAGTCTAGCAAAACTTTGTTGCCGTTTTACAAGTTAAAAGGAGATAACACTTTGGATCCAAAAAATGAAACTTCTACAAGCTCTACCGAACAACATCCTTGCAAAATGCAAAGAATCATAGTAGATAATGGCGGAGGTCATTTTACAAGAGATCTGAGGAGGCGTCAACAAATATGGAAAGAACATGTAAATGATAGAGATGAAATTCAGATAAAATATCTTAGATTGGGACCATTTCAACCACTTCTTGACATTTATCCACCAACAAAAATGGAAAACAACTCCGTCGGTTTCAAAGTAGTTGGTTTAAAAAATATCCATGGATTGAAAATTCGATTGAATGCAATATGGTCTTTTGTTTATATTGTTTCTTATTTGAAAGCAATCCGCCAACACGTACATCATTTACAGTTGATGGGTTTCAAAGTTGGAAAAGAGTGGGAGGAGTTAATTGTGCATTTTTGCAACATGTATGAGAGTTGGGTTCATCCCATTTGTGTGCCGTTAAGGCCGCAGATGATTTAATGAATCCTTCTTTGCGTATCAAAAGAGTATTTGATGCACAATCAAAAGAAATGGTTGAGAGAAATCAACTACGCCTTAAAACATCTATTGAACACGCCCGATGGCTTACTTTGCAATCATGCTCTTTTAAAGGTAATGATGAATCTCTTGAATCTAAAAATCGTGGAAATTTTATTGAGTTGATAAAGCACTCGGCAAAATGTAGTGAAGATATATCTAAATTGGTTTTGGAAAATGCTCCGGGAAATACAAAGTATACTTCGTCTACTATTCAAAAGGAAATTTTAACTATTTTAGGTGATAAAATAAGAAATAAAATTTAAGAAGAAGTTGGAGATGGAAATTTTTGTATTTTGGTTGATGAAGCACAAGACAGTTCTACCAAAGAGCAAATGGCTATTGTCTTAAGATTTGTTAATAATGGTGGTTTTGTTCAAGAACGTTTCTTTAGGATTGTTAGTGTTAACTCCTCTTTTTCACGACTCGGCGACCTAACGAGTTAAAGAACTCGGCGACCTAACGAGTTAAAGGACTCAGCGACCTAACGAGTTAAAGGGATCAGCGACGTAACGAGTTAAGGGACTCAACTAGCTAACGAGTTAAAGGACTCAGCGACCTAACGAGTTAAGAAACAAGCGACCTAATGATCTAAGCATTTAGCGAGCTAGCCTGAGAGCAACCCAGCGACTTAAGGACCCAACGGCTTAATTCACAAAGCGGCATAACACGGCGCGACCTACCGACCTAAAGGGATTAGCGACCTAACGACCTAAAGGGATCGGCGACCTAACGACCTAAAAGGTCCGGCGACCTAGTGAGTTAAAACAGAGTAAAGCCGCTTACATATAGGTCGCTCCCAACCTTAAGTCCTAAGTCTCTCCATATAAGTCGCTCCCATAGGTCGCTACAACCTACCAGCAGAAGCAGTTGATCAAGCACAACCATTTTAATCCATAGCATGTCCCTTAGGTCGCTCACGACCTACGACCTAACCTTAAGTCGCCCACAACCTACGACCTACTTCCAGATTTTCACTATAAATACGATGCCTACTCCACCAGGAAAGGGACTTTTGGATCATTTCTGGAACGCCAATACTTTGTTGTTTTCTCGACTCCTTCAACACTTCAAACACTGAAGACGCTTCAACGAAATTTGGAAAAGATCTAACTCATTCAACATGAATTCAAAGAGCTTCTCTACATCTAAGTTCTAGCTAATCGTCTTAATCGTGTTGTAATTGAAGAATCATTGAAAAAGTTGTAATCGAATCAGCAATAAAAGAGATTAAGTGGACGTAGGCTTGACTTTAAGCCGAACCACTATAAAAACTGTTGTCTCTTTACTATTTCTTTGCTATTTTCTGCTTATTTTCAGTTCCCGTACCAACGGGTGATACTTTCACTATACTACAACTTACAGCGGGGTGTTAGCGTACATTTTTAGCATTAACATTTTTGGTGCTTTCACTGAGAACTCGAACTCACGGGTGCTGTCATCATTGCTCCGCAAAGATTTGTTGAAAGACTCTCTCTAAAAACCAAAAGTCTATCTGAGATTATGGCTCCTGGAAGAAAAGGTAGATCTACTAGATCTGGAAGTGCTTATGATAATACCGCCACTTCTCCCGCGTCAAATCAGACAGCTCCTAGTGTTGGAATTACAAGGGCCGAATTGGACGCTGCAGTTCTGGGTTGTATCAACAAATGGAAGCCCAGAACACTTTGAAGTTGGACAGGATAAATGCTCTACTTGGAGTTAACCGTCAACCGGAAAAAATGAAGAAACCTTTGCTGAAGATGTTCATGATTCCCAAGAGAAAAGTATTCCTTACAGGGCAGCTGGCACCGCCGAAGCCCAAGTCGGAGGTTCAAGGCCGAAGCCAACTCTTCGCGAACGTTTGTCCAAACTAACTTCCGAAAATGTAGCTGACGTCTATCCCGTGGGGCCTCTAAACGATGAGGAATACCTCTCGGGAATGATTCGACAAATTATGAAAGAAAGCATGCAAAGGAGAGAAGATGAGAATGAATGGGGGTTTTCTCCAGCAAGACACCTTTTACTGAAAGGATCCTGAAGGCTGAATTTCCAAAGAAGTTTGTTCCTCCCACTATTCCAACTTATCGGGGAACAAGCGATCCTAACCAATTCTTATACAAGTACGACTGGTATATGACAGGTGCCAGAGCATCGGATGAGATCAAGTGCAGATATTTTCCGGTGTATTTGGAAGGAGTGGCTCTGCTTTGGTTCACGAAGCTGCCAGTTCGTTCTATGGATCAGTTCTCTGACCTCACTCGGAAATTTAAAGAATAGTTCACGCTATATGCTTCGAAGGGCAAAGACATAATGTCACTATCCAGCCTCGAACAAAACCCCGGAGAGCCTCTCAAATCTTTCTTAAACCGCTTCAATATAGCCTTGGCTGAAATTGACAATGCGGAGCCTCGGATGATTCTCACTTACTTGATGCGAGCTATCGACAAATCTAGTGAATTCGGGAAATGACTAAAGATGAAAGAGCCAAATTCTCTTGAGAAATTCTACAAGAAGGCCGATGATTTATGCGCTTAGAGAGCCTTCCTATGCCGGTAAAAGTAGTCATGAACGAAGTTGAGAATAACAACACTACTTCTAACAAAAAGGAATCTGGTGGTCAGAAAAGGAAAAATGGCGGTGGAAAAAAGCAAAAAGATGCGAAGAAAACTCGCTACTTTAAACCTTCAAATTTTACTCCTTTAACTGATACTCCAGAGAATATCTTTTTTGCAACCAATGATGTTTTTGAATATCCTAAACCACCTAAGTTGAGGCTTGGGAAAAATGTTGCGCATAATGAAGATTCTGTCGATTCCATAATCAACCTGGCCATGACACTAATGAATGTTTCCATTTAAAGAGTTTGATTGAGGAGCTGTTGAGACAGAATAAACTTCAACAATATGTGAAGAGAAACAGAAACGACCCAACCTCATCTACTCAGGGGCAACAAGTTCCCGCTTATCAATCCGGCTCAGGTGAGAGAGCTGCAGCGTAGGAATCTGAGAGGCCTGTCATTAATGTTATCACAGGGGGTCCTCATCAATGGGGCAGAAGTTGGGGTGAGATGGAAAGATATGCTCACGCTTTGAGATATACCCTGGATTGTTCTGTGTCAAGTCAAGAAAGAGTTTCAGACTAAAGGAGGAAATCTGCCTGCTTATTTGTCAAAGGCCTGGGAGCGCCATATATCCTAGGAAGAGAACATAAAGGCGGATTCTCTCGCAAAGTATTAAAGCTCTGGCAAAGCTCAATTATTGGGATTGGTCCCTGTGGAAGTCTTGTCAGCTCCAAGTACTGATGAGATCCAATTCCGAGTGCCTGAAACAGCGAGCACATGCGTCCATAGTTTACTTAAAAGCAATGTTTAAATTTGTAAAATGATTATAGATGTATCATTTTTGTATTGATTCACACTGATTTTTCTATAAATCTTGTGTTCTTTATTACTATAAAATTCCTGTCTCATTTCGATGTGTATATATCTTAAATATATTGCTAAAATTTCGATTTAATAATGCAGGCTATCAAAGCGAAGCTTACCTATTCAACATATCACAAGGCCAAGCGATTCCTATAAATCACTCAACAAGCAAATGTCAAGTCACAAAATTCCAGATTCAATTCCTACATAAGGAGTGCTTCTCACAAATAGTTGGTGACTCCACCGGAGGGGCACCTTCCCAACGTGGAGGTTCCAGGCCCTTGCTAACTGATTGCGATCGTTTGTGCAAACGGACATCCGGACAAGTAGCTTGCGTCTGCCCCGTGGATTCACTTAACAATGAAGTGCACTTATTTGAAAAAAAGAAAACAACTTGCAAAAGAAAGGAACATGTGCTTGGAAACGATAACGAGGAATCTCTGAGAGGCAGATGGTGGAAAGACATGGGCAAGCAGACAAAGAACAGCCAAAATGTAATCTTGTACCTCAACCAAAAAGGTTAGTGGAACCACCGGAGGGGCACCTTTCCAAAGTGAAGGTTCCAGGCCCTTGCTAGTTAATTGCGATCGTTTGTGCAAACAAACATCTAGTTAGGTAGCGTGCGTCTGCTCCGTGGATCCACTTAACTCTAAGATGCAACCCTCCAAGCGAACAACAAAGCCCTCTTCGGAGGCCATCTTCTCCTCACAAGAGGGAAGAGCCAAAAGCCCTCTTTGAAGGCCCTCTTATCCTCACAAGGGGAAAGAGCCAAAAGCCCTCTTCGAAGGCCCTCTTCTCCTCATTAGGGGGAAGAGCAAAAAGCCCTCTTCGGATGCCCACTTCACCAAGTTGGAGTGCAAAAGCCCTCTTCGGAGGCAAAAGCCCTCTTCAGAGGCACACTTCACCAAGTTGGAGTGCAAAAGCCCTTTTCGGAGGCACGCTTCCCCACGTACAGGGAAAAAACAAAAGGCCCTTTCCAAAGGCATAAACGAAAGCCCTCTTCGAAGGCACGCTTCCCCACGTACAGGGAAAGACAAAAAGCCCTCTCTAGAGGCACAAATAAAAAACCCTCTTCAGAGGCCCAAACAAACAAAAATCCCTCTCTAGAGGCACGAACAAAAAGCCCTCTTCTGAGGCACAAACAAATCAAATCCCTCTTCGAAGGTCCACTTCACCGCGTAGGGGAATCCACTTCTCAAAAATAAAAGTGACCATCTCTGAAAGTGAAGTGTAAAAACTTTTTCAAACAAAAGAGAAAGAAAACTTTTCCAATACAAAGCACACTCTACTAGAGTAGAATAATATTTCCACAAAATGGAAGAAGTATTCTCCATAGTAAGAGTACAAGTCTTCTCAAAGTGGAAGAATTGTTCTCCAAAGTAAGAGTACAAGTTTTCTCAAAATGGAGAAGATTGCAATAAGCTGTGGTATGGGGGCAATATAATATATCCGCATAAATAAAGCGACGCTCAAGAAACATACCACGAGCTCACTGCAATACCATACAAGGAAAATAAAGAAACTTGTGTAATAAAAAGGAATAAATTCATTTATAAATACAAACAAAAGTTTGTACAAGTAAAAAGAATCATTTTATTCCATACTATAAAAATATGTATACATGTGCAGGTTTCAAAAAGCGGGGGACGGTATCCGCACTATTTTCGGTCAATACAAGCAAAAAGCAAAAAAGCAAAACAAGAGGGATAAAGCCGGACCCATCACTTCTTCTTCCCTCCGCCTTTGGTGCCTTCGCCTGGCCTAATGGTTAACTTCTTAAGTCGGCTTGAACGGGTCGGGGAAAGAGGAGAAAGAGGCACAATTGGGTCCTCTACTGCTTTCTCATCACCAGCAGAAGTCTCCTTCCTTTTCTTTGAAGCTCCACGCTTGCCCCTCTTCTTTGAAGAAGATTCGGTGCCCAGAGCAATAAGATCAATCAACTTTGTATCGTCGGCAGTGAATTCTTCCGGGGTCCTCTCACCCTCTTCAATTTCTTCAGCCTTTTGTTCTTGTGAAGCGACCGGGTCATCCAAGCCTTGAAGAGCTTCTATCTGTTCTTCTTGAGACCCCGGTTGAGAAATAAGAGAGGGAGTAACTTGAAGAGATGAAGGAGCAACAGCTGGAGGAGGCGAAGCTTGTGCAGTACTTGTTGTTTTCAGTACAGAAGAGGAAGAATTAAATGTCAGTATTTCTCGCAAAAAGAGGAGATAGTGGCACGTCAAGGTTTGAGTAATAATCAAGAAGTTCATCAAACTCATGTGATGCAAACAAGTAGTCCACTTGAGCTAGATCAGTGTTGAAGTTACCTGGAGGAGTTGGCTTTATCACGTCGATTTCAAAATCGTGGGCTTCGTCTTCCTGGGCCTCAGTGTGGGCAGTTGTAATTTCGGTCTCGGCTTTGGCAGGAGGTGGAGAATAAGAACTAGAGCCAATAATGTCGACGCCAACGGAAGCTGAAGGATGAGTCGGGTCAGTCAAAGGTGCCTTCCCTAAATGCCCTCTTTCCGCTGCTTCGGCTCGTTCTTTGGCGAGTTGTTCCTTCCCTCTAGCAAGGCGGCTTGACCTTCATCGTCCAAAAAATGAGCCTCAAGACCCTCCTCAGCATAGCCGACACCTTTAAGCATTTCAACCGCTTCTTCCCACACTTCCGCCAGGGTAATTTCACACTTTGGGCCCAAAAATGAGAGACTGCCATGTCCCAAGACGTGTTAATGTAAAACTCAAATAAAGTAGAACTGACGTTGGCATTCGTCTCCTCATGAGACTGGTCAGCTGCTGCTTTTCTAGCAATGGCCTCGTCGCTCTCTTTTTCAACTTTAGAAAGCTGAGCTTTCAACATTTCAATCTCCATATTTTGAGAGCTAGTCTTTTCCCGCAACTGAGCAATATCAATGCGGCAGCTTTCCACAATTCTCTGTTATGCCTCAAGTCTAGCCTCAGCATCTCGTTGACTAGCATGGGCATCTCTTACTTGCTTTTGAAGCACCTCTTCCTTTTGAGTATAAGAAGTGGAAGAGATAGCAAGGTCATCTTTAAGTTGCTAGACTTCAGCTTCGAGTTTCTCATTATATGTAGTGATGTTCTTCATCTCCGTGTCGTGCTGGTCAAGAACTTTTTGCCATTCAGATTTGTCACTCTCCATAGTCAGCATAGCTTTGAGATTTAGACGGTTCACTCGTTGAAGCTCATCAACTAGGTTTTGCCACCCGAACATTCTTTCAATGTCAAGCCTAAAAACATCAAGATTTCTTTGCATAGCCTGCTTATCAATAGGGACCAAGTCCAAATCAAAGCGTACTCCTTTTAAACACCAGTTTGGAAACCGACTCTGGAGTGCAGGCGGAGCATTCTCAACTTCACACGGAGGCCTGTTAATAATTGTCTGAATCTCAGCTCTTTTGAGGGCAGGGGAGCTAGAAGGGATGCCAAAAGAAATAGAAGTAGCGGGCACTTTAGAGATTTCAGCTGAAGTTCTTTCGCTAGGCTTGGCCCGCTTGCTGGACTCTTCAGTCTCATAACTCTTCCCTTTGTCATCGTGAGACATTCTTTTATGAGAGTCATCATCCCTTTGGCGGGAGTCATGGCGGTCATCTCTTCTTTAATATCGCTCCTCGTAAGCCTGCCTCTCACGAGCTTTCCTGGCAGTTCTTTCTTCATCGGTTTCTCTGGGAGCAGGAAAATAACGCATGGGGTCGTAAGAATCGCGCATTCCGTAGCGTTGAAAGTCGTCATAGTACGAACCACTGCGTCCCATTGGAGAACCTGAAAGTGAAGAAGAGACAAGTTTAGAAATCTTTGAAATAAAGAAGCTAAGTATACATAATTGCCAAAATCCTAAGTGTGTGTGGCGTGTGAACTACGCGCGTCAAGCTACAAACCACTCTTCGGCTTAGGAGTCATTTCTTGGATTGATAGAGTTGACCGCAAAACAGAAGTTTCTTCGATTAATGGAGAAGTGAGCTTAGAGGTGATGTTTGTCGTCTTCAAAAAGCTCTTGGGAAGTCACCATAAGGTCACTCAGTCCCTCAAAGACATCATCACCATCATGCCCAACCGAATGAGTCATGACCTCTTCAACACACTTTTCACTCTTTATAACAAGACTTTCTTTCTCGGCTCCCTCACTAGATTCTCCAGTAGCTTTCCTAGAACGTTGAGGAAGTTCCTCTTCTTCAATAACTGGAAGAATTTCATATTTGCCGGATAACCCTCACCGCCAACGGAACTGGAGCACTTCACCAACGAAGTCTCAACAATAGATTCCTTCGGTGTGGATTCCTTCATGGAGGCTGGGGCATCTGACACTTCCGCCTGAGAACTAGGGGCATCACGGGGCTGGATAGATCGAGAAGGGTGCAAAAGTCCGAATTGGTGCAAAAACTCGTCCTTCAGCAGAAATTTAATACTTCTCTCCTCAGCAACTACAGCACTCAATCTCTAAAAGGTCGGTTTATGGCAAGAATCTCTTGATGGAGGAGGAATTACTACATAAGTAGTGAATGAAGTTCACGCTTGGTGACTCGAATTTTGAAAGGCTCAGAAATGAAGTAAACAGAGATAAGTAGTCTTACTTCCTACTCTCCAGATGCCGTAGAATCCCGGGGGGCAGCGAACAAAGAAGAACTGATTCAAAAACCCGTGGGCACTTTCAGGAAGATCAGTAATTAGTTTACGGTTTCTTACGCTCCTCACGAGTGTAATAGAAGGACGATCTTTGTTCTTCGCAAATGTGCACAAATAAAAAATCTCTTCAAAGCTCGGAAGACGGTCGAGCATCCTCCTGAATAGTACCCACAATCCCATCAAAATGGCGTAACCGTTGGGGTGCAGCTGGAATAAAGAGATAGTCATTCGAAGGAAGAGTGCTCTAAGAAAATCATTGAATGGGGGGATAGCTCCGTTCAAGCACATTTGACGATTGACGGCAACGAAGCCAGGAGGTGGCATATCGGCAGTGTCGTTCACCCCTGAAAGCAAAGCATCCGCTTCAGCGATGTCGAATTGAGTGCATAGCTGATTGAAAACCCTTTGGCTCAATGAAGTTGTAACTTTTTCTGGAGGATTCTCTAAGGGATCAGCTATTGGAAAGACCTCTTCGGCCCGCTCTATTATCTCTTCTTGCATTCGTTGAGAAGTCATTCCACACAAGGAACTGGATATTCAAATATGAAGGTGCACGTCTCCTAAATGTGTGAAGTGTTGTGCAAAACTAATAAAATGACAAGCAGATATAATTGGAACTAAATTAATTGGCATTTGTCGATTATAAAGTTTCAGGGTTTGTTATTTTAAGTCCAAGTACAGTGTCGATGCAAACAGATCAGCTTTAGTTGATTGTTTTAGCTTTTGCTTTAATACTTCACTTAGACAGTTGATTCACAGCACTTCATCTTTAATCAAATTCATATTATTTTACTTAAGTAAAATGTTTCTCTTTGATCTAATCCATCACTCGATGTGGGCAGTCGATGATGAGTATATCCGTCCTATTTTTTCTGCAAAATGTTGTGTTTGACAGGTTGTTAGCTTAAAAGTTAATTCAATCTGTGGAAAAATGCAACATGTTCAAGCAGTTTATCCTGGCAATTCAAGTTGAAGATCCAATTAAGTGTTGTCAAATTTTACAAGTGATCAAGATCAAACGGCTTAGCATAGGTCGAAGCTTCCTTCAGTCGCTCCGTGCGAGTTACGGAGTTTATTATTCATGCTTCTGCGAGTTAAACATATGCTGCAGGATAAGGCATAAGGCTTTTGGTCAAGACAAGGCATATTTGTTTAAATGTTAAATCGTTCGAGTACACCCGCGACCTAAAGGTTATGTCGTAAGAAGTTAAGTCGCCCAGATCACAGTACGACCAAGAGATAGGTCGTTAAGAGGGTTGTCCCGTCCCAAGAAGTATGCTATGCAAGTTAAGTCGCAAGTTCGAAAGTCGTTTAGCTCCTCTTAAGTCACAAGGCTCTTAGGTTGCTCAACTCATTAGATCGCTCTAAAAGAAACTCGGAAATGCTGAGCTTTCGCCCATCAAAAAACCCTAAGGCCTGCTCTCCACTCACACTTTGCCACGCGTCCACCGCCCTTGCATCACCAGAAGCACCACGGCTTAACCTAAAATCCTCTAACCCGTTAAGCAAGCATCCCTTCGTCTCCCCCAAGCACCTAAAGCCTCATCGTCTCCTCCAAAGTTCCAGGAACCATCGTTAACTCCACAAATTCAAAAACTCACCAAATAACTCTGTGAAACCCTAAGCCGATTCATTTTTAAAGCAATTGCCAATGATTCGACGAAAATCGGGGGGCGAATCAGAATATAGTCTTACAACAAGGTATTGAAAATTGTATGGAGCTGATTATGGAGGAATCGACGTTAAATGTGACAGATAGATGATCAGAATTACCTAAATTTGCTGTTGAAATCAACGATTAGGGATGAAAAGGAGAGGATTTCGTGTTAACTCCTGAGGTCGAATGCAACAATGGCGGCAAAGTATAGGCAATGAAGTGAAGAGGACGAAGTGGTTTAACGGCTTATATGGGCGAAAAGAGGAAGAGACGAATAGGCACGCGAGTTAGCGAGCTACTTGAGTCGCTCACGACCTAGCAGAGTTAGATCGAAGCACACGACCTATAACCTAGGCATATGCTTCGAGGGGCAAGTGTTAACTCCTCTTTTTCACGACTCAACGACCTAACGAGTTAAAGGACTCAACGACCTAACGAGTTAAAGGAATCAGCGACCTAACGAGTTAAAGGGATCAACGGCCTAACGAGTTAAGGGACTCAGCGACCTATTGAGTTAAAGGACTCGGCGACCTAACGAGTTAAGAAGCAAGCGACCTAATGATCTAAGCATTCAACGCGCTAGCCTAAGAGCAACCCAGCGACTTAACGACCCAACGGCTTAATTCACAAAGCGGCATAACACGGCGCGACCTACCGACCAAAAGGGATCAGCGACCTAACGACCTAAAGGGATCAGCGACCTGACGACCTAAAAGGTCCAGCTAGTTAAAACAGAGTAAAGCCGCTTGCATATAGGTCACTCCCAACCTTAAGTCGCTACCTCTTCTAAGTCGCTCCCTATAAGTCGCTCCCATAGGTCGCTACAACCTACCAGTAGAAGCAGTTGATCAAGCACAACCATTTTAAGCCATAGCCTGTCCCTTAGGTCGCTCACGACCTACGACCTAACCTTAAGTCGCCCACGACCTACGACCTACTTCCAGATTTTCACTATAAATACCCTGCCTACTCCACCAGGAAAGGGACTTTTGGATCATTTCTTGAACGCCAATACTTTGCTGTTTTCTCGACTCCTTCAACACTTCAACACCGAATACGCTTCAATGAACTTTGGAAAAGATCTAACTCATTCAACATGAATTCAAAGAGCTTCTCTACATCGAAGTTCTAGCTACTCGTCTTAATAGTGTTGTAATTGAAGAATCATTGAAAAAGTTGTAATCAAATCAGCAATAAAAGAGATTAAGTGGATGTAGGCTTGATTTTAAGCCAAACCACTATAAAAACTGTTGTCTCTTTACTATTTCTCTGCTATTTTCTGCTTATTTTCAGTTCCCGTACCAACTGGTGGTGCTTTCACTATACTACAACTTACACTGGGGTGTTAGCGTACATTTTTAGCGTTAACAGTTAGTGTTGAAGATACCACATCATTGACTTTGAAGAATGAAATATCAAAAGTTCTTTCTCTTTATAATCTTGGAATTAATAAAATAAGAGGACAAAGATGTAACGTTTCAGATTTTTCGTTGCCGAAAAACCGAACCGTTAGGGTTTAAGAAGAAGAAAGAGGTAGAAGAAGAGAAGAAAAGAGAGAAGAAACTGAAACAACAACAGAACAGGAAAAACAATATCAGAATCTCACAATCGCAGCAGAATAACATATAATAGATAGATAAATAATCATTAAACAAAAGAGCAGTATATTTTATACATTTTATACATTACATCACATCATCAGAGTGTACAACAATAAAACAGCGGAAAAGAAATACTATATACTAGTAATATACAACGCTATCCTGCTCGCCTCCAGATTTGCTACAGCAACTCCCGAATCCAGAATAACCTGATAACCTAACTCTAGACTGTCCGTGTGGAAAATAGTGGGCATCCAGAGTTTAGGAAAGGAACAATAAACTCCAGGTCAGTCATAGGACTGGTGTGAGAACTCAAAACAGTTTACCTTTAAACCAAGCAAAAAGAAAATTTAAATTTTGAAATCCGCAATGTTTTTTGGAAAATGAAACTACCATAAGCCTCCCGGCACACACACAATGCAAACGCACACATGGGGGAGATTTCTCCTTATGATAGTCAAAAATGCTTACTACGCAAAAGTCAAATCATTTTTGATATTATTACTAGTGCATAGTGTAGAAAACAATTTCGAAAGTAGAATATAAATCCTAGCCAGCATAGGTACCATGATATTATGCCTGCTATAGCTACCTCCTGAGGAGGCAGGTTCTACAACTAAAACCGTACAGGGTGCGTATTGTTTTGATTGGATTTCCAACAAATGGTCAGGCTAAGGAACTTCCTACTGCCACATGGGATCGCTTCTGGCGGGACGTCCCGAGAACCTAACCGGATCTCTGCCAACACAAGGCCGGGTTATCTCTGTAACTAGGTAACTTCTACTCGAGTATGCCATCCCCCGGTACTTTGGGACCTTTATCCGAGCGCTCGATACCAACAACACCACACAGTAATAGAGATAGTGTATCAACATGAGTAAATATCTGGGCTCCATACCATGATACCACCCTTTTCCAGAAGGAAATGACATACCCTAAAGGGCGCGACCCTCATAACCTTGCCGCTTATTCCTGTTTCGACCATTTCCGGGAAGTGAGGTCTGACGAAGTCTCGTCCACAAAGCTACGCTTTGTGCAACAAAGCCATGCTTTGGGTCAACAGATGACCAAATCAATGATCACAAAGATAAATGATCAAACAAATGATCATATCACAAATGACCAACCAATGATCATCACACAGCATCACTCAGCATGTCACATTACCAGATTGGGAATATATCGCTGATAACCTTAAACTACATAACCTCTGAGCTCGTACGTCTCAGAGAAGGGTGTTAAGCTGAGAGAATAAATTCTCCGCCACCAACAGAAATGTATTTGAAAAGAAATCTGCTCTATATCTCAAAATGTAATGTCAGACACGTAACCATACAAGTCTGTTCCGGGTTCGAACAGAACCGAAGGCACTTCCAAAGAAGCCCTTGCAATTCGGGTATTCATAATCCCGATAAAATTTCCCATCACAAAGGAAATCTCCATATCGTAGCTAACGATGCAGAGACAATCGATAGGTCGTCCTATCGTTTTCACAAATACCCGGTCTTCAACACCGGTCTTCAAATGCTATCCATAATGACGTATCACATATTCGGAATGGGATATACGACACAAAGGTCCTCTCCCGGCTAAACCGAATAGCGAGCGCTTATTTTAAAAAAATAAGTGTAGCATTCAATCCCAAACAATCACAACAAATACAATCCAAGGGTAAATACTGATAGTCGGTTATTTAACTATCAATAAAGATGCGCCACATCATCAGATTCCAAATAATTTTCCAAAATTATTCAATCCCCAAAAATATCTTCACAAGATATATATATACACACACCTTCCAAATAATTGCCCAAATTATTTGTTTTACCAAAAATATCTTTACACGATATAATTTCCACACTTCAACTATTTGAAAACCAATTTCAAATTACTTTCATCCTTTATATCCTTTGAAAACAAATTTCAAATCATCAAATAAATCTTTACCGATTTATTTTAAACTTACGTTCCAAATTCGCAAATTCATTTCCATACTTCAAAATAAATCAATATTTATTTTTAACAAATTTCCCTTCCTTTTATAAATTCCATAGTGAATTTCAAATTTCCAAATATCTACCGATATACGATTTTTCGAATCGATTTCAAAATATTCGCTTACAATTTACCTTTAAAAGATAAATTCTCAAAAACGTTCCATTTCATATTGGAAAGAATTTCCATACTTATTTAAAAATAAGTAATTCACAAATTTATTTATTTTCAACAATTTGAAAATATTCAACATACTCAAACCATAGTTAAGTATATATTTCATTCTTTTAAGGAAAACATTCTTTTACTCACTTTTATTTGGGTTAAAATGAATGTTGCGTAAAACATCGTTACGACAACCCAAAATCACTAGTATAGGGATTCGAAATAAAAATAGATACATAAATCCCAATACTATACAAAATATTTCCATTTTGAAACCATTTACTATAACAACAGTGTTATAGTCCACTGTTTCCCTATTTTCTCGAAAACGCCTATTTCAACAATGAATGTTGAAATCTATGTATTCGATACTTAATGCATTTTAAAGCATCTTTAAATCGTTTTAAAATTCTCTTTAAAACATTCTTCTCCCAAAACATACCCATTTGACTTAATAATATATTCATCGTTTAAAAGAGTGAATATAACTCCTTTAACAAATTCTAAATTCAATTTATAAAATTCCATTGATTTCAAATTTATAAACAACGTTTATAAATTCTATTTCTATTAATAACTTCGGTTTAGAAATCTCTTTTGTTAAGCCAATTCAATTTATAAACCCAATTTCTATACCAAAAGTTCGTATTATAAGTCAAATACTTAAAATATTATTTATTTACCAAGTCGTTCCTTTTAAAACTTCACAAATTGTTAATCTTATTACTGATAAGATTTCTTTACATTTTATAATAGTTTTCAACTTATAAAAACCTCATTTATTAACAATTTCTATAAATATCCCCTTTGAATGCCCAAAAGCCATTTTATAAGTTAATTACTTATAAAACTTTCATTTTCAACATCTATTCATTTTATACCTTTCACAATTTATAAATCTATAGATTTTAATGAAATTCATTTCATACATCAACTTAACACTTAATCAACTCGTTTCATAATTCCAAAAAATTAAATTTATAGATATCAATTTATAAAATCTTTTATATAAACTGTTAATAATGATTATTCAAAAACCCAATACTATTTCATAAAAATCTATTTATTTTTAAAATTTTCCCTTTGGTTATATTTCATAAAAATATTAATTTCTATAACATAAAAATTTATACGTCTATTTATTTTCAAAGTGAATCAATTTAAAAATTTAATAAAACATACTTTGGAAAAAAATCACTTTAAAAATCCTTTTAAAAATAAAAATCGTTATTTTTAACTTTAAAAATGAATCCGATGACGCAACAGCATCAAATGGTCAATCACGGGAATAAACAACATATATCGATATGAACATCAACAATTACACAATATCTATAATCAAATAAATATGTGAGGAATCCAGTTGGATCCCTCCAACCTGTTTCCCTGCATCCACAGACATTAGCACAATACCAATCACGTTTCAAGACGGGATATCGCGGTATATGGGATTTTATAAAATATTATCCGCTTAATAGGCGGCGCAATAGGGTCTCATCCACTATACGAGGCGGGAAATCAATTCCAATATATACATATGCCAATATATATATATATATATATATATATATATATATATATATATTGCTATATATAGATATGTCCTATTATATCTACTATCACAATCAAACAGCAATCAACATTAACTATCTAAAATTTTAAACCGAACTGTTCGATTGAGTGAGGAGTTCTCACCTTGATTTTATTTCCGGTTTCGACGTTCGTTTCTAATAAAATTAAACGTACGTTTAATTTTACCCGAAATTCAAACGGGCTCCAATCGACTCCAAAATACCTTCATCACGAAGAGCACGACCATACGAATCCGTCGCAATTTGTTTTGTCCCAATCGGCCCTCGCATGAAAGAGATATCACATTTTAAAGACACATGAATTTAAATATATGTTAATTAACATTTTTATTTTATATTAAACCCTACAATTAAATCACGGCCGTTGATTTCCACTCGAACGCATCAGGGCCGCATCCTATAATCTTCTCCATCTTCTCACGCGCGTGCCCAAACTCCTCCCCAGATGAAAATCGCGATCCAGAACCCACTAGCCGCCATCTAGGGCTTCGAACGCCACCCCCATCATCGATTTTTAGCTCGATCCACTAACGCCATTGCGAAGCTCTACACTAGTGGCACCATCGCCTTCGACCACGGCCGGCACGGTCGAGCCTAGGCCTCGCAGTTCGCGCCTTAATGCGCGCGCTTCCTCCCCACTTTCTGGCCACCACGACGTGTTATTCGCCACTCCACCGTACGGATGTGGAGATCTTGGAACGCTCTACATCTTCATAGTTGAAGCTCTCTCGAATTGCTAAGTGGATTGGAAGATAATGAGGGGAGAAGAACTGACATTTTCGGCCATCCATAGATGGAAGTGGCGGCCATGACATTAAACCCTAATCTATTTTCTTTTATTTGTGAAAAATGGTCTATTTATAGAAATTATCGAACACTATTCATCCGGGTTTTCAAAACTCCGATTTACGCGCCGAAACTGACGTTTCTGGGGTTTATCCCGCGTTCCGGACACAATGGAATAGGTTTCGGAAGCTAATTCGATCATCTGTGCGAGATACGGCTATAGACGATCAATTTAAATTAAAACCGATTTAAACGATTTCGAGGCGTTTTAATTTGTACCGGACAAACGGTAAATCCAATCGACTTGAAATTTGAAACCGTACAATAATATCACATTACGGATCCGATGAAACTGGTATCGTCGAAATCCAAGACCGTTTGAAAAATAACTATTTTAACTTGCCAAATTATAATTAAAAACAATTCGATGCGTTTCGAGCTGCCACGGTCAAACGACAACTCCGATTGCTACGAAAATTGAAATCCGATAATAACTAACTATTGCGGATCCAATGGAACTGGTTTCGTTCAATTCTGAGACTGTTCAAAAATTGACTATTTTTCAGTCGATAATTAAATATTAAAATATTCAATTTTCACAGATTAACTCCAAATTCAATTTTAAAAGTTCTGTAACATTTCTATAACCCTAATATGATATAAAGAAAAACTTCCAAATCATTTTCAATCATATTTACCCCAATATTAAATTATTTCTGGAATTTCACTATTAAATTATCGATTTAATTGACCAATTAAATCCAAATATTCGATAAATAAATTGTTCGACTTAAAAATTCCACTTATTGATATTTAAAATTAATTAAATATCCAAATTTAAATTATCAAAAATTCTGGGTCGTTACAGTCTTCCCCCCTTAAAAGAATTTTGTCCCGAAATTGCAAGTTAGGAGAATGATTCTTAATCCGTTTATTATCTTTCCAAAACTAATTAGTTTTATCAACTTTTAACACAAATCTTTTTATTAAAATTCACTATCATTTCAATTAGCTTTCCAACTTCAATGTTAGGTTTCAAACAACATTGTTTACTTAACAATTCAAATTTAAATTTAAACACAAAATTTTAAACTTTCAAAATTTCTCAAAATTTTTCTAACTCCCTAAATTTTCGAAAAATTTCGCCAGCGTCTCCTTTGCGCGGCTAGCTCGGCACGACTACAAAACGGCACTACGGCCCCTCAGAATCAAAAAGAAAAGAGAAAGCCAAGTGGCTGGAGAAGGAAATCATCAAATCTCATACTAAAATTGAAATACGTACCTTTTTGTCGAGCAATTCAATTGTTAACTTCAAAATCAAAATCCCAATTCCATTATATACCTGTACATCCTGCTAGTAGTAGTATCCAATTCCAACATTCAAATCATTTTGCCAATTCAATTACAAAATTTCGATACTTACTTTTTATCTCAATTTTAGCTTTACTATTGAAGTTACATATTCATTTTCATTCGTTTCCAATTAGTTTACATTCGCTAATTAAATTCACATTAGTTTACTTCCAAATTGGATCAAATTCAGTTCATATTCAAATTCGTTTACTTCACTTTCAATTTGAATTCAATTACATAGCTTTCAATTTCGCTAATTCAATTTCATTAACACTTAACGAATTTACATAAAATCAACCAACAAGCAAATAACAACCAATGTATATCCAATACAACCAAATTTATTTATTTTACTTACATTCAATTTAGTTTTAACACTCAATTGATTTTCATTCAATTATTCGACTATTTTCAAATGAATTTACACTTACATGCATCATTTCATATCAACTTATTTGCATTCGATTGATTAACATTCAATCCATTCTTTAATTCAATGCTAATACATTTATCTATATAAAGTTGAATTTCACTTATATAACTCAAGTTCACATTTTTAACAATTTCATTTCACTAATTCACTTTATTCACTTACTTTGATATCAACATCAATTCTTTCAACATTACTTAAGTTATATTCCATTCAACTTCATTTACATCTACTTCCACTATACGACTTAAGTTCATTTATTTAATTCACTTGATTATTTACTTTGATACAAAATCAATTTTTATTCAATTTCACTTAAGTTATACTCCATTAAACATCATTTGCTCAATTAAACTTAAGTTTACACTTGTCAATCCAATTCAGTTTTCAATTCTAAAGTAAATTCTATTCAACTTTTACTTAAGCCAAATTCATATCGACATTCGAATTAAAATTTTATTTTACTTAACTTAATTGTTTAACCACTTCAATAATTGGTTTCACTTACCTTTTCTCATTCTATAAGTTATACAACTTATTATTCGACTTCCAACTCATATTATAAGTTCAAAACCTTTTTCACTTATATTTATCAATTTCAAGTTGAATTTTAATTTCAAATTTGTTTATTACAACAAAACTTCAATTTTAAACTCATTATTGTAGCAAATCCATCACATAGAAACTCGAAAATGATACTGATGATGCTACAGTCATCATCCTTATTATTTCCCAGTGACAATAGTGAAATCAGTGCTAAATATTCTTTCAAAAAGTTCCTTTTATTTATAAATTACATTTATAAATCTTACTTATAAAATTTCACTCCTTATATATAAGATCATTTTACAATTGTAAATCATATTAATTATAATTTCATACTTATAATTCATTAGCTTATACAATTATTCTTTTACAATTGTTGCTTTTATTAGCTTATTCCACAACCTTTAATTAACTTATATATATATTTATATTTCAAACAATCAAACAACAATTATATACACACTTCAATAATTCTTGATAAATTATTTTCTTTATATACAAAATATAATTGAGGTAAAATTATTTCATTTACCCAATTTAAAACAATATCGTGTCGAATTGTTCTGTATAAGTGTTTAGAGATCCCTATCGATAGAGTTGTACAGACTATACCGACCAGAATCCATATACCACTCAACAAACCAATCGTCACAATATAAAACAATTTTATATTCACTAACAAATACGCGCTCATATCTATTATTACACTCACACTCATTCTAGAGTACTACTGACTCTATCTATAATGAGTAATACCCAACAGAGCCATGGTTGTCGCTTAACCATATGCTCTGATACCAAAATGTAATGTTTCAGATTTTTCGTTGCCGAAAAACCGAACCGTTAGGGTTTAAGAAGAAGAAAGAGGTAGAAGAAGAGAAGAAAAGAGAGAAGAAACTGAAACAACAACAGAACAGGAAAAACCATATCAGAATCTCATAATCGCAGCAGAATAACATATAATAGATAGATAAATAGTCATTAAACAAAAGAGCAGTATATTTTATACATTTTATACATTACATTACATCATCAGAGTGTACAACAATAAAACAGCAGAAAAGAAATACTATATACTAGTAATATACAACGCTATCCTGCTGGCCTCCAGATTTGCTACAGCAACTCCCGAATCCAGAATAACCTGATAACCTAACTCTAGACTGCCCGTGTGGAAAATAGTGGGCACCCAGAGTTTAGGAAAGGAACAATAAACTCTAAGTCAGTCATGGGACTGGTGTGAGAACTCAAAACAGTTTACCTTTAAACCAAGCAAAAAGAAAATTTAAATTTTGAAATCCGCAATGTTTTTTGGAAAATGAAACTACCATAAGGCCTCCCGGCACACACACAATGCAAACGCACACATGGGGGAGATTTCTCCTTATGATAGTCAAAAATGCTTACTATGCCAAAGTCAAATCATTTTTGATATTATTACTAGTGCATAGTGTAGAAAACAATTTCGAAAGTAGAATATAAATCCTAGCCAGCATAGGTACCATGATATTATGCCTGCTATAGCTTCCTCCTGAGGAGGCAGGTTCTACAACTAAAACCGTATAGGGTGCGTATTGTTTTGATTGGATTTCCAACAAATGGTCAGGCTAAGGAACTTCCTACTGCCACATGGGATCGCCTCTGGCGGGACATCCCAAGAACCTAACCGGATCTCTGCCAACACAAGGCTGGGTTACCTCTGTAACTAGGTAACTACTACTCGAGTATGCCATCCCCCGATCCTTTGGGACCTTTATCCGAGCGCTCGATACCAACAACACCACACAGTAATAGATATAGTGTATCAACATGAGTAAATATCTGGGATCCATACCATGATACCACCCTTTTCCAGAAGGAAATGACATACCCTAAAGGGGGCGACCCTCATAACCTTGCCGCATATTCCTGTTACGACCATTTCCGGGGAGTGAGGTCTGACGCAGTCTCGTCCACAAAGCTACGCTTTGTGCAACAAAGCCATGCTTTGGGTCAACAGATGACCAAAGCAATGATCACAAAGATAAATGATCAAACAAATGATCATATCACAAATGACCAACCAATGATCATCACACAGCATCACTCAGCATGTCACATTACCAGATTGGGAATATATCGCTGATAACCTTAAACTACATAACCTCTGAGCTCGTACGTCTCAGAGAAGGGTGTTAAGCTGAGAGAATAAATTCTCCGCCACCAACAGAAATGTATTTGAAAAGAAATCTGCTCTATATCTCAAAATGTAATGTCAGACACGTAACCATACAAGTCTGTTCCGGGTTCGAACAGAACCGAAGGCACTTCCAAAGAAGCCCTTGCAATTCGGGTATTCATAATCCCGATAAAATTTCCCATCACAAAGGAAATCTCCATATCGTAGCTAACGATGCAGAGACAATCGATAGGTCGTCCTATCGTTTTCACAAATACCCGGTCTTCAACACCGGTCTTCAAATGCTATCCATAATGACGTATCACATATTCGGAATGGGATATACGACACAAAGGTCCTCTCCCGGCTAAACCGAATAGCGAGCGCTTATTTTAAAAAAATAAGTGTAGTATTCAATCCCAAACAATCACAACAAATACAATCCAAGGGTAAATACTGATAGTCGGTTATTTAACTATCAATAAAGATGCGCCACATCATCAGATTCCAAATAATATTCCAAAATTATTCAATCCCCAAAAATATCTTCACAAGATATATATATACACACACCTTCCAAATAATTGCCCAAATTATTTGTTTTACCAAAAATATCTTTACACGATATAATTTCCACACTTCAACTATTTGAAAACCAATTTCAAATTACTTTCATCCTTTATATCCTTTGAAAACAAATTTCAAATCATCAAATAAATCTTTACCGATTTATTTTAAACTTACGTTCCAAATTCGCAAATTCATTTCCATACTTCAAAATAAATCAATATTTATTTTTAACAAATTTCCCTTCCTTTTATAAATTCCATAGTGAATTTCAAATTTCCAAATATCTACCGATATACGATTTTTCGAATCGATTTCAAAATATTCGCTTACAATTTACCTTTAAAAGATAAATTCTCAAAAACGTTCCATTTCATATTGGAAAGCATTTCCATACTTATTTAAAAATAAGTAATTCAAAAATTTATTTATTTTCAACAATTTGAAAATATTCAACATACTCAAACCATAGTTAAGTATATATTTCATTCCTTTAAGGAAAACATTCTTTTACTCACTTTTATTTGGGTTAGAACGAATGTTGCGTAAAACATCGTTACGACAACCCAAAATCACTAGTATAGGGATTCGAAATAAAAATAGATACATAAATCCCAATACTATACAAAATATTTCCATTTGGAAACCATTTACTATAACAACAGTGTTATAGTCCACCGTTTCCCTATTTTCTCGAAAATGCCTATTTCAACAATGAATGTTGAAATCTATATATTCGATACTTAATGCATTTAAAGCATCTTTAAATCGTTTTAAAATTCCCTTTAAAACATTCTTCTCCCAAAACATACCCATTTGACTTAATAATATATTCATCGTTTAAAAGAGTGAATATAACTCCTTTAACAAATTCTAAATTCAATTTATCAAATTCCATTGATTTCAAATTTATAAACAACGTTTATAAATTCTATTTCTATTAATAACTTCGGTTTAGAAATCTCTTTTGTTAAGCCAATTCAATTTATAAACCCAATTTCTATACCAAAAGTTCATATTATAAGTCAAATACTTAAAATATTATTTATTTACCAAGTCGTTCCTTTTAAAACTTCACAAATTGTTAATCTTATTACTGATAAGATTTCTTTACACTTTATAATAGTTTTCAACTTATAAAAACCTCATTTATTAACAATTTCTATAAATATCCCCTTTGAATGCCCAAAAGCCATTTTATAAGTTAATTACTTATAAAACTTTCATTTTCAACATCTATTCATTTTATACCTTTCACAATTTATAAATCTATAGATTTTAATGAAATTCATTTCATACATCAACTTAACACTTAATCAACTCGTTTCATAATTCCAAAAAATTAAATTTATAGATATCAATTTATAAAATCTTTTATATAAACTGTTAATAATGATTATTCAAAAACCCAATACTATTTCATAAAAATCTATTTATTTTTAAAATTTTCCCTTTGGTTATATTTCATAAAAATATTAATTTCTATAACATAAAAATTTATACGTCTATTTATTTTCAAAGTGAATCAATTTAAAAATTTAATAAAACATACTTTGGAAAAAAATCACTTTAAAAATCCTTTTAAAAATAAAAATCGTTATTTTTAACTTTAAAAATGAATCCGATGACGCAACAACATCAAATGGTCAATCACGGGAATAAACAACATATATCGATATGAACATCAACAATTACACAATATCTATAATCAAATAAATATGTGAGGAATCCAGTTGGATCCCTCCAACCTGTTTCCCTGCATCCACAGACATTAGCACAATACCAATCACGTTTCAAGACGGGATATCGCGGTATATGGGATTTTATAAAATATTATCCGCTTAATAGGCGGCGCAATAGGGTCTCATCCACTATACGAGGCGGGAAATCAATTCCAATATATACATATGCCAATATATATATATATATATATATATATATTGCTATATATAGATATATCCTATTATATCTACTATCACAATCAAACAGCAATCAACATTAACTATCTAAAATTTTAAACCGAACTGTTCGATTGAGTGAGGAGTTCTCACCTTGATTTTATTTCCGGTTTCGACGTTCATTTCGAATAAAATTAAACGTACGTTTAATTTTACCCGAAATTCAAACGAGCTCCAATCGACTCCAAAATAGCTTCATCACGAAGAGCACGACCATACGAATCCGTCGTAATTTGTTTTGTCCCAATCGGACCTCGCATGAAAGAGATATCACATTTTAAAGACACATGTATTAAATATATGTTAATTAACATTTTTATTTTATATTAAACCCTACAATTAAATCACGGCCGTTGATTTCCACTCGAACGCTTCAGGGCCGCACCCTATAATCTTCTCCATCTTCTCACGCGCGCGCCCAAACTCCTCCCCAGATGAAAATCGCGATCCAGAACCCACTAGCCGCCATCTAGGGCTTCGAACGCCACCCCCATCATCGATTTTTAGCTCGATCCACTAACACCATTGCGAAGCTCTACACTAGTGGCACCATCGCCTTCGACCACGGAAGGCTCGGTTAAGCCTAGGCCTCGCAGTTCGCGCCTTAACGCGTGCGCTTCCTCCCCACTTTCTGGCCACCACGACGTGTTATTCGCCACTCCACCGTACGGATGTGGAGATCTTGGAACGCTCTACATCTTCATAGTTGAAGCTCTCTCGAATTGCTAAGTGGATTTGAAGATAATGAGGGGAGAAGAACTGACATTTTCGGCCATCCATAGATGGAAGTGGCGGCCATGACATTAAACCCTAATCTATTTTCTTTTATTTGTGAAAAATGGTCTATTTACAGAAATTATCGAACACTATTCATCCGGGTTTTCAAAACTCCGATTTACGCACCGAAACTGACGTTTCTGGGGTTTATCCCGCGTTTCGGACACAATGGAACAGGTTTAGAAAGCTAATTCGATCATCTGTGCGAGATACGGCTATAAACGATCAATTTAAATTAAAACCGATTTAAACGATTTCGAGGCATTTTAATTTGTACCGGACAAACGGTAAATCCAATCGACTTGAAATTTGAAACCTTACAATAATATCACATTACGGATCCGATGAAACTAGTTTCGTCGAAATCCGAGACCGTTTGAAAAATAACTATTTTAACTCGCCAAATTATAATTAAAAACAATTCGATGCGTTTCGAGCTGCCATGGTCAAACGACAACTCCGATTGCTACGAAAATTGAAATCCGATAATAACTAACTATTGCGGATCCAATGGAACTGGTTTCGTTCAATTCTGAGACTGTTCAAAAATTGACTATTTTTCAGTCGATAATTAAATATTAAAATATTCAATTTTCACAGATTAACTCCAAATTCAATTTTAAAAGTTCTGTAACATTTCTATAACCCCAATATGATATAAAAAAAATTCCAAATCATTTTCAATCATATTTACCCCAATATTAAATTATTTCTGGAATTTCACTATTAAATTATCGATTTAATTGACCAATTAAATCCAAATATTCGATAAATAAATTGTTCGACTTAAAAATTCCACTTATTGATATTTAAAATTAATTAAATATCCAAATTTAAATTATCAAAAATTCTGGGTCGTTACAAAGGATATGATGGTGCAAGCAACATGAGAGGAGCATGGAACGGTTTGCAAGCATTATTCCTAAAAGAATGCCTATATGCATATTATGTACATTATTTTGCCCATCAACTACAACTTGCATTGGTTTCTGCTTCAAAAGACGTTCAAGATATTTGGTTATTCTTTTCAAAATTGAGTATTATTGTTAACCTTGTTGATGCTTCTCCTAAGCGTCATAGCGAATTACAATCAAGTCAAGAAGCAGAGATTGCCAATAAAGTAGCACTTGGTGAAGTTGAAACAGGCCGTGAGCTAACCAAATTAAGACATTACAACGAGCTGGAGTTACCCGTTGGAGCTCTCATTTGAGTTCCGTAAGTAGTTTAATTGATCTCTTTTCTCCTTCCTGTGATATAATTAAGAACATATGGGAAAGTCGAGACATGAAACCAAATAAATGTGCTGAAGCAAAAGGTGCCTACCTCGCTATGACTTCATTTGAGTTTGTTTTCACTCTTCATTTTTTGAATGAGATATTAAGTATCATGGATGTGCTTCGTAAATATCTTCAACTAAAAGCACAAGATATTGTAAATGCTATGAATCTTGTCACCACTACAAAAACACTCCTTCAAAAGCTAAGAGACAAAGGTTGGCTTGCTTTCTTGAAGAAAGTGGAAGAATTTTGTAGGAAATGTTTCATTGACATACCTGATATGAATATGTCTTACAGAATTGGCACATCTCGCTGTTGTCAACAACATAATGATATTAATATTCTCCATCATTATCATATTGACATCTTTAATGCTGCTATTGATTTTCAAATAGTTGAGTTGAACACTGGATTCTCTGAAGGAGCAATGGAGCTACTAATCCTTAGCACTGCTTTCGATCCAAGAGATGCTTATAGATCGTTAAAAATTGATGACATTTTCATTCTAGCAGAGAAGTATTACCAGCAAGATTTCACATTCTAAAAGATACATATATTAAAGTGTCAACTACAACATTATGAGCTTGATATTCCATCTCATCCAAGTTTTCAAAATATATCAACTATCTCCGAGTTGTGCAAACAATTATTTGAGACAAGAAAGAAAGACATTTATTATTTGGTTGATCGATTGACTCGTCTTATTTAAACTCTTCCAGTTTCCATGGCAACGACGGAGCGAGCTTTTTGGGCTATGAAAAATGTTAAAAGTATTCTATGTAACAAAATGGGTGATGATTTCCTTGAGGATTGCATGATTATCAATATAGAAAGGGAACTTGCTGAAGATATTGATTTGGATTCGGTAGTTTGTGACTTCAACTCACGTAAAGAGCGTAGAGTACAACTTGTCTAGATAGCGTGTCTACCTTTTCTATTTATCTAAGTCACACATGAAATATACATGAATGTCTCATGTTTTTGTAAGCTTTCACTAGACATGATTAAAAATTAGTTGTTGCAATTTTTATATTATTTAGCTTTGTTTTTCATTTCTTTCATATCTTTTTATTAGCCCAGGTCACAATAAAATCCTGGCTCTGTCTCTGGAGGTAGGTTTCTCCAATTTTCAACTTTTCTATTAAAGTAGCATATTTACTAAACAAAATGATAGCATTTATATGATACTCTATTTTTCCAATTTGAATGATCAAACGTGAAATATTTTCAAATTTTTATGTATCTTCTCCAGAATTTGTTGAAAGGATAAATTTTTTTGGTAAAATGTGTTTATTTATTTTCGAAAAATGGATGTTTGAACAATATTTAAAGTTTATTTTTGGGTTGAAATTTTAACTTTTTAAAAAGGGTTATATAGATAAATTTAGTTTTTTAAGAACACTAAACTTTTATAAAGAACTAAACTTTTTCAAAATAAATATTAATTTTTATCGATAACTTTTTTTAAATGTGCACCAATTTTTCTAGGATAACGATTTTCAATCAAATTGGAGAAAAATGGTTTTTTATCATATCGTATTAATAAATAAGAGAGAGAAAGGATTAAAGTTGGAAAAGGCCAATAATTAAAGTAACATACAATGAAACAATCATAGAATGACTACTTTTTTGAAGATCCAGTTAAACTTCCTCGTTTATGTCCTTGAGCCACCTAAAGGATCATGAACATAGAATGATGAATCCTAAGAAAACTTTTATCCCAGTCAGCCTCATATTCATATACCATTATGTTCGCCTAACTGTTTTTTGGTACCCATGATCAAAATATCTTCCTTGATGGAATAATAATGGATTTCTACGCTCATCGTCAAATCCATATGTCATAGCAGTCATGTTCCAAGTAAAAACGCATTTCATGTCACTAGCATAATGGTGCAATGTACATTCATTAGCATTCCATTCAACGAGTACATCCACATAGTCACTAGTCATTGGAGGTGGAAAATGTACCATCAACAAAAATAAATACATTAGGCGAGGAAGGAAGTAATGGAGAGGCGGAGGTAAAAGGAAATAACAACGGGACAATGATTAGTGAAGGATAAACATTAGTTTGACGTTGACAGAAGGACAAAAGAGACAAAAGCTCCAAAGAATAGGGTAGAGAAAACGAATTTAGTGATGGAGCTGGAGTAGCAGTATGAAGGGCTAATGCAAGAAGTTGATCACTACAACAAAAATACCTTTTTGCAACTGCCGAAAATAGTTGTAATATGTCTATTACAACGGACGACCGCCAGTCTTAATATTTGAAGTTGTACTAGAGTTGAATATTTTTATAACTGTTGCCGACAGTTGCAGGAGAAGTTGTAAAAAATCTTTTTACAACTGCTTTTGAAAGTTCTGGTAATTGTTGCATTGACAGTTGTAGTAGGTCTCTTTTGCAACTGTTAATAGCAGTTACAACAATAACTTTTGCAACTGCTTTTGGCAGTTGTAATAGATTCATTTACAACTGTTATTGATAGTTGCAATAAATCTTTTTACAATTGCTACCAACAATTGCAATTCATCTTCCGACAACTTCCATTAACCAAAAATTTCACAACATTATAATTAAAACCGATATTTCACTAATAATAACTACAATTAATAACTACAATCGTTAACATTACTTGAATCAACATGAACCATTCACATTTAATAAATGCTAAAACCATTCAATTTTACACCATTTTTGAATTCATAATTTTATTACAAAATATAACTAAATCCATAACATACGTCAATATAAATATAGATACGTACTAATTAAAAGACATAAATTCCCCGTGCTAAGCAACAATCTTCCCAACCGCCTGTCCAATAGTACATACGTATGAAGTAGGCCTATATGGAATAGCTTAAGAATCCAGTTGAGAGCAATCTAGTTGAGTGCTTAAGAATACAGTTGAGTCTAATAGTACGGACCTATGATGCAATATAAATTAGCATATGAGTGCAATCTAGTTGAGTGCTTTTAAGCATAAGATCCTGCAATGTATACTCAGATTGTAACTGAATTATAATCAAGAGCTAATTATAACAGCAGTATTCATATAATTAAGCCGAAAGCTTGTCATATAGATGCATTTGAATCTTATAAGTTTGGTTAAATAATGCATAATTATAACAGCTATGCATGTGAATCTTATATACAAATAGATGCTGTTAAATCATCCCACTATATCAAGTTACCAATGTTTTTCTGTTCTAAAATTAAATACCTTTAGTTGTACTTCTGTAATTAATGTAGGCTGAAAAATTGGAATAAGACTTCTGAACCTCTCTTGCCCAGCAGCGTCACTAAATAATAGACAAACTATTTATACGTGATTTCTATTTTTATAAGTTTGGTTAAACAATGTATATTTGAAATACTGCTAGTAAATGTTGCAATTATACTAGAGGTGAGGTGTAAAAGGAGGTTTTACTACTTTTACATGTAATGTGATCACACTGGTCACATAATGAAAATAAATAACACAGTTCGATCCATAGAGCATAATGAATGTAACTTTAATATAGTTGTAAACAAACTATGCGATCTATTCCAATTGTAGCCTAAAAGTAAAACCAAATGCATAGGAAAACAACACAAGCGTGTAGGGGTCTGTTCAAACGAAAGTGATGAACTGTTGGCACTAGTCCTACATTTTGTCTCTGTGGACCGAGGAGAAAGGTGGCTCAGCGGGAAGAGGGTTGTACCACACTTACATCCCCTACCATACGTTCAACTTCGTCATTACACTCCACTGCCAAGTCCACACTTCAAAGCACATTCAAACTGCTGATAAGCAACACCAACTGTTGTTATTTTACAAGCTTGCATTATAACTTTGCATTCACAACCTGACCATTTTCCATCTTCCCCTTCATACAACAACTATATACAAACACTAAAACAACTCCTCTTTGCAAATAAGCTTTGCCTCTGTATCAGCCATACAACAGTCCCCTCCATCATACATGCTCAACTGGAACTCATTCCTCCAACCAACATCCCATACTTGCCTGCATATCATCACTATTATAAAAAAACTGCTATCATAACCATACTTTTCCACAAAACCTCCTCTGCCTGCAAGTGCATACCCACAATAGTACTTCTCTATTACTTCAAACCCTCTGCCAACTCCAACTTCTACCTTCTCTACACACTTTTCCTTGCACTAACTTCTGCACAGTACTCAAACAATTCAATTTCAGTACACACATTTGTGCACATAACCACCTGATCACTGCTACACCATCAACTACTGCCGCTGCCTCGAAAATTTCATTACCTCTACAAAAACCACGACACCCCTTCTCTTCTTAGTTTACCTCATCGCCATCATTAAAACAACCCACTGCCAATAACGCCTGCTTACCTCTTCACAATTCATCACCACAGCCACACAGCAGCACGACAACCCAATCGCCGAAACCACCTCGACTACCGCAGTTTCAAACTCCATAGCGACAAAAAAATTAAATGCAACAACCATCACGAACACGCGATCCTAAGGAAATCACCTACCTCTCCACCCTATCGCATCACTAATTCATGACCCCAAGCGCAGCCTCACCACTCGACTCACCTCAAATCGCCGACCCCAAATTCGATTTTTTCGTGTATGGGTCTGTTCAAACCAAAATCATATTATGACATTCTTTTTAGGTTCAAATAACCTAAATCCAAAACATTTGTGTCAAGGCGTTCCCAACCAAATACTAAGAAGATCGTTCTTCTCTATGCTATTTGTGCTTTGCACTGAAATAGTTAAATTTATCATTATACCCATTCGGATTGAATTTTATAGTCTAAGTTAATATAGTCAATTTTTTTTATTAATAACACAAATATTAATAATTGAAAAGGCGCATGTTTAGACTGCTGAATAATAAAAAGTAAAAAGATTTTTCCTTTAGCCAAATTGATACTATTAAAAGCAGCCCTTTAAGAAATCGTGTGATTTTACCTATCATGATATATTCTGGAGCGGTGTAGCCATGAGTTCCCATAACTCGTGTTGTTACATGTGTATCCTCTCCCTCTGGACCCATCATTGCTAAACTGAAATCTAATAGCTTAGCAGTAAAATCCTAAAAATTCATAGTAAAATGAAATCAGAGTTAAGTTGTAATTTGAATATATAGGCCAAGTTATGTCACAGACAGAATTAAGCAAGATTTTTGATACTTTGAAGCCACGGTAAATGACTGTTTCTCTGCACCATGTAGAAAAGCAAGGCCTCTTGCTGCTCCAATGGCAATCTTTAGTCTTGTTCCCCATGACAGAGTTACAGACATTCCTGTTACATTATCAGTGATAAATTATGATTCTGGTTAATAACCTTGAGTTTTTCACTGCAAATTAAATAAGTGGAAGTTCACCTATAAGATTCAAATATTGAATGTATCCATACAACTTCACCATAAATCCTCATGTAAATTTGTCAAATCTTATATTATAAGTACTCGGGAAATGAAATTTGCTACCCTAGCAGCCGCCACTTCTTCGTGGCGACCACGTCTCCTCCATCGTTCTCGCCTCAATCTCTCGTGAACGTTTCCAGTTTTTAACGCTGCCGCTGATCTCCTTGTCGCCTAATAGTCCAGCTTCCATGCCACCTATTGAATCTTCCGAATTGACGCCCACTTCCCTTGATCACCCACCGGGCTTCGCGTCGAGTCAAACAGTACCGACTTCCATCACATCTGATGATGGATTCACTCTAGTTAGATCGCGTAAATGGAAGAGGCAACATAAACCCTCTCCTTCTAGTCGTTTGGACAAAGTTGAGAAGCAATCGAACCGAATCCCTTCCTCAAGTTACGTTGGTCGATCCACTAATCAAAATACTAATCCAATCCCTAATGGTCCTGAATCCCAATACAACGGACGTTTTATTGATAAGCAAAGTCCCCCAGTTTGGAATTTCGCTTCACAAACGAGTAAAGCATGGAATGAAATTGTTAAAGGTAATAATATTCCACTCTCTGTACCAATGAAATTTTATCCGCCTCGAGAAGTCAATTCTATAAAATGCGCTAAAATGTCTAATGAAGTTATTGTGGATGCTAGAAAACAATGGAATAACGCCATAGTGGTTTACGTAGTAGGACCTAAACCATATTATCCATACTTCAAAGAATATATCATCAGAGTTTGGAAACCAGTAGAGGAATTTTCAATTTTCTCAATGGAAAATGGTTTTTATGTGATTAAATTCAACAAAGAGCAAGACTGTCTAAATATTTTGGAGGGAGGACCATACTATTATCACAAAAAATTGTTGATGTTGAAGAGATGGCATCCCGGAATGCAATTTAATAAAGAATTACTTCACACTATCCCGATCTGGATCCGTCTCCCTAATCTGCCACTTGATTTCTGGACAGAAGAAGGGATCAGTCGAATTGCTTCTGTGCTCGGAACTCCTATTAAACTTGACAAATTCACGGAGGGAATAATAAAAATCGCTTTTGCTAGAGTCCTTATTGAAATTGATAATAAGTTTAATTATCCTAGCAAACTTCCTATTTTAAATGAGAAGGACGAAATAACTTGGAAAGATATAGTTTATGAATGGAAGCCTATCGTATGCCCCAATTGCTCGAGCTTTGGTCATATAGAAAATCACTGTCAATTCACTAAAGCATGGGTGCCTAAGCAGAACCACAACACAGAAGTAGGTAACACCGAAATGATAATAGATTCCACTGATTCCACTATGGAAAATTGTAACATAACTGAAAACCCTATCAAACAAAACTCTGGGTTGGAAACTAAGGATCAGTCACAACAAAAACATGGCACTGAATCTGAACAGATTAGACAAACTGATCCAATGTCAATTATAAATGAAACAAATCCTATCCATATCACACAAACAACCACTCAGACAGCTCAACCAAATAAAGGTTACATCATCAATAATTCTACTAAAGGACACAACATGAATGACAAAGTGGATTCAACGTCTACAGATTATAATACAGGTGATTCTAATGTACAACTAGATGCTATACAGGATATAGCTTCAGCCATGGAAGAATCTAATAACGCAGACGTGCCTCCTCTCCCCAGTCAAAGGAATGGTTACCCAAATCCGGACTTATCATCAATAGCCAGAACAAAATCAACTCGCAAAACGAGAACAGAGGAAGCTCCTTTTGAATTCAAATCCTCTTCGAATCCTGACGTTTTGGAGAACCCTGCATGGTCAAATCTCGTCATTCAGCTAAAAAATAAAAGCAAAAAATCAAAAAAAGCCAAGACGACGGGGAAAGCTACTCCTTTGGAAGAAAGTAGCACTCCTAACAATAAAAGTTAATGCAGTTCCTAATTTGGAACATAAGGGGGATGAATGCACCCCACAAACAACTGGAAATTCTAAAAATCATTAATTCGAATAATTTTTCTTTTTTTGGCATCCTGGAAAACAAACTTTCTCTTAATGCTATTGAACGCTTCATGAATAAAATTGACAATAAATGGAAAATGTCTCACAACATTTCTTATCGAAAAAGTCGTATCATTATTCTCTGGAATTCATTGGTATGGACTAACATCATTTTTCACTCCACAGACCAATACATTACCAGTATCTTGTGTAATAATAATGATATCATAGTAGTATGCACCATTGTTTATGCTCATAATGAAGAAAACAATCGATCCACTCTATGGGAAGATATCATATCGCTATCCAACAAAATTAATCTACCGTGGATTGTGGCAGGTGACTTCAATACGATTCTATATCACGATGAAAGAATAAATTATGGTAGCTTTAACTCTACCGGTGATCCCTATTTTATGGACTGTATTACTCTATCGAGACTGGTGGAACCTGAATTTACAGGCAATTTCTTTACTTGGCGAGGAGGTAATTCTTTTCTATTCATAATAAAATAGACAGAGTTTTTGTTAATTCGCTATGGCTAGACAAATTTGTCAATTTTGGCATCCATTTTGGCAATCATTCTTTGAGTGATCATACTCCTATCTCAATTATGCTACAAACTCAAATTTTTAAAAAGAGGAACATACCTTTTAAGTATAAGAACTCATGGCACACATTCTCTGATTATAATCAAATCATTACCGACGCTATGGATATTAATCCCCCTGGTAGCCCTCTGTACAAACTTCTCTTCAA
Source organism: Allium cepa (assembly GCA_030765085.1). Classification (NCBI taxonomy): domain Eukaryota; kingdom Viridiplantae; phylum Streptophyta; class Magnoliopsida; order Asparagales; family Amaryllidaceae; genus Allium; species Allium cepa. Next base: position 295,096,101 of record CM060942.1, read on the forward strand.
GATAAAGAGGGTGAAAAGCAGTCTAAAGAATTGGTTAAGTAATAAACCCAATATACAACTAATGATTGACAATTTGAAAGAGCATAATAACAACATTTACAATCAATTAGTTAACAACCCACTGGATGATAACCTCCTACAAACATACACTGCTGGTTGTGATGCACTGCATGATATGTTGAGAAAATCTGCCATTGAAAATGATCAAAAAATGAAACTCAATTGGCTTCTCAAAGGGGACAGGCCTACAGAATTCTTTTACAGTAAAATCTCAAAACTCAAAAACAGTCGAAGAAACATTTTTACTATTAACAGTCAAGGAACATGGATCTCAGCATCAGAAAAATTAACTCAAGAAGCTGTTATTTACTTCTTTGATCTATTTCAATTGCCACAAGCCTCAAATCAATTTCCAAACATTACTTGCAAGAATATTCTATCTGAAAATGCTAAAATGAATTTGTGCAAATATTTTACAATGGAAGAAATTAAAGAGGCCATTTTTCAGATTAATGATAATAGTTCTCCTGGGCCAGATGGATTCAATTCTAAATTTTACAAAGTGCACTGGGACAGCATGAAAAAGGATATTTGGGAAGCTATGAATGGCATACTTCAAAGTGGTAAAATCATTAGAGAAATAAATCACACTTTCATTTGCCTCATACCAAAAATTCCAAAGGCTAAGAATATATCTGATTTCAGACCTATCTCTCTTTGTAATGTCACATACAAAATCTTAGCCAATTTATTATGCAACAGAATGAAACCTTTTATGAATGAATTAATCTCTGTTAATCAGAATGCATTCATCCCTAATAGAAATATTTCTGAAAATTCCCTCCTTGCCCATGAAATGGTCAGAAGCTTTAATAGAAAAAACTCAAGCAATTTATGTTTGAAAATTTACTTACACAAGGCTTATGACAAAGTTAATAGAGAATTTATCCATCATATGCTGATTTCTATGGGATTTCCTATTCCCTTTGCTAATATCATCTATGATTGCATATCCACCCCTTCGTTCTCTATTTTAACTGATGGCTCCCCACACGGTTTCATTAATAGCACAAGAGGACTAAGACAAGGGGACCCTCTCTCCCCCTACTTATTTGCTATGGTCATGGAATACCTCACTATAAAGATGGACATAGAATTTCTAAAAGGCAACATCATTCCAATATATCAAGTTGAGCCAATAATTACCCACCTTCTTTATGCTGATGACATTTTAATTATGGCAAAAGCTACATTTAAAAATGCAGAAGCTGTTTATCATATTTTACAAGAAATGAAAATTGTCTCAGGTCTCGAACTAAATACTGAAAAATCCAAATTATTTTTTAGTAAAGGTGCCAAAAATAAACAGGAGATTGCTGACAGCATTAAATTCAAAATTGAAAATCAGCCAATCATCTATTTGGGAATACCACTTACTAATAATTCTTTAAAATCAAGAGACTTTGGATGGCTTATTGACAAAATTAACAAAAAGTTCAATCATTGGCAAACCAGATTTCTCAATATAAGTGGAAGAGCTGAACTTATCAAAACTGTCATCCACCCACTGTTGTAGTCCTGGATTCAAGTATCCCAGTTCCCTGCATCACTTATTCATAGGATCAATTCAATATGCTCAAACTTTCTGTGGAAAACTAAATCACATAATATGAGTTGAAATGATGTATGCAAAACCAAAAATGAAGGGGGTTTAGGCATCAGGAAAATTGAAGACTTAACTGTAGCAGCTGCAACCAAACTACTACGGAACTACATTAATGGAGAATCTTTGTGGGCAAAATGGATGCATAATAGATATTGTAAAAAGAATAACTTTTGGATTACCAATGTGGATAACAATGCTTCTCATACTTGGAAAACCATACTACGTGCGAGACAATGGTGTAAAGGTTACATAGACAGGAAAATTGTAAATGGTGCTAATACTGATATTTGGTTTGATCCATGGTTACAAGGCCATTCATTGATTGACAAATATGGCTGGAACTGCATGAGAAATCTAAAGGGTTGCCATAAACAAGTATCACAACTCATGTCGAATAACAACTGGAAACAAAATCTCAACTTCATTCCCATGCAATCACATAATGATGTAAGGAACATTCACATACATCACCACATGAAGCACGATTACTGGTGGTGGATTCCTAGTAAACAGGGACAATTTTCTTTGAAATCTGCATGGAACACATTTCGAAACAAATATCCTGAGCTTGACTGGACCAAAACTATTTGGGAGAAAGGTTGTGCACCCAAAATGTCAATATGCTCTCTACTTGCCATCAAAAACAAACTGAATACTAAAGACAGAATCAGCAAATGGTTCCCGAATATAGACCAAATATGTGTCTTATGTACTAACCACAATGAAGACAGAGATCATCTATTCTTTCAATGTACATATTCGAGGACCATCCTAATGGAAATTCTTCCCAAGGTTAATATCACAGGACTCTCCAATTTTGAAATCTATCCTACTATGACTGCTATTAAACAAGCTCAGGATCAAATGAAAGTTTCCAACTCTAACATTTTTAGTATCATTTTTACTAATATAATATGGAACATTTGGTGCGAACGAAATAACCGATTGTTTAATGGAATTGAACAACCAGTCGAACTAAGAATTAAACACATTCTTATAGGCAGTAAACATCTTATCCAACAAAAGACTCAATCTGGTGATTTAAACTCTGACGAGAGACTTATCTTGGTGAATCTCAGCATGGCGTCAGTTCTCCACGTCCAATTCCGACCCCCTTGAGATGATGTTGATCTGTGACTAGTGATAGTTTGTGATAGTCGATTTCGTTATTTTCTCCATTTTCATCGGCGAATGTTGATTTAGATCTGTTAGTTTGGGGCTTTGCTTCTCCCCCAACGCGTGGCAGGATAGCAAAAGAAGAAATGACGTCTTTTGAGTTTTATTTTGTTTTAATACTTAAGTTGGAGTATGGTTTGTCTTCATATCTGGTACCAGCTGCTCGTACGGATGATTTTGAGAGTGTTGCTTATATGTTTTTTTCTCCTCCATCTGTTTGATAGTTTGGTCCAGTATTTGAATTGATGTATTGTTAATATATGGAATTGACATGTACTCTTTTTCCTTACAAGGTACCCATATAGGTTAGGGGGGTTGTAAGGTTTTAATGAGGCATATCAAGGAAGTATATGCTCTATTTTGTCCATCAATAAAAAGTACCATTTTCAAGAAAAAAATTGCAATAAACGTTAATAAAATTGTACTATTGATTAATGGACAACACTAATAAGTCAAAATTAAAATAGTATGAAAGAATTTGGTGTTAATTACCAAGATTAGCATGAAATATCCATTTATCATCTGGCAATACGATGATATCCACATATAAAGCTACAAATACAATGATTCTGATTTTGTGAAAATTCATATAAGAGTGTAAGCAAGTGTTTTGCAAATAACTGAAAAAAATTCAAATAAACACTTCAGGAATTAGAAATATACCAAAATCAAGTACTCACTGTCGTTGATTTTAATTTTACTTAGCTACTAGCATGCATAAGCGAGTTTGCGCCATGGTCCGGTCCAAATAGCCTTTATGTACCTATGCTTAACTCAAATCAAAAGATAAGTTTCGCATGTATACAAAGTTTGATAGCATGACATACATTCAACTTCATTAAACAATTTTTGAACAAGATTTAATGATCGAAACCATAAAATTAATTAATGTTTTCAAAAGTTGATTAGTTGTGTATCATGTTGACTTCCCAAAATAACTTTCATATTACAAAATGTGAAATACAAAGTGAGTTATAGGGTATTTACTAATTCTTGCAAAATTTGGAAATCTTATTCAATCTGCAAGCTACTTCCTAAGCAAGCATGTTGTATGAGCAATTTGTATCAATAATATATTTAAAAATATACTATGTATTATCCCCATTCATATCAAACAATCCATTTAAAACATTGATTTCGATCTATTATATGATTTTTAGCAGAAATATGCTACCGTGCAACAAATTCAATATGTTATATACTTTAAAGCAAGAAACACGTACAGGCATATATAAGAAAGCAAATACGTGCTGCTGTTCAATTCAAGACAACAAGAAGCTATTCTAAGCAATGCAACATGCTACTGTTTAAAGCAAGACGACTTGTACATGCTATTATTTCACAAAACCAGTTGCAAAGCTAGAATTCATAATAGTAAGTAATAAAAGGTTATCCTGCCAACTGCAAACAATATTTTAGTATGCAATCCTGCGAAAAAGAAGTAATAAGCCTACCTCAAAACACCAACAAACACACTCCTCGTGCCTCTCTGTTAGAAAACGAAGGGTTGAACTTTAGAGTCGGTTTCAGATTCATTTATGTGATTCACAAAAGCAAAGCTTGCTGATTTACCATACCGATAATGATGGCTCCATCGAGGAAGTGAATGGTGAATTAGAGGATGTAAACATGCAAAAGATAGGATTCTGCCTCATTCGCAACAAGCCCTGGTTCTATGTTTCTCCTCATGAGGAAAGCCTGTTTAAGCTTCAGTCCTAATGTAGAAGAAGAATCTGATCATCTGACCTGATAAGAAGTTTACCTGCTAATATTTATTAATAAAAGTTAAAGGATTTTGCACATTTGTTTGTTGATTCATATAAGCACTGTTTGCTTTGATATGAATACAACAGAACATAGCCATAACAACTTCATTATAACTTTGTTAACAATTAAATTGCAGACTTTCGTTACTGCATAACCAAAATTTAGCTTGTATAAACCATATCGAAAATCCAATAATCCATAAACAATTTATATTGTATGAAAATAAGAAGGTTTAACTCACTACAAATCATTTACTGTAAGTCGATAAATTAAAGGAGAGGATTGGAATTACATTTATTATGAAACTCAATTGAAGTAAAAATCAAATTTATTTCATTTGCGAAATAAATAAAAAGAATAAAATGTTTTATTTTTTAAAATAGAACTTCATTGAAATAACAACTTTCTTTATGAAAATCTAGAAATCCATATTGGATAACACTTTTGACATGCAGGATACTATAAATCTGAGTGAGCCTAAAGGTAAAGAGCAGTGGCCAAACCAAGGAATATTGAAATCCATTAATTTGGATTCCATGAAACCAGAACTCTGTATAGGTGTGCATATATTATTTAAAGATTCAACCAACTTGGAATCTCTCTTTCATGTCAAAGGAGATCAGTATGCATGTTGAATAACAAGCAAAAACAAAGTATGGTACTAAAGTTATACGCACACATACTATAAGTTTAAACTTGCACCAGAATACTAAAAAGAATTTTTTTTTCATTTGACAGTGCATCCAAGTGCATATAAGCAAAACCAATAACATCTTCATTTGATTAATGATATTTTATGGAGCGAATATATTCTAGAACTTGCATTTCCTTTGAATGAAGAACTGAAGAAGGCAATTTCCTAAACTAGAATGATAGTGAATTACTCATTATTGGTGCCTTAGAACCAAGATGAATAAAAAAAATAAAATAAACAAAACTTAGATTTGTTTTTACTAATGAACTCCGATTTGCTATTTATTTCATAGATATCAAGAAGCAGCAGGGAACATTTTGCAAGCTTGAAATAGAATTGTAATACAAAATGAGTTAATTATTCAATATGATTCAATAGTATTTTTCAAAGGAAATTCTACAAACATCCAAAAGTGGATAAAATTCACATTTGCTAAACTATTCACCAAAAATCACCCATTAATAAAAAAAATGAATTCAACTGTAAATCGGCTCAGAATAGGAAAGACGTTCGACCAGTAAAGGATAGAAAGAATTCAAGGACAAAGAAGTTGACCTCGATTCGTAAGATTCGTCAACGCAGAAACAACACTGGTGTATGGTTTGGCAATTCGTCAAAAGGCTCTCGGCAGGGTTTAGCTTTGATGATGGCAAGGCGGCGAGAACAGCGTGGGATGGAATTGCAATTTTAGTTTTAGAAATTTTGATGATGATGTTTGATTTTAGGAATTTAAGAAAAGAGCGGCTATTGAAATGTTGGGAGGGAAATGGAATTTTCATAAAGCGGCTATTGGAGAAGCATGAAAAGTTCCAAGATATTACAACTGTAAAAAATGGAGCGGTTGTCAGATGTGTATATTACAATTAGCACATGAACAAAGTTGTTAGAGGTAACCTTATTACAAATGTTAAAAATAAACAGTTATTATAAAATACCTATTACAACTGTCAGCTTATGCTAGTTGTAAATCAATAGTTGTAATATGGTTGTTTTGTTGTAGTGGACGAATCAAGTGAAAACTAATGATGGGAAGGATCTTACTCAAGAACAACAGCAAGCACGGAATGGCTCCTTACATTATCATGGATTACAACAATAGATAATGTTAGGTTTAGGGGAAGAAGGTCGAATGGGAAGAATAGGAAAATCTTACGTTTGAAAACGGGCGTTATAAAGGTAGAAATATGTGAGCACTTGAAGGCAAGTTTCATTAGTGGCAGAACCAAAAAAATGTCAAGGTTTCAATCATATGACATGGAGATGTAAGCACAAGGCTACCTAAATGGAGAATTGGAATTACACCTTATTCAATTATGTTGTAATGAAATTTTTATAAAAGTGGATTATTAAATGATTTATGTAGTTTATGTTAAAGGAAAGCAGTGGAATTTTTTTTAGAATAAGCATGTTATTTATTTAAGTAGAATACTCTTTTGGATATCTCGTGTAGTTCTTAAGTGGATAATTTAATATACCATACATCAAATATGGTTAAGTAAAAATATACTTATGTTTCAAAAAATGCAAATTTTGTTGTAATTTTTGCAATAACACTCAAAAGCTAGTTTCGAGGCGAAAGTCTAAACCTGGAGTTTAGAGATAAACTGGAGACTAAAGTCGAATATCGGGTATAAGACTACAATTAAAAAACTAAAGTAAGTGGTGAAGAACAACAATGCAATAACGGTTTGGATTTTCGCTTCATTCAATATCAACTGATTTTTCAATGGGTTTAGGTCGGGAAGACTAAAATCACCTTAGTAGCAATTTTTATACTTTGACAGGGCTTGAGTTTTTTAGTTTTGATTAAAATCAAAATTAGGAAACAATTTGGTAAAATATCCTTTCTTCATATTACGGTGATCACTTTCTTAATGTAGCGGGACCTCTTAGTCTTTACGCTCGCAACTGGTGGAGAGCTTCTTCTCGTGGATTTTTGGCCTAGCAAAATAGAGGGTTATGATAAAGGAACTTGTCATAATCTTGTTGCATATTGAATAACGTGGAACAATGATGTAACGTTTCGATTTTTCGTTGCCGAAAAACCGAATAGTTATGGGTTTTAAAAAGAAGAAAAGAAGAAGAAAGAAGAAGAAAGAGGGAAGAGAAAGTAGAAAATTTTAAAATAGAAGAAAAAGAGAATAGAGAACATTTTGAAAACATAGAACGGAACAGAGAACAACAGAACAACATCAGAATCTCACAATTCGCAGCGGAACAACATATAATAATAAATGAATAATCTTTAAACAAAGAACTATCAGTGATTACATTTTATACATTACATTACATCATATCATCATAGTGTACAACATCATACAACAACAACAGTGCAGCGGAAAAGAAATACTATATAACTAGTAATACGCCATGCCATCCATCTTGCCTCCAGCAACTCCAGAATATCCAGAATATCCTGATAAACCTTAACTCTTGACTGCCCGTGTAGAAATTGGTGGGCACCCGGAGTTTAGGAAGGAAAACAATAAACTCCGAGTCAGTCATGTGACTGGTGTGAGAACTCAAAATAGTTTATTTATCTTTAAAATCAAAATAGAGGAATATTTTTAAAGTCAATTCGCAATGCTTTTAAAAATGAGACTACCATAAGGCCTCCCGCACACACACACAATGCAAACGCAGAATCGGAGGAGATTTCTCCTTATGATAGTCAAAGATGCTTGATACGCATTTAAAAATAACATTTGATATTATTACTAGTGTATAGTGTAGGGAAAAAATTCATTTCGAAAGTAGAATATAAATCTTAGCCAACATACGACCATTATCGTATGCCTACTATAGCTAACTATGTTCAATAGCAGGTTACCGCCACATTCCATAGCAGGTTATACAACTAAAACTGTACAAGTTTCGTATTGTTTCTTTGGATTTCCAACAAATGGTCAGGCCAAGGAACTTCCCATTGCCACATGAGAATGCCTCTGGAAAGACATCCCCGAGAACCAAACAGGAACTCTGCCAACACAAGGCCGGGTTACCCCTAACTGGGTAACTACTGACACGAGCACGCCATTCCCCGATCGTAAACGACCTTTCTCACGGGATCCCGAAAACCAACAACCACAAAGTAATAAATTCGTAGTAACCACATAGGTTAAATATCTGGGCTCCATACCATGATACCACCTCTATCCAGAAGGAAATGTACATACCCTAAAGGGTGCTACCCCTTATAACCTTGCCGCATCTTTCCTGTTTTGACCATTTTCGGGGTGTGAGGCTCGACGAAGTCATGTCCACAAAAACATACTTTATACAAAAGCCATGCTTTGGGTCAACAAATGATCAACACAATGATCACCAAGATAGACGATCAAATAAACGATCCTATCACAATAATCAACACAATGATCATTTACAGCATCACTCAGCATATCACATTACCAAATTGGGAATATATCGCTGATAACTTCAACTATATAACCTCTGAGCTCGTACGTCTCAGAGAAGGGTGTTAAGCTAAAAGAATAAATTCTTCGCCACCAACAGAAATATATTTAAAAGAAATCGGCTTTATATCTCAACTTGTAATGTCAGACACACAATCCATACAAGTCTGTTCCGGGCTCGAACAAAACCGAAGGCACTTACAAAGAAGTCCTTGCAATCCGGATATTCACAATCCTGATCGGATTTCCCATCACTTAGGGAGTCTCTATACCGCTGCAACTCAGTGCAGAGACAATCGACAGGTCATCCTATCGCTCTCGCAAATACCGGGTCTTCAACACCGATCTTCAATGCAATTCACAACGACGTATCGCATATTCGGAATGGGTTATACGACCCCATGGTCCTTTCCCGGTTAACCCGAATAGTGAGCGCTTATTCAAAAATAAGTGTGGCATTCACATTCAAACAAATCACATCAAATATCCATTCAAAGGGAAATATTGATAGTCGGTTATTGAACTATCACTGGATATGCACACATCACCAGATTCCAAATAATTTTCCAAAATATCTTTACAAGATATATTATTTCAACACTTCAAAAATAAATCAATATTTATTTTTAAACCAATTCCACTTCCTTTTATAAATTCCTTAGTGAATTTATAATCCAAAATATCTATGCATATGATTTCAATAATTCATTTCAATTTATCTTTTCAATTTATCTTCAAAAAGATAAATTCTCAAAATATTCACTTTATATTGGAAAACATTTCCATACTTATTTATTCATAAGTAATTCACAATTTTTATTTATTTTCAACACTTGGAAAATATTCAATATACTTCAATCGAAATTAAGTATATATTTCATTCTATTAAGGAAATCATTCTCTTCAACATATTTATTTGGGCCAAAACGAATGTTACGTAAAACATCGTTACGACAACCCAAATTCACTAGTATAGGGATTCGAAATTAAAATAGATATATAAATCCCAATACTATACAAAACATTTCCTTTCGGAAATCATTTACTATAACAACAGCGTTATAGTCCACTATTTCCTTTTATTTCTCGAAAACGTCTATTTCAACAATGAATGTTGAAATCTATGGTTTCGAATCTCAGCACCTTTTTAAAACATCGTTAGATCGTTTTAATTCTATTTAAAACATTCACATTCAAACCATTTCTTTAACAGATTATTCACTATTCAAAAACGTGAATATATTTTGTTAACAACTTCCATCCTTTTATTCATTTTAATTCAAAGGATTATTCACTATTCAAAAATGTGGATATAACTCCATAAATAAATCATAACAATTTACTTATCAAAATAAGTCGTTTGTGAATTTATAAAACAACGTTTATAAATTCCATTTCTATCTATTTATAAAAACTTCCTTTTTATAAATTCTTTTATTAACCTATTCCAGTTTATAACTCAATTATAAACTAAAAGTTCATATTATAAGTTAAATACTTATAAAACGATTATTTTACAAAAATCGTTCCTTAGAATTTCATAATTATAAATCTTATAACTTATAAGGTTCAATTATTTACCCAAGTCTATTCTTTTAATAACTTTACAAATTTTATAAACCTACTGTTTATAAAATTCCATTTATAACTTCACAGTTTATAATTCTATAAATTTCATTCATTTATGAAATTCATTTTCACTTCATTTAAACACTTATAAAAACTCGTTTTAAAATGTCCATATTTCAATTTATAAATATCCATTTATAAATCTCTTAATATAAATCAATTTATATTATTCTTTAAAACGTCTTTAATCTCCTTTATTATTTCACCATTTTGATTCATAAAATAATTAAATTTCATAAATCCTATATTTAAACTTTTCACAATAATTCTAAAATATCTCGATTAAACTATTTTATAACTCAATAGCATCATATTCTCAAAAATCAGTTTTTTTTACTGTATTTCACAAAAATCATAATTTTTATAACATTAAAAATTATAACGTTTATTTATTTAAAATGGATCAATTCTAAAATATAGTATATTCTCAAAAATCACTTTAAAAATCATTTTAAAATCCCAAAATTTGGGTCCAATGATGCTACACACCAAATAGTCAATCACGACTACAACGATATCATATATCAATATGAAAATCCATCAAATATCAAAATATCTGAAATCAAATAAAAACTGTTGAGGAATCCAGTTGGATCCCTCCAACCTGTTTTCCTGCATCCAAAAACATTAGCACAATACCAATTTCGCTCCAGTACGAAATTATCGCGGTATACGTTCTTATTAAATATTATCCGCTTAATAACGGCGTAATAGGGTCTCATCCACTAAACAAATAAATGCGGGGAAATCAATAACTCCAATATATACATATACCAATATATATATATATATTGCTACTATATATAATACCAATTTCACTATTTATGAAATATTCCGGTATATGTTTTTAATAAATAACATCCGCTTACTAACGGCGTATAATGTCTATTTTAACAATCAATAGATATCAATCATCATTCAAACATGCATTCAAATATTTTAAATCTAACTATTTAAAATAAAATCGAAACTGATTCGATTGAGTGAAAAATTCTCACCTTGGTTTTATTTCCGTTTTAGCGATTTATTTCGAATAAAATTAAACGGACGTTTAATTTTACCCAAAATTCTCACTAACTCCAAATGACTCCAATCCAATTTCATCACGTAGTGCTCGTCCATATGATTCCAACGCAACTGGTTTCGCGCGTTTTCGACCTCGTATGAAAAAGTTATAAATTTTTGAAGTTTGTACACGATTTATATAAACTATTACAACATAAATAAACCTAACTTTTAATCACAGCCATAGGATCCTTCATCATGCAAATCTGGCCGTTCCCCCACCCTCCCTCTCCCTCACGTTTCTTCTACAGGTCACTCACGTACACAAACCCATTCCTTAGCCAACTAGGGTTCCAATTTGCAATCCCATTTCTCGACGAAACTCGATCAAACCACTTGCAATAGGAAGCCCTTCGCGAGAGCTACCTCCACCACCAACCACCTGAAGCTCGGCCTGCTCTAGACCCCTCGAAATGCGTGCGAAATCTGCAAGTTTCGGCCTCCATTGCTCCCTCCATGTCGCTCCAAACACGATCATCACCGTATGGAATCGAAGCTCTCGTCGAGCTCTTCGACTTTGTAGTTGAGCACTTCGCATAATTCCTTACGGATTGAGAGAGATTAATGGAAGAAGATGAGATGATTTCAGCCATCCAAAGGGGGGGAGGCGGCTGCAGATGTAAATTAGGGTTAGGGTTTCTTTTTTTTATTTTTTTTGATTTATGAGCCTATTTATAGAAGAAAATCGAACACTATTCATCCCGGAAATTCCGAACTCCGATTTACGCGCCGAAACTGACGTTCCTAGGGTTTATCCCGCGTTTCGGACACAATGGAACAGGTTTCGGAAGCTAATTCAGACATCTGTGCGAGTTATGGCTGTAAACGCTCAATTTAAATTAAACCGATTTAAGCGATTTTCTAGGCGTTTTAATTTGTACCGGACAAACGGTAAATCCAATTGATACGAAATTTGAAACCATACAATAATATCACATTACAGATCCGATGAAACTGGTTTCGTCGAAATCCGAGACAGTTTGAAAAATGGCTATTTTCACTCGTCAAATTTAAATTAAAAATAAATCGATGCGTTTCGAGCTGCCACGATCAAACGATAGCTCCGATTGACACGAAATTTGAAATCCAGTAATAACTAACTATTACGGATCCAATGAAACTGGTTTCGTTCAATTCTGAGACTGTTCAAAAATTGGCTATTTTCACTAGTCGATTTAAATATTAAAATATTCAATTTTCACAAATTAACTTTTAATTCGATTTTAAAAGTTCTAAAATATCATTCTAACTCCAACATGATAAAATAAAATTTTACAAATCATTTTCAATCAAATTTAACCCAATTATAAATTATTTTCATAATTTAACATATTAAATTATCGATTTAAATTCTTCAATTAAATTCAATAATTCAAATAAAAATTTATTTGACTTCTAAATTCACTTATTAATATTTAAAATTAATTAAATATTCATATTTTAAATTAATAAAAATTCTGGGTCGTTACAATCTTCCCTACTTAAAAGAATTTCGTCCTCGAAATTACAAGTAAGAAAAGTTACAGAATTTATTAATTTTCCCAAAACAATTTAAACTTCTTACAAAACTTTACTAAGTTTTCAAAATCATACTTAGTTATCTTTTTCAAAACAACTACTATTGTTTAACTTTCAATTCTAAATAAAAGTTAAAGTTTTCAAAATTTTCCAATTTTCTCAAATTTTTTCTAACGCCTTAAATTTTCGGAAAAATTCGCCATAGTCTCCTTTGCGCGGCTCGATCCGAAAAAAATGACAGTATATATATCACAAATATACATCTCATCAAGTAATGAGGCATCCCGCAGGGAAAAAAGTGTAAAAGTACGGTATTTAATCCGAGATATGTACCTTGTATTTTATTAGCGAGCATATACGGCTAATATAGCGCGAAAGCGAGCTCCAAATGCGAAGCAAACGCGATCCGCACCTACTAATCACTCAACAAACAACATGAGAATCATGCATATATGATAATAATCTCAAAATACAACATATAGCAACATAATAACTATATATGTCAACATAGCAAATGCAACATATTCAAACATCAACCAACTAGCATTCAACAAATTCATAATCAATATATATTCATTTATATTCTCATTAATATTCAATGAATTGGTTTTCAATTTAATCACATTTGATTCATATACAGTGGATGTTCTTTACTAACATTCATTTTCAATTAGTTTATATTCACTAATTCATTTTCAAGTTGGTTCACTTAAATTGATTTTCATTAAATCTTTCAACTTCTAATAACATAAGATTTTAATGAATTAACACCTACATTCATTATTCCATATCAACTTAATTTACATTCAATTGATTAATATTTAATCCATTAATTCAATTCAATTACAAAAGTTGAATTTCATTTACATAACTTAAGTTCACTTTTATTACAACTCATATTCATAAATATATTCACATAGTTTCACTTCTTATATGTATAAGTTTATTTCACAATTGTAAATTACTTTAATTATAATTCAATTCTTATAATTCATTTGCTTATACAATTATTCTTTTATTTAGATTATTCAAACAACTAAACAATCAACTTATATACACTTTAATAATTCTGAAAAATTATTCCTTTATATATAAAATATACTCAAGGTAAAATTATTTCATTTACCCAATTTAAAACAATATTATGTCGGTTTATCTTGTTTAAGGGTTTAGAAACTCCTATCTACGATAGTTAGCTAGACTACATCGACTGGAATCTATAAACAATCAACCGATAAGTCAACACAATATAAAACAATTTATATTCACTAACAAATACGCTCTCATATCTATTATTACACTCAAATTCATTCTAGAGTACTGCTGACTCTATCTCTAATGAATAATACCCAACAGAACCATGGTTGTCGCTTAACCATAAGCTCCGATACCAAATGTAACGTTTCGATTTTTCGTTGCCGAAAAACCGAATAGTTATGGGTTTTAAAAAGAAGAAAAGAAGAAGAAAGAAGAAGAAAGAGGGAAGAGAAAATAGAAAATTTTAAAATAGAAGAAAAAGAGAATAGAGAACATTTTGAAAACATAGAACGGAACAGAGAACAACAGAACAACATCAGAATCTCACAATTCGCAGCGGAACAACATATAATAATAAATGAATAATCTTTAAACAAAGAACTATCAGTGATTACATTTTATACATTACATTACATCATATCATCAGAGTGTACAACATCATACAACAACAACAGTGCAGCGGAAAAGAAATACTATATAACTAGTAATACGCCATGCCATCCATCTTGCCTCCAGCAACTCTAGAATATCCAGAATATCCTGATAAACCTTAACTCTTGACTGCCCGTGTAGAAATTGGTGGGCACCTAGAGTTTAGGAAGGAAAACAATAAACTCCGAGTCAGTCATGTGACTGGTGTGAGAACTCAAAACAGTTTATTTATCTTTAAAATCAAAATAGAGGAATATTTTTAAAGTCAATTCGCAATGCTTTTAAAAATGAGACTACCATAAGGCCTCCCGCACACACACAATGCAAACGTAGAATCGGAGGAGATTTCTCCTTATGATAGTCAAAGATGCTTGATACGCATTTAAAAATAACATTTGATATTATTACTAGTGTATAGTGTAGGGAAAAAATTCATTTCGAAAGTAGAATATAAATCTTAGCCAACATACGACCATTACCGTATGCCTACTATAGCTAACTATGTTCAATAGCAGGTTACCGCCACATTCCATAGCAGGTTATACAACTAAAATCGTACAAGTTTCGTATTGTTTCTTTGGATTTCCAACAAATGGTCAGGCCAAGGAACTTCCCATTGCCACATGAGAATGCCTCTGGAAAGACATCCCCGAGAACCAAACCGGAACTCTGCCAACACAAGGCCGGGTCACCCCTAACTGGGTAACTACTGACACGAGCACGCCATTCCCCGATCGTAAACGACCTTTCTCACGGGATCCCGAAAACCATCAACCACAAAGTAATAAATTCGTAGTAACCACATAGGTTAAATTTCTGGGCTCCATACCATGATACCACCTCTATCCAGAAGGAAATGTACATACCCTAAAGGGTGCTACCCCTCATAACCTTGCCGCATCTTTCCTGTTTTGACCATTTCCGGGGTGTGAGGCTCGACGAAGTCACGTCCACAAAAATATACCTTATACAAAAGCCATGCTTTGGGTCAACAAATGATCAACACAATGATCACCAAGATAGACGATCAAATAAACGATCCTATCACAATAATCAACACAATGATCATTTACAGCATCACTCAGCATATCACATTACCAAATTGGGAATATATCGCTGATAACTTCAACTATATAACCTCTGAGCTCGTACGTCTCAGAGAAGGGTGTTAAGCTAAAAGAATAAATTCTTCGCCACCAACAGAAATATATTTGAAAGAAATCGGCTTTATATCTCAACTTGTAATGTCAGACACACAATCCATACAAGTCTGTTCCGGGCTCGAACAAAACCAAAGGCACTTACAAAGAAGTCCTTGCAATCCGGATATTCACAATCCTGATCGGATTTCCCATCACTTAGGGAGTCTCTATACCGCTGCAACTCAGTGCAGAGACAATCGACAGGTCATCCTATCGCTCTCGCAAATACCGGGTCTTCAACACCGATCTTCAATGCAATTCACAACGACGTATCACATATTCGGAATGGGTTATACGACCCCATGGTCCTTTCCCGGTTAACCCGAATAGTGAGCGCTTATTCAAAAATAAGTGTGGCATTCACATTCAAACAAATCACATCAAATACCCATTCAAAGGGAAATATTGATAGTCGGTTATTGAACTATCACTGGATATGCACACATCACCAGATTCCAAATAATTTTCCAAAATATCTTTACAAGATATATTATTTCAACACTTCAAAAATAAATCAATATTTATTTTTAAACCAATTCCACTTCCTTTTATAAATTCCTTAGTGAATTTATAATCCAAAATATCTATGCATATGATTTCAATAATTCATTTCAATTTATCTTTTCAATTTATCTTCAAAAAGATAAATTCTCAAAATATTCACTTTATATTGGAAAACATTTCCATACTTATTTATTCATAAGTAATTCACAATTTTTATTTATTTTCAACACTTGGAAAATATTCAATATACTTCAATCGAAATTAAGTATATATTTCATTCTATTAAGGAAATCATTCTCTTCAACATATTTATTTGGGCCAAAACGAATGTTACGTAAAACATCGTTACGACAACCCAAATTCACTAGTATAGGGATTCGAAATTAAAATAGATATATAAATCCCAATACTATACAAAACATTTCCTTTCGGAAATCATTTACTATAACAACAGTGTTATAGTCCACTATTTCCTTTTATTTCTCGAAAACGTCTATTTCAACAATGAATGTTGAAATCTATGGTTTCGAATCTCAGCACCTTTTTAAAACATCGTTAGATCGTTTTAATTCTATTTAAAACATTCACATTCAAACCATTTCTTTAACATATTATTCACTATTCAAAAACGTGAATATATTTTGTTAACAACTTCCATCCTTTTATTCATTTTAATTCAAAGGATTATTCACTATTCAAAAATGTGGATATAACTCCATAAATAAATCATAACAATTTACTTATCAAAATAAGTCGTTTGTGAATTTATAAAACAACGTTTATAAATTCCATTTCTATTTATTTATAAAAACTTCCTTTTTATAAATTCTTTTATTAACCTATTCCAGTTTATAACTCAATTATAAACTAAAAGTTCATATTATAAGTTAAATACTTATAAAACGATTATTTTACAAAAATCGTTCCTTAGAATTTCATAATTATAAATCTTATAACTTATAAGGTTCAATTATTTACCCAAGTCTATTCTTTTAATAACTTTACAAATTTTATAAACCTACTGTTTATAAAATTCCATTTATAACTTCACAGTTTATAATTCTATAAATTTCATTCATTTATGAAATTCATTTTCACTTCATTCAAACACTTATAAAAACTCGTTTTAAAATGTCCATATTTCAATTTATAAATATCCATTTATAAATCTTTTAATATAAATCAATTTATATTATTCTTTAAAACGTCTTTAATCTCCTTTATTATTTCACCATTTTGATTCATAAAATAATTAAATTTCATAAATCCTATATTTAAACTTTTCACAATAATTCTAAAATATCTCGATTAAACTATTTTATAACTCAATAGCATCATATTCTCAAAAATCAGTTTTTTTACTGTATTTCACAAAAATCATAATTTTTATAACATTAAAAATTATAACGTTTATTTATTTAAAATGGATCAATTCTAAAATATAGTATGTTCTCAAAAATCACTTTAAAAATCATTTTAAAATCCCAAAATTTGGGTCCAATGATGCTACACACCAAATAGTCAATCACGACTACAACGATATCATATATCAATATGAAAATCCATCAAATATCAAAATATCTGAAATCAAATAAAAACTGTTGAGGAATCCAGTTGGATCCCTCCAACCTGTTTACCTGCATCCAAAAACATTAGCACAATACCAATTTCGCTCCAGTACGAAATTATCGCGGTATACGTTCTTATTATATATTATCCGCTTAATAACGGCGTAATAGGGTCTCATCCGCTAAACAAATAAATGCGGGGAAATCAATAACTCCAATATATACATATACCAATATATATATATATTGCTACTATATATAATACCAATTTCACTGTTTATGAAATATTCGCGGTATATGTTTTTAATAAATAACATCCGCTTACTAACGGCGTATAATGTCTATTTTAACAATCAATAGATATCAATCATCATTCAAACATGCATTCAAATATTTTAAATCTAACTATTTAAAATAAAATCGAAACTGATTCGATTGAGTGAGAAATTCTCACCTTGGTTTTATTTCCGTTTTAGCGATTTATTTCGAATAAAATTAAACGGACGTTTAATTTTACCCAAAATTCTCACTAACTCCAAATGACTCCAATCCAATTTCATCGCGTAGTGCTTGTCCATACGATTCCAACGCAACTGGTTTCGCGCGTTTTCGACCTCGTATGAAAAAGTTATGAATTTTTGAAGTTTGTACACGATTTATATAAACTATTACAACATAAATAAACCTAACTTTTAATCACATCCATAGGATCCTTCATCATGCAAATTTGGCCGTTCCCCCACTCTCCCTCTCCCTCACGTTTCTTCTATAGGTCACTCACGTACACAAACCCATTCCTTAGCCAACTAGGGTTCCAATTTGCAATCCCATTTCTCGACGAAACTCGATCAAACCACTTGCAATAGGAAGCCCTTCGCGAGAGCTACCTCCACCACCAACCACCTGAAGCTCGGCCTGCTCTAGACCCCTCGAAATGCGTGTTAAATCTGCAAGTTTCGGCCTCCATTGCTCCCTCCACGTCGCTCCAAACACGATCATCACTGTATGGAATCGAAGCTCTCGTCGAGCTCTTCGACTTTGTAGTTGAGCACTTCGCGTAATTCCTTACGGATTGAGAGAGATTAATGGAAGAAGATGAGATGATTTCAGCCATCCAAAGGGGGGGAGGCGGCTGCAGATGTAAATTAGGGTTAGGGTTTCTTTTTTTTATTTTTTTTGATTTATGAGCCTATTTATAGAAGAAAATCGAACACTATTCATCCCAGAAATTCCGAACTCCGATTTACGCACCGAAACTGACGTTCCTAGGGTTTATCCCGCGTTCCGGACACAATGGAACAGGTTTTGGAAGCTAATTCGGACATCTGTGCGAGTTATGGCTGTAAACGCTCAATTTAAATTAAACCGATTTAAGCGATTTTCTAGGCGTTTTAATTTGTACCGGACAAACGGTAAATCCAATTGATACGAAATTTGAAATCATACAATAATATCACATTACGGATCCAATGAAACTAGTTTCGTCGAAATCCGAGACAGTTTGAAAAATGGCTATTTTCACTCGTCAAATTTAAATTAAAAATAAATCGATGCGTTTCGAGCTGCCATGATCAAACGATAGCTCCGATTGACACGAAATTTGAAATCCGGTAATAACTAACTATTACGGATCCATTGAAACTGGTTTCGTTCAATTCTGAGACTGTTCAAAAATTGGCTATTTTCACTAGTCGATTTAAATATTAAAATATTCAATTTTCACAAATTAACTTTTAATTCGATTTTAAAAGTTCTAAAATATCATTCTAACTCCAACATGATAAAATAAAATTTTACAAATCATTTTCAATCATATTTAACCCAATTATAAATTATTTTCATAATTTAACATATTAAATTATCGATTTAAATTCTTCAATTAAATTCAATAATTCAAATAAAAATTTATTTGACTTATAAATTCACTTATTAATATTTAAAATTAATTAAATATTCATATTTTAAATTAATAAAAATTCTGGGTCGTTACAAATGATGTGCTATTTGTTAATGGAGCATGCGAGTAGTGTTGCAATGGGTAAATGTGGCATAGGTCATATTAACTAATTATCAATAGTCATTGAATTCAAAGAAGTGTAGAAAGAAAATATTGACTACAGTTATATTTTTGGGAATTTTGATTATTCCATTGTGTTAAGAATATTCGAGAAACGGATTTTGAAATATAATATATTAGGTTTTGGGTACACTGACCGAATTATGTATTTTCGGGTTCAGGACTACTTTGCACCCAAAAACTCGAATTGTAAATATGTGTTGTACTTAACCCTTGCCGCCATAAATTCAGTTTCTCCTCCCAAATCTGGTAAGTCATCTTAATCGTATTTTAATGGCGGATAATTTTCTATAATCACAAATTATTCTAGAAATTCATAGCTTCCAAACCTCATCAATATCAAATCGTTAGTATGGACATAACAAAGAGATGAAATTTTGTTTTTTCTAATATGATGCATGAATGGATCAGAAATCATGAATAAAGTTCAAGGCTGCGACCTACGGTTTGTAATCTAGGTATTTTCGATTGGGAATGATCGACGATAATTTTGGTGTCATTGGTTCGTATTTGAGGAGAAGAGTAGAGTAGTGGTTGGATTAGGATGAGGTTTGAAAAGTGTTGGCTAGAATTTTGGTATTTACGCGGTGGCTAGGTTTTCTTGCTGGCAAAATAGGCGATAAGAGGCGGCAAGGGTTAGGTGATCACCACTGCAGTAGTGAGCTAAGGCGAACATCAGTGGTCATGCGGCATATGGGGCTAAGGTGATAGTATTCAATGGTCAGATTTGGGAATCGCCAGTGCAGTGCAATTTGGGAGAAAGTATTTCGCAATTTAGTCCCCTATCTTTATTATTTATTTAAACCCTAAATCTTCTAATTGCGATAACTTTTATATACGACCTCCATTTAATGCGTAGTTTATTGCAATGTGTTTGTAGCAAGATTCTAGAAATTTTAGCTTATTGTTTTCTCGCTTTGACATTGTTTGTGAAAGTTTCTTTATATGATTTAATGGTTTCAAGTATTTATATTCTTTAAATATTTGATGGGTATTATTGATATGATTATATCCATGAAATACAACTATATCCTTTTATCATTGTTTTGATTTTTTGGTGATATATGCTCTAATAAGGTTATCCATTGACTATATTATTACATTGTTGAATGGTGAATATTTTATGGTAATGAATTATGGATTAGGAGAAAACAAATAATTAACTAAGATAAGTCTAAATGAGTGATAAAAGATTTAATAAGGTTATTTAATAAATTTAGGGTTAATATCTGCAAAAAATCGTATTTGATAAATTGTTTGAAAATTAACGTGTATATTTTCAAAAGGTTATTATTTAAGAATTTCAAGAAAATTTTATAAATAATAATGAAATACCTATTTTAAAGCAAATTTGTGAAAATATTATTATTTATAAAGTAAAGTGGAGTTTAATAAATAATAATATGGTATTTTTCTGGTGACTTACTATTTTTTCAATTTTGTAGTAATAATTTAAATAGAAAAATAGTATGAAGGACAAAGTTCATCATTTTTTTTAGCTTCAGGGAAATGCTCTTGACTTTTTAACGATAAAGAAAAAAATTTCAACTAAATATAGTAGAAGGACAAAACTTGTGAGCATGAAATTTTTTGTGAGAAGGAATGTGCTATTGTGTAGAATCAGTTTTGTATTTACGGTATTAAAATAAGGATAAAACACTTATGTTTGAATTTTATTATATAATAGTTTATCTTACCTTGTGGTAACATTTTATTTTCAAATGATACGACTTGTACTTGATAGTTTTCTATTTGCATAATGCTTTCATATAACGATGCCATACAATATCATTTTTACTTACCATGTCTTTATGACTAATTTTTGAGGAGGTTGTCCTAGAAGCTAAAATCATTGGTTACTGACATTATTTTGGATAAATAGTAATATTGAGCTTTTCGAAAATTTAAATGAGTACAATTACTATTCTGGATAAATAATAATATGATTTCATTTGCTATATTTTGGTCAGTGATATTATTATTATTATTTAAGGTAATGAGAAATATTCGGGGTAATAATAAAGATATGTTTTCTGAAATAACTTAAGTTAAAATATTATTATTTTCAACATAGATGATAATATCATTTTATTATCTTAAAAAGTTTAGTATTATATATTTTTAAAATGGCTATAGTATTATTATTTTTGTTTGAAAGGTGTAAAGTGATTTAAAAAGGTGTTTTCATGAATAAATTACAATTTTGAAACAATAATAATAAGTTCTGAATGGGAATTTCTATATTAGTTACTATTATTTCACAAAATATATAATATTTTTAGACATATTTAAAGTGAATTAATATTATTATTTGGGAACTAAATAACAAAAAAGTGACCTTCGAGTATACTAAGTTAACTATTATTACTTTAGACTCCATAAATAATGATTAGATAATTTATACTATCTAAAGAAAATTGATGATGTTGGAATAAATAATAATGGAATGTTTCCTTTATATTGGGAATGAAGTAATATCATATATTATTGTTCATTTGTTATGAGAGTCATTGTTTGTCATTATGAGGCATTCTATTAGGGTGGGTATTTACTATTTGGTGATATATCCTTTTTTATTTAGCATGTGGGGAGGTGATTACTGTTTGACGTGGTAATTGCTTTTTTGTGGTATTTACTCAATTTGGGGGTGTGTATATTTCTATATGTATAGTTTTTAGTAATTATCATTATTCATCATGCGTTGTTTGATGGTTTATATTAAGGGTGTAAATCGGTTGGACTCGACCGGACGTAGGTGTTCAGTTTCTGTCCTAAATAAAATCGGACCGGACACGGACCGATGAGATTTATATTCGTACAATTTTTGTTGTCCTAGCTCGTGTCTAAATGAAATCGAACGGATTCGTACATATGTTTTTCGAACACGGACTCGAACGGACACGGACGAACATTGCTATTTACGTCAAATTTTATGTTGTTTAATAGAATTTCCATCGGCTATATTATTTTTATCAAGGTGTATTGAAGTATTAGCATTTTATGAATCCTTTCTCAATTAACCGACCAAAAAGTTGTCATATATGTTTTGGGAAACATAGAGGAAATACTGAATCATAAGAAATTCGGATGAATTTAAACGAACATGGATCGAATGAGATTTTTGTTTGCACAAATTTTGTTGTCCTAGCTCGTGTCCTAATCGAAAATCGAACGAACTCTGATGGACGTATTTCGGCCACGGACACGAACGGACAACATACACTCGTACAACACTTACAGCCTTAGTTTATATTGAAAGTCATTATTTATGTTTTATGTGTTAGCAGTATTGTTATTGCTTGTGAATTTGTTTTCTCATGTTTGTGTCGCGCATCGATGTTTGTTCGATACATTTTATCAACATTGCTGAAATTAGGGTTTGGATAACTTTTGGTTATGTTTGTATGTTAGCGCATTATTCCTAATTTTGTATTATCATATTGTAGTTGATATGATAAATATGCATATATCATTCTATTGATGTGCTAACAATAAATGTTAACATATGCTAATAGTTGCGTTTGTGGAGAAAAGCAGGACCAGATATGAAAATAGAACAACGTGGGCTTGATCCCAAAAAGGTAATTAGGATGTCATTTTCTATGTAATAGTCACTGAATCCCTTTGGTTGGGTTGTTGTGCGTAGAGTTAGGCACAACCCAAACTAGTTGAAAACCTTTTCCTCTTTCCTTTTTCCTTCTTTACTACTAGATATGTCATATGCGTGTGTATGTATATGCGTATATGTGTGTGTATATGTATATATTTCTTTGATTTACAGGTAATGGCATGGGGAATGGAACGAGATGAGTCTAGCTTTCAAGTTGCACATTTCCTCGCATCTTTAACGAGTAATTGTTTCTATTTTACATTGAAGAACCGTGAATTTAATATGGATGTGGAAAAATTAATGTGTTGATTGTAATATTGGGTATTGTATAATAATATATATATATATATATATATATATATGTTTAAGTAATATATTGTTGCTTAATTCCGTTTGAGAAATAAATTAATGAATAAAATAGTTGGTCTAAATTACTCACTCATAGAACTGCTGTTTTTAACATATGAGATTAGTATGCTAGCGTATTTTGATGGCATTTGATGCTAGTTTAGGCGTTAAGAATAATAGAGCATTTCATGTTGTATCAGAGCTTAGGTTAGTGATTACCTAACCTTGGGTA
This sequence comes from Allium cepa, assembly GCA_030765085.1. NCBI lineage: Eukaryota > Viridiplantae > Streptophyta > Magnoliopsida > Asparagales > Amaryllidaceae > Allium > Allium cepa. The sequence continues at coordinate 295,120,259 of CM060942.1, forward strand.
GTTTTAACCTGTCTAAAATTGACAAATTTACCCCTTAAGTTAAGGTGGGACGAGTGAGTGCACTAGTTTATTTTTGTATGCTCTGTGTGTACATATATATATAAGTTGTATCTATAACCACTATTAGCCAATACAAAAATGATGTTTGATTTATGATAACCTACGTTTAGGAAGTTGGTGTTATACGAATAAGGTACATTAAGCAATTATAAATGGGGTTGAGTGCTGGTTTCAATTTGAGTATTAGACACATAACATTAAGATAAGTAATGAAAACTTAAAGCTTAATGAACAAATTTATTGTTAAATTTGTGAAGTATCTAATGAAAAGATTTTGTTGAAAAACTATATAAAACAATGAAAATATACATTATTGACTTTGAAGACATTTTACTAAAAGGAAAATGTATATTTTTGAATTACAAACAAGAGATATTTATGCATTTTTAGACCTAAAGAAATTTACTGAAATTCTTACATGAGATAAAAATGTTTGACCCGAGGAATAAGATATTCTAAATTGAGGGTATTTTGATAGAAAGGAGAATTATCTATGAAATATCTTATAGAAGCATGCTGCAAAAAATATCTAGTTTAAAATAGTTGGAATATATTTTGTAAAAAAAATGTTTGTGAAAACATTCTTCTGGAAATCTTTTTTTGAAAAGTACAGATTTGAGAATATTTTATGAAAAGCATTTTTGTTGAGTAATTTTTTAGGAAAGAGGAAGGGGTGGGCACTTCATTGAGAGATAAACAGTGAAGTACTTTTCTTTAAGGAATATTTTATAAGAAATATTACCTGATTTAAGAAATGTTTATCTCAAAAGTTTTAGGAAAAAAATATATTTTTCTATAGAATATCTTGAGAAATTTTTTTATCCAGAAAATTATTTTAGAAAATTATTTTCATTTTTGAAATACCATATGAATCAAAAATGTGGAAACATTTTGTTAAGAGAAAGATAACATTTTGTAGGAGATATATTATGATAACCTGGATATTTGTACATCTGTTAATTGGTAATTAACAGGATTAGATTTATTAAAATACTAATTTGTAAGTTGAAAAAATAAAATTATGATATATATATGTATGTATGTATGTATGTATGTATGTATGTATGTGTGTATGTATATATCTGGATATAAGTATTAATCTAATTATCTCCTTATATTCTTTAAATCTACAAAACTTATCATTTTAAACAAATAAAATATGCTATCTATTTCTACTATTCTTATGTAAATTTTGAATAAAACTATGATTTGAAATTCAATATGTATATCATAAAAATAAATTGGATTCAAGAACTCTACATTTAAACACTAAGTATATATAGTTATTAATTAATGTATAAGTAGGTCCTATAGCATTTTCTTTTGAAGTTATATAAGTATAAATAACAGAAAATGTATATATAAAAATATCAAACATAATATAAAAGAAAAAAGAAATAAATATAAATGCATGCACTTGACATTTGTAGGCCAAGTATAACATGCAAAATACAAATGTCATGTTTAGTTTTAATACTAGCGTGTGTGTGTGTGTATATATATGGTTATTAATTAATGTCTAATTAGATCATTTTCTTTAAAATATATAAATATAGGTAAATAGAAATGTATTAATGGAAATATAAAAACACATAAAATGCATGCATTGAACATTTGTAAGCTAAGTACTACATGCAATTTACAGGTGTCTCATTTAATTTATTTTCTTTATTTTTTTTAAAAATATATAATAAAACAAGGTTATATATTCATCTCCACTACTTCTCTTTTCAGTTTTCTTTCATTTTTTTCACATCTTAAAATTTAACCAGAAAATAAAAACTAAAACTAAACAAATGTAGTGACCCGTAAAATTTGATAAATAAAATTGGTTAATTTAATTAGATTTTTGAAATTAAATTAGGAAGGAATAAAATTTTTATAATGTATATTGAAAGAAATATTAATAATGAATTGTAGAAATGGTTATTAAACCTAGTTGTTGAAAATTTAAGTGAATTACCAATCAAGAAATAGTGTTAATTGTTGCACTTGGATAAAATTTGAAATAACTAATTAAAGGCAAGAATTTAATTTACCTATGTATTAATATATTGATAAACTGTAACTGTATGAGAATTAAGGTAGTAATGTAAATGGCATTCATGAATAACCTATTTATTGCAATTAAAATTTGATTGAAACGACTGTTTATGTTATAATGGAATGTAAATAGAAATATTTGGAAATAAATTGAATATAAGAAAACAAAGGCAATTAGTGAATTAATTAATGAATTCATAATAATAAATAGTGATTAAGTAAAATCAAGGTTCTATATGTAATTGTTTGGAAAAAATAACTGGAATAAATTTCAACAGTAAAAAAAAAGTAAGTTAACTGTAATAACTTGGATGTAATTCCAATAAGTGAAACAATGTAAATGCTATAACCTGGTTACCAAATTTATAACGGAAAGGTGAATGTAAATTGAAGAGAAAAGTAAGTTTATTTATAAGGCAACAATTGACGAAATAAAAGTTGGAAACAAAGTAAATAAATTATTGAGGACATTTAATCATAATTAATGCATATATATTTGGCAATTAAATCAAGTCAATTTATAGAAATCAATTTTAAATTAATTGGAAGGAAATCTATAATAAATGAATTTATTTCTAAGTGAATGAAGTTTATTTCTATATTAATTGGAAATCGGAATAAGATGGTAATTGTTAATTGATGTGCACGTAAACGTGCATATTTTTACCACCATATTTATTCTATTTAAATTAAATAAATGATCATATTGGGTATTTTAACTTGTTTTAACCAAAATTCATATTAATTCCAAATTTTCATATATTCATCTTCATATAGGGGCAAAACTGTCATTTAAGTGCATATAATTTTTGAGAAAAATTAATTGAAAATTTGTATATATTTTTGTAGGAAATTGATCTCAAATAGAAGTGGTTTCATGAAGATATGCGTGCACAAAATTAATACAAAGGAATGAAGATGGAAATAATTCAAAGTGAAGAACATGGAGGGCCCCACCTACCCACCTACCTTAATGTACAAATTAAAGGCTAATGCACATGCTTTTGGACTTAATGGTTTCATGTACACTTAATGGGGGATTAAGACATGTTAATGGTTACTTGGCCTCCACACTTCCTAAGGGGCATTTTGGGTATTCCCCAAAAATATGAATTAGGGTTTCATACATGTATAAATACCCATATGTTTCATGTAGCATGATCTCTTCTCTTAGTCTCTCTTAGGCCTCCTTCTCTTTAGTTTAGATCAAAAATAAAATGAAAGCTCCTCTTTCTCTTTTCATGGCTACTTAAGCCATTTTTATTTTATGTAATCTTTTTTATGCAATTTAATATATGTTCTTTCCTTTTCATGTTCATTTACTTTCATGTTGTAGTGTAGATCTCTTCTCTTTTATGCAAGTAGGATAATTTTTCCTTTCATTTTGATCTCTTTTTTTTCTTCTTTTTATTCAATGTTGCTTGCTACATTTGTTCATATGATAACAAATATGAGAAGCTAAACCCCTTAAATTTAGGGGTAATGAAGCTCTCTAATCATGTAGCTTCAACTTAATTTGATGTTTATGCTCTCTTTTTGTGCTTAATGAGAATGATTGAAGTGGTTTAATGATGTTGTTTAGCTTTGAATTTGATAGTCTATGTTGTTTATAACAAATAGGCTATGCTTAGTCAAACAAAATACAAATTGCCTCTTCATCTACATATGATTATGGCAAAGAAGTGATTGTTGAAATTAAAATTTGATGGCTTATATTTCTAATTAATAGTTAATAAGCCATGCTTAAAATAGATTTTGCTTTCAACTTTCTTGTCATATTTTATGAGATTTAAAAGTGCATTAGTGGTTGTGTTATAGTTTGATGGTTTATATTGAGCTAATTAATAGCACAAATATACCATACTTATGATAAGCACATCAACTAATTCACTAATGACAAGAAAAGAGAGATCATAACTTCATTTTGTTGATTTATATGATCTAGAGAGTGGATTTATCTCTAAATTGTTCTTTTAACTCTCATATTTTTATCATTTTCTTTTGCTAGTTTTTGTTAGTTTCTTACATTTATAGCTATTCACTCTCGACTTCGGTATAATTTGATTGCATGGAATTTTAAAATCATCAATTCCCTGTGGATCGACCCGTATTCGCCGCGTGCTACATTCGTACACCGTGCGCTTGCGGTTATTTTTAAATTTAAATCCGTTCGACGGTTTTCTAAACCGATAGAATTTCCGTCGACGAACAAGTTTTTGGCGCCGTTGCCGGGGAATTATTTTGATTTTGATTTTTTATTCTTCGAATTATTTTTGTTTGATTTTCGTGTGTTTGTTTTGTGTGCTTGTACATAAAAAAAAAGTTTGTGTTTGTGTGCATTTTGATTTTCGTTGTTTGTAGGTTGCTAGTTTCTTTTTCATTAGCATTTGCTCTTCTATTACAAAAAAAACAAAAACAAAAAAACATTCACAATTACAAAACAAAAACAAAAACATTTTATTTCTGTTTCAATTTGCATTTCATTTTTACAACCATCATTGTATTTACAACATGCACTGTTACATTGCATATTTCACTGATTCACATTTTCAATTTGCAATTTCTGTTCACTGTCTGTTCACAGTGCCTTCATACCATCTCACCAGAGAACCCACATGCCTACTCATTCCACAACACAACAACATCACAACCTTCCTGCACCATCAACCTCAATTTCCCCAATCACCACCTGAAACAGTGCTACAAACACTACCATTCACCTCACCATCTCCACTGCTTCAAACAACTGCAGCTTCACAGCCTCAACAGTCTCCCCACATCACAGTCTTCAACCACTCCCCACAATTTTCACCACTCCTCCAATACAATACAAACTAACATCAACCATTGCATTCATCACGTCAACCCAAACCTCACATACCATTACACTTTCACCATCACAAACTGCCCCTCTGAACAACTGCATTCCACCAGTCTACTTCACTTCCACCAATCTACATTCCTCCAACTACAAGAACCACCTCCTCCAGCGAACTGTGCACTTTAGTTCAAACCACAGCCTATAACATTGCAAAACATCCACAACTTCACAGCAATTTTCCTTTAGACAGACATCAACATCAAACTTGCCTCCTACACCCATCTCTGTACAAACACATTCATCTACTTCAGCAACTTCTCAACCAATTTACTGCCTTCCTCCTCACAATTCATACATCTCTTCCACTCACAAACCATCTACACTCAACACCACAACTCCTCCATCAACCGTAGATACTTCCTTCAACTACTACTCAAACCCCACAGCTACTTCCACTTCACCACTCAAGGTTCATCACCATAACAGTCCATCACCCTTCAACTCTGTTTCACTGCTCTTCATCACACCCGTACAACCGATACTACCTTTGAACCACCTGCAACACTTGCATATTCAACTGCATACTTACTATCACTTGCAGCTGTTACTGCCTCCAAAACCTAGCTGCAGTTCTTGAACCTCTAATTGCTACAAACAAACCATCTCGACTTCAAAAATTCCAAAAAAAAAACGGAATAAACCACTGAGTCACGAGTTCCTCGAAGCCAAATCAAAGACTCAAAGCCGCATCTTCCTTAATCCCCAATCGCGAGCGACGATCAACCAGTACCACCATCGCCACCCAAACCTCACCGCAACCTTTCCCCAAATTCCATTCCATTCGAAACCCAATTCGCGAAACAATCTCGTAAGCAAGCATCGCGATTTAGTTTTGAGAATTGAACACTCGAGAAATCAAACCTGATTTTGATTTTTGATTTTGATTTTGGTTTTGAGAAATTTTCTGTTAGAAGAATTCGTGAATTGTATTATGAATTTGGCCAGGCTTGATTTTAAATTGTGAAGGGGTTCTAATTGGGCCGGTTTGCTTTCTTTCTATGTTGGGTAATATTATTTAGGCTGAGTAATTCTTTGTTAAAAAAAAAGAAGGGGAATTTGTTTTGTTTTGTCCTGTTTTATTTTGTTTTCAAGTCGTTTTATTTTAGTTTCTCTTTGTTAAAAAAAAACAAGCTTTTTTTTTTTAAAGTAAAACCCTACTTTTAAGTTTCCTTTCAAAAAAAAAAACAAAAAAAAAATATATTGTATATATCTTAGTTTTTAATTTTCAGGTTGCCAAAGCAGGAAATAAAGGAAGAATAGCTTGCTAAAAATTGCTTCCTTAGCTAGCCAAAATAAATTACTCTGCTTGCTAAAAAATTCTTCTTTCATTTCTAGTTTTATTTGAATTGAATTTTTGGTTGCTTGCATTTGCATTTTAAACAAATAAAAACAAAAATCATTTGCAGTTGCATTGTTAATACACGTTTAATTTCTGCTTTGCATTTCATCTTAGATTTTGATTAATAATAACGGTTAGAAATCAATAACACTAAATTGTATATTGACAATTTGTCATTTTTCGACAATTTAATTTCTCGGTGTCTAGGCTACGGCAGAGCAATAATCAGTTATAAATATTACGGTGATTCGTAAATATTATACTGAATTGTTTCTCTGAAGGTACTTAAACCTTCGGCTGCATTGCTACGGTGATTCGTGGTGCACCGATAAATCCTATCCGTTACCTGGCTGAGAACTATCTTGTTGATTTAAGACAATTTGTAATTATACAATTTTGGGTTAACTTAGGATAAATCATTTGTAATTAACCCCTGCATTCATTTAGTTGCATTAGTTCATGCATATTTAAAAAAAAACAAAAAAATTTCAAAACCCAAAACTAATTTTTTTTTGTAAATATTCCTTTTCCTTTGAAATTTTTAAATCCTTCTTCCTTGAAATTTCAAAAATCCAAAAAAATTAGAGAAACAAAAATCCAAAAAAAAATTAATTATAAAACTTTTTCAAAAACAAAAAAAAATTAAAAACAAAAAAAAAATCAATTTCCCTTTTGAAAAATAAATTCTATTTTTAAATATTTTTCCTTTATAAAAAAAAAATTCTTGAAAATGTCCGAATTTCCATATTCACATGAATTTTACGATAGTTGTGAAAATCAATATAATCCATATGAGTTCACTCCAAATTCGTATGGATATTTTAACAACAACTTTTGTTTAAACGATTCAAATTTCGGACAACAAAGTTTTCAAAACAATGATCAACCCTCAAATCTCGGAAATAACATTTCAACTTTACTTGAACTCTCTACACAACAAAATCAAAGTGTAAACGATTTGTGTGACTCATATTTGTGTAATAGTTCAAGTCAAAATAATCAAAATTTGAATTCACTTCAAAATTCAAATGATTTTGAGTATAACCCATGCCAATTCAATTTCGAGCTTCAAAATGAATTTCAAAATCAAGATGAAAATGTGAACCAATTTTCAAATAATTTTGGCAATGGAAATAGTTTCAATAAAGATACAATTGAAAACTTTGGTTATCAACAAATTCAAAACGAATATTTTCAAACTAATAATCATGAATTTTATTTTGTTGGCCAAATGGAAAAAGATAACGGGGATTTATTAATTGAAAAATACAAAACTTTTCGTGAAAATCATAATCAAATCCCAACTTCCGAAGAATCAAATCCACCATTTATTGAAATTGGCGATTCTTGTCCTCAACAAGTACAAATCAAAAGTTTTCAAGTTACTAATCACAAATTTGACTTTGTTGAACAAATGAATGAAATGTACAATGGTCACATGGATTTGGTGTTCGAAACATATTTGAATCAACGTGATAAACATACTCAAATCCCAACGTGTGACAAGTCAAGTGCTAATCCACCTTTTACCCAAATCGACGATTTTCAAATAACAACTTTTGAATTTGATAATGACGATCTTAATCAAGTTGTTGAAAATACGGTAATTGAGTTGGATTTCAATTCTTTTGAGGGTGCGAAACTTGATTTAAAATTCGATCTTCCTTTTCTCGGTTTCGAAAATTTGAATACAACAACTTTGGATTTTGAACTTGAGATATGTAATAAAGTTGTTGATAATCCAACAAAGGAAGACGAATGTAATGAACACGAATTTTTTGGACTTTTGGATGACGAGTTGTTAAATTCCGACGAGGAAGATGAAAATCACCATCTTGATTTTGAAATCAATAACTCTGAAAATGTTTTCAATAATAAACTTGAATTTCAATTTGGTGAAAATAAATGTGAATTTCAACCAATTGTTTTATCAACCCCAAAAATCATTGTAAACAAAACAACTCGTTCAATTTTTAATAAAACAAAATTTGTTTTTCCAAATCCACATTCAACTTCGAAATCTTTTACGATTTGGTTTTTCGAGCTTAGGCTATGTCTCGTGTACTCGACGAGACAAATGAATCGGTTTTTGGAAGACCGTTTCATTTACTTTTTGACAATATACTTTCTGATCTCGTGTAAATACCGTTCGTTTTCATGTAAATAATAATAAACATCCCCTTCACTTGGGTTGACTGTGGGGACGCAGTCAAAATCAAGTGTGGGGGGAGACTCATCTTCATTCTTTTCTTTCATGGTTTATTTTTACTTTAAAATCACAAAAAAAAAATAAAAAATAAAAATCCCAAAAACAAATTTTCTTTTGATTTATTTTTAAAAGAAACACTATAAGATAAATATATGGCTTTGGTTTATTAAATTGAAATTTTTGGAAATTTATTTGTCTAAACAAAAATAAAATTGAAGTTTGATTACAAATAATAATGGTTTAACTAGTATATAGGAAGATTCATGGTGTTAATTATGAAGTATATCCTAATTGAAAAACTTTGTTTTAAAAAGTGGTTGATTTAAAGTAAAGGATATAACATTTTTTTTTGTCTTCTAAGTTAAATGGTGCTAAGATGATTTTCAAAACTCTCTCTCTCTCTTAAAAAATAATAATAAAAATAATACAAAATAATAACATCCAAGTATTCACTCTTATTTAAAAGTCCTCACGGTTATGCATGGGTGAATTACTTGGAATCTTTGATTATGTGCTTAGATACTCATTTAAAAGTCCTCACGGTTATGCATGTATGGAACACATGTAAAAAAAAACATAATAAAAACCACCTACGGTCGATAGGTGTATGCACGAAAGTGTGTGCACTCGCCATGCTCTGTACTCCCCTCACATAAGTCCGAAAGGCAGTGCATGGGTGGTATATCTGGCCTCAGTTTACCTGAGCTAGGTGTGTAATTTTTCTTGAAAATAATGAGGGAGCAAGCAATTGAAATCCTAGCACTATTTTTACTTATTTGATTTGATTTGTTATTGAAAGGAAATGAAATACCACTTTGATAAACTTTGATAATCAACTAAGGATCCATTTTATAATTACACTTTGTTATCAACCGAAACAACAAGTTAAACTATTGTCTATTTGTTATGATAACTTGATTTTTGTTGGAAATTTTGACGAGTAAATGACATTAATTTTCAAGATAATAACCAAAACCTATATTTAACTTATTCGTGTCAATTTAAAAATAAATCCTTCATTTGTAAATATTTTCAAAATTTTGCATTCATCTCTTTGTAAATATATCTTGCATTTTGTAAATATTTTCATCCTGCATTTGGATTTTGTGGGTAGTATCCGCTGAAAACCCTCACGAGACAACACTCGTCCTACTGGGGACACCCAGAGGTTTAACGGCTTGTTGCATACGCTCAATGCATTCGTGCTCCCTACGAAAACGGATTTATCTTAGTTTTTCTTTATTCGAGGACGAATAAAAATATAAGTGTGGGGGTATTTGATGTGCACGTAAACGTGCATATTTTTACCACCATATTTATTTTATTTAAATTAAATAAATGATCATATTGGGTATTTTAACTTGTTTTAACCAAAATTCATATTAATTCCAAATTTTCATATATTCATCTTCATATAGGGGCAAAACGGTCATTTAAGTGCATATATTTCTTTGAGAAAAATTAATTGAAAATTTGTATATATTTTTGTAGGAAATTGATCTCAAATAGAAGTGGTTTCATGAAGATATGCATGCACAAAATTAATACAAAGGAATGAAGATGGAAATAATTCAAAGTGAAGAACATGGAGGGCCCCACCTACCCACCTACCTTAATGTACAAATTAAAGGCTAATGCACATGCTTTTGGACTTAATGGTTTCATGTACACTTAATGGGGGATTAAGACATGTTAATGGTTACTTGGCCTCCACACTTCCTAAGGGGCATTTTGGGTATTCCCCAAAAATATGAATTAGGGTTTCATACATGTATAAATACCCATATGTTTCATGTAACATGATCTCTTCTCTTAGTCTCTCTTAGGACTCCTTCTCTTTAGTTTAGATCAAAAATAAAATGAAAGCTCCTCTTTCTCTTTTCATGGCTACTTAGCCATTTTTATTTTATGTAATCTTTTTTATGCAATTTAATATATGTTCTTTCCTTTTCATGTTCATTTACTTTCATGTTGTAGTGTAGATCTCTTCTCTTTTATGCAAGTAGGATAATTTTTCCTTTCATTTTGCTCTCTTTTTCTTCTTCTTTTTATTCAATGTTGCTTGCTACATTTTTTCATATGATAACAAATATGAGAAGCTAAACCCCTTCAATTTAGGGGTAATGAAGCTCTCTAATCATGTAGCTTCAACTTAATTTGATGTTTATGCTCTCTTTTTGTGCTTAATGAGAATGATTGAAGTGGTTTAATGATGTTGTTTAGCTTTGAATTTGATAGTCTATGTTGTTTATAACAAATAGGCTATGCTTAGTCAAACAAAATACAAATTGCCTCTTCATCTACATATGATTATGGCAAAGAAGTAATTGTTGAAATTAAAATTTGATGGCTTATATTTCTAATTAATAGTTAATAAGCCATGCTTAAAATAGATTTTGCTTTCAACTTTCTTGTCATATTTTATGAGATTCAAAAGTGCATTAGTGGTCGTGTTATAGTTTGATGGTTTATATTGAGCTAATTAATAGCACAAATATACCATACTTATGATAAGCACATCAACTAATTCACTAATGATAAGAAAAGAGAGATCATAACTTCATTTTGTTGATTTATATGATCTAGAGAGTGGATTTATCTCTAAATTGTTCTTTTAACTCTCATATTTTTATCATTTTCTTTTGCTAGTTTTTGTTAGTTTCTTACATTTATAGCTATTCACTCTCGACTTCGGTATAATTTGATTGAATAGAATTTTAAAATCATCAATTCCCAGTGGATCGACCTGTATTCGCCGCGTGCTACATTCGTACACCGTGCGCTTGCGGTTATTTTTAAATTTAAATCCGTTCGACGGTTTTCTAAACCGATAGAATTTCCGTCGACGAACATTAATGTAATAAGAGTAAGCCTACAGTAATTCTTCTCATAAATTGATAACTGATTATATAATGAAATACTATCCATAATAAGGCAATTTGATTGAATAATAGAATGGAAAGTCTATTAAATGGGATTATTGAAAATAAAATTGGTAATTTCTGAATTAGTGAAAGTGGAAGTAAGGATAGTAATTATTGTAATAATTAAAATGGGATTCAATTAGTATTTAATGAACCTTAATGCATATTAATGAGAATTTAAGGCAATAGTCACCAGAATTGAAGGAAATAAGATAAATTGAAATGTAGTTTATTTGTAAAACAATAGGTGGTGTAATATAGGAATGAAATAAAAATAGATAAGTTTAATTGAGACTTTAATTTCAAATAACGGGTGAAATTGACCAAAATATATTAGCTGAAAATATGATAGTCAATAAATAAAGGATGGAATGAGAGCATTAAGGTAATGAATGGGGAAATAGGGTAATTATGTTTATAGAGTGGTAATGAATTTAATAAGAAGATTGATTTGAAACAAAAAAATCCATTGAAATCCAATTTATGGTAAGTGTAATTATTGGGGAAATTGAAATTAAATGTTATGCAATTGAGATAAAGAAATTGGAAAAAATGTTAATGTATCTGGATATATATACCAAAATAAACGGTACCTAAGATGATAATACGATAAATAGTCATTTTTTTTTGATTCAAAGTATTCTAGTTATCAACATTTGTCATATAAACAAAACATAACGGCTCTTTTAATGGCAGCAAGTCTAACGGCTCTTTCTCCCTCTCTCCCTACGTCTTCTTCTCCTCAGATTGTTGTTCCTTGTCTTCCCCTCCTGGTAGGCTCCAATCCCTCTGTTCCTCCTCCTCCTCCTCTCCCGCCGCCTTTACCCCCTCCTGCTCAGACTGTAACCACTCCCTCGCTTGTTAACCCTTCCTCGGTTGCTGTTACAGACAACTCATCTCCTTCTATACGATCTTGGTCTTCTCTCTTTGCTTCCAAACCGCGTAATGCTGGTGTGTTCTCGCCTATAGATTACAATCTTAATTATCTTGGCAAACCTCTTTTGCCACCTGCTGAATTATACTCTGAAGGGAAAAATTACTGGGATGATTATTTAGTGGGTTTCTTTCTTGGTGAAAGTGTTAATTACATGGCAGTCATCACTCACTTCAAGAGATTTTGGAAACTTAAGGGATCTTACGACATAAAGTCTAATGGTACTAACTTTTTTTTCAAATTCAATTGTCAAGAGGATAAACTTAAAATTCTGAAAGCTGATCCCACCTTCATACGTGGGCAAATGTTTATTATTACCACTTGGAAACCATCTTTTGGTACTGTGCAATCTCAAGTTAAATATGTTCCTATCTGGATACATTTATATAATATACCACATATCGCATGGACATTACTTGGCATAAACTGGATTGCCTGTCATCTGGGTAAGCTGATATGCTTCAATGAAGCCACAGAGAAGCAAGAGCGATTGGAATACGCTAAATGCTTGATTGAAATCTCGCCAGACAAAGAGTTACCTGATTATATCCTTGTTGGAGATAGTCAAGACACAGTTCAAAAAGTGTATGTTGAATACACTTGGAAACCCCTAATATGTACTGAATGTAAAGCTTTTGGCCACTCAACAATGACATGTGACTTACATGGTAGCAAAGAAGACATTAATGAAAAAACTGGTAACTTACATGTCATCAAGGAAAAAGCAACACAAAAAGCAGACAATTCAAGCTATGTCCAAAAGAAACCTGTGAAAGATAATGTCAAAAAAGATGGTGATGAAATGCACAGAGTAAAGCAACAGTATTGGCAAAGGAAAGAGAAACAATCAAATGCTATATTAACAGAGACACAGAGCAATATAGAAATTAATGAGAAAAAAGATGCTTCTGAAATTGACAACATACACAAAAACATGGAAAAAGCAATAGATGGTAACATAGAGATCAATAATTCCTTCTCTATACTTGCTGATATAGAGGAAGGTGAATTAATTGAAATACATGATGATGTTCATAGCAATAAAGAAATGTTTTCAGATCACAATAACAATAATGCTATGGATATGCACTATGTAAATGAGAAGCAACTCTGCAACAATGAAGCAACAAGTGATCCATATTCAAGACACACACAAGCAATCTCCACAAAATATAATCTGGATAATATGGAGACAATTTTGCCTATACAAAATTCTACTTCTCCCATACATAGTGCAGACATAGATTCTAATCATATGCAAGTATTTAATGATACAACAAATCCTTCACACAAAGCAAGCAGTAGAAAAATCTCTTCTACTTTGAAAAAGCAAGATAAAAGTCCATATTTGAAACTAAAGCCGCCCACTGACATTGATTTATATCTGCCTGACACTACCATTTCAAAGAATAAAGATACTGGAAATAACTCTGAAACTGAAGAAGAATGTTCCAGTGAGTCAGTAGAAGACTTAAATGAAGGCATGGATTTCTCTGCTGATCGAATTCTTGCTAAAATAAATACCAAAAGCTCATCAGGGAAGAAGAAAAGATTCACCAGGCAATCTGCCAAAGCAAATAAAAAGAAGATATGATAGATAGTATGGGTTACTGGAATATCAGAGGAGGTCATGACAAAGCAAAAAAATTTGAAATCAAGCAATTAATACAGGGCAACAAACTTCATCTTCTTTGCCTTGCAGAAACTAAATACTCTGAATTAGAAACCATTGATGCAACAAAGATTTTTGCTCCATCTTGGTCTATGATTCACAATCACATAAATGCTCCTTATGGTCGCATTATGGTTATATGGAATCCTCTTACATTTTCTGTTAATGCAGTGGCTACTCATAGACAATATATACACTGCAATATTTTACACTTGCCCACAAATTCTAATTTTGTTTCTACTTTTATATATGCAGAAAACACAAAACAAAAAAGGCAATACCTGCTTGACTTGCTCCCCACTCTACAACCCAATGCTCTTCCGTGGTTATGCTTGGGTGATTTCAACTGTATGCAGTTCTCTGATGATAAATATGGAGGGCTTCCTCTTAATGTCAATGATGTCTCCCCCCTTAATAACTCCATACATTCTGCCCAGCTACATCAAATGCCCAAAACTGGAGTCTTCTATACTTGGAATAATTGCAGTAGGTCGGGAACACGCACGTTCTGTCGTTTGGATAGATCCTATTTTAACAATGAAGCTTTTTCTAATTGGCCATGCCTTTTATCTCATTTCCTTCCACCCTCCTTGTCTGATCACAGTCCTATCATAGTTGATTGGGGCACTGGTTATATTAAAGGACCCTCTTCCTTCAATTTCTTTAACAACTGGACTCAAGATAATGATTTCATGAGTATAATACAGCATACTTGGAGTGCTAATAAGTTTGGCAACCCCATGTTCATTCTTCAATCTAAACTAAAAGATTGCAAAAACAATATCAAAACATGGGCTACTGAAAAATTTGGTACAGGTAATAAGCTTACTTCCAAATTAAGAAATGATCTAAACAATATTCATATTATGATGCAGGCTAATCCCAATGATATTGAATTATCCAACAAGGAGCACTCCTTATCTACTCAATTAAAAGCTGCTATTGTCACTGAAGTTAATATGCTGAAAGCTAAAAATAGGAATAATTGGGATATAGGAGGTGACAAAAATACTAAAATCTTTCACAACTCTCTGAAGATAAAAAAAGCTGCTACCATCATCCACAAGATAAAAGATAAAAATGGTTATGAAGCTACTACCCAGATTGGTATCAAAAATGCTTTTCTTTCTTATTATAAAAGTCTCTTTTCCAATTCTGATAACAAACCTGATCTTCACCTTCTTACTGATTTAAACTTTAAGACTATATCAGATGAACAATCTATTAGCCTTATTAAACAGATTACCAAAGAGGAAATAACTGATGCTATCTTTAATATGAAGAAAGATAGCTCTCCAGGCCCAGATGGTTTCACTGCTCATTTCTTTCAAAAATGTTGGAGCATCATTAACATTGATTTTTGTAATGCCTTACTTCATTTTTTTAAAACCAATATTCTCCTTAATGGCATTAATCATACTAAACTTGCATTAATACCTAAAAATGATCTACCTCAAAGTGTCACTGAGTTTAGACCCATTGCTTGTTGCAATGTCATTTATAAATGCATTGCTAAAATCTTATCTACGCGAATGAAAATTTGCCTGAATGATATAATATCTTCTAATCAAAATGGTTTTATTCTTGGTAGATCTATTACTGACAATATTTTGCTATCCCAAGAATTAATAAGAGGCTACAATAGGAAAAATATTTCTCCTAGATGTTTTCTTAAACTTGATATTCAAAAAGCTTTTGACACAATTAGATGGGAGGCTATTATATCCATTATGTCCAGATTGAATTTCCCCCTCCCTTTTCTAGCTTGGATACATACTTGTATTTCCACTGTCAAAATTTCTTTATCTTTAAATGGTGAATGCTTTGGATATTTCAAATCTGGGAAAGGCATTAGACAAGGGGATCCCATCTCCTCCTCTATTTTTGTCATTGTTATGGAAGTGCTAACTCAACTTTTGTGTAAGGATAACATTAGCAATAATATTGATTACCATCCTAAATGCAAAGTTCATAAAATCTCCTCCTTAATGTTTGCTGATGATCTTCTCCTTTTCACTAAGCCTAACATCAAATCTATAGCTAATACTCTTGCTACTTTGGATAATTTCAAAGCTATGACTGGTTTACAAATTAATAAAAGCAAATCTCATATAAGTATAGCTGGTGTGAATGATACTTTAATCACTAACATTCTTCAACTCTCTGGTCTGCAAATTATGGATATGAATGCTACCTATTTAGGTGTCCCTTTATGTAAATCTAGAATAAGTATTACTCAGTGTCTCCCTATGTTCGAAAAAATAACTCAAAAACTTAATTTTATGAACACTTCTAAAATATCTCAAGCTGGTAGGCTATTGATCATCAAAAGCATTGCCACAGCCATGTGCACATATTATTTTCGATTATTTATCATACCTACTAAACTTATTAACATGCTTAACCGTGCTTTTAATCACTTTATTTGGCATGGGAATATTTACTCGAACAAACTTATTCCTATTGCTTATAAAAAGATTATTACACCTTATAAAATGGGTGGTCTTGGTATTATCAATCTCAAAATATGGAATATTGCTGCTAACTCAAAACATATCAATAATCTTCTTACTGACAAGTATGGTCTTTGGGCTAACTGGAATAGGCACTATAATCTCAAAAATAACAACTTCTGGACCATGACTATTGATAACAATGCTAGTTATCATTGGAAAAAAATTCTAAAGCATAGGCAGCAATTATTACCTATGGTTCAATGTGATAAAAACAATTCCTTTTGGTTCTCGCCTTGGTGCTCCTCTGGTATGATTCTATCTACTATTGTTGACTATAATCTGATCTCTAATTCTGGTATCCCTCTGCATGCTACTGCTAATGATTATATTTCTGATGATGGTATTCATTTGCCCCATGTTTCCTCGTCCTCTCTGATTTCTGTTTGGAGTATTATCAGAGATAATTTCACTAATCATAAGATAGAAGGCCTTGCTTGGTGTAATATCCCCCACTGCATCTCTAATGTCTACAATTCAATCATATGCAGTACTTCCAATGCTTACTTTGCCTGGCACTCAAGAATCTGGCATTCGGGATCATTACCAAAGCATAACTTACTCCTCTGGAAATGTCTCAACAATGCCCTGCATACGCAAGACAATCTTGTGAGGAGGAATTTCATCAATCACTCTAATTGCATTCTTTGCAACCGTGCTCATGAGAACGTTGGCCATCTCCTTTTCAATTGTCTCTTCTCCTTTCACCTATGGCGACGTACTTTATTACATTTAAATGAACAGCCTCCTGTTCGTGACTTCAAGATTGAATGGATACGTATTTTCAAAGCTACTCGATGGAAATCGCCTTCTTCCATTCGCCTTCTCAAACACCTAAAGATAACGGTCGCTGCCATATGGGAGGAGAGGAATAATAGAAGATTTGCCAATAAATACTCTTCCCTATCTACTGTGCTTGGAAATATTATTCGGTGATGCATCTGTTTTGTTGTCTTGCAGTTTGCTTTTGTTTTGACTTTGTATTTACCCTTTTGCTTAAGCTTCTCTAAGCTTTGTATCCTTTTTCTTTTTCAATAAATGTGGACTGTCCACTCTAAAAACAGGCTGGCTTTGCCAAAAAAAAAATAATACGATAAATAGTGAATTTAAAGAATAGGAATCGGGATTTATTTATTTAGTTGAAATTTAAGTTAAATAATTATTGAGTTTATTGCAAATAGGTAGGATTTAAACATTAAATTTTCGTTATTTGAAATGAAAATGGAATAAGAAAATATTAATGCAATAGCTTTGAATCCAAAGATAAATCCATCTATTTGTCAAACACGAATGGAATAATCTTTAATTTATTAATTAAATTGAAAATTTGACGATAAGAATTATAATTTGTGAATAATGAAATTTTAAATTTAACATTGAAATTGATAAGTTAACTAACTTCAAATTGACATCATAAATTTGTTAAATTAGTGTGAATGATTTGGAAATATAAAAATGAGAAGAATCGTCAATTTTAAAAGTTGAAATTGGGAATTTGATTAATTAATTTTTAATTTATTTAATTAATGTAAAAATAGCCATTTTGGCCACTGACTCGGATTTCGATGAAACCAGTTTCATCGGATCCGTAATGGTGAATTATTGTAGGGTTTCAAGTTTCGTAGCGATCGGACTTGCCGTTTGATCATACGAACACGAAAATCCTTGAAATATATGCAATTGAAATCAATTGAAATCAATTTGGAAAATACTTGTTTTAGCATAACTTCTTCATACAATGGAATTTGGACTTGAAACCTTTTCCATTGCGTTTAAAATATTTTTAAACATCTATTTTGATATATGGGTTGAACCAATTTCGTTCCGGAGTCAGAATGGGCTTTTTGGGTCACTTTGTCGTTAGCGCGTACATCTATCTTATCCGATCCATCCTATTTCAACTTTGCCTAAATAAACCCAGTTATATACCCTCATTTTCCCTCATTTTCATTTGTCTGTACGTATATCTCAACTCTCTCTCCTCCTCGATGGCAGAAAACATAATTTCAGATCCAATTACAATTCAAAATCAAAGTCAAAAATTCAAAGCCCTCAGAAAAATTTGAAAAAAATATTCGTTGAAGCTCTCGACTGGAGTAGTTCATTGGTGGTGTTCGTTTTTCGATTCAGTTTGTTGTTTGATCAGTAAAAATCAAAGAACTGTCGACCGTTCATCGCGCGACGATGACCATGGTCGGATCGAGAAACCCTTTCTGGGTATTGAAGAGAGGACCGAGGGGACTTCATCCATGTAGTTTATTTCACGAATCGATGGTTAAATCGTTGTGTAATTTAGATTAGGGTTTTATATTTTGTGACGGCTGTTGTTTTCAGTCAGGACCGAAGTCGCAGGTTTGAGCGAGGCTTCGGAGGGGTCGCGAATGGTCGCAGCAAACATCGAGGGGAGCGGCGCTCGGCATGAGGTGGCGGCGGTCTCTGTCGAACGCGAAACGGTATGTTGAGGTCAGGGCTCTTCGTGTTCTGGTATGGGTGTTGCGTGTTCCCTATAGATACGTGAAGAAATGAAGATGATGCCGTGTCAACGTGCATGGGCGAGTTTTGTTTGTTTTGTTGTTTTAATTAAATTTTGTTTTCAATCGCATTTATCGTCATAATTTTTGCATACGATATCCGATTTACGCGCGGTTTCTTTTGTTAGGATTGTATTAAAATTCCAGACTCGATGATTCTCCTTGGACGAATTCTAAGAAGGTCAAATTTTTGGGTTTAAATTGAATTTAAATTCAAAAGGTGAGTGTTTTAACACACTCACAACTTCTAAAATTTCTTGTGTTTGTTAAATTAATTTATGATGTTTTAGAAATTTATTTATAGCTGTTTGGCATATATTTCATCATTATCTCAGTAAATTTGCATCCCTATAATTTGCTTATTATTTAATTCATTTTTGCATATAAACTGCCAGTGAAAATTTGTCAAATTTATTATTGCATATAAAATGCTAGTTAAATTTATTTATTTTTGCATATAAACTACAATTAAAAAGTTATTTAATTCATTATTGAAAAATTAACTGCCAGTAATTAATTATTATTTATTGATGTGATTGTTTGAATTGGATGATAAATTTATAAATGTTTGATGATTGATATGATGGATGAATGGATGCTGTATTTATATTGTATAAACTGCAAGTTACTATGCATTTTCATTTCATCCGGGATTGTGGTTTGAAATGATATACAACCGCATTTTTATTTCTAAATTGCGGATTGAAATGATAAATATCTGTATCACTTGACCATAGGATAGAAAATTATATACAGGCAACGCGGTATATATAATTATTTTTGAAATGATTTTCTATGGTTTTGGAAAGAATACGTTTTAATAAATATTAATTTTGATACATATATAGTTAAAATTTTGAATTTAGCTATGTATAAACTTGTTTCGAATTTTAAAATAAGCTAAATAATGAAGTTAATTTCCTTTATATAATATGGTTAGGAATATATTAGAAATTCTATTGTATATAGAGTTTATAATAACTCAAATAAAAGTAAGGTTGAAGATAAATGTGAATATGATTTGAGTTAAAGTATTTAAGAATTTCCTCGAAAAATTTGTTTTGAAATGTAAATAAATTAAGATTTAAAAGATATGATTTTATAACTTGATTTTTGATTTGGGGATTTAAAGGAATATCAAATTAATTTAAAGAATATTATCAAGTTAATTTAATTGAAAAGAATATCCGGTTATTGAAGTTTAAGGGTTTTACTTAAATAATATTTGTTTTATTAAGTATACATTTCAAGTTTTAAATAATAGGAATTGGATTTGATATATTAAATTTTCAAAGAATCCATTTGAAATAGTGGAATATTTAAAGAGTGGAAAATACGAACTATAAAAATTTAAGTTTTGAAATATAGAATATTTAAGTATGAAATATATGGGAATTAAAATGGTTTATTTGGAGGTTCAAATTGATATTGGGATTTTATTGTGAAATTTAAAGAAGCAATTTTATTTTATTAAGTAATATAGTATTTAAACCATTAAATATTAAAAGTTATGTTTCAAAGGTATGGTTTCAAGGTATATAGATTTGAAAAGGCTATGATTTTTGAAAAAGATATATTTGATATCATATGGATTTGGGTCTTTAAGATATAAACGATATCAAATTTATGTAGTTTTGAAATGAATATTTATTCTGGTTTCTAAAGGTATAACTTATTTTGAAATAACCGCGGTGTTATAATAACGTTTGGTTGTTGAAGGGACCAGGATCGGAAGTTATCATACTCTCTGCCAACTCCGAAAACCACTTTAACAACCATGTACGCGGTGGAGATTCCAGAATAAAGTAGAATGGCGGCGGCGTTTCCTTTGAGGTAAATACGTGGACCCAACTCCCGTAAGTTGGCATAAGGTGGCTAATACAGGAGCGATTGACGGGTTAATTGAGGTAGCACCTTTGATCGG
The DNA here is from genome assembly GCA_030765085.1 of Allium cepa. Classification (NCBI taxonomy): domain Eukaryota; kingdom Viridiplantae; phylum Streptophyta; class Magnoliopsida; order Asparagales; family Amaryllidaceae; genus Allium; species Allium cepa. The sequence continues at coordinate 295,141,289 of CM060942.1, forward strand.
ACACATCCCTTCGATATTATACTTTGACTTTTGGATTGATTCGGTGGCCACTTTTGATTTTTTTTATTTGGGGGCGTGGCTCGAGGTGGGCGGTAGCTGCTGCTACGCGTTACCACCGGCCCGGAAGCGTAATTGGTATATCTACCCTAGCATTGCCTAGTTGTGCCGTGTCACCTACCCTATCGCGCCTTGTACGAGTTTGCTTTTCTCCCGTAGCCCATGGAATATTTAGGGTGGTCTCCCGATCTGGAGATGCCCTGATATTGGATGGACTACTGGGACTATTACGTGTTAAGGGCTATATAGGTAACCCCTTAATGCTGAGAAAAAAGTTAGGTTATTTTACAATTAGACGCTATTATAATAGCGAAATATACTACATAGTAAATAGTTTAACGGATCCTTAAGAGATGTGAATCTCGAGCATCTTTTGAGTTACTGCACTCATGTTTATTTCTGTTGATTTAACTTACATAAGATCTTTTAGTTCTGACTCGAGTGTTTTGTCTTTTCAATTCGCTCGGGTCAGTACGAGCGTTTCAGGATCGAAGACTTTAGCTCTGGAGGACGAAGACGGAGATTTCTATTGTTATTATTTATTATATTCCACTACACTCATATTGTTCCGCTACATTGTTATATGGTATGTGTAACTTTGATGCATGTTGTATAAGTATAATCGAATATTTTGAAACAGCTTTATAAACTGTATATTTGATTATTATATTTTATACTTCCGCTGTGAGATTCTGTTTTGTTTTATTTCTTTCTCGTTTTTCTTATTTACCCCATAACAATCCTCCCTTCCGAACGGTTTGAATCGGCACGTGTGTCGATTTGAAGCGTACGAAAAGGCTGGATGTTACAATGTGGTATCAGAGCTTTGGTTTAGCGATAAACCTTAGCTTTGTGGGGTTTGACTCTTTATTAATAGGGTAGTAATACCCTATGCGAGTCATTGAGTGTATATATATGAGAGAGCGTATTTGCTAGTGTTATAAAAAGGTTTTAATATTGTGTTAATTTGTTCCGTTTTGTATTTATAAACTCTGGTTGACGCATGGGACGCTATGACATCAATAGAAGTTTCTAAACACTTTATAGGACAGACCGACATAATATTTGGTTTTAATATAGGTGAATGAAATAATTTTGCCTATTATATTTTCTATATATAAAATAATTTTTTTTTAAAATGATATATATATATATATATGGTTGCAATATATTGGTTGTTAGGTAATGAAATTTTAAATAATAGTTGAAATAAAATTTGAAATAAGAATAAATAAAATTGGGAATTTAGAACTTAAGTTCCGGGCTTTTGAAATGTCTTTTGAACGATTTTGAAATATAATAGTAATATTATTTAGAAGTACTTTCAGATATAGATATTTCAATATAATTCGAAAGAATTGTTTTAAAAGACATGTTGAAAAGAAAAATTTCTTTACTACCCTCTTTGTCGCTGGAAAATAATTTCGGTGATGAGTGCACGCATCATCGACATTCATTTTCGAGTTTCGAAGTGGGAAGGCCACTGTAGCAGTTTGACTACAGAATGATTTTGATAAACAAAAGTGAATTTTTAATTTGTTTTACATCTACTTGGACATATAAATTGTAAGTTTATATTTATCTATTATTTTAAAATGAATTGAAATTTAAAACCCGGTATTTAATTCTTGAATTTCTGATAATTAATAGTTTTAATTAGGGTAGTGAAATGGCAGTTAAGTTGTAACGACCCGTATTTTTCGTATTGATAATCGAAGAATTATTTGGTCGTTAGTGTTGTTCTTGATTGTTCGAAGTTTAGGTCGTATGGGAGTTAGCTTAGGTCGTGAGATAGCTTGGGTCGAAGGGAGCGACCTAAGGAATTGACCGAGTTAAGGTGGAACGAGTTAGTGATATGGAGCGACCTATAGAAGTGAAGCCGTGTGATAGCTTAGGTCGTGTGTTGAGTTAGGTCGTGGAGCGACTTAAAGGGGTTAACGACCTATATGTTTGGACGAGTTAGCGACTTAAGGTTTTAGTACGACCTAAATAGGTAAGCGACCTATAGGTATTGAGCGACCTAAGGGATGGACCAACCTAAGATAGAAGAGCGACTCAACGGGGTGAGCGACTTAGTGGAGTTAACGACCTAAGAGTTGGTGAGTTAAGGCTTAGTGCAGTTTAAGTCGTGAGGGAGTTTAGGTCGAGTGGAGCGACCTATGGATATAAGCGACCTAGTGATAGTAAGCGACCTAGAGGTAGTAAGCGACCTAGTGGTGGTGAGCGACCTAAGGGGTTAGACGACCTAAGTTAGGTCGTTGAGTCCTGTGTTTATTTTAGGTCATTGGATTGTTAGGTCGGTAGGTTAGTTAGGTCGTTAGACGACCTAAGGTAGGCCGCTATGAGTAGTTAGGTTGCGGCATTGTTAACTCGTGAAGTTGTTAGGTCGTAAGCTGATGAGTCGTGAGTCATTGAGTCATGATGTTAATAAGTCTCTAGGTCACAGGAATGTTAGGTCGGCCATGATGTTAGGTCGCGTGAGTATGGTGATATTAGGTCGAGCATTGGTGTAAGGCTTAGGTCGTTGAGCAGCTAGGCCGCGCGTATCTGTTAGGTCGCGTGCATGTGTTTTAGCTCGGTAGTGTTTTAGGTCGGAGGTCTTTAGGTCGGCAATAGTTAGGTCATGGGCGACCTAAGGGGGCGGACGACCTAAGGTTTCAGCCTATAAATAGAGGCGCCTATCTTCACTTTTTGGCACCGGATTTTTGAAGCGACGAAGTGCTGCCATTCTGAGAGCTCGACTACAACATTTCTTCACTTCTTTTCTCCATTCCAATCTAGTTCTAACATCCATCCAAGATCGAAGATCAAGATCGAAGATCCAAGAGCCAAAGTTGAAGATCTTCATCCAACCAAGCTAGATTTCATCGTTTCAAGCGGGATTTCGACGAATCAAGCTTGAATCTTCGCTGTCCAGATCTGAAGTTGATAGTTTTTAAAGTGTTTGGGTGATTTGGTGAGTGGTGGTTATCTCTCACGCGGACCCAAAGGAGTATATTGGATTGGTGGTTTGTTGAAGTGTTGTAGATAGTGATTTTATGCATATTTCTTTAGATCCAAGTGTAGATCCATTACTTATGAAGATGTTTACTTGTGCAAGTTCATTTATCAATTTGTAGAGACAAAACCCATGATTTATATTTGTTAGATCTATGCTAAAAACCCTTGATTCATGTATGATAGATCCTTGCTCATTTATTTACGAAATTGCCATTTTAGTTATAAATGCCTATTTAGATCTTGATTGACTACTTATTTGTTTGGATTAATGTTTGCCTTGTTTGATTGTTGTGAATAAGTTATATAGTTGATAGATTTGGACAAGTATGGTCAAAGACGATTCAAAAGCTACGGAAGAGGCTCTTGAATAAGGAAAGCTGCTTGTGGCATATGAAGCGGATGTTGAAGCTCATATGTATGAATTAGATGATGTTGAGATGGGACTTTGCCATGATGCGATGAGGCAAGCCATGATGTTGAGATGAGACTTTGCTATGATGCGATAAAGCGAAGCATGATGTGAGATAGCCTTGGTTTAATCCAGACGGGATCATCCCAAGCATGTTGATAATTCGATGATGCGATGCGAGTTGGTTGATAATGGTTAGCTTGAGAGGCGATTGAGCTAGTATGGAAATAGTCGTCAAGGAGGATGACTAGGAGGCTGAGATCTCATCGTTGTTGAAGGTTCTAGCATGCTCAAAGCAAGAGTACGTTGGAACGGGCTGCGACGACGTTCCAAGCACGGGCTGCGACGACGTGCTAGTACTCTGGGTAGTTGCGAAAATTCCTAGGCACGGGCTGCGACGACGTGCGGAGTTATGTCTAGAACCGGGGTTACCATTAGCCCTTGACAGGTGGTCATTCAACTAACGGTGAAATCAAGGCAATGATAACAGTGATAGCCGGAGTCATGGATGTTTGGACGTTTGGTTGTATCATCATTCGGTCTCAAGAGCGGTGTTTTCCGGGTGCTTATCTGATCTTGGTTTAGGTCTTGGGGGTTTGTATTTGGAAAACATCGACGTTGACTCGAATGATTGTTGCTTTACTTTAATTGTCTGCCATGTTATGCTTGCTTCTCCTTAGTATGTGTCTGGGGGCTATCACTGTAGAAAGAGGCGGAGTGGGATGGTTTGGTTCCTATTCCTTTTATCCCTTATGCTCTTTTGGTATGCTTGATAGTTGATTTACTGCTCACTAAGACTTTGTCTGACTCAAGGTTTTATGTCTCCTCTTATTACCTTGGGCTGTTCATCCATGTTGGGATGGGCAGGCTAGGTAGCAGGTGACAGGTGCTGTTCTTGGAGATCTACGTTGATGATGACGAAGACGAGCAGGAGGCTTTTGCATACTATTTCATATTATGTATTGGGTGTTCCGTTGTATATACTTTGAGTGCTTTGTAGTGAGGTTTTGATGTATTGACTGTTCTGATGGTTGTATCAAACTTCTAAGATGCTTATTTGATGATATTCTGTTATGAAGCTTCACTATACATATATTTCTCTATTGTATTTTATCCATGCGCTGTGAGTTATGCGAGAGATTCTGCGATGTTTATTCTACCCTTGACGGTCACCCATGGCTGCCTGGCACGCCTTTCAGCGCATTATTTCCTTGTTTTGGTATGGGAGTCATGGGCGGTCGTCACATTTGGTATCAGAGCTTTGGTTAATCGATTTTAGCCAACGCTCGCTGACGTAACTACGTATGAGAGACGTAATTGTATTTTGATGAATGATTACTATATATAATATAGTAGTTTAGAAGGATTTGAACTCCTTATGCAGTTGTTTCTCAAGGTGTTCTAAGTCATTCCTTTTTGTAGATATTAAGGATGAGTCGAAGGGGGAGACCAGCTGCTAGGGAAGGCCGTGCTGCTAGGGAAGCTGTTGATTATGCTCCTATGTTTGAGGCCATGATGACTTCGATCATGAGAAGGATACCAGCCTCGGGGCCATCAGTAGATGTTGGAGTTCAAGTTCAAGCTCCAAGACCAGTGGATTTTGCTAAGCTTTGCAAGGACTATACTTCTCTTGGAGGAAAGGTTTTCTTGGGAACGGAATCAACCATTGAAGTGCAAAGATGGATTGATGCTTGTGGAAGGATCTTTGGTGACTTGGGAATTGAGGATGCAACTAAGAGGAAGCTTGCATCAAGGCAACTTCAAGGGAGAGCTTCGGATTGGTGGAATTCTATCACCATTGATACTCCAGAGGAAGAGATTACTTGGGAACAATTCCAAGCTAGATTTGAAGCTAAGTTCATCTCTACGGCTCAGAATTCTGTCTTGTTTAAAAAGTTTGTGGAGCTCAAGCAAGGTGGAAGACCCGTTCTTGAGTATGTTTCTGAGTTTGAAGGTTTGTCCAAGTATGCCAGATCATATATTGATTCTCCCTATCAGAAGAATGAGAAGTTTGTGACCGGTTTGGATGCTTATCTTGGAAGACAGTTGGTGGATCATCTGGACGATTCGTTTGAGAAGCTTGTGGAGAAAGCTCTCACGCATGAGAGTTTGTTTCCTAGGGAGAGTTCTGTTGTTGCTGTAACCAAGGAAGGGTTTAAGCCACATAAGGGTGGGAACAAGAAGAGGAAGCAACAGCAACAGAAGGGTAAGGATGGCCAGAAGAAGCCGAGGGGCGAAATGACTTGCTATAATTGCCAGGAGAAGGGCCATCTCTCCAAGGATTGTAGGAATCCAAAGGCGCCGGCGAAATGCCACAACTGTGACAAGTCAGGGCATTTCAGGAAAGATTGTCCAGAACCGAGGAAGGACAGGCAAATTGTGCAAGCTTATGCTTTGGGAGCTGTGCCGTCGTTTTCAAAAGCTCTTACTACTGAAGAGAAAGGGAAGAGTGTGGTGGTTCAAGGTACTCTTTCCATTTGTGGTGTTCCAGTTAGAGTGTTGTTTGATACTGGAGCGTCGCATTCTTTTGTTTGTGATGATCTTGTAGGCCGGTTAGGTTTGGAACCGGATATTATTGATAGGCCATTGGTTGTGACTAATCCAGTTGGGGGTTCGTCATGTTTGTGTATGATATGCCGTGGTCTAGTTGTGTCGAGTCATGATTGCTCTTTTGTTTGTGATTGTTTTGTTCTGAACTTTGCGGGGTTCGGAATTATTTTGGGTATGGACTGGCTTAGGAAGTATGCGGCAAGGATTGATTGTGAGAGGCTAGAGGTGACAGTCGGGAATGTGGAAGGGCGAAAGGTTGTGATACGATGTAAGCATGAGGAAGGCGTCTTCATGAGCTTCATGTATTCGCTGGTTGTTCCACGGGATGGATTGTCATCGGTGCCTATTGTGAATGGATTTGAGGATGTCTTTGACGAAGTCAAAGGATTACCGCCGCATAGGGAGATCGAGTTTCGTATCGATCTAGTTGAGGGAGCCAGACCTGTTGTAATGCCTCTTAGGCGGATGGCGGCTAGGGAGCAACAAGAGTTGAAGGTGCAAGTTGATGACCTTGTGCGAAAAGGATTCATTCAGCGTAGTGTGTCCGAATGGGGTGCACCAGTTGTGTTCGCAACCAAAGCGGATGGATCGTTGAGGTTGTGTGTGGATTATCGTGAGCTGAATAAGGTGACTAAGAAGAACAAGTATCCATTGCCGAGAATAGATGACTTGTTTGATCAGCTTCACAATGCTAAGGTGTTTTCTCAGATGGATTTGGCAACGGGATTTCACCAGTTGAGAGTGGCAAAGGATAGTGTGCCGAAGACTGCTTTTAGGACACCATCCGGTTTTTATGAGTGGCTGGTAATGCCGTTTGGATTGACTAATGCACCAGCATACTTTGTGGATCTTATGAATAGAGTATTCAGAGATCAGTTGAACAAGTTCGTACTTGTGTTCGTGGATGATATTCTGATTTATTCCAGAACTGAAGAAGAACACGAGACGCACTTGCGTATTGTTTTGGAAATCTTACGGAAACATCAGCTGAAGGCTAAGTTTTCGAAGTGTCACTTCTGGAAGAGTGAAGTGAGATTCTTAGGCCATGTTATCTCTGGAAATGGAATAGCGGTTGATCCCGCTAAGGTGGCAGCGATCCAGGATTGGGTCAGACCTAAGAATGCATCTGATGTGAGAAGTTTTCTTGGATTAGCTGGATATTATCGACGGTTTATCAAAGACTTTTCCAAGATAGCTGCACCGTTAACAGGATTGACGAAAAAGAACCAAGTGTTCAGATGGGATGATAAGTCTGAGAAAGCTTTCGTAATCCTGAAAGAGCGACCGACGAGTACTCCTGTTTTGACTATTCCAAGTGGGAATGATGAGATGGTGGTTTACACCGATGCATGTGGTACTGGACTTGGAGCAGTACTAATGCAGAAGAATAAAGTTGTTGCATATGCAAGTCGGCAACTGAAGCCGCATGAAAGGAATTATCCGACTCATGATTTGGAGTTAGCGGCAATTGTTTTTGCTTTGAAGATGTGGAGACATTATCTATTGGGAGTTAGATTCGAGTTGTTTACAGATCATAAGTCGTTGAAGTATCTGTTCTCTCAAAAGGACTTGAATCTTCGACAGCAACGGTGGCTACAGTTCTTGGCATCGTATGATTTCGGGATAGCCTATACTCCGGGAAAAGGTAACGCAGTGGCTGATGCGTTGAGTCGAAGACATGCAGGATTGGGAGCCATGTTTTCGGAATGGAAGAGTCTCGAGTATTTGGCTGGATTTGATTTCAGGCCCAGATGTGAATTGGAACCTGAGATGTTGGCAAACTTATCAATAAGGCCTACTCTTGTGGAAAGGATTGGCGAGAGTCAAAAGCGAGACGATAAGCTTGTCAAGATTATCCGTGATTTGGAATCTGGATTGGACCCAGAGAAGGATAAGGGATTTGAAGTCGATCGAGAGGGTTGGCTTCGAAAGCAAGGACGACTAGTTGTTCCCGATGTAGATGGATTGAGAAATGAAGTTCTTAGGGAAAGTCATCACTCGAAGTTGACGATTCATCCAGGTGGAAATAAGATGTATCGGAACATGAAGAGAACCTACTACTAGGAAGGTATGAAGAAGGATGTTGGAAATTTTATTTCCAAGTGTATGAATTGCCAGTTGGTTAAGGCGGAGCAGAAGAAGCCAAGTGGATTGCTTCATCCATTAGAAGTTCCTATGTGGAAGTGGGAACAGATATCGATGGATTTTATCGATGGTCTACCTAGAACAAGAGCAGGAAATGAAGGGATTTGGGTCATAGTAGATCGGTTGACCAAGAGTGCAAGATTCATTCCTGTTCGATCGACTAGGACTGCATCGAAGTTGGCTGAGTTGTATGTTAAGTGGATAGTTCGATTCCATGGTATTCCGAAGAGTATAGTGAGCGATCGAGACCCATTGTTCACTAGTGGATTTTGGAAGAGCTTCCAGGAAGTTTTGGGAACCGAGTTGTGTTTGAGTACAGCTTATCATCCTCAAACAGATGGTCAGACTGAGAGAGTCAACCGAGTTTTGGAAGATCTCCTCAGAGCATGTGTTTTGGATTTCGGAGGATCGTGGGAAGATCATCTTCATTTGGTGGAGTTTGCGTACAATAACAGTTATCAGTCGAGTATTGGTATGGCACCATATGAGGCATTGTATGGAAGACCGTGTAACTCTCCGACATGTTGGTTGGAAGCTGGAGAAAAGTTGATACTTGGGCCAGAGATGATTCGTCAGACTACGGATTTCATAGAGATCATTCGACAACGAATGAAAGCAGCCCAGGATCGACAGAAAAGTTATGCAGATAAACGTCGAAAGGATTTGGAGTTCGACGTAGGAGATATGGTTTTTGTGAAGATTTCTCCACTGAAGAATGTTATTCGATTCGGGAAGAAAGGAAAATTGACTCCGAGATTTATTGGACCATTCCCGATTATCGAGCGAATTGGAAAGCTCGCTTATAGATTGGAGTTACCGGAAAAGATGGCGGGTGTGCACAATGTTTTTCATGTATCTAATCTACGGAAGTATGTGCATGACTCGAATACGGTGGTTTCTGCTGATAACTGTGAAGATTTAGAAGTTGATCCAGTTGTTTCGAGACCTCGTAAGCCGCTTCGTGTTGTTGAAACCGACATGAAACAGCTTAGGAGGAAGACGATTACGTTGCTCAAGATACAATGGAGTGATGATGTTAACGACTGTACGTGGGAGGAGGAAGAGAGGATGAAGGCAGCTCATCCTGAACTCTTCGAGGTATGGCCCTAAGGTGTCGTGACATCTCATGAATTTGTAGCTTGTTCTAAGTTTTTGAATTCTGCATGCTAGGCTAGTAATTGGATGCATGGTTTGTTGATTGCTATGGATGGTAGGCATGCAGAATAGTTTTGGTTGCTCTTGTTTGTTTGGAATTTCGGGGGCGAAATTCCTAAGGGGGAGAGAATGTAACGACCCGTATTTTTCGTATTGATAATCGAAGAATTATTTGGTCGTTAGTGTTGTTCTTGATTGTTCGAAGTTTAGGTCGTATGGGAGTTAGCTTAGGTCGTGAGATAGCTTGGGTCGAAGGGAGCGACCTAAGGAATTGACCGAGTTAAGGTGGAACGAGTTAGTGATATGGAGCGACCTATAGAAGTGAAGCCGTGTGATAGCTTAGGTCGTGTGTTGAGTTAGGTCGTGGAGCGACTTAAAGGGGTTAACGACCTATATGTTTGGACGAGTTAGCGACTTAAGGTTTTAGTACGACCTAAATAGGTAAGCGACCTATAGGTATTGAGCGACCTAAGGGATGGACCAACCTAAGATAGAAGAGCGACTCAACAGGGTGAGCGAGTTAGTGGAGTTAACGACCTAAGAGTTGGTGAGTTAAGGCTTAGTGCAGTTTAAGTCGTGAGGGAGTTTAGGTCGAGTGGAGCGACCTATGGATATAAGCGACCTAGTGATAGTAAGCGACCTAGAGGTAGTAAGCGACCTAGTGGTGGTGAGCGACCTAAGGGGTTAGACGATCTAAGTTAGGTCGTTGAGTCCTGTGTTTGTTTTAGGTCGTTGGATCGTTAGGTCGGTAGGTTAGTTTGGTCGTTAGACGACCTAAGGTAGGCCGCTATGAGTAGTTAGGTTGCGGCATTGTTAACTCGTGAAGTTGTTAGGTCGTAAGCTGATGAGTCGTGAGTCGTTGAGTCATGATGTTAATAAGTCTCTAGGTCACAGGAGTGTTAGGTCGGCCATGATGTTAGGTCGCGTGAGTATGGTGATATTAGGTCGAGCATTGGTGTAAGGCTTAGGTCGTTGAGCAGCTAGGCCGCGCGTATCTGTTAGGTCGCGTGCATGTGTTTTAGGTCGGCAGTGTTTTAGGTCGGAGGTCTTTAGGTCGGCAATAGTTAGGTCATGGGCGACCTAAGGGGGCGGACGACCTAAGGTTTCAGCCTATAAATAGAGGCGCCTATCTTCACTTTTTGGCACCGGATTTTTGAAGCGACGAAGTGCTGCCATTTTGAGAGCTCGAATACAACATTTCTTCACTTCTTTTCTCCATTCCAATCTAGTTCTAACATCCATCCAAGATCGAAGATCAAGATCGAAGATCCAAGAGCCAAAGTTGAAGATCTTCATCCAACCAAGCTAGATTTCATCGTTTCAAGCGGGATTTCGACGAATCAAGCTTGAATCTTCGTTGTCCAGATCTGAAGTTGATAGTTTTTGAAGTGTTTGGGTGATTTGGTGAGTGGTGGTTATCTCTCACGCGGACCCAAAGGAGTATATTGGATTGGTGGTTTGTTGAAGTGTTGTAGATAGTGATTTTATGCATATTTCTTTAGATCCAAGTGTAGATCCATTACTTATGAAGATGTTTACTTATGCAAGTTCATTTATCAAGTTGTAGAGACAAAACCCATGATTTATATTTGTTAGATCTATGCTAAAAACCCTTGATTCATGTATGATAGATCCTTGCTCATTTATTTACGAAATTGCCATTTTAGTTATAAATGCCTATTTAGATCTTGATTGACTACTTATTTGTTTGGATTAATGTTTGCCTTGTTTGATTGTTGTGAATAAGTTATATAGTTGATAGATTTGGACAAGTATGGTCAAAGACGATTCAAAAGCTACGGAAGAGGCTCTTGAATAAGGAAAGCTGCTTGTGGCATATGAAGCGGATGTTGAAGCTCATATGTATGAATTAGATGATGTTGAGACGGGACTTTGCCATGATGCGATGAGGCAAGCCATGATGTTGAGATGAGACTTTGCTATGATGCGATAAAGCGAAGCATGATGTGAGATAGCCTTGGTTTAATCCAGACGGGATCATCCCAAGCATGTTGATAACTCGATGATGCGATGCGAGTTGGTTGATAATGGTTAGCTTGAGAGGCGATTGAGCTAGTATGGAAATAGTCGTCAAGGAGGATGACTAGGAGGCTGAGATCTCATCGTTGTTGAAGGTTCTAGCATGCTCAAAGCAAGAGTACGTTGGAACGTGCTGCGACGACGTTCCAAGCACGGGCTGCGACGACGTGCTAGTACTCTGGGTAGTTGCGAAAATTCCTAGGCACGGGCTGCGACGACGTGCGGAGTTATGTCTAGAACCGGGGTTACCATTAGCCCTTGACAGGTGGTCATTCAACTAACGGTGAAATCAAGGCAATGATAACAGTGATAGCCGGAGTCATGGATGTTTGGACGTTTGGTTGTATCATCATTCGGTCTCAAGAGCGGTGTTTTCCGGGTGCTTATCTGATCTTGGTTTAGGCCTTGGGGGCTTGTATTTGGAAAACATCGACCTTGACTCGAATGATTGTTGCTTTACTTTAATTGTCTTCCATGTTATGCTTGCTTCTCCTTAGTATGTGTCTGGGGGCTATCACTGTAGAAAGAGGCGGAGTGGGATGGTTTGGTTCCTATTCCTTTTATCCCTTATGCTCTTTTGGTATGCTTGATAGTTGATTTACTGCTCACTAAGACTTTGTCTGACTCAAGGTTTTATGTCTCCTCTTATTACCTTGGGCTGTTCATCCATGTTGGGATGGGCAGACTAGGTAGTAGGTGACAGGTGCTGTTCTTGGAGATCTACGCTGATGATGACGAAGACGAGCATGAGGCTTTTGCATACTATTTCATATTATGTACTGGGTGTTCCGCTGTATATACTTTGAGTGCTTTGTAGTGAGGTTTTGATGTATTGACTGTTCTGATGGTTGTATCAAACTTCTAAGATGCTTATTTGATGATATTATGTTATGAAGCTTCACTATACATATATTTCTCTATTGTATTTTATCCATGCGCTGTGAGTTATGCGAGAGATTCTGCGATGTTTATTCTACCCTTGACGGTCACCCATGGCTGCCTGGCACGCCTTTCAGCGCATTATTTCCTTGTTTTGGTGCGGGAGTCATGGGCGGTCGTCACATAAGTAATAATTGGAACCTTCAAATGAAATAAGAGATTAAATGCCTGGTTATAAATGAAATTAAAGGAAATTTGAAATTTGTAACATTTAAAACAAAGGATTATTATTGAACAATAAATTAATTAAAAGAATTAAGAAAATTTGTATAACTTTCAATTACATTCTTGAAGGCATATATATAACTTACCAAAAGAGATAAAAGTTGAAATTGTTAATAAGAAAATGTAATAGATATTATACAAGTAATTAACTTGAGGTAATAATGGTAATTAATGAAATTCTTTGTTTATAAGAATTGATGTTATAAAGTTATAAATTTAAGTTGTAATTAAAATTTTACTATAATTAAATATTATAGAAATGTAATCATTAAATAAATGAATGAAATTAAGAAATGCATAAATGTGATACAACAAAAAGAAACTTACGTGACTGAATATACAAAAATGAATAATTGTAGGCAATAAATGAAAATGAATAGAATTAAAAAGAATAAACCAATCATTATTGTTGTTTTGGTTTATGGTTGTTTGGGTAAGGAAATTTAAAATTGTTTAGATGAATAAATAATCTATTTTGTTTCATCTAAGATTGTTGAGTAAATGATGCACTTGATAGTTTATTTTTCATTCTATGCAATATAAAGTTTGAACCCGAGCAACTATTTGCTTTGTTTGATATGAATGAATGATTGATTTGTTTTGATTCTATGTGATGGTTGCAAATGATTGTTGGTTGTATTGATTTGTTGTTTAAGGTTGAAATGACTTTAATATTTCTTTTATAAAATTGTAACCTTTTTAGATTATATAAGTGAAGTGCAGGTTATGGAAGCAATTGCTACTACTTTTGGTTCCTTAAAATAAGCGTAAATTGCCCGACTAATAGGTATGTTTTCGGATTACGTTTTATAGCGCTATTATATTGTTTTCCCAGGTTGGGATATATATTATTTTGGAAATTATATGTTGTATATTGTTATAATTGGATATTATATTTTCTCCCGAGCCTCTCCGTACAAAGGAGACTCCGCCAAAAAATTTCCTTAAATTTTTGGACTTAGAATTTTTGTGAAAATATTGTCCAAACTTTATAAATTTAAGTATAAAAAGATTTAATGGTTATAAATTGGTATATTTTATTTTAAATTATTTTATTTTGTAAATATAATTATTTGTTTATAAATTTAATATTGTAAGTAAGATATATTGATTTCTAATTCTTCTTTTTCCTCTATTTTCCTTTTTGAGGATGAAAAGTTTTGAGTGAGGGAGAGTGTAACGACCCGTAAAAATTGATAAATAAAATTGGTTAATTTAATTAGATTTTCGAAATTAAATTAGGAAGGAACAAAAATTTTATAATGTATATTGAAAGAAATATTAATAATGAATTGTAGAAATGGTTCTTAAACCTAATTGTTGAAAATTTAAGTAAAATCCCAATTAAGAAATAGTGTTAATTGTTGCACTTGGATAAAATTTAAAATAAGTAATTAAAGGAAAGAATTTAATTTACCTATGTATTAATATATTGATAAACTGTAACTATATGAGAATTAAGGTAGTAATGTAAATGGCAGTTGATGAATAACCAATTTAATGCAATTCAAATTTGATTGAAACGATTGTTTATGTTATAATGGAGTGTGAATAGAAATATTTGTAAATAAATTGAATATAATAAAACAAAGGCAATTAGTGAATTAATTAATGAATTCATAATAATAAATAGTGATTAAGTAAAATCAAGGTTCTGTATGTAATTAATTGGAAATGATAACTAGAATAAATTGCAACAGTAAAAAAATGTAAGTTAACTGTAATAACTTGGATGTAATTCCAATAAGTGAAACAGTGTAAATATTATAACTTGGTTACCAAATTTATAACGGAAAGGTGAATGTAAACTGAAGAGAAACGTAAGTTTATTTATAAGGCAGTAATTGATGAAATAAAAGTTGGAAACAAAGCAAATAAATTATTGAGGACATTTAATCGTAATTAATGCACATATATTTGGCAATTAAATCAACTTAATTTATAGAAATCAATTTTAAATTAATTGGAAGGAAATCTATAATAAATTAATTTATTTGTAAGTGAATGAAGTTTATTTCTATATTAATTGGAAATCGGAATAAGATGGTAATTGTTAATGTAATAAGAGTAAGCCTATAATAATTCTTCCCATAAATTGATAACTTATTCAACAATGTAATACTATCCGTAATAGGGCAATTTGATTGAATAATTGAATGGAAAGTCTATTAAATGGGATTATTGAAAATAAAATTGGTAATTTCTGAATTAGTGAAATTGGAAGTAAGGATAGTAATTGTTAACTCCGCCTCGACCATGACTTACCGACCTAACAGTTAGAAGCATGCCGACCTAAGGCTCAACAGGGGGTGCCGACCTAAGGCCTAAGGGTATGCCGACTTAACACTTCAATGAGGCTACTGACTCTACTGACTCTACTGACTCAACATAGATACCGACCTAAAAGGCTTGAGAAGGAGACCGACTTAAGGCTCAAAGGAAGTTCCGACTCAATAGCCTAAGCTTGTTGCCGACCTAGCCATTCACATCGTCTGCCGACCCAACTGCTAAGAGTGTGCCGACCTAACGCTTTGAAGGATGCCGACTTAGGAAGTCTACTGACCTAACTTAAGTACCGATCTAATTACCTAAAGGAGTTGCCGACCTAACTGATCAGGACAGGGAAAGGTGCACGACCTATACTTAAGTCGCAACCGACTTAAGACTTATGCCAAGCCATTCACAACCCAGGCAAATCCTATACAACTACTTGACACGCGCATGTTAACTCAGCAACGACCCAAGCCACAACCGATCCAGCTCCCCAGTTATCTCGTTCAGACCGTGACTTGCGACTTACCAAGTTAACCCGTCCACGACCTAATATAAGCCCGATTCCATGTTACTGAGAAGAGGTGGTGTTGACTCGGAGGCGACCTTAGACCGGTCACGACTCACCTTAAGTCGGCTGCGTCTTAACTTGAGTCGGCCGCGGTTTAGGACTTGGCAAATTTCAGAATCAGAACTCTCTATAAATAGGCACCCATCTCCGACATTCAAGGGACTTTTGGCGCATTCTCTTCACACACCGTTACCTTGCTGCATTGAGAACTTCATCAACACTTAGAGCTTCCAAGATTAGAGGAATACATCAAAGAGATTTACGAAGAAACCATACATCTTCAACATGAATCTAAGAACTTTAATCGACATTGAAGCTTAAGACTTGTTCCAAATCACTTGTAACTTGAAGTGTATTGTACTTGAGAAGAATTGTATCAGTTTGTAACGGGATTATTAATAAAAGTACTTAGAGTGGACGTAGGCTATACCCTTAAGCCGAACCACTATAAAATCGTTGTTGTTTACTGCTTTTCTGCTATTACTTGCTTGTAATTCTTTCCCGATCTATCGGGTGGTGCTTTCACAACTACACTTTACACACCGGGGTGTTAGCGTTCACATTTTAGCGTTAACATTTTTGGTGCTTTCACTGAGAATTGAACTCAGGGGCAAACTTCAACCATTGTTCAACAAAATTCTAACAGAAACCATGGCTTCAGAAAGGAAACGGAAGTTGTTAAGGTTTGAAGGTACTTGCAGCAATGCCATTGCTCTTCCCACGCTAAGTGAAACAGCTTCAAGTATTGGAGTCACAAGGGCTGAATTAAATGCCGTGATATATGGAATATATCAACACATGGAAGTTCAAAGCAATAGGATACTGGATAAGATGAACGCATTGCAGGAAGAAGTCCATCAACTAGAAAGTGATATAAAAACCATTGCCAAAGAGGTCCAGGTTTCAGAAGAATGGAATGCTCCTCAACGAGCAACTGGCATTACTATTGGAACATTCCCCCAAACAGAGAATTCATGGCCACGACCAACTATCCACGAACGTTTGTCAAGGCGAACTTTTGAAAGAATAGTTGATGATTACCCATTGAGTCCTGATAACGATGAAGAATACATACCGGAAATGATTAAACAGAAAGAGAAGAATGGGGGAAGAAGAAAACAGAAACTCTTGAAAAAAGCTCGACGCTTTATACCCTCCAACTTCACTCCCTTGACCGACACTCCGGAAAGTATCTTCTTGGCAACAAAGGATGTTGTTGTTTACCCCAAACCATCCCTGATGAGGAGAAGCGTGACAGACAATGGGAAATTCTGTCAATTTCACAATCAACCTGGCCATGAAACTAACCAATGTCGCCATCTAAGGAAGGAGATTGAAGAATTGATCAAGCAGAATGAACTGCAACAGTATGTGAAAAAAGATGAAATTAACTACTCCTCATCCTCTAAGGTGCAGCTGGTTCCCGCTCAACAATGTAGCTCAAGTAAGAGAACCGTGGCACAGGGAGATGAAGGTCCTATCATCAGTGTCATCACAGCAAGCCCTCACCAGGCAGGAAAAAATTGGATGAGGCGGGAAGATGTGCTCACGCTCCAAGGAGACCTTCAAAGTGAAAGGAAGTTTCGATTCTGAAAGATGTTGCCATCCAGTCCTCTTATGCCAAAAAATTCAATTCCTAAAGCCTGGGGCAGCAATTGCTTCCATACCTCACTTGAACACTTTGTTTCAAATTTGTAAAAGAATGCTGATCCAATGATTCTTGTTTCAAAATCTGTAGTAAAAACAATGCCAATAAATAATAAAAACTATAAGTCTTGCTTTCCCTATTATTACGAGTCGCTTATTTTATTTCGATATGTGAAATATTCTGAGAATAACACTAAGATTATCGATCTAAATTTGCAGGCAATCAATACCAAGCTGATTCATTGCAATATCAAGCAACCCTTGGTAGCATTCAAAAGCAAGCCTTAAACAACAGAATTCCAGGGTCAAATCCTGAATAAGAAGTACTCTAAGCAAACAAATAAGATTTGGCTAGAGTATGTTTCTTCAGTTAAAACCACCCGCCAACAGAAGAAGATGATGCACATTTAAAGACGGCACTAAGGAGTTGCTAATATAATCAATCAAATTCGCAACTGTCAAAAGAAAACCAATTCCAAGAACTTGGAACAGCAACCATCTACATCCATATTTTACATGAAAACTTTGCCAAGATATTGCAAAGAATTTACAAATATATGATTCTCTTGTTAAGGGCAATTGCAAGGCAGGCGAATAACAAAAGCTATAAATTGGATATAGGCCCAGTTTCGGTTAAAACACTATAATTCTTATGTTCCCTACTATTATAAACTGCTTTGTTTTATTTCGGCATATGAAATACGTTAATCGTGTTACTAAAAAAAAACGATTTAATAATGCAGGCCATAAAAACAAAGCTTACCGGTCACGAGACCAAGCGATCTGCAACATCATCCGGCAATCAAGCACTGGGCCATTCAAAATTCCCATATTCAAATCCTACAAAAGGAGAACTTCAAACGAAAGTAAGCAAGGTGGATAGAAGAAGATCATATATAGTTAACTACAAATGTTTGAACAAACAAACAGCAAGTTAAAGAACCTAAATCTGCCACCACCAATTCGCTTAACTATAAAATATACTCCTTTGGGTAAGGGAGAGGCCTGGTAGCTGAAAGTGGTGACACTTGCGAAGCAATGGGGATTGTCAACATGAATCAACGGCAAAGAGACATGCGAGAGCAAGCGTCAGCCAGCAAAAAGAATATTTCAGAAGCACAAGCCTTCTTTGAAGGCATAACTCCTCAGAGGATAAAGACCTCAAGCGGGCTTCACCGAAAAAAGGCGTCTTTCTCGTTACGAAGTCGTGGGGTTATCGGTCAACATACTCCTGTGAGATGAAATATGAAAAGCCCTCTTCGGAGGCGAAATGCTTCTCTACGGAGACCGAATGCTTCTCCTCAGAGACCAAAGCCCTCTTCGGAGGCGAAAAGCTTCTCTAGGAGACCGAATGCTTCTCCTCAGAGACCAAAGCCCTCTTCGGAGGCGAAATGCTTCTCTACGGAGACCGAATGCTTCTCCTCAGAGACCAAAGCCCTCTTCGGAGGCAAAATGCTTCTCTACGGAGACCGAATGCTTCTCCTCAGAGATCAAAGCCCTCTACGAAGGCAAAATGCTTCTCTACGGAGACCGAATGCTTCTCCTCAGAGATCAAAGCCCTCTACGGAGGCAAAATGTTTCTCTACGGGGACCGAATGCTTCTCCTCAGAGACCAAAGCCCTCCTCGGAGGCAGAATGCTCCTCTTCGGAGGCACAACTCTTCGGAGGACAAAGACCTCAAATGGGACATATGCCGCAAAAAAGAAAGTTCTCTACTCAACAAAAAATATTGGAGGAGTCATGACCCACCAACCATGAGAGAGTAACTTCCAGGCAATGTAAACCATCTCTGGGGCACATTTCACCAGGAGTTGAAGTGTAACAGCCGCTCTTCGGAATTACGCTTCACCAGAGTTGAAATGCAAACAAAATAAAGACCTCTTCGGGGGCACATTTCACCAGGAGTTGAAGTGTAACAGCCGCTCTTCGGAATTACGCTTCACCAGAGTTGAAATGCAAACAAAATAAAGACCTCTTCGGGGGCACATTTCACCAGGAGTTGAAGTGTAACAGCCGCTCTTCGGAATTACGCTTCACCAGAGTTGAAATGCAAACAAAATAAAGACCTCTTCGGGGGCACATTTCACCAGGAGTTGAAGTGTAACAGCCGCTCTTCGGAATTGCGCTTCACCAGAGTTGAAATGCAAACAAAATAAAGACCTCTTCGGGGGCGCATTTCGCCAGGAGTTGAAGTGTAACAACCGCTCTTCGGAATTTCACTTCACCAAAGTTGAAATGCAAAAACAAAATAAAGACCTTCCTGAAAGCCCACGTTTCACCGAGATTGAAATAAAACTTCCAAGTGTTGAAACGTGAAAAGGCTTTCCTCGAAGGCACAACTCTTTGGAGGTACACGTTTCACCAAGATTGAAATAAAACTTCCAAGTGTTGAAACGTGAGAAATCCCTCCTTAGAGGTACAACCCCCTCCCGGGGACACAATTAAAAAGAAAGACCTCTTCGGAAACCCACGTTTCACCGAGACCGAAATAAAACTTCCAAGTGTTGAAACGTGAAAAGGCTTTCCTCGAAGGCACAACTCTTTGGAGGTACACGTTTCACCAAGATTGAAATAAAACTTCCAAGTGTTGAAACGTGAGAAATCCCTCCTCAGAGGTACAACCCCCTCCCGGGGACACAATTAAAAAGAAAGTCCTCTTCGGAAACCCACGTTTCACCGAGATTGAAATAAAACTTCCAAGTGTTGAAACGTGAAAAGGATTTCTAAGGCACAACGCTTTGGAGGTACACGTTTCACCGAGATCGAAATAAAACTTCCAAGTGTTGAAACGTGAAAAATCCCTCCTCAGAGGTACAACTTTGTAAAAAAAAAAAAATCCTCATCAAAAGCGTACTTTAACTTTCAAAGGGAGAAGTAATTTACCTACTATGGAAAATGATCGTCAAAAAAAAAAAAAAAAAAAAGAAAAGAAGTTAAAGTACCCTTCAGAGGTCCGCTTTACCACATAGAGGAATTCACTTGGTAAAATATGCACATAAGCAAAAGAAAAAAGTGATTTCTTCGAACGACAAAGCGTAGAAACTTATACGAAGGGAGTTGTACTCTACAAAAATTTTCTTTAAAGAATAAAATAATTATTCTTTAGCAAATAAGAGTGCAAGTCCCCTCGTAGTATAAAATATTGCAGCAAGCTTAAGGTATGGGGGCAACATGGTATAATAGTATAGCTGCATCAGTAAAGTAATACTCAAACAACATGCCATAAGCCCGCTGCAATATCATATAAATAAACTTGTGCAAAAATGAATAATAAATGCATTCTCAAATTCAAACAGAAGTATGTACAAATAAAGAATCATTTTATTCAATTGCAGATATTGCAGATACAGGTTTCAAAACAAGAAGCAGGGGCCGGTGCCTGCACAACATCCGACCATTACACAAAAAAGGAATCAAAAAGCTCAACTCTTCATTTCCTCTTGCCGCCTTTAGACCCTTTACCCGGCCGAGTGGTTAGCTTTTCGGGTCTTCCAGGTTGGTCTGAAGGCATATGGGAAGAAGGGGAGGG
Source organism: Allium cepa (assembly GCA_030765085.1). Lineage (NCBI taxonomy): Eukaryota > Viridiplantae > Streptophyta > Magnoliopsida > Asparagales > Amaryllidaceae > Allium > Allium cepa. The sequence goes on from CM060942.1 coordinate 295,161,827, forward strand.
AGGTGCAACTGGCGCAACTTCCGGTTCCTCTTCAGTGGTGATAATTTTCTTCCCCCTCCTCTTCGATGTCCCATGCTTCTTTCTTCTCTGCGAAGAAGACTCACTCCCCGGAGTAACGAGAGCGGACAAAACTACGTCGTCAGAAGGAGTCCGCTCAGGAGAGATCTCGCCTCCTTCATGTCCCTCATCTTTTTGCTCCTGCGAGGCAACAGGGTCATCCAAACCATGAAGAGCCTCAATTTTCTCCTCTTGTGACCCAGGTTGTGAAGCAGAAGGAGGAGTCACCTGAAGAGATGGAGGAGGAATAACCAGAGAAGGCGAAGTCTGCACGGCACTTGTTGTTTCAAATGCAGAAGAAGAAGAATTGAAAATGTTAGTGTCTTCCCGAAAGAGGGGAGATATGGGTTCATCGAGATTCAAGAGGTAATCGAGAAGCTCATCAAATTTTTGAGGAATAAGCAGGCAATCCACCTGAATCGGACCAATGTCGAAATTACCTGAAGATATTGGCTTCGTCAGTTCAATCTCATAATTCTGAGCCCCAATGTCCTCCAAAGCCTCTTCATCGGTAGGGGTAATTACCCCGGTTTTTGTAGGAGGCGGCGAATGAGCACTAGAGCCTGTAATGTCCACCTCGGGAGAAACTAGAGGACATTCAGAGGTTGTAGGCGGTACTTCTTTTTCAGAACGCTCCTCTTCCGCCATCCCGGCCCGCACTCTGGCAAGCTGCTCCTTTCCCTTGGCAAGAGTGGCACGGGCCTCATCATCAAGATAATGCTCTTCAAGGGCTGACTCAGCATATCCAGCACCTTTACCACCGAGCATATCAAGTGTTGCCTCCCAAACTTCAGCCAGTGTGATTTCATACTTGGGGCCTAGAAAGGCAAGGCTGCCACGTCCCAAAATGCTGTGCAGATAAAAATCGAATAATGTGGAGCTAATGTCAGCTTTGGTTGCTTGATGAGCCTCTTCGGCCGCAAGTTTACCAGCAACAGCCTCGTCGCGCTCCTTTTCGGCCATAGCAAGTCGAGTTTTTAACAACTCTATCTCTAAGCTTTGAGAGCCGGTCTGTTCTCGCAGTTGTGCAGTTTCAGCACGATATTCCTCTATGACCTTTTCCTTGTGGGCAGGTTTATCTTCGGCTGCTCTTTGACTGGCATGCGCATCTCGTACTTGTTGCTGAAGCATGCTCTTCTTTTGTGAATGGAAAGTAGATGAAGTAGCTAATTCTTCCTTAAGTTTTTCTACTTCCGCTTCCAGCTTTTCATTGTAGGAAGCAATACTTCTCATTTCGGCGTCATGCTGTTCAAGAGTCTTCTGCCACTCAGCCTTATCATTCTCCATTGTTAGCATGGCCTCGAGATTGGCTCGGTTAACCCTCTGAAGTTCATCGACGAGTTTTTGCCAGTTCGACATTCTTTCGATATCGGTCCTGACAGCATCAAGATTTCGCAGCATAGCCGGTTTGTCGAGGGGAACCAAGTCGAGATCAAATCGAACCCCTCTCAGGCACCACTGAGGAAATCGACTTTGAAGAGTGGGACGACCTTGCCCGACTTGGTATGCGGGCCGGTTGATGATTGCTTGAATGTCGGAGCGAGCGGGAGCAGGAGATTGAGCAGGGACATGTTCAGAAGCTGAAGGAGTTGTTTCTTCAGTAAGTTTAGCCCGCTTGCTAGAAGAATCGTCTATGTGACTCTTTCCTCTCTCATCATGAGCTTTTCTCTTTTGGGTGTCATCATCTCTATGGGGAAGATCATGTCTTTCTTGTTCCCTTCGGCGACGTTCTTCGTATGCTCGTCTCTCGTCGGCTTTCCTGATGGCCCTCTCTTCATCCGACTCTCTGTAAGAAGGAAGGTAACGCCTGTAATCATACTGGCTACGCCTCCCGTAGCGCTGGAAATCGTCATAGTACGAGCCGCTGCGCCCCATAGGAGAATCTGGAATTAAAATAATAAGCTTTAGAAATCTTTAAAGTGCAAGAAGATAAGTGCATAGAAGTGATGAGAAATTCTAAATGTGTGTGTTGTGCAAACTACGCGCATTCATCTACGAACCACTCTTTATTTGGGGAGTGGTTGTGGGTGTAATAGTTAACGTCAACTCTTGAGTCGACGACGGCTGTTGCAAAATAGAAGTAGCTTCAACTACTGAAGAAGAAATCCCGACAGTAGTAGGGTCATCTTTGAAGATCTCTTGTGAAGTAGCGAAGAGGTCGCTCAATCCTTCGAAGGTATCGTCCCTGCTTTGCTTGACAGGACTGGATTTCTTAGCCTTTTCACCAGATTCTTGTGAATGGTGAGAGAATCCCTGAGGCTCTTCTTCCTCGATAACCGGGGCAAGTTTACCAGATGGCCCCGCAACATCGACAGAAGTGGAGCACTTCACCAGCGAAGATTCAGGAGTCTTTATCGGAGAATCGGGGACTTCCGTTGGAACTTCATGAGCATGCATAGAGCGAGAAGTGTGTAGAAGCCCATGTTGATGTAAAAATTCATCCCTCAACAGAAATTTTATGCTCCTCTCTTCTGTGGCCACGGCACTCAGCCTCTCAAAAACTTGCTTGTGAATTGGGTCTCTAGAGGGGAGAGGAAGTGCTGAAAGGAATAAAGAATGAAATTAGCAACTGAAAGTTCGGATCTCGAAAAAGTTTCAAAACGGAGAAAATAGAAACACTAATCTTACTTCCTACTCTCCAGATGGCATAAAAGCCTGAGGGACAGCGGGCAAAGAAAAACTGGTTCAAAAATCCATGAACGCTTTCAGTAAGATCGGAAATGAGCTTGCGGTTTCTGGCACTTCTCACAATAATAAGGGAAGGATGATCTTTACTCTTTGCAAACGAGCACAAATAACGAATTTCTTCAAAACTCGGTAGGCGATCAAGGGTTCTTCTAAACAAAACACATAATCCCGTCAAGATGGCATAGCCATTGGGATGAAGTTGAAACGGAGAGATTGTCAACCGAAGGAGAAGAGTTCGAAGGAAGTCGTTAAAAGGAGGAATCGCCCCACTTAAGCACATTTGGCGATTGACTGCAACAAGGCCATAGGGAGGATTGTCAGCAGTATCACTTGGCCCAGGGAGAAGAACATCACTTTCAGCAAAGCCAAATTGAGTGCGCAGCTGGATAAACGCTCTCGAAGTTAGAATAGTCGGGGTTCTCTCCGGAGGATTCTCTATGGGAACAGCTATCGGAAAAGTTTCTTCCTCTGGAGTTACCACTTCTTCTTCTCGGTGGGAAGTCATTCTACATAAACAACTGGGTATTCAAACATGAAGGTGCACGTTTCCTAAAGTGTGTGAAGTGTTGTGTAAAATCAATCAAGCAGTGAACAAATATAACTGGAATGAAAACTAGCAAACATTCGTTAGTTATGAAATTCAGGAACTATTGTTTTAAGCCTAAATATGCAAGTAAGATGTTGATGCAGATAAATCAGTTCAGATTATTGATACTTTGCATTAATGTTTAACTTTAACTGATTGATTCACAAACATTTCATTCAATATAATTAAGTTGCTTGTCTCGTCTTGACTAATCTGTCATCTGACATGGGCAGTCGATGGCAGTATTTTCGCCTTGGTTTTCTTTGTTTGTTATTTTCAGCAGGTTAGCAGCTTATAAGTTAATGCGATCTGTGAAATAATACAATGAGATTCAAGCAAATTTAAAGTTGGGGCAGTTCAAAATTCAGGCAACTTAGTTTGGCAGTTCGAGTCAGAAATTCAAAGTGGATCTATGCTCTCAAAAAGTCAGCATGCCCAAAGCCTAAGTGTTAACTCGGCAGCGGTTTAAGAGCCAACTCGGTCACGGTTAAAGGGCTTAGCTCGGTCACGACTTAGGGGTTAACTTGGCTGCGGTTCAAGGTTAAATCAGTATAAGGCTTAGATCGGCAGAAGAATAGGTTGGCAGATTTCCCCCAAGTGCTAACACGGCCACGATTTAAGGATTGGGTCGGCCGAAAGCTAAGTCACTTCAAATCACCGGGTCGCATCTAAATCAATACCTCGCCCCACTCAACCCGTTAACCCGTTAGCCACTCCCTCAACCAAAAAACCTTCATCTCGTTCATACTACCGAATCATCCCATAAACTGGCTCAAAACCACCACGAATCCAACGCCTTACAATCCTAACGCGAATCAAAATTGGCTACGCCTAAAGCAGTAACCCATCGGCATCATTTCATCGATAGCCTAAAGCCAGATCAAACTAACTAAGGATCATCAACTATAGATATAACAGGATTCGTGATAAAGCACCGTACAAAGATGCGGTTTAAATTTTATTGGTAAAAATCATGAATCAACGGTAGTCTTGGATTGAGGGGGAAGCAAGTTTACTTACGCGATGGAAGGCAAAGTTTATCAGTGATTGACTAGAGTGAAATCGCCTTTGGGAGCTCTGGGAAATTTTAATGGCAGAATTGAGCAAGGGAATAAGTAATGAAAAGGAAGAAGAAGATGAATGTTTTATACCTTACAGTAGGGAGAACTGAAGCGGCAGATGCGGTCTAACTGTTGGGTCGCGTACGACCTACCGACCTAAGAGGGGACGGGTTAAGGACTATCGAAGCACACGACCTAACATTCAGGCGTATACTTCGAGGGGCAAATGTTAACTCCGCCTCGACCATGACTTACCGACCTAACAGTTAGAAGCATGCCGACCTAAGGCTCAATAGGGGGTGCCAACCTAAGGCCTAAGGGTATGCCGACTTAACACTTCAATGAGGCTACTGACTCTACTGACTCTACTGACTCAACATAGATACCGACCTAAAAGGCTTGAGAAGGAGACCGACTTAAGGCTCAAAGGAAGTTCCGACTCAATAGCCTAAGCTTGTTGCCGACCTAGCCATTCACATCGTCTGCCGACCCAACTGCTAAGAGTTTGCCGACCTAACGCTTTGAAGGATGCCGACTTAGGAAGTCTACTGACCTAACTTAAGTACCGATCTAATTACCTAAAGGAGTTGCCGACCTAACTGATCAGACAGGGAAAGGTGCACGACCTATACTTAAGTCGCAACCGACTTAAGACTTATGCCAAGCCATTCACAACCCAGGCAAATCCTATACAACTACTTGACACGCGCATGTTAACTCAGCAACGACCCAAGCCACAACCGATCCAGCTCCCCAGTTATCTCGTTCAGACCGTGACTTACGACTTACCAAGTTAACCCGTCCACGACCTAATATAAGCCCGATGCCATGTTACTGAGAAGAGGTCGTGTTGACTCGGAGGCGACCTTAGACCGGTCACGACTCACCTTAAGTCGGCTGCGTCTTAACTTGAGTCGGCCGCGGTTTAGGACTTGGCAAATTTCAGAATCAGAACTCTCTATAAATAGGCACCCATCTCCGACATTCAAGGGACTTTTGGCGCATTCTCTTCACACACCGTTACCTTGCTGCATTGAGAACTTCATCAACACTTAGAGCTTCCAAGATTAGAGGAATACATCAAAGAGATTTACGAAGAAACCATACATCTTCAACATGAATCTAAGAACTTTAATCGACATTGAAGCTTAAGACTTGTTCCAAATCACTTGTAACTTGAAGTGTATTGTACTTGAGAAGAATTGTATCAGTTTGTAACGGGATTATTAATAAAAGTACTTAGAGTGGACGTAGGCTATACCCTTAAGCCGAACCACTATAAAATCGTTGTTGTTTACTGCTTTTCTGCTATTACTTGCTTGTAATTCTTTCCCGATCTATCGGGTGGTGCTTTCACAACTACACTTTACACACCGGGGTGTTAGCGTTCACATTTTAGCGTTAACAGTAATTATTGTAATAATTAAAATGGGATTCAATTAGTATTGAATGAACATTAATGTATATGAATGAGAATTTAAGGCAATAGTCACCAGATATGAAGGAAATACGATAAATTGAAATGTAGTTTATTTGTAAAACAATAGGTGGTGTAATATGGGAATGAAATCAAAATAGATAAGTTTAGTTGAGACTTTAATTTCAAATAACGGGTGAAATTGACCAAAATACCGTAATTGGAAATACGATAGTCAATAAATAAAGGATGGAATGAGAGCATTAAGGTAATGAATGGGGAAAACATGGTAACTAAGTTTATAGAGTGGTAATGAATTTAATAAGAAGATTTGGTTTGAAACAAAAAAATCCATTGAAATCCAATTTATAATAAGTGTAATTATTGAGGCAATTGAAATTAAATGTTATGCAATTGGGATAAAGAAATTGGAAAAAATGTTAATGTATCTGGATATATATACCAAAATAAATGGTACCTAAGATGATAATACGATAAATAGTGAATTTATAGAATAGGAATTGGGATTTATTTATTTAGTTGAAATTTAAGTTAAATAATTATTGAGTTTATTGCAAATAGGTAGGATTTAAACATTAGATTTTTGTTATTTTCCATGAAAATGGAATAAGAAAATATTAATGCAATAGCTTTGAATCCAAAGATAAATCCATCTATTTGGCAAATATGAATGGAATAATCTTTGATTTATGTAATTAAATTGAAATTTTGACGATAAGAATTATAATTTGTGAATAATGAAATTTTAAATTTAACATTGAAATTGATAAGTTAATTAACTTCAAATTGACATCATAAATTTGTTAAATTAGTGTGAATGATTTGGAAATATAAAAATGAGAAGAATTGTCAATTTTAAAAGTTGAAACTGGAAATTTGATTAATTAATTTTTAATTTAATTAATGTAAAAATAGCCATTTTGGCCACTGACTCGGATTTCGATGAAACCAGTTTCATCGGATCCGCAATGGTGAATTATTGTAGGGTTTCAAGTTTCGTAGCGATCGGACTTGCCGTTTGATCGTACGAACGCGAAAAGCCTTGAAATATATGTAATTGAAATCAATTTGGAAAATATTTGTTTTAGCATAACTTCTTTATACGATGGAATTTGAACTTGAAACCTTTTCCATTGCGTTTAAAATATTTTTAAACATCTATTTTGATATATGGGTTGACCCAATTTCATTCCGGAGTCAGAAAGGGCTTTTCGGGCCACTTTCGTTAGCGCGTACATCTATCTTATCTGATCCATCCTATCTTCCCTTTATTTTCATTCGTCTGTATGTTTATCTCAACTCTCTCTCCTCCTCAATGGCTGAAAACATAATATCAGATCCAATTACAATTCAAAATCAAAGTCAAAAATTCAAAGCCCTCAAAAAAATTTGAAAAAAATATACGTTGAAGCTCTCGACTAGAGTAATTCACTGGTGGTGTTCATTTTTCGATTCAGTTTGTCCTTTGATCAGTAAAAGTCAAAGAATTCTTGGCCGTTTATCGCTCGACGATGATCTTCGTCGGATCGGGAAACCCTTTCTGGGTTTTGAAGAGAGGACCGAGGGGACTTCATCCATGTAGTTTATTTCGCGTATCGACGGTTAGATCGTCGTGTAATTTCGATTAGGGTTTTATATTTTGTGGCGGCTACTGTTTTCGGTCAGGACCGAAGTTGCCGGATCGACCGAGGCTTCAGAGGGGTCGCGAATGGTCGCAGCAAACATCGGGGGGGGGGGGGGGGGGGGGGGAGCGGCCCTCGGCATGAGGTGGCGGCGGCCTCTGTCGAACGCGAAACAGTATGTTGAGGTCAGGGTTCTTCGTGTTCTAGTATGGGTATTGTGTGTTCCCTGTAGATGCGTGAAGAAATGAAGATGATGATGTGTCAACGTGTACGGGTGAGTTTTGTTTGTTTTGTTGTTTTAATTAAATTTTGTTTTCAATTGCATTTATTGTCATAATTTTTTCATATGATATCCGATTTACGCGCGGTTTCTTTTGTTAGGATCGTACTAAAATTCCGGACATGATGACACTGGTTTGGACGAATTATGAGACGGTCAAATTTTTGGGTTTAAATTCAATTTACATTCAAAAGGTGAGTGTTTTAACCCACTCACAACTTCTAAAATTTCTTACGTTTGTTAAATTGATTTATGATGTGTTTAGAAATTTATTTATAGCTGTTTGGCATATATTTCATCATTATCTCAGTAAATTTGCATCCATTTAATTTACTTGTTATTTAATTCATTTTTGCATATAAACTGCCAGTTAAATTTTTTGTTAAATTTATTATTGCATATAAACTGCTAGTTAAATTTATTTATTATTGCATATAAACTACAGTTAAATAGTTATTTAATTCATTATTGAAAAATTAACTGCCTGTAATAAATTATTATTTATTGATGTGATTGTTTGAGTTGGATGATAAATTGATAAATGTTTGATGATTGATATGATGGATGAATGGATGTTGTATTTATACTGTATAAACTGCAAGTTACTATGCATTTTCATTTCATTGGGGATTGCGGTTTGAAATGATATACAACCGCAATTTTATTTTTATATTGCGGATTGAAATGATAAATATCTGTATCACTTGACCAAAGGATGGAAAATTATATACAGGCACCACGGTATATATTTATATTTAATTATTTTTGAAATGATTTTCTATGGTTTTGGAAAGAATACGGTTTAATAAATATTAAATTTTGATATATATATTGTAATTTTTTTTGAATTTAGCTATGTATAAATTTGTTTCAAATTTTAAAATAAGCTAAATAATGAAGACGATTTCGTTTATATAATATGGTTAAGAATATATTTGAAATTCTATTGTATATAGAATTTATAATAACTCAAATAAAAGTAATGTTGAAGATAAATGTGAATATGATTTAAATTAAAGTATTTAAGAATTTTCCTCGAAAAATTTGTTTTGAAATGTAAATAAATTAAGATTTAAAATGTATGATCTTATAACTTGATTTTTGATTTGAGGATTTAAACGAATATCAAATTAATTTAAAGAATATTATCAAGTTAATTTAATTAAAAAGAATATCCGGTTATTGAAGTTTAAGGGTTATACTTAAATAATATTTGTTCTATTAAGTATACATTTCAAGTTTTAAATAATAGGAATTGGATTTGGTATATTAAATTTTCAAACAATCCATTTGAAATAGTGGAATATTTAAAGAGTGGAAAATAAGAACTATCAAAATTTAATTTTGAAATATAGAATATTTAAGCTGTGAAATATATGGGAATTAAAATGGTTTATTTGGAGGTTCAAATTGATATTGGGATTTTATTGTGAAATTTAAAGGAGCTATTTTATTTTATTAAGTAATATAGTATTTAAACCATTAAATATTAAAAGTTATGTTTCAAAGCTATGGTTTCAAGGTATATAGATTTGAAAAGGCTATGATTTTTGCAAAAGATATATTTGATATCATATGGATTTGGGTCTTTAAAATATAAATGATATCGTATTTATGTAGTTTTGAAATGAATATTGTATTCTGGTATTTAAAGATATAAATTATTTTGAAATAACCGCGGTGTTATAATAACGTTTGGTTGTTGAAGAGACCGGGATCAGAAGTTGTCATACTCTCTGCCAACTCCGAAAACCACTTTAACAACCGTGTACGCGGTGGAGATTCCAGAATGAAGTAGGATGGTGGCGGCATTACCTTTAAGGTAAATACGTGGACCCAACTCCCGTGAGTTGGCATAAGGTGGCTAAAACAGGAGCGATTGACGAGTTAATTGAGGTAGCACCTTTGATCGGACTCATCCCTTCGATATTATACTTTGACTTTTGGATTGATTCGGCCGCCAATTTTGATTTTTTTTTGGAGGTGTGGCTCGAGGTGGGCGGTAGCTGCGGCTACGTGTTACCACCGACCTGGAAGCGTAATTGGTATATTTACCCTGGCATTGCCTAGTTGTGCCGTGTCACCTACCCTATCGCGCCTTGTACGAGTTTGGTTTTCTCCTGTAGCCCGTGGAATATTTAGGGTAGTCTACCGATCTGGAGATGCGCTGATATTGGATGGACTACTGGGACTATTACGTGTTAAGGGCTATATGGGTAACCCCTTAATGCTAAGAAAAAGGTTAGGTTATTTTACAATTAGACGCTATTATAATAGCGAAATATACTACATACTAAATAGTTTAACGGATCCTTAAGAGATGTGAATCTCGAGCATCTTTTGAATTACTGCACTCATGTTTATTTCTGTTGATTTAACTTACATAAGATCTTTTAGTTCTGACTCGAGTGTGTTGTCTTTTCAATTCGCTCGGGTCAGTCCGACCGTTTCAGGATCAAAGACTTTAGCTCTGGAAGACGAAGACGGAGATTTCTATTGTTATTATTTATTACACTCATATTGTTCCACTGCATTATTATATGGTATGCGTAACTCTGATGTATGTTGTATAAGTATAATCGAATATTTTAAAACAGCTTTATAACTTGTATATTTGATTATTACATTTTATCCTTCCGTTGTGAGATTCTGTTTTGTTTTATTTCTTTCTTGTTTTTCTTATTTACCCCGTAACAATCCGCAGTTCCGAACGGTTTGAATCGGCATGTGTGTCGATTTGAAGTGTACGAAAAGGCTGGATGTTACAACAACTACTTTAAGCTTTCAAAACTGAAGCAAAGAGTCAAGATCCGATCAATTCAAGCTTGCAGTTCCCGATTTTCAAATCATTCTCTGTTCAACATTTTAAAGATGACTAAACATAAACCTTTTAAAATTTAAGCATCTGTAATACCTGTGCATGCAACAATTAATCATTGCAATGATTCAAATATGTTTTGCATGGTTGTATAAATGTGTTTGCCTGATTGAAAGATTTGATTTGTTGTGTATTTGTGTGTGCATGTCTGTGTAAGAACTTCTGGCCTTTGTTCTTGATTTTCAAACCTCAAAACCCTTTCAATATTCTTGCCTTTTCACTCAAACACTTTCAGGCATTGATGATTAAATAAATTTTGACTGTAAACATGATATCTTATTTTTAAAAATGATTACTAGTGAAATTACTAAGAAATTATTTTGAAAACAAGGAATTACAGCAAAATCATTTCAAGTTAGAAAAATCAATGATCTAAATTTCATGTTTTGATTACAGAATTAGATTCGTACTAGAGAATGATGAATTTTGATAATAATATCATGATTTTTAATTTTGGGATTGAGGAGAAATTTTGAGTTGAACGGAAATCGAACTTCGCTCGATTTCTCGGCAATCGGTGATGGTTGAGGTCATTGCTGGAGGTAGTGTGAAGGTTGGCGGTCAAGGGAAAAATGGTCGGAGGATTTTTAGATCGTCGCTGTGTCTTGGCAATGGCAATCTAGGGTTTATCGACCTATTCTGGTCGATGATGTTGCCAAGGCTCGTGTGTCATCGTGGGAGCATCTAAGTCGATTGAAGTGAGGGGGATCAAAGCGTGGGATAGTGACGCATCTTTGGGTTGATCGGCGGAGTGTCTGGTGGTCATAGGCGATGGTGCAAGAGGGATTTCAATTATGGGTGTGGGTTCTGTGGTGACTCGACTTGCTCGATTTTGAATTTCCAAGCGCGATCGATTTGCTGGGTGGTCGGCTTGACTTGGGGAAGATCGGCGACGTGTTGATGGTCGCAGTGTTGATCAGAGCAGCGACATCCTCGTGTGCACATGCATATAGTTCTACGTGTATCTGTGGGTTTGTTTTGGTTGCCTTTTGATTTAAGGAGAAGAGAGAGATCTCGGGTTTGGACTTGGGGAGGTGGAGGGTTGGCTCGAGTGTGCTTTCGAGTGTATGCGAGTGTTTTACGTGTTGCAACAGTTTTCAAATTTAAAACAAAGTTTTAAAAAAGAAGAAGAAGAAGAAGCTTTTACTCGGGTTTGAGTAGGATGGAAGCATGGGATAGACTCGGGTTGTCTATAGGGTATTAATAGTTTTTAAAAGCTAAAATAAAATAATTTTCAAACAATTTTTCTTAACCAATTTTCTTTTAAATGATTAATGTTGATTAAATATTTGGGTTAGTTAAAAGTTGTATAGTAATTTATTTTAACTTAAATTAATTAAGTTTAAAAAGTATTTTTATTATATGTCCATTTCTTTGTTTAATTCCTAAAATTATTAAAGTAAAATTAAGTAGAGTTGTTAAGTAGATGGTTAGGAATAGTAAAATGTTTTAATTATTAACTAATTTAAAGATCTTAGTTATTTCATATGTTAATAATAAATTAAGTCCAAAGGCTTATTAAATAAAATTAAGTGATGTAATTAAGTAAATAATTAAGGAAAATGCTTTATATTTTAATTAATTAAGGTCTTAAGTAATTATAAATGATAATTAATTATTTCCAATAATTAATTAAAATAAAATAAAATGGTTTGTAATTAATCAATGATAACTAAGCAAGGTTATAAGTAATTAATTCATTTATAATCAATTTAATTTGTGATTTAAATTAAATTAATTATAAATTGTGTGATATAATTAATCTTGCTTGGGGATGATTAATTATATTGAATGTTTGATTTGATTAATATCCCTAGTCTGTTAATCTGTGGCGTTTTGTGATATGAAATGCTTGGATTGAACTGTTGATAGCATGAATCATTTATTTGAATAGTTATCTGAGATGAATTGTGGTGTGAATATGATATTTTGAAATTAAATTGAATTGTTGTTTTGCATTATGATAGGAACTCCCATTTCTTTTGCAAATACAACCCTTTTGATCATTTCCTCACATGTACATGTAGTTGCATTCAAGTAATGCCCTTTGATTTCACCTGTTTCAGCTTTCTCTTTATAAATAGCTTCAGCACAAAATAAGAAATGGTCTCTCCAACGCATAAAAGGCTGGAAGTTCACATTTTCATCATCCTACTTAAGCAACTTGTCTTAAAGGATGTCATTGGATTAACAAAGACCGAGATCGAATATCGGTAATATCCGGAACCATTTTGAATTAATTAAGCATTATAATTCTTTTCGGATCTGATTATAAATCAAATAGGCTGGAATGGAATAAATTAAGTAAACTTGACCATTTAACTAAGTAACGGTACTTAGATGTTGTTTTAGTAAAATAAGTATTTTCCTATAACAAGATTAGAACTTGTAGTGAGGTACGAGTTACCCCGGATTTTCAAATAAGTTTTATAACTTAGTATTTCAAGTTAAATGGGTTTACTCACGCTAGGTTTCAGCCTGACTCGGTTGTTACTTTATTATAATGCTCGGGTCAGAACGAGTATTACAGATTTTCAGGTTAGGACGTTCTAAAGCTCAGGAGAAGAGCTGGATGGAAGGAACCTATGGAGTGTATTCCATTGTGTACGTGGGATTGTACTGATTGTAGTCAGGGTCAAGTTGTTACAACTGCCTAGTTTGTTTGTAAATGGTTGTACTCTGATATATTGTCTGAAATTGATAGCTATAGCTTTTCTTTGTATAAATGCTATTATTTGATATTATATTTTGTTCCGCTGCGATTGTAAGATTCTGTGCTGTTGTTTTTTGTTCTTCTTCTACTTCTATTTCTTCTTTACCTTAATAATCTGGAATTTCCGGCGCTCGATTTCTCAGCACTTCTACTGCTAAATATTAGCGTTGAATTTTTAGGGTCAAAAATTTCGGGTCGTTACATTTGGTATCAGAGCAAGGTTAAGCGAGAACCTTGGCTCTGGTGGGTTTACTCATTAAGGATATGGTAGTACCTAGAATGAGTCGAGCATATTATATGAGGGCGTACTCGTTAATTTCTTATATAATGATTTTAAAAAAATGGTTTTTAAAATGATTTATATGTATAAGTTTATATTTTGGTACATAAAGCAATAATTTTTCTAATTATTATATATTACAATAATTGTTGTTGGTTATTGAAATTGAATAAGATCATAAGAATTTAAGTGGTAATATATATAACCAAATAGGAATTGGATAATATGAACTATACAAATAAGATAAGCTAGAAATGGATTCAAAGCAGAAAATAAAATCCTAAAATTTGTAGAAGTGTTTTCAGAATGTTGAATTAAGTTACCCTGATTTTATCTTTCCAACAAATTATGAGATAATATATAGTGAATTGGTTTTCAGATATGATAATCTAGGTTATTATCATAAATTGGTTGTTGTATCTTAATAAAAGGATGTTTATTTTCTAAAAATAAATAACGATAAAGCAAAATGGAATGTTTTAAGGAAGTAGTAATTTATGTAAGAATAAGTTATAAATTGAAAGGGATTTAAATTGTGAAGTTTTAAATCTATGTCAAGAAAATTTGAATTGTTTTAAAGTATTGAAAGATATAGGAAATAATATTATTTAGAATAATTTATGAGTGTAGAAATCTTATTTTAAAACAAGAGTTGTTTTAAAAAATTTAAAGGGATTTATTTGAATTAAAAACCAAGAATGGTTTAAAATTGGAAGTTTGACTTGATGTGCGAATGAAATAAATATGTATATATGAATAGATATACATAATATCAAGTTGACTGAAAGTAAACACTAAGTGTTGAGTTTCGAATTTTCCCCAGAAATGTGATGTAAAACCCAAAGTGAAAAAAGTTTTTGAACTTATAAATGGGAAAGAATATTGATAAGAATTTCAAAATTTGAAATGAAGAATTCAAATTTAATAAGGTTGACTAGATTAAATAAATTGAATTTAACCTAGGGGAAATTAAATAACTTTAACGGACAACCTGAATTGGAAATTTCAAGATGAAATTGAGATTTAACTTGAGGAAGTTAAATGGGTTGAATTGAAATGGGAGTTATATGTTATCTCAAAACAAGTCGAGTTTTGAAAATTGGTAATGGATGCTATTGATGGATGTTTTAGATAATTTGGATGTTTATTCACCTTGACTTATCCTGATATCATCCCGTTGTTATTATTAACCTAGGGAACTATGAAGCTAGAATATTTAAATGAATTAAGAAGTGGATTGAGGTAATATACATCAATTTCTAAAATAAAATGGAAATAAAACTTTAATTTGAAATTATTTAAATAATTTTGATTTTAAGAGATAAAGATTGAATATATGAAAATGGAATCATTGAACTTAAGATTTAATGTTTAGGATGAACTTGAAATTGAAATTGAATTAGTTTCAAAGTTAAAATTGGGTAATAAATTGGATTCCGAAGATTAAATTGTTTTAAAAGGTTGTGAACTCTCACTTGAATCTTGAAAGTTAAGTAAAAGTAATTTAAAATGAATATTTGAAATTTGGACTCAGAATTAAATTAATTAAAAGCTTGGGTTGTGAATAAAAGGTTAGGGGTTAATTTGATTTGAGGGATTAAATCAACACTGGTAAATTTAACTCGAATTTATATAATTCGAGATGGTTTGAAAGTTGAGATTGGAATTGAAATTAGTTCAAACTGAAATTTGTTTTGTATTAATTGAAATTGAAATCGAAGTTGAATAAGTAAATTCAAATGGGAATTGATTTGAATTTAGAATGAGAATCGAAGTTAATTTAAATTGAATTGAAATTGAATCAATTTAATGGAAGTGGAAATTGAAAATTTGTTTGGAATGGGAGATTGGGAAATTGAACTAGTTTGACTCTAAAACTATTTTCAAATAAATTGTTTTAATATAAACTGTTTTAAATCTATTTTCTTAGCTATTTACTATACCTCCTTTCTTTTAAAAACCCAAACTATCTTATACTTATTTTACAACTATTTTGAAAACTAATTACTATTTTAAAACCATTTTGCAGCTATCTAACTATTCTATAACTATTTAACTAGTTTACAACTATTTTATAATTGGTTAACTATTCTATTGCTATTTATAACTAATAATTATTTTACAACTACTTATCTATTTTAAACATTTCAAGCCACTTTCTAAATTTTAAACTGGTCAGAGTAGAAACTGTTTGCGATTAAATACAAACCGAGATAAGAATTGAAGTGATAACTCAAATGAAAATTGAAGCAATTGTGAATAGGTGAATAGAAATCAAAACGAATGTGAATAAAAGGAAAATTGATTTAGTTGATAATCAATGAAGATAAATACGTGGGATGTACGTATATTATTCTATTCGCATAATGATTTGATCTAGATTCGAGCATAGAATTTCGAGATGGTATATCAATCCGAGTTGGGATTTTTCACTCGATTTTCGACGGCGAACCATGGATATGGATTTACGATTGATTCTGAAAATTCTCTATCATAGTTATGGCTATGCAAGGATAATGACGATTTCTGATCAAGAAACCAGATTTGGGTCCGCACTATGAGGTCGGGTGGACGATACTGTTTGGAAGTGAAATTGTGTGATTGAGTGAGCGATCAAATTTGATATTACGTACGAATGATATATGTGCATTGTATGTGCTTGGATGAAATAGATTTGGAAATTTTGAAAGAAATGTAAAAATGATTTTGAAATGGAAAGGTATATTTTGAGAAATATATGATGAAAAAGAATGGAAGTTGGATATCACTATAATTAAAACTCATTTTATAAAAGGTAAGTAGTGTGGCAAATAATTTTATACAAAAAATCAAATTTGAATATTTGATTTGGCATAAATAATTATATATATATATATATATATATATATATATATATTAATGATTTTTGAAAATGGATCTGAAAAGGTTTCTGGAAACCCATAGATTTTGAAGAGCTTTGATTTTTGGAAAAAATCAATTTTGGGAATTTGGAAAGTCAAGTTTGGAACTATCGATTTGAGATATCGATTTTCTGTGAATTGGATTTATATGTGATACATATAAAGAGTACGATTTGGAAGATACTATAAGTGTATAGTATAAAAATGTTTTAGAATAGTTGTGGGGAAAAAGATGCTCCCATTTAGAATGAATTTCTAGTAGGAGATCCACGGGGTGGTTCTGCCTTGAGCCCTAAAGGGGGTTCTAAATTTGATCTTAAGAGGAGGTCCAGACAAACTGAGGTTCTTGAGGAATATGTTGGGGTAGCGAAAGTTGAGGGCGCTGATGCCTACAGAGACATTTGGGTTATGTTGTGACGACAGCATAACTTGATGTAACTACGATCCACTACACACCGTAGCGAAAGACGAGGGGTAGCGATTGCCTATGGCTACGTTTGGTTTCGATGGGAGAGCGACGTAACATAGGTAGACTTCGATCTATGAAGATATAGTGAAAGTCGTGTGGTAGTGACTGCCTACAGGCTACATTGGGACTTGACTGATGTAGTCTGCGATCTATGTGGTTTGTGTGGAAGTATCATTTGCAGTGAAATTCGAGGGGGCTTATGCCTACAGCTACATAGGTTTTTACCGTGATGGCGATGTAACCCTAGGTGTACCTGTGATCTGTGGTGGTTCCATGGTAGTCGAGAGGCACGAATGCCTATAGTTTTCTATGGTTTTGCAGGGATGACGACGTAATCATCAGGCGTGATGATATCCAAAGCATTCTCACTAAAAATGTTTTCTATATTTTCGAAAATGTTTTCTAAGTATTTTCACAAGATGTTGGAAATGGGTCTGCTAAGTACTTATAGATTTTCTTTCCTACGTCTGATCAACGTATAACCGAATTTCTATAAGAACAAGGATGGACTTGTTGAGACATCGAGCTATAAAAAATATTTTTATAAAGCTATGCAATATTATGTAGATTTTAAAAGTGTTATAAATTTTTTAATAATGGGAGTTGAGAGTTAAAAATGCTTAAAGGGTAATTTAACTAATAACAAACACTTTAATAAAATTATGGCTTCGTTTCTTTTCGAGAACGAAAAGTTCTAAAAGGGGGAGGAATGTGATAACCTGGATTTTTGAACATCTGTTAATTGATAATTAACAGGATTAAATTTATTAAAATACTGATTTGTAAGTTAAACAAATATAATTATGATATATATATATATATATATATATATTCGGAT
Organism: Allium cepa; assembly: GCA_030765085.1. Lineage (NCBI taxonomy): Eukaryota > Viridiplantae > Streptophyta > Magnoliopsida > Asparagales > Amaryllidaceae > Allium > Allium cepa. The sequence continues at coordinate 295,179,637 of CM060942.1, forward strand.
ATAAGTATGAATCTAATAACCTTCTTACATTATTTAAATCTACAAAACTTATCATTTTAAACAAATAAACTATGTTATCTATTTTCTACTATACATATGTAAATTTTGAATAAAACTATGATTTTCAATTCAATATGTATATCGTAAAAATAAATTGGATTCAAAAACTCTACCTTTAAACACTAAGTATATATATAGTTATTAATTAATGTATAAGTAGGTTCGATATCATTTTCTTTTGAAGTTATATCAGTATAAATAATAGAAAATGTATAAATAAAAAAATAAAACATAATACAAAAGCAAAAAAAAAATTCATGCACTTGACATTTGTAGACCAAGTATAACATGCGAAATACAAATGTCATGTTTAATTTTAATACTAGTATACATATATGGTTATTAATTAATGTATAATTAGATCATTTTCATTAAAGATATATAAATATAGGTAAAAAGAAATGTATTAATTTTAAAAACACATAAAATGCATGCATTTTACATTTGTAAGCTAAGTACTACATGCAATTTACAAGTGTCTCATTTAATTTAACTTCCTCATTTAAATAATAATAATAATAATAATAATAATAATAATAATAAAGCAAGGCTATATATTCATCTCCACTCCTTCTCTTTTCATTTTTCTTTCATATTTTTCGATATCTTAAAATTTAACCAGAGAATAAAAACTAAAACTAAATAACTACTTTAAGCTTTCAAAATTGAAGCTAAGATTCAAGGTCAAATCAATTCAGGATTGTAGTTTCCAGATTTTCAAATCATTCTCTATTCAACATTTTGAAGGTGAGTAAACATAACCTTTTAAAATTTAAGCATCTGTAATACCTGTGCATGCAACAATTAATCATAGAAATGATTCAAACATGTTTCGCATGATTGTATAAATGTGTTTGCCTGATATAAAGATTTGATTTCTTGTGTATTTGTGTGTGCATGTTTGTGTGAGAACTTTTGGCGTCTGTTCTTGATTTTCGAACCTCAAAACCCTTTCAAAATTCTTACCTTTTCACTCAGATACTTTAGGCATTGATGATTAAAGAAATTTTGATTGTAAACATGATATCTTATTTTTTAAAATGATTTCTCGTGAAATTATTAAGCAATTATTTCGAAAACAAGAATTATAGCAAAATCATGTCAAGTCAGAAAAATCAATCATCTAAATTTCTTGTTTTGATTACAGAATTAGATTCGTACTAGAGAATGATGAATTTTGATAACAATATCATGATTTTTAAGTTTGTGATTGAGGAGAAATTTCGAGATGAATGTAAATCAAACTTTGCTTGATTTCTCTGCAATCGGTGATGGTTGAGTGTCGTGTTCGCTGTTAGACATAGTGCGAAGGTCGGAGCCAAGGCAAAAATGGTCGGAGCATTTTTAGATCATCTAGGTGTCCTGGTGACGGCAATCTAGGGTTTATCGACCTGTTTTGGTCGATGATGTTGTTGAGGCTCGTGTATCGTCGTGGGAGCATTAGAGTTGATCGAAGTGAGGTGGATCGAAGCGAGGAGGATCGAATCGTGGGATAGTGACGCATCTGGGTTGATCAGCAGAGTGTTTGGTGATTGTATGTGGCGGCATGAGAGGGATTTCGATGATAGGTCTGGGTTCTGTGGTGACTCAACTTGCTCGATTTTGAATTTCCACGTGTGATCGATTTGTTGGGTGGTCGGCTCGACTAAGGGGAAGATCGACGACGTACTGATAGTCGTAGTGTTGATCGGAGAAGTGGCGTCCTCGTGTGCACTTGTACATGGTTCTACATGTATTTGTGGGTTTGTTTTGGTTGCTATTTGTTTTGAGGAGAAGAAGAGAGAGCTTGGGTTTGGAGTTGGGGAGGTGGAGGGTTGGCTCGAGTGTGCTTTCGGGTGTATGCGAGTGTTTTACCTGTTGCAAAAGTTTTCAAATTTAAAACAAAGCTTTTTTTAAAAAAAGAAGAAGCTTTTACTCGAGTTTGATTAGGATGGTAGAACGGGACAGACTCGGGTTTTCTATAGGGTATTACAGCCTTTAAAAGCTAAAATAAAATAAGTTTGAAATAATTTTTCTTAACCAATTTTCCTTTAAATGATTAATGTTTGATTAAATATTTGGGTTAGTTAAAATTTATGCAGTAATTTATTTTAACTTAAATTAATTAAGTTTAAAAAGTATTTTTATTATATGTCCATTTCTTTGTTTGATTCCTAAGATTATTTAAGTAAAATTAAATAGAGTTGTTAAGTAGATGGTTAGGAATAGTAAAATGTTTTAATTATTAACTAATTTAAAGGTCTTAGTTATTTCATATGTTAATAATAAATTAAGTCCAAAGGTTTATTAAATAAAATTAAGTAATGTAATTAAGTAAATAATTAAGATAAATGGTTTATATTTTAATTAATTAAGGCCTTAAGTAATTATAAATGATAATTAATTAATTCCATTAATTAATTAAAATAAAATGGCTTGTAATTTATCAATGATAATTAAGCAAGGTTATAAGTAGTTAATTCATTTATAACCAATTTAATTTGTGACTTATATTCAATTAATTATAAATCGTGTGATAATTAATCTTGCTTAGGGATGATTGATTATATTGAATGTTTGATTTGATTAATATCTCCAATCTGTTAATCTATGGTGTTCTGTGATATGAAATGCTTGGATTGAACTATTGATAGTGTGAATCATTTGTTGGAATAGTTATCTGAGATGAGTTGCGATGTGAATATGATATTCTAAAATTAAATTTAATTGTTATTTTACTTAAACAACTTGGCTTAAAGGACGGCATTGGTTCTAAAAGACCGGGATCGGATATCGGTAATATCCAGAACCATTTCGAATTAATCAAGCATTAAAATTCTTTTGGATCTGATTATAAATCAAATAGGATAGAATGGAATAAATTAAGTAAACCTGACCATTTAGCTAAGTAACGGTACTTATATATTGTTTTTGTGAAATAAGTATTTGCCTATAACGAGATTAGAACTCGTAGTGAAGTTTGAGTTACCCTGGATTTTCAAATAAGTTTTATAACTTAGTATTTCAAGTTACTCACGCTGGGTTCTAGCCTGACTCGGGTGTTACTTTATTGTAATGCTAAGGTCAGACCGAGTATTACAGATTTTCAGGTTAGGACATTCTGGAGCTCAGGAGGAGAGCTGGATGGAAGGAACATATGGAGTGTATTACGGTGTGTATTTGGGATTGTATTGATTATAGTCAGGGTCAAGTTGTTACATGTCCAATTTATTTGTAAATGATTGTACTCTGGTAT